>CM042690.1:390916291-393844470 GCA_023614405.1 Avena insularis | reverse complement strand
AATACCTGCACACTTGAACAACCCGCATAATTCGTGTATAAAGAGTAAATGATCACCGGGATGGACAGTTCCATCCCCAACATAGTAGTTATCCATAACACGATCAATAATTCTTGTAGGTATTTTAAAAACATCATTCTCAGTAGGTGGTGGATTATCTACTACCTTAGAAGTGGTAGTAGCATTACCAAATAAGAAACTCAGCGAATTATCCATAACGAAAATAAAGCAACTAGCAGAAGTAAACAATACTCACAGTAGAAGTTTCCTTTGCTAGTTCCACTCTCCAATAGCGCTTCACTCCCCAGCAACGGTGCCAGAAAATAGTCTTGATGACCCACAAGTATAGGGGGTGTATCGCAGTATTTTCGATAAGTAAGAGTGTCGAACCCAACGAGGAACAGAAGGTGCTGGCTAGTGGTATGGATCAGGAATTCTCTACAAATACTTAGCAAACGGATTTTTAGGGGTTTTTGATAAAGCAAGTAAACAAAGTACGAGTAAATAAAAGACAATAGGAATAAATGCAGCAAGTGGCCCAATCCTTTATGCAGCAAAGGACAAGCCGGTTGTATTACTTAAGATGACCAAACGTTCTCGAGGACACATGGGAAGACTGTCAAGTGCTTTCGTTTCATATAGTTGATTAATCTTCGTTAGCTTGCTAAGTGTTGTGTGGGTGAACCTGTGCTAATGTACCGACCTTCCTAGGACTAATACATACTTGTGATTATACCCCTTGCAAACATCCATAAGTACAAGAAAGTAATGAAGGTAAAAACCCTACCACAACTTTAAACTCTAAGACCCTTACGTCCCTTGTGCAATGGTTTCCTAACGGGGGTTCAGGTTTCTGTCACTCCGGCAACCCCTACGATTAGTAGCCAAATACACAATGCATTCCCCTAGGACCATATAGGTGAAGTGTCATGTAATCGACGTTCACATGACACCACTAGAAGAAGTACACCACAACTTAAATAACAATCTATTGAATCTTTCTCAACACAACTCCACTACTAACAACATGACTTCTCCCATGTCCTCAAGAACAAAATGAACTACTCACAAGACATCATATGGATCATGATCAGAGATGAAATAATGATGTATAACAATCTGAACATAAACAATAATTCAATGGTTCACTCAATAGCATCAACTACAAAGAGTAATCAACACCGGGAAAGTTTCCCCTATGAACTATGCAAGATTCAACCCAATTGTTATAGCAATATGGAGATGGTGATGAGGGTGCTGATGGTGCTGATGGTGGTGATGAAGATGATGATGATCCCGATGAAGTCCAGCTTGATGGTGGTGTTGATGGCGACGATCTCCCCTCTCTAGGAAGGAATTCTGCCGGCAGAAATCTGTCTGCCGAAGAGATCTTTCTCTCTCGGTGTTTTCCGCCCCACAGAGGCAGCGGAAGCTTTCTATGGTCGCTCCCCGAGTCTTAGGGTTTCAGGAGGATAATATACGTCATAGGGGAGTGCCTGGAGTGGGCCAGGGTGGCCACACCACCTTCTGGCGCGGCCTAGGGCTGCCCGCGCCAGGGGGTGGTGTGGGCCTCCTGTGGCCCATCTCCAGCCCCCCTTCTAGCTTCCTTCGTCTTCTGAAAAAATAGGTTTTTCCGTATATTTTCCCGGATTTTCTGATCTTCACGAATTTTTCCTCCAAACAGCACCTTTTCCATCAGAATCCTGACTGCAGCGTTCCATGCTCCAAAAGTCATCAACCATGCAAAAATAGATGAAATAACATAAGTATCACCTCTTAATACGAAATATATCAATGAATAATAGTGAATTATGACATAGAATATTGATTCAATATGGACGTATCAAATACCTGCTGAGGCTACTGCCGGAGTCCAGGAAGAACATGTTGGTGTTGTTGCTGAGGTGCCAGCACTTCTAGTGTTGATAGCAGACTGTGTGTTTGCTGCACACTCACGCGCCGATCATGTTGACACTCCAGATCCGACCTAGAGCCGAATCCACGTCGGGGGGAGGGGGCCTACAATTGGCTCATTAGTGGGGTTGTACGATTTGAAGGAGAATAAAAGACGGCCAAACACAGCATTCTGGTTCGTTCCGACGATACCACCAGCTCTAGGGACCTAGTGCTCATACTAGCAGATCTGATGAACCATTTGTCTTTGTCTTTATCATTAGTTACGCTTATGTGTGTAAAGACTAAGCTGTGCTTATTTGTGTAAGACTAAGTTAGGCCTAACTGCGTAATATTCTATGAAGCCCAGCTTTTCTTTCCACGCCCATAACAACAGAATTGCAGCATATAACATACAAATGTAATGTGTATACCAGGCATTTTTGCTCAGGATAACAACCACTTCAAGCAAATGATACATCGTGTACGCATTTGAACGCATCACTAGAATGTGCCACCTATTGATGATTGATGACATGGATCTAGTTTTTCTGCGCGTATTTGCATTGAATCGCTCATTGATTTGTTCGCATATTTTTTGGCAATGGCTGATGAACTCCACTCTCTTGGTAACTTGCTTCGTCAGCGAGCACTTGTTGATGCAATGCAAAGTACAAAACATGGTCGTCATCGTCATTCCATTTAGGTTCTCTATGTTTCGTCATCATGGAGCTACTAATTTCAAATGAAAATCTAGTAAACAATATATGTGTACATTGTTAGAGTATGCTACGGCCATGGTACATACATGTTTTGCTACAATCACAAGAAGAAAACTTGATGCATTTTCACCTTGTTGGCATTGTGCCGAACTGGGTGGATGTGGCTTTGGCGTTCAGAGAGGAAGGCACCGTGGCTGGTGCATGTGCGACCATGGCGACGGCGAGCCCGGATTCTGGAGGAGGCCAACAGGACGGAGCATGGTCGGCATGGTGACAGATCTCACCCGGGAATGAATTCCCGTCCCCGCGTTGTGCCAATGGTGCGGTCATGGTGAGGGCGAGCTCCAATTCGGCATGGGCAGGAGAACGGGCCGAGCAGGTTCATCCAAGTCCTAGCTCCATGCCATGGCCACGACCACAGATTGCCGCCCCGGAGGAAGAAGAAGATGTGTAAAGGATGCATGTGCCAATGCTACAAGCCTACATGGCAGCGATGACGGCAGCGACATAATGGCGAAAGCTGACAGGGGGGCCAACTTGACGGCCGTTAGCCTGATTTTTTATATTGAAATGTAAAGTTGAATTCGTGTCGAAAAAGACCCTCTGAGTATTTGGCACGCCAATTATAGTCATCGCGGCTGATTTCAGGGAACTTCGAATGCTGCGTTGCCACCCCAACTTTTTCGGCAAATGATATTCTCCCATATGTGGTTAATGAAAAGAACACACATGCAATGACACTGGTGGATTCATATGTGTTTTGTGAACATAACACACATGCAATGAATCTAGTTGTGGTTTATGAAAAGAACACACATTGAGTGACTCTATCTATGGTTTATTAAAATAACACACATGCAGTGACACTGGTGGATCCATATGTGGTTTGTGAAAAGAACACACATGCAATGACACTGGTGGATCCATATGTGGTTTATGAAAAGAACACACATGAAATGACACTGCTGGATCCATATGTGGTTTGCGAAAAGAACATACATTCAATGACTCTATCTGTGGTTAATGAAAAGAACACACATGCAATAACTCTAATAGTGGTTTATTGAAAAGAACACACATGCAGTCACACCGGTGGATCCATATGTGGTTTTTGAAAAGAACACATATGAAATGACCCTAGCTGTGGTTAATGAAAAGAACACACATTTCAATGACATTGGTGGATCCATATGTGGCTTGTGAAAATAACACACATGCAATGACTCTAGTTGTGGTTTATTAAAAGAACGCACATGCAATGACACTGGTGGATCCATGTGGTTTGTGAAAAGAACAGACATGCAATGACTCTAGTTGTGGTTAATGAGAGGAACACACATGCAATGACACTGGTGGATCCATATGTGGTTTGTGAAAAGAACAGACATGCAATGACTCTGGTGGATCCATTTGTTGTTTGAAAAAAAGAACAGGCATGCAATGAACTTTGGTGGATCCATATGTGGTCTATGAAAAGAACAGACATGCAATGACTCTAATTGTGGTTAATGAAAAGAACACGCAAGCAATGACACTAGGGGATCCATATGTGGTTAATGAAAAGAACACACATGCAATGACACTAGTGGATCCACATGTGGTTTGTGAAAGAACACACATGCAATGACACTAGCTGTGGTTACTGAAAAGAACACACATGCAATGACACTAGGGGGTCCATATGTGGTTAATTATAAGAACACACATGCAATGACACTGGTGGATCCATATGTGGTTTGTTAAAAGAACACACATGCAATGACTCTAGTTGTGGTTTATGAAAAGAACACAGACCGAGTGACTCTATCTATGGTTTATTAAAAGAACACACATGCAATGGCACTGGTGGATCCATATGTGGTTTGTGAAAAGAACACACATGCAATGACACTGGTGGATCCATATGTGGTTTGTGAAAACAACACACATGCAATGACACTGGTCGATCCATATGTGGTTTGTGAAAAGAACACACATGAAATGACACTATTCGATCCATATGTGGTTTGTGAAAAGGACACACATGAAATGACATTGGTGGATCCATATGTGGTTTGTAAAAAGAACACACATGCAATGACTCTGGTGGATCCATATGTAGTTTGTTAAAAGAATAGACATGCAATGAACTCTGGTGGATCCATATGTGGATTGTCAAAACAACACACATGCATTGACACTAGTTGTGGTTTATGAAAAGAACACACATGCAATGACACTAGGGGATCCATATGTGGTTAATGAAAAGAACACGCATGCAATGACACTGGTGGATCCATATGTGGTTTATGAAAAGAACACACATGCAATGAAACTGATGGATCCATATGTGGTTTGTGAAAAGAACACACATGCAATGACACTAGTGGATCCATATGTGGTATATGAAAAGAACAGACATGCAATAACTCTGGTGGATCCTTGTGTGATTTGTGAAAAGAACATACATGCAATGACTCTAGCTGTGGGTACTGAACATAAAACATATTGCAATGAACTCTTGTTGATCCATATGTGGTTTATGAAAAGAACACACATGCAATGACACTGGTGGATCCATATGTGGTTTGTGAAAGGAACACACATGAAATGACTCTACCTGTGGTTAAAGCAAAGAACACACATGCAATGACACTGGTGTAACCATATGTGGTTTGTGAAAAGAACATACATGCAATAACTCGAGTTGTAGTTTATTAAAAGAACACACATGCAATAACACTGGTGGATCCACGTGGTTTGTGAAAGGAACAGACATGCAATGACTCTAGGCGTGGTTAATGAAAAGAACACACATGCAATGACACCGGTGGATCCCTATGTGGTTTGTGAAAAGAACACACATGTAATTACTCTAGTTGTGGATTATGAAAAGGAGACACATCGAGTGACTCTAGCTGTTGTTTATTAAAAGAACACACATGCAATGACACTGGTGGATCCATGTGGTTTATGAAAAGAATAGATATGCAATGACACTGGTGGATCCATATGTGGTTAATGAAAAGAACAAATATGCAATGACTCTGGTGGATCGATATGTGGTATGTGAAAAGAACACACATGCAATGACCCTAGCTGTGGTAAATGAAAATAACACACATGCAATGACACTAGGGGATCCATATGTGGTTTGTGAAAAGAACACACATGCAATGACTCAAGTTGTGGTTTATTAAAAGAACACACATCAAGTAACTCGATCTATGGTTTATTAAAAGAACACACATGCAATGACACTGGTGGATCAATATGTGCTTTGTGAAAACAGCACACATGCAATGACACTGGTGGATCCATATGTGGTTTGTGAAAAGAACACACATGCAATGACACTGGTGGAACCATATGTGGTTAATGAAAAGAACAAATATGCAATGACTCTGGTGGATCCATATGTGGTATGTGAAAAGAACACACATGCAATGACCCTAGTTGTGGTTAATGAAAATAACACACAAGCAATGACACTAGGGGATCCATATGTGGTTAATGAAAAGAACACACATGAAATGCAACTGGTGGATCCATATGTGGTTTGTGAAAAGAACACACATGCAATGACTCTAGTTGTGGTTTATTAAAAGAACACACATCGAGTAACTCGAGCTAAGGTTTATTAAAAGAACACACATGCAATGACACTGGTGGATCAATATGTGCTTTGTCAAAATAACACACATGCCATGCCACTGGTGGATCCATATGTGGTTTGTGAAAAGAACACACATGCAATGACACTGGTGGATCCATATGTGGTTTGTGAAAAGAACACACATGAAATGGCACTGGTGGATCCATATGTGGTTTGTGAAAAGAACACGCATGAAATTACGTTGGTGGATCTGTATGTGGTTTGTGAAAAGAACACACATGCAATAACTCTGGTGGATCCATCTGTGGTTTGTTAAAACAATATACATGTACTGAACTTTGGTGCATCCATATGTGGATTGTCAAAAGAACACACATGCATTGACACTAGTTGTGGTTTATGAAAAGAACACACATGCAATGACACTAGGGGATCCAAATGTGGTTAATGAAAAGAACACACATGTAATGACACTGGTGGATCCATATGTGGTTTATGAAAAGAACACAAATGCAATGACATTGATGGATCCATATGTGGTTTGTGAAAATAACACACATGCAATGACTCTAGCTATGGTTAATGAAAAGAACACACATGCAATGACACTGGTGGATCCATATGTAGTCTCTAAAAGAACAGACATGCAATGACTCTAATTGTGGATAATGAAAAGAACACACATGCAATGACACTAGTGGATCCATATGTGGTTTGTGAAAGAACACACATGCAATGACACTAGTTGTGGTTAATGAACAGAACACACATGCAACGGCACTAGGGGGTCCATATGTGGTTAATTATAAGAACACACATGCAATGACACTGGTGGATCCATATGTGGTTTGTGAAAAGAACACACATCCAATGACTCTAGTTGTGGTTTATGAAAAGAACACAAATCGAGTGACTCTATCTATGGTTTATTAAAAGAACACACATGCAATGATATTGGTGGATCCATATGTGGTTTGTGAAAAGAACACACATGCAATGACACTCGTGGATCCA
Source organism: Avena insularis (assembly GCA_023614405.1). Taxonomy (NCBI): domain Eukaryota; kingdom Viridiplantae; phylum Streptophyta; class Magnoliopsida; order Poales; family Poaceae; genus Avena; species Avena insularis. The sequence goes on along the minus strand of CM042690.1, from coordinate 393,837,246 downwards.
TAAGTGGTTTGTGAAAACAACACACATGCAATGACACTGGTTGATCCATATGTGGTTTGTGAAAAGAACACACATGAAATGACACTATTGGATCCATATGTGGTTTGTGAAAAGAACACACATGAAATGACATTGGTGGATCCATATGAGGTTTGTAAAAAGAACACACATGCAATGACTCTGGTGGATCCATATGTGGTTTGTTAAAAGAATAGACATGCAATGAACTCCAGTGGATCCATATGTGGATTGTCAAAAGAACACACATGCAATGACACTGGTGGATCCATATGTGGTTTATGAAAAGAACACACATGCAATGAAACTGATGGATCCATATGTGGTTTGTGAAAAGGACACACATGTAATGACACTAGTGGATCCATATGTGGTATATGAAAAGAACAGACATGCAATGACTCTGGTGGATCCTTGTGTGGTTTGTGAAAAGAACATACATGCAATGACTCTAGCTGTGGGTAATGAAAATAAAAAACATGCAATGAACTCACGTGGATCCATATGTGGTTTATGAAAAGAACACTCATGCAATAACACTGGTGGATCCATTTGTGGTTTGTGAAAAGAACACACATGAAATGACTCTACCTGTGGTTCAAGTAAAGAACACGCATGCAATGACCCTGGTGGAACCATATGTGGTTTGTGAAAAGAATACACATGCAATGACTCGAGTTGTGGTTTATTAAAAGAACACACATGCAATAACACTGGTGGATCAGAGTGGTTTGTGAAAGGAACAGACATGCAATGACTCTAACTATGGTTAATGAAAATAACACACATGCAATGACACTGGTGGATCCATATGTGGTTTGTGAAAAGAACACACATGCAATGAATCTAGCTATGGTTAATGAAAAGAACACACATGCAATGACACTGGTGGATCCAAATGTGGTTTATGAAAAGAACACACATGCAATGACTCTGGTGGATCCATATGTGGTTTGTGAAAAGAACAGATATGCAATGACTCTAGCTGTGGTTAATGAAACGAACACACATTTCAATGACACTGGTGGATCCATATGTGGTTTGTGAAAAGAACACACATGAAATGACTCTAGTGGATCCATATGTGGTTTATGAAAAGAACACACATCCAGTGACTCTAGTTGTGGTTTATTAAAAGACCACACATGCAATGACACTAGGGGGTCCATATGTGGTTAATGAAAACAGCACACATGTAATGACACTGGTGGATCCATATGTGGTTTATGAAAAGAACACATATGCAATGACTCTAGTGAATCCATATGTGGTCTGTGAAAAGAACAGACATGTAATGAACTTTGGTGGATCCCTATGTGGTCTATGAAAAGAACAGACATGCAATGACTCTAATTGTGGATAATCATAAGAACACACATGCAATTACACTAGGGGATCCATATGTGGTTAATGAACAGAACACACATGCAATGACACTGGTGGATCCATATGTGATTTGTGAAAGAACACACATGCAATGACACTAGCTGTGGTTAGTGACAAGAACACACATGCAATGGCACTAGGGGGTCCATATGTGGTTAATGAAAAGAACACACATGCAATGACACTGGTGGATCCATATGTGGTTTGTGAAAAGAACACACATGAAATGGCACTGGTGGATCCATATGTGGTTTGTGAAAAGAACACACATGAAATTACATTGGTGGATCTGTATGTGGTTTGTGAAAAGAACACACATGCAATAACTCTGGAGGATCCATCTGTGGTTTGTTAAAAGAATAGACATGTACTGAACTTTGGTGCATCCATATGTGGATTGTCAAAAGAACACACATGCATTGACACTAGTTGTGGTTTATGAAAAGAACACACATGCAATGACACTAGGGGATCCAAATGTGGTTAATAAAAAGAACACACATGTAATGACACTGGTGGATCCATATGTGGTTTATGAAAAGAACACAAATGCAATGACATTGATGGATCCATATGTGGTTTGTGAAAAGAACACACATGCAATGACTCTAGTTGTGGTTAAGGAAAAGAACACACATGCAATGACACTGGTGGATCCATATGTAGTCTCTGAAAAGAACAGACATGCAATGACTCTAATTGTGGATAATGAAAAGAACACACATGCAATGACACTAGGGGATCCATATGTGGTTAATGAATAGAACACACATGCAATGACACTGGTGGATCCATATGTGGTTTGTGAAAGAACACACATGCAATGACACTAGTTGTGGTTAATGAACAGAACACACATGCAACGACACTAGGGGGTCCATATGTGGTTAATTATAAGAACACGCATGCAATGACACTGGTGGATCCATATGTGGTTTGTGAAAAGAACACACATCCAATGACTCTAGTTGTGGTTTATGAAAAGAACACAAATCGAGTGACTCTATCTATGGTTTATTAAAAGAACACACATGCAATGATATTGGTGAATCCATATGTGGTTTGTGAAAAGAACACACATGCAATGACACTCGTGGATCCATATGTGGTATGTGAAAACAACACACATGCAATGACACTGGTTGATCCATATGTGGTTTGTGAAAAGAACACACATGAAATGACACTATTGGATCCATATGTGGTTTGTGAAAAGAACACACATGAAATGACATTGGTGGATCCATATGTGGTTTGTAAAAAGAACACACATGCAATGACTCTGGTGGATCCATATGTGGTTTGTTAAAAGAATAGACATGCAATGAACTCTAGTGGATCCATATGTGGATTGTCAAAAGAACACACATGTAATGACACTGGTGGATCCATATGTGGTTTATGAAAAAAACACAAATGCAATGACATTGATGGATCCATATGTGGTTTGCGAAAAGAACACACATGCAATGACTCTAGCTGTGGTTAATGAAAAGAACACACATGCAATGACACTGGTGGATCCATATGTAGTCTCTGAAAAGAACAGACATGCAATGACTCTAATTGTGGATAATGAAAAGAACACACATGCAATGACACTAGGGGATCCATATGTGGTTAATGAACAGAACACACATTGAATGACACTGGTGGATCCATATGTGGTTTGTGAAAGAACACACATGCAATGACACTAGTTGTGGTTAATGAACAGAACACACATGCAACGACACTAGGGGGTCCATATGTGGTTAATTATAAGAACACACATGCAATGACACTGGTGGATCCATATGTGGTTTGTGAAAAGAACACACATCCAATGACTCTAGTTGTGGTTTATGAAAAGAACACAAATCGAGTGACTCTATCTATGGTTTATTAAAAGAACACACATGCAATGATATTGGTGAATCCATATGTGGTTTGTGAAAAGAACACACATGCAATGACACTCGTGGATCCATATGTGGTCTGTGAAAACAACACACATGCAATGACACTGGTTGATCCATATGTGGTTTGTGAAAAGAACACACATGAAATGACACTATTGGATCCATATGTGGTTTGTGAAAAGAACACACATGAAATGACATTGGTGGATCCATATGTGGTTTGTAAAAAGAACACACATGCAATGACTCTGGTGGATCCATATGTGGTTTGTTAAAAGAATAGACATGCAATGAACTCTAGTGGATCCATATGTGGATTGTCAAAAAAACACACATGTAATGACACTGGTGGATCCATATGTGGTTTATGAAAAGAACACAAATGCAATGACATTGATGGATCCATATGTGGTTTGTGAAAAGAACACACATGCAATGACTCTAGCTGTGGTTAATGAAAAGAACACACATGCAATGACACTGGTGGATCCATATGTAGTCTCTGAAAAGAACAGACATGCAATGACTCTAATTGTGGATAATGAAAAGAACACACATGCAATGACACTAGGGGATCCATATGTGGTTAATGAACAGAACGCACATGCAATGACACTGGTGGATCCATATGTGGTTTGTGAAAGAACACACGTGCAATGACACTAGTTGTGGTTAATGAACAGAACACACATGCAACAGCACTAGGGGGTCCATATGTGGTTAATTATAAGAACACACATGCAAAGAGTTCATTGCATGTCTGTTGTTTTCACAAACCACATATGGATCCACCAGTGTCATTGCATGTGTGTTCTTTCAACAAACCACATGTGGATCCACCAGAGTCATTGCATGTGTGTTCTTTTCACAAACCACATAAGGATCCACCAGTGGCATTGGATGCGTGTTCTTTTCATGAACTATAGCTAGAGTCATTGCATTTGTGTTCTTTTCATGAACCACATGGATCCACCAGAATCATTGCATGTGTGTTTTTTCTTTAACCACAACTAGAGTCATTGCATGTGTGTTCTTCTCACAAACCACATATGGATCCACCAGAGTTCATTGCATGTCTGTTCTTTTCAGAAACCACATATTGATCCACCAGTGTCATTGCATGTTTGTTCTTTTCATTAACCATAGCTAGAGTCATTACATGTGTATTCTTTTCACAAACCACATGGATCCACCAGAGTCATTGCATGTGTGTTCTTTTGATTAACCACAACTAGGGTCATTGCATGTGTGTTCTTCTCACAAACCACATATGGATCCATCACCAGTGTGATTGCATTTCTGTTCTTTTCACAAACCATAACTAGTGTCATTGCATGTATGTTCTTTCCACAGACCACATAAGGATCCACCAGTGTCATTAGATGTGTGTTCTTTTCATGAACCACACCCAGTGTCATTGCATGTGTGTTCTTCTCACAAACCACATATGGATCCACCAGAGTTCATTGCATGTCTATTATTTTCACAAACCACATTGATCCACAAGTGTCATAGCATGTGTGTTGTTTTCACAAACGACATGTGGATCCACCAGATTCATTGCATGTGCGTTCTTTTCACAAACCACATCAGGATCCACCAGTGTCATTGGATGTGTGTTCTTTTCATGAACCACACCCAATGTCATTACATGTGTGTTCTTCTCACAAACCACATATGGATCCACCAGAATTCAATGCATGTCCATTATTTTCACAAACCACATTGATCCACTAGTGTCATTGCATGTGTGTTCTTTCACAAACCACATGTGGATCCACCAGAGTCATAGCATGTGTGTTCTTTCACAAACCACATAAGGATCCACCAGTGTCATTGGATGTGGGTTCTTTCATGAACCACACCCAGTGTCATTGCATGTGTGTTCTTCTCACAAACCACATATGGATCCACCAGAGTTCATTGCATGTCTGTTATTCTCACAAACCACATATGGATCCACCAGTGTCATTCCATGTGTGTTCTATTCACAAACCACATCTAGAGTCATTGCATGTGTGTTCTTTTCACAAACCACATAAGGATCCACCAGTGTCATTGGATGTGTGTTCTTTTCATGAACCACACCCAGTGTCGCTACATGTGTGTTCTTCTCACAAACCACATTTGGATCCACCAGAGTTCATTGCATGTCTATTATTTTCACAAACCACATTGATCCACAAGTGTCATAGCATGTGTGTTGTTTTCACAAACGACATGTGGATCACCAGAGTCATTGCATGTGCGTTCTTTTCACAAACCACATAAGGATCCACCAGTGTCATTGGATGTCTGTTCTTTTCATGAACCACAACCAGTGTCATTGCATGTGTGTTCTTCTCACAAACCACATATGGATCCACCAGAGTTCATTGCATGTATGTTCTTTTCACAAACCACATATGGATCCACCAGGGTCATTGCATGTGTGTTCTTTTCACAAACCATAGCTAGAGTCATTGCATCTGTGTTCTTTTCACAAACCACATGGATCCACCAGAGTCATTGCATGTGTGTTCTTTTCATTAACCACAACTAGAGTCATTGCATGTGTGTTCTTTTCACAAACCACATATGGATCCATCAGAGTCATTGCATGTCTGTTCTTTTCATTAACTACAACGAGTGTCATTGCATGTATGTTCTCTCCACAAACCACATATGGATCCACCAGTATCATTGCATGTGTGTTTTGCATGTGTGTTCTTCTCATAAACCACACATGGATCCACTAGTGTCATTGCATGTGTGTTCTTTTCACAAACCACATAAGGATCCACCAGTGTCATTGGATGTGTGTTCTATTCATGAACCACACCCAGTGTCATTGCATGTGTGTTCTTCTCACAAACCACATATGGATCCACCAGAGTTCATTGCATGTCTGTTATTTTCACAAACCACATGGATCCACCAGTGTCATTGCATGTGTGTTCTTTTCATTAACCATAGCTAGAGTCATTACATGTTTATTCTTTTCACAAACCACATGGATCCACCAGAGTCATTGCATGTGTGTTCTTTTGATTAACCACAACTAGGGTCATTGAATGTGTGTTCTTCTCACAAACCACATATGGATCCATCACCAGTGTGATTGCATTTCTGTTCTTTTCACAAACCATAACCAGTGTCATTGCATGTATGTTCTTTCCACAGACCACATAAGGATCCACCAGTGTCATTAGATGTGTGTTCTTTTCATGAACCACACCCAGTGTCATTGCATGTGTGTTCTTCTCACAAACCACATATGGATCCACCAGAGTTCATTGCATGTCTATTATTTTCACAAACCACATTGATCCACAAGTGTCATAGCATGTGTGTTGTTTTCACAAACGACATGTGGATCCACCAGATTCATTGCATGTGTGTTCTTTTCACAAACCACATCAGGATCCACCAGTGTCATTGGATGTGTGTTCTTTTCATGAACCACACCCAATGTCATTACATGTGTGTTCTTCTCACAAACCACATATGGATCCACCAGAATTCAATGCATGTCCATTATTTTCACAAACCACATTGATCCACTAGTGTCATTGCATGTGTGTTCTTTTCACAAACCACATGTGGATCCACCAGAGTCATAGCATGTGTGTTCTTTTCACAAACCACATAAGGATCCACCAGTGTCATTGGATGTGGGTTCTTTTCATGAACCACACCCAGTGTCATTGCATGTGTGTTCTTCTCACAAACCACATATGGATCCACCAGAGTTCATTGCATGTCTGTTATTCTCACAAACCACATATGGATCCACCAGTGTCATTCCATGTGTGTTCTATTCACAAACCACATCTAGAGTCATTGCAAGTGTGTTCTTTTCACAAACCACATAAGGATCCACCAGTGTCATTGGATGTGTGTTCTTTTCATGAACCACACCCAGTGTCGCTACATGTGTGTTCTTCTCACAAACCACATTTGGATCCACCAGAGTTCATTGCATGTCTATTATTTTCACAAACCACATTATTCCACAAGTGTCATAGCATGTGTGTTGTTTTCACAAACGACATGTGGATCACCAGAGTCATTGCATGTGCGTTCTTTTCACAAACCACATAAGGATCCAGCAGTGTCATTGGATGTGTGTTCTTTTCATGAACCACAACCAGTGTCATTGCATGTGTGTTCTTCTCACAAACCACATATGGATCCACCAGAGTTCATTGCATGTATGTTCTTTTCACAAACCACATATGGATCCACCAGTGTCATTGCATGTGTGTTCTTTTCACAAACCACATGTGGTTCCACCAGAGTCATTGCATGTGTTTTTTTACAAACCACATAAGGATCCACCAATGTCATTGGATGTGTGTTCTTTTCATGAACCATAGCTAGAGTCATTGCATGTGTGTTCTTTTCATGAACCACATGGATCCACCAGAATCATTGCATGTGTGTTCTTTTCATTAACCACAACTAGAGTCATTGCATGTGTGTTCTTCTCACAAACGACATATGGATCCACCAGTGTTCATTGCATGTATGTTCTTTTCACAAACCACATATGGATCCACCAGTGTCATTGCATGTGTGTTCTTTTCATTAACCATAGCTAGAGTCATTGCATCTGTGTTCTTTTCACAAACCACATGGATCCACCAGAGTCATTGCATGTGTGTTCTTTTCATTAACCACAACTAGAGTCATTACATGTGTGTTCTTTTCACAAACCACATATGGATCCATCAGAGTCATTGCATGTCTATTCTTTTCATTAACTACAACGAGTGTCATTGCATGTATGTTCTCTCCACAGACCACATATGGATCCACCAGTGTCATTGCATGTTAGTTTTGCATGTGTGTTCTTCTCACAAACCACACATGGATCCACCAGTGTCATTGCATGTGTATTTTTTTCACAAACCACATAAGGATCCACTAGTGTCATTAGATGTGTGTTCTATTCATGAACCACACCAAGTGTCATTGCATGTGTGTTCTTCTCACAAACCACATATGGATCCACCAGAGTTCATTGCGTGTCTATTATTTTCACAAACCACGTGTATCCACTAGTGTCATTGCATGTGTGTTCTTTTCACAAACCACATGTGGATCCACCAAAGTCATTGCCTGGGTGTTCTTTTCACAAAACGCATCTAAAGTGATTGCATGTGTGTTCTTTTCACAAACCACATAAGGATCGACCAGTGTCATTGGATGTGTGTTCTTTTCATGAACCACACCCAGTGTCATTGCGTGTGTGTTCTTCTCACAAACCACATGTGGAACCATAGAGTTCATTGCATGTTTGTTATTCTCACAACCCACATATGGATCCACCAGTGTCATTCCATGTGTGTTCTTTTCACAAACCACATCTAGAGTCATTGCATGGGTGTTCTTTTCACAAACCACATAAGGATCCACTAGTGTCATTGGATGTGTGTTCTTTTCATGAACCACACCCAGTGTCATTCCATGTGTGTTCTTCTCGCAAACCACATATGGATCCACTAGAGTTCAATGCATGTCTATTATTTTCACAAACCACATTGATCCACCAGTGTCATTGCATGTGTGTTCTTTTCACAAACCACATGTGGATCCACCAGAGTCATTGCATGTGTGTTCTTTTCACAAACCACATAAGGATCCACCAGTATTATTGGATGTTTGTTCATTTCATGAACCACAACCAGTGTCATTGCATGTGTGTTCTTCTCACAAACCACATATGGATCCACCAGAGTTCATTGCATGTCTGTTCTTTTCAGACACCACATATGGATCCACCAGTGTCATTGCATGTGTGTTCTTTCAACAAACCACATGTGGATCCACCAGAGTCATTGCATGTGTGTTCTTTTCACAAACCACGTAAGGATGCATCGGTGTCATTGGATGCGTGTTCTTTTCATGAACTATAACTAGAGTCATTGCATGTGTGTTCTTTTCATGAACCACATGGATCCACCAAAATCATTGCATGTGTGTTTTTTTCATTAACCACAACTAGAGTCATTGCATGTGTGTTCTTCTCACAAACCACATATGGATCCACCAGAGTTCATTGCATGTCTGTTCTTTTCAGAAACCACATATTGATCCACCAGTGTCATTGCATGTTTGTTCTTTTCATTAACCATAGCTAGAGTCATTACATGTGTGTTCTTTTCACAAACCACATGGATCTACCAGAGTCATTGCATGTGTGTTCTTTTGATTAACCACAACTAGGGTCATTGCATGTGTGTTCTTTTCACAAACCACATATGGATCCATTAGGTTCATTGCATGTCTGTTCTTTTCATTAACCACAACGAGTGTAATTGCATGTCTGCTCTTTCCACAGACCACATATGGATCCACCAGTGTCATTGCATGTGTGTTTTCATGTGTGTTCTTCTCACAAACCACACATGGATCCACCAGTGTCATTGCATGTGTGTTCTTTTCACAAACCACACATGGATCCACCAGTGTCATTACATGTGTGTTCTTTTCACAAACCACATATGGATCCACCAGAGTTGATTGCATGTCTGTTCTTTTCACAAACCACATATGGATCCACCAGTGTCATTAAATGTGTGTTCTTTTCATTAACCATAGCTAGAGTCATTGCATGTGTGTTCTTTTCACAAACCACATGGATCCACCAGAGTCATTTCATGTGTGTTATTTTGATTAACCACAACTAGGGTCATTGCATGTGTGTTCTTTTCACAAACCACATACGGATCCATCAGATTCATTGCATGATTGTTATTTTCATTAACCACAACTAGTGTCATTGCATGTATGTTCTTTCCACAGACCACATATGGATCCATCAGTGACATTGCATGTGTGTTTTGCATGTGTGTTCTTCTCACAAACCACACATGTATCCACCAGTTTCATTGCATGTGTGTTCTTCTCACAAACCACATATGGATCCACCAGTGTGATTGCATGTGTGTTCTTTTCACTAACCACAGTTAGAGTCATTGCGTGCGTGTTCTTCTCACAAACCACATATGGATCCACCAGAGTTCATCGGATGTGTGTTCTTTTCATGAACCACACCCAGTGTCATTGGATGTGTGTTCTTCTCACAAACCACATATGGATCCACCAGTGTGATTGCATGTGTGTTCTTTTCACAAACCACATAAGAATCCACCAGTGTCATTGGATGTGTGTTCTTTTCATGAACCACACCCAGTGTCATTGCATGTGTGTTCTTCTCACAAACCACATATAGATCCACCAGAGGTCATTGCATGTCTGTTATTTTCACAAACCACATGGATCCACCAGTGTCATTGCATGTGTGTTCTTTTCACAAACCACATGTGGATCCACCAGATTCATTGCATGTGTGTTCTTTTCACAAACCACATAAGGATCCACCAGTGTCATTGGATGTGTGTTCTTTTCATGAACCACACCCAGTGTCATTGCATGTGTGTTCTTCTCACAAACCACATATGGATCCACCAGAGTTCATTGCATGTCTGTTATTCTCACAAACCACATAGGATCCACCAGTGTCATTGCATGTGTGTTCTTTTCATTAACCATAGCTAGAGTCATTACATGTTTATTCTTTTCACAAACCACATGGATCCACCAGAGTCATTGCATGTGTGTTCTTTTGATTAACCACAACTAGGGTCATTGAATGTGTGTTCTTCTCACAAACCACATATGGATCCATCACCAGTGTGATTGCATTTCTGTTCTTTTCACAAACCATAACTAGTGTCATTGCATGTATGTTCTTTCCACAGACCACATAAGGATCCACCAGTGTCATTAGATGTGTGTTCTTTTCATGAACCACACCCAGTGTCATTGCATGTGTGTTCTTCTCACAAACCACATATGGATCCACCAGAGTTCATTGCATGTCTATTATTTTCACAAACCACATTGATCCACAAGTGTCATAGCATGTGTGTTGTTTTCACAAACGACATGTGGATCCACCAGATTCATTGCATGTGCGTTCTTTTCACAAACCACATCAGGATCCACCAGTGTCATTGGATGTGTGTTCTTTTCATGAACCACACCCAATGTCATTACATGTGTGTTCTTCTCACAAACCACATATGGATCCACCAGAATTCAATGCATGTCCATTATTTTCACAAACCACATTGATCCACTAGTGTCATTGCATGTGTGTTCTTTTCACAAACCACATGTGGATCCACCAGAGTCATAGCATGTGTGTTCTTTTCACAAACCACATAAGGATCCACCAGTGTCATTGGATGTGGGTTCTTTTCATGAACCACACCCAGTGTCATTGCATGTGTGTTCTTCTCACAAACCACATATGGATCCACCAGAGTTCATTGCATGTCTGTTATTCTCACAAACCACATATGGATCCACCAGTGTCATTCCATGTGTGTTCTATTCACAAACCACATCTAGAGTCATTGCATGTGTGTTCTTTTCACAAACCACATAAGGATCCACCAGTGTCATTGGATGTGTGTTCTTTTCATGAACCACACCCAGTGTCGCTACATGTGTGTTCTTCTCACAAACCACATTTGGATCCACCAGAGTTCATTGCATGTCTATTATTTTCACAAACCACATTGATCCACAAGTGTCATAGCATGTGTGTTGTTTTCACAAACGACATGTGGATCACCAGAGTCATTGCATGTGCGTTCTTTTCACAAACCACATAAGGATCCACCAGTGTCATTGGATGTGTGTTCTTTTCATGAACCACAACCAGTGTCATTGCATGTGTGTTCTTCTCACAAACCACATATGGATCCACCAGAGTTCATTGCATGTATGTTCTTTTCACAAACCACATATGGATCCACCAGTGTCATTGCATGTGTGTTCTTTTCACAAACCACATGTGGTTCCACCAGAGTCATTGCATGTGTTTTTTTACAAACCACATAAGGATCCACCAATGTCATTGGATGTGTGTTCTTTTCATGAACCATAGCTAGAGTCATTGCATGTGTGTTCTTTTCATGAACCACATGGATCCACCAGAATCATTGCATGTGTGTTCTTTTCATTAACCACAACTAGAGTCATTGCATGTGTGTTCTTCTCACAAACGACATATGGATCCACCAGAGTTCATTGCATGTATGTTCTTTTCACAAACCACATATGGATCCACCAGTGTCATTGCATGTGTGTTCTTTTCATTAACCATAGCTAGAGTCATTGCATCCGTGTTCTTTTCACAAACCACATGGATCCACCAGATTCATTGCATGTGTGTTCTTTTCATTAACCACAACTAGAGTCATTACATGTGTGTTCTTTTCACAAACCACATATGGATCCATCAGAGTCATTGCATGTCTATTCTTTTCATTAACTACAACGAGTGTCATTGCATGTATGTTCTCTCCACAGACCACATATGGATCCACCAGTGTCATTGCATGTTAGTTTTGCATGTGTGTTCTTCTCACAAACCACACATGGATCCACCAGTGTCATTGCATGTGTATTTTTTTCACAAACCACATAAGGATCCACTAGTGTCATTAGATGTGTGTTCTATCCATGAACCACACCAAGTGTCATTGCATGTGTGTTCTTCTCACAAACCACATATGGATCCACCAGAGTTCATTGCGTGTCTATTATTTTCACAAACCACGTGTATCCACTAGTGTCATTGCATGTGTGTTCTTTTCACAAACCACATGTGGATCCACCAAAGTCATTGCATGGGTGTTCTTTTCACAAACCGCATCTAAAGTGATTGCATGTGTGTTCTTTTCACAAACCACATAAGGATCCACCAGTGTCATTGGATGTGTGTTCTTTTCATGAACCACACCCAGTGTCATTGCGTGTGTGTTCTTCTCACAAACCACATGTGGAACCATAGAGTTCATTGCATGTTTGTTATTCTCACAACCCACATATGGATCCACCAGTGTCATTCCATGTGTGTTCTTTTCACAAACCACATCTAGAGTCATTGCATGGGTGTTCTTTTCACAAACCACATAAGGATCCACTAGTGTCATTGGATGTGTGTTCTTTTCATGAACCACACCCAGTGTCATTCCATGTGTGTTCTTCTCGCAAACCACATATGGATCCACCAGAGTTCAATGCATGTCTATTATTTTCACAAACCACATTGATCCACCAGTGTCATTGCATGTGTGTTCTTTTCACAAACCACATGTGGATCCACCAGAGTCATTGCATGTGTGTTCTTTTCACAAACCACATAAGGATCCACCAGTATTATTGGATGTTTGTTCATTTCATGAACCACAACCAGTGTCATTGCATGTGTGTTCTTCTCACAAACCACATATGGATCCACCAGAGTTCATTGCATGTCTGTTCTTTTCAGACACCACATATGGATCCACCTGTGTCATTGCATGTGTGTTCTTTCAACAAACCACATGTGGATCCACCAGAGTCATTGCATGTGTGTTCTTTTCACAAACCACATAAGGATGCATCGGTGTCATTGGATGCGTGTTCTTTTCATGAACTATAACTAGAGTCATTGCATGTGTGTTCTTTTCATGAACCACATGGATCCACCAAAATCATTGCATGTGTGTTTTTTTCATTAACCACAACTAGAGTCATTGCATGTGTGTTCTTCTCACAAACCACATATGGATCCACCAGAGTTCATTGCATGTCTTTTCGTAAACCACATATTGATCCACCAGTGTCATTGCATGTTTGTTCTTTTCATTAACCATAGCTAGAGTCATTACATGTGTGTTCTTTTCACAAACCACATGGATCCACCAGAGTCATTGCACGTGTGTTCTTTTGATTAACCACAACTAGGGTCATTGCATGTGTGTTCTTTTCACAAACCACATATGGATCCATTAGGTTCATTGCATGTACATTCTTTTTCATTAACCACAACGAGTGTAATTGCATGTACGCTCTTTCCATGGACCACATATGGATCCACCAGTGTCATTGCATGTGTGTTTTCGTGTGTGTTCTTCTCACAAACCACACATGGATCCACCAGTGTCATTGCATGTGTGTTCTTTTCACAAACCACACATGGATCCACCAGTGTCATTACATGTGTGTTCTTTTCACAAACCACATATGGATCCACCAGAGTTGATTGCATATGCATTCTTTTCACAAACCACATATGGATCCACCAGTGTCATTAAATGTGTGTTCTTTTCATTAACCATAGCTAGAGTCATTGCATGTGTGTTCTTTTCACAAACCACATGGATCCACGAGAGTCATTTCATGTGTGTTATTTTGATTAACCACAACTAGGGTCATTGCATGTGTGTTCTTTTCACAAACCACATACGGATCCATCAGATTCATTGCATGATTGTTATTTTCATTAACCACAACTAGTGTCATTGCATGTATGTTCTTTCCACAGACCACATATGGATCCATCAGTGACATTGCATGTGTGTTTTGCATGTGTGTTCTTCTCACAAACCACACATGGATCCACCAGTGTCATTGCATGTGTGTTCTTCTCACAAACCACATATGGATCCACCAGTGTGATTGCATGTGTGTTCTTTTCACTAACCACAGTTAGAGTCATTGCGTGCGTGTTCTTCTCACAAACCACATATGGATCCACCAGAGTTCATCGGATGTGTGTTCTTTTCATGAACCACACCCAGTGTCATTGGATGTGTGTTCTTCTCACAAACCACATATGGATCCACCAGTGTGATTGCATGTGTGTTCTTTTCACAAACCACATAAGGATCCACCAGTGTCATTGGATGTGTGTTCTTTTCATGAACCACACCCAGTGTCATTGCATGTGTGTTCTTCTCACAAACCACATATGGATCCACCAGAGGTCATTGCATGTCTGTTATTTTCACAAACCACATGGATCCACCAGTGTCATTGCATGTGTGTTCTTTTCACAAACCACATGTGGATCCACCAGATTCATTGCATGTGTGTTCTTTTCACAAACCACATAAGGATCCACTAGTGTCATTGGATGTGTGTTCTTTTCATGAACCACACCCAGTGTCATTGCATGTGTGTTCTTCTCACAAACCACATATGGATCCACCAGAGTTCATTGCATGTCTGTTATTCTCACAAACCACATAGGATCCACCAGTGTCATTGCATGTGTGTTCTTTTCACAAACCACATGTGGATCCACCAGAGTCATTGCATGTGTGTTCTTTTCACAAACGACATAAGGATCCACCGGTGTCATTGGATGTGTGTTCTTTTCATGAACCACACCAGTATCATTGCATGTGTGTTCTTCTCACAAAACACATATGGATCCACCAGAGTTCATTGCATGTCTGTTATTTTCACAAACCAGATGGATCCACAAGTGCCATTGCATGTGTGTTCTTTTCACAAACCACATGTGGATCCACCAGATTCATTGCATGTGTGTTCTTTTCACAAACCACATAAGGATCCACCAGTGTCATTGGATGTGTGTTCTTTTCATGAACCACACCTAGTGTCATTGCATGTGTGTTCTTCTCACAAACCACACATGGATGCACCAGAGTTCATTGCATGTTTGTTATTCTCACAAACCACATAGGATCCACCAGTGTCATTCCATGTGTGTTCTATTCACAAACCACATCTATAGTCATTGCATGTGTGTTCTTTTCACAAACCACATAAGGATCCACCGATGTCATTGTATGTGTGTTCTTGTCATGAACCACACCCAGTGTCATTACATGTGTGTTCTTCTCACAAACCACATATGGATCCACCAGAGTTCATTGCATGTCTATTATTTTCACAAACCACATTGATCCACAAGTGTCATAGCATGTTTGTTGTTTTCACAAACGACATGTGGATCCACCAGATTTATTGCATGTGCGTTCTTTTCACAAATCACATAAGGATCCACCAGTGTCATTGGATGTGTGTTCTTTTCATGAACCACAACCAGTGTCATTGCATGTGTGTTCTTCTCACAAACCACATATGGATCCACCAGAGTTCATTGCATGTCTCTTCTTTTCACAAACCACAAATGGATCCACCAGTGTCATTGCATGTGTGTTCTTTTCACAAACCACATGTGGTTCCACCAGAGTCATTGCATGTGTTTTTTTACAAACCACATAAGGATCCACCAATGTCATTGGATGTGTGTTCTTTTCATGAACCATAGCTAGAGTCATTGCATGTGTGCTCTTTTCATGAACCACATGGATCCACCAGAATCATTGCATGTGTGTTCTTTTCATTAACCACAACTAGAGTCATTGCATGTGTGTTCTTCTCACAAACGACATATGGATCCACCAGAGTTCATTGCATGTATGTTCTTTTCACAAACCACATATGGATCCACCAGTGTCATTGCATGTGTGTTCTTTTCATTAACCATAGCTAGAGTCATTGCATCTGTGTTCTTTTCACAAACCACATGGATCCACCAGAGTCATTGTATGTGTGTTCTTTTCATTAACCACAACTAGAGTCATTGCATGTGTGTTCTTTTCACAAACCACATATGGATCCATCAGAGTCATTGCATGTCTGTTCTTTTCATTAATTACAACGAGTGTCATTGCATGTATGTTCTCTCCACAGACCACATATGGATCCACCAGTGTCATTGCATGTGTGTTTTGCATGTGTGTTCTTCTCACAAACCACACATGGATCCACCAGTGTCATTGCATGTGTATTTTTTTCACAAACCACATAAGGATCCACTAGTGTCATTGGATGTGTGTTCTATTCATGAACCACACCAAGTGTCATTGCATGTGTGTTGTTCTCACAAACCACATATGGATCCACCAGAGTCATTGCATGTGTGTTGTTTTCACAAACCACATAAGGATCCACCAGTGTAATTGGATGTGTGTTCTTTTCATGAACCATATCTAGAGGCATTGCATGTGGGTTCTTTTCATGAACCACATGGATCCACCAGAATCATTGCATGTGTGTTCTTTTCATTCACCACAACTAGAGTCATTGCATGTGTGTTCTTCTCACAAACCACATATGGATCCACCAGAGTTCATTACATGTATGTTATTTTCACAAACCACATATGTATCCACCATTATCATTGCATGTGTGTTATTTTCATTAACCATAGCTAGAGTCATTGCATGTGTGTTCTTTTCACAAACCACATGGATCCACCAGAGTCATTGCATGTGTGTTCTTTTCATTAACCACAACTAGTCATTGGATGTGTTCTTTTCACAAACCACATATGGATCCATCAGAGTCATTGCATGTCTGTTCTTTCCATTAACCACAGCTAGTGTCATTGCATGTCTGTTCTTTTCACAGACCACATATGGATCCACCAGTGTCATTGCATGTGTGTTCTTTTCATTAACCACAACTAGTCATTGGATGTGTTCTTTTCACAAACCACATATGGATCCATCAGAGTCATTGCAGGTATGTTCTTTCCATTAACCACAGCTAGTGTCATTGCATGTCTGTTCTTTCCACAGACCACATATGGATCCACCAGTGTCATTGCATATGTGTTTTGCATGTGTGTTCTTCTCACAAACCACACATGGATCCACCAGTGTCATTGGATGTGTGTTCTATTCATGAACCACACGTAGTGTCATTGCATGTGTGTTCTTCTCACAAACCACATATGGATCCACCAGTGTGATTGCATGTGTGTTCTTTTCACAAACCATAGCTAGAGTCATTGCATGCGTGTTCTTCTCATAAACCACACATGGATCCACCAGAGTTCATCGGATGTGTGTTCTTTTCATGAACCACACCCAGTGTCATTGGATGTGTGCTCTTGTCACAAACAACATATGGATCTACCAGTGTCATTGCATGTGTGTTCTTATCGCAAACCGCATCTAGAGTGATTGCATGTGTGTTCTTTTCATAAACCACATAAGGATCCACCAGTGTCATTGTATGTGTGTTCTTTTCATGAAACACACTCAGTGTCATTCCATGTGTGTTCTTCTCGCAAACCACATATGGATCCACCAGAGTTCATTGCATGTATGTTCTTTTCACAAACCACATATGGATCCACCAGTGTCATTGCATGTGTGTTCTTTTCATTAACCATAGCTAGAGTCATTGCAAGTGTGTTCTTTTCACAAACCACATGGATCCACCAGAATCATTGCATGTGTGTTCTTTTCATTAACCACAACTAGAGTCATTGCATGTGTGTTCTTCTCACAAACCACATATGGATCCACCAGTGTCATTGCATGTGTGTTCTTTTCATTAACCATAGCTAGAGTCATTGCATGTGTGTTCTTTTCACAAACCACATGGATCCACCAGAGTCATTGCATGTGTGTTCTTTTCATTAACCACAACTAGTCATTGGATGTGTTCTTTTCACAAACCACATATGGATCCATCAGAGTCATTGCATGTCTGTTCTTTCCATTAACCACAGCTAGTGTCATTGCATGTCTGTTCTTTCCACAGACCACATATGGATCCACCAGTGTCATTGCATATGTGTTTTGCATGTGTGTTCTTCTCACAAACCACACATGGATCCACCAGTGTCATTGGATGTGTGTTCTATTCATGAACCACACGTAGTGTCATTGCATGTGTGTTCTTCTCACAAACCACATATGGATCCACCAGTGTGATTGCATGTGTGTTCTTTTCACAAACCACGGCTAGAGTCATTGCATGCGTGTTCTTCTCATAAACCACACATGGATCCACCAGAGTTCATCGGATGTGTGTTCTTTTCATGAACCACACCCAGTGTCATTGGATGTGTGCTCTTGTCACAAACAACATATGGATCTACCAGTGTCATTGCATGTGTGTTCTTATCGCAAACCGCATCTAGAGTGATTGCATGTGTGTTCTTTTCATAAACCACATAAGGATCCACCAGTGTCATTGTATGTGTGTTCTTTTCATGAAACACACTCAGTGTCATTGCATGTGTGTTCTTCTCGCAAACCACATATGGATCCACCAGAGTTCATTGCATGTATGTTCTTTTCACAAACCACATATGGATCCACCAGTGTCATTGCATGTGTGTTCTTTTCATTAACCATAGCTAGAGTCATTGCAAGTGTGTTCTTTTCACAAACCACATGGATCCACCAGAATCATTGCATGTGTGTTCTTTTCATTAACCACAACTAGAGTCATTGCATGTGTGTTCTTCTCACAAACCACACATGGATCCACCAGTGTCATTGCATGTGTGTTCTTTTCATTAACCATAGCTAGAGTCATTGCATGTGTGTTCTTTTCACAAACCACATGGATCCACCAGAGTCATTGCATGTGTGTTCTTTTCATTAACCACAACTAGTGTCATTGCATGTATGTTCTTTCCACAGACCACATATGGATCCATCAGAGTCATTGCATGTCTGTTCTTTCCATTAACCACAGCTAGTGTCATTGCATGTCTGTTCTTTCCACAGACCACATATGGATCCACCAGTGTCATTGCATATGTGTTTTGCATGTGTGTTCTTCTCACAAACCACACATGGATCCACCAGTGTCATTGGATGTGTGTTCTATTCATGAACCACACCTAGTGTCATTGCATGTGTGTTCTTCTCACAAACCACATATGGATCCACCAGTGTGATTGCATGTGTGTTCTTTTCACAAACCACGGCTAGAGTCATTGCATGCGTGTTCTTCTCATAAACCACATATGGATCCACCAGAGTTCATCGGTTGTGTGTTCTTTTCATGAACCACACCCAGTGTCATTGGATGTGTGCTCTTGTCACAAACAACATATGGATCTACCAGTGTCATTGCATGTGTGTTCTTATCGCAAACCGCATCTAGAGTGATTGCATGTGTGTTCTTTTCATAAACCACATAAGGATCCACCAGTGTCATTGTATGTGTGTTCTTTTCATGAAACACACTCAGTGTCATTGCATGTGTGTTCTTCTCGCAAACCACATATGGATCCACCAGAGTTCATTGCATGTATGTTCTTTTCACAAACCACATATGGATCCACTAGTGTCATTGCATGTGTGTTCTTTTCATTAACCATAGCTAGAGTCATTGCAAGTGTGTTCTTTTCACAAACCACATGGATCCACCAGAATCATTGCATGTGTGTTCTTTTCATTAACCACAACTAGAGTCATTGCATGTGTGTTCTTCTCACAAACCACATATGGATCCACCAGTGTCATTGCATGTGTGTTCTTTTCATTAACCATAGCTAGAGTCATTGCATGTGTGTTCTTTTCACAAACCACATGGATCCACCAGAGTCATTGCATGTGTGTTCTTTTCATTAACCACAACTAGTCATTGGATGTGTTCTTTTCACAAACCACATATGGATCCATCAGAGTCATTGCATGTATGTTCTTTCCATTAACCACAACTAGTGTCATTGGATGTCTGTTCTTTCCACATACCACATATGGATCCACCAGTGTCATTGCATATGTGTTTTGCATGTGTGTTCTTCTCACAAACCACACATGGATCCACCAGTGTCATTGGATGTGTGTTCTATTCAAGAACCACACCTAGTGTCATTGCATGTGTGTTCTTCTCAGAAACCACATATGGATCCACCAGTGTGATTGCATGTGTTTTCTTTTCACAAACCACAGCTAGAGTCATTGCATGCGTGTTCTTCTCATAAACCACATATGGATCCACCAGAGTTCATCGGATGTGTGTTCTTTTCATGAACCACACCAAGTGTCATTGGATGTGTGCTCTTGTCACAAACAACATATGGATCCACCAGTATCATTCCATGTGTGTTCTTATCACAAACCGCATCTAGAGTGATTGCATGTGTGTTCTTTTCACAAACCACATAAGGATCCAGCAGTATCATTGTATGTGTGTTCTTCTCGCAAACCACATATGGATCCACCAGAGTTCATTGCATGTATGTTGTTTTCACAAACCACATATGGATCCACCAGAGTTCATCGGATGTGTGTTCTTTTCATGAACCACACCCAGTGTCATTGGATGTGTGCTCTTGTCACAAACAACATATGGATCTACCAGTGTCATTGCATGTGTGTTCTTATCACAAACCGCATCTAGAGTGATTGCATGTGTGTTCTTTTCATAAACCACATAAGGATCCACCAGTGTCATTGTATGTGTGTTCTTTTCATGAAACACACTCAGTGTCATTGCATGTGTGTTCTTCTCGCAAACCACATATGGATCCACCAGTGTCATTGGATGTGTGTTATTCTCACAAACCACATATGGATCCACCTGCGTGATTGCATGTGTGTTCTTTTCACAAACCACATATAGAGTCATTGCATGTGTGTTCTTTTCACAAACCACATAAGGATCCACTAGTGTCATTGGATTTGAGTTCTTTTCATGAACCACACACAAGTGTCATTGCATGTGTGTTCTTCTCACAAACCACATATGGATCCACCAGAGTTCATTGCATGTATGTTCTTTTCACAAACCACATTGATCCACCGGTGTCATTGCATGTGTGTTCTTTTCAGAAACCACATGCGGATCCACCAAAGTCATTACATGTTTGTTCTTTTCACAACCCACATAAGGATCCACCAGTGTCCTCGGATGTGTGTTCTTTTCATGAACCACAACTAGTGACATTGCATGTGTGTTCTTCTCGCAAACCACATATGGATCCACCAGAGTTCATTGCATGTCTGTTCTTTTCACAAACCACATATGGATCCACCAGTGTCATTGCATGTGTGTTCTTTTCACAAACCACATGTGGATCCACCAGAGTCATTTCATGTGTGTTCTTTTCACAAACCACATAAGAATCCACCAATGTCATCGGATGTATGTTCTTTTCATGAACCATAGCTAGAGTCATTGCATGTGTGTTATTTTCATGAACCACATGGATCCACCAGGATCATTGCATGTGTGTTCTTTTCATTAACCACAACTAGAGTCATTGCATGTGTGTTCTTCTCACAAACCACATATGGATCCACCAGAGTTCATTGCATGTATGTTCTTTTCACAAACCACATATGGATCCACGAGTGTCATTGCATGTGTGTTCTTTTCATTAACCATAGCTAGAGTCATTGCATGTGTGTTCTTTTCACAAACCACATGGATCCACCAGAGTCATTGCATGTGTGTGCTTTTCATTAACCACAAGTAGTCATTGGATGTGTTCTTTTCACAAACCACATATGGATCCATCAGAGTCATTGCATGTCTGTTCTTTCCATTAACCACAGCTAGTGTCATTGCATGTCTGTTCTTTCCACATACCACATATGGATCCACCAGTGTCATTGCATGTGTGTTGTTCTCACAAACCACACATGGATCCACCAGTGTCATTGGATGTGTGTTCTTCTCACAAACTAGATATGGATCCACCAGTGTGGCTGGATGTGTGTTCTTTTCACAGACCACAGCTCGAGTCATTGCATGTGTGTTCTTCTCACAAACCACATATGGATCCACCAGAGTTCATTGGATGTGTGTTCTTTTCATGAACCACACCCAGTGTCATTGCATGTGTGTTCTTCTCACAAAACACATATGTATCCACCAGTGTCATTGGATGTGTGTTCTTCACACAAACCACATATGGATCCACCAGTGTAATGGCATGTGTGTTCTTTTCACAAACCACATAAGGATCCACCAGTGTCATTAGATGTGTGTTCTTTTCATGAACCACACCCAATGTCATTGCATGTGTGTTGTTCTCGCAAACCACATATGGATCCACCAGTGTCGTTGGATGTGTGTTCTCACAAACCACATATGGATCGACCAGTGTGATTGCATGTGTGTTCTTTTCACAAACCACATCTAGAGTCATTGCATGTGCGTTCTTTTCACAAACCACATAAGGATCCACCAGTGTCATTGGATGTGTGTTCTTTTCATGAACCACACCGAGTGCCATTGCATGTGTGTTCTTCTCACAAACCACATATGGATCCACCAGAGTTCATTGCATGTCTGTTATTTTCACAAACCACATTGATCCACCAGTGTTATTGCATGTGTGTTCTTTTCACAAACCACATGTGGATCCACCAGAGTCATTCCATGTGTGTTCTTTTCACAAACCACATAAGGATCCTCCAGTGTCATTAGATGTGGGTTCTTTTCATGAACCACAACCAGTGTGATTGCATGTGTGTTCTTCTCACAAACCACATATGGATCCACCAGAGTTCATTGCATGTCTGTTCTTTTCACAAACCACATATGGATCCACTAGTGTCATTGCATGTGTGTTCTTTTCGTTAACCATAGCTAGAGTCATTGCATGTGTGTTCTTTTCATAAACCACATGGATCCACCAGAGTCATTGCATGTGTGTTCTTTTCATTAACCACAATTAGACTCATTGCATGTGTGTTCTTTTCACAAACCACATATGGATCTATCAGAGTCATTGCATGTATGTTCTTTTCATTAACCACAGCTAGTGCCATTGCATGTCTGTTCTTTCCACGGACCACATATGGATCCGCCAATGTCATTGCATGTGTGTTTTGCATGTGTGTTCTTCTCACAAGCCACACATGTATCCACCAGTGTCATTTGATGTGTGTTCTTCTCACAAACCACATATGGATCCACCAGTGTGATTACATGTGTGTTCTTTTCACAAACCACAGCTAGAGTCATTGCATGTGTGTTCTTCTCACAAACCACACATGGATCCACCAGAGTTCATTGGATGTGTGTTCTTTTCACAAACCACATATGGATCCACCAGTGTGATTGCATGTGTGTTCTTCTCACAAACCACATATGGATCCACCAGAGTTCATTGCGTGTCTGTTCTTTTCACAAACCACATATGGATCCACCATTGTGATTGCATGTGTGTTATTCTCACAAACCACAGCTAGAGTCATTGCATGTGTGTTCTTTTCATGAACCACAACTAGAGTCAGTGAATGCCTGTTCTTTCACAAACCACACAAGGATCCACGAGAGTAATTGTATGGCATGTTCTTTTCGTAATCCACAGTTAGAGTCATTGCATGTGTGTTCTTTTCACAAACCACATATCACCAGTGTCATTGCTTGTGTGTTCTTATCATAACCCACATATGGATCCTAACCTTAGGAGAGCCCTAACCTTAGCCCCCCAATGTTGCCTGTTAGACCGGGTCTTCTAGAAGGCACGCCCTAACACAGTTGTTCTGCATGACAATTGTTACATACCGTTCGATCGGGGTTCTTGGACGATTGGGATGGTCTTCGTGAGAGCGATCCGCGAGAAGGCTGTTCTGTGGCATGATTGGCGATGCTTGCTGCCCGCTTTCTCTGGACAAACTGGCAACACCGGGAGCTCCCCGTCTACGAGTGTCACGACTCACGAGTTCTGTGGGCCATATGCCAGTGTCATGTCCCCATTACTTCTCCTCCCCCCCGTACTTCTATTCCTTCCCATTGAAGCCACTTTCCCTACTTCTCTCCCATCCTGCCATAGCCGCAAGCTGACGATGCCTCCAGCTATCTCTCCGGCAGGCACCCCCTCTCCCTCTCTCTCTCCCCATGGGTTCAAGGGGAGACGGTGAGGAAACGCATCGCGATGACAGGGACGGTGATTTCGATGTGAGTCATCTAATCTCTATCTCTATCATCTGTGGCTATTTATCTATTCTGAGCTAGATCTACTTTGTTTACTCATGCGCGTATGATGTGTTAGGCCAACCAGACGCTGTATGACTCCGACTATCACGGTTTAGCGGATGAAGCCAGTCCTCTGCTATGTAAACATGGATATGTGCCTGCTAAATTTGTAGCGTTCGAAGGACGAAACACAGGAAGGAGGTTTTTACGGTGTCAAGGACATCGCGCAATGATGCAAGGCGGAAGTTGTGGTGTTGTCAAATGGGTAGATCCAGAGTGGCCAAATCGATGCAGAAAACGCTTGACAAACTATGGGAAATGAGTGTTGAGTTGAAAGAATCCATATTCATCTCACTTCTTGACAGTGTTGAGATGAAGCTATGGGAACTAGATGACACGACCAAGCTTAACGGAGATCTCATGAGGGTGCAAGACAAGGTTAGCAAAGTCGAGAAGGAGAGGGACGTGGTGTTGGCCATGAAGGCTAAAGTAGAGCAAGAACTGACTCAAGCAAGGAATGACCTTCACCAGGCCAAAGTCCTGCAGTTCACAACTACGAGTATTGACAAGTGCATGAGGAAAAATGCAGAGAAACAATTGAAGTTGTGCAAGGAAGATGCTAAAAGGAAGGAGTAGATGATTCGATCCTTGCTCTCACAGGAAGATGTGGATCAGGCTAAGATTAGGAAGATCAAGAAGATGTGTGATAACTAGTTATATTTAGCTTGAGCTCTTTGCCTTTTTAAGTTGTAATAGTAGTACTTGTTGACCTACAGGTCTGAACTAGTGGTCCCAGAGTCCTGGGAGGAAAAAAATTGGTCGCCCGTTAATCTGTCTTAGCCCTGCATTACTTCCTTTTGTCTGATCATGGTGGTATTCTGACATTGGTGGTTTGTTTAAACGTAATCTACGTGGATTGTGCTGCATGCAAATGGCACAACCACAATTTATAAAGTGGAAGCACATACACCCGGTTACTGGAGATCCGGGAGCTTCGCCAGATGCAGGGGATGCAGGAGCAGGGAGGCGGTGAGATAGACGAGCTCAAGATTAGGCCAGAAAGTGGTACCGTTTTCCTCCTCATTTGGGCATTATCGGTTGCCATTGATGTTTATGTTGCCATGTCGTTGTGCAGCAGCTGAAATAAGTTGCTGGTTCTTGGAGTGTAGCAGCTTAAATAATTTATTTCTGTGCCACTTACATTCCATCAAAATTGGAGACATCCTGCCCCTCAGCAATCGTGGAACTGGTGCTGCGTGTTTTCAGATAGTAGTGGCGCAATCACAATTTTGGATTCAACTACTAACTCGGGCGTTTCCAAACCCTAAGTCGCGGTACATTTTACTCAGAGAACGTGGGTAGATTGTTTCGCCCAGAAAAGTTCCACACACAGAGATCCAGAATTTAACCGAATTACATATATAGGTTCAAGTTCAACACATTACTATGCATCTTCATTGCCAGCAGCCTTCTTCCATAGCCTGGGTGCCAAGCCTTCACATCCACTGGCTTCTTCATTTCCTGCCTTCTTCCTCTTCCTCGGTGCCAATTTTCTTACATTCACGTACTCTGCATCGCTGGGACAATTAGCACCAGAATCGTGTCCAACATCATCTTTCTACTCGTTATTACCTTCTTCAGGCAGCAAAATGACTGACTTGGCAGTCATGTTTCTAACCTTGCGGCACTTCCTGTCAAAGAAACCTGACTGTTGCATAACTTCCCAATATCTATAGAGTAAATAAAACAAAAATTACAATTCAACACAAACATGCGAACCCCAAGAGACTTTTTCTTACCAGGAGCTAATTGGGTTCGAGCGACCACCCTGTCCAAGAATAGAAGGGCGACTCCCAGTTGCAGCAGCTTCCACATCCAATACATCACAATTGAGCTCAAACATGCAAGCCGAATCATACCTTTTCATCAACCAATTAGCTGACTGTCACACGTTAGAGGAACCATGATGCCACGTTCATCCATGAAGCTGAACTTTGCAGTCTGCTTCGGCCATATTTCATCATGATTACGCAAAGCAGCAACCATACCAGATATAGTGCAGATCTATGCATGCGCTTCTACTACCGTGATACAATGGTGTACACACCACTTGCCCTTCACCCTTGCTGATTTAGAGTCATACCTGAAGAGGACTACCGTAACCAGGTAAGGGTGGTCCACGGAGATCCCACTTGACAGAAAACTATGGACAAAATATGTTTGTCAGTGTTGGGCTAACAAACAATTTTAGGTTCAGTAGCCAGCTAGCAGTTATAATTAGTGCGAATAGCAGAGAGAAGGGTAGCTCACCCGCATGTAGCCAGAACTTCTTCTTCCTTGGTAGTAGGATCTGCCATCCTCTGAGCTGCTCGACTTGTCTAAGCCGGAGGCGAATGAAACCTGCAAGCAGCTGACTTGACATCGATACATAGATTTTGCATCACTATTCTATATCATAATTCACTGTTATTCATTGATATATTTCATAAGGGATGATACTTATGTTATTTCATCTGTTTTTGCATGGTTGATGACTTTTGGAGCATGGACCGCTGCAGTCAGGATTCTGATGGAAAAGGTGTTGTTTGGAGGCAAAATTCACGAAGATCAGAAAATCCGGGAAAATACTTGGAAAATTCTATTTTTCCAGAAGTCGAAGGAAGCCAGAAGGGGAGACAGAGATGGGCCATAGGGGGCCCACACCATCCCCTGGCGTGGGCCAGCCTAGGCCGCGCCACCAGGTGGTGTGGCCGCCCAGGTCCACCCCTGGCTCTCCCCTCTAGCGTATATTATCCTCCCGAAACCCTAAGACTCGGGGAGTGACCACAGAAAGATTCAGCCGCCTCTACGGGGCGGAAAACACCGAGAGAGAAAGATCTCTCCGGTAGACATAATTCTGCCGGGGGAATTCCTTCCTGGAGAGGGGAGATCGTTGCCATCAACACCACCGTCAAGCTGGACTTCATCGTGATAATCATCATCATCATCACCACCATCATCACCATCAGCACCCTCATCACCATCTCCATATTGCTGTAACAATTGGGTTGAATCTTGCATAGTTCTTAGGGGAAACTCTCCCGGTGTTGATTACCCTTTGAAGTTGATGCTATTGAGTGAACCATTGAATTATTGTTTATGTTCAGATTGTTATACATCATTATTCCATCTCTGATTATGATCCATATGATGTCTTGTGAGTAGTTCGTTTTGTTCTTGAGGACATGGGAGAAGTCATGTTTTTAGTAGTGGAATTGTGTTGAGAAAGATTCAATAGTTTGATATTTAAGTTGTGGTGTACTTCTTCTAGTGTTGTCATGTGAACGTCGACTACATGACACTTCACCTATATGGGCCTAGGGGAATGCATTGTGTACTTGGCTACTAATCGTAGGGGTTGCCAGAGTGACAGAAACCTAAACCCCCATTAGGAAACCATTGCACAAGGGACGTCAGGGTCTTAGAGTTTAAAGCTGTGGTTAGGTTTCTACCTTAATTACTGCCTTGTACTTACGGATGTTTGCAAGGGGTATAATCACAAGTATGTATTAGTCCTAGGAAGGTCGTTACATTAGCATAGGTTCACCCACACAACACTTAGCAAGCTAAAGAAGATTGATCAACTATATGAAGGAAAAGCACTTGACAGAATTCCCGTGTGTCCTCGAGAACGTTTGGTCATCTTAAGTAATATAACCGGCTTGTCCTTTGCTGAATAAAGGATTGGGCCACTTGATGCATTTATTCTTATTGTCTTTTATTTACTCGTACTTTATTTACTTGCATTATCAAAACCCCCTAAAATCCGTTTGCTAAGTATTTGCAGAGAATTCCTGATCCATACCACTAGCCAGCACCTTCTTCTCCTTGTTGGGTTTGACACTCTTACTTATCAAAAATACTACGATACACCCCCTATACTTGTGGGTCATCAAGACTATTTTCGGGCGCTGTTGCTAGGGAGTGAAGCGCTATTGTAGATTGGAACTGGTAAAGGAAACTTCTACTGTGAGTATTGTTTACTTCTGTTAGTTGCTTTGTTTTCAATATGGATAATTCGCTGAGTTTCTTATTTCGTATGCTACTACCACTACTAAGGTAGTAGATGAACCACCACCTGCTGAGAATGATACTTTTAAAATACCTACAAGAATTATTGATCGTGTTATGGATAACTACTATGTTGGGGATGGAACTGTCCATCCCGGTGATCAATTACTCTTTATACACGAATTATGCGGGTTGTTCAAGTGTGCATGTATTACTACAGATCAAGTTAAGAAGAAGTTATTCTCATTATCACTAAAAGGAAGAGGTCAGGAATGGTATAAGCTGATGAAGAATGGTCAAGCTCTTGAATGGGAGGAAATAGTACCTCTCTTTTATTCAAAGTTTTATCCTCCTAGTGAGATTCATAAAGATCGGAATCAAATATACAACTTTTGGCCTCTTGATGGAGAGAGTACAACTCAAGCTTGGGGGAGATTGAAGTTACTAATGCTCAAATGTCCCATTCATGAGCTCCCCAGCAATATTATTATCAATAACTTTTATGCAAGGGTTTCTCTTCATGATAAGGATTTATTGGATGCTTCTTGTGCTGGATCATTCACTCGCATGAAAGAAGAAGCTAAATGGGATCTTCTAAACCATATTCAAGACAATGCTAAAGCATGGGAGAATGACAAAGGAAGAAAGTCAGGTATAAATTATGATTATGAATGCATTGAATCTTTTATGGGAACTGATGACTTTCAAAATATTAAAAATTCTTATGGTCTAGACTCTCAAGCCATTGCTTCTTATTTTAAGGCTTTTGCTTCCTACATTGAAGTGCCTAAAAAGAAGTGGAATAAGTATCATGAACCTTATAAAGATATTGCTAAGAGTGTTCCTGCAAAAAATACTGAAGTTTATACTGCTAATCATGTTTTACCTGAACCTTACATTGAGAAACTCCCTTTCCCAGTTAAGATAAAGGAACATTCTATGATAGCCAGTATGGTTAATGAAAGTACAAGTAAAGCTGTTGAACCTGATAAACAAATGGATGATGAACCTAAGTTTATGTATGATACTGAAAGCTACTATGAGAGAGGGAAAAGTGTTCTTATGTATCTCAATAATGTCAAGTTTCCTCATTTTATGCTGAAAGTTTTTATGTTGCACTTCTTTTGCCTTCCTATGCTAGTAGCCTCTGGTTTCAACAACTTGTTTGTTTACAAAATTCCCTTTCATAGGAAGTGGTTTAGACTTAAACATGTGTATTTTTGCTTCTTAATGCTCTCTTTCACTTCAATTCATATTCTTGTGTGAGCTTCATCAAAATTATCATGCCCATCTTAATGGCTATAAAGAAAGAGCTTTTTGGGAGATAACCCAGTCTATTTGTGTTTTTGGTTTGTTTTTGTTTCTTTGAGTCTTGGAAGTTATTACTTCGGTAATAACCTCTCCTTATCCTTTTTGTTTGGTTTTTGTGTCAAGATCAACCTCTAATGAGAGAGAAGTAAGATTTGGGGAAGATGCTGTCCCGAAATAGATTTTTTGCTTCACCATAAAAATTCGTGAGAGATCTCTGTGTGTCAGATTGAGCTGTAATTTTTTGTGATTCTGCCCTAGGTTGTTATTTAACTTTTGTTTGTTTTTCACTTTTTTATTTAAGCAACAGAAGATTTTCAAAAAAAATGTGGTCTGTTTTGACAGATTTTGCCACTCTTGCATTTGCTTCTTTAATCGATTTCCTTTTTGAATTCTTTTTGGGTTTTCGGAAGGAGTTGCTACAGTAGGTTATGTTTTGATGGTTTTAAGTTGAATTTGGGCTCAAAAGGTTTTATCACTTCACTTATACTAATGTTGCTAATGAGAACTGTGTGAAGTTTTGTGTGAAAGAAATTTCCAGGTTAGTGGAGAAAATGGTGTAATAAGGAAGTGAAAGGTTTCATGACTCGAGCAATAAGTGTATGAAGATGACGATATTGATGTTATTCAAGTGGTGACTCCGGAAGAATCTACTAAATACCAAATTCAGAGACCTGCAGAGTCCGTTTTCAAATAGGTAACAGTTCTGGTAAGAAATGTTCCGCGAAAGATCTATCCAGTTATATTTTTGCAGTTTTTATCCAACAAGGAAAGTTACGAAGCGAAAGAGGGACGGAAATGGAGCCAGGGTGGCTCACACCACCCCCTGGCACGGGCCCCCCTGGCCGCGCCACCAGGTGGTGTGGCCACCTCGGCCTCCGTCTCCAACCCATTTTCTCCAAGTACCTTCCTTTTGTTGTGAAACTTCATAATATATAATCCCCCGGATCTTCCGAGGTTCATATATTGTGTTATCGTTGTGTTTTTGTTTTGATCTATTTCTGCTAGGAACTATTCTTGAAAGTATAGAAGCACAATGGTGTCCGCCAAGGATAAAGGAAAGGAGCCTATGGAGGAAGATCTCCGAGACCCCAGGCAGGAGAAGGAGATCAAGAGTGAAGGTGAAGAGGAGACAAAGCAAGGCCAACATCCTCACACCGGCACTACCATTGCAAGCGTTGGAGTGTTGGCAAGATCTGTCAGGGTCAGGAGGACTGCGCAGATGTCAACTGGAGGAAAAACTCCGCGTCACTGTTTAGCTCCACGGTCACTTCCTCCAGGCACCAAGAATCCTTTCCATACCCTTATCCATAAGCATCAACACCAGAATATGCCCAAGGAGAAATTACCCTCCAATTGAGACTTGCCTCGTTCTAGCCATGCAGGGAAAGAAGACTTCAAGGAGGAAGAGTGGGAAAAGAATCGCAAGAGCTAGGATCCACAATCCGACATGATCATGCACCGCATCGAGCACAACTCATAGCTTATTCATAATCTCACCTTTGAGATTGAGGACTTGGGGAAACTGACCAAAGAGCTCATCGAGAGGATACCACCACCACCGAAGGAGTAATTCGTCATCAGGTTTGGCATCCCCTTGGTATGTTCCAAGCTTAGGGGAGTGTCGCGGTATCACATCACTATCTTCTATCTTTTTACCTTTTTAGTAGAGTCATATCATGAATAGAGAAGTTATCATATAGGATGGTTTGCATTATGGAAGTGTCCCCTCTCTCGTTAGATATGTATCCCTTGGTGTGAGTTGCCGTTATGGAATATTAATGAGAAGTTCTATCATTTACTCTTTTGCAAATCTTATATTAGTTTTCAATTCATAGTTATATGATTGATCTTGTTGTTAGTATTGGTATCACTTTGGGATCATTGAGTTAATTTAGTTGGTTTTGGCAAACCTGGCTCGGTCAGTAGCAACACTATTTTTGAGAACTGAATGAAAAAGATAAAACTACCCTTAAAGAAATATAATTTCATCATCTTTCTCTCTTGATTTGCTCATAAGTTTAGTATTCTCTAGTTAAGAGTTGCTTTCAAGGAAGATTGCATGTTTTTTTATCACTTGTATGTTTGTTTGCTTCCTTCAACTCTTATACTTGCTACCCAGCCTTGCTAGCCAAAAACCTGTACTGAGAGGGAATTCTTCTCATGCATCCATTCCTTAAAACAAAACCTATGCCATTTGTGTCCACCATACCTACCTATTAGCACTATTGCTATTCCAAGTAAATTCATGTTTTTATCTACCTTCTAAATTAAACTTGTTATGTGAAAATTAGTGATTAAAGCTCTCACGAACTTGATGGCACACTTTACTTTCTTGCATTTAATGAACTTGAACCATTGCGCCCATCTATGTTGCATATATGCTTGCGCTTTGTAAGTTTTGAATTAGCAGAACCATGTTGTCATGGGGAACGCTTTCAACCTTGCACTGGTACTTTGTACCTAGTTGATATCATGCTTTTTTGTCTATGGATGTTGTTGGTGTGAATGAAAGGGGAGCTTGTAAGTCCATGGAGTTATGCATGTGTGCTAGAGAAACGCCTGGGCCGCCGGTCTAATCCATGCTATCATGGTGGAGACCTACAACGTAACCATAATGAGAATTTATGAAGCATTCTTCTTATAAAAAAAGAGATAGAGATTGAGAAAAAGAGAAAAGGAGAAAAAGAGAAAAAGAGATGAGAAAAGAGGAAATAGAGAAAAAAGCACCATATTCCCATGGTAAATAAGAAGATTGCTGAGATGCTCGTTGTCTGCTTGCCTTGTCATTTTGATATGGGGATTCTTCCGTATCATCGGGCAAGGGGTACCCCGTTGGCGGTTCTCCATGATACACATGTGCTTACTATGACAAGAACTTATCGATGACTAAACTTGAGTAGCATGAGGAGCGACCCTCGTATTCAAGGGACATGAGATTCTCAATTTACAACTTGTCAAGCATATCCTCGTATTTGATCACTTTAACCTTAATCACCTAAATATGCCTATGATAGGGGAAATGAGAGATGAAAGCTAATAGGTATCATAATTTTTGGGAACTCTTTATGAAACTTGAAATCCCTGCTTCCCTCTGTGAAGGGCCTTTCTTTTACTTTTTAGTTGAGTCACTAAACCTATTCCCTTCTATCTCAGCAAGTATTTTGAGTTGTTGTGTTTCATTCATTCATATGATGATTTATTCAATCATGTTTCTTATGTTACTTGTTTTGCACATTGCTCTTATCTTGGTGATTACTACTTTGAAAGCTATCATTGAAAATCAGTTATTTGTGAACTCCAGCAAATTGTCAACTATTCTTCGACCAAGAGCTAAGTTTGCCATTACCAATTATGATTCACTTTATGTATATTTATTGTGTTTCCTTTACTTATTACAAGTTAAGTTATATAATAGTGAGCTATCTTCTATTATGATCTATGTATTGATGAATGCGATTCTTCTTGTCCGTATTCTTTTATCGACTATTCACTCCATAAACCTGAGGCCATGTTTATTGAGCTTAGTTTCGCTTGGGTACAAGCGAAGTCTAAGCTTGGGGGAGTTGATACGTCCATTTTGCATCACTATTCTATATCATAATTCACTGTTATTCATTGATATATTTCATATTAAGGGATGATACTTATGTTATTTCATCTGTTTTTGCATGGTTGATGACTTTTGGAGCATGGACCGCTGCAGTCAGGATTCTGATGGAAAAGGTGCTATTTGGAGGCAAAATTCACGAAGATCAGAAAATCCGGGAAAATACATGGAAAATCCTATTTTTCCAGAAGACGAAGGAAGCCAGAAGGGGAGGCAGAGATGGGCCACAGGGGGCCCACACCACTCCCTGGCGCGGGCCAGCCTTGGCTGCGCCACCAGGTGGTGTGGCCGCCCTGGTCCACCCCTAGCTCTCCCCTCTGGCATATATTATCCTCCTGAAACCCTAAGACATGGGGAGCAACCATAGAAAGATTATGCCGCCTCTGTAGGGAGGAAAACACCGAGAGAGAAAGATCTCTCTGGCAGATAGAATTCTGCCGAGGGAATTCCTTCCCGGAGAGGGGAGATCGTCGCCATCAACACCACTGTCAAGTTGGACTTCATAGGGATCATCATCATCATCACCACCATCATCACCATCAACACCCTCATCACCATATCCATATTGCTGTAACAATTGGGTTGAATCTTGCATAGTTCTTAGGGGAAACTCTCCCGATGTTGATTACTCTTTGTAGTTGATGCTATTGAGTGAACCATTGAATTATGGTTTATGTTCAGATTGTAATACATCATTATTCCATCTCTGATCATGATCCATATGATGTCTTGTGAGTAGTTCGTTTTGTTCTCGAGGACATGTGAGAAGTCATGTTGTTAGTAGTAGAATTGTGTTGAGAAAGATTCAATAGTTTGATATTTAAGTTGTGGTGTACTTCTTCTAGTGGTGTCATGTGAACGTCGACTACATGACACTTCACCTATATGGGCCTAGGGGAATGCATTGTGTATTTGGCTACTAATCGTAGGGGTTGCCGGAGTGACAGAAACCTAAACCCCCGTTAGGAAACCATTGCACAAGGAACGTCAGGGTGTTAGAGTTTAAAGTTGTGGTTAAGTTTCTACCTTAATTACTTTCTTGTACTTACGGATGTTTGCAAGGGGTATAATCACAAGCATGTATTAGTCCTAGAAAGGTCGGTACATTAGCACAGGTTCACCCACACAACACTTAGCAAGCTAAAGAAGATTGATCAACTATATGAAGCGAAAGCACTTGACATAATTCCCGTGTGTCCTCGAGAACGTTTGGTCATCGTAAGTAATACAACCGGCTTGTCCTTTGCTAAATAAAGGATTAGGCCACTTGCTGCATTTATTCTTATTGTCTTTTATTTACTCGTACTGTATTTACTTGCATTATCAAAAACCCCTAAAAATCTGTTTGCTAAGTATTTGAAGAGAATTCATGATCCATACCACTAGCCAGCACCTTCTGCTCCTCGTTGGGTTCGACACTCTTACTTATTGAAATTTTTGTGATACACCCCCTATACTTGTGGGTCATCACATGCGCCATTGGAGCTCAGGATTAGCGATTGGGCGCAGCAACTTGGCGCCAGAAGTCAAACGTCCGAAGGGATCATTCTGCCTGGAGGGTGGATTTCGATGCCGCCGGTGCTAGGGGAAAGGAGGGAATGGATTTGTGAAATTGGTCAACGCATCCAATCCACTTAGTTCCTCGATTTTCCTAAGAGGTTGCCGCGTTGGCACTCGCGTCACGGACAGATGGCCGACATGTGGGTCCCGACCGTCTACTTCATGGGGCAGTTTAATGGAATGTTTGAATTTGGCAAGGGTGAGATGAGTTTGCCTCGAAATGGCCCGTCTCAGTAGTTGGCAGCCCAATTTTACGAAACGCGGCAATTACAGGGAAGTTGGGTACCGACATGCACTCGCCGAGGAACTTTCGGGCCGCAAACCAACAATTCCCCTCCTCGTACCCTGGGTCGGTACTAGCGTCTATAAGTGAATACGAGGTACACAATCACCAAACAATACTTAGCTACTTCTATTTAGCACACAAAGGCTCACACTAGATGATCTAGCATCATCTCAATCATCACATGGAATATTGACATAGTCTTATTTGTCATATTTTGGAAAAGCAATTTCTACTCATTGAAAAATAATTAAGATTTAATATCCTCCAATTAAAATATGGGATCATGTTGACACATGTCATCACCACATATTCTAATACTTGGGAAAGTGATTTAAAGGGGTTGACATATATTATAAAGTTTAATATTGCTATTTAATAATATTAAAATGACTAGAAATGCCTATATAGCATTCTTTTAATACTAGTCCATGATTAATGCATGTAAAACTAAATAACTTATATATTCATATAGAGCATGGCAAATGTGATTTTTGAGAGTTGGAGTCAACTCAAAAGCATTTATGGTTGATTTTATAAAAATGTTTGAAGCTAGAAAAGTCTCTGTCTTGTTATTTTCACTATAGGTCACCTATAATTTCAAATGGTTTGAATCCAACAGGAGTGTGTAGAGATTTTAACTACCTTTCTAATAAATTGAAATCATGCAATTTGGTTAAGTAAATCACTTTGAATTCAATTTTGAAGTCACTGATAGAATAGGATTTTAAATTAAATGGAAAATCTCTATTTGAATTTCTGGGCTAAGTGCGGGAACGAACATGGGCCGGCCCAACTGCACAACGCGCGCAGTGGGATGCTCTCAGGCTAGTCCCACACGTCAGTGACTGTATCTAAGTGAAACAGTATCAACTAATCTCAGCCGCGCGATTATAAAGCGATCAACGGTCCAGATTCATCGTCTCCATCGCACTGAGCGCGCAAGATTCTAAACCTAGAGCTATGGTGGGGGTCGATGGGGGCTTACCAGGGCTCCAGCTAGGTCCAGTGATGGGGGCGAACAAGTTGGTAGATGACAGCGAGTAGAATGGTGGTCACAACGACTCCTTGGGTGGCTCCAATCAACGGCTCCTTTCCTTCACTGCAGCAGCGGCTCTGGCGAAATTCCGGTGATGTGGTGCTCGCCTTGCTCTGGGGAATGGTCAGGGGGTTTCTGGGTGAGAGGGGAGTCGAATGGTGTGCCTTTGGAGGCTGGGGGAGGGTCCTATTTATACACCGGCGAGAGGAGCAGTGCTGCATGGCTCATGCTCGTCGGTGACGTTGCTACAGGGCGCTATCAGCATGGCGGAGGGCATAGGTCGATGCGGTGGTCTGCGGCGATCATCATGCGCATAGTGGCACGGCGAGGGGCAGTCTTAATCGGTCGGGAGACGTCCGTGATCTTTGCGGGTACTCTAGCAGCATGCTGGGATGCTGCTAGATGCCACTCCAGCATGTGGTGTCCAACAATGTCCAGAAACTCTAGCAGCATGCTAGGATTCAACTGCAGCATGCATTCTACCACCAGCTTGAACGATGCTGCATAACCACACCTCATTGGATGTGTGTGTGTGTCAGTGTGCATCATTTTTGTTTTGGAACAGAACACATGCAGTGATGCCACCACAACATGTGTGTTCATAAACCACATGGACCCTCTAGAGTTCATTGCATGTGTGTTCTTTCGTTCATAAACCATATGGATCCACTAGAGTTCATTACATGTGTGTTCTTTTCATTAACCACATGTATCCACTAGAGTTCATTGCATGTGTGTTCTTTTCATAAACCACATGGATCCACTAGAGTTCATTGCATGTGTGTGTATCAGTGTGCATCATTCTGGTTTTAGGAAAAGAACACATGCAGTGATGCCACCACAACATGTGTACTCTTTCTTTCATAAACCACATGGACCCTCTAGAGTTCATTGCATGTGTGTTCTTTCGTTCATAAACCATATGGATCCACTAGAGTTCATTACATGTGTGTTCTTTTCATTAACCACATGGATCCACTAGAGTTCATTGTATGTGTGTTCTTTTCATAAACCACATGGATCCACTACAGTTCATTGCATGTGTGTGTGTATCATTGTGCATCATTCTGGTTTTAGGAAAAGAACACATGCAGTGATGCCACTCCAGCATGTGGTGTCCAACCAAGTCCAAGAACTCTGGTAGCATGCTGGGATTCAACTGCAGCATGGATTCTACCATCAGCTTGAAAGATGTTGCATCGCCACACCTCATTGAATGTGTGTGTGTCAGTGTGCATCATTGTGGTTTTGGAAAAGAACACATGCAGTGATGCCACCACATCATGTGTGTTCTTTTCAAAAAAACATGGATCCACTAGAGATCATTGCATGCGTGATCTTTCTTTCATAAACCACATGGATCCACTAGAGTTCATTGGATGTGTGTTCTTTTCATAAACCACATGGACCCACTAGAGTTTATTGCATGTGTGCATCATTGTTGATTTAGGAAAAGAACACGTGCAGTGATGCCACTCCAGCATGTGGTGTCCAACCATGTCCAGGAAACTTGGCAGCATGCTGGGATTCAACTGTAGCAGGCATTCTATCACCATGTTGAAAGATGCCGCGTCACCAAATCTCATTGGATGTGTGTGCTAGTGTGCATCTTTGTGGTTTTAGAAAAGAACACATGCAGTGACACCACAATATCATGTGTGTTCTTTTCATAAACCACATGGACCCTCTAGAGTTCATTGCATGTGTGTTCTTTCGTTCATAAACCATATGGATCCACTAGAGTTCATTACATGTGTGTTCTTTTCATTAACCACATGGATCCACTAGAGTTCATTGCATGTGTGTTGTTTTCATAAACCACATGGATCCACTAGAGTTCATTGCATGTGTGTGTATCAGTGTGCATCATTGTGGTTTTAGGAAAAGAACACATGCAGTGATGCCACTCCAGCATGTGGTGTCCAACCATGTCCAGGAACTCTGGCAGCAAGCTGGGATTCAACTGCAGCATGCATTCTACCACCATCTTGAAAGATGCTTCATCACCACAC
The DNA here is from genome assembly GCA_023614405.1 of Avena insularis. Lineage (NCBI taxonomy): Eukaryota > Viridiplantae > Streptophyta > Magnoliopsida > Poales > Poaceae > Avena > Avena insularis. The sequence continues at coordinate 393,798,527 of CM042690.1, read as the reverse complement.
CTCATTGAATGAGTGTGTGTGTGCATCATTGTGGTTTTAGAAAAGAACATATGCAGTGATGCCACCACAACATGTGTGTTCTTTTCATAAACCACATGGATCCACTAGAGTTCATTGCATGTGTGTTCTTTCTTTCATAAACAACATGGATCCACAAGAGTTCATTGCATGTGTGTTCTTTTCATAAACCACATGTATCCACTAGAGTTCATTACATGTGTGTTCTTTTCATAAACCACATGGATCCACTAGAGGTCATTGCATGTGTGTGCGTATCAGTGTGCATCATGTGGTTTTATGAAAAGAACACACTTGCAGTGATGCCACTCCAGCATGTGGTGTCCAACCATGTCCAGGAACCCTAGAAGCATGCTGGGATTCAACTACAGCATGCATTCTACCACCAGCTTGAAAGATGCTACATCACCACACCTCATTGGATGTGTGTGTGTGTCAGTTTATATCATTGTGGTTTTGGAAAAGAACACATGCAGTGATGCCACCACAACATGTGTGTTCTTTTCATAAACCACATGGATCCACTAGAGTTCATTGCATGTGTGTTCTTTTCCTAAACCACATGGATCCACTAGAGTTTATTGCATGTGTGTGTATCAGTGTGCATCATTGTGGTTTTAGGAAAAGAACACGTGCAGTGATGCCACCACAACATGTGGTGTCCAACCATGTCTAGGAACCTTGGCAACATGTTGGGATTCAACTGTAGTAGGCATTCTATCACCATCTTGAAAGATGCCGTGTCACCAAATCTCATTGGATGTGTGTGTGCAGTGTGCATCATTATGGTTTTGGAAAAGAACACATGCAGTGACACCACAATATCATGTGTGTTCTTTTCATAAACCACATGGACCCTCTAGAGTTCATTGCATGTGTGTTCTTTCGTTCATAAACCATATGGATCCACTAGAGTTCATTACATGTGTGTTCTTTTCATTAACCACATGGATCCACTAGAGTTCATTGCATGTGTGTTCTTTTCATAAACCACATGGATCAACTAGAGTTCATTGCACGTGTGTGTGTATCAGTATGTATCATTGTGGTTTTAGGAAAAGAACACATGTAGTGATGCCACTCCAGCATGTGGTGTCCAACCATGTCCAAGAACTCTGGTAGCATGCTGGGATTCAACTGCAGCATGCATTCTACCATCATCTTGAAAGATGCTGCATCACCACACCTCATTGAGTGTGTGTGTGTTAGTGTGCATCATTGTGGTTTTGGAAAAGAACACATGCAGTGATGCCACCACATCATGTGTGTTGTTTTCAAAAAAAACATGGATCCACTAGAGATCATTGCATGTGTGATCTTTCTTTCATAAACCACATGGATCCACTAGAGTTCATTGCATGTGTGTTCTTTTCATAAACCACATGGACCGACTAGAGTTTATTGCATGTGTGTGTATCAGTGTGCATCATTGTTGATTTAGGAAAAGAACACGGGCAGTGATGCCACTCCAGCATGTGGTGTCCAACCATGTCCAGGATCCTTGGCAGCATGCTGAGATTCAACTGTAGAGGGCATTCTATCACCATGTTGAAAGATGCCGCGTCACCAAATCTCATTGGATGTGTGTGTGCTAGTGTGCATCATTGTGGTTTTGGAAAAGAACACATGCAGTGACACCACAATATCATGTGTGTTCTTTTCATAAACCACATGAACCATCTAGAGTTCATTGCATGTGTGTTCTTTCGTTCATAAACCATATGGATCCACTAGAGTTCATTACATGTGTGTTCTTTTCATTAACCACATGGATCCACTAGAGTTCATTGCATGTGTGTTGTTTTCATAAACCACATGGATCCACTAGAGTTCATTGCATGTGTGTGTATCAGTGTGCATCATTGTGGTTTTAGGAAAAGAACACATGCAGTGATGCCACTCCAGCATGTGGTGTCCAACCATGTCCAGGAACTCTGGCAGCGAGCTGGGATTCAACTGCAACATGCATTCTACCACCATCTTGAAAGATGCTTCATCACCACACCTCATTGAATGAGTGTGTGTGTGTGTGTGTGCATCATTGTGGTTTTAGAAAAGAACATATGCAGTGATGCCACCACAGCATGTGTGTTCTTTTCATAAACCACATGGATCCACTAGAGTTCATTGCATGTGTGTTCTTTCTTTCATAAACAACATGGATCCACAAGAGTTCATTGCATGTGTGTTTTTTTCATAAACCACATGTATCCACTAGAGTTCATTACATGTGTGTTCTTTTCATAAACCACAAGGATCCACTAGAGTTCATTGCATGTGTGTGCGTATCAGTGTGCATCATTGTGGTTTTAGGAAAAGAACACACTTGCAGTGATGCCACTCCAGCATGTGGTGTCCAACCATGTCCAGGAACCCTAGAAGCATGCTGGGATTCAACTACAGCATGCATTCTACCTCCAGCTTGAAAGACGCTACATCACCACACCTCATTGGATGTGTGTGTGTCAGTTTATATCATTGTGGTTTTGGAAAAGAACACATGCAGTGATGCCACCACAACATGTGTGTTCTTTTCATAAACCACATGGATCCACTAGAGTTCATTGCATGTGTGTTCTTTCTTTCATAAACCGCATGGATCCACTAGAGTTCATTGCATGTGTGTTCTTTTTATAATACACATGGATCCACTAGAGTTCATTGCATGTGTGTTCTTTTCCTAAACCACATGGATACACTAGAGTTTATTGCATGTGTGTGTATTAGTGTGCATCATTGTGGTTTTAGGAAAAGAACACGTGCAGTGATGCCACCACAACATGTGGTGTCCAACCATGTCTAGGAACCTTGGCAACATGTTGGGATTCAACTGTAGTAGGCATTCTATCACTATCTTGAAAGATGCCGTGTCACCAAATCTCATCGGATGTGTGTGTGCAGTGTGCATCATTATGGTTTTGGAAAAGAACACATGCAGTGACACCACAATATCATGTGTGTTCTTTTCATAAACCACATGGACCCTCTAGAGTTCATTGCATGTGTGTTCTTTCGTTCATAAACCATATGGATCCACTAGAGTTCATTACATGTGTGTTCTTTTCATTAACCACATGGATCCACTAGAGTTCATTGCATGTGTGTTCTTTTCAGAAACCACATGGCTCAACTAGAGTTCATTGCACGTGTGTGTGTATCAGTATGTATCATTGTGGTTTTAGGAAAAGAACACATGCAGTGATGCCACTCCAGCATGTGGTGTCCAACCATGTCCAAGAACTCTGGTAGCATGCTGGGATTCAACTGCAGCATGCATTCTACCATCAGCTTGAAAGATGCTGCATCACCACACCTCATTGAGTGTGTGTGTGTTAGTGTGCATCATTGTGGTTTTGGAAAAGAACACATGCAGTGATGCCACCACATCATGTGTGTTGTTTTCAAAAAAAACATGGATCCACTAGAGATCATTGCATGTGTGATCTTTCTTTCATAAACCACATGGATCCACTAGAGTTCATTGCATGTGTGTTCTTTTCATAAACCACATGGACCGACTAGAGTTTATTGCATGTGTGTGTATCAGTGTGCATCATTGTTGATTTAGGAAAAGAACACGGGCAGTGATGCCACTCCAGCATGTGGTGTCCAACCATGTCCAGGAACCTTGGCAGCATGCTGAGATTCAACTGTAGAGGGCATTCTATCACCATGTTGAAAGATGCCGCGTCACCAAATCTCATTGGATGTGTGTGTGCTAGTGTGCATCATTGTGGTTTTGGAAAAGAACACATGCAGTGACACCACAATATCATGTGTGTTCTTTTCATAAACCACATGAACCCTCTAGAGTTCATTGCATGTGTGTTCTTTCGTTCATAAACCATATGGATCCACTAGAGTTCATTACATGTGTGTTCTTTTCATTAACCACATGGATCCACTAGAGTTCATTGCATGTGTGTTGTTTTCATAAACTACATGGATCCACTAGAGTTCATTGCATGTGTGTGTATCAGTGTGCATCATTGTGGTTTTAGAAAAAGAACACATGCAGTGATGCCACTCCAGCATGTGGTGTCCAACCATGTCCAGGAACTCTGGCAGCGAGCTGGGATTCAACTGCAGCATGCATTCTACCACCATCTTGAAAGATGCTTCATCACCACACCTCATTGAATGAGTGTGTGTGTGTGTGCATCATTGTGGTTTTAGAAAAGAACATATGCAGTGATGCCACCACAGCATGTGTGTTCTTTTCATAAACCACATGGATCCACTAGAGTTCATCGCATGTGTGTTCTTTCTTTCATAAACAACATGGATCCACAAGAGTTCATTGCATGTGTGTTTTTTCATAAACCACATGTATCCACTAGAGTTCATTACATGTGTGTTCTTTTCATAAACCACATGGATCCACTAGAGTTCATTGCATGTGTGTGCGTATCAGTGTGCATCATTGTGGTTTTAGGAAAAGAACACACTTGCAGTGATGCCACTCCAGCATGTGGTGTCCAACCATGTCCAGGAACCCTAGAAGCATGCTGGGATTCAACTACAGCATGCATTCTACCTCCAGCTTGAAAGATGCTACATCACCACACCTCATTGGATGTGTGTGTGTCAGTTTATATCATTGTGGTTTTGGAAAAGAACACATGCAGTGATGCCACCACAACATGTGTGTTCTTTTCATAAACCACATGGATCCACTAGAGTTCATTGCATGTGTGTTATTTCTTTCATAAACCGCATGGATCCACTAGAGTTCATTGCATGTGTGTTCTTTTTATAATACACATGGATCCACTAGAGTTCATTGCATGTGTGTTCTTTTCCTAAACCACATGGATACACTAGAGTTTATTGCATGTGTGTGTATCAGTGTGCATCATTGTGGTTTTAGGAAAAGAACACGTGCAGTGATGCCACCACAACATGTGGTGTCCAACCATGTCTAGGAACCTTGGCAACATGTTGGGATTCAACTGTAGTAGGCATTCTATCACCATCTTGAAAGATGCCGTGTCACCAAATCTCATCGGATGTGTGTGTGCAGTGTGCATCATTATGGTTTTGGAAAAGAACACATGCAGTGACACCACAATATCATGTGTGTTCTTTTCATAAACCACATGGACCCTCTAGAGTTTATTGCATGTGTGTTCTTTCGTTCATAAACCATATGGATCCACTAGAGTTCATTACATGTGTGTTCTTTTCATTAACCACATGGATCCACTAGAGTTCATTGCATGTGTGTTCTTTTCATAAACCACATGGCTCAACTAGAGTTCATTGCACGTGTGTGTGTATCAGTATGTATCATTGTGGTTTTAGGAAAAGAACACATGCAATGATGCCACTCCAGCATGTGGTGTCCAACCATGTCCATGAACAATGGAAGCATGCTGGGATTCAACTGCAGCATGCATTCTACCATCAGCTTGAAAGATGCTGCATCACCACACCTCATTGAATGTGTGTGTGTCAGTGTGCATCATTGTGGTTTTGGAAAAGAACACATGCAGTGATGCCACCACATCATGTGTGTTCTTTTCAAAAAAAACATGGATCCACTAGAGATCATTTCATGTGTGATCTTTCTTTCATAAACCACATGGATCCACTAGAGTTCATTACATGTGTGTTCTTTTCATAAACGACATGGACCCACTAGAGTTTATTGCATGTGTGTGTATCAGTGTGCATCATTGTTGATTTAGGAAAAGAACACGTGCAGTGATGCCACTCCAGCATGTGGTGTCCAACCATGTCCAGGAACCTTGGCGACATCTTGATTCAACATGCAGTGCATTCTATCACCATGTTGAAAGATGCCGCGTCACCAAATCTCATTGGATGTGTGTGTGCTAGTGTGCATCATTGTGGTTTTGGAAATGAACACATGCAGTGACACCACAATATCATGTGTGTTCTTTTCATAAACCACATGGACCCTCTAAAGTTCATTGCATGTGTGTTCTTTCGTTCATAAACCATATGGATCCACTAGAGTTCATTACATGTGTGTTCTTTTCATTAACCACATGGATCCACTAGAGTTCATTGCATGTGTGTTGTTTTCATAAACCACATGGATCCACTAGAGTTCATTGCATGTGTGTGTATCAGTGTGCATCATTGTGGTTTTAGGAAAAGAACACATGCAGTGATGCCACTCCAGCATGTGGTGTCCAACCATGTCTAGGAACTCTGGCAGCGAGCTGGGATTCAACTGCAGCATGCATTCTACCACCATCTTGAAAGATGCTTCATCACCACACCTCATTGAATGAGTGTGTGTGTGTGTGCATCATTGTGGTTTTAGAAAAGAACATATGCAGTGATGCCACCACAGCATGTGTGTTCTTTTCATAAACCACATGGATCCACTAGAGTTCATTGCATGTGTGTTCTTTCTTTCATAAACAACATGGATCCACAAGAGTTCATTGCATGTGTTTTTTTTCATAAACCACATGTATCCACTAGAGTTCATTACATGTGTGTTCTTTTCATAAACCACATGGATCCACTAGAGTTCATTGCATGTGTGTGCGTATCAGTGTGCATCATTGTGGTTTTTGGAAAAGAACACACTTGCAGTGATGCCACTCTAGCATGTGGTGTCCAACCATGTCCAGGAACCCTAGAAGCATGCTGGGATTCAACTACAGCATGCATTCTACCTCCAGCTTGAAAGATGCTACATCACCACACCTCATTGGATGTGTGTGTGTCAGTTTATATCATTGTGGTTTTGGAAAAGAACACATGCAGTGATGCCACCACAACATGTGTGTTCTTTTCATAAACCACATGGATCCACTAGAGTATATTGCATGTGTGTTCTTTCTTTCATAAACCGCATGGATCCACTAGAGTTCATTGCATGTGTGTTCTTTTTATAATACACATGGATCCACTAGAGTTCATTGCATGTGTGTTCTTTTCCTAAACCACATGGATCCACTAGAGTTTATTGCATGTGTGTGTATCAGTGTGCATCATTGTGGTTTTAGGAAAAGAACACGTGCAGTGATGCCACCACAACATGTGGTGTCCAACCATGTCTAGGAACCTTGGCAACATGTTGGGATTCAACTGTAGCAGGCATTCTATCACCATCTTGAAAGATGCCACGTCACCAAATCTCATTGGATGCGTGTGTGCAGTGTGCATCATTGTGGTTTTGGAAAAGAACACATGCAGTGACACCACAATATCATGTGTGTTCTTTTCATAAACCACATGGACCCTCTAGAGTTCATTGCATGTGTGTTCTTTCGTTCATAAACCATATGGATCCACTAGAGTTCATTACATGTGTGTTCTTTTCATTAACCACATGGATCCACTAGAGTTCATTGCATGTGTGTTCTTTTCATAAACCACATGGATCCACTAGAGTTCATTGCATGTGTGTGTGTATCAGTATGTATCATTGTGGTTTTAGGAAAAGAACACATGCAGTAATGCCACTCCAGCATGTGGTGTCCAACCATGTCCAAGAACTCTGGTAGCATGCTGGGATTCAACTGCAGCATGCATTCTACCATCAGCTTGAAAGATGCTGCATCACCACACCTCATTGAATGTGTGTGTGTCAGTGTGCATCATTGTGGTTTTGGAAAAGAACACATGCAGTGATGCCACCACATCATGTGTGTTCTTTTCAAAAAAAACATGGATCCACTAGAGATCATTTCATGTGTGATCTTTCTTTCATAAACCACATGGATCCACTAGAGTTCATTACATGTGTGTTCTTTTCATAAACGACATGGACCCACTAGAGTTTATTGCATGTGTGTGTATCAGTGTGCATCATTGTTGATTTAGGAAAAGAACACGTGCAGTGATGCCACTCCAGCATGTGGTGTCCAACCATGTCCAGGAACCTTGGCAGCATGCTGGGATTCAACTGTAGCAGGCATTCTATCACCATGTTGAAAGATGCCGCGTCACCAAATCTCATTGGATGTGTGTGTGCTAGTGTGCATCATTGTGGTTTTGGAAATGAACACATGCAGTGACACCACAATATCATGTGTGTTCTTTTCATAAACCACATGGACCCTCTAAAGTTCATTGCATGTGTGTTCTTTCGTTCATAAACCATATGGATCCACTAGAGTTCATTACATGTGTGTTCTTTTCATTAACCACATGGATCCACTAGAGTTCATTGCATGTGTGTTGTTTTCATAAACCACATGGATCCACTAGAGTTCATTGCATGTGTGTGTATCAGTGTGCATCATTGTGGTTTTAGGAAAAGAACACATGTAGTGATGCCACTCCAGCATGTGGTGTCCAACCATGTCCAGGAACTCTGGCAGCGAGCTGGGATTCAACTGCAGCATGCATTCTACCACCATCTTGAAAGATGCTTCATCACCACACCTCATTGAATGTGTGTGTGTGTGTGCATCATTGTGGTTTTAGAAAAGAACATATGCAGTGATGCCACCACAGCATGTGTGTTCTTTTCATAAACCACATGGATCCACTAGAGTTCATTGCATGTGTGTTCTTTCTTTCATAAACAACATGGATCCACAAGAGTCCATTGCATGTGTGTTCTTTTCATAAACCACATGTATCCACTAGAGTTCATTACATGTGTATTCTTTTCATAAACCACATGGATCCACTAGAGTTCATTGCATGTGTGTGCGTATCAGTGTGCATCATTGTTCTTTTAGGAAAAGAACACACTTGCAGTGATGCCACTCCAGCATGTGGTGTCCAACCATGTCCAGGAACCCTAGAAGCATGCTGGGATTCAACTACAGCATGCATTCTACCACCAGCTTGAAAGATGCTACATCACCACACCTCATTGGATGTGTGTGTGTCAGTTTATATCATTGTGGTTTTGGAAAAGAACACATGCAGTGATGCCACCACAACATGTGTGTTCTTTTCATAAACCACATGGATCCACTAGAGTTCATTGCATGTGTGTTCTTTCTTTCATAAACCGCATGGATCCACTAGAGTTCATTGCATGTGTGTTCTTTTTATAATACACATGGATCCACTAGAGTTCATTGCATGTGTGTTCTTTTCCTAAACCACATGGATCAACTAGAGTTTATTGCATGTGTGTGTATCAGTGTGCATCATTGTGGTTTTAGGAAAAGAACACGTGAAGTGATGCCACCACAACATGTGGTGTCCAACCATGTCTAGGAACCTTGGCCACATGTTGGGATTCAACTGTAGCAGGCATTCTATCACCATCTTGAAAGATGCCACGTCACCAAATCTCATTGGATGCGTGTGTGCAGTGTGCATCATTGTGGTTTTGGAAAAGAACACATGCAGTGACACCACAATATCATGTGTGTTCTTTTCATAAACCACATGGACCCTCTAGAGTTCATTGCATGTGTGTTCTTTCGTTCATAAACCATATGGATCCACTAGAGTTCATTACATGTGTGTTCTTTTCATTAACCACATGGATCCACTAGAGTTCATTGCATGTGTGTTCTTTTCATAAACCACATGGATCCACTAGAGTTCATTGCATGTGTGTGTGTATCAGTATGTATCATTGTGGTTTTAGGAAAAGAACACATGCAGTGATGCCACTCCAGCATGTGGTGTTCAACCATGTCCAAGAACTCTGGTAGCATGCTGGGATTCAACTGCAGCATGCATTCTACTATCAGCTTGAAAGATGCTGCATCACCACACCTCATTGAATGTGTGTGTCAGTGTGCATCATTGTGGTTTTGGAAAAGAACACATGCAGTGATGCCACCACATCATGTGTGTTCTTTTCAAAAAAAACATGGATCCACTAGAGATCATTGCATGTGTAATCTTTCTTTCATAAACCACATGGATCCACTAGAGTTCATTGCATGTGTGTTCTTTTCATAAACCACATGGACCCACTAGAGTTTATTGCATCTGTGTGTATCAGTGTGCATCATTGTTGATTTAGGAAAAGAACACGTGCAGTGATGCCACTCCAGCATGTGGTGTCCAACCATGTCCAGGAACCTTGGCGACATCTGGGATTCAAGCAGTGCATTCTATCACCATGTTGAAAGATGCCGCGTCACCAAATCTCATTGGATGTGTGTGTGCTAGTGTGCATCATTGTGGTTTTGGAAAAGAACACATGCAGTGACACCACAATATCATGTGTGTTCTTTTCATAAACCACATGGACCCTCTAGAGTTCATTGCATGTGTGTTCTTTCGTTCATAAACCATATGGATCCACTAGAGTTCATTACATGTGTGTTCTTTTCATTAACCACATGGATCCACTAGAGTTCATTGCATGTGTGTTGTTTTCATAAACCACATGGATCCACTAGAGTTCATTGCATGTGTGTGTATCAGTGTGCATCATTGTGGTTTTAGGAAAAGAACACATGCAGTGATGCCACTCCAGCATGTGGTGTCCAACCATGTCCAGGAACTCTGGCAGCGAGCTGGGATTCAACTGCAGCATGCATTGTACCACCATCTTGAAAGATGCTTCATCACCACACCTCATTGAATGAGTGTGTGTGTGTGTGTGCATCATTGTGGTTTTAGAAAAGAACATATGCAGTGATGCCACCACAGCATGTGTGTTCTTTTCATAAACCACATGGATCCACTAGAGTTCATTGCATGTGTGTTCTTTCTTTCATAAACAACATGGATCCACAAGAGTTCATTGCATGTGTGTTCTTTTCATAAACCACATGTATCCACTAGAGTTCATTACATGTGTGTTCTTTTCATAAACCACATGGATCCACTAGAGTTCATTGCATGTGTGTGCGTATCAGTGTGCATCATTGTAACTACCTCGGTGAATTACGCTCTTAGTTACAAGCCTGGATGAGCGGAAATGGTTAAAATAGTACGGTGGGGCCAAATGCCACTCACAGGTAGACCTTTCGGCCGTCCTAACCATTTCCAAACATCGGGACAAGAACGAGCGGCGTAATCGGCAGGCGAAGGGATCAACTACATACACAAATGAGTATGTATGCAAGCCACCATACAACAGTCCTCAGAGTCATTCCATCTAAAAGAAATAGAAATATTGCAACGCCATACGGCAAGATCCAAAATATTCTAGATAGATATAATAGTTTAGGATATCTCCTCATACATCAAACATCAGAGTATCAGGCGGAAGCGGAAAACAAGATCCGAGTACGGATAAGAAGCAAATCGGCATAAGATGCCCCATAAATAAACACATCCCGCCCACAGATCTCACGGATCCCCGTTCCCGGAATCTCTACACCGAGTGATCGTTGCCCACATCGTTCGTCTCCTCCGCCCAGTATCCATCTTGCGAGTTTACCTGTTCATCTCAATCAAACAATTTATCGTGTGAGATCCTAGGGGTACTCAGCAAGTCTTTATGCCTCTAAAGGGGACACAACCTGGGGTGACGCGATTGCAGCAAAAGGTAACACCTAACAATTCTATAGATACTCGCTAACAATCCGCCTAACCAAAGATAGACGGATGTCCGTGAATTAATAACAACAGTTAGAACAGTAATATTAACAGATCCATCCTCCTCCTCGCTTACCAACGAGGAAGCGGATGAACAGCCCCCCCCATCCGTTGGCAGTTTTATTATCCATTCCATGAGTGTTGCACTATTTACTAGTCAGGTACTTAGTCAAATTAAAAGCGGTACTTTAGTTATACTTGTCTATGATCGAGAAACTGTGCTCCGGGTCGTCCATAACCGCGGACACGGCTTTCAGAAAGATTTACCCTGCAGGGGTGCACAAATAGCAACACACACTCGATCAACCTCGGAAAAACCAAATCAAAACCAGGCGATCCACGACAAAGCGATCACAGGATTTAGAAATATTTCAGGCCACCCCACTAAGCTACCATAGCGAAGTTGGCGGCTCAAACGGACCAGGGTTTGTGTGGACGGCGGTAAATGACTGGGAACCCGAAAATGTGACTGGGCTTGTCGATACAGCAAAAACGTGTCACGGTCCTAAACAGTACAGGTGCTCCACGCACAATCTTAAAAAAAGCGGTAAAGCATGGCGTAAGTACAGGATAGTAATAAAGCCCCAAACTACTTTGTGGCCCCAAGAAATAAGAATGAATCAAGCTTTGGCTCAGGGGGGTTCATAAGCCTCCCGGATGTGGATAGTGCGAATATTCAAGGAACAGGAATCAAATACTCGGGGTCCTACGGGACACAAGTGAGCATGAAGAACCAAATAGCAGATATTGCCCACCGGTGCCACTGTCATTAGTTATCCCATTACTTCTCAGGTTAAGTTGTTTAGGTACCTCGTTATCCATCAGACACTCACATACCCTACACATGCTGTTCTACGACCCGCATGGCTCAAACAACTCCTGTAGTAATGGCTCATGGGATGGAGGAACAAGCTTCGGTGGGGTTTAAAAGTAAAGGCTATGCAGTACTTGGGATTCAGTTTAATGCAATCGCGACTGAATGATGCAAGAATAAGATAGAGGCAATAGGTACTATATGTATGCAAGCATGTGGTAGTGCTTGCCTGGCAGCTCAGTTGAAGCGAGAGAAGGATCTGGGTAGTGCTCCTGGGTTTCTTGATATATCCCCTGCTCAGCGTCGCGGTTGGGTTGGTGTGGTCGGATCAGCTTGGGGAGCAGCAGGGCGTCGACGAGGGAGGCGAACGGCAGGCTAGGGTTTCGTCGGGGCGTCTCGGTACTGCGGCGGCTGGGGTCCTTCTCCTCCTCGCTGGCGCGTACGAGGCGAAGCAGGGGAGCCCTCTCGATCACCTCGACCACCTCCACGTCATCCACACCCGCTGGAACGAGGGGGCGGCGATGCTCCTGTCTGTGACCGGCGGAAGAGGGTTAGCGTCGGTGAGAAGAAGAAGGGGAGAGGCAGGGGCTCTGGGCCGATCTGGGAGAGGTAGAGGTGCCGTGTGGGAGAGGAAAAAGTGAGAGGGAGATAGAGGAAAGCAGGCGTGGGCACGGGGTAGATAGGGTGGCTCGGTCGCCACCTTTTCCTCCTCGAGCACGTGCTCGGGCTGGCCGGCAGGGGCAGGTCCAGGGTAGGGCAGGTAGGGCTCGGGTGTGGGGTCGGCCTGGCAGGGATAGAGAGAGAGAGGGGTGGCATGGAGCTAGAGTCGGGTTAGGGTTTTTGGTTAGGGGAAGGGCTTCGGCCTAGGGTAGGTTAGGGCTGGGGTTGGTGGTGAGCTGAGGTGGGACCAGGGAGGAAGGGTGGCCAGGTGGGGCCAGCATGGTAGGGAGAGGGGACACCTCGGCATGGTGAGAGGAGAGGGTGAGAGAGAGAGGGAGATGGGTGGCTTAGGGTTTTGATGAGGAAAGAGGGAAGAGAGAGAGGGTGATGTGGTGGTGGCTTTTTAGCAAGATCCAACAAGATCAAGCAAAAAGGAGTGGTAGAGAGGGATAGAGGTGATGGATGGATAAAGCCCCAAAAAGAGAAAACCCACTTAAACCAAGAGAAAAGAAAATGGCTAAAGGTGGTGGTACTCTTGCATGGCCCATGCAAAATAATAAATGCCATGTATTATCCTTGTGAAAACAATAATGATGATATGGCATTATTCTTATGCATTCCCAAGAAGTGGAATAAAAGCCAAGCAAAATAATTTATAGAATTGGATCCACCCTATCTCCCATGAGCTAGATTAATTACCAAAAGAAAATAAAATACAAGCTCATGGAATGGGATGGTGGAATTATAAGGTGGTGAAAAGAAAGGGTGGTGGAGTAGAATAAAAGATATGCCCCCAACTCAACTTGGGCATCAAGCATTTATCAAGAACCAAATACAATATATCAAGAGTCAAAAACAATTACTAATGCATATGAGAGAAGAACCAAATAAAAAGGGGTTTTATATGATGCTCAAATGCAAGGTGGCATGATGACATGAGCATGATATAGTTATGATGCAACAATTATATATAGGAAGTAGCCATTATATTACTAGACCAAGTAGCATTACAATTGTTAGACAATTGGGATGCTACAACTCTCCCCCACTAAACAAGAATCTCGCCCCGAGATTCCTAGGAAAAAAAACAACACAAGGAGAGGCGGGTGTCCGAACGAAGGTGACCCTCACGTTCCCAAGTTGATGAACAACGGAATAACTTGCTAGACTTGCTGCGAGTCTTGCGTTTTGCTTGAGAAACAACGGTTAGAAGAGTTGAAGGATTGTCGTGAGACAAGAAGGATAGGATGGACATAGCTCCGGTTTTCTCAAGAAACATGATAAAAGAATAAACCACTTGTGAAAGAAAAGGAAAAGATGATGTATCATGAATAAAGAAAAACACACCGTTAAGATTAAAGATTTACCGATACTAGAGAGGATGAATCTTTGTCTCGCCGGAAGAAAAGAGCTAGGTTGGAGAGGTTTGAACCACTATGACAATAGCATCGTATCTTCTCTCGGATTTGAGAAATGAAGTACGGAAACAATATTGCCTTCAAACAATAGAGTCCCTTGATATCAACAGAAAGATTTAGTTAGACATCGTCGGATTAGATTCTTCTTGTTCCGGTAAGACCCAAAGGATCACGCAATTGAGGTGCGCGGATATAACTTCTAGAGACGGATGTGAAGCCAGATCATGGTGGAATCCTGAGAAGCAAAGAATATGGAAGATCTGGAGTTTATTGTAGAGATACTTATTGCTTTCTTTAGCCTTGAGGCTAACGCAATAGATTTGCGGCTGATGGCATCAACCATAATTGGCTTTACCACAGAAAAAGAATTGATGAAACAAAGAGAGAGATAGTTTCCTTTCATCTTGTTTGTGGATGTCGAGCATCGGTAGAATGACGAGGACAGAAAAGAGTTTGCGTTTGTTTCCGCCAGATAATTGAAGATTTTGCTCCATCTAGAATAGACAGACCACCAACAAGATATTATTGATTACTTTCTTCGAGAGAGCACTCCGGAAAACAAGGACGGACATAAAAGTATCGAGGGGTAAAGGCCACTTCTAACTTCCGTGGAATGAGTGAAATCACATAAATTCACCAATTCAATGTACAAGAGCGAATGATAAGAGTAGTGGTATGGTAGCTACTCCATCCCGCACTCAAAGCATTACTCCGCACATGAATAAGAAAAACCATGCAACCCAACTACCGAAACAGACCGAAGGTATTGACCAAAACTCATGGAACTTTGTTAGAAAACAAGGATAGATGCAAACGATTCGCCGGATTCATAGATAGATAAAGATGATGATGTTGTTGTCATGTCGGAAGTACCAAGCCACCAGAAAGATATGAAGGAAGATTACGGAGAAGAACTGCAAGATTCAACAGCTACAGAAAAGATAGAACCAACTTGAACGGAAGGAATACAAGATCTAGAAGGTCTCCATGGCCTCCGGTGGATTGAGCATAGCCGATAGAACGAGAGGGTTTCAAGAGATTACTTGACGAGACTGAGGTGAAAGAACTCCATGTTCTTCTTGAAATGATTGAGAAAGATTTAGCGGTCTTGAGGAAATCTACGGCGGAACGACGATGATAACTCGCCAACAAGGAAAAACTCTAGGTTTGATTGAAGATGGAAGATGGAATTAACAATGGACTTGCTGATTCCAGAATTGAAGCGATCTATTTAGCAGAAGGACGTGGCCGAGATAGGTGACTTCAAAAAGTCAGAATTCTCACTTTGAGACTTTGCACACAGGCAGTGCTCACGAAGCTTGAGAGAAAGAGACACAGATGATCTTCCATGTCCTTCCATTGATATCGAATAGGCAAGCATATTATCAACATATACCACCATGGATTAACAGGATATTCCCAGAATATCAAGTTCAAAAAGGCGAGAGAAACGAACAAATGCTCGAACACTTCCTGAGCTCAACGCTCTTAGAAAGATCAATATTAAGAGCACGGGTTCGTGTTGAAGAAGATGCACTGGAAGAATAGATTATCTGGTCCTTCGGAAGAAAAAGAGATGTCACCTGGTTCACATTGTCGATCGGAGCACCGGTTACAAAGATAAAGAGATCTTGGATAAGAACCGATGATAGCTCATACCTTAAGCAAAACTATCAGAGACGAAAAGATGCAATTCCCTCGTCTCAAAGAGAATTTTGCAGATATGGAGTTCAAAAAGATGTGCAGCATGATGAACAGATGATAGACCGTCGTAGTGCCTTGGGAAACTCCGGATTGCCAAAGATGCTCGAATATGCATAGATATGATCGCGGTGTACTCAAAATCACAGGAGATAACCGTCACCATTTGGAGGATAGTGTTGATAGCATTTTCCATATTCCACTCATGATAAGTGTCATATAGCTATGCCGAGAACCAAATTACAATCACCAGCATCGGATCGACACATGTTATGTAATTAGCCCAAGAGAATTGGAGATGAAATAAAACTCTAGGATTAAGCGCCGGTGACAAAAGAATGAGTTAGCATGGACATGCTGATAAAAGGGAGATAGATAATGTTTCACACACGACTGAAAAGGAGTGTGGAAGCACAAATGTATGAAGGAAAAATTTTCCGCATTTTTCGGCATTAAAATACCAATAGATGCGCAAAATCACTTATCAGGTAGAGATTAGCAACTCCACATTCTGTGAAAGCATGCTGGAAGGAAGAACACCCTTAAGAAGATGGCACCGGTTAACAAGGAGTCGGATAGATCGCGCCGGTTTTCAAAAGCTCAAGATGGAATGTACCAACAGTTGATAACCAAAGGCAGATTGTGATAACAAATTGGATGCAACAGATAGACAAGGAATTACACACACACACACACACACACTTTCTATGGTACTACGGAAACCCAGAACACGTGAATCCTAGTTTGAATTTTAAGAAGAGGATTGAAAACGTTACACTTCCTTACCAGAAAAGGATGGGTGGGTGGGTAAGAAGAAAAGTGGAAGCAGTCCTACTCTCACGTTTTGTTTTTCCCTAGTATACATAGCTACCAAATATTTGCTAGACTGACAACGACCATTTGGCTGAGACCCTGAAGGGCGGGATGACTCTGATACCAATTGTAACTACCTTGGTGAATTACGCTCTTAGTTACAAGCCTGGATGAGCGGAAATGGTTAAAATAGTACGGTGGGGCCAAATGCCACTCACAGGTAGACCTTTCGGCCGTCCTAACCATTTCCAAACATCGGGACAAGAACGAGCGGCGTAATCGGCAGGCGAAGGGATCAACTACATACACAAATGAGTATGTATGCAAGCCACCATACAACAGTCCTTAGAGTCATTCCATCTAAAAGAAATAGAAATATTGCAACGCCGTACGGCAAGATCCAAAATATCCTAGATAGATATAATAGTTTAGGATATCTCCTCATACATCAAACATCAAAGTATCAGGCGGAAGCGGAAAACAAGATCCGAGTACGGATAAGAAGCAAATCGGCATAAGATGCCCCATAAATAAACACATCCCGCCCACAGATCTCACGGATCCCCGTTCCCGGAATCTCTACACCGAGTGATCGTTGCCCACATCGTTCGTCTCCTCCGCCCAGTATCCATCTTGCGAGTTTACCTGTTCATCTGAATCAAACAATTTATCGTGTGAGACCCTAGGGGTACTCAGCAAGTCTTTATGCCTCTAAAGGGGACACAACCTGGGGTGACGCGATTGCAGCAAAAGGTAACACCTAACAATTCTATAGATACTCGCTAACCATCCGCCTAACCAAAGATAGACGGATGTCCGTGAATTAATAACAACAGTTAGAACAGTAATATTAACAGATCCATCCTCCTCCTCGCTTACCAACGAGGAAGCGGACGAACAGCCCCCCATCCGTTGGCAGTTTTATTATCCATTCCATGAGTGTTGCACTATTTACTAGTCAGGTACTTAGTCAAATTAAAAGCGGTACTTTAGTTATACTTGTCTATGATCGAGAAACTGTGCTCCAAGTCGTCCATAACCGCGGACACGGCTTTCAGAAAGATTTACCCTGCAGGGGTGCACAAATAGCAACACACACTCGATCAACCTCGGAAAAACCAAATCAAAACCCAACGAGGCAGTCACGACAAAGCGATCACAGGATTCAGAAATATTTCAGGGGGCCACCCCACTAAGCTACCCGCAACGAAGTTGGCCGGCTCCGAAACGGACCCAGGGTTTGTGTGGACGGCGGTAAATGACTGGGAACCCGAAAATGTGACTGGGCTTGTCGATACAGCGAAAACGTGTCATGGTCCTAAACAGTACAGGTGCTCCACGCACAATCTTAAATAAAGCAGTAAAGCATGGCATAAGTACAGGATAGTAATAAAGCCCCAAACTACTTTGTGGCCCCAAGAAATAAGAATGAATCAAGCTCTGGCTCAGGGGGGTTCATAAGCCTCCCGGATGTGGATAGTGCGAATATTCAAGGAACAGGAATCAAGTACTCGGGGTCCTACGGGACACAAGTGAGCATGAAGAACCAAATAGCAGATATTGCCCACCGGTGCCACTGTCATTAGTTATCCCATTACTACTCAGGTTAAGTTGTTTAGGTACCTCGTTATCCATCAGACACTCACATACCCTACACATGCTGTTCTACGACCCGCATGGCTCAAACAACTCCTGTAGTAATGGCTCATGGGATGGAGGAACAAGCTTCGGTGGGGTTTAAAAGTAAAGGCTATGCAGTACTTGGGATTCAGTTTAATGCAATCGCGACTCAATGATGCAAGAATAAGATAGAGGCAATAGGTACTATATGTATGCAAGCATGTGGTAGTGCTTGCCTGGCAGCTCAGTTGAAGCGAGAGAAGGATCTGGGTAGTGCTCCTGGGTTTCTCGATATATCCCCTGCTCAGCGTCGCGGTTGGGTTGGTGTGGTCGGATCAACTTGGGGAGCAGCAGGGCGTCAACGAGGCAGGCGAACGGCGGGCTAGGGTTTCGTCGGGGCGTCTCGGTACTACGGCGGCTAGGGTCCTTCTCCTCCTCGCTGGCGCGTACGAGGCGAAGCAGGGGAGCCCTCTCGATCACCTCGACCACCTCCACGTCATCCACACCCGCTGGAACGAGGGGGCAGCGGCGCTCCTGTCGGTGACCGGCGGAAGAGGGTTGGCATCGGTGAGAAGAAGAAGGGGAGAGGCAGGGGCTCTGGGCCGATCTGGGGGAGGTAGAGGTGCCGTGTGGGGGAGGAAAAAGTGAGAGGGAGATAGAGGAAAGCAGGCGTGGGCACGGGGTAGATAGGGTGGCTCGGTCACCACCTTTTCCTCATCGAGCATGTGCTCGGGCTGGCCGGCAGGGGCAGGTCCAGGGCAGGGCAGGTAGGGCTCGGGTGTGGGGTCGGCCTGGCAGGGATAGAGAGAGAGAGGGGTGGCATGGAGCTAGGGTCGGGTTAGGGTTTTTGGTTAGGGGAAGGGCTTCGGCCTGGGGTAGGTTAGGGCTGGGGTTGGTGGTGAGCTGAGGTGGGACCAGGGAGGAAGGGTGGCCAGGTGGGGCCAGCATGGTAGGGAGAGGGGACACCTCGGCATGGTGAGAGGAGAGGGTGAGAGAGAGAGGGAGATGGGTGGCTTAGGGTTTTGATGAGGAAAGAGGGAAGAGAGAGAGAGTGATGTGGTGGTGGCTTTTTAGCAAGATCAAACAAGATCAAGCAAAAAGGAGTGGTAGAGAGGGATAGAGGTGATGGATGGATAAAGCCCCAAAAAGAGAAAACCCACTTAAACCAAGAGAAAAGCAAATGGCTAAAGGTGGTGGTACTCTTGCATGGCCCATGCAAAATAATAAATGCCATGTATTATCCTTGTGAAAACAATAATGATGATATGGCATTATTCTTATGCATTCCCAAGAAGTGGAATAAAAGCCAAGCAAAAGAATTTATAGAATTGGATCCACCCTATCTCCCATGAGCTAGATTAATTACCAAAAGAAAATAAAATACAAGCTCATGGATAATGGGATGGTGGAATTATAAGGTGGTGAAAAGAAAGGGTGGTGGAGTAGAATAAAAGATATGCCCCCAACTCAACTTGGGCATCAAGCATTTATCAAGAACCAAATACAATATATCAAGAGTCAAAAACAATTACTAATGCATATGAGAGAAGAACCAAATAAAAAGGGGTTTTATATGATGCTCAAATGCAAGGTGGCATGATGACATGAGCATGATATAGTTATGATGCAACAATTATATATAGGAAGTAGCCATTATATTACTAGACCAAGTAGCATTACAATTGTTAGACAATTGGGATGCTACAATCATTGTGGTTTTAGGAAAAGAACACACTTGCAGTGATGCCACTCCAGCATGTGGTGTCCAACCATGTCCAGGAACCCTAGAAGCATGCTGGGATTCAACTACAGCATGCATTCTACCACCAGCTTGAAAGATGCTACATCACCACACCTCATTGGATGTGTGTGTGTGTCAGTTTATATCATTGTGGTTTTGGAAAAGAAGACATGCAGTGATGCCACCACAACATGTGTGTTCTTTTCATAAACCACATGGATCCACTAGAGTTCATTGCATGTGTGTTCTTTCTTTCATAAACCGCATGGATCCACTAGAGTTCATTGCATGTGTGTTCTTTTTATAATACACATGGATCCACTAGAGTTCATTGCATGTGTGTTCTTTTCCTAAACCACATGGATCCACTAGAGTTTATTGCATGTGTGTGTATCAGTGTGCATCATTGTGGTTTTAGGAAAAGAACACGTGCAGTGATGCCACCACAACATGTGGTGTCCAACCATGTCCAGGAACCTTGGCAACATGTTGGGATTCAACTGTAGCAGGCATTCTATCACCATCTTGAAAGATGCCGCGTCACCAAATATCATTGGATGTGTGTGCAGTGTGCATCATTGTGGTTTTGGAAAAGAACACATGCAGTGACACCACAATATCATGTGTGTTCTTTTCATAAACCACATGGACCCTCTAGAGTTCATTGCATGTGTGTTCTTTCGTTCATAAACCATATGGATCCACTAGAGTTCATTACATGTGTGTTCTTTTCATTAACCACATGGATCCACTAGAGTTCATTGCATGTGTGTTCTTTTCATAAACCACATGGATCCACTAGAGTTCATTGCATGTGTGTGTGTATCAGTATGTATCATTGTAGTCTTAGGAAAAGAACACATGCAGTGATGCCACTCCAGCATGTGGTGTCCAACCATGTCCAAGAACTCTGGTAGCATGCTGGGATTCAACTGCAGCATGCATTCTACCATCAGCTTGAAAGATCCTGCATCACCACACCTCATTGAATGTGTGTGTGTCAGTGTACATCATTGTGGTTTTGGAAAAGAACACATGCAGTGATGCCACCACATCATGTGTGTTCTTTTCAAAAAAAACATGGATCCACTAGAGATCATTGCATGTGTGATCTTTCTTTCATAAACCACATGGATCCACTAAAGTTCATTGCATGTGTGTTCTTTTCATAAACCACATGGACCCACTAGAGATTATTGCATGTGTGTGTATCAGTGTGTATCATTGTTGATTTAGGAAAAGAACACGTGCAGTGATGCCACTCCAGCATGTGGTGTCCAACCATGTCCAGGAACCTTGGCAGCATGCTGGGATTCAACTGTAGCAGGAATTCTATCACCATGTTGAAAGATGCCGCGTCACCAAATCTCATTGGATGTGTGTGTGCTAGTGTGCATCATTGTGGTTTTGGAAAAGAACACATGCAGTGACACCACAATATCATGTGTGTTCTTTTCATAAACCACATGGACCCTCTAGAGTTCATTGCATGTGTGTTCTTTTCATTAACCACATGGATCCACTAGAGTTCATTGTATGTGTGTTGTTTTCATAAACCACATGGATCCACTAGAGTTCATTGCATGTGTGTGTATAAGTGTGCATCATTGTGGTTTTAGGAAAAGAACACATGCAGTGATGCCACTCCAGCATGTGGTGTCCAACCATGTCCAGGAACTCTGGCAGCAAGCTGCAGCATGCATTCTACCACCATATTGAAAGATGCTTCATCACCACACCTCATTGAATGAGTGTGTGTGTGTGTGCATCATTGTGGTTTTAGAAAAGAACAGATGCAGTGATGCCACCACAACATGTGTGTTCTTTTCATAAACCACATGGATCCACTAGAGTTCATTGCATGTGTGTTCTTTCTTTCATAAACAACATGGATCCACAAGAGTTCATTGCATGTGTGTTCTTTTCATAAACCACATGTATCCACTAGAGTTCATTACATGTGTGTTCTTTTCATAAACCACATGGATCCACTAGAGTTCATTGCATGTGTGTGCATATCAGTGTGCATCATTGTGGTTTTAGGAAAAGAACACACTTGCAGTGATGCCACTCCAGCATGTGGTGTCCAACCATGTCCAGGAACCCTAGAAGCATGCTGGGATTCAACTACAGCATGCATTCTACCACCAGCTTGAAAGATGCTACATCACCACACCTCATTGGATGTGTGTGTGTGTGTCAGTTTATATCATTGTGGTTTTGGAAAAGAACACATGAAGTGATGCCACCACAACATGTGTGTTCTTTTCATAAACCACATGGATCCACTAGAGTTCATTGCATGTGTGTTCTTTCTTTCATAAACCGCATGGATCCACTAGAGTTCATTGCATGTGTGTTCTTTTTATAATACACATGGATCCACTAGAGTTCATTGCATGTGTGTTCTTTTCCTAAACCACATGGATCCACTAGAGTTTATTGCATGTGTGTGTATCAGTGTGCATCATTGTGGTTTTAGGAAAATAACACGTGCAGTGATGCCACCACAACATGTGGTGTCCAACCATGTCTAGGAACCTTGGCAACATGTTGGGATTCAACTGTAGCAGGCATTCTATCACCATCTTGAAAGATGCCGCGTCACCAAATCTCATTGGATGTGTGTGTGCAGTGTGCATCATTGTGGTTTTGGAAAAGAACACATGCAGTGACACCACAATATCATGTGTGTTCTTTTCATAAACCACATGGACCCTCTAGAGTTCATTGCATGTGTGTTCTTTCGTTCATAAACCATATGGATCCACTAGAGTTCATTACATGTGTGTTCTTTTCATTAACCACATGGATCCACTAGAGTTCATTGCATGTGTGTTGTTTTCATAAACCACATGGATCCACTAGAGTTCATTGCATGTGTGTGTATCAGTATGTATCATTGTGGTTTTAGGAAAAGAACACATGCAGTGATGCCACTCCAGCATGTGGTGTTCAACCATGTCCAAGAACTCTGGTAGCATGCTGGGATTCAACTGCAGCATGCATTCTACCATCAGCTTGAAAGATGCTGCATCACCACACCTCATTGAATGTGTGTGTGTTAGTGTGCATCATTGTGGTTTTAGAAAAGAACACATGCAGTGATGCCACCACATCATGTGTGTTCTTTTCAAAAAAACATGGATCCACTAGAGATCATTGCATGTGTGATCTTTCTTTCATAAACCACATGGATCCACTAGAGTTCACTGCATGTGTGTTCTTTTCATAAACCACATGGACCCACTAGAGTTTATTGCATGTGTGCATCATTGTTGATTTAGGAAAAGAACACGTGCAGTGATGCCACTCCAGCATGTGGTGTCCAACCATGTCCAGGAACCTTGGCGACATGTCAGATTCAATCATGTGGTGCATTCTATCACCATGTTGAAAGATGCCGCGTCACCAAATCTCATTGGATGTGTGTGTGCTAGTGTGCATCATTGTGGTTTTGGAAACGAACACATGCAGTGACACCACAATATCATGTGTGTTCTTTTCATAAACCACATGGACCCTCTAGAGTTCATTGCATGTGTGTTCTTTCGTTCATAAACCATATGGATCCACTAGAGTTCATTACATGTGTGTTCTTTTCATTAACCACATGGATCCACTAGAGTTCATTGCATGTGTGTTGTTTTCATAAACCACATGGATCCACTAGAGTTCATTGCATGTGTGTGTATCAGTGTGCATCATTGTGGTTTTAGGAAAAGAACACATGCAGTGATGCCACTCCAGCATGTGGTGTCCAACCATGTCCAGGAACTCTGGCAGCGAGCTGGGATTCAACTACAGCATGCATTCTACCACCATCTTGAAAGATGCTTCATCACCACACCTCATTGAATGAGTGTGTGTGTGTGTGCATCATTGTGGTTTTAGAAAAGAACATATGCAGTGATGCCACCACAGCATGTGTGTTCTTTTCATAAACCACATGGATCCACTAGAGTTCATTGCATGTGTGTTCTTTCTTTCATAAACAACATGGATCCACAAGAGTTCATTGCATGTGTGTTCTTTTCATAAACCACATGTATCCACTAGAGTTCATTACATGTGTGTTCTTTTCATAAACCACATGGATCCACTAGAGTTCATTGCATGTGTGTGCGTATCAGTGTGCATCATTGTGGTTTTAGGAAAAGAACACACTTGCAGTGATGCCACTCCAGCATGTGGTGTCCAACCATGTCCAGGAACCCTAGAAGCATGTTGGGATTCAACTACAGCATGCATTCTACCACCAGCTTGAAAGATGCTACATCACCACACCTCATTGGATGTGTGTGTGTGTCAGTTTATATCATTGTGGTTTTGGAAAAGAACACATGCAGTGATGCCACCACAACATGTGTGTTCTTTTCATAAACCACATGGATCCACTAGAGTTCATTGCATGTGTGTTCTTTCTTTCATAAACCGCATGGATCCACTAGAGTTCATTGCATGTGTGTTCTTTTTATAATACACATGGATCCACTAGAGTTCATTGCATGTGTGTTCTTTTCCTAAACCACATGGATCCACTAGAGTTTATTGCATGTGTGTGTATCAGTGTGCATCATTGTGGTTTTAGGAAAAGAACACGTGCAGTGATGCCACCACAACATGTGGTGTCCAACCATGTCCAGGAACCTTGGCAACATGTTGGGATTCAACTGTAGCAGGCATTCTATCACCATCTTGAAAGATGCCGTGTCACCAAATATCATTGGATGTGTGTGTGCAGTGTGCATCATTGTGGTTTTGGAAAAGAACACTTGCAGTGACACCACAATATCATGTGTGTTCTTTTCATAAACCACATGGACCCTCTAGAGTTCATTGCATGTGTGTTCTTTCGTTCATAAACCATATGGATCCACTAGAGTTCATTACATGTGTGTTCTTTTCATTAACCACATGGATCCACTAGAGTTCATTGCATGTGTGTTCTTTTCATAAACCACATGGATCCACTAGAGTTCATTGCATGTGTGTGTGTATAAGTATGTATCATTGTGGTTTTAGGAAAAGAACACATGCAGTGATGCCACTCCAGCATGTGGTGTCCAACCATGTCCAGGAACTCTGGCAGCGAGCTGGGATTCAACTACAGCATGCATTCTACCATCAGCTTGAAAGATGCTGCATCGACACACCTCATTGAATGTGTGTGTGTGTGTGTGCATCATTGTGGTTTTAGAAAAGAACAGATGAAGTGATTCCACCACAGCATGTGTGTTCTTTTCATAAACCACATGGATCCACTAGAGTTCATTGCATGTGTGTTATTTCTTTCATAAACAACATGGATCCACAAGAGTTCATTGGATGTGTGTTCTTTTCATAAACCACATGTATCCACTAGAGTTCATTACATGTGTGTTCTTTTCATAATCCACATGGATCCACTATTGTTCATTGCATGTGTGTGCGTATCAGTGTGCATCATTGTGGTTTTAGGAAAAGAACACACTTGTAGTGATGCCACTCCAGCATGTGGTGTCCAACCATGTCCAGGAACCCTAGAAGCATGCTGGGATTCAACTGCAGCATGCATTCTACCACCAGCTTGAAAGATGCTACATCACCACACCTCATTGGATGTGTGTGTGTGTGTGTCAGTTTATATCATTGTGGTTTTGGAAAAGAAATGAAGTGATGCCACCACAACATGTGTGTTCTTTTCATAAACCACATGGATCCACTAGAGTTCATTGCATGTGTGTTCTTTCTTTCATAAACCGCATGGATCCACTAGAGTTCATTGCATGTGTGTTCTTTTTATAATACACATGGATCCACTAGAGTTCATTGCATGTGTGTTCTTTTCCTAAGCCACATGGATCCACTAGAGTTTATTGCATGTGTGTGTATCAGTGTGCATCATTGTGGTTTTAGGAAAAGAACACGTGCAGTGATGCCACCAAAACATGTGGTGTCCAACCATGTCTAGGAACCTTGGCAACATGTTGGGATTCAACTGTAGCAGGCATTCTATCACCATCTTGAAAGATGCCGCGTCACCAAATCTCGTTGGATGTGTGTGTGCAGTGTGCATCATTGTGGTTTTGGAAAAGAACACATGCAGTGACACCACAATATCATGTGTGTTCTTTTCATAAACCACATGGACCCTCTAGAGTTCATTGCATGTGTGTTCTTTCGTTCATAAACCATATGGATCCACTAGAGTTCATTACATGTGTGTTCTTTTCATTAACCACATGGATCCACTAGAGTTCATTGCATGTGTGTTCTTTTCATAAACCACATGGATCCACTAGAGTTCATTGCATGTGTGTGTGTATCAGTATGTATCATTGTGGTTTTAGGAAAAGAACACATGCAGTGATGCCACTCCAGCATGTGTTGTCCAACCATGTCCAAGAACTCTGGTAGCATGCTGGGATTCAACTGCAGCATGCATTCTACCATCAGCTTGAAAGATGCTGCATCACCACACCTCATTGAATGTGTGTGTGTCAGTGTGCATCATTGTGGTTTTGGAAAAGAACACATGCAGTGATGCCACCACATCATGTGTGTTCTTTTCAAAAAAACATGGATCCACTAGAGATCATTGCATGTGTGATCTTTCTTTCATAAACCACATGGATCCACTAGAGTTCATTGCATGTGTGTTCTTTTCATAAACCACATGTATCCACTAGAGTTCAGTACATGTGTGTTATTTTCATAAACCACATGGCTCCACTAGAATCCAATGCATGTTTGTGTGTATCAGTGTGCATCATTGTGGTTTTTGGAAAATAACAAATGCAGTGGTGCCACTCTAGCATGTGGTGTCCAACCATGTCTAGGAACCCTAGCAGCATTCTGGGATTCAACTGCAACATGCATTCTACCACCATCTTGAAAGATGCTGCATCACCACACCTCATTGGATGTGTGTGTGTGTCAGTGTGCATCATTGTGGTTTTCGAAAAAGAACACATGAAGTGATGCCACCACAACATGTGTGTTCTTTTCATAAACCACGTGGAATCACTAGAGTTCATTGCATGTGTGTTCTTTCTTTCATAAACCACATCGATCCACTAGAGTTCATTGCATGTGTGTTATTTTCATAAACCACATGGATCCACTAGATTTCATTGCATGTGTGTTCTTTTCATAAACCACATGGATCTAACTGAGTTCATTGCATGTTTGTTCTTTTCATAAACCACATGGATCCACTAGAGTTCATTGCATGTGTGTTATTTTCATAAACTAGATGGATCCACTAGAGTTCATTGCATGTGTGTTCTTTTCAATAAACCACATCGATCCACTAATGGTGGCCATTAGATTGAGTCTTCTAGAAGGCACACCCCAACACTCGTGTTCTGCATGACGATTGTGACATACCGTTTTTCTTAAGAGTGATCCGCGAGTAGGCTGTTCTCCGACATGATTGGCCACGCTTACTGTACGCTTGCTCTGGGCAAAATGGCAACACCATGCGCTCCCCTTTTGCCAGTGTCACCTGTTCTGTGGGCCACCTCCCAGTGTCACGTCCCCTCTACCACTCTTCATCCCCATACTTCTCTTCCTTCCCCTTGAAGCCACTTTCCACACTTCTCTCCCATCCTGCCATAGCCGCAAGCCGACGGTGCCTCCAACGATCTCTCCTCTAGCTAGCCCAGTCCCCCACCCCTTTCGCCATGGGTTCAAGCGGAGACGATGAGGAAATGCATCGAGACGATATGATGTGTTAGGCCAACCAGCCGATGTACAACTCCAACTATCACCATTTAGCGGAGGAAGACAGTCCTCCGCTATGTCAACATGGATATGTGCTCGCTAAATTTGTAGCGTTCGAAGGATGAAACATAGGCATGATATTTTTAGGGTGTCAAGGACATGGTGCAATGTTGCCACGCAGAAGTTGCGGTGTTGTCAAATGGGTAGATCCAGAGTGTCCCAAATCTATGTAGAAAACGCTAGACAGACTATGGGATATGACTGAGCTCACTTCTTGAGAGTGCTGAGATGAAGTTATTTGACCATGTTGACACAACCAAGCTTAACCGAGATCTCTGGGGGTGCAAGACAAGGTTAGAAAAGTCGAGAAGGAGAGGGATGTGGCGTTGGCCCTGAAGGCTAAAGCAGAGCAAGATCTAACTCAAGCAAGGAATGAACTTCACTAGGCCAAAGTCCTGCAGTTCACAACTACGGGTATTGACAGGTGCATGAGGATAAATGCAGAGAAACAATTCAAATTGTACAAGGAAGATGCTATAAGGACGGAGCAGACGATTTGATCCTTGCTCTCGTAGGAAAATGCGCATCGGGCTAAGATTAGGAAGATCAAGGAGATGTGTGATAACTAGTTATATTTAGCTTGAGATTCGTACTTTTTAAGTTGTAATAGTAGTACTTGTTGACCTAGCAGCCTGAGCTAGTGGTCTCGGAGTCCTAGGAGAAAACAATTGGTCGCTCGTTAATCTGTCTTAGCCCTCCATTACCTCCTTTTGTCTGATGATGGTGGTATTATGACTTTGGTGGTTTGTTTAAACATAATATACGTGGATTGTGCCGCATGCAAATGGCACAACCACAATTTATAAAGTGGAAGCGTGTACACCCTATTATTGGAGATCCGGGAGCTTCGCGAGATGGGCTCAACATTAGGCCAAAAAGTGGTGCCGATTTCCTCATTATCTAGGCATTATCGATTACCATTGCTGTTTATGTTGGCATGTCGTCGTGCAGCAGCTAAAATAAGTTGTTGCTTCGTGGAGTGTAGAAGCTTAAATAATTTATTTCTGTGCCACTAACATTCCATCGAATTTGGAGACCTCCTGCCCCTCAGCAATCATGGAACCAGTGCTGCGTGTTTTCAGATAGTAGTGGCACAATCACAATTTCGGTTTCAACTAGTGACTCGGCCATTTCCAAACATCAAGTTGCGGTACATTTTACCCCGAGAACGTGGGTAGATTGTTTCGCCCGACAAGTTACACGCACATAGCTCTAGAATTTAACCAAATTACATATATAGGTTCAAGTTCAACACATTATTATGCATATTCATTGCCAGCAACGTTCTTCCCCTGCCTGGGTGCCAAGCCTTCACGTCTACTGGCTTCTTCATTTTCTGCCTTCTTCATCTTCCTCGGTGCCAATTTTCTTAGCTTCACGTACTCTGCATCGCCAGGAAAATCAGCACCGTAATCGTGTCCAACAACATCACTGCACTCATTTTTATTTTCTTCCAGCAGGAAAATGACTAATACGACAGTCATGTTTCTAACCTTGCGGCGCTTCCTGCCAAAGAAACGTGACTGTTGCATAATTACCTAATATCTACAGAGTAAACAAAACAAAAATTACAATTCAGCATAAACATGCGAACCCCAAGAGACTTTTGCTTACCAGGAGCTAATTGGATTCGAGCGACCACCCTGTCCAAGAATAGAAGGGCGACTCCCAGTTGCAGCAGCTTCCACATCCAGTACATCACAATTCAGAGTATACATGCAAGCCGAAGCATACCTTTCCATCAACCCAATTAGTTGACTATCACACATTAGAGGAACCATGATGCCTCGTTCATCTATGAGGCTGAACTATGCAGTCTACTTCAGCCCTATTTCAGCATATTTACGCAGAGCATCAACCATAATAGGGATAGTGCAGATCTGCGCAGGCGCTTCTTCCATCGTGAGATAATGGTGTCCATACCACTTTCCCTTCACCCTTGCTGATTTAGAGTCATAGCTGAAGAGGGATACTATAACTAGGTAAGGGTGGTCCGCAGAGATCCCACTTGATAGAAAACTGTGGACATAATATGTTTGTCAGCGTTGGGCTAGCAAACAATTTTAGGTTCAATAGACAGCTAGCAGTTATAGATAGTGCGGATAGCAAAGAGAAGAGTAGCTCACCCGCATGTAGCCAGAACTTCTTCTTCCTTGGTAGTAGGATCTGCCATCCTCCGAGCTGCTCAGCTCATCGGCGGCGGAGGCAGGCTAGAGCCTCGCAACGGCTGCTATGACATGCAACACGGGAGCTCGGGATCAATGAATGGGCGCAGCAACTTGGCACCAGAAGTAAAATGTTCGAAGGGATCATTCCGCTTGGAGGGTGGATTTTGACGCCGCCGGTCCTAGGGGAAAGGAGGGAATGGATTTGTGAAAATGGTCAACGCACCAAGCCACTTAGTTCCTCGATTTTCCTAAGAGGTTGCCACGTTGGCGCTCACGTCATGGACAGATGACCAACATGTGGGTCCTGACCGTCTACTTCAAGAGACAGTTTAACGGAATGTTCGAATTTGGTAGGGTGAGATGAGTTTGCCTTGAAATGGACCCTCTCGATAGTTAGCAGCCCAACTTTGCAAAACGCGGCAATTACAGGCAACTTGGGTACCGCGAGTAGGCTTTTCTATGACATGTTTGGCCACTCTTACTATCTGCTTGCTTTGGAGAAACTGGCAACACCGTGCGCTCCCCTTTTGCTAGTGTCACGTGTTCCGTGGGCCACCTGCCAGTGTCATGTCCCCTCTACCACTCTTCATCCCCATACTTCTCTTCCTTCCCCTTAAAGCCAGTTTCCCCACTTCCCTCCCATCTTGCCGTAGCCGCAAGCTGATGGTGCCTCTAGCGATCTATCCCGCAGCTACCCCAGTCCCCCACCCCTTTCGCCATGGGTTCAAGGGGAGATGGTGAGGAAATGTTGTAGGGTTTTGTAGCATGGAAAAAAAAATTTCTACCGCATACAAACAAAGAAGCCAAGATCTATCTACTAGATTGTAGCAACGAGTCGATGGAATAACTCACCCTCGAAGATTCCAAAGTGTTTAACGAGAGCAGATTCTCGTGGGTGATGTAGTCGTACACTTCCGATCTCAAGATCGCGTAGACGGTCCTTCCGGCGCTGCGTTCTGGAAGCGCTCCCGCAGTCGGTCACACATTCGGTATTCGATGAAGACCTTCCTCTCCCTTGTTCCAGCAGGCAGCGGAGGTTGTAGCACTCTCCTCGCGATTCCGGCAGCACAACGGCGTGGTACCGGAAGTAGAGGGGAGATCTCGCAGGGCTTCGCCTTAAGCCGGAGCGAGTATGGTGGAGTATGAGAGGGCTCCTCGGCGATCTAGGTTTTAGATACACCAAGGAGGAGGTGCTAGAGCCGGCGGCTAGGGTTTGGGGAACCCCAAGTCGGCGGCTAGGGCAACCCTGGGAGGTGGCGGCAGGAGCAGGAGGTGGTGGCGCCAATCTAGGGTTTTGGAGGAGAGGTACTTGTGTGCTAGGAGGGGTAGCTCTGCCCCTCCCTTTATAGGTGGGAGGCGCCAAGGGAGGGAGTCCCTCCCAACTCGGCTTGAGGTGGGCGGGCGGTTGGAGGAGGAATCCTCCCCAACTCGGTTTCCCACCTCCTCCTCTTTCCAAAACTTGCCGTTTGACTTTCAAACTAGCCGTTTGACTTTTCAAATTAGGATTTAAATAAACCCTTTATTTTGGACAGCAAAGACACCTAGTACATGATGCAATCTTTCCAACTTACAATGACACATTCATGTACCCTTCCCCTTCCGGAGTGTCGGACATTCCGGAACCTTCTAGAATGTTCCCGATGAAAACATCGGAACCATTCCCCAACTCCGAAACGGGACTTTACTTATATGAATCTTATTCTCCGGACCATTCCGGATCTCCTCATGATATCCCGAATCCCATTCGAGACTCTGAACAACATTCGGACTCTTTCTCATCATTCCATAACTACTCAAACAACGTCGAATCCTTAAGTGTGTCTCCCTACGGTTCGTGAATTATGCGGACATGATCGAGACACTTCTCCGACCAATAACCAATAGAGGAATCTGTAAATTCATATGGCTCCCACATATTTCTACGATTACTTTGTGATCGAATGAACCACTTACATACGATATCAATTTCCCTTTGTCTCACGATAGTTTACTTATCCGAGGTTATGATCGTCGGTATCTCTGCATACCTAGTTCAACCTCACATCTTGATAAGGACTCTTTTCTCGTTCCCGTGATATGTGATCCCTTGTGAGCCAGTCACATGCTTGCAAGCTAATTGGATGACATTTCACCGAGAGGTCCCAGAGTATATCTATCCCTCATATGGATGGACAAATCCCACTCTTGATCCATGTGTTTCAACCAATACTTTCTGAACACTCAATGACACCTTTATAGCCACCCGCCATAAAGGTGGTGTTTGATGTCATCAAAGCATCCATCCGGCAAAGGTGATATGCATGATCTCATGGTCAAAGGAATTAGATAACTATGTATCAGAAAGCATATAGCAATTGAACTATTAAAATGACTTGATCTTTATGCTACGCTTATCTATAGGAGTATGTCCACCATATCATTCTCCTAACGATATGATCTTGTTGTTAATAACATCTCAATGTTCATGATAGGGAAACCACAATCATCTATTAACCAACAAGCTAGTATTATACAGAGGCTTTACTAGGGACTTCAAATTAAGTTTACAAATCACACAAGTATTAATGTTTCCTTGTTAATACTATTATAGCATGAATGTAAACATTTATCATAAACACAAAGATATAATAATAACTATATTTATTATTGCCTCTAGGGCATATCTCCAACAGTCTCCCACTTGCACTAGAGTCATCTAATCTAGATTACATGGTAATATACCGAACACCCATGGAAGTTTGGTGTTGGTCATGTTTTGCCCTCGGGAGAGGTTTAGTCAACAGATCCGCCACATTCAGATCTGTGTGTACTTTGCAAATCTTTATATCCCCATCTTGGATATGTTCTCGAATAGCGTGAAAACGTAGCTTGATGTGCTTCAGCTTCTTGTGTGACCTTGGTTCTTGCGCATTGGCTAAGGCGCCCATGTTATCACAAGAGATAGACATTGGGTCCAGCACTAGGAACCACACCCAGCTGTAATGAACTCTTTCATCCATATCGCTTCTTGTGAAGCCTCCAAAGCAGCCATGTATTCCGATTCAGTTGAAGATCTCGCCACAACGCTTTGCTTTGCACTCCTCCAGCTAACTGCTGCACCATTCAAAATAAATACGTATCCAGATTGTGATTTAGAATCATCCGGATCGGTGTTCCAACTAGCGTCGGTGTAACCATTAACAACGAGCTGTTCATCACCTCCATAAGAAAGAACCATATCCTTAGTTCTTCTCAAGTACTTAAGGATGTTTTTGACCGTTGTCCAATGATCCACTCCTGGATCACTTTGATATCTGCTAGTCAAACTAATAGCATATGCAATGTCGGGTCTAGTACATAGCATGGCATACATTAGAGATCCTATGGCTGAGGCATAGGGAGTCTTACTCATCCTTTCTCTATCTTCTGCCGATGTCGGACTTTGAGTTTTACTCAAGGTCGATAAGCAACATGGGCAAGAACCCTTTCTTGCTATCTTCCATTCCAAACCTCTTTAGAACTTTGTCCAAATATGTACTGTGACAATGATATTTGCTTTGATCTATCTCTATAAATCTTTATGCCTAATATGTAAGCTGCTTCGCCAAGATCCTTCATTTAAAAACTATTATTCAAATATTCTTTGACACTATTAAGAAGGTCTACATCATTCCCAATCAACAATATGTCATCCACATATAGTATTAAGAATGCTACAGAGCTCCCACTCACTTTCTTGTAAATACAAGCTTCTCCATAAGTTTGTATTAAAACCAAAACTTTTGATTACCTTATGAAAACGTTGATTCCAACTTCGGGATGCTTGCTTCAATCCATAGATGGACCGTTGAAGTTTGCATACCTTGTTAGCATATTTAGGATCGACAAAACCTTTGGGTTGCATCATATACAACTCTTCATCAATGTCACCATTGAGGAATGCTGTTTTGACATCCATCTGCCATATCTCATAATCGTAATATGCAGCGATTGCTAACATAATCCTTACAGACTTTAGCTTCGCTACTGGTGAGAAAGTCTCATCGTAGTCAACTCCTTGAATTTGTCGAAACCCTTTTGCGACAAGTCGAGCTTTATAGACAGTTACATTACCATCAGCATCTGTTTTCTTCTTGAAGATCCATTTGTTCTCGACAGCCTTCCGGCCATCCGGTAAGTCCACCAAAGTCCATACTTGGTTTTCGTACATGGATCCAATCTCGGATTTCATGGCTTCCTGCCATTTATTGGAATCTGGGCTCATCATCGCTTCCTCATATGTCTCAGGGTCATCGGTGTTGTCCACCAACATGACACTCATAACGGGATCATACCAATCTGGAGTGGTACGAGTTCTCGTTGACCTGCGAGGCTCAGAGCAACTTCGAACTAAGTTTCATGATCATCATCATTAGCTTCCTCTC
This sequence comes from Avena insularis, assembly GCA_023614405.1. Classification (NCBI taxonomy): domain Eukaryota; kingdom Viridiplantae; phylum Streptophyta; class Magnoliopsida; order Poales; family Poaceae; genus Avena; species Avena insularis. The sequence goes on along the minus strand of CM042690.1, from coordinate 393,763,947 downwards.
TAATTGGTGCAGGCACCACAGGAACTTCTTCCGGCGCTGCGCTACTCGCAATTTCGAGAGAAGGTTCGACAACCTCGTCGAGTTCTACTTTCCTTCCAGTCAATTCTTTCGAGAGAAATTCCTTCTCTAGAAAGGATCCATTCTTGGCAACGAAGATTTTGCCTTCGGATCTATGATAGAAAGTATACCCAATAGTTTCCTTCGGGTATCCTATGAAGACGCATTTTTCCGCTTTGGGTTCAAGCTTGTCCGGCTGTAACTTCTTTACATAGGCTTCATATCCCCAAACTTTAAGGAGCGACAATTTAGGTTTCTTCCCAAACCATAATTCATACGGTGTCGTTTTAACGGATTTAGACGGTGCCCTATTTAAAGTGAATGCGGCTGTTTCTAATGCATAACCCCAAAATGATAGCGGCAAATCTGTAAGTGACATCATAGAACAAACCATATCTAAGAGAGTTCGATTACGATGTTCAGACACACCATTACGCTGTGGTGTTCCCGGCGGTGTCAATTGTGAAAGTATTCCGCATTTCTTCAAATGCTCGCCAAACTCGTAACTTAGATATTCACCTCCACGATCAGAACGTAGAAATTTAATCTTCTTGTTACGTTGATTCTCTACCTCACTTTGAAACTCCTTAAACTTCTCGAAAGTTTCGGACTTATGTTTCATGAAATAGATATACCCATATCTACTCAAGTCATCTGTGAAGGTAAGAACATAACGATAACCACCGCGCGATGCTACACTCATTGGACCACACACATCGGATGTATGATTTCCAATAAGTTCGTAGCTCGCTCCATCATACCAGAAAATGGAGTCTTAGTCATTTTGCCCATCAGACATGCTTCGCATCTTTCAAGTGATTCAAAATCAAGTGATTCAAGAAGTCCATCGGAATGGAGTTTCTTCATACGCTTCACTCCAATGTGACCAAGACGACAGTGCCACATATAGGTCGAGTTATCGCTCGATTTCAAACGTTTAGCCTCAATGTTATTAATATGTGTATTTCCACCATCGAGATTCAACAAGAATAGACCATCTATCAAAGGTGCATGTGCATAAAACATATTACTCATATAAATCGAACAACCATTATTCTCGGATTTAAACAAGTAACCGTCTCGCAATAAACAAGATCCCGATATAATGTTCATGCTCAACGTAGGCACCAAATAACAATTATTTAAGTATAAAACTAATCCCGATGGTAGATGAAGGTAGCGTGCGACCGCGATCACATCAACCTTTGATCCGCTTTCCCACGCGCATCGTCACCTCGTTCTTCACTAGCTTCGCTTATTCGCAGCTCTGCTTCGAGTTACAAATATGAGCAACCGAACCAGTATCAAATACCCAGGCACTACTACGAATACTAGTGAGATACACATCAATAACATGTATATCAGATATACCTTTCTTCTTGATGTTGCCGTTCTTCAAATCTGCCAAGTACTTTGGGAAATTCCGCTACCAAAGGACCTTCTCCTTTGCGAAAAGCACTCAAGATCGGGCTTGGGTCCAGCCTTGGTCTTCTTCGTCGGTGTGGCAACTTTCTTGCCACCCTTCTTGAAGTGTCCTTCGCTTAGACTTGCCTTTCTTGAATTTGGTGGTCTTATTGACCAACAACACTTGGTGCTCTTTCTTGATCTCCACTTCGCAGACTTTAACATAGCAAACAGTTCTCGCAACCGCTTGTTCATGTTACGCATGTTGTAGTTCATCACAAAGTTCTTGTAACTTGGTGGTAGTGATTGGAGGACACGGTAAATCCCCAAAGCATTAGGAATCACTATACCCAAGCTTTGAAGTTTGTTTGTGTGCCCAGACATCTTAAGCACATGCTCACTGACGGAGCTGCTCTCTTCCATCTTGCAGTTAAAGAACTTTTCAGAAGCTTCATAACTCTCAATCGCCGCGTGAGTCTCAAAGATCAATTTGAGATCACGGACAATATCATGTGGGTCTGAATTCTCAAACCTTTTCTGAAGCTCCGATTCTAAACCATACAAGATAGCACCCTGAACTATGGAGTACTGATTCTTCCGAGCAAGGTAAACATTCTTTACTTCATCGGTAGCATCAGCTGCAGTGGGTCACCCAAATGTGCATCCAAAGACATAGGTCAAATTACCAGCTGTGAGGACAATCCTCAAATTGCGGAACCAATCCGCGAAGTTGCTTCCATTGTTTTTCAACTTTTCTTTCTATAGGAACGCATTAAAATTGATGGTAGGGGCTGCCATTGATCTACAACATATTTGCAATAGTTTAGACTAAGTTTATGACAAATTGAGTTCAAATTAATAATAAAGTTTAATCTAGGTGAACTCCCACTCAAAACAACATCCCTCACATTGTTTTAGTGATCACACGAACCAAATCCACTATATCAAAACCGATCATCATGAGAGTTGATATAGTTTCAATGGCCAACAATCGACATGTTCATCATATCTACTATATGATTCATGTTTTACCTTTCGGTGATTCGTGTTCCTGAGACCATGTCTGTACATGCTAGGCTCGTCAAGATCAAACCTTAGCTACCGTGATAAGCAAATCTGGCTTGCTTACGTTGTATTCATCATGAATCTAACACACCCGATCATCACGTGGTGCTTCGAAACAACAAGCTTTAGCAACGGTGCATACTAAGGGTGAACACTTTAGAACTTGAAATTTATGTGCATGAGGGATCATATTATAATGCTACCGTCATCTACTAAGCAATACAAGATGCATAAAGGATTAACATCACATGCAATTCATAATATGTGATATGATATGGCCTTTCTTCTTTGTGCTTCTGATCTCCATCTTCAAGCACGAACATGATCTCCATCATCACCGGTATAGCATCAAGGTCAATGACGCTTCTTCATGGTTGTCGTCCACCGGCTTCAACTATTACAACTACTTTGAATAGACACGCGGGTCTTAACATAAATTAAAGACAACCATATGGCTCCTGCCGGTTGCCAACTTACAATAAGGAACATTGCATACATCAAATATAATCACAATCATGGCCATATCACATCACTGCACACCCCTGCAAAACAAATTTAGACGCCTCTACTTTCTTTGCATATTTTACGTGGTTTGGGGCTTTCAATAAGTGTCGTTCTAACTTACGAACAAGAACCACAACATTGATACTAGTATTGTTAATCACCCGTTGTAAATTGGATCTCCACTATCTGGGAGAAACAGCACCGAAAGCCACTTATGCAATACGAGTTGCATGTCAAGCATGGAGCAAGTCTCATGAACGATGTCATGTAAGGTTAGCCCGGGCCGCTTCATCCCAACATCCCGCAAGATGCAAAGTACACAAGAAGCAATCGACAATAAAAGCATCAATGCCCACAATGACCATTGTGTTCTACTCGTGCAACAGATCTACATATAGACACGGCTCTGATACCACTGTAGGGTTTCGTAGCATGGAAAACAAAAAATTTCTATCGCATACAAACAAACAAGCCAAGATCTATCTACTAGATTGTAGCAACGAGTCGATGGAATAACTCACCCTCGAAGATTCCAAAGTGTTTAACGAGAGCAGATTCTCGTGGGTGATGTAGTATCTTGTTTCCGATCTCAAGATCGCGTAGACGATCCTTCCGGCGCTGCGTTCCGGCAGCGCTCCGCAGTCGGTCACACGTTCGGTACTCGACGAAGACCTTCCTCTCCCTTGTTCCAGCAGGCAGCGGAGGTTGTAGCACTCTCCTCGTGATTCCGGCAGCACAACGGCGTGGTACCGGAAGTAGAGGGGAGATCTCGTAGGGCTTCGCCTTAAGCCGGAGCGAGTATGGTGGAGTATGAGAGGGCTCCTTGGCGATCTAGGTTTTAGATACACCAAGGAGGAGGTGCTAGAGCTGGCGGCTAGGGTTTGGGGCACCCCAAGTCGGCGGCTAGGGCAACCCTGGGAGGTGGCGGCAGCAGCAGGAGGTGGTGGCGCCAATCTAGGGTTTTGGAGGAGAGGTACTTGTGTGCTAGGAGGGCAGCTGCCTCCCTTTATAGGTGGGAGGCGCGCCAAGGGAGGGAGTCCCTCCCCAACTCGGCTTGAGGTGGGCGGTTGGAGGAGGGAATCCCTCCCAACTCGGTTTCCCACCTCCTCCTCTTTCCAAAACTTGTTGCTTGACTTTCAAACTAGCCGTTGACTTTTCAAATTAGGATTTAAATAAACCCTTTATTTTAGACAGCAAGACACCTAGTACATGATGCAATCATTCCAACTTACAATGACACATTCATGTACCTTCCTTCCGGAGTGCCGGACATTCCGGAACCTTCTAGAATGTTCCCGATGAAAACATCGGAACCATTCCCCAACTCCGAAACAGGACTTTCCTTATATGAATCTTATTCTCCGGACCATTCCGGATCTCCTCATGATATCCCGAATCCCATTCGAGACTCTGAACAACATTCGGACTCTTTCTCATCATTCCATAACTACTCAAACAACGTCGAATCCTTAAGTGTGTCTCCCTACGGTTCGTGAATTATGCCGACATGATCGAGACACTTCTCAATTAATAACCAATAGAGGAATCTGGAAATTCATATGGCTCCCACATATTTCTACGATTACTTTGCGATCGAATGAACCACTTACATACGATATCAATTTCCCTTTGTCTCACGATAGTTTACTTATCCGAGGTTATGATCGTCGGTATATCTGCATACCTAGTTCAACCTCGTTACTGATAAGTACTCTTTTCTCATTCTCGTGATATGTGATCCCTTGTGAGCCAGTCACATGCTTGCATGCTAATTGGATGACATTTCACCGAGAGGGCCCAGAGTATATCTATCTGTCATATGGATGGACAAATCCCACTCTTGATCCATGTGTTTCAACCAATACTTTCTGAACACTCAATGACACCTTTATAGCCACCCAGTTACGGTGTGGTGTTTGATGTCATCAAAGCATCCATCCGGCAAAGGTGATATGCATGATCTCATGGTCGAAGGAATTAGATAACTATGTATCAGAAAGCATATAGCAATTGAACTATTAAAATGACTTGATCTTTATGCTACGCTTATCTATAGGAGTATGTCCACCATATCATTCTCCTAACGATATGATCTTGTTGTTAATAACATCTCAATGTTCATGATAGGGAAACCACAATCATTTATTAACCAACAAGCTAGTATTATACAGAGGCTTTACTAGGGACTTCAAATTAAGTTTACAAATCACACAAGTATTAATGTTTCCTTGTTAATACTAATATAGCATGAATGTAAACATTTATCATAAACACAAAGATATAATAATAACTATATTTATTATTGCCTCTAGGGCATATCTCCAACAAATGCGTCGTGATGAAATGGATGGTGATTTCGATGTGAGTCATCTCGTCTCTAACATCTCTGGCCATTTATCTATTTTGAGCTACATCTACTCTGATTACTCATGCATGTATGACATGTTAGGCCAACTAGACACTGTATGACTCCGACTATCACGTTTAGCGGAGGAAGACAATCCTCCGCTATGTCAACATGGATATGTGCTTGCTAAATTTGTAGCATTCGAAGGATGAAACGCATGCAGGAGGTTTTTAGGGTGTCAAGGACATGGTGCAATGTTGCCACGCAGAAGTTGCGATGTTGTCAAAAATGGGTAGATCCAGAGGGGCCCAAATCTATGTAGAAAACGCTAGACAAACTATGGGATATGACTGTTGAGTTGAAGGAATCCATAGTTAGCTCACTTCTTGAGAGTGTTGACATGAAGTTATTTGACCATGTTGACACAACCAAGCTTAACCGAGATCTCGGGAGGGTGCAAGAGAAGGTTAGCAAAGTCGAGAAGGAGAGGGATGTGGCGATGGCCGTGAAGGCTAAAGCAGAGCAAGAACTGACTCAAACAAGGAATGAACTTCACTAGGCCAAAGTCCTGCAGTTCACAACTACGGGTATTGGCAAGTGCATGAGGATAAATGCAGAGAAACAATTCAAGTTGTACAAGGAAGATGCTAAAAGGACGGAGCAGACGATTTGATCCTTTCTCTCGCAGGAAGATGTGCATCGGGCTTAGATTAGGAAGATCAAAGATATGTGTGATAACTAGTTGCATTTAGCTTGAGCTCCGGACTTTTTTAAGTTGTAATAGTAGTACTTGTTGACCTAGCAGCCTGAGCTAGTGGTCTTGGAGTCATGGGAGAAAACAATTGGTCGCTCGTTAATCTGTCTTAGCCCTCCATTACCTCCTTTTGTCTGATGATGGTGGTATTATGACTTTGGTGGTTCATTTAAACATAATCTACGTGGATTGTGCCGCATGCAAATGGCACATCTACAATTTCTAAAGTGGAAGCACGTACACCCTATTACTGGAGATCCGGGAGCTTCGCTAGACGGGCTCAAGATTAGGCCATAAAGTGGTGCCGATTTCCTCATTATCTGGGCATTATCGGTTGCCACTTCTGTTTATGTTGCCATGTTGTTGTGCAGCAGCTGAAATAACTTGTTGCTTCGTGGAGTGTAGCAAATTAAATAATTTATTTCTGTGCCACTAACATTCCATCGAATTTGGAGACCTCCTGCCCCTCAGCTATCTTGGAACCGGTGTTGCGTGTTTTTAGATAGTAGTGGCACAATCACAATTTTGGTTTCAACTAGTGACTCGGACGTTCCCAAACCTCAATTTGCGGTACATTTTACCCCGAGAATGTGGGTAGATTGTTTCGCCCGACAAGTTCCAAGCACAGAGCTCCAGAATTTAACCGAATTACATATATAGATTCAAGTTTAACACATTATTATACATATTCATTACCAGCAGCCTTCTTCCCTTGCCTGGGTGCCAAGCCTTCATGTCCACTGGCTTCTTCATTTCCTACCTTCTTCCTCTTCCTTGGTGCCAATTTTTTTTAAATTCACGTCAGGACAATCAGCACTAGAATCGTGTCCAACATCATCAGTCCACTCGTTTTTATTTTCTTCCGGTAGCAAAATGACTGACACGATAGTCATGTTTCTAACCTGCGGTGCTTCCTGCCAAAGAACCTGGACTGTTGCATAACTTCCTAATATCTACAAAGTATACAAAACAAAAATGAGAATTCAGCACAAACATGCGAACCCCAAGAGACTTTTGCTTACCAGGAGCTAATTGGGTTTGAGCGACCACCCTATCCAAGAATAGAAGAGCGACTCCCAGTTGCAATAGCTTCCACATCCAGTACATCACAATTCAGCATATACATGCAAGCCGAAGCATACCTTTTCATCAACTCAATTAGCTGACTGTCACACATTAGAGGAACCATGATACCTCATTCATCCATGAAGCTGAACTTTTAAGTCTGCTTCGGCCCTATTTCAGCATGTTTACGTAGACCATCAACCATACTAGGGATAGTGCAGATCTGTGCAGGCGCTTCTTCCATCGTGAGATAATGGTGTCCATACCACTTGCCCTTCACCCTTATTGATTTAGAGTCATAGCTGAAGAGGGCTACCATAACTAGGTAAGGGTGGTCCGCGGAGATCCCAGTTGCCAGAAAACTGTGGACATAATATGTTTTTCAGCATTGGGCTAGCAAACAATTTTAGGTTCAATAGCCAGCTACCAGCTATAGATAGTGCGAATAGCAAAGAGAAGAGTAGCTCACCCGCATGTAGCCAGAACTTCTTCCTTGGTAGTAGGATCTGCCATGCTCCGAGCTGCTCAACTCGTCGGCGGCGGAGGCGGGCTAGAGCCTCGCAATGGCTGCTATGGCATGCGGCATTAGGGCTCGGGATCAATGAATGGGCGTAACAACTTGGCACCGGAAGTAAAATGTCCGAAGGGATCGTTCTGCTTGGAGGGTGGATTTCGATGCCGCCGGTCCTAGGGGAAAGGAGGGAATGGATTTGTGAAATTGGTCAACGCACCAAGCCACTTAGTTCCTTGATTTGCCTAAGAGGTTACCGAGTTGGCTCTTGCATTATGGACAGATGACAGACATGTGGGTCCCGACCGTCTACTTCACGGGGTATTTTAACGAAATGTTTGAATTTGGTAAGGGTAAGATGAGTTTGCCTCGAAATGGCCCCTCTCGGTAGTTGGAAACCCAACTTTGCAAAACGTGGCAATTACACGCAACTTGGGTACCGCGAGTAGGCTATTGTGCGACATGATTGGCCACGCTTACTGTCCGCTTGCTCTCGACAAACTGTCAACACCGTGTGCTCCCCTTTTTCTAGTGTCACGTGTTCCGTGGGCCACCTGCCAGTGTCACATCCCCTCTACCACTCTTCAACCCCATACTTCTCTTCCTTCCCCTTGAAGCCACTTTCCCACTTCTCTCCCATCCTGCCGTAGCCGCAAGCTGACAGTGCCTCCAGCGATCTCTGCCGTAGCCACCCTAGTCCCCCACCCCGTTTCACCATGGGTTCAAGAGGAGACGGTGAGGAAATGTGTCGTGATGACATGGACGGTGATTTTTTTGTGAGTTATCTCGTCTCTAACATATGTGTCCATTTATCTATTTTGAGCTAGATCTACTCTGATTACTCATGCACGTATGATGTGTTAGGCCAACCAGACGCTGTACGACTCTGAGTATCATGGTTTAGCGGAGGAAGACAGTCCTCCGTGATGTCAACATGGATATGTGCTTGTTAAATTTGTAGCATTCGAAGGACGAAACGCAGGCAGGAGGTTCTTAGGTTGTCAAGGACATGGTGCAATGTTGCCACGCAGAAGTTGCGGTGTTGTCAAATGGGTAGACCTAGAGTGTCCCGAATCGATGTAGACAATGCTGGACAAACTATGGGATATGACTGTTGAGTTGAAGAAATCCATAGTTAGCTCACTTCTTGAGAGTGCTGAGATGAAGTTATTGGACCATGTTTACACAACCAAGCTTAACTGAGATCTCAGGAGGGTGCAAGACAAGGTTAGCAAAGTCGAGAAGGAGAGGGACGTGGCGTTGGCCCTGAAGGCTAAAGCAGAGCAAGAACTGACTCAAGCACGGAATGAACTTCACTAGGCCAAAGTCCTACAGTTCACAACTACAGGTATTGACAAGTGCATGGGGATAAATGTAGAGAAACAATTCAAGTTGTACAAGGAAGATGCTAAAAGGACGGAGCAGACAATTCGATCCTTGCTCTCGTAGGAAGATGCGCATCAGGCTAAGATTAGGAAGATCAAGGAGATGTGTGATAACTAGTTCTATTTAGCTTGAGATCCATACTATTTTAAGTTGTAATAGTAGTACTTGTTGACCTAGCAGCCTGAACTAGTTGTCTCGGAGTCCTGGGAGAAAAAAATTGGTCGCTCGTTAATCTGTCTTAGCCCTCCATTACCTCCTTTTGTCTGATGATGGTGGTATTATGACTTTGGTGGTTTGTTGAAACATAATCTACGTGGATTGTGCCGCATGCAAATGGCATAGCCACAATTTATAAAGTGGAAGCACGTACACCCTGTTACTGGAGATCCGGGAGCTTCGCCAGACGGGCTCAAGATTAGGCCAGAAAGTGGTGCTGATATCCTCATTATCTGGGCATTATCGGTTGCCATTGCTATTTATGTTGCCATGTCGTCGTGCAGCAACTGAAATAAGTTGCTTCTTCGTGGAGTGTAGCAGCTTAAAAATTTATTTCTATGCCACTAACATTCCATCGAATTTGGAGACCTCCTACCCCTCAACAATCATGAAACCGGTGTTCTGTGTTTTTAGATAGTAGTGGCACAATTGCAATTTCGGTTTCAACTAGTGACTCGGCCATTTGCAAATCTCAAGTCACGGTACATTTTACCCCAAGAACATGGATAGATTGTTTCGCCTGACAAGTTCCACGCACAGAGCTCCAGAATTTAACCGAATTTACATATATAGGTTCATGTTCAACGCATTATTATGCATCTCACTACAAGAAAAGTTTGCTTTTACGACGGACGATTTTCGTGGTTGAAGGCCCGTTTTTCGTGGATAAAAAGTCTTCTATGACGGATGCCCATCGTGGTAAAAGCCCCGTCACAAAAGAATCTACCACGGTTTTTTCCTGACCGTGGCGGATCGCACCCTTCGGCCACGAAAACGTGTTCTGTTGTAGATCTGTTCGCCAGCCGCGTTGACTATTGACGTCATGCAAAAATGCCACGTGGAAAACACCTTTAACGCCCAGTTACCGCCATTAACAGCCACAACAACTGTGGTAGAAGCCAGGCCCAGCCAAGGCCTGCTAATAATTAAGTGGGCCGACCCATAAGGGGAGCCCAATAAGATTATGGCCCGTTACTGTTTCATACTGCACTGTTTGAAATGGGCCCACTAGTTCAGACATCAGCGGCCCGTGAATTTCATGCCTGACACTGTTTCAGCCTACAGAAGGCTCACCTTGGTCCAATATTGTGCGGCTCATTTTTAGCCTGGGCCAAGTCTGTCCGTTACTGTTAAGGCCTTCTGTCGGCCTGTCACTTTTCTCGCACCCATCGTGGGACGTTATGGCCCTCTACAGTTACTGCCTTTACTATTCTAGACATTCACTGTTTCGTCCTTCTACTATTCAGTCCCATAAACGAGTTGAAGATTCTGACCTGCTAAAGTTCTGGCCTTGTTACTGTTTCCGATCTGTTACTGTTCTGGCCTTTCACTATTCCAGCCTTTCACTGTTCCGGCCTTTCACTGTTCTGGCCTTTTACTGTTCAGTTCTTTTGTAGTCAGATTCTATGTATAATGGCCTCGGTGTAGGCCCATCACTGTTGATTGGTGGTCCATCAAGGACTGATAAAACATTGTGGGTCTGCTACTGTTTAAGCCTATCTAACTTAGATCCATTGCCAGGACATAAACGTGGATAAACAAAGAAAACAAGTTCTCTAAAATGCTAAATAAATTCTGGAACTGTGGAAAAAAACTTATAACTAGAAAATTAGTAAATTATGACAGTCCTAAAAAATTCCGTAGCTCGTAAAGTGTCATCGGAGTATAACACAGCTGATAAACAATATAATCTCAGTTTCAAAAATGTTCCTTTTAGGGAGCTCGCGCCGCCTCACATGTAACATCGGGATTACCACGAGACTTGTTGAGGATATTATTAAGTAGATTCTCCGTCAAAGTTTGCCTGTTTTTTAACTCGGATAACTCCTTCCTTGCTATGGAGACAACTACATCTGTTCTATTGGCTTCCTGTCCAAATACATCAAGTGCATCTTTGAGTGCAGCACCAAAAACTCTGTCTGCTGGAATAGATGGAGCAGTCGAGATTGTGTACCTACGTGAGCAATACGCACTGTCACTGCTGCTCTGTCCAAAGAGATCTACACTTGAGGTAGTTGTTTTCTTTTCTGCCTTCATATTTATTTTTGCAACCTAAAACAAAAAGAAACGTCATAAAACATAATTACCAAGGAAAACAAAAACCAACGAATTTCTAATCAGTCCTTTTGCTAAAAGGAAGAAAGCACTTAGTAACGGCAGGGCATCATACATCTCTTTCTTCTGGAATAACTGGAACAGTTGACTTCATAGAGGGATGAGATAGTGTGCAACTGTCACTTCTGCCCTGTGAAATGACTGCTCTACTTGATGAAGGCTGAAACTAAGATAAAAGAAGTTACAACATCATACAAAGAAACAAAACTACCATGTTCATTCTCAAAGATTTTCAAAAGAATATTTTGGCATGTTATAGCGATGTAAGCACTCGACACAAGGACCTCATGCAGACGGGTGCCTCTAATAGAATAGCCAAATCATTTTAGAGAAATGGTCAAACAATCTAATGAACAGTTAGAATGTTTAAAATTTTTGATTGTCTGCCCAAAGACAAAGTGTCCTATCATCTGCCTCGTATTAAAATAGCCATACACGTGTAGATACCAGAGTTAGACTTGAAGTAGGCGGTTCTTTATATTGGATTCTATTGCATTTCTCGCCTTATTATAATCACCCTAGTGCCTCCAACAAAAATAACAACTCAACTAGAGTCAATGGCATGACACCAAGGGACTTAAACCTTAAAAAAGGGGGGTGTCCTTATAGTAGCTCTATGCTAAGTCTCAGGGTTGCTGATCTGGTTACAGGTATGTTTATCGATGATGTCAGTCTCCATAATTCATTGTCGGTCCTCTACATAATGGTGAAGTGAATAGTGAATACAAAAAGGTTCCAGTGTCACAGATGTTAGTATGAAGTGATACAAAAGCAATTGATACTTACGAGATTCTAGGGGCCATTCATTCTACGATTTCTAGTGTAAACTGCACCTGTTCATTGCGTAACAACTGCAAACGGTTAGGAATAGTGGGGTAAGTAGAAGCAAATGAAACAGACATCTTAGGGGAAGTAGTATAATGAATGTAAATGCGTACTGCATACATAGGACAAAAGCATCAAGCAAGAAATAACAACTAGTGTCATAGCCTATGCCAAGCCAGAGAGAAATTATAACCGCATCACATATGGGAACTATCTAAAGAATATAATGGAAACAAATGTGTTAACCGTTGGCTGAATCATATTTCACCATGAAATACAAAATCGCACTTGAATGCCTTACGGTTAAACCTGACTACAAAAAAATTATATAGGAAGATACGGGTAACAAGTATAGTACTTGTAAGTTACTACAAAAGTAGCACCAATACAAAATACAGTTAACTACTACATATTTATCTTACCAAACTCCAAGGAGATATGGTTACCTCGGTCGTGACGACGTTTATGCATGATGCGAATCCTGGGTGGCGACGTCGAGGTTGTCGAGGGTTCTGTGGTTGCGGTGCTTGTGGGCGAAGGTGAAGCATAACAAGGGTTCCTTCGAGCGCTGATCGACATCGGCGAAGAAGTAGATTCCTAGCGGTGGGAATGTGTTCGGCGTGCCAGGAGAGTCGGTTGGTGAAGCAGATCTGGTGCAGTGCACGGCAATGACAGTGAATCTGATCTAAGGTGCTGAAGGTAGATCTAGGGTTTTCCGTAGGGCTAGCGCAGCTGGGGGCAAGGATTATGTGTGGGTGAGGGGGGGGGGTCAGTGGTAGGGGGCAGGGTATAGAGGTAATGAACGGGGAAATTACGATTGAATCCCCAACAAACCGACTTCACTATGGATAGAAGGAGTATTCCAAGATGTTTGAAACATTAGATAGCGGCAGATTTTCCCGCTCGACTAAATTCAGATTTATGTATAGTCCAAGTAGTAGTAAATTGGTAAGTCGTACTCCCTGGAATCAAAGGCCGACAGGCACATCGGTGATCATCCATGGCCCATACTACCTTAGTTCAGAAATTAAGGGCCCATTTGGCATCTAAATATTGATCATCCATGGCCCAGATTGGCTTGGTTCAGATATTAAGGACGAGTTTGGCATCAAATTATTTTTAAATTATTTAGAAAACATTTTAATTTCTGAATAAACTGAACTATTGAATACCTTTTAGTGTTTTCTTCCAACAAATAATAGGGGTTTAAACTGAAGTATTCTCCAAAACTATGTTTTTTAAAATAATTGACAAAGAGGTCAGACCCATTAGCACCCCGGTAAAACCACTGCTAGAAAATCGCTTGTGTTTATGCATCATCATGACATCATGCATTTGTTTGCCTACACTATTTTCTAAAAGGTTATCTTTGTTTTATATATATCCCTTGTCTTTATTTCAAATTATAAACCGGGTCTTTCTGGATATTTATTTGTCTAAAAACTAATTGCAATAGTCTTCTAAATGAATAATTAAAACTTATATTATTTTTGGGAGGCAGCCAGCCAGGCCCAAAAGCCCAGCCGGCCACCTCAAACTAAACCCTAGCCTTTCCCGAACCGAGCCCCTACCTAATCCCCACCCCGCCGCCGCAGCTGGCAACGCCACACCTTGTTCGAAACACCCTAAGACACTTACCTCTATCACGCAAAACACACAGCAGCGTGCGCTACACCGCCTGTCACGTCCCAGCATGCAACATGCAACACTCGTGTGGCAACGTGACCTGACCCGGCCACCACCCCGCTCTCGAACGACCCCGCGTAGAAACCGTGTTGCCAGCGCACGCTAACCCAGCGCCCCGCTCGCTCGCAGCCTGGTCCCACCCTGATCCCGTGCAATGCACCCACACAACCTGCGAACGCAACCACCCCGGTCCCACCCCTCTACCGACGCGGTCTTGATGCGTCCCTGCCCACACGACCCCGTCCTCTCTCCCTCATGATCCTATGTTCCCCGTCACGAGCAACTCCGCCTCACCCCTCCCTTGTCCGCCTACCGCCTGCAGCAGTGATCTGGTGTCTCCTCCTCGAGCCCGCGCCACCCCGCCCCGAGATCGTTGTCGACCCAACGCTCGGCGGTTCCGCCTCTGCCCCACGAGCAGCGCCGCCCCCTCTGTTTCCCCTGCGGACAGCAGCGCCCCGCATCGCGCGTGGCCGACGCCGTTGACCTCTTCGCCTCCTCGCGGTCGCCGCCTCCTCCTGCCGCTATCCGAGCCATCCTCTCCGCCGCTGGAACCGTGTTCCCCCGAGCTCTCCCCCGTCCTCGTCGGCCTCCCCAATTCGTCTTCAACCGCCGTCACCTCGGCCTTCTACACACAGGAGTCCCAGTCCCCGCTCTCCCATGGAGCCTCAAGCTCGTCGGCACCCTAGGTTCCTCCGTCGGTGGCCCTCCTTGCCTGCTGTTGCGCCACCCTGGGCTCTGCTGCTGGCCGAGTCACTCTGCGACCTGCTTCGCGGGCGTCCACCTCGTCAACCGCCACTACCAGGCCCTCCTCCCGAGCATCTCCGGCCCCTTCATCCTCCGCCTTCCAGCACTTCCCCTACAGCGTGTAGCACCGAGCCGCTCTGTCCAACACCTTCCTGCTGTCGACGTGGTTCGGATCTTTCATGTTGTTTTCTCTAGTACAAGTGGGTTGTATCTATGTGTTGTGTATTGGTACTGATCAAGAGATGATGGGGTGTGGTGTACTACAGCTGCAACCATGTGAAGATAGCGCGTGGTGTTGCTACCCGGACTACTTCAGTCTCGCGACACAGGAACATGGTGTTGTTGTTTGGGGATGATTTCCTTGTTGACGTTTTTGTCCGAGACCCTTCCGATGAGCAAGATATCCTGCTGAACAAGATCGACCAAAACGATAAGACCATGCCAAGATCAGACAAATGCCCTGACATCGAAACAAGATCGCCATCAATAATGGATCCAAAGACCTCCCTTCCCGGAGCACCGAGAACTCCGTCATGGACCCGGAGACCCCGAGTCCTCCTTCGATGTGCAATGCCCAAGACCCCAATCTCGGAATTTGAAGCCCGGATCCGAAGACCGATCCCTCGAACCCTCGGAACCCTAAGATCGCCGAGTCCACTATGTGTGACCCTTATCCTCCCCTATTTTTATAATAATATATTTGTTGCATATAAATTGTACATGCTTCGCATGCATATCTTGGGAATTGGGGGTACTTTATGATTCACTTAATAATTAAATATGGAGGCTATATGCGGGCTGTTCTAGTCTTATATTGGCTCCATTTAAATTTGTGTAGCAAACCGATGCCATGCTTTGCCTTATTAATTCCACATTTAATTTGCGGGGTAGTTAAATAATATGAATCTTATATTTAATTGTCGGGACCCAGATTCCGCTTAATATTGCCTAGTTGCATCGCATCTTTGCCATGTCATGCATCATACATGCATCATGCCCGATCTTCTACCATAGTATTAAATAGTGCATCCGGTGTTTCTTTTAGTGTTTGCTTCTTCATGGATTAGGCCGTTGAGTGGATGCGAGTATCGACAAGTTCTTCGGATAATATATCTTCGACAATGTTTCCCAGGCGAGCATCTCCCCCTTTCTACCTATTTTGCTTTTATAGTCTTTATTTCCTCCTGTTGATCTATTGCTATCCGTGTCGTGTTGCTTTAGTTTCTGCACCATTTATACTCCTTGTAGCCCCTAAATTGCCATGGACACATCCTATTGTTGTTTGATAGATAGTCGGTCTTGCGAGTCGTAGTTGCTTGCTTATGTGTTTCTTCGTGTCATTGTCGTTGCACCGTTCACGGCAAGTTGGTACATGATAAATGGTGGAGATGCTTAATGGTGGAGATGATCATGAATTTAAATACAACTTGATTAATAGCTGGGAATAGATATAACTAAATGCAGAGGCATCGGTGGGCAATAGCAAATATTTGGTTTTTAACCGCTCACTTGTGTCCCGTAGGCCCCGAGTACTTGATACCTGTTCCTTGACTATCGCACTATCCGCATGTGGGACCATGAATCCCCTTAGCCAGAGCTTGATTCATTTCTTATTTCTTGGGGCCACAAACTAGTTTGGGGTTATATTACTATTCTGTACTTATGCCATGCCTTACTGCTTTATTATGATTGCGCGTGGAGCGCCTATACTGTTTAGGAACCCTGTGCCACGTTTTCGCTGTATCGACAAGCCCAGTCACACTTTCGGGTTCCCAGTCGTTTACAGCCGTCGCCACACACCCTGGGTCCGTCGTGGAGCCGGCCGACTTTGTAGCGGGTAGCTTATTGGGGGTGGCCCCCTGAAATATTTTATGAATCCTATGATTTCTTTGTCGTGAAAGCCTCGTTGAGGTTTGATTTGGTTTTTCCGAGGTTGATCATGCGCGTGTTGCTATTTGTGCACTCCTGTAGGGTAAATCTTTCTGAAAGTCGTGTCCGCGGTTATGGACGACTTGGAGCACAGTATCTCGATCATAGACAAGCATAACTAAAGTAGTGCTATAAATTTAACTTAATATGTGACTAGTAATCAGCTTCACTACAATGGAATGGATAATAAAAGTGCCAACAACTGGTGGAACTGGGGTGTATCGTGTCATGTTATACCTGCCTAGTAAGTATCGCAATTCCAATGGAATGAAATAAAATAGCCAACAACTGCTGGGTTTGGGATGTCACATGCTAATTGTATCTAACTAGTAAGTACTGCAACTACAACTGAATGGTTAACTAAAACTGCCCACTACTTATGTTATCAGGTGGACTCATGCTATCTATATCTGACTAGTAATTGCTTCAACTATAATGGAATGAATAAAACTGCCAACTATGTGAGTTCCTCGGTTTGACTTCCTCGTTTGGTCTCAAGGGGGAATACCAGGATGGGTATGATTGGTGTTAGTATCAGGTTGGTCCCGCATAGGTCTTTCTTATCCCTCTCTAATAGCCGACAGTTGAATCGAGTCTCTATAGATTGTTTAGTGCATGTCGTGCTGCCGCTTCTGTCCACCATACCTATGTAGGCGAGAGCCGCCGAATTCTAGCCTCGCCGTGTACTGGCCTCAATACTGACCGCTCTCTTTTTCCTTTGCCCTTTGTAGGCACCCCTTTTGTTTTAGCAGGTATAAGTTCGACGTCATTAGTAGGGTTACCCTTCCGGTTTGGCCTGGGCAGTGTTATGGATGCTATTGGTTATTCTTCAGGGCTCTTAGCCCCATTTGCATCTTGTCCGTACTCGGACGTTGTATCGTTTTCAAGGTGACTTGAATTTTTGTATTGTATATCTGTATTCTTGACTCATGGAGTCGTTGTTGTATATAAATATTCTGTGGGTTCCATCGTGTACTAATGTGTAATGGTATTACTTCGTTTTCCACCCGCACGCAAGTGCCTGGTGGGCGTCCTTGAATCGTTTCTATGCGGGTTTGGCGGGAAGCGCTGAAACTTGCATAGGACCGATTCGAGGGTGTTACAGACCCCTTTTTGAAGAAACTGAGAAGAGAGAAACTGAAGTATTACTTTGGTAGGCACTAAAATACTATGGCATTGATATATTTCCGTATTATATCTATTCATGAACGATGATGCGTATGAAGATGTTGTCACCACGACAGGTAGTGAGCACGAAAATTATGATTAAAGCCCCAACCAACTCGGGTGAATTTGTTTATCCATAGTCCAACTAATAATAGTAGAATGGTAGGCCGGTGGTATGAGGAATCGAGTGCAATAATAAAGCGCCCTAATCTTTAAAAAAATAAATCGCCCTTTATCGATAACTTTTCAATCACTATGGTTGGCAGTGTTCATACTTCTATTCTAAACAAAAATATGGGAACCCACTATTTCGCTAACATGAATAATCTAGCGTCTGAGGGATGACATCAAACCATTCATAAGGTAAGCAACGATGGTGTTCTCATCGAAAAATGTGAAAGTTGCTAGGCCCCATAAGTACTTTGTTCTCACAACTCTAATTGCCCCTTCGCGCTAAGGATGACAATTTTACCCATGAGTGCCCGCAGGTATTGTACCTGTGTTGGTAGGGTATGGGCACAATTTTATACCCATGGGTAATACCCATAACCTAACCCGTTAAGTCATGGGTACTAGATAGGCCCATACCCTACCCATTTAAACTGACATAGTAGTAAAACTTACCTGTAGAGTTACAACCTATGTGGCTAAGCAACCTAGGGAAGAGTATGGTAATGTGGCTTCTAAACTTCGATAATTTTCATGGGTACGGGCATGGGTAAAGTTTTATACCCGCGAGTACGGGTATGGGTAAAATTTTCTACCCATTGACTAAACAGGAGTGGGTATGATATTGTTCTACCCTACTCCCACCCTACCCATTGCCAGTCTTACTTCGCGCTCATTCATTAATGCGGCCACGTTTTCCTTCAGGTTTTTTGAAAGTTGTTCAGTTATGCACACATAGCATATTCTATGAAGTACAGTAGTACAACATACGTAGACTGTAATTAATTATTTGAGCTAATCACTATTGTTCTTATTTAAAAAGAAAAATCATTGGGCTTTGGAGCATGTCCAATAACCTTTTTGTATTGAATTGCTAAAATCTGACTCTAGGAAGAGGAGCACGAAGGTTTATCAATGAAACACAATTTCCAATTTCATAGCCTTCCTATAAGCATTCATTAGTGTTTGCCCTTCCTAGAAGAAATCATATCTACTCTCTCCGTTTCGAAATATAAGACGTTTTAGCTTTGTGAAATAAATGTATCTAGACGTCTTTTAATGTAAAGGTTCACTCCGAATATCTACGAACCTATAGACTAAATGGTGTCTAGATACATTCGATTCAGAAAGCTAAAACGTCTTATATTTCTGAATAGAGGAAGTACATGACAATGACATATGGTGTCAACCACTCGGCCACCCAATAAATAAACCCCCTTTATTGATAAATTTTGAATCACTATCGCTAGGAGTGTTCAACCTTATGTTTAAAAAGAAATTTTGGGAACCCACAATTCCGCTAACGTGAATAATATAGTGCGCCTGAGCAACTACATCAAAGCCACCCATGAGGTAAGGTCATTAAAAACAAGAAGAAATGTGGCATTGATAGGCCCCACAAGTAATTTGTCGTCACAACTCTTATTGTCCATTCACGCTCATTGATACATGCGTCCTTATTTTTCCTTGAGATTATCTGAAAGTTATTTGGTCATGCACATATAGCATCATCGCAAATGTTTTTGAATTATCTCTACTACTATAATGGAGAAGTTTTGAATTAGATCCATAGCACCAATCCTAACTGTTGGTCTGTTAGATCCAATAGTTTAGAGCAACTAGATTCGTGTTGAAGGAGTAGTACCTAGAGCAAACTCCACCATGTTCTAGAACCATCATGTCACCCCCCCTCCCCGCAAAAAAAAGTTCATAACATAGTAGGTTGTATTCTCAAATGTATAGATAGTTATTATTAATATACTTAATGTATGCCTTTTATATCTAACAAGACTATTGGTTAATAACAACTTAATATTCATTAAGTTACATTTCATACAGTATATACGAGTGTGGCATGTGCCTTTTACTAGTAGAAAGTAGCGTATGACTTCTTGCAAATCTTGCCACTATATAATGTACGAGTAACTTTGAACAATGAAAATTTAATCAAGACTGGCAAATCCCAACAATGTTAACTCTTGGATCTTTTTTCCATTATAGCACGTAGAAGATTCTATCGATAGTCCTTAGCACAATGAACTCTATGCAAAAACCACAAAGATTATAATGACATGTTATACATTTAATTACCTTATCATACCCAGTATATAGTGTACGAATAACTTTGAACTTTAACCATTGGATGAAGATTGGAAATCCCAACATTGCTTACCGATGGTTTTTCCTTCCACTCTAACATTTAGAAGATTCTATTGATATAGTCTTTAGCACAATGAACGCTATGCATAAACCTCAAAACATACTTTCCATCATTATAGAATCTATATATCATTTCTCGAGAGCATGTCGGAAATTATGTACCTACTAATAGGTTGATTTCTAAATTATAAAGCTTACAAGAACCAAAAATACACCAGATACTTTATGGATAAGGCTCAAAATTATAATTAGTTTTTGAGCTTTACCTACTTTTAATTTAGATAAAAATTATATTTTAGTACTATATTATATAATTAACTATGAAACGTTTCCCAAAAATAATAAGAAACATTCAATGACTGGTTATGTATTATGTACAACAATTACAGAAAATGTCTGTATTTCCACAAAAAAGGCCTATGGTTGTTGTTATGTGCAAAAACCTCCCCAACATGTGGTGGTACTTGCAATATCCTCTTTACTGATGCTCTCAGGGCGAAGGAGTACCAACCGTTCAATCATGTTTCAACGATAGAAGGGAACTTTTGTAAAAAACGATTTAAGGGAGTATAAAAAAATGATGGAAGGGAACTGCCAGGCTGCTCCTATGGCACGTGGCAACTCGTGGATGTCCCGAGCAAGCCTTTTTAAGGAGCCATCAACAACGACCACCTCTCTCATCGATGAAGAACGCACACAACAAAGAACTCTCTTTGTCTCTCCTTGTCCCTTTAGGCTGGCCAAGCCACCACACACACAAAAATGCCGCGTAGTTGCTCCGATCAGTGCACCTCCATTGACGAGTCCAATGCATGGGCGAACGGGGATATCAGTCCCTACCATGGTGATGGCGGGGAGTCCGTTGACGGGCCGTACTATTCTGACACACCGGAGGGTTATATTTCCGACGAGGACCCTGCTTACTATCATCTGATGGAGGGGACACCGCTAGCAGAGACCAAAGAGGAGGAGGAGGATCCTTGGTCTTTCATCTATGAAGGAGACGTCGTCTTCAAGAAGATTTCTCTCGATCCATCCTCCACCAGCAAGAAGAAGAGGGAGCACGAGTAGGAGGATCAGGGGTCGGAAGATGTATGGCAAATTCTCGATTTCATCTCCAACAAGAGTGCACTCGATCCTGCCTTCATCCGCAATGAGAAGAGGAAGGAGAAGCAGGCGTGAGGCTTGAAGAAGAAGAAGACAACGAGAGCTGGGGATGCCACGGGAAGCGGAAGGATGACGCAAGCATGAAGGTGATAGCAAAAGGATCCAGGTCCAAGAAGACGCAGAAATCTTAGGATTAATTTTGTTTAATTTCTCCTCTACTTCCTTTCTGTAATAATGTTCGGAGATTGAATATTAGTATTATCAAGTGCAAATTGGAACGGTGTTTGCGATCTAGTACTAGCATAAGTACTCTGTTTGTCATTTCATCTGCCATTGCGACGCAATAAAACCTCTTGTATTATTGAGGAAGGTGAAATTACTTCCTCCCCTTCATTTCTGCATGCGTTCGAGGACAGAAGGGTGCCAATAAAGAGAAACCTACGTTAATTACTCACATGAATTCAAGTAATTAATACTAAAATGAAGAATCCTGTGAACCCGCATGTAATTATTCTTTAATTACCAATATCAATCATTATGAATGAAATACGGCTTAGTAGTATATCAATGTCCATGGATAAAAAATAACCTTTGAATAGTCCACGTAAATCATCTCCTTACACGATATTTTTGGGGCATTGATTTGAAATTATTTAATGTCACATTGATTTAAAAACTCAACTTCACCCAACATGCCACGTGCTCTCCCTATCCCCTGGGCGTCACCACGACACGTCAAAAAGGCTGCGTCGCCTGCAAAATCAAGCAAGCACACATCGGTCTATATACGCCAGAAGAATCTAGCAGACACATAAACATCAAAATCATAGCCCTAGCTAGCCTCGGTCCCATCGATGCTCACCGGCGAGGCACCTCCGACTACATCAGCATTAAGGTGCACCTCAAGCTTGTGGATTGCCCATAAGAAATAGAAAATTGATTTTCCCTCTCTCCTCTATCTTCCATTTTATATTTTGGAAATTGTGAGGCTCTTTGTGTTGCTTTTTATAATTTGAAATTTGTGAGGTTGTTTATGAATCTGTTTTGCTTTCTAGAATTGTTTTCAAAACATGGTCAAATTTCGAGGCTTGCATATTCTTAGCAAGAAGTGGAATCTTGCCAAACTCTCACTCGTTCTTGATACATTGACTGCCTGGTGGGTCCACTAGATAGATCCGCAAGGTATGAAGTTAATTTCGAAACATAGCCAAAATTTCGAAACACGGTGAGTCATAGCCTCTTTTATTGTTTTTGAAACACAGTCAAATTTCTAGGCATGCATATTCTTAGCAATAAGTTGACTCATTCCAAACTCTCACTCATTCTTGATACATTGACTGCCTTGTGGGTCCAGTGAACAGATTTTCGCAAGATGTGAAGTTAATTTCGAAATGCATGGAAAATTTTAAAATGCGGTGAGCCATAGCCACTTTCATTGTTTTCAAAACACGGTCAAATTTCTAGGTATGCATATTCTTAGAAATAAGTTGAATCATTCCAAACTCTCACTCATTCTTGATACATTGACTGCCTAGTAGGTCCACTGAACAAATTATTGCAAGGTGTGAAGTTAATTATGAAACACATCCAAACTTTCAAAAAACGGTGAGTTGTAGTCTCTTTGATTGTTTTCAAAACATGGTCAAACTTTCGAGGCATGCATATTATTAGCAAGAAGTTGAATCTTTCCAAACAACTCTCACTCGTTCTCGATACATTGACTGCCTGGTGGGTCCACTGAAAATATTATCGCAAGGTGTGAAGTTAATTTCGACACACAGCCAAAATTTCAAAACATGGTGAGTCATAGTCTCCTTGTTTGTTTTCAAAACACGTTCAAATTTCTAGGCATGCATATTCTTAGCAAGAAGTTGAATCTTTCCAAACTGTCACTCGTCTCCATCCATTGACTACCTGGTGGTGGGTCCACTGAACATATTTTTGTAAGGTGTGAAGTTAATTTCAAAACATGGGCAAAATTTCAAAACACGGTGAGTCATAAACTTTTTGATTATTTTCAAAACACGGTCAAATTTCTAGGCATGCATATTCTTAGCAAGAAGGTGAATCTTGCCAAAGTCTCACTCGTTCTTAATACATTGACTGCCTGGTGGGTCCACTGAACAGATTTTCGCAAGGTGTGAAGTTAATTTCGAAACACAGCCAAAATTTCCAAACATTGTGAGTCATGGCCTCTTTGATTGTTTTCAAAACACGGTAAAATTTCGAGGCATGCATATTCTTAGCAATAGGTTGGATCATTCCAAACTCTCACTCGTTCTCAATACATTTACTGCCTGGAGGGCCAAGTGAATAGATTTTCGCAAGGTATGGAGTTAATTTCGAAACAAACACAAATTTAAAAATGCGGTGAGCCATAGCCACTTTAATTGTTTTCAAAACACGGTCAAATTTCTAGGCGTGCATATTCTTAGCAATAAGTTGAATCTTTCCAAACTCTCACTCATTCTCGATACATTGACTGCGGCCTGGTGGGCCCAGTGAACATATTTTTGCAAGGTGTGAAGTTAATTTCGAAACGCACGCAAAAATTCAAAAAGCGGTGAGCCATAGCCACTTTGATTGTTTTCAAAACACGGTCAAATTTCTAGGCATGTATATTCTTAGCAATAAGTTGAATCATTCCAAACTCTCACTTGTTCTCGATACATTGACTTCCTGGTAGATCCACTGAACAGATTATCACAAGGTGTGAAGTTAATTTCGAAACTTAGCCAAACTTTCAAAACACGGTGAGTCATAGTCTCTTTGATTATTTTCAAAACATGGTCAAACTTTTGAGGCATGCAAATTATTAGTAAGAATTTGAATCTTGCCAAACAACTCTCACTCATTCTCGATACATTGCCTGCCTGGTGGGTCCACTGAACATAATATCACAAGGTGTGAAGTTAATTTCGAAACACAACCAAAATTTCAAAACACGGTGAGTCATAGTCTCTTTGTTTGTTTTCAAAACCCGGTCAAATTTCTAGGCATGCATATTCTTAGCAAGAAGTTGAATCTTTCCAAACTCTCACTCGTCTCCATATATTGACTGCCTGGTGGTGGGTCCACTAAACATATTTTTGCAAGGTGTAAAGTTAATTACGAAACACAGCTAAAATTTCGAAACACGGTGAGTCATAGCATCTTTGATTGTTTTCAAAACACGGTCAAATTTATAGGCATGCATATTCTTAGCAATAAGTTGAATCATTCCAAAATCTCAATCATTCTCGATACATTGACTGCCTGGTGGGTCTAGTGAACAGATTTTTGCAAGGTGTGAAGTTAATTTCGAAACGCACGCAAAATTTCAAAACACGGTGAGCCATAGTCCCTTTGGTTGTTTTCGAAGTACGGTCAAATTTCTAGGCATGCATATTCTTAGCAAGAAGTTGAATCTTTCCAAACTGTCACTCATCTCGATACATTGACTTCTCGGTAGTGGGTCCAGTCAATATATTTTCGCAAGGTATGGAGTTAATTTCTAAATGCACGCAAAATTTCAAAATGCGGTGAGCCATAGCCACTTTGATTGTTTTCAAAACACGGTCAAATTTCTAGGCATGCATATTATTAGCAATAAGTTGAATCTTTCCAAACTCTCACTCATTCTCGATACATTAACTACGGCCTGGTGGATTTTTGCAAGGTGTGAAGATAATTTTGAAACGCACGCAAAATTTCAAAACGCGGTGAGGCATAGCCACTTTGATTGTTTTTAAAACACGGTCAATCTTTCAAGGCATGCATATTCTTAGCAATAAGTTGAATCTTGCCAAACAATTCTAACTCATTGACTGCCTGGTGGGTCCACTAAAAAGATTATCGCAAGGGGTGAAGTTAATTTCAAAACACGAAGAGTCATGGTCTCTATGTTTGATTTCAAAACACGGTCAAATTTCTAGCCATGCATATTCTTAACAAGAAGTTGAATCTTGCCAAACTCTCACTCGTTCTTGATACATTGACTGCCTGGTGGGTCCACTGGACAGATTTTCGCAAGGTATGAAGTTAATTTCAAAACACAGCCAAAATTTTGAAACACGGTGAGTCATAGCCTCTTTTATTTTTTTCAAAACACGGTCAAATTTCTAGGCATGCGTATTCTTAGCAATAAGTTGAATCATTCCAAACTTTCACTCGGTCTCGATACATTGACTGCCTGGTGGGTCCAGTGAACAGATTTTCGCAAGGTGTGAAGTTAATTTCGAAACGCATGCAAAATTTCAAAATTCGGTGAGCCATAACCACTTTGATTGTTTTCAAAACAAAGTCAAATTTCTAGGCATGCATATTCTTAGCAATAAGTTGAATCATTCCAAACTCTCACTGGTTGTCGATTCATCGACTCCCTGGTGGATCTAGTGAACAGATTTTCGCAAGGTGTGAAGTTAATTTCGAAACACACGCAAAATTTCAAAACACGGTGAGCCATAGACACTTTGATTGTTTTCAAAACATGGTCAAATTTCTAGGCATGCATATTCTTAGAAATAAGTTGAATGATTCCAAACTCTCACTCACTCTCGATACATTGATTGCCTGGTAGGTCCATTGAACAGATTATCGCAAGGTGTGAAGTTAATTTCAAAACACAGCAAACTTTCAAAACACGGTGAGTCATAGTATCTTTGATTGTTTTCAAAACATGGTCAAACTTTCGAGGCATGCATATTCTTAGCAAGAAGTTGAATCTTGCCAAACAACGCTCACTCGTTCTCGATACATTGACTGCCTGGTGGGTCCATTGAAAATATTATCACAAGGTGTGAATTTAATTTCGAAACACAACCAAAATTTCAAAACACGATGAATCATAGTCTCTTTGTTTATTTTCCAAACACGGTCAAATTTCTAGGCATGCATATTCTTAGCAAGAAGTTAATTTTGAGACACACCAAGCAATAGTATACTAGTAGAGAGTAGCGAAATGAATTGCCTTGGCTGTGTGGTCAGGCAGCAAGGCTTTATCCAATCGCTAGGCATCGGGGCCCACCTAGGACGTGCATTTGAGCACCTGTGTCTCTGGCGTCTCCCTAGAAACCGTGGTATGATGACAGCTGCATCTAAGCAGTACAGAACTGCAGTACACTACTGAAGTTTTACTTCATAAATTAGTGAGCAGGAGTAGTCGAGTACTACTCCATACTACTAGAACCCTACTGCCACAGTTGCCCGCCGCCCGCCGCCCTAGGAGTAGTAAAAAGCCATAAATAGCCACCGCCGCCTGCCACCCACCGCCCGCAGATGCCTACCTACTGGAGTACTAGTAGTAGTATAGTAAAAAGAAGACATATGTACTGTATTACTATTGGAGTACTGGTAGTACAACTCGAGTATAAAAAGACATATACTCCGTATTACTGGAGTACTAGTTCAAATGTACTACATACTACTACTAGTACTCTGTATCTGTATCTGGACAAGCTTTAACCACAAGAAAGAAATGGAGAAGAGAAACGAGTCTGCCATGCCGAGAAAGAAATAGCCACAAGAGACAAGCAGATAGAATAAAATGCAGATGGTGTTGAAGACATGCATGCAGTCCTCATTCTCTCTCCCAAAGCACTGTGCACTTTGCGCTAGGCCCTAGGTTTATCCGTCTCTCTCTTGGTGTAGACCTTTTCCATTTTCCAAAAAAGGCGTAGACCTTCTTACCACTCACGCGGGTAGGATCTGTTTGTCTGGTACAGTACTGTACAGGGTATTAAGTGCCTGATTTACTCTCACATGTCAACTTTCTGCAGCCTTCATTCAAAAAAACTCAATGCTGCATAAAAATTTCAGGACTACGGGCACTACATTGGTGAGCCGAGCTTCCAGGGAACCACTCCAACGCTGGGCGCATTGACGGATTCCACCAAGAGCTAGCCGGCGATGGACAAAGACGATCTAGCGCCGATAACTGTTCTATGCCCCCATGACGGCTGCCTCACCATGGTCGCAAACCACGAGCTCGCCAACCACAAGGCCGCGTGCCCGTACAGCCTGTGCAGCTGCACGGAGGTCGGCTGCATATTCACCGTCTTGCCGGTCGAGCTCCTTTTGCACCTCAACAGCGTCCACAAGGTACAAGTGCATAGGCTATTGTATGGCCAGCCCATGGAGTGTATAGTAACAATGTCATTACCGTCCTTTTCACCATCCATGGTCATCCTCTATGGTGATGATGCTACCGTGTTCAGCCTCATCATCGACAAGGTCGGCCAGGCCGCCGTTTCCTTGGTGTGCGTCAGGGCGGTCTCGTGCTCGTGGCCCTGGTACAGGGTGAAGCTGTGCACAACTGGCCCGTAGTCACCGGCGGACTTCTCGACGGACACCCTTAATGGGGTCATTGAGCCGAAATGCAGCGTCGCCAGTAGTGTTGGCTCGACGTTTCGATGGGTGCCGCGGTACATTACCGCGGCTGATGGACAGTACGGGATGATCAAGGTGTTGTCTTTCTGCGTTTTCATCGACATGATGAATTGATCTTAATCTTCCGCTAAGTGATCCTAATACGATGGTAATGATGTATTACTAGTTAATTTAATTGTAGCTAAGTACCACTCATTTACTAGTTAATGTAGTAGTCGGAGGCAGTGTCTCTTTTGGCACTAGGAAGGGTGTATTTTGGCTGTAAACTGTCTTTGCTGTTAATGTTTATATTTTGAATTTTAAGTGTTTTCTGAAATTGTTCAACTACTACTCCATGTGCCCTCTGCTAGGGGGACTCGGAAAGGAAATGAAGATCCAACGTCTCATAATGTTGGGATTCGATTCTTGGTCCAATGGTCAATATTCAAAGTTATTCGTACACTATATACAATGCTAAGAAAAAAATGAGAAACATGTATTTTGATACCTTTGAATACAAAAAAATTAAATGGTGAAATTTAAAAGAATTTAAGCTTAGTTGTCAACGGGTATGAACATTCTTGGATTTCAAGCCGAACGACCAAGGTAAGGCCATATCAACATCATACTTTATGTTGATGATCCCATGTTAGAGAATTTGCATGGCAGCAGATCTGGCCATGTTTTGAAAACAATCAAAGAGGAAGTAGTATTAAGAGTTTGGCTCAGATCAGGTGATCTCTCGAGAATGAGCCGAACCAGATTCTTTCTTTTAGGGTCCATTATGCTAAATGTATATGGACCTCGATGTAATTTTTACTTTTTTGAGGTCCCTGATGTAAAATGTACTCTGATCGACTGTGTAAAGTTCTAACCTAAAAATAAGTGGTGAAATTTAAACGAATTTAAGCTTAGTTGTCAACGAGTATTAACCATTCTTGTATTTCAAGACGAACGACCAAGGTCAAGGCCATATCTACATTATACTTTATGTTGATGATCCCATATCCAAGAATTTGAATGCCAACAAATTTGGCCATATTTTGAAAACAATCAAAGATGAATTAGTATGAAGAGTATGGCTCGATCAGCTACTCTCTAGAGAAGAAGCTGAACCCGACTGTTTTCCTTGCTTAATTTTAGTGTCCTTTGTGCTAAATGTATGGACCTCGATGTAATTTCCCCCTTTTATTAGGTCTAAAAGTGTAAGTGGTGAAATTTAGATGATTTTAGGCTTACTTGTCAATAAGTATGAGCATTCTTGGATTTCATGCCGAATGACCAAGGTCAAGGACATATCAACATTATACTTTGTGCTAATGATCCCATGTTAGAGAATTTGCATGGTAATAGATTTGGCCATGTTTTGAAAAAAATCGAAGAGGAAGTAGTATGAAGAGTTTGGCTCAGATTAGCTGATCTCTCGAGAATGAGCCAAACTAGATTTTTTCTTTTAGGGTCCTTTATGCTAAATGTATATGGACCTTGATGTAATTTTTGCTTTTTAAGGTCTGTGATGTAAAATGTACTTCGGTCGACCGTGTAAAGTTCTAACCTAAAAGTATTGTGGTGAAATTTAAACGAATTTAAGCTTAGTTGTCAATGAGTATGAAGCATTATTCTTGTATTTCAAGAAGAACCACCAAGGTCAAGGCCATATCTACATCATACTTTATGTTGATGATCCCATATCCAAGAATTTGCATGCCGACAAATTTGGCAATATTTTGAACACAATCGAAGATGAAGTAGTATGAAGAGGAGTATGGCTCGATCAACTACTCTCTCGAGAAGGAGCCGAACCCGACTATTTTCCTTGCTTAATTTTAGGGTCCTTTGTGCTCAATGTATGGACCTCGATGTAATTTCCCCCCTTTTAGGTCTAAAAGTTTAAGTGGTGAAATTTAGACGAATTTAAGCTTACTTATCGACAAGTATGAACATTCTTGGATTTCAAGCCGAACGACCAAGTTCAAGGCCATATCAACATCATACTTTATATGATGATGATGATCCCATGTCAGAGAATTTGCATGGCAATAGATCTGGCCATGTTTTGAAACCAATCGAAGATGAAGTAGTATCAAGAGTTTAGCTCAGATCAGCTGATCTCTCGAGAAGGAGCCGAACAAGAAATTTTTCCTTTTAGGGTCCTTTATGCTAAATGTATGGACCTCGATGTAATTTTTCCTTTTTTAGGTCCCTGATGTAAAATGTACTCCGATCGATCGTGTAAAGTTCTAACCTCCTAAAAGTAAGTGGTGAAATTTAAACGAATTTAAGCTTAGTTGTCAACGAGTATGAACCATTCTTGTATTTCAAGACGAATGACCAAGGTCAAGGCCATATCTACACCATACTTTATGATGATGATCCCACATCCAAGAATTTGCGTGCCGAAAAATTTGGCCATATTTTGATAACAATTGAAGATGAAGTAGTATGAAGAGTGCGGCTCGATCAGCTACTCTCTTGAGAAGGAGCCGAACCTGACTATTTTGCTTGCTTGTTTTTAGGGTTCTTTGTGCTAAATGTATGGACCTCGATGTAAATTTTTCCCTTTTTAGGTCCTTGTTGTAAAATGTACTCCCACCGACCGTGTAAAATTCTAACCTAAAAGTAAGTGGTGAAATTTAAACAAATTTTAGCTTATAGTTGTCAACGAGTATGAAAAAATCTTGGATTTCAAGCCGAACGACCAAAAGGTCAACGCCATATCTCTACATCAGACTTTATGCTGATGATCCTATATCCAAGAATTTGCATGCTGACAAATTTGGCCATATTTTGAAAACAATTGAAGATAAAGTAGTATGAAGATTGTGGCTCGATCAGCTATTCTCTCGAGAAGGAGCCGAAACCGACTTTTTTCTTTGCTCAATTTTAGGGTCATTTGTGCTAAATGTGTGGTCCTTGATGTAGAATATACTCCCACTGACCGTGTAAAATGCTAACCTAAAAGTAAGTGGTGAATTTCAACAAATTTAAGAATAGTTGTCAATGAGTATGAAAAAATCTTGGATTTCAAGGCGAACAACCACAAGGTCAAGGCCATATCTCTACATCAGACTTTATGCTGATGATCCCATATCCAAGAATGTGCATGCCGAAAATTTTGGCCATATTTTGAAAACAATCGAAGATGAAGTAGTATGAAGAGTGTGGCTCGATCAACTACTCTCTCGAGAAGGAGTCGAACCCGACTGTTTTCTTTGCTCAATTTTAGGATCCTTTGTGCTAAATGTGTGGACCTCTTTGTAATTTTCCCTTTTTTTAGGTCCTTGATGTAGAATGTACTCCCACCGACCATGTAAAATGCTAACCTAAAAGTAAGTGGTGAAATTTAAATGAATTTAAGCATAGTTGTCAACGAGTATGAAAAAATCTTGGATTTCAAGGCGAACGACCACAAGGTCAAGGCCATATCTCTACATCAGACTTTATGCTGATGATCCCATATCCAAGAATTTACATGCCGACAAATTTGGCCATCTTTTGAGAACAATCGAAGATATTAAAATAAAAAATAATCAATTTCAATTTACCAAGTGACATAAATTTATTTTCTGAAAAGCACGTAAGAAGAATTTATTTCCTTTTTCTGTTAAAACAATAATGAGCGAGAAGAGACTATGAGCACAAAGGAGGCAGTGAGAGAGCTGCGAAGAGGAGGATTTGAAGGCAGTGCGATGTCAGAGCAAAGCTGGGATGGGTTCCTGACACAAGGTACATGGTACAGTGAGTAGAGTAAATTTCAGGACCACAATATATATGCACGCAAAACAAAATGTGTTTTCTCTCTCCTTCACTCCCTCAACGCCACCCCCACACCCGGTCGGCTGATCTCTCCCTCGTCCACAACATGGCACTACGCATGCGCGTCAACCGACAACCTGCCATTGGTGGCTCTGTTTCTTTGTCGGCGGCTCCGTGTCTTTGTCTGGAGTGTTCGTCAGTTGCGTTGGTGGGAACCATTTTGGTCCTTACAATAGAGTAGCAATTCAAACTTTCCAGGTTTCAAACTTTTCACTTCCTTCACAAATATCCGGGGGAAGGATATTCAATAGATCGTCATTCGCAGTACTACTACTAGTACTATAGGGTATAGTGAGTAGTACCAAAAGAAACTTTTTTTGACGAGTAGTACCAGAAGAAACTTCATACAACCATTAACTTCATATAGGACTCGCTGCTGAACTAGTGCAGGTTCGGCGCCTCCTTACACCTAGTTCGTTCCACCAGCGACAGCTCGTGACATCGACACCAACGACATCTCAAGCGACAGAGCCGGTTCCTAACTCATCGGCACCTCCGGAGAAGGCGGCGGCACCTCCGGAGCCATCAGCGGCACCACCGGAAAACGAGGCGGCACCTCTGGAGCCATCGGCAACTCCGAGAGAACACTGTGGATGAAGTTCCCGTTGTTTGGGAACTGGTTCCAGTAGTTGGTGAAAATGTTGGAGCCGGTGAACACTACCATCTCGTAGCTGTAGTGGAAGGCCTGGCCGTAGAGGAGACGGACATCCCTGAAGTTGACAAACTTGACCTTCAGCGTCCTGTACGGATTGGCGTAGATACCGTACATCTGGTACTTACAGTCACCGTACCCAGCATCGGGGAAGGCACACGCCAGCTGCCTATATGTTCTCCACGGGGAGAAAGCCCAAATGCGCAGGGCATTATCCTCCTGTGCGGCGATGTCGGGGTCTTTGCGCTCCGGTACAGCGGGCGGCAGCCGGAAGGTGGCCATGTATGAAAGACGAGGTCAGAGATGGTTGCTGGAAGTGGGGAATTAGAGATGGTTTGGTGCGGGGAAGGGGAGAGATTAAATAGGAAGGAGGTGATCCAAGATTAATGTGGCAGATTACCGAAGTGAGGGGACAATCAATGTCACTGATGAAGCCGATGCGTGTGGCAAATATTGATGATGATGACTAGGGTAAGCGATTGGACAGAATGCTAATTCTACTTCCTACACTCGATGGCCCAGTCATAATTTTTTGGTGCGTCCAAGGCGACCGTGACCTCCCCAATTTGTGGGCCCTACGTGGATGACTGAGTTGATGGGTGAAAACAAATTGATAATGATAAAGTGGTATGAAATGTGATTTAACAAACGTTAAGTTGTTTTAGCCAATATTCTCGTTAGAGAAAAAATGCATACATTAAGTCTATTAGTAATAACTATCTACCCATATTAAGAATACATCCTAGTGTACTATGAAATTTTTGGGGTGGTGAAATGATGGTTCTAGAACATGTTGGAGTTTGCTCTAGGTACTATTCAAAATGAATCCAGCTACTCTTAACCATTGGATCTAACAGCCCAACGGTCAGGATTGGTGCTATGGATCCAATTCAAAACTGCTCCATTATAGTATTAGAGAAAAGTACCACCACCTGGTAGAATGGAAAAAAGAAGATCCAACAGCTAGCATTGTTGTGATTCGTGAGTCTTGATCCATAGGTTAATACTCAACATTAATCGTTCATTATATAGTGGTAAGATAAGATAACAAAGACTATCAATAGTATCTTCTAGATGATGGAATGGATTAGAGGATCCAATAACTAGCAGCAATATTGGGATTCGCAGGTCATGAATCAGTGGCCAATATTTTGTCCGCACACTATATATAAAAAATAGTGGTAAGATAAAAAAAGACTATCAATAGTATCTTCTCGATGATAAATGGAAATGAAGATCCAACATCTGACAATGTTGGCTTTCGCATCTTTATCCAACTGTCAATATTCAAAGTTATTCGTACACTATATAGTGCTAAGAAAAAAAATGAGAAACAAGTGTTTTGACACTTTGAATACAAAAAAAATGCTATGTCTTGTTCATAATGTGTATTGGCCTATGGTGTATGTACATTCCTGGCTTTGACCCGAACAACCAAGGTCATAACCATATTGACATCATATCTCTATTACTATAATCGAGCAGTTTTAATTTGAATTGGATCCATAGCACCAATCCCGACCGTTGGGCTGTTAGATCCAATGGTTTAGAGCAGCTTGATTCATGTTGAATAGTACCTATAGCAAACCCCACCATGTTCCTGAACCATCATGTCACCACCCCCAAAATTTCATAGCACAGTAGGTTGTATTCTCAATATGTGTAGATATATTATTAATAGACTTAATGTATCCATTTTTTCTCTAACAAGACTATTGGTTAATAACAACTTAATGTTTGTTAAATCACATTTCATACAGTATATAAGTGTGTGGCACGTGTCTTTTACTAGTAGTGGTAAGATAAGAAAAGAAAGACTATCAATTGTATCTTCTCGATGCTAAAATGGAAATAATGACGATCAAATGTCTGATAATGTTGGGATTCGCGTCTTGATCCAATGGTCAATATTCAAAGTTATTCGTACACTATATGGTGCTAAGAAAAAAAATGAGAAACATGTGTTTTGACACATTTGAATACAAAAAATGCTCTCGCTGCTTCACAATGTGTATTAGCCTAAGGTGTATGAACATTCCTGGTTTTGACCCGAATAGCCAAGGTCATGACCATATTGACATCTGTTGGGAATATGCCCTAGAGGCAATCATGTATGATGTTATTCCCAATGTATTCATAAGCTTATGGTCCATGTATGAACTGCTGATATGTATCATCGAATATGTGATTTGATTGTGGAACTATATATTCATGTTGTTCATACTAATTGTCCTTGGTCATTGAGGTTGTGCTGGACACACAACTTAGACCAATGTGAAAGTCGGCAGATGACTAGGTTCCACTTGTCATGGGCATGCAGATGCTATTCCAACTTACACAGATTCGGCTAAAGAGTTTAGCGAGTCGGACTGACCCATATTGAGATGCAACGAACAAGTCGTCATTTGCATGTCTCAATCAATGTAATCCTTAAACCTGAGGTTATTGCACAATCCGAGTTGAGGATCATCGAATTAGGTTTTGTCAAACGCTGTTCCGTCACTGGACAGTTATAAAGGCGGAGTTCGGGTCGACTGAGAATCAAGTTGCGTGATGTGAATAACCGAGATGGGATTTTTCCCCTCTGTCTTGAGAGATATTCTCTGGGCCCTCTCGGAAGATATGATTCAGAAAGCATGGCCATGCGTGACTCGGTTGAGTGTTGACCGAGGCAACCGACTAAGAGTTAGTCGGATGAATCACTTATCTCAGATCGAGAAAGAGAGTCGGACTATTTAAGGGATGATGATCATTCGCCTATAGTCCGATAACGTATATCGTGAGGCAAAAGGGACTCAGACGAAAGTCGCATTGGAAGGTATGTCGTCAAGACTCTTTGGTACTTGGGAGTTGGCACGTTCTGCTAGGAGCCGCTACCAACTGGTCGGTCACGAGTGAGACTCGGATCGTGTCCGGGTCACCATGAGCCTGTCGGGTCACACACTTAAGAGCGGGAGCATATTTGGGTTGGACCCAAAAAGGAAACAGACAGAGTCAGTGAGTTGGACTCGCAGTGACTAATATAGGCCTTTTAGTGAATGGGACACCAGTGAGTGGAGCCCACTTTCACTCCCTATATAAGCTGGGGAGCAGGTGCTTAGAGCACACGGTTAGGTCACTCCATGTGTTGGAAACCCTAGCTCCAGTCCAGTCCTGTCGCCGTCGTATCGGACCTAGCAGTCCATCGCCGTTGCTCCTTCTCGTACGTGTGGATACTGGCGGAGGTGCTGTACGTTCAGCACTTCGATGATCATGGATCGGAACGGATCGTGAGGACTACACTGCATCAAGCGACGTGCTTCATCGATTCCGCAACCGCGCGTCTAGTGGTAATTCTCGTGGCCTACTACCTCAGCTAGATCTTGGGATCACCGCGTAGGAAAAAGTTTTTTTTCTCTGCGTGGCCCAATAGTGGTATCAGAGCGTTAGCTTCTGGTTTTAGGCTCGAGATCGTGCATATGTGATATGCGGTTGGCATTAGATTGGATCTAATTGCAGTTTTGGTGGTCGATCTATGAGATAGATCGGTTTTGTACAAAGTTGATTGGATGAACTGTACTCGGGGGAATGGATGATATGGTTTCCATGATCTAACTGCTAAGGTCGTGGAATGACATACCCCTACCGGTCGGCTTCCGCCATCGGGGTAGACTGTGACACCTAAACCCGGATGCGGTGATCGAAGATCAAAGAGTTTGGTCGAATCGGAGTCCGGATCAGATTTGGGTAAAATTGTTTTATCCGATGACGAAATCCATGTCTGGAATGCAGATGAGATCTGCGTTTTTCAGAAAAATCGTCAGGCCGCTTTCCATGAGAGACCGCCGGCTGTCGTCAGAGCGCCTTTAGATGCTGCTTGAAGTTTCACAACGCCGGTAGATATCGTGTCTATGCATAACTTGTTTTTGCAGGATGATGTTGTGAATGGTATGGCTTATGTGCATGTGATGTGTGTAATCCATACGTGATCTGTGTATCACGGTTTTTTGTCAGCCGGCTGGAGCCTAGGTGTTGTCATCTTATTGTATAATGACTTGCGTGTCGGATTCTCTATGTAATTTACATTGCTAGCTAGTGTAGCTGTTTGGAGAACTCGGATGGCATGCAAATCGGTGTACAAGTCGGCTACATGGAGTAAGACGACACGTGACAAGAGTTTACACGAGTCGGATTACAGGTTTTGTGGAGATGGAGATCGCCATGAAGAGAGCCATACTATTTCACATTATAATTTCTTTATTTTGTGTTATTGTTATGTCTCTTTTTTACCTCTATTAGGTAGTTGGTAGAAAGTAATCCCTCAAAGAAGGTCTAGTCGGTTTCCCCGCCAGTGCTGCACCATCACAAGTCAGACATTTTTGGTTGTGGGCTCATAAAATTGAGGTGCTATCAATTCTTTCCGACTAGGTGGGTTCGAGTCGGACTCTTACAGCAGAAGCACTTGGTAATCTAGACAGGTCTATCACAACGGTTGTGGGACTCAGGGAAAAGTCGGATGGGAGCCGGGGCATGTGATGCCACCCATTCAACAAGAGTCGTATGAGATACGATTGGCAAGGAGTTGTCTACCTACATCACTTGACGGCTAGCGGTGATGCTAAAGCTCACTAGTCGACTTGCTTATTTAGGGTCCTGAATCACCAAGTAACCATCGGAGGGGTGTTGGTTCTAGTGGGACCATAAATATTAAAGTGTTTAATATGCTTGCTCTTTTATGGATACATGTCTTAAGTGTTTTGCATATTTTCTGTTGTAGATCAATGGCACCTAGCAGTCTTCCTCAGATTTCTAGTTTTGCTTTGAGAACCATCTTAGAGAAAGATAAGCTAAATGGAACTAACTTCACCAACTGGTATCGTAATCTGAGAATTGTTTTCAAGCAAGAAAAGAGGGACCATGTCCTAGACAACCCACTTCCAGATGAGCCGAATGAGAATGCGACTGTCGCAGCCACCAATGCCTACCGTTGGATTTGTGATGAATCCACGGAGATTAGCTGTCTTATGCTTGCTCACATGGAACCGGACTTGCAGCAGCAGTTCGAGAATGTTGAGGCCTACGATTTGATCGAAAGCCTCAAAAGTATGTTCCAGGCTCAGGCAAAGACTGAGAGGTATCAAGTCTCTCAGGCTTTGTTGAGATGCAAGCTTAAGGATGGCGATACACTGAGTCCGCATGTGATCAAGATGGTTGGTTACGTGCAGTCTCTGGAAAGGCTTGGCTACCCCATTAGCAAAGAGTTCGCTACAAACATAATTCTGAACTCTCTTCCTAGTGCGTATGGTCAGTTCATATCAAACTACTACATGCATGGTATGTATAAGAAGCTCACTAAATTGCATGGGATGCTCAAGCAGGCTGAGGCGGATATCAAGAAAGGTGCCAGTCAAGTGTTGATGGTGCAGAATAAGGCTAAGTTCAAGAAGAGTTCTTGTACTAAGAAGAAGAAGGCAAAGTCGGGAGGTAAGGCTGAGGACCCAGTCCAAAGCGCTTCCTCAGGGACTAGCCATCTCCTGCAGCCGGATCCACTTGCTTCTACTGCAAGTCGGATGGCCACTGGAAGAGGAATTGCAGCAAGTATCTGGCTGACAAAGCCAAGAGTGGAGGGGTGACTTCTGGCTCAGGTACACTTGTTTGCGATGTTATAGACATTTATCTTGCTGATGCACCTAGAAGTTCTTGGGTATATGATACAGGATCAGTTATTCACATCTGCAACTCGTTGCAGGGACTGGTAAGAACTAGGAGTGTAGCGAGAGACGAGGTTAACATTCGAGTCAGCAACAAAGCGAGAGTCGCTGCGTTGGAAGTCGGCACGATGCAAC
The DNA here is from genome assembly GCA_023614405.1 of Avena insularis. Classification (NCBI taxonomy): domain Eukaryota; kingdom Viridiplantae; phylum Streptophyta; class Magnoliopsida; order Poales; family Poaceae; genus Avena; species Avena insularis. Next base: position 393,726,099 of record CM042690.1, on the reverse strand, counting down.
TTCATTTACCTTCCGGATTCTTAATGGAGCTGAATAATTGTTATAATGTTCCAGTGCTTAGTCGAAACATTAGTTCTGCCTCATGTTTGATGAGACAAGGCTATGAGTCGAATATTAAGAATAATGGTTGTTCTTTATATTTGAATGATATGTTTCATGGCTTTGCACCCATCCAGGACGGGTTATTTATTTTGAATCTTAATAGTGAATCTGTCTATAACATAAATGTGAACAGGTTAAAACCAAATGATCTGAATATGACTTACTTTTGGCATTGTCGGCTTGGTCATATAAGTTGGAAACGCATGAAGAGGCTCCATGATGATGGACTCCTAACTTCGTTCGACTTAGAGTTGTTCGAGACATGCGAATCCTGCCTACTCGGCAAGATGACCAAGACACCTTTTGCAAAGAGTTGTGAAAGGGCGTCCGACTTATTGGGACTAGTACATAGTGATGTATGTGGCCCGATGAGCACGACAACCAGATGTGGTTATGAGTACTTCATTACATTCACTGATGATTTGAGTAGTTATGGATATATCTACTTGATGAAACATAAGTCAGATGCCTTTGAAAAGTTCAAGGAATTCCAGAATGAGGTACAAAATCAAGTCGGCAAGAAAATAAAGTTTCTTCGGTCAGACCGAGGAGGCGAGTACATGAGCCATGAGTTTGATGACCATCTGAAGAGTTGTGGAATAGTTCCCCAGCTCACTCCTCCAGGAACGCCGTAGAGAAATGGTGTGTCGGAAAGGAGAAATCGGACCTTGTTGGACATGGTACGATCAATGATGAGTCGGACAGATCTGCCTTTATCATTTTGGGGTTATTGTCTAGAAACTGCAGCGTTCACACTAAACAGAGTACCATCAAAGTCGGTAGAGAAGACACCGCATGAGATGTGGACTGGCAAGAAGCCGAGTTTGTCTTTTCTTAAGATTTGGGGTTGTGAAGCTTTTGTCAAGCGACTTTAGTTGGACAAGCTTACAGCTAAGTCGGATAAGTGTATTTTCGTAGGATATCCGAGGGAAACCTTGGGTTACTAGTTCTACAACCGAGAAGAGGGCAAAGTGTTTGTCGCTCGGAACGGTATCTTCCTTGAGAAAGAGTTTCTCAGTCGGGGAGTCAGTGGGAGCACAGTGCAACTCGAAGAAATTCGAGAGGTACCGGCCAGTAGCGAGTCGGCAAAAGCCTTGGAGCTGGAGCCGGCCGTGGTACCTGAGCCGGAAACAACACCGACACTGCGAAGATCGGCCAGATTGCGAAGTGTTCGTGATGTGTTACTGTTAGACAGTGATGAGCCGGCAACTTATTCGGAGGCGATGGTGGGTTCTGATTCTGAGTCATGGCTTGGAGCCATGAGATTCGAGTTAAAATCCATGGATGAAAATCAAGTTTGGAACTTGGTTGATCTGCCAGACGGTGCAAGACCCGTCGAGTGCAAATGGGTCTTTAAGAAGAAAATGATATGGATGGAAATGTTTCTATCTATAAGGCACGACTTGTCGCGAAGGGGTTCCGACAAGTTCAAGGAGTTGACTACGATGAGACTTTCTCTCCCATCGCGATGCTTAAATCAGTTCGGATCATGTTAGCTATAATAGCCTATTTCGACTATGAGATATGGCAGATGGATGTCAAGACGGCTTTACTTAATGGAAATTTAACTAAGGACGTGTATATGATACATCCCGAAGGTTTTGTCGATCCAGATAATGCTGACAAGGTATGCAAACTTCGGAAATCCATTTATGGGTGGAAGCAAGCATCTCGGAGTTGGAACATTCGCTTTGATGAGGTAGTCAAATCGTTTGGCTTCATCAAGAGTGATCATGATTCTTGTTTATACAAGAAGTTTAGTGGGAGCAAAGTAAACTTTATGATCTTATATGTGGATGGCATATTACTGATTGGAAATGATGTCTAGATGTTACAAGAGACCAAGGAATCATTGGAAAAGAGTTTTTCAATGAAAGACTTGGGTGAGGCAATTTACATACTAGGAATCCGGATCTATAGAGATAGATCAAGGCGGCTCATTGGATTGAGTCAGAGTACATACTTGGACAAAGTGTTGAAGAAGTTCAACATGGAATCGTCTAAGAAGGGGTTCTTACCGATGTCCCATGGTGTAAAACTTAGCAAGACTCAGTGTCCTTCGACAACTGATGAGCAAAGTTGGATGAGTGCGATTTCGTATGCTTCTGAAGTCGGATCCATCATGTACGCTATGATTTGTACTAGGCCGGATGTTTCCTATGCTCTAAGTGTTGTGAGCAGGTACCAGGCTGACCTTGGAGAAATCCACTGGGCAGCGGCTAAAAATATCCTCAAGTACTTGAGAAGGACTAAGGATATGTTCCTGGTTTATGGAGGTGAGGATGAACTCTGTGTAAGGGGTTACACGGATGCGAGTTATCTCACTGACTCGGATGATTCTCGTTTGCAATCCGGATATGTGTTTGTGATAAACGGAGGGGCTATGAGCTGGAAGAGTTCCAAGCAAGAGACGGTGTCTGCGTCTACGACAGAGGCTGAGTATATTGTTGCCTGAGAGGCGGCAAAGGAAGCCGTTTGGATGAGGAATTTCCTCATGGATCTTGGTGTGGTTCAGGGCTCGTCCAATCCGTTAGACGTGTATTGTGACAACAATGGTGCTATTGCACAAGCCAAGGAACCTAGACAACACCAAAAGAACAAACATATACTCATGCGATACCACCTTATTCGCCAGTTTGTGGAACAAGGTGATGTCAAGTTATGCAAGGTACACACGGATGCAAACATTGCGGATCCGTTGAGAAAGCCACTTCCATAGCCGAAGCATGAGGCGCACCTGAGAGCTATGGGCATTAGATGCCTAGACATGTGATGTCGGATGATTGACTCTAGTGCAAGTGGGAGACTATTGGGAATATGCCCTAGAGGCAATCATGTATGATGTTATTCCCAATGTATTCATAAGCTTATGGTCCATGTATGAACTGTTGATATGTATGATCGAATATGTGATTTGATTGTGGAACTATATATTCATGTTGTTCATACTAATTGTCCTTGGTCATTGAGGTTGTGCTGGACACACAACTTAGACCAATGTGAAAGTCGGCAGATGACTAGGTTCCACTTGTCATGGGCATGGAGATGCTATTCCGACTTACACGGATTCGGCTAAAGAGTTTAGCGAGTCGGACAGACCCATATTGAGATGCAACGAACAAGTCGTCATTTGCATGTCTCAATCAATGTAATCCTTAGACCTGAGGTTATTGCACAATCCAATTTGAGGATCACCGACTTAGGTTCTATCAAACGCTGTTCCGTCACTGGACAGTTATAAAGGCGGAGTTCGGGTCGACTGAGAATCAAGTTGCGTGATGTGAATAACCGAGATGGGATTTTGCCCCTCTGTCTTGAGAGATATTCTCTGGGCCCTCTCGGAAGATATGATTCAGAAAGCATGGCCATGCATGACTCGGTTGAGTGTTGACCGAGGCAACCGACTAAGAGTTAGTCGGATGAATCACTTATCTCGGATCGAGAAAGAGAGTCGGACTATTTAAGGGATGACGATCATTCGCCTATAGTCCGACAACATATATCGTGAGGCAAAAGGGACTCAGACGAAAGTCGCATTGGAAGGTATGTCGTCAAGATTCTTTGGTACTTGGGAGTTGGCACGTTCTGCTAGGAGCCGCTACCAACTGATCGGTCATGAGTGAGACTCGGATCGTGTCGAGGTCACCATGAGCCTATAGGGTCACACACTTAAGAGAGGGAGCATATTTGGGTTGGACCCCAAAAGGAAACGAACAGAGTTAGTGAGTTGGACTCGCAATGACTAATATAGGCCTTTTAGTGAATGGGCCACAAGTGAGTGGAGCCCACTTTCACTCCCTATATAAGCTGGGGAGCAGGTGCTTAGAGCCCACGGTTAGGTCACTCCATGTGTTGGAAACCCTAGCTCCATCACCGGCGCTCCTCCTCGTACGTGTGGATACTGGCGGAGGTGCTGTACGTTCAGCACTTCGACGATCGTGGATCAGAACAGATCGTGAGGACTGCACTACATCAAGCGACGTGCTTCATCGATTCCGCAACCGCGCGTCTAGTGGTAATTCTCGTGGCCTACTACCTCAACTAGATCTTGGGATCACCGTGTAGGAAAAAGTTTTGTTTTTCTCTGCGTGGCCCAACAACATCATATATAGTTTATGATACAATACCACCACCCATTTTTTAGAATAAGTGGGGTCCATGTTTTCTTACAATTCCCTAGTATTAACACATTTCAAGATTCCCTAGCGAACCATGCCCACTTAAATAACTTTATGTCGATTTAAAGAAATTAGGTCAAACTTGAACTACAATGTCTATATATCAAGACTTCCTCTTGAATTTTCCTAACACCATCTGAAGGGACCCATGATGTCTATATATCAAGACTTAAGTTTCGGAACGGAGTACTAAACACTAGTAGTACCTGCATCCAAGGCTCAAGGCCTATTTTTTTTAAAAGTCAAACTATGCAAAGTTTGACCAAGTTTGTAGAAAAATATATTAATATTTACAATATGAAATACATACCCTTTGATACATCATGAAACATATATTCACATGGTATCTACTAATATCATATAGTACTTCTTGATATTTTTTTAGAAGTTTGGTCAAACTTTTCGTAGCTTCACTTATAAAAAAAAGCCTTAGGCCCTATCTGGAACAAAGGAAAATCAGGATTTTTGGAGGATAGGATTCCTATAGGAAAAATTCCTATGGGTTCGTTTGGGACAAAGGAATAGGAATCTAAGATTCCTTTGAAATTCCTATGCTATAGGCTATTTCATAAGAATTTTCTAGGAAAAATAACATGAGATCTAACCTCATGTTTCATCTCATTGTGTCCACAATTCATGCGGTTTTCCTGTGTGACATCCAAACGACACCCTAATTTTTTTCCTGTAGTATTGATTTCTGTAGGAATTGAGCATACATGATACTATCTTAATTCATGCATTTTTTATATTCCTATGTTTTGCATTCCTGCATTCCAAACGGGGCCTTAAACTTTGGGACAGAGGTACTAGTAAGATGAGGGAAAAACCGAAGAGCAAGAGGAGCTCGGAGAATAAAAGGGAGGTAGGGCGGGAGGGCAGCGTGACAGGACACTTGAAGGCGGTGCGATGTCAGAGCAGAATTATGATGGGTTCTTGACTTGAGGTACTATAGCCTTTACAGCGTACACACTCTAGTCAATTTCAGGACTTATGTGCACTCAAATCAAAACAAATTTATTTATTTTGCTCTCAGTCACCGCCTCACCATCCATCTCAGCACTCCCTCGTCCACATCGTTGCGCATGTGTGTCTTGGTACAGCGGCTCAGCTGTGTCTCTGGTGTGAGCGTTGGTGTAGATAGGAAGGAACTGGGCATTGGCGGCAAAAATTAGTAGAATTCAAACTTTCGATTTTTCTCTTCCTTTCCAAGCATCGGGAATGAAGGTTATTCAAATGATGACCATATCGACATCATATCTCTATCTGTACTACGACTAGAAAGTTGCACGTGCCTTGCACGTGAGACTCATATAGTAGATGTATGACATATCATCACTATATAAACTTATAATTAGTAAAGCACAATAAATTATAATTTTGATCAACATCTATAAAGTATGGGTGTATCCTTGTACTTTGTATGTCATGTAGAAGTCAAAAATTATTAGCTACCTAACACATGAATTTTTGATAACATGGTCTAGAGAAAAAAGGAGAAGATTCTAGTATGATGGAGAAGTGTGTTTTGAGGTTTGTGCATAGCATTCATTATGCCGAAGACTACAAATAGAATCTTCTAGATGCTAGAATGTAAAATAAGAACCAATGGCTAGAAATGCTGGGATTCACGAATCTTGATCCAACGGTCAACATTCAAAGTTATTCGTACACTATATAGTGGTAAGATAAGATAATGGAGTAGTTTTCAATTAGATCGTTAGCACCAATCCTGACCGTTGGGCTGTTAGATCTAATGGTTCAGAGTACCTGGATTCGTGTTGAGTAGTACCTAGAGCAAACTCCATCATGTTCTAGAACCATCATGTGTAACACCCCAAAAATATTAAGCAAGATTATCAAGTTCTAATCACCCAAATTTAGGGTTAACAAAAACTTTTATTCCAAAAATCTATATGAATGCTTGTGTGATTTGCATTAGTGTAGGATTGATTGAAATTGCCATGTTTGATTGCTACAAATGATAAGAAATGGTTTAAAGGTGAATGCTACATCATCTAGGACAATTACAAAAAAAATCAAAAGAACACGAAATCAAATATGAATAAAAAGATCAAATGGTCATTTTGACCAAAGTTAACCACTAGGCTACTTTGAGTGTTCCTAGAAAAGAATTTCTAACAGAAACAATTCCACTTGTTTTCACCCCTTGCTAGACCAAGTAAAAGTGAATCGAGGCCCACTTTACAAACCCACATAAACTATTTTCAAATATATTTAATGGACAATTAAAAATTGAATCAAGTTCACGTACTAAGATCACCATTTTGCAAAAACCACTCAAATAAATTCACCTTGAATTTTCCAATCAACCATAGACACTCAAGCATAAGTTTAGATCACTCACCAAATTTCATTCAAAATTTTCAAACTTAAATTCTTTCGGCCATTTAATCAAACACCTTGCAGACACAATTTAAACCTGGCCTAACTTCACTGTTTTGAGCAGTGATCACTCAACCAAATGGTTCCCTCTTCACTCCCCTGTCTCCCCCAGTGTCTAGCCATGCATAGACAACCACCCCCTCTGCCGTTGCGCCAGTGCAGCGCTGCCTGAAAATGGTCATCACCGGCCGACCAAGAACCACTCACTCCAGACAACGCCGCAACCATCCATGATGTCTAGGAGGCACGCCACCGTCCACCGCCACCCCCTTTCCAGCCCATGACCGCAGCCAAGCCCTGGACCACCCCAGCAGCGCTGCGCCTAGTTTCTCTGCGCTGTGCCGAGAGAGCGCCAGAGCGCCGCACCCGACCGGCTCGCATAGACCGCGCCTCGCTATCTCTACGCATGTGCACACTCGCCATGATCACAGCCAGCTCCCAGACACCCCCGTTCGCTGTCGCGCGACCCGTAGCACCCGTGCGCCGTCTTGAACACCGCGCTCCTGCGCAGAGCACCGCATGTTCCCGACCAACCTCGACCGCCCCGTGCCACGCCTTTAAGACTGTGATGACCGCCAGGGAACACCGCACCACCCCCTACCCTCAGCCGCACTGCTAGCCGCCTGTATCGTCATCACCGACGAGCCCGAGCCCATGCCGCAATGTCCCTTCGCTGGTGTATAAATAGAGTCCCCCTCTGCCTCCATTCTCCGCACCAACACACTTCCCACTCCAAAGTGATCCTCGCACACTTCTCCCCGGAGCAAGGAAAGCACCGCTTCACCAGAATTTGGCCGGAGCCTGCCGCTAGAGAAGGAGAAGGGCGCCATCGATTGGAGCCGCCCCAGGAGCTACCGCGACCACCGTTCGAACCGCCGTCATCGACCACGTCGTTCACCCCCATCGCCAAACCTAGATGGAGCCCAGGTGAGCCTCACACGACCTGCACCACCACGTTAGGGTTTAGACCTCGCCGGAGCTGATCGTCGTCGATGATGAACCTCCGCCGTTGGATCGTCTTCTAATCGTATGGCCTAGATTACACGATACCGTTTTGGTTAGACTGAGTCGCTGACTAGTGGGACAACCCTGTTAGTAGCCCGCTGTGCCACGCTGTGCAGATTGGGCTGGCCCAGTTAGTTTCCTGCGCAGGCCTATAAATTCAAATAAGTATTTTCCAATTTAGTTAAAACCAGATTCTGTCAGTAGATTCAAAAAATAATTCAAAGAGATTCACTGAACCAAATTGCATGATTCCAATTTTGTTAGAAAGATATTTAAATTATCTATCCAATCCCGTTGGATTTAAATCAATTGGAGTTACAGATCACCTATACCACAAATAACAAGACATAGACTTTTTCACATTCAATCATTTTTCAAAAATCAACCATAAATGCTTTTGAGTTGATTCCAACTCTCAAATATCACATTTGATAAGATCTATCTGAATATGTAAAAATATTTAGGTTTCCATGCAGTGACATTGGACTAGTACCAAAAGAATGCTATTTAGGCATTTCTAGTCACTTTAATTCTATTAAATGATAATATTAAACTTTATAAAATATGACCAACACTTTAAATCACATTCCCAAGTATTAGAGTATGTGGTGATGACATGTGTCAACATGATCCCATATTTTAACTGGAGAGTATTAAATCTTTATTATTTTTAGTGAGTAGAAATTACTTTTCTAAAATAAGATAAAGAAGATTAAGTCTTTAACTCATGTGATGATTGTGATGATGCTAGATCATCAAGTGTGAGCCTTAGTGTGCTAAATATAATTAGTTAAGTATTGTTTGGTGATTGTGTACCCCGTATTCATTTATAGACGATAGTATCGACCCGGGATACGAGGAGGAGGAGTACTACCAAGAAGAAGAAGAAAACTTCAACCACTGCACTACTCAAGGAAAGATTACACTAGCAAGTCTCATACCTATGCAAGTCATCCTTTCAAGATAACCTATGCAAGATGCATTAGGCATGCTTGGTTATGCAACTTTGATTATACCAATCCAAAGTTTTACTTGCAAGCTTCATTCTTTTACTTTACCAAAGTTCTTTACTTTTATTTAGTGCTTTGTGAGTTTTGGAAAAAATAGTATAGATACCATAAAGAGTATAAAATTAGGCCTATACTTAGATGTCATTCCAAGTCATGAAATTGGAGATTAGCACCCCTCATTAGTGAATACCCTCAAGTTTAGTGGCTAGTGCTAAGCATAAAAGTTGATCACTTTAGATGGTAATACTTGGTTAAAATGATTATGAAAACCTTGGAATGAGGTTTCATTCTATTGAAATGTTTTGACATGTGTTGAGAAACACAAAAGGATTTGATGATGCAAATGTTGAGGCATGAGCCTTAGCCCTTTATAAAAACTGATGGTTGGGATCGGATGCGATACCATTCCAATTTTACCGTACAACCACAATACCAGAATTGGGCAGGGCTTAGCTGGAAGTTTATATGCCTTAGTATGGGTTCCCTCGGGGAAGAGGTTGAGCTGAGGCTACCTCGTGAGTGTGAATGTCCACCTATAAAGTGCCCAGGATGGCAGATGGCCATGGCTAGGAGGCCAAGCTCATAGGAGAGGTGCCTATACTAGAGTGTGTAATTGAAAGGTTATGATTGATTATCCGCATACTAAGTATGATGATTCAGGGTTATCCCTGACGGATGTATCGAATTTTGTGGTGAAAGTGTACCACCTCTGCAGAGTGTCAAACTATTCGAATAGGCGCGTCATGGTCATGCCTGATTAGTGGCCATCTGTTCCGTGCCGATGTTTTCAAATGACTTGTGAATGGAACTATGACTTTGACTTGACCACAACAGGGTTGTGGATATGAAAACTAGGTTCCCACTTAAGTGATTTAGAATATTAACTTAGTTTTCTTTACTTCTAAACTCAGTTTTAGATAAATCTGGCCTTTTGCAAATAAACCTAGAACTTAAGATTCCTACTAGAGCTACCTTACTTAGTGATAGTTTGCGAGTACTTAAAGAGTACTCATGGATTTGTCCCTGGCTATTCCTGTGGCCAGACTATGAGGAGGACTACCAGGATGATGGACAATAGGAGGTCTACGACAACTAGGATTATCTACCATCGTCAACATTGTTTGTGACCCTGAAGACGGAGCCCCTACTACGTTTATTTTCCGCTGCTTGATTTGTATTAAGACTGGACCATGAGATCCTTTATTTGTAAGACCTTATTATGGTTTGTAATGGATGATACACTGTGATATCAATCTGTTATGTCTTGCAAAATTGTAATCCTGGGATTGCGAGGTATGACATAATAGGCATCTGGGATTAAAAATCCGGGTGTTGACAAAATATCATCACATAGTAGGTTGTATTCACTCTACTACTACAATGGAGCAGTTTTGAATTGGATCCATAGCACCAATCCTAAAGTTGGGTTGTTAGATCCAATGGTTCAGAGAAGCTGTATTCGTGTTGAATAGTACCTCGAGCAAACTCCAACATGTTCTAGAACCATCATTTCACCACCCCCAAAATTTCATAGCATTGTAGGATGTATTCTCAATATGGGTAGATAGTTATTACTAATAGACTTAATGTATGCATTTTTTTCTAACAAGAATATTGGTTAATAACAACTTAACGTTTGTTAAATCACATTTCATACAATATATGTTGGGTTTGCAGCATAGAAAACAAAAAATTTCCAACGATGGGAACTATCGCCAAGATCTATCTATTAGATACAAGCAATGGGTGGATATACATCCATAGAGAACTTACCCTCGAAGACAACAAAGCTTTGTTAACAAGTTGGAACTCGTGGATGATGTAGTCGTACACTTGCCGATCTCAAGATCGTGATGAAGTCCAGCAGGTCCGGCTCCAGCACGTCCATCAGATCCAGCTCCAGCAAGTCCAGCACCACCAAGTCCAGCACCGCAAAGTAGCGGTGCATCCGTGATTGCACACACGTCCGGTACCCCGACAACCTCCGTCCCTCGCTCCAGCAAAGCAGCGGAAGAAGCAACTCCTTTCCAGATAAAGCCACCAGGAACATGTATCTCGCTAATCCGAGACCATGGGGAATAACTAGAGGGGGAGAGAGATCCTTCACGAGGAGGTGTGGTTTGGGAGGAGGAGAGGGGGGCCTTTTATAGGGAAGAGGGGAGGCACCCAAGGGCCATGGCATGGCAGCCATGGTGGTGCCCCCACCTCTTCCACATTAATGTGGGTGGAGCTCCCACTCCCATAAAAAGCCTCCACTCAAAATTCCACTCACACATGCATTAAATTTCCACCAAATTTAATGCAAGCTATCATTAAATAAAACTATTTTATTTATTTTATTCAGAATTTTGTTAATTACATTAATTAACAAACATTCACATAAAACCCCCTACAACATTTCAATATCACATGCAGAACCAGTTTCAGCAATTTCACCCGAAACAATTCCGGTTTCCAACTAAATGATTCCAGTGCTTTCTTAAATCTTTATCTGAAACATATTTGCTCCTAAATGGTGTCGGTATCCCTTATGTGTGTCACCCTATGGTTCGCGAATAATGCAGACATGATCGAGACCCCTCTACGATCAATAATCAGTAGCGGGACCTAGAGATCCGTACTGACTCCCACATATTCAACGATGACTCTTGTGATCGTGTGAACCTTTAACGTTGTAACTAAATCCCTTTGTCTCGTCATATATTACATGTCCGAGATTCGATCATTGGTATCCAAATACCTAGTATGATCTCGTTACCGACATGCACTCTTTTCTTGTTCCCGTGATATAACATTCTAGTGATCACATCAGTTGCTTGCAAGCTATTTCAATGTGATATCACCGAGAGGGCCCAGAGTATATCTATCCATCATCGGGATGGACAAATCCCACTCTTGAATCATGAGCCTCAACATAAAACTTTCGTAGCACTGAACCCACCTTTATAGTCACCCTGTTATGGTGTAACGTTTGATGTTATCAAGATAGTCTTCCGGTGTTAGCAATTAACATGATCTCATGGTCTAAGGACTAAGATTACTTCGTATAATGTTATAGCAATATAAACATAATGACTCTGATCGTAATGCTATATTTCGGATGAATGTTCATCACATCATTCCACCAATATTGTGACCTCATTATTAACAACATCCAATGTCCATGATCAGGAAACTTTGATCATCTTGTTAATCAACGAGCTAGTCTATAAAAGAGGTATAACTAGGAACCTTTTATTTGTTTATTAAACACACATGTATTGATGTTTCCTATCAATACAATTATAGCATGCAAAATAAACATTTATCATAAACAAGGAATAAGATAATAACCACTTTATTATTGCCTCTCGGGCATATTCCCTTCAGTATATACGTGTGTGGCATGTCCCTTTTGATCAACACGTGAGACTCAGATAATAGACGTCTAACATATCATCACTATATATAATTTTAATATGTAAAGCATACAAAAATATAAATTTGACCGATATCTATAAAGTATGGGTGTATATTTGGTTCTTGTACTTTGTATATCATTTAGAAGTCAACGATTATTAGCTATCTAAAACTAGAAAATTCTAGTAACATGCTCTAGAGAAACGAGGGAGAAGATTCTAGAATGATGGAGAAGTGTGTTTTGAGTTGTGTGCATAACACTCATTGTGATGAAAACTATCAATAAAATCTTCTAGGTGCTAGAATGGAAAAGAAGATCCAACGGCTGGAAATGTTGGGATTCGCGAGTCTTGATCCAACGGTCAATATTCAAAGTTATTCGTACACTATATATTGGTAAGATAAGATAAGATATATATGTAGAAAAACGTCAAACACACTTATCCATCATTCTAGAATCTTCTCGATTGTTTCTCTAGACCATGGTTCTAAACTTTTCAATTATTAGGTAGCTAATAAACATTTATTTCTACATGATATAAAGTGCAAGAACCAAATATACACTCATACTTTAGAAATGACGTGGCTCAAATTCATAGATATTTCAAGATTTACCTATTACAATGTTATATACTAATGATATGTTATGCTTCTGTAAATTATGTGAGTTTCACGTGCAAGGCACGTGCAACTTACTGGTACTACTATGAAGAGCATGGCTCAGCTCCGTGATGGAGGAGAAGGACCCGACTACTAATTTTAATTCCTTGATTGTAGGGTCCTTTGTGTTAAATGTATGGACTTGGATGCAATTTTCACCTTTTTAAGGTCCTTGGTGTAACATGTACACATGCACTAGCTGTGTTAATTATTGAAGCATCTCACTCCTTTGGGACATACCCCAGTCAAAAAATAATGTGCCACCACCCGATTTTCAAAAAAATGCGGACATGTTTTGTTACAATTCCCTAGTCTTAGGACGTTTCAAGCTTTCCTATATATTAGCTAACTACGTCCATGCACTCAAATAACTTATGTCGATTTAAAGAAAGTAGGTCAAATTTGAACTACAAGTAAGCGCGATAGATTCTATCTTGAATTTGCAAGAGATCCAACAATTAGCAATGTTGGAATCTGTCCATCTATATCCAGTGATCAATGTTCAAATATATCTGTGTTATATATCTTATTAGTGAGTTGCACATGCCTTGCACGTGAGAATCAGATAGTAGAAGTATATGCCATATCATTTTTTTCTCTACTACTATAAAGGAGCAGTTTTGAATTGGATCTATAGTACCAATCCTGACCATTGGGCTATTAGATCCAATGGTTCAGATCAGGTGGATCCATGTTGAGTACTACCTAGAGAAAACTCCACCATGTTCTAGAACCATCATGTCACCCCCCCCAAATTTCATAACATAGTAGGTTGTATTCTCAATATGTGTAGATAGTTATTATTAATAGACTTAATGTATGCATTTTTCTGAAACAAGAATATTGGTTTATAACAACTTAATGTTTGTTAATCACATTTCATACAGTATATACGGGTGTGGCACGTGCCTTCTACTAGTTTATGTAAAATTATAATAGGTGAAGCGCAAAAATAATTATAATTTCGATCTACGTCCATAAAGTACAGTTGGATCTTAATTATATCCAGTCTAGCATCTAGAAGATACTATTGATAGCCTTTAGCACACTATAAGATGTGCAGAAACCTCAAAACATACTTCTCAATAATTCTAGAATGTTCTTTGTTATTTCTCTAGAGCATGGCGAGTACTATTAGGTAGCTAATATATTGATTACTACTACTCCCTCCGAGCCATATTAGTTAACTTGGATTTGTCTAGATACAGATGTATCTAATACTAAAATGTGTCTAGATACATCCATATCTAGACAAATCTGAGTCAACTAATATGGGTTGGAGGGAGTACATGATACAAAGTATAAGAACCAAATATATAACGGATATTGTATGGACGTGGCTCAAAATTATAATTATTTTTTTTAGCTTCACCTATTATTATAGTTTTCTAGTAGTCCTAATTATTAGAGTTGGGTATATGGGTTCAAATCCTTCGCGTGCTAGAAAAGCGATTCTACGGTGCACGCTATCTAGCAGGGAGGGGAGAAATGTGGGTTCACGTCCTTTCCTGAAACACAGTCTACGTGACGAGACGGTACAATTGAGCCAAGGCATGACATCTTGCTAGTCTAGCACTCTATCTATAATTCCAGCAGGCGTCCTCGATCCACTACAAAAGACCGATGAGGGAACACGCAAAATTAACACCCCTCATTCAAAGAGCCTCCCATCTCCCCATCTCCGGCGATCCCCATTCGCTAACGTTGGCTAGCCGCATTTTGGATCATCTCGAGCATCGCACTTCCTAAATATTCCTAGCCATTTCTTGCCCGCTGCATCAGTTCTTGTAGGCCTCCATCACTCTCCTCGAAGAAACCCCGACAATCATATTTGAATATGCCCTCGCCCCCAGTCCATCCGGACGCAATGGCGGATTCGATGCACAACATTCGGTATGGTGGCTAGATCAAGGTCAGCGGCGATGCCTTCGGAGAAATCGCTATGCGTATGGACACTACCAGCGCCGTCCGGCTGGCCGCATTCTCCAAGGAGTTGCGCTGCCAAGTCGTCAGCGGAAAAGGTAGCAGATGCCCCAATGTCGGTTGTGGGACATTGGTCGCCTTCCACGACTTCCTCAACCACAGGATGGCGTGCGCGCACAGCCCGTGCAACTGCACTAAGCCTGACTGCGAGTTCGCCGCCCCGCCCACAGCGCTCCTCGCTCACCTCAAAAAAGCCCACTCAATTGAAGTGCAGAGTTTCCACTGCGGCGAGGAACACATGTACATCTCTCAGCCTTTGATGGCACCTGGCTCATGGAGAGTAGAGACCGTGTTATCCGGTGACGATGGTACATTTTTTGCCGTGCGATTTGACATGCTCGACTATAGCCTCGCCGTATCCGTCCAGTGCGTCAGGTCAGCGGCGTGCTTGTTTCCACGGTACGTGGTGGAGTTGCACTTTTATAAACCTTCAATGATTGGAGAGGACCTAGAGGAGTTCGCCGAAGATAGCCTATTTTTCGAGCCGAAGAGCAGCGCGTCGCCAACCTCCATCAGGATTACTAAAGATTACCTTAATTTCTTGATTAAGAAACATGATAGGTTCAAACTAGATTACTCATTTTGCATCCACAATATGGGAGATGGAAAATATGACCATCATGATTCTGATGACGATCTGCCGTTCAAGTTTGTTTAGATCAAACGCTGGAGATGATCTAGCATTTCCTTTGAAACATGGCTCTGTATTTTTTCTTGGGAGTGCCTAGATCTCAGGCACCTGAGAACTTCTTATATGTATATTTAGCATGCTGCAATTTAGTCCGCCGATTCTTACTTCCTTTAGAAATCCCAGGTTCATCTCTCAGCCGCTGTCGGCACTGCGCTCATCAAGACTAGAGAACATCGGATCTGGGAATGATGGTACGGTGTTCGCTGTGCTATTTGACATGCTCGAGTGGGGCGACATCATCGTATCCGTCATGTGCGTTAGGCAGGAAGGGTGCTCATGGCGAGGCAGAATTCCAAATTGACCATTCTACTACGTCAGATTTTGTTTATCCCACTTTCACTACATACTACGGACGTACGTGTACTGGAGATTGGATTTTGGATGCAGAATAGTACTAGTATAACACTAGTTCTTGTACTTCGGACTATTTTGTACTACTATATACCGGTACTGGTAGTACTTGTTTAGGCGAAGGATAGGAGATAGGCTTGCTTTGCCTTTATTCTGTCGTCGCTATTACTGAAATATTTTGTTTAACTAATAGTGATGTATTGTTACTTGTTTAGATCAAGTGTAGCAGTTTGTCTTGCTTTTCTTTTGAAAGTTAGCATTATCACAATTATTCAGATGAGTCTTGGGCATTTTGGGTTGCATATGGGGGGTCACATAGGCATTGTCACTTGATTGTCAGTTTTGCTTGCTCCAATGATCGAGTCTATTTTTTGAGCTGGAACAAGAACTGATTCTCTCTTTACTGCTATTGAATTTCAAGCAGGAAATCTTTTATGAAACGAGTTTATCTAGACTCTTTTTAGTGTGTAGTTTAGACTGAACCCATATACTAAAAGGGGTCTAGATACACTCGTTTCAAAAGCTAAAATATCTTATATTTGAAATAGAGGGAGCACTACGTATATTTTATCGAAGTCAGGTTACTCATATTTACTTTATCATATTTTTATTATATATTTAGCAAGCTGCAACTTAGTCCGCTGAATCTTACTTTCTTTAGAAACTCCGGGTACATCTCTCAGCCGATGTTGGCACCGCGCTCATCGAGAGTACAGAAGATCGGATCAGGGGATGATGGTACGGTATTTTCTCTTCTATTCGACATGCGCGAGTCGGGCAACATCAGCGGATCCGTCATGTGTGTCAGGCCGGACGCATGCTCCTCGCCCTTGTACAATGTGCTGATCACTGCCTATTACCCGACAATAGAGATAGGGTTTTGGACCCGTACAATCTGCAGTTCCTCCATGCCTGAGAGCTGGGAGGTGCCGAGCATCATACGGAGGAAAAAACATTCCTTTATGCTCTATAGTGAACCATCTCATATTACCGGCCTGCATTACTCAATATGCATCAATCACAGGGGAGAATCCTATGATCGAGCCTATTCGGAGAACAGGGCAAACTGATCATGCGCCAAGTTTTTTGAGATGGAACAAGGTCTTATTTTCTCTATACTGTTATTGAATTTCAACCAGGAAAGCTACGGAATCTCTCAAATGTTCTGTCGTTACTATTACTAAAGCATTTTGTAGAACTAATACTGATGTACTGGTACTTGTTTTTCTTTTAAAACATGGCCATATCACAATCTAGATGAGACTTGGGCATTTTGGGTTGCATACGGGAGTCACATAGGCATTGATGTGAGAAGAAGGTACTCAAAGCATACTTGATCGTTAGTTTTGCTTGCCCCAATGGTCGAGTGTTTTTGGTGAAAAGGACAAACTGATCGCACGACAAGGTTTTTAGAGCTGAAACAAAAACTGGTTCTCTCTGTACTGCTATTGTATTTCATTGTCTATATTGCTGAATTGGTCACTTTTGAAATGCTGCTGAATTGGTCAAGTGCTCATGAATATTAACTTCGAATCTGTTGATAATTTTTCTACCTTATTCTGTACTGCTAAATTTTGACATGAATAGCTTCCAAAAAGAATTATCGCTTTCCCCCTCCCTCTTTGAGGTCTTTGTTTCAAATCCGGCCGAGCACATCACAATGCAATTTTTATTAACCAGGAGAAGAAATCTAGTAGCTCATTCGGCGCCTCTTTAGCCCAGAACATTTTTATTCGGTCTGTTCAGGGTCACGGGACTGCTGACCACAGCCCAGTGAAATTTGAGAAAGGACCCCATGGAGCATAGCCGAGAACATATTAATTTGGCCTTTTAGGGGTCAGGGGACTGCTGAGCACAACCCACTAAATTTTTCGAATGAAGCCCATGGAGCCTGCCCTACGGAGTATAACCCATGTAGAGCAGCCTATGTAGAATAGCCAAACTCTTTTTAATTCGATCTTTTGGGCATTGCCCCCACCTCTCAAAATAAAAAAAACTCTGTCTACCCATGTATTTAAGAAAATACTCCATTATATGGCATTTTATAAATTGATATGCCAGGAGCGCTGATCTTATATTTTAAAAGAGATAAACATAGACACCAAAAATATTTTTAAGAAGACTAATACATAAATTGTAGTACTAATGAAAGTTTAATGATATTTATTCTATAAATATCTTTGTCGTAGTGGCAACACACTCAGTTTACGTTTATTTGATTTGAAGGTCTTTTGTTCGAATCGTATCTTGGATTTACATTTTTTTCTAGCAATATCGCATTACGGAGAGACTGACATAACGGACCCACCAGCATGCAGTGTCCCTGGAGTTTGTTTTGAGGTGGGTTCGAAACAAAAGTTTAAAAACTTGTATAGAGACGATCGCATTGGGGACGCACCAGACATAACATAAAAGGCTACATCGGGGACCCACAAGCCAGAACATGCCAGAGAGGCTGACATAAGGGCCCCAGCAGTAAGACCATACACGGCTGCCACGGTGAAAACAACGGACGCGGCCGAAAAAATTCCATCATACACACGTTGCACTTACAGAGAAGTTTACATGTCGGACCCAGCAGGCCCAAGCATAGCCCATGAAATTAGCCTATCAACCCCAAGCATAACCCAATACCTTCTAATTTGGCCTTTTCATGGTCTTGTGGCCACACATTAGAGGAACCATGATGCCTCGTTCATCCAGGAAGCTAAACTTTGCAGTCTGCTTCGGCCCTATTTCAGCATGTTTACGTAGAGCATCAACCATACTAGGGATAGTGCAGATCTGTGCAGGCGCTTCTTTCATTGTGAGATAATAGTGTCCATAACACTTGCCCTTTACCCTTACTGATTTAGAGTCATAGCTGAAGAGGACTACTGTAACTAGGTAAGTGTGGTGCGTGGAGATCCCAGTTGACAGAAAACTTTGGACATAATATGTTTGTTAGTGTTGGGCTAGCAAACAATTTTAGGTTCAATAGCCAGCTAGCAATTATAGATAGTGCGAATAGCAAAGAGAAGAGTAGCTCACCCGCATGTAGCCAGAACTTCTTCTTCCTTGGTAGTAGGATCTGCCATCCTCCGAGCTGCTTAGCTCGTCAGCGGAGGAGGTGGGATAGAGCCTCGCAACAGCTGCTACGGCATGCGGCATTGGAGCTCAGGATAAATGAATGGGCGCAACAACTTGGCACCAGAAGTAAAATGTCTGAAGGGATCGTTCTGCTTGGAGGGTGGATTTCGACGCTGCCGGTGCTAGGGGAAAGGAGGGAATGGATTTGTGAAATTGGTCAATGCACCAAGTCACCTAGTTCCTCGATTTTCCTAAGAGATTGCCGTGTTGGCGCTCGTGTCATCGACAGATGACCAACATGTGGGTCCTGACCATCTACTTCACGCGGTAGTTTAACAGAATGTTTGAATTTGGTAGGGGTGAGATGAGTTTGCCTCGAAATGGCCCCTCTCGGTAGTTGGCAGCCCAACTTTGCAAAACGCGGCAATTACAGGCAACTTGGGTAGCGCGAGTAGGCTGTTCTACGACATGATTGGCCAAGCTTACTGCCCGCTTTCTTTGGACAAACTGTCAACACCGTGCGCTCCCCTTTGCTAGTGTCACGTGTTCCATGGGCCACCTGCCAGTGTCACGTCCCCTCTGCCACTCTTCATCCCCATACTTCTCTTCCTCCCCCTTGAAGCCACTTTCCCCACTTCTCTCCCATCCTGCCATAGCCACAAGCCGATGGTGCCTCTAGCAATCTCTCCTGCAGCTACCCCAGTCCCCCACCCCCTTTTGCCATGGGTTCAAGGGGAGACGATGAGCAAATGCGTAGTGACGATATGGACGATGCTTTAGATGTGAGTCGTCTCATCTCTAACATATGTGGCCATTTATCTATTTTGAGCTAGATCTACTCTGATTACTCATGCACGTATGATGTGTTAGGCCAACCAGACATTGTACTACTCCGACTATCATGGTTTAGCGGAGGAAGACAGTCCTCCGCTATGTCAGCATGGATATGTGCTCGCTAAGTTTGTAGCGTTCAAACGATGAAATGTAGGAAGGAGGTTTTCAGGGTGTCAAGGACATGGTGCAATGTTGCCAAGCAGAAGTTGTAGTGTAATGGGTAGATTCAGAGTGGCCTAAATCGATGTAGAAAACGCTGGACAAACTATGGGATATGACAGTTGCGTTGAAGGAATCCATAGTTAGCTCACTTCTTGAGAGTGTTGATATGAAGTTATTTGACTATGTTGACACAACCAAGCTTAACCGAGATCTAAGGAGGGTGCAAGACAAGGTTAGCAAAGTCGAGAAGGAGAGGGACATGGCATTGGCCCTGAAGGCTAAAGCAGAGCAAGAACTAACTCAAGCAAGGAATGAACTTCACTAGGCCAAAGTCCTTTAGTTGACAACTATGGGTATTGACAAGTCTATGAGGATAAATGCAGAGAAACAATTCAAGCTGTACAAGGAAGATGCTAAAAGGATGGAGCAGACAATTTAATCCTTTCTCTCACAGGAAGATGTGCATCAGGCTAAGATTAGGAAGATCAAGGATATGTGTGATAACAAGTTCTATTTAGCTTGAGCTACATACTTTTTTAAGTTGTAATAGTAGTAATTGTTGACCTAGCAGCCTGAACCAGTGGTCTTGGAGTCCTGGGAGAAAAAATTGGTCTCTCGTTAATCTTCCTTAGCCCTCCATTACCTTCTTTTGTCTGATGATGGTGGTATTATGAATTTGGTGGTTTGTTTAAACATAATCTATGTGGATTGTGCTACATGCAAATGGCACAGCCACAATTTATAAATTGGAAGCACGTACACTCTATTACTGGAGATCCGGGAGCTTCGCCAGCAGGCTCAAGATTAGGCCAGAAAGTGGTGCTGATTTCCTCATTATTTGGGCATCATCGGTTGCCATTGCTGTTTATGTTGCCATGTCGTTGTGACGTAGCTGAAATAAGTTGCTGCTTCATGGAGTGTAGCATCTTAAATACTTCATTTCTGTGCCACTAACATTCCATCGAATTTGGAGACCTCCTGCCACTCAGCAATCGTGGAACCGGTAATGTGTGTTTTCAGATAGTAGTGGCACAATAACAATTTCGGTTTCAATTAGTGACTAGGACATTTCCAAACCTCAAGTCACGGTACATTTTACCCCGAGAACATGGGTAGATTATTTCGCCCGACAAGTTCCACGCACAAAGCTCTAGAATGGAACCGAATTACATATATAGGTTCAAGTTCAACACATTATTATGCATCTTCATTGCCAGCAGCCTTGTTCCCCTGCCTGGGTGCCAAGCCTTCACGTCCACTGGCTTCTTCATTTCCCGCCTTTCTTCCTCTTCCTCGGTGCTAATTTTCTTAGCTTCATGTACTCTGCATCTCCGGGATAATCTGCACCAGAACCGTGTCCAACATCATCACTCCACTCATTTTTATTTTCTTGCGGCAGCAAAATGACTGACATGACAATCATGTTTCTCACCTTGCGATGCTTCCTGCCCAAGAAAGAGGACTGTTGCATAACTACCTAATATCTACTGAGTGAACAAAAAAAATTACAATTCAGCACAAACATGCGAACCCCAAGAGACATTTGCTTACCAGGAGCTAATTGGGTCCGAGCGACCACCCTGTCCAAGAATAGAAGGGCGACTCCCAGTTGCAACAGCTTCCACATCCAGTACATCACAATTCAGCATATACATACAAGCCGAAGCATACCTTTTCATCAACCCAATTAGCTGACTATCACACATTAGAGGAACCATGATGCCTCGTTCATCCGTGAAGCTGAACTTTGAAGTAGGCTTCAGCCCTATTTCATCATGTTTACGCAGAGCATCAACCATACTAGGGATAGTGCAGATATGAGCATGCGCTTCTTCCATTGTGAGATAATGGTGTCCATACCACTTGCCTTTCACCCTTGCTAATTTAGAGTCGTAGCTGAAGAGGGCTACCGTAACTAGGTAAGGGTGGTCTACGGAGATCCCACTTGACAAAAAACTATGGACATAATATGTTTGTCAGCGTTGGGCTAGCAAACAATTTTAGGTTCAATAGCCAGCTAGCAGTTATAGATAGTGCGAATAGCAAAGACAAGAGTAGCTCACCCGCATGTATCCAGAACGTCTTCTTCCTTGGTAGTAGGATCTACCATCCTCCGAGTTGCTTCGCTCGCCAGCGGCGGAGGCGGGCTAGAGCCTCGCAATGGCTCGAGATCAATGAATGGGCGCAGCAACTTGGCGCCATAAGTAAAATGTCCAAAGGGATCGTTCTCCTTGGAGGGTGGATTTCAACACTGCCGGTGCTAGGGGAAAGGAGGGAATGGATTTGTGAAATTGGTTAACACACCAAGCCACTCAGTTCCTCGATTTGCCTAAGAGGTTGCAGTGTTGGTGCTCGTGTCACGTATAGATGATCGACATGTGGGACTCGGCCTTCTACTTCATGGGGCAGTTTAATGGAATGTTTGAATTTGGTAGGGGTGATATGACTTTGCCTCGAAATGGACCCTCTCGGTAGTTGACAGGCCATCTTTGCAAAACATGCAAATTACATGCAACTTGGGTATCGCGATGCACTCGCCCGAGAACTTTTGGTTTGTGTTTGTTTAGGTCATATCATGATGTAAAACCATGTTGGGTCACAAGGTGTCATAATATCCTACCTGGTTTCACCGGAACGGGGAGTTTCCCCCGTATATCAGTCCAGAACCTTCACTTTTAGGTTACAGCGCATGCCTGCTTAGGGGGACACATGCACCCCGGGACTAGAGTTTGTATCTTTAACCATAGAACCACACTTTCATGCATGTTCTAGGACCACATTCAAGTGCTGAAGGTATTCCCGAAGCGCGGTTTCCTCCAAAACCCTGATCTGTGGGCCTCGCACGTCTACCTCGTAGACGTTCTTCTCAAAGGGGTTGCCCTATGTATCTCTCTCTTGGTTTGTGTTTGTTTAGGTCAGAGGATGATGTAAAACCATGTTGGGTCACATGGTGTGACAATACCCTACCCTGTTTTACCGGAATAGGGAGGTTCCCCCTAATATCAGTTAAGAACCTTCACTTCTATGTTACATCGCATGTCTGCGAAGCGGGACACATGCACCCAGGGACTAGGTTTTGTATCTTTCAACATAGCACCACACTTTCATGCATGTTCTAGGGCCACATGCAGGTTCTGGAGGTATTACGGTGCCCCGAAGCGCGGCTTCCTCCGGAACCCTAATTTGTGGGCGTCGAATCGTCTAGCCCCCAAGATGTTCTTCTGAGAGGGGTAAGGCAGTGTAGATCTCTCTTGGTTTGTATTTTTTAGGTCATAGGATGATGTAAAACCATGATAGGACACAAGGTATGACAATACCCTACCTGGTTTCACCGGAACGGGGAGTTTCCCTCCTTATATCAGTCGAGAACTTTTGCTTTAAGGTTACAGCGCATGCCTGCGCAGGGGCACACATGCACCCGGGGACTAGGTTTTGTATCTTTCAACATAACACCACACTTCCGTGCATGTGCTAGGGCCATATTCAAGCTATGGAGGTATTCCGATGCCCCGAAGCGCGGTTTCCTTCGGAACCCTAATCTATGGGCCTCGGATCATCTACCCCCTACACATTCTTCTGGATGGGTAGCCCAGTGTAGCTCTCTCTTGGTTTGTGTTTGTTTAGGTCATAGGATGATGTAAAACCATCCTGCATCACAAGGTGTGTCATGGTGTGGAACACGGCAGTGCCATCGGGGATGGCATGAGAGGGGACAATTAGGATGCTATCGGTGGCTATTCGCAACGGGTTAGGCACAGATACTGCAAACATAGCGATGTGCCTAGGTTTGGAGCCCTCTTGGCGAGGTAACACTCCTACTCTTGCAAGGATCTACTATCTTGGGGGCAAATGCCTTGTACAAGTGCTCGTCGAGCTGTTTCCCTAGCTGATATGGAGAGCTAGAGGAAGAAGATGAACTATATGAGAACTACTTGAGCGTATTCAACTTACCTAGAACCCTAGCTCTACCCTGCCTTATATACTGGCTGGGAGGGGTAGATTACAATGTGGGATCTAGGGTTTACTGTTTGGGCTTCGGGTTTACAAGGCGGGCCGGCTAGCAGGGTCCAGCCGGTGGGCCAGGACCCAGTCATGCCTCCAGTATAGGGGGATAGCGCTATAGTGTCCTTGCACCATTGCTTTGGGAATCACCCGGTGGTTTACTCGTCACTTGTGCTTTACTCGTCAGCTGGTGCTTTAGTGGTCAGCCGACAATGCTCTCCTTAGCTTCTAGCCTTAGCACTTTGGCATAGATGTCTTCTAGCGCTGGCAGCGCAGCGCGCCCGCCTGTCAGGTCAGGGGTGTGCTCAGCAAGGAGCAGCACCCCCTCCATATCTTGGCCAGTGGATCCGAGGTGGCCGGGTGGAAGCAGCCACCCAGTTGGTTCTTCTGGCCATCCGGCTAGACAGGCCAGCCGGGGAATCTTGAGGGCAGACCGGATGGAGTGTTCCACCCTGTTGTGGTCCTTTGTCTTGTGGCCATCCGGCCGGGCATCCTAGAGCCGGCCAGTTGAGCCTGGCTTGGCCTACCCGGGGGTGTTCATCCCCCCGACACTAGTCCCCGAGCGCATTGGGACTTTGCCTTATGGAGAAGTTCTTGCGTGCACATTGAATACACTGAAATGATTAGTGGTGAAAAAACTGGTTTAAGATTTGTCTTGTAGTGTTTGTCGTTTTCCAGCTCTAGATGCTTGTCGTTTCCTGGCTGGAGTTTACCGACTACAGAACCGGTGGCCCACCCATAGGGTGTGAGCGCCGATTGAATCGACCGGCTACCGTACCGAGAAGAGGGAGGTGGATCGCCTGGTCGCTGAGGTCAGTGCTTATGTCGGCCACGCCTGGTGTCTCTAGTGCATGTCGCATCAGTTTGACCACTTGGTCTATCGCGGTAGTTTTTGGTAACTGCGCACACATCTTCATAATTGTTGTTTCTTGGGGATCGTGCGCACGCCTCGCCTCCCGCTGTAATGCCTACGGGATCTTCTGTGGGAGTTGTGTTGGCACACAGGATCCAAAACCAAAGCATCATGGGGGAGCAGAGCAGTTGCTTTCCATGTGGTGGAAGGGAGGGCAGGGGGCGTGCTTCGACCCACGGCAATAAATAGGGCCACAGGGAGGGTTCCCCACTTCATCTTCCTCCTGCATCTTGCTGCCTCTGCCTTTTGCACTCTGCTTTTTCATGCTCCTGCACTATGCCTCTTTCTGTCCTTGCACCGCCAGTTCTTGGTCGCCGGCTCCGCGGCGTATCCTCGTGACGATGGGACCTCGCTTCTCCACCACGGCCGCCGCACCCGACAACGTGCTGTCGGAGCAGGGCGGAGGCTGGTGCGGATCCTATTTCATAGAGGATCTCATCCTGAAGTACCAACGGGGGAAGTTCATCCCATCTAAGAGGGTGGTGAAGCACCGCCTCACGCCGGAGGGGGATCGGGTCCCCAACCCCTATCCCGGCGAGGTCGTGGTCTTCTCGTGCACTTCGCCCGCGGTTTCAGCTTGTCAGTAGGCAAGTTTGTCCTCGAGCTTTTTAACATGTTCGACCACCATCTTCATCATCTGGGGCGAATGACATCGAGCAATTATCACATCATGTGGCTTGCTTCGAGGCCTACTTGGGGGTTTGCCCAGATGCGGCGAGCTGCCTCAAGTTCTTCAACTTCGAAGTCTAGGTGGTGGGGAAGGAGGGGCCGCTGATAGAGATCGGCTGCTGCGCCATCTACCCACGAACGTCATCGGTGATGTCGCGACTAGACATCCCTGACACGGTGAAGTTGTGGGAGCACTCATATTTCTACATGCGCAACTCCACCAACATCGACTAGATCCGGCTACCGCCCTTCACCAACATCCCGTCTACCCAGAAGGCCTGGACCACGAAGGGTCTGGGAGCCCAGGCAAACAAGGACCATATGGCGACCCGACTGGAGGTGCTGGTGGAGAGGGAGCGGCTCACCACCCGGTACATCTTGTTGTCCTGGATGACATGCCGTGTGCTTCCACTGATCGCGCATTCGCGTAAAATTTGTAACCTCTTTGGCTGCCATGACCCCACGCGAGTCTCCCGGCTGGAGGTACCGCACGAGCTCCTCCGAGAGTGGCTTGCCATGATCTCGAAGGAGGACCTGGAGGAGGGCTAGAGCTTCTCCTATGAGCCGTTCCACCTGGGCCGGCTACCGCTGAAGGTTAGCTCTCTTTCCTTTCCGGGTGGATTTTTCCCGAAGGGTTTCTGCTTGCTCCTTATCTGCCCCTTTTGAGTAGGTTTTTACGGCACATTTTGCGTAGGATGGCATGGGATACCATGAGCTTCCCCTCTTCTCGGTTGACCTCAAGCCGCAGAAGTACCCGCAAACAGAGCCAGGAAGCTTCCCCACCCGGGCCGACGAGGGTTGCAAGGACCCGCCCGGTGAGAGTTTTTTCCTTTCTTTCGTTTTCTTGACCGTTTTCTTCAGCTGGATTTTTGACATCTTTATATTTACTGGTGTAGCCGTGCATCATGAGGATATGGCTCCTTTCCTTGCCTCCTCGGGGAGAGCAAGGGGGAAGCGGGCTACCTCGGCCAGTGCCACTCTAGTCGGTGGTGGCGCAAAGAGGACTCACCGGCAAATGGCTGCGGCCGTCGTGCCGAGCGTCACCGGGTATGTGCCCTTGGTATTTTCCTATATGATTATTGACTTTTCCTTAGGTTAGATTATTCTTGTTTTCTTCATCTAGCGAGGCAATGTTGTTGGGTGGCAGCACGACCATCGCCACCGTGTTCGCCCCCACTCTGGCTTAGTCGGCTGCGCCCTCCGCAGCTACGCTGGCTGAGGCCACTGTGGGCATGCCGGGACCATCACCGCCGGCTGGCTTCATGACCCTGCATTATGCTCAGCCGAATCTCGACTTTCTTAGATGCTTGCGGCAATGGTCATGCCGCTAATCCTCCACTTCGGCCGATTGAGGGCATGGACCTAGTCATGAGCGATGCTGAGACAGGATCAGCTGCCTACTAGGTGGAGGAGCCCACGGAGGCAGCGTCAGAAGCCTCTGTGCAACCGGGTGCTAGCGACACCGAGTGGGAGGCGGCTCTTGGCTTTGACGGCGCGGGCATCGAGGCTCGGGTAGCGATGGGGGAGGCACCGCAGGTTGCCACCAGCGATGATGACGACCTCCAGGTGACCGGCTAGCGGCTAGGCTGGGTTATGCTGATGTCGTACAATGTTCTGGTGTAGCTCTCTGAGTCGGCACCTGTCGTCCTCGGCTAGGCACAACACCTAGTGGAGGTGATGGAGCAGGGACTTGGTCAGGCCAAGGCGTAGGGAGCTTCGTTGGAGGTAAATATCTCCTCATGGTTTTGTTGTTTTTTTCTCAGCCGGTTTCCCCATTCTCTTTTTCACTTGTCCTTTTTTGCTGAAAGCTTTTGCCGAGGCTATCAAGAACACGCAAGACCTAGGGCATAAGATTGCTTGCTTTGACATGTGCTTCCAATTGCGCAAATTCTCGCGTTTTTTTGTTGACAATCAGGTACCCTCCTGTAGCTATGATAGCGGACAGGGAGCATGAGGTGGAGCGGCTGAAGACGGAGGTTCTCCAGATGCAGGACTCCAAAAACTCGCCAGGCTCAGATTAATGAACTAGCGGAGAACTAAAATAATATGGAGATTGTAGTCGGCCAGGCCAAGAAAACCGTCGATATCCTCATTGATGCTCTCAAGAACCTTGAGGACCTATCCAAGAAGAAGGAAGAGGCACTGAAGGCTCGCGAGAAGGCCACGGAGGCAGAGTTGAAGAAGATCGTTGAGATCATGGTTAGTAAGTCTTTTTATCCTCTGCTAAGCTTGTTTTTGCTTAGCGTAGCCGGCTCTTAACAGTTATTATTTGGTCGGGCGCAACTCAATATCCTGAGGCAACTAATCAAACTCTTGCCAGCGTGCTTGAGGATGAAGACGGACGTGACCTATGCCCTGAGGAGCTGGTGGTGGTGGTGAGTGAGGAGGCCAACTGGTTGTGGCAGCGCTGCCCTATACATCTTCACCTACCTCTGGCCTGACACCGCCCTGCCTGCTTCAATCGATGCCTTCGATACCAAGCTTGGCGCTGCTGCTGATCTTATGGATGTGACATGGGAGTGGGCGGCGCGCAGCGGTGCAGAGATGGTGCTCGTGCTACTGAAGTCCTGGTACCCTGACATGGATCTTCAGAGCCTTTCCTGAGGGTTCCGGCCAAGGACCAGCTACGACTAGCTTCATGCTGAGGTCCCTGACATCCGCTCTTGTGGTGTCAATATTGGGAGCTTCGTCCATCTAGATCAGGACTACATCGACCAGGAGATGCCAAAGGAGTTCTTCTTTGTGCCACCGCCTTCCGAATCGGCTATCACCGACATTGCTTCCAGCAGCCGGCCTCCAGCGCCTACCTCCGATCCTTCTGTCGAGCCACAAGCCTGATCCCTAGAATCCCAGGAGTATTTGTATCTTGTGAAACTTGTCGTTAGCCTATGTGAACAACTTGTCCTTGTTGAACTCTGATGGGAGGTTCGACTCCCTTTATAATATCATGTCGTGCTCTTTTTTTGCACTTTCTAACTATTTTGAGTTGTCTTCGCCATTTGCGGGCTTTTGTGTGGGGGCGCAGGAGCACACCCATAGGGTGTAGTCCCCGAGGTTCAGCCGGCCAGAGGATCCAACCGGGTCAAAGCTCCTTGGTGCCTTCTACCATCTGGGGGTGATTAGCACCTAGCCCTGGTACTTGGGTTGGGCTTTGACTCGTGCAAAAATAAAATACAAGTAATAGTTTCTACGTTAGATATGCATGGGGAAACATAGTTTGTAGTTTATTCGTCGAGGTTGGAAACTTTGCCGTTTTGCGCTAGGCCAACAACTTTGTCCCTTTCTCAGTGAGCATTGGCCGTTTAAGCTATGTCCTTGCCGGCCGCGAGCCGAGTTGCGGTGTGCAGCCAGGACCAAAGGGGTAGCTAGTGAGCGTACTGCACGATACATCAGAATTTTGTTCTCAGTGTTGAGCGAGCGAGCGCAACCAAAATGTCTAGACGTTTTTGTTTTCCTTATAACTTGTCGTGTAGGGGTCCTCGAGCTTTTTAGCCTTGCCAGATCTGCCAGCCGGATTGCCGTCTGCAGCTGGAATCAAAGAGAAAGCCCTTAGATCCGCATACAATACTTCACTGCTTGGAATGCGTGGCCGTCTGGGCCACCCATCGAGTCCCCGAGAGAGATCGCCGGATCCGGGGTTAAAAAATAATGCAACCGAAAAGTGCCAAATGATGCAGCAAGAAAAGATAAATGATTACGGAGTCCCCGAGACTGTGTCGAGGCTCCTAAACTTGTTCATTACATAAAAGTAAGATACATACATTTCTTGTTTAAGTGTAAAACGGGCGAAGCAGGTTCGCATTCCATGGGCACTCAGTTTCTTCGCTGGAACGGTCCATCTTGTTCTTTGCGGGATGGTGGGTGTCGATGAGGTAGTATGAGTTATTCCGCAGTACTCAGCTAACGGTGAATGACCCCTACGAAGGAGGAGACACCTTGTGCATCCCCTTGGTGTCTTGTACCAGTCGCAGCACCAGGTCTCCCTCTCGGAATGAGATGTGGTGGATCCGGCTAGCATGGTAGCGGCACAGGTTCTGCTAGTAGGTGGCGGATCTGGACAAGGCCAGCTCGTGCACCTCTTCGAGGAGGTTGACGTTATCCTCACGTGCTTCTTTGGTTTGCTTCTCTGTGTATAACAACTTGCGAGGTGCATCGAACTTGATGTTAGTTGGAAGGATGGCCTCTGCTCCATATATGAAGAAGAATGGCGTGTAGCCGGTGGAGCAGTTTGGTGTGGTGCGTAGGCTCCACAGCATAGTCGTCTGCTCTTCTATCCAGCATCCGGGGGATCTCATCAGTGGCTCGATCAGCCGGGGCTTGATTTCGACTACGACCAGGCCATTTGCTCGTCTGCACTACACATTGGACTAGGGGTGCACGGCAAAGGCGAGGTCCAGGCGGATACCCTTTTCTCCACAGAAACGCGCCAAGGCCCTTTGGCAAAGTTTGTGCCATTTTCGGTGATGATGTTGTTTGATGTCTGCAAGTGCACATATCGTTTGTAGCTAGTTTCGAAGTATAGATATCGATCCCACAGGGAGCCCAAAGGTAAGTGTTTATGAATGAAGTCTCTGTCACACTCAAAGTTGTCACAGGTCTTCGAGTGAATTGACTACAAGTGTGGAAATAAGAATAAAATTTTGATTAAACTGAATGTATTTAAATAAAACTAAAATGTAAAATTCAGGCATAAAAAGCAAAAAAAGGAAAGAACGAATCGATTGTTTGTGGTTTTCTGCAGATGACAAAGAAGGCGCGGGGAGATACAGTTCATGGTGATAGTGACTATGCCAGGTGGACGAATGATAAGTGTAACAACTATAATATTATAAGTATATGTGTAGGCGAGCAACCCATAATTAGCCAGAACTCCTCTTGGTAGATTTCATCCCAACTTCAATAATCCTACTAGTCTGTTACCAAAACCATGGCCAGTCACTAGACGATTAAGATCCTTCAGGTTGCTTAGCAATTAAGCTCCTTGGATCGGACTAATGTAATAAGAACAGTGATTCCTCGTGATCCTCGAGTCAAACTAGTTTCCCATTGATATCCATGTGTCACTCGGGGGTCGCCGGTCTGCTAGCAAACAAGATCCTATCTATGTAGAACAAAGCATCATGTTGTCTGGGCCCTTAATTGGACAACAAGCATTAGGCATCCCACAAATAGTCAAGCACACATAATATTGTAATTAAAATCAATCACAAACTAATGGAATATATATGGAAGCACATCACATCTCACCAATCCCTTACATCTCCCACGCCCAAGGAACTTACTCACACATGAGAGAAGAAAGCATCATCAATATAATTAAATAAAGGGAGTTCTTCTCGATATTACCGTGGAAATCGACAATAAGAATAGAAAAGCAATCCAACACAATTCAAGATAGGAAGAAACAATCTCAAACCCTAATATTGGAAAGTGAAGATCTCTCTCTCTCTCTCAAGTACAAGTAATGGCTATGAGGGTGTGATGGCTAGGAGGTCGAAGATCATGGAGCGAGATGGAGAATGTCTTCCCCTTCTTCTCCGGATCTCTTCTTTATCATTTCTGGATGGGATAGCGGCTGTTGTGTTATGATTTCACATCTTGACCCTTGATTAAAGTTGTTGCTTTTGACAAAACGGAGGCGGCGACAACTATACGGCGGGAACTATATAGCCATAAAAATATTCCCGCCGTATAGTTGCTCGTTAAAGCTATAATATGCCTCCCTTGATTGCTTCCAAAAAGAGACTTGCTTGTTTTCGCCTGAATACTGTGTTTCTCTTGTTAAAACCTTCTGTTGATGTTAAGAACCTGAAACACACATTAAAAACCAAGTTTTCTTTGCTACCGAAGTATTAGTGTTAGGTAAAGCTAGAAAACGATCAAATCCAGAAGAAAACCATCAATAAAAACCATCAAAAATATGTCAAATCTCACAGCTATCAACTCCACAAAGCTTATATGTTGATCGCCCTCGACTGACAAGAAAATAAGGAAGAATAGCGGAGATTCAAGACTGAAATAAAAGAACTTACAAGCTCGAATTGGTGTCAAATTCTTTTCTTCACAATTCCTGCAATCTTAAACATGACCATACAAGTATTCAGAAGACTGCACTGAGTTCACTTCCTAACCACATATATCTTTCTAGAAAATAAATCATATGACCGAGAAAGTGTCAAAAGTTTAGCTAAGAAAGTGAAACAAATTCTTTTGGTGTCTCTCTTTGTTGAGAGATGAAAACTTTTTGCTCTTGTTTCTTAAATTAAGAGTACTCAAGTTGGCACCAAAAACATTCAATTTAAGAAAAACTCATCTATTCCCACGTCAAAATTTCAAGACTCTCAAAGCACCTTTTTCCTTTCCTTGTTTTTCAAAAACTCCAGCCCTTTCATAGAGAAAGCATGCCACTATTTTTAACATGTTAATTGGGACTGTGTTGCACACTCGTGACCATGACAATAGATAACTGTTGAGCAATAGTGGGTCAGAGGAGTACTACAACTTCACTTGGAATGTGAAACCATAAGGAGACTAAAATTTTACCTGTCATAGCATTGCAGCTACAGTCGCTTACATTACTCAATAGCCTAAATCATGTGGTTTCCCACATTTAGATCGTTCGTTGGCCAGCAGAGTTAACAGTTCCCCATGGAGCACGATAGTCTTATCATGACACACGTAAAGCAATATCTTACTATAATTATTAGAAAAAGAAGTGGCATAATCTCTACTAATTCGAAGCATCCATTTTATCAGACAATTTCATTCAACAGTGCTATGGGGTCTATCCACATTAAGCTCAAATGGGGTTGAGTAGTTCTAAAATCAAATCCTTTGGGCTAAACATGGACTCAATTCATATTTTGGATGCTTTTTCTTGTTGTAAAAATGTCGGAAATATTTTTTTAACCAAGTTCATTGCTCATTATTTCAAATCTAAAAAGGAGACTCTAGCAAAGGAATAGAATTTATAGGATAACAAGCTAAGTGGGGAGTGGCTCAAGTGCAAGCGAGTAAATAATTGTAGGGTCAATTTAAAGTTGCAGAAAAGGTGATGAAAGGAATGTGATACCTCCTCTTGCTTGCTTCGTTCTCATACTTGAGTTGAACCCCCTCTATATTTCCTATTACCAAGTCACCTGAAATTGAGCAATCTCCGAGAGAAACAAAGTAACAAATTTGCAATAAAGGTTACAACTAATTTTTGTGTGTTTTTGGTTTAGGAATGTGAATTGAAAGTAAACATGCAATTTTGAAGAAGTAAAATAAATCAAAATAAGAAATAAAAATTTGAATGCAAGGTTTGGAGGTTTTCAAACCTTACCCGAGCTTAGGGTGTTGCTAGGCTCAGTTGTTGCTGTTGTTCGGCGGCGGGTATGGATACTGCTAGTAGTAGTTCGGGAAGTGGTTCATTAAGTGACTAAAGCTGTGAGCTAAGGCACTGACATCCTCATTCACTCCTTGTAGCGTGTGGTCAATCTCCCCAACGTGCTGGTTGAGCTGCTGAAAATCTTGATTGTGGACATTGTTGAACCCCTGCTGCTGCTGATTGGGCCATGGGTCCTAGGATCCCTCCTATTGCTGTTGATGTCCCTCCCTAGTAGGGTTGTATTCCTGCTCTTGCTCCTTCTCTTGCTCCTGCTACTCTCCTTCATCTTCTTCTTGATCAGGCTAGAATTCAGCCATGATCTCCACCACTTGATCCTTGGTGAGGATCCAGTTGTCCTTCGCCACAATCGAGAAGGCTTGTGGATAGGGCAACGGAACCTGCTCAACCTGTGCATCATTAAGATAACCAAACTAATATGCTCGGAGCCTCTTGTCAGCTTGGTAAACATCGAGGAATCCACAAGCAGTTATATATTTGACATCCATAAGTTTGGAGCCACCAACAGGTTGTATCACAGGTAATGGAATGTTCAATGCTATGACAAGGTGGGTTACAAATCCAACAATGTGAATGTCACCTTTCTTTTTGTTGATCTTGTGGCAAAGGTGTTGGAGGAGTAGAGCCGCAGGATTGGGGCTTTGTGGTGCATAGGGGAAGAGTGCCTTGGTGATCATGGCCATGTCCGCATTGGCCATGGAACCGGTATCTCCTCTTCCCAACAGGTTATTGGCGAGGAACCAGGCAAAGTAGCAAATTGTTGGGTTCTGAATGGTGGACATCTTCTTCTGGTAGAAACCCCTGCCACCGTTAACAGAAATAACCTCCGAACTTTCTCCACTTGAGACACTATATAAGTTTGTAACACTTGACTCCACATTGTGAGGGAAGCCAAAAGCATCACAAAATTGTTAGAAAGTTATTTCATATGGCTGCTGGTTCATGGTGAAGCTTACCGTGCACGCATTACCTTTCTCCTTGTGGTCATCATAGAAAGAGGCCAGGAACTCATAGGTGAGCTCGATGTAGGTATTATGTCTTGCGTACGTGAGTAGTGATAGCCCTACATTTTCACACATGACGTTGAACTCCGCCCTCAACCCCTCCGCGGTGAGAAAGCTATCATTGGCCCAACGTGTGGGCATCACCCTCCTTGATGAAACCATTGCCAACCTGCTGTTGAGCTTAGCCCGGAACCCGAGCTCTCGCCTCATTGGCGCTTGCTCTTGCGAAAAATGCTACCAATTTTGTTCATCTTGATGCACTAAAAAAATTCACCGTAAAAC
Source organism: Avena insularis (assembly GCA_023614405.1). Classification (NCBI taxonomy): domain Eukaryota; kingdom Viridiplantae; phylum Streptophyta; class Magnoliopsida; order Poales; family Poaceae; genus Avena; species Avena insularis. The sequence goes on along the minus strand of CM042690.1, from coordinate 393,691,995 downwards.
CTTAGGCATATAGTTTCTACATGATATACAAATGATTCTACGTGGAAAAATTTAATCCTAACGTGAGAAATCAAAAGGTAAAAACAAACAAGCCTGAGTTCATCCACGAGATCAATGTGAGAGTTTCAACCATGGAATTCTGAAAATAAAGCATGGACAGGGAGAGAAACATACCGATTTGTTGATTCCCCAACTCAAACGAATGAAATCTGTGAAGAATCAAGAATTCTAGGTGGGTTTGATGGGTTTGGAGAGAGAATATGAGAGAAAAAGTGAGGAGGAGGAAGAACGCTAGCCGTCCTGGTGCATTTAAGTGGTCGTGCCGAACTATACAGACGCAGCTATACGGGCGGGAAAATTAGTTCCCGCCATATAGTTGTGGTTAGGGTTTCTTTATGCCAGAACACAGCTAGATGGGTGCAACTATATGGCCGAATCAAAATGGTCTCGTCATATAGTTTGTCGTCAAACCTTCTGGAACTTCGAGATAAATTTTCTTAGATAGGCATCGATAACTATACAGCCAAACTATATTGCCAGAATTTTTACTCCCATCGTATAGTTGGTCGTTAAACCTTCAGTATCTTGGAAAAAAAATTACAAAGGCAACGATAACTATACGGCCAGAACTATATGGCTGGAATTTTTATTCCTGTCGTATAGTTGGTCATTAAATCTTTGGTATCCTGGAAAGGAAATTTTACAAAGGCAACAATAAATATACGGCTGGAATTTTTGTTCCCATAGTATAGTTGGTCGTTAAACCTTCAGTATCAAGCTTTTTCCCTCAAAACTTTCAGAGATTCACTTTTTAATCTGGACAAAATGATTAAGCTAGTTTTTGTAGATAAAACTCAAACTTTTATTTTTATAGCTATTATACGTTTGTTTAATCGATATTTCTACTAGTTTCTGACAGTTACATCTTCACGGGCGCACTTCGACAAGAATGTTTGTGAAAAAGTTCTACGAATGCGATGAACATTTTATTATTTAATTTATTTAATTAATGTGATGGGTTGACTCCCATTAAGCATTTTATTAAGAATGGTTGAATAATTCATCCCCTTTTCTGTTCTCGAATTCTTACCTTGGGTTGCCCCTTATCAAAGGCATTTTGCCGGTGGAATATATCTTTCTCCTGCTTCTAGCTTGTTTGGAAAATACCGGATGATTTCAGCATCATAAACATTGAAGATTATGTTTACCTCAGCACAATCAACTGATGCTCTTGCAGTACTAAGGAAAGGTCTTCCAAGTATTATGGATAATATTTCATCCTCTAGCATTTCAAGAATAATAAAATCAGTGGGAATGACATGCTCATCTATTCTAAGTAGAATATCCTCAATCATACCAATGGGTTGTTTAGTGGACTTGTCTGTTTTGCCAATTGAGCATGAAATTGTTGGTATTCCGGGATCTCCTGATTTAGACAATAGGTTCCCATTAGCAGGATAACTAGTCACCATGGCAACAGTTTCAGTTATTTCTTTCTTTATACTAAGAATATCTGGAGGAATTTAGAATAGGTAGGAACTTTTATTGCATCCGCAAATGGAATTTCTAGAAGAAGATCACCAAGTGCCTTTTTGAAAGAATCATAGATTACCTGACCCGGTGCTTTCTTTTTTTGATCTGGATAAGAAAGCTTTTGCTCGCCTTTCTTATTCTTGTCTTTTACCTTTTGTGGGGGATCAGGCTCTTTTGTTGCTTTCTTTTGTTGCTACTTATCAATCTTCTTCTTTTCTACTACAACAACTTCATCTTCATTGCTTATCTCTTTTCCTTCTATTGGATCAACTATCTCTGCATCCGAGTCATAACGGTCATCCTATGCATCATTTTTCTCCTCCATGGTTTGATCTTGTGTTTCTTGAGCAGTTTCATCTTGAGGATCCACCAGTGTATCATCTTCTTGGCTTGCTTTGAGCAAGGCTGTTTCCTTTCGATCTTTTTCAGCTTCATATTCTGGTGGTCCTAATGGTCCTATAACAACTGCACCTCCCCTTGTAACAACATTAGTAGAAACAAGAATATCTATATCATCTTGAAGAAAAATTTGATAACCAGATGCTATTTGTTCACATTGGGTTTCAATCATACTAAGGTACTTGTGAAATAATTTTATTTCTTGGCCAATCTCATCATAATTTTCCGTGAGTTCCATCAAAATTTGTAACAAGTCTACTTTTTTTCCTTAACAAGTTCCTAAACCAGTTGCTGCACGAAGAAGTAGTACATGGCCATGTTTGCATCCTTGGTGTCCCAATCACCCGATACTTGTTGTACCACTAGGTCCGAGTCGCCAAAGAAGAGGATGCATCGGATGCCGATCTCTTTTGTCATTTTGAGGCCATGGACGAGTTCTCCGTACTCAATGACGTTGTTGGATGCACAAAAGTGGATCTGCAGCGCATACTCCAGCCAGTCTCCTTTTTGAGAGGTGATGACCACTTCGACTCCGAGTCCCCCGTACATCTTGGAGTTGTCGAAGTGGAGCTTCTAGTGCGTGGAGTCAAGGCATGCTAGCAGGTACTGTGTTTCTACCCATTCAATGAGGAAATCTGCCAAGGCCTAAGACTTGATCGCTGATCTTGGCCTGTACCGGATGCAGTGAGTGGCAAGATCTATTGCCCATTTTGCCACCCGGCCGATGGCGTCCTTGTTACCGATGATCTTCGAAAGTGGTGCTAGTTCCACCAATTGAATGGAGTGATCTTGGAAGTAGTTCTTCAGTTTCTTGGCAGCCATATATACACCATACACCAGCTTTTGATAGTGGGGTTAGTTCTGCTTCGAGAGTGAGAGTACCTCACGTAGGTAGTACATCGGGCGATGGACCGGCTACGCCTTTTCTTTTTACGGCCTCTCAACCACGAGCACGCCACTAACGACTAGGTTGGTAGCTGCAATGTACACTTGTAGCGGGGGCCACCAATATTGGTGGGGAGGAGAGCATGCGCTGGATGTCGCGGAATGCCTCATCTGCCTAGGTCGTCCAGATGAACTTGTCCATTTTCTTCATGAGCTGGTATAGCGGGAGTGCTTTCTCGCCTAGCAGGCTAAGGGAGGCCAGGCACCCGGTGAACTTCTGCATGTCATGCAGATTCTATGGAGGCTGCAGGCGTTCGATTGCGCCGATCTTCTCCGGGTTGGCCTCGATTCCTTGTTCTAAGATGAGAAAACCGAGGAGTTGGCCGGCTGGAATGCCGAACACGCACTTATCTTGGTTTAGGTTCATCTGGAATCGACAGAGGTTGGTGAATGTTTCCTTTAGGTCCCTGAGGAGTGTTTGTCGCTCCTTTGTCTTGATTACTAGATCATCGATCTAGGCATGTACATTTCTGCCAATCTGTGTTTGCAGGCATTTCTACCTGCATCGTTGGTACATAGCCCCTACATTTTTTAGTCCAAATGGAATGGTGGTGTAGAAGTAAGCTACATACGGGGTGATAAATGTTGTCTTCATTTCATCAGCGGGGTTCAGCTGGATCTGGTGGTGCTAGAATACGCATCCAGAAACGTCAACAGTTCACAGCCGGTTGTGGAGTCGATCACTTGATCTACCCTTGGTAGGGTGAATGGATCTTTGGGGCATGCCTTGTTGTGGATAGTGTAGTTAACACACATGCACCAAGTATTGTTCTTTTTCACCACCAGCACTGGGTTTGCCAGCCATTCCGGGTGGAAAATCTCCATGATGTATCCGGCTACAAGCAGCCGAGTGATTTATTCACCAATTGTTCTTCTCTTCTCTTCAGTGAAGCGGTGTAGAGATTGCTTGACCGATTTTGCATCCGTCCTGACATGTAAAGAGTGCTTAGCATGCTCCCTCGGATCACTAGGCATGTCCTTGGGGGACCATGCGAAGATATCCCGATTCTCACGGAGGAAGTCGACAAGAGCACTTTCCTATTTGTTGTCAAGGCCGTCTCCGACTAGGACGAACTTGTCCGGCTCGGCCTTGTTGTGAAAATTCTTCTCGGTGCCATTGGATGGCTTGAACTCTACCTCTCCGACTGGCTTTGGCTCGCCAGCCGGCATGTCCACCTGCAGGGCCGCCACGTTCTGCATGATGATGCACTTCTCCTCCGTGATGATCATGGCCTCGGGTAGCTTGGAGCCGTCTGTGGCACATTCCACCGCCCCCTATAGTCACCAGCGATAGTGATTACTCCCTTGGGCCTGGGGAGCTTCATCTTGAGGTAGGCGTAGTGCGGCACCGCCATGAACTTGGTGAGCGTTGGGCGTCCAAGGATGGTGTGATATGCACTGGAGAGGTTGACCACCTCAAACCATATGGGCTCGCGGCGGAAGTTGCCCTCCATGTTGAGGATGACGTCCTGCCGGATCCTGCCAATGGGCGAATGCGATGGACCTGGAACAACTGCGTGGAAGGAGGTACTGGACCGCTCTACCTGGGAATCGCTGATGCCGAGCCAGTCCAACAAGCTGCGGTACAGGAGGTTGATGTTTCTACCCCCATCCACGAGGACGCGGGAGAATCTGCAAGGGTGCTTCTTGGAGACAATGATGGGATCCATGACCATCGCTTAGGTGTCCCGGTGCGGCACCACAGCCGGCTAGTCCTTCCTGCTCCATGTGATCTCTTGCTCAGACTATTTTAGATACTGAGGAATAGGGGGAACAATTGCGTTCACCTATGTTTCACGGCGCCTCTTGCTATGCTGGGTCTCCGGCTCGGTGGTTAAAATGTGGTAGTTTCCCACCCGGCAAGGGTAATCTCCATCGCTATCATCCTGGCGGTTCTAGCGTTCGCGATTGTCCTGCTGGACACCCGCTAGCGAAGGCGGCAATGGTGGTGCTAACCCATAAACCTCGGCCATCCTCTTTGGTCTAGGTGCACTAGCGGGTTGTGTGCGTAGCCGTCTTGTTGCCGCCACTGTGGAACTTCCACATGCCATCAAGCATTGATTCGATGGTTTACTTGGCCGCGACGGCTGATTGTCGGGCTTCTGCGTCCGGCTGCAACCTACATCCGGATCTTCTTGGATGGCTACTACCTGCTTGGACCTGTAATGGTTGTCCAGCTGGTCATCCTTTCTTTTGCCATGACAGTTGTCATGGTCGTGTCGCCTGGAGTTGTTATGACGCCCATCCGGCTGGCGCTAGTCTGTGGAGTTATCCACGACGATCTGCCCTTGATCATCCACCATGATGGCCTTCTTCATCACCGTGTTGGTGGTGGTGTACTTGTCTGCGATGGACATGGCTTGGGCCATGGTTTCGGGCTCCACCCGGCTGAGCTTGTGCTTGAGCATTGTGCCATCTTTGCAGTCATTGATGAAGAAGTCAATCGCCTAGTGCTCATGCACCCCCTCGCAGGAGTTATGCATGATGGTCTCTCGGGTGAGGTAAGAGCAGTCGGACTCGTCCTTGCCTTGAATGTATAGGGCGAGATCGAGAGGCCGGCTAGGCCACTTGTAGGTGTCGGTGAAGTTGCGAATGAATGCTTCCTCAAAGTTGACCCAGGCGTTGATGCTGTTGTCGGGAAGACTATTCAGTCAGGTTCTAGCCGAGTCGAGGAGCATGAGAGGTACATAGCGCAGTGCCACTCGTTGGTCGCCGGTGGCTATTCCTACCGCGGTGACATAGTACACCAGCCAGTCTTCTGGATTGACCGAGCAGTCGTACTTTGGTGTGTCCCTTGGGAGCGAAAATCCCATTGGAACGGTTCATTCCGGATGCACAGTCCGAAACACCTCGGGCCGGCTAGACTTTCCTCCTCCAGCGCACACGATTGTATCAGGAGGTCGATGCATACGTGTGTGTCACACTTTTCCGGCTCGCGTGGGTCTTGTCTCCTCGTCAAATGGGAGTTGGGAGGCGTGAGGCTTCTTTCGGCTTCGCCAGCTAGTTGATGGCGTTGCCCTTGTCCGGCTCCGTCATCCGTAGAACGGTTTCTGTTGGTGACCGTAGTGGCGTCATGCTGATGCTGCCCGTGACCATCCGATCCGCCGCGTGGACGACAGTCCTGCCTCGTACCGTTTGGAGAGGAGGCCTTGCCACCGCCAGCCGCTGATCCGCCATCCGGCGAGGTGGCTGGCTCTTGCTGTTCCCCAAGGCTTGCACCTGCCTCAGCCTACTGCTTGTTGGCTGTTGCGACGAGGAGCTAGACATGCGCCTGCTAGCGATGTAGCTCATCGCCCTCAAGGTGGCTCATCTCAGCGGCGGCTGCTTCTGCAGCCCTCATGTTCTTGGCCGGAGTACTGTAAACTGGCTGAACCACGGGGGTACATGGGTCAGCAACACGGTCCAGTTCTGAGCCAAGGTTATGACCTTGGGGTAGAATCTGCCGGTTGGCACTGGGTAGACGGGCGAAACTATGTGGGGTGTTTTACTCACACATGGTGGTGTTTAGGCGGCGCTGCTGGGTGGCGACATTGTTGTCCTCTTCCAGAAGGTTCTGGCGTGTTGCCTAGCGCGGCCGCAGCTGCTGCCGGATCTACCTCGAGGATGATGGGGTTGCGGCGGTGCTAGATGGAGGTGGCCAGCGGATCTTGGTCTTTTTCTCATGAGGTGGAGCTATTTCCTCTCATGTTGTGCTCCAGAGGTGGGCGGCGGCCTTCGCCTGAGCCTAACATCATGACTTCGATGTTGCCGAGGCCAACCATGGAGCAGAGAAGCCAAGTGGTGCGTCGGAGATGGTGATGACCTCTCAAGGGAAGGCCTCAGAAACGGTGGCGACATAGACGTGGTGCTCGCTGAAGTGCATGACGGAGCTGTCGCTTGGGAAGGTCTCCTCGGAGAAGAACGATGTGTTTTCAATGACGCAGTCGGAGGCGCCGAGAGTGAGGACAAGGCCGGAGGCGTCTCGCTCACCGGTGATGAGCGGAAGTCCCGTCTGAAATATGACCCCAGCAGAAGCGCTGTGTCCCACGGTGGGCGCCAACTGTCGTGGTGTGGAACACGGCAGTGCCATCGGGGATGGCATGAGAGGGGACAATTAGGATGCTATCGGTGGCTATTCTCAATAGGTTGGGCACAAATACTACAAACACAACGATGTACCCATGTACGGAGCCCTCTTGGCGAGGTAACACTCCTACTCCTCCAAGGGTCTACTATCTTGGGGGCGAAAGCCTAGTACAAGTGTTCCTAGAGCTGTTTCCCTAGCTTCTATAGAGAGCTAGAGGAAGAAGATGAACTATCTAAGAACTAATTGAGCGTATTCAACTTACCTAGAACCCTAGCTCTAACCTCCCTTGTATACAGGCTAGGAGGGTTAGATTACAATGTGGTCTCTAGGTTTTATTCTTTGGGCTTTGCTTTTTCAAAGCGGGCCGGCTGGTGGGGTCCAACCGGTGGGCTAGGACCTAGTCAAGCCTCCAATACAGGGGCAGCGCTACAGTGTCCTAGCGCTGTTGCTTTGGGCGTCACCTGGCACTTTACTCGTCAGCCGATGATTTACTCGTCATTTGGTGCTTTAACGGTTAGCCGACAACACTCTCCTCAGCTTCCAGCCTTGGCACTTTGGCACAGATGTCTTCTAGCGCCGGCAGGGCGGCATACCAGCCTGTCCGGTCAGGGGTGCACTTAGTAAGGAGCGTCACCCCCTCCGTATCTTTGTCAGCAGATCCGAGACGGTTGGGTGGAAGTGGCCACCTAGCCGGTTCTTCTAGCCATCCGGCTCGACTAGCCAGCCTGGAAATCTTGAGGGCGGACCATATGGAGCAGTCCACCCGGTTGTGGTCCTTTGTCATGCGGCTATCCGGCCAGGAATCCCTGGAGCTGGCCAGTCAAGCCTGGGTTGGCCTAGCTGGGGGTCAACCCCCGATAAGGTGTGACAATATCCTACCTGGTTTGACCAGAACTGGGAGTTTCCCCCTTATATTAGTCCAGAACCTTCGCTTTTAGGTTATAGCGCATGCCAGCTTAGGGGGAAACATGCACCCGGGGACTAGGTTTTGTATCTTTCAACATAGAACCACACTTTCATGCATGTTCTAGGGACACATGCAAGTTCTGGAGGTATTTTGATGCCCTGGAGCGCGGTTTCCTCCGGAACCCTAATCTATGGGCCTCGGATCGTCTATCCCCCTAGACGTTCTTCTGAGAGGGGTAGACTAGTGTATCTCTCTTTTTTGTGTTTGTTTACGTAATAGGATGATGTAAAACCATGTTGGGTCACAAGGTGTGACAATATCCTACCCGGTTTCACCAGAACAGGGAGTCTCTCCCTTATATCAGTCAAGAACCTTTACTCTTGGGTCATAGCGCATGCCTGCGAAGGGGGACACATGCACCCGGGGACTAGGTTTTGTATCTTTAAACATATAACCACACTTTCATGCATGTGTTAGGGCCACATGCAAGTTCTGGAGGTAGTCCGATGCCCCGAAGCGCGGGTTCCTCCAGAACGCTGATATGTGGGCCTAGGATAGTCTACCCCCTAGACGTTCTTCTGGGAGGGGTAGCCCAGTGTAGATATCTCTTGGTTTGTGTTTGTTTAGGTCATAGGATTATGTAAAACCATGTTGGGTCACAAGGTGTGACAATATCCTACGTGGTTTCACCAGAACGGGGAGATTCCCTTTTATATCGGTCTAGAACCTTTGCTTTTAGGTTACAACGCATGCCTACAAAGGGGACACAGGCACCCGGGAACTAGGTTTTGTATCTTTCAACATAGAACCACACTTTCATGCATGTTCTAGGGCCACATGCAAGTTCTAGAGGTATTCTGATGCCCCGAAACATGGTTTTCTCTAGAACCCTGATATGTAGGCCTCGAATCGTCTACCCCCTAGACGTTCTTCTGAGATGGGTATCCCGGTGTAGCTCTCTCTTGGTTTGTGTTTGTTTGGGTCATAGGATGATGTAAAACCATTTTGGGTCACAAGGTGTGACAATATCCTACCCGGTTTCACCAGAACAGGGAGGTTCCCCCTTATATCACTAAAGAACCTTCACTTTTAGGTTACAGCGCATGCCTATGAAGGGGGGCACATGCACCCGGGGACTAGGTTTTTTATCTTTCAAAATAGAACCACACTTTCATACTAGGTCCACATGCAAGTTCTAGAGGTATTTTGATTCCCCGAAACATGGTTTTCTCTGGAACCCTAATTTGTGGGCCTCAGATCGTCTACCCCCTAGACGTTCTTCTAAGTGGGGTAGCCCGGTGTAGCTCTCTCATGGTTCTTGTTTGTTTATATCATAGGATGATGTAAAACCATGTCGGGTCACAAGGTATGACAATATCTTACCCGGTTTCACTAGAATAGGGAGTTTCCCCTTTATATCAGTCCAAAACCTTTGCTTTTAGGTTACAACGCATGCCAGCGAAGGGGGAACATGCACCCAGGGGCTAGGTTTTGCATATTTAAACATATCACCACACTTTAATGCATTTTATAGGGCCACATGCAAGTTCTGGAGGTATTTCGATGCCCTAAAACGCGGCTTTCTCCGGAACCCTGATCTATGGGCCTCGGATTGTCTACCCCCTAGACGTTCTTCTAAGAGGGGTAGCCTAGCATAGATATTTCTTGGTTTGTATTTGTTTAGGTCATAGGATGATGTAAAACCATATTGGGTCACTAGGTGTGAGAATATCCTACCCGGTTTCATCAGAACTGGGAGTTTCTCCCTTATATTAGTCTGGAACCTTCACTTTTAGGTTACAGCGCATGCCTGCGAAGGGGGACACATGCACCTGGGGACTAGGTGTTGTATCTTTCAATATATCACCACACTTTCTTGCATGTTCTAGGGCCAGATGTAAGTTCTATAGGTATTCCGATGCCCCGAAGCGCGGTTTCCTCCGGAACCCTGATATGTTGGCCTCGGATCATCTACCCCCTAGATGTTCTTCTGAGAGGGGTAGCCCGATGTAGCTCTCTCTTGGTTTGTGTTTTTTTAGGTCACTGTATTATGTAAACCCATGTTGTGTCACAAGGTGTGGCAATATCATACACAGTTTCACCAGAATGGGGAGTTTCCCCCTTATATCAGTCCAGAACATTTGCTTTTAGGTTACAGCGCATGCCTGCGAAGGGGGACACATGCACCTGAGGACTAGGTTTTTGTATCTGTCAACATATCACCACACTTTCATTCATGTGATAGGGCCACATGCAATTTCTGGAGGTATTCTGATGCCCCAAAGCGTGGTTTCCTATAGAACCCCGATCTATGGGCCTCAGATCGTCTACCCCACTAGAAGTTCTTCTGAGAGGGGTATCCCGGTGTAGGTATTCTTGGTTTGTATTTGTTTAGGTCATAGGATGATGTAAAACCATGTTGGCTCACAAGGTGTGACAATATCCTACCCGGTTTCACCGGAATGGGGAGTTTCCCTCTCATATATGTTCAGAACCTTCGCTTTTAGGTTACAGCACATGCCTGCGAAGGGGTACACATGCACCCAGGGCCTAGGCTTTGTATCTTTCAACATGGCACCACACTTTCATGCATGTTCTAGGGCCACATGCAAGTTCTTTAGGTATTCCAATGCCCCAAAGCGCGGTTTCCTCCAGAACCCTGATCTATCGGCATCAGATTGTCTACCGCCCTAGACATTCTTCTGAGCGGGGTAGCTTGTTGTGTGTTTGTTTAGGTCATAGGATGATGTAAAACCATGTTGGGTTACAAGGTTTGACAATATCCTACCCGTTTCACTCGAACGGGGAGTTTCCCCCTTATATCAGTCCAGAACCTTTGCTTTTAGGTTACAACGCATGCCGGCGAAGGGGGACACATGCACTTGGAGACTAGGTTTTGCATCTTTCAACATAACACCACACTTTCATACATGTGCCAGGGACACATGCAAGTTCTGGGGGTATTCCGATGCCCTAAAGCGCGGTTTCCTCCGGAAGCCTGATCTGTGGGCCTCGAATCGTCTACCCCCTAGATGTTCTTGTGTAAGGGGTAACCTAGTGTAGCTCTTAAACAATAGTAACAAATAGTCAACAAAAAGTACACTAAAAACTTAAAATAATTTAAAACATAAATATATGAATTAAAATGAATACAATTAAAAGGAAAAAGGAAAGAAAATGAATAAGTACTAACAGGCGCACGACAAAGGTAGAAGTGCATGGCAAATGAGCCCTTTGCCATGTGTTTCGTTTTTGTTCATGGAAAAGGATCCCTTTGCCGTTTGTTTCAAGTTGGTGCACGGCAAAGAGATGAATTTATTACAAAAAATGGCCCAAACCGACCCCTTTGTGGGATTCGAACCCTGGACTTAATTTTGGCACAGCATGGGCTCTGCCACTACGGTGCGAGTAGTTTGTTGTATATTGTACCTACGTATCCACTTTGTTGTCTCGTGTACGCGTTCTTTGCAGTGTGTTGACACATGGCAAAGGGCTTATTTGTCGTGTGTTGGCACACGACAAAGGGCCGAACCCTAGCTAAAGCCCACAGCAGCCCACCCGAGGGAAATACCGCTTCTTCCATATTCATGCGCCCCCACCACGTCTGCTACGCCGCCACCGACGAAACCTTGTTGTGCCACTCTAACGCCCGCTGTTTCCAGCCCCAACAACCACACCGCCGCCCCCGCTGCAGGCCCGCCCCACCTCGTGCTACCTTCCCTCCCCCCGTCACAGCGCCTTCCTTCCTTCTCCCATTCTCACCGCCGCACCATGGCCTCCCGAGCTCTGTAGGCTCGGTGCAAGGAGGGAGGAGCCCGGCCGGGTGCTCCCCTCCTGGATTGAGCGGCGACCGGCTACCCGCAGCTCCTCCACCCGGGCCGACATCAAGCATCAGGTATCTACTACTAGCTAATTTTTTTCTTTTTTAGTGAATCATATATAATTAGTATGTTGGATTTAGTGGTAGTGTTGTAGATAGTTTCTAGATATATGTTAGCTAAATATGTTGGATTTACTAGTGTGTTGTAGATATATGTTGTCCACATATATTGTAGATATGTAGAACTAGCTAGTGTTGTAGATATTGTTGTAGATATATGTTAGTGGAACTAGCTAAATGGAACTAAATCAATAGAACTAGCTAGTGTTTTAGATAGTGTTGTAGATAGATGTGGAACTAGTATGTTGGATTTAGTGGTAGTTCTAGATAGTATTTGGTGCAATGGTAAATGGAACAAGCTAGTGGACACTAAAATATTTGTGGCATATTTTAGTACATTTCGGTAAGTGATCCCCGGCCATGAATAATATATGTGGCATATATTGGTGCAATGTAAAAACAGAACTAGCGGACACTAAAATGGATAGGTGGAATTTTGTGGCAATTTAAAATGATACACTATTCTCCTTCATGCAGGATATGGATTGAGTTTCAGAGGGACCATCGGTCGAATAGGATTTTGCTGGAGGGTCGTTGGTCTTCTTCACGGGCCATCGATCATGCTTCGAGGGTGAGAATCCATTTGAATCTCTTGTACCTAGTTTTTTTCGTGTCTAGATCACCAAGTTTGTCGTGTTACCTAGGCGTCTCTTCCCGACCGTAAGGGTTACACAGATAAATATGCATTAGTGGTCTCGCATATTTTGAACCATAACTCTTACGGCATTTATCTGGATTGCCAGGGGATGCGTAGTTCGGTACGTTTTCCTTGTTCTACTCCGGACCGAGTTAAGATTTCGGCAGCGCCTCCCCTTTGTTCTCTAGATGCACATCCCTCTCGACTTTTTGTCATGACATGTATCGCGAGAGCAGCGGGGAGGTGCGGCTAAAATTCTGTCTTGGATCAGGGTAGAGCAGGGAAAACATACTCAATCTACGGATCCGGCGGTTGCTAGGACCCTCTTTACCTATTAGAGAGATAAGTGTGTGTATGCCCTAAAATTTGTATTTGTTAAAATCAATCAAACTAATACTGGATATATTTAATGCCATGTTAAATTGAAAGCATTGTATTTGTCTATTTTGGTGCTGATTAGAGAATGAATAATCGTGAGTGGATGTACGATGGAAGAATCAGTCAGTGGAACTATACTCAGGAATGGGGAGAAAAGACCGAGCAGTTCATGAATAGGGCGTTTGACGTCCCTAGCAGACCCAGAACAGTTTTTTGCCCTTGTAGAAAGTGCGCTAATGGAAAACCACAGGACAAGGAAACTATGAGTACTCACCTTCTCAAGTTCGGGTTCACACCGTCCTACCAGACTTGGACTTTCCATGGAGAAAAGTTACCGAAGCATGCTAGGATGGAGGTGCAGGAGATTCAGCCAAGGGGAGAATATGATACTGGGATTGATAAGTGCTTAGAAAACTTGGCTAATGGTAATGTGCCTGAAAGCCCTCATGTAGAGGCAGAGACACCTCAGGATACGGAGACAAGTCAGGAGCCGGAGATAAACACAACGAAGTACTATGAGGTTTTGTTTGCTTCGTAGAAACCCCAACATGTACATGCAGATGTAACCCAACTAGATGCCATCACTCTCCTTCTGTCCTTCAAGTGCCACAAGAACTTGTGCAGAGATGGGTTCGATGAACTTCTGGTGGTCGTTGGCAGCATTCTGCCGAAAGGGCACCTCTTGCCGCAGAACTTCTACTATTCAACCAAATTGCTCAGTGACCTTATGATGTCATCTTAGTAGATACACGCTTGTCCAAAGGGATGCATGCTATTCACAAAGAAGCATGCTGACACAAATTATTTTATCCATTGCAAATCCTCTAGGTTCTTAGAGGTTGACCCCAATGGTGATGGTCAGAAGAGGTAGGCCGTGGTTGTGCAGAAGATCCTCTGGTATCTTCCAGTCCTACCGAGGATCCAGTAGCTCTTCATGAATGAGGATACTGCCGAACACATGCAATGGACCATAGAAGGGAATAGATACCTCAACAAGATGATACATCCGTCGGATGGTAGTGCATGGAAGAACTTTGTCATTAAATATCCACTAAAAGCCAGTGACTCGAGGAGCGTAGAAGTTGCGATATCTAACGATGGGTTCAATCCATATGGTATGTCAGCTGCAACATATAGTTGTTGGCCAGTGTTCATTATTCCCCTGAACCTCCTCCTGGCATCTGCATGATATTAGAGGAAATGTTTGTGTCGATTATAATCTTAGGGCCAAAATACCCAGGTAAGAACATGAACGTGTACCTAGAACCACTGGTGGATGACTTGTTTCGTGGCTAGGAAGGTCATGGGATCCGAACATATGATGCAGCAAAGAAGGAGCACTTCGATATGTATTTCTGGTACCACACATCCCTGCATGACCTACCAGCACGTGCTTTGTTCTGCGGGTGGTGTACACATGGGAAGTGTCCTTGCCTAGTGTGTAGGTAGGCTGTGACTTTCTTCTGGCTTGATAATGGAGGCAAGTATTCCTGCTTTGATGAACTCGATAATTCCTTAACGAGAATCATAAATACAGGAGTGATAAAAAGAGTTTCGAGAAAGGCCGTGTTGTCCATGACCCGAAGACACTTCTGAAGACCGGACATTAAATCAAGGCTGAGTTAGAAGCCCTCTAGCCTAGCCCCAATGGGAATGGTTTCTTGGAATATGGGGAGATGCACCAATGGACCCACATTCCGTGCTTATGGAAGCTCCTTTACTTTAAGTATCTCGAGCTCCTGCATAACATAGATATAATGCACACTGAAAATAATATCGGCGAGGCCCTTTGGAGCACAATCATGGATATTTAGAAGACGAAGGATAACATCAAGGCTCGAATTGATCAAGAAAAATGGTGCGATAGGCCAAATTTGAACGTGCAGCCACCTGCTGACGCCAAAAAAGGGTGGACTAAGCCAAAGGCTCCGTTTTGCCCAACAAAGCCCCCCAAAAGGGAGATATTCCAATGGATCACGTAATGTTTGTTTTTCCCTGATGGGTACGCAGCCAACTAGATGAGGGGTGTGAACATGCTGACATTGATTGGGCATTAGCTAGTTTCAGTTTCATTAGCTAGACGCACCAAGGATCTTTTCGATAAGGGCGGTGGTTTCTGTTTAATTAGCTGGTTTTGTGGTTTGGTACTATTCTATCCAACTTTGCTTGCACTGCTGACATTCATTGGTCATTTCTTGTTCTAAACTTCTCGTGCTAAACTTGTACACAAGAACCGACAAAGATATGAATCCCGAGCTAAGAAAAATTGCTAGGGGCTTTAACCATTCCGTCAATACATTCAATGCTTATGACGTGAACAGGTATCGCTTCCATACCCATGAATACACAACAAACTGGCCCAACCAGAAGACAATAAATAGCGGCGTGGTATGTAAAGGTGATGATGGACTCCATTACTATGGAAGAGTCTAGGGTATATACGAGCTGAATTACGGGTTTAACAAAGGGCTAAATCCTGTCATATTCAAATGCCATTGGTTCGACCCATGTTAGGTGAGACGGGATCCTGAAATTGGATTGGTCGAAGTTGAAAGAAGCTACATGCCTGAAAGGGAGAGGATGTGTACATTTTGGATTTGTAGAAGTTGAAAGAAGCTACATGCCTGAAAGGGAGAGGATGTGTACATTTTGGCTACTCAGGCCTTCCAAGTATACTATCTCCCATACCCGTGCAAAATCAGACAAAACGTCCACAGGGATGGGATGTTGAGATAATGATAGCTTCACACAATAGGCCACCCCCGCCAAACAAGGACGATTACCGCCATGTATACCCCTCAACAAAGGATGACGAGTTTTCTTAGGAAGAAGGGCTTCCCGGTTTTTCACTATCGACTTGTCAGCCGATGATGACATGATCGTAGATGATGAACAAGAAGATGCGAGCATGGAGGAAGACAATGCAGAACATGAATTTGAGGATGTTCGTGACAAGCAAGCCATGAGTTTGCTCGAGGTGTTCAAAATAGGCATTGACCTTGATCCAAAGGGACCACCTCCAGGTTTCATTAATGATTATTGGTGCAACAAGCCTGATAGCGATGATGAAACATGTGGTATAATTACTAATGTTGACATAGGCTTCTAATCTATGTAGTAGTAATTGTGAGGCTAGCCTTTTTGTAATAACTCTGTGTAATAGTGATTGTGGAGCTGGTTTATTTGTAAGAACTATGTGCTATGTTTGTAAGAACTCCGCTATTTGTTGCTTTTAATAATGTTTATCTATTTACATTATTGCTGCTTTCACTAGTATTCATCTATTTACATATTTGTTGCTTTTATAAATATTCATCTATTTACATTGCGTACTAATAAACTACTGTTTTCATTGTGTTTGTAGGTGATTGAAACATGCTAGGAGGAAAGGACAAGGGCAAGGGCATTCAAAAAAAGCTCAAGAACTTGGCGGACCTTGTGACGGATCCGAGTGGTTCGAAAGCTTCAGCATCAGCTTCGAGGCGTGGGAGGCAGGATCCTAGCCCCGCTCTTACTAGCCCCCCATTCGAGGATGAGGAGGATGCTGATGACGGTGAGCAAGAGGGCGAGGAGCACGAGGACCATGGGAAGGACGAGCAGGAGGACCGTTGGGAGGACGAGTAGGAGGAGGGTGGGGAGGATGAGCATGAGAAGGACTTGGAGGACCACTCAGAGGATGAGGGGTTGGGGGATTACCGGTTGAGGTTGACGTCAACCTAATTTGGGAACTGCCGGTGGAGGAGTAGTACATGTCACCCTTCAAAAAGTTAAAGCCACGTGACAAGAAGTTGTATAAGTGTGGGATAATGAGACTCCCCAAGCTAAAATTATGTCCCCATAGGAGTGTTGTTATCGTGCCCGCTGGAAAGAGGTAAATGTTGATTTTGGCTTTTCATTAAAGAAATTTCATCATTATCGAAATATTCATCACATACATACTAATTTTGGCATTTCATTGTGCGGTTCATTCATGTATGAGGATCCTAGTCGTTGTTCGGGATGTATCTACGCGAACATCCTTGGAATCCTTATTAGGCACAATTTCCTTGGGCTTGTCGATCTCCCTAGTGGTGGCGTCGACATAGCTTGGACTTGGAAGCACTACAGCTACGCCTCGGATCTGGATGGCGATTGCGACAACATGCAGGAGGTGGTTGTACAAATTTTCTAGGTATGTGACTTTTGACTTCTTAGCATTCAAACACTCCAAGGTTGACAATAGATGCACTAATGGCTTTGGCCCCTTTTTTATCTATGTGAATTGTTTTAGCGATACTTCACGAGATGTGTAAGAGGAGGGTGACTGTCATGCACTACGAGCCACATGTTCAGTGCGTACACAACTGGCATGCAGACCACAATGTTTGCATGGATAAGGACAAGGCTCGGCAAACGCTCAGAGCACCGTGGCAGTACCTGCAGGTAGTTGCATTTCTGTGTTTTTAATTTCTTGACTGCCATGTAGTTTTTGTTGTACTAATGGGTGTATCTTGTGTATGTATAACCCTCCTCAGTATATCGGTAGCGATAGACGGTGCTTTTTCGCGATGGTAATGTGGTGGACGTGCCCCAAGTACCTCTAGAAGCACGAGGACACAAAGAAGAAGTGGGACGAGATGGGAGCTAGATCACATATCCAAGGCAGCATCCCCCTCACCCTTCACATCCAAAGAGAGGTGAGAAAATGTTTCCTTCATTCTTTGCTTTCACGTTATTGTTTACTCCACAAGGGTGTCCCCTTCACTTAATTACATGTTCTCTTTCGTAGGAAATTATAACAGGCGTGAAGCCAAGCTTATTTGGACTTTATCAAAAGATGAAGACCAGGAAGACGTCGCATCCTAAGACGGGGTCCATGTGGGTCAACGATGTATCCGACGTCTGGTGGACAACGTACATCACGAGGTACAAGGCGAAGCACGGTGAGAACTTTGATCCACTCACCGAGGAGTTTGACCTCGAGGTTGCGGTGCTGGCGAGAGAAGGCCTAAAGCATGGCCTCCTATGGATTGGTGATGGGTCTGTCGACCCAATGACTATACGCTAGGTACAAACCTTCCCACGGGCTTCAGATCTAGCTGCCGACCTCTTACATGTATATTCTTCCTTGGTCCTCTACGCTTAGTTACACGTTTTCCATTGCAATGTTAATGACATCACGGCAACACAATGTAGACAGATATGGAAGCAAGGGAACAGAAAATCTGAGAGGAGTACGAGCATTGGTAGGCGCAAATGGAGTAGCAACTGGTGCAGATGCAGCAGCAGATGATGAGCTAGTTTGTGAACCAGCAACTTCTGACTGCTCCACCGGGGAGTATTCCTACTCCTCCTTTCTCCTTCTCGTGGGTAAGTGGTTAACTTAACATCTCCATCTTATTTTCTCTTGTCTTATTGTTTAATGCTCGCAATATATTCCCCATGTTGTAGTTTCTTGGGTACAAACTAGGTGGGTCGGTGAGCGGATCAAACGTGCCACCCACCCAGGCACCGCACGGTCAGAGCCCGATGACTCCTCATACCCTTGCGAATCTGAACATCATATGGAGCCTGATGCAATTTCCAGCTGAGTTCTCCTACACTTGTGCCTCGCTTCTAGGTTGTAGGATGCAATGTCAATGTGAAAATATAGCAATGCCATGTCACATGTAGAATTTTCAACTTGAAAATGCAAAATTTACTCTAATGTGAGACACTTGTACAATTCCATGTCATTATGAAATTTTTAGCCATGCCACTTGTAGAAAATGTAGCAATCTCATGATTTTTCTTTTGACCTTGTAGGAGAAGGACACAAAGGAGACGGAGAAGGACATGGTTAGCTACCATCAAGGTTAGTTCTCCTAAATTTGTCACGTGTTCAAAATGTAGCCATTCCATGAGACTTGTCAAATTCATGTACTCATCGAAATTTACTTGTCGAATTCATGAACTTGTCTAATTCTTTGCCATTAACTTTTCATATTCATGTACTTGTCAAATTTTACTTGTCATTTTCATTTAGTTTTGCTTTCGAACTTTTAGGATCTCATCGAGGATGCATTCATGGATTTGTCGCACTTGATCTTGAGGAGAACTTGATGGTGATGATCTTGTGATGGTCATGTTGTGGACAAATTTGTGGTTATGCACATGGTGATGATCTACAACACTTGTAGCTCAAATTTGTTATATTTGTGGTGGTTGCATGTTGATGATGTGCATTTGAACACTTATGATCTTGTTTTGATCATGTTTATATGTGTGAAGATCTTGTGATCATGTTTGGTATGATACAAGTGATCAATATTATATGTGTGATGATCTTGTGTCATGTTTGGTATATATTGTGTATTTAAATACAGGTAATAACAAAAAATAGAAAAAAATGGAAATTTTTGGGGCCTTTGTCGTGTATATGCACATGGAAAATGACATATGGTCATTTTGTCGTGTGCATGCACACGGCAAAGGCGCCATGCGTCAAAATATGAGAGGCATGGAGGGGCAGCTCCAGGGCCTTTGTCATGCGTGGATAGGCATATGCGCACGGCAAAGGAGAGAGCACGACAACATTTAAGGTGCATGACAAAGGTTGGTACACGACAACGTATTCCTGGATCACGGCAAAGACTGTAACACGACAAACATTTCCTAGCTCACTACAACGAGTGTAACACGGCATAGGACCGACGGCTCACGGAAAATATTTGATCACGGCAAAGGCCTACTGACAATGTCACCCCGTCATTCTCTCCTTATCCTACTTTACTTTGCCACGTATTACGAAAGACGCATGGCAAAGGTCTTTGCCGTATGGATACGTGAGAGCTCATGGCAAAGCCTCTTTACCGTCGCCCACATTATCGTGTCGTCTTTGCCATTCTTCGATTGATGGCAACGGCTTTGTCGAGTGAGTTTGAGCCTTTGCCGTGTGTTCCTCGTACATGTCAATGCAGTGAAATCCGGTACTGGCCCAGCCCATCGTGCTAAGGAATGACAACCCTCAACGATCATCCTGGTTCACGTACAAGTTCGTGTCTATCTGTTTTTAGGATGCACGCATCATGTACACTTGAATCAACACTAGGTAGGGACCAAAGTACCTGAAGGAGAGCTTCAGATTGGATCATTGAGCCATCGATGTCTGCACATACGACTGGAGTTTCAGGTATACACTGTCGCCCAGGGAGAATTCATGTGCAGAGTGATTTTTGTCTGCCTGTTGCTTCATCCGTAGTTCTGCACGCTCCAGATGCTGGCGAATGAGTGGAAGCATCACTGCCCTTTCTTTGATCCATACATCCACTTCAGCGTTGCCTGTAGCATTAGTGGGCGACATGCCAAATTGCCTCGGTGTTTGACCAAAGAGTACCTCAAATGGAGAATGTCCCAAGGTTGAATGGTGGGTTGTGTTGTACCAGAACTCGGCTAGTGGCAGCCATTGAGCACACTATTTGGGGTTTACGTGTATCATGCAACGCATATACATCTACATGTATTGGTTGAGACGCTCTGTCTAGCTGTCTAACTGGGGGTGGTATGACAAACTCAGGTTCAGAGTTGCATCTGCCTTTTTGAACAAGTTCTACCAGAATGCGCCGATAAAGATTTAATCCCTGTCTGATATCAAGGTCTGAGGCATACCGTGGCGGCTGTACACATTGTTGATGAAAGCCAGAGCCATAGTTTGAGCTGTGAATGGATGACGTAGTGGAAAAAAATGTCCATATTTGGAGAACTTGTCAACTATCACCAGAATTGTATCATATTTCTTCGATAGTGGAAATCCTTCTACGAAATCTAGGCTCACAGTATGCAAAGCATCAGGTGGAATAGGAAGTGGTTGCAATCGCCCCGGTGTGTACACCCTCTCTGTCTTGGCTTGTTGACAAACAGTGCATACCTAGATGTATTTGGTGATGGTGTCCTTCATCTTGGGCCAGGAAAATAGTTTCTTCACCTTTTCATATGTCCCCAAAATGCCTGAATGTCCTCCCACTACACTAGAGTGTAGGGCCAGCAACATCGCTTGTTGAGCTTCTAGATGATTTCCCAGCCAAATCCTCCCTTTGTAACGAATGAGGCCATACTTAAGACTATAGCTGAGCTCATTTATGTCATTCACAGCCAATTTAGTGAACAAGGATTTGGCATGAGCATCCTTGTTGTACCCCTCCAGGATGATCTCCAGCCACTTAGGCTGCACAGTGGAGACAACTAGTAACTGTTCTGACTGTGGTCTTCTGGACAAGGCGTATGCAGCTAGATTGGTGATGCCTTTCTTGTAACAAATTTTTTATTGGAATCCCATGAGTTTGAAAAATGCTTTATTTTGCACACTTGTGTTGAATTTGTGTTCCCCTAAGTGGATCAGACTGTGCTGATCAGTGTGGATAGTGAAAGTTTTGTGTTGCAGATAGCTCTTCCATTTATCTAGTGACAACAATATGGACAAACATTATTTATCATATATAGATAGTGCTTGATGTTTAGGCCCTAGGGTTAGGATGAGGAACGCTAAGGGATGCCCTTGTTGCATCAACGTTGATCCCACTCCAATTGCACATGCATCAGTCTCCAGCACAAATTATTTTGTGAAATCAGTCAGAGCTAGGACTGGTGCATTAGTGAGTGCATGCTTCAGCGACAGAAATGCCTCATGTACTAGAGGAGACCACACATATGGCATGTTCTTGCATAGAAGATGTGTGAGAGGGTTGCATATGATCCCATAATTCCTGATGAATTTCCTATAGTACCCAACCAGACCCAAGAATCATCTGAGTTGTTTCACATTAATAGGATGAGGCCAGTTCTTGATAGCTTCAATTTTGGATGGATCTGTGGCCACTCCATTGGCTCCAATTGATATGTCCATTTTGCATCACTATTCTATATCATAATTTACTGTTATTCATTGATATATTTCATATTAAGAGATGATACTTATGTAATTTCATCTATTTTTGCATGGTTGATGACTATTGGAGCATGGACCGCTGCAGTCACGATTCTGATGGCAAAGGTGTTGTTTGGAGGCAAAATTCGCGAAGATCCGAAAATCCGGGAAAATACATGGAAAATCCTATTTTTCTAGAAGACGAAGGAAGCCAGAAGGGGAACCTGAGGTGGGCCACAGGGGGCCCACCAACCCCTGGCGCGGGCCAGCCTAGGCCACGCCACCAGGTGGTGTGGTCACCCTGGTCCACCCCTAGCTCTCCCCTCTGGCGTATATAATCCTCCCGAAACCTTAATACTCGGGGAGCGACCACAGAAAGATTCCGCCGCCTCTACGGGGAGGAAAACATCGAGAGAGAAAGATCTCTCCGGTAGACAGATTTCTGCTGGGGGAATTCCTTCCCGGAGAGGGGAGATCATCGCCATCAACACAACCGTCAAGCTGGACTTCATCGGGATCATCATCATCACCATCACCACCATCATCACCATCATCACCCTCATCACCATCTCCATATTGCAGTAACAATTGGGTTGAATCTTACATAGTTCTTAGGGGAAACTTTCCCGGTGTTGATTACTCCTTGTAGTTGATGCTATTGAGTGAACCATCTAATTATTGTTTATGTTCAGATTATTATACATAATTATTCCATCTCTAATCATGATCCATATGATGTCTTGTGAGTAGTTCGTTTTGTTCTTGAGGACATGGGAGAAGTCATGTTGTTAGTAGTGGACATGCGTTGAGAAAGATTCAATAGTTTGATATTTAAGTTGTGGTGTACTTCTTTTAGTGGTGTCATGTGAACGTCGACTACATGACACTTCACCTATATGGGTCTAGGGGAATGCATTGTATATTTGGCTACTAATCGTAGGGGTTGCTGGAGTGACAGAAACCTGAATGCCCGTTAGGAAACCATTGCACAAGGGACTTCAGGGTCTTAGAGTTTAAAGCTGTGGTTAGGTTTCTACCTTAATTACTTTCTTGTACTTATGGATGTTTGCAAGGGGTATAATCACAAGTATGTATTAGTCCTAGGAAGGTCGGTACATTAGCACAGGTTCACCCACACAACACTTAGCAAGCTAAAGAAGATTCATCAACTATATGAAGCGAAAGCACTTGACAGTCTTCCCATGTGTCCTCGAGAACATTTGATCATCTTAAGTAATACAAACGGCTTGTCCTTTGCTGAATAACGGATTGGGCCACTTGCTGCAATTATTCTTATTGTCTTTTATTTACTCGTACTTTATTTACTTGCTTTATCGAAAACCCCTAAAAATCCGTTTGCTAAGTATTTGCAGAGAATTCCTGATCCATACCACTAGCCAGCACCTTCTGCTCCTCGTTGGGTTCGACACTCTTACTTATCAAAAATACTGCGATACACCCCCTATACTTGTGGGTCATCAAGACTATTTTATGGCACCGTTGCCGGGGAGTGAAGCGCTATTGGAGAGCAGAACTGGTAAAGGAAACTTCTACTGTGAGTATCGTTTACTTCTATTAGTTGCTTTATTTTCGTTATGGATAATTCGCTGAGTTTCTTATTTCGTAATGATACTACCATAGCTAAGGTAGTAGATGAACCACCACCTGCTGAGAATGATGCTTTTAAAATACCTACAAGAATTATTGATCATGTTATGGATAACTATTATGTTGGGGATGGAACTGTCCATCCCGGTGATCATTTACTCTTTATACACAAATTATGTGGGTTGTTCGAGTGTGTAGGTATTACTACGGATCAAGTTAAGAAGAAGTTATTCTCATTATCACTAAAAGGAAGAGCTGAGGAATGGTATAAGCTGCTGAAGAATGGTCAAGCTCTTGAATGGGAGGAAATAGTACCTCTCTTTTATTCAAAGTTTTATCCTCCTAGTGAGATTCATAAATATCGGAATCAAATATACAACTTTTGGCCTCTTGATGGAGAGAGTACAACTCAAGCTTGGGGGAGATTGAAGTTACTAATGCTCAAATGTCCCATTCATGAGCTCCCCAACAATATTATTATAAATAACTTTAATGCAAGGCTTTCTCTTCATGATAAGGATTTATTGGATGCTTCTTGTGCTGGATCATTCACTCGCATGGAAGAAGAAGCTAAATGGGATCTTCTGTACCGTATTCAAGATAATGCTGAAGCTTGGGAGAATGACAAAAGTAGAAAGTCAGGTATAAATTATGATTATGAATGCATTGAATCTTTTTATGGGAACTGATGACTTTCAAAATATTAAAAATGCTTATGGTCTAGACTCTCAAGCTATTGCTACTTATTTCAAGGCTTTTGCTTCCTACATTGAAGTGCCTAAAAAGAAGTGGAATAAGTATCATGAACCTTATAAAGATGTTGCTAAGAGTGTTCCTGCAAGAAATACTGAAGTTTATACTGCTAATCATGTTTAACCTGAACCTTATATTGAGAAAATTCCTGTCCCAGTTAAGATAAAGGAACATTCTATGATAGCTAGTATGGTTAATGAAAGTACAAATAGAGCTATTGAACCTTATAAACAAATGGATGATGAACCTATAATATAAAATGTGAAAGACTTTGTCACTAAATATGTAGAAGAGGGACACACTATCCTTGGTAAGGATACCTCTAATATTATTTCACAAAGTAGTGTTATGAGAGCTAGTATTCCTGTGTTTTCTGTTAGAATAAGTGATCATTGTTACGATGGTCCTTGTGATAGTTATATTGTTAAGTTTATGCATGATACTGAAAGCTACTATGAGAGAGGGAAAAGTGTTCTTATGTATCTCAATAATATCAAGTTTCCTCGTTTTATGCTGAAAGTTTTTATGTTGCACTTCTTTTGCCTTCCTATGCTAGCAGTCTCTAGTTTCAACAACTTGTTTGTTTACAATATTCCCTTGCATAGAAAGTGGGTTAGACTTAAACGTGTGTATTTTTGCTTCTTAATGCTCTCTTTCACTTCAATTCATATTCCTAAGTGAGCACCATCAAAATTATCATGCCCATCTT
This sequence comes from Avena insularis, assembly GCA_023614405.1. Taxonomy (NCBI): domain Eukaryota; kingdom Viridiplantae; phylum Streptophyta; class Magnoliopsida; order Poales; family Poaceae; genus Avena; species Avena insularis. Next base: position 393,667,239 of record CM042690.1, on the reverse strand, counting down.
AATGGCTATAAAGAAAGAGCTTTTTGGGAGACAACCCAATTTATTTTTGCTTTCAGTTTGTGTTTGTTTCTTTGAGTCTTGGAAGTTATTACTTCGGTAAATAACTTTGTTTTTGTGTCAAGATCAACCTCTAATGAGAGAGAAGTAAGATTTGGGGAAGATGCTGTCCCGAAACAGATTTTTGTGCTTCACCGTAAAAATTTGTGAGAGATCTCTGTCTGTCGGATTGAGCTATAATTTCTTGTTCTTCTGCCCCGGGTTGTTATTTAACTTTCGTTAGTTTTGCACTTTTTGATTTCAGCAACAGAAGATTTTCGAAAAAATTGATCTTTACCTGCTGGTCTGTTTTGACAGATTTTCCCACTCTTGCATTTGCTTCTTTATTTGACTTCCTTTTTGAATTATTTTTGGGTTTTCGGAAGGAGTTGCTACAGTAGCTTATGTTTTGATGGTTTTCAGTTGAAGTTGAACTCAAAAGGTTTTATCACTTCACTTATACTAATGTTGCTAATGAGAATTGTGTGAAGTTTTGTGTGAAAGAAATTTCCAGGTAGTGGAGGTAATGGTGTAATGAGAAAGTGAAAGGTTTCATGACTCACAATAAGTGTATGAAGATGAAGATATTGATGTTATTCAAGTTGTGACTCCGGAAAAATCTGCTAAAAATCAAATTCAGAGACCTACAGAGTCTGTTTTCGAATAGGTAACAGTTCTGGTAAGAAAAGTTCCTTGAAAGATCTGTCCAGTTATATTTTTGCAGTTTTTATCCAACAAGGAAAGTTACGAAGCGAAAGAGGGACGGGAACGGAGCCAGGGTGGCCCACACCACCCTATGGCGCGGGCCCACCCCTGGCCACGCCACCAAGGGGTGTCGCCACTCCGGACTCTGTCTCCGACCCGTTTTCTCCCAGTACCTTCCTTTTGTTATGAAACTTCGTAATATATAATCCCCCCGGATCTCCTGAGGTCGTATATCATGTTCTCGTTGTGTTTTCGTTCCGATCTACTTCTACTAGGAACTATTCTTGAAAGTTATAAGCACGATGGTGTCCGCCAAGGATAAGGGAAAGGAGCCTATGGAGGAAGATCTCCAAGACCCCGGTCAAGAGGAGGAGATCAAGAGTGAAGATGAAGAGGAGCAAGGCCAACATCCGAACAGTGGCACTACCATTGCAAGCATTGGAGTGGTGACAAAACCTACCTTGGTTAGAAGGACTGCACGGATGCAGACTGGAGGGAAAACTCCTCGTCACTGTTTGGCTCCACGATCACTTCCTCCATGCACCAAGAATCCTTTCCATACTCTTATCCATGAGTATCAATACCAGAATATGCCCAAGGAGAAACTACCCTCCAATTGGGATTTGCCTCGTTCTAGCCATGCAGGAAAAGAAGACTTCAAGGAGAAAGAGTGGGGAAAGAATCGGAAGAGCTGGAATTCTCAACTCGACATGATCATGAGACGCATTGAGGAAAACTCACAGCTGATTCGTAATCTCACCTTCGAGATTGAGGATTTGGGGAAACTGATCAAAGAGCTCATCGAGAGAATACCACCACTACCGAAGGAGTAATTCGTCATCAGGTTTGGCATCCCCTTGGTTTGTTCCAAGCTTGGGGGAGTGCCGCGGTATCACATCACTATCTTGTATCTTTTTACCTTTTTAGTAGAGTCATATCATGAATAGAGAAGTTATCATATAGGATGGTTTGCATTATGGAAGTGTCCCCTCTCTCGTTAGATATGTATCCCTTGGGGTGAGTTGCCATTATGGAATATTAATGAGAAGTTCTATCATTTACTCTTTTACATATATTATAATAGTTTTCAATTCATGGTTATATGATTGATCTTGTTGCTAGTATTGGTATCACTTTGGGATCATTGAGTTAATTTAGTTGGTTTTGGCAAACCTGGCTCGGTCAGTAGCAACACTATTTTTGAGAGTTGAATGAAAAAGATAAAAGTACTCTTAAAGAAATATAATTTCATCATCTTTCTTTCTTGATTTGCTCATAAGTTTAGTATTCTCTAGTTAAGATCTTTTGTGATTCCAAGGAAGATTGCATGTTTATCTTTATCACTTTTGTGTTTGTTTGTTTCCTTCAACTCTTATACTTGCTACCCAGCCTTGCTAGCCAAAAACCTATACTGAGAGGGAATTCTTTTCGTGCATCCAATCCTTAAACCAAAACCTATGCCATTTGTGTCCACCATACCTACCTATTAGCATTATTGCTATTCCAAGTAAATTCTTGCTTTTATCTACCTTCCAAATTAAACTTGTTATGAGAAAATTAGTGATTAAAGCTCTCATGAACTTGATGCCACACCTTACTTTCTTGCAATTAATAAACTTGAACCATTGTGTCCATCTTTGTTGTGTATATGCTTGCGCTTTATAAGTTGAAGTTAGCAGAACCATGTATCATGGGGAACGCTTTCAACATTGCACTGGTACTTTGTACCTCGTTGATATCATGATTCTTTTGCCTATGGATCCTGGCGGTGTGAAATAAAAGGGGAACTTGTAAGATCATGGAGTTTTTATGTGTGTTAGAGAAACGCCTGGGCCACTAGCCTAAGCCATGCTTAATCATGGTGGAAACTTGAAGCATAACTATAGTTAGCATTCTATGAAGCATCCTCAATAAAAACCTATGCAAATATCAAATAAAAAGATCGCTGAGATGCTCATTGTTTGCTTGCCTTGTCATTTTGATTATGGGATAGCTCCTGTGTCATGTGCAAGGGGTACCCCGTTGGCGGTTCTCTATGATACATATGTATTTACAATGACAAGAGCTTACTCGTGACTGAAGTTGAGTAGCATGAGGTTCGGGCTTCATAAGTAAGGGGCATGGGACTTCAATTTATAACTTGTCAAGCATATCCTCTTAGTTGTGTCACTTTAACTTTAATCACCCAAAAGATGCCTATGATAGGGGCAATGAGAGCTGAAAGCTAATAAGTACCATAATTTTTGGAAGCTCTTTATGAAACTTGAAATCCCTGCTTCCCTCTGCGAAGGGCCTTTCTTTTACCTTTTAGTTGAGTCAGTAAACCTATTCCCTTCTATCTCAGCAAGTATTTTGAGTTGTTGTGTTTCATTCGTTCATATGATGATTTATTCAATCATGTTTCTTATGTTCCTTGTTTAGCACATTGCTCTTATCTTGGTGTTTACTACTTTGAAAGCTACCATTGGAAATCAGTTATTTGTGAACTCCAGCAATTTATCAACTATTCTTCGACCAAGAGCTAAGTTTGGCATTACCAATTATGATTTACTTTATGTATCTTTATTGTGTTTCCTTTACTTATTGCAAGTTAAGTTATATAATAGGGAGTTGTCTTCTATTATGATATATGTATTGATGAACGTGATGCTTCTTGTCCGTATTCTTTTATCAACTCATCACTCCATAAACCTGAGGCCATGTTTATTGAGCTCAGTTTCGCTTGGGGACAAGCGAAGTCTAACCTTGGGGGCAGTTGATACGTCCATTTTGCATCACTATTCTATAACATAATTTACTGTTATTCATTGATATATTTCATATTAAAAGATGATACTTATGTAATTTCATCTGTTTTTGCATGGTTGATGACTTTTGGAGCATGGACCGCTGCAGTCAGGATTCTGATGGAAAAGGTGCTGTTTGGAGGCATAATTCGCGAAGATCAGAAAATCCAGGAAAATACATGGAAAATCCTATTTTTCCAGAAGGGGAACCTGAGGTGGGCCATAGGGGGCCCACACCACCCCCTGGCGTGGGCTAGCCTAGGCCGCGCCACCAGGTGGTATGGCTGCCCTGGTCCACCCCTGGCTCTCCCCTATGGCATATATAATCCTCCCGAAACCCTAATAATCAGGGAGCGACCATAGAAAGATTCCGCCGCCTCTGCGGGGCGTAAAACACCGAGCGAGAAAGATCTCTCCGGCAGACAGATTTCTGCTGGGGGAATTCCTTCCCGGAGAGGGGAGATCGTCGCCATCAACACCACCATCAAGCTGGACTTCATCGGGATCATCATCATCATCACCACCATCATCACCATCAGCACCCTCATCACCATCTCCATATTGCTGTAACAATTGGGTTGAATCTTGCATAGTTCTTAGGGGAACCTTTCCCGGTGTTGATTACTCCTTGTAGTTGATGCTATTGAGTGAACCATTGAATTATTGTTTATGTTCAGATTTGTTATACATCATTATTCCATCTCTGCTCATGATCCATATGATGTCTTGTGAGTAGTTCGTTTTGTTCTTGAGGACATGGGAGAAGTCATGTTGTTAGTAGTGGAGTTGCGTTGAGAAAGATTCAATAGTTTGATATTTAAGTTGTGGTGTACTTCTTCTAGTGGTGTCATGTGAACGTCGACTACATGACACTTCACTTATATGGGCCTAGGGGAATGCACTGTGTATTTGGCTACTAATCATAGGGGATGCCGGAGTGACAGAAACCTGAACCCCCGTTAGGAAACCATTGCACAAGGGACGTCAGGGTCTTAGAGTTTAAAGTTGTGGTTAGGTTTCTACCTTAATTACTTTCTTGTACTTACGGATGTTTGCAAGGGGTATAATCACAAGTATATATTAGTCCTAGGAAGGTCGGAACATTAGCACAGGTTCACCCACACAACACTTAGCAAGCTAAAGAAGATTAATCAACTATATGAAGCGAAAGCACTTAACAGTCTTCACATGTATCCTCGAGAACATTTGGTCATCTTAAGTAATACAACCGGCTTGTCCTTTGCCGAATAAAGGATTGGGCCACTTGCTGCAATTATTCTTATTGTCTTTTATTTACTCGTACTTTATTTACTTGCTTTATCAAAAACCCCTAAAAATCGGTTTGCTAAGTATTTGCAGAGAATTCCTGATCCATACCACTAGCCAGCACCTTCTGCTCCTCGTTGGGTTCGACACTCTTACTTATCAAAAATACTGCGATACACCCCCTATACTTGTGGGTCATCACCAATTATGTTCCCCTAGTATTCTAATGATTGATGTGCAAAGGAACATTTGCTCTTCTTGATGAACATCTTGTTGGCATGTAATAGTTGAAACACTGCCTGCAGATGTTTGTGATGTTCCTCTATGGAGCAGCTAAAGATTAGAATATCATCCACAAACACTAGTACATGACTGCTTAAAATGTAGAAGGAGCACATGATAGGCCAAAAGGCATCACTCTGAACTCATAATGGCCACTGTGTGTTTTGAAAGAAGTTTTGGCTTCATCCTTTGGTGTCATACGAATCTGATTGTAGCCTGAGTGCAGATCCAGCTTGGTATTTTTTTTTGCTCCAGCTAATTCAGCCAACAGTTTCTCCACCACTGGCATTGGGTACCTATCTTTGATAAACTGCATTGAGTTGTCTATAATTCACACAAAACATCCCAGTCCCATCTTTCGTTTTGACAAGCAAGACTGGTGATGCAAAGGGACTTTTGTTATGCTGAATAATTACTTGTTTGAGAATTTCCTTTACTTGCTTCGCTATCTCATTTTTGTTGTTGTGGAGAATACCTATAGGGCTTCACATTCACTAGTTCGAAACCTGGCATGAGTGTGATTTTGTAATCATATATCCTGTGTGGAGGAAGGCCTGATGGCACACTAAAACAGTGTTCATTCCCTTCTAGCAGCTAACTAATTTCAGGTGGTATGGAGGTATCTACTGATGGGTGGATAACTGAATGTAGATCTATAATGTGAGACATAGTCATTTGCTCCTCCATTTCTGCTAGATCAGTCATAGTGATTGGCTCACAAGCTGAAGCATCAACTTTCACCCCTCTAACTATTACTTTGACTCCATGTTGCTTTATTCTGAAAGTCTTCTTTGTCCAGTCAATCCACATGGCCCCCAATGACTGCAGCCAGTCCTTGCCCACAATGATGTCATAATGTGGCAAGTTAATTATCCTGAAATAACTGACAAATGTTGCTTGTTGGCATTTCCACTGCACTTCTTGCACTCCTGTTGTCACCATAGTTCTTGCTCCTTTAGGCGTTGTAACTGTCACTGCAGGAATTTGCACAATTGGCAGATTCAGTGCCTTGACTGCTTCTGCACTGATAAAGCTTCCACAACTGCCAAAACCTACCAACAACAGGACTTTCTTGCCAGTAATTGATCCTTGCATCCTGAAGCTCTTCTCTGAACTGTTCCTATCATTGCACATTTGGAGACATGACAAAGAGACTCACTATTGCTGCTGCTTGCCCCTTTGTCATCTTCACAGTTAGATTGTGAGGACTATAGTATATCAACCAACTCTTCCACCAAATTAAGCAGTAGAGTTGTGTTGCACTTGTGCCCTGGTGCAAATTTCTCACCACATTTGAAACATTCACCATGTGCTGGATGTTGTGCTTTCAGGGTTTGAAATTTCGCCTCCCAAGCTGGCTTCCCACCTGATTTTCTATCATGTTTCTTGCGTTGTCCAGGAGTTGACTGCAATATTCCTCTGTGTCCATGAGAAAGTCCCTGAGTGAATGGTATACTGAAATCTGTCTTCTACCAACAATTGTGGTACGACCATGCTTCCTCTAGCATATCCTCCCGTGTTTCAGGAAGAGATAAAGCAGCATCAACTGTTTGTGGTTTATGCAAATGTATGCCACGTTGAATCTCCTTTTTAAGAGTACTAACAAATTTAGTTACAAAGAATGCTTCATCATAGTAATTGTTGTGGACTAACACCTTATGCCTAATCTTCTCAAATTTAGTGTAATATTGCTCTACACTACCCTATTGTTTCTAGTCCTCCAGTGTTTCTAGTGCCCTATGGTGCACAACTACATATAAATCCTCCCAACTCACAATGTCATGCTCAGCTTCTATGTTTTGCAACCACAATGATGCATTTCCTATGAAATGAATGGTAGCATAGCTTGCCCAAGTGTCATGATCTACTCCATACATGGCAAAGTATTTTTCACAAGTTTTCTTCCACCACCACTTGGAGTTTTCACCATCAAATTTAGGGAAATCTGATTTGGGTGGTCTGGTGTTGCTACGGTTTCTAGTTATAGAAGTCACACTCAATATCTCCTCATCTGATGATCCACCTAGATCCCAAACAGTAAAAAAGTAGTGGCGAAAACACGTGTACCCTTTGCCAGGGCCGATGTCATTACCCATAGGGCCGTGGTCACAGTGCCATGGTTTTTCCTATTAGAGTCGTGCCCGTCAGGCCTAGGAGACAACTTGTCATTGCCGATGCTTCCTGTTTCCAGGAGTGCGACACGAGTGCCCACCTCCTCCAGGGACTTGTGCAGCGCGTGGATCGACTCATCGATGGCGGGTGCCCACTTGTTGATGCCTTGGATGTTGCTGACCATCGTGGTGTTGGTATTAACCATGGGGGTGAACGAATCCTTCAACGCAGTGAGTGCGAGACTCGTGTCTGGGCCTTGCTTGGTGACCTTGCCCGTTAGCTCCACGAGCTCTTTCTAGAGCCTCTCCATGCCATTGGTGTCGCAGAGCTCCCACATCTACACCAACGGTGTGAAAGCTTGTCGTCACCTCCACCTACTCCCACCTCCAATGATGCCAAAGACTCAGACGACTGTTGGAATTTTATGAATCTCGAGAAGGATCTAAGATCAACCGATGACTGTCCCAAATTCCGCACCCCAGCAGTCTACCAGTACCACAACACCGCCAGATCGGTGCGCTCAGTCACCCACAAAACTCTGGCACCGCGAATGATCTCTGATCAAGGGATTTTATGAGAGAGCCCAACCTTGAATCAGATCTTATCCGATCTCGCTGCCCATACTCTTTCCCTGAATTTGTGAAGAAAAATTTGAAGCAGAGATTCAAATCGCCTGGATCTAGATACCAAATGTGGAACACAAGACTGAAAAGGAGTGTGGAACACAAATCTATCAAAGAACAAATTTCCGCAAAATTCGGCATTAAAATACAAACTAGATGCGCAAAACCACTTAACATATAGATATTAGCAGCTCCATCCATTCAATGTATAAGAGCGAATGATAAGAGTAGTGGTATGGTCATGACTCCATCCCGCACTCAAAGCATTACTCTGCACATGAACAGGAAAAACATGCAACCCAACTCTTATCCTTCTTAAGAATAACTGAAAGAGATATATCAGCTAAAGAATGAACACCCTTAACTGTATCGCTTCGGTTAACAAAGAGTAAGACGGATCAATTCGGTTTACATAGAGGCGGATAGATCGCTTCGGTTTACAAATAAGCCTGTCGGTGTGGAATTTACCAACAGTTGATAACCAAATGAAGATTGTGACAACAAGGTTGGATGCAATAGATAGACAAAGAATTACACACCAATCCTATGGTACTACGAAAACCCCAAACACGTGAATCCTAGTTTGAATTTTTAGAATAGGATAGACAAACATTACATTTCCTCACTAGAGAAGGGTGGGTGGGTGAGTAAGAAGAAAAATGGAAGCAGTCCTACTCACACATTTAGTTTTTCCCTAGTATACATAGCTACCAAAAATATTTTATAGAATGACAACGACCATCTTGGATGAGACCCTGAAGGGAGGAATGGCTCTGATACCAATTGTAATACCTCAGACCCTACGCTCTAAGCTCAAGCCTAGATGAACCCAAAAGTGGACAGGACGTACTACCGTGGGGTCGCGTAGCCACATATAGGAGGCCCACCTTGTGGAGCAGGACACGGTACATGCCAACTATCCCACCCACTTTCGAGAAAATCGGGACAAGAGAGAGCGGTGTAATCGACAGGTAAAGCGATCCAAAACATACACAAATGAGTATGTATGTCAGCGACATACAATGGACATCAGAGCCACACCATCTAAAAACAATAGAGACAAAAATATTCAACGCCATATGACAAGATCCAAATATCCTAGATGGAGATAATAGTTTAGGATACATCCTCATACATCACACATCAGAGTATTAAGCGGAAGCAGGAAAACAAGATCCGAGTACGGACAAGAAGAAAATTGGCATAAGATGCCCTGAAAATAAGCACATCCTGCCCATAGAACTTATGGATCTCCATCACCGAAATCTCTACACCTGACAGTCGTTGCCACCATCATCAGTGTCTTCGACCTAGTATCCTTCTTGTGCATAAACCTTTCCATCTAAACAAATTCATATATCGTGTGAGACCCAAGGGGTACTCAGCAAGTCTTAATTCATCTAAAGGGAACAACTCGGATGACACAATTGAAGCGAAATATAATATCTAAACAGTTCTATAGAGACACGCTACACATCCTCCCAACTAGAGATGGACGGACGCTCGTTAATTAGTAACAACACTTATATAAGTAACATAAATAAACATCACTCGCCCTCCTTCTCGCTTACCGACGAGAAGGCGGAAGACATCCCATCCATTGGCAATTTTATTAACCGTTGTATGAGTGTTGCACTATTTACTGGTCATGTGTTAGTCAAATTAAAGGTGGTACTTTAGTATTCTTGTTTATGATCGAGAAACTATGCTCCAAGTCGTCCATAACTATAGACATGGCTTTTAGAAATATTTACCCTACAGGAGGGCACAAATAGCAACACACACGATCAACCTCGGGAAGAACTAAATAAAAAGCAACGAGGCCTCACGATAATACATTCACAGGATTCATAAATTATTTTAGGGGGCCACCCCACAAAGCTACCCGCAATGAAGTTGGCTGGCTCCAAGATGGACCCAGGGTTTGTGTCGATGATAATAAATGACTAGGAACCTGAAAGTTTGACTGGCTTGTCGTTACCGCAAAAACGTGTCACAAGTCCTAAACAGTATAGGCGCTCCACACGCAATCATAAAGAAAGCAGTAAAGCATGGTATAAGTACAGGATAGTAATAAATCCCCAGACTAGTTTGTGTCCCCAAGAAATAAAGTGTGAATCAAGCTCAGTCGAAGGGGGATCCATAGAGTCTCCTGAACATGGATAGTGCGAATAGTCAAGGAACATGAATCAAGTACTCAGGATCTTACGGGACACAAGTGGGCATGGAAGAACCAAATAACTGCTATTGCGCACTGGTGCCTCTTTCTTTAGTTATACCATTGCTACACAGTTTAAGTTGTTTAGGTACCTCGTTAGCCAAAGACTCGCACAAACCCTACACATGCAGTTCTACGACTCGCATGTCAAACAAATCCTGTAGTAATGGCTCATAGGATTGAGGAACAAGTTTCCGTGGGGTTTAAAAGTAAAGGCTATGTAATACTTGGGATTCAATTTAATGCAATCACAACTCCATGATGCAAGAATATGATAGAAGCATAGGTGCTATATGTATGCAAGCATGAGGAATTACTTGCCTGGCAGTTCAGTTGCAGAATAGGAAGGATCCGGGTAATTCTCCTAAGGCTCCTGATATTATCCTTGATGAGTGTCTATCCGGATAAAAATCAAACACAAAAGGGCCGAAATAAATATATTGCACAATCATAGAAAATCATATGCAACAAGCAAACAAGGTATGCCATGATGGAATGATGCACAGTTACATGGTATAACATAGCATGGCATCGGTGGGGTGTTGAAACAATAATATAGCACTTAATTAATTTATTGGGATTTCTATTTTCGTGCCCCTGGTTCGTTAGTTGTACTCAGTTTTTCCTAGCCGCTTAGTTTTTCCTCACTTTTCCGCTCCCTCCATTCTGAAATCCTCACATGCGGTCGGACGGGGGAATACCGCCAGGTCAAAGGCTTGACTGTTATATGCTGACTGGTGGGACCACGTTGGGGCAGTTCGTGCGTTGCCTTACGTCGCCTCGACCATTACGTGTTGACGGGTAGGGCCAGGATACACGACGGACCAGCTATCCATCTCTCGCTGACTTGTGGGCCTCGTTTTTCCTTATTATGTGGTCGGTGCAGCCAATGACAAATGGGGCCGTTCTGTGCGGCCGTTGAAGCCAATGAACGATGGGGCCACTATGTGGAGCTATTCTGTAGGGCCGTCGTAGCCAATAACCTATGGGGACGCCATGTGGGGCTGGAGGGGGTATTTGCATATTTGCCATGTTTTACATTGCAACTTGCATATCTGCCATTTTGTGTGTCACTGACATATGGTGGTCATGTGACAAATATGCAAATTTTAAAGAAAAAATTTGGTAGATATGCAAAATTGTTAAATATGCAAAAATTGACAGGTGGGGTCGTGTATGACACGTCGGATATCTCTCTCATCCGCTCCCGGCCCCTAGCCCCGAGCAGCTCCTATCCCACCGGCAGACATAGCAGCTATTGTCGGCGCATCGTCGGATCTGTCCTACGGCGGTATCGGACGGACTGCCGTGCTGCACCTCAACCACGGCTCCGACACTTGTTTCGTCCGCACGCGTTATACGTTGAGTACCGATCGCAGGCAGGTCCACCGCCCACGATGACCGATATTTGATTCTGCCGCCATAGCTCGACGAACAGTTGCAGCAATTGCTAGTAGTGCTTGTGTAATAACCCTGATTTTTAAGATTTTTATTTATAATAATTAGTTCTTAATTAGTTAGATTTTTCTAATGTCTAGCATTTAAATTTCAGTGTTAATCATTGCATGCACCAAATTTGAATTAGTTAATCAAATGGTAATATAGTCTGACTTGTTTGTGCATCTCAACTAGTACTTTCTAATGCATTCATCGATGGAGCAAAGTAGAAGTAGCTAGCTAGTTGTGTTTTTATGTGTATTCTATAAATAGAACGTGAGAGTAAAAAGGAACCTGAGCTTTGCTTCTCATGCATGTCGGCATGATTCAAATCACATAGTAGCAAGATATTTTATTAGTGGAAAACGTGTCATCATATTAGAGGACATGCAGTCCTTGTTGGCAGCACATGAGTGGTCTACTATTCCTTGTCCTTGCATGTATTCTTGCATGCGTGCCAGGCATAGAAACTACTCGACCTGGTCACTTCTAGGACGGTTGCTTGATGCGGCAAAGCGGTCAGATATTTAGTCACTATCCCTTGTCAATCACCTATAAATAGTTGGCGTAGTATAGCTGCACCATTCCAACAACAGAGAGTAAGAAAGATGAGGGTTCATGCATGTGTATCAGGAGAGAGTGAGACCACTGAAGAACCAGAGAGGGAAGTTGGAGGGCCAGAACAAAAGATAGTGAGAGATAGTAGCCATGTTCGTGCATGTGTACATGATATGTCCATGCATGGGGTACATGTTCTTGAGTCGACGGGAATCTAGCGGGAGGTGCTGCCGAAGTGTTGATTCATAGTAATGGATGGGCGATCTACATCATATTTAGATGTATGTTCTGGGATGAGGAGTGTAGACCGTGGCGTCGGTGAATTTTAGGGGAGGCGCTGGTGAAGTTTGGACAATAGCATTATACTGCTTTTGGCTTTCTTTTCATGACGAGGTTCTCTTGCCGAGAGAATATTTTGATCTGGTTTATTATTTCATGAAGCTGTATTTTCAAAATCGGGCAAGCTTTTCATACCTCTTTCATATACTTTGTAAAGTATGTTTTTGTTAAATTATGATGCACTATTTGATAGTATGTGATATATGAATATTCCTCGAAATATTCATGGGCTAATACGCCGGTGTCGCTATACGGTGATGGATCCGTTTGGAGCCACCAATACGAATCGGGTATTTGCCATGATTATAGAATTGAAAAATAACATGAGAATTAATAAGAAATGAATGTTTTTTAAAGTAAAACTTGGTGCTACGAAGGTAACCGTATTGTATCGGTCGCAGTCCAGATATGGGACTGGCTGAGTTCTCCGCTAGGAACGGCACTAAAATGGAACGTGTTGGTGATGGATCCGTAGGAGCCATCGGCATTAGTAAATTCAGGTGTCCGGGTTCTAGTGGGTTAAAGGATTCTGCTCTTCTAGAGGCCTGTGTGGTTCTAGTTGAGGCTGTCGGTGTCGGAGTACCCCTCTACAGAGTGTAAAAGCGTTAATATTAACCCCTGTAACTCCCGGGTTTGGGAATGCTTACTTTCATGTGTGGCATCATGCATTTTTAAATTGCCTAATAACTTTATTCACCTGTTTTTTACACAAGAAAGTCTATTTTACAACTTATATGATTAGTTTGTTGAGTACTTGTTGTACTCACCCTTCCTACCCATGTTTTTATCAGAGTTGCGCTGCGGAAGATGTCATCGTCAGAAGATTAGACTGGACCGGTGGGCGGGAAGCGAATTAGAGAATCTAGTGGTAATCTTGTGTAAATGTAATATAAATATGTAATAAAATTAATTTGAGCTTCTCGAGATCCACTGTACCGGCTTTTGCCTATATTTTTAGCCTTACGGGTATATAGGCCTCTAGGTCTATATACGTGTGGCGGTTGTCATTCTACCTGGCTGGGTCTCGGGGCGTGACAACTTGCTAAGACCTCCGGTCCTGCTCCGCCCACCCTAATTGATTTGGTTTCCGTAATTTTCTCGACATTGTAGGTGCAAATTAGTCCTCAATGTCTGGTCGTAGCGGGTACACCGACGAGGGTGGGGAATCGATCATGTCGTGGCCACATTCTCCTTCTCCTACCACGTTGGAAGTGCATGTAGCTCCTTCTCTTTGTACTAGCGTTGAATTTGAAGTGCTGACAAGGCTTGTTAGACTGATTCCAATTTGGTTTGTTCTGGGATTGTTACAGTGTGCTATGCAGGCTGATGATCAATGCTACATTGCATACCAAGATGAATCAACCCAGTGGTCTAGCCATAGAATGGATTTGTAGGAGATGGTTGCCAAGTTAGGTGATGAATTCGCTCGTAAAAACCTGTTGATATTCGAGCTGAAGCGTAATGTTGAGGAAGAATTCCGAGCTTATTCATGTGGGCAGTTTTAGTTGAAAAATTCAGAGCCGTATCTGATCAAGTGGTAGAAAATCTAAAACATGAACTTCAAGTGAGGGGGGAATAGTAGATTCATGTGGACAGTTTTAGTTCTTGTCATCCGCGTCCTAGCACTTATAGTATGTGGTTGTGGTGAAGGATGGCACGTGTAATGATTAGTTGAATAAATAGCTAATTTAGAGAGTAGAATTGTTAGCCAATAGATGGTTGTGAGTTCATGCTAATTTAATCACTTTACGGTCCAAAAGTTGTCGAGAGAATGAATTACGGTGCCCGAGTTGCTTGCCATTGGATCTAGCGGTGTCAAAGTGGTCGAGAGAATGCATTGCGGTGCCCGAGATGCTTGCCATTGGATCTAGCGGTCCCAAAGTTGTCGAGAGAATGCATTGCAGGGCCCGAGTTGCTTGCCATTGGATCTAGCTGCCCATAGTTGGCGTGCCGAATGCCTAGAGGGTCAAGTTGGGGCCTATCAGTTTTGACTGTTCTATCGCTGCCATCATGGCTGCCATGTAGAGTTGCAGCGTTGGCGGCAGCATCCATTCCCCATTCCAAATTAGTGGCTAAGATTGTCAATCCAAGTTAGTTGACTCAATTTGTGAAGATACAATCGAATCTAGACAAATCTAAATCAACTAATTTGGGTCAGAGTGAGTACTACTTATGAATCAGCTTTAGAGCATATCCATCGTCTTCACTGCTCAAATACATATCAATTTTGATTCAAATCATACATATTTTGATCAAATTTACACAAACCCACCGGACATTGTCAAAGCAAGTACTACTACTTATGAGTCATCTTTAGAGCATCTCCACCGGTCTCACGGCTCAAATACATGTCAAATTTATTCAAATCATACATATATTTTAAGTCACAGAATTTTGGTTCAAATTAGGCTTAAATTTGTCCTAATTTTAAGTGGACGGTAAGCTAGCCACCCTCCCCACTGTATGTGTACTCCAAGAAGTACAGGCAAAGTGCTCCCATCTAGCCACGTGGTACATCCAGCCTTCACCATCGAAGTGCACCTCGACGTGCCAGCCGCGGCCGTGGCCTGCCTCCAACAGCTTCGGTTCATGAGGGCTTGATCTCCACCTTCGTAGTGATGTTGCGGATGATGACTTCAATCATCTTCACATCGATGACGGCACCACCGTCGTTGCACTGATGTTGCGGATGATTTCTTCCATCGGTGTCTTTCTTTAGCAACGGATCTGAGGATGTGAACGGAAGTGAGATTAACAGATACAAAAATTTCAGACACTTAGATCCTCTCTGTCGCACGCCGTTCTAGCAGCCGCTCTTAGATCCGTGCCTCCGCAAGCCGTTCCGACCCCCACGCGTAGGTCCGTGCCGCCGCAAGCCGTTCGGACCACCACGCTTAGGTCCGCGCCTCCACACGCCGTTCGGACCACCACACTTAGATTCGTGCCTCCGCACGCCGTTCAGACCGCCACGCTTAGATCTGCGTCGCCACACGCTGTTCGGACTGTCACGCCTAGATCCGCGCCGCCGCATGCCGTTCGGACTGCCATGCTTCCATAGGTCGATAGGAGGGGAGGAATATGCGGCTGGTATACGTGCAACAGGGAAAGGGAGGGAGAGTCATCCAGCCCGTCGGGCTCTCCTCTCCAAAGCCCAACAGGAGAGAGATAGATCCAGCCCGTCGGATCATGATGTATCCAACGGTGGTTGGCCAAGATCCGTGTGACATACATCTCGACCAATCAGACCATAGCCAAACTGAGCTCTAGTTGATGTGGTTGGTATACGTGCGGGAGGGAAAGGGAGGGAGAGACATCCAGCCTATCAGGCTCTCCTCGTTGTACAAGATTAGGTGCGTGGTGCGCCCATCCAGCCCGTCGGATCATGCTGTATCCAATGGTGATTGGCTAAGATCCGTGTGACATACATCTCGACCAATCAGAGCGCAGCCAAACTGAGACATGGGAGAGGGGAAAAGTGAGGAAAACTTAGCGGGAGGGGAATACTGAGGAAAATTTTAGC
Source organism: Avena insularis (assembly GCA_023614405.1). Classification (NCBI taxonomy): domain Eukaryota; kingdom Viridiplantae; phylum Streptophyta; class Magnoliopsida; order Poales; family Poaceae; genus Avena; species Avena insularis. The sequence continues at coordinate 393,651,357 of CM042690.1, read as the reverse complement.
GGGAGGAGAAAACTGAGTAGAGCTAAGGAAAACAAGGGCGCTCAGCTATAAATTGATTAAGGTAAATTCAAGCTTTTGGCATAACAAATGGAAAATGTGTCATTTGAACAAAATAATCCATCTTGGCCGACATTATATTGTTTGCAACTCAAAGATACACAAGTGTGACAAATTTGGCCTCATTTAGACAAAGTATGTTTTGGGATGGGTTATTTTGGAGGTTGATTGAGTAGAAAGACATGCATCTTCATAGCTACTAGCTCATTCCAAGAAGGATTTAAGAAGTGGTTTAGGGGAGAAGTCCATTTCTCTTTATTTCCTTTCCATTTATTATTCATGCTAGGTTGTAGGTAACATAACAAGAATCCATGCGAAGGTTGCACTATGTTTTCACTTCTTTTTTGAATTAAACTAACCCCTAAAACCATTTATTTGAATTTAATCATTTAGAAAAAGAAAAATGTGGCTGATTACAAGTAAATCCAAAATTTCCAATTTCATATGGTAAATCAATCCAGGATACACAAGTGTGCCAAATTTTGGATCAATTGGTCAATGTTTGCTATGTTTTAAGCCATGAACTAGCTAAACCCCATGTGTTGACCACATGTCAAGGGAAAAACTGAGCAGTGCTAAGCAACTAGGTGGATGACAATAGAAACTTGCAATAACACATACATTATGGGGTTATCCAACATACAAACTTGGGAGCGTCACACTAGTTCGAATTCAATACAAACATTGATAGTAGTTCAAATTCATCATACAAATTCAAATTAATAATTCACATTCATTTTTTTCTTGCTCCTAGTGTTTTTCGCTGGAATATTTTCGGAGTTCACCACCTTGCTCCGAGGTGATCCTGGCTAGAATATTGTCGGAGTCCACCATCAGCTTCTTCCATTTGTTACCTTTGTTCTTTTTCTCTGCATCCAATGAATCAAATGCTTTATTCTGCCGTACAATTGATTCAAACACGTTTCAATTCATTGGTTCATCCGGTTCAAAATGCATTGGCATCATTTCTTCAATATCCTCTTGTGTAATTCCTTTACTTTTGAACTCTGCTTCCAATGAATAAATTGTTTCAATCTCCCCTGTATTTGGTGGAATCTCCCCTTCGTTTGGTCCAATCTCCTCTCGATCCATTGGTTCAATATCCCCTGCATTTGTTTCAATCTCCCCTGCATTTGGTTCAATCTCCTCTCGATCCATTGGTTCAATATCCCCTGCATTTGTTTCAATCTCCTCTGCATTTGGTTCAACCTCCCCAGCATTTGATTCAATATCCTCTCGATCCGTTGATTCAATTTGCAACGTATCCATTTCTTCATTATCCTCTCGTTCAAATACTCCATTCTCATCTGCATTTGCTACTCCCGCCGGATCATCCATTCCATGAGCTGGGTCCACTAGGATATAGCTTGAACATTTGCCCTAGGAATGTACCCTAGGATCCCACAACATTTCCACTTACGTCATCGAGGTGGTGCACCACCCTCTGCACTATCTCTCATCCTATTCTTCCTTGGCCTACCTGCTGGTCTAGTAAAAACTAGAGGGTATAGCTTGAAGCCTAGATTCACTTCCATCCATTGGTCTTTTCCCAACAAGGCTGGAACATTCTGAGAATATGTTGCCCTAAATTTGGCAACAGACAAATACTCCGACACGTACTGATCAACTTCACCCTCTTCAACTCCTAGAACACTCATGAAAAACAATGCATGCATGCAGGGTTTCCCATGGAGCTCCCATTGCCTGCAATGGCATGTCCTATCAACCAAACTTACTAGATACCTCCATTTCCTATCTTACTGTCAGTGTATGTTACCTCATCCTCCATTCCTCTTCTAATGCATTTCATCTTCAATTGTTTTGCCCTGGCATGCAAAGCCATAATCAAAGATGGGAGGATGAGATGGCCAGCATATACTGTTGATGCAAATCTTGGATGCAAATCGATCTTTATCATGATCATCTGCCTAATCTTTTCAAATATTTGCCATAGCATAAGCCCTTTCAATGACTTGACCTTTGCATTGAAACTCTCTACAAGGTTACTTGTCACATAGTCTACCTTGCAAATTTCATTGATTTGGCTTCTTGACCATATCATTCCATGATGTGCATCCAAATACTCCTTCACCGCAGGTTTTTGTTTATACAACACTTCCAAATGATACAGATGCTTCCTCAAACTACATGTGTATGAAGCTGGCCATAGGTTGTCAGTATAAACTTTACCCTTGAATTTCTTTATAAAATTATGCACTAAGTGTCACATACATTCCCTATGCTCCACTCCAAGGAATACTGCTTCTACAGCTTTTTCCAAACCTTTGCAAGCAGCCATGTGGATAGTAAGTCCCGGTGGATGACCTATAAGGTCGTGCAATGATGGGAATATGCTGAATGGGGTATGCCATGCAGGATATTTCGACTGGACCAAGGGCTTTGCGAGTGGGCCTGTAGGATGGCGACTGGAATGCAACTAAAAGGAGGCCTGGTGACTAAAAGTTGGAGTCCTGGAAGCGTAGCTGAAGCCCAGCCGGATTAGGTAAAATCATCCGAGTCCTTGACTGATTTGGTTTTATATCTTCATAGGGTACTCTTTGTACTCACGTTCCATCATACACCCCTTCCAAGTGACTCGTTGCCTAGCCCCCGAGCTCGCCCCCTGTAAGTCACTCGCTGATAATACATTCTAGCAGGAGTAGGTCTTTACCATATGGGGGGCCGAACTTGGGTAAACTCATGTGCCTCTGCCCTCATCTCGCTTTGTAGATGGCCGCCCGCTCTTGCCATTAATCCTATCAATCGCTACCCCTGGTAGCAACTGCCGTGGTCATTCCCACGACAGTGGCGCCCACCGTGGGGCATGTACGGTCTGGCCTGAGTTCTGCGGCGAGACCCTATTCGCCAGTCAATCGGCTGATCGCCACCGGCCGTATGATCGCCAACAGCGGGATACTCCAGATCCTGCCCAGCAGCTACATCCCGGCGTCGCTCCCGATCACGCACAACATAGTGATGTCGGTCGGCACCATGAACCTGTTCGTCAGCTTCACGGACGTCATCGACCCGGCGGGAACGGTGATCGTTGGCGGATCGCCACCGCGCCACGATCTTCTCTCGGAGGACCAGATCCGCTCCATCAACCAGCGAGTATGACTCGGCCGCCAGTAACGCGGCTAGGACCGACGCCACCATGGACGACGCGGCTCTCCACGACGACGCCAATTCGGCGACCCCTTCCTCGGTCGCTGGATCCATCACCACCACTTCACGCGAGGACTCCATCACGTGAGTCTCCAACCATGAGGATTTCGAGTGGGTCGAGTGCAGGAGGCATCACGCAGGGAGCAGGTCGAGCGCGAGAAATTCCGCCTCGAGTGGGAAACGACATAGGACTAGTCGCTCTACCATCAATGCCGCATCAGGAGCCGCCTGCACTCCAGCGTCCAGGGCCGCGTCCTGAACTTCAACGACAAGAGCGACCCCGCACGCGCGGCCGAGCGCGAGCTCCGCGAGAACATGCCGCCCGGCGGCAGCAACCGCCCACCACCTAGGGTACCTGCGACTGGAACCCCACCGCTACCCATAGGCCGTGCGCCTCCACCAGACCAACCGCGGATGATCATCTTGCCGCAAGCCCGCGACGCCAACGAGCTCCGTTGTACTCCACCCTGATGGACAATGTCATCGCGGGACACGCCGCCAGTCGCCAACCTCAATATCCAAGGAGAGGGCGCACTGCAGGTCTAGTACGCCAAGGCCCTACTCGCCAGGGCTGTCGAGAAGCAAGCCGCGGGAGTCGACCCGCGAGGGTGGATGTACTCCCGCACATCAGGAAGCAGGGCGGCCTCAAGCGGCCGTCCAACTATCACCAACACCCTCAACTGCCCACCGCTCGAGCCCCTGTAGCTCCAGTCGCGGGCCACTAACCCTCCGCTTTCCAACAATGAGCCATGACCCGCGAACAACACGGTCGATGCCAACGGCCAACCCATCGACGCACGAACGCACATCGTCAACAACCAGGCCTGGCGGGTGCACCATACCAACAATCTGAGGCACACCCTCACCAACCATGTCGACCCCGAGCCAAGGGACTCTCTCAGCCGAGTCAGTCCCCAGTGCTTCGGACCAATGTTCCGAGGCGAACAGTATCCCGCCAAATTTAAGGCGCCCAAGGAGATCGAAAAGTACGATCCAACATATGACCCAATGGTGTGGCTGGACACGTACCTTATGGCGATGGAAATCGCTGGCCACACCCACCTGCTCGCCGCTTGCTACCTTTCCCTGATGATGGAGGGAGCGACTAGGCAATGGATCAACACCCTCCCCGCCGACAGCATCGACTCAGGGGAGGAGATGCAGGATGCCTTCTTTAGGCACATCGAGGGCTCCTACACCCGTGCCACCACCATCGAGGACCTGGAGCGCTGCATCCATAGACAGCGCGGGTCGACCTGCCACTGGATCCAGAGGAGGCAGGAGTTGTGGATCAACGCTTTCGACATCCACCTGGACACGGTGATCCATTGTTTCAAGAATGTCTACCAGTATGAGCCCCTGGTCGCCAAGATCAAGAGGGTCTACCGGATGCTTGACAACATCCTCGACCTCCTCGAGATCGCCAAACGTAACGTGGAGGAGGACCCCAACCAAGACTCTGACAACGAGTCTGGGAGAAGGCGCAGCGCAAGCGGCCACGACAATAGACGACAGTGTGACATGCGCTACAGCAACACTCGCCTCACCGACATGTGCCGCGGTGATGGGCGAGTCAACTTCGTCGCCAACACCGACTACGGGCAATGTGACCCAAAAAACTTCCGCCACGAGGGAGGAAACTACTACGACAATAGAAATTACTATGCCAACAATGCGGTGAGGCCGAAATTCGATCCCGCCACCCTCCTCAACCAGCCTTGTGTCTACCATAGCAGGGAGGGGAAACCTTCCACTCACACCACCGTGGACTACCATTCTCTGAAGGAAATTGAGAAGGCAAGGCGAGCACGAGAGGATCCCAACAACAACCCGCCAAGGGACAACGGCAACGCCAGCGGATTCGGCAACACCGTCGGCTCACTCCACCACTTCACTGGGCTCGGCACCAAACATGAGAAGAAGGTGCTCGCCTACACAGTCATAGTCAATGAGGTGACCTAGTTCGACATTCCTCGATTCCTCAACTGGTCCGAGGAAAGCATCACCTGCTGTCGCCAAGATCACGCACCCAAGATCGAATATCCAGGGCGAGTCGCCATGGTGGTCAGACCCAAAGTGGCCGACTACTAGATACCCAAGACGCTGATGGACGGCGGGAGCTCCATCAACATCCTTTATCTATACACGTTAAAGAGGCTACACCTCCCGGAGTTGATGATCAAGTCGACCCTCACCACCTTACACGGCATCGTCCCCGGTCGGAAGGCGTACCCAATCGGCAAAGTGACGCTGTTAGTCACCTTTGGCACTCCAGTGAAGTTCCGCACCGAGCGGATCGTCTTCGAGCTGGTGAACTTCCACAACACCTACCACTGTGTCCTAGGGCGCCAGGCATTCGCCAAATTCATGGCGACCCCACACTACGCCTACAACATGATGAAGCTCCCCGGGCCAAGAGGCATCATCACCATCCACGGCGACCCTGACTTGGCTGTGGAATGCGAGGACAAAGGCGCCAAGCTCGCCGACACCGTCATCACCGTGGAAACCAACCACGCGGATGAGCTTGCGAAATACGCGAGAAATGTCGACAAGGACAAGCCCACCATCCTGAAGAAGTCCACCTCCGGGGGAACAGATTTCGAGGCGACCATGCACACTCACACCGTCGAGCTTGTCCTAGGCGACTCTAGCTAGATGGTCACCATCGGGACGAACATGAGTCCCGCATAGGAAAGCGCACTCATCGGGTTCCTGCGTGAGAATCGCGACATCTTCGCATGGAAACCATCTAACATGCTTGGTGTCCCAAGGGAACTCACTAAGCACAAACTGAATGCCAACCCAAAAGTGTGACCAGTAAAGCAGTCGCAGCGGCCCTTCAATGAAGAACGCCACCGAGCAATCACTGAAGAAGTACAGCGTCTAATCATTGCAGGCTTCATTCGTCCAATCAAGTACTCCAAGTGGCTGGCAAACCCAGCCCTGGTTCTGAAAAAGAACAACACCTGGAGAATGTGTATTGACTACACCAACCTCAACAATGCCTGCCTGAAGGAGGAGTTCGTCCTACCTTGCATCGATCAGATCATCGACTTGACCGCGGGATCGGAGTCGTTGTGCTTCCTCGATGGATACTCTGGTTACAACCAGATCAAAATGGCGATCGAGGACGAGGAGAAGACGGCCTTTATCACACCATTCGACGCATTCTGCTACACCGCCATGACGTTCGGCCTTAAGAACGCCAGTGCAATCTATCAACGATGCATGTAGGAGTGCCTTGTGAGTCAAATTGTCTGCAACATCCACGTCTACATCGATGATGTGGTGGTAAAATCCACTCGCTAGAGCGACCTGCTCGCCGACCTGGCCGAGACCTTCGCGAATCTGTGGAGGTACAAGATCAAGCTCAACCCAGGGAAGTGCACCTTCGGAGTGCTCACCAGACAACTCCTGGGTACGTGGTCTCCAAGCGAGGTATTGAGGAAAACCCCACCAAGATCGACACCATCGCGCGGCTCAAGAAACCCGAGTACCTCTGCGACGTCCAGAAATTGGCCGGGCGAGTCGCAGCTCTCATTCGCTTCATCCCTCGGCTTGGCGAGAAGGCGATGCCCCTATACAGCCTGATGCGCAAGAACCCCACGTTCCAATGGGATGAAGAAGTGGACAATGCGCTCAAAGCACTCAAGGAAGTGGTGCTCGTGGCACCACTACTCGCCGCCCCCGTCGACAAAGAGCCAATGCTCGTCTACGTCGCGGCCTCCGCTCGAGTCGTTAGCATCGTGATGGTCGTCGACTGACCATAAGATGGCAAGGAGCGCCCCCTGTACCACCCGGTCTACTACATTAGCGAGGTCCTAACGGACTCAAGGCAGCGCTACCCGCAATACCAAAAACTAGTGTATGCGGTCTTCAGAGCTCAACGACGACTCCCACAATACTTCCAGGAGCACCCCATCACGGTCGTCTCCTCCGTGCCATTGCAGGACATCATCCGCAACCACGAGGTGACTGGGCGAGTTGCCAAGTGGGCCGTCAAAATCGACGTCCACAACATAAAGTACAAACCACGCAAGGTGATCAAGTCACAAGCCTTGGCTGATTTCCTCGCCGACTGGGAAGAAGCACAGCAGCCGAAGAAGCTGTCCTATCTCCGCTATTGGTTGATCCACTTCGACGGGTCCAAGAATACGGATGGCGCGGGGGCCAGGATCGTACTCACCTCCCCCAAAGGTGACAAACTCCGCTATGTGCTACACCTCGACTTCACGCCCTGCACCAACAACATGGCCGAATACGAGGCCCTCCTCCACGGCATGCGAGCCGCCAAGGACATGAACATCAATCGCCTACGTTGCTACGGCTACTCCGACCTAGTCACCGCGCAAGTCGTCGGGACCTGCGACGCCGTCTCCCCCACCATGATAGCATACCGCCAAGCGGTGGACCAGCTGGGGGGCCACTTCGCCGGTTACTCTGTCGAGTGGATCGGCAGACGCAAGAACGAGGAGGCCAACACTCTCTCCCGCATTAGATCGGCCCACCAAACGCCACCTGCGAGCATCCTCCTCGACATCATCCACAAGCCTTCGGTCTCCCTGCCCAAGGAAATAGACATCGGGATACCCCTGCAGCCCGAGCTCGCTCGGGTCGCCATGATCATAGAGCCCAGCGATTGGAACACACCATACATCGCCTTCCTCGAGCACAAGGCCCTACTACCGACGAGACGGAGGAGCGAATGATCGTGCGCCGCTACAAATCCTTCGTTATCATCAACGGCGAGGTCCACAAACGCAGCGTGACTAGCGTATTCCAGCGCTGTGTACATCAAAAAGAAGGTCACAAGATACTCCAAGACATCCACACTGGCGACTGTGGCCATCACGCTAGTGCCAGGTCGCTAGTCGCCAAGGCCATCCGACACGGCTTCTACTGGCTAACAGCGCATGCCGACGTTGTCGACATCGTCCAACGATGCGTCGGGTGCCAAAAGTACGCCAACCAGACGCACATCCTTGGTTCGGCACTCAATACCATCCCTATTACCTGGCCATTGGCCGTATGGGGCATAGACATGGTCAGCTCATTCAAGAAGGCCCCATCTAGCTTCACCCACCTCCTAGTCGAAGTTGATGACCCACAAGTATAGGAGGTGTATCGTAGTATTTTCGATAAGTAAGAGGGTCGAACCCAACAAGGAGAAGAAGGTGTTGATGAGTGGCTTGGAGCAGGAATTCTCTGCAAATACTTAGCAAATGGACTTTTAGGGGTTTTTGATAATGCATGTAAATAAAGTGCGAGTAAATAAAAGACAATAATAATAAATGCAGCAAGTGTCCCAATCCTTTCTTTAGCAAAGGACAAGCCGGTTGTATTACTTAAGAGGACCAAACATTCTCAAGGACACATGTGAATATCGTCAAGTGCTTTCGCTTCATATAGTTGATTAATCTTCTTTAGTTTGACAAGTGTTGTGTGGGTGAACCTGTGCTAATGTACCGACCTTCCTAGGACTAATACAAACTTGTGATTATACCCCTTGCAAGCATACGCAAGTACAAGAAAGTAATTAAGATAGAAACCTAACCAGAACTTTAAACTCTAAGATCCTAACATCCCTTGTGCAAAGGTTTCCTAACAGGGGTTCAGGTTTCTGTCACTCCGGCAACCCCTACGATTAGTAGCCAAATACACAATGCATTCCCCTAGGCCCATAAAGGTGAAGTTTCATGTAGTCGACGTTCTCATGACACCACTAGAAGAATAACACCACAGCTTAAATAACAAACTATTGAATCTTTCTCAACACAATTCGACTACTAACAACATGACTTCTCCCATGTCCTCAAGCACTAAACGAATACTCACAAGACATCATATGGATCAAGATGAGATGATATAATGATAAGTAACAATATGAACATAACAATAATTCAACGGTTCCACTCAATGGCATCAACTACAACAAGTAATCAACACCGGGAAAGTTTCCCCAAAGAACTATGCAAGATTCAACATAATTGTTACAGCGGTATGAAGTGGTGATGATGGTGCTGGTGGAGATGATGATGATGAACCCGATGAAGTCCAGCTTGATGGTGGTGTTGATGGTGACGATCTCCCCTCTCCGGGAAGGAATTTCCCCGGCAGAATTCTGTCTGCCAGAGAGATCTTTCTCTCTCTGTAGTTTTGCGCCCCGCAGAGGTGGCGGAATCTTTCTGTGGTTGCTCCCCATGTATTAGGGTTTCGTGGGGATAATATACGCCAAAGGGGAGAGCCAGGAGTAGGCCAGGGTGGCCACACAACCTGGTGGCGCGGCCTAGGTTTGCCCGCGCCATGGGGTGGTGTGGGCCCCCTGTGGCCCATCTCCACTCCCCCTTCTGGCATCCTTCGTCTTCTGGAAAAATAGGATTTTCCATGTATTTTCCTGGATTTTCTGATCTTCGTGAATTTCGCCTCCAAAGAGCACCTTTTCCATTAGAATCCTGACTACAGTGGTCCATGCTCCAAAAGTTATCAACCATGCAAAAACAGATGAAGTAACATAAGTATCATCTCTTAATATGAAATATATCAATGAATAAGAGTAAATTATGATACAGAATAGTGATGCAAAATGGACGTATCAACTCCCCCCAATCATAGACTTCGCTTGTCCCCAAGTGAAAACTGAGCTCAATAAACATGAACTCAGGTTTATGGAGTGAAGAGTCGATAAAAGAATACGGACAAGAAGCATCACATTCATCAATACACAAATCATAATAGAAGACAACTCACTATTTTATAACTTAACTTGCAATAAGTAAAGGAAACACAATAAATACACATAAAGTAAATCATAATTGGTAATGGCAAACTTAGCTCTTGGTCAAAGAAATAGTTAACAATTTTGCAGGAGTTCAATCATAAAGGGGTTTTCAACGATAGCTTTCAAAGTAGTATTCACTAAGATAAGAGCAATGTGCAAAACAAGGAACATAAGAAACATGATTGAATAAATCATCATATGGATGAATGAAACACAACAACTCAAAATACTTGCTGAGGTAGAAGGGAATAGGTTTACTGACTCAACTAAAAAGTAAAAGATAGGCCCTTCACAGAGGGAAGCAGGGATTTCAGGTTTCATAAAGAGCTTCCAAAAATTATGGTACTTACTAGGTTTTAGATCTCATTGCCCCTATCATAAGCATCTTGAGGTGATTAAGGTTAAAGTGAACAAATATGAGGATATGCTTGACAAATTATAAGTTGAGAATCTCATGCCCCATGCTTACGAGTACCGAACCTCATGCTACTCAACTTTAGTCACGAGTAAGTTCTTGTCATTGTAAATACATGTGTATCATGGAGAACCGCCAACGGGGTACCCCTTGCCCCATGATACAGGAGCTATCCCATATCAAAATGACAAGGAAACAGACAATGAGCATCTCAAGGATCTTTTTATTTGCTATTTGCATAGGTTTTTATTGAGGATGCTTCATAGAATGCTCAGTATGGTTATGCTGCAAGTTTCCACCATGATTAGGCATGGCTTAGGCTAGCTACCTAGGCTTTTCCCTAACACACATACAAACTCCATGAGCTTACAAGCTCCCCTTTTATTTCACACCGTCGGGATCCATAAGCAAAAGAATCATGATATCAACTAAATAAGTGCAATGTTGCAAGCGTTCCCCATGGTAACATGGTTCTGCTAACTCTCAACCTATAAAGCGCTAGCATATACGCAACATAGATGGGCACAATGGTTCAAGTTTATTAAGTGCAGGAAAGTAAAGTGTGCCATCAAGTTCATGAGAGCTTTAATCACTAATTTTCACATAACAAGTTTAATTCGGAAGGTAGATAAAAACGAGAATTTACTTAGAATAGCAATAGTGCTAATAGGTAGGTATGGTGGCCACAAATGGCATAGGTTTTGGTTTAAGGATTGGATGCATGAGAAGCATTCCCTCTCAGTATAGGTTTTAGGCTAGCAAGGCTGGGTAGCAAGCATAAGAGTTGAAGGAAACAAGCAAACATACAAGTGATAAAAACAAACATGCAATCTTCCTTGGAAGCACTAAAGATCTTAACTAAAGAACACTAAGCTTATGAGCAAATCAAGAAAGATGATGATGAAATTATATTCTTTAAGAGTACTTTTATCTTTTTCATTCAATTCTCATAATAGTGTTGCTACTGACGAGCCAGGTTAGCCAAAACCAGCTAAATTAACTCAATGATCCCAAAGTGATACCAATACTAAGAACAAGATCAATCATATAATAGAAATTTAAAACTAATATAAGATATGCAAAAGAGTGAATGATAGAACTTCTCATTAATATTCCATAACAGCAACTTACACCAAGGGATACATAGATATCTAACGAGAGGAGGGATACTTCCATAATGCAAACCATCCTACATGATAACTTCTCTATTCATGATATGACTCTACTAAAAAGGTAAAGAGATAGAAGATAGTGATGTGATACCGCGGCACTCCCCAAGCTTGGAACAAACCAAGGGGATGCCAAAACCTGATGATGAATTACTCCTTCGGTGGTGGTGGTGTTCTCTCGATGAGCTTTTCAATCAATTTCCTCAAGTCCTCAATCTCGAAGGTGAGAGTACGAATCAACTCCGAGTTTTGCTCAATGTGGTTCATGATCATGTTAGGTTGTGATTCCAAGTTCGTATGATTCTTTCCCCACTCTTCCTCCTTAAAGTCTTCTTTTCCTGCATGGTTAGAATGAGGCATATCCCAAATGGAGGGTAGTTTCTCCTTGGGCATATTCTGGAATTGATGCTCATGGATAAGGGTATGGAAGGGATTCTTGGTGCGCGGAGAAGGTGACCGCGAAGCCAAGCAATGACGCGGAGTCTTCCCTCCAGTGGACATCCATGCAGTCCTTTTGAACCTGGCAGGGTTTACCACCACTCCAATGCTTGCAATGGTGGTGCTGGTGTGCGGATGCTGGTCTTCCTTTGACTCCTCTTCAACTTCACTATCGATCTCCTCCTCCTGCTCAGAGTCTTGAAGATCTTCCTCCATAGGCTCCTTTCCCTTATCATTGGTGGAGACCATTGTGGTTCTAAACTTTAAGAATAGTTCCTGGCAGAAATAGATCGAAACATAAACACGACGAGAACACGATATACGAACCTCGGGGGATCTGGGGATTATATATTATGATTTTTTTCAACAAAAGGAAGGTATTGGGAGAAAACGGGTCGGAGACGGTGTCCGAGGGGGCCACACCACCTGCTGGCGCGACCAAGGGGGCCACACCAGGGGGTGGTGTGAGACACTCTGGCTCCGTTTCCGTCCCTCTTTCACTTTGTTGCTTTCCTTGTTGGACAAAAACTGCAAAAAATAACTAGACATATTTTTCGCGGACTTTTTCTTACCAGAACTATTACCTATTTGAAGACGGACTCTGCAGGTCTCTGAAGTTGATCTTTGATGAAATTTTCTGGAGTTACCATTTGAATAGCATCAATGTCTTCATATTCATACACATATTGCTCGAGTCATGAAACCTTTCACTATCTTATTATACCATTTTCTCCAATAACCTGGAAATTTCTTTCACACAATTCTCATTAGTAACATTAGTGTAAGCGAGGAAATAAACCTTTTAAGTTCAATTTCAACTGAAATCCATCAAAACATAAGCTACTGTAGCAACTCCTTTTGAAAACCCAAAAATAATTCAAAAAGGAAATCGATTTGAGAGGCAAATGCAAGAGTGGCAAAAATCTGTCAAAATAGACCAGCAGGTAAAGAACATTTTTTTGAAAATCTTCTGTTTCTCAAATAAAAAAGTGCAAAACTAACAGAAGTTAAATAACAACCTGGGGCATGCACACAAAAAATTACTGATCAGTACGACATTCAAAGATTTTTCACGAATTTTATAGTGAAGCACAAAAATCTGTTTCGGGACAGCAACTTCCCCAAATATTACTTCTCTGTCATTAGAGGTTGATCTTGACACAAAAACTAAACAAAAAGGATAAGGAGAGGTTATTGCATAAGCAATAACTTCCAAGACTCAAAAACAAGAACTGAAAGCAAAAGAAATATATTGGGTTGTCTCCCAAAAAGCTCTTTCTTTATAGCCATTAAAATGGGCATGATAATTTCAATGATGCTCACATAAGATTATGAATTGAAGTAAAAGAGAGCATCAAGAAGCAAAAGTATACATGTTTAAGTCAAACCCACTTCCTATGCAAGGGTATTTTGTAAGCAAACAAATTGTTGAAACCAGGAACTGCTAGTATAGGAAGGCAAAACAAGTGCAACATAAAGATTTTCAGCATAAAGCGAGGAAACTTAATATTATTGGGATGTATAAGAACACTTTTCCCTCTCTCATAATAACTTTCAGTATCATGCATAAATTTAACGATATAACTATCACATGAACCATTGTAGCAATGATCACTTATCCTAACAGAAAACATAGGGATACTAGCTCTCATAACACTATTTTGTGAAACAATATTGGAAGTATCTTTAAAGAGGATAGTGTGTCCATCTTCTACATACTTAGTGACAAAGTCTTTCACATTTTCTACTACAGATTTAGCATCCACTTGTTCATCAGGTTCAAGAGCTTTATTTGTATTTCATTAACCATACTAGCTATCATAGAATGTTCCTTTATCTTAATTGGGAAAGGCATTTTCTCAATGTAAGGTTCAGGTAAAACATGATTAGCAGTATAAACTTTAGTATTTCTTGCATGAACACAATTGGCAATATATTTATATGGCTCATGATACTTATTCCATTTCTTTTTAGGAATTTTAATATAGGAAGCAAAAGCCTTAAAATAAGTTGCAATATCTTGAGAGTCTAGACCATAAGCATTTTTAATATTTTGAAAGTCATCAATCCCCATAAAAGATTCAATGCATTTATAATCATAATTTATACCTAACTTTCTTCCTTTATCATTCTCCCATGCTTCAGCATTGTCTTGAATATGGTCTAGAAGATCCCATTTAGCTCCTTCTTCCATGCGTGTAAATGATCCAACACAAGAAGTATCCAATAGATCCTTATCATAAAGAAAAAGCCTTGCATAAGAGTTATTGATAATAATATTGTTGGGGAGCTCATGAATAGGACATTTGAGCATTAGTAACTTCAATCTCCCCCAAGCTTGAGCTGTACTCTCTCCATCAAGAGGCCAAAAGTTGTATATTTGATTCCGATCTTTATGAATCTCACTAGGATGATAAAATTTTGAATAAAAGAGAGGCACTACTTCCTCCCATTCAAGAGCTTAACCATTCTTCAGTAGCTTATACCATTCCTTAGCTCTTCCTTTCAGTGATAATGAGAATAACTTATTCTTGACTTGATCTGTTGTAATACCTGCACACTTAAACAACCCGCATAATTCGTTTATAAAGAGCAAATGATCACCGGGATGGACAGTTCCATCTCCAAAATAGTAGTTATCCATAAAACGATCAATAATTCTTGTAGGTATTTTAAAAGTATCATTCTCAGCAGGTGGTGGTTCATCTACTACCTTAGAAGTGGTAGTAGCATTACGAAATAAGAAACTAAGTGAATTATCCATATTGAAGTAAAGTAACTAACAGAAGTAAACAATACTCATAGTAGAAGTTTCCTTTACCAGTTCCACTCTCCAATAGCGCCTCACTCCCTGACAACGGTGCCCGAAAATAGTCTTGATGACCCACAAGTATAGGGGGTGTATCGCAGTATTTTCGATAAGTAAGAGTGTCGAACCCAACGAGGAGCAGAAGGTGTTGATGAGTGGCTTGGAGTAGGAATTCTCTGTAAATACTTAGCAAACAGATTTTTAGGGGTTTTTGATAATGCAGGTAAATAAAGTGCAAGTAAATAAAAGATAATAATAATAAATGCAGCAAGTGGCCCAATCCTTTCTTTAGCAAAGGACACGCCGATTGTATTACTTAAGAGGACCAAACATTCTCGAGGACACATGGGAATATCGTCAAGTGCTTTTGCTTCATATAGTTGATTAATCTTCTTTAGTTTGACAAGTGTTGTGTGGGTGAACCTGTGCTAATGTACCGACCTTCCTAGGACTAATACATACTTGTGATTATACCCCTTGCAAGCATCTGCAAGTACAAGAAAGTAATTAAGGTAGAAACCTAACCACAGCTTTATACTCTAAGATCATGACATCCCTTGTGAAAAGGTTTCCTAACGGGGGTTTAGGTTTCTGTCACTCCGGCAACCCCTACGATTAGTAGCCAAATACACAATGCATTCCCCTAGGCCCATAAAGGTGAAGTGTCATGTAGTCGACATTCACATGACACCACTAGAAGAATAACAGCACATCTTAAATAACAAACTATTGAATCTTTGTTAACACAATTCCACTACTAACAACATGACTTCTCCCATGTCCTCAAGAACTAAATGAACTATTCACAAGACATCATATGGATCAAGATTAGAGATGATATAATGATAAGTAACAATCTGAACATAACAATAATTCAATGGTTCCACTCAATGGCATCAACTACAACAAGTAATCAACACCAGGAAAGTTTCCCCTAAGAACTATGCATGATTCAACCCAATTGTTACAGCGGTATGAAGTGGTAATGATGGTGCTGGTGGAGATGATGATGGATATGATGATGATGATGATCCCGATGAAGTCCAGCTTGATGGTGGTGTTGATGGCGATGATCTTCCCTCTCCGGGAAGGAATTTACCCGACAGAATTCTGTCTGTCGGAGAGATCTTTCTCTCTCTGTAGTTTGCCGCCCCCTAGAGGCGGCAGAATCTTTCTGTGGTCGCTTCCTAGGTATTAGGGTTTCATGGGGATAATATACGCCAAAGGGGAGAGCCAGTAGTGGGCCAGGGTGGCCACACCACTTGTTGGCGCGGCCTAGGGTAACCCGCGCTAGGGGGTGGTGTGGGCCCCTGTAGCCTATCTCCACTCCCCCTTCTGGCATCCTTCGTCTTCTGGAAAAATAGGATTTTCCATGTATTTTCCTAGATTTTTTTATCTTCGCGAATTTCGCCTCCAAACAGCAACTTTTCCATTAGAATCCTGACTACAGCGGTCCATGATCCAAAAGTCATCAACCATGCAAAAATAGATGAAATAACATAAGTATCATATCTTAATATGAAATATATCAATAAATAACAGTAAATTATGATATAGAATAGTGATGCAAAATGGATGTATCAGCAGTCGACAAATTCACCAAGTGGGTCGAGACCAAGCTAATCAAGAAGTGTGACAGCAAGACCGCTACCAAATTCCTATGCGAGCTCATCTACCGGTACGGCGACCTCTACAACATCATAACGGACAATGGCACCAACTTCGCCAAAGGTGCCATGGCGGATTTCTGCGAGGAGCACGACATACGGCTCGACCTCGCCTTAGTCGCCCACCTGGAGTCGAATGGCCAAGCAGAGTGCGCCAACCAAAGTGTCCTCCACGGCCTCAAGCCACAACTTCAGGTGCCCCTCGAGCGAACCCCTGGTTGCTGGGTCAAAGAACTCCCCTCCGTAATATGGGGCATTCGCACCTCCGTCAATTGCTCCATAGGGTTCACACCCTTCTTCATGGTGTATGGCGCTGAAGCCATCATGCAAACCGACCTGGAACACGACTCGCCTCAGGTCGTCAGTTATGTGGACACAGAAAATGAGATCGCTCGCCAAGACAGGATCGACCAGCTTGACGAAGCACGTGACCTAGCTTGCTCCCGCACTGTCATCTACCAGCAGGGACTTCGCCGCTACCATAGCCACTGAGTCCGGACTCGCACCTTCCAAGAAGGCGACCTGGTCCTATGACTGATACAGGACAAGAAGGGCATGCACAAGCTTTCTCTCCCATGGGAGGGGCCATTCGCCGTAGGGCGAGTCCTCGGCAACGATGCCTACTACCTCATCGGTGTAAGAGGCAATGGCCAGCTTGAAGTTGGGAGGCCATGGAATGTAAACCTCCTTCGAAAGTTCTATACATAGAACTAAAACTTGTACTGAGCTGCTATATAATGAAATCAATTCAGATCGCACAAATTGTGTCTACTCGCCATTTTCTTGTGCCCATCACACTCGTACACTTAGCAATATGCTACCCACAGAAGTCAACCTTTGGTCGAGCGACCAGCACGGCTAAGTAGTGCGGCCCAAGGGCACTGAAGATATTCAGGCCTTGTGTCGTCCACGAACATGCCACCCCAGAGCCACCATCAGAGTCGCCCCACCCGACTAGCCTGCTGGGCCAAGACAACCGATCAAGCTACACACAGCAACCCATCCCCCCATCCTCGTGCAAAGAGACTCTAATGGTTAAGTACCACACATGGGGACTCGTCCAAAATGACCCCCACGCGGCTCACACTAAGTAAGAGAGCTTGCCTAGGACTCGCCATGCGACTTGGCTTTCCGTGCTAGGGGGAGGGACGTGTTACAAACAATGCACCAGGTCCTCACCTACCTTGGGCATGCGACTAAAACGGTTAAGTACCATGTTCTAGGACTCGCCTATACCGACCTAGTCCATGCTCGGGAAAATAGCTAAGTACAGAGCTCCCTTGGGGACGCCAAGCGATTGGCTCCACGAGCCACGGCGAGTCGACTCCAGTCAAATTAAAAACTCAATACAACCAAACTTACATACATACGAGGTGAACCCCAATAAAGGGCTGACACGCTCGGGGACTCGGTCAAACAAATACTCAACATAAAACAGAAATCACCATACATTGCGAGTTGATTGACCCCTTTTCATTTTAGCAACAAAAATATTGTTTACATTACAATATCGACCAGTCGCCATAACTTACAAAAGCCCCTTAGGGAAGTCACTCATTTTGCAGGCTCCGACGAAGAGGCACCGCCATCACCCTTGACCCAGACGTATGGCTCCCAAGGGTTCCCCGGGTACGCCGTCAATTGCTTCGCATGCGACCACCAGAAGGGCTGCTCCGACCTCAAATCATGGTGCTTCGGCTCGGGGTCGCCTAGTGCCACCACCGTCTCCTGGTACGGCAGCAGGTCCCCCATTGCGAGCACCCACTCCGTGAATGGTGCAGCCTTAGCGGTCATCCTCAACACCTCCATGATCTCCACCGATCCAGTCGCCGAGGGATACCCGCTGGTGACGTCGTTGAGGTCGAAGTCGTCGGGCAAGTATGCGAGCCCGAGACTGAGTGTCGTGGTAGCTCCTCGCCGGAAGGCCGATCACGTCATCCACTCAAATACAGTGGGCGTATCCTCAAGGTAGCGCCACACCTACATCAGCCCACCAGGAATCACCTCGGTGGAGAGATCCCTTGAAGGACAGCTTGAACACAAAGTGTCGAGGCGGTGGCTGCATTCGCCACCGAAGTCATGCATTGCAAGGCATCAAAAGTCTGCACCACTGGATCACTTTGACCTATCACAGCTGCAATGCCAGACAATAAATATCACTTTGGCCTAGTGGACTCACCTGCTCGGGGACTCACCTGCACGGGGACTCACCTGCTCGGGGACTCGCCATACACAAGAAAAGAAGGAGCAGAAGGAAAAAAACACCCACCAAGGAGTTTGCGGCAGGTCTCCGTCACGTGCTTCTCAATCCTCCCAAGGTCTCCCTGAAACCATGGATGACTGAGTCGGAGGCCTTCCGCTCCTCCTTCGCCGCGGCGACCACAGCCTTGGACCTCTCTTTAGAAGAGGTCATCGGCGCCTTTGCGGCCTCCAGCTCTTTCATCAACAAGACGATTCACTCCTCCGCCATGCCCAAAGTGGCCTTCGCCGCCTCTAGCTCGACGACTGGAACATAGCCCTCGCGGGCCTTGGCGATTGTAGCACAAGAATCAACTGAAAGAAAGAAGACCATGTTTCAACCCCCCCACAGTAGTGAGAACTAAAATTCACAGAAGACGGTATAGCTTACCAGCAGACACCTGGAGTGGCTGGTTGGCCTCCTGTGTTTCCCATAGATCATGCTCCAAGCGTTCCTTCACGGCTAGCTGGTCGGCAGACTCCCGTTGCAAACCATGAAGACAACAAACAGTAAGGGACTGGATGACTAAAAGCTCTGAGTGTCTAGCCACCGAAATTCAGCGACTAGACCCTCGAGGACTGGATGACTAAAAGATCAAAGTGCCTAGCTGCTGAAATTCAGCGACTAAGCCCTCGGGGACTAGACATACATGGATGCCAACACCTAGCATGCCATGGAGTTCAGCGGAGTCCACCGAGGGAATCATGAAGGCTGTATGCCCACGACACTGCACAAGCTCACTATCGATAATCTCTGGGACCTGCGGTGATTGACCTCCAGTCGACATGGCGAAAGCCTTAGCCATGAAGCGAGGGAATGTCGCGGCCATCGTCACCGGGCGCCTTCTCTGGCGGAACCACCACGCTTGGATCCAGGCCAGCAGGAACTCCTTCCCCGACCACACTCGCGGAGTCGCCCTTCGCCACATCTTCCTCTGTCGTGGTGGAGAAGTTGCCCTCTGTAACATCCCAAATTTTACAATTACAGATGTTACTAGAAGCATGCATCATATCATTGCATCATGGAAACACATATCAAAAAAAAACTGCATAGTTATTTTCTTCCTAAATCCCATAGTCATTTATAGACTAAAAGGGGTTAAACCATTTTGAACCACCAAAACCCTTGCAAAAGTGTTATTTTATAATCCTACTCCAACCCCCTTCTTTTTACAAAATTTTAGAAACAAATTTTGTCTATTTCGGAATCTGTTTGCAAAAGTTATTAATCAAATAGGAAAACAGAAAAGAATAAAAAGTATAAAAAAAATGAGAACCTAACCTAACCGGGCCGGCTGAGCCAGCCCGGGGCTTACCTACCGCCCACCTGGCCGGATGGGTGACGCGCAGCACATGGGCCGCCGCCAGCAGCCAGCCCGCCTCCAGCCGCAGCCGCTGACAGACCGGACCCGCCCGTCATCCCCTCCGTTCGAGTCCAGGACGAACACGGCGTCCACCGTGTCGGCGCCAACCGCCTCCGGACGATTTGGAGCGGAATCCGTAGTCCCCACGCCAAGAAATCGCGCCTTTATAAAGCCCTGGCACGCCTCCCCAAAAGCCCTAGTTTTTCTTTCACTAACCGCCACCGAGCCTCCGCCAATCGCTCGCCGGAGCTCCGCCGGACTTCGCCGCCTCCGGTCGCCGCCCGCCACCACCTCGGGAAGGAGGAGCCGCCGCCGCCCCCGGGAACGCAACCTCGGTGAGGAGCCGGTCGCCGTCGACTTCTTCGTCGGGCCAGAGGAGCACCGCCACGCCGCCGTACCTCGTCACCGACGCACCACCGTCGCCCGTCGTCGCCGTCGTCGGTAAGCCCCCCCTCCCCTCTCCGACCGTCAGATCAAGATCCAACGGCTCCAATCGGTCAAACGGCCCCGGCCAATCGCATCGCGCTGCGTGGCAGCCGCCACGTCGTCGCCGCGTCACCACCGAGTCGGCGTCACGCCCGCCCCGCTGGCCAATCCTGAGCCGCCACGTGTCGCCGCGCAGCTGGCCACCTTTTTAGTTTTCCTTTTAATAGGCAGAAAATACTTTAATCTTGTAAAATCCATAGTAATTCAAGTATTAGTCCAAAAATTGCGTATAATATACCGTTGGATTCATATTTACAGCAATCTTGCAGTAGGATTTAAAGTTTAGATTAGAGTATTTTAATTCTAGAAAATTATCCGTAGCTCCATTTTAGTTTTTTCTTGTTGCGTTGGCTTTGTATCGACGAGACCTTCTATAGAAAACTATCTCATCATGCTTAGGGTGTTCAGATATGTCTCGAGATAGATTGGAGTTGTAGATCTAGTTTGGAGCTTGGATATTTAGGGTTTAACCCAAAATACTTCAATCTGTGGGGAATCGATTCTAATGACATCCCCAACTCAGCAACACCCCTGAATAAAATCCTTGGTCAAATTTGAATCCATCCTTGCATATTACCATGTTGCATGCATCCATATTCGACTTCGTGACTTTGTTTTGTGCAAATTGTGATTGGATCCATGTTTGTTTCGTTAGATTGCTCTTGAGTCTGTTGAGTACTTGTTGTGTAGATTGCTGCTCGGATCAAGGCAAGTTACACCACTTGTTCATGTTTAAGTCCCAGTTTTGACTATGCATGCTTTACTCTTCAAATTCCGTAGTATGCATGTGTAGGATTTTGGTAGAATTTCTTAGTACTATTTTGCAAGTGCGGTTTTGTAGTATGCCATGAGTAGCTCTATGCTTAGGATTTTCTATCCCAATAGGTTACCCTGTTTTTCTAAGTTATGCTTGCTATGCTATATACTTATCCATATCAAATACCGTTGGGAGGGTTCGAAAGACTCAAAAAAATTCTAAGTAGAAGAGCTCTCTCGAGCGAACTTTTCTTCTCAAAACCCCCTTCAAAATAAAACTAAGTTTTTCTTCTGGGCGGAATGGTTGTTGGGACAACGAGTGGGATTTTGGTGGAGGACGGCCGCCCGGAATCAAATAAGTCTGCCATGTTTCGGAATTCAGAAGCTTCCAATGCAACCACAATACATATGGGCTCTGTCTTGGCTTAGTACTTTGTGGGAAACCTCACTGGCGTACCAACATTTGGAGGTTCTTGGCACGGTTGGATCCAGCTGGTAGAGGGGCTGCTAAGGGAAGGCTTCGCCATGGTCTTGTCTGTAAAAGGACTTGATCGTGGATTGTGGGGAAAGTGCACAACCTCTCAAGAGTATTGCAATCTGATCGATCAGTCGTGTTCACGGAAACAGAACATCTTTGAGCATCTGAAGGATGGAGCCTCTGAAAGATCTTCCTCTCTCTTTTCCAAACTTAAATGTTTTATAAACCCCAAGGCGTGAGTAATATTGCCATTGGGTGGGATTTTGGGAACTTGGTGCGTAATATCCATGTGCTAGGTTGTTTGGGAACTTGGTGAGTAATATCCACGTGTTCCATTCGACCCTATACTATATATCAAAGTTTGCAAAGTAGGGAAAACTTTCTTCCTCTTTTCTTATTACCTTGATAAAATTGGCTTTACGCAAATGAACCCCAGAGCCTACTCTTAGCCTTGCATGTAGAGATAGTCTTACTCTTTCCTTGGTGTAATTTGCCAATACATTCAAAGTATTGACCCAACTTGTTGGCTGCACGTCTTATGTGCAGAATCCGAAGATTGAAAGGTGCGTAGAGATCACGGGTCTTCACGCAACTAGCCTGAGGCGTTGATGGACTCAAGTTTTACTTAGTTTCCGCTGTTTTTTTTGAGCTAGCTATAAGCTATGCAAGTTGTAATAAATATACTCTGGATTATTCGTGTAATAATGACTTGTGTTTTACATGATATTCATCGACTGTGAAGTGCTAGCTATTGATCTAGGGACTAGCATGTTAATCACAGGGACTTAGGATCCTTATCGATCCGAGGTCACTACAGATGGTATCAGAGCACAAGTTGCCCGTAGGACGTGACCCCTAGGATTGGAAACCACCTTTACCATGTGTGTTTTTGATTTCTTCTAAGTCATTGTTCTCTTCTAGTATTTCTCTCCCTTATCACCTTGTGCCTAATTTTCTTTCTCCTAACCTAAAGATGACGGCCTTCTACTACGACACCGCCGAAGACATCAAGTGCCTGCGCTTCGGGGAATGCCTTCTGGGCATCATCAAGACATTGCAGTTACCCATGCCGTCAATCAAGGGAGGCGAGTTGAGGAAGATGCACAAGGAAGGATGTTGGGCGATTGAAGTCATCCAACCAGGGCGCAGTCAGACAGAACCCAAGACAGAGGCCATTGTACTCAACGTCACCAGCGACTCCAAGGAGAAGGGACTTAGCATCTGCTTGGAGGACC
The DNA here is from genome assembly GCA_023614405.1 of Avena insularis. Lineage (NCBI taxonomy): Eukaryota > Viridiplantae > Streptophyta > Magnoliopsida > Poales > Poaceae > Avena > Avena insularis. The sequence continues at coordinate 393,628,299 of CM042690.1, read as the reverse complement.
TCATTGGACGCCTTTGCGGACGCCACCATGAAGAGGTTGAAGGCCACTACATCAAACTCTTTGGAAGACGTGATGAGAAGGGAGTTCCAATCGAGTTAACCCCGGAGGAAAGGAAGACATGCAAGCGTCGAAGGATCCAATATCAAGACTTGGAGTCCCACATCAATGACTTGTGTTTTACATGATATTCATCGACTGTGAAGTGCTAGCTATTGATCCAGGGACTAGCATGTTAATCACAGGGACTTAGGATCCTTATCGATCCGAGGTCACTACACCCTCCTTCTGCTTCTTCATACCCTCATCCGGCACAGCGGAAGCGTCGGCCTTCCTCTTCCTAGAAGGGTCGAGTTACCCTTCAGTGGAGACCATTGGAACCTTGGATACCGAAGCGGCCTTGTTGGTTTGTGGCCTGAAAGTTCCCGGGCGAGTGCATCCCGATACCCGAGTTAGCTTCAATCTTGCGGAGGGGCCATAGTAGAATTGCCAATTGTCCAGAAGGGCCAAATGGGGGTGAATACAAATCTAACAGCCAAACGATCATTTGAACTAGACGAAAAACGGTTGAACTCAAATACCACCATTAGGTCAACTCTTCTTGGCCCGCCCTGTCAGTATTCCCCATTATCTTTTGTGGTCATGGACTAGTTTACCCCTACGTGGACCACATTGATTCCTTTGCTTTTCTCTGCTCTTCTCCCCTGCTCCCCTCCCAATAACCTATGCTCAGTTTCGGCTGATCGTCTCAGATCGGAGCTTGCACTTGCTCTAATTTGCATCCCTGCCATATCCGGTCAACCTCCCACGCCCCTAATCGAAGCTCGCAGCCGTCATGATTGCATCATCCGCCGTATCGGAGCTTCGTGTCCCCGGACTAATATCTCGCTTCTGGCTAGTCCTTCTCGAACGGTGGAGCACGTCCCGTCGGGCAATCCTTGCCGGCGACCGGCCTCGGGCAGTTGCATGCTGCCGCGCACCCCAGGCATGGTAGCCCTGGCACAGCAGTTCGACGGCCATGCTCTCATGGCCACCGTGTTGGGCGTCCGTCCTACCGTGTCACTGGCAGAGTTGTTGTCGTCTTTTAGATCTCGTATTGGGATCAGACAAAATGAGGTCAAGATTGAGGTATGCATGCCGCCATTCAATTTTTTCGTCCGGTTCGAGCACATCTCAGACATCGAGCATGTTCTGCATTCTTCCCGTTCTTTTGAGTGCTGCAGAGAGAAAATGAGCTTCATGTGTTGGCATCACGCCTGCGGGTGGGACGATCGCTTGGGGAAGCTTTGTTTGTCCTCCAAAATTGGCTATGACGGCCTCCCATTGGATGCTTAGGAGCCAAAGTCCCTCAAGTAGGTCGTTAGTATCCTTGGCGGCAAGTTGGTGGAGATCGTGCCACCGAGCGACAGATGGGTCATTGAGGTAAAGGCGTGGCTGAAAGATCCTAACACCGTTCCTAAGATATTCGAGGTGCAGATTCCAAGCAGAGCAGGGCGACAGCTTTGCTAGAAGCACCTGGTCATCATCCACCTAGAGGAGGTTCTGGAATCGATACATGGAATTCAGGACCCTGAAGAGGCAGCCAGAAAGCGTCCTCGTTGGCTGCAGTGTTGGCTTGGAAGGATCGACGGCACAGGACCACCACCGTTTCACGATGGCGCACACAGTTTCGGTAGGGGGACTGGGCTTGGACAAGCTGGTGGTTCTGATTTCCCTCGAGTGAAGACATAGCTCTAGTGAATTGTTGTAGTATGTGTGGCTAATGAATTTGTAGTATGGAGAGTGTAGCAGGAAGTTAGCATCGACTAAAAATGTGTAATAGTTTGAATCGATGTAGCATGTGCGGGTAATGAATTTGAAGTATGTGCGTCTGATGCATCTGTCTTGAACACCGTGCTTTATAATTTCTATGAATAAGAAAGGACAACCTCATGAAAAGAGGGTGGACTGGCAATGAGCAATGTTAATTCTATGGATGCCATGAAAATGTAGTCCATCTCCTCTTCAAGTACAAGGTAGCTAGATTATTGTGCCAAATAATGAGCGATCCAGAAGACAATAAATGATTCTTGTTTCAAACGAAGATTACCTGATGATCCTTATAACACTATCTACTGGTTTTGTAACATGTTGAACAGCAGGACCATTTTGCAGACAACACAAGACAAATGAAAAATGGTTTACAGCACAGATAGCAGATGCAAAATCTATACATAAACTGTCATCTGAATTTTATCTGTCTGGGATAAAAAATGGCACTTAACTGGATTTAAGCACGAGTAGTAATTAAAGGAAATATATACTTGATAGTATTTGTTTACAACAGTAGTACTTCCATACAAAAGGGTCTTATATCTGCACAAAACTTGGCTAAACTTCCTACTAGTTTATAGAACAATGCGTCAGCATTTCATCTACAAAAGCCATTCTTCCGTCTGAACTTAACTATTCTACAATGAAGAAACTACAGATCTCCACTAGAAAAGATGGCTGGACAATTGCCCTGAGAGGACGTAAATTCTTTGATCATTTAACCCAAACTGATCTATTGCCTTCCTGCCAAACTACAAGAAATCTGCATCATTCATGCACGACCACTTTGCATGCGCCAGTCCCGGTTCAATAGGACCATCTGCGTCGCCGCAACAATTTCTTTGAAACTAAAATTCGACATATTCTTTTTGGGATCGTAGGTCTGTGTGAACTGGAACCTGAATTCCGGCGTTGAGCTGTCAAACAATCCAACATGCTGAGTGTAGACGCTTGGTCGCCGCCTCGGTACGGCCTTCGACTGTGCGTTCGATAGAGAGCCTTTTCCGCAGACAGTGTGTTCCCATCCTCCCCCACTACGGTAAGGTAGCCCGGGCCGAAGCGTGGATGCGAGAGTTCCTAGACCTTGGCACTGCCCTGTTCGAGGGTGTGTACCCTCGGCGGCATGCTCTCATGAATGATTTGATATGTACCTTGTTCCCCCTGCCTAGAGCGCCATAATGCCACCGCACGGTTTCTCCACAGCGCTCTCTTGGCCCTGCCCGCCGCATCTGGCACTAACGACGCCGGTGCTGCCCCGCAGCCGATTCGGCACATTTACCGAAATCATCGGCCTAGCAGGGCAATGGGAGACCAGCCTTGAACTAGAGATTCATGGCCTGCCTTAGAGGGGCTAAAGACGCAAGTTTCGGCGGCTATTGCGGTGGCAGCGGTGGCTTCTTAGGCGGGCCATGTTACCCTAGGTGGTGCGGCATGGCGGAGTAGCGCAAGGTGAACTATGGTTTGTTGGAGAAGGGGAGTGATAGACTGACAGTAGGTTTGGACTATGGACACGCGTGAAAATAATCATCTCCCATTTCCTGAGAGGGTAATAATTCGACACTCGTTGCATTAACCTCTCAATCTTTATTTCCCTTCTCCGCATAAGAGTGCGAACATATTAAAAAGATCGGTCACACACTAACACACACACATGCAATGAACTCTAGTGGTGGTTTATGAAAAGGACACACATGCAATGACTCTGGTGGATCCAGGTGGTTTATGAAAAGAACAAACATGCAATGACTCTAGTTGTCGTTTATGAAAAGGACACACATGCAATAACACTGGTGCATCCAAGTGGTGGTTTATGAAAAGAACAAACATGCAATGACTCTAGTTCTGGTTTATGAAAAGAACACACATCCAATGACACCGGTCGATCCAAGTGGTTTATAAAAAGAACAAACATGCAATGACTCTGGTTGTGGTTTATGAAAAGGACACACATGCAATGACACTAGTGGTGGTTTAGGAAAATAACACACATGCAAAGACATGCATTGACACTGGTGGATCCATGTGGTTTATGAGAAGGACACACATGTAATGACAACTGGTGGATCCATGTCGTTTGTGAAAAGAACACCACATGCAATCACTCTAGTTGTGGTTTATGAAAATAACACACATGAAATAAACTCTAGTGGTGGTTTATGAAAAGGACACAACATGCAATGACTCTGGTGGATCCAGGTAGTTTATGAAAAGAACACCACATGCTGGAGTGGCATTAGTGGATCCATGTGGTTTATGAAAAGAACACACATGTAATGACTCTAGTTGTGGTTTACGAAAAGGACACACATGCAATGACTCTGGTGGAACTAGGTGGTTTATGAAAAGAACAAACATGCAATGACTCTAGTTGTGGTTTGACACACATGCAATGACTCTGGTGGATCCAAGTGGTGGTTTATGAAAAGAACAAACATGAAATGACTCTAGTTGTGGTTTATGAAAAGGACACACATGCAATGACATGCAATGGACCCATGTGGTGGTTTATGAAAGGGACACACATGCAATGACTCTAGTGGTACTTTATGAAAAGGACACATATGCAATGACTCTAGTTGTGGCTTATGAAAAGGACACACATGCAATGACACTAGTCGTGGTTTATGAAAAGAACATGCAAAGAGATGCAATGACACTACTCGTGGTTTATGAAAAGAACATGCAAAGAGATGCAATGACACTGGTGGATCCATGTGGTTTATGAGAAGGACACACATGCGATGACAACTGGTGGATCCATGTGGTTTATGAAAAGAACACCACATGCTGGAGTGGCATCATTGCATGTGTTCTTTTCTAAAACCACAGTGATGCACACTGATACACACACACATTTAATGACTCTAGTGGTGGTTTATGAAAAGGACACCACATGCAATGACTCTGGTGGATCCGGGTGGTTTATGAAAAGAACACCACATGCTGGAGTGGCATTAGTGGATCCATGTGGTTTATGAAAAGAACACACATGCAATGTGTAACATCCCAATTTCAGCAACCCTGATTAGTTGCCCAGGATGCAAAAATCAGGGGGAACAAAAACTTTTTATTACTGATTGATGCAGTGTTGCTTGTCTGTGCTTATGCCTCTGAATGTGCAACAGATGATATACTCCTTACCTCAACCTCAGTGGACAAAAGCTATTTAACAAAAACTGTCTTGGCTTATGTTTCATATTCTCAAATGTTCTGGCATTTCAAAACCTGAGCCAAGATTCCCTTGGAACCCAAACTATTTTATAGCTTCTATTGATCAAACTATGGAGAGCTATATAATATAATCTCCTTATGTTTTCAATACAGAACTTCAACTACTCTGACCTCTAAGTTTTCCAAAACCTTGTATAAAACTTTTGAATTCTACTCTTGGTAGGGATACCAAGGACTCTGACCTTATTCAAACTCCAACCTTTCAAAATTTCCCATCCTTACCTCAAGCTAAGCTTGAAGGTAACCCTAGTAGTAATTGATTTGTTTATACGATGAGTTGCCTTGATCTGTTGTTTGACTTGATTGCTTAGAAGTAGTATGAGCTACTCTAGGAGCTCATCCTCTAGGATCAAGATACTTTAAAATCCCCAAACCCTAAGCAAGAATACAAGATGGATATGATCTCTAGCCATTAGATGATCATCTAATACCCATAACCAGATCAATTCTGAAGTGATCCATTCTAGAAGTTTCCAAGTCAATGAAGACCAATATCAAGCGTGGATCTATTCTACCCAATCTACACTTCAACATTATCCACTTGATGATGCTTTGATACCTTGCAAACCCTCAAAAACACCCCCAATCATATTCTAGTATAAAACCCTAAATCTGCTAAATTTTGACAAAGTCTGGAAACTATTTCAACATCACTTCTTTAAGTGCCTCTCTTTCTCAACCCTTGTGCCTTTTTGGTGATGGACTTGAACCATCCTGCAGAACATCGTAAGGACTACCAAGGCCCACTCTTGCCCTTGGTTATACCATCCTCTAACCCCCTTGTTCTTGATAGTTTTGTAGGCAAGAAAATATTAATTCCTGCAAAATCTTATCAACATGCCTACTTTGGAAGAAGCTCACACCTAAATGTTATCTTCTTTTCACCAACTCCTTGCATGATTTTGTTCTACTCATAAAGTTCTAGCAATACCTACTTCACTTGTTCCAAATGGATCCTTGTGCTTCAAAAACTCACAAGGTTTTGAAGGCTATTTGATAATCTGTTTAGACCTGTAAACTAATTCCGGTTAAAAAGACTAATGCTATGCAGAACTGACTTTGGGTTTTTCCCAAGGGCATTCTGTTAAATAATTTGAAGTGATTCCAACTCTCACTGAACCGGTACATCAATTCCTACTTAACCATCCAAGTAAATAATTTTTGGACACACATAATTTTTTTACTGAATTATTTCCTAAAACTAGAGTTTTTATCACTATAAAATGCATATTAAATCAAAGGAAAATGATTAAATAGTGAAACCACTTCTGTTGGTTTCATATTATCACTACCTATGTGATGGTAACATTTTTATACAAAGTTATCCTACAGAACTTGGACCTTATATTTAAACCCCTTAATTAAGTAGTTTTGGCAACCAAATCATTAAAGAAAACCTACAAAGGCATTTCAAGTAATTCCACTTGCGTAGAAGCTAACCACTCAAAACCTACTGTATTGTAAATTTGTATTGTTCATTGCTTGCTTTCTGTATGTATTGATATTTGTATGCCTTGTTTTGATTGTGGCATCGCTTGTTTGCATGTATACTCGATGACGACGATAGTTGCGATTGTTTTAACGACGAGAAGAAGAGATCTTATTATTATTATTGGCATTGGTATTATTGGTTATCTAAAGAAGAAGTCCAGTGATATATATTTTTCCAGTTTGCTGATCTCAGGCAAGCCACCTTCTTGCTCATAAACCTTGTCCTACTGTTTTACTTATGCATGTTCTTATCCACTGTTTATGAAAACTGCATTGTTTTTTATATGATGATCTATACCTGGTAGCCGTTTGGCTCCTCCGAACTATTACACTTTTGTACTATTAAGTACACCCCCCTTGATGACACCTACTGGCCCCTAGTAGAATAGATGGTGCATAACACCATAACCCTTTGGAGACCCTGTTTTAGCCGAAGCAAAGCAGTAGGATGGGAAGACCCCGGAAAAGTTTTACAAAGAGTTTTATGATCAAACCTTGGTGAGGTTTGACCTACCAAGAGAAGTTTGAGAAAGAAAAAGGTTATCATTTTACAAAAGATGCTGAAGGAAAGAGGAGGTAAAATGTTTACGAAAATGCACCCGGTTCTTTGCAACTTTAGCTATAACAACTTAATCCGTGCAACCACATTACTCTGGAATTGGACAGGGCTGGGCTTGATGTTTGTTTACTCTGGTATAAGCTGCCTACAACTACAACATGGGATTTAAAATCCTGGAGGGTGGGCCTTCTCCTGTAAAGGTCCATGTGAGACATTAACCTAGAGAAGGAACGAAGGGTCTATGGGCCTCCACGCGTTACTATGAGCCCCTCATTGAAAGCGCACACTTTGTGCAGTGCAAAAAGTGCTATGGTTAGCTTGGGAACTATATAGGGCGTCCCGGTGTTGAGGGGAACAACACTCATAGGGTAGGCACTTATATTGGAGGGGGAGTCCGGAGAGTCTTGATCGGTTACTCAACCCATGATCAGTGTAGATCAGGGTAGGGTACCCGGATGGTGTGGGTAAAGTGTACAACCTCTGCAGAGTGTAAATCTATTCGAATAGCCGTGTCCGCGGTTATGGACGAGTTGGACAAACTACTGTAGAGCGGTGCTGGTTTTGTTTTCAAAAAGGATTTCAGAAAAGCAATGGCTTTGGAAATGTTTGACCACGGGATGGTTAGAAAAGATACATGTTTTAACCATGGGATGGTCGGAAAGGAAGGAAAGGAGTTTGTTCATGGGATGACCGGAAGGAAGAAATAAATGGGTGACCCAATCCTAGTGATTTCCAAAACTCTTCTAATTGTTTCCAATTGTTTTTTCAAAAGTTTTCAACAAAGTTATGTAGATGCTATATCTACAAGAGAAACTATGTGAGAAACGAATCTCTCTTGGACCCCTCCTACTACCACAGCCATATTACATATCCTCTTGTGATTATTATTCTATTAACGTGGTTTGTGAGTACATTCAAAGTTCTCACTGGCATTGGCCCTAGCTATTAACTTGGTCATATATCAAGAAAAAGGTGGAGTTGACGACTATGCGAGCTAGGACGTTCTCCCAGTTAGTTGCATGTAGGTTAATGCATGGCTCGGGCTCTAAGCTTGATGAAGCTCCGCTGATGATAATTGTTTTAGCCATAATGGCATGTAAGGTATGACATGTATCCGCTTAAGTAATGGATGTTTACTTTGATACTTGTCAGTTATGTGCCACGACTAACTAATCATGGGATCGTGGTGTATGCATAACAGGGATTCTCGGAGGATTAATCCCGGGGACCCACACAATGACTCTAGTGGTGGTTTATGAAAAGGACAAACATGCAATGACTCTGGTGGATCCAAGTGGTTTATGACACGAACAAACATGCAATGACTCTAGTTTTGGTTTATGAAAAGGACATACATGCAATGACTCTGGCGGATCCAAATGATGGTTTATGAACAGAACAAACATGCAATGACTCTAGTTGTGGTTATGAAAAGGACACACATGCAATGACATGCAATGGATCCAGGTGGTTGTTTATAAAAATGACACACATGCAATGACTCTAGTGGTGGTTTATGAAAAGGACACACATGCAATGAATCTAGTTGTGGTTTATGAAAAGGACACACATGCAATGAAAACTTGTGGATCCATGTGGTTTATGAAAATAACACCACATGCTGGAGTAGTATCATTTCATGTGTTCATTTCCAAAACCATAGTGAATCACATTGACACACACACACATGCAATGACTCTAGTGGTGGTTTATGAAAAGGACAACACATGCAATGACTCCGGTGGATCCAGGTGGTTTATGAAATGAACACCACATGCCGGAGTGGCATTAGTGGATCCATGTGGTTTATGAAAAGAACACTCATGCAATGACTCTAGTGGTGGTTTATGAAAAGGACACACACGCAATGACTCTGGTGGATCCAGGTAGTTTATGAAAAGAACAAACATGCAATGACTCTAGTTGTGGTTAATGAAAAGGACACACATGCAATGAAACTGGTGGATCCAAGTGGAGGTTTATTAAAAGAACACACATGCAATGACTCTAGTTGTGCATATATGAAAGGGACACACATGCAATGACATGCAATGGATCCATGTGGTCGTTTCTGAAAAGCACACACATGCAATGACTCTAGTGCTAGTTTATGAAAAGAACACACATGCAATGACACTGGTGGATCAAGGTGGTGGTTTATTAAAAGGACACATATGCAATGACTCTAGTTGTGGTTTATGAAAAGGACACACATGCAATGACTCTGGTGGATCTAGGTGGTGGTTTATGAAAAGAACAAACATGCAATGACTCTAGTTGTTGTTTAGAAAAGGACACACATGCAATGACTCTGGTGGCTCCAAGTGGTGGTTTATGAAAAGAACAAACATTCAATGACTCTAGTTATGGTTTATGAAAAAGACACGCATGCAATGACTCTAGTTGTGCTTTATGAAAAGGACACACATGCAATGACACTAGTGGTGGTTTATGAAAAGGACACACATGCAATGACTCTAGTTGTGGTTTATGAAAAGGACACACATGAAATGACTCTAGTTGTGGTTTATGAGAAGGACACACATGCAATGACAAGTAGCAGATCCACGTGGTTTATGAAAAGAACACCAGATGCTGGAGTGGCATCATTGCATCTGCTCTTTTCCAAAACCACAGTGATACACACTGACACACACATACACATGCAATGACTCTAGTGGTGGTTTATGAAAAGGACACCTCATGCAATGACTCTAGTGGCGGTTTATGAAAAGAACACCACATGCTGGACTAGGATTAGTGGATCCATGTGGTTTATGAAAGGAACACACATGTAATGACTCTAGTGTTGGTTTATGAAAAGGACACACATGCAATGACTCTCGTGGATCCAGGTGGTTTATGAAAACAACAAACATGTAATGACTGCAGTTGTGGTTTATGAAAAGGACACACATGCAATCACTCTGGTGGATCCAAGTGGTGGTTTAGAAAAGAACAAACATGCAATGACTCTAGTTTTGGTTTATGAAAAGGACACACATGCAATGACAACTGGTGGATCCATGTGGTTTATGAAAAGAATACCACATGCTGGAGTGACATCATTGCATCTGTTCTTTTCCAAAACCACAGTGATGCACACTAAGACACACACACACATGCAATGACTCTAGTTGTGGTTTATGAAAAGGACACCACATGCAATGACTCTAGTGGATCCAGGTGGTTTATGAAAAGAACACCACATGCTAGAATGGCATTAGTGGATCCATGTGGTTTATGAAAACAACACACATGCAATGACTCTAGTGGCGGTTTATGAAAATGACACACATGCAATGACTCTAAATCAATGTGGTTTATGAAAAGAACAAACATGCAATGACTTTATTTGTGGTTTATGAAAAGGACGCACATGCAATGACTCTGGTGGATCCAAGTGGTGGTCTATGAAACAGACAAACATGTAATGACTCTAGTTCTGGTTTATGAAAAGGACACACATGCAATGACAAGCGATGGATCCAGGTGGTGGTTTATTAAAAGGACACACATGAAATGACTCTAGTAGTGGTTTATGAAAAGGACACACATGCAATGACACTGGTGGATCCAGGTGGTGGTTTATGAAAAGGACACACATGCAATGACTCTGGTGGATCCAGGTCGTCTATGAAAATAACAAACATCCAATGACTCTAGTTGTGGTTTAGGAAAAGGACACATATGCAATGACTCTAGTGGATCCAAGTGGTGGTTTATGAAAAGAACAACCATGCAATGACTCTAGTTGTGGTTTATGAAATGGAAACACATGCAATGAGATGCAATGGATCCAGGTGGTGGTTTATGAAAAGGACACACATGCAATGACTCTAGTGGTGCTTTATGAAGAGGACACACATGCAATGACACACATGCAATGACACTGGTGGATCCAGGTGGTTTATGAAAAGAACAACCATCCAATGACTCTAGTTGTGGTTTATGAAAAGGACACACATGCAATGACACTAGTGGTGGTTTATGAAAACAACACACATGCAATGACACTAGTGGTGGTTTATGAAAAGAACACACATGCAAAGATATGCAATGACACTGGTGGATTCATGTGGTTTATGAGAAGGACACACATGCAATAACAACTGGTTGATCCATGTGGTTTATGAAAAGAACACCACATGATGGAGTGGCATCATTGCATCTGCTCTTTTCCAAAACCACAGTGATACACACTGACACACACATACACATGCAATGACTCTAGTGGTGGTTTATAAAAAGGACACCACATGCAATGACTCTAGTGGCGGTTTATGAAAAGAACACCACATGCTGGACTAGGATTAGTGGATCCATGTGGTTTATGAAAAGAACACACATGCAATGACTCTAGTGGTGGTTTATGAAAAGGACACACATGCAATGACTCTAGTTGTGGTTTATGAAAAGGACACACATGCAATGACAACTGGTGGATCCATGTGGTTTATGAAAAGAACACCACATGCTGGAGTGACATCATTGCATCTGTTCTTTTCCAAAACCACAGTGATGCACACTAACACACACACATGTAATGACTCTAGTGGTGGTTTATGAAAAGGACACCACATGCAATGACTCAAGTGGATCCAGGTGGTTTATGAAAAGAACACCACATGCTAGAATGGCATTAGTGGATCCATGTGGTTTATGAAAACAACACACATGCAATGACTCTAGTGGCGGTTTATGAAAATGACACACATGCAATGACTCTAAATCAATGTGGTTTATGAAAAGAGCAAACATGCAATGACTTTAGTTGTGGTTTATGAAAAGGACGCACATGCAATGACTCTGGTGGATCCAAGTGGTGGTCTATGAAAAGAACAAACATGTAATGACTCTAGTTCTGGTTTATGAAAAGGACACACATGCAATGACAAGCAATGGATCCAGGTGGTGGTTTATTAAAAGGACACACATGAAATGACTCTCGTAGTGGTTTATGAAAAGGACACAAATGCAATGACACTGGTGGATCCAGGTGGTGGTTTATGAAAAGGACACACATGCAATGACTCTGGTGGATCCAGGTCGTCTATGAAAATAACAAACATCCAATGACTCTGGTTGTGGTTTAGGAAAAGGACACATATGCAATGACTCTAGTGGATACAAGTGGTGGTTTATGAAAAGAACAAACATGCAATGACTCTAGTTGTGGTTTATGAAATGGAAACATATGCAATGACATGCAATGGATCCAGGTGGTGGTTTATGAAAAGGATAGACATGCAATGACTCTAGTGGTGCTTTATGAAAAGGATACACGTGCAATGACACTGGTGGTTTATGAAAAGAACAACCATGCAATGAATCTAGTTGTGGTTTATGAAAAGGACACACATGCAATGACACTAGATGTGGTTTATGAAAACAACACACATGCAATGACACTAGTGGTGGTTTATGAAAAGAACACACAAGCAAAGATATGCAATGACACTGGTGGATTCATGTGGTTTATGAGAAGGACACACATGCAATAACAACTGGTTGATCCATGTGGTTTATGAAAAGAACACCACATGCTGGAGTGGCATCATTGCATCTGCTCTTTTCCAAAACCACAGTGATACACACTGACACACACATACACATGCAATGACTCTGGTGGTTGTTTATCAAAAGGACACCACATGCAATGACTCTAGTGGCGGTTTATGAAAAGAACACCACATGCTGGACTAGGATTAGTGGATCCATGTGGTTTATGAAAAGAACACACATGTAATGACTCTAGTGCTGGTTTATGAAAAGGACACACATGCAATGACTCTCGTGGATCCAGGTGGTTTATGAAAAGAACAAACATGTAATGACTCTAGTTGTGGTTTATGAAAAGGACACACATGCAATCACTCTGGTGGTGGTTTATGAAAAGAACACCACATGCTGGACTAGGTTAGTGGATCCATGTGGTTTATGAAAATATCACACATGCAATGACTCTAGTGGTGGTTTATGAAAAGGACACACATGCAATGACTCTAGTTGTGGTTTATGTAAAGGACACACATGCAATTACAACTGGTGGATCCATGTGGTTTATGAAAAGAACACCACATGCTGGAGTGACATCATTGCATCTGTTCTTTTCCAAAACCACAGTGATGCACACTAACACACACACACATGCAATGACTCTAGTGGTGGTTTATGAAAAGGACACCACATGCAATGACTCAAGTGGATCCAGGTGGTTTATGAAAAGAACACCACATGCTAGAATGGCATTAGTGGATCCATGTGGTTTATGAAAACAACACACATGCAATGACTCTAGTGGCGGTTTATGAAAATGACACACATGCAATGACTCTAAATCAATGTGGTTTATGAGAAGAGCAAACATGCAATGACTTTAGTTGTGGTTTATGAAAAGGACGCACATGCAATGACTCTGGTGGATCCAAGTGGTGGTCTATGAAAAGAACAAACATGTAATGACTCTAGTTCTGGTTTATGAAAAGGACACACATGCAATGACAAGCAATGGATCCAGGTGGTGGTTTATTAAAAGGACACACATGAAATGACTCTCGTAGTGGTTTATGAAAAAGGACACACATGCAATGACACTGGTGGATCCAGGTGGTGGTTTATGAAAAGGACACACATCAATGACTCTGGTGGATCCAGGTCATCTATGAAAATAACAAACATCCAATGACTCTGGTTGTGGTTTAGGAAAAGGACACATATGCAATGACTCTAGTGGATCCAAGTGGTGGTTTCTGAAAAGAACAAACATGCAATGACTCTAGTTGTGGTTTATGAAATGGAAACATATGCAATGACATGCAATGGATCCAGGTGGTGGTTTATGAAAAGGACAAACATGCAATGACTCTAGTGGTGCTTTATGAAAAGGACACACATGCAATGACACTGGTGGATCCAGGTGGTTTATGAAAAGAACAACCATGCAATGACTCTAGTTGTGGTTTATGAAAAGGACACACATGCAATGACACTAGTGGTGGTTTATGAAAACAACACACATGCAATGACACTAGTGGTGGTTTATGAAAAGGACACACATGCAATGACTCTAGTTGTGGTTTATGAAAAGGACACACATGCAATGACAACTGGTGGATCCATGTGGTTTATGAAAAGAACACCACATGCTGGAGTGACATCATTGCATCTGTTCTTTTCCAAAACCACAGTGATGCACACTAACACACACACACATGTAATGACTCTAGTGGTGGTTTATTAAAAGGACACCACATGCAATGACTCAAGTGGATCCAGGTGGTTTATGAAAAGAACACCACATGCTAGAATGGCATTAGTGGATCCATGTGGTTTATGAAAACAACACACATGCAATGACTCTAGTGGCGGTTTATGAAAATGACACACATGCAATGACTCTAAATCAATGTGGTTTATGAAAAGAGCAAACATGCAATGACTTTAGTTGTGGTTTATGAAAAGGACGCACATGCAATGACTCTGGTGGATCCAAGTGGTGGTCTATGAAAAGAACAAACATGTAATGACTCTAGTTCTGGTTTATGAAAAGGAAACACATGCAATGACAAGCAATGGATCCAGGTGGTGGTTTATTAAAAGGACACACATGAAATGACTCTCGTAGTGGTTTATGAAAAGTACACACATGCAATGACACTGGTGGATCCAGGTGGTGGTTTATGAAAAGGACACACATGCAATGACTCTGGTGGATCCAGGTCGTCTATGAAAATAACAAACATCCAATGACTCTGGTTGTGGTTTAGGAAAAGGACACATATGCAATGACTCTAGTGGATACAAGTGGTGGTTTATGAAAAGAACAAACATGCAATGACTCTAGTTGTGGTTTATGAAATGGAAACATGTGCAATGACATGCAATGGATCCAGGTGGTGGTTTATGAAAAGGACAGACATGCAATGACTCTAGTGGTGCTTTATGAAAAGGATACACATGCAATGACACTGGTGGTTTATGAAAAGAACGACCATGCAATGAATCTAGTTGTGGTTTATGAAAAGGACACACATGCAATGACACTAGATGTGGTTTATGAAAACAACACACATGCAATGACACTAGTGGTGGTTTATGAAAAGAACACACAAGCAAAGATATGCAATGACACTGGTGGATTCATGTGGTTTATGAGAAGGACACACATGCAATAACAACTGGTTGATCCATGTGGTTTATGAAAAGAACACCACATGCTGGAGTGGCATCATTGCATCTGCTCTTTTCCAAAACCACAGTGATACACACTGACACACACATACACATGCAATGACTCTGGTGGTTGTTTATCAAAAGGACACCACATGCAATGACTCTAGTGGCGGTTTATGAAAAGAACACCACATGCTGGACTAGGATTAGTGGATCCATGTGGTTTATGAAAAGAACACACATGTAATGACTCTAGTGCTGGTTTATGAAAAGGACACACATGCAATGACTCTCGTGGATCCAGGTGGTTTATGAAAAGAACAAACATGTAATGACTCTAGTTGTGGTTTATGAAAAGGACACACATGCAATCACTCTGGTGGTGGTTTATGAAAAGAACACCACATGCTGGACTAGGATTAGTGGATCAATGTGGTTTATGAAAATATCACACATGCAATGACTCTAGTGGTGGTTTATGAAAAGGACACACATGCAATGACTCTAGTTGTGGTTTATGAAAAGGACACACATGCAATTACAACTGGTGGATCCATGTGGTTTATGAAAAGAACACCACATGCTGGAGTGACATCATTGCATCTGTTCTTTTCCAAAACCACAGTGATGCACACTAACACACACACACATGCAATGACTCTAGTGGTGGTTTATGAAAAGGACACCACATCCAATGACTCAAGTGGATCCAGGTGGTTTATGAAAAGAACACCACATGCTAGAATGGCATTAGTGGATCCATGTGGTTTATGAAAACAACACACATGCAATGACTCTAGTGGCGGTTTATGAAAATGACACACATGCAACGACTCTAAATCAATGTGGTTTATGAGAAGAGCAAACATGCAATGACTTTAGTTGTGGTTTATGAAAAGGACGAACATGCAATGACTCTGGTGGATCCAAGTGGTGGTCTATGAAAAGAACAAACATGTAATGACTCTAGTTCTGGTTTATGAAAAGGACACACATGCAATGACAAGCAATGGATCCAGGTGGTGGTTTATTAAAAGGACACACATGAAATGACTCTCGTAGTGGTTTATGAAAAAGGACACACATGCAATGACACTGGTGGATCCAGGTGGTGGTTTATGAAAAGGACACACATGCATTGATTCTGGTGGATCCAGGTCATCTATGAAAATAACAAACATCCAATGACTCTGGTTGTGGTTTAGGAAAAGGACACATATGCAATGACTCTAGTGGATCCAAGTGGTGGTTTATGAAAAGAACAAACATGCAATGACTCTAGTTGTGGTTTATGAAATGGAAACATATGCAATGGCATGCAATGGATCCAGGTGGTGGTTTATGAAAAGGACAGACATGCAATGACTCTAGTGGTGCTTTATGAAAAGGATACACATGCAATGACACTGGTGGATCCAGGTGGTTTATGAAAAGAACAACCATGCAATGACTCTAGTTGTGGTTTATGAAAAGGACACACATGCAATGACACTAGTGGTGGTTTATGAAAACAACACACATGCAATGACACTAGTGGTGGTTTATGAAAAGAACACACATGCAAAGATATGCAATGACACTGGTGGATTCATGTGGTTTATGAGAAGGACACACATGCAATAACAACTAGTTGATCCATGTGGTTTATGAAAAGAACACCACATGCTGGAGTGGCATCATTGCATCTGCTCTTTTCCAAAACCACAGTGATACACACTGACACACACATACACATGCAATGACTCTGGTGGTTGTTTATCAAAAGGACACCACATGCAATGACTCTAGTGGCGGTTTATGAAAAGAACACCACATGCTGGACTAGGATTAGTGGATCCATGTAGTTTATGAAAAGAACACACATGTAATGACTCTAGTGCTGGTTTATGAAAAGGACACACATGCAATGACTCTCGTGGATCCAGGTGGTTTATGAAAAGAACAAACATGTAATGACTCTAGTTGTGGTTTATGAAAAGGACACACATGCAATCACTCTGGTGGATCCAAGTGGTGGTTTAGAAAAGAACAAACATGCAATGACTCTAGTTGTGGTTTATGAAAAGGACACACATGCAATGACATGCAATGGATCTAGGTGGTGGTTTATGAAAAGAACACACATGCAATGACTCTAGTGGTGGTTTATGAAAAGGACACACATGCAATGACTCTAGTTGTGGTTTATGAAAAGGACACACATGCAATGACAACTGGTGGATCCATGTGGTTTATGAAAAGAACACCACATGCTGGAGTGACATCATTGCATCTGTTCTTTTCCAAAACCACAGTGATGCACACTAAGACACACACACATGCAATGACTCTAGTGGTGGTTTATGAAAAGGACACCACATGCAATGACTCCAGTGGATCCAGGTGGTTGATGAAAAGAACACCACATGCTAGAATGGCATTAGTGGATCCATGTGGTTTATGAAAACAACACACATGAAATGACTCTAGTGGCGGTTTATGAAAATGACACACATGCAATGACTCTAAATCAATGTGGTTTATGAAAAGAACAAACAGGCAATGACTCTAGTTGTGGTTTATGAAAAGGACGCACATGCAATGACTCTTGTGGATCCAAGTGGTGGTCTATGAAAAGAACAAACATGTAATGACTCTAGTTGTGGTTTATGAAAAGGACACACATGCAATGACAAGCAATGGATCCAGGTGGTGGTTTATGAAAAGGATACAGATGAAATGACTCTAGTAGTGGTTTATGAAAAGGACACACATGCAATGACACTGCTGGATCCAGGTGGTGGATTATGAAAAGGACACACATGCAATGACTCTGGTGGATCCAGGTCGTCTATGAAAATAACAAACATCCAATGACTCTGGTTGTGGTTTAGGAAAAGGACACATATGCAATGACTCTGGTGGATCCAAGTGGTGGTTTATAAAAAGAACAAACATGCAATGACTCTAGTTGTGGTTTATGAAATGGAAACACATGCAATGACATGCAATGGATCCAGGTGGTGGTTTATGAAAAGGACAGACATGCAATGACTCTAGTGGTGCTTTATGAAAAGGACAGACATGCAATGACACTGGTGGATCTAGGTGGTTTATGAAAAGAATAACCATGCAATGACTCTAGTTGTGGTTTATGAAAAGGACACACATGCAATGACACTAGTGGTGGTTTATGAAAACAACACACATGCAATGACACTAGTGGTGGTTTATGAAAAGAACACACATGCAAAGATATGCAATGACACTGGTGGATTCATGTGGTTTATGAGAAGGACACACATGCAATAACAACTGGTTGATCCATGTGGTTTATGAAAAGAACACCACATGCTGGAGTGGCATCAGTGGATCCGCGTGGTTTATGAAAAGACCACATATGCAGATGACACTGTTGGTGGTTTATGAAAATAACACACATGCAATGACTCTAGTCATGGTTTATGAAAATAAGACAACATGCAAATGACACTGGTTGATCCATGTGGTTTAGTAAGAACCATGCATTTTCCATTTCTTAAAGGAATAAACATGCCTACTCTTTCTATTTTCTATTTGAATCCCTTATTCTGTCTTGCCCTTGGTTTTTTGATACTACTCAGTTTTGCCATGTCTCTCGGTCACAAATCTCACAAAAGCCCAAACATGTGCTCACTCTGGGTACTACGCCCTGATTAGGTGACACAGATGTCACGCAGATCATGCACACCAACCATTGATCCTCTATGATCCAATGGGCAGGATAACCCCTCCCTTCTCCACTTCTTTTTGCGGGCTCTATCTGTGCCACCACTCAATCTATGCCACCGATACTTTACCTCCATAAATAAGTGAAAATCCATCTCCAAAAATAAATAAAATAAATGATCATATTTCGAAGAAGCTCTCGTCTTCATCTTCCGGTTCGTCATCGTCTTCATCAACATCATGGTCCTTGCCATCACCATCATTGGTGTCCTCCTCTGATGACTCGACACTTCCCCCTTCTTCATATAAGCATGCTATCTCCTCGTCAGAGTCCTCCTCCTCCTCTTCATAGTCCCACGGGTCCACGTCAATCTCCTTCGCTTCTGCCTCCAACTGATCAATGAATGCCTCCTCGTTGGCCGAGTCGGACTTGTCCAAATAGCTGTCTCATCTCTTCTTCCTGGTCTTCTTCTCGTTCCTCTTCTTGTCCGTACTCGCCGGTGCAACACGCGCCCCTATCCGGGCTGCTGCCTTGCGCTTGTCCATCGCTACAGGTACCCCATGCTCCTCCTACGCGGTTGGTACGAGCTTCGACGTCACGGTGTCCTCGAGGGCCGATGTCGATCTATCTTGGCACGGTCGGACACGACATGCTGCCTCAGTAGGCGACTCGTGATAATGAACGATGCATCGAAGAGCAGGGGACGCAGGACGGTCAGTGGACGGCTGGACCTGCCATTACCATGGCAAGGGGGCATCGTGCTCGAGGAAGTTGTTCGGAACGAGCGATGGCGGGTACACAGAGTTGGGTGCCGATCTGATCAAGGGACGAGCTGTGGTTTCATGCGTCGTGTACACGCATGCATTTGTCGATTATTAAAAAATGTAATATCTCGCATACTAAACATAATTTGATCACAACAAAAGTGGCACAGCGTATTCTAGACTCGTAAATATCCCGTGTGTGCCTGTTGACGTGGAGTTCAATGGAGTTCGACGTGCCGATGTGATCATGCAGAAGTTGCACATGTCATTGCCCCATCAACTCGTGACACACGCACGCGGGACGTGCACGCCGATGCCCATGATTACCACCCGGCTCCACTCATTTTTTTAAGGGAAAGATCACACTCCTCTTATTATATACTGGATTTTAGGCGGCGCCGAAGACCATTGAACTGTCCATCGCAATAAAGACAAGTCCCATCGATTCCCTATCCCTGCCTCCCTGGCTTCTTTGAGAAGGTAGACCATACACGGTGGTCTTGTATAATAGTAGTAGTACTACTGGACCACGGCATGTACTCTTTGACTCTTCTCCCACACTAATCACTATCTTCTTCCTCATGCCGCCACCTCCCTCCCCCTGCAAGCCATGGCTCCCCTGAGGAGAGGTCGGTCGACAATCCTCGCAGAGAAAAAGGAGAGAGCTTTCCGTGAGGCAGTTCTTGATCTACCAGCCCCTCAAGCCCCCCTCTCACTGAGGCCCAATCTCTCCCGACAATGGCCCCAAATGTTCGAGCAGGAGAGGGCTCCTCCCGGTACGGTCTTCTTGTTCTACTTCTTCTCCATCTCCTTCTCCATCATGATCTTATTTTTCTTCTTCTTGTTTTTCTTATTCTTCTTGCTCTTCCTCTTCTATGTATTACAGGCCAGCCGTGGAGCAATAATCCACCACGACGGAGGCATTGCAGGACCCGTTCAGTCCCGTTCCACGACTCAGCGAGGTAGCAAATCTCCACACTATTATTTCTCTGAGTTGTGATGTGGATTTCTAAGAGCATGTCCGCCCTGGATTGGTTTTTTTTATTTTTTGAGTTGTATTAGTTTTCATGATTATGACTGGATCTCTTGGTCTTTCCTTAATACCACTATTCATAGATTCAATATGGTTTTTTTGTGATTAGGATTAGTTTATCATGGTTATGAATAGATCTCTAGGTCCATTTTTAACACTGTTGTCCATAGATTCAACGGGGATTTTTTGATTTGTATTAGTATTCACCTGGAACCTGGAGTGTAATTATAGAATTTCTATTTCAATTAACATAAATGTTGCAGTGATCGAAGGCCGAGTACCATGACAAGTTGGCCACGATTAGTGCCAAGATTGAAAACCAAAATGAGCTTGCATGCTCCCTCACCCAAGCTAATGAGAGCCTACGCAAGCAATTATCTGTGCAGAAGGAGATCTCGCTAGATTTTTCACGTGACATCATGAGGCTATAGAAAGTGCTCGACCGTAACTTGAAAAGGCAAGATCAGGCCATCAAGATAATCAACGAGCTCATGGAGGAGAAGACGAATCTCGAGGAAAGGTGCACCCTCCTGCCGGATGAAGTCACCGAAGCACTCAGACGACGTGTCGAGGAAACCAAGGCTCCATCCGGGCCTACCATGATAGGAACTATTGCCTGGATGTAGTGAAGGATATGAAGGAGGACATGAGCAGAGGGATCACCGTACTCGAGGGTGTTCGGAAAGAGAACGAGGAGCTAAGGGCTTGTTTAGAGGCGTTTCGGAGAAATGCCCAAGTCTGATTCCCGTTAGAGGGGGCACGAATATCAGTTCGTGCTCCACTCTTTTTGTAATATTTAGGGTTCAGGGAGCAATGCCCAAGTCTGATTCCCATTATAGGGTGAAATAAGAATCCTAGGGCAAATCCTTATCTATCTGGACATGTGTAGGTGTTCATGTTCATGAAGGGACACCATGGGCTCTCTCCATTCTGTATCTGGACATGGGTTTCTGCACTATGAGTTTGCCACTACTATTTGGTGACATGCAAAAAAACCCACAGCACACTAAACTGTAGATAAACCTTATTTGTCTTTGAAATTGAAATTATGACAGTGCCACTAGTCGATTCATAAAATGTTGATTAGTCCTAGATTGCTTCTTCCTTGAAATTATGACAGTGCCACTACTCGATTCAGTTAATTATGGAAACTAACCATCTTGTCCTGGTGAACTGAACAAACCATACTATATATTTTTGTTGCAGGGAAAGAGGCAAAAGCTCAACCAGGACCTGGTGACCTGGCTAAATGACAAGATAGCCATCCAAAGGGAGAAGCAGAATTCTCAGAAACTGGCCTTTGACCACCTGCGTGCTGAAGTCGTGGTCCTTTTTGACAAGTGTCAGGAACTGAAGGAGGTAAACGCCGGCTGGGTGAAGCTTCACAAGGAAGGTCACACCTCGGCTAGTAAGAAAACGGAGATCATGAAAGGTATCTTGGAGGAAAATCGTATGGTTATAGACCAACTTCTTGAATCCGTGACGGAGCACTGGAACCTGCGGCTGGCGCACGACAAAGTACTGAAGGAGCTGGCCGATCTTAGGGAGGAAAACAAGTAGCTCCGGGCCAGGCTCACTTGAACCCAACATATTTTTATTTAGTACTGAACTGCCTGGTTTATCCTCTGAAGTGGTGATTTTGTAAACGTGAACTTAACTCTATGCAGGATATGTGTGTTCGTCTAAAATTAATTTGCTCGAGGATTGAGTTTGGCTTAGTTAAGAAAGTTCAACTGGAAGTCTTACATTTAACTAGTTTCAGGCATTGGCATAACATAAATTATTCATCTCGAATTTCCTTTATCCTTTGTAGTCTATCCTTGTTCACCCTCACGCGCCTTCGTCAATTCCTTCAACAGATCCGCAATGCAGTACTCTAGCTTCTTCTTGCCTTCCCTGAGGTGATCCCTCTCCTTTTCTGCATTCTGAATTAGCAACCTGTGACTATCTTGAAGCTTCTTTGCAGTTCCAACAACCAAGGTCCCATCAATTCTGTCACTTAGTTCTGACTGCAAATTCTTGATTTCTTGTTCTAACTCCTTATTTCGTACCGACAGCTTGTATTTTTTCAGCTGCATCTAAAGCATCAGTAAATCTCCCCGACCTTTCCAACTCGTACATCTACCATAACTATGCCAAACATTTCTTAAGTGCATCTGGCCACTCAAGATCCACCCACTCTACTGCTTTACACACCGGGCCAACCTTAAAACACACACACTATCGTGTTATGAACATACACGATACATTTTTATTCATGTCACCATTGCACATAATGTAAACAAACCTGATTTGTATAGCCCAAAAACCTTCTCCCAGTGTTACTGCCTTCGAATGCAACATATCTCCTCAGTTTTAGCCCATGGTCACATGGTACTTCTCCATCGAGATCTAGGCCCTCCCATTCGGAGTCATAGATCGTCCATGGTACCTATAGGTACATGCAAAGCTGGAATTGAACATGATTGCATGCACATATGGAGCTCAGATCAAGGGATTTACCAATGTCTAACCCTAGCCCGAGAAAACAAAGGAACTCACATCATGGAAGGAATATTCGATGTTGGAGAGAAGGTTGTCCCTGCTCGATTGGTCGTCCTCGTTGTTCCAGGACATCATGGCGAATGCGTCGTCGCCGGCAACGGCGTCGACGTTGGTGAGGAGAGAGAGAGAGGCGAAAGTGAAGTGCGTCACCGCTGCAACAATGACTAAATTGACATGTTACAATAGTTTAATGGATACCATGCCCTTTCCCTGGATTACTGTCTCCTGCCTAATATGGTTTCTCTTCATATATTCTTATTTCAAATATTAAACCTATACTCCCTCCATCCCAATTTCATTTCCTAAGGAAAACATACTAGTATATTACATCATCTAAAGAAACAAAATCATGTCAACTACAAGGTACTTATGCATCACTTGTTCAGTCATGGTTTCAGAAAACATTACATTACAATCACTCTACAAACATAATCACAGAAACAAGTAATTACATCAACTCAAGAAACAAAATCATGTCAACTACAAGATGTTACGCATCACTTTTCTAGTCATAGTTTCACAAAAAATTACATTATAATCTCTCAACAAACATAATCACAGAAAAAAGTATATTTGCATCAACTCAAGAAACAAAATCATGTCAACTACAAGGTACTTACGCATCACTTTTCTAGTCATGGTTTCACAAAACATTACATTACAATCTCTTAACAACATAATCATAGAAAAAAGTATATTACATCAACTCAAGAAACAAAATCATGTCAACTACAAGGTACTTACACATCACTTGTCCATTCATGGTTTCACAAAACATTACATTACAATCTCTCAACAAACAAAATAATAGAAACAACTACAGTACATCATCTCAAGAAACATAATCATGTCAACTACAATGTATTTATGCATCACTTGTCCAGTCATGGTTTCACAAAACATTACATTACAATATCCCAACAAACATAATAACAGAAACAAGTACAATACGTCAACTCAACAAACATAATCATGTCAACTACAATGTACTTATGTCTTATTATAACAACGATGGTTTCAGTGAGTGACATGTTCGAAAATCTCAACAGCTCGCACAACATTATATCGCAATCTCTCAACAAACATAATCACAGAAACACGGTCTAAATTCAATAGCAGTCAATGTTACAAATACAGGCAGGGGAACCCCGCGGTCCATATGACGAGCCTAGGGTAGCAGCTCTCATCAGATCTCATCAACGTCGACCACCTCATTCTTTTCAGCCACTACAGGGGCCTCTACATCCACTATAACCTGTTCAACAACATTAGAAATGGTACCAAGGAAGAACACCTTGTTTGCTTCTTTCGTCGCATAATCTGCATAAGATCTTCAGTATCCAAAACCTCTATGAATTGCTGCTTCTTACAATGCCACCACCGGATTTGTGCCATCTGCTTAGGTCCAATACTAATTTCCTTACCGATCATCTCTCTCATGTCATCAAGAGTTATGTTTTTGGAATCGACAGTGATCTCCACAGTACATGACGAAACTGGCTTATTAACTCCCTCATCAAGTTTTGCCATGTATGAATCCACCTCTAAGTATACACTAAACTTACCTAGATCAACATTTATTGGTCCGTAGTCTCTAGGAGCCGAAGCTCTGGCAGCAAGATCTCTAGCATCTGCATACATATCATCAATCATCACTTCAACTTTCACTTTACGATCAGCTGCACAATACTCCCAAACCATCTGAAGCTCATGTGAGTGCTCAATTTGCATATAGGTATCATTCATGTTGTGCCACACCAATTTTGTCCTTTTTCTAGAACCCTAGGGAATCCTAGAGGTAAGCATATCTACCAGCTGTGAAATAGACACAACCTCTTTGCAATTCACAAGCAGATGCACATCTTGCCCAAACACAACCCTCTCGCAACCAAAATCTAGTTTTGAAGTGTACTAGAAAACACGAATTATGAACTCATATAGGTCCCTTGTATCAAAGATGTGCCTAATTTGATTAAAAAGGGGAACTTTTCAGTTCATTTGATTCTATTATGCCGTAACTAATCTACTTGTAAGATAAGGAACATATAAGAAAAATTCACCTCTCGCTCTTCTCTCGGGTTTTTTTCTTCGACATCTGGGAGCCAAATCCGCCCACCAGAGCCGAACAATCCGCCGCCGGCCTTGCTTTTCTTTTCAACCCGCTGCTCGTAGGTACCTTGGAGGAGAATGCTTGCTGACCTCCTCGCTAACCGAGGCTGAAGACCTCATCGCTGCTTCGCGTTGAGCCCCAGACTCTGGCCCTGACGGACCCGAATCAGTCGGTGACGTAGCTAAAACCTTCGCCTTGCAAGACATGATGCGCCACTGCCGCCGGATTCAGTGTTGGGGAAGGGAAGAAAAAAGGACCTCCGCTGCTGGCAGATTTAGGGCCGGGGAAGGGAAGAAAAAGGACTGCAACCGTAGCCAGATTTAGTGTGGATAGTTAGGAAAGTACAGTAATGGATTTGCCCCTACGACACATGCAGGGTGGCTAAGAAGAAAGACCGGCGAAGAAGGGGCACTTCAGGAACTAGTGTAATGGAGTATCCTGACTTAACGGGCGCGATTTGAAAAAATTGTGTTTGGCCATCATTCACTCGAAACATCCCTCTCAGCAATTGGCGCCCCAACTTTTCGAATCCTGGTGATTAAAATCAACTTGGGTACCTCGATGCACTGGTGTCTCAACTTTCGGGCCGCAAAATGATATTCTCCTACCGAAGCGTGGCTGATCCTCTTGGCACCGGTACTGCGAATCGTTGCAATCAGCCACTCGCTCAAAACCACAAAAATAGCAAATTACCAAAAACGAGTCGTTGTGCCTTACTTGGCAACTGGGAGAATGCGAAGTCCGCTGCTGATGTGTGCTTGCTTCTCCAGTTCCGGCCCTAGCTTCCGCGAGAGCCCCTTCACAAGTATGCCCGCGGTGAACGACACCGCGGGCTTCTTCGTTGTTGAAACTGTGGCTGGAGGAATTTTTGATGACAATGGCATGGGTGTCCGCTTTGACAATGGACTCGCTGATTCCGCAGCCACCTCGACTCGCGGCTCTAGGGGCGCTAAAGCCTCCAGCGTGAGCATGGCGAGTGGGACCACTGATTCAATGGCGACGTCCACGGCCCCTGGCTCCATCACTGGTGCCTTGGGCGCGTTCCCGGCCTCCTCGCCGGCGGACTCGTCTTCTGAGTCGAAGGCCACCACGGACTTGGGCGAAGACTTCGGTTCGGTCATTGGTTTGGCCTTCTCTGGCGACTGGGACTTGGCCGGCTACTCGACCTTCGCCGATGACTTAGGCTTCTATCTGGGCTTGGATGGAGTCGCTGCTCGTCGCGAGGAATGCTGCTCTACAATCTCATCGTCATTGTCGCACTCTTCGAGGCTGCGACTTGCCTCGATTTCGTGTTGCCTCTGCTCGTGGGTCTTGCGGGCCATAGGTGCTAGTGGAGGAATGTCCCTCACTTCCTCTTCTCTTTCAGAGGACTCCCCTTTGGTCCCTTCCTCGAGCTCGTTGGGAATCTCCTCGACAAGCGGGGCAAGCCAACCTTCGAGGATCTGGAAAAGCTGAGAGTGGATGAGGAGAATCGGTTCGGTTAAAAATCACGAATGAACATTACAAGTTGAGGGTGCGAACTGCGCCCACACGAACTGTGACTAAAGACAAGGCGACAAGAAAAACTTACCGTGGGAGCTTCATTCTTCATGGCTAGGTACGGAGCAAGCCCGGTCTTCGTGTCGGTGAACTCTATGTCTGTGATCTTCTTCAAGGCGGCCTTGTAGTCTGTGGCCTCCCAGGCCCCACTGCTTGTCCTGGAAGGATCATTTTTCCCGGTGTACTCATACATCTAGTGGGGCTAGGTCGCCAGTGGAACCAGGCGCCACCCAAGCCAACAATTGAAGAGATTGATCATCCCAAGCCCTTTGTTCTTCAACTCCTCGATCTGCTCCATCATTTCGGTGACAGCCATCCTCTGTTCATCAGGGAGCTTTCTCGCTATCAGCCGGCAGGGCTCGCTTCTCTCTACAGTATACATCGGGAGCGCCACTTCACCAGAGGGAGTGGTCTCCTTCATATAAAACCAGCTCTTCTTCCACTCGCTCGCAGCTTTCCTAGCAGAAGAAGATTTAAGAACTTCACCTTCAGCTTCAGTTGAAAGGTAACACCACCCGCTACCAGTACGGGGTCGCTTGATCCGTCACGGATGATACGGCCGTGGAATAGCTCCAACAACATCGGGAAGTAAGGCCGGCATCCTAGATAGCACTCGCAGAAGGCCACGAAAATCGCCAACTGCTTGATGTTGTGCGGACCTAGATTCGACAGCTTGATCGCGTAATACACGAAGAATCGCCAGAAAAAGATTGAAGTGGGGAATCCCAAGCCCCTCTCCAGGTGGCTCGGGAAACAAATGAACTCACTGGGGCGAGGCTTCGGCTCGGTCTCGGCTGGTGCCGGAATCCGCCAGTTTCCCTTGCAGAGACCCCCGTGTCCTGGAACGACTTGAGCTGGGCGGTAGCGCACTTGGACTTCCCCCAAAAATCCTTTGGAGGCACCATCGAGGAGAAGACAAGGTCGCCTGGTCCGAAAATTCTGGACCGCGAGGAGAAAGAGAGACTGGGAGTGTGCAGGGGTGAGAAACGTGGAAGAAGATCTGCAGATTTCCCCGCTGCTCTCCTTATAAAGAGACGCTACCCGCCAATATCGAGATAGCCGTTACCCCGCGGTAATTACGCCAAAGTTACCGTTGGTTTACCCAATGGCTAGTTTGACCAAGATGACGGTCCAACTTCTTCAACTCGACTTGCCTACTTATGCGCCTTGTCCATTCGACAGGGTGCAGCGACTCGAGCATAATTTCCCTTGCTGATGTTATGACTGAAGACACGCTGAAGAGAATTCCTCATTCATTGAGGGCGTACATTGCAGATTCGACTCGGCATCCAAATTGGACTCACCTACTCTGACTGCCAAATGAACACTTGTGCCGAGTCAACACTGGCTGCAGGGACTACTGATGGGGATATGCCGAATGGGGTATGCCCAGCAGGACGTTTCGACAGGACCAAGGGCTTGGCGAGTGGGCCTGCAGGACGGTGACTGGAATGTGACTGAAAGGAGGCCTGGCGACTAGAAGCTGGAGGCCCAGAAGCGTAGCTGAAGCCTAGTCGGATTTTTTCAAATCTTCAGAGTCCTTGACTGATTCGGTTGTATATCTTTAAACCCTAGCAAGGTACCCCTATATAAACCTCCCTAGGGTACTTTTTGTACTCACATTCCATCATAAACCCCTTCCAAGCGACTCACTGCCTAGCAGCCGAGCTCGCCCCTTGTAACTGACTCGCTGATAATAAAATCTAGCAGGAGTAGGTCTTTACCTTACGGGGGGCCGAACCTAGGTAAACTCATGTGTCTCGGCCCTCATCTCGCTCCGCATATGGCTGCCTGCTCTTGCCCTCAATCCTATCAATCGCTACCCCTGGTAGCGACTGCCGTGGTCATTCCCACGACACGCAAATTCTACAAAAACCAAGTCCAACTTTCCTCTGACTCAATATCCAAAACTCCAAAAGCAACACAGAACATCCAATTGTGGCCATCAACTGCAGTAGCAGCTACTAGTTGTCCTGTAAATCTGCCACGAAGAGTTCTTGCATCCACAACCAAATAAGGCCTGCAACCATCCAGAAACCCTTACCAACAAGCTTTGAAACAAACAAAATCCCTTCTAAAGCACTCCTTCTCCATTGTCTTCCCTCTTACTTTGTACTAAACTATATGCTTGTCTATCTCTACAACACTACCTGGACTAGCCATCTCCAGTTCAGCTTTGAAGCTGTAAAGCAACTGAAAACTTTCATTCCATGGACCATTGATCCTATCAAAAGCCATTTCCTTTGCATAGAACATCCTCATGTAAGGTACTCTAATATTAAACTTTTCAGAAACTTTTTTATGAGCGCAGTTGCACCAAATGATGGGTTCGCTCTCATCCAATCCATGATTTCATCTGCCAACCACCTAGTATTTGCTAGTTTTTTTGTCCTTTGGCTATCCCCCTTGAGGTGGACAAGAATGTTCGAACCGGTTACCTTTTATCTGAAACATAATGAAAATGTCAGGTACAGTTAACAAATTCTACACAATGATCTAAAATACACAACTGGTTGTAATACCTGAACCAAACTGCTCCTAAGCATAGTGGATGCATGCATCCTCCACCTACACCTCTTCTATGGGCACTTCATTGTGAACCTTGCTGGCTCACTCTTAATAACAACATAACCATTATTGGTGCAGATGCAATATGTAGTAAGGGCATTACGACAGTCCCGCATCGTTTCAAATATGGTGCCTTCTAAAATCTTAGGATCATTCTTGTCCTACTCAATTACTGGCAAGTCCTCACCATCGTACTCGGCTAAAATGAGACGGACATTGTTCTCCTCATTCTCGTCTTCATCAGTGTCATCAAATCTGGCACCATGGGCCAATTCCTCCATGTATTGATCCTCTAGTGCCTGTTTACTGAATCTATCTACCAATTCAGGAAACATCAACTCATCCTTGTCATCTAGTGGAGGCGCACTCTCGGCAGGCTCTGCTTCGTCCTCCACATTGGCCGCACGAGTGATTTGGCTTACACTCGCAGTGCAAACATATGGATGGTACTGCTGTGGACCTACAAGGAGCACGGGGGCGCACACTATTAGCAGAGACAACAGAGACACATGATGCCCGACCACCTGATGATGCATGAACACCAGATGATGCTTTAGCCCTCTTTCCCGTGTGTTCAACTTTAGGTTGCACATGGAGAAGAATTTGACCAAAACGTTCAGCAACATTCAAAGAGAAAAGCATTACAAGATCAGCTTCACTAGTTAGTGGGAGCAATCTTTGCTCACTAATGTTGAAATACTGCAAATCAACTGAATCGTCGTTGCTCCAGGGGAATTTAGAATATATTTTATCTTTCAAATCTCTGAGTGTTATGGAGGTTGCAACCTCCACTAGGAAGTAAAATCCAGAGAGATACTGTTCCCAACCATGAATTACGCTAGTATATCTAGTTTAACCACCAGCCGAAATGCCAGCGCTTGATCAATCCTATTTGAAAAGCAAGGAAGTTAGCTCAGCACCGGCGATTCGCGCTCAATTACTGCCTATAATCAATCCAGAAAGGGAAATGATACTTACCCAGATGGAATCCATGCGTTAGATCCCACCGATTCCACCCAATCTTCTCCGCGCTTGATGAGGAGGACCGATACACCCGGCAGCGTCATATACTGTTCCACAAAAGGGGTAGATCTAGTAGGGGAGGAAGCGGAGCCGGAGTGGGCTCCACGGCTAGGGGAAGGGGCGGCTCGGGGGCCGAGGACGACATAAGGTAGGAGAGGCTCTCAGGTAGGAGGGCATGGCCGCGGGGGAGCGGAGGGGCAGTGTGGGAGCTATTCCAGGCTCGGAGCTAGAATGGTCGGTCCAACATGTCTCCATGTGGCCCCACCCTTCACCACGTATGTAAGACCTGTCCCAACGTGGCCCCACCCTTCACCACGTATGCAGGACCCATCCCAACATTGCCCCACCCGTTAGCACGTAACGGTCGAGGCGATGTAATGTAACGCTCAACATAGGACTCACCCCAACGCGGTCCTGCCTGTCAGCATGTAACGATCAAGCCTTTGACCTAGCGGCATCCCCCCGTCTGAGGGCATGTAAGGGTTTCGGAATGGAGGGAGGGGAAAAGTGAGGAAAAACTAAGCGGCTGGGGAAAACTGAGTACAACTAACGAACCAGGGGCACGAAAATAGAAATCTCTAATTTATTTAGGCATGTTTTACTCCCATAATCAGTTCTGATTATTTAATATTTATATGATGCATGCTTCAATTCATATCATGGAATGCATAACCATAACGGGCTCGTCGCGCTGATCGAATTAGACATACTATTTGTCGAATTTGGATTTACAAAATTAAAGTTATGAATTTATTAAGAAAAGGGATTTATTTGCATTTAAATAATTTTGAAATTTTATATTTCTCAAAAAAAATTGGATGGAATATGAGAATTCCTGGTATTTTTCTAATCAGAAAACATATACCATATGTATTATTTGAATTTATGGATTGAAAACAATATTTAAATAAAATTATATTAAAAGGGGCCAAAAGTCACAGGTTTGACCAGTTAGAGTTGACTCATGTCCAATTTGAATTCATACTTAAATTTGAATCATATTTCATTTTTGAAATTTTGTCAAATTCGGAATATTTATAAATATATGAATTATATTAGATATATCAATTTTCTGAATTTATTTTTGTATTTAGAAATGACAGAAACTTTTTCTACCCAAGCATAGCTAACCACATCAACTGACGGGTGGGGTCCGACACTGACTCAGCGCTCGCTGGTGCCAGCGGTGCGCGGGGTTTTTCTCACTCAGGGTCACCCTACTCCCAGGCACAGACAGGTGGAGACAGGAGGGTAGCAGGCCCACACACGCGTACACCGGTGTGGTGGTGACACGTGTAGCAGCCAAGGATTTGCGGGTGAGGCTGCAAAGATCCGGGTACCTTTTTATAAAAGTAGCAGGCCGGAACTAGTGTGTGGATAACATGTGGGGTCACTAGAGGGACGCCGGGTTAAGGACACAAAATGGTAGGGGGTCCTCTCAAAAAGTCGCAGCGCTACTGTGCTTCTTCTCGCGGTTTACTGACGAATTGCCGACGCGCGGGGTTCAGAGAACTACAGCTTGTGGATGGGGATCAAACTGGCGACTTGGGCTTGCGCTGGCGGGGTGGAGCCACTATGGTGGTTCTGGGTTGTTTCTAGGATAGGACGCGGGTTGGGGAAAAGTTACAGGAGCTCGCCTTCGACGACCACAGGCGGGTGGTGCCACAGTTGGCACGACGACACGGTTGGGGTGACGTTCCAGGAAGCACGGGTAGGTACGCTCGATGCGGCGTGACGACGCAGACGCAGTAGTGCACGCGCGTGACAAAATGGCTCACGACAATGGCGGCAGGCGAACGGGGGTGGCGGCGAGCGGCAGCGCACGCAGGCTGTTCGGTGAAAAGAACCACGCGTCCAGGAAACGAACCATGAAGCGGGCATCTTCGGGAGGTTCGTGTGCATACCGCGGGGAGGTTGGCGGTGATGGTTCGGCTTGGCGTGGTGGCGACGGTGGCGGTGCTGGCGAACGGTGGATCTAGGGTTTCCGTCGGCGTCCTCGCGTTCAGCGTGTACAAGGGATCCTCCTCCTTGACGCCAAGTACAGGCGGGGTCTAGGTGGTGCCTCACGTTCCGCGTGTACTAGGGCTCCTCCTCCTCGATGCCGGGTACAGGCGGGGTCCTCCTCCTCGAAGGTTTTTGGTTTATGTTTAGCCAAAACACAAGAGAGGGTAGGTGTACTAGATGGATTGGTTAGATAGGTATCTCCTCTTATCCTCTTTTTCTCTCATAGATTTAGGTTTATTTTTAAGACAAGGTATTCAAATGAGCTCTCAAGAAGATCACGAAACCAAACAAACTAAGCGGAAAGAAGAAGAGAATAAAGATCATCATGGGGATTTTGTTTGGAATGATTCTAGCTCACATGAATTAATAGCATGCAAGCTTACTCCCAAGGATCCATAGAATTCAAATAATTCAAATGGAAGGAGAAAAGGTGCAAGTGTTGTATGGGCCATGCATGTGATATATATGCCACCACTAGTAGTGAAAACACTAGAATTCCACATGGCCATATTTGTCCATGCATGCATTCAAAAAATAGTTGAACCATGGCCCCACAAAACAACAAGATTGCATTCATATGAATATAGATAGCATATACATACATGTGAAGCTAAATGGCCATTATAGTGTGTATTTTCCAGTAGATCATTTTGTAGCCAAGCATAGTTTACACATGAGCATATATTAACTAGAACCATATAGAATCTAAAGAAAAGGAATTCTACCCACATGGCATGCAAAGCTGGCCATGAGACTCCACATACTTAATATTATGAAAACAATAGAGATTATGTATGGGAGCATGCAGATTGAGAAGTGGATCCATCTTATTATGTATGAGCTAGACAAATGCCAAAAGAAATGCAAGTACTCATATATAGTTTGGATGGTCGAATTATAAGATGGTGACAAGAAAGGTGGTGGAGTTGTAAAAGATATGCCACCAACTCAACTTGGGCATGAAAAAATTTATCAAGGAGAAAATACAATATATCAAGAGGCAACTATAAGTGATACAATATAATTCATATGGGATAAGAACCAAATAAAGGGGGTTTTATATGATGCTCAAATGCAAGGTGGCATGGTGACATGCGCATGATATAATGATCATGCAATAACACAAGTAGGAAGTAGCATTTTATTAATAAACCATGTAGCATTACAGATGTTAGACAGATGGGATGCTACAACGCTCCCCCACTAAACAGGAATCTTGCCCTGAGATTCTAGGAAGAAGAAGACTCAAAGAGGGTAGGATACCCAGAACGAAGGTCATCTTCACGCTCCCAAGTGGCTTCATCAATGGAATGGTGCGACCACCGCACCTTGCAAAACTTGATGGAATTGTTGCGAATCTTTCGGTCTGCGACTTCAAGAATTTTGACAGGGTGTTCTTTATAGGAGAGATCTTCTTAGAGATTGATGAGCTCATGATAAATGGTCCTTCCGGGATCCTTGAAGCACTTGTTGAGTTGAGAGATATGGAAGACATCATGAACCTTGAGTTTTTCAGGAAGCTCGAGTGCATAAGCCACTTCTCCTCTTTTTCCATGGATTTTGAAAGGACCCAGGTATCTAGGCACAAGCTTGCCTTTGATACCAAAATGATGAGTTCCTCTCATGGGAGTGACATGAAGGTAAACAAGATCCCCAGGGACATACTCCATGTCTGTGTGTTTTCTATCATAGTTGCTTTTCTGACGACTCTGAGAAAATTTCAAGTTCTCAAGAATGCTAAGAACCTTCTATTCTACTTGAGTGACAATGTCAGGACCAAAGATTTTTCTTTCACCTGCCCCTGACCAAACAATCGGAGTTCGACACTTGCGAGCATAGAGGACCTCAAAGGGTGCCATCTGGAGACTCTTCTAGAAGCTGTTGTTGTAGGAGAATTCAGCATATGTGATATGGTGTGGCCCGATCTTCTCAGTAAGTGGATGGCGGTGATGATGGTGGATGATAGATAACTAGCCTGTAGCTATGAACTCTCCCGCTCGATCCCTGATGCCAATGCAACAGCTCTCGAACCATGTAGGATATTCACAACACCATGCTCTTGCGCACGCAGCTGTGACCACGAACGGTAGTATGAAATCTACTAATTCCCAATGGAACAACAGATCACACTCAATTATAGTTGGTAGATTCGAACATAGGGTAATTCCAGAGGTTCTATGAAAGAAACAACTCCAAAATATTTTAACGTGGTCTAAACCCTAACTAGAGGTCGTCCCATAGCTTATAAGGGCGGCCGGAACGACCAGAAACCAAAACTAAACGCAAACGACTCAAACTGATACAAACCGACTCAGACCAGATTCGGTCGGCGGGTGGACACTCCGGTCGAAATCGGCCGGACAGTCTGGTCAGGCCAGACACTCCGGGTGAAGTGTGCCGGACAGTCCAGTTTGGCCGGAAACTTTGAAGTTTCCGGGTGGTGTCCGGGTAGTATCCGATCTGGCATACTGAATGTCCACGCCAGTTCGCCTCTCGACCAGGCCGGACAGTCCGGGTGGATCTGGCCGGACACTCCGGTCGTGGCAGATCTTTTTGCCTTCGTCTTGATGATCTTCTCTGGCGCCTTCCTCCCGCTCCTCCCTCTCGCATCCTTGGGCGATCATCATGTTGGGCTTCTCTTCTAGCCCTTCTCCTCCTCGCTCCATGCTTGTTTCTCCAACGAACCTGATCATACATAAATGCATAGACTTAGGCAGTATAAAGTTCTCATCAATCAAAGTACCAGATTCGTTTAGGAGTAAATTCACCTGTTATTCCAGTAGCTTAGCACGAGCTCTTGTAATAGGTCCAATTCTAATATCATTGGACTGATCCTTTCTTGCAACAGTTGTAGCATCTTCAATAGTCATTGGGGTAGGTGTAATTGTAGGGATGTCCTCATCATCTCCCCCGTCCCCTTCAAAAGGCGTCGACCTCGACGCTCCAAGGTCTTCTCCAGCATATGGTGACAAATCAGCAATGTTGAAACTATTGCTAACTCCACCAAACTCCTCAATAGGTATATCAACCGAGTAGGCGTTATCATTAATCTTGGCTAACACCTTGTAAGGACCAGCACCATGTGGCTTCAATTTTGACTTTCGAAGTAGTGGAAACCTATCCTTGCGTAGATGCACCCAAACCATATCTCTAGGCTCGAACAACACTTCTTTCCTTGCTTGATTCCTTGCAGCAGCAATGTTCTTGCCTTTCTTCTCAATAGCCTCTCTAGTCTTCTCATGTATTTTCTTCACATAATCAGCATGTTTTGATGCCTCCATATCAACTCTCTCATGTAATGGCAGAGGCAACATATCAAGTGGCGTTAGTGGCTTGAAATCATACACCACCTCAAAAGGACAAAGCTGAGTAGTTGAATGCACAGCCCTGTTGTAAGCAAACTCAACATGTGGCAAACACTCTTCCCACTCCCGCAGATTCTTTTTAATCATGGTCCTTAGTAGCTGTGACAATGTTCGATTCACCACCTCCGTTTGACCATCTGTTTGGGGATGACATGTAGTACTGAACAGCAACTTCGTTCCTAGCTTGCCCCATAAGGTCTTCCAAAAGTAGCTCATGAACTTCACATCACGGTCAGAAACAATCGTCTTTGGTACTCCATGTAATCTCACGATGTCCCTGAAAAACAGGTTAGCAACATGCGACGCATCGTTGCTTTTGTGGCAGGCAATAAAATGATCCATCTTAGAGAACCTATCCACTACCACAAATATAGAATCATGACCTCTCTGAGTTTTAGATAGACCTAGAACAAATTCCATACTAATGTCTTCCCATGGAATAGTCGGTGCAGAGAGAGGTGTATACAAACCATGAGGCTTCAGCTTAGATTTTGACTTGTGGCATGTAATACATCGGCTCACAAATCTGTACACATCACGCCTCATATTGGGCCAATAAAAGTGATCAGCAAGCATGAGCAATGTCTTCTCACGCCCAAAGTGACCCATCAAACCACCAGCATGTGATTCCTGCACTAAGAACAAACGCAACGACAATTCTGGAATACATAGTTTGTTAGCTCGAAACAAATATCCATCATGTATATGATACTTATCCCATGCGTTTCTAAGAGCACACAAACGATATGGTTCAGCAAAATCATGGTCAGTTGCATAAAGTGCACAAATAGCTTCTAATCCAGGAATTTTAACATCAAGATTGGTTAATAGCATGTTCTTCCTAGATAGAGCATCAGCAACAACGTTTTCTTTTCCCTTCTTATAGTTAATTATGTAAGGAAAAGACTCAATGAACTCAACCCATTTAGCTAATCTTCTATGCAAGTTTGATTGAGCTTTCAAGTATTTCAATGCTTCATGATCAGAATGTATGATGAATTGTCTTGGCCACAAATAATGTTGCCAAACCTCAAGTACTCTAACAAGTGCATATAATTCTTTATCATAGATAGAATAATTCAAACGAGCACCAGTCAATTTCTCAGAAAAATAAGCTATAGGCCGACCCTCTTGCATCAAAACGCCACCTATGCCTATACCACTAGCATCACATTCAACTTCAAATTGCTTCGAAAAATTAGGTAATGCAAGTAATGGTGCAGAAGTAAGCAAATGTTTTAATGTATCAAATGCAATGTCTTGAGCCGCGCCCCATACAAAAGGAACACCTTTCTTTGTCAAATCATTTAATGGTGCAGCAATGGTGCTAAAATCTTTCACAAAGCGCCTATAGAAACCAGGGAGACCGTGGAAACTACGCACTTGACTAACATTCATCGGAGTAGGCCAATTCTGAATTGATTCAATTTTAGATTGATCTACCTCTACTCCATGCTTAGAAACAACAAATCCTAGGAATATGACCTTATCTTTTGCAAATGTACACTTCTCAAGATTAGCATACAGTTTATTATCACGTAACACTTGCAAAACTTGTCTAATATGAGTGCAATGTTCAGATTCGGTGTGGCTGTATATGAGTATATCATCAAAGTAAACAACCACGAAACGACCAATAAACTCTCTCAAAACATGATTCATCAAACGCATGAAAGTACTAGGTGCATTAGTAAGACCAAACGGCATAACTAACCACTCATACAAACCGAATTTATTTTTGAAAGCAGTTTTCCATCATCCCCTTCTTTCATCCTAATTTGATGATAACCACTACGCAAGTCAATTTTAGAGAAAATAGCAGCACCACTCAATTCATCGAGCATATCCTCTAAGCGTGGAATAGGATGACGATATCGAATAGTGATGTTATTAATCGCTCTACAATCAACACACATGCGCCATGTACCATCTTTCTTAGGAACTAAAATAACAGGAACAGCACAAGGGCTAAGAGAGACACGAATGTACCCTTTATCCAGCAACGCTTGTACTTGCTTCTGAATTTCCTTAGTTTCTTCGGGATTAGTCCTGTAAGGTCCACGGTTGAGAAGTGTGGCGCCAAGAATTAGGTCCACTTTATGTTCTATACCATGCAATGGGGGCAAACCTGTGGGTACATCTTCTGGAAAGACATCCCCAAAATCCTGCAAAACAGAAGAGACACCAAGAGAAATAGGGGTCATGTCGTTAGAAACCAATACCTCGCCCTTATACATGAACACAAGTGGCATGGCTATAGGATCCTCACGAAACTCTCTCATATCCTCCTTGGTGGCTAGTATCAATAAACCAGTCACTCTCTCACTTTTCGTTATATCACTCAATTTAGGCTCAATTACATCAGGAACAGCTGTTACACGCCTCACGAGTGGTAGTATCTTCCTTCAAGTTCACCTCTATCTTCCATGAGAATCATTCACAATTTCTTGTGGTGTCATTGGCTGCATAGTAATCTTCTTTCCTTTGAATTCCAAGTGATATGTATTGGCTCGGCCATTGTGTTGCACATGGCGATCATAGAGCCAAGGCCGACCCAATAGTAGGTGACAAACAGTCATAGGAACCACATCAAAATCAATAGAATCTTTGTATGGCCCTATTTGAAAATTCACACGTACCATATGATTTACCTTCATCTCACCATTGTTGCTCAACCATTGTATGTAGTATGGCTTGGGATGAGGTAAATATGTCAAATTCAGTTTGGCACATAGTTCCTTACTTGCAAGATTTCGGCAGCTACCTCCATCAATAATTACCTTGCAAGCTTTGTTTGGTCCAACTAGAGCTTTTGTTTGGAAAAAGTTGCAACGCTGGGATTCCTCAACCGGTTGCACACTAAGTACACGTGAAGATACGACAATAGTGGGTGCACGCTCAGCATATGCATCAGCACCATCCTCGCCGTCATCAATATCATCCTCAAAAGCTTCATCTCCACTTTCTACTTCACCTTGTTCATAACAAACATAACCTTGCTGTTTGGACAATCCTTCTTGTAGTGACCTCTACCTCCACAAGTATGGCACACTACATCACGAGTGCATGCAGTAGACATGTTGGAACCTGAGCTAGTAGCAGGAACAACGGGTTTCCGAGCATTAGAACTAAACGAAGGTGTACTTGCTGGTTTGGCCGATGGTGTAAATGGAGCAGCAGCTGGTGGCGTGACTGTAGGAGGTGTAGATCTGGCTGAAAATCTGCTGGAGGATGGAAAATGAGCGCGTGACTTCGCCTCTTCTACCAACTGGGATTCAGCCTCTCTAGCATGATGCAACAACTCATTCATGGTCTCATACTTGTGATGACGAACAATGCTCTTGATTGGTAACTTCAGATTGTTTAGGAATCGCTGCATGGTCATCTCAATGGACTCACGAACTCGAGCACGCTACA
Source organism: Avena insularis (assembly GCA_023614405.1). NCBI lineage: Eukaryota > Viridiplantae > Streptophyta > Magnoliopsida > Poales > Poaceae > Avena > Avena insularis. Next base: position 393,588,979 of record CM042690.1, on the reverse strand, counting down.
TAAGCATCTCCATCTCCATGTGGTACTCATCAACTGTCATGGTGCCTTGCTGCAATTGCGTCAATTTATCAAAAACTGATCGCAAGTAGTTGGTTGGTACGAAACGAGCCTTCATGATTTGCTTCATCTCGCGCCAATCCATCACAGGAAGTTCATTATCCTCCCTCCTATGTTGCACAAGAGCATCCCACCAACGCAAAGCATAACCATCAAATTCAGATGCTGCAAGCTTAACCTTCTTATCTTCTGGATAGTCAAATAATCGCCAGAGTTTCTCAATCTTTAATTCCCAGGTGAGGTAGTCTTCAGGATCAATGGAACCATCAAAACTTAGGAATCGAGAATTTTGGCTTGCCCAAACCATCATCAGCAGCTTGGTTGGGCACACGTGGACCACGCCCAAGTTGGGCAAACCCACGACCATGAGCAGGTGCATGGACAGGGGGAATAGCACGTCCCCTGCCAACGTGTGGAGCAGCATCAATAGCGCTACCCTCATCGACATCATCAAAAGCATCATCATGTTGAGGATCTTCCCTTCTATGCAAGGCGGCTGTCAAACCCTCAATGGACTGCTGCAAAGTAGTGACATTGACATTGAGCGTAGTCACTTGCATTTGGATAGTATCAACTGTCCCAACATGCTGATCCAATCTCATATTCATATCTTGGAGATTCTTGTCAATGGCATCTGTCGTGTTAGTGAACACACGTGTCAAGTGGGATTTCAAAGCCTCATATTCACGCCAATTGACGAGCTCCTCATCCTTCTTTTTCTGCAACACCACATCATCATCACTAGAAGACATGATTAGTAGGTTAGTGCAAAAATCAAAATCTGTATGGTGGAAACTCTCACAACTCACTCACAACTAATAAGAAAGGAGATCTTACCGTTCCAAAGTGAATAGAGATGCTCTACCAAACGAAATCAAAGACTAATGCACTTGATGTGATGAAGTGAATATCAAAGGTATAGAGAACGATCGCAGGGCACACGGGTTATTCAAGGTGGAGCTATAGGTATGGTACCCTATCTACACCGCAAACAAGTCCTAGTGTTGATCGTACAAATACCCAAGAAACACACATAGAATAGGCACAAGAGAGATGCTAGTAATCGCTCAAATAGAATAGGCACAAGATTGCTCAATCTACCAGTGCTATACAACAAGGCCTTCAATATTGCACACTTCTATATCTCTTTTTTTGTCAGGCTTGTAGCTCTTTTCTCTTTTTTTATACTGATTCTCTTTTCTTTTTTTTCAACTATATTACTCAATGCAAACGAGCACAGCAACTTATAACAGAACTGGGCCGGATAGTCCAGTTGATATGCGCCGGAGACTCCGATTGGGTCGGATAGTCCGGTGTGATTCGGCCGGATAGTCCGATTTTGTCTGTCGAAAAATTTCTGCACTTCAAACCCTAATGAGCAGCCTGTCGGAGCAAAGCAACTAGCGGATGGCGGTGATGATGGTGGCTGATAGATAACTAGCATGTAGCTATGAACTCTCCCGCTCGATCCCTGATGCAAATGCAACAGCTCTCGAACCTTGTAGGATATTCACAACACCACGCTCTTGCACACGCAACCATGACCACGAACGGTAGTATGCAATCTACTAATTCCCAATGGAACAACAGATCACACTCAATTATAGTTGGTAGATTCGAACACAGGGTAATTCCAGAGGTTCTATGAAAGAAACAACTCCAAAATATTTTAATGTGGTCTATACCCTAACTAGAGGTCGTCCCATAGCTTATAAGGGCGACTGGAATGACCAGAAACCGAAATTAAACGCAAACGACTCAAACTGATACAAACCGACTCGGACCAGATTCGGTCGGCGGGCGGACACTCCGGTCGAAATCGGCCGGACAGTCCGGTCAGGCCGGACACTCCGGGTGAAGTGTGTCGGACAGTCTGATCTGGCCAGAAACTTTGAAGTTTCTGGGTGGTGTCCGGGTAGTATCCGATCTGGCATACTGAATGTCCACGCCAGTTCGCCTCTCGACCAGGACGAACAGTCCGGGTGGATCTGGCCGGACACTCCGGTCGTGGCAGATCTTTTTGCCTTCGTCTTGATGATCTTCTCTTGCGCCTTCATCCTGCTCCTCCCTCGCGCATCCTTGGGCGATCATCATGTTGGGCTTCTCTTCTAAGCCTTCTCCTCCTCGCGCCATGCTTGTTTCTCCAACGAACCTGATCATACATAAATGCATAGACTTAGGCAGTATAAAGTTCTCATCAATCAAAGTACCAGATTCATTTAGGAGTAAATTCACCTATTGTTCCAGTAGCTTAGCACGAGCTCTTGTAATAGGTCCAATTCTAATCTCATTGGACTGATCCTTTCTTGCAATAGTTGTAGCATCTTCAATAGTCATTGGGGCAGGTGTAATTGTAGGGATGTCCTCATCAATATGGGAGGAACTCTTCGCACTTCATGCTGAAAGAAATGACGCAAGCATGAAGCATATCTTCGAGAATATAATTGATCCTTTCCACTTGCCCTTGCGATTGAGGATGGTAAGCTATGCTGAAGTTTAGCTTTGTTCCCAAGCCTTGTTGGAAACTTTCCCAGTACTTGGAGGTAAAGATACTCCCACGGTCTGAGCTAATTACAAGAGGAACCCCATACAGAGAGACAATTCTGTTTATATAGAGCTCGGCCAGCTGACTACTACTAGAGATAGTTTCCTTCACCGAAAAGAAGTGAGCCACTTTTGAGAGCTTGTCAATGACAACAAAGATTGCATTGTTGCCTTTCTGAGACCTTGGAAATCCAGTTATGAAGTCCATCTTTACTTCCTCCAATTTCCATTCTAGAGGCTTCAAAGGTTGAAGAAAACCAGAAGGTTTTTGATGAACGGCTTTCACTCTGCGGTATACATCGCACTCTGAGACATACTTGGCACAATACCGTTTCAATCCAGGGCACCAATACTGTGTTTTTAGGTCCATGTACATCTTATTGTTGCCATGGTGGATAGAATGAATAGAATCATGAGCCTCTTTAAGAACTTTCTCTCTCAAGCCCGAATACTTCGTAACAAACATCCGGTGCTTAAAGAATAGAGTGCATTGGTCATCAAGGTGGAAAGGCTCATACTTCGGAAGCTGAATCTTGGAGATGATGTTTCTATTGTAAGGATCACCAAGTTGAATGTAGTGAACATTTTCTTCCAGGAGAGGTATCGCTATCAAGTTATGAAGGTAGCCCTGAGGCACAAGCTCGAGGTTGAGTTGACGGAATTCCTCGCACAAGAGATGTTGTTGTTCATCCACCATGAGGTTGTTTAGATAAGCTTTATGACTGAGGGCATCGACCATCACATTTGCCTTGCCCAGAGTGTAGTTGATCAAAACATCAAAGTCATTGATGGTCTCAATCCATCTCCTCTAGTGAAGATTGAGGTCCAGCTGTGTGAAGATATACTTCAGACTTTTGTGGTCAGAAAATATCTCACAACGGTTTCCAAGAAAGTAGTGCCTTCATACTTTCAGAGCGAAGACAACCGCTACAACTGCAAGCTCATGTGTTGGATAGTTGATCTCATGAGTTTTCAATTAACGGGAAGCATAAGCAACACCTTGCTTTTCTTGCATGAGGACCGCACCAAGTCCCTGAAGAGAGGCATCATAGAAGATCTGAAACGGTTTTGATGTATCTGGAGGAATCAAGATAGGTGTCGTGGTGAGCTTTTCCTTGAGTGTTTCGAAGCCTTCTTGACATGCCGGTGACCAAAGAAATTTCTTGCCTTTCTTGAGGAGATCGGTAAGAGTCATAGCAAGTTTGGAGAATTTCTAAACGAAGCAACGACAATAACTAGCCAATCCAAGAAAACTCCAGACTTCTTTAACATTTTTGGGAGGGAGCCACTCCACAATTGTCCAAACAGTCTCTGAGTTGACAGCAATGCCATTAGCAAAAATGACATGACCTAGGTAGGTGTCTTTAGGGAGCCAAAATTCACACTTTCAGAACTTTTCATAGAGGCGGTTCTCATGAAGCTTGGTAAGAACACAACGGAGATGTTCCGCATGCTCTTCTTTTGTCTTGGAATAGAGCAGGATGTCATCAAGATAGACCACCATGAACTTATCAAGGTACTCCATGAAAAATGAGTTCATAAGCCTTGAGAATGTAGGAGGAGCATTGGTGAGGCCGAAGGACATGACCGTGTACTCATACAGGACAAAGAGAGTTGTGAAAGCTATTTTAGGAACATCTTCCTTGCGAATATTGATTGGATGATATGCACTTCTCAAGTCAAGCTTGGAGAATACCACTGCTCCTGCAAGTTGATCAAAGAGATCGTTGATCCGTGGAAGGGGATATTGATGGCTCAAAATATATTCGAGCTCGTTGGGGAACCCCAAGAGGAAGGTATGATGAGCACAGCAGCAAGTTTTCCCTCAGTTATGAAACCAAGGTTATCGAACCAGTAGGAGCAAGGAAACACCTCCAAGGTGTTGTTTCCAACTTGGAATCCTGCACAACACAACCACAAAACTTTGCCCCCAACTTACAGTGAGGTTGTCAATCTCACCGGTTTTGCTAAAAACAAAGGATTGAACGTATTGTGTGGAAGATAGTAATAGCTTGCAGAAAGTAAACAGAAAATAGTAAATAGTAGATTGTAGATTAATGATAAAACAAAGGACCGGGGTCCATAGTTCACTAGTGGTGATTCTCCTTAATATAGATGACATGTTGGGTGAACAAATTATAGCGGGGCAATTGACAAAAATCGAGAAAGCATACATTCATATACTAATCATCTTGGCTCCTATGAGATTTGATTGGGCAATACAACATTATACATAGACCGTAATCCAACTGCATCTATGACGAATAATCCACCTTCAGGTTATCATCCGAACCCCCTCCAGTATTAAGTTGCAAGCAACAGATAATTGCATTAAGCAAAGTGTGTAAAGTAAACAATACGATTGTTCTATGAACAAAGGATTGCTATTTTCTCCCTAGTAGCAACAGCTCATCTAGTACCTTAGAGATTCCTGTCACTTCCCCAGATTATTAGAGGCATGAAGCCACTATCAAGCATAAATACTCCCTCTTGGAGTTGCTAGCATCTACTCCGCCAAGATAGCTACTAACAACAGAGAGCATGCAAGATCACAAATAATAAAGACATGATAGAATCAGTAATCAATCTGAAATAGCATCTCAATATCCATCAGATCCCCGTAAACACAACATGTAGGATTACAAACCGATGATCTTGATCATGAACGGAGCTCACAAGATCTAAACATGGTAGCACAAAGGAGAGTAACTAACCATCTAGCTACTACATGGACCCGTAGTCTAGGGATGAACTACTCACGCATCACACCAGAGGCAAGCATGGTGATGAAGAAGGCCTCTAGGGTGATCTCTCCCCTCCAGCAGGGTGTCGGGAAGAGCTTCAGATCCCTCCCGATCTAGGGATGGAGATGGCGGCGGCTATAGACTCTTTCGTGGAATTTTGATCGGTTCCTTAGGGTTTCTGTATCTGAGGCTTCTTATAGGCAAAAGGGGAGTCCGAGGGGGTGCCCGAGGCGGCTGCATCACCCCCAGGTGCGGGCTAGGCCTGGCCGCACGGCCAGGTGGTGTGGCCGGCCCCTAGCCCCTCTCTGTCTCGTCTTCTGGCTCTGTGTTCCCCTCGGTGAAATATTGACTTTGGGTTTTGTCCCGTCCAATTCCGAGAATATTCTTCTAGCTTTTCTGGAACCATAAATAGCAGAAACAGGCAACTGGCACTGTGGCATCTTGTTAATAGCTTAGTCCAAGAAAGTGTATAAAAATACTCCAAAGTGTGGACAAAACATAAGAAACTAGATATAAAACAAGCATGTAACATCAAAAATTATAGATACATTTGCAACGTATCAACATCCCTAAGCTTAACTCATGCTCGTCCTCGAGTAGGTAAGTGATAAAAAGAAAGAATAATTTTTGAGGTGACATGCACCATCATAATCTTGATCAAGGCATTTATAAAACATTGATAGCTGGGATCATAGTACTTTAACATAGCATGAAAGATATAGTTCTAAAAATAAGACATAGCAACTATGTTGTAGCATGAAAAGGTAAAAACAAAAGATTCATGAATAACAATGCTTTGCAAGACGTTTGTTTGTTTCACAAAAAGAAAACATAATGAGAATGGTATTCAGCTTGTCCCTCATAGTGTAGCAAAACATAAATGCATAGGACATGTTCAAAATTCATAAGGGTGACTAGATACAAATAGTTTAAGAACAAGCAATATCAACATTATGAATCAATCAATAAGTCTGGGACAATGCACATTAAACTAAGAATGGCCACTATGCTCTCTTAATAGGTGCATAGAGGTAGAAGATGGAGACTCAACATAAAAGTAAAAGAAAGGCTTTCATAGAAGGAAGCAGGGATTCAAGTCTCATAAAGAGCTTCCAAAAATTATGGTACTTATTAGCTTTCAGCTCTCATTGCCCCTATCATAAGCATCTTGAAGTGATTAAGGTTAAAGTGAACAAACTATGGAGTATATGCTTGACAAAGTATAAGTTGGCAATCTCATGTCCCTTGATTACGAGGGCCGCTCCTCATGCTACTCGAGTTTAGGTACCGGTAAGTTCTTGTCATAGTAAGTACATGTGTATCATAGAGAACCGCCAACGGGGTACCCCTTGCCCGATGATACGGAAGAATCCCCATATCAAAATGACAAAGCAAGCAGACAATAAGCATCTCAACATCTTCTTATTTACCATGGGAAATGGTGCTTTTTTCTCTCTTTCCTCTTTTCTCATCATTTTTCCTCTTTTTTTCTCAATCTCTATTTTTTTATAAGAAGAATGCTTCATAGATTGCTCATTATGGTTATGCTGAAGGTTTCCACCATGATTAGGCATGGATTACACCAGCAGCCCATGCATTTCTCTAACACACATACATACCTCCATGGACTTACAAGCTCCCCTTTCATTTCACACTGACGACATCCATAGACAAAAGAGCATGATATCAACTGGATACAATGTACCAATGCAATGTTGAAAGCGTTCCCCATGATAGCATGGTTCTGCTAATCCCCAACGTATAAGTGTAAGCATATACAACATAGATGACACAATGGTTCAAGTTTATTAGGGGCAAGAAAATTAAAGTGTGCCATCAAGTTCGTGAGATCTTTAATCACTAATTTTCACATAACAAGTTTAATTCGGAAGGTAGATAAAAACACCAATATACTTGGAATAGCAAATGCTAATAGGTAGGTATGGTGGACTCTTTGGAATAACTTGGTTTTATTTGGAGTTGGATGCATGAGTGGAACTCATACTTGGTTATGGAGGCTAGCAAAAGACTAGGAGCGACCAACTAAGAGAGCAATAATGGTCATAATCATGCAAAGCGACAAAACATCATTAATTAAAGCATAAAGTGATATCACAAGTCGAAAACTAAATGATCATAGAGGCTATAGTGACTTGGTATAGTCTTAACATGGTGTGAGCATGCGCCAAGTCAACCCAAGTAAAGCATCAAAGGAGAACACCACAATTCTATGCTTTAATATGCTAAAACAACGCATGATTCTTTCAAGGCACATTAAGCAATCTCAATTGTTTATAACATGTCATGCTACAGCAAAAATCACTAAGCAAAAAGCCAAAACAATATCAAGCATGACATGACAAAGCATAGGCCACAGTAAAAAACAAGCTCCTTTTTACCACTTAAGCATGAACTTTTCCTACTCTTTTCCAATCCAAACCAACTTATTTGAAAACTAATGCATGAATGGTGGGGGTCCAACCAATTTATTCAAGCAAACTAAGCAAACGAAAACTAAAAACGAAAACAAAGACGCTCCAAGAACAACACAACTGTGCATGAAACAATAAAAATGAAGTGTTTGAAAGAAACCTGAAATTTTTATTGATGAAGAAGGGGATGCTTTGGGCATCCCCAAGCTTTGGCGCTTGTACTCCTTGGATATTTCTTGGGGTGACACGGGGTGGCCTCCCCAAGCTTGAGATTTAGTCCATTCTTCATCTCATTACATCATTCTTTCCCTACACCTGAAAATTTCCTTCATACAAAACTTCACACAATCTTCATTAGCAACATTAGTACACTCAAGATAAGAAGTTTTGGATTTTAGTTTTAAAACAGAAAACTTTCATTAAAACACAAGATACTGTAGAACTTCCTTTAAAAAGTTCAAATTATCAAAGAGAACTCAAAGAGAAAGAGATTAAGAGGCAAATGCAAATAATGGCAGAAATCTGTCAAAACAGACTAGCAGGTAATAACCAATTTTTTCAAAAACCTTCTGTTGCTCAAATCGAAAAGTGTTGAACTAACAAAAGTTGTATAACAACCTGGGTCAGAAGCACAAAATATTACAACTCAAACTGATGTATAGAGATGTTTCACGAATTTTTACAGCGAAGCACAAAAATCTGTTTCGGGACAGCAACTTTCCCAAACATTACTTCTCTCTCATTAGAGGTTACTCTTGGAACAAAAACCACACAAAAATGATAAGGAGAGGTCATTACTGAAGCAATAACTTCCAAGACTCAACAAAAGATTCCTAACAAAATTTGGATTATCTCCCAATAAGTGCTTTTCTTTAACGCCTTTGAGCTAGGCATAAAAATTTCGATGATGCTCACATAAGAAATATGAATTGCAGTAAAAGAGAGCATCAAGAAGCAAATTAAAAACACATTTAAGTCTAACCTACTTCCTATGCATAGAAATCTTATACGCAAAGAAATTCACAAAGAACAAAGTGATAGGCATAGGAAGATAAAATGAGAGTAACTTCAAAACTTTCAGCAAATAGAGAGGTGTTTTAGTACCATCAAAACTTTTACAAACATATTTTCCTCTCTCGTAATAATTTTCAGTAGCCTCATGAATAAACTCAACAATATAACTATCACATAAAACATGCTTTTCATGATCTACAAACACATAATTTTTATCAAGCTCAAAAATAGTGGGATTAAAACCTTCAAACCCACTTTTAACAAATTTATAACAAGATGACCGATCAATCTCATTTTAAATAGTAGTACAATTAATATTATAAACCAATATAGGACTATCATCTAGAGATTTATTATAAACATTTTCAAAAGAATCCATAGGAACATAATATTCATCCACCTTTGGTAAGCATGGGGGACAATCAAATAATGTAAGGGGTAAAGAGTTACTCTCATTAGAAGGTAGGAATGGGTAGATCCATTCTTCCTCCTCTTGATCATCACTCTCCTTCTCTTTTTCATCCAATGAGCTTCCAGTTTCAGCAATTTCTTCTTCCATAGACTCCTACAAGGCATTAGTCTCTTCCGCTGGTGGAGAGCACCTATTAAGATATTCAAGAATATAGCCATTTTCTTCTTTGTAATTATCAAAGCAAAATTTAAGTATATCATAAAACTCATATTTATAAGGTGCATCGTCGATATTTTCAAGCAAATAAGCTAGTTCGAATGCACCCTTCCAAGCAATAAATTCTTCAATTTGTTCCACATCATAAAAGTCATAATTTCCCTTAACATAAGAAGATATGGTAACATCATCATTATACTCACATTGAAAAGGGAGGTGTTTATACCTCTTATAGCAACAAGATTTATCAAAGCAATAAGTAACTTTATAAGTAGAGCACACATTTCTAGCAATGGCATACAATTTATCAATTTGTTCCCATAAGTGTTTCCCATTTTCTGACAAGCGGTGTTCCTTATAATAATATTTTTGTTCTTCCGTGAACCCACCTTGCCAATTAGATTTAGTTTCAAAGAAACTAACCATTGATAGAAAGCATGATAAAGCAAGATAATAACAGACCAACGAAAATAACAACTATAGTAGGAACTAATTTTTTTATATTTTTGATAAAAAGAACAAGAAAACAAAGAAGAAATAAACTAAGCAAAACAAAAAACAAAGTAAAGAGATTATTTATGAGGGACTCCCCTTGTGAAGATGTCCTAGACTCCCCGGCAACGGCGCCAGAAAAATAGCTTGATGGCTCAAAATATATTCGAGCTCGTTGGGAAAACCCAAAAGGAAGGTATGATGAGCAGAGCAGCAAGTTTTCCCTCAGTTATGAAACCAACGTTACCGAACCAGTAGGAGCAAGGAAACACCTCCAAGGTGTTGTTTCCAACTTTGAATCCTGCACAACACAACCACAGAACTTTGCCCCCAACTTACAGTGAGGTTGTCAATCTCACTGGATTTGCTGAAAACAAAGGATTAAACATATTGTGTGGAAGATAATAATAGCTTGTAGAAAGTAAACAGAAAACAGTAAATAATAGATTGTAGATTGATGATAACAGAAAGGACGGGGGTCCATAGTTCACTAGTGGTGATTCTCCTTAAGATAGATGACATGTTGGGTGAACACATTACAGCGGGGCAATTGACAAACATCGAGAAAGCATACATGCATATACTAATCATCTTGAATCCTATGAGATTTGATTGGGCATTACAACAATTTACATAGACCGTAATCCAACTGCATCTATGACTAATAATCCACCTTCAGGTTATCATCCGAACCCCCTCCAGTATTAAGTTTCAAGCAACAGATAATTGCATTAAGAAAAGTGTGTAAAGTAAACAATACGATTGTTCTATGAACAAAGGATTGTTGTTTTCTTCCTAGTAGCAACAACACATCTAGTACCTTAGAGATTTATATCACTTCCCCAGATTACTAGAGGCATGAAGCCACTATCGAGCATAAATACTCCCTCTTGGAGTTGCTAGCATCTACTCGGCGAAGATAGCTACTAACAACGGAGAGCATGCAAGATCACAAATAACAAAAACATGATAGAATAAATAATCAATCTGAAATAGCATCTCAATATCCATCGGATCCCCGCAAACACAACATGTAGGATTACAAATAGATGATCTTGATCATGCACGGAGCTCACAAGATCTAAACATGGTAGCACAAAGGAGAAGAACCAACCATCTAGCTACTACATGGCCCATAGTCTAGGGATGAACTACTCATGCATCACACCGGAGGCAAGCGTGGTGATGCAGAAGGCCTCCTGGGTGATCTCTCCCCTCCGGCAGGGTCCCTGGAAGAGCTTCAGATCCCTCCCAATCTAGGGATGGACATGGCAGCGGCTACAGACTCTTTCGTGGAATTTTTATCGGGTCCTAAGGGTTTTTGTATCGGAGGCTTCTTATAGGCGAAAGGGAAGGCTGAGGGGGTGCCCGAAGCGGCTGCACCACCCCTAGGCGCGGGCCAGGCCTGGTCGCACGGCCAGGTGGTGTGGCCTGCCCCTGGCCCCTCTCCGTCTCGTCTTCTGGCTCCGTGTTCCCCTCGGTGAAATATTGACTTTGGCTTTTGTCCCATCCAATTCTGAGAATATTCTTTCTGGCTTTCTGGAACCAAAAACAGCAAAAAACAGGCAACTAGCACTGTGGCATCTTATTAGTAGGTTAGTCCAAGAAAGTGTATAAAAATACTCCAAAGTGTGGACAAAACATAAGAAAGTAGATATATAACAAGCATTGAACATCAAACATTATAGATACGTTTGCAACGTATCAGATATTTATTCTTGATGGTTTTTGCATTGAGAGCTCGGTAGTCAACACAAAGTCGATCAGTCCGGTCTCGCTTCTTCACAAAGATTGTTGGGCTGCACCAAGAGGAAGTGTTATTCTGAAATAAACCCAACTTCTCTTGTTTATCAAGCTACCATTTGAGTTCGGCCAACTATGCAGGACCCATCTTATAAGGCTGCTTGGAGATAGGAGTGTTCCCAGGTTCAAGCTCGATCACAAACTCGACCTCTCGATCAGTAACTCTTCTAGAAAAACATTTGGGAATTCATAGACCACTAGAACATTTTGCAAGGCTTCCATAACATCAATGTTTTGGGCATCCAAAGAGTAGAGCTGGATAGAAAAGGTTTGTCTTGGAGAATAGACTATATGGCCTTCAGGAATTTTCAGAGAAACCAAGTATTTAGCACAATCAATTACAGATCCATTTGCAACCAACCAATCCATGCCCAATATGACATCAATATCTGAACTGCCAAGAATAATCAAGGAAGCCGGAAATGAAGAACCACCAATTTGAATTTGATTGCCACGACTGATTTTTGATGCCCTCATGTTTGAGCCTGGAGATTGAACAAAGAACCGGTGCGACAAAGGATCTATAACCAATTCATCCTTATTTGCAAACTTGGGAGACACAAATGAACGCGATGGTCCAGAAACAAATAAAAATCATGCAGGGACTGAGTTAACAGGAAGCGTACCCATCACAACTCCAGGTGCGAGCTCAGCTTGAACAGTGTTGATGTTGTTAGCACGAGCAATAGTTGACCCAGGCATGGTGTTGATATTGAGATTACATGGTGTCGGTGCACGAGCAGCAACTGTTGAAGCAGGTTTTGGAGGGGTGGAGGAAGAGACTTGTTGTTCATCGAATAGTTCCACCGCTGGTGTCCAGTGTTCCCACAAGTGAAGCAGGTGCCACTCGGGCGAGGAGCATAGTATCTAGGAACTCTACCATATGGCTCTCTTGGGTAGTTGTTCTTGTAGCCCCTTGGAGCGACGTTGTAAGAGTACGGTGGCCTTGGCGAGAAGCTTGATAGTCTTGGAGGAGCGGGGAGGGCAGTGCAGTATTAGGAACACACACGGCGCTTAGAAGGAGCAGCCAATGCCGAGGAACCACCAGTATCACGGATGTGCTTCTTGGATTCATCATAATCCTGTTTACTGGCTTCCTCTTGAAGAGTTGCTTGTTGAAGTTGGAACAAAGAGCTTGGAGTAGTATGAGTAAGCGCAGACCTGATAGAAGCATTGAGCCCTTGATGGAACCTCTTTTGTCTCTTCTTATCATCAGAAACCTCATCACCACCATAGCGAGATAAGTTTGCAAAGTTCTTGGTATAAGGGTTGACATTTTCATTGCCCTATCTGAGATTTAGGAACACCTCCTCTATTTGTTCCATGACAATTTAAGGAAGATACTATTCCTTGGAAGCATCAGTGAATTTCCCCCATGATGGCTGAAATCCAGGTGGGATTGATCTCAGATAGCTCTCCCACCAAAGAGCGGTTGCCCCACGCTGAAGGTGAGTAGCAAACTTGACCCTGTCATGCTCAGCCACATCTGTGGTATCAAGCGGCCTCGTGATCTCTCGGATCCAATCGTCGGCATCCAGTGGCTCGACGATCACCTCAAAGTTCCACGGAGCGAACTTTAGGAAGTCTTTCATGTTGCCACGCTGGGGAGGCAGAGGAGGTGGTGCAAACGCATTCCTTCGGACACTCTCCTCGAATCTCTGCTGGTTTTGCTGCATAGTTATCAGAGTGTTTGCAAGACTAACAAGCACGGCACCAAGATTTTGCAAACCCGGTATATCATTGTCATTGCAGCGAGGCATCCTGTTATTGATGTAAAAACTTGCGTTAGTACCATAATGGAGAATTATTAATAATCCAAAATAGCACTAAAATGGAATTAACCAAGATTAAAGGATACAATTTACTAAGATGATATTAAAATATCAAGAAAAGTTCATAGCACCTAGAAGATAGTTAGCATATCGCACACGACTAAAAAGGAGTGTGGAACACAAATATACCAAAAAATCCGCAAAATTCGGCATTAAAATACCAACTAGATGCGCAAAACCACTTAATAGATAGAGATTAGCAGCTCCGCCCATTCAATGTACAAGAGTGAATGATGAGAGTAGTGGTATGGTCATGACTCCATCCCGCACTCAAAGCAGTACTTCGCACATGAATAGGAAAAACGTGCAACCCAACTCCTATCCTTCTTAAGAATAACTGGAAGAGATATAGCAGCTAAAGAATGAACACCCTTAACTATATCGCGCCGGTTAACAAAAAGAGTAAGACAGATCGCTTCGGTTTACACAAAGTCAGATAGATCATGTTAGTTTACAAATAAGCTTGTCGATATGGAATGTACCAACAGTTGATAACCAAAGGTAGATTGCAACAACAAGATTGGATGCAACAGATAGACAAAGAATTACACACACGTCCTATGGTACAACAGAAACCCCAAACACGTGAATCCTAGTTTAAATGTTTATAAGAGGATAGAAAATTGTTACACTTTGTTACCAGAAAAGGGTGGGTGGGTGGGTAAGAAGAAAAATGGAAGCAGTCCTACTCTCACATTTAGTTTTTCCCTAGTATATATAGCTACCAAAAAAACTAGACTGACAACGACCATCTTGGCTAAGACCCTGAAGGGCGGAATGACTCTGATACTAATCGTAATACCTCGGACCCTACGCTCTAAGCTCAAGCCTGGATGAACCCAAAAGTGGACAGGAAGTACTACCGTGGGCCGCCCAGCCACACACAGTAGGCCCACCTCATGGAGCATGGCATGGTACCGGCCAACTATCCCGCCCACTTTCGAGAACATCGGGACAAGAGCGAGCAGCGTAGTCGATAGGTAAAGCGATCAAAAACATACACAAATGAGTATGTATGTCAGCAACATAAAATGGGCATTAGAGCCACACCATCTAAACACAATAGAGAGAAATATTCAATGCCATACGGCAAGATCCAAATATCCTAGATAGAGAAAATAGTTTAGGTTACATCCTCATACATCACACATCATAGTATCAAGCGAAAGCAGGAAAACAAGATCCGAGTACGGACAAGAATCAAATTTGCATAAGATGCCCTGAAAATAAGCACATCCCGCCCACAGATCTCATGGATCTCCATCCCCGAAATCTCTACTCCTGACAGTCGTTGCCACCAACATTAGTCTCTTCGACCTAGTATCCTTCTTGTGCGTAAACCTGTCCATCTAAAAAAAATATCGTTCGAGACCCTAGGGGTACTCAGAAAGTCTTAATGCATCTAAAGGGAACAACTGGAGGTGACACAATTGCAACAAAAGGTAATATCTGAACAGTTCTACATAGACACGCTACACATCCGCCCTACCAGAGATGGACGGATGTTGTTAATTAGTAATAACAGTTATATAAGTAACATAAATAAACATCACTCTCCCTCCTTCTCGCTTACCAACGAGAAGGCGAAAGAATATCGCATATGTTGGCAATTTTATTAACCATTCGATGAGTGTTATAGTATTTACTAGTCATGTCTTAGTCAAATTAAATGCATACTTTAGTGATGCTTGTCTATGATCGAGAAAGTATGCTCCAAGTCGTCCATAACTACGAACACGGCTTTCAGAAAGATTTACTCTGCAGGGTTGCATAAATAGCAGCACACACCTGATCAACCTCAAGAAGAACCAAATAAAAAGCAATGAGGCCTCACGACAATGCATTCACATGATTCGTAAATTATTTCAGGGGGGCACCCCACAAAGCTACTTGCAACGAAGTTGGCTGGCTCCAAGACGGACCCTGTTTTTGTGTCGATGGCTATAAATGACTAGGGACTCGAAAGTGTGACTAGCTTGTCGATACCGCGAAAACATGTCACAAGTCCTAAACAGTATAGGCGCTCCACGCGCAATCGTAAATAAAGCAGTAAAGCATGGTATACATACATGATAGTAATAAAGCCCCAAACTAGTTTGTGGCCAAAAGAAATAAAGTGCAAATCAATCTTAGGCGAAGGGGCATCCATAGTCTCCCAAACGTGGATAGTGCGAATAGTCAAGGAACAGGAATCAAGTACTCGGGGTCATATGGGACACAAGTGACCATGGAAGAACCAAATAACTGTTATTGCCCACTCGTGCCCCTTTCTTTAGTTATCCCATTACTACATAGTTTAAGTTGTTTAGGTACCTCACTATCCAAACACTCACATAAACCCTATACATGCAGTTCTATGACTCGCATGGCTCAAACAAGAGTTGGCTCACATATAGTAATGGCTCATAGGATTGAGGAACAAGTTTCGGCGGGATTTAAAAGTAAAGGCTATGCAATACATGGGATTCAATTTAATGAAATCGCGACTCCATGATGCAAGAATAAGATAAAATCATAGGTGCTATATGTATGACAACATGGAAATTGCTTGCATGGTAGTTTAGTTGCAGAATAGGAAGGATCTAGGTAATACTCCTAGGGCTCCTGATATTCTCCTTGCTCGGTGTCTGTCGGGATAAAAACCAAACACACAAAGGCCAAAAAAAATATATTGCACAATTATAGAAAACCATATGCAACAAGCAAACAAGGTATTCCATGATGGAATGATGCACAGTTGCAGGGTATAACATAGCATGACATGGGTGAGGTTGGGAAACAATAATATAGATCTTTATTAATTTATTTAGGCATGTTTTACTCCCATAAACAGTTCTGATTATTTAATATTTATATGATGCATACATCACTTCATATCATGGAATGCATAACGCGTCACGCTGATCGATTTAGACATATTATTTGTCGAATTTGGATTTACAAAATTAAAGTTATGAATTTATTAAGAAAAGGAATTTATTGGCATTTAAATAATTTCGAAATTTTATATTGCTCAAAAAAAAATTTGGATGGCATATTTGAATTCTTGGCATTTTATTGATCAGAAAACATATATCATATGTATTATTTGAATATATAGATTTAAAGCAATATTTAAATCAACTTATATTAAAAGGGGCCAAAAGTCAAAGGTTTGCCTAGTTAGAGTTGACTCGGGTCAAATTTGAATTTAGATTTCAATTCATACTTAAATTTGAATCATATTTCATGTTGTAAATTTTGTCAAATTCAGAATATTTAAAAAGATATGAATTATATTAGATATATCAATTTTCTGAATTAATTTTTGAATTTAGAAATGGCAGAAACTTTTTATACCCAGGCACAGCTAGCCACAACAACTGACGGGTGGAGTCCAACGCTGACTCAGCGCTTGCTGGCGCCAATGGTGTGCGGGTTTTTGTCACTCAGGGTCACCCTACTCCCAAGCACAGATAGGTGGGGACAGGAGGGTAGTGGGCCCACACACACGTACACCAGTGCGGTGGTGACACGTGTAGCAACCAGGGACGTGCGGGTGAGGCTGCAAAGGTCCTGGTACCTTTTTGTAAAAGTAGCAGGCCAGAACTAGTGTGCGGGTGACCTGTGGGGTCAATAGAGGGACACCGGGTTAAGGATGCAAAACGGCAGCGGGTTCCTCGGAAAAAGTCGCGGTGCTACTGTGCTTCTTCTCGCGGTTTACTGACGAACTTCTGATGCACATGGTTCAGTGAACGACAGCGTGCGGAAGGGGATCGAACTAGCAACCTGGGCTTGTGCTGGCGGGGTGGATCCACTTCTATGGTTCTAGGTTGTTGCTAGGATAGGACGCGGGTTAAGGAAAAGCTACAGGAGCTTCTCTCTGACAACCACAGACGAGCGGCGACACGGTGGCGTGGTTGGGGTGAGGTTCCAGGAAGCGCGGGTAGGTGCGCTCGCGACGTGACGACGCGGACGCATGAGTGTACATGCGCGACAGAATGGCGCATGGCCGTGGCGGCGAGCAGCAGCGCACGCAGGATGTTCGGCGAAAAGAACTATGCGTCCAGGAAATGAAGCAGGAAGCGGGCATGTCCGGGTGGTTCGTGTGCATACCGCGGGGAGGTTGGCAGCGATGGTTCGGCTTGGCGCGGTGGCGATCGGCGGCGGAACTGGCGAACAGCGGATCTAGGGTTTCCGTCGGTGTCCTCGCGTTCATCGTGTACTAGGGCTCCTCGTCCTCGACACCGGGTAGATGCGAGGTCCAGTTGGTGTCGCTATCTTCCTCGATGCTCGTAGCTCCTCTCCTCCTTCCTCTACTCGCCGGAGAAGGAGGTAGATGATGGCGTCAACTATGGTGGCTAGTCGGCTAGCAGAGGGAGGCAGGGGAAGAAAGATAGTTTTGGGCAGCGCCTAGATGTGATCCAGATCGGGCTGAGGGTGCGGGGCAGGTAGATAAAGCTGGGAGGGAGCTGCACATGTGGTGGTTTGGGTGAGGTTGCAAAAAGCAACTCGGGTTGCTTCCTCTCTTCTCTCCTCTCTCTCTCGGGTTAGGGAAGGGGTAGGGGACCAAGGCCACCTTGGAGGTGTGACCATCTTGCTTAGCAAGAAAGGGGAGGAGTAGTTAGTTTGGAGAGGGGGTGGTGTTAGTCACATGGCCATGTGCCATGATGGCATGTCCAAGATGGCCCGGGTGGAGCTAAGGTTAGGGAAAGGGTGGTGTGGTGTGGTTATGAAGGTTTTTGGTTTGTGTTTAGCCAAAACACAAGAGAGGGTAGGTGTAGCTAGATGGATTGGTTAGATAGGTATCTCCACTTATCCTCTTTTTCTCTCATAGATTTAGGTTTATTTTTAACACAAGGTATTTAAATGAGCTCTCAAGAAGATCATAAAACCAAACAAACTAAGGGAAAATAAGAAGAGAAGAAAGATCATCATGGGGATTGTGTTTGGAATGATGCTAGCTCGCATGAATTAATAACATGCAAGCCTACTCCCAAGAATCCAAAGAATTCAAATAATTCAATGGAAGGAGAAAAGGTGCAAGTGTTGCATGGGCCATGCATGTGATATATATGCCACCACTAGTAGTGAAAACACTAGAATTCCACATGGTCATATTTGTCCATCCATGCATTGAAAAAATAGAGAAAAAGCGAATGAAATCTCTCACATCTCCCACGTGACCACGGTGACCATGGCCCACACGACGGCTGTCGGAGAGGGGTTCACGGTGGCGATTGATCGATGTTTGGCGCTATTCTGGAGGATATGTGTAGGTGTTCCGTCCTCCCGCAGATCGGGCTCGATCGAGGTAGCAGGATCAAGGACAGTCTCGCTTTTCAATGAAAACAGGGCACATATCGTGGATCAGGTATATGTTGGGGTAGATGTCATGTACGGTACAATACTACGGTGTGATGGTTGGGGTATTTTGGTTGGTCCTCCGGGGCACGTCTGCGGGCGCCGACACGATCACACCGGCACGCCGCCATATGTGCGCGCATGTCGGACGGTTTGGATCAGGGGTCGGCGCGACGAGCACGTTCAGGAGGTGGGGCAAACCCTGATGAGGGCCACACGGCAGAGAGAACAGTGGGTACGATTACATTGGTGAGATCGGTTTTAGGAGAGGGAGTTGGAGCGGTGGGCGATTCATCACTGACCATTAAACCTAGGTCGGGGAAGGTGGGCAGAGTGGTTTTGATTTGCTCTACCACCCCACCATCTTCGTCATCCCATCGAGTCACAGTTCCAGTTGCGTGGAGAGCCACCAGATCTAGAGATAGCAGATCCTTTGCACAGGTGGTTGCATATCCATCATTGGAGATGGATCGTAAGTATCAGGGTCCGCAGAGATCGCCGATGCGTTAGGCAAATCGACATGTTCCCTATGCAAACAGATCAACATTTGGCAACGACACATGCTGCCAATTGGGAGATCGACGTTTTCCTGATGCTCGCCGGTGTGATGGAGGTTGGATTAGAGAACAGGAGTGTCGCAGGGAGGAGGAACGTTGTTGGGAAGAGGACCATCAGGAAGAGGAGCGAAGGCAGATGGAGGATGAAGCAAGGGCTAAGGATCGCAGGTGGGATGAGCTCGCAAGGGAAGCGCGGGTTGATGCTCAATGGCTGGAGGATCTGGCGAGAGAGAGGGCTCTGGTGGAAGCTCGTTGCAGGGATGAGGAGTAGTCCTGGAATAGAAGCAGATGGAGTCACAAGCCAGAGATGCACAGAGATTCTCATTCTACAATGTCAGATTCATCGTTCCTAGGAAGAACATGTAATTATGCTGATACTTCATCTTGGCGGGCTGGTCCTGTGTTTGCTCGCACTATTGAACAACCTCCTATGATTAGAAATCATGTTCCTGCTAGTGTTCCTGTGAGTAGATAAACTATGCCTATCAATGTTCCTATTATGCATACAAATCGCTCTATCAGCGTCCCAAATTCAGTTCCTATGAGCACGCCTTCTGTTGTTGGTAACCAATCATCATCTATTCATGTGGTCAGTCAATCTGAAGCCCTGGCCATGATGCTGGTGGGGTCCTCTGTACCTGCACCAGTGGTCAGTGTGCCAGCAAATCAGCAGGTGAATGCTGATGTTGTTAATTTTCCATTGACAAATCTGGCTGAAACTAGAATGCACGAATGTGAGAACTGTGGGAAGAACCATAACATTTTGGTCTGTCAAGAAAGGAAGTCGTGGGAATATGTGCCTCTGTTTTTTGGGAGTACTAACTTTGATCCCAGTAACTGAATCTAATCTTCAGTCCATGGATAATCTAAACTTTTCCCATATTATTGTAGTCAGAGGGGATGTCACTAGGAGAGATCTAGAAAAAGAATTTCAGGTGTGGGCAGACTCTGTGGGTTCTAGATGGAGGTTTACTTCTAGGCCCATTAGTGATGTGGAGTTTTTTATGAGATTTCCCTCTGCGAATTATGTTGATGATTTTCATTTTGGTAAAGTCTTTATGAAAACAATTCCTGATGGTGTGATTGATTTTTCAAAATGGTCATGGGATCTGGAACCAGTGGATTGGATGGAGGAAGCCTGGTTCAGGATTGTAGGTATTCCTAAGAAATACAGGGAAAAATCAACTGTGTTCTATGTAGCTTCTCTGATAGGTAAACCTTTGGGGATGGACAGAAATAGTTTGAGGAATTTGGCATATGTCAGAGTGAAAGTGGCATGCTTGGATGTTACTCTGGTGCCTAACACAACGAGGGGAGAGATGAAGGGTGGGAATTATGAATTCAAATATACTAGGGAGATTTTTGCTCATGATGTAGTACCATCTATCCCTATCTCTGTTGGTGTGGGAGGAGAAAATATTCAATCAATCCCAGCTGCTCCTGTGGATGGAAACAAACCTGTTCTTACTTTGGTCAATGTTGGAAGAAATGAAGCTGGTGCAGGTGTGCAAGCTGCTTCACAGGAAACAAATACCAGAACTGCCCAAGCT
This sequence comes from Avena insularis, assembly GCA_023614405.1. Taxonomy (NCBI): domain Eukaryota; kingdom Viridiplantae; phylum Streptophyta; class Magnoliopsida; order Poales; family Poaceae; genus Avena; species Avena insularis. The sequence goes on along the minus strand of CM042690.1, from coordinate 393,567,983 downwards.
GATAAGGACCTCCCACAGTGTGCTGATTGGGAAAAAGGCAAAGGGTCCAGAGTGGATGATGAAAATTCTGGGAATACAGGGGATATGTCTTTTGGTGCTAGGGTGGCTCAGGTGTGGCCTAGAGGTGGTTCTGCTGGTGGAATAGTCATCAGAGATGCTCCTGAGGCGGGTGGCAATAATCTAGTTCATCATGTGGGGGAGATGCTGGAAACAATAGACAACAAGGGGATGTGATTGCTCAAGACCAAGATCAAGTAATGGGGGAGGTACATTTGGAAGTTGCTCAAGCTCTAGCTCCTCAGGAAATAGGGGCTATGGTTAATCCTGATGATCCTGCTGGCGGAGGATAGACTTTCCAAGAATTGGTACAGGATCTGCTATAGAATAAAAAGAGTGACAAATATTATGTACATAAGAAGTAATATGGTCATCTGCTAGAACAAATTGAGGAGGAGCAGAGAGGGGCAAAGGATGAGAGTGACAGTGGGGGTGAAGGATCTGAAGACACAATTGCTTCTTCTACTAAAAGTTGGGCTGATGGGGAAAGCAATCCTCATATTGTCCATGTGCCTCTTGCTGTGATGGATCCTGTTCAGGAACAGGAACAAGTGGTGATGCATGTGGGATCTTCTCAACCTGAAGTGCTGACTCAGGAAAGTCGGAGTTCTCAGCAGGGATCTCAAGAACAGGCTGCTGGGGGTGCAGAGGTGGGGGCTGGTGATCCATCAATTAGAATGAGTGAGAGGCTGGATCATTAGAGGGATCCTCTAACATGAATGAAAGATCCATGGCCCAAGCTTCACAGAAAGATTTATCAGGTACTAACTTGTCCTTCTTTAATTCTTTTGTTGTACTGGATGATGAGGATATTATTAGTAGAGCTTTAGAAATGGGGGTGGAACATTCATCTCTATCTTTTGAGTTTGTCAATTCTTTGAAAGATTTAGAGATTGCTAGACATAAGCTAGCTGGTAAAAATAGTGATGATCATAATGAAGATGCAGAACAAATGGGGCAGGTAGAATATCTTGAATGGAAGAATGATGGATAAGAGGAGGTAGATTTTACTCTAGTAATATCTAGGAAAAATAAGAAAAAGAAGTCGATTAGTAATTAGAAGGGGGGACAGGGAAAACTAAAAGCAACTGTTGTGAAGGTTAACAACTATCACCCTATGAGTGGTGTTGTAACTTGAACAAGGGAAAGGAAAAAATTATCATGATAGGAGCCATTTTAAATTGTAGAGGGGTGGGTAAGAAGGGCATGAGTTCTTATTTGACTAGTTTCATGCAGAAGGAGCACTTGGATTTTATTGGTTTGCAGGAGACAATGAAAAAAGATTATTCTGCTGAGTTTTTCAAGAAAATTGATCCTATGAATCAATTTACATGGAGTTGGTTGCCTTCTATGGGGAAATCTGGTGGTATCCTAGGAGGCCTATGTTCCTCCAGGTTTGACAATTGTGGGTCATATGTGGGGCGATTTCATGTTAAGATAAAAAAATATTAAGATCCAGGTTTATTGGCATCTGGTAGTGGTTTATGGGGCTGCATAGGAGGAGCACAAGGAAGATTTCTTGATCGAGTTGGCAGAAATATGTAGAGATCAATCCACCCCCCTTTTGTTGGGAGGGGATTTTAATATTTTGAGATTTGTCTCTGATAAGAATAAAAACCATGTCCTAAGTACATGGAGTCACATGTTCAATTCTATCATCAATACTTATGGTCTAAGGGCGCTTCAGATGTCGGGTGGGCAATATGCTTGGTCTAATCATCAAGCTATTCCAACCTTGGAGAAGTTGGATAGGATTCTTGTCTGTCAGAATTGGGAAAATTTGTTTCCTTTAACTACAGTGCACAAGCTAACCAGAGAGATTTCTGATCATAGTCCTTTGATCTTGGATACTGTGGAAGGGAAAGTTGGGGGCAGAGAATTTAGATTTGAAAAAGCTGGTTGGGGAACCCTGATTTTCTAAAAAGAGTTGAGAAAATTTGGAGTAAACCTGTCAGATGCAAAAACAGTTTAGATAGATTGCAGAAGAAGCTTAAGAATGTCAGAAAGGATCTGAAAGGCTAGGGAGCTCATATTAGGGGACATGAAAAAAAGATCAGGAAACAATTGAGTGAGGAGTTGCAGAAACTAGAAGATATTGAGGAACTCATTCTGCTCAATAAAGAACAACATGCCAAAAAAGCTTAGGTTCAACAGGAACTGTTTGAGATATATGAAAAAGAAGAGCAGTATTGGCAGCAAAGATCCAAGGATACCTAGCTATTGAAAGGTGACAGTAATACAGAATATTTTCATAGGGTGTCTAATGTGGTTAGAAGGAAAAAGATGATTTTCTCAATGCAGAGTAAGGATGGGAAAATTCAGGGGACCTATGATCTCCTGAAACATCCTACTGAATATTATAAAAAGTTATTTGGACGTGTGGATGGTTTGCTATCAGACTGTCTGATGATAATTAGGAAACTTGGGAGAACCTCAATGATCAAGATAGAGAGAGCATGGGGAGACCTTTCTCAGAAGATGAAATCAAAGATTTAATTGAGCAGATGGAGAAAAATAAAGCTACTAGACCTGATGTTTTACCTGTGGAGTTCTATCAACTCTGCTTGCAAATTATCAAACACGATGTTATGGCTGCATTTGAGGATTTTCATTCTGATAAAAATTGATCTGGCTAGTATCAATTATGGAATAATCACCGTGTTACCAAAAAGTGAGGATGCTAATGTCACAAAAAAATTAAGGTCCATATGTCTGTTGCAGGCGTTATTTAAGATTTTCACAAAATCTATGACAGTTAGAACTGAACCTGTGATGCATAAATTGATTGAAACATGTCAAACCGCCTTCATCAAAGGGATATTTATAGCTGATGGTTTCACTCTTTTGCATGAGATTTTGAAAGAGGCTAAAGTCCAGAAACAACAAGATGTGGTTTTGAAGTTGGATTTTGAAAAAGCATATGATAAAGTCAACTAGGAATTCCTGTTCCATTGCTATAAACAAAAAGGGTTTAGTGATGACTAGCTGTTTGGTTGAAAAGCGTTGTTACACAGGGGACACTCAATGTGAAAGTTAATGGGGAAGTAGGTCCTTATTTTGGGAGCTTTAATGGTGTAAGACAGGGTGATCCTTTCTCCCCTTTCCTATTCTATATGGCAGGTGATTGTTTAGCCAAAATAAAGCTGAATGCGCAGGTAGGTGGTCGGTTCACTGGGTTAGCTGACAATTTGTTTGAGAAGGGAATAGCTATCTTGCAGTATGCTGATGATACTATTATGCTCATTAGAGATGATGTAGAGGGTGCCAGGAACCTAAAGTTGTTGTTATACCTGTTTGAAGCTATGTCTGGTCTTAAGATCAATTTTGAAAAAAGTGAGGTGATGATGGTCTTGGAAGATGATGAAAAGTTGGAAATGTATGCAACACTCTTTAACTGTCAAATAGGAGAATGGCCTACCAGGTATCTAGGCCTTCCTGTGTGTAGCAGGAAATGTTCTGTAGCTGAGATGAGATTCATTGGTGAAAAACTGGGAAAAAGATGGATGGTTGGATGGGAGGTGCTCTCTGTGGGCGTAGATATATCAAGATCACTTCATGTGTGTCAAGTGTGGTTGTATATCCTATGTACATGTTCCTCTTACACAAAACAGAAGAGGTGCAAAAACATACCAGAACTTTCTTCTGGTATGGTAGGGCAGGTAGAAAAAAATATCAACTTGTTAAGTGGAAATATATCTGCCGACCCAAGAAAAAGGTGGACTGGGTATTAAGAACATTAGAATTTTAATATTAGCATGTTGTGTAAGTGGTGGTGCAGGCTGGAAGGTGAAGATGGTTCATGGCAAATGTTTGTAAGGAAGAAGTATCTAGGCTGTGGAGGGATTTGTCCAGTAAAACACAAACATAGTGATTCTGCTTGTTGGTCTGATCTGCTGAAATTTAAGAACATTTATATGTCTAGGAGAAATGGTGGTTGGAAATGGTCTGAGGATGGATTTCTAGGGAGATGCATGGTGTTTAGATATGCCTTTGAAGAGTAAATTTCTTGAACTTTTTGATATCTGTCGGCACTAGAATATAACTGTTGCTGCAATGTCTGGGAGAAGTTGCAATGTTCATTTAGGAGATGGCTAAATGTGGATAATGAGGAACAGTATAGAGTGATGTAGATGATACTTCCTGGTATTACTTTGTCTGAAGAAACTGGTAGACCTAGGTGGCTGTGGACAAGAACAGGGATTTTCACTGTCAAGTCGATGTACAGTCATCTATCAAATGGAGGGGTGGATAGAAGTTTTAGACATTTATGGAAAGCCAAAATTCCTTTGAAAATCAAAATTTGGTTATGCATCATTTGGCATAATGCAATCCCATCCAAGGATAATATGAAAAGGAGGAGATGCACTGGTGACACAATTTGTAGGTTTTGTCACCAGGAAGAATCAATTGGTCACCTCTTCTTTTCTTGCATGGCTGCTAAATATGTGTGGAGTGTGGTGGCTAGATCTGTGGGTGCTGAGACTAGGCATGTATCATTTTCTCAATATTTATGGTGGATTCCTTGTTTTTTAAAATGTTAGCCATAACATTCAGATTACTACTATAGCAGCCATATGCTAGGCAATATGGAAGCTCAGGAATAGATCATGCTTCGATTGCAAGATGCTTAAGTCTCTGATGGATTTAGTAATGCGTGCATGTGTTTTCATGAAATATTGGGCAGGTATTCACGATGTTGAGGAGGGGGAGCTGCTGAGGGATGGTGCTGATACGCTGCAGAGAAATGCACTGGCGGACGCTGAAGCTATGGACACAGCCCATGTACCTCTTCTGCGATTGCCATCTACCAGCCGCAAGCGGCCTAGATCTTGTACTGATGAACAAGACGAAGATTGATTCAAAGAACTCATGGGTGGAAAAGCAAAAAAGAGTGCCTTTTGGTCATGGTGATCTGCTGTCTTTGATGGTGATGACTGTGTGTTACTCTTAGTTCCCCAATCATGTTTATCTGTTAAAAACACTAGCCCCCCATGGCGTGCTCTTGTGTCTCTCCTTACTCCCTTACCACCACCCCGCAGTTCTCCTTTTCCTTCGTCGTCTGTGTGTTGGATATACTGCTATGTTGTTGGTAGCAGGTAGTGGTAGTTTTACTTTTGTCTCCAGGAGCTTGAACCTGAATGTTTCGATTGTTGGTTGTTCCGTTATCTGCTGATAGGGAACCTGATCGCTATGTTGTGGGGGTTGTATGGAAAAAATGCATTCAAAAAATAGTTGAACCCTGGCCCACAAAACAACAAGATTGCACTCATATGAATATACATAGAATATACACACATGTGAAGCTAAATGGCCATTATAGTGTGTATTTCCACTAGATCATCTTGTAGCCAAGCATAGTTTCACACATGATTATATATTAACTAAAACCATATGGAAGCTAAAGAAAAGGAATTCTACCCACATGGAATGCAAAGGTGGCCATGTGTAACATCCTGTAACACCCTCGAATTGGCCCTATGCAAGTTTTAGCGCTTCCCGCCAAACCCGCATAGAAACGATTTAAGGACGCCCACCGGGCACTTGGGTGCGGGTGGAGAATGAAGTAATACCATTGCACATTATTCCACGATGGAACCCACAGAACATATATACAACAACGACTCCATGAGTCAAGAATACAGATATACTATACAAAGATCCAAATCACCTTGAAAATGATAGAGCGTCCGACTACGGACAAGATGCAAATGGGGCTAAGAGCCCTGAAGAATAACCAATGGCATCCATAACCCTACCCAGGCCAAGACAGAAGGTTAACCCTGCTAACGACATCGATCTCATACTTGCTAAAACAAAAAGGGGTGCCGACAAAGGGCAAAGGAAAAAGGCGTCAAGATTGAGGCGGTGCAGCGTGGCTAAGGAATGCTAGAATTGGCTCTCACCTACATAGGTATGGTGGACTGAAGCGGCAGCGAAGCATGCACTAAACAACCTATAGAGACTCGATAAACTGTCAGCTATTAGAGAGATAAGAAAGACCTATTTGGAATCAACCTTATACTAACACCAATCATACCCATCCTGGTATTTCCCCCTCGAAACCAAATGAGGAAGTCAAACCGAGGAACTCACACAGTTGGTAGTTTTATTCATTCCATTATAGTTGCATCACTTACTAGTCAAATACCATTAGAAGGAAACATCCCAAATCCAGCAGTTGTTGGCACTTTTATTTAGTCATTGGAGTTGCGATACTTACTAGGCAGGTATAACATGACACGATACACCCCAGTTCTACCAGTTGTTGGCACTTTTATTATCCATTCCATTGTAGTGAAGCTGATTACTAGTCACATATTAAGTCAAATTTATAGCACTACTTTAGTTATGCTTGTCTATGATCGAGATATTGTGCTCCAAGTCGTCCATAACCGTGGACACGGCTTTCAGAAAGTTTTACCTTGTAGGGGTGCACAAATAGCAACACACACACGTTCAACCTCGGAAAAACCAAATCACAACCCAACGAGGCTTTCACGACAAAGCAATCATAGGATTCATAAAATATTTCAGGGGGCCACCCCATTAAGCTACCCGCAACAAAGTTGGCCGGCTCCGAGACGGACCGAAGGTTTGCATCAATGCATGTAAACGACTGGGAACCCGAAAGTATAACTAGGCTTGTCGATACTGCGAAAACACTCTACATCCAAAACAGTACAGGTGCTCCACGCACAATCGTAAATAAAGCAGTAAAGCATGGCATAAGTACAGGATAGTAATAAAGCCCCAAACTAGTTTGTGGCCCCAAGAAATAAGAAATGAATCAAGCTCTGGCTAAGGGGGATTCATAGAGTCTCCCGTATGTGGATAGTGTGAATAGTCAAGGAACATGTATCAACTACTCGGGGCCTACGGGACACAAGTGAGCGTGGAAAAACCAAATATTATCTATTGCCCACCGGTGCCTCTGCATTAGTTATATTTATTCCCATCATTTTAATATCAAGTGGTAATTAAAGTCATGATCCTCTCCACCATTAAGCATGTGCCAACCTTCCAACAACGATGGAATAACAACGATGCGAAGCAACACCTGAGCAAGCAACTACGACTCGCAAGGCCGACTATCTATCAAATAATAGGCAATAGGATGTGTCCAAGGCAATATAGAGGCTACAATGAATATAAATGGTACGGAAACTAAAGCATCACAACACGGATAGCAATAGAGCAACAGGAGGAAATAAAGACTATAAATGCGAAATAGGTAGAAAGGGGGAGAATGCTCGCCTGGGAAACACTTTCGAAGGTTCATTATCCGAAGAACTTGTCGGTACTCGCATCCACTCAACAGCCTAATCCGTGAAGAAGCAAATCACTAAAAGAAACACCGAATGCAATATTTAATACTACGGAAGAAGATCTGACATGTTCATGGTATGATGCATGGGCAAAGATGCGATGCAACTAGGCAATATTAAGCGGAACCGATGTCCCGACAATTAATTAATAGGTTCATGTTATTTAGATACCCCGCAATTTAAATGTTGTATTAACAAGGCAAAACAAGGCATCGGTTATCTACACAAATTTAAATCGAGCCAATATAAGACTAGAAAAACTCCCATATAGTCTCCATATTTAATTTAGGCGAATCATCAAAATACCCTCAAGCACCCACAATATGTATGCAAACATGTTCAATTAATATGCAACAAGTATATGTCATATTATAAAATAGGGGTCTCGGAAAATGGGATCACACATAGGGTATCGGCAATCTTAGGGTTTCGAGGGTTTGGTTCAGTCTCTGGAAGATCTTCGGGGTTCGGTGGGATCAGTCTTCGGGCTCCGGGATCAGGCATCTTGTCATCGATGGCGAACTTGGGTTGCACCGTTGATCTTTGGAAGATATTAGCAAAAACTGGAATGGAGAACTTCGCAAGACTTCGGTACTCCTTAGGTGGCGTCACGCATCTTCACACTGTCGTCGTCCACACCACACCCCACCCGTAGATCATCTAGACAGAACACCTGTGGAATCTGGGGCATTGTCTGCAGGGGCGGTGACAAACATAGCATTCAAGGGGAGGGTTCACGTAGACCGAAAACAAGGGTACATCAACACAGAAAGAGTGGCACTGATGACGACCTTAGGCAGATGGAGGACAGAGAGCCGTGGGTGTAGCAGCGCAGCACTATAGGAGGCGAGGCCGCCGACCTGTAGAAGGTAGGGTCGCAGGCGAAGGGGCGCGCGTCCCTGGTGGCGAGGAGCATCTTAAGTCGGGGCAGAGAGGGCCAGCACGCACGGAGCCAACGGTGGTTGGGGACATGCTCAAGCGGCCGGAGGCGAGGAAAACCCGGTCGAGGTCATCAGGCCCAAGAGGCGGGGACTTGAGCAGGAGAGGCAGAGGGGCGGTTGGGCTCATCATCGAGGAGGATCTCGAGGCGGCGTGGCGAGATCGACGGGCTCGATACGCGTGTGGCAGCGCTCGGGAGATGGACGGCAAGGGCCCACGAGCACGTGGGGCTCGTGCTTCAGCGGCCGAAGACGCTGGCGGCGACAAACTCCGAAGAGACGGCCTTGGAGCAACAGGAAGCGCGACGATGAGGAAGGAGGCCTCGGTCGGGGAGCTCTGTGAGGCGGCGGTACTCTTCAGGAGAGGAGGCGGCCGAAGCTCGCTCGCCTGGCTGCGGTGGAGCTCGTGGGAGGTGCCGAACTTGGCGGCCGAGAGCAGCGGCACAACAAGGCAGAGGAGGCAGCCGCGCGGAGGAGAACCAGGGGAGCGGGGTTACGTGCAGGATCGAGCAAGAATGGGGAGTGGTGGGGCCAGGGTGAGGGGGGCGTGTTAGTGGGGTTGGAGGCTTGCAGGGTGGGTCGACTGGTACCCGAGAGAGAGATGTGCGGGGCGGAATTCCCGTGTCGTCTCTACGCGGTTTGACCGCGAGGTGGGGTGGTCGCTGGCGGGTAGGATTAGGTGGTGTGGTGGCGGCGGCGGCAGAGAAGTGGGGTGAGGAGGGAATAGGGTAGGTTTGGGTAATTAGGGTTTTGGTTGCTGGGGTTGTAGGTGGACTCTGGTTTTGGGCTTGGCCGGCTGTCTTCCTCTCCCAGTTAAATACAAATTTGTTTTTATTTTTATTACCGTTGTTTTTTTATTTAATTAAAAGACTATGCGAAATAGTTTTAGACAAATGAAATATCCGGAAGGGTCCGGGGTTTACATTTGAAATAGAGGGGTATTTAGAAAATAAAGATAGGCTTTTAGAAAATAGTTTTAGGCAAATAATATGCATGATGTTGACGATGCTGAAATGCAATGTGGCATGATGACATGAGCATGCGGTTATGATGATGCACAAAACAAAAACACGGCGATTTTCTAGTAGTGGTTTTACCGGGGTGCTACACATCCCAAAAATACTAATCAAGATTATCAAGTTCTAATCACCCAAGTTTAGGGTTAACAAAAACTTTTATTACTAAATTGAATATGAGTGCATGTGTGTTTTGCATTAGTGTCTGATTGAGTGAAATTGCCATGGTTGATTGCTACAAATGATAAGAAATGGTTTAAAGATGAATGCTACATCATCTAGGACAATTACAAACAAAATCAAAAGAAAAAGAAATCAAATATGAATCAATTAAGTAAATGGTCATTTTGACCAAAGTTAACCACTAGGCCACTTTGAGTGTTCCTAGTAAAGAATTTCTAACAGAAACATTTCTACTTCTTTTCACCCCTTGCTAGACCAAGTAAAAGTGAACCAAGGCCCACTTTACAAACTCACAGAAACTATTTTCAAATCTATTTAAAGGACAGTTCAAAATTGAATCAAGTTCATATAGTAAGATCACCATTTTGCAAAAACCACTCAAATCAATTCACCTTGACTTTTCCAAGCAATCATAGACACTCAAGCATAAGATCAAACCACTCACCAAATTTTATTCAAAAATTTCAAACTTAAATTCTTGCGGCCATTTAGTCGAACACCTTGCAGACACTAATTAATCACTGCCTAACTTCACTATTTTGAGCAGTGATCACTCACCCCACTGTCCCCTCTTCACTCCCCTGGTCTTCCCCAACACACAGCAGCGCCAGACACGCACACCCTCTTTGCCGTTGCGCTAGTGCAATGCCGACCGGAGCTTGCCACGCCGACCGACCATGACCAGCTCGCCACGGACCACGACGCCCTCGTCCATGATGTCCAGCAGGCAGGCCACCGTCCACTGCCACCCCCTGTCCAACCCTTGACTGCAGCCAGGCCATGGACCACCCCAGCATCATCGTGCCCACTGTCCCTGTGTCGTGCCAAGAGCGCGCCAGAGCGCCGCAACCGACCATCTTGCATGCGCCGTGCCTCGCCCTCTCCACACGTGCACACACTCTCCATGATCACAGCTAGCTCCCAGACATCCCCGTTCGCCGCCGCGCGACCCGTAGCCCCTGTGCGTCGTCTCGAACACCGCACGCGCCCGACCATCCTAGACCGCCCCGTGCCTCGCCACTATGCACGTGATGACCGCTAGGGAGAACCGTGTCACCCCCTACCCTCAGCCATGCCGATAGCTCGCTATACCGCCATCTCCAGAGAAGCCATCCCATCCCGCTCGGTCCCCTCGCCGGTTTATAAATAGAGGCCCTCTTCGCCTCAATTCACCACACCACCTCACTCCCCACTACTCACAGAACATCCCACACCTCTCCCCGAAGCAAGGGGAGCTCCGCATCGCCAGAATTTGGCCGGAGTGCGCTGCTGCAAGGGAGAAGAGGAGTCGTCAATTGGAGCCGCCCAGGAGCCGCCGCGACCACTGTTCGAGCCATCGTCATCGACAACATCGTTCGCCCCCATCGTCGACCCTAGCTAGAGCCCTGGTGAGCCTCACATGACCCCCACCGCCGTGTTAGGGTTCAGGCCTCGCCGAAGCTGTTCGTCATCGATGATGAACCTCAGCCGTTAGATCGCTTTCTAATCATAGGGCCTAGATTGAACGATACCGTTTCAGTTAGATAGAGTCACTGACTAGTGGGGCCCCTCTGTCAGTAGCCCGCTATGCCGCACTGTGCAGATTGGGTTGGCCCGTTTACTTTCCCGCACAGGCATGTAGATTCAAATAGTTATTTTCCATTTTAGTTAAAACCAGTTTCTATCAGTAGATTCAAATATCAATTCAAATATATTCACTGAACCAAATTGCATGATTCCAATTTTGTTAGAAAGGTATTCAAATTATATATCCAAGCCCATTGGATTCAAATCATTTGGAGTTAGAGATCACCTATAGTAAAAATAACAAGATAGAGTCTTTTCCAACTTCAAACATTTTTCAAAAATCAACCATAAATGCTTTTGAGTTGATTCCAACTCTCAAAATCACATTTGATGAGATCTATCTGAATATGTAAAAATATCTAGGTTTGCATGCAGTGACATTGGACTAGTACCAAAAGAATGCTGTATTGGCATTTCTAGTCACTTTAATTCTATTAAATGATAATCTTAAACTTTATATAATATGACCACCACCTTACATCACATTCCCAAGTATTAGAATATGTGGTGATGAAATGTGTCAACATAATCCCATATTTTAATTGGAGAATATTAAATCTTAAGTATTTTCAATGAGTAGAAATTACTTTTTCTAAAATAAGATAAATAAGATTAAGTCTTTATTTCATGTGATGATTGTGATGATGCTAGATCATCAAGTGTGAGCCTTAGTGTGCTAAATAAAAATAGTTAAGTATTGTTTGGTGATTGTGTACCCCGTGTTCATTTATAGTCGATAGTACCGACCCGGGATACGAGGAGGAGGAGTATTACCAAGAAGAAGAAGAAAACTTCAATCACTTCACTACTCAAGGCAAGCCATCACTAATTGCAAGCTAGAACTATGCAAGCTAACACTTGCAAACTCGATAACCTAAGCAAGATGCATTAGGCATGCTTTGGTTATACAACTTTGATTATACCAATCCCAAGTTTTACTTGCAAGCTTTATTCTTTTACTTTACCAAAGTTCTTTACTTTTAGTTAGTGCTTTGTGAGTACTAGAAAAATAGTTTAGATACCATAAAGAGTATAAAACTAGGCCTAACTTGTTATACTTAGATGTCATTCCAAGGCATGAGATTAGAGTTGGATAGTTACCCTTGATTAGCACCCCTCATTAGTGAATACCCTCAACTTTAGTGGCTAGTGCTAAGCATAAAAGTTGATCACTTTAGATGGGAATACTTGGTGAAAATGATTATGAAAACCTTGGAATGATGATTCATTCTATTGAAATGTTTTGACATGTGTTGAGAAACACAACATGATTGGATGATGAAAATGTTGAGGCATGAGCCTTAGCCCTTTATAAAAACTGATGGTTGGGGTCGGATGCGATACCATTCCAATTTTACCGTACAACCACAATACCTAAATTGGGTAGGGCTTAACTAGAAGTTTATATGCCTTTGTGTGGGTTCCCTCATGAAAAGATTTTGAGCTGAGGCTACCTCGTGAGTGTGAATGTCCACCTATGCAGCGCCCAGGATGGCAGATGGCCATGGCTGGGAGGCCAAGCTCATAGGGGAGGTGCCTATACTATAGTGTGTAATTGAAAGGTTATGATTGATTATCCGCATACTAAGTATGATGATTCAGGGTTATCCCTGACGGATGTATCGAATTTTGTGGTGAAAGTGTACCACCTCTGCAGAGTGTCAAACTATTTGAGTAGCCACGTCCACAGACAGTTGGAGCGGCCATACTGTTCCGTCGTCAGATGTTTTCAAAATGACTTGTCAATTAAACTATGACTTTGACTTGACCACAACAGGGTTGTAGATATGAAAACTAAGTTCCCACTTAAGTGATTTAGAACATTAACTTAATTTTCTTTACTTCTAAACTCAGTTTTAGATAAACTTGGCTTTTTACAAATAAACCTAGAGCTTAAGATTCCTACTAGAACTACCTTACTTGTTAGTGATAGTTTGCGAGTACTTAAAGAGTACTCATGGCTTTGTCCCTGGCTATTCCCGTGGCCATACTATGAGGAGGACTACCAGGATGATGGATAGCAGGAGGTCTACGATAACTAGGATCATCTCCCATCATCAGTATTGCCTGTGACCCTGAAGATGGAGCCCCTAGTACGTTTATTTTCCACTGCTTGATTTGTATTAAGACTGGATCATGAGATCCTTTATTTGTAAGACCTTTATTATGGTTTGTAATGGATGATGTACTGTGATATCAATCTCTTATATCTCGCAAAAATGGTAATCTTGGGATTGTGACGTATGGCATAACAGGCATCTGGGATTAAAAATCCGGGTGTTGACAAGTTGGTATCAGAGCCATCCTGACCATAGGAGAGCCTAGTTAGAATGGACATCCAAACAAAAAACTTAGTTTCAAAACAAAAGAAGTGAGTATTTATGAAAACCTATTGCCACTCTTATCCTTGATTCTTTCAAAAAAGGTCATGTTCCTCAAAAACTTCTTGCATTCCAACATAAAATTTGACACACTTGATTGAAGGAAATATGCCCTGAGACGCAAAAATAAAGTTATTATTATGTATTCCTTGTATATGATAGATGTTTATTTTACATGCTATAATTGTATTGATAGGAAACATCAATACATGTGTGTTTAATAAACAAAGAGGGTTCCTAGTCATGCCTCTCTTATAGACTAGCTTGTTGATTAACAAGATGATCAAGGTTTCCTGATCATGGACATTGGATGTTGTTAATAACAAGGTCACACCATTGGTGGAATGATGTGATGAACATTCATCCGAAGTATAGCATTACGATCAAGTCATTGTGTTTATATTGCTATAACATCATATGAAGTAATCTTTATCCTTAGACCATGAGATCATGTTAATTGCTAACACCGGAAGAGTATCTTGATAACATCAAACGTCACACCGTAACAGGGTGACTATAAAGATGGTTTTCGATTACCTGAAGGTGTTATGTTGAGGCTCATGGATCAAGAGTGGAATTTGTCAATCCAGATGATTGATAGATATACTCTGGGCCCTCTCGGTGATACCACATTAGGATAGCTTGCAAGAAAGTGATGTGATCACTAGAATGTTATATCACCGGAACGAGAAAAGAGTGCATGTCGGTAACGAGATCAAACTAGGTATGGAGATACCGATGATCGAATCTCGGACATGTAATATATCGAGAGACAAAGGGATTTAGTTACAAGCGTTAAAGGTTCTCACGATCACAGGAGTCATCGTTGAATGTGTAGGAGTCAGTACGGATCTCCAGGTCCCGCTGCTGATTATTGATCGGAGAAGGGTCTCGATCATGTCTGCATTATTCACGAACCGTAGGGTGGCACACTTAAGAGTTACCGGACACCATTTTGGAGCACATATGTTTCAAACGAAAGAATTGCAAAGCGCAGGAATTGTTTCAATAGAAACAGGAAATTGTTTCGGGTGAAATTGCAGAAGGTGGTTCTACATGTGATATTGAAATATTGCAAGGGGCTATATGTGAATGTTTGTTAATTAAAGTAATTAACAAAATTCTGAATAAATTTAATAAAAGAGTTTTATTAAATGAGAGAGCATTAAATTTGGAGAAACTTAATGCATTTAAAGTGGAGACTTTAAAAGGGAATGCGAAGAGGCATTTTAATGTGGAGGAGTTACCACCACATGAATGGGGGAGGTGAGGGGTCACCCCCCCATGCTCCGGCCATGGAGAGAGGGGGCACCCCCCCTCCTCCTATAAAAGGCCACCCATTCCCTCCTTCATCCTCACACCTCCTTGTGAAGGATCTCTCTCCCCCTCTAGAATTATTTCCCCATGGTCTCGGATTAGCGAGATACATGTTCCCGGTGGCATTTCGTCTGGAAGGAGTTGCTGCTTCCGCTGGATCGGCGGAGCGAGGAGGTGGAGGTTGTCCGGTGGCTTGAACGTGTGTGCGAGTGCGGATGCGCTGCTGAATTGTGGCGCTCGGACTTCCTCACGATCTTGAGATCGGCAAGTGTACGACTACATCAACCACGAGTTCCTACTCGTTAACAAAGCTTGTTGTCTTCGAGGGTAAGTTCTCTATGGATGTATGTCCACCCATTTTCTTTGTACCTAGTAGATAGATCTTGGCGTGTAGTTTACACCGTAGAAAAATTTTGTTTTCTATGCTGCGGACCCAACAGTGGTATCAGAGCCTGATCTATGCGTAGGTGCTTTGCACGGGTAGTACACATATGTTTATATGTGGGCGATGATGATCATGTTATTGCATCTTCTATGTACTTTGGATATTGGTGGTATAGTGGGATGAAGCGTCCCGGACCAACCTTACATGTCATCGTACATGAGACCGGTTCCACGACTGACATGCAACAAGTTTTGCATAAGTGGCTGGCGGGTGTCTGTCTCTCCTACTATAGTCAATATCTAATTTACAACAAGTTGCTAATAACTTAGTTATCCTCGTTGTGGTTCATGTTTGTAGGTGAGAACGGTTCTATCTCCGAAAGCCCTAAGCCACGTAAAACTTGCAATTGATAAATTAGAGGCGTCTAGTTTAGATCGTTGCTGGGCTAGTGTTTTGATATGGTATTGTTGTAAGTAGATGTATGATAGATACTCTTACAACTCACTTAACGTGTAAGTTCCATAGACCTTGGCCTTACACACAAAGGAATGATAGAGATCATACCACGATGCAAATGATAGAGATCAAATGCATGGACCATATCACCTCACTTCACACATTAGATGTTAGCATCTTATATTGCTAGTTTGGCGCGTTTGGTAGCATTATAAGATGATCCCTCATTTAGATATCAAGATAAAATGTCTTCTTCCTTAAGTATGCACCGTTTTGTGGATCGTGTTTTGAGGCATCACGTGATGATCGGGTGTTTTCAACTCTATGCTTTCATACAACGGGTGTAAGACAGTTTTACACACGCAAATACTAAGGTTCTTACTTGACGAGCCTAGCATGTACAGACATGGCCTCGGAACACGGACCGAAAGGTTAAGCATGAGTCATATAGTTGATATGATGCCCATATAGATGCTCTCCTTTGAAGCTACACTGACTCACGTGATGATCGGACTTGGTGTAGTGGATTTGGTTCATGTAATCACCAAAAGGACACGAGGGATGTCGTTTTTGAGTGGGAGTTCATTAGTAATTTGGATTAGTTGAACTCAATCTATCATAAACTTAGTCTAAATATACTTTACAAATTCTGTTGTAGATGGCACCACCTGCTTTTAATTTCAATGTGTTCATGGAGAAAGAGAAACTTGCTGCGAATGGTAGCAACTTCACCAACTGGGCTATGAATTTGAGGATTCTCCTCCTTTGTTGCACAAAAGCAATATGTGCTAGATGCGCTAGGCCCCCACTAGCTCTGATGCCCCGACGAGGAAAAGAACGTCTATATAACTCATCGGGAGGACCACAACAGTTCATTGCAGCATCTTGTATGGGCTAGAGCGAACTTGAAAGCGTTTCAAAAATGGCAATGCCTTTGATACCATGGGAGAATTGAAAATGATTTTCGATACCCATGCTGCCGTAGAGAGTTATAATGCTACAGAAAAGTTCTTTAGCTGCATGATGGAGGAAAACAGCTCTGTTAGTGAGCACGTACTCAAAATGTCTGGGTACGCCGATAAGCTTGTGTCCTTGGGAATAACGATTCCCATTGACTTAGGCATACATCGTGTTCTCCAATCTCTGCCACCTAGCTACAGGAGCTTCGTGATGAACTATAATATGCAGGGCATGAATAAGTCTCTTCCCGAGCTTCTGTAAATGCTTAAGACTACAGAAGTGGAGATTAGGAAAGAACATCAAGTGTTGATGATCAATAGGACCACCAGTTTCAAGAAGGATAAGAAAGGCAAGCACAAGGGAAAGAAGGGTGGCAAAGTCATTGCGCTGAAAAGAAACCCCGAGCTGGCCCTAAGTCTGACACCGAGTGCTACTATTGCAAGGGGACTGGCCATTGGAAGCGCAACTGCCCCAAGTATTTGGCGGACAAGAAGTCCGGCAAGGCAAACAAAGGTATATGTGATATACATGTTATTGATGTGTACTTGACTAGTACTCGCAGTAGCACCTGGGTATTTGATACGGGATCGGTTGCTAATATATGTAACTCGGTTCAGGGGCTGCGGAACAAGCGACAACTAGCAAGGGATGAGGTCTCGATGCGGGTCGGCAATGGATCAAGAGTTGATGTGATCACCGTCGGAACGCTGCCTCTCCATATGCCATCGGGATTAGTTATAAACCTAAATAATTGTTATTTGGTGCCTGCACTGAGCATGAACATTGTATCCGGATCGTGTTTGATGCAAAGTGGTTATTCATTTAAGTCTGAAAACAATGGTTGTTCGATTTATATGAATAATATCTTTTATGGTCATGCACCTATGTTGAATGGTTTATTTATGTTGGATCTCGATAGTAGTATTACGCATATTCATAATGTTGATGCTAAAAGGATTAAACTTGATAATGATATATCTACATATATGTGGCACTGTCGTCTAGGTCATATTGGCGTTAAACGCATGAAGAAACTCCATTCTGATGGACTTTTGGAATCACTTGATTTTGAATCATTTGATACATGTGAGCCATGCCTTATGGGCAAGATGACTAGAATGTCGTTTTCTAGTTCAATGGAGCAGGCGGGATCTATTGGAAATCATACATCTTGATGTGTGTGGACCAATGAGTGGAGTCATGAGGTGGATATCGTTATTTTGTTACTTTCATGGATGATTTGAGTAGATATGGGTACATCTATTTGATGAAACACAAGTCTGAAACTTTTGAAAAGTTCAAAGAATTTCAGAATGAAGTGGAAAATCATCGTAACAGAAAGAGCAAATTTTTTGGTCAACCGTGGAGGAGAGTATCTTAATTACGAGTTTAGCACACATATGAAAGACGTGGATTAGTTTCACAACTCACGCTTAGGAACACCACAACGTAATGGTGTGTCGAGCGTCATAATACTTTATTGGATATGGTTCGATCTATGATGTCTCTCGACTTACTTGATCATTTTGAGGTTATGCACCTTTGAAGCTGCATTCACTTTAAATCGGGCACCATCTAAATCCGTTGAAATGACACCGTATGAATTATGGTTTGGAAACAAACCTAAGCTGTCATTTCTTAAGGTTTGGGGATGCGATGTTTATGTGAAGAAACTTCAACCGGATAAACTCGAACCCAAAGCGGAAAAATGCGTCTTCATAGGATACCCTAAGGAAACAATTGGGTATACCTTCTATCACAGATCCGAGGGCAAGGTCTTTGTTTCCAAGAATGGATCCTTTCTTGAGAAGGAGTTTCTCGCGAAAGGTGTGAGTAGTCGGAAGGTAGAACTTGAAGAGGTTATTGAACCTTCTCTTCATGAAATGGCAAGTAGCGCAGCTCCGGAAGTTGTTTCGGAGTTGACTTCACCTGACGAAGAGAGAGCTAATGATATTGATCATGAAACTCCGAAAGAGGACACTACCGAACCTCGCAGGTCAAGCAGGACACGTGCAGCTCCTGAAATGTACGGCAATCCTGTTATGAATTTCATGATTGATGAAATGGATGACCCTGCGACATATGAAGAAGTGATGATGAGCCCGGATTCCAACAAATGGCTAGAAGCCATGAAATCCGAGATGGAATCCATGTACGAGAACCAAGTTTGGAACTTGATGGACTTACCTCATGACCGAAAGGCCGTTGAGAATAAATGGATTTTCAAAAGGAAAACTGATGCTGATGGTAATGTGACCATCTATAAGGCGCGACTTGTCGCAAAGGGGTTTCGACAAATTCAAGGAGTTGACTACGATGAGACATTCTCTCCCGTAGCGATGCTTAAGTCGGTTAGGATTATGTTAGCAATTGCTGCATATTTTGATTATGAAATATGGCAGATGGATGTCAAAACTGCGTTCCTCAATGGTAAGATTGAAGAAGAGTTGTATATGATACAACCTAAGGGTTTTGTCGATCCTAAGGATGCTAATAAGGTGTGCAAACTTCAGCGATCCATCTATGGACTGAAGCAAGCATCACAAAGTTGGAATCTCCGCTTTGATGAGGTGATCAAAGAGTTTAGATTTGTCCAAACTTATGGAGAGGCTTGTATTTACAAGAAAGTGAGTGGGAGCAATGTGGCATTTCTAATATTATATGTGGATGACATATTATTGATTGGAAATGATTTAGATCTTTTAAACAGTGTTAAAAGTTATCTAAATAGCAAATTTTCGATGAAGGACCTTGGTGAAGCTTCATATATATTAGGCATTAAAATCTATAGAGATAGATCAAGACGCCTAATTGGGCTATCGCAGAGTACATACCTTGATAAGATATTAAAGAAGTTTAATATGGACGGAAGTAAGAAGGGGTTCTTACCTATGTTGCAAGGCAAGACATTGAGTAAGACTCAAAGTCCGGCTACGGCGGAAGAAAGAGAGATAATGGATAGGATCCCCTATGCCTCAGCCATAGGCTCTATAATGTATGCCATGCTATGTACAAGACCAGATGTGGCACATGCTATTAGTTTGACTAGTAGGTACCAATCTGATCCAGGTTCGGAACACTGGATAGCGGTCAAGAATATCCTTAAGTACTTGAGAAGAACTAAGGATATGTTTCTTATATACGGAGGTGAAGAAGAGCTAGTCGCTAAGTGTTATGTCGATGCTAGCTTTTGACACTGATCCGGATGACTCTAAGTCTCAATCCGGATACGTATTTCTCTTGAACGGAGCAGCAGTTAGTTGGAGGAGCTCCAAACAACCTGTGGTGGCTGGATCAACAACGGAGGCGGAATATGTTGCTGCTTCAGAAGCGGCGCAGGAAGCGGTTTGGATGAAGGAGTTCATTACGGAACTGGGTGTGGTTCCCAGTGCGTTGGACCCGATGGTGATCTATTGTGACAACAATGGAGCCATAGCCAACACAAAGGAACCAAGGTCTCACAAGAATTCCAAGCATATTAAGCGCCGGTTTCACTCCATCTGCGAACATGTCAAGGATGGAGATATAAAGATTTGTAAAGTGCACACGGACCTGAATGTAGCAGATCCGTTGACTAAAGTACTCCCTAGGGCAAAACATGATCAACACCAGAACTCCATGGGTGTTAGATTTATCACTATGTGAACTAGATTATTGTCTCTAGTGCAAGTGGGAGACTGAAGGAAATATGCCTTGAGAGGCAATAATAAAGTTGTTATTATGTATTCCTTGTATATGATAGATGTTTATTTTACATGCTATAATTGTATTGATAGGAAACATCAATACATGTGTGTTTAATAAACAAAAAGGGTTCCTAGTCATGCCTCTCTTATAGACTAGCTTGTTGATTAACAAGATGATCAAGGTTTCCTGATCATGGACATTGGATGTTGTTAATAACAAGGTCACACCATTGGTGGAATGATGTGATGAACATTCATCCGAAGTATAGCATTACGATCAAGTCATTGTGTTTATATTGCTATAACATCATACGAAGTAATCTTTATCCTTAGACCATGAGATCATGTTAATTGCTAACACCGGAAGAGTATCTTGATAACATCAAACGTCACACCGTAACAGGGTGACTATAAAGACGGGTTCAGTGCTACGAAGGTGTTATGTTGAGGCTCATGGATCAAGAGTGGAATGTCAATCCAGATGACGGATAGATATACTCTGGGCCCTCTCGGTGATATCACATTAGGATAGCTTGCAAGCAAGTGATGTGATCACTAGAATGTTATATCACAGGAACAAGAAAAGAGTGCATGTCGGTAACGAGATCAAACTAGGTATGGAGATACCGATGATCGAATCTCGGACATGTAATATATCAAGAGACAAAGGGATTTAGTTACAAGCGTTAAAGGTTCTCACGATCACAGGAGTCATCGTTGAATGTGTAGGAGTCAGTACGGATCTCCAGGTCCCGCTGCTGATTATTGATCGGAGAAGGGTCTCGATCATGTCTGCATTATTCGCGAACCGTAGGGTGGCACACTTAAGAGTTACCGGACACCATTTTGGAGCACATATGTTTCAGACGAAAGAATTGCAAAGCGTAGGAATTGTTTCAATAGAAACCGGAAATTGTTTCGGGTGAAATTGCAGAAGGTGGTTCTGCATGTGATATTGAAATATTGCAAGGGGCTATATGTGAATGTTTGTTAATTAAAGTAATTAACAAAATTCTGAATAAATTTAATAAAAGAGTTTTATTAAATGAGAGAGCATTAAATTTGGAGAAACTTAATGCATTTAAAGTGGAGACTTTAAAAGGGAATGTGAAGAGGCATTTTAATGTGGAGGAGTTACCACCACATGAATGGGGAGGTGAGGTCACCCCCATGCCGGCCATGGAGAGAGGGGGCACCCCCTCCTCCTATAAAAGGACATCCATTCCTTGTTCATCCTCACACCTCCTTGTGAAGGATCTCTCTCCCCTCTAGAATTATTCCCCCATGGTCTCGGATTAGCGAGATACATGTTTCAGTGGCATTTAAATGCGGAAGGAGTTCTTGCTTCCCTGGATCGGTGAACAAGGAGGTGGAGGTTGTCCGGTGGCTTGAACGTGTGTGCGAGTGCGGATGCGCTGCTGAGTTGCGGCGCTCGGACTTCCTCATGATCTTGAGATCGGCAAGTGTACGACTACATCAACCACGAGTTCCTACTCGTTAACAAAGCTCGTTGTCTTCGAGGGTAAGTTCTCTATGGATGTATGTCCACCCGTTTGCTTTGTACCTACTAGATAGATCTTGGCGTGTAGTTCACACCGTAGGAAAATTTTTGTTTTCTATGCTGCGGACCCAACATTGATCACCTCACTAACTTACTCACCCTAAATTTTTATAGATGGAAGTCCAGTATTGCAAGTTCTACTAGCTAGGGATCTAGATGCACTGTCAGAGTATTGATGACCCACAAGTATAGGGGGTGTATCGCAGTATTTTCGAGGGAAGTGAAACCCTATTTTTTGATTCGACACAAGGGGAGCCAAAGAATATTTATAAGACTTAACAACTGAGTTGTCAATTCAGCTGCACCCGAAAACAATCTTGCTCACAACAGTTTATCAGTAGCAACAGTTTTGTAGTAGAAATAGTAAAGTAGCAGCAGTAGTAAAGTAAAGACAGTAGTAACAATAGAAGTAACAATAGCAGTAACAGTAGGTTTCGAGTGCGGTAGGCATAGGGATGGATGGACGGGCGTTGCATGGACAAGACAATTCACATAGCAATCAGAACATAGGGCAATTGCAGATAAATAAGATAAAGCATCCAAGTACTAGATAATCCTAGGCATGTGTTCCATATATAGTCATACGTGCTCGCAATGAGAACTTGCACAACATCTTTTGTCCTGCCAGCCCATTTGCAGCGGGGCCTCAAGGGAACTACTGGCAATTAAGGTGATCCTTTTAATAGAGCACCGGAGCAAAGCATTAACACTCCGTGAGCACATGTGATCCTCACATCAAAGCCATTCCCTCCGGTTATCCCGATTTCTGTCACTTCGGAGCCATTGGTTCCGAATAATAACGTGTGTATACAACTTGTAGTTAAGACCGGAAACAATACTATCATAATGAATCAATAAAATGTTCAGATCTTAAATCATGGCACTCGGGCCCTAGTGACAAGCATTAAGCATAACAAGTCGCAACAAAGTCATAAAGCACTAATAAAAGATACTAGGCACCATGCCCTAACAATCTGATGCCATTACATGAACGATCTCATCCAATCCCTACCATCCCCATAGCCTACAGCGGGGTATTACTCACTCATAGATGGGGGAAACATGGATGGTCGATGGAGAAGCGATGGTGATGATGATGGCGATGATCTCCTCCAATTCCCTGTCCCGGCAGGGTGCAAGAACGGAGTTTCTGGTGCTATTTTGTGGAATCTCGTGGTGGCGGCAGAGCGGAACTCCTTCTGTAAAAATGTCGAACCCCCCTGAGTTTTTAGGTTAGAAGGCAACTTATAGGCGAAGAGGGAGACCGAGGGGGTGTCTAGGGCGGCCAGACCACCCCCTAGCACGGCCAGGCCCAGCCCGCGCGGCCAGGTGGTGTGGCTGGGCCCCAGCCCCACTCCGTCTCATATTCTAGCTCCGGGAGTCTTCTGGAAAAATAGGCACTTTGGCTTTTGTTCCGTCCAATTCCGAGAATATTCATTTTCTGACTTTCCTGGAACCAAAAACAGCAAAAACACAGGCAGCTGGCACTGTGGCTCTTGTTAATAGGTTAGTCCAAGAAATCATATGAAAAGTACTCCAAAGTGTGGACAAAACACAAGAAAGTGAATGAAACCAAGCATGGAACATCAAAAATTATAGATACATTTGCAATGTATCAAGTATCTTGAGCGCCCGCATCCGTAATTCTTCGGGACGCTACTCAACAATCACATAGGAGGAGATCTACAATGGCTGATAGTTGCAGATCTCAGAGGCAAGATGGAAGCACCCACTTCGGAGAAGATCCAATTCACCTTGCGTGAGAACAACTAGCTAGATGGATTAGCCAGGGCTATGCATGAAGCTCTTGCCCGTCTATGTGGGCAAAACATCAACCTAATCTAGGGAACTCGCTTTGCTCACTTTGCAAGGCATGATTCTATGGGAATGCCCTTGGAGATGCCAGGACACCCGGAGCTGAAGC
The DNA here is from genome assembly GCA_023614405.1 of Avena insularis. Classification (NCBI taxonomy): domain Eukaryota; kingdom Viridiplantae; phylum Streptophyta; class Magnoliopsida; order Poales; family Poaceae; genus Avena; species Avena insularis. The sequence continues at coordinate 393,544,228 of CM042690.1, read as the reverse complement.
ACCAGGTGGACAATCTTGACTTCATGTTGTATGATAGGCAGAAGGAGTTGGACAATGCCCGTGCCTACGCCAACCACAACCATGCCATTGCAGTCAAGAAGGACCAGACCCTCGCCATTCTCGCCAAGGAATGCCAATGACTTCGCCGTCAGCATGACAAAAAGGATCGCACCATCGATCGTCTTCACAAGAAGGTGGCCGCTCTCGAGAAGACCATATGTAAATAGGAGATCCAGCTTGAAGCGAAGGAGGAGGAAGGTGAAGATATCCAGGGAGATCTTTACTCTTACCTCAGTGATGACAACGACACCCTGGAGGATGATGTCATGGAGTTCCACACTGATGATGATTTTGACTTCATTGATGATGATTAGATGCACTTGATCACTATCATAGGAATGAGTTGTATCGGTCCCACTATATTGTAGTTTCACAGAATGGTTCTTAAAACCATCTGTTTTATATTTGTGTATGGAGTGTGTTTGTATTGTGTGCTTTGAATGAATGAATGAGAGAAAGTTGTTACTTTGCAAAACCTGAGTCAAATTCAAAGTTTGAAGCTTTTGAAACAAAATCATAAACCTTAGAAATTTCCCTCATATCTTGTTATCTATCTCAATCTTCAGATGACTCGTGGAAAATCCCGGAGGAAACAATTCATCTCAGGACCCGATGCTGCAGATTCTGCAAATACTAGTTCCCGACCGTGAAGCTAGTAGAGCCGAACGCCAAGCCAACCTAGCCACTCTTGGAAAGATAGCTTAGATGGCCCACAATAATCAAGGTCACGGAAACCAAGATCACCATGGATCCAAGCTCAAAAACTTTCAGAATACAAACCCACCTACCTTTAATAAGTCTGAGGATCCCTTAGATGCTGATGACTGTCTGCAAACCATGGAGAACAACTTGGGGGTCGCAGGAGTTGAAGCCAATGGGAAAGTACTGTTTGCCACCCATTATCTGGCAGGAGATGCAAGAGCCTGCTAGAATAGAACCCATACCATGAATGAATGTCAGATGATGACTTGGGAAGCATTCAAGATCAAGTTCATCTGGACCCATGTGCCCCAAGGTTTGGTCACCAGGATGAGGGATGAGTTCAGGGAACTGAAGCAAGGAAGGATGACGGTAGTTGAGTACCGTGACAAATTTCTGTCCCTAGCTAGATATGCCCCTGATGAGATTAACACCGAAGCAAAGAAGAAGGAAAGGTTCCTGAATGGATTACATGATGAGATGCAGACTGTGTTAGTCAACATCCGTTTTGGATATCTAGAAGAGCTAGTGGATTCTGCCATTCAGATGGAAGGGAAGATCAACATGCCAATGACAACCACAAGTGTCATGATGCACTAGACTGGATCCCACCATACTCATAAGTATCACCCCAACCTGTCTGCAGGATATGCCCCAAGAAACAACAGACCCCCTATGTCCCGTCCAAACTATCCCAATCGTAGCGGAGGAAACCTGAAGTCTGGAGGAAACCACAACAACAACCCCGGCAACTCCAATAACTTCAACCATGCACCTCCCAAGTCCAACAACAACAACAACAATACTGCCCCAAGGACAGGAAGCAATGATGTGCCTATTGCAGGAAAAGACAAGTCCCAAATTACTTGCTTTGAATGTGGAGTCAAGGGTCACTACTCCAATGAGTGCCCCAAGAAGCTTGCAGCAGCCACCAATGTGAATGCACCCGCGCAGCAACAACGCCGTGTTCAGCCTGGAAGGAGATTTGCCGCATGGAATTCGCTCAATCACAACGGCCGTCTATTCCACATGAATGCTGAAGAAGCTCAGGAAGCGCCCGATGTCATGCTGGGTATGTTTTCTATTAACTTAGTACTTGCAAGAGTGTTGTTTGATTCTGGAGCATCACACTCGTTTCTTACAGAAGAATTTGCATGTACTAGTAAGATTCAACCAACAAAATTGAAGCATGTTATGATAGTTCAAATACCTGGTTCAACCACCAAAGCTAGAAAAATTTGCAAGGCTGTACCTATCAGAATCCATGGAATAGATTTTATGCCAAGCTGATAGTACTTGGAACCAAAGGTTTGGAAATAGTACTAGGAATGGATTGGAATGATCGACTGTGCCAAGAAATCCATAACCATGACCAGTAGCTCTAGAGTATCAATAGAGCATGTATCTGAGACCTTGCCCCGTCAATTCAAATGCAATAAGAGTCCAGCCCAACCAACCCTAGACCAAGTCAGAGTAGTATGTGAATACCCCGACATATTCCCAAATGAATTGCCCGGTATGCCCCCAGATCGGGATATCGAGTTCCTCATTGAACTAATTCCTGGAACTTGACCCATAGCTCAGAGACCTTATAGTATGAACCCATCTGAATTAGTGGAGCCGAAGAAGCAACTTGATGCTATGCTAGAGAAAGGTCTGATTCAACCAAGCGCATCGCCATGGTGATCGCATGTTTTGTTTGTGGATAAGAAAGATGGAGGTAACCGTTTGTGCACGGATTACCGGAAGCTGAATGATGTCACCATCAAGAACAAATACCCACTGCCGAAGATAGAGGATCGGTTTGACCAGTTAACTGGTGCCAGAGTGTTTTCTAAGATTGGTCTTAGAACTGGTTATCATCCAAGACTCGTGCAACGGATATTCCAAAGACCACCTTTACCACCAGATATGGATTGTATGAGTATATGGTCATGTCTTTTGGATTAACCAATGCCCCCGCTTATTTCATGAATCTCATGAATAAGATTTTTATGAACTTTCTGGATAAGTTTGTCGTTGTGTTTATCGACGATATTCTGATTTATTCCAAGTTAGAAGAAGACCATGAGCTACACCTGAGAACCATCCTTGAAACCCTTAGAGAGCATCAGCTGTATGCCAAGTTTAGCAAATGTGAGTTCTGGTTGAAGGAAGTAGGATTCCTAGGACATATTGTGTTGGCGGGAGGAGTAGCTGTTGATCCCGCCAAGATCAAAGATGTTGAAGAATGGAAAGCCCCAACCACTCAAACCCAAGTTCATGCATTTCTCGGATTAGCGAGATATTACTGCAAGTTCGTAGAAGGATTTTTGAGCATCGCAAGACCGATGAACCAGTTGTTGAAGAAAGATAAGAAGTTTGAATGGACTGACAAATGTGAAGCAAGTTTTCGAGAGCTCAAGAAGAGACTGATTTCAGCCCCCATTTTGATTATGCCGGATATGAAGAAGCCTTTTGATGTGTATTGTGATGCATCCAAGATTGGTCTCGGATGTGTGTTGATGCAAGAAGACAAAGTCATAGCATATCTATCCCGACAACTGAAGAAACATGAGCAAAACTACCCTACCCATGACCTTGAACTAGCAATCGTAGTTTTAGCATTGAAGACATGGCGTCATTACCTTATGGGTAACCTCTCTGAGATTTATTCGGATCACAAGAGTCTGAAGTATATTTTCACCCAGGAGGAGTTGAATATGAGGCAAAGGAGATGGATAGAGTTAATCAAGGATTATGACCTTGACATTCACTATCACCCCGGCAAAGCCAATGTGGTAGCGGATGCTCTTAGCAGATTGCCATGTAGATTAAACACCATGATAAAAGAAGCTCAGCCAAGTTTGCATGAAGAAGTTGGAGCAGTTTAGAACAGAGCTAGTTAGCAAAGGATTTTTAGCTAGCATTGAACTTCAACCCACTTTGATCAGTCAGATCAAGGAGGTGCAGAAAGGAAATGCAAGTATCGACGGAATCAAGCGTCGTATTGGTACAGGGAAGGTACCTGGATTCACCGAGGATGAAGAAGGAGTTTTGTGGTACAAAGGACATATCTGTGTGCCAGCAGATTCTAAGGTGAAGCAAGTTATCATGTAGGAAGCTCATGATACTCATTATTCTATCCACCCCAGAGGAACGAAGATGTATCAGGATCTGAAGGAGCAATTTTGGTGGCACAAGATGAGAGAAATCGGAAGCTACATAGCCAAGTGTGATATTTGTTAGAGAGTCAAAGCGGAACATCAGAGACCCGCGGGACTTTTGCAACCATTGCAGATTCCAGAATGGAAATGGGATTCCGTCGGAATGGATTTTATCACCGGTTTGCCTACATCTAGTAGGGGAAATGACTCTATTTGGGTCATAGTTGATAGACTGTCCAAGGTAGCCCATTTTATACCAATCAAGACCACCTACTAGTGTTCAAAGCTAGCAGAGCTGTACATTGCTAGAATCGTCAGTTTGCATGGAACCCCTAAGACCATAGTGTCGGATCGAGGATCCCAGTTTACCTCAAGATTTTCGCAGAAACTCCAAGAAGGATTAGGAACCAAGCTGAATTTCAGCATAGCTTATCACCCGCAGACCGATGGACAAACTGAAAGAGTCAACCAAATTTTGGAAGATATGTTGAGAGCTTGTGTGCTCGAATATGGATCAAAATGGGGAGATTGTCTGCCTTCCGCGGAATTCTCATACAACAACAGTTATCAATCCAGTTTGCAAATGGCCCCATTTGAATTTCTGTATGGAAGGAAGTGTCGTACCCCCTTGAATTGGTCGCAAGTAGGAGAGAGTCAAATTTTCGGACCCGACATCCTACGAGAAGCCGAAGAGAAGGTTCACAAAGTCCATGAGCACCTCAAGACTGCCCAATCCAGACATAAGAGTTATGCTGGCAAGAGACGTCGAGACCTGACCTTCAATGTCAAGGATTTTGTGTATCTCAAGGTGTCGCCCTTGAAGGGAATGCAACATTTTCAACTGAAAGGAAACTTAGCCCCCAGATATATTGGACCCTTCAAGATTTTGAATCGCCGAGGAGAAGTATCATATCAACTGGAACTGCCGGAGGAGATGTCATCCATACATAATGTGTTACATATCTCGTTACTTCGCAAATGCCTAGAAGTTCCGGAGAAGACCGAAGTATTCAAGAACATCGATCACAGAGCCATAGATATCAACAAGGATCTAATGTATCGTGAAGTACCATTCGTATTTTGGAAGAAGCCTTCTGAACCACCAGGACCCGGAGTATCAAGTTTCTCAAAATCCAGTGGAGAAACCATACTAAAGAACAAGCTACTTGGAAGCGAGAAGATGACATTAGGACTGAGTTTCCAAATCTCTTTAGTTCCTAGTTTTTCTTAAATCACGGGACGAGATTTTGTTTAAGGAGGGAAGGTTTGTAACATACCAAAAATGCTAATCAAGATTATCAAGTTCTAATCACCCAAGTTTAGGGTTAACAAAAACTTTTATTACTAAATTGAATACGTGTGCATGTGTGTTTTGCATTATTGTATGATTGAGTAAAATTGCCATGGTTGACTGCTACAAATGATAAGAAATGGTTTAAAGATGAATGCTACATCATCTAGGCCAATGACAAACAAAATCAAAAGAAAAAGAAATCAAATATGAATCAATTATGTAAATGGTCATTTTGACCAAAGTTAACCACTATGCCACTTTGAGTGTTCCTAGTAAAGAATTTCTAACAGAAACATTTCAACTTCTTTTCACCCCTTGCTAGACCAAGTAAAAGTGAACCAAGGCCCACTTTATAAAACTCACAGAAACTATTTTCAAATCTATTTAAAGGATAGTTCAAAATTGAATCAAGTTCATATGGTAAGATCACCATTTTGCAAAAACCACTCAAATCAATTCACCTTGACTTTTCCAAGCAACCATAGACACTCAAGCATAAGATCAAAACACTCACCAAATTTTATTCAAAAATTTCAAACTTAAGTTCTTGCGGCCATTTAGTCGAACACCTTACAGACACTAATTAATCACTACTTAACTTCACTGTTTTGAGCAGTGATCACTCACCCCCACTGTCCCCTCTTCACTCCCCTGGTCTCCCCAAACACACAGTAGTGCCAGACACGCACCCCCTCTTTGCCGTTGAGCCAGTGCAACGCCACCCAGAGCTTGCCACGCTGGCCGACCATGACCAGCTCGCCATGGACCACGCCGCCCTCGTCCACCCAGAGCCAGTATTTTCAATGAGTAGAAATTACTTTTCTAAAATAAGATAAATAAGATTAAGTCTTTATTTCATGTGATGATTGTGATGATGCTAGATCATCAAGTGTGAGCCTTAGTGTGCTAAATAGAAATAGTTAAGTATTGTTTGGTGATTGTGTACCTCGTGTGCATTTATAGACGATCGTACCAACCCGGGATACGAGGAGGAGTACTACCAAGAAGAAGAAGAAGAAGAAGAAGAAAACTTCAATCACTGCACTACTCACGGTAAACCATCACTAATTGCAAGCTAGAACTATCCAAGCTAACATTTGCAAACTTGATAACCTAAGCAAGATGCATTAGGCATGCTTTGGTTATACAACTTTGATTATACCAATCCCAAGTTTTACTTGCAAGCTTTATTCTTTTATTTTACCAAAGTTCTTTACTTTTAGTTGGTGCTTTGTGAGTATTGGAAAAATAGTGTAGATACCATAAAGAGTATAAAACTAGGCCTAACTATTTATACTTAGATTTCATTCCAAGGAATGAGATTAGAGTTGGATAGTTACCCTTGATTAGCACCCCTCATTAGTGAATACCCTCAACTTTAGTGGCTAGTGCTAAGCATAAAAGTTGATCACTTTAGATGCGAATACTTGGTGAAAATGATTATGAAAACCTTGGAATGATGATTCATTCTATTGAAATGTTTTGACATGTGTTGAGAAACACAAAATGATTTGATGATGAAAATGTTGAGGCATGAGTCTTAGCCCTTTATAAAAACTGATGGTTGGGTTCAGATGCGATACCATTCCAATTTTACCTTACAACCACTATACCTGAATTGGGTAGGGCTTAACTAGAAGTTTATATGCCTTAGTATGGGTTCCCTCGTGGAAAGAGGTTGAGCTGAGGCTACCTCGTGAGTGTGAATGTCCACCTATGCAGTGCCCATGATGGCAGATGGGCATGGCTGGGAGGCCAAGCTCATAGGGGAGGTGCCTATACTAGAGTGTGTAATTGAAAGGTTATGATTGATTATCCGCATACTAAGTATGATGTTCAGGGTTATCCCTGACGGATGCATTGAATTTTGTGGTAAAAGTGTACCACCTCTGTAGAGTTTCAAACTATTTGAATAGCCGCGTCCATGGTCATGGACAGTTGGAGTGGCCATACTGTTCCATCGTCACATGTTTTCAAAATGACTTGTGAATTGAAATATGACTTTGACTTGACCACAACAGGGTTGTGGATATGAAAACTAAGTTCCCACTTAAGTGATTTAGAACATTAACTTAGTTTTCTTTACTTCTAAACTCAGTTTTAGATAAACCTAGCTTTTTGCAAATAAACCTAGAGCTTAAGATTCCTACTAGAACTACCTTACTTGTTAGTGATAGTTTGCGAGTACTTAAAGAGTACTCATGGCTTTGTCCATGGCTATTATCGTGGCCAGACTATGAGGAGGACTACCAGGATGATGGACAGTAGGAGGTCTATGACAACTAGGATCATCTCTCATCGTCGGCATTGCTTGTGACCCTGAAGATGGAGCCCCTACTACGTTTATTTTCCGCTGCTTGATTTGTATTAAGACTGGATCATGAGATCCTTTATTTGTAAGACCTTTATTATGGTTTGTAATGGATGATGTACTGTGATATCAATCTGTTATGTCTCGCAAAAATGGTAATCCTGGAATTGCGAGGTATGGCATAACAGGCATCTGGGATTAAAAATCCGGGTGTTGACACCATGATACTCTACATACTTAATATTGTGAAAACAATAGAGATCATGTATGGGAGCATGTAGATTTAGAAGTGGATCCATCTTATTATATATGATCTAGACAAATGCCAGAAGAAATGCAAGTGCTCATATATAGTTTGGATGGTGGAATTATAAGGTGGTGACAAGAAAGGTGGTGGAGTTGTAAAAGATATGCCCCAAACTCAACTTGGGCATGAAACAATTTATCAAGGAGAAAATACAATATATAAAGAGGCAACTATTAGTGATCCAATATAATGCATATGGGATAAGAACCAAATAGAGGGGTTTTATATGATGCTCAAATGCAAGGTGGCATGGTGACATGAGCATGATATAATGATGATGCAATAACACAAGTAGGAAGTACCATTTTATTAATAGACCATGTAGCATTACAGATGTTAGATAGATGGGGTTCTACAAAATTGAAGAGATCGATTTATGGTTTGAAGCAATCTCCAAGACAGTGTACAACAGGTTTGATTCATTTATGATCTCACAAGGTTTTAAGAGGTATCATTTTGATAGATGTGTTTACATATAATTTGTTAATGGATCACCTATATACTTGTTGTTATATGTTAATGATATGTTAATTGCTGCCAAGAGCATGAAAGTAATCACTATGTTGAAGGCACACCTAAGTAGTGAATTTGACATGAAAGATCTTGGTGCTACTAAGAAAATCCTAGGTATGGAAATTAAACGGGACAGAAAATCTAGGTTGCTATTTCTTAGTCAGCAGAGTTACGTTGAGAAAGTTCTCCAACGTTTTAATATGCATGATGCACAGTCTATTAGTACTCCTATTGCTCCTCACTTTAAATTGTTAGCATTGCAATGTCCTAGTTCTAATGAAGATATTAAGTACATGTCACGAGTTCCTTATTCTAGTGTTGTTGGTGCCTTGATGTATGCCATGGTTTTTTCACCCCTGATTTATCATATGCTATGTGTTTGGTGAGTAGTTACATGGCTAATCCTGGTAAAGAACATTGGAAAGTTGTTCAATGGATTTTCATGTACCTCTGTGGCACATCCAATGCTTGCTTGAAGTTTGGCAACACTGGTGAGGGACTTGCAGGCCATATGGATTCAGATTTTGCTGTCGACGTGGATAAGAGGAGGTCCCTCACAGGTTATGTGTTCACGGTAGGTTAATGTGCTATGAGTTGGAAGGCAACGCTGCAACCAGTCATTGCTCTATCTACAACCAAAGTAGAATATATGGCTATTGCTGAAGCTTGCAAAGAGTTTGTTTGGTTGAAAGGTTTGTATGCTGAGATTTGTCATGATGATTCTTCCATTAACCTGTTCTATGATAGTCAAAATGCTATATACCTTACTAAGGGTTAGATGTTCGATGAGAGAACAAAGCACATTGATATCAAGTACCATTTTGTTCATGACGTTTTTGCACAAGGTACACCAAAGGTATCCAAGATAAGCACTCATGATAATCCTGCTGATATGATGACAAACCATGTTTATGTTTCTAAGTTTGAGCTATGCTCAAGCTTAGTTTGTATAACTATTTAGCCCAAGTGGTTGTTGGTGCCGAAAGTGTTTTCTTTGTTTGTTCAGGGAGATGGTTGTTGTTGATGCTAAAAGAAGGAATTTGTCTCAAGGTGGAGTTTGTTGAAGTATGATCCAAATTAAATTAAGGAGGCTAACTTCTAATGGAGCAGAGCGAGGCCCGTCGCTAGAGGCTTGGGCCAGAGACTTCTGAAGGTATGTATTGTTGAAGACCTAGGTTTCCACCATTATATATACCTCTTGTAAGCCGCCGGTTGGGATAAGTTGCATCAGTGAAAATCCTCGGCGTTCTATAAACACTCCCTATTGTAGTGAATTTTCACTGGTTGGCACCCATGGTTTTTCTATATTTGTTAGAGAAGTTTTTCCACGTTAAATATGTGTCTCCTTACTTGATTGCCTTTTCGTTCTTCATTATTTTCTTGTTGCGAATCTAACAAGTGGTATTAGAGCCCCAGTGATGCAGCTCGTCTTACGGATGCTTCTACATCTACACCACCAAGTCCGCCAAGTGGACCGATGACCCGAGCCCAAGCCAAGCTCCTTCAAGCTAAGGTGAATTCGCTCCTTGTCTCATGTGACTTCGATACATCCTTGGATGGCTTGCTACTTCATGCCAATACATTATGCATCCTCAGGTATGAACCCCATGAAGAAATACCAAGAGAAGGAGCCAAGTCAACACGAACGAGTCCTGGCCAAATCGGGCGCCTAGATCAAGGACCGGACTCTCGCCGAACGTTCGCATGCTCAAGCGACCGAACCCAGGACCGGAATTTCCGGCGCACGTCGGAACCGACCGGAGCACACCAAAACGCTGTTCTGTACGCCATTCAGGTGGCCGACCGGAATTACCGGCGCGGACCGGAATTTCCGGCGCCTAGTCCGACGCGACCGGACTTATTGCCGGAATGCCCAGTCTCAAAGTCAACATGGGTTTGATGCACGAGAATATTCCTGTTTCGTCCAGTTTTTACCCTTTTATGCCTAAAGTACCCCTGAACTAGTGGCTGGCCTATATATAGTCCCCCACCTCCATTGTAAACCCTAGGCATGTTATTTGGAATTAGTGGAAACCCCTTGTGGATCTATCTAGTTCTTGTCTCATGCTCCTTTGATAAAGGAGCACCAAATATCACAAACCTCGTTGGAGTTTGCATCGTGCCTCCGCGTTGTACAAGGCCTTGGCATCGGTGTCCCTTTGCCAAGACGTCAAGATATCACCAAGTCTCCCATCTCGCGGTGCCGGTTTGAGAGAGAGTCCTCTGCCCGACGCTGATCCTAGGGATTGCGCCGGACCGGTCACCGCCGGCGTGAGCTATTGGTGTGTATCGTGGTTTTGCATGTGTGTGTTCATCGCGTTCTTCGTGCGTGAGTTTGTCGTGTTCATCCTCCCCTCCTTCCCCGCACTCCATCCTTGATTTGAGTTGGATTAGTGAAAGATCGGGCCACCCTAGAGGTTTGCCCTCAACATATTGGTATCAGAGCTTCATTGCTCACGAATTCCCCCACAAATTTTTCTTCTATCCACCAAAAATTAGAAAATCCCTTAAAAAGAGCCCTTTGCCTTCGGATCGATCTCTTGATTTGGTGCGTTATTCTGGTTTTGTTCCATAGATCTGTTGCTTTGGGTACCGATCTACCTTCCTACAACCTTTTCCCAGCCCAATTTAGACAAATTTCCGAAAATTTTGACAGATTTGACTTTTGGAGTTCGTCACGAACTCAAACCGGTGCCAGGCTCAGCGGACCGGCCCAGCCACCGGAATTTCCGGCACATGTTCCGGCGAACCGGAAACGTGACTGGAATTTCTAGCGCTAGGTCCGGTGCCGCCGGTTTGGCCGCCGAAACCCCTTTTTCCGCCCAATTTTTGACCGTTTGTCCTCTTGTGTTGTTTGTGTTTCGTGTGCATGTTGCCCAACTTACTTCAAGCTTCTGCAACAATATCCACATACCGCGCTCATCGACACCACGACACCGAACATCATCTCCAACACCGGAAGCAAGACATCAATATCGAAGGTATAACTTGCTCCACCTTGTTAACCCTTATTCCTTGTGTGTATCTATCCTATGAGAGCAACTCATCTTGTGTTTGCCTAAGCATTGTGCACTTGTCCTTGGAAAGTGAGAGTGTGAGAGCAAAAACAAGAGTTAACATAGTCATATAGAAAGGGAGAAAAAGAATCAAAATAAAGCAAAATAAAAATAGAAAGATACATAGTCTCCCAATACAAATAGAGTCTCAAGATTGTAAGCAAATAGAGAAAAAGAGCGCGACCGAGGCAAGTGCACAGATCTGTTGCTTATTTCTCTTTTGGCGAACGAGTTGTGGTCTCTCCTTGCATTGGCACGACACTGAGTGTAGTCTTCGTTAGGACCTTTTGTGCTCATTTTCATAGTCGTGCTAACCACATCCGTCTCCACGTGTGTGTATCCTAGTGTTTTGTAGATCGCTTCCTATTTGCTTTTGATCTTTTGGTTCTCTACCATGTTTGACAATAACCTTTTCTTTGGATAATTTCATTTGGTTTTCCACAACCCTAACCTTCCACCCACAGCTTTTGAGAGTTAGTTCTTTCTTTAGTGTGAGTTTTCTTTGCATTTCCACTTTGCACGCTTATAGCTCTCACTTGTGGTTTCTAGTTTGGTGCAATCCCCAAGGTGAGGTACAAGGCTAACACCACCATATTCCACTTCCATATACAATACTTGTGTGTTTGCATGATGGATAGGCAAGGTGAGGCAAGCCAACCACCTCCCCATGAAGAAGATCAAGGACCGTACATGACGCACGCAAGTCACTTCATCGTTCAACAAGAGTTCCGTGAATGTTGCCAAGCCCTTGAGATGCGACAAGATGAACAATTTGGCGATACGCAAGCCGAGTTCAAGAACATCGACAACCGCTTCGATGGCCTCGAACGACAAATGCATGCAATGCATCACAACTTTGGCCACCAAAATGAAGCGCTTCAACGCTCCGTCGCCGAAACAAATGACAATCTTCACTGCCTCATCGATGGAATGGTAAGACCACGTTCACGCGCTTCCAACTCTTCAAGTTCTTCGCGTCATCACGCACCTATTCCACAAGATCTTCATGCAAGTGTTCCAAGCCGCAATGATGCCCCCGTGGTTGAAGATGGAAGTTCTTCGAACTATGTACCTTCCCCACGGCATGCCGCAACGACAAGCTATGATGGTGAGTTCTCTTCAAGGCCGCGAGCAAGGCAAGAAGCACATCGTCATCACGCAAGGGCATTAGTGATCCAACAAGAGAAACCACAAGAAGAACCGCAAGTGCAACCGCAAGTCTACCACCATCGACCATGACACATACTTGACACAACAAGTGATGACTCCAATTTGGAGAATCAAGCTCGTCTTCGACGTGAAGCTCTCCAAGATCCTCCTCCTTGTCATCATCGTCATTAACGTCCGCACCGACACCATGGTCATCGCGAGGCGCCTCCTCCACCACATCAAAACTTGGAGTGCCATGTGGTCCAAATTGAGCGACGCCCACCACGTCAAGACGCTCAAGACCATGATCTTTGCCGTGAGGCCCATGTGCCTAACCAACATCACCAACCGAGGAATGAGCCTCCCCTTCGTTGTCAACCACGTCAAGAGGCCCCACACCCTCGCCACCATGAGCTCCAAGCCCCTCAACCACATCAACAACCGCACCAAGATCAAGAGCAAGCTCCACAACAACAACATCAAGACAAGCTCTGCAACAAGATTACGAGAACCAAGTTCCACCTCCTCAACCACAAGATCATCAACAAGGTCACCAAGCTCGTCGCAATGACCGCAATGATGAAGAAACTTTCGGCAAGCTCAAGTTCATAATGCCCAAGTTCACCGGATCCAGTGACCCTGAAGAATACCTCTCGTGGGCACTCAAAGTCGACAAGATCTTCCGCATGCACAACTATAGAAACGAGAAGATGGTCGCCATGGCTTCACTTGAGTTTGATGACTACGCCATCCTTTGGTAGGAACAAGTTCAAGTTGCTCGTGATGAAAGACAAGATCCGCCAATCACAACTTGGCATGACATGCGGGCTCATATGAGATCCCGCTTTGTCCCCGCGCATTACACGCGTGACCTCTTCAGCAACCTTCAAGACCTTCGTCAAGGGACAAAGACCGTGGAAGAGTACTTCAAGGAAATGGAACTCAACTTGATCCGCGCCAACATTGATGAGCACATGGAGCAAACTATGGCACGTTTCCTCATTGGCTTGAATCACCCAATCAAGCGCATCGTCGAGTTCCAAACATACAACACCATGGTTGAGCTTGTGCACATCGCAACAAAGGCTGAACGTCAAGTGCAAGAGGATATCAAGTACAACAAGACCAAGACATACTTCACCTACAAGCAAGCTTCAACCGCTACACCAACAACTTTCAATGGAAGCTCCCCAAGTACCTCCAAGCCTTCCTTCAAGCCCACACTTCCTCAAGGAAAACTGCCCCCAAGTGGCAAACAAGCAAAGAGTGATACACCTTTCAACGGTGAATGCTACAAGTGTGGACGCAAAGGACACAAGTCGGCTGAATGTGGAAACAAGAAGGTATTGTTCATCCATGACAATGGAGACGAAGAGTACTTGAGTGAAGATGAATTTGATGCCCGTGTCAAGGAAGCAATGGCAAGACAACGAGTGGAAGATGACCAAGAACTCCTCATGTGTGAACATGATGCAAGTCCATCGCTTGCCGTCACAAGGATCTTGACCACTCAAGCATAAGAGCATGAAGACCAACGCTCCAATATCTTCCAAACACGAGCCGGCATCAATAGCAAATCTATCAAGGTGATCATTGACGGAGGGAGTTGCCACAACCTTGCAAGCACCATGTTGTGTGAGAAGCTCAACCTCACCCTCCATCCGCACAAGCACCCCTACCACGTGCAATGGCTAAGTGACCAAGGGTCTGTGAAGATCAAGCATACCGTATCGATCTCCTTCACCATTGGTCCTTACAAAGATACGGTGGAGTGTGATGTGGTTCCTATGACAGTTTGCCACATGCTTCTTGGTCGACCGTGGCAATTTGACAAGGCTGCTCAACATGATGGTCGCACCAATGTATACACCTTCAAATGGCTCAACAAATCATGTGTTTTGCAACCAATGACTCCTAGACAAATTATTGCGGACAATGCAAAGGCTTTAGAGAGGGCGCAAAGCATAATACCTACTTGTGAGAAGAGCGGTGAGAGAGAGAACCACCTCATAGTGAGTGAGAGCCACAAGACAAACTCGAGTGGAAAAACTAAGAGTGTTCTCCTTGCCACCAAAAGTGAGATGAGAGATGTTCGGAACAACCCATCCATCTTGCACTATGTCCTCCTTTGCAAGGGACTAGCACAAGGAACTAATGAATTAACCAATGTTCCCCCATCTTTGATGATTGTTTTTCAGGAATTCAAGGATGTGTTTCCTGAAGAGCTTCCACATGGACTACCCCCTCTTCGCGGCATCGAACATCGCATTGATCTCATCCCCGGCGCACCACTTCCCAACCACGCCGCTTACCGCATGAACCCGGAGGATACAAAGGAGATTTAACGTCAAATCAACCAACTCGTCTCCAAAGGTTTGATCCAAGTTAGCACTAGTCCAAGTGCCATACCCATGATACTTGTTCCAAAAACAGATGATACATTACGGTTATGCATGGACTGCCATCCAATCAATGCTATCACCATGCGTTATCTACATCCCATACCACGTCTCGATGACATGCTTGATGAATTGTGTGGAGCCACTATTTTTTCGAAAATTGGTCTTCGTAGTGGTTACCATCAAATACGCATGGCCAAAGGTGATGAGTGGAAACTGCCTTCAAGACCAAACTTGGTCTCTATGAATGGTTGGTTATGCCCTTTGGTTTATCTAATGCCCCATCCACCTTCATGCACCTCATGAATCATATCTTGCGTTCTCTCATTGGAAAAAGTGTTTTTGTCTATTTCGATGATATCCTTGTTTATAGAAAATCACTTGAGGACTATATAACACATGTCAAGGAAGTTTTGCAAATCCTTCGACATGAAAAGCATTATGCTAATCTTCCCAAGTGCACTTTTGTTAAAGACAAGTTGATTTTTCTTGGATTTGTCATTTCTTCGAAGGAAATTGAAGTTGATGTTTCCAAGGTAAAGGACATACGAGATTGGCCCATCCCAACAAATGTGAGTGAACTCCGAAGTTTTCATGGGTTGACCGGTTTCTATCGTTGCTTTGTGAAAGACTTTTCCACCATTGCTTGTCCTCTCAACGAGTTGACGAAAAATAATGTCACCTTCGTGTGGGGCAAAGCACAACAAAAAGCTTTTGATGAACTTAAAAAGAGGCTCACCGAAGCACCTCTCCTTGCGTTACAGGATTTCACAAAAACTTTTGAGATAGAGTGTGATGCTAGTGGTATTGGCATTGGAGGAGTACTTATGCAAAATGGACGTCCTATAGCAAACCATAGTGAGAAAATTGATGGTGCTCGTCTTAATTATCCAATTTATGACAAAGAGCTTTTCGCCTTAGTTCGTGTTCTTCAAGTTTGGCAACACTACCTATGGCCCAAAGAATTTATCATACATTCCGACCACGAGTCGTTGAAATAACTCAAAGGCCAAGCCAACTTGAGTAAGAGACACGCTAAATGGGTTGAGTTCATGGAGTCTTTTCCGTACATTGTCAAGTATAAGAAGGGA
This sequence comes from Avena insularis, assembly GCA_023614405.1. NCBI lineage: Eukaryota > Viridiplantae > Streptophyta > Magnoliopsida > Poales > Poaceae > Avena > Avena insularis. The sequence goes on along the minus strand of CM042690.1, from coordinate 393,528,203 downwards.
AAAGATAATGTAGTTGCGGACGCTTTGTCTCGCAAGCACACAAGCCTTCTTACTTGACTTGAAATCAACCTGTTGGGTCTTGAGGAAATAAAATCTTTGTATGCTTCCGACCCGTTCTTTGAACCAATTTTCGCAAAGTGCTCCATTGACAAAGGAGTTGATGATTTCTATTTGCATAAGGGCTTCCTTTTTAAACAAAACAAGCTTTGCATTCCGAAGTTATCCCTCCAACTCTTGCTTCTCTAAGAATCTCATGGTGGAGGACTTATGGGTCACTTTGGCCATGACAAGACATTGTACATGCTCTCCACTCACTACTTTTTGCCCAAGATGAAGCGCGACGTGGAGCGCTACGTTCAATGATGCACGACATGTGTTCAAGCTAAGTCGCAAGCTAATCCCTAAGGTCTTTATATGCCATTGCTATTCCTCATACACCATGGTCTGACATTAGCATGGACTTCGTATTAGGATTGCCTAGATCTAAGCATGGTCATGAATCTATATTTGTTGTCATGGATCGTTTTTTGGAAAATGGCACACTTCATACCGTGCCATAAGACCGATGATGCTTCACATGTTGCAAATCAGTTTTTCAGGGAAATCATCCGCCTTCACGGTGTGCCACGAACAATCGTCTCCGACCGCGACGTCAAATTCATGAGCTACTTATGGAAGACCCTCATGGCCAAGCTCGGCGTCAAGCTCCTCTTTTCATCCCCGTCGCATCCTCAAACGGATGGACAAACTGAGGTTGTCAATCGAAGCCTTGGAACTCTTCTACTTGTGTTGATCAAGAAAAACTTGAAAGATTGGGAGGAATGCATTCCCCGAGTTCGCCTACAACTGGGCCAAGCACTCAACAACCAAGATGAGTCCTTTCATGATCGTTTATGGTTTCGAGCCCCTCACCGCGCTCGACATCCTACCACTACCTCTTCATGAGAGCACCAAAATGGACGTCGAGAAGCGCGCACAAGATATGAAGAAGCTTCATGAAGAAACAAGAGCTACTATCGAACAACAAGTCCTTCGCCAAGCTTCAAGGTTAGACAAGGACAAGAAGGAGATGATCTTTGAAGAAGGTGAGCTTGTGTGGATACACCTAAGCAAAGACCGCTTCCCCAAGGAACGCGACTCCAAGCTCAAGCCAAGAGGAGATGGTCCCTTCAAGGTCCTCAAGAGAATCAACAACAATGCCTACATCATCGACATACCGACGTCCAAGTACCTCGCAAGCAATACGTTCAACGTCAAAGATCTCTCACCCTACCATGGAGATGTTCAAGATGACAACCATGAAGAGTCGAGGATGACTCTTTCCCAAGGGGGAGCTGATGCAGACCATCCTACGGACGCTTCTACATCTACACCACCAAGTCCCCCAAGTGGACCGATGACCCGAGCCCGAGCCAAGCTCCTTCAAGCTAAGGTGAATTCGCTCCTTGTCTCATGTGACTTCGATACATCCTTGGATGGCTTGCTACTTCATGCCAATACCTCAGGTACGAACCCCATGAAGAAATGCCAAGAGAAGGAGCCAAGCCAACATGAACTGGAGTCCCAGGCCAAACCGACGCCAGGACCGTCGGACCGGACTCCTCGCCGGAATGTCCGGCGCACGCCCCGGCGGACCAAACCCAGGACCGGAATTTCCGGCGCACGCCGGCGTGGCCCGGCTCACACGGAAACGTTGTTCTCAGACGCGTGGTGGGTGCGGGGATTTTCTACAATTCAAGGGCGCGACCGGACTTATTACCGGAATGCCCAGTCTCAAAGTCAACATGGGTTTGATGCCCGAGAATATTCCTGTTTTGTCCAGTTTTTACCCTTTTATGCCAAAAGTACCCCTGAACTAGTGGCTGGCCTACATATAGTCCCCCACCTCAATTGTAAACCCTAGGCATGATATTTGGATTTAGTGGAAACCCCTTGTGGATCTATCTAGTTCTTGCCTCATGCTCCTTTGACAAAGGAGCACCAAATATCACAAACCTCGTTGGAGTTTGCATCGTGCATCCATGTTGTACAAGGCCTTGGTATCGGTGTCCCTTTGCCAAGACGTCAAGATCTCACCGAGTCTCCCATCTCGTCATACCGGTTCGAGAGAGAGTCCTCCACCCGACACCGATCCTAGGGATTACGCTGGACCGATCACCGCCGGCGTGAGCTATTGGTGTGTATCATGGTTTTGTGTGTGTGTGTTCATCGCGTTCTTCAAGCGTGAGTTCGGCGTGTTCATCCTCCCCTCCTTCCCCCGCACTCCATCCTCGATTTGAGTAGGATTCGTGAAAGATCGGGCCACCCTAGAGGTTTGCCCTTAACACCCAGGAACTAATCTAGGGTTTGCGACATGTCGTCATTGAAGATCGATCTAAACATAGCTGGACTACACCACAAGATTCTCCTTGTGGCACGTGAAGATGCGAGCGATTCTAGCCCAAACTTCCGATCTGGATGAAGCGCTAGATGGATTCGGTAAAAAGGATGCGAAAAGATGGTCTGACGAAGAAAAGCAGAAAGACCATAAGGCTTTGCCTTTGATTCAACTTCATTTGTCCAATAATATCTTGCAGGAAGTGTTGGTGGAGAAATCTGCTACTGCCCCTTTGGGAGAAACTGTAATCGATCTGCGTGTCAAAGGATATAACCAGTAAGATGCATGTGAAGATGAAGTTGTTCTCACATAGGCTGCAAGAACATGGATCGGTAATGAATCACTTATCCGCTTTTAGAGAGATTGTTTCTGACTTGCAATCTATGGAGGTAAAATATGATGATAAGGGTCTAGGTCTCTTACTCTTATGCTCGCTACCTAGTTCTTATGCACACTTCCGTGATACAATATTGTTGAGCTATGATGAACTAACCCTTGATGAAGTACAAGAGGCTCTCAAACAGAGGGAAAAGATAAAAACTATGGTGCAGGCAGATGGGTCATCATCCAAGGCTGAAGCTCTGCAGGCTCGTGGCAGGACCGAGTAGAGATGCAACAACTATGACAACCGAGATAAGAGCCAGGACGGCAGAGGTCATTCAAAGTCCAAGGGAAAGGACAAGTTCTACAGGTATTGTAAGAAATCTAATCATGTTATTGATGATTGTTGGAAGCTGCAGAATAAGGAGAAAAGGAATGGTACTTACCAACCAAAAGCTAAGTCTGAAGGTGCTGGTAAGGTTGCTGTTGTTTCTGGTGATAGTTCTGATGGTGAATGTTTAGCCGTTTTTGCTGCTTGTGCTTCTCGTGATGATGAATGGATACTTGATACTGCATGTTCATTTCATATTTGGTATAACAAATATTGGTTTTGTTCATATCATTATTTGCATACTGGAGATTTTGTATGTGTGGGGAATGACAAACCATGTCATATTGTCAGACTTGGATCTGTTAAGATCAGGACACATGATGGCATGACACGTACGTTGACTGAGGTGAAGCACATACCAAGCATGGCCAGAAATATGATCTCCCTAAGTACCATGGATGTTGATTGATACAAGTACGCCGGTGGGCGTAGATTGTTAAAGGTATCAAAAGGTTCTCTTAGTCACATGATAGGTGATATGAATTCTACTAAGTTATATGTTCTTAGAGGTAGTACTTTGCCTGGTATTGTTGTTGTTGTTACTTCTAATGATTCTGATGATTGTGGTAAAACAAATCTGTGGCATATGCATGTTGGGCATATGAGTGAACATGGCATGGCAGAGTTGGTAAAGAGAGAGCTGATTGATGGATGCAACTTGAGTAAGTTTGAGTTCTGTGAGCACTACGTTTTTGGTAAGCATCAAAGAGTTAAATTCAATGCTTCCGTTTATACCACCAAAGGCATATTAGATTATGTGCATGTTGATGTATGGGGACCTTCCCGTAAGACTTCTATTGGTGGTTCTAATTACATGCTTACAATTATTGATGACTACTCAAGAAAAGTGTAGCATTATTTTCTAAAACATAATCTAATTTTCTTATGCTTTTAAAAAGTGGAAAGTTATGGTGAAAAGCAAGCTGAAAGGAAGGTAAAAGTACTACGAACTGATAATGGTATGAAATTATGGTCTAATGAGTTTGAGGAGTTTTACAGTAACGATGGTATGATCAGGAACCACACCATCCCTTACACTCCTCGGCAAAATGGCATGGTTGAGCGCATGAATAGAACCATCATCTTGAGTGCTTGCTATATGCTATCCAATACAGGTATGCATAGACATTTTTGGGATAAAGCATCCAACACAGCGCGCTACCTCATCAATAGGTCACCTTCTATTCCACTCGAGAAGAAAACTCTCATTGAGGTATGGTCAGGTTCACCTGCTGATTATTCACAGTTGAGAGTTTTTGGTTGCACTGCATATGCTCATGTTGATAATGGAAAGTTAGAGCCTAGAGTTGTTAAGTGCATATTCCTTTGTTATGGTTCGGGATGTAAAACATATAAACTATGGAATCCTGAAACTAAAAGGTTTTATTGAGTAAGAACATTGTTTTCAATGAATCAATCATGTATCATGACAGCTTTCCATCAGATCCCTCTCCTGTTGCTATTGGAGAGGAGGGAGTTAGTGTGCAGGTGGAGCACCTACAGAAAACTGTTAATAATGATGTTGTGATTGATGGTACACATGAGGAAAATATTAATGATCATGTTGTTCAGCACTCACCTACTGTTTTGTAGCAACCATAGGAGTATATTACTGCTAATAGACCGAGGCGTAACATAGTTCCACCATGTCGTTTAATTTAAGAGTGTAATCTTGCGCATTATGCTTTGAGTTATGCTGAACAGGTGGAGCATAATTCTGAACCTGCTACATACAATGAAGCTGTTGCATCCATCGACCACGAGAAGTGGGTATCTGCTATGCAAGAAGAGATACAATCTCTTGAAAAGAATGGCACATGGGATGTTGTGCGCTTGCCTAAAAAAAATAAGGTTGTCCGTTGTAAGTGGATATACATAAAGAAGGAAGGTTTGTCTCCTAATGAGCCTCCAAGGTTTAAGGCAAGGTTAGTAGCAAAATGTTTCAGCCAGATTCCAGGTATTAACTATAATGATGTTTACTGTCTAGTTGTGAAGCATAGTTATATTAGTGATTTCTTTGGTATTGTTGCTATGCATGATCTTGAGCTTGAGCAGATAGATGTAAAGACTGTTTTTCTGCATGGTGAACTGGAGGAGGAGATTTACATGGACCAACCTGAAGGGTTCATGGTTCCTGGAAAATAGGACTTTGTGTGCAAATTGAAGAGTTAGCTTTATGGTTTGAGGCAATCTCCAAGACAGTGGTACAAAAGGTTTGATTCATTTATGATCTCAATAAGGTTTTAAGAGGTCTTAGTTTGATAGCTATGTTTACATAAAATTTGTTAATGGATCACCTATATACTTGCTGTTATATGTTGATGATATGTTAATTGCTACCAAGAGCATGAAATAAATCACTACTTTGAAGGCACACCTAAGTAGTAAATTTGAGATGAAAGATCTTGGTGCTGCTAAGAAAATCCTAGGTATGGAAATTAAATGGGATACAAAATCTAGGTTGCTATTTCTTAGTCAGCAGAGTTATGTTGAGAAAGTTCTCCAACATTTTAATATGCATGAAGCAAAGTCTATTAGTACTCCTATTTCCCCTAACTTTAAATTTTCAGCATTGCAATGTTCTAAATCTGACAAAGATATTAAGTACATGTCATGAGTTCCTTATTCTAGTGCTTTTGGTCTCTTGATGTACGCCATAGTTTTTTCTCGCCATGATTTATCATATGCTATGAGTTTGGTGTGTCATTACAAGGCTAATCCTGGTAAAGAACATTGGAAAGTAGTTCGGTGGATTTTTAGGTACCTCCGAGGCACATCCAATGCTTGCTTGAAGTTTGGCAAGACTGGTGAGGGACTTGCAGGCTATGTGGATTTAGATTTTGCTGCCGACTTAGATAAGAGGAGTTCCCTCACAGGTTATGTGTTCACGGTAGGTGGATGTGCTGTGAGTTGGAAGGCAACGCTGCAACCAGTCGTTGCTCTATCGACAACTGAAGCAGAATATATGGCTATTGCTGAAGCTTGCAAAGAGTCTGTTTGGTTGAAAGGTTTGTATGCTGAGCTTTGTCAGGATGATTCTTGCATTAAGTTGTTCTATGACAGTCGAAGTGTTATATACCTTACTAAGGATCAGAGTATCCATGAGAGAATAAATCACATTGATATCAAGTACCATTATGTCTGTGATGTTGTTGCACAAGGTACACTAAAGGTATGCAAGATAAGCACTCATGATAATCATGCTGATATGATGACAAAGCCTATTCCTATTGCTAAATTTGAGATACACTGAAGCTTAGTTGGTATAACTGTTTAGCCAAAGTGGTTGTTGGCGCTGAAAGTGTTTTCTTTGTTTGTTCAGGGAGATGATTGTTGTTGTTGCTACAAGAAAGAATTTGTGCCAAGATGGAGTTTGTTAATGTATGATCCAAATTCAATTAAGGAGGCTAACTTCTGACGGAGCGGAGCGAGGCCCATCGCCGAAGGCTTGGGCCGGAGACTTCTGAAGGTACAAATCGTTGAAGACCTATGTTTCCACCGTTATATATACCTCTTGTAAGCCGCCGACTGGAATAAGTTGCATCTGTGAAAATCCCCAGTGTTGTGTAAACACTCCCCGTTTTAGTGAATTTTCACTAGATGGTGCCCATGGTTTTTTCCTCTCTTTGTTGGAGACATTTTTCCACGTTAAATCTGCATCCCCTTGCTGTGATTTCCTTTCCGTTCTTCATTATTTGCTTGTCGCAAATCTAACACATTGGTAGCCCATTAATGGCCGGTCTTTAATTTAGACTAGCCAAGCCCGGTTCGAGATCTGAGAGCATTGTTTTCTCAAATGATTAGCCCAGCAAGATTATTATCGACAATGATGGTACTCTACTAACCTACACATACGCTAGTTGTGTTCGGGTTGGGTGGACTAGGTAGCTCGATGAACTAAACTAAAAAGCTTTAGGCCAGGCAAAGCAAATAAATCCAAGTAATTTCACCCCCATTAGTAAGAGTGCATTAAGGAAAAAATAAGGACGCATGAATCTTCCCATGACCAACAACTAGCCATCACGTGAGCAATTGCATGGCTTAATTATCCGTATCTACTTGACTCATGTTCATGTGTGCATGGGTTTGTACATGTATGAGCATGTGGAGATGCATGAAGTTGTGCGTGTGTGGCTGGCTAGCTGCTCTTTGCATTGTCTCTGGCGGCTTGTCTAGCTAAGATCCTTCCGTGTAGCCTGCTGTTGACGGGGGTTCTCTGACGCATGGCTGATGGGGTTCGTTGCATAGAAAACAAAAAAAATCCCACAATTGCAACCACCAAAATCATATCTAGGAGATACATGTAACGGTTTCAGATGGACTCACCCTCGAAGAACGTAAAGTGTTATAACATTTCTGCAAACAAACGTGGCTGTTATAGAGTGTACACGACCATCCTCAAGGACGTGCAGATGATCAGCGCCACAAGACGGCATCGCCTCCGTAATCGGTCACACATACAGTGTGCCGACGACTCCTGTCCCTTGATCCATGTTAGGCAGAGGAAGTAGTGGATCCCCGGGAACTCCAGCATCACTATGGAATGGTAGAGTTGGTGGAGGGGAAGGTCTCGAGTAGGGCTTCGTCTAAGCGTCTTTCTCTTGGCAATGGACAAATCTAGCAAAGGGGGGAAGATGCCATCCAAAGGGCATATGAGAGGAATGGTGAATGAGTGAGATGAGAGGAGGAGGAGGAGGGGGCCTTTTATAGGTGAGGAGGGAATCCCAAGAGAGCATGGCACAGAGCCATATAGCTGCCCCCACATCTTCCCCAATTATGTGGGTGGACAATCCTCTCACGTCAATATAGCTCCACTCATCTTCCATTTAATATCCACTCAAAAATCAAAGGTCTTTCAATTAAAGCACTTTAATTCTCTTGTTTTAATGCAACTCAATTTAATGAAAACTTCATTTAATGAGTACTCCATTTAATGAACATTTCATTTAATGAACACTTCATTTAATGAACACATTAACATTTTGATCCCTTGCCTTGTTTTGATACCCGAAACTATTTCGATAGATTCGACAAAATAAATTCCTGCGATGTCCATTATGTTCTCCTACATTCCCTATCAACTCAATTGCATCGACTAACGTTAAGTGTGTCTCCCTAGTCCGATAACTACGTAGACATGATCGAGACTTTCTCCGATCAATAATCATTAGCGGGGTCTGGAGATCCATAATGACTCCCACTAGTTCCACAAAAATCCAATGATCGTCCGAACCTTTTTTGTTGTAATCAAATTCCTTTTATCTCGCGATATTTTACTTGTCCAAGATTCGATCACTCGCTATCATCCATACCTTGTTTAATCTCGTTCCCAACAAGTACTCTTTTTCTCGTCCCTGTGATATAACATTCTAGTGATCAAATCACTTGCTTGAAAGCTATGTCAATGTGATATCACCGAGAGGGCCCTGAGTATATCTTTCCGTCATCTGTATGGACAAATCCCACTCTTGATCCACGAGCCTCAACTAACACTTTCCAAGTACCGGACGACACCTTAATAATCACCCAGTTATGAAGTGACATTTGATGTCATAAAATTACCTTTCCGGTGAAAGCGATTGACATGATCTCATTGTCTAACGACATTGAGCTACTAAGAATGTGATAACGATATAAACTTGAGGACATGATCATATTGCTACATCTACTGCGGGTGACTATTCATCATATCATTCTCCAATGTTATGACCATGTTATTAACAACATCCAATGTTCATGATCAAGAAACCTTGATCATCTGTTAATCAACAAGCTAGTATTAAGAGAGGCATTACTAGGAACCTTTTATATTTATAAACCACACATGTATTAGTGTTTCCTCTTAACACAATTATAGCATAAAAATATACATTGATCATAAACATGGAATAAGATAATAACCACTTTATTATTGCCTCTCGGGCATATTCCTTTCACCCACTTGCACTAGAGTTAATAATCTAGTTTGAAAAAACTTGCGCATTCAACACCTATGGCACTTTGGTATTATATATACGCATTTGCTAGTGGTAAACATAATCCCCAGATATGAAACTTTCAGGTCTGTATGTATTTGCATGTCTATGCGTCTCTACGCATCACTCATTCTCAAATGAGGTAGCTTTGTATAAATTTGGTGAGACCTTAGTTCCTTTGGGTTCAAAACATGTTGATATAATTTTCATACAATATATCTTCATAGTACTAGCCCATCGAACCACACCTAGTTCCTTTGCTACTATCATAGCAGTCTTATACTTAGTCTTTCATTGTAGTATCCATCACAATGTCCTTAACCTTTTCGAACTTATCCAAATCCAACATGGAACTTCCTTACATTACCTCAACCTATAGCCTAAGTTGAGAAAATTTAGTTTGTATCTAGTGACAAAACTAGTATCAATGTAACACTTACAATGAATTATTTGTTTAGTTCTAATGTAACACCTCACACTGAACTTTTGGTATAGTGTCAATGTAACACCTTACAATGAACTATACGTATAGTGTCAATGTAACACCTTACAATGAACTATCTATCACTTCTATATACAAAATATTTTCTTAGTTCTTCCGAAGATCATAAGAATATCCTTACTATCGTCAAATGATCATCTTATGAGTCACCCTGGTATATGCATCCAATGATCATCTTATGAGTCACCCTGGTATATGCTCATAATATTTAGAGCATAGGACATATCTTGATATGTACATATCACGCAATGATTGATTGAGATATTTATGTGATTTTACTCAACAAGTCTCAAAACACTTGAATCTCGTTTATCAAGATATCCATGTGATTTTACTCACCAAGTGTCAAAACACATGAATCTTGATTCAACCTTATCCATGAGGCAAGAACGTTTCTCGTCGTTTCGATATTGAACTCATTCAATATTTAATCTATGTACATTTGGCATAATCATATTAGTGTCTCAATCTATCCAAATGGATATTGATGCCTAATATTCGGGTTTTGCATAAGTCTTTCATCCAAATCTAATTTCAATGAAATTCTTAACCTGTGTCAATAAAAGATACAGCATTTCCATTCAACAATATGTCTTACACACAATGTATTAGAAATATGTCTCAGCACTCCCACTTAATTTCTTACAAGAGTAAGAATCTTCATCATCTCTAGTGAAATTAAACCTTTTAACAATTTCATCATGGTGAAGATTCCAACTCCGCGATGCTTACTTTAACCATTGAAGTTTGCATGCCTTTTTAGCCTCCTTTGATTTAACAAAACCTCTCGGACCGTGCCACGTACACATACTAGGTAACCATTCTATTAGAAGAATGTTGTTTTGTTTGTTCAACTAGCATGTACAACAATTGATATATGTAGTGGTTGCTACACTAATCCGTCCAGACTAAATATCACTACGAAAGATCGAATCTTATCATATTCAACTCTTTGAACATTGTCGTAAACTCTTTACAAACATGTCGACTATTTCATAGATGAGAAACATCTATGTCTGTTTCTTTATAGATACAAATACGACGGATAGACTTTATGCCTTTCAGAGGGTCTTCCAAGTTATGTAACTTGGTTTCTCGTGTATGGAAATATCACGAATTTTATGGATTCTAGATATTTGACGGAGTCAGGGCCCATCATCGCTTCTTTGCATGTTGTCGATACATCATTGTCAAACAATAATGATTTAATCTGAAATCTTAGTATTTGATTGTTTATCCGACCTACGCGGTTCAATAGGAACTTAGATCTCCGTGACCAGAACTTTGGAGGCACGTGAGCTATGAGCATTATGGCTACCTCCAGGACACTTTCCGGTCCTCCACAACTCAACACACATAGCTTAGGTTCAATAACCTTATCAAAGTTCTATTGTCCTCCCATATAACTTTTCATGAAAAAATCCTTCTCAAGAAAATTAACGTTCTAAGCGACAAACACATTTGTCTTTGATGCTATGGAGGAATTGTAGGGGTTCGTAGCATGGAAAACAAAATTTTCTATCGCATACAAACAAACAAGCCAAGATCTATCTACTAGATTGTAGCAACGAGTCGATAGAGGAACTCACCCTCGAAGATTCCAAAGCGGTTAACGAGAGCAGATTCTCGTGGGTGATGTAGTCGTACTCTTTCCGATCTCAAGATCGCGTGAGCGATCCTTCAGCGCCACGTTCCAGCAAGCGCTCCCGATCGGTCACCGTTCGGTACTCGCGAAGACCTTCCTCTCCTTGTTCCAGGCAGCGGAGGTTGTAGCACTCTCCTCGCGATTCCGGCAACTGGCGTGGTGCAGGAAGTAGAGGGAAATCATGAGCTTCGCCTTAAGCCGGTGCGAGTATGGTGGAGCTTATGAGAGAGGCTATTAGTGGTCTAGTAATTAGACACACCAATTAGAAGGCTCTAAACCAATTAGAAGGCTCTAAACCGCTGGCTAAAGCAATTAGAAGCTCTAAACCAAAACGGCTCTAAACCGGAGATCTAGAGGTGGAAACTTGTGTGTGCTAGGAGGGAGCCCTGCCCTCCTTATATAGGTGGGAGGGCTGGCCGGCCAAGGGAGGGAGGAGTCCCTCCCCAACTCGGCTTGGGTGGGCGCCGCTTGGGAGGACTCCCTCCCCAACTCGGCTTCACCTCCTCCTCTTTTCCCACTTCCCAAAATTGCCGTTTGACTTTCAAACTAGCCGTTTGACTTTTCAATTTAGGATTTAATTTAATCCTTTATTTGGGACAGCAAGAACACTTAGTACATGATGCAATCATTCCAACTTACAATGACACATTCATGTACCCTTCCCCGGTGCGGACATTAGGGACCTTCTAGAATGTTCCCGATGAAAACACCGGAACCATTCCCCAACTCCGAAACGGGACTTTCCTTATATGAATCTTATTCTCCGGACCATTCCGGATCTCCTCGTGATATCCCGGATCCCATCCGAGACTCCGAACAACATTCGGTCTCTTTCTCATAATACCATAACTACTCAAAACAACGTCGAATCCTTAAGTGTGTCTCCCTACGGTTCGTGAATTATGCGGACATGATCGAGACACTTCTCGATCAATAACCAATAGAGGAATCTGGAAATTCATATGGCTCCCACATATTTCTACGATTACTTTGCGATCGAATGAACCACTTACATACGATACCAATTTCCCTTTGTCTCACGATAGTTTACTTATCCGAGGTTATGATCGTCGGTATCTCTGCATACCTAGTTCAACCTCGTTACTGATAAGTACTCTTTTCTCGTTCCGTGATATGTGATCCCTTGTGAGCCAGTCACATGCTTGTAAGCTAATTGGATGACATTTCACCGAGAGGGCCAGTATATCTATCCGTCATATGGATGGACAAATCCACTCTTGATCCATGTGTTTCAACCAATACTTTCCGAACACTCAATGCCACTTTTATAGCCACCACATTACGGTGTGGTGTTTGATGACATCAAAGCATCCATCCGGTAAAGGTGATATGCATGATCTCATGGTCGAAGGAATTAGGTTACTATGTATCGAAAGCATATAGCAATTGAACTATTGAAATGACTTGATCTTTATGCTACGCTTATCTATAGGAGTATGTCCATCACATCATTCTCCTAATGATATGACCCATTGTTAATAACATCTCTATGTTCATGATCAGAAACAATGATCATATATTAACCAACAAGCTAGTTTAACAAGAGGCTTTACTAGGGACTCTTATTTTAGTTTACAAATCACACAAGTATTAATGTTTCGGTTAATACAATTATAGCATGGTATGTAAACATTTATCATAAGTATGAAGATATGATAATAACCACTTTATTATTGCCTCTTGGGCATATCTCCAACAGTCTCCCACTTGCACTAGAGTCAATAATCTAGTTTCAAACCTTTGTGTTTTCAACACCTATGGCTTTACGGTGTTGTATGTACCACGATTGCTAGTGGTTAACTGATCTCGGATCGACACTTCCAGGTCCGTGTGTAATTGCATGTCTTTGCGTCTCTCGCATCACTCATTCTCTAATGAGATGGCTTTGTATGATTTGGTCTTTCGGTGTGACCTTTAGTTCTTTGGGGTTAAAACATGTTGATAATATTGTGCACAATATATCTTCATAGTATTATCCTGTGAACTACACCTAGTTTGATAACAAACTACTTGACACAAATGCCCTCATTGCTGCTATAATAGCAGTCATATACTTAGAATTTTGTTGAAGTATCTGTCACAATGTCTTAACTTTGGAACTCATCCAAATCCATTATGGAACTCACTTTCCATTATATTGTGCCACCCTTAATTTAGATTGAGATAAACTTAATTTGTACTTTGTGACAAAACTAGTATCAATGTAGTACTTTTACAATGAACTAACCATCTATTTGTCACTTCTACAAATAATATACTCTTAGTTCTTCCAAAACATCATAAGAATATCCTTACTATCGTCCAATGATCATCTTATGAATCATTCTGGTATATGCTCATAATATTTATAGCATAGGACATATCTGGATTTGTACATATCACAAGATGATTGATATAAATACTCTTTGTGATTTCATACATCAAGTATCAATCTATACTTGAATCTTTGTTTCACTTACCAAGTGCCAATACACTTGAATATATCATCAACATTGAACTCTTTCAATCTTTTCTGTGCAATAAGAACCTTTCTTGTAGTTTCTATATTGAATTCATTCAATATCTCGTCTATGTACTTCTGGCACAACCATATTAGCGTCTATTGATGCCAAATATTTGGGTTTTGCCTAAGTCTTTCATCGGGATGAAATTCTTAATATGTGTTAATAAAAGATACATTATTTCCAATCAACAATATGTCTTCCACATAATGTATTAGAAACATGTCTTAGCGCCCCACTTAATTTCTTGCAAATGCAAGCATCTTCATTGTCTCCGATGAAATTAAACTCTTTTAACAGTTTCATCATAGTGAAGATTCCAACTCCGCTATGCTTACTTCAACCATTGAAGTTTGCATATGCTTTTAGCATCCTTTGAATTAACAAAACCCTTTGGACCGTGTCATGCACACGTCCTAGGTAACCATTCTATTAGAAGAACTTGTTTTGTTTATTCTACTACCACATAACAAATTATATGTAGTGGTTGCTACATTAATCCGTCTAGACTAAAAATCGCTATGAAAGATCAAATCTTGTCATATACAACCTTTGAACATTGTTGTGAACTCTTTCCCAACATGTCGACTATTTCATAGATGTGAAACATCCATGTCTACTTCTTTATAGATCCAAACACAACTGCAAGGTCTTACACCTTTTTCGAGGGTCCTTCAAGTTCAAAATTTGATTTCTCGTGTATGGAACTATCACGGATTATATGGCTTCAAGCCATTTGGGAGTCAGGCCCATCATCGCTTCTTTGCATGTAGTAGGTTCATTATTCTCAAATAATGATTCAACCCTCAAATCTTGGTATTTGATTGTTCATCCGACCTACTTGTTTCAATAGAAACTTAGACCTCCGTGACCACAACCTTTGAGGAACGTGAGCCATGAGCATTGTGGCTGCCTCCGGAACACTTTTCGGTACTGCGCAACTTTGCACATATAGCTAAGGTTCTTTTAACCTTATCAAAGTTCTATTGTCCTCCCACTTAACTTTTCACGAAAAATTCCTTCTCAAAGAAACTTGACGTTCTAAGCGACAAACACTTTTGTCTCCGGTGTTTATGGAGGAATACTTAACAGTAATACAAAGACAGGTTTATCCGACTTTGGTTGCAAACATCTTTCTTATGCATAGCATACCAATGTTTAAGAAAGGACTACTTGGGTTTTATCCCAAACCATAACCTTATATGGTGTCATTTCAGCGGATTATGATGGAGCTCTTTTAGTGGAAAACGGTAGTCTCTAAAGCTTTTAATCTTTAAAATATAATAGCAGTTTTATGAATTATACCTTTGATCTTACCATGTCAAACAAGGTTCAATTACATATCTCGAACGCTCCATACTCTTATGGTGTTTCGGGAAATGCAAATCCACGGACCGATTCCTTAAATCTTAGGTATTATGCTAAACTTGTAACTTAAATATCTTCCTTTATGATCTTATCATAAACTATTTATATTCTTGTTACAATGATTTTGCACTTCATCTTGAAAATCTTTCGAACTTTTCAAATATTTCACACTTCATCCTTATTAAGTAAATATTCACATATTCACTCAAATTTTCGGAGAAAGCATATGAAGTTGAAATCCATCGCTCTTGACTACACATAATGGAGTTCGTACAACAATATGCACAAGTTCCAATAAGCTAGTCATTCATTCCCTTTTGGCCTATGAACGAAGTTTTAATTATCTCTAGGAAAGTTTCACAAGCGTCATTTGATCAAAAATCAAAAGACTCCAAAATTCCATCCACATGGAGTTTCTTCATGTTTTCTTTCCAATATAATTTAAACGGCGATGTCACTTCCTAAGTGATCTTTCAATCAATTTGTCTTTCGACAATTTTAGCACTAGTTTTATGGATGTGATTTATCCAACGAGATTTGTGAATCATCCATCTTTTATGGATTACGGCAATTATTTGAACAACCCTTTTGTTCTCATAATACCTGATAAAACAAATCCTGAAGGCAAGCTTTGATGTTTAACGAGCAACACAATAACCCTTTATTTGTTTTCGATGAACATCATCACATATTCTTTTGCTAGTTACTTAGGCCATTGTAGTTCATGAATTGTGTTGTTTCGTATGACGATTCACACCAACAAATTCAGTATCAAATACTTAAGAACCACATTGTTTGATAAGCAAAGAATATAGCCATAACACGTATATCATCTATATACTTAAACTGAACAATTCTAGTCTTTTCTTTTCTGCCATATACTTATGAGATTCTCTTTCAGTATTTCCTTTTCTGTTTGAAAGAATCTATCAACATCAATAGTGGAGTCATACATATGACACATAGTCCAAAGCGTGTATAGTTAAATACCAATGTCTTTGGACTTGCACTTTGAAGTAGATCACCATTATCAAATGTTTGGTGTTCTTTCAAATTCCTTTCTTTAGTTAACTCTTGGTGTAGTAAACATTTTACCTACATCAAATATTCACCTTCATCATGGATTTATCCATGATCAAGCTACTTTAGCTTATAACGGTGAATCGTGAGTATAATGTTGCTCTCAAAACCTTTTGGAAGATTAGGACAACTAGTGTCTCCAACCTTTTGCAAATTCTCATCAAATATGAGAACATGACTTTTGCCATATTATACTCTATCATGTTGTAACCAAAACTTCATTTCAGATATCACAATATCTTCCACACATCATGGTTTCTGAAACAACTCTTTCAGATCCTAGATAACCTTGATATTAAGACAATCCTTTGAATATCAAGAATCATGGAGACAAACATGATACTCAAACACTAACACTTGGAATTGTCACTCTTGTTTTAATACTAATTATTAAACTTTATGGAGTAACCGAAATTACTGAAAGTTTGCAATAGGACTTTTAAACTTTAGATTAACACTTCAAAACAATACGATACCAGTTAAAGTAACTAACCAGAATTCTATAGTTCTATCATCTCAATTAAAACTAAGCGCAAGGTGGTAAACGGATGCCAATGACTACAACAACTATGCAAATTCACTTTGATTTTAGTTTATGATAAATTGAGTTCTAATTAATAATTAAATTAATCTAGGTGAACTCCCACTTAAAACAACATCCCTCACATTGTTTTAGTGATCACATGAACCAAATCCACCACATCAAAACCGATCATCACGAGAGTTGATACAGTTTCAATGGCGAACAATCAACATGTTCATCATATCTACTATATGACTCATGCTCTACCTTTCGGTAATCCGTGTTCCTGAGGCCATGTACGTACATGCTAGGCTCGTCAAGATCAAACCTTAGCTACCGCATAAGCAAATCTGGCTTGCTTACGTTGTATTCAACCGAGGAATCAAAGAAACACGATCATCACGTGGTGATTCGAAGAAGCAAGCTTTGGCAACGGTGCATACTAAGGGTGAACACTTTAGAACTTGAAATTTATGTGCATGAGGGATCATCTTATAATGCTACCGTCGTCTACTAAGCAATACAAGATGCATAAAGGATTAACATCACAGGCAATTCATAATATGTGATATGATATGGCCTTTCTTCTTTGTGCTTTCGATCTCCATCTTCAAGCACGAACATGATCTCCATCATCACCGGCATAGCATCAAGGTCAATGACGCTTCTTCATGGTTGTCGTCCACCAGCTTCAACTATTACAACTACTTTGAATAGACACGCAGGTCTTAACAAAATTAAAGACAACCATATGGCTCCTGCTGGTTGCCAACTTACAATAAGGAACATTGCATACATCAAATATAATCACAATCATGGCCATATCACATCCTTTGACACCCCTGCAAAACAAAGTTAGACGCCTCTACTTTCTTTGCATATTTTACGTGGTTTGGGGCTTTCAATAAGTGTCGTTCTAACTTACAAACAAGAACCACAACATTGATACTAGCATTGTTGATTACCCGTTGTAAATTGGATCTTAACTATGCTAGGAGAAAGCACCCTTGAGCCACTTATGCAATACAAGTTGCATGTCAAGCGTGGAGCAAGTCTCATGAACGATGTCATGTAAGGTTAGCCCGGGCCGCTTCATCCCAACATACCGCAAGATGCAAAGTACACAAAAAGCAATCTACAATAAAAGCATCAATGCCCACAATGACCATTGTGTTCTACTCGTGCAACAGATCTACATATAGACACGGCTCTGATACCACTGTAGGGGTTCGTAGCATGGAAAACAACATTTTCTATCGCATACAAACAAACAAGCCAAGATCTATCTACTAGATTGTAGCAACGAGTCGATAGAGGAACTCACCCTCGAAGATTCCAAAGCGGTTAACGAGAGCAGATTCTCGTGGGTGATGTAGTCGTACTCTTTTCGATCTCAAGATCGCGTAGACGATCCTTCCAGCGCCACGTTCCAGCAGCGCTCCCGCAGTCGGTCACACGTTCGTTACTCGACGAAGACCTTCCTCTCCCTTGTTCCAGCAGGCAGCGGAGGTTGTAGCACTCTCCTCGCGATTCCGGCAGCACAACGGCGTGGTACCGGAAGTAGAGGGGAAATCCCGCAGGGCTTCGCCTTAAGCCGGTGCGAGTATGGTGGAGCTTATGAGAGAGGCTATTAGTGGTCTAGTAATTAGACACACCAATTAGAAGGCTCTAAACCAATTAGAAGGTTCTAAACCGCTGGCTAAAGCAATTAGAAGCTCTAAACCAAAACGGCTCTAAACCGGAGATCTAGAGGTGGAAACTTGTGTGTGCTAGGAGGGAGCCCTGCCCCTCCTTATATAGGTGGGAGGGGCTGGCCAAGGGAGGAGTGGAGTCCCTCCCCAACTCAACAGGTGGGCGCTGGCTTGGGAGGACTCCTCCCAACTCGGCTTCACCTCCTCCTCTTTCCCACTTCCCAAAATTGCCGTTTGACTTTCAAACTAGCCGTTTGACTTTTCAATTTAGGATTTAATTTAATCCTTTATTTGGGACAGCAAGAACACTTAGTACATGATGCAATCATTCCAACTTACAATGACACATTCATGTACCCTTCCCCCCCCGGAGTGCCGGACATTAGGACCTTCTAGAATGTTCGATGAAAACACGGAACCATTCCCCAACTCGAAATGGGACTTTCCTTATATGAATCTTATTCTCGGACCATTCAGGAACTCCTCGTGATATCCAGGATCCCATTCGAGACTCAGAACAACATTCGGTCTATTTCTCATAATACAATAAAAACTAAAAACAACGTCGAATACTAAAGTGTGTCTACCAACGGTACGAGAATTATGCGGACATGATCGAGACACTTCTCCGATCAATAACCAATAGAGGAATCTGGAAATTCATATGGCTACATATTTCTCGATTACTTTGCGATCGAATGAACCACTTACATACGATACCAATTTCCCTTTGTCTCACGATAGTTTACTTATCCGAGGTTATGATCGTCGGTATCTACGCATACCTAGTTCAACCTCGTTACCGATAAGTACTCTTTTCTCGTTCCGTGATATGTGATCCCTTGTGAGCCAGTCACATGCTTGCAAGCTAATTGGATGACATTTCACCGAGAGGGCCCAGAGTATATCTATCCGTCATATGGATGGACAAATCCCACTCTTGATCCATGTGTTTCAACCAATACTTTCCGAACACTCAATGCCACTTTTATAGCCACCCTGTTACGGTGTGGTGTTTGATGACATCAAAGCATCCATCAGGTAAAGGTGATATGCATGATCTCATGGTCGAAGGAATTAGGTTACTATGTATCAGAAAGCATATAGCAATTGAACTATTGAAATGACTTGATCTTTATGCTACGCTTATCTATAGGAGTATGTCCATCACATCATTCTCCTAATGATATGACCCTGTTGTTAATAACATCTCTATGTTCATGATCAGGAAACAATGATCATATATTAACCAACAAGCTAGTTTAACAAGAGGCTTTACTAGGGACTCTTATTTTAGTTTACAAATCACACAAGTATTAATGTTTCCGGTTAATACAATTATAGCATGGTATGTAAACATTTATCATAAGTATGAAGATATGATAATAACCACTTTATTATTGCCTCTTGGGCATATCTCCAACAGGAATACCTACGGTTATTTGGAATAACCTACAAAGACATGCTCAACCGACTTTTGTTGTAAATATTTTACTTATGCCTAGCATACTAAAATTTAAGAAAAGGACAACTTGAGTTTTATCCCAATCCATAACTCATATGGTTTCATTTCAACGGATCACGATTGAGCTCTTTTCAGTATAAAAGCAGTAGTCACTAAAGGTTAATCGTTAAAATATAATGACAATTTTATAAATAACACCATTGATCCTACCATGTTAAACAAGGTTTGATTACGTCTCTCGAATACTCCATACTCCTATGGTTTTCGGGAAACATAAACCCATGGAATGATTCATTGAATCTTAGGCATTTTTGCTAAACTTGTAACTTAAATATTTTATTTGATGATTAAATCATAAATTCTTTATTTTATCATTACAATGATTTTCCTCTTCATCTTGAGATCATTTGAACATTTTCAAATGTTTCGTACGTATCCCTTATTAAGTAAATATACACATGTATTTACTCAAATTTTGGAGAAAGCATATGAAGTTTAAATCCATCTCTCAGGGCTACACATAATGGAAAATATACATTAACATGCACTATGTCTAATAGGTTAGTCGTTTGTTCTTCTTTGGCCCATGAACGAGGTTTTAATTATCTTTAGGAAAGTTTCACAAGCATCAATTGATTAAAATCAGAAGATCCAAAAATCCATTAACATGGAGTTCTCTTCTTGTTTTCTTTCCAATGTAATTTAAACGGCAATGTCATTCAAAAGTGATATTACAATCATTCATCTTGTGACTTTTTAGTATCACTGTTTATGGACGTGATTTATCCAACTAGATTTGTAAAAGTTCATCCATCTTCTATGGAATACGGTAATTATTTGAATAACCATTATTCTCATAATATTGGAACAAACTAACAATTATTAATACAAATCTTGAAGGAAAGCTTTGATTTCAACGAAAAACACAATAACACCTTATTTGTTTTCGATGAACATTATCACATATTCTCTTGCTAGTTACTTATGCCCTTGCAGTTCATGAATTGTGTTGTTCTGTATGACACTTCATACCAACAAATTTGGTATCCAAGTTCGGTATCCAATACCCAAGAACCACATTGACATGGGTATGATTACTCGGGTGCTTATGTTTGGTTACCCTAGCTACATAAAGATCAGGGATCATGAGGACCCAAGATGAAGACCCAAGAAATAGAAACCGACATTGTGTTGGTGTTGTAATCATGAATATGTAAGCTGACTGTATATGGCCCCGAGACCCAGCCTATTATATATAGGCTGGGAGGAGCCAGCGGAGAGGTACCGAAAAACTCCTGAGAAATCTATAATAGCATTGTCCATCGATAATCAGATGACTTCGACTCCCTTGATTGTCCGACATCTAACGAAATCTCAAGCGTTCTCTTTTCCTCGAAACCCTAAGTCATAACCATGGGCATTGCCGAGGTTACCCCTTGTCAATTGGCGCCGTCTTTGGGAAATCTGAATGCTGGCGTCATGGATTCGGTAGGCCCCTTTTCATCAAGCAACAATCCGATGGAAGTGGCACCATGCCCGCCCACCCTTGTCTCAGTCCCGACCGATTTCAACATCGGATCCGATATCATCATCAGAAGTTTCCACTTTTGGGGGGAGGAACCCGAAGAACCGCGCCTCTCAGATCCAATTTCATCGGGGTTGATCGAAAAAACTACGCCTATGGCGATACGTGCATCTTCTGTCAGATCACCCACAGAAGTCACACTCCAGCCAGAGAAAGATGAGGAAAACTCTGAAAATGCAGCAGATCTAGGGGATCTTGACTGTCTTTACGATGATATCTCCCTTGGATTAGACTCTCAGCTAACTCCACCATGTCGATCAAGCCCAACAAATGCAGAACCCGAAGAAAGCGGTGAAAGTATAGACTTCAGAATCAGGATGGCCGAAATCTATCAAGAACAAAACTACTGGACTTCACTAATCCCCAGAACAGTGTCTACCTCTGATCCGGCGACGATGTCAACAGTCCATACATAACTCACCACCAAGTGTACATGATCATCAGCAACGCCTCAACTCAACTCGACTCCAACGGTAACCCTATCCTTGACCCCAATGATATTTTGTCAGATGACAATGTGGGTAATCATGGAAACGAAGGAGACCATGGAAATGAAGGAGATCCAACAAACAACCGCATAAACCCAGGAGGAGGAGAACCACATAGAGGTGAGCGGCAAACCCTCCGACTACCAGCCAAGGCATGGAAAAAAGCAAGGGAAGCAATTTCAGGTGTAGTCCCAATGACAGCTAAGGCCACGCACAAAGATCTACTAACCTACCAATATCTGCTCCATCACAATAGAAGGGATCTATAAGGATGCATAGGCAAGTTGATGAGAGAAAAAGGCTAGCCGATGAGTCCAGTCTTCGGCGGGCGCAGCTAAGTTCTACTCGAGGATCGGGTAGTGTAACTGGAGGAGCACAACCAAGAAGAGGAGCCTCACGGTTACAAAATATCCTGGAAGCCGAAAGAAACAAACTGACACGAGACCTCGATCTGTTGTTCATGTCAGTAGATCCAACAAGGCATATCAAAGCAAAAATAGCTTAAGCCGCAATTGTAGCTGCACAAACATATCTGAACACAACTCAACCCGCAATCGATGATCCCTGTGCAGCTCTCCATCGCTCCGCTCTCATGAACCTCGGTATGGTGGGTGCATCTCTTGTGCAAGCGAAGCAAGGAATGACACAACAATCCAACAAATCCCCACACTGTCGCAGCAGCCCTTGGCAGGTGGGGCACACCCGGCGATCGCGGTCGGCTCATCGGGTACACTTATTAGGATCCGAGACGCAAAACGACACAAGAGACTGTCTCAAACAGCGCAGCATCCACGGATCCAGGGAGGAGCACGGCAGCCGAAGATATTATGACGGTGACAGCAAGGATGACTATGAGTTATGCGGAGCCAGTTGCTTTACTCAATGGGTTCACAAGACTCTAGTACCCAAGGATCTCAAACAACCACATGACCGCCAGAAGTACGACTGCCTCCAGGAACCCGAATCTTGGTTGGGAAATTACCTAGCTACCGTCAAATTACAAGGAGGCTCCAAGGCCACCGTAATGCAGAGCCTATAGCTGCACCTAACCAGTGTTGCCTGGTCCTGGCTAAGGCAGTTACCCAATGATTCCATCAGCAGCTGGAACAATCTTGAAGACAAGTTCATCCGAAATTTCCACTCCACATTCAAGCGACCCGCATCTCTGGAGCAATTGCAAGCATGCAAGCAGAAACCTGGAGAATTTGTAGAAGAGCTGGGATGGGTCAGGCCCAAAACAATTTCACAGCTGATGGACATGGCAAATCACTGGGATGACGAAGAAGACGCAATACACAACAAGTGAACACGTTCACCCGAAGAAGATAGGGACGGGCACAACAATGACAGGAGATGAAGGAGAAACGACGGACACGGGGGACCAAGCTATGTTGCAGCTAGTTTCTCAGGAGAGGACAACCGAAGAAACAACAATTACAACAGCGGGCACCTCAATAACAGAGACGGTGTTGGAGGAAGTCAACCAACATAGCGATACCAGCCAAGAGCTCGAGACCCACCAATATCCGCAATGCAAATGTTGGAAGTACCCTGCAACATGCATTTCGACGTCGACTCAACAGGCTAAAGGCGATCCAACCATCTCATGAAGGATTGCCAAACGTTTTTAAAGATGCAGGAGGTATCCAACGCAAAGGCAACCGAAGTAGGAAGCCGAGGATACGCCACTACACCTGGAACTTTAGAAGTTAGTGCACCACCAACACCACTAGTACATCCGCCAGCAGGGCAGCCACAAAACACAACAAACCAAGAAAATGAATACCCTAGGTCCAAAGGCGCAATTTCAATGATTCAGAAAGGGCGCCCATCCAATGTGATCTAGAAACTGATTACACGACAAGTCAACATGGCAGAAATGGCCCCACCAGCCAAACCCGAATATCTCCACTGGTCAGAACAAGAAATCACATTCAGCACAGCTGATCATCCACTTTGAGTCCCACGACCGGGCCACTCAGCCCTAATAGTAGAAGCGCAAGTGGGTGGATTTGATATGAGTAAAGTTTTCATGGATGCGGGGAGCAGCATCAACCTGATTTATGCCAAGACACTCAAGGTGATGAATTGTTCTTTAATGAATCTAGCACCAACAGAAACATCCTTCCATGACATAGTACCAGGTAAAGCCGAAATTCCCTTAGGTAAAATATCTATTGACGTTGTTTTTGGATCCAAGGAAAATTTTAGGCACAAAAAGCTCGAGTTCAAAGTCATGGACTGACCATCACAATATCATGCGATCCTGGGTCTCCCAGCCTTTGCACGATTTATGGCAGTACCACATTATGCGTACCTGGTTATGAAAATGCTTTCCCCCATGGGGTCATAAAAGTGAAGGGCAGTTTCACACGTTCCGACAATTATGATCGAGAATTCAGCAAAATGTTTGAATCTTTCGGGATGGCAACCAAGTTTGAGCAACTAAAAATGTCAGCAAATGCAGAACCTCTAGCAGTGGCACGTGTCAATCTAGATCAGGCTTTTGACATGACAAAAGATACAAAGGAAGTCCAGATATTTGTGGCTTCCAATTGACCCAAAGAAGATGACCTTTGTGGCTTCCAATCTTGCTCCTGCATATGAAAGCGCCCTCATCGAGTTCCTCCATGAGAACTGGGAGATTTTTGCATGGTTACCAGTCGACATGCCAGGAATTCCTAGGGAACTCGCTGAGCAAGCATTAAACCTAGATCCGAAGGCAAAACCAGTAAAACTGACACTTCGATGCTTCACAGAGCCAACATGAAAGGCCATTGGAAAGTAGCTCCATCACCTAACCAATGCTAAATTTATGAAGGAATTGAAGAAAGTAGACTGGGTTGCAAACCCAGTATGTGTCCCAAAGAAAAATACAAAAGAACTGCGCATGTGCATTGACTTCACCGCATTGAACAAACACTATCCAAAGGATCACTTCCCACTACCAAGAATCGATCAAATAATGGATGCAACTACAGGGTGCAACGTCTTTCCTTTTTGGAAGCATATTCAGGATACCATCGAATTTGGATGAAGGAGGAAGATCAGGAAAAACAATATTTATCACATCATATGGTGTATTCTGCTACACAACAATGCCCTTTGAACTCAAAAATGCGGGTGCAACATATTAATGGATGATGCAAAACTGCTTAGGAAGTAAAATCATAACAAACGTACAAGTTTACATCAACGACATCATAGTCACAACAAAACAAGGGTCAACCCTTATCAATGACCTCCGAGAAACGTTCGTGAACCTCGACAAGTATTGTATCAAGCTCAACCCGACAAAGTGTTCCTTTGGAGTCCCCGCATGGCAACTCCTCGAATACCTCGTATCAGCAAGGGAGATAGAAGCCAATCCCGAAAAAATACAGGCAATCCTAACAATGAAAAAACCAACAAATCTTCGGGTTGTACAGTAGTTGGCTGGGCGAGTCGCAGCATTCAGTCGTTTTATCACCCATCTAGGAGAAAAGGCACTACCATTCTACGCCCTTATGGTATTACGATTCAGTTTACCTCGGTCCATAATACAGATACTTGGACGTTGACCACTGTTTATGGTCCATGCCAGGGGAAGGAGAGGGAGGATTTTGTTGCGTGGCTTTATGATCTGAATGTCAATGACACTAACGATTACCTTTTGTTAGGCGACTTCAATTTCATTCGCTCCCCTGATAACTGCAACAAACCTGGCAGTTGTGTTAATGACATGTTCAGGTTTAACGACATTATTGGGCACCTCGGCTTAATTGAACTGCCACTTAAAGGGAGATCTTACACATGGTCAAATATGCAGCAGAATCCGTTGTTGGAGCAATTGGATTGGTTCTTTACTATTCCTAGTTGGAGTCTTAAATATCCTAACACAATGGTTCTCCCTCTCGCTAGACCTGAGTCTGATCATCTCCCTTGCGTTGTCAGCATTGACACCAATATTCCTAGGGCTAGTATATTTCGATTTGACAATTATTGGGTCGACATGCCAGGGTTCATGGAGTGTGTCAAGAAGTCTTGGGGTAAACCTTCAGTAAAGAAAAACAGTGTCGCCATTTTAGCTGACAAACTGAAAAATCTAAGATATGACCTCAACCACTGGAAGAAGAGTCTATCAAAGATCAAGATGGTGATTCAGCAATGCAACCAAGTTATTTTTATTCTGGATTCTATTGAGGACAAGAGACCTCTGTACTCTGCTGAATTTAATTTCAGGAAACTTATCAGACTGCACCTCCAAACCCTATTATTGGCAGAATGTAACTATTGGAGAAAAAGATGTACCATTAGGTGGATAAAAATGGGAGAAGATAATACCAAATTTTTCCACACAATGGCTACTGAAAGATTTCGGAAAAACAGTGTTTCCTCTTTAGTGGATGATGATGGGAGAGAGTCCACTGATCATACTGAGATGGCTGGAATGATTTGGGCAAGTTACAAGGGGGGATGGGTACAACTGAAGGGATTAATATGCAACTTGACCTCCAGAGAATTTTAAGCAAAGTGGATGGCGTGGAGGGTTTATCTAGACCTTTTGAGAAAAAGGAGATGGATGATATTGTTAAGGCTATGCCTGGCGATAAGGCCCCTGGGCCAGATGGTTTCAATGGGTTATTCTTGAAGAAATGTTGTCCCATAATACAGAATGAATTTTATACCCTGGCTAATGATTTCCATGCGGGGAAAGTCGGTTTGCATAATATTAACACTTCCTTTATTACACTTGTGCCTAAAAAGGGATCTCCGGAGAGTGTTAATGACTACCGCCCTATTTCTCTTACTAATATGTGCCTCAAATTCTTGACGAAGCTGGCTGCTAACAGATTCCAGGAACATATCACTCGGTGCATTCACAAGAATCAGTATGGGTTCATTACGTCATGAACCATTCAGGATTGCTTGGCCTGGACCTATGAGTATATCTATCAGTGTCAAAATTCTAAGAAGCCTATCCTCATAATCAAACTGGATTTTGCTAAGGCATTTGATACCATTGAGCATGAGGCAATTCTGCAAATTCTTGAGCATAAGGGGTTTGATCAACGTTGGGTTGGTTGGATGAGGGAAGTGCTCTACTCTGGGACCTCATCAGTGTTGTTAAATGGCATTCCAGGTAAGCAGTTTGTTTGCAGGAGGGGGGTGAGGCAAGGGGACCCTCTCTCACCATTGCTGTATGTAGTCGGTGGAGATTTGCTGCAAGTGGTGATTAATGATGCTTTGCAGCAACAGATTTTGAAGCTCCCTATTGTCACAAATGATCCAGAATTTCCTGTGGTCCAATATGCTGATGACACCATTATGCTGGTTTCGGCTGAAATGAATCAGCTCTTGGCTCTTAAAGATATTCTGGAAAAATTTGGTATGTCCACTGGACTCAAGGTTAATTTTCAGAAATCTATGATTATCCCTTTAAATGTTAGTGAGGAAGAGGTCTCTGGCCTTGCTGAGGTGCTGGGCTGCCAAGTCGGCAATCTACCTTTCCCTTATCTGGGTTTGCCTATGGGAACGACTAAACCTTCTATTCAGGATATGTTGCCCTTGGTCAATAGGTTGGAAAGGAGGCTTACTGCAACTTCGATTTTCTTGTCTCAAGGGGCCAGACTTTAATTAATTGCGTATGTTCTGAGCTCAATGCCCTTGCATTTCCTGCTGTCATTGGGGTTGCAGCAAGGTGTGATTCAACAGCTTGACAGGGTGCTTAGGCACTGTCTTTGGAGGGATAAGGATCAACCAAAACCCTCCCTTGTGGCTTGGGAGATGGTTTGTAAGCCAAAGGAGAATGGTGGTCTCGGTATAGTGAATTTTCAGAAAAAATGAGTCTCTTTTGATGAAACATCTTGATAAATTCTATAACAAAGCTCAGGTACCATGGGTACAGCTAATTTGGCACACATATTATTCTGATTAGGTACCTCACAAGGAGCAGTCATGTGGTTCTTTTTGGTGGAGGAGTATTCTCAAGTTAAATGATGACTTCAAAAAAGTGGTTGCGATCAAACCTAGGAGGGGGGACACCTTCTTATTCTGGACAGATAACTAGGATTTTTTGGGCTCAAATATTCCTTTGTCTTCAAGATTTCCCAGGCTGTTTTCCTTTGTTCTGGACACGGATATGGTGGCTGCTGATGTGTACCAGACGCCAGAGTTTGATACTTTGTTTTACAGGCCTCTATCCGCTCAGGCTTATGAGGAGTTCTGTGTTTTGCAACAAGGCATGTCTGATTCCCCTTTGTATTTGGGATATGATGAATGGAATTATTCATGGGGCGATTCGTTCTTGGCATGTAAATACTATAATTTGTTGCACAACCATCTTGTGGTGCCACCAGTGTTTAACTGGATCTGGAAATTTGCATGTGTGTTGAAGACCAAAATGTTTGCATGGCTTCTACTCAATGATCGTTTGAACACTAGGGACTTGATCGCGCGGAGACATTGGAAAGTTGACAATGATGATACTCATTGTGTGCTATGCCCAGCTAGTTCCCATGAAGATAGAATACATTTGTTCTTCTCATGCAATTTTAGCTGTCATGTATGGAACTACCTTCAGATTAATTGGACAATGGGGGATGACATCCAGACCATAATGGAAGAGGCACGCAGGGAGTTTGCTAAACCTTTTTTCATGGAGGTGATGATCTTGGCCTGTTGGCATATTTGGAAGCAGCGTAATGGGAAAATCTTCCAACATGAGAGGCCCACCTTTGCGAGGTGGAGGGGTAATTTCATACATGACATAACTTTACTAAAGTATAGGATTAAGAAAAAACATAGAGATAGTCTACCTAACTAGATCAACGATTTGTTGTAATTTTCTTTTTGGGTAGGTTTTCTTCTCTTTACTCCCTAAGGGGTTTGTAATTTTTTTGTACATACTTGTTTTTCTTTTTGTTTTAATATCACATGCTGTGGGGCTTTTGCCTCACAGTTCTTGGGTCAAAAAAAAAATTCTACGCCCTTATGAGGAAATCAGATAAATTTGAATTGATGGAGGAGACTCAGTGCACTTTCGAATATCTCAAGAAAACACTTTCGACATCTCCTGTCGTCATGTTTCCACGAGAAAAGGATCCCCTACTTCTATACATTTCCGCTACTAATTAGGTGGTCAACACAGTTTTGGTCATAGAGCGACCCGAAGAAGGGAAAACCCACGATGTTCAGAGACCAGTCTATTTTTTAAGTGAGGTCCTTTCTCCACCCAAGCAAAGATATCCGCACTATTAGAAACTAGCGTATGGACTATTCATCATAGCACGAAAGTTGTGCCACTATTTTTTGGGGCATCCGATCATAGTGGTCAATGAAGCGCCTCTTTCCAATATTCTCAATAATCTAGAAGCTACCGGATGCGTCTCTCTATGGAGCATTGAGTTATCCCCTCGAGATATCTCGTACGAGAAATGCAAAGCAATTAAATCACAGGTTTTGCCTTACTTCATTACTGAATGGACAGAACTATAATGCGCGAGCCCACCAGACCTCTCTAGTGAATGGACAATGTATTTTTACGGGTCAAAAAGAACGGAAGGATCAGGAGTCCTATTAGTGTCACCTCAAGGCGATAAAATGCGATATGTACTTCGGAGGAGTTTCGCAAATGCATCCAATAACGAACCTGAGTACGAGGCCCTGTTGCACGGTATGCATATGGCCAAAGCTTGCGGTGCAACCCACCTAAAAATATTTGGTGCTTCCAACCTTGTGGCACAACATGCAATGAACAAGTGCGACGTCGTCAGTGACAACATGATCACCTATCGCGATTTGTACAGCATCCTGGAATCTCAATTTGACGGGTGTGAAGTTTCACACATAGGAAGCGCAAGCAATGAAGAGGCTAAAAATTTGGCATAGAGGGTTTCTATGGTTATAGCGCCCAAGGCACATAAAAAGATCAAGCCGCAAAAAGTCTCGGGGGCTTGATACGTTGCTAACGTATCTATAATTTTTGATGTTCCATGCTTGCTTTTATCTACTTTCTTATGTTTTGTTCAACTTTGGAGTACTTTTCATAGACTTTCTTGGACTAACCTATTAACAAGATGCCATAGTGCTAGCTGCCTATTTTCTGCTGTTTTTGGTTCGAGAAAAGTCAGAAAATGAATATTCTCAGAATTGGACGGGACAAAAGCCAAAGTTGATATTTTACCGGAAGACTCACGAAGCCAGAAGACAAGACGGAGAGGGGCCACATGGCGAC
The DNA here is from genome assembly GCA_023614405.1 of Avena insularis. Taxonomy (NCBI): domain Eukaryota; kingdom Viridiplantae; phylum Streptophyta; class Magnoliopsida; order Poales; family Poaceae; genus Avena; species Avena insularis. The sequence goes on along the minus strand of CM042690.1, from coordinate 393,498,055 downwards.
ACACCATGTGGTGGCGTGGGTTCACCCTGGCCGTGCCACCTGGTGGTGTGGGCCCCCTGGCCGCCCATCGACCTTGCCTCTTCGCCTATAAGATGCCTCCCGATGCAAAAACAGTAAGTCGTCAAGCCTCCACCCACGAAAAGTTCCGTAGCGCCGCCGCCACCGAGGGGAGATTCGGGGGACAGAAAGTCCCTGTTCCAGCACCCTGCCGAGACGGGGTAGTGCCCCCGGAGCCATCTCCATCGATCTCCACCACCATCTCCATCACCGTTGTTGATTCCCATGATAAGGAGGGAGTAGTTCTCTCTCGAGGCTAAGGGTTCTACCGGTAGCTATGTGTTCATCTCTCTCTCTATGCATGATCATATTGTGATCATGAGCTTTGTAATCAAGTAGATCTACTTTGCTACTCAAGTGCTTTAATAGATCTCTGCTCTCCCCATGTGTGCGAAAGTGACAGCGTGCACACCATGGTGGCACTTAGCTAGAGATTACAAATACTTGTTATGAGATATATTTGGAGTTAGATGTCTTTATGAAATTGTGGTGTTTGTTGGAACCATCTAGAGCTCAAGGTGACAGTGTGGGGTTATCTAGATGGGAAAAGCGAACTTTGAGGAGTGTTGTTATAGCCCTACCATGGATTAGAGTATCCAACCGGAGAGTAGTTAAGAGTAGTATCATAAAGAGAAGATATTTATATGAGAGTGTTCACTAGTCAAAGTATGATCCCTAGGCCTTGTTTCTAAACATTGAAACACCGTTTGCAACTAGATTTGTTACATGTTTGCTTGCTTCCATCTTTATTTCCGTTTGCCTTTAGTATCTTCCACTCCATCAAGCTATTTTATGGCACCATTACCACTTATAATTATCCATACCACTTGTATGTCACTATCTCTTCGCCGAACTAGTGCACCTATACACCTGACAAGTGTATTGGGTGTGTTGGGGACACAAGAGACTTCTTGTATTTTGATTGCAGGGTTACTTGAGAGGTGATACCTTTGACCACTTCCTCCCTGAGTTCGATAAACCTTGGGTAATCCACTTAAAGGAAACTTGCTGCTGTTCTACAAACCTCTGCACTTGGAGGCCCAACAACTGTCTACAAGAATAGAAGTGCGTAGACATCAAGCTATTTTCTAGCGTTGTTGCCGCGGAGGTAAGGTAAAAGGTACTCACATCCTCCGGTGTGAGTGCTCGAAGTTATTTCCTTTAGATTCTGCAATTTTGTCTTTTATTTTCTTGTTTTCACTAGTTAGGCTTAATGGAAAACAACAACAAAATTAGAGAGCTTTATTGTATTTATCTTGAGTTAGGACATGAAGTGTTTGAAGAGAAAATTAAAAAACCTATGGAACTTTATTTGCATGCTAATAGCAATGTTGTTAGTATGAATTCTTTGGACACCATTATTGCTAATGCTATGGAAAAGTCTAAGCTTGGGGAAGCTAGTTTTTATGAAAATGATCTTTTTAGTTCTCCAACTTTGAAAGATAGCTATTCTATTACTATTGATGATACCAAACCTCCAGTATATGATGATTACAATGATGAATATGATATTTTCAGTCCACGTACTATTGAGGAGAAAATTAATTATGATTACAATATGCCTCCTATATTTGATGATTATGGTGATGAGAATAATAATGATAGCTATTTTGTTGAATTTGCTCCCACTACAATTAATAAGAATGACTATGCTTATGTGGAGAGTAATAATTATTATATGCATGTGTCTCATGATAAGAATGTTTTATGTGATAGTTATATTGTTAATTTTATTCATGATGCTACTGAAAGTTATTATGAGAGAGGGAAACATGGTCTTATGTATCTCAACAATATTAAGTTTCCCCTCTTTATGTTGAAAGTCTTGAAGTTGCACTTGTTTTGCTTTACTATGTTTGTTGTTTTGTGCTTTCATGACTTGTTTCTTTACAATATTCCTATGCATAGGAAGTGGGTTATACTTAAATGTATTTTGAACTTGCTTCTTGATGCTCTCTTTTACTTAAATTCATATTTCTTATGTGAGCATCTTTTCAAACTATCATGCCTAACTTAAAGGCGTTAAAGAAAAGTACTTATTGGGAGTTAACCCAAAAGTTTTAGATGAGTCTTGGTAACCGCTCCTTATCCTTTTTATTTGCTTTTTGTGCCAAGAGTAACCTCTAATGAGAGAGAAGTAATGATTGGGAAAGTTGCTGTCCCGAAACAAATTTCTGTGCTTCACCATAAAAATTCATGTAAAATCTCTGTACGTCCTTTTGAGGCGTGAATTTTTGTGCTTCTTCCCCAGGTTGTTGTCTAACTTTCTTTAGTTCAACACTTTTCGATTTGAGCAACATAAGGTCTTCGAAAAAATTCGTCTTTACCTGCTGGTCTATTTTGACAGATTTCTGCCATTATTTGCATTTGCTTCTTGTTGGTTACTTTTTGAGTTCTTTTGGGGAATTGAGCTTTTTGAGGGAAGTTCTACAGTAGATTATGTTTTAATAGAAGTTTTATTGGAGTTGGAACTAAACCCAAAGACTTATTATCTTGAGTGCACTAATGTTGCTAATAAAGATTGTGTGAAGTTTTGTATGAAGGAAAAATTTCAGGTGTATGGAAGGAATGAGTAACGAGATGAAGGATGGACTAAAGCTGAAGCTTGGGGATGCCCAAGGCATCCCTTCTTCATCAATAAAAATCCCAGGTTTCTTCCAAAAACTTTATTTTTATTGTTTCATGCACAGTTGTGTTGTTCTTGGAGCATCTTCTTTTTCGTTTTCGTTTTGGTTTTTCATTTTCTTGGTTTTCTTAGTTTGCTGAATAAATTGGTTGGACCCCCTATTTCATACATTGGTTTTCAAATAGTTTGGTTTGGATTGGAAAAGAGTAGGAAAGTTCATGCTTAAGTGGTAAAGAGAACTTGTTTTTGACAGTGGCCTATGCTTTGTCATTCCATGCTTGATATTGTTTTGGCTTTATGCTTAGTATTCTTTGCTGTAGCATGACTTGTTATAAACAATTGAGATTTCTTAATGTGCCTTGGAAGAATCATGCATTGTTTTAGCATATTAAAGCATAGTATGGTGGTATTCTCCTTTGATGCTTTATTTGGGTTGACTTGGCACATGCTCACACCATGTTATGACTATCCCAAATGACCATAGCCTTTATGATCCTTTAGTTTTCGACTTGTAGTATCACTTTATGCTTTAATTAATGATGTTTTGTCGCTTTGCATGATTATGGTCATTATTGCTCTCTTAGTTGGTTGTTCCCAGTCTTTTGCTAGCCTTCATAACCAAGTATGAGTTCCACTCATGCATCCAACTCCAAATAAAACCAAGTTATTCCAAAGAGTCCACCATACCTACCTACTAGCATTTGCTATTCCAAGTATATTCATGTTTTTATCTACCTTCCGAATTAAACTTGTTATGAGAAAACTAGTGATTAAAGCTCTCACGAACTTGATAGCACACTTTACTTTTCTTGCCCTTAATAAACTTGAAACATTGTGTCGTCTATGTTGTATATGCTTGCACTTATATGTTGGGGATTAGCAGAACCATGTTGTCATGGGGAACACTTTCAACATTGCACTTGTACTTTGTACCTAGTTGATATCATGCTCTTTTGTCTATGGATGTCGTCGGTGTGAAATGAAAGGGGAGCTTGTAAGTCCATGGAGTTATGTATATTTGTTAGAGAAATGCCTGGGCTGCCGGTCTAATCCATGCTGTCATGGTGGAAACCTGCAGCGTAACCATAATGAGCTGTCTATGAAGCATTCTTCTTATCAAAAAAGATATAGAGAATGAGAAAAAGAAGATATGAGAAAAGAGAGAAAAAAACACCATTTTCCCATGGTAAATAAGAAGATTGCTGAGATGCTCGTTGTCTGCTTGCCTTGTCATTTTGATATGGGGATTCTTCCGTATAATCGGGCAAGGGGTACCGCATTGGCGGTTCTCTATGATACACATGTACTTACTATGACAAGAACTTATCGGTAGCTAAACTTGAGTACCATGAGGAGCGGCCCTCGTGTTCAAGGGACATGAGGTTTCCAACTTATACTTTGTCAAGCATATACTCCATAGTTTGTTCACTTTAACCTTAAGCACTTCAATATACTTATGATAGGGGCAATGAGAGCTGAAAGCTAATAAGTATCATAATTTTTGGAAGCTCTTTATGAAACTTGAATCCCTACTTCCTTCTATGAAGGCCTTTCTTTTACTTTTATGTTGAGTCTCCACCTTCTATCTTTATGCACCTACTTTGAGAGCATAGTGGCCATTCTTAGTTTAATGTGCATTGTCCCAAGACTTGTTGATTGATGCATAACTTTGATATTGCTTGTTCTTAAACTACTTGTATCTAGTCACCCTTATGAACTTTGAAGGTGTCCTATGCATTTATGTTTTGCTACACTATGAGGGACAAGCTGAATACCATTCTCATTATCCTTTCTATATGTGAAACAAACAAACGTCTTGCAAAGCATTGTTATTCATGATCTTTTGTTTGTGCCTTTTCATGTTGCAACATAGTTGCTATGTCTTATTGCTAGAACTTTATCTTTCATGCTATGTTAAAGTACTATGATTCCAGCTATCAATGTTTTACAAATACTTGATCAAGTTTATGATGGTGCATGTCACCTCAAAAATTATTCTTTCTTTTTATCACTTACCTACTCGAGGATGAGCAGGAGTTAAGCTTGAGGATGTTGATACGTTGCTAACGTGTCTATAATTTTTGATGTTCCATGCTTGGTTTTATCTACTTTCTTATGTTTTGTTCCATCTTTGGAGTAATTTTCATAGACTTTCTTGGACTAACCTATTAACAATATGCCACAGTGCCAGTTGCCTGTTTTCTGCTGTTTTCGGTTCCAGAAAAGTCAGAAAATGAATATTCTCGGAATTGGACGGGACAAAAGCCAAAGTTGATATTTTACCGGAAGACTCACGGAGCCAGAAGACGAAACAGAGAGGGGCCACAGGGCGGCCACAACATGTGGTGGCGTGGGTGCACCCTGGCCGCGCCACCTGGTGGTGTGGGCCCCCTAGCCGCCCACCGACCTTGCCTCTTCGCCTATAAGATGCCTCCTGATGCAAAAAAAAAACCCTAAGTCGTCAAGCCTCCAGCCACGAAAAGTTCCCCAGCACCGCCGCCACCGAAGGGGAGATTTGGGGGACAGAAAGTCTCTGTTCCGGCATCCTGTCAGGATGGGGAACTGCCCCCGGAGCCATCTCCATCGATCTCCACCACCATCTCCATCACCGTTGCTGATTCCCATGATGTGGAGGGAGTAGTTCTCTCTCGAGGCTAAGGGTTCTACCGGTAGCTACGTGTTCATCTCTCTCTCTCTATGCATGATCATATTGTGATCATGAGCTTTGTAATCAAGTAGATCTACTTTGCTACTCAAGTGCTTTAATAGATCTCTGCTCTCCCCATGTGTGTGAAAGTGACAGTGTGCGCACCGTGGTGGCACTTAGGCTAGAGATTACAAATACTTGTTATGAGTTATATTTGGAGTTGGATGTCTTTATGAAATTGTGGTGTTTGTTGGAACCATCTAGAGCTCAAGGTGACAGTGTGGGGTTATCTAGATGGGGAAAGCGAACTTTGAGGAGTGCTGTTATAGCCCTACCATGGATTAGAGCGTCCAACCGGAGAGTAGTTAAGAGTAGTATCATAAAGAGAAGATATTTATATGAGAGTGTTCAGTAGTGAAAGTATGATACCTAGGCCTTGTTTCTAAACATTGAAACACCACTTGCAACTAGATCTGTTACATGTTTGCTTGCTTCCATCTTTATTTCAGTTTGCCTTTAGTCTCTTCGACGCCATCAAGCTATTTTCTGGCACCGTTACCACTTATAATTATCCATACCACTTGTATTTCACTATATCTTCGCCAAACTAGTGCACCTATACACCTGACAAGTGTATTGGGTGTGTTGGGGATACAAGAGACTTCTTGTATTTTGATTGCAGGGTTACTTGAGAGGGGATACCTTTGACCACTTCCTCCCTGAGTTCGATAAACCTTGGGTAATCCACTTAAGGGAAAACTTGTTGATGCTCTACAAACCTTTGCACTTGGAGGCCCAACAACTGTCTACAAGAATAAAAGTGCGTAGACATCAGGGCTATGCCAGCACACGAAAATATAGAAGAAGTCCTTAAGGAAGAGCCAGAAGTCGATGAAGTCATGATATTGGGGCCTACATGGATGTAGCCGTACATAGCATATATGGTAAGGGGAGAACTCCACGAGGATGCGATAGAAGCTCGACGAATCACCCAACGGTCAAAAGCATTCGGAATCATCAAGGGAGAACTATATAAAAGAAGTATTTTGAGTATAATACAACGATGTGTTACACCTGATGAAGGAAAGATCATACTCAAGGATATACATGAACGAGTATGTGGTCATCACGCTAGCAGTCGAGCAATTGTTGCCAAAGCATTCTGGTTAGGATTCTACTGGCTGACAGCAGCACAAGGTGCAAAATACATCGATAGAACGTGTGAACCATGTCAGATATTCGCAACAAAACTTGGTGCATCTGCCGCTAAATTAAATCCCATACCTCTTTCTTGGCCCTTCACTCAATGGGACTTGACATGGTAGGTAAACTTCACAAGTCATCCCCAGGAGGACACGTCTTTTTGCTAGTGGCAGTCGACAAAATCACCAAATGGATTGAAGCAATGCCGGTCACTAGCCAGGATGTAACTTTGGTTGTGAATTCCTCAAATCAATAGTGTTCCAATTTTGCGTATCAAATAGCATCATGACTGATAATGGAACTAACTTCACCTCCAATTTATTCAAGTAGTACTACGAGGAGATGGGTATAAAAGTAAACTATGCATCAGTTTCTCACCCGCAAACCAATGGGCAAGTGGAAAAAGCCAATGGCCTCGTAATTTCTAGTCTTAAGAAAAGATTGCTAGCAACACTCGACAGAGCAGAAGGATCATGGTTGATGAGTTACCGTCTGTTTTGTGGAGCCTGTGCACCACTCCAAATAATTCTACACAAGAAACACCTTTCTTTCTAGTCCACGGTGTTGAAGTCGTCCTTCGAGTCGAAGTAACTCACGAATCTCCACGGGTCACTGAATATGATGAGGAAGAGTCCAGGGAAGCACTTAAAGATGATGTTGATGCACTTGATGAAGCTCACGATGTTTCTTTACAAAGGGCCAATGTATATTAGCAGAACTTGCGCAACTACCACAGCTGACGACTGCATCCTAGGTCCTTTGTCGTAGGGGACCTAGTTCTTCGCCTAAAGCAATATGGTCACCGTAAACTGGAGTCACCTTGGGAAGGGCCTTACATTGTTACAGAGGTTATCCACGGAGGAGCATATCGGCTTCAATAAAAGAAGACAGGAGTCAAATACTCAAATTTGTGGAACGTCGCACAACTACGACATTTTTATGCTTAGAATTTATTCTTTGTAGCAATTTCAATTACAATAAGGCCTACGGCCCGAATTCTTAGCCACAATATTATTCAATAAGGTTAGCAGCCAAGCGAGCATCCCGAAACATGTATCTTCTTCTTCAGGTTTTAAATAAAAGATAAAGTCTCCAAACTCAGATTCCTTTTTTCTACATTGTTTCTTCACCCACGATCGGGGGCTTTATTGTTAAAAAGGTTTATCACAAATAAGACATTCAAAAAAATTGAGAATATCACTTTGATGAAACTAACAAAAGTTATGAGCCTATGTCCTGATGCAGGCATCCAAACATAGCCACGGGGGTTACTCCTAATAGAAAACTATATTGCATAAGGTTCAATATTTTTTGACCCGAAGAAACACTTTCCTGGCCTATGAGTATTACATTAGTGTATCCTCAAAAGGCTACTCCCATTGGGAGCTTCTATAAAGCATCATCTGAGAAAATAAGAAATTGATAAACTTCAGAAATTCCAACAGCCAAACAAGGCAGTCGACAAAAATTATACAAAAATCTCGGATCGCGCCCGATGCGATAAAATTCCAAATGTCGTGTCCACGACATGAAGATAAGACACCAGGATTCGTCTTGTGTGGCCCAGTAATCGCATAAGAATGCGCTCTGCCAGTCAAATTTCCGTATCAACGATACGATGAAAAATCTTGATGGACACGTTGGGTACCCAATATAATAGAACTGGAATTTAGTATTCGATAAGACCTCAACGGCTTAAACTGAATTACACCGGTAAAATTCCGAGTTCAAGCCTGGGGACCTAAATTTGATGTAGGTCTATAGTGTTTTTGCCAAGGAGCAATTACTGATTCCCGATCCGTTGGATGCATCAGGCATGTTGTACCAAATCCCTATAAAGCTAGAAAAATGAAAAATAAAATATCTCATAAAACTACAATCATAAATACTAAAAATATCTTTGAGACTCAACCCAAATCTACGATTCAGATGGAGTCTTGGGCGATACTGACATGGGTATGATTATTTAGGTGCTTATGTTTGGTTACCCTAGTTACATAAAGGCTCACGGCTCATGAAGTCCAAATATGAAGACCTAGGAAGCATCTGATGGAAGTCTTAGTTTGGCTAAATAAGGAAATAGAAACCGACATTGTGTTGGTGTTGTAATCCTGAATATGTAACCTATCTGTATACGGCCCTGAGACCTAGCCTATTATATATAGGCTAGGAGGAGCCAGCGGAGAGGTACCGAAAAATCTCTCGAGCAATCTGTAATAACCATGGGAATTGCCAAGGTTACTAGACGACTTCGACTCCCTTGTTTGTCTGACATCCTATGAAATCCCCAGCGTTCTCTTTTCCTCAAAACCCTAAGTCCATAACCATGGGCATTGCCAAGATTACCCCTCATCACACATTATTTAACAAGCAAAGAATACACCAATAACGTGTATATCATCTATATACCTATGCTGGACTTTTCCAGTCTTTTTATTTACTGTCAAATATTTACTAGATTCTCTTTCAGCATTTCCTTTTCCTTTTCAAAAGAATATATCAACATGAATAGTGGTGCCATACACATGACACATAGTCCAAAGCATGTTAGTCAAACACTAATATCCTTCAATTTTCACTTTTGATGTAGATCACCATCATCAAATGTTTGGTGTTCTTCCAAATTTCATTCCTTTTAGTAATCATTTTAATGTAGTAAACATTTTACCTACATCTTTTATCCATCCTTATCATGGCAACATTCATGATCGAGCTACTATAGCTTATAAAGGTGAATCGTGAATATAATGTTAGTTCCTAAAACCTTTTTGGGAGATCAGGACGCCTAGCATCTCCAACCTTCACAAATTCTCATACTATATGAGAACATGTATCTTACTAAAATTATATTCTATCATATTGTAACCAAACATTGCTTTAGATATCACAATATCTACTATAAATCATGTGTAACACCCTCAGAATCGGCCCTATGCAAGTTTCAGCGATTCCCGCCAAACCCGCATAGAAACGATTCAAAGGTGCCCACCAGGCACTTTCGTGCGGGTGGAAAACGAAGTAATAACATTACACAACAGTCCTCGATGGGACCCACAGAACAGATATATACAACGACGACTCCATGAGTCAAGAATGCAGATATACCATACAAAGATCCAAATCACCTTGAAAACGATCTGGCGTCCGAGTGCGGACAAGATGCAAATTGAGCTAAGAGCCACGAAGAATAACCAATGGCGTCCATAACCCTGCCGAGCCAAGCCGGAAGGTAACCACGCTAACGACGCCGATCTCAAAACCTGCTTAAACAAAAAGGTGCCGACAAAGGGCAAAGGAAAAAGAGAGAGCGGTCGATCTTGAGGCAAGACAGCGAGGCTAATTCGGCGGTCCTCGCCTACAAAGGTATGGTGGATGAAGCGGTAAAGATGCACTAAACAACCTATAGAGACTCGATACAAATAGCGGCTATCAGAGAGGGGTAAGAAAGACCTATTCGGAACCAACCTGATACTACACCAAACATACCCCTCCTGGGCTTTCCCCCTCGAGACCAAACGAGGAAGTCAACCGAGGAACTCACACAGTTGGCAGTTTTATTTATTCAGTTATCGTTGTAGCAATTACTAGTCAGGTACAGATAGTCATCCTGATAAAATAAGCAGTGGGCAGTTTTAGTTAAACATTCCGTTGTAGTTACAACACTTACTAGTCAGATATAATTGTCCTGAGGAATCCCAAAACCCAGCAGTTGTTGGCACTTTTATCATATTCCATTGGAGTTGCAATACTTACTAGGCAGGTATAGTATGACACAGATCACCACAGATCCACCAGATGCTGGCATTTTTATTATCCATTCCGTTATAGTTGAATCTGATTACTAGTCATATCGGATACAAGTCAATTTATAACAGTAAACTTTAGTTATAGTTGTCTATGATCGAGAAACTGTGCTCCAAGTCGTCCATAACCGCGGACACGGCTTTCAGAAAGTTTTAACCCTGCAGGGGTGCACAAATAGCAACACACACTCGATCAACCTCGGAAAAACCAAATCAAAACCCAACGAGGCCTTCACGACAAAGCAATCACAAGATTCAGAAATATTTCAGGGGGCCACCCCTTAAAGCAGACCCGCAACGAAGCCGGCCGGCTCCGAGACGGACTTAAGGTTGTGGAGGCGGCTGTAAACGACTGGGATCCCGAAAGTGTGGCTGGGCTTGTCGATACAGCGAAATCGGGCCACGATCCTAAACAGTACAGGTGCTCCTCGCATAATCGTAAATAAAGCAGTAAAGCATGGCATAAGTACAAGATAGTAACAAAACCTCAAACTAGTTTGTGGCCCCAAGAAATAAGAATGAATCAAGCTCTGGCTGAGGGGGGTCCATAAGCCTCCCGGATGTGGATAGCGTGAAAATTCAAGGAACAGGAATCAAGTACTCGGGGTCCTACGGGACACAAGTGGACGGTTAACAACCAAATAACATCTATTGCCCACCTGTGCCTCTGCATTTACCTACTTCAATTTTAGTTATTAAACAGTAATTAAAACCATGATCATCTCCAACATTAAACATGCGGCAATACTCCAACAACTGTGATACTTGACGACACACAACATCACTTGAGCAAGCGACTACGACGCGCAGGTCCAACTATCTACCAAGCAACCGGTAATAGGATGTGTCCAAGGCAATATAAGGCTGCAAGGGATATCACGGGCACGAAAGCTAGAGCATCATAACGAGATAGCAATAGATCAACAGGAAGGAATAAATACTATAAAAGTAAGATAGGTAGAAAGGAGATGCTACTTTGAAAACATTGCGAAGGTTCATCCAAGATCGGTGAGCTCACATCAACTCAACGGCCTTATCCGCGAAGAAGCAAAACACTAGAATAAACACCGGATGCACTATTTAATACTACGGCAAAAGATCGGGCATGATGCATGTATGATGTATGACATGGCAAAGATGCGATGCAATTAGGCAATATTAAGCGGAACCGAGGGTCCCGACAATTTATTAATAGGTGTGTTTAGGTACCCCACAATTTAAATGTTGTCTTAACAAGGCAAAAGATAGGACCGGTTCGCTACACCAATTTAAATGAGGCCAATATAGGACTAGATTCGCCCGCATATGGCCCCATATTTAATTATGAGATGAATCGGCATAATGCCCCCAAACCACATGATATGCATGCGAGATGAACAATTTAATATACAACAATTTGATATTACATTTATAAAATAGGGCTCGAGAAAGGGGTCACACATGAGGTCGAAGGTCTTGGGGGTTCGGGGGTTCGACGGGGATCGGGCTCGCATCCGGGAAGAAGGACTTGGCGGTCTTAGGATCCGGGGCTCGCTTCCGGGAAGGAGAACTTGTCGCATCCGCGGTCGTCGGGTCATGTCGGCGGTCTTGTCGTCCAGGTAGAAGACCTAGTCGTTCTGGATCGCTTGACGTCCGTGAAGGAGACCTTCTGGGTTCGATGCCTCCGAGTGTCTTCATGTACAACCTTCGACATCCTTGGAATCGAGACGGTCTTGTCGGCGAGGATATCTTGGCGTGCCGAGGTTCTCGGTGGAATCGGCCTTCGGATCCGCGGGGGAGAAGAGCGCCGGGTGCGGTCTTCGGATGCACTTATACTCGGTGCGGGGGTCTTGATAGCGCCGACGGGATCTAAACAAAAGTCTGGTACTGCGAGCGAGGGGTGAGGACACTGCCTTGATACAACAGCACAAGAACACCAGCGCATACACGCCGCAGACGCGAAGCGAGGCTCGGTCCCGGCGAACTGTTGGCGAGCTTACCAGCGCTGTAGAGGAGGTGCCCAGACGGTCGGCTCAGTCCTTTGGCGCGGGTGGAAGGACGGCGAGGTCGACGCCACGAGGGGGCGAGGCCAGCGAGTGACGCTGCACCGGGTGGAACGGCCACGGCGACCTGCAGGACGCGCCCGACAGGGAGGTGAGGGCGTCAGCGGCGAGCAGGAGGTGGGCCTCGCGCGGGGAGGCGGAGAAGGTGGCCGGCAGCCGGTCCCAGGCGACAGTAGAAGCAGAGGAGGTCACGGCCAGCCGGAGCGGCTCAATGGGCCGACGCGAAGAGGCGGTAGGGGATGGCGGCAGCGAGAGGAAGAGGCGAGCTCGGTGGCGGGCCTCAGCTCGGCGGAGGTGAGCCGGAGGCGGGCAAGGGGAGGGTCGCGGCGTCGCAGGCAGCGGCCGAGGGAGGCTCGAGCGCGGCGACGGGGAGAGAGAGGAGCGATCGGGTGAGAGGTGGGGCCAGGCGGGGAACAGGGGCCGCGGGATCCCGAGGTGGGGAGTGGGGCTGGCGAGCTGCCGACGGGTGGGGCCAGGAGCGATGTGAGGAGCGGGGTCGCGGGCGTGAGTGCGTGCTGCTGCCAGGATGCGTGCGTGTGGAGGTTGAGTGGGTCGGGTCCAGGGGAGAGGGCCGGTGGGATTAGGGTGAGGTGGCGGGCACTGGTTGGATGGGGATTGGGCTAGGGGAGACGTGGCGAGCCGTGGTTGGCCGGGGTGAGGTGGAGGGGGCTGGGTAGGTTAGGGATAGGTGGGAAAAGGGTTTAGGTTAGGCTGGTTTTGGGTGATATTGGGGGTGGCCGGCTAGGTCGTATCGACCCGGTTTGGCTTCCCCCCAAAAATAAAATAAAATATTTTATTATTCAAAACGGGGCTTTTGAAATCCATTGCCAGACAAAACAAAATAATCCGGAGAACCGGGTTTCAATTTGAAATAAAGAGGGAGGTAAATAGAAAACAAAAATATGTTTTTCGAAAATAGTTTCAGACAAACAAATGCATGATGATGACGATGCTCAAATGCAATGTGGCATGATGACATGAGCACGCGGTTATGACGATGCAATGCACAAAAACAATGCGATTTTCTAGTAGTGGTTTTGGCGGGATGCCACATCATGGTTTCTGAAATAGTTTTCAGCTCCTAGATAATGTTGATATTTAAACAAATTTTCAATATCAAGAATCATAGAGGCAAGCATGATACTTAGATACTAATGCTAGAATTTGTTACTCTTGATTCAATAGAAATTATTGAATTTCATGGAGTAAATGAGGTTTTGCTAAAAGTTTGCAATAGTACTTTAAACTTTAGATTGACACTCATAAAACAATACGATTACAGCTCGTAAAGTAAAATTCTAGAATCCTATAATTATATTATCTCACTTATAGCTAAACACAAGGTAGTAAGCGAATGCCAGTAACTACAACGAACCATGCAAATTTACTTCGATTCAGTTTATGATAAATTGAGTTCAACTTTAATCATATTACTATGTGACTCCTGCTCAAAAATGACATCCCTCTAGTCAATTCTTAGTGATTACACGAACCAAATTCACTACGCCACAACAGATCATCACGAGTGGTGGTGCAGTTCCAATGGCGAGCATCGTATGGGCATCATATCATCCATATGACTCATGATTTACCTTTCGGTTCATGTTCTGAGGCCATGTCTCTACATGCTAGGCTCGCCAAGTAAGAACCTTAGTACTCGCGTGTGTAAAACTGTCTTACACCCGTCGTATGCGAACGTAGAGTCTATCACACCCGATCATCATGTGTTGCTTCGAAACGACGAACTTTCTTAACGGTGCATACTAAGGAAGAACATATTATTATCTTGATATTTAGTAGGAGGGATCATCTTATAATGCTACCGCCAAGTTCTAAGCTAGACATAAGCAAAATAAGATGCAAACAAACATGATATGCATAAAGTGATATGATATGGTTCTTGCACTTGATCACTATCATGTGCATCATGGTATGATATATATCATTCCATTTGTGTAGCACTAAGGTCTATGGTGATCCCACTTTGTTATAATTCCCGAGAGTGTCTCACCATACTAAAATTATAATAAAATTATAACACTTACCATATCATGACACAAGCCTAGCAAAAATAAAACTAGATGCTTCAAATTTATCATTTGCATATTTTACGTGGCTTTGGGCTTTCGAAGATAAAATCGATCTTACCTACAAACAAGGAACCAAAATGATGATAATCAAATAATAGCAACCTGTTATAAATTAGATATCAACTATAGTGGGAGAGACAGACACCTGCTAGCCACTTATGCAAAACTAGTTGCATGTTAAGCGTGGAATAGGTCTCATGTGCGAGGACATGTAAAGTTTGTCTGGGCTGCTTCATCCCACTATGCTGCTAATATCCAAAATATATGAAGAATGCAATAACATGACCATCAGCGCCCACATATTCATATGTGTTCTAACCATACAAAGCATCTACGCATAGACATAGCTCTGATACCACTAATGGGGTTCGTTGCATAGAAAACAAAAAAAAATCCTACAGTTGCAACCACCAAGATCATATCTAGGAGATACATGTAACGGATTCAAATGGACTCACCCTCGAAAATCGTAACGTGGTACAACATTCCCGCAAACAAACATGGTTGTTATAGAGTGCACACTACCATCCTCAAGGACATGCAGACGATTAGCGCCTCCGTAATCGTTCACACATACGATGTGCCGACGACTCCTGTCTCTTGCTCCATGTTGGGCAGCGGAAGTAGTGGATCTCCAGGAACTCCAGAATCACTACGGTATGGTAGAGGTGGTGGAGGGGAAGATGTCGAGTAGGGCTTTTCCTAAGCACCTTTCTCTTGGCAATGGACAAAGCTAGCAAAGGGGGGAAGATGCCATCCAAAGGGCATATGAGAGGAATGGTGAATGAGTGAGATGAGAGGAGCAGGAGGAGGGGGCCTTTTATAGGTGAGGGGGAGCCCAAGAGGGCATGCTGCACAACCATATGGCTGCCCCCACCTCTTCCCCAATTATATGGGTTGACACTCCACTCACATCAATATAGCTCCACTCATCTTCCATTTAATTTCCACTCAAAAATAAAAGGTCTTTCAGTTAAAGCGCTTTAATTCTCTTGTTTAATGAAAATCAATTTAATGAACACTTCATTTAATGAGTAATTCATTTAATGAACACATTAACATTTTGATCCCTTGATTTGTTTTGATTCAGCAGATTCGACAGAACAAATTCCTGCGATGTCCATTATCTTCTCCTGTGTTCCCATCCACTCAGCTGCGTAGACTAACCTTAAGTGTGTCACCCAATAGGTTTGAGAACTATCTAGACATGATCTAGACTTTCTCCGATCAATAATTATTAGCGGGATCTAGAGATCTATAATGACTCCCACTAGTTCCATGAAAATCGAATGATCGTCTGGACCTTTTTCACTGTAATCAAATTCTTTTTATTTCACAATACTTGTCCGAGATTCAATCACTCTGTATCATCCATACCTTGTTTCTCATTCTCGAGAAGTACTCCTTTTATCGTTCCTGTGATATAACATTCTAGTGATCAAATCACTTGCTTGGAAGCTCTATCAATGTGATGTCGTCGAGAGGGCCCTGAGTATATCTCTCCATCATCTGGATGGACAAATCCCACTCTTGATCCACGAGCCTAAACTAACACTTTACAAGTACCCAAAGACACCTTTATAATCACCGAGTTACAAAGTGACGTTTGATTTAATAAAAGTACCTTTCTGGTGAAAGTGGTTGACGTGATCTCATGGTTTAAGGACACTGAGTTACTAAGAATGTGATAAAAATATATCTTGATGACATGATCGTATTGCTACATCTACTGTGGGTGACTGTTCATCATATCATTCTCCAATGATATGACCCTATTATTAACAACATCCAATGTTTATGATCAGGAAACCTTGATCATCTGTTAATCAACAAGCTAGTATTAAGAGAGGCATTACTAGGAACCTTTTATGCCTATAAATCACACATGTATTAATATTTCCTCTTAACACAATTATAGCATAAAAATAAACATTTATCACAAACATGGAATAAGATAATAACCACTTTATTATTGCCTCTCGGGCATATTATTCCTTTCAACGGCGACGTCTTTCTTTCTTCTTTTAGCATTTCAATACATACAAAAGAGCCCAGTGTTAGACATAGAATCAAATAGTATTCATTGTAATTCATAGGCTTTTATTCCTCTTTACTTTGTTTCCTTCTTTGGGCCTCCATGCATGGTGTTAGACACCACTGTTTTAGTCTCCTTGTATGGCCCACTGATGGGGCTATTACAGCATCAATTTAACACGCAACCGATGCCCTCAATAGGTTATGATTGTTTACACCAACACGGGGGCCATCAACACCAACATCAGTAAGGTCATCCACCTCGACATGACCATGGTCGACGTCCCCAAGGAAAAGGAGGCCATGGGCGTGGGCGTGGTAATCGTGTCCCCTCCCCCGTCCAAGATGTCACATGTCAGATCTGCAAGAAATATGGGCACCCCGCTAGTGAGTTTTGGTTGTGCTACGGCGATTACAACCATGATGATGATTCACACCATGAATATAAAGGTACTGACATTCCCCCTTATGGAATGGATACCAATTGGTATGTGGACTCAGGTGCCACAACTCACCTCACCAACGAGTTGAGCAAGCAACACAAGGGACATGATCAAATCCACATGACTAGTGGTCAAGGTATGGCAATTAAACAGGTCGGTTATTCGATTATCCATACCCCTCATAATTATGTTCATCTTCGCAATATTCTTTGTTGGGGATACGCTAAATGGGTATCACATTTGCATGTCTCTAGTCTGGCTAACCCGGGTGGCCCATAGTTGGTAGCATGGCCCATGGCCTGTTGGGCAGCCTAGTTAGACAGATCCAAAAGGGAGGCCCATGTTGGATATAGGAAGGCTACATAGGAGTCACCGACATACTCGGAGCCTTGGAGTACAAGACACGAATACTAGTTAGTATTAGTCTAAGACTCGATAACTTGTCCGGCAAGGTCCTTTCCCTGTAACCCTAGGTTCTGGTGCCTTTATAAACCGGACCTGTGGGAGCCTTTAGGGCATAATTCATAACACCCTCGCACAGCGAACCAATCTCTATAACTCGGTGTATTGCCATTATAGTGATTTATAGCAGGAGTAGAGTTCCGCCACCATTGTGAGACTTGAACCTAGGTAAGTTGTGTTACCTCGTACCCGCAAACTCTCTGCCTTATCCCATGTCTCTAAACACACTCTGTGAGGACCCCTCCATGGCGTACTAGTCGGCAATACCACGACAGTTGGCGCCGGCCGTGGGGCAAGTGGCACTTCGAGCTCTACACCTGGGGGGTCCAAGCTCTTCGCGGGAATTAGCGACACCATGGCCATTGGGCGCGTCCTCTTCTTTGGTAACGTCCCGATCGTCCCTCCCTACGAATTCTGGCTCCCGACAAAGATGAACCCTACCCACTGCTCCGTCATCCCAGTCAGAGACATCCACATCTTCATCAGCGAAACCGAATTGGGTCCTAGCTTCCAGGAAGTCGTAAACTCGTCAAGGCCCGCATGGACCGCCTATAGGTAGGATACGTTCGCGGAAGAATCTGTGCCATATCTCTCTCTAGAGTATGAAAGCTCAGGTTAGGAAAATTCAAGGCCCACCCAAACCGCCCCTATGCAGGATATAATGGTGGAAGGACCCCGCGGATCCGCTTGGCTTCCCCGAGCGTTAGAGATGCAGAGGTGGCACTTTGTCGGTGTTGTCACCATCTTCAATATGGCCAGATGCATTCAGAGGGAAGGAGAATCTCACTGTGAATACCTCGCTAGATGGATGAGGGTAAGAGAAATCCTGGAAGGTGACCGTGCTGATGAACTTGTCTACCACTTCGTGGAAGGGCTCACGCCCGCAATGCTCCTTCAGCATACACTCCGAAGGCGGCAGGCCGCCGGCCCGCTCGCCCTTGGTGAGATGGTCGCAATTGTCAACGACTACGCGGACACCCAGGAGAACACCGAGGCCATGCCTGGTCCCGAAGTCGTAGCAAACAGCAACAACGGCCCTCCACCATCCCCCTCCACCTCCGTCGTCAACAACACTGAAGCCAACTCCGACTCAGTGCTAGACGCACTATACACCGACATCAACATGGATGGCGGTGGATCGGATGCTAACCCAGAGGAATACGATGCTGTTATGAGGGAGATCGAGAAGGAGGACCACACCAAGAAAGCCACCACGTCCCGCCAGGTTCTAGTCGCCATCGGGAACATGATGGAAGAAGACAGATAGGAACCGAACCTAAAAGAGCTCCGCCCATGCCTGCGCTTACCAAAGCCGTGGCAACAAAGAAGGCCGCCGACCCTCCAGATCCAGCCAAAGCCATGCCTCCTCCGGTTATTCCCCCGTAGCAGGCACAGGAACTCAATACAGGCCCCGTACTGCCAAGCAACCAAATCTGCTACCACCCCTACCATCAACGTCGGCAGCTGGCAACCCATTGGTTACTCACACCGACAAGATGGTGTACAGTCCACTGCTTGTCGAGCCCATTACCGTCGCCCATATCCATAGTGTTACAGAACTCGATGAGAAACATGCAGAAATCCTCGTGGAGGCCAAGTGCATTGCAGAACAGGGAGCCTAGCTGGACAAAGACTTTGCCAAAGCGCAGCAATCCATCAAGGCGGCAAGAGCAGTGGAAGCTGAATACAAGTAGTTGTTGTTGAAGCACAAGCCAAATAAAGCACCAGATCATGTTGTCGAAGACCCCGTCGTTCGACGCATGTTGGGATGGGACGCATACAAACCGGAAAAGGCCACCCCATAATTTATTTAGAGGGGAAGCAGGTGATGCCAACTCCCGCCCTCAACATGGTCGTCACCAAGACCATCCTAGAGCAGGATAGGTTGCCAGAAGCGGTGGCTCAGGTCTATGACCTCATAGCCAAGGCTTGCAAGCAGCAGGAGAAGGTCACCTTGCAAAGGCTTGAGTCCAATCCGGAGCTTTTCCAGTCAACACTAAATAGCCGCTGAAGCCCAAGATCTCCGCGTGACGAAGGATCCCATACAGGCTCCATGGAGCGAAGGTGGAGGGATGCGCATAACAGGGTTGACGCCATACCCATATATTTCGACAAGGGAGAGAAGGCTCGCCCTCATCAATCGTCGCCACCCCCGCTATCCCGAGGTCACAAGGAACAACATCCGTGTGCACAAGCATGCCACCTCCAAGGCATCCCCAGGTCAGCATCATCATACGCGACTAGGGTGAGCAACCTCGGCATGGCGGAGAGCGCAACGGCAATGAAGGACATAGGAGAAGATCCCACAAGGAAGTACCACGTCCGACAAGAAGTCGTGACAAGTGTGAGGACTGGCATGGAGGGAGCAGCAAGAAGGTTAACCCACCGCCGCCACCGCTATTATCGCCACCCAGTAGCCATCATGGCATAGGATATGGAGGATCCCAAGGATCACACCACAATTCTCCTCCCCATGACGGAAAAGGGAAGTAACTGTAGCCGTACGATGCACGTTCACGGCTAGACAAGATCCAAGAAGCACGGGAGCTCCCATACCTAGGGCCACGTTGTTTTGGACCGGTAATACGGGCCACAACTTACCCCAAGGGTCACCGGATCGACAAGACCATCAAGCCCTATGATGGCACTGTCAGGCCAGTTATATGGTTGCAGGACTATGATGGCTCAATATATCTCGAGCTCGTTGGGAACCCCAAGAGGAAGGTATGATGAGCACAGCAGCAAGTTTCCCTCAGTTATGAAACCAAGGTTATCGAACCAGTAGGAGCAAGGAAACAACCCCAAGATGTTGCTACCAACTTGGAATCCTGCACAACACAACCACAGAACTTTGCCCCAACTTACAGTGAGGTTGTCAATCTCACCGGTTGCTGAAAACAAAGGATTAAACGTATAGTGTGGAAGATAGTAATTGCTTGCAGAAAGTAAATAGTAAACAATAAATAGTAGATCGTATATCAATGGTAAAAGAATGGACCAGGGTCCATAGTTCACTAGAGGTGATTCTCCTTAAGATAGATAGCATGTTGGGTGAACAAATTACAGCGGGGCAATTGACAGATTTGAGAAAGCATACAATGCATATACTAGACATCTTGACTCCTATGAGATTTGATTGGGCATTACAACATTATACATAGACCGTAATCCAACTACATCTATGACTAATAATCCACCTTCAGGTTATCATCCGAACCCCCTCCAGTATTAAGTTACAAGCAACAGATAATTGCATTAAGCAAAGTGTGTAAAGTAAACAATACGATTGTCCCATGGACAAAGGATTACTATTTTCTCCCTAGTAGCAACAGTACATCTACAACCTTAGAGATTCATGTCACTTCCCTAGATTACTAGAGGCATGAACCCACTATCGAGCATAATTACTCCCTCTTGGAGTTGCAAGCATCTACTTGGCCGAGATAGTTACTAACAACAGAAAGCATGCAAGATCACAAATAACATAGACATGATAGAATCAATAATCAATCTGAAATAGCATCTCAATATCCATCGGATCCCCGCAAACACAACATGTAAGATTACAAATAGATGATATTGATCATGAACAGAGCTCACAAGATCTAAACATGATAGCACAAAGGAGGAGAACCAACCATCTAGCTACTACATGGACCCATAATCCAAGGATGAACTACTCATGCTTCACACCGGAGGCAGTCATGGTGATGAAGAAGGCCTCCAGGGTGATCTCTCACCTCTGGCAGGGTGCTGGGAAGAGCTTCGGATCCCCCCTGGTCTAGGGATGGATATGGTGGCGGCTACAGACTCTTCCGTGGATTTCTGATTAGGTCTTTGATCGGGTACTTAGGGTTTTCGTCTCGGGAGGCTCTTATAGGCGAAGGGGCAAGGTTGGTGGAGCACCAGCCCCCCAGTCATGCCGCCACCAGTGTGTGGCATACTGGTGTGCCATACTCTCCCTCCGACTCGTGTGTTGCTTCGGGTAAAATATTGACTTTGGATTTTGTCCCGTCCAATTCCGAGAATATTTCCTTACTAGCTTTTCTAAAACCAAAAACAGCAGAAAACATGCAACTAGCACTATGGCAACTTCTTAATAGGTTAGTTCCAGAAAATGTAGACAAATACCTCAAAGTTTGAACAAAACATAAGAAAGTAGATATAAAACAAGCATGGAACATCATAAATTATAGATACGTTTATGACGTATCAAGCATCCCCAAGCTTACCTCCTGCTCGTCCTCGAGTAGGTAAGTGATAAAAAAGAATAATTTTTGAGGTGACATGCACCATCACAATCTTGATCAAGCTATTTCTAAAACATTGATAGCTGGGATCATAGTACTCTAACATAAACATGAAAGACATAGTTCTAACAGTAAGACATAGCAATAACTATGTTGTAACATGAAAAGGTACAAACAAAATATTCATGAATAACAATGCTTTGAAAGATGTTTGTTTGTTTCGCATATAGAAAACATAATAAAAATGGTATTCAGCTTGTCCCTCATGGTATAGCAAAACATAAATGCATAGGACACCTTCAAAGTTCATAAGGGTGACTAGATACAAATAATTTAAGAACAAGCAATATCAAAGTTATGAATCAATCAACAAGTTTTGGGACAATGCACATTAAACTAACAATGATAACTATGCTCTCTCAATTGGTGCATAAAGATAGAAGATGGAGACTCAACATAAAAGTAAAAGAAAGGCCCTTCATAGAAGGAAGCAGGGATTCAAGTCTCATAAAGAGCTTCCAAAAATTATGGTACTTATTAGCTTTCATCTCTCATTGCCCATATCATAAGCATCTTTAGGTGATTAAGGTTAAAGTGACACAAATATGAGGATATGCCTGACAAGTTATAAGTTGAAAATCTCATGCCCCTTGCTTACGAGTACCGAACCTCATGCTACTCAACTTTAGTCACAAGTAAGTTCTAGGCATTGTAAGTACATGTGTATCATAGAGAACCGCCAATGGGGTACCCCTTGCCCCATGATACAGGAGCTATCCCATATCAAAATGACAAGGCAACAGACAATGAGCTTCTCAGTGATCTTTTTATTTGTTATTTGCATATGTTTTTATTGAGGATGCTTCACAGATTGCTCACTATGGTTATGCTGCAAGTTTCTACCATGATTAGGCATGGATTAGGCTAGCCATCCAGGCGTTTCTCTAACACATATACAAACTCCATGAGCTTACAAGCTCCCCTTTTATTTCACACCGGCAGGATCCATAAACAAAAGAACATGATATCAACTGAATAATAAGTGCAATATTGAAAGTGATCCCCATGGTCACATGGTTCTGGTAATCCACAACTTATAAAATGCAAGCATATACGCAACATAGATGGACACAATGGTTCAAGTTTATTAAGTGCAAGAAAGTAAAGTGTTCCATCAAGTTTGTGAGAGCTTTAATCACTAATTTTCACATAACAAGTTTAATTCAGAAGGTAGATAAAAACATGAATATACTTGGAATAGCAACAATGCTAATAGGTAGGTATGGTGGACTCTTTGGAATAACTTGGTTTTATTTGGAGTTGGATGCATGAGTGGAACTCATACTTGGTACATGTGGAGGCGAGCAAAAGACTGGGAGCGATCAACTAAGAGAGCACTAATGGCCATAATCATGCAAAGCGACAAAACATTATTAATTAAAGCATAAATTGATATTACAACTCGAAAACTGAATGATCATAGAGGCTATGGTGACTAGTATAGTCTTAATATGGTGTAAGCATGCGCCAAGTCAACCCAAATAAAGCATCAAAGGAGAATACCACAATATTATGCTTTTGTATGCTAAAACAACGCATGATTCTTTCAAGGCGCATTAAGAAATCTCAATTGTTTGCAACAAGTCATGCTACAGCAATATTCACTAAGCATAAAGTCAAAGCAATATCAAACATGACATGATAAAGTCTAGGCCATAGTCAAAATAAGCTCCTTTTGTACCACTTATAAGCATGAACTTTCCTACTCTTTTCCAACACAAATCAACTTATTTGAAACTATGTATGAATGCGGCGGTCCAACCAATTTATTTAAGAAAACTGAACAAAAGAAAACTAAAAACAAAAATGAAGACGCTCCAAGAAAAACACAATTATGCATGAAACAATAAAAACGAAGTGTTTGGAAGAAAACCTGAGATTTTTATTGATGAAGAAGGGGATGCTTTGGGCATCCCCAAATTTTGACGCTTGTACTTCTTAAATATTTCTTGGGGTGACACGGGTGGCATCCCCAAGCTTGAGCTTTTGTCCATACTTCATCTCATCACATTATTCTTCCCTACACTTTAAAATTTCCTTCATACAAAACTTCACACAATCTTCATTAGCAACATTAGTGTATTCAAGATAATAAGTCTTTGGGTTTAGTTTCAACACAAATAAAACTTCCATTAAAACACAAGCTATTGTAGCAATTCCTTTTACAAGTTCAAGTGATCAAAGAGAACTCCAAGAGAAAGAGGCAAATGCAAATAATGGCAGAAATCTATCAAAACAGACCAGCAGGTAAAAACCGATTTTTTCTAAGACATTCTCTTGCTCAAATCTAAAAGTGTTAAACTAACTAAAGTTAGATAACAACCTGGGGAAGAAGCACAAAAAAATACAGCTCAATCCGACGTATAGACATTTTTCACAATTGTTTACAGTGAAGCTAAAAATGTGATTCGGGACATCAACTTTCCCATGTCTTACTTCTCTCTCATAAGAGGTTATTCTTGGCACAAAAACCACACAAAAAGGATAAGGAGAGGTTATTACTTAGGCAATAACTTCCAAGACTCAACAAAATAAAAACTTACTGAAGAAAAATTTGGGTTATCTCCCAATAGTGCTTTTCTTTAACGCCTTTGAGCTAGGCATAGGAAGTAAGATTCAAGTATTCTATAATGAAGAAGCATTAAGAGCAAACTTTGTTTTAATAGGAGAGGCAAAAGGTATATTTTTTCTCGTCTTCGGGAAGTGTTCTATACCTTTCTTGAGTGGGAATTGATATTTAATGGTGCCTTCTTTCATATCAATAATGGCACCAACAGTTCTAAGAAAAGGTCTTCCCAAAATAATAGGACAAGAAGCATTGCATTCAACATCCAAAACATAGAAATCAACAGGGACATAGGTATTGTTAACCATAATAATAACATCATTAATACTCCCCATGAGTTTCTTTTTAGCATTATCATCAAGTTGGACATCTAAATAACAATCTCTTAATGGTGGCAAATCAAGCATTTCATAAATCTTTCTAGGCATAACAGAGACACTAGTACCAAGATCACCTAAAGCTTTGAGATCAAAATCATTCACTTTCATGTTAATGATGGGTTCCCAACCATCTTCTAATTTCATAGGAATAGAAGCTTTATGTTTCAATTTTTCTTCTTTATTTTTTATGAGAGTATCAGTAATATGTTTTGTAAAGGCCATATTCATAGCACTAGCATTAGGACTTTTAGAAAGCTTTTGTAGGAACATAATTACTTCAGAGATATTGCAACCATCAAGATCAAAATCATAATTACCATCTGACATGGGTATACCCTACAGGTACTCGATCTTGGTATATACAGTTCGAATACCTACAGGCCCACGGTGTCGCGAAGGCCCAGATGAAATGACTCGAGTAACCTGGGGACTCTCGATTGCTTGAAGGACAAGAAGAAGCTAAAGATAGAAAGTTTGAAGGGGAAAACCCTAACTTGTAACCGACTCGACCTGCTACCTGAGACCTAGCCTATCTATATAAAGGCTAGGAGGGGGCAGCGAGAAAGATATACGCAACCCTAGTTTCCACAACCTTCGCCAGATTACATCTGCGCACCATTGTAACTTTCGACTCCTTCGATAATTCCACGAGCAGACAAGCAGGAGTAGGGACCTCTATGAGGCATGAACCTGGGTAAATCCTTTGTCCCCTGTGTGCTTGTTTGCTAGCCGATAGATGTCTCCAGCGCTCCCTCCTTCTCCAAAACCCAAGTCCATAACAATGGGCATTGACGAGTTAAACCCTGGGGGACTCGAGCTTGAGATGCCAGCAGTCAAGCTCGTCGAATTCCTCCGTGAGCACTGGGAAATTTTTGCCTGGTGTCCTGCGGACATGCCAGCAGTTCCCAGGGAATTCGTCGAGCACGCACTCAACGTCAACCCTGACGCATGGCCAGTAAAGCAAACAATCAGCGATACGTAAAGCCACGGCGCGAGTCGGAATGGAGATCAACAGACTCCTCGAGGCCAAATTCATACGCGAGATCAAAGAAAGCACTTGGCTCGCCAATACGGTGCTGGTACCAAAAAAGGACACGGATATCCTGGGGTTGTGCGTGGACTTCACTTCTTTAAACAAGCACTGCCCAAAATATCACTTCCCGCAGGGATCGATCAGATCATCGACTCCACCGAGCGCCTGTGCTTCCTCGACGCCTACTCAGGCTATAACCAAATTCGAATGAAGGAGGAAGATCAGGAGAAAACAGTGTTTACAACGCCTTACAACACAATGCCTTTCGGGCTAAAAAATGCGGGAGCCACCAGCGATGCATGCAGGATTTCCTCAAGGAACAACTAGGTCGCAACATCCAAGTCTATGTCGACGACATAGTAATCAAGACCAAGGAAGAAGCCTCCCTAATTGATGATTTGCGCGAAACCTTCGCCAAACTCAATCGCTACCGGATCAAGCTCAATCCGGACAAATGCGCCTTCGGCGTACCATCTGGGCAGCTACTCGGATACCTCATCTCCGCGAGGGGGATTGAGGCAAACCCGAAGAAGATAAAAGCCATACTGGCCATGGAGAATCCGAAGAACATAAGAGGCATCCAGCAACTGGCCGGATGAATCGCGGCCCTCAGTCGATTTATTAGTCGGATGGGTGAAAAGGCACTGCCCTTCTACCAGCTCCTCCGCAAAGCCGAAAAATTCGAGTGGACCAATGAAGCACAAGAAGCATTCGAAGATCTCAAGGGCTTGCTATCCACCTCGCCAGTACTGGTGACTCCACGAGAAAGGGAACCACTGTTGTTGTACATCTCGGCCACCAACCAGGTGGTCAGCACAATGCTCGTTGTCGAGCGAGCCGAGGAAAACAAAGTCCATGGCGTACAACGCCCGGTATACTACCTTAGCGAGGTCCTCACGCCAACAAAACAGCGGTACCCGCACTACCAGAAGCTGGCGTACGGCGTCTTTATGACCGCCCGGCGACTGCGCCACTACTTCCAGGAGCACCCAATCATGGTAGTCAACGACGCCCCGTTGGGGCATATCCTCAATAACCCCGACGCCACGGGGCGAGTCGCGCTTTGGGGGATAGAGCTGTCTCCACGAGACATCACATACGAAAAATGCGACGCCATCAAGTCGCAAGTGCTCCCTGACTTTCTCGTGCACTGGATGGAGAACCAACTCCTGGACAAGCCAGATATGTCCTACCTCTCTCGACAATGCACTTCGATGGGTCCAAACGGAAAGACGGAGCAGGCGCAGGTGTCATATTGACATCACCTCAAGGGGACAAGCTAAAATATATCCTGCGAATGCAGTTCACAGCCTCAAACAATGAGGCTGAATATGAAGCCTTGTTACATGGGATGAGGATGGCAAAAGCCTGCGGCGCCAAAAGGCTCATCATATATGGCGACTCCAAGTTGGTCGTCAACCAAACAATGCACGAGTGTGACGCACTGAACGACAACATGATTGCGTACCGCGACCTCTACAATACACTCGAGGGAGACTTCGATGGTTGCGAGTTGCGACACATAGGTCGCGAAAGCAACGAGGAGGCGGACACACTCGCCAACATAGGCTCTACCTGCGCCCCCATACCACCCGGGGTATTTCTCGAACGCATATGCGAACGCTCCATCAAGCCAAAGGCCGCAGAGAAGAGAACAAGCGCAGCAACGGACTCGGGGGCTACGCCACCCAATGAGCCAATGGCACTCGATGACTTGGAGCTGGACACAGGACTCGAGGGACCAATGAGCGTCATGATGATCGAACAATCTTGGACGCAGCCGTACATTACGTACCTCGTCAGCAAGAGACTATCGGACGATCCGACAGATGCACGGCACATCGCCCGGTGCTCCAAGGCATTCGCCGTTCTCAACGGCGAACTATATAAACGCAGCATCACAGGAGTGCTACAACGATGTGTCTCCATGGCTGACGGAAGAGCAATACTCCTCGGCATCCATGAAGGGACCTGCGGGCACCACGCAGGCAGTCGCGCCCTCGTCGCCAAAGCTCTACGAGCTGAATTTTACTGGCCCACGGCCATGCGCGATGCCAAGGACCTAGTCCAAAAGTGCAATGCTTGCCAGCGATTCACGGACAAGCCACACGCACCAGGCGCAGAGCTACGGCCCATTCCATTGGCCTGGCCCTTTGCACAATAGGGGCTTGATATGGTTGGCAAGCTGCCAAGAACTTCGCGCAGAGGCTACGTCTACCTCTTGGTGGCAGTCGACAAATTCACCAAGTGGACCGAGGCCATGCCAATGACCAACCAATCAGGGCACATCGCAGTCAAGTCTTCGAGTCCATCGTCTACCGCTTCGGCGTGCCACACAGCATTATTACCGACAATGGGACGAACTTCACATCCAAGGAGTTCCAAGAATTCTGCGAGAACCTAGGGATCAACATCATCTACGCCTCAGTGGCGCATCCACAGACCAACGGTCAGTGGAAAAAGCAAACGGCCTCGTCTGCAGCGGCATCAAGAAGCGACTCCTGCGACCACTCGAACAAGCGGCGGGTTGCTGGCTAGATGAGCTGCAATCCGTACTCTGGAGTCTATACAACTCCAAACAGCGCCACGGGCTACACGCCATTCTTTATGGTGCACGGAGCAGAAGCGGTACTACCTGCCGAGGTACGGTACAAAGCATCGCGTGTGGTCGCTTACAACGAACAACAGTCATCCCTTGCACTCGAGGATTCCATCGACCTCCTTGACGAACCAAGGGAAATCGCCGCGGAAAGATCAACGATCTACCAGCAGAACCTGCGCAACTACCACAGTAGAAGGCTTCACCCCAGATCCTTCGTCGAAGGTGACTTGGTCATGCGACTGAAGCAGCAGGGGCATCTCAAGCAGCAGGGACCGTGCGTGATTACAGAAGTAATCCCAGGTGGCGCCTATCGCCTTCAAGATTTAGACACAGGAGTCGCATACTCCAACCCTTGGAACATCGCACAACTGCGATGCTTCTACCCTTAGTTGTTTTTTTCTTTACTTTTACATCGCAAATAAGGCTACTCAGCCAAGGCTACTTAGCCGCACATTGTACTTCATACTATTCTTCGAATAAATAAAAGCTAAGTGCCCCGAAACTTTGTGCTCTCCTTTACTTTGTCAATTTTCATACTCGGGGGCTACGCCACCCTATACACATATGTTCTTCGAACAAAAACGCGACATCCTGAGTAGCTGGCACATCAATCGAACCCCTTAACACAAACTCAACCCAGCTGCAACGCACCTGGCAGGTTGACAAGGGAACGAGATAAAAGGATGGCCAGGCTAACGAAAAGGACTCGTATAAGTGCAACGCACCCCACACTTACAAAGCTATTTGTACACATTCAACAATAAATTATCTACAAATATATATGAACTTTACAACACAAGTACACTTATGTGTAGGATACATATTTGGCTACCCTTGCAACAGAAGAACATTAGTTTGTTCCTTGAAGAAGTCGACGATCTCCTCGGCTGGGCGGTCCACCACCTGATAGTGCGGCACCATATTCCAGGAAGATCCTGCTGGTGGCTCCGGTGGCCTAGAGGCAATGGTGGCGACATCCACGTCAGGCCTGCGCAAATGCACCATTGAGAGGGAAGCCTTGGCACCAGCCACCAACTGCTGCCTCACGCACTCGCGAACCGCGGACATATCTTGAAATTTGGTCAGGGGAGCCAGCAGGCTTGATGGAGTATCATCTAGCGGGAACATCGCCCGATAGATGTTCTTCAAACACGACTGCGACTTCTTCAGAAAGAGCAGCACTCACGAGGCGCAATCCTGCAGGGTCGCCAATGCAGTCGCATGATCATGATCTACCCAGAAGTATCCACTCTCCTGAAGTTGCTCATGGGTGAGATCATGAAGGCGGATGGCAATCCTATCCCTCTCCTCCTGTGGATGGTGTGCGCTAACAACTACACGAAGCAGCATCAGCAACATGAATACAACGTACCATTGCGATTAACTACAAAGGAAAAGATGAGGATGAGCAAACTAACACTTAAACTGGTTGCCCAGCTGCGTCACCTCGCCAAGCAGATATTGCTCGCGGGCGGCGGCTTTTTCAGCCTTCGACTTCCACACGTCCGCGCTACCGCGGATCACGGGCAACTCACGCTCCAGTTGCTTAACGTGATCACGGAGACGCGAAAGCAAGGACAGCTCCGCTACCCTAGAGCGTGGTGGTGCCACTATATCCTCAAGAGATGGCGAGTCCTAGGTTCCCCCCACAGGACCACACGATGTACCCTACCAAAAATCAAGCCAGAGCCAAATAAGGCGACCAACTCAACACAAAGTCAAAAGTAACAGATGCATTCAGGATCAGCATAAAGTATCCACAAACACACTCGCCAGCAGGCATGTTCTCCAATCAAAAGAACAATTCATCAACTATTACAAAAACTAACTACGGAGAAGCTGGCTTCTTCGACTTCGACGGCTTCGGGGGCTTCATCAAGTCCGTGGCAGTATCAGATGCCACAGACTTTCCGCCAGCTCCTGAGGCCGAAGCCTTCGCGACCTTCTTAGCATGCTGGAGCTCCTCCGAATACTTGGCAACGGTATTTATCAAAGAATGGCCATATTTGGCACAGGCAGTCGCAAAGGGAGCGAATACTACCTGCTGACCATCTGCGCCAACAGGCATCGTCTTCGACACCGCAGAGGGATCTATCTCGACTCCGTGGGCTTGCACCATGGCAAGTGACATGGTGGCGCCAGCCGCGCGGAGGGAGTTCTTGTATGTGGTAGGCACACCCCCAACGAGTGACTCCACCAGCTCGTCCACATTGTCGACCAGCTCTGCCTTCAGCATCAGCTCCTCCTGGAGGCGACTAAGAGTGACCTTGTCCTTGGACAGCGGCACTACGGTCCTCGACTGCAGACACCGCGCCCGCCGGAGCGTCGTCGCGGCAAAGGGCCTGTGGGTCAAAGCTCAAATCGCCAGCATCTGCACAGAAAACCCACACATGGATGAAATCTCTAGCGCTACCGGCAAAACTACAGATGCAGAGAAGGACAACAGTAAAATATCTACCGGCAAAGGTACCTGAGAGGGCCTTGGCGACTGAGAATAGTTGCTCTTCGAACAACTTTTCCCTAGCCACAAAGGAGGCACGCAGATCCTCTCCGCACTTCTGTGCATCATTACGAGCCGCGATTGCCTCGTCACGCCCCTTCACAGCTACGGCTAACGTATTTTCCAAGGTGGCGACGTTGCGGAGTAAAGCATTATGCTCAGCTACATGGCAACCAAAAGTTGACTATCAGTCGACTATACCAAAGAGAGGAGACGAAAAAGAATAAGTGTCGAACGCTCACTTTCGACGATGCGGTGACGCGACTCCAGCATTGCATGCTGGCAACCCATTGCCATCACTTGCTCCACCACTTGCGCGGCTTCCTTTACAAGGGGCTGTCGCACAAAACAAAGGATCAGAAAGGCAACAAAAAACAACGACTGCCACACTAAAAAGAAAGGAAGATATACTTACATGGTCCTCTAGCGACTCCGAAGAGGTTCGATGAACCGTCATACGAGCAACCATTCGATGCTCCCCTACGTGAGGAGAGCTCGAAGAATTGTGCCCGGAGTGGGCCGCCGCCGGAGGAGAAGGAGCACGCTCGACCTCTACCTTGGCCCTTGAAGCCGTGACTCCCGATTCTTTCAAAAACTCGACGTCACCAGAAGATGACGATGCCTCTTGACTACAAGACCAAACCCACATTGAGAAAAGGGAAAACTCCAGGGTAAAACCAACAAGAAGAAAAACAGAAAAGAATGGATGACCTAGCAAACTTACCACTTAAACTTGTCAAGATCAAACGTGGCCGCCACCGATTCCGACGAAGACTCCTTGGGCAATCGCACCTTCTTGCGAGAAGACGGTGCCACAGCCCTCACAGGAACGGCTGGAATTGGCGACTCCGCACCAGCAGCCGCGCCTCCTGGAGTCGAAGGAGTCGACGCGTCGGAATCCTCGCTTCTGTGAGCTAAGTATCGGGCTCTCAGACTCGGGGGCTTCCTCTTCCACATCAGAAGGGACAGTCGATTCAGACTCATCCTCTTCCAAAGCTTTGCGAGGAATAATCCCCTCAGGGAGAGGAGGCAAACAAGGCGACACCGCCCAATCCTGCATACAAACAGAACAAGTAAGCAAGCAGAAAAGCAATCGCGAAAATATGCTACTACGTAGCACAACTATACCTCAAGAGGAGGATTCGAAGCATCAAAAGGAGGAACAACTGGTTCACTCGGAAGCACATCCTTGACAATGCACTTCGTAACCAGTCGAATCCTATTATCCACCTCACTCGCGGACATGCCATCGGCAGACACGCGAGTGGCATCATCAGCGCCACTCCATTGAAACATGGGATGGACTCTAGCTTGGAGAGGCTGGACGCGACGGTGCAGCCAAGTCCTGATAAGAGCGCAGCCTCCCTCTTCTGCGCCTATGCGACTTTCGAGGTCACAGACGTCCGATACGACGTCTCCTCCGCGAAGTTTGCTGGCATAACTACGTTCTTCCAAGAACGCATCTTCTTGCAGGGAGTCGCCGGATCGAAGGGCGCGAGTCCAAAGTGCTCATCTTTGGCCTTCTGATCGCGGACATAGAACCATTTATCCCTCCATCCCTGGACGGACTTGGTAAGCTTGATGTCGAAGTAGGTGGCGGATGGGTCTACATGGATGCCGCAACCACCTACGTCATAAACTAAAGAGCCAGATGCGGACTGACGCTTCAATTTAAACAAGCGCTTGAAAAGACCAAAGTGTGGCTCAATTCCGAGCGAGCACTCGCAAAGGGTAATGAAGCAGGTGATGTGGACAATCGAATTTGGGGACAGCTGATGGAGCTGAAGCCCATAGAAGCAAAGAAGACCCCTAAGAAAGGGGTGGAGAGGAAAGGAGAGACCTTGAATGATGAATGCGAGAAACATCACTCGAAAACCAGCGGGAGGAGTAGGAATGGTCTCACCACTAGGGACGCGCGCATCGGCGACTGCCGCAGAAATAACTCCATCCTGGCGGAGAAGACGGAGATCCGATGCCTTGATGATGGAAGGGCGCCATGCACCATTTGTCACGCGGGTGCCCGCGACCTTCTTCTTCCCCGTGGCCAGCTGGTGCCGCAAGCGGAACCACCCTTCTTCTTCGTCATGGCAACGGTGGCCGCGGAATCAGCAGCAGCGCGTCCTTTCTTCTTTCCCATTGCGCGGCGGCGATGAGAGCGCAGAAAGTAACTTGGAAACGAACGGAGGTGGTCCAGCACTATGGAGGAGACGAGCGCAGGAAAGCAGAAGAATAGCAGCAATGGCAATGGTAGCAAGGACGAAAAAGTGCAGATGAAAAATTACCACCACAGTGCCGCTACTTAACCCATGGAAGATGCAATCCAATGGCTGACAAAAACCCTATTGGACGTGTGGCACGCATCACGTTGGACACGTGGAGAAGAGGAAGCACGAACCGTCCCCCACTTCTACCATTACGCACGCAAATTGAGGAGGCACAGTTAAAAATAAGATTACGCACGCCCAGTCAAATCAAAGTCAGAAAGTAGGACCCACCGCTCATCACATCCCGTCAAACTCGCTCACGCGAGCAACTGAGGTCATACAAACGTCAGCACTGATATCACCAAGGCTACGCAGTGGAAAACTTCGACTATTTTTAGTCCTCGCTGGATTCTTCGACTCCACCAAGCACTCGGGGGCTACTCCCATAGGGAGCGCTGGCCGTGCATCCTACGACTTTTTCTTTTCTTGTTGCAGGCACGAAGACAATCACAAAAGCAAACCCAGCCACTCGAAACACAGTTCGATTATGGACATGGGTTACTCCCATAGGGAGCGTCGAAAACAAATTCGACTGAAACAAGCAGGCAAAAGACGACAGCTGTCGTGAAAATATTTAGTCCCTGCCTGAGTCATCGACTGAAACAAATAAACAAAAACATGACAACAGTCGCAAAAGTTCTTTAGTCCCTGCCTGAGTCTTCGACTCAACCAGGCACTCGGGGGCTACTCCCATAGGGAGCGCTGGTCGTGCACCCTATGATTATTTGCACAAAAACTGTGTGTTGATAACATCCACACTCACAACCTTTGGCGACACCGCCTCACAAATTTTCCCTACAAAGAGACTACATCTCCTGGGACGCCCGAATCGTCTCCGCGATGATAAAATTCGGATGCCGCGCTTACGGCATGAAGGTAAGACCTAAATAAGGCCTGGCAACGCATTTAACTATGCACTACCAAAAATGTATCCGTGCCTACAGGCACGATGAACATGCCTTGACGGGCGCGTCGAGTGCTCACACCCATATAACTGGAATTCGACTCCTGTAAGACCTCCGCGGCCTGAGTCGAATTACGCCAGCACTTTTCCGGATTCGAGTCCGGGGACTCGAATTTGAGTAGATTGCGTTGTTTCACCCTAAGGTGGTTAACTGATACCGATACTTCGGTTATATTAGGCACGTATATCAACAATCCCTATGATACAAATAAAAGCAGTCGAAATGTACTCATTTAGGCACTCGAAGGCTTCAAAAGTCCCCAGTCGAATCTGCGATTCCACTGGACACTCGGGGGCTACTGACATGGGTATACCCTACAGGTACTCGAGCTTGGTATATACGGTCCGAATACGTAGAGGCCCACGGTGTCGCCAAGGCCCAGATGAAAGGACTCGAGTAACCTAGGGACTCTCGGTTGCTTGAAGGACAAGAAGAAGCTAAAGATAGAAAGTTTGA
Source organism: Avena insularis (assembly GCA_023614405.1). Lineage (NCBI taxonomy): Eukaryota > Viridiplantae > Streptophyta > Magnoliopsida > Poales > Poaceae > Avena > Avena insularis. The sequence continues at coordinate 393,463,572 of CM042690.1, read as the reverse complement.
AGGGGAAAACCCTAACTTGTAACCGACTCGACCTGCTACCCAAGACCTAGCCTATCTATATAAAGGCTAGGAGGGGGCGGCGAGAAAGATATACGCAACCCTAGTTTCCACAACCTTCGCCAGATTACATCTGCGCACCATTGTAACTTTTGACTCCTTCGATAATTCCACGAGCAGACAAGCAGGAGTAGGGACCTCTACGAGGCCTGAACCTGGGTAAATCCTTTGTCCCCTGTGTGCTTGTTTGCTAGCCGATAGATGTCTCCAGCGCTCCCTCCTTCTCCAAAACCCAAGTCCATAACAATGGGCATTGACGAGTTAAACCCTCGTCACCATCCAAGGTAGTAGAGCTATTGTTTCCCATATTTCGAAGAATTTCAGCATTTTTATTAGAAAAGTTCCTTTGGTTTTAGGTATTGTTGCAAAAGGAATGGGGACTTCATGTGCTTTGCTAGCATCAACATTGGTGGTGGTAATAGTACAAATACTATTATTTCTAGCAATTTCATCTTCTCTTTCCCACTTAGCATGTAATTTAGCTAACAGTCTAACATTTTCATCGATTCTAACTTGTATGGCATTAGTAGCATCAAAGGGGTTTTCCATGGTTTTAGGTTTAGCAGCCATTTTATTAATCAAAGAGGATTGTGCTTCCGACAAAGATGATATATTTTTTTCAGCATTCAAAAGTTTTTCCTCAACAGTTTTATTGAGAGCAGTTTGTTTACTAACAAAATCCTTAAGCATGACTTCAAGTTCAGAGGGTGCACTTCTATTGTTGTTGTAGGAATTTCCATAAGCATTACCATTATTGGGAGGATATGGCCTATAATTATTATTACCAAAATTATTCCTATAGGCTTTGTTGTTAAAATTATTGTTCCTAATGAAGTTCACATCAACTTGCTCTTCTTGAGCAACCAAAGAGGCTAAGGGGACATGATTTGGATCAATATGAGCTTTTCCATTAACAAGCATAGACATAATAACATCAATTTTATCACTCAAGGAGGAGGTTTCTTCAATAGAATTTACCTTCTTACCTTGTGGAGCTCTCTCAGTGTGCCATTCAGAATAGTTAACCATCATATTATCAAGGAGCTTTGTTGCAGCACCCAAAGTAATGGTCATAAAGGTGACTCCAACAGCAGAATCCAGCAGATTTCTTGAAGAATAATTCAATCATGCATAAAAAGTTTGGATAATCATCCAAGCAGTCAGTCCATGAGTGGGACAATTCTTTACCAAAGATTTCATTCTTTCCCAAGCTTGAGCAACATGTTCATTATAAAATTGTTGAAATTTCATTATTCTACTTCTCATAGATATAATCTTAGCAGGAGGATAGTATTTTCCAATGAAAGCATCTTTGCATTTAGTCCAACAATCAAAACTATTTCTAGTTAGGGATAGCAACCATTCTTTAGCTTTTCCTCTCAAGGAGAAAGGAAACAATTTAAGCTTAAAAATATCTCCATCTATATCCCTATGTTTTTGCATCTCACAAAGTTCAACAAAGTTATAAAGGTGAGCAGCAGCATCTTCAGTAGCAACACCAGAGAATTGTTCTTTCATAACAAGATTGAGCAAAGCAGGTTTAATTTCAAAGAAGGTAGCTTCAGGAACAGGTGGAGCAATAGGTGTGCACATGAAATCATTGTTCTTTGTGCTAGTAAAGTCACACAACTTAGTGTTTTCAGGAGTATTCATTTTTGTAAGATGAAAGTAAGCCAATAGAAATAGAAACTAAAATAGTAACTAATGTTTTGTGTTTTTGATAAAAAGAAACAAGCAAACAAAGCAAAAATAAACTAAGCAAAAAAAACAAAGTAAAGAGATTGGTTATGAGGGACTCCCCTTGTGAAGTTGTCCTTAACTCCCCGGCAACGGCGCCAAAAAAAGGCTTGATGGCTCAAGATATCTCGAGCTCATTGAGAACCCCAAGAGGAAGGTATGATGAGCACAGCAGCAAGTTTCCTCAGTTATGAAACCAAGGTTATCGAACCAATAGGAGCAAGGAAACAACCCCAAGGTGTTGCTACCAACTTGGAATCCTGCACAACACAACCACAGAATTTTGCCCCAACTTATAGTGAGGTTGTCAATTTCATCGGTTTTGCTGAAAACAAAGGATTAAACGTATAGTGTGGAAGATAGTAATTGCTTGCAAAAAGTAAACAGTAAACAGTAAATAGTAGATGGTATATCAATGGTAAAAGAATGGACCGGGGTCCATAGTTCAGTAGAGGTGACTCTGTTATTAACAACATCCAATGTTCATGATCAGGAAACCTTGATCATCTGTTAATCAACAAGCTAGTATTAAGAGAGGCATTACTAGGAACCTTTTCTATTTATAAATCACACATGTATTAATGTTTCCTCTTAACACAATTATAGCATGAAAATTATACATTTTATCATAAACATGGAATAAGATAATAACCACTTTATTATTCCCTCTCGGGCATATTCCTTTCACCCACTTGCACTAGAGTCAATAATCTAGTTTGAAAAAACTTGCGCATTCAACACCTATGGCACTTTGGTATTGTATATACGCATTTATTAGTGGTAAACATAATCCCTAGATCTGAAACTTTCAGGTATGTGTGTATTTGCATGTCTATGTCTCTCTACGCATCACTCATTCCCAATGAGGTGGCTTTGTATAAATTTGGTGAGACCTTACTTCCTTGGGGTTCAAAACATGTTGATATAATTTTCATACAATATATCTTCATAGTACTAGCCCATCGAACCACACCTAGTTCCTTTGCTACTATCATAGCAGTCTTATACTTGGTCTTTCATTGTAGTATCCATCACGATGTCATTAACCTTTTCAAACTTACCCAAATCCATCATGGAACTTCCTTACATTAAATTCTGCCACCTCAACCTATAGCCTAAATTGAGATAAATTTAGTTTGTACCTGGTGATAAAACTAGTATCAATGTAACACTTAAAATGAATTATTTGTTTAGTTCTAATGTAACACGTCACAATGAACTATTTGTATAGTGTCAATGTAACACCTTACAATGAACTATATGTATAGTGTCAATTTAACACCTTACAATGAACTATCTATCAGTTCTATATACAAAATATTTTCTTAGTTCTTCCAAAGATCATAAGAATATCCTTACTATCATCCAATTATCATCTTATGAGTCACCCTGGTATATGCGTCCAATGATCATCTTATGAGACACCCTGGTATATGCTCATAACATTTAGAGCATAGGACATATCTTGATATGTAAATATCACGGAATGATTGATTGAGATATTGATGTGAATTCACTCAACAAGTGTCAAAACACTTGAATCTCGTTTATCTAGATATCCATGTGATTTTACTCACCAAGTGTCAAAACACATGAATCTTGATTCAACCTTATCCATGAGTCAAGAACCTTTCTCGTCGTTTCCATATTGAACTCATTCAATATTTAATCTATGTACATTTGGCATAATCATATTAGTGCCTCAATCTATCCAAATGGACATTGATGCCTAATATTCGGGTTTTGCATAAGTCTTTCATCCAAATCTAATTTCAATGAAATTCTAAACCTGTGTCAATAAAAGATACATCATTTCCATTCAACAGTATGTCTTATACACAATGTATTAGAAATATGTCTCAGCACTCCCACTTAATTTCTTGCAAAAGCAAGAATCTTCATCATCTCTAGTGAAATTAAACCTTTTAACAATTTCATCATGGTGAAGATTCCAACTCCGTGATGCTTACTTCAACCATTGAAGTTTGCATGCCTTTTTAGCCTCCTTTGATTTAACAAAACCCATCGGAACGTGTCACATACACATACTAGGTAACCATTCTATTAGAAGAATGTTGTTTTGTTTGTTCAACTAGCATGTACAACAATTGGCATATGTAGTGGTTGCTACACTAATCCATCCAGACTAAATATCGCTACGAAAGATCGAATCTTATCGTATTCAACTCTTTGAACATTGTCATAAACTCTTTACAAACATGTTGACTATTTCATAGATGTGAAACATCTATGTCTGTTTCTTTATAGAACCAAATACGACTGATAGACTTTATGCCTTTCAGAGGGTCTTCCAAGTTATGTAACTTGGTTTCTCATGTATGGAAATATCACGAATTTAATGGCTTCTAGACATTTGATGGAGTCAGGGCCCATCATCGCTTCTTTGCATGTTGTCGGTACATCATTGTCAAACAATAATGATTTAATCTGAAATCATAGTATTTGATTGTTCATACGACCTACGCGGTTCAATAGGAACTTAGATCTCCGTGACCACAACTTTGGAGGCACGTGAGCTATGAGCATTATGGCTACCTCCATGAAACTTTCCGGCCCTCCGCAACTCAACACACATAGCTTAGGTTCAATAACCTTATCAAAGTTCTATTGTCCTCCCACGTAACTTTTCATGAAAAATCCTTCTCATGAAAATTAACGTTCTAATCGACAAACACTTTTGTCTTTGGTGCTATGGAGGAATACCCACAGTTATTTGGAATAACCTACAAAGACATGCTCATCCGACTTTGGTTGTAAACATTTTACTTATGCCTAGCATACAAAAATTTAAGAAAAAGACAACTTAAGTTTTATACCAATCCATAACTCATATGGTATCATTTCAACGGATCACGATGGAGCTCTTTTCAGTGTAAAAGCAGTAGTCACTAAAGCTTAATCATTAAAATATAATGGAAATTTTATAAATAACACCATTGATCATACCATGTTAAACAAGGTTTGATTACGTCTCTCGAATACTCCATACTCCTATGGTTTTCGGGAAACATAAATCCATGGACCGATTCATTGAATCTTAGGCATTTTTGCTAAACTTGTAACTCAAATATTTTATTTGATGATCCAATCATAAATTCTTTATTTTCTCGTTACAATGATTTTCCACTTCATCTTGAGATCATTTGAACAATGTCAATTGTTTCGTACATCTCCCTTATTAAGTAAATATACACATGTATTTACTCAAATTTCGGAGAAAGCATATGAAGTTTAAATCCATATCTCAGGGCTACACATAATGGACAATATACATCAACATGCACTATGTCCAATACGTTAGTCGTTTGTTCTTCTTTGGCCCATGAACAAGGTTTTAATTATCTCTAGGAAAGTTTCACAAGCGTCAATTGATCAAAATCAGAAAATCCAATAATCCATTAACATGGATTTCTCTTATTATTTTCTTTCCAATGTAATTTAAACGGCGATGTCACTCAAAATTGATATTCCAATCATTCATCTTGCGACTTTTTAGCATCACCGTTTATGAACGTGATTTATCCAACTAGATTTGTAAAAGTTCATCCATCTTCTATGGAATACGGTAATTATTTGAATAACCATTATTCTCATAATATTGGAACAAACTAACAATTATTAATACAAATCTTGAAGGAAAGCTTTGATGTCAACGAAAAACAGAATAACACCTTATTTGTTTTCAATGAACATTATCACATATTCTCTTGCTAGCTACTTATGTCATTGCAGTTCATGAATTGTGTTGTTCTGTATGACACTTCATACCAACAAATTTGGTATCCAAGTTCGGTATCCGATACCCTAGAACCACATTGACATGGGTATGATTACTCGGGTTCTTATGTTTGTTTACCCTAGCTACATAAAGGATCAGGGATCATGAGGACCCAAGATGAAGACCCAAGAAATAGAAACCGACATTGTGTTGGTGGTGTAATCGTGAATATGTAACCTGACTGTATATGGCCCCGAGACCCAGCCTTTTATATATAGACTGGGAGGAGCCAGCGGAGAGGTACCGAAAAACTCCTGAGAAATCTGTAATAGCATTATCCATCGATAATCATACGACTTCGACTCCCTTGTTTGTCCGACATCCGACAAAATCTCCAGCGTTCTCTTTTCCTCGAAACCCTAAGTCATAACCATGGGCATTGCCGAGGTTACCCCTCATCAATTGGTGTTGTCTTTGGGAAATTTGAATGCAGGAGTCATGGATTCAGTGGACCCCTTTTCGTTAAGCAACAATCCGACAGAAGCGGCACCATGCCCGCCCACCCTTGTCTCAGTCCCCGCTGATTTCAACGTCAGATCCGATATCATCATCAGAAGTTTCCACTTTCGGGTGGAGGAACCCAAAGAACCACGCCTATTAGATCCGATTTCATCGGGGTCGGTCGAAAAAACTGTGCCTATGGCGATACCCGCATCTTCTGTCGGATCACCCACAGAAGTCACACTCCATCCGGAGAAAGATGAGGAAAACTCTGAAAATGCAGTAGATCTAGGGGATCTTGATGGTCTTTACGACGATATCTCCCTTGGATTAGACTCTCAGCGAACTCCACCACGTGGATCGAGCCCAGCAAATGCGGAACCCGAAGAAAGCGGTGAAAGTATAGACTTCAAAATCAGGATGGCCGAAATCTATCGAGAACAAAAACTACTAGACTTCACTAATCCCCAGAACAGTGTCTACCTCGGATCTAGCGATGACGTCACCTGTCCATACATAACTCACCACCAAGTGTGCATGATCATCGGCAACGCCTCAACTCAACTCGACTCCAACGGTAACCCTATCCTTGACCCCAATGATATTTTGTCGGATGACAATGCAGGTAATGATGGAAACGAATGAGACCATGAAACGAAAGAGATCCAACAAACAACCACATAAACCCAAGAGGAGGAGAACCACGTAGAGGTGAGCGGCAAACCCTCCGACTACTAGCTGAGGCATGGAAAAAAGCAAGGGAAGCAATTTCGGGTGCAGTCCCAATGACAGCTAAGGCCACGCGCGAAGATCTAGTAGCCTACCAATACCTTCTCCATCACAATAAAAGGGATCTATTAAGGATGCAGAGGCAACTTGACGAGAGAAAAAGGCTAGCCGACAAGTCCAGCCTTCGGTGGGTGCAGCTAAGTTCTACCCGAGGATCAGGCAGTGTAACTGGAGGAGCACAACCAAGAAGAGGAGCCTCACGGTTACAAAATATCATGGAAGCCGAAAGAAACAAAGTGACACGAGACCTCGATCTGTTGTTCATGTCAGTAGATCCAAATGGGCATATCAAAGCAAAAATAGCTCAAGCCACAATTGTAGCTCCACAAACATATCTGAACACAACTCAACCCGCACCCAACGATCCCCGTGCAGCTCTCCATCGCTCCGCTCTCATGAACCTCAGTATGGTGGGTGCATCTCTTGCGCAAGCGAAGCAAGGAATGACACAACAATCCGACATATCCCCACGTCATCGGAGCAGCCCTCGGTAGGTGGGGCACACCCGGTGATCGCGGTCGCCACATCAGGTACACTTCTCAGGATCCGATCTGCAAAAAGACGGAAGAGACAATCTCACACAACGTAGCATCGATAGATCCAGGGAGGAGCACGACAGCCAAAGATATTACGATGGTGACAGCAAGGATGACTATGAGTTATGCGGAGCCAGTTGCTTTACTCAATGGGTTCGCAAGACTCCAGTACCCAAGGATCTCAAACAACCACATGACCGCTAGAAGTACGAGTGCCTCCAGGAAGTCGAATCTTGGTTGGGAGATTACCTAGCTACCGTGAAATTACAAGGAGGCTCCAAGGCCACAACAATGCAGAGCCTCCAGCTGCACCTAACCAGTGTTGCCCGGTCCTAGCTAAGGCAGTTACCCAACAATTCCATCAGTAGCTGGAACGATCTTGAAGACAAGTTCATCCAAAATTTCCACTCCACATTCAGCGACCTGCATCTCTAGAGTATTTGCGAGCATGCAAGCAGAAACCTGGAGAATCAATATGAGCCTTTATATAGAGGTGGAACATAATCAAAAATTTGGCTGAAGCTATATCCGATGAAAGGGAAATTGACGCCTTCAATGATGGCCTTTGCCGACAAGAATTCGTAGAAGAGCTGGGATGGGTCAGGCCCAAAACAATTTCATAGCTGACGGACATGGCAAAACGCTGGACTGACGAAGAAGATAGGGACAGGCGCAATAATGACAGGAGACGAAGGAGAAACAATGGACATGGGGGACCAAGCTATGTTGCAGCTAGTTTCTCAGGAGAGGACAACCGAAGAAATGACGATTACAACAGCGGGCACCTCAATAACACAGACGACGTTGGAGGAAGTCAACCAACACAGCGATACCAGCCAAGAGCTCGAGGCCCACCAATATCCACAATGCAAATGTTGGAAGGACCCTGCAACATGCATTTCTACATTGACTCAACAGGCAAAAGGCGATCCAACCATCTCATGAAGGATTGCCAAACGTTTTTAAAGATGTAGGAGGTCTGCAACACAAAGGCAACCGAAGTAGGAAGCCGAGGATACGCCACTACACCTGGAACTTTAGAAGTTAGTGCACCACCACCACTAGTACATCCGCCAGCAGGGTAGCCGCAAAACACAACAAACCAAGAAAATGAATACCCTAGGTCCAAAGGCGCAATGTTGATGATTCAGAAAGGGCGCCCATCCAACATGATCTAGAAACTGATTACACGACAAGTCAACATGGCGGAATGGCCCCACCAGCCAAACTCGAATATCTCCATTGGTCAGAATAGGAAATCACATTCAGCAGAGCTGATCATCCACTTCGAGTCCCACGACCGGGCCACTCGGCCCTAATAGTAGAAGCGCAAGTGGGTGGATTTGATATGAGTAAAGTTTTCATGGATGCGGGGAGCAGCATCAACCTGATTTATGCCAAGACACTCAAAGCAATGAATTGTTCTTTAATGAATCTAGCACCAACAGGAACATCCTTCCACGACATAGTACTAGGTAAAGCCGAAATTCCCTTAGGTAAAATATCTACTGACATTGTTTTTGGATCCAAAGAAAATTTCAGGCGCAAAAAGCTCGAGTTCTAAGTCATGGATTGGCCTTCACAATATAATGCGATCCTAGGTCTCCCATCCTTTGCACGATTTATGGCAGTACCACATTATGCGTACCTGGTTATGAAAATGCTTTCCCCCAAGGGGTCATAAAAGTGAAGGGAATTTTCACACGTTCCGACAAGTATGATCGAGAATTCAGCAAAATGTTTGAATCCTTCGGGATGGCAACCGAGTTTGAGCAACTAAAAATGTCAGCAAATGCAGAACCTCTGGCAGTGGAATGTGTCAATCTCGATCAGGCTTTTGACACCGCAAAAGATACAAAGGAAGTCCAGATCGACCCTATTGACCCAAATAAGATGACCTTTGTGGCTTTCAATCTTGGTCCTGCATAGGAAAGCGCCCTCATCGAGTTCCTCCATGAGCACTGGGAGATTTTTACTTGGTTACCAGTTGACATGCCGGGAATTCTTAGGGAACTTGAAGCAAGCATTAAACCTAGATCTGAAGGCAAAACCAGTAAAATTGACACTTCGACGCTTCACAGAGCCAACATGAAAGGCCATTGGAAAGGAGCTCCATCACCTAACCAATGCTAAATTTATCAAGGAATTGAAGAAAGCAGACTGGGTTGCAAACCCAGTATGTGTCCCAAAGAAAAATACAAAAGAACTGCGCATGTGCATTGACTTCACCGCGTTGAACAAACATTATCCAAAGGATCACTTCACACTACCAAGAATCGATCAAATAATCGGTGCAACCGCAGGGTGCAACGTCTTTCCTTTTTGGAAGCATATTCAGGATACCATCAAATTTGGATGAAGGAGGAAAATCAGGACAAAACAATATTTATCACACCATATGGTGTATTCTACTACACAGCAATGCCCTTCGGACTCAAAAATGCGGGTGCAGCATATTAACGGATGATGCAAAACTGCTTAGGAAGTAAAATCAGAACAAACGTACAAGTTTACATCAACAACATCATAGTCACAACAAAACAAGGGTCAACCCTTATCAATGAACTCCGAGAAACATTCGTGAACCTCGACAAGTATTGTATCAAGCTCAACCCAACAAAGTGTTCCTTTGGAGTCCCTGCATGGCAACTCCTCGGATACCTCGTATCGGCAAGGGGAATAGAAGCCAATCCCGAAAAAATACAGGCAATCCTAACAATGAAAAAACCAACAAATCTTCGGGTTGTACAACTGTTGGCTGGGCGAGTCGTAGCATTCAGTCGTTTTATCACCCATCTAGGAGAAAAGGCACTACCATTCTACGCCCTTATGAGGAAATCAGATAAATTCGAATGGACAGAGGAGACTCAGTGCACTTTCGAATATCTCAAGAAAACACTTTTGACATCTCCCGCCGTCATGTCTCCACGAGAAAAAGAGCCCCTACTTCTCTACATTGCCGCTACTAATTAGGTGGTCAGCATAGTTTTGGTCATAGAGCGACCCGAAGAAGGGAAAACCCACTGTGTTCAGAGACCAGTCTATTTTTTAAGTGAGGTCCTTTCTCCATCCAAGCAAAGATATCTGCACTATCAGAAACTAGCGTATGGAGTATTCATCACAGTACGAAAGTTGTGCCACTATGTTTTGGGGCATTCGATCATAGTGGTCAATGAAGCGCCTCTTTCCAATATTCTCAATAATCCAGAAGCTACCGGATGCGTCTCTCTATGGAGCATTGAGTTATCCCCTGGAGATATCTCGTACGAGAAACGCAAAGCAATTAAATCACAGGTTTTGCCTTACTTCATTACAGAATGGATAGAACTACAATGCGCGAGCCCACCAGACCTCTCTAGTGCATGGTCAATGTATTTTTACGGGTCAAAAAGAACAGAAGAAGCAGGAGTCATATTAGTGTCACCTCAAGGCGATAAAATGCGATATGTACTTTGGATGAGTTTCACAAATGCATCCAATAACGAAGCTGAGTACGAGGCCATGTTGCACGGTATGCATATGGCCAAAGCTTGCAGTGCAACCCACCTAAAAATATTTGGTGATTCCGACCTTGTGGCACAACATGCAATGAACAAGTGCGACATCGTCGGTGACAACATGATCGCCTATTGTGATTTGTACAGCATCATGGAAGCTCAATTTGACGGGTGTGAAGTTTCACACATAGGAAGCGTAAGCAATGAAGAGGCTAAAAATTTGGCATAGAGGGTTTCTATGGTTATAGCGCCCAAGGCACGTAAAAAGATCAAGCCACAAAAAGTCTTGGGGGCAATGCCAGCACATGAAAATATAGAAGAAGTCCTTAAGGAAGAGCAAGAAGTCGATGAAGTCATGATATTGGAGCCTACATGGATGCAACCATACATAGCATATATGGTAAGGGGAGAACTCCACGAGGATGCGATAGAAGCTCGACGAATCACCCAACAGTCAAAAGCATTTAGAATCATCAAGGGAGAACTATATAAAAGAAGTATTTAGGGTGTATTACAGCGATGTGGTACACCCGATGAAGGAAAGATCATACTCAAGGATATACATGAAGGAGTATGTGGTCATCACGCTAGCATTCTAGGCAGGATTCTACTAGCTGACAGCAGTACAAGATGCAAAAGACATTGTTAGAACGTGTGAACCATGTTAGAGATTCGCAACAAAACTCAGTGCGCCGGCCACTGAATTAAATCCCATACATCTTGCTTGGCCTTTCACTCAATGGGGACTTGACATGGTAGGTAAACTTCACAAGTCATCCCCAGGAGGACACGTCTTTCTGCTAGTGGCAGTCGATAAAATCACCAAATGGATTAAAGTAATGCCGGTTACTAGCCAGGATGGAACTTCAGCTATGAATTTCATCAAATCAATAGTATTCCAATTTGGCGTACCAAATAGCATCATCACCGATAATGGAACTAACTTCACCTCCAATGAATTCAAGGAGTACTACGAGGAGATGGGTATAAAAGTAAGCTATGCATCAGTTTCTCACCCGCAAACCAATGGGCAAGTGGAAAAAGCCAATGGCCTCGTAACTGCTAGTCTTAAGAAAGATTGCTAGCAACACTCGACAGAGTAAAAGGAGCATGGTTGATGAGTTACCGTCTATTTTGTGGAGCCTGCGCACCACTCCAAATAATTCGAAGCAAGAAACACCTTTCTTTCTGGTCCACGGTGTTGAAGTTGTCCTTCTAGTCGAAGTAACTCATGAATCTCCATGGGTCGCTGAATATGACGAGGAAGAGTAAAGGGGAGAACTTGAAGATGATGTTGATGCACTGGATGAAGCTCACGATGTTGCCTTACAAAGGACCAATGTATATTAGCAGAACTTGCACAACTACCACAGCTGACGACTGCATCCTAGGTCCTTTGTCGTAGGGGACCTAGTTCTTCGCCTAAAGCAAGATGGTCACCGTAAACTGGAGTCACCTTGGGAAGGCCTTACATTGTTATAGAGGTTATCCCCGGAGGAGCATATCGGCTTCAAGACAAGAAGACAGGAGTCAAATACTCAAATCCATGGAACGTCGCACAACTATGACGTTTTTACGCTTAGAATTTATTTTTTCTAGCAATTTAAATTACAAAAAAGCCTACGGCCCGGCTTCTTAGCCACAATATTATTCAATAAGGTTAGCGGCCAGGAGAGCACGCCAAAACATGCATCTTCGTCTTCAGGTTTTAAATAAAAGATAAGCTCTCCAAACTCAGATTCCTTTTTTGTACATTGTTTCTTCACCCACGATCAGGGGCTTTATTGTTAAAAAAGTTCATCACAAATAAGACATTCAAAAAATTTGAGAATTTCACTTTGATGAAACTAACAAAAGTTATGAGCCTATGTCCTGATGCAGGCATCCGAACATAGCCTCGGGGGCTACTCCCAATAGAAAACTATATTTCATAAGGTTCAATATTTTTTGACCCGAAGAAACACTTTCTTGGCCTATGAGTATTACATCATTGTATCATCAAAAGGCTACTCCCATCGGGAGCTTCTATAAAGCATCATCCGAGAAAATACGAAATTGATAAACTTCAGCAATTCCAACAGCCAAACAAGGCAGTCAACAAAAATTATACAAAAATCTCGGATCACGCCCGATGCGATAAAATTCCGAATGTCATGTCCACGACATGAAGATAAGACACCGGGATTCGTCTTGTGTGGCCTGGTAATCGCATAAGAATACGCTCTGTTATTCAAATATCCGTATCAGTGATACGATGAAAAATCTCGATGGACACATTGGGTACCCGATATAATAGAACTGGAATTCAGTATTCGATAAGACCTCAACGGCTCAAACTGAATTACGCCGGTAAAATTCCGAGTTCAAGCCTGGGGACCTGAATTTGATGTAGGTCTATAGTGTTTTTTCCAAGGAGCAATTAACTGATTCCCGATCCGTTGGATGCATCAGGCATGTTGTACCAAATCCCTATAAAAGCTAGAAAAATTGAAAAATAAAATATCTCATAAAACTACAATCATAAATACTGAAAATATCTTTGAGACTCAACCTGAATCTACGATTTGAATGGAGTCTTGGGGGATACTGACATGGGTATGATTACTTGGTGCTTATGTTTGGTTACCCTAGCTACATAAAGGCTCACGACTCATGAAGTCCAAATATGAAGACCTAGGAAGCATCTGATGGAAGTCTTAGTTTGGCTAAATGAGGAAATAGAAACCGACATTGTGTTGGTGTTGTAATCGTGAATATGTAACATGTCCGTATATGGCCCCGAGACCTAGCCTATTATATATAGGGTGGGAGGAGCCAGCGGAGAGGTACTAAAAAAACTCTCAAGCAATCTATAATAACCATGGGCATTTCCGAGGTTACCAGACGACTTCGACTCCCTTGTTTGTCTGACATCCGACAAAATCCCCAGCATTCTCTTTTCCTCAAAACCCTAAGTCCATAACCATGGGCATTGCCGAGGTTACCCCTCATCACACATTGTTTAACAAGCAAAGAATACACCAATAACATGTATATCATATATATACTTATGCTAGACTTTTCCAGTCTTTTTATTTTCTGCCAAATATTTACCAGATTCTCTTTCAGCATTTCCTTTTTGTTTTCAAAAGAATATATCAACATTAATAGTGGATCCATACACATGACACATAGTCCAAAGCATGTTAGTCAAACACTAATATCCTTCTACTTTCACTTTTGATGTAGATCACCATCATCAAATGTTTGGCGTTCTTCCAAATTTCATTCCTTTTAGTAATCCTTTTAATATAGTAAACATTTTACCTACATCTTCTATCCATCCTTATCATGGCAACATTCATGATCGAGCTACTATAGCTTATAAAGGTGAATCGTGAATATAATGTTAGTTCCCAAAACCTTTTTGGGAGATCAGGACACCTAGCATCTCCAACCTTCACAAATTCTCGTACTATATGAGAACATGTATCTTACTAAAATTATATTCTATCATATTGTAACCAAACATTGTTTCAGATATCACAATATCTTCTATAAATGATGGTTTCTGAAACAATTTTCAGCTCCTAGATAATGTTGATATTAAAACAAATTTTCAATATCAAGAATCATAGAGGCAAGCATGATACTTAGATACTAATGCTAGAATTTGTTACTCTTGATTCAGTAGAACTTATTGAATTTCACGGAGTAAGTGAGGTTTTGCTGAAAGTTTGCAATAGTACTTTAAACTTTAGACTGACACTCATAAAACAATACGATACCAGCTCGTAAAGTAAAATTCTAGAATCCTATAGTTATATTATCTCACTTATAGCTAAACACAAGGTAGTAAACGAATGCCAGTAACTACAACGAACCATGCAAATTTACTTTGATTTAGTTTATGATAAATTGAGTTCAACTTTAATCATATTACTATGTGAACTCCTGCTCAAAAACGATATCCCTCTAGTCATTTTTTGTGATTACACGAACCAAATTCACTACGCCACAACAGATCATCACGAGTGGTGGTGCAGCTCCAATGGTGAGCATGGTATGGGCATCATATCATCCATATGACTCATGATTTACCTTTCGGTTCATGTTCCGAGGCCATGTCTGTACATGCTAGGCTCGCCAAGTAAGAACCTTAGTACTCACATGTGTAAAACTATCTTACACCCATTGTATGTGAACGTAGAGTCTATCACACCCGATCATCACGTGTTGCTTCGAAACGACGAACTTTATTAATGGTGCATACTAAGGAAAAACATATTATTATCTTGATATTTAGTAGGAGGGATCATCTTATAATGCTACGACCAAGTTCTAAGCTAGACATCAGAAAAATAAGATGCAAACAAACATGATATGCATAAAGTGATATGATATGGTTCTTGCACTTGATCATTATCACGTGCATCATGGTATGATATATAACATTCCATTTGTGTAGCACTAAGGTATATGGTGCTCCCACTTTGTTATAATTCCTGAGAGTGTCTCACCATACTAAAATTATAATAAAATTATAACACTTACCATATCATGACACAAGCCTAGCAAAAATAAAACTAGACGCTCCAAATTTATCATTTGCATATTTTACGTGGCTTTGGGCTTTCGAAGATAGAATCGATCTTACCTACAAACAAGGAACCAGAACGATGATAATCAAATATTATCAACCCGTTGTAAATCAGATATAAACTATAGTGGGAGAGAAAGACACCCGCTAGCCACTTAGGCAAAACTAGTTGCATGTCAAGCGTGGAATAGGTCTCATGTGCGAGGACATGTAAAGTTTGTTTGGGCCGCTTCATCCCACAATGTCGCTAATATCCAAAATATATGAAGAATGCAATAGCATGACCATCAGCGCCCACATATTCATATGTGTTCTAACCGTACAAAGCATCTACGCATAGACATAGCTCTGATACCACTGATGGGGTTCATTGCATAGAAAACAAAAAAATCCTATAGTTGTAACCACCAAGATCATATCTAGGAGATACATGTAACGGTTTCAAATGGACTCACCCTCAAAAATTGTAAAGAGGTACAACGTTCCCGCTAACAAACTTGGCTATTATAGAGTGCATACTACCGTCCTCAAGGACGTGCGGACGATTAGCTCCTCTGTAATATTCACACATACAATGTGCCGACGACTCCCGTCCCTTGCTCCATGTTGGGCAGCGGAAGTAGTGGATCTCCAGGAACTCCAGAATCACTACGGCATGGTAAAGGTGGTGGAGGGGAAGATGTCGAGTAGGGCTTTTCCTAAGCACCTTTCTCTTGGCAATGGACAAAGCTAACAAAGGGGGGAAGATGTCATCCAAAGGGCATATGAGAGGAATGGTGAATGAGTGAGATGAGAGGAGCAGGAGGAGGGGGCCTTTTATAGGTGACGGGGAAGCCCAAGAGGGCATGGTGCACAGCCATATGGCTGCCCCCACCTCTTCCCCAATTATATGGGTTGACACTCCACGCACATCAATATAGCTCCACTCATCTTCCATTTAATTTCCACTCAAAAATCAAAGGTCTTTCAATTAAAGCACTTTAATTCTCTTGTTTTAATGAAACTCAATTTAATGAACACTTCATTTAATGAGTAATTCATTTAATGAACAGTTCATTTAATGAACACATCAACATTTTGATCCCTTGATTTGTTTTGATACCCCGAAACTACTTCGGCAGATTCGATAGAACAAATTCCTGCGATGTCCATTATCTTCTCATGTGTTCCTCATCCACTCAATTGCATAGACTAACCTTAAGTGTGTCACCCAATGGGTTCGAGAACTTTCTAGACATGATCGAGACTTTCTCCGATCAATAATTATTAGCGGGATCTAGAGATCCATAATGACTCCCACTAGTTCCACGAAAATCGAATGATCGTCTGGACCTTTTTCGCTATAATCAAATTCTTTTTGTTTCGTGATACTTCTCCGAGATTCGATCACTCTGTATCATACAGACCTTGTTTAATCTCATTCTCAATAAGTACTCTTTTTCTCGTTCCTGTGATATAACATTCTAGTGATCAAATCACTTGCTTGCAAGCTATGTCAATGTGATGTCATCGAGAGGGCCCTGAGTATATCTCTTCGTCATCTGGATGGAAAAATCCCACTCTTGATCCACGAGCCTAAACTAACACTTTACAAGTACCCGAAGACACCTTTATAATCACCTAGTTACGAAGTGATGTTGTATTTAATAAAAGTACCTTTCCGGTGAAAGTGCTTGACGTGATCTCATGGTCTAAGGACATTGAGTTACTAAGAATGTGATAACAATATAAACTTGATAACATGATCGTATTGCTACATCTACTGCGAGTGACTGTTCATGATATCATTCTCCAATGATATGACCCTATTATTAACAACATCCAATGTTTATGATCAGGAAACCTTGATCATTTGTTAATCAACAAGCTAGTATTAAGAGAGGCATTACTAGGAACCTTTTATGTTTATAAGTCACACATGTATTAATATTTCCTCTTAACACAATTATAGCATAAAATAAACATTTATCATAAACATGGAATAAGATAATAACCACTTTATTATTGCCTCTCGGGCATATTATTCCTTTCAACGGTGACGTCTTTGTCGCTTCTTTTAGCATTTAAATGCATACAAAAGAGCCCAGTATTAGACATAGAATCAAATAGTATTCATTGTAATTCATAGGATTTTATTCCTCTTTACTTTGTTTCCTTCTTTGGGCCTCCATGCATGGTGTTAGACACCACCATTTGAGTCTCCTTGTATGGGCCACTGGTAGGGCTATTTTAGCATTAATTTAACACGCAACTGATGCCCTCAACAGGTTACGATTGTTTACACCAACATGGGGTCCATCAACACTAACATCAGTAAGGTCGTCCACCTCGACATAACCATGGTCGACATCCCCAAGGAAAAGGAGGCCATGGGCGTGGGTGTGGGAATCGTGTCCCCTCCCCCGTCCAAGATGTCACATGTCAGATCTGCAAGAAATATGGGCACCCCGCTAGTGAGTTTTGGTGGCGCTACGGCGATGACGACTATGATGATGATTTTCACCATGAATATAAAGGTATCAACATTACCCCTTATGGAATGGATACCAATTGGTATGTGGACTCAGGTGCCACAACTCACCTCACCAGCGAGTTGAGCAAGCAACACAAGGGACATGATCAAATCCTTAGGACTAGTGGTCAAGGTATGGCAATTAAACAGGTTGGTCATTCGATTATTCACACCCCTCATAATTATGTTCATCTTCACAATATTCTTTGTTGGAGATATGCTAAATGGATATCACCTTTGCATGTCTCTAATCCGTCTAACCTAGGTGACCCACAGTTGGTAGCATGACCCATGGCCTTCTGGGCAGCCCAGTTAAACAGATCCGGAAGGGAGGCCCATGCTGGATATAGGAAGGCTACGTCGGAGTCACCGACATACTCGGAGACTTGGAGTAAAAGACACGAAGACTAGTTAGTATTAGTCTAAGGCTCGGTAACTTGTCCGGCAAGGTCCTTTCCCTATAACCCTAGGTTCTGGTGCCGTTATAAACCGGACATGTGGGAGCCTTTAGGGCATGATTCATAACACCCTCGCACAACGAACCAATCTCTGTAACTCGGCGTATTGCCATTATAGTGATTTATAGCAGGAATAGAGTTCTGCCACCATTGTGGGACTTGAACCTGGGTAAACTGTGTTACCTCGTACCTGCCAACTCTCCGCCTTACCCCATGTCTCTAAACACGCTCTGTGAGGACTCCTCCATGGCGCACTAGTCGGAAATACCATGATAGTTGGCGTCGGCCATGGGGCAAGAGGCACTTCGAGCTCTACACCCGGCGAGGTCCAAGATCTTCATGGGAATCGGCGACACCATGGCCATTGGGCACGTCCTCTTCTCCGGGAACGTCCCGATCGTCCCTCCCGATGAATTCTGGGTCCTGACAAAGATGAACCCTACCTGTTGCTCCGTCGTCCCAGTCAGAGACATCCACATCTTCATCAGCGAAACCGAATCGGGTCCTAGCTTCCAGGAAGTCGTAAACTCGTCAAGGCCCGCACGGACCGCCTACGGGTAGGATACGTTCACGGAAGAAACTGGGCCATATCTCTCTCTAGAGTATGACAGCTTAGGTCAAGAAAATTCAAGGCCCACCCAAACCGCCACTATGCAGGATATAACAGTGGAAGGACCCCGTGGATCCGCTTGGCTTCCCCGAGCATTAGAGATGCAGAGGTCGCACTTTGTCGGTGTTGTCACCATCTTCGATCTGGCCAGATGCATTCAGAGGGAAGGAGAATCTCCCTGTGAATACCTCGCTAGATGGATGAGGGTTAGAGAAATCCTGGAAGGTGACCGTGCTAATGAACTTGTCTACCACTTCGTCGAAGGGCTCATGCTCGAAACGCTCCAACAGCATACACTCCGAAGGCGCCAGGCCACCGGCCTGCTCACCCTTGGTGAGATGGTCACAATCGTCAATGACTAGTTGGACACCCAGGAGAACACCGAGGCCATGCCTGGGCCTGAAGCCGGAGCAAACAGCAACAATGGCCCTCCACCATCCCCCTCCACCTCCACCATCAACAACACCGAAGCCAACTCCGACTCAGTGCTCGACGCACTATACATCGACATCAACATGGATGGTGGTGGCTTGGACGCTAACTCAGAGTAATATGATGTTGTTATGAGGGAGATCGAGAAGGAGGAGCGCACCGAGAAAGCCGCCACTTCCCTCCAGGTGCTAGTCGCCATCGGGAACGTGATTGAAGAAGATGGACAGGAACCGGAACCTAAAAGAGCTTCGCCCATGCCTGCGCGTACCATAGCGGTGGTAGCAAAGAAGGCCGCCGACCCTCCGCATCCAGCCAAAGCCATGCCTCCTTCGGTTATTCCCCCATAGCAGGCACAGGAACTCACTACAGGCCCCAGTACCGCCAAGCAACCAAATCTGCTGCCACCACCACCATCAATGTCGGTAGCTAGCAACCCATTGGTTACTCCCACCGACAAGGTGATGTACGGTCCACTGCTCGTCGAACCCATTACGGTCGCCCATATCCATAGTGTTACAGATCTCGATGAGAAACATGCAGAAATCCTCGTGGAGGCCAAGTGCGTTGCAGAACAGGGGGCCTAGCTAGATAGAGATTTGGCCAAGGCGCAGCAATCCATCAAGGCGGCAAGAGAAGTGGAGGCTGAATACAAGCAGTTGCTGTTGAAGCACAAGGCAAAGAAAGCACTAGCTCATGTCGTCGAAGACCCCGGCGTTCGACGCATGTTGGGATGGGACGGATACAAACCGGCGAAGGCCACCCCATAATTGATTTAGAGGGGAGGCAGGTGATGCCAACTCCTGCCCTCAACATGGTCGTCGCCAAGACCCTCCTAGAGCAGGACAGCTTGCCAGAAGCGGTGGCTCAGGTCTATGACCTCGTAGCCAAGGCTTGCAAGCAGCAGGAGAAGGCCACCTCGCAAAGGCTTGAGTCCAATCCGGAGCTTTGCTAGTCAATGCTAAACAACCGCCGAAGGCCAAGACCTCCCCGCGACGAAGGATCACATACAGGCTCCACAGAGCGAAGGTGGAGGGATGCGCATAACAGGGCTCACGCCATATCCATATATTTCGACAATGGAGAGAAGGATCACCCTCGTCAATCACCGCCACCCCCGCTATCCCGAGGTCACGAGGAACAACAGCCGCGTCACCGCACAAGCATGCCACATCCAAGGCGTCCCCAGGTCGGCACCATCATACGCGACCAGGGTGAGAAACCTCGGCATGGTGGAGAGCGCAGCAGCAACAAAGGACATAGGAGCAAATTCCACAAGGAAGTACCACGTCCGACAAGAAATTGTGACAAGCGTGAGGACTCGCATGGAGGGAGTAGCAAGAAGGCTAACCCACCGCCGCCACCGCCGCCGTCACCACCCAGTAGCCATCATGGCAGAGGACATGGAGGATCCCAAGGATCACACCACAATTCTCCTCCCAATGATGGAAAAGGGGAGCAACTGCAGCTGTACGATGCACGTTCATGTCTAGACAAGATCCAAGAAGCACGGGAGCTCCCATACCTAGGGCCATGTTGTTTTGGACCAGTAATACGGGCCACAACTTACCCCAAGGGTCTCTGGATCGACAAGACCATCAAGCCCTATGACGGCACTGTCAGGCCAGCTATATGGTTTCAGGACTATGATGGCTCAAGATATTTTGAGCTCGTTGGAAACCCCAAGAGGAAGGTATCATGAACACAACAACAAGTTTCCCTCAGTTATGAAACCAAGGTTATCAAACCAGTAGGAGCAAGGAAACAACCCCA
This sequence comes from Avena insularis, assembly GCA_023614405.1. Lineage (NCBI taxonomy): Eukaryota > Viridiplantae > Streptophyta > Magnoliopsida > Poales > Poaceae > Avena > Avena insularis. The sequence continues at coordinate 393,442,355 of CM042690.1, read as the reverse complement.
AGGTGTTGCTACCAACTTGGAATCCTGCACAACACAACCACAGAACTTTGCCCGAACTTACAATGAGGTTGTCAATCTCACTGGTTTTGCTGAAAACAAAGGATTAAACGTATAGTGTGGAAGATAGTAATTGCTTGCAGAAAGTAAACAGTAAACAGTAAATAGTAGATGGTATATCAATAAAAGAATGGACCGGGGTCCATAGTTCACTAGAGGTGATTCTCCTTAAGATAGATAGCATGCTGGGTGAACAAATTACAGCAGGGCAATTGATAGATTTGAGAAAGCATACAATGCATATACTAGACATCTTGACTCCTATGAGATTTGATTGGTCATTACAACATTATACATAGACCGTAATCCAGCTGCATCTATGACTAATAATCCACCTTCAGGTTATCATCCGAACCCCCTCCAGTATTAAGTTGCAAGCCACAGATAATTGCATTAAGCAAAGTGTGTGAAGTAAACAATACGATTGTCCCATGGACAAAGCATTGTTGTTTTCTCCCTAGTAGCAATAGCACATCTAGAACCTTAGAGATTCCTATCACTTCCCCATATTACTAGAGGCATGAATCCACTATCGAGCATAAATACTCCCGCTTGGAGTTGCAAGCATCTACTTGGATGAGATAGTTACTAACAACAGAAAGCATGCAAGATCACAAATAACATAGACATGATAGAATCAATAATCAATCTGAAATAGCATCTCAATATCCATCGGATCCCTGCAAACACAACATGTAAGATTACAAATAGATGATATTGACCATGAACGGAGCTCACCAGATCTAAACATGTTAGCACAAAGGAGGAGAACCAACCATCTAGCTAATACATGGACCCATAGTTGAAGGATGAACTACTCACGCATCACACCGGAGGCAGTCATGGTGATGAAGAAGGCCTCCCGGGTGATCTCTCCCCTCTGGCAGGGTGCCGGGAAGACCTTCGGATCCCCCCCTGATCTAGGGATGGAGATGGCGGCGGCTACAGACCTTTCCATGGATTTCTGATTGGGTCTTTGATCGAGTACTTAGGGTTTTCGTCTCAGGAGGCTTTTATAGGCGAAGGAGCAAGGTCGGTGGAGCACCAGGGGGTCCACAACCCTGGTGGCGTCCCCCCCCCCAGGACGCCCTAGTGCGCCACTTCGTCTTCCCTCTGAACTTCGTGTTGCTTCAGGTAAAATATTGACTTTGTTTTTTGTCCCGTCCAATTCCGAGAATATTTCCTTACTAGCTTTTCTAAAACCAAAAACAGCAGAAAACAGGCAACTAGCATTGTGGCAACTTGTTAATAGGTTAGTAACAGAAAATGTATAAAAATACCTCAAAGTGTGCACAAAACATAAGAAAGTAGATATAAAAAAGCATGGAACATCAAAATTTATGGATACGTTTATGACGTATCAAGCATCCCCAAGCTTAACTCCTGCTCATCCTCGAGTAGGTAAGTGATAAAAAGAATAATTTTTGAGGTGACATGCACCATCACAATCTTGATCAAGGTATTTGTAAAACATTGATAGCTAGCATCATAGTACTCTAACATAGACATGAAAGACATAGTTCTAATAGTAAGACGTAGCAACTATGTTGTAACATGAAAAGGTATAAACAAAATATTCATGAATAACAATGCTTTGAAAAATGTTTGTTTGTTTCGCATATAGAAAACATAATAAAAATGGTATTCAGCTTGTCCCTCATGGTATAGCAAAACATAAATGCATAGGACACCTTCAAAGTTCATAAGGGTGACTAGATACAAATAATTTAAGAACAAGCAATATCAAAGTTAATCAACAAGTTTTGGGACATTGCACATTAAACGAAGAATGATCACTATGCTCTCTCAATTGGTGCATAAAGATAGAAGATGGAGACTCAACATAAAAGTAAAAGAAAGGCCCTTCATAGAAGGAAGCAGGGATTCAAGTCTCATAAAGAGCTTCCAAAAGTTATGGTACTTATTAGCTTTCAGCTCTCATTGCCCCAATCATAAGCAACTTTAGGTGATTAAGGTTAAAGTGACACAAATATGAGGATATGCTTGACAAGTTATAAGTTAAAAATCTCATGCCCCTTGCTTACGAGTACCAAACCTCATGCTACTCAGCTTTAGTCACGAGTAAGTTCTTGTCATTGTAAGTACATGTGTATCATAGAGAACCGCCAACGGGGTACCCCTTGCCCCATGATACAAGAGTTATCCCATATCAAAATGACAAGGCAACAAACAATGAGCATCTTAGCGATCTTTTTATTTGCTATTTGCATAGGTTTTTATTGAGGATGCTTCACAGATTGCTCACTATGGTTATGCTGCAAGTTTCCACCATGATTAGACATGGCTTAGGGTAGCCGCCCAGGCGTTTCTCTAACACATATACAAACTCCATGAGCTTACAAGCTCCCCTTTTATGTCACATCGTCGGGATCCATAAACAAAAGAACATGATATCAACTGAATAATAAGTGCAATGTTGAAAGCGTTCCCCATGGTAACATGGTTCTGCTAATCCACAACTTATAAAACGCAAGCATATACGCAACATAGATGGACACAATGGTTCAAGTTTATTAAGTGCAAGAAAGTAAAGTGTGCCATCAAGTTTGTTAGAGCTTTAATCACTAATTTTCACATAACAAGTTTAATTCGGAAGGTAGATAAAAACATGAATATACTTGGAATAGCAACAATCCTAATAGGTAGGTATGGTGGACTCTTTGGAATAACTTGGTTTTATTTGGAGTTGGATGCATGAGTGGAACTCATACTTGGTACATGTGGAGGCTAGCAAAAGACTGGGAGTGACCAACTAAGAGAGCAATAATGGCCATAATCATGCAAAGCAACAAAATATTATTAATTAAAGCATAAAGTGATAAGTCGAAAACTAAATGATCATAGAGGATATGATGACTGGTATAGTCTTAACATGCTGTAAGCATGCGCCAAGTCAACTCAAATAATGCATCAAAGGAGAATACCACAATATTATGCTTTTTGTATGCTAAAACAACGCATGATTCTTTCAAGGCACATTAAGCAATCTCAATTGTTTGGAACAAGTCATGCTATAGCAATAATCACTAAGCATAAAGTCAAAGCAATATCAAACATGACATGATAAAGCCTAGGCCACAGTCAAACAAGCTCCTTTTGTACCACTTATAAGCACGAACTTTCCTACTCTTTTCCAACACAAATCAACTTATTTGAAACTATGTATGAATGCGGGGTCCAACAAATTTATTTAAGCAAACCGAACAAAAGAAAACTAAAAACAAAAATGAAGACTCTCCAATAACAACACAATTGTGCATGAAACAATAAAAATGAAGTGTTTGGAAGAAAACCTGAGATTTTTATTGATGAAGAAGGGGATGCCTTGGGCATCCCCAGGCTTTGACGCTTGTACTTCTTGAATATTTCTTGGGGTGACACGGGTGGCATCCCCAAGCTTGAGCTTTTGTCCATACTTCATCTCATCACATTATTCTTCCCTACACTTTAAAATTTCCTTCATACAAAACTTCACACAATCTTCATTAGCAACATTAGTGTATTCAATATAATAAGTCTTTGGGTTCAGTTTCAACACAAATAAAACTTCCATTAAAACAGAAGCTACTATAGCAATTCCTTTTATAAGTTCAAGTGATCAAAGAGAACTCAAAGAGAAAGAGATTAAGAGGCAAATGCAAATAATGGCAGAAATCTGTCAAAACAGACCAGCAGGTAAAAACTGATTTTTTGAAGACCTTCTATTGCTCAAATCGAAAAGTGATAATTAACGAAAGTTAGATAACCACCTGGGGTAGAAGCACGAAATATGACAGATCAATCCGACGTATAGAGATTTTTCACGATTTTTTACTGTGAAGCACAAAAATCTAATTCAGGACAGCAACTTTCCCAAGTCCTACTTCTCTCTCATTAGAGGTTATTCTTGGCACAAAAACCACACAAAAAGGATAAGGAGAGGTTATTATTGAGGCAATAACTTCCAAGACTCAACAAAATAAAAATTTACTGAATAAAAATTTGGGTTATCGCCCAATAGTGCTTTTCTTTAATGCCTTTGAGCTAGGCATAGGAAGTAAGATTCAAGTATTCTCAAATGAAGAAGAATTAAGAGCAAACTTTGTTTTAATAGGAGAGGCAAAAGGTATCTTTTCTCTCCTCTTAGGGAAGTGTTCTATACCTTTCTTGAGTGGGAATTGATATTTAATGGTGCCTTCTTTCATATCAATAATGTCACCAACAGTTCTAAGAAAAGGTCTTCCCAAAATAATAGGACAAGAAGCATTGCATTCAACATCCAAAACATAGAAATCAACGGGAACATAGGTATTGTTAACCATAATAAGAACATCATTAATACTCCCCGTGAGTTTCTTTTTAGCATTATCATCAAGTTGGACATCTAAATAACAATCTCTTAATGGTGGCAAATCAAGCATTTCATAAATCTTTCTAGGCATAACGGAGACACTAGTACCAAGATCACATAAAGCTTTGAGATCAAAATCATTCACTTTCATGTTAATGATGGGTTCCCAAACATCTTCTAATTTCATAGGAATAGAAGCTTTATGTTTCAATTATTCTTCTTTAATTTTTATGAGAGCATCAGTAATATGTTTTGTAAAGGCCATATTCATAGCACTAGTGATGAGGGTCTAACTCATCAATTCCCATTGTTATGGACTTAGGTTCAAGGAATTGAGGAGCGCTGGAAATCTCGATCGGCTAGCAAACAAGCACACAGGTGACACGAGGTTTACCCAGGTTCAGGCCTCGTAGAGGACCCTACTCCTGCTTGTCTTCTCTTGATTGATGACAATCCGAGGGATTACAATGTCGCCGATGGCGGTAGATGCGTAGATTAGATCTGGCGTATGTGTATTCTACGGGTGTTGTCTAGATCTATTGTGGCATATGGGAGATCGTAGATCTGTCTATTGGGGAGCCGCGATGCCCTTCTCGTTGGACCCTCCTAGCCTTTATATATGGGGAGGCTAGGTATCAGGTACCAATACGAGTTGGTTACAAGTTAGATTCAAACTCTATTATTGAGACTTCCTTGTCTTGTGCATTTGGGAGTCTGTGTCCATATGAGCTTCACACCACCTGAATTGTCATGGGCTTCGTGGATCTTGATATACCTTCGAGTGGCTCTTCCGTTGAGCCGCACCAGGTAGGCCAATAGTAGGTGCCTATAGGGCATACCTATGTCAACTAGCATTAGGACTTTTAGCAAGCTTTTGTAGGAACATAATTACTTCAGAGATATTGCAACCATCAAGATCAAAATCATAATTACCATACAAGGTAGTAGAGCTATTGTTTCCCATATTTCGAAGAATTTCAGCATTTTTATTAGAAAAGGTTCCTTTGGTTTTAGGTATTGTTGCAAAAGGAATGGGGACTTCATGTGGTTTCCTAGCATCAACATTGGTGGTGGTAATAGTACAAATACTATTATTTCTAGCAATTTCATCTTCTCTTTCCCACTTAGCATGTAATTTAGCTAACAGTCTAACATTTTCATCGATTCTAACTTGTATGGCATTAGTAGCAGCAAAGGGGTTTTCCATGGTTTCAGGTTTAGCAGCCATTTTATTAATCAAAGAGGATTGTGCTTCAGACAAAGATGATATATTTTTTCATCATTCGAAAGTTTTTCCTCAATAGTTGTATTGAAAGTTGTTTGTTTACTAATAAAATCCTTAAGCATGACTTCAAGTTCAGAGGGTGCACTTCAATTGTTGTTGTAGGAATTTCCATAAGCATTACCATTATTGGGAGGATATTGTAGGGTTTCGTAGCATGGAAAACAAAAAATTTCTACCGCATACAAACAAACAAGCCAAGATCTATCTACTAGATTGTAGCAACGAGTCGATGGAATAACTCACCCTCGAAGATTCCAAAGTGTTTAACGAGAGCAGATTCTCGTGGGTGATGTAGTCGTACTCTTTCCGATCTCAAGATCGCGTAGACGATCCTTACGGCGTCGCGTTCCGGCAGCGCTCCCGCAGTCGGTCACACGTTCGGTACTCGACGAAGACCTTCCTCTCCCTTGTTCCAGCAGGCAGCGGAGGTTGTAGCACTCTCCTCGTGATTCCGGCAGCACAACGGCGTGGTACCGGAAGTAGAGGGGAGATCTCGCAGGGCTTCGCCTTAAGCCGGAGCGAGTATGGTGGAGTATGAGAGGGATCCTCGGCGATCTAGGTTTTAGATACACCAAGGAGGAGGTTCTAGAGCCGGCGGCTAGGGTTTGGGGCACCCCAAGTCGGCGGCTAGGGCAACCCTGGGAGGTGACGGCAGTAGCAGGAGGTGGTGGCGCCAATCTAGGATTTTGGAGGAGAGGTACTTGTGTGCTAGGAGGAAGCCCTGCCCCTCCTTATATAGGTGGAGGGGCTGGCCGGCCAAGGTGAGGGAGTGGAGTCCCTCCCCAACTCGGCTTGGGTGGGGCTCCGGCTTGGGGAGGAGGGAGTCCCTCCCCAACTCGGTTTCCACTTCTCCTCCTCTTTCCAAAAAATTGCCGGTTGACTTTTCAATTTAGGATTTAAATAAACCCTTTATTTTGGACAGCAAAGACACCTAGTACATGATGCAATCATTCCAACTTACAATGACACATTCATGTACCCTTCCCCCCCGGAGTGCCGGACATTCCGGAACCTTCTAGAATGTTCCCGATGAAAACACCGGAACCATTCCCCAATTCCGAAATGGGACTTTCCTTATATGAATCTTATTCTCCGGACCATTCCGGATCTCCTCGTGATATCCCGAATCCCATTCGAGACTCCGAACAACATTCGGAATCTTTCTCATCATTCCATAACTACTCAAACAACGTCGAATCCTTAAGTGTGTCTCCCTACGGTTCGTGAATTATGCGGACATGATCGAGACACTTCTCCGATCAATAACCAATAGAGGAATCTGGAAATTCATATGGCTCCCACATATTTCTACGATTACTTTGCGATCGAATGAACCACTTACATACGATATCAATTTCCCTTTGTCTCACGATAGTTTACTTATCCGAGGTTATGATCGTCGGTATCTCTGCATACCTAGTTCAACCTCGTTACTGATAAGTACTCTTTTCTCGTTCCCGTGATATGTGATCCCTTGTGAGCCAGTCACATGCTTGCAAGCTAATTGGATGAAATTTCACCGAGAGGGCCCAGAGTATATCTATCCGTCATATGGATGGACAAATCCCACTCTTGATCCATGTGTTTCAACCAATACTTTCTGAACACTCAATGACACCTTTATAGCCACCCAGTTACGGTGTGGTGTTTGATGTCATCAAAGCATCCATCCGGCAAAGGTGATATGCATGATCTCATGGTCGAAGGAATCAGATAACTATGTATCAGAAAGCATATAGCAATTGAACTATTAAAATGACTTGATCTTTATGCTATGCTTATCTATAGGAGTATGTCCACCATATCATTCTCCTAACGATATGATCTTGTTGTTAATAACATCTCAATGTTCATGATAGGGAAACCACAATCATCTATTAACCAACAAGCTAGTATTATACAGAGGCTTTACTAGGGACTTTAAATTAGGTTTACAAATCACACAAGTATTAATGTTTCCTTGTTAATACTATTATAGCATGAATGTAAACATTTATCATAAACACAAAGATATAATAATAAATATATTTATTATTGCCTCTAGGGCATATCTCCAACAGATATGGCCTATAATTATTATTACCAAAATTATTCCTATAGGCATTGTTGTTAAAATTATTGTTTCTAATGAAGTTCACATCAACTTGCTCTTCTTGAGCAACCAAAGAAGCTAAGGGGGCATGATTTGGATCAATATGAGCTTTTCCATTAACAAGCATAGACATAATAACATCAATTTTATCACTCAAGGAGGAGGTTTCTTCAACAGAATTTAACTTCTTACGTTGTGGAGCTCTCTCAGTGTGCCATTCAGAATAGTTAACCATCATATTATCAAGGAGCTTTGTTGTAGCACCCAAAGTAACGGTCATAAAGGTGCCTCCAGCAGCAGAATCCAGCAAATTTCTTGAAGAATGATTCAGTCCTACATAAAAGGTTTGGATAATAATCCAAGCAATCAGTCCATGAGTGGGACAATTATTTACCAAAGATTTCATTCTTTCCCAAGCTTGAGCAACATGTTCATTATAAAATTGTTTAAATTTCATTATTTCACTTCTCATAGATATAATCTTAGCAGGAGGATAGTAACTAATTTTTTGTGTTTTTGCTAAAAAGAAACAAGCAAACAAAGCAAAAATAAACTAAGCAAAACAAAAAACAAAGTAAAGAGATTGGTTATGAGGGACTCCCCTTGTGAAGTTGTCCTTAACTCCACGGCAAAGGCGCTAGAAAAAGGCTTGGTGGCTCAAGATATCTCGAGCTCGTTGGGAACCCCAAGAGGAAGGTATGATGAGCACAACAGCAAGTTTCCCTCAATTATGAAACCAAAGTGATCGAACCAGTAGGAGCAAGGAAACAACCCCAAGGTGTTGCTACCCACTTGGAATCCTGCACAACACAACCACAAAACTTTGCCCCAACTTACAGTGAGGTTGTCAATCTCACCGGTTTTGTTGAAAACAAAGGATTAAACGTATAGTGTGGAAGATAGTAATTGCTTGCAGAAAGTAAACAGTAAACAGTAAATAGTAGATGGTATATCAATGGTAAAAGAATGGTCCGGGGTCCATAGTTCACTAGAGGTGATTCTCCTTAAGATAGATAGCATGTTGGGTGAACAAATTACAGCGGGGCAAATGACAGATTTGAGAAAGCATACAATGCATATACTAGACATCTTGACTCCTATGAGATTTGATTGGTCATTACAACATTATACATAGACCGTAATCCAGCTGCATCTATGACTAATAATCCACCTTCAGGTTATCATCCGAACCCCCTCCAGTATTAAGTTGTAAGCCACAGATAATTGCATTAAGAAAAGTGTGTAAAGTAAACAATACGATTGTCCCATGGACAAAGGATTGTTGTTTTCTCCCTAGTAGCAATAGCACATGTACAGCCTTAGAGATTCCTATCACTTCCCCAGATTACTAGAGGCATGAACCCACTATCGAGCATAAATACTCCCTCTTGGAGTTGTAAGCATCTACTTGGCCGAGATAGTTACTAACAATGGAAAGCATGCAAGATCACAAATAACATAGACATGATAGAATCAATAATCAATCTGAAATAGCATCTCAATATCCATCGGATCCCCGCAAACACAACATGTAAGATTACAAATAGATGATATTGATCATGAACAGAGCTCACAAGATCTAAACATGATAGCACAAAGGAGGAGAACCAACCATCTAGCTAATACATGGACCCATAGTCCAAGGATGAACTACTCACGCATCACACCGGAGGCAGTCATGGTGATGAAGAAGGCCTGTGGTGATCTCTCCTCCCAGGTGCCGGGAAGAGCTTGGATCCCCCAATCTAGGGATGGAGATGGCGGCGGCTATAGACTCTTCTGTGGATTTCTGATTGGGTCTGATTGGGTACTTAGGGTTTTCATCTCAGGAGGATTTTATACATGAAGGGCAAGATCGGTGGAGCACCAGGGGGTGCACACCCCTGGTGGCGTGCCCCCAGGCCGTGTCGCCACCAGGTGTGGCCAGCCTGGTGCACCACTTCGTCTCCCCTCTAGACTCCATGTTCCTTCGGGTAAAATATTGACTTTGGCTTTTGTCCTGTCCAATTCCGAGAATAGTTCCTTACTAACTTTTCTAAAACCAAAAACAGCAGAAAATAGGCAACTGGCACTGTGGCATCTTGTTAATAGGTTAGTTCCAAAAAATGTATAAAAATACCTCAAAGTGTGAACAAAACATAAGAAACTAGATATAAAACAAGCATGGAACATCAAAAATTATAGATACGTTTACGACGTATCAGACTATAGCGAGGCGATTCATATCGTCGGGGGAAACACTAATGTCACTGTCAAGTACCTCCCACTAATGCTCACCGGCACCGCCCGACAATGGATTGACAACTTGCAGGAGAAATCAATATGCAATTGGTCGGACATGCATGAAGCGTTCACCAAGAACTTCGAGGGTACGTACAAGCGTCCCTGCACCATCAAAGACCTACAATGGTGTGTTCAATAAAAGGATGAATCCTATCGTGCTTACCTTTCCCGCTGGCTGGATATGAAAAATTCATGCGCAGGGGTACACGAACAAACCGCTATGTCTGCCTTCATCGATGGCCTGGAAAAGGGGACATTGCTTCGACATACGCTGAAGCATAAACAAGACAAAAACGACCTCAACCTCAACGCGATGATCGCCATGGCTAGAGAATTTGCCCTCGCTGACAATGATGCTCACGGCTCATTGCCGGCAATCGCCATCCCTACCTAGGCCAAGAGGAATAATAACAACAAGCGGAAATCTCCGCTAGAAGAGAAGCAAGTAGCCGACATGGTCTCCACTATGTTCGTTGGTAGAGGCGGAGGCGGACAACGTGGTCGTGGCCGGGGGCGAGCCATGGGAAGCAAAGAAGTGATTCAACACCTTCCACGCCCCGCATTCCCCAAACGTACGAAGAGTACGCGATATGCCGTGTTTCGTCCACCTCGACGCAAACGGCAAGGCCACCCACACCAACCGCCAATGCAAGTTTGTCAACAACCTCAAGGAAGACCCTGAGTCTGACTACAAGCAAAGTCGGAAGAACAGACCCTGTGGAAAAGGCAAAGGTAAGAAGAAGGAGGAATCCAAGGAATCAAGTGACATGGACGAAGATGTGGAACCCAAGTCCGCCGATAAGGGCGATGGAAAGGGCAAGAACCCCTTCAAAAATAAGGCTCTGGTCTACCATATTTTCCTTGGCACTCCCACCGTTCGGGCCCAGAAAACCTCACTAAGGATACTGATGGCTACCATCCCTCCGGTTCCCCAGTATGTCAGGTGGTCGGAGATTCCAATCACTTGGGACATGCAAGATCATCCAGACCTTGTCCCAACATAGAACCAGTATGCCATGGTCATCAACCCATTGATTGATGGCACAAAGTTCACCAAGTGCCTTGTGGACAGTGGGAGCAGCATCAACATCATGTACCTGGATACACTGCAAAAGATGAACTTGACGAAAACTTAGCTAAGGAAGAGCAACACCGTGTTCCATGGCGTTGTTCCTAGCCGGCAAGCTAATTCCCTTGGCTACATCACCCTTCCGGTCGCCTTTGGTGATGTAAACAATTACCACCAAGAGCGCGTGACCTTTGAAGTGGTGCCCTTCAATAGCATGTACCACATCATCTTTGGACACGACATGTTCCACTCCTTCCTTTCTAGGCCATGCTTCGTCTACAACAAGCTCAAGATACCCAGACCAAACGGCATTGTCACCATTGACGGAAGCTTCACCAAGGAAAGGGAGTGCAAGCTGAGCGAAGCCGCCTTCGCCAAAGCAGTCCTATATGGTGAAGAATTCAAGGAGATCTAGAGCTAGGTCGACGCCTCGGAGATGCCGACTTCGAAGAAGCAAATTACTGCTACCGAACCCGCATTCAAGGCCGCCATCAAGACCAAGCAGGTGGAGTTTGTTGAAGGATATTCGTCCAAGACCACTGCCATTGTCATGGATCTAGATCCTAAATTGGAAAGTGTGCTTGTCGAGTTCCTCCGTGAGAATAAGGACATCTTCGCCTGGCAACCTGTCGACATGAAAGGTGTACCTAGGAAACTTGACGAGCATAGATTGAATATTTATCCTAAGGCCAAACCGGTAAAGCAACCTCTATGATGTTTCGGTGTTGAAAGACGACGGGCCATAGGCAAAGAGATAGCTAGGTTACTTAAGGCTAGTTTTATCCGAGAAGTCATTCACACCCAATGGGTGGCAAATCCTGTACTTGTCCCCCAAAAAGGAACCAAATAATTAAGAATGTGCATTGATTACACCGGCTTGAACAAAGCATGTCTAAAGGATCCGTTTGCTTTGCCTCACATTAACCAAGTCATTGACTCGACGGCTGGCTCAGAACTTTTGTGTTTTCTTAATGCATACTCAGGATACACCAAATCAAGATGCGAAAGTCAAACCAATTGGTAACTTCATTCACAACACCTTACAACAGATACTTCTATGTCACGATGCCCTTTGGGTTGAAAACGATGGTGCCACCTACCAGCGGACGATGTAGCGTTGCCTACGTGACCAGATAGGTCGCAACATAAACGCTTACATGGACGATTTCACGTTGATATCAAATAAACCAAATGACCTAATCACCGACTTACAGAAACCCTTCGACAACCTCCAGAAGTACAGCATGATGCTTAACCCTAAGAAATGCATCTTCAGGGTGCCATCCGGCAAATTGTTAGGCTTCATCGTTTCACACCATGGCATTGAGGTCAACCCGGAGAAGATCAAGATCATCCTTGACATAAAACGCCCGACATGCTTGAAGGACATATAAAGGCTCACGGGCTGTGTCGCTGTAGTATGCCGGTTCATTAGCCGACTTGGGGAGAAGGCTATGCTGCTCTACAAGTTTCTCAAGAAGGCGGACAAATTCATATGTACGGACAAAGCAGATGCAACACTTCATGAGTTGATGAGAATACTCTCCTCTGCACCAATACTTGTAGCACTGATATCAAGGGAGCCTATGTTAGTATACATGGAGACAACCAACCGGGTTATCAGCATCGTCATCATGGTGGAGCGCAAGGAACCAATGCACGAATATGGAGTTCAGCGACCATTTTACTACATAAGCAAGGTCTTGATGGAATCCAAGTAGCATTATCCGCACTACCAGAAGATAGCTTATGGAGTTTTCCATGCTTCACGGAAGATAAGGCATTATTTCTAGGAGCACCCCATCACAGTAGTGAGCAAAGCTCCACTGTCTGACATAATCAATAATAGTGATGCTACGGGGAGAGTGGCAAAGTGGGGCAGTGAACTTGCCACCTTTGAAATCACCTAAAAGAGACGCGACGCTATCAAATCTCATGCATTGGCGGATTTTATTGCAGATTGGATAGAACTGCCAGAAGACACTCCTGTACCAAAGCCAGAGTATTGGGTCATGCACTTTGACGGATCCAAGTTGTTCAATGGCTCGGGGGCTGGTGTATTATTACAATCACCGACAGGAGAAAAGCTACAGTACGTCCTGTAGGTCCACTTCAACACTACCAACAACATGGCAGAGTATGAGGCCCTCATTCATGGACTTCGTGTAGCCAAGGAAATTGGCATCAAGCACATAGTTTGTTGTGGAGATTCCGACTTGGCTACCCAGCAGGTGGCTGGCTCCTGGAACGCACAAAACCCTATGATGGCGGCATATCGATACGAAGTAGACGAGATAACCAAGTGCTTCGACAGCTACGAAGTTAAGTACGTCAACAGGGAGGGCAACGAAGAGGCGGATCTACTATCAAAGATTGGATCAGCTCGCCGACCAATTCCGCCAGGCGTTTTCCTAGAGCATTTGCAGACTCCATCCGTGAAAGGAGCGGACCCTGACAACCCAGATAGAGTGGACTCATTTGTTAATGCAGTAATAGTGATCCCTTTGGCTTGGAAGAAGCCGTCCATGGATTATCTTCAAGACGGAACTTTGCCCACCGACGAAGTCGAAAGCCAGAAGATAGTACGGAGAGAAAAAGTCTATGTCATCATTGATGGCCAGCTATACAAAAGAAGTATCACAGGAGTTTTCCTACGGTGCGTCTCCCAGCATCATGGTATAGATATCCTCAGAGGAATACATCTCGGAGATTGCGGGCATCACGTCGCTCCCGATCATTGGTGGAAAAAGCCTTCCGACAAGGATTCTATTGGTTAACTGCCAAGGAAGACGCCGACAAGTTGGTACGAACCTGTCTTGCGTGTCAGTTTTATGCAAGACAACCAAATGTTCCCGTTGAAGAATTGTGAACAATACCAATCACTTGGCCGTTTAGTCTGGGGTCTTGACATGGTTGGACCTTTGCAAACAACACCTTGTGGATTTAAACATCTGCTAGTGGCAGCGGATAAGTTCACAAAATGGATTGAAGCTAAACCCATTAGAAATCTCGATGGGGCAACAGCCCTCAAATTTGTCCTGGATTTGGTGGTGAGATTTGGTCTCCCACATAGCATCATCATCGACAACGACAAAATTTTGTCTCTCGGAGAAGTTGAGGGGTACTATCATGAAAAAGGCATCCGCCTTGACCTAGCATCTATGGCACATCCATAGTCAAATGGGCAAGTTGAAAGGGCCAATGGACTAATTCTGCAAGGAATCAAGCCACTCTTAGAGGCACCGCTACATAGAGCAGATGGAGCCTGGGCAGAGGAGTTGCCAGCTGTGCTGTGGAGTTTACTAACAACACCCAACAGATCTATCGGCTTGACCCCTTTCTTCATGGTTTATGGAGTAGAAGCCGTCCTACCCTCCGACATCCTCCACGATGCACCAAGAGTCGCCTCCTATGATGAAGATGATGCTGAAGAATCCAGACACTTATCTATGGACCTATGAGACGAAGAGAACGTGCTGGCATGCCAGAGATCCGCCATCTACCAGCAGAAGCTATGTGGCTACCATAGTCGCCGTGTTAAGCATCGCTTGTTTAAAGAAGAGGGTCTGGTGCTTAGACTCAAGCAGGAAAAGTCACACAAATTATCCCCGCCTTGGGAAGGACCGTTCGTCATAATCAAAGCATTGCTCAATATTTCCTATTACCTCATCGATATTCGCGAGTTGAAACATAGGCCAAAAAAGCACAAGCAACATGACTCCGATGATGATTTCCCGGAGACATATTGGCCATGGAACATAGCACAACTACGTCCCTTTTACACTTAGCATTTTTCTATTATGTAATAAGTATCTTTATATGATAAGTGGAATAAAGCATTTGGTTCACTCATATTCTCTGAGTCTTTTACCTCCTTTAGTTGTTCATTTTTGGATCATATAAACCCTTTATGCGCAAGTTTGCATTTGCACTTATGAAAATTCCGCCTACGGGCGTTAGCTTAAGTTTTCTGGTCTACACGTTTTCTGATGTTTTTATGTGGATTCTAGAGTAGTGACTTTTCGGCACTCAAAGACGGCGATTTTGCTCTCAAGTTCTTAACGGTGCTATTAAGAATCATCACCTGAGGGCATAGTTCCATTCTCAGGGTCTTCCATCTCATGAAAGATCAAGCATACGAACCAGAATAATGGATAAGCCAGCACTTTCTTAAAAAATATATACATGCTAGATCTAGTTAAGTTGCAGGAGTCTTGTAGCCAAGTTTTTCGCCTTACAAACACATAAGTTTTTTCACATAAAAATTGCACAGATACATTTAATACATCAATGTTTTTATGGCTCTGCTGCAGGGGACTTTGACACTACATCATCATCAGCAGGAGAGCCAGGCATGGAAAGCTCATCAAACTCAGAGGGCCCGAGCTAGATTCTGAAGACGTCAGGTCGTCATCCATCTCCGCGGTAGGCACGAAGACGTCCGCCTGTCAACTTGGGAACATTGGTGTCATAGCCGGCAAGGGAGTTCCATATAGCATCACTATCGATCTCATTTTCCTCCTCGTCATACTTCAGCATGTCGGAGGTTACCAAGTCTAGCTCGGCGTTGTCATAGTGCGCTTTGACCAAGGATAATGCCATCCTTGCACCAGCCCGGACACAAGAAGCTTTCCAGTCCTTGATTCTCCCGGGGGCTCGGCGCAGGATTTCCGAATACTTGGCCGTAGACTCTGCCGCCTTGATGGTGATGTGCAGGGGTGGGGATATCTCCTTTGCTTGAGTGATGGCAGTGGTGATGAAGTTGCCGGCGAGAACCATGCATTCCTTTGGATCCAGAGCACCTTTTCCCATGTTGGTTAAACCAATGGGGGCTGTGTTTTCGTTAGAAACAAGGGTCATAAGTATAACAATACAAGTGTCCATCTTGCAAAATTGACAAAGTTAGAGGAAAGTTACCGAAGATGCTCGTCTCAGCATGTTTGTAGGTCTCTGCCAAGATGTCATGCTCCTTATGAAGCTTCTTGTACATCTCAAGGTTCCTATCATTCTGCTCTTTGGCAGCTTGATTTTGTTCCTTGAGTTGTGCAATTTCGTTCTTTAGGCACTGCATCTCGATGTCATAAGATTCTTGCATCACCTTCATTGTCTATTCATGGCCCTTGACAGCATCAGCCAGGTCTTTCTTCAAAATTTTGTTTTCAGCATCGAGCTCCTATATATGCTTGGATTGCTCGACAATGCTCTTGGCTTTGGCAATGGCCTCTGCAAGACGAAACATGGAAATCATTATGAGATGTCGGATAAAATGGGTCCATGAGAAATGAAAGGAGTTGTTAGAAGAAAGCAGACGCTTGCTATTTTGGATATGTTCTTTTAGGAAGGTTGTTTTACCCTTTTCAAGATCCAGATCCTTCTGCAACTTGTCATACTACTCTTTGGCATTTTTTCTCTGGGTATTTTCATTCTACAAACAAGATAGAGTGCTTAGTTTCTCTAGAGCATATAGTCGGAACTATTCGGATTCAACTAAACGCTCGGGGGCTATAGTATCAGATTTTAATTTGATAAGTGTTCGCTCTTAGAGTATCTAGTCAGAATCATTCATTCTAAACTAGCAACTCAGGGGGGCTACACTAACAAGTTCTACACTTAGTTATTTGGAGCACTTAGGCTAAAAAACAATGATTTTCTGCCTAAGAGCCCATGGGCTACAGTGGGATACAGTACAAAGTAAAAGAAGTAAAAGTTTAGAAACTTACAATGGAAATAACCTTTAGATTGTTGGCCAAATGAGCGTATGCATTATGGAAGGTTTGGGTATTGTTGTATATAGCATCTGCCTGTTGGATGAGATCGTCCAGGAATAGAGTCGGAGGAGTTAAAGGCAGAGGAGTTGTCAAAGCTGGAGGCATGGATGAAACCCTGGCCGCCTGCTGCGTTATGATGGCAGTTGATGGCTCAGAGGCTCCCGCCTCGCCTGTTTCTATGATAGCCTCCGTCTATGCTCCCTCCATCGCTTGTTTCCCTTTCTCGATGGCATCCTTAACCAGAGCTTCAGCCTTTTTGAGGAAGTTCTTTCTCGCATGGCCTGGCCACTGGGATCAATATCCATGCTGGCAAGACCTGAGGCATTCGTTGATGGATTGACATTTGTCTCCAAAATGGAGACCTCATGAATGATGAGGGATGAAGGCCCAGTGGGGTCTGTTACAGGCTTGGCAGCAGGGGTCAGGGGAGTAGCAGTGGGAGACGACTTGGAAAACTTGTCACGAATATTTTTGGAACCCCCAACATCTTTGGAGGTCCGCTTCAAGCCAACACCGGACTTCTTCCTGAAATGTACACAGTGTAAGTACAGGAAATGAATAGGTGCAATAAAAATTAAAGCCAAAGAATGAATATACTTACACTAAAGCAGACGACCTAGCTAAGGGGATGCTGGTGGACTTCTTCTTCTCTGCCTCTAAGGCGGCAGTGGGTTTTTTGGAGATCCGGTCTCCATTTTCTTCTTCTTCTTGCCCTCCGCAGCAGCGTCAGAGGTGGAGCTCTTCCGCTTTCGCGCTGCCGGAGCTGGATGATCCTTTGAGGCATCATCGTTGGACACCACCTGGAAATCCTTCAGCTTGGGATCATAGACCTGGGAGGCCATTTGATCCTCCACCAAGGTCGCTAGTTGTAGGACAAAGGAATTTTAGTTTGATGACTTCAAGACAGAAAAGCCTTAGAGTATATATAATGACCAGATCTTCGGCGGAGAGGTTAGAACCCCTCCATACTCCCTTATGGGAGTCACCATCTTCTTCTGCAGCATCTGGTGCCGCCCGTTTTTGGTCCCTGCCGGTGGATTCCACCACGGCAGAGACGGGAATGATAACCCCCTCCGGTGGGACGATTACTCCCTAGGATGGCTCCGTTGAAACCTCGAGGGTCGCTGATGTTGAGGGAACACTGTTGCTGGAGGCCATTGCGCAGGTGGAGTAAGATGGAGAGGAGAGAAGGCTCTGGTTAGGGTTTTCCGTCGAAGAGCTCGAACGGTCGCGCGGCTGGAGGAAGAAGAAGACACGGGGAAGAATGCGGGTAAAGAAAATATTCTAGCCTCAGTTAAAATATATAGACCCCAACGTCAAGATTCGTGCAAAGAGATCTAATGGATGCAGCATTGCTAACATGGAGATGAGCATGCACGGTGATTTCTTCATGTCCTCCGTCTTTGCCACTTTAACGTTTCGGATTTTGCACGCGTAAAAATAGCTAATGATTAATTCACTACCTTATGTGATTTTTGAGGTAGCGTAGGCTGTAGCCTACGTCATCTTCTAACCATTGAAGTGTAGTAGTCACATTTGAAGATTCTATCGAAGACAGAAGCTATCCGACTCTAGAAACAAAGATTTGAAGAATCTTCGACTTACATATGAAAGATAGAGAGGACTGCAGGGTTCTTTGGGAGACCTTCGAGATGTTGCTTGATGAAATGTTGGCATCACCTAGACGGAGCATTCAAGATTAAAAGGCAAGACGACGCAAGATCTCAAAGTCCTCCGGGGCTACTGTTGGGGATATGCTAAATGGGTATCACCATTGCATGTCTCTAATCCGGCTAACCAGGGTGGCCCACATTTGGTAGCATGGACCATGGCATGTTGGGTGGCCTAGTTAGACGGATCCAAAAGGGAGGCCCATGCCGGATATAGGAAGGCTTCGTGGGAGTCACCGACATACTCAGAGCCTTGGAGTACAAGACATGAAGACTAGTTAGTATTAGTGTAGGACTCTGTAACTTGTCCGGCAAGGTCCTTTCCATGTAACCGTAGGTTCTGGTGCATTTATAAAACGGACCTATGGGAGCCTATAGGGCATGCTTCA
This sequence comes from Avena insularis, assembly GCA_023614405.1. NCBI lineage: Eukaryota > Viridiplantae > Streptophyta > Magnoliopsida > Poales > Poaceae > Avena > Avena insularis. The sequence goes on along the minus strand of CM042690.1, from coordinate 393,423,391 downwards.
TAACACCCTTGCACAGCAAACCAATCTCTATAACTCGGCGTATTTCCATTATAGTGATTTATAGCAGGAGTAGATTTCCGCCACCGTTGTGGGACTTGAACCTGGTAAGTTGTGTTACCTTGTACCCGCCAACTCTTAGTCTTACCCCATGTATCTAAACACGCTCTATGAGGACCCCTCCATGGTGTACTCATTGGCAATACCACGACATTCTTCATGTCCCTGATGCCTTCAAAAGTTTATTATCTGCTCATAAAATGGCCTAGACAAAAATGCTTTCGTTGAATTTCATCATTTTTTATTTTTTATTAAGGATTGGGCTACGAAGGAAATCATGTTTAGAGATCCTTATCATGGTGGTCTATACCCCCTTGTGCCTACTTCCATGGACTCCACCAAGCATGCCTTCGTCACCTTCACGCCTTCGTCATCCACATGGCATTGTGATCTAGGCCATCCATCCTCCTTCATGGTTCAACAAGTTCTTAGGAAAAATAACATTAGTCATTCTCATGAAATAAATCCTTATGTGTGTGATCCATGTCAATAGGAAAAGAGCAAACAATTGCCCTATCCTACTTCCACTAGTGTTTCCACTATACCTTTAGAACAAAAAATTAGATGTTTGGGGGCATGCTCCTACTTCATTTGGAAAACACTCATATTATGTATGCTTTATTGGTGATTTTAGCAAATTTAGTTGGATCACCTTGCTTAAGAAATGTTCCAATGTTTATCAAGCCTTTCTAAACTTCCAGCAACTTGTTGAACAAAAACTTGGGTGGAAAATAATTACAATGCAAACTGATTGGGGTGGTGAATATGAAAAACTCAATTCCTTCTTCTAGAAAGTTGGTATCAAACACCATGTCTCATGCCCACACGCTCACAAACAATCCATCGAAACATTGTGATGTAGTTGAAGGTTGTCTCTCCCTTCTTGCCAACCTCCATGCTTCTCAAATTTTGGGATGAAGCCTTCTTAACCGACACATATCTCATCAACATGCTCCCTAGCAAACCTCTCAAATTTGATACACCCATGGAGAAACTTCTCTATGTCAAGCCCAATTATGATTCTCCATGTATTTTTGGTTGTGCTTGTTGGCCTAATCTTCGTCCCTATAACAAGCACAAACTGTCCTTTCGATCCAAACAATGCATTTTTATTGGCTATAGTCCCTTACACAAAGGAGTCAAGTGCCTAGATGTCACCACTGGGAGAGTTTATATTTCTCGTGATGTTGTTTTTGACGAAAATGTTTTTCCATTTGCCTCATTAAAACCCAATGCTGGATCTCGTCTTCGTCAAGATCTTCTCCTGATTCCTCCAAATTCAAACACCACCACATCTAATCTTGAGGGTATGTCTAATGATGATCACATGCATTTGTACCTGCCACTAACCATACTCAGGTACTAGAGGACAGTGGAAAAGATCCAGCCACGAGCCAGCAATCAAATGGTGAAGAAATCACTCCAAATGGCTCAAATCTGCACTCTGCCGAATACGACAGTAGAGGCATGGTATCCGGTGCAGATTCTCCCGCCCTGCCATTTGAATCTGCCTCAGATCGTGCGAAGCGATCCTCTCCGGGATCAGCACCCACAAAATGGGCTCCGTATGTGCCACCTACCTGCAGTCCCGTGACACGCCAGCTCGTGCCGGGTTTGGTCACACCGTCGCGCCAATCGCACCCCACCATGTCAACGACCGCGTCGCCCTCCGCCTCGAGACCCACGCTGTGCCAGTTGTGACCTGACAGGAACACTGCACCGCGCCAATCATGCCACACTACACCATCGTCAATGATTCCCGCGGGGACAGCCGGGGACCGCTCCTCCGGATCCTTTGCAACGCCATCAACTCGTGAAGCGGCCACAGGCTCGGCCACTGGATCTGCTGCGCCGACCGCTGGGGACCGCTCCTCATTGTCTTCTATGATGCCACCACCCTCTATGATGACCACAGGATCAGCCACGAGATCTGCTGCACAAAATTTACATGTTGATGATTCTGCTGTGTTTCCAAAGCTTTGGCGGATTTGTGCCTTCTTCGCCTACTTCACCACCTATATCCCTGCACCGCATATTGTACCTGAAGGCCAGACACAGCTCCAAAAAGGTATATGACAACCAAAAATTTACATTGATGGTACTATCGCTATGGCATGTTCACATCTACATGTGAACCAAGCAAATTATCCGAAGCATTAGGTGATGCCAAGTGGAAACAAGCTATGCAATAAGAGCACAATGCACTGATTCAAAACAAAACATGGCATCTCGTTTCCTCAAACCCCAGCAAGAACATAATTGACTATGAGTGGGTATATCGCATTAAGAAAAAATCTGATGGCACCATTGATAGATACAAGGCAAGACTAGTTGCAAAAGGCTTCAAGCAACACTATGGAATTGACTATGAAGACACCTTTAGCCCGGTCGTTGAAGAAACTACTATTAGGCTCGTGCTAGCTCTTTCCGTCTCTCAAGGATGTAGTCTCCGACAACTTGATGTCAAGAATGTGTTCTTACATGGCATTATGTAAGAGGAAGTTTACATGAAACAACCACCTGGGTTTTAAATTCCTCATGCTCCGCATCATCTCTACAACTAGATAAAGCTCTATATGGTATCAAATAAGCCCCTCGTGCCTGGTACTCAAAATTAAGCTCCAAACTTATTTATCTAGGTTTCACCCCCTCCAAGGCGGATACACCCCTCTTCATATATCACAAATCAGGTATCACCATATTTATGTTGATGAAATTATTGTTACTAGCTCTTCAGATGAAGCTATTTCGGCTCTTCTCCATGATTTGGGTACGGCCTTTGCCATCAAGGACCTTGGTGACTTGCATTTTTTCTTGGCATCAAAGTAAAGAAGCCACAAGATGGACTCCTAGTGACTCAAGAAAAATATGCCAATGACTTACTTGCCTGTTTGGGAATGGCTCATTGCACATCTTGTCCTACCCTGCTCTCAAGTTCTAAAAAATTGTTCTTCACAAATGCCACTCTGGTTGGCACTGAAGATAGCACTCAATACAGAAGTATCGTGGGAGGTCTACAATATCTCACCTTGACACGTCCCGACATATCATTTTCTGTCAACAAAATTTGCCAATTTCTTCATGCTCCCTCCATAGCCCATTGGACGGCGGGGAAATAGATACCGAGATATGTGCAAGGTACACTTCATGTTGGTCTTACTTTTCAGAAGTCTCACTCCACTCTTCTTAGTGCCTTTTCATATGCAGACTAGGCTGGTTGCCTTGATGATAGGCTCTCCACTGGTGGGTTTGCCATTTTCTTCGATCCCAACTTAATATCATGGAGTGCTCACAAACAAGACATTGTGTCACTCTCTAGCACCAAAGCCAAATACAAAGCACTAGCCAATGCCACTGCTAAACTTATATGGGTTGAAGAACTCATCAAGGAACTTGGTATTTCCCTCAAGGACAAGCCATGTCTATGGTGTGACAATCTTGGCACCACTTACTTATCCGCTAACCAGGTGTTTCATGCTCGCACAAAACACATTGAGATTGATTTTCACTTTGTCAGAGAATGGGTTGCTAACAAGTTACTTGACATTCATCACATATCAACCAAGGACTAGATTGCAGATGGCTTCACTAAGGCGTTACCCATCAAGGACTTTGCAGAATTCAAGCATAATCTCAACCTCTCCATGACTTGCTAGGCTAAGATTAAGGTGGGTGTTAGACATAGAATCAAATAGTATTCATTGTAATTCATAGGCTTTTATTCCTATTTACTCTATTTCCTTCTTTGGGCCTCCACGCATGGTGTTAGACACCACCATTGGGGTCTCCTTGTATGGGTCATTGATGGGGCTATTCCATCATCTATTTAACATGCAACTGACGCCCTCAATAGGGTATAGTCGTTTACACCAACACCCGGCCCTGCCATGTATGCTTTTCAGATGATGTGGATATCCAGGCCAGCTCTACTCCGCGTGCACACATGCGCATGTGTCGGGTGCACTATCAATGATGGAGAAGTTTGAGCCATGATGGGAGGGACCATACATCATCAAGAGGTATGATGGAGGTGCCTATCGGCTGGTTGATCCATATGGAGCTCGGCCAATGCCTCCAATCAATGGTAGGTTCTTGAAAAGTATTTTGCGTGACTTTTTCTTCTTGTCTCCTTTTTCTTTTATTTTCATATTCCTCTTTCCTTGTTCTATTTGAAAGAAGGAGAGTTTTCGATTTCCTATCAAAGTCTATAATGCACCCGCAATTGCATGATGTAGACTTATTCATGATCTTTTTGTTTCCTCTTTTTATAGACTGCAAAGTCCTACTACAACAAAATTGTTTTTTCCAACCACACTTAGCTTGTGACTCATGAATTTGCTACCTTATGATGTCTAGCAGAAGCACGATGTATCTCTTCATAAGTGGAGAAGCACCTACACCCACAACGCACAACACACATGCTCTGAGAGGCAGTGAAGATGACTACTTGGGTGACACTTCTACGCAATGAGGACCCACACCCCATTCTTCTAGATGTGTCTTAGGTTCATAGAGACACCACATCCCGGGGAAGACCCTAGGAAAAGATCAAGGAAACGATGCCCAACCCAACAAAAGTTGGACTTGGTACGTAGTCTCTTGGCACCCCTGAGACGTGCCACCAAAAGCTCCACATAATATGCTTGAGGGTTGTATTCCACCAAGGTGGATGGCTGCCACTAGTAGGGAAAACCTCATCCCCGGCGCACCAAAATGGCCTACCACCCGCAAGTTCGGGTTTGTCGGCGACCATCTCGCTGGCGGTAAAGCCACATCGCCTGCTCGTTTACTTATTCGCCGGGGGTAATATTAGTTATCACCGGCGAACGAACATACTCGTCGGAGGTATGCATGTAGCACGGGCCCCCTTCACAACTCGCCAGGGGTAGTGCCCCTAACACAGGCGAACACCCAATCGCCGGGGGTAATTCATTTGTTCATCGGTGGTACTATTAACAGGACTAAAAAACTGCTCCAAATATGCAGAATATACAGGGTATACACAGTAGAATATACAGCATATACACAGTAATATGCATAGAAATACCAGAATTACAGCAAAATGTAGACATCTGCGACACAACGTATACAAGGAAGCAGTATCCAAATGTTCATAACATGCATCAATAACACAAATAGATAACATGAGTGTTGAAAGTCGAGCATATATGGTTAACACTCCGACTCCAACTAGCTAAACAACAATGACATAATAGACTAGAGAGGTGGCGGTGGCTACGAGCATCATCACAGCAAAGAGGGTCATCGGTCTCCTCCACATCTGTCTCCTTCATCGCGCTAGAAAGTTGGCGTATCGAGTTTCTGCCTCCTCCAAAGTGGTGTAGCCCTTTTAACTTTTGCCGCTGAAACGGTGGACTTGCCTCCTCTAATCTTCCTAGTCTTCGTAGACTCCGGGAACCTTGCCCTTGTACACGACATACCAAGTCATCTATGCACACACACATAAGAAAGAAATGTTAGTTTTTACCACATTCATAATAGAGAGATAACATGTAGGTATGCAAAAAGGAAAGCATCAAATATAATAAAATAATTCTATGACTAACATTTTTTGTAGGGAGAGTTAGTGCAAAAACAAAAGCTTCAAATATACTAAAGGCCTACCGTGACTAACATTCGCAGGAGACAAGTATGTGACTCGATCAAGGACCACGACTACCATCATATGCAGTCGGCGTGAAGGTATGGATGCCATCGAGTGTCCTGAATGTCCTCACGTCACAACACCCTTCTAAGCGGGTTGCTATATCTGCCTTACTCAATGGGTGACCGTTGTAGTTGAACAAGGCACCCCTTTTCATGACATCCCACACAAGTATCGTGCCAATCTTCCGTTGGATGGCACGAAACTCGGCTCTGGTGTTTGCATTGGTGGTTTCCGCCATGTCTATGCCCCTTTGCTCAGGACTAGATGGCATCAAGAGAAGTTGTAAATCCTTTACGAAGTCTCTCATCTGTAGGATGGTGAACCAGGCCTCCATCCCATTCTCACCCGACGATTGTTTGAGGCAGGGGAAATTGGTTACTTAGGAGCACACATAGCAACCTTTAACTTTCTTCTCATACTTGAGTGAGCTAACCGCGGCTCTACAGCCATTGAGGGCTTTATCAAGAGTAGACTTGACGTCGGTGTAGTCTTTCCCCACATCTCTCCCAAAGCTAAGATACACGACATTGGAATAATACGGTTGAAAGACGATGAGGATGCAGTACTTATGTCTGCGCAAAATAGTTGGAATAAACCATCATCCTCGGCTATTAAAGAAATTCTCAAAAGAAATGTAATAGCGGGTAATTTAGCGACCGAATACTTACTCGGGAAAGTATGACATGAGAAAGCAACTCTTTTCCTTATTCTCCACCAAGAAATCCTGGATATACTTTGCGACAAACACATGTTCCTTGTCATTGTTGGATGTAGTCATGGAGAAGGGGTCCATGATAGCGATGTGCGGGGTCTTCTCCATGATGATATCATGCGCCATGCTAAGCGATACCAGGCGGACCAAGTTTTGCTCGAGCCAGAACATGTGGAAGAGCCTGAAGACGTCTTCATACCTAATGAAGAACAACTCTTCGGGGTTAGTGGTGACGAAGCCACAGTCAGTGGGAACCCTGACCATGAAGATCGGGTATGTGGGATTTTCATCTTTGAGAAGTGCCCGCTCCAAATACAGAATAGACTCATGTAGGCTCCTCATGTCCGGCGTCAGCATCTTAACAATGTGTTCCAGCAGGATCGGTTCACTAAGGTAATGCATCTTCCTCCACGGGGTCGGCAGCCTATCGAGAACCACTTGCTTGCTTGTGGCCTCGTTTTCCCCTGTCGGTTCTTCCTCTTCCTAACACCCTTCTTATTGCACGGGGGAGTGCCAATTTGTTTCATCATCTCCATGGTCACACGAAGGAGTGTCCTCGGGGTAACCTAAGGTTGCGGTGGAGCGGTGAAGGCGGTAGCTTCCTTCTCAGGTGTTTCTTGAGAAGGGAAGAGCTTCTTCTTCAGGGTATCACGGGCGGGTGCCTCGGAAGGAAAACTGTCGGACTCCAAATCAATGATGGACAAATCGATGGGATCCATACCGATGTCTAACATGTTGCCATGCTCATGTGTCTCGGGATCGGGAGGATCATCATCCGGCGGAGGAGTGACCCTGTCTTGGCTTGCCATAGGCACGAACGCTAGAGTGACCCTGGCTTGGCTCAGTGCCCCCAGCGCAACCTCAGGAGTGACCTTGCCTTGGCTTGCCTCTGACCCCCTAGCACTGTTTAGCCGAATTATGGCTTTCGACCATAGAAGGATATGATTCTTGAGTTGTCTGACCTTCAGCATGCTAGCGGCATCCGCAGGTTGAGAAGGAGGATCCAAGTCTTTGCATCCTGGTAACGCCCGATCCACTTGAACCCAATGCACGCTATCATCCATAGGCTTGAAGTGGTACGATCGGGTGAGTGGCATGATGACGTTTCCCTTCGCAATATCCTTCAACTCATTTTCCACATTCAGGATGAAGGTGCAAGTAGTCGTTTGCGCCTGTGAAAGCATGTAGGTTAGAGAGGATGAAGTAATTAATTTTTAGAGGCTTTGAGAGGCTAAACTAATTACCGTGAGGGTGTTGAGCTTGGCTCACATTGAGGGACCGGGGCATGCAAGTGACCGAGGGGCTACTGGCAGCCCCCATGGCTGCTGAATCCTCCCTAGCACCTGCATTGGCGCCGATGGGTTATGGGTGCATCTTGAACCCGTGTAGCAGAATGCATGTTGCCTGAGTTGCTGCCGCCTAGGCTGATCACCGGGAGCGGTCCCTTTTGGCCGTTGGCGAAAAAATTGGAGATCGACTGCACCATTCCAAGGATGATTTCATTGACCTGGTTGGCCACCACGTCATCGACCTTGATGGATACCTCTTCTGGGACCTTGCTTTCTACCGTGGCTTGGACACGCTGGTCCATGGTTGCTTCCACGTTGGCCACCTTTTCCAATAGAGCCTCATGCTCCCGGTCCTTGTCCGCCTGTCGTGACTCCTTGGTGATGGGCATGGCCAAGCCATGGTTGACATGCTTGCGACCTCCTCCGGCGCCGGTGACACGGCCTAAGTGCGGCCTCTTCAACGGTGGCTGCTCCTTCATGATATTCATGCCTCTGATAAAAGGGATGTCCCACAGGACTTTGCCCATCGACGCCTGGGACAAGGAGCTAGATTTGGCCGCTTCTTCTACAAACTGCAAGAAGAAACATGAACAATTTTAGAGATGGAGTTGGTGAGCATTATCAAACTAATAAGATGGTAAAATTTCTAACCACTGCATTCTCAACTTTCACCACCTTCGGGTCGGTGACCAAGACAACACCCTCCACCAGTTTCGGGCTCGTGACAAGTTTCCCATCCTTTTCTTTATGGTACCGGACCTGACAAATGCCCTGAAGAGAGGGTGTTTGTACTTGTCCCAAGGGTTCTCGATGCCCTTGTCTACATAGGTTTGGTCCTCCTCTACCACTTCTCCTGCTTTCCGTCATAGCCACGGCAACCGAGACAGTGGCGACCGACGTTCTTCTCCACCAGCTCCTTCCCCCAGATCGACTGCGACTTAGTGTACGCTAGTTCCTCGTTTTGCAGGAAGAGCGTGTAGTCCTCCTGCATAATCCACGGGAAGTGGTGTTTGACCTGTTTGAAGCTCTCATTGTTAGCAATCATCCCCCTCGGCATGGTTTTATAACCGCTAAGGTTCTTGGTGAACCTAGAGAGGGATAGCCTGTTCACGATGTTCTCCTTGGGAACCAGACTCATGTAGCCCTTAGGGAACTGGTACCGCGCGTGTAGCCGCAAAAGGAGTTGGTCCTGCAGATGCTTCTTGTCCTTCGTTCGCAGTTTCATCTTGTTGACATTGATGATGTCTCGAAGGATAGCTCCCAGCTGGAGGCCGTACCCCTTCGCGAGCCACTTTGGCTCCGTAGGAATACCGGTCTCGGGGTCCACAGTGGTGAATGTTTCCTTTGTGGTGCCAACCACGTTTGGGCACTGCTTCTTCTGTCGTCGATTGGCCTCTGTAGTACTCTCCGAGCCACCCCTGGGGACGCCACTATTGGTGGTCTCGTCCTCTTCTTTGCCCCTCTCGTCATCGCCATCAAGGGCATCATCAGTGGTCTTATCATCTTATTCACCCCCTGCCATCTCCTCCAGTTGTATCTCCTTCTTCATGAGCCTGTAGTGCTCATCCAAGTTTCGCTAAGAAGACTGGGCGGGATCATTTTGGTCTTCATTTCGATGAGAAGACGACTTGGCTATACTAGCACTACATAAGCAAAAAAGAAAAGATTTAGGACACTTAAATTCATGACGAAAATCTGGGATGACCATTGCTAAAAATGGTCATGCCATAGTGTGCCAGAAATTTGCTGGAAGGGAAGTTAATCGACATTCTAGCGAAACATTGGCAACTCATTGTACCTACACAATATATATACCACCTCGGTTTACATAGCCAACAAGCAAAAGATAATAACCTAGAATAACTATTATTCCGAGAATTCCCTAGGGTTTGGCATCAATCTTGTTAGGGTTTATGATGTTGCCAAGCCAAACTCATACGATCTCACACTCTCAAATTCAGTCGATCGAACGCGAGATTAGTGCAGGTGTAGTCTGTTATTTTGCTAACTGAATGAACACTAGTACTAACTGAAAGTGTGTAGGTGCAGTCTTTAGAGATAGAGTGCAGAGATCAGAGACAGAGGGCGATACCACCAAGACGAGGATGATGATGACGAGCGTGCGGACAATGACGGCCTGCTCCGGCACGGGCTCCTCCTCCATGGCCCTGCTCCTCCATGGACTATGGTGAACGGCGGACTGCTCCTCCACGGCCTGCTCCTCCACGGCGAGGGGGATGCGGGACGACGACAACGCGTGGGGACGACGAAGGCAGAGCGGGGGCGGCTTGCCAGAGGCTAGGGGTCTTGTGAGCGATGTGAGATTGGGGATTTTTCTTGGGCCGCTTCGATGGGTGAGACAATCCCTCTTACAGGCGGGACCCGCACGTACCCCCAGCGCCTTAGTCAGAATTCGCCGGGGATAACTTTACACCCACTTACAGGTGGGACTCACGTCCATTTCCCTATTGCTGGTGATGTTGCCTACTCCCTCGAACCTGCCGAGGTGCTTGTTTGCGGGAAAACCAATCGGACATGGGTTATCCTTGTTTAGATAATTCTTGCAGAAAGAGATGCACTCCTCGGTGAGAAATCCCTAGATGATGCTTCCATCCGGATGTTTCCTGTTACGACCTTATCCTTTGATGATCCCGTTCATTCTTTCTAACGCCATCATGTTGTGAAGTACGGAGGCCCGAGATCCTCGATATCGTCCACTATATGCAGCAGCAGGTGGACCATGACGTCAAAGAATGCGGGCGGGAAGGACATCTCCATCTTTCCTATGATGGTGACGATCTCTTCCTACAGCCTCCCGAGTTTCTTGATGGTTATTAACTTCCGAGTGATGACGTCAAAGAACTTATAGAGGCCGGTTTGTGTTGCACAGACGTGCGGCTCCATTATCCCTCGGATTTCCACTAGAAGTATCTGCGTCATCATGACGCGACAGTCATGAGACTTCATCCTGCTGAAGATTCTTTTTGTTGGGTCCAGCCATCGGTGTATCAGCTCCGCATAGCCTAAGGGAAATCTGACTCCTAGAAGGCAATTGAATATTTTTTTAGAGCTTGTGAGGATTTAGAGTGAAGTAGGAGGGGCACGGAGTTTTGCTCTGCTTAGACCTTTTGCCCTTCGTGTCTTCTGTCTCCTCCGGAACCGGCTGCTTCCCCGCCCTCTTACACTTGCGATCGTCTGTTTCCTCAACCCTAGACGGTGGCGGATGGTGAAGCTCTTCTCTGATATTCAGGGCCATCAGGTTGTGTCTTGCTTTCGGCCAGTCTTTGGTCCTATCCGGCATGTTGAATAGAGTGGAAAGCAAGCTCTCGCACACGTTCTTCATAATATGCATGACATCAAGGCTATGGGGCGTACTGAGGATCTTCCAGTACGCCAAGTCCCGAAACACGGAGCTCCTTTTCTATACCCCCATGGGCGGCCCGGGTTCCTTTTTCTTCTTCTCTTCTCCGCGCTTCCGCTTCTGCTTCTTTATTATCTTACCCGATGGAGGGATGTGTTTCTAGTTTTTCAACAAAGTATCAATCTCCTCGCCGCTATGCTTAGGTGGAGGTCCTTCGAGCTCATCCTCACCGTTGAACAGATCTCCACACTTCCTCCACATGTCATTCTCGGGTAGCCACATTGATTCCTCATGTAGATGGTTTTCGAAGACCCTGGATCCTTACCCAGCTGTAGAGACGACGTATTTTCCATGCACCGCACACAAGCCTTGTGTCCGTGGCACACCTGGCACGCAATATATCCGTATCTGAAATAGTCTTGCACTGTGACGATCGCCACAGCTTTCAGACGGAATGGTTCTTCAAGGTAAGCATCCCATGTTTCTACCCCTTCCTCCTGCAAGATGGCTAGCTCCTCCTTCAATAGCTCGAGATACAGGTTGAGATCGCTCCCTAGCTGTGTCGGCCCTTGGATTAGCATACTCATGTGTATGTACTTCTTCTTCAGGCACAACCATGGGGGAGTTTGTACATCCACACAAGGCCAAGTGTTGTGCTTGCTACTCTGGTTGCCGAACAGGTTCATCCCGTCAGTGCTCACACCAAGCCTGATGTTTCTTGGGTCTTTCCCAAATTCTTCGTACTCATTGTCTAATGCTTTCCACTGGCTTGCATCCGAAGGGTGTGTTAGCACTGGGTTTTCAACCCGTATAGGATCCTTGAGCACCACTTCCTTCCTTTCCGCATGCCAGCGCATGAGTTTTGCTTCCTTGCGGTCCACAAAGTACCACTAAAGGTGGGGCCTGAGCGGGAAGTACCACACAACTTTACAAGGAGCTTTTCTCGTCCCTCTCTTGTATTAAGGTTCCTCACACACTAGGCATGTGGTATTTTCCTTGTGCTCGTTCCGGTAAATCACGCAGTCACTGATGCAGGCGTGGTATTTTTCATGCGGTAAATTGAGAGGGAACACGACTTTCTTGGCCTCCTATAGGCTACCAGCCAACGTGTTATCTTTAGGAAATCGCTTATTCAAGTATCGGAAGAGATCGTCCATGCCTGCGTCGGTCCATCTGTGTTTTGCCTTCATCTCTAGAAGATCGAGAGTTACTCTCAGATGGATCTCCTCCGGCCCGAGACCTACGCCATACAATGGAGTTCTCGAGTCTAATTCTAGTTGATCTAGCTTAGACTTCCGTCTACCGGTGAATCTAGGCTCGGTCGATGCATTGCCGAGAAGAATTTCTTGAACATGAGGGTCATGCATGGCCACGGTTAGCGAGGTACTCCTACTCCTGTCCTTGTCGTCTATATGTACTTACCGGCCTTCTTCATCACCGTCGTCATGTGTGACGTCCCGATCTTCCTCCTCATCTTCACTTTCATGTTGATCGGCATCCTCTTCCTCATGTTCATCGTCATCGCCATCTTCATCATCAGCCATCCACTGAGTGTGGCCCTCCCTGAAACTATACCTGAGAAGGTGCTGATTCACTGAGCCTGAGAAGGGGTCGAACAATGACGATAGTTTGCATCTTCGACATGGACATCTGTCAACACCCGGATTTTTAATCTCAGATGCCTGTTATGTCATACATCGCAATCCCAGGATTACCATTTTTGCGAGATATAACAGATTGGATATCACAGTACATTAACCATTACAAACCATAATAAGGTCTTACACGAATAAAGGATCTCATGATCCAGTCTTAATACAACAAGCAGCGGAATAAATAATAAGCGTAGCGGTGGGGTCCATCTTCAGAGGCACAGGCAATGCTGACGATGGAAGATAGTCCTAGTTATCATAGCCGTCCTGCTGTCCTTCATCTTGGTAGTCTCCTTCATAGTCTGGCCATGAGAATAGCCAGGGACAAAATCCATGAGTACTCTTTAAGTACTCGCAAACTACCACTAACAAGTAGTATAGTTCTAGTGTAAATGCTAACTCTAAGTTTAACTATAAAGTTAAGTTTGAAACCTAAGCTGAGTTCTGAAACAAAGAAAGATAAAACAAAGTTCTAGAATCACTTAAGTTGGAAAGCTAGTGTCATAGTCACAACCCTGTTGTGGTCAAGTCAAGATTCATCATTCATTTCATAAGTCATTTTGAAAATATCTGATAACGAAACAGTATGGCCACTCCAACTGTCCATAACTGCGGACGTGGCTATTCGAATAGTTTGACACTCTGTAGAGGTGGTACACTTTCACCACAAGATTCGATACATCTATCAGGGATAACCCTGAATCATCATACTTAGTATGCAGATAATCAAACATAACCTTTCCTTTACACACCCTAGTATAAGCACCTCTCCTATGAGCATGGCCTCCCAACCATGACCATCTGTCATCTTGGGCACTACATAGGTGGACAACATTGAGAGGTAGCCTCAGCTCAAACCTCTCCCGTGAGGGAACTAATACTAATGCATATAAACTTCCAGCTAAGCCTTACCCAATTCAGGTATTATGGTTGTACGGTAAATTTGGAATGGTATCGCATCCGAATCCAACCATCAGTTTTATACAAAAAGGGGCTAAGGCTCATGCCTCAACATTTTCATCATTATAAACCATTTGTGTTTCTCAACACATGTCAAAACATCTCAATAGAATGACTCATCATTCCAAGGTTTTCATAATTCATTTTCACCAAGTATTCCCATCTAAAGTGACTCAAGTTTTGGTTTAGCTCTAAACTACTAAGTTAAGAGTGTTCACTAAGGTGGGATGCTAATCTCAATCTCATACCACAGAATGACATCTAAGGTTATCTAGATAGGTCAGGTTTTATACTCTTTATGCTACCCTCAAACAAGTAAAGGACTTTGGTAAAGTAAAGAAAAGTAAAGCTTGGAATTAAATCTGGGAATAGGTATAAATCCAAAATGATATCACCAAAGCATGCCTAATGCCTTGGTTTAGGTTATCTAGCTTGCAAGGGTTAGCTTGCATTGTTAATGATGGCTTGCCTTGTGAAGTGTAGTGGTTGAAGTTTTCTTCCTCCTCCTCTTGGTAGAACTCCCCCTCCTCGAAAGCTTGGTCGGTACTATCGTCTATAAATACATACGGGATACACAATCACCAAACAAAGCTTTACTAGTCTTAGCACACTAAGGCACACATTTGATGATCTATTATCATCACAGGCATCACAAGGTTTGATTAACTAGCTTTAATCTTTTTATTTGAGAAAAGTAATTTCTACTCATTGAAATTAACAAAGATTTAATATTCTCCATTTAAAATATAGGATCATGTGAACACATGTCATCACCACATATTCTAACATATGGGAATGTGATTTAAATGTTGGATCACATTTTAATAAGTTTAAGTTTAATATTTAATGATTTAAAGTGACTAGAAATGTCTATTATTTAATAGATTAAGCATGAGATAAAGGGAGCTCTCAGCGATCCTGAGGCGCCTCGTGCGGTCCGTCCTGCCGCTTCTATGCGTTTGCGTGTGGCCCGCTCGGTTTCCTTATAAAGCCCACTCACACTTCTTCTCCTCCCGCAACATTTTTCCCTTTTGCAGTCACGACCCTAACCCTAGCGCCGCCGCCGTCGCCCATGCTTTCCTCCTCGACCCCCACGGTCCTGTTGCTGCCAAGGCTGGCCCTGGCCTCGCGCACCTACGTGCGGTCGTAGGCTCGGGCCAGTGAACTCCGCCGGCGTTGAGCGAGCACCATGGCGTGTAGTGGTGCCACAACCTCTCTTTCCACTTCCACAGGTCGAAGACGTTGGTTAGCGGTGGCGCGGCCTCCTCTATGATGTCGACGACATGACCCCCAAATCCTGGATCCGTTGAAACACCTTCCCTTTTGTACCGAGGTGAGACTCTTCCTCTTCCCTGCTGACCTCCGTATCACCTCCTCCATCTCTCTTTCCACAGGTTGCCGATGGCCACGGCTCAACCGCGCGGGATGCATGCGTGAGAGTGGTACCTCCGGCAGGGACGTGCGGGGGCGAGACCCCCACTAACAATCGGCTTGCCCCTTGTAAGAGATTAGCGAGATCACTAATTATTTCCCGTGCAGGCTATTTCACCCTTTCCGTCCATGTATAACATGCATGAAGCAGTCCCCAAATCCCCAAGGAAAGAACCAGAAGTCCAGGATTAAAGAGGGATTAGTGCACGCACGATCAAACATATCGTCTCTTCTGTATTTCTACTACGACAGTGTTGGATGACTGTTTGCCGGCCGGCACCAATAGCTCCAGATCTCCAATCCAGAAGACCAGCAGTACTACTCCCGATAGGTGGAGAATTAATTGAGATCTACGAAGAGAGTAATTACGGACCCAGAATATAGAGCAATTGACCAATATTTCCTCTTGCGCAGTTATGCAACACTTAGGTTTGCCTCTTCCTTACTCCATTTCGATTTTAGTCTTTTTGACCGCTTAATTAGTTGATTGCCTACATTGTATTACATGGTTGTGTATTTGGGATTTTGACTATATATGGAGATTCCGTTGGATCAAGCCCAACAAAGATAACTGAACCGATTTGTATATCATCTATCCCCACTACACTAATAAGATTATCAATTGTTGCTCACCAAAATAATTTATCAACTATATAGAAAAGCATAAAAATATTAATTGTATACTAAGAGATCATCCGGCCCTGGCCTCCCGCATAGAGGTGGTAGGCTGGCAGCTCACGTGCGCCGCCGGGCCTCCACGAGTCGTCGCCAGATTATGCTGATGGTGGACATGCTTCCTACTCCTTCGCGAGGCTCCCCTCATGAAGCGCCTCCTCTAGGTACTACTCGCTCCTCTTTTGACCTTTCAGATTCGTTCTTCCTTCTTCATCTACAGGCAGCGTCGGGTGTGGTTGCGTGCTAGCGGATGAACACGGCGGTGCACAGCCCACAGATGGAGACAGCCACTGATGAGGCCGCCACAGTCCTTGGACTCCACGCAGGGCTCCTACTTCGTCGGCCAAGCTCGGGTATTGAGTGCGCATGTACATCTTCTCTCTAGCGCGACTGGTCTCACCGTACAGCATCAGCAGCGGTGAGTACCAATCCTGCTCCTCCCCCTTCTTCTCTCGCTTTCTTTCTCTAGCAACATCTACTCACGGTAGTTCTGTAGGCGAGCATGAGGTGTCCTTGCGTTGCACACCTTGGCTCGGCAGCCTCCATGGGTTCGATTTCAGGAGGCGGATACAGGCAGCGCAGGATTTGGTGAACCTAACTGCAATTGTAGCTACTCATGTATTTTCAATTTTTATGCAGTTCCGATTTCTCATATTGCCATACACGGTGAGATGCACTCGAGGAGGACCCAAAGGAGGCCAAGTCCACGGCGTCTGAGTGTGCTTCCACGGTAGGCCATCCAGGTTACATATTAGTCGCAGCTCAAGGTTATCTTTCGGTAAGTATTTGTCTACACAGATTGCTGCATGTCTAGAGCTCTTTGGGCTGGTGTTTTGTGCGATGCTACTACAGGTTTGAGAGGTATAAGATTCAGAGATCGTATGTATAAACTACAAAGTATTTATCCCTCCCGTTGATGCAGCTTCTTCAGCTTCCAGTGGACCAAGTGCTTACAACAATTTAAATTCAGTTTTCTATGTAATGTTTAGTCTTTAGCATGAAAGAAGAAATTTAGATTTATGTTCTTATACAGTTTCTAAATGGAAACAGAAATTCAAAATTTGTGTTCTACTTCTACATGTTTAGTTCTATTCCAAAATTTGGCCTTCGCTTATATTGCCACAACTTCTGTATTTTATATCCAGAATGCACGAAAAGAGTTAGAGCTATGAATTTGATAGGCCTTTCTTCTATCCCCAATGATCGCACCAGCATTTTCTGCTTTATTGTAAGACTATATGAGTGTCCTGCTTTTTAAGAAAAACAGGCTTCTCTCATGCTTTGCCTTTTAAAGTTTTTTTTTAAATTTAAGCTTTATTAGGCTTCATTTAATTATCATATCACGCAAATTGTTATATTAGTATATATGGACTTTTCTTTCGGTTATAGATTTCATCGTCTCTCTATGATTCAGTTACACATTCATGTTCTACAACGGGTGAATTTTTGAATCGACTTGGTGCAGATTTTGCAAAATAAGGCTCATGGAGAATAAGAAGAACGAGGTAAGTACCCGTATCTTGGACAATGAGGCATGTATTGCGTTAACTTTTATCAGTTAATGTGTTCTGTTTTTCCAATATGAATGCCTATGACAGCCAATTCTCAACTAGGTTATCCCATGAAATTTAGAACTCCATGGTGATGTTCAGTCTTTATCAGGTATGTCTACTCAACTTTGAATTCAGAGCTATGCACGATTTGTATAATCATATGGAGTTCCATTCCTTTTGGAGTTAACTTGGTCAACATGCATGCAAATTATACCCCTTATTGTTAGAAAGGGGCAAAGTGCAACTAAATCCTACATTTTTAGGTTGTGATTTTAGCAGCCGTATACTATTTAATGTTGAGTTGCTTATGGAGGACATGAACTAAATTCAGTACTCTCTGTTGGTTTATGCAGATGAACACAAATTTGATGATTGATGAACGAAAGCATGGCGATTAACAAGACCATCAGGTGGTGGGAAAAGGGAACATGGCGAAACACGAGTGAGGTTGAGTCTGCACATGGCCTCTCTAATTACCTGCGTAACACTGATGACAAGCTCATCATAGTCAGCTCCTACTGCAGTGGATGCCGCATTCTCCACCCCAAGGTACAAATAAGATCATAGACGATCCCCTGTTTTAACAATTAGATTCCCAACACCTCACTTTGCTCAAAAGAATTCTTTGGTTCTCATTTTCAGATTGGACAGTTCTCAAGCACTACACTCTCCTCACGGGTGATGGGCTCCACCGTTGACTGCCTCTAAAGATGCCCACTGTCGCATCGCTTGAGGTGAGAAAGCACTCTGTCACCATCTTATTGTTCTTAGGTAGAATTTCAAAAGCTGGAAACATTCTTTACATATCAAGAGCTATGTGGGATGTGCTTGAGAATAACTTCATTATATGAGTTCGAGGTTATAGTCTCACAGCCATAGCGATGATAAGCTTAACATCTAGAAGATTGGATATTCTTTTGGTGCTATTACTCTTGTAGTTGCAGGCATGTACACCTCTATATAGTACAAACATAGGTCATTCATGCATGGAGCATAAGACATTGGTTATTCATGCATGTATTCTCTGCTTTCTTATGTTGGCCTGCTGTGCACTCATGGCATTTTAGAATGTATTTTAAAATGTTCAGAATACCGCTAGGGTTATCCTAGACTTTTTTGCATGCATGTTTGAAGTATAATGGCAGGAAGTTAATTCCAGTTGTTTTGCCATTGTTAGACTGATTCTGATGGAAAAAATCAGACTGGATGGTAGTTGTTTATATTGTTGTAGAAGTTTGATTTTGAAGGCATCGAGTGTGCATCGCTAGGGCTTTGATTTTGTCATCTGACCTCAAGAAGAAAATGATTCATTTGGGTCTTTTGATATTTCTATGCTTAACTGATTATAATCCCATTCCTCTATAGCATTGAGGTGTAGATAGTAGATAGGCAAACTATATGAATTCATCTCATCGTACGTATATGTTGTTTTCTTTTTTTTTGAAACTAAGACATGACCATTGTATAATTCAGTGACTCACTTGTATAAGTGATCATGAACAATGTACAGCCTGCAGATTCACATGAATTAAGTTATTCTATAGCTTAAGCGTGGTCATCGCCACGCACGCTAAGCATATTTGTGGAGCGTCCTGCTGATCTTATGCGTCTGCCCTGTGTACCTATGTCGATCCTGCCGCTGCATGTGAGCTTTCCCTCGACTGTTTGGATTCTCCACATCTATGACTCCTGGTTAAAGAAAAAAAGTCGGTCTGACACATCACACATATGTGTTCAACACCATGGGTGCTCATGTAGAGATAGGGTTCCACCGCCGCCACCATTCCCAACCTCCACCGCTCAGGACGTTGTCGCCACCCCCAACCCCCACTGCTCAAGACGCTGCCGCTGCCCCAAACGCCGCCGCTCACCTTGGTCAAGTCGAGGGTTCCACCCAAGCCCCCATCGCTCAAAACGCTCTCGCCACCCCAGTCATTGCCGCTCACCCGGCTCAACTCGCGAGCTCCGCTCCATGCACAGCAGTGATCGGCGCCGACAACCAAGACGGCCCCTCAACACGTAGAAGTGACCGATGCAGACGACCAAGCCTTGCCCCTCCACGCGTAGAAGCGACTAGCGGTGATGATAGAGCCTGCCTCTTCACACATAGCAAGTGACCTGCCCCGGTCTATCTTGTCCTCTGTGTAGTCCATCGCTAGACGTCTTCCTTGATGTTGACAGTAATAATAATTGAACTCATTGCAATTTTTGTAACCTCTCTTTGCACAATGGAATCCTTCCATGTTCAGGTTCATGGGTAGTTTCTTCCAATTAGCTTGAACTGTTTACAAGTTCATGGAACAAAAAGATTTCTTTGGAGATGTCAAGTGTTGTGCTGATAATTTAATTTTCTTTGAAATGGATTTTTCTTTGCATATATATTATTGTTAATAATTTAATTTTCTTTGATATGAATTGTTCTTTGCATATATATTATTCTTAATAATTTAATTTTTTTTGAGGCCACCAAAAATGTGGCAATGCCATGGTGCCGGTATCAATTTCCATGACGGTGATAAATATTTGTTGTGATCTTTTGGTGTCAGAAGATTCTGTATGGTACATGTTTATTCATTTCATAAGGTGTCTACATCTTTTCAGTTTCCCTTATCATATTTCCACCTTGCACACATCTGATTGATTTTTCGGTGGTTCATGTATGTACTTCCTACAATTGTTAGTTATGGGTCTTATTTAGAAGGCCCCTTCCATATAATTACCGCATGGTTGTATGAGAGTTAAATTCAAATGTCAGGTATGTGGGATATGATTGTACCATGATATGTTTGCATATTATTCAACAAACCTTCGTAGTATTGGGATATTAGGCTTGCTTATGTATGTCAATGGCCATGTAGTTAATTGATTACTTATGAGTCTATTACCATATTTTCATTCTTCATATGCGTGACCCCATGGCTTGGTCAGATGCTCTTTTCCTATCTTTCATTTCTGAAATGAGTTTCCAATAGCGGCTTCTTATGCACCTTGTGTGTGAATGAGAGGTCAAAGGGGTCAATCAGTCAGATTAAAAATAATTGCATATTTGGTCATTGGCTGCGATATTGCATAGGAACGCTGATGAAATTCGGCAGCTTTTCTAGAACTGGGTGAAGTCTAGCTTTAAACGTAGTTGTAATAGCTATAGGCCACAAAGACTTGCTAGGAACACTGGATGGAGAAGGGAATTTTTCCCATAGAGTTGATTTTCATCCAGATCCCCATAGAAATGAATAAATAGAACTCTCGCAAAAATTATCCAAACTACCTATAGCAAAGAAGATAATGTCCACCAGAAACATCCAAATCCGTTTTCTGATTAGGCCATAATTGTCTCTAATTATTCGTTATATTTCTACGCAGCATGATGGTAACAGGGTATGTTTCCAGGTGCAGTAAATGTAATGTGTCTTTTGTCAGAAAAAATGTAATGTATCTCTTTCTTGATTTGAATTTAGGAGATGCCTAATGGTGATTAAGTATAATTTGCGTTCTTCTAATTTTCATTGGGTTAGGCCTCCTATCCATCAAAAGGTACACAAACCCATTGGTCCTATTGTATCATTAATTATCTAGGTACTTCGGCACATTTTTTACATGGAATGGTTCTCACACAACATTTAATTTTTTATCATACTCATAAGTGTTCCTCTTTGGCATGAGTAGCCTAAAAATTATATGATTTCTGGTTCTGTTCCAATATAGCAAGAACAGATTTTTAGATCATTTGGTAAGCAACAATCTTTTATTATATATCATGAAGTTATCATCATATACTTACCAATTTCATATATTCTTTGTGCTGAAAATATGTATTTATGTTTTAAAATTGTATAATTAATGGTGAACACAATTGCTCTCATTTTATGTAGTAACCACTTCTTTATTCTGTTGAATTGGTAATTATTTATATCCAGATTCTGCATGATTAACAAAATAAAAAAAATTGTGTACGGAATTATATCTATGTTCGTGGTGGTGACCTGTGCCGCGGAAACGAAGACATTCTGTTTGGCTACTACCTCGACATCTCTGCTTCCGTCATATTTTCTACAGCAGCGTGCCATATTTAAATATCTCTGCACTTCAATTGAGAAGTAGAAAAAGGTTACCATAACTTTTAGAACCTGTAGTTGGAAGTATTTAGTTTGAGCGCAAGATTTCTTCTACAATCTTTTTCTTATAATTTTCCCAGTTTAAAATAAAAAAGCTTTGTTCTATTTGCACGCCAACACGTGCCTTTTACTGGTTTTGCATTATCGCCGTCCAATGACTAGGTGATCTTATTTTTCATTATTTTTATACTTATTAGAACTTTTTATAGGTCTAGTGTGTCATAATTCTGGCACCGAACGCCTCTGTATCTTTCGAGCACTCCACCATATCACCATACTAGCTACGAGCTACAGTGCATGTTGCAATGTTTAAAAAGTACTTAGCAATTCAAAATAATTAGATAGCCTCTGAAACTGCTAAATATGTTTTTGTAGCTGAAATCATATCAGGCGAAGTTTCAAAATACATGCAATCTAGAATCGACAATTTTTCGTAGCTGAAATAGACAATTTTGCTTTCCTAACAAATTTAAGTTTGTATGTTCGTAGTGTAGTATAGATGTCTTATTCATTAGTTATAAAAAACTATCATCATGGAACAACGTACCACTTGCCAACTGTTACTCTCACTAGGCTAGGAAATTTACACTAGAGGAGCCAATCAAACAAAGAGTTCTTGCCGATGGAGCCTGTTAACCTTGATGAACCGATGAAATGCCTTGATGTGCCATCTATATGGCATGTAAGCAGTGCCCCTTGATTGTTTGAGAATAATTTCATGTTTTCTTGTGTTCTTTAGTTTGTTACATATAGTGAAAGACACTTGTGTAGCATAAAGGGAGTAACAAACCATGTAATATATTTATGAAAGACAACTATATTGGATCAATTTTATGCTTATGTTAATTGATAGAACTGTTATTGGATCATCTATCTAATACATATACCTAGCTTCGTGTAGGAAGTGCATTTTCTTAACCTCTACCTTACACCAACCATTTTCTTCATCTATCTACTATATTCATATTTGTTCTTTGGTATTTTTTGGAGAATGAATAAAATACATAGAGCTTTGTCCTGATGAACACCGATCTATGTAACATGATATTGTGCTTACGTAATTTTGATCCTCTGTTCTGATTTTTTTTTGAACAAGGGTCGGACCTTGAAGGGTCCAGATACTGCATTAACTTGGAGCGGTGGGATTACATTTTGCGAGGACGACCTCGAAAGAGAATAAAAATACATTGTAGTCCTCAACTTTTATGGAAAAGACCCTGAAAAGAAAGTGCAAAACGCCATCGGGTCCTTCTCCACCAGACTTGCGGATAAGCTCGACGCCATGGCCACCCTCTTCGTCGCCGGGGACGCCACGATTATGGACTTGCCACAATGCTTATTGGATATTCATATAGTGGCAGCAAAGATGATCCAGTTAAGCAAGTTTATCCTAAAAGCTATCGTATAATTACAACACGGTAGCTACCATTTGTCTGAATTTTAAAGTGTTTGCTTGCGCATGCTATTTTTCTAAAGACTTACACGACAAGCTATATAATTAATTATTATTTTTAATTCCCATCGCCTTCTCCTGAACCTGGGAGTTTTAGCCCTATGGTGAGTGCTTCAATTTATTCCATTTTTGGTTTGCAAGAGTTTAAACTCGGGGGCATAATGCTTTTGTCCAGTTTCAGCTTGGCAGTGCTAATTAAATACGCACTAGTGACAGAAGAAAATGAAAGAATCCACATGTTGTGCCTTTGTTTATTCCTTATGTGAAAATCCTAAGCCTGCATAAGTGTCCTTTTGCTCCTATTTGTAGTCACCGAAAATAATGCAAGGTAATATGTATGTGTAAAAGTATCATGTATCATAGCTTATTTGTCAGTTCAGTAGTTTTCTTACACTATCTTAGTAGTTGATTTCGTTAGGATTTTACAATTTGTACTGTGGTAATCCATATCAGGGGTATGCCCAATTGTTCCTTCTATGTTACTTTGTCAATTCCATCTATATTTTTTGGTTGACATGAATACTTTCGAGTGCTTTCATGTTAGACATGAATACTTTGTTCGGTTGACAGAAAGACGTGCAATATTACCACCTTAGGCATGCCATGCCATGCCAGAACCCATACATGCGGCGAGGCGAAGCTCGCCTATTCGTCTAGTATAGCATTATTTCGGTACTAGTCCAAGTCACTGCATGTAAACCTTAATATTATTACATATTCAGATAGGTATGGTTAAATGTGATTTTTGAGAGTTGGAATCAACTCAAAAGCTATTATGGTTGATTTTATAAAAATATTTGAATGTGCAAAAGATTCTGTCTTGTTATTTTCACTAGGAGAGATCTATAACTCTAAATGAATTAAGTCCAACGGGTTTGGATAGATCTTTTCAGTAGCTTTCTAACAAAATTTGAATCACTCAATTTGGTTCAGTAGATTTTCCTGAATTGATTTTTAAACTAAGGGACAGAAGTGAGTTCAAACTAAAATGAAAAAACCTAAATTTGAATTAACTGGGTCGCGCGGGAAAACTAATGGGCCGGCCCAGTCTCACTCCGCGGCACTGAGGACAACTGACAGGGGGGTCTCGCATGTCAGCGACACATCAAACGCGAAGCGGTACGGGGCACTCTCAGCGCTACGATTAAAAGGTGGATCAACGGCTGAGGATCGTCGTCCCCGGCGAACAGGTCACCGGTGAGAGCTAACCCTAGTGGCACGGTGGGGGTACGTGGGGGCTTACCAGGGCTCCATCTAGACGTGGCGATGGGGGCGATCGAGCTGATGGACGACGGCGGTTCTAGGCGTGGTCTCCTGGGGCAGTCACAATCAACGGCGCCTCTCCTCCTCTACTGCGGAAAGCTCTAGCGAAATTCCAGCGAACGGTGGCCCGCCTTGCTCCAGGGATAGGGTGGAAGGATTAGTGGAGAGAGGGGACTGAGATGGTGTGCAGAATGAGGCTAGGGGTGGCCTCTATTTATAGCTCGACGAAGCGATCAAACGGAATGGGCTGGCGTCTCCGGCGAGGGCGGTACAGCGTGCTATCGTCGTGACTGGACGTAGGGGGCGATGGCTTGCCTCCCGGCGGTGCTCTACGGCTTAAAGGTGCGGCTAGGGGCGGTGGCATTTGGTCAGGTGTGGCTGGTGCTCTACGCGGCAGAGGCGGCGTTCGACGTGGCGCACGGGGGCAGCATGTAAAGCGGCGGTGAACGGGCATGTCCGGGCGGTTCCTGGGGCCGTGGCGAAGCGGTGCGCGCGGGTTGCGGTCGTGGCGCGGCGTGTGCACGCTTGTCGGGTGCGGCGCTCTGGCGTGTGCTCCGCATGGTGCAGACAGTCTGGGCGCGACGTTCTACGGGTGGTCCATGGCTCGGCTCCGCTCGGGGTGGGGACAGAGGGCGGTGGTGTGGTCTGGTCTAGCTCCTAGACATGGCAAGAGAGAGAGGGGTGGTCTGTTGGGAGCTGTCCATGCTCGATCGGCGAGCGTGGTGCTCAGGTGGCGCGGCACTGCTGCCCTAGGCCATTGGATAGGTCTTTGATGGCTTGGTTGAGTCTGGGGAGACAAGCGACTTGAATTGGGTTCAAATGGCTCGACCAAATTTGCTCAAAAACAGTATAAGTTAGGCCAGTTTAACTTTGTCTGCCAGGTGTTTGACACAATGCCCGCAAGAAGTTTAAATTCGAAGTTTGAAATGATTTTTGGTGTGTGATCTGATCTTATGCTTGGTAGTCTCTGGTTGCTGGGAATGGTCAAGGTAAAATGGTTTGGTTGATTTTTGCACAAGTGGGATCTTCCCATATGATTTGGATTTCATTTTCAAATGCTATTTAAATTTAGTGTTTGAAAGTTTTTGGGGTGAAACAAAGTAGGCCTTGGCACATCACTACTTGTACTAGCAAGGGGTGCAAAGAACCACAATTGTTTCTGTTAAGATTTGAGTTCTAGGAATAGCCAAAGTATGCATGATGATTAAAATGGCACAAATGACCATTTGCTTATTTTATTCATTTTGATTTGTTTTTCTTTGGGATTTGTTTGGGAATGATCTAGATGATGTTTAATTCACCTTAGAATCATTTTACAACCAATGGATCACTCAAACATGGCAATTCAAAACAACTCCTAAATTATATGCACACACATATGAATGCTTAATTATTTTAAATGGAAAAGTTTTTGTTAACCCTAAATTTGATGATTTGGATCTTAATAACCTTGGATTAGAGTTTTGGGATGTTACAACATCTTATTTCCATGCGGTTATTTCGATACATGTTGGTCGTAGCGTGTTGCACGTATTTATCCACGACGCTTTCCTTCATCTCGATGACCATCATAGCATGCACGATAAGAGCATTGATTAGAACAGCCGTCTCGACTTTCACTGAAAAATCCGGCATGACCTTTGCCAAAAATGGTCATGCCGGAATGCTAGAAATTTGCCGGAACAAAGTTAATCGACATTCCGGTGAAACATTGGTAACTCATTGTACCTGCACATCAAAAGAAAATGCAAAACGGTCCACATATGCATGGAACCGCTTTTCGCCATCACACGTGACATCACCACTCCTTGTCGCCAACTCATGCATGCATACATTCACCACATTATACCTATTAGTTGATATGAGCTGCAAGAGCACCGGAGATATGCCACACAGCGACTGAAGAGAGTGTGTGTTGTCAGGACCTTATGCTCGAGATCTAGATCTACAAAAAGGGAGAAGTGGGAAAGGTGGTGGGGGGAGATACATCTAGATCTTGCAAGCTAGATCTACTAGTGTACATGCATGCTTTGGGATGAAATATAACAAACTTGGTTGATTGAATTAGCTAAAATGGGTGGAGAGAAGTGGGGGAATGAGCTAGCAAAGCTTTGGGTGGAGTTGCCATAAAATGTGAGCTAGAGAGTGAGTGAGGAGGTGGTGGTAGGTGGCTAGTTCGACTTGCATTTAAGTCCCAGGTTATCCCCGACGAACGCAACCAGTAGGCACTAGCGATAAGGAGGGGTGAAGTAGGAGGCCAGATGGAGGAAAATACCCCCGGCGACCACAGCTGTGCATGCCAGTGGCATGGCTCTTATCACCGGCGAGTCTAGAAGGCAGGCGCCAGCGGAAACCTTTTGGCAGGTGGGCCCATCCAGCTCACCACTGCCCTGGCGAGCCGGTCATGCGTTCGCAGGTGGTAATGGCTGTAACACCAATGCATATAGTCTGGTTTCGCTAGCGGTAAAGGTTGGCCCGTCCGGTGGCACGCGGCCCACCACAGCCCCAACGCGCGGTATCACCATTCGCCGGTGGTACTTGGACTAGCCCCGGCGCATTTAGTCTGGTTTCGCCGACGGTAACGTGAGGAACGCCTAGATGGCTACCACCGGTGACCCCCGTGCCCGCTTCACCGGCGGAGAGGAATCCGGCTATAAGATTTTCCATACTAGTGTGCCAACCAAGTTCTCAAGGTGGTTTCCCCCGAGGAGACATCAACAATCTCCAAGCAAGTTCAAATGATCTTCCAAAGAGGAGCAAGCACCAAGTAATAGCTAAGGATGTTCAAGCAATCCTCAAAAGAGGAAAAAATTCCATGCAATCAAGGGACGTCACAAAATTGTCCGTACAGGCGGCCCTCACAAGAGGAAAATCTCCATCAACTCCGGAAGCGAGGCCAATAATTACGAGCAGCAAGGGATCCACTAGAAAGAAGGCGGTTGGTAGTCATTCACCACCCCTCAATAAGGACATAGAAAACGTTTTACACCCATTATCCCAAAACCATCTACTCGGATTTCACCTCACCCATGTCTCTGGGTTCTCGAGACACAGAAGGGATCATGGTGGGGTTATGGGGCTACTCATTACCATGATGGGATTGGGTACGATCTTCCGCTGCCTCTCAGATGCATCCCAATCACATAATCATCAAATACTCTCTCACACACACAAATACACACAAGCTAAATTTGTAGATTAAGATCGTCATGGTTATTCAACGGTTCCCAATGACTCAGTCCTTCGACAGTCTTTTCTGATGTCACACTTATAGCTAGTGTCCAGAAGAAAAGCCAACATTTTAAGCACCAAAGCAAACACCTTTTTTGTCTCTCTCGTTTTATCTTCTTCAGTTACATGCTATTTGGCTTTTCTAGTTGCTTGGTTTCTTCACCTCTATGCAGATATAGCCAAGAATATTCAATGAGAGTGACACTCATGTGTCCTCACATTATCGACCTTCGGCTCCAACAAGTCGGTATGCATGCTACTGCAGGGGGAACGATGCCCCTCGAACAGTAGCACCATAACGCCTCTACAAAAACAACACCGGGGGAATCAGTATACCCTCGAACATCCACATCGGTGGCCTTCCGATCACCATCTGCGTCACCCCGCGTCTTGTATTGCACCCCATGCTGCATGGGGCATGACAAGACGAGCTATCGATGGGCGTTCTGATATCTCGTCTACATGGTAATACTAGGACCTATAATGGGAGTAGTGCATCGTGCTAGTGCGGTTAGTGTGAAGCTGTGAAACTCTTCGTTCTTATCGGCTAGCACCATCACATCACATGGTCCTGACTTGATCGATAAACGCTTTCAAGGAGCGGCAAGGCTTCCGCGCGAACTGAGGATGACACAAGAGTGCTTAGTTGATAGGTGTTGTGCGTATATCTTATCAAAACTAAAAACTCTGACCTCTCTTGGCATTTTGGCAGAGGAGAAGAATGTCTCTCTTACACACACATTAGCTACATGAACCGCCTAGAGAGGTTCACACTCAAGGCTGCAACAAAATTACTGTCCCTCTGGGTTTAAATATGTATTTCTCACCAAGTCTAGCATGTTTGGCTTCGCACTCAAGATCGACTTGGTGGGGGTTATTTGTTTGATGGTATTTTGTATCAATATGTGCCTAAGCTACGTGAGGGTTTTCCACTATTCAAAATCCAAGCATGCACACTCGTACAAGTGCTGCTATAAGTAATACTAGCCATCGTTGGCGTAGTGCACACTGCGTTCGTATCTTAAGCCTGTCGTTAGGAACCCGTGGAATGCATCACATACTACACGCGTGTTTTAAGCTCTGTCTCGACCCCGTCGCTAGGACTGCACCGAGCGGGTAGAACTATGGAACCCGTTTAATGTGACAAATGTAACCCGACCTTGCCATGACAAATGAATTGAATGTTGAGAAGGGTTTACGTCAACATGAAACAAAATTTGATACAAGAAAATTAACGAACACTGCACTCTGGTCATACACATAACATATTCTAATTTCTCTTTCTTGTGTCATACCTCCTGTTCAAAAGTAACAATGACATAAAAGGAGTTAAATTCATCCAAAGAAGATTAATTATATTATTCCACCATTGGGTGAGTTCTAAAGAGCTTCAGTTTTCCTTAAAATAAGAGTGGACACAACTTGATACAAATGAAGTTCTGCACACATATCCACTGTATGCAATATAAAATAATTGAATATGTAGCACATTCCCTACTAAAGAGGGATGATATATTTATCTGACCCACTTCTTGCTTCAGCTGATTTCTCTAGACCATTCTCAGTAGGTTTGCGCAGAGCACTTCTCAGGAACAAGGGAGGATTATGCGGTAGCTCTGTTAGGAAAACCAATTCCAGTCCCCTCACTAAGTGTATTTTTTTTTGGAAATGGGCGTTTTATTATTATTCACTAGGAAACTTAGCGCGGCATGTTGCCGCGTCCGTTATCATACATATGCCAGTAATATTATCTTTACTATTATTAAATGGGAGTTGGTGATCGTAGGTTATCATCAAATACTTTGTCATCAAACATTTGGAGAAGAAAAATGATTCGTCTCCCCCGGGGGGTCGAAGGAAACGATCCCTCGGGTCGTTGCTCGCGCAGGCAAGTGGCCCACCCACGTTGTTTCCTGTGGCCTTCTCCCCCGCATCCTCCCGCAGCTGTTTTGCGCCGCACGACGCCCAAACGCCTCCCGCCATGGCCTTGCTGCGCCCCCGCCTGTGCAGCCGCCTCCGCGACCACAAGCCGCCGGAGCCCGGCCTCCGCCGCCACACGTCCTGGAACCTACCGCCGCCCCTACGCCACGCGCCGCCGTGCCGCCGCCGGAGCCCGGCCTCCGCCGCCACTCGTCCTGGAAGCTACCGCCGCCTGCGGGCCAAGCCGCCAGCAGGTCACGCCTCCTGCAACTCGTGCTTCCCCAACAGCTCCCCATCAGCGTCGAGGACGACGGTGTACTCATCCAGCAGTCCATCACCGTCCTCCGCGTATGCACGAGCTCGAGCTCCGCTCCACATCAGCACGAGCTCCTCATCTTCTGTCCTCCGCCGAGAAAGATGTCGTCAGAGTAGCCAGCTTGCTCCGCCTCCGACCTTCTTCCCTGTCGTAGCGCCTCGCTACCGACACGAGGTTGCCGATCTGAGTGCTATGCCAGAGATGCTACCAATGGCGGACGACCTTGCTACATGCAGCGTCCGATGTTGCTAGCACAGTCTAGAGCACTTGCTACTCGAGTTTGCCGGTGTTGCTACTTTGTGTTTGTCTTTTGCTACGATCGTTTTGCTACCTTAACACATTATTTTTGCTATGTATTCATATATTGTTTGCTACTTTCACATAATTTTTTTTGCTACAACCAACCTCTATGATTTTTCTACGAGTTCTCCGGCGAGAGTCTCTGGTGATGTCTCCGGTGATGTCCCTTTTGCTACATTAGAAAAAATATTTTGCTACAATTATTGTTTGGTTTTGCTATAGTAGCATAATATTTTTGCTACAAAGGTCTCCGGCGAGGTTTTTCCCGACGAGTCTCCGGTAACATTTTCCGGCGAGGTCGTTTTTTTTGCTACATTAGCACTTTTTTTTGCTACCACGGTTTTGCGTTTTTGCTACAATAGCGTAACATTTTTTCTACACGGTCTCAGGTGAGGTCTACCAGTGGAAACCTCCGCCGAGGTCGGATATGCTACACTAGCACGACTTATTTGCTACACGGTTGTTGGCGAGATCTCCGGTGAAATCTCCGGCGAAGTCCAGTCAGTTTTTCTATTTTTTAGGCCGAACCGTTTTTTAATGCGGGGCATTATGTAGCAAAAGCGGGGGGTTGTTCGTCTGCGGTACCAAACTTCACAGGCCAGCGCATGGCGGTACCTCAGTTGCCTGAAATTGTTGCGTTTCGAAAAGTTGGGCCGCCAACTACTGAGAGGGGCCATTTCGAGGCAAACTCATCTCACCCCTGCCAAATTCAAACATTCTGTTAAACTGCCCCATGATGTAGACGGTCGGGACCCTCATGTCGGTCATCTGTCCGTGACGCGAGCGCCAACACGGCAAGCTCTTAGGCAAATCGAGTAGCTAAGTAGATTGGATGCGTTGACCAATTTCACAAATCTATTCCCACCTTTCCCCTAGCACCGGCGGCGTCGAAATCCACCCTCCAGGCAGGACGATCCCTTCGGACATTTGACTTCCGGCGCCAAGTTGCTGCGCCCAGTTGCTGCACCCAGTCGCTGATCCCGAGCTCCAATGGCACATGTCGTAGCCGTCGTTGCGAGCCTCTAGCCCGCCTCCGCCGCCGACAAGCCGAGCAGCTCGGAGGATGGCAGATCCTACTACCAAGGAATAAAAAGTTCTGGCTACAAGCGGGTGAGCGACCCTTCTCTTTGCTATTCGTACTAATTATATTTGCTAGCTGGCTACCGAACCTCAAATTGTTTGTTAGCCCAACGCAGATAAACATATTTTGTCCACGGTTTTCTGTCAAGTGGGATCTCCGTGGACCCCTTACCTGGTTACGGTAGTCCTCTACAGGTACGACTCTAAGGGCAAGTGGTATGGACACCTATCATGATGGAAGAAACGCCTGCGTAGATCTGCACTATATCTGGTATGATTGTTGCTCTGCGTAATCATGATGAATTATGGCCGAAGTAGACTGCAAAGTTCAGCTTTATGGATAAACGTGGTATCATGGTTCCTCTAACGTGTGACAGTCAGCTAATTGGGTTAATGAAAATGTATGCTTCGGCTGCCATGCTTGAGCTGAATTGTGATGTACTGGATGTGGAAGCTGCTGCAACTGGGAGTCGCCCTTCTATTCTTGGACAGGGTGGTTGCTCGAACCCAATTAGCTCCTGTTAAGCAAAGGTCTCTTAGGGTTCACATGTTTGTGCTGAATTATAATTTTTGTTTTATTTACTCTGTAGATATTGGGCAGTTATGCAACAGTCTTGTTTCTTTGATAGGAAGCGCCGCAAGGTTAGAAACATGACTGTCGGGTCAGTCATTTTGCTGCCTGAAGAAATTAAAAACGAGTGGAAAGATGATGCAGGACACGATTCCGGTGCCCATTGTCCCGGCGATGCAGAGTACGTGAAGCTAAGAAAATTGGCACCGAGGAAGAGGAAGAAGGCAAGAAATGAAGAAGCCAGTGGACGTGAAGGCTTGGCACCCAGGCTGCGGAAGAAGGCTGCTGGCAATGAAGATGCATAGTAATATGTTGAACTTGAACCTATATATATAATTCAGTTAAATTCTGGAGCTCTGTGTGTGGCACGTTGCTGGGCGAAACAATCTATCCACGTTCTCTGAGTAAAATGTACCGTGACTTAGGGTTTGGAAACGCCCGAGTCAGTAGTTGAATCCGAAATTGTGATTGTGCTACTGCTATCTGAAAACACGCAGCATCGGTTCCACGATTGCTGAGGGGCGGGAGGTCTCCAAATACGACGGAATGTAAGTGGAACAGAAATAAATTATTTAAGCGGCCACACTCCACGAAGCAGCAACTTATTTCAGATGCTGCACAACGACGTGGCAACATAAACAGCAATGGCAACCGATAATGCCCACATGAGGAGGAAATCGGTACCACTTTCTGGCCTAATCTTGAGCCCGTCTATCTCACCGCCTCTGTGCTCCTGCATCCCCTGCATCTGGCGAAGCTCCCGGATCTCCAGTAACCGGGTGTACATGCTTCCACGTTATAAATTGTGGTTGTACCATTTGCATGCGGCACAATCCACATAGATTACGTTTAAACAAACCACCAATGTCAGAATACACTAGTAGAAAAGGGGTCTTTGGTCCACGGTCACGTTCCCAATCTAGGACAGAGATCTAAATCGAGGCAGAAATTGATCTAAATCACAAATTCTTCCACAAATTAATCGAGACAGAGATCTAAATCGAGGCATTTCATTAATTCAACCACAAATTCTTCTAAATAAAGGTGTGATTTCACATCCTACATTAATTCAACCACTAGTCAACAATTTCACTTCCGCTGCCACTGTCCTCCGAGCCGCCGGCTTCCTCGTCATCGTCGGACGGAACCTCCATGATTTCCGCATTGTTCACGAGACGGAGCACCTCTTCGCGGCGAGCAGCGGCGATGACGGTGTACTTGGTCCATCCAGGGACGGACCAGAACCTCTCCCGCCCTTCTCGGTTGCGGAGATCCCGGTGTACCACGCGCCCGTCAATGATGCGGTTGCCAATCTTGGCCTTCTGCTCCTTCTTGAACAGCCTCGGCCAGTACGGGCTGGCCGCCGCGTACCAGGGCAGCGCCCTCTTCCACGCGGGCATCTGGCGGTGGTGCGCCGCGATTTTGCTCTCCATCTCAGCTCGGCCAGGGAGCAGAGCCACCGGCACCCCCGCATAGCTGATGCACCATCCGTGGGGCACCGTCGCGGCCAGCGGCACGAGGATGTCGAAGTGCGCGAACATCACCGCCTCGTAGAAGTTCAGCGAGGGCATCTCCATGGCAGCGCGATGGAGATTGGAGAGGGAGCGAGGGGATGGACGATGAAACGACAGCGCGGTGGAGATTGGAGAGGACGAGGGGATGGACGACGAAGCGATGCGCTGTGGCGCCTCCTATTTGTACACGAGGACGACGAAGCGACGGGCGGAATATCCAAGGGGAATTGGTCAGACAAAAGAAGTAATGCGGGGTTAAGACAGATTAACGGGCGACCAATTTTTTCCTCCCAGGACTCCGGGACCACTAGTTCAGACCGCTAGGTCAACAAGTACTACTATTACAACTTAAAAAGACACAGAGCTCAAGCTAAATATAACTAGTTATCACACATCTCCTTGATCTTCCTAATCTTAGCCTGATCCGCATCTTCCTGCAAGAGCAAGGATCGAATCGTCTACTCCTTCCTTTTAGCATCTTCCTTGCACAGCTTCAATTGTTTCTCTGCATTTTTCCTCATGCACTTGTCAATACTCGTAGTTGTGAACTACAGGACTTTGGCCTGGTGAAGATCATTCCTTGCTTGAGTCAGTTCTTGCTCTGCTTTAGCCTTCAGGGCCAACGCCACGTCCCTCTCCTTCTCAACTTTGCTAACCTTGTCTTGCACCCACCTGAGATCTCGCTTATGCTTGGTCGTGTCAACTGGTTCCCATAGCTTCATCTCAACACTGTCAAGTAGTGAGCTGAATACGGATTCTTTCAACTCAACAGTCATTTCCCATAGTTTATCCAGCGTTTTCTGCATCGATTTGGGTCACTCTAGATCTACCCATTTGACAACACCGCAACTTCCGCCTTGCATCATTGCATGATGTCCTTGACACCATAGAAACCTCATGCCTGTCTTTCGTCCTACGAACGCTACAAATTTAGCGGGCACATATCCATGTTTACATAGCAGAGGACTGTCTTCATCCACTAAACCGTGATATTCGGAGTCATACATCGTCTGCTTGGCCTAACACATCATACGTGCATGAGTAAATAGATTAGATCTAGCTCAAAATAGATAACTGGCCACAGATGATAGATATAGAGATGAGACGACTCACATCGAAATCACCGTCCCTGTCGTCATGACGCGATTCCTCGCCGTCTCCCCTTGAACCCATGGCGAGAGGGGAGGGGGTGGCTGCCAGAGAGGGGATTGGGATGGAGGCGCCGTCGGCTTGCGGCTACGGAAGGATGGGAGTGAAGTAGGGAAAGTGGCTTCGAGGGGAAGGAAGAGAAGTACAAGGAGGAAAAGAAGTAATGGGGACATGACACTGGGATATGGCCCACTGAACTCATGAGTCGTGACACTCGCAACAGGGGAGCGCCCGGTGCTGCCAGATTGTCCAGAGCAAGCGTGGCCAATCATGCCGCAGAACAGCCTACTCGCGGATTGCTCTCACGAAGACCATCCCAATCGTCCAAGCGCCCCGATCGAACGGTATGAAACAATCGTAAAGTAGACCAACTGTGTTAGGGTGTGCCTTCTAGAAGACTTGGTCTAACGGCCACCCATGCAATGACACTAGTGTATCCATTTGTGGTTTGTGAAAAGAACAGACATGCAATCACACTAGGTGGATCCATGTGTGGTTTGTTTAGAAGAACACACATGCAATGACTCTAGTTGTGGTTCATGAAAAGAACACACATGCAAAGACACTGGTGGATCCATGTGTGGTTAATGAAAAGAACAGACATGCAATGACACTGGTGGATCCTTATGTGGTTTGTTTAGAGGAACAGACATGCAATGACACTGGGTGTGGTTCATGAAAAGAACAGACATGCAATGACACTGGTGGATCCATGTGTGGTTCATGAGAAGAACACGCATCCAATGACACCGTTGGATCCTTATGTGGTTCATGAAAAGAACAGACATGCAATGACACTGGTGGATCCTTATGTGGTTCATGAAAAGAATAGACATGCAATGACACTAGTGGATCCATGTGTGGTTCTTGAAAAGAACAGACATGCAATGACACTGGTGGATCCTTATGTGGTTTGTTTAGAGGAACACACATGCAATGACACTAGGTGTGGTTCATGAAAAGGACAGACATGCAATGACACTGGTGAATCCATGTGTGGTTCATGAGAACAACAGACATGCAAAAACACTGGTGGATCCA
The DNA here is from genome assembly GCA_023614405.1 of Avena insularis. Classification (NCBI taxonomy): domain Eukaryota; kingdom Viridiplantae; phylum Streptophyta; class Magnoliopsida; order Poales; family Poaceae; genus Avena; species Avena insularis. The sequence continues at coordinate 393,388,080 of CM042690.1, read as the reverse complement.
TGTGTGGTTCCTGAAAAGAATTGACATGCAATGACTCTAGGTGTTGTTCATGAAAAGAACACACATGCAATGACACCGGTGGATCCATATGTGGTTTGTGGAAGTAACAGACATGCAATGACTCTAGCTGTGTTTCATGAAAAGAACAGACATGCAATGACACTGGTGGATCCATGTGTGGTTCATGAGAAGAACACACATCCAATGACACTGGTGGATCCTTATGTGGTTCATGAAAAGAACAGACATGCAATGACACTGGTGGATCCTTATGTGGTTTGTTTAGAAGAACACACATGCAATGACACTGGGTGTGGTTCATGAAAAGAACAGACATGCAATCACACTAGGTGCATCCATGTGTGGTTTGTTTAGAAAACACACATGCAATGACTCTAGTTGTGGTTCATGAAAAGAACACACATGCAATGACACTGGTGGATCCATGTGTGGTTTGTGAAAAGAACAGACATGCAATCACACTAGGTGGATCCATGTGTGGTTTGTTTAGAAGAACACACATGCAATGACTCTAGATGTGGTTCATGGAAAGAACAGACATGCAATGACACTGGTAGATCCATGTGTGGTTCATGAAAAGAACAGACATGCAATGACACTGGTGGATCCATGTGTGGTTCTTGAAAAAAAAAGACATGCAATGATACTGTTGGATACTTATGTGGTTTGTTTAGAGAACACACATGAAATGACATTAGGTGTGGTTCATGAAAAGAACAGACATGCAATGACACTTGTGGATCCATGTGTGGTTCATGAGAAGAACAGACATGCAATGACACTGGTGGATCCATGTGTGGTTCATGAAAAGAACTGACTTGTAATGACTCTAGCTGTGGTTCATGAAAAGAACAGACATGCAATGACACTGGTGGATCCATATGTAGTTTGTGGAAGTAACAGACATGCAATGACTCTAGCTGTGATTCATGAAAAAAACAGACATGCAATGACACGGGTGGATCCATGTGTGGTTCATGAGAAGAACACACATCCAATGACACTAGTGGATCCTTATGTTGTTCATGAAAAGAACAGACATGCAATGACACTGGTGGATCCTTATGTGGTTTGTTTAGAAGAACACACATGCAATGACACTTGGTGTGGTTCATGAAAAGAACAGACATGCAATCACACTAGGTGGATCCAGGTGTGGTTTGTTTAGAAGAACACACATGCAATGACTCTAACTTTGGTTCATGAAAAGAACACACATGCAATGACACTAGTGGATCCATGTGTGGTTTGTGAAAAGAACAGACATGCAATCACACTAGGTGGATCCATGTGTGGTTTGTTTAGAAGAACACACATGTAATGACTCTAGCTGTGGTTCATGAAAAGAACAGACATGCAATGACACTAGTGGATCCATGTGTGGTTCATGAAAAGAACAGACATGCAATGATACTGGTGGATCCATGTGTGGTTTGTTTAGAGGAATAGACATGCAATGACACTGGGTGTGGTTCATGAAAAGAACAGACATGCAATGACACTAGTGGATCCATGTGTGGTTTGTTTAGAGGAACACACATGCAATGACACTGGTGGATCCTTATGTGGTTTGTTTAGAGGAACACACATGGAATGACACTAGGTGTGGTTCATGAAAAGAACAGACATGCAATGACACTGGTGGATCCATGTGTGGTTCATGAGAAGAACAGAGATGCAATGACACTGGTGGATCCATGTGTGGTTCATGAAAAGAACTGACATGGGTTCATGAAAAGAACAGACATGCAATGACACCGGTGGATCCATATGTGGTTTGTGGAAGTAACAGACACGCAATGACTCTAGCTGTGATTCATGAAAAGAACAGACATGCAATGACACTGGTGGATCCATGTGTGGTTCATGAGAAGAACACACATCCAATGACACTGGTGGATCCTTATGTGGTTCATGAAAAGAACAGACATGCAATGACACTGGTGGATCCTTATGTGGTTTGTTTAGAACAACACACATGCAATGACACTTGGTGTGGTTCATGAAAAGAACAGACATGCAATCACACTAGGTGCATCCATGTGTGGTTTGTTTAGAAGAACACACATGCAATGACTCTAGCTATGGTTCATGAAAAGAACACACATGCAATGACACTGGTGGATCCATGTGTGGTTTGTGAAAAGAACAGACATGCAATCACACTAGGTGGATCCATGTGTGGTTTGTTTAGAAGAACACACATGCAATGACTCTAGCTGTTGTTCGTGGAAAGAACAGACATGCAATGACACTGGTGGATCCATGTGTGGTTCATGAAAAGAACAGACATGCGATGATATTGGTGGATCCATGTGTGGTTCTTGAAAAGAACAGACATGCAATGACACTTTTGGATCCTTATGTGGTTTGTTTAGAGGAACACACATGCAATGACACTAGGTGTGGTCCATGAAAAGAACAGACATGCAATGACACTTGTGGATCCATGTGTGGTTCATGAGAAGAACAGACATGCAATGACACTGGTGGATCCATGTGTGGTTCATGAAAAGAACTGACATGTAATGACTCTAGCTGTGGTTCATGAAAAGAACAGACATGCTATGACACTGGTGGATCTATATGTGGTTTGTGGAAGTAACAGACATGCAATGACTCTAGCTGTGATTCATGAAAAAAACAGACATGCAATGACACGGGTGGATCCATGTGTGGTTCATGAGAAGAACACACATCCAATGACACTAGTGGATCCTTATGTTGTTCATGAAAAGAACAGACATGCAATGACACTGGTGGATCCTTATGTTGTTTGTTTAGAAGAACACACATGCAATGACACTTGGTGTGGTTCATGAAAAGAACAGACATGCAATCACACTAGGTGGATCCAGGTGTGGTTTCTTTAGAAGAACACTCATGCAATGACTCTAACTATGGTTCATGAAAAGAACACAGATGCAATGACACTAGTGGATCCATGTGTGGTTTGTGAAAAGAACAGCCATGCAATCACACTAGGTGGATCCATGTGTGGTTTGTTTAGAAGAACACACATGCAATGACTCTAGCTGTGGTTCATGAAAAGAACACACATGCAATGACACTAGTGGATCCATGTGTGGTTCATGAAAAGAACAGACATGCAATGACACTGTTGGATCCATGTGTGGTTCATGAGAAGAACACACATCCAATGACACTGGTGGATCCTTATGTGGTTCATGAAAAGAACAGACATGCAATGACACTGGTGGATCCTTAAGTGGTTTGTTTAGAAGAACACACATGCAATGACACTGGGTGTGGTTCATGAAAAGAACAGACATGCAATCACACTAGGTGCATCCATGTGTGGTTTGTTTAGAAGAACACACATGCAATGACTCTAGCTGTGGTTCGTGAAATGAAAACACATGCAATGATGCTGGTGGATCCATGTGTGGTTTGTTTAGAGGAACAGACATGCAATGACACTGGGTGTGGTTCATGAAAAGAACAGACATGCAATGACACTGGTGTATCCATGTGTGGTTCATGAGAAGAACACGCATCCAATGACACTGGTGGATCCTTCTGGGTTTGTCTAGAAGAACACACATGCAATGACACTGGGTGTGGTTCATGAAAAGAACATACATGCAATGACACTGGTGGATCCTTATATGGTTTGTTTAGAAGAACACACATGCAATGACACTAGTGTATCCATGTGTGGTTTGTGAAAAGAATAGACATGCAATCACACTAGGTGGATCCATGTTTGGTTTGTTTAGAAGAACACACATGCAATGACTCTATCCGTGGTTCATGAAAAGAACACACATGCAATGACACTGGTGGATTCATGTGTTGTTCATGAAAAGAACAGACATGCAATGACACTGGTGGATCCATATGTGGTTTGTGGAAGTAACAGACATGCAATGATTGTCGCTGTGATTCATGAAAAGAACAGACATGCAATGACACTGGTGGATCCATGTGTGGTTCATGAGAAGAACACACATCCAATGACACTGGTGGATCCTTATGTGGTTCATGAAAAGAACAGACATGCAATGACACCGGTGGATCCTTATGTGGTTCGTGAAAAGAACAGACATGCAATGACACTGGTGGATCCTTATGTGGTTCATGAGAAGAAGAAACATCCAATGACACTGGTGGATCATTATGTGGTTTGTTTAGATGAACACACATGCATTTACACTAGGTGGATCCATGTGTGGTTTGTTTAGAAGAACACACATGCAATGACTCTAGATGTGGTTCATGAAAAGAACACACATGCAATGACACTAGTGGATCCATGTGTGGTTTGTGAAAAGAACGGACATGCAATCACACTAGGTGGATCCATGTGTGGTTTGTTTAGAAGAACACACATGCAATGACTCTAGTTGTGGTTCATGAAAAGAACAGACATGCAATGACACTGGTGGATCCATGTGTGGTTCATGAAAAGAACAGACATGCAATGACACTGGTGGATCCATGTGTGGTTTGTTTAGAGGAACAGACATGCAATGACACTGGGTGTGGTTCATGAAAAGAACAGACATGCAATGACACAGGTGGGACCTTATGTGGTTTGTTTAGAAGAACACACATGCAATGACACTGGGTGTCGTTCATGAAAAGAACAGACATGCAATCACACTAGGTGGATCCATGTTTGGTTTGTTTAGAAGAACACACATGCAATGACTCTACCCGTGGTTCATGAAAAGAACACACATGCAATGACACTGGTGGATCCATGTGTTGTTCATGAAAAGAACAGACATGCAATGACACTGGTGGATCCATATGTGGTTTGTGGAAGTAACAGACATGCAATGACTGTAGCTGTGATTCATGAAAAGAACAGACATGCAATGACACTGGTGGATCCATGTGTGGTTCATGAGTAGAACACACATCCAATGACATTGGTGGATCCTTATGTGGTTGATGAAAAGAACAGACATGCAATGACACTGGTGGATCCTTAATGTGGTTTGTGAAAAGAACAGACAGGCAATGACACTAGTGGATCCTTATGTGGTTCATGAGAAGAACAAACATGCAATGACACTGGTGGATCCTTATGTGGTTTGTTTAGAAGAACACACATGCAATGACACTGGTGGATCCTTATGTGGTTTGTTTAGAATAACACACATGCAATGACACTAGTGTATCCATGTGTGGTTTGTGAAAATAACAGACATGCAATCACGCTAGGTGGATCCATGTGTGGTTTGTTTAAAAGAACACACATGCAATAACTCTAGGTGAGGTTCATGAAAAGAACAGACATGCAATGACACTGGTGGATCCATGTGTGGTTCCTAAAAATACAGACATGCAATGACACTGGTGGATCCTTATGTGGTTTGTTTAGAGGAACACACATGCAATGACACTAGGTGTGGTTCATGAAAATAATAGACATGCAATGACACTGGTGGATCCATGTGTGGTTCATGAGAAGAACAGATATGCAATGACACTGGTGGATCCATGTGTGGTTCATGAAAAGAACTGACATCCAATGACTCTAGTTGTGGTTCATGAAAAGAACAGACATGCAATGACACTGGTGGATCCATATGTGGTTTGTGGAAGTAACAGACATGCAATAACTCTAGTTGTGATACATGAAAAGAACAGTCATGCAATGACACTGGTGGATCCTTATGTGGTTTGTTTAGAAGAACACACATGCAATGACACTTGGTGTGGTTCATGAAAAGAACAGACATGCAATCACACTAGGTGGATCCAGGTGTGGTTTCTTTAGAAGAACACACATCCAATGACTCTAACTGTGGTTCATGAAAAGAACACACATGCAATGACACTAGTGGATCCATATGTGGTTTGTGAAAAGAACAGACATGCAATCACACTAGGTGGATCCATGTGTGGTTTGTTTAGAAGAACACACATGCAATGACTCTAGATGTGGTTCATGAAAAGAACACACATGCAATGACACTAGTGGATACATGTGTGGTTCATGAAAAGAACAGACATGCAATGACACTGGTGGATCCATGTGTGGTTTGTTTAGAGGAACAGACATGCAATGACACTGGGTGTGGTTCATGAAAAGAACAGACATGCAATGACACTGGTGGATCCATGTGTGGTTCATGAGAAGAACACGCATCCAATGACACTGGTGGATCCTTCTGGGTTTGTCTAGAAGAACACACATGCAATGACACTGGGTGTGGTTCATGAAAAGAACAGACATGCAATGACACTGGTGGATCCTTATGTGGTTTGTTTAGAAGAACACACATGCAATGACTCTAGTTGTGTTTCATGAAAAGAACACACATGCAATGACACTGGTGGATCCTTATGTGGTTTGTTTAGAAGAACACACATGCAATGACACTGGTGGATCCATGTGTGGTTTGTGAAAAGAACAGACATGCAATCGCACTAGGTGGATCCATGTGTGGTTTGTTTAGAAGAACACACATGCAATGACTCTAGCTATGGTCCATGAAAAGAACACACATGCAATGATACTGGTGGATCCATTTGTTGTTCTTGAAAAGAACAGACAAGCAATGACACTGGTGGATCCATATGTGGCTTTTGGAAGTAACAGACATGCAATACCTCTAGCTGTGATTCATGAAAAGAACAGACATGCAATGACACTGGTGGATCCATGTGTGGTTCATGAGAAGAACAAACATCCAATGACACTGGTGGATCCTTATGTGGTCCATGAAAAGAACACACATACAAAGACACTAGTGGATCCTGATGTGGTTTGTTTAGAAGAACACACATGCAACGACTCTGGCTGTCATTCATGAAAAGAACACAGATGCAATGACACTAGTGTATCCATGTGTGGTTTGTGAAAAGAACAGACATGCAATCACACTAGGTGGATCCATGTGTGGCTTGTTTAGAAGAACACACATGCAATGACTCTAGGTGTGGTTCATGAAAAGAACAGACATGCAATAACACTGGTGGATCCATGTGTGGTTCCTGAAGAGAACAGACATGCAATGACACTAGTGGATCCTTATGTGGTTTGTTTAGAGGAACACACATGCAATGACACTGGGTGTGGTTCATGAAAAGAACAGACATGCAATGACACTGGTGGATCCATGTGTGGTTCATGAGAAGAATATACATACAATGACACTGGTGGATCCATGTGTGGTTCATGAAACAAACTGACATGCAATGACTCTAGCTATGGTTCATGAAAAGAACAAACATGCAATGACAATGGTCGATCCATGTGTGGTTCATGAGAAGAACACACATCCAATGATACTGGTGGATCCTTATGTGGTTCATGAAAAGAACAGACATGCAATGACACTGGTGGATCCTTATGTGGTTTGTTTAGAAGAACACACATGCAATGACAATGGGTGTCGTTCATGAAAAGAATGGACGTGCAATCACACTAGGTAGATCCATGTGTGGTTTGTTTAGAAGAACACTCATGCAATGACTCTAGCTGTGGTTCATGAAAAGAACATGCAATGACACTGGTGGATCCATGTGTTGTTCATGAAAAGAACAGACATGCAATGACACTGGTGGATCCATATGTGGTTTGTGGAAGTAACACACATGCAATACCTCTAGCTGTGATTCATGAAAAGAACAGACATGCACTGATATTGGTGGATCCATGTGTGGTTCATGAGAAGAACAAACATCCAATGACACCGGTGGATCCTTATGTGGTTCATGAAAAGAACACACATGCAAAGACACTAGTGGATCCTTATGTGGTTTGTTTAGAAGAACACATGCAATGACTCTTGTGGATCCTTATGTGGTTTGTTTAGAAGAACACACATGCAATGACACTGGGTGTGGTTCATGAAAAGAATGGACATGCAATCACACTAGGTGGATCCATGTGTGGTTTGTTTAGAAGAACACACATGCAATAACTAGCGATGGTTCATGAAAAGAACACACATGCAATGACACTGGTGGATCCATGTGTGGTTTCTGAAAATAACAAACAAGCAATCACACTAGGTGGATCCATGTGTTGTTTGCTTAGAAGAACACACATGCAATGACTCTAGCTGTGGTTCATGAAAAGAACAGACATGCAATGACACTGGGTGTGGTTCATGAAAAGAACAGACATGCAATGACACTAGTGGATCCATGTGTGGTTCATGAGAAGAACACGCATCCAATGACACTGGTGGATCCTTCTAGGGTTTGTCTAGAAGAACACACATGGAATGACACTGGGTGTGTTTCATGAAAAGAACAGACATGCAATGACACTGGTGGATCCTTATGTGGTTTTTTTAGAAGAACACACATGCAATGACTCTAGTTGTGTTTCATGAAAAGAACAAACATGCAATGACACTGGTGGATCCTTATGTGGTTCGTTTAGAAGAACACACATACAATGACACTGGTGGATCCATGTGTGGTTTGTGAAAAGAACAGACATGCAATCACACTAGGTGGATCCATGTGTGGTTTGTTTAGAAGAACACACATGCAAGGACTCTAGTTGTGGTTCATGAAAAGAACAGACATGCAATGACACTGGTGGATCCATGTGTGGTTCATGAAAAGAACAGACATGCAATGACACTGGTGGATCCATGTGTGGTTTGTTTAGAGGAACAGACATGCAATGACACTGGGTGTGGTTCATGAAAAGAACAGACATGCAATGACACTGGTGGGACCTTATGTGGTTTGTTTAGAAGAACACACATGCAATGACACTGGTGGATCCTTATGTGATTTGTTTAGAAGAACACACATGCAATGACACTGGGTGTCATTCATGAAAAGAATAGACATGCAATCACACTAGGTGGATCCATGTTTGGTTTGTTTAGAAGAACACACATGCAATGACTCTAGTCGTGGTTCATGAAAAGAACACACATGCAATGACACTGGTGGATCCATGTGTTGTTCATGAAAAGAACAGACATGCAATGACACTGGTGGATCCATATGTGGTTTGTGGGAGTAACAGACATGCAATGACTGTAGCTGTGATTCATGAAAAGAACAGACATGCAATGACACTGGTGGATCCATGTGTGCTTCATGAGTAGAACACACATCCAATGACATTGGTGGATCCTTATGTGGTTGATGAAAAGAACAGACATGCAATGACACTGGTGGATCCTTATGTGGTTTGTGAAAAGAACAGACAGGCAATGACGCTGGTGGATCATTATGTGGTTCATGAGAAGAACAAACATGCAATGACACTGGTGGATCCTTATGTGGTTTGTTTAGAAGAACACACATGCAATAACACTGGTGGATCCTTATGTGGTTTGTTTAGAATAACACACATGCAATGACTCTAGCTGTCGTTCATGAAAAGAACACACATGCAATGACACTAGTGTATCCATGTGTGGTTTGTTAAAAGAACAGACATGCAATCACACTAGGTGGATCCATGTGTGGTTTGTTTAAAAGAACACACATGCAATAACTCTAGGTGTGGTTCATGAAAAGAACAGACATGCAATGACACTGGTGGATCCATGTGTGGTTCCTAAAAAAACATACATGCAATGACACTGGTGGATCCTTATGTGGTTTGTTTAGAGGAACACACTTGCAATGAAACTAGGTGTGGTTCATGAAAATAATAGACATGCAATGACACTGGTGGATCCATGTGTGGTTCATGAGAAGAACAAATATGCAATGACACTGGTGGATCCATGTGTGGTTCATGAAAAGAACTGACATCCAATGACTCTAGTTGTGGTTCATGAAAAGAACAGACATGCAATGACCCTGGTGGATCCATATGTGGTTTGTGGAAGTAACATACATGCAATGACTCTAGTTGTGATACATGAAAAGAACAGACATGCAATGACACTGATGGATCCATGTGTGGTTTGTGAAAAGAACAGACATGCAATCACACTAGGTGGATCCATGTGTGGTTTGTTTAGAAGAACACACATGCAATGACTCTAGCTGTGGTTCATGAAAAGAACAGACATGCAATGACACTTGTGGATCCATGTGTGGTTCATGAAAAGAACAGACATGCAATGACACTGGTGGATCCATGTGTGGTTTGTTTAGAGGAACAGACATGCAATGACACTGGGTGTGGTTCATGAAAAGAACAGACATGCAATGACACTGGTGGATCCTTATGTGGTTCATGAAAAGAACAGACATGCAATGACACTAGTGGATCCATGTGTGGTTCTTGAAAAGAACAGACATGCAATGACACTAGGTGGATCCATGTGTGGTTTGTTTAGAGGAACATACATGGAATGACACTAGGTGTGGTTCATGAAAAGAACAGAGATGCAATGACACTGGTGGATCCATGTGTGGTTCATGAGAAGAACAGACATGCAATGACACTGGTGGATCCATGTGTGGTTCATGAAAATAACTGACATGCAATGACACTGGTGGATCCATATGTGGTTTGTGGAAGTAACAGACATGCAATGACTCTAGTTGTGATACATGAAAATAACAGACATGCAATGACACTGGTGGATCCATGTGTGGTTCATGAGAAGAACACACATCCAATGACACTGGTGGATCCTTATGTGGTCCATGAAAAGAACATACATGCAATGACACTGGTGGATCCTTATGTGGTTTGTTTAGAAGAAGACACATGCAATGACACTAGGTGTGGTTCATGAAAAGAACAGACATGCAATGACACTGGTGGATCCATGTGTGGTTCCTAAAAAAACAGACATGCAATGACACTTGTGGATCCTTATGTGGTTTGTTTAGAGGAACACACATGCAATGACACTAGGTGTGGTTCATGAAAATAATAGACATGCAATGACACTGGTGGATCCATGTGTGGTTCATGAGAAGAACAGATATGCAATGACACTGGTGGATCCATGTGTGGTTCATCAAAAGAACTGACATCCAATGACTCTAGTTGTGGTTCATGAAAAGAACAGACATGCAATGACACTGGTGGATCCATATGTGGTTTGTGGAAGTAACAGACATGCAATGACTCTAGTTGTGATACATGAAAAGAACAGTCATGCAATGACACTGATGGATCCATGTGTGGTTTGTGAAAAGAACAGACATGCAATCACACTAGGTGGATCCATGTGTGGTTTGTTTAGAAGAACACGCATGCAATGACTCTAGCTGTGGTTCATGAAAAGAACAGACATGCAATGACACTAGTGGATCCATGTGTGGTTCATGAAAAGAACACACATGCAATGACACTGGTGGATCCATGTGTGGTTTGTTTAGAGGAACAGACATGCAATGACACTGGGTGTGGTTCATGAAAAGAACAGACATGCAATAACACTGGTGGATCCTTATGTGGTTCATGAAAAGAAGAGAGATGCAATGACACTAGTGGATCCATGTGTGGTTCTTGAAAAGAATAGACATGCAATGACACTGGTGGATCCTTATGTGGTTTGTTTAGAGGAACACACATGGAATGACAATAGGTGTGGTTCATGAAAAGAACAGACATGTAATGACACTGGTGGATCCATGTGTGGTTCATGAGAAGAACAGACATGCAATGACACTGGTGGATCCATGTGTGGTTCATGAAAAGAACTGACATGCAATGACTCTAGCTGTGGTTCATGAAAAGAACAGACATGCAATGACACCGGTGGATCCATATGTGGTTTGTGGAAGTAACAGACACGCAATGACTCGAGCTGTGATTCATGAAAAGAACAGACATGCAATGACACTGGTGGATCCATGTGTGGTTCATGAGAAGAACACACATCCAATGACACTGGTGGATCCTTATGTGGTTCATGAAAAGAACAGACATCCAATGACACTGGTGGATCCTTAAGTGGTTTGTTTAGAAGAACACACATGCAATGACACTGGGTGTGGTTCATGAAAAGAACAGACATGCAATCACACTAGGTGCATCCATGTGTGGTTTGTTTAGAAGAACACACATACAATGACTCTAGCTGTGGTTCATGAAAAGAACACACATGCAATGACGCTGGTGGATCCATGTGTGGTTTGTGAAAAGAACAGACATGCAATTAGACTAGGTGGGTCCATGTGTGGTTTGTTTAGAAGAACACACATGCAATGACTCTAGCTGTTGTTCATGGAAAGAACAGACATGCAATGACACTGGTGGATCCATGTGTGGTTCATGAAAAGAAAAGACATGCGATGACATTGGTGGATCCATGTGTGGTTCTTGAAAAGAACAGACATGCAATGACACTGTTGGATCCTTATGTGGTTTGTTTAGAGAAACACACATGCAATGACACTAGGTGCGGTCCATGAAAAGAACAGACATGCAATGACACTTGTGGATCCATGTGTGGTTCATGAGGAGAACAGACATGCAATGACACTGGTGGATCCATGTGTGATTCATGAAAAGAACTGACATGTAATGACTCTAGCTGTGGTTCATGAACAGAACAGACATGCTACGACACTGGTGGATCTATATGTGGTTTGTGGAAGTAACAGACATGCAATGACTCTAGCTGTGATTCATGAAAAGAAGAGACATGCAATGACACGGGTGGATCCATGTGTGGTTCCTGAGAAGAACACACATCCAATGACACTAGTGGATCCTTATGTTGTTCATGAAAAGAACAGACATGCAATGATACTGGTGGATCCTTATGTGGTTTGTTTAGAAGAACACACATGTAATGACACTTGGTGTGGTTCATGAAAAGAACAGACATGCAATCACACTAGGTGGATCCAGGTGTGGTTTCTTTAGAAGAACACACATGCAATGACTCTAACTATGGTTCAGGAAAAGAACACACATGCAATGACACTAGTGGATCCATGTGTGGTTTGTGAAAAGAACAGACATGCAATCACACTAGGTGGATCCATGTGTGGTTTGTTTAGAAGAACACACATGCAATGACTCTAGCTGTGGTTCATGAAAAGAACACACATGCAATGACACTAGTGGATCCATGTGTGGTTCATGAAAAGAACAGACATGCAATGACACTGGTGGATCCATGTGTGGTTTGTTTAGAGGAACAGACATGCAATGACACTGGGTGTGGTTCATGAAAAGAACAGACATGCAATGACACTGGGTGTGGTTCATGAAAAGAACAGACATGCAATGACACTGGTGGATCCATGTGTGGTTCTTGAGAAGAACACGCATCCAATGACACTGGTGGATCCTTCTGGGTTTGTCTAGAAGAACACACATGCAATGACACTGGGTGTGGTTCATGAAAAGAACAGACATGCAATGAGACTGGTGGATCCTCATGTGGTTTGTTTAGAAGAACACACATGCAATGACTCTAGTTGTGGTTCATGAAAAGAACACACATGCAATGACACTGGTGGATCCTTATGTGATTTGTTTAGAAGAACACACATGCAATGACACTGGGTGTCGTTCATGAAAAGAACAAACATGCAATCACACTAGGTGGATCCATGTGTGGTTTGTTTAGAAGAACACACATGCAATGACTCTAGCTGTGGTTCATGAAAAGAACACACATGCAATGACACTGGTGGATCCATGTGTTGTTCATGAAAAGAACAGACATGCAATGACACTCGTGGATCCATATGTGGTTTGTGGAAGTAGCAGACATGCAATGACTATAGCTGTGATTCATGAAAAGAATAGACATGCAATGACACTGGTGGATCCATGTGTGTTTCATGAGAAGAACACACATCCAATGACATTGGTGGATCCTTATGTGGTTGATGAAAAGAACAGACATGCAATGACACTTGTGGATCCTTATGTGGTTTGTGAAAAGAACAGACAGGCAATGACACTGGTGGATCCTTATGTGGTTCATGAGAAGAACAAACATGCAATGACACTAGTGGATCCTTATGTGGTTTGTTTAGAAGAACACACATGCAATGACACTAGAGGAACACACATGCAATGACACTGGGTGTGGTTCATGAAAATAACAGACATGCAATGACACTAGTGGATCCATGTGTGGTTCATGAGAAGAACAGATATGCAATGACACTGGTGGATCCATGTGTGGTTCATGAAAAGAACTGACATGCAATGAATCTAGCTGTGGTTCATGAAAAGAACAGACATGCAATGACACTGGTGGATCCATATGTTGTTTGTGGAAGTAACAGACATGCAATGACTCTAGTTGTGATTCATGAAAAGAACAGACATTCAATGACACTGGTGGATCCATGTGTGGTTCATGAGAAGAACACACATCCAATGGCACTGGTGGATCCTTATGTGGTCCATGAAAAGAACATACATGCAATGACACTGGTGGATCTTTATGTGGTTTGTTTAGAAGAAGACACATGCAATGACACTAGGTGTGGTTCATGAAAAGAACATACATGCAATCACACTAGGTGGATCCATGTGTGGTTTGTTTAGAAGAACACACATGCAATGACTCTAGCTGTGGTTCATGAAAAGAACACGCATGTAATGACACTAGTGGATCCATGTGTGGTTTGTGAAAAGAACAGACATGCAATCACACTAGGTGGATCCATTTGTGGTTTGTTTAGAAGAACACACATGCAATGACTCTAGCTGTGGTTCATGAAAAGAACAGACATGCAATGACACTGGTCGATCCATGTGTTGTTCATGAAAAGAATAGACATGCAATGACACTGGTGGATCCATGTGTGGTTTGTTTAGAGGAACAGACATGCAATGACACTGGGTGTGGTTCATGAAAAGAACAGACATTCAATGACACTGGTGGATCCATGTGTGGTTCATGAGAAGAACACACGTCCAATGACACTAGTGGATCCTTCTGGGTTTGTCTAGAAGAACACACATGCAATGACACTAGGTGTGGTTCATGAAAAGAACAGACATGCAATGAGACTGGTGGATCCTCTTGTGGTTTGTTTAGAAGAACACACATGCAATGACTCTAGTTGTGTTTCATGAAAAGAACACACATGCAATGACACTGGTGGATCCTTATGTGGTTCGTTTAGAAGAACACACATACAATGACACTGGTGGATCCATGTGTGGTTTGTGAAAAGAACAGACATGCAATCACACTAGGTGGATCCATGTGTGGTTTGTTTAGAAGAACACACATGCAATGACTCTAGCTGTGGTTCATGAAAAGAACACACATGCAATGACACTGGTGGATCCATGTGGTGTTCATGAAAAGAACTGACATGCAATGACACTGGTGGATCCATGTGTGGTCATGAGAAGAACACACGTCCAATGACACTGGTGGATCCTTATGTGGTTCATGAAAAGAACAGACATGCAATGACACCGGTGGATCCTTATGTGGTTTGTGAAAAGAACAGACGTGCAACGAATCGGTGGATCCTTATGTGGTTCATGAGAAGAACAAACATGCAATGACACTGGTGGATCCTTATGTGGTTTGTTTAGATGAACACACATGCAATCACACTAGGTGGATCCATGTGTGGTTTGTTTAGAAGAACACACTTTACCATGCAATGACTCTAGCTGTGGTTCATGGAAAGAACACACATGCAATGACACTAGTGGATCCATGTGTGGTTTGTGAAAAGAACAGACATGCAATCACACTAGATGGATCCATGTGTGGTTTGTTTATAAGAACACACATGCAATGACTCTAGTTGTGGTTCATGAAAAGAACAGACATGCAATGACACTGGTTGATCCATGTGTGGTTCATGAAAAGAACAGACATGCAATGACACTGGTGGGTCCATGTGTGGTTCATGAGAAGAACACGCATCCAATGACACTGGTGGATCCTTATGTGGTTTGTCTAGAAGAACACACATGCAATGACACTAGGTGTGGTTCATGAAAAGAGCAGACATGCAATGACACTGGCGGGACCTTATGTGGTTTGTTTAGAATAACACACATGCAATGACTCTAGTTATGGTTCATGAAAAGAACACACATGCAATGACACTGGTGGATCCTTATGTGATTTGTTTAGAAGAACACACATGCAATGACACTGGGTGTCGTTCATGAAAAGAACAAACATGCAATCACACTAGGTGGATCCATGTGTGGTTTGTTTAGAAGAACACACATGCAATGACTCTAGCTGTGGTTCATGAAAATAACACACATGCAATGACACTGGTGGATCCATGTGTTGTTCATGAAAAGAACAGACATGCAATGACACTCGTGGATCCATATGTGGTTTGTGGAAGTAGCAGACATGCAATGACTATAGCTGTGATTCATGAAAAGAACAGACATGCAATGACACTGGTGGATCCATGTGTGGTTCATGAGAAGAACACACATCCAATGACATTGGTGGATCCTTATGTGGTTGATGAAAAGAACAAACATGCAATGACACTTGTGGATCCTTATGTGGTTTGTGAAAAGAACAGACAGGCAATGACACTGGTGGATCCTTATGTGGTTCATGAGAAGAACAAACATGCAATGACACTAGTGGATCCTTATGTGGTTTGTTTAGAAGAACACACATTCAATGACACTAGAGGAACACACATGCAATGACACTTGGTGTGGTTCATGAAAATAACAGACATGCAATGACACTAGTGGATCCATGTGTGGTTCATGAGAAGAACAGATATGCAATGACACTGGTGGATCCATGTGTGGTTCATGAAAAGAACTGACATGCAATGAATCTAGCTGTGGTTCATGAAAAGAACAGACATGCAATGACACTGGTGGATCCATATGTTGTTTGTGGAAGTAACAGACATGCAATGACTCTAGTTGTGATTCATGAAAAGAACAGACATGCAATGACACTGGTGGATCCATGTGTGGTTCATGAGAAGAACACACATCCAATGACACTGGTGGATCCGTATGTGGTCCATGAAAAGAACATACATGCAATGACACTGGTGGATCTTTATGTGGTTTGTTTAGAAGAAGACACATGCAATGACACTAGGTGTGGTTCATGAAAAGAACAGACATGCAATCACACTAGGTGGATCCATGTGTGGTTTGTTTAGAAGAACACACATGCAATGACTCTAGCTGTGGTTCATGAAAAGAACACGCATGTAATGACACTAGTGGATCCATGTGTGGTTTGTGAAAAGAACAGACATGCAATCACACTAGGTGGATCCATGTGTGGTTTGTTTAGAAGAACACACATGCAATGACTCTAGCTGTGGTTCATGAAAAGAACAGACATGCAATGACACTGGTCGATCCATGTGTTGTTCATGAAAAGAATAGACATGCAATGACACTGGTGGATCCATGTGTGGTTTGTTTAGAGGAACAGACATGCAATGACACTGGGTGTGGTTCATGAAAAGAACAGACATTCAATGACACTGGTGGATCCATGTGTGGTTCATGAGAAGAACACACGTCCAATGACACTAGTGGATCCTTCTGGGTTTGTCTAGAAGAACACACATGCAATGACACTAGGTGTGGTTCATGAAAAGAACAGACATGCAATGAGACTGGTGGATCCTCATGTGGTTTGTTTAGAAGAACACACATGCAATGACTCTAGTTGTGTTTCATGAAAAGAACACACATGCAATGACACTCGTGGATCCTTATGTGGTTCGTTTAGAAGAACACACATACAATGACACTGGTGGATCCATGTGTGGTTTGTGAAAAGAACAGACATGCAATCACACTAGGTGGATCCATGTGTGGTTTGTTTAGAAGAACACACATGCAATGACTCTAGCTGTGGTTCATGAAAAGAACACACATGCAATGACAATGGTGGATCCATGTGGTGTTCATGAAAAGAACTGACATGCAATGACACTGGTGGATCCATGTGTGGTCATGAGAAGAACACACGTCCAATGACACTGGTGGATCCTTATGTGGTTCATGAAAAGAACAGACATGCAATGACACCGGTGGATCCTTATGTGGTTTGTGAAAAGAACAGACGTGCAACGACACTGGTGGATCCTTATGTGGTTCATAAGAAGAACAAACATGCAATGACACTGGTGGATCCTTATGTGGTTTGTTTAGATGAACACACATGCAATCACACTAGGTGGATCCATGTGTGGTTTGTTTAGAAGAACACACTTTACCATGCAATGACTCTAGCTGTGGTTCATGGAAAGAACACACATGCAATGACACTAGTGGATCCATGTGTGGTTTGTGAAAAGAACAGACATGCAATCACACTAGATGGATCCATGTGTGGTTTGTTTAGAAGAACACACATGCAATGACTCTAGTTGTGGTTCATGAAAAGAACAGACATGCAATGACACTGGTTGATCCATGTGTGGTTCATGAAAAGAACAGACATGCAATGACACTGGTGGGTCCATGTGTGGTTCATGAGAAGAACGCGCATCCAATGACACTGGTGGATCCTTATGTGGTTTGTCTAGAAGAACACACATGCAATGACACTAGGTGTGGTTCATGAAAAGAGCAGACATGCAATGACACTGGCGGGACCTTATGTGGTTTGTTTAGAATAACACACATGCAATGACTCTAGTTGTGGTTCATGAAAAGAACACACATGCAATGACACTGGTGGATCCTTATGTGATTTGTTTAGAAGAACACACATGCAATGACACTAGGTGTCGTTCATGAAAAGAACAAACATGCAATCACACTAGGTGGATCCATGTGTGGTTTGATTATAAGAACACACATGCAATGACTCTAGCTGTGGTTCATGAAAAGAACACACATGCAATGACACTGGTGGATCCATGTGTTGTTCATGAAAAGAACAGACATGCAATGACACTGGTGGATCCATATTTGGTTTGTGGAAGTAACAGACATGCAATGACTGTAGCTGTGATTCATGAAAAGAACAGACATGCAATGACACTGGTGGATCCATGTCTGGTTCATGAGAAGAACACACATCCAATGACATTGGTGGATCTTTATGTGGTTGATGAAAAGAACAGACATGCAATGACACTGGTGGATCCTTATGTGGTTTGTGAAAAGAACAGACAGGCAATGACACTGGTGGATCCTTATGTGGTTCATGAGAAGAACAAACATGCAATGACACTGGTGGATCCTTATGTGGATTGTTTAGAAGAACACACATGCAATGACACTGGTGGATCCTTATGTGGTTTGTTTAGAATAACACACATGCAATGACTCTAGCTGTCGTTCATGAAAAGAACACACATGCAATGACACTAGTGTATCCATGTGTGGTTTGTGAAAAGAACAGACATGCAATCACACTAGGTGGATCCATGTGTGGTTTGTTTAAAAGAACACACATGCAATAACTCTAGGTGTGGCTCATGAAAAGAATAGACATGCAATGACACTAGTGGATCCATGTGTGGTTCCTGAAAAGAACAGACATGCAATGACACTGGTGGATCCTTATGTGGTTTGTTTAGAGGAACACACATGCAATGACACTGGGTGTGGTTCATGAAAATAACAGACATGCAATGACACTGGTGGATCCATGTGTGGTTCATGAGAAGAACAAATATGCAATGACACTAGTGGATCCATGTGTGCTTCATGAAAAGAACTGACATGCAATGACTCTAGCTGTGGTTCATGAAAAGAACAGACATGCAATGACACTGGTGGATCCATATGTGGTTTGTGGAAGTAACAGACATGTAATGACTCTAGTTGTGATTCATGAAAAGAACAGACATGCAATGACACTGGTGGATCCATGTGTGGGTCATGAGAAGAACACACATCCAATGACACTAGTGGATCCTTATGTGGTACATGAGAAGAACAGACATGCAATGACACTGGTGGATCCTTATGTGGTTTGTTTAGAAGAAGACACATGCAATGACACTAGGTGTGGTTCATAAAAAGAACAGACATGCAATCACACTAGGTGGATCCATGTGTGGTTTGTTTAGAAGAACACACATGCAATGACTCTAGCTATGGTTCATGAAAAGAACACACATGTAATGACACTAGTGGATCCATGTGTGGTTTGTGAAAAGAACAGACATGCAATCACACTAGTTGGATCCATGTGTGGTTTGTTTAGAAGAACACACATGCAATGACTCTAGCTGTGGTTCATGAAAAGAACAGACATGCAATGACACTGGTTGATCCATGTGTTGTTCATGAAAAGAATAGACATGCAATGACACTGGTGGATCCATGTGTGGTTTGTTTAGAGGAACAGACATGCAATGACACTGGGTGTGGTTCATGAAAAGAACAGACATGTAGTGACACTGGTGGATCCATGTGCGGTTCATGAGAAGAACACGCATCCAATGACACTGGTGGATCCTTATGGGGTTTGTCTAGAAGAACACACATGCAATGACACTGGGTGGTTCATGAAAAGAACAGACATGCAATGACACTGGTGGATCCTTATGTGGTTTCTTTAGAAGAACACACATGCAATGACTCTAGTTGTGTTTCATGTAAAGAACACACATGCAATGACACTGGTGGATCCTTATGTGGTTCGTTAGAAGAACACACATACAATGACACTAGTGGATCCATGTGTGGTTTGTGAAAAGAACAGACATGCAATCACACTAGGTGGATCCATGTGTGGTTTGTTTAGAAGAACACACATGCAATGACTCTAGCTGTGGTTCATGAAAAGAACACACATGCAATGCCACTGGTGGATCCATGTGTTGTTCATGAAAAGAATGTATGCAATGACACTGGTGGATCCATATGTGGTTTGTGGAAGTAACAGACATGCAATGACTCTAGCTGTGATTCATGAAAAGAACAGACATGCAATGACACTGGTGGATCCATGTGTGGTTCATGAGAAGAACACACATCCTGTCGTTGTATTGGGAACGGCAGTACCTAAAAAGGTTAGATAAAGGTGTGGGGACTAGCAGGAAAGCTATCGACGGCGTCCGCAGGTGAGATTGGATTTGAGCGAGCGTAGCGGGACGCAAGAAGTACCTAGGTTCGGGGCCCTCGTGGTGAGTCAAAGCCCCTACTCCTGCCTGATCTGACTATGTGGAATATATGAGCTACAAGTGCTCCTCGAGGTGTATTCTTTAGCTACTGCCTTAAATGAACTGAGACCAACCGTCTATCTGTCTAGGTGTGCGGTGTGTGTGCAGGGAGTGAGTGCTAGCAGAGAGCTAGCTCTGTGTGTATCGATCGATGGATGGATGCCTCAATGAGTGAATGAGAATCCATGAATGAGAAAGGTCCTCCCTGCCATGATGGGACCCCACATGATGGGGACTTGCCTGCTAACTATGCATGTGTCATGCATGATGTAGGTGTATAGTTACTATCATTACATCATCTCGATAGTGTGGTATGGGTTGTGTCTTCGCCTTGTCGTTGTCCTTCTCCGCTGGTACTTGTCTCGGTCCTTGATCGATAGCAACAATGGAGGAGGCCGCCAGCGTCCGGGAGAGAGCGGCCGGGATCGATCGATCCCAATGAAGTCGGATGAGCCCGATCCGGTCGTGGCGCAGGTGCCCAGCTAGGGGGCATCCTGTGTGGGGAGCCGGCTGCCCCAGCCGGGGCAAGGTCGGGCGCGGCCCAGCTGGGTGCTGGTGAGAGCGGGCGGCTGAATGGCCAGCCAAGGGACGAGCCGGCCCACTCGGCAAAGGACGCTGGGATCTCGCCGGGGCGATCTGGCGGGGACCGCCACGGGGGAGGAAGCAAAGGCTGGGGTTGAGCAGCGGAGTGTGCAGGCGGTGGAGCCCAGCCGGATGGAGGACTCGGTGGGGAGCATAGTCGGGCCGGCTTGGGGAGGAGGCCCAGCCGGAAATAGGTGGTGCAGGCCGGCTGGGAGATCCTAGTCGGCCCAGGATGCCTAGGTGCTCCAGTTTTCTTTTATCTTTATCTGTTTTTGCCTTTTTTATCCATCTTGAGTGTTTCTTTGGGGTACCCGGAGATAATCCCCCCGACACATCCAATGACACTGGTGGATCCTTATGTGGTTCATGAAAAGAACAGACATGCAATGACACTAGTGGATCCTTATGTGGTTTGTGAAAAGAACAGACATGCAATGACACTGGTGGATCCTTATGTGGTTCATGAGAAGAACAAACATGCAATGACACTGGTGGATCCTTATGTGGTTTGTTTAGATGAACACACATGCAATCACACTAGGTGGATCCATGTGTGGTTTGTTTAGAAGAACACACATGCAATGACTCTAGCTGTGGTTCATGAAAAGAACAGACATGCAATGACACTGGTGGATCCATGTGTGGTTTATTTAGAGGAACAGACATGCAATGACACTAGGTGTGGTTCATGAAAAGAATAGACATGCAATGACACTGGTGGATCCATGTGTGGTTCATGAGAAGAACACGCATCCAATGACACTGGTGGATCCTTATGTGGTTTGTCTAGAAGAACACACATGCAATGACACTAGGTGTGGTTCATGAAAAGAACAGACATGCAATGACACTGGTGGGACCTTATGTGGTTTGTTTAGAAGAACACACATGCAATGACTCTAGTTTTGGTTCATGAAAAGAACACACATGCAATGACACTGGTGGATCCTTATGTGATTTGTTTAGAAGAACACACATGCAATGACACTGGGTGTCGTTCATGAAAAGAACAGACATACAATCACACTAGGTGGATCCATGTGTGGTTTGTTTAGAAGAACACACATGCAATGACTCTAGCTGTGGTTCATGAAAAGAATACACATGCAATGACACTGGTGGATCCATGTCTTGTTCATGAAAAGAACACACATGCAATGACACTGGTGGATCCATATGTAGTTTGTGGAAGTAACAGACATCCAATGACTCTAGCTGTGATTCATGAAAAGAACAGACATGCAATGACACTGGTGGATCCATGTGTGGTTCATGAGAAGAACACACATCCAATGACATTGGTGGATCCTTATGTGGTTGATGAAAAGAACAGACATGCAATGACACTGGTGGATCCTTATGTGGTTTGTGAAAAGAACAGACAGGCAATGACACTGGTGGATCCTTATGTGGTTCATGAGAATAACAAACATGCAATGATACTGGTGGATCCTTCTGTGGTTTGTTTAGAAGAACACACATGCAATGACACTGGTGGATCCTTATGTGGTTTGTTTAGAATAACACACATGCAATGACTCTAGCTGTAGTTCATGAAAAGAACACGCATGTAATGACACTAGTGGATCCATGTGTGGTTTGTGAAAAGAACAGACATGCAATCACACTAGGTGGATCCATGTGTGGTTTGTTTAGAAGAACACACATGCAATGACTCTAGCTGTGGTCCATAAAAAGAACAGACATGCAATGACACTGGTCGATCCATGTGTTGTTCATGAAAAGAACATACATGCAATGACACTGGTGGATCCATGTGTGGTTTGTTTAGAGGAACAGACATGCAATGACACTGGGTGTGGTTCATGAAAAGAACAGACATGCAATGACACTGGTGGATCCATGTGTGGTTCATGAGAAGAACACGCATCCAATGACACTGGTGGATCCTTCTGGGGTTTGTCTAGAAGAACACACATGCAATGACACTGGGTGTGGTTCATGAAAAGAACAGACATGCAATGAGACTGGTGGATCCTTATGTGGTTTGTTTAGAAGAACACACATGCAATGACTCTAGTTGTATTTCATGAAAAGAACACACATGCAATGACACTGGTGGATCCTTATGTGGTTTTTTTAGAAGAACACACATGAAAAGACACTCGTGGATCCTTGTGTGGTTTGTGAAAAGAACATACATGCAATCACACTAGGTGGATCCATGTGTGGTTTGTTTAGAAGAACACACATGCAATGACTCTAGCTGTGGTTCATGAAAAGAACAGACATGCAGTGATACTGGAGGATCCATGTGTGGTTCATGAAAAGAACAGACATGCAATGACACTGGGTGTGGTTGATGAAATGAACAGACAAGCAATGACACTGGTGGATCCATGTGTGGTTCATGAGAAGAACACGCATCCAATGACACTGGTGGATCCTTATGGGGTTTGTCTAGAATTACACACATGCAATGACACTGGGTGTGGTTCATGAAAAGAACAGACATGCAATGACACCGGTGGATCCTTATGTGGTTTGTTTAGAAGAACACACATATGCAATGACTCTAGTTGTGGTTCATGAAAAGAACACACGTGCAATGACACTTGTGGATCCTTATGTGGTTTGTTTAGAAGAACACACATGAAATGACACTCGTGGATCCATGTGTGGTTTGTAAAAAGAACAGACATGCAATCACACTAGGTGGATCCATGTGTGGTTTGTTTAGAAGAACACACATGCAATGACTCTAGCTGTGGTTCATGAAAAGAACACACATCCAATGACACTGGTGGATCCATGTGTTGTTGATGAAAAGAACAAGCATGCAATGACACTAGTAGGACCTTATGTGGTTTGTTTAGCAGAACACATATGCAATGACTCTAGTTGTGGTTCATGAAAAGAACACACATGCAATGACACTGGTGGATCCTTATGTGATTTGTTTAGAAGAACACACATGCAATGACACTAGGTGTCGTTCATGAAAAGAACAGACATGCAATCATACTAGGTGGATCCATGTGTGGTTTGTTTAGAAGAACACACATGCAATGACTCTAGCTTTGGTTCATGAAAAGAACAGACATGTAATGACACTGGTAGATCCATGTGTTGTTCATGAAAAGAACATACATGCAATGACACTGGTAGATCCATATGTGGTTTGTGGAAGTAACAGACATGCAATGACTCTAGCTGTGATTCATGAAAAGAACAGACATGCAATGACACTGGTGGATCCATGTGTGGTTCATGAGAAGAACACACATCCAATGACATTGGTGGATCCTTATGTGGTTGATGAAAAGAACAGAAATGCAATGACACTCGTGGATCCTTATGTGGTTTGTGAAAAGAACAGACAGGCAATGACACTGGTGGATCCTTATGTGGTTCATGAGAATAACAAACATGCAATGATACTGGTGGATCCTTCTGTGGTTTTTTTAGAAGAACACACATGCAATGACACTGGTGGATCCTTATGTGGTTTGTTTAGAATAACACACATGCAATGACTCTAGCTGTCGTTCATGAAAAGAACACACATGCAACGACACTGGTGTATCCATGTGTGGTTTGTGAAAAGAACAGACATGCAATCACACTAGGTGGATCCATGTGTGGTTTGTTTAAAAGAACACACATGCAATAACTCTAGGTGTGGTTCATGAAAAGAACAGACATGCAATGACACTGGTGGATCCATGTGTGGTTCCTGAAAAGAACAGACATGCAGTGACACTGGTGGATCCTTATGTGGTTTGTTTAGAGGAACACACATGCAATGACACTGGGTGTGGTTCATGAAAAGAACAGACATGCAATAACACTGGTGGATCCATGTGTGGTTCATGAGAAGAACAGACATGCAATGACACTGGTGGATCCATGTGTGGTTCATGAAAAGAACTGACATGCAATGACTCTAGCTATGGTTCATGAAAAGAACAGACATGCAATGACTCTAGCTATGGTTCATGAAAAGAACAGACATGCAATGACACTGGTAGATCCATATGTGGTTTGTGGAAGTAACAGACATGCAATGACTCTAGTTGTGGTTCATGAAAAGAACAGACATGCAATGACACTAGTGGATCCATGTGTGGATCATGAGAAGAACAGACATGCAATGACACTGGTGGATCCATGTGGTGGTTCATGAAAAGAACTGACATGCAATGACTCTAGCTGTGGTTCATGAAAAGAACAGACATGCAATGACACTGGTGGATCCATATGTGGTTTGTGGAAGTAACAGACATGCAATGACTCTAGTTTTGGTTCATGAAAAGAACAGACATGCAATGACACTGGTGGATCCCTGTGTGGTTCATGAGAAGAACACACATCCAATGACACTGGTGGATCCTTATGTGGTCCATGAAAAGAACAGACATGCAATGACACTGGTGGATCCTTATGTGGTTTATTTAGAAGAAGACACATCCAATGACACTAGGTGTGGTTCATGAAAAGAACATACATGCAATCACACTAGGTGGATCCATGTGTGGTTTGTTTAGAAGAACACACATGCAATGACTCTAGGTGTGGTTCATGAAAAGAACACGCATGCAATGACACTAGTGGATCCATGTGTGGTTTGTGAAAAGAATAGACATGCAATCACACTAGGTGGATCCATGTGTGGTTTGTGAAAAGAATAGACATGCAATCACACTGGTGGATCCATGTGTGGTTTGTTTAGAGGAACAGACATGCAATGACACTGGGTGTGGTTCATGAAAAGAACAGACATGCAATGACACTGGTGGATCCATGTGTGGTTCATGAGAAGAACACGCATCCAATGACACTGGTAGATCCTTATGGGGTTTGTCTAGAATTACACACATGCAATGACACTAGGTGTGGTTCATGAAAAGAACAGACATGCAATGACACTGGTGGATCCTTATGTGGTTTGTTTAGAAGAACACACATATGCAATGACTCTAGTTGTGGTTCATGAAAAGAACACACGTGCAATGACACTTGTGGATCCTTATGTGGTTTGTTTAGAAGAATACACATGAAATGACACTCGTGGATCCATGTGTGGTTTGTGAAAAGACCAGACATGCAATCACACTAGGTGGATCCTTGTGTGGTTTTTTTAGAAGAACACACATGCAATGACTCTAGCTGTGGTTCATGAAAAGAACAGACATGCAATAATACTAGAGGATCCCTGTGTGGTTCATGAAAAGAACAGACATGCAATTACACTAGGTGGATCCATGTGTGGTTTGATTAGAAGAACACACATGCAATGACTCTAGTTGTGTTTCATGAAAAGAACACACATCCAATGACACTGGTGGATCCATGTGTTGTTGATGAAAAGAACAAACATGCAATGACACTGGTGGATCCATGTGTGGTTTGTTTAGAAAAACAGACATGCAATGACACTAGGTGTGGTTCATGAAAGAACAGAGATGCAATGACACTGGTGGATCCATGTGTGGTTCATGAGAACACGCATCCAATGACACTGGTGGATCCTTATGGGGTTTGTCTACAAGAACACACATGCAATGACACTGGGTGTGGTTCATGAAAAGAACAGACATGCAATGACACTGGTGGATCCTTATGTGGTTTGTTTAGAACACACATGCAATGACTCTAGTTGGGGTTCATGAAAAGAACACACATGAAATGACACTCGTGGATCCATGTGTGGTTTGTGAAAATAACAGACATGCAATCACACTAGGTGGATCCATGTGTGGTTTGTTTAGAAGTAACACACATGCAATGACTCTAGTTGTGGTTCATGAAAAGAACAGACATGCAATGACACTGGTGGATCCATGTGTGGTTCATGAAGAGAATAGACATGCAATTACACTAGGTGGATCCATGTGTGGTTTGTTTAGAAGAACACACATGGAATGACTCTAACTGTGGTTCATGAAAAGAACAGACATGCAATGACACTGGTCGATCCATGTGTTGTTCATGAAAAGAACAGACATGCAATGACACTGGTGGATCCATGTGTGGTTTATTTAGAGAAACAGACATGCAATGACACTGGGTGTGGTTCATGAAAAGAACAGACATGCAATGACACTGGTGGATCCATGTGTGGTTCATGAGAAGAACACGCATCCAATGACACTGGTGGATCCTTATGGGGTTTGTCTAGAAGAACACACATGCAATGACACTGGGTGTGGTTCATGAAAAGAACAGACATGCAATGACACTGGTGGATCCTTATGTGGTTTGTTTAGAAGAACACACATGCAATGAATCTAGTTGTGGTTCATGAAAAGAACACACATGCAATGACAATTGTGGATCCTTATGTGGTTTGTTTAGAAGAACACACATGAAATGACACTCGTGGAACCATGTGTGGTTTGTGAAAAGAACAGACATGCAATCACACTAGGTGGATCCATGTGTGGTTTCTTTAGAAGAACACACATGCAATGACTCTAGCTGTGGTTCATGAAAAGAACAGACATGCAATGACACTGGTGGATCCATGTGTGGTTCATGAACAGAATAGACATGTAATTACACTAGGTGGATCCATGTGTGGTTTGTTTAGAAGAACACACATGCAATGATTCTAGTTGTGGTTCATGAAAAGAACACACATGCAATGACACTGGTGGATCCATGTGTTCTTGATGAAAAGAACAAACATGCAATGACACTGGTGGGACCTTATGTGGTTTGTTTAGAAGAACATATATGCAATGACTCTAGTTGTGGTTCATGAAAAGCACACACATGCAATGACACTGCTGGATCCTTATGTGATTTGTTTAGAATAACACACATGCAATGACACTGGGTGTCGTTCATGAAAAGAACAGACATGCAATCACACTAGGTGGATCCATGTGTGATTTGTTTAGAAGAACACACATGCAGTGACTCTAGCCGTGGTTCATGAAAAGAACACACATGCAATGACACTGGTGGATCCATGTGTTGTTCATGAAGAGAACAGACATGCAATGACACTGGTGGATCCATATGTGGTTTGTGGAAGTAACATACATGCAATGACTCTAGCTGTGATTCATGAAAAGAATAGACATGCAATGACACTGGTGGATCCATGTGCGGTTCATGAGAAGAACACACATCCAATTACATTGGTGGATCCTTATGTGGTTGATGAAAAGAACAGACATGCAATGACACTGGTGGATCCTTATGTGTTTGTGAAAAGAATAGATAGGCAATGACACTGGTGGATCCTTCTGTGGTTTGTTTAGAAGAACACACATGCAATGACACTGGGTGACGTTCATGAAAAGAGCAAACATGCAATCACACTAGGTGGATTCATGTTTGGTTTGTTTAGAAGAACACACATGCAATGACTCTATCCGTGGTTCATGAAAAGAACACACATGCAATGACACTGGTGGATCCATGTGTTCTTCATGAAAAGAACAGACATGCAATGACACTGGTGGATCCATATGTGGTTTGTGGAAGTAACAGACATGCAATGACTCTAGTTATGATTCATGAAAAGAACAGACATGCAATGACACTGGTGGATCCATGTGTGGTTCATGAGAAGAACACACATCCAATGACATTGGTGGATCCTTATGTGGTTGATGAAAAGAACAGACATGCAATGACACTGGTGGATCCTTATGTGGTTTGTGAAAAAGAACAGACAGGCAATGACACTGGTGGATCCTTATGTGGTTCATTAGAAGAACAAAAATGCAATGACACTGGTGGATCCTTATGTGGTTTGTTTAGAAGAACACACATGCAATAATACTAGTGGATCCTTATGTGGTTTCTTTAGAATAACACACATGCAATGACTCTAGCTGTCGTTCATGAAAAGAACACAAATGCAATGACACTAGTGTATCCATGTGTGGTTTGTGAAAAGAACAGACATGCAATCACAGTAGGTGGATCCATGTGTGGTTTCTTTAAAAGAACACACATGCAATAACTCTAGGTGTGGTTCATGAAAAGAACAGACATGCAATGACACTGGTGGATCCATGTGTGGTTCCTGAAAAGAATAGACATGCAATGACACTGGTGGATCCTTATGTGGTTTGTTTATAGGAACACACATGCAATGACACTGGGTGTGGTTCATGAAAAGAACAGACATGCAATGACACTGGTGGATCCATGTGTGGTTCATGAGATGAACAGACATGCAATGACACTGGTGGATCCATGTGTGGTTCATGAAAAGAACTGGCATGCAATGACTCTAGCTATGGTTCATGAAAAGAACAGACATGCAATGACACTTGTGGATCCATATGTGGTTTATGGAAGTAACAGACATGCAATGACTCTAGTTGTGATTTATGAAAAGAACAGACATGCAATGACATTGGTGGATCCATGTGTGGTTCATGAGAAGAACACACATCCAATGACACTGGTGGATCCTTATGTGGTCCATGAAAAGAACAGACATGCAATGACACTGGTGGATCCTTATGTGGTTTGTTTAGAAGAAGACACATGCAATGACACTAGGTGTGGTTCATGAAAAGAACAGACATGCAATCACACTAGGTGGATCCATGTGTGGTTTGTTTAGAATAACACACTTGCAATGACTCTAGCTGTGGTTCATGAAAAGAACACGCATGTAATGACACTAGTGGATCCATGTGTGGTTTGTGAAAAGAATAGACATGCAATCACACTAGGTGGATCCATGTGTGGTTTGTTTAGAAGAACACACATGCAAAGACTCTAGCTGTGGTGCATGAAAAGAACAGACACGCAATGACACTGGTCGAGCCATGTGTGGTTCATGAAAAGAATAGACATGCAATGACACTGGTGGATCCAAGTGTGGTTTGTTTAGAGGAACAGACATGCAATGACACTGGGTGTGGTTCATGAAAAGAACAGACATGCAATGACACTGGTGGATCCATGTGTGGTTCATGAAAAGAACTGGCATGCAATGACTCTAGCTATGGTTCATGAAAAGAACAGACATGCAATGACACTGGTGGATCCATATGTGGTTTGTGGAAGTAACAGACATGCAATGACTCTAGTTGTGATTCATGAAAAGAATAGACATGCAATGACACTGGTGGATCCATGTGTGGTTCATGAGAAGAACACACATCCAATGACACTGGTGGATCCTTATGTGGTCCATGAAAAGAACAGACATGCAATGACACCGGTGGATCCTTATGTGGTTTGTTTAGAAGAAGACACATGCAATGACACTAGGTGTGGTTCATGAAAAGAACAGACATGCAATTACACTAGGTGGATCCATGTGTGGTTTGTTTAGAAGAACACACATGCAATGACTCTAGCTGTGGTTCATGAAAAGAACACGCATGTAATGACACTAGTGGATCCATGTGTGGTTTGTGAAAAGAACAGACATGCAATCACACTAGGTGGATCCATGTGTGGTTTGTTTAGAAGAACACACATGCAAAGACTCTAGCTGTGGTTCATGAAAAGAACAGACACGCAATGACACTGGTAGATCCATGTGTGGTTTGTTTAGAGGAACAGACATGCAATGACACTGGGTGTGGTTCATGAAAAGAACAGACATGCAATGACACTGGTGGATCCTTATGTGGTTTGTTTAGAAGAACACAGATATTCAATGACTCTAGTTGTGGTTCATGAAAAGAACACACGTGCAATGACACTTGTGGATCCTTATCTGGTTTGTTTAGAAGAACACACATGAAATGACACTCGTGGATCCATGTGTGGTTTATGAAAAGAACAGACATGCAATCACACTAGGTGGATCCATGTTTGGTTTGTTTAGAAGAACACACATGCAATGACTCTAGGTGTGGTTCATGAAAAGAACAGACATGCAATGACACTGGTGGATCCATGTGTGGTTCATGAAAAGAACAGACATGCAATTACACTAGCTGGATCCATGTGTGGTTTGTTTAGAGGAACAGACATGCAATGACACTAGGTGTGGTTCATGAAAAGAACATACATGCAATGACACTGGTGGATCCATGTGTAGTTCATGAGAAGAACACGCATCCAATGACACCGGTGGATCCTTATGTGGTTTGTCTTGAAGAACACACATGCAATGACACTAGGTGTGGTTCATCAGAATAACAAACATGCAATGATACTGGTGGATCCTTATGTGGTTTGTTTAGAAGAACACACATGCAATGACACTGGTGGATCCTTATGTGGTTTGTTTAGAAGAACACACATGCAATGACTCTAGCTATGGTTCATGAAAAGAACACACATGCAATGACACTGGTGGATCCATGTGTTGTTGATGAAAAAAATGCAATGGCACTGGTGGGACCATATGTGGTTTGTTTAGAAGAACACACATGCAATGACTCTAGTTGTGGTTCATAAAAAAACACATGCAATGACACTGGTGGATCCTTATGTGATTTGTTTAGAAGAACACACATGCAATGACACTGGGTGTCGTTCATGAAAAGAACAGACATGCAATCACACTAGGTGGATCCATGTGTGTTTTGTTTAGAAGAACACACATGCAATGACTCTAGCTGTGGTTCATGAAAAGAACACACATGCAATGACACTGGTGGATCCATGTGTTGTTCATGAAAATAACAGACATGCAATGATACTGGTGGATCCTTATGTGGTTTGTTTAGAATAACACACATGTAATGACATTGGTGGATCCTTATGTGGTTTGTTTAGAATAACACACATGCAATGACTCTAGCTGTCGTTCATGAAAAGAACACACATGCAACGACACTGGTGTATCCATGTTTGGTTTGTGAAAAGAACAGACATGCAATCACACTAGGTGGATCCATGTGTGGTTTGTTTAAAAGAACACACATGCAATAACTCTAGGTGTGGTTCATGAAAAGAACAGACATGCAATGACACTGGTGAATCCATGTGTGGTTCCTGAAAAGAACAGACATGCAATGACACTGGTGGATCCTTATGTGGTTTGTTTAGAGGAACACACATGCAATCACACTGGGTGTGGTTCATGAAAAGAACAGACATGCAATGACACTGGTGGATCCATGTGTGGTTCATGAGAAGAACAGACATGCAATGACACTGGTGGATCCATGTGTGGTTCATGAAAAGAAAAGACATGCAATGACTCTAGCTGTGGTTCATGAAAAGAACAAACATGCAATGACACTGGTGGATCCTTATGTGGTTTGTGGAAGTAACAGACATGCAATGACTCTAGTTGTGGTTCATGAATAGAACAGACATGCAATGACACTGGTGGATCCATGTGTGGTTCATGAGAAGAACAGACATACAATGACACTGGTGGATCCATGTGTGGTTCATGAAAAGAACTGACATGCAATGACTCTAGTTGTGGTTCATGAAAAGAACAGACATGAAATGACACTGGTGGATCCATATGTGGTTTGTGGAAGTAACAGACATGCAATGACTTAGTTGTGGTTCATGAAAAGAACAGACATGCAATGACATTGGTGGATCCATGTGTGGTTCATGAGAAGAACACACATCCAATGAAACTGGTGGATCCTTATGTTGTCCATGAAAAGAACAGACATGCAATGACACTGGTGGATCCTTATGTGGTTTGTTTAGAATAAGACACATGCAATGACACTAGGTGTGGTTCATGAAAAGAACAGACATGCAATCACACTAGGCCGATCCATGTTTGGTTTGTTTAGAAGAACACACATGCAATGACTCTAGGTGTGGTTCATGAAAAGAACATGCATGCCATGACACTAGTGGATGCATGTGTGGTTTGTGAAGAGAACAGACATGCAATCACACTAGGTGGATCCATGTGCGGTTCGTTTAGAAGAACACACATGCAATGACTCTAGTTGTGGTTCATGAAAAGAACAGACATGCAATGACACTGGTCGATCCATGTGTTGTTCATGAAAAGAACACACATGCAATGACACTGGTGGATCCATGTGTGCTTTGTTTAGAGGAACAGACGTGCAATGACACTGGGTGTGGTTCATGAAAAGAACAGACATGCAATGACACTGGTGGATCCATGTGTGGTTCATGAGACAAACACGCATGCAATGACACTGGTGGATCCTTATGGGGTTTGTCTAGAAGAACACACATGCAATGACACTGGGTGTGGTTCATGAAAAGAACAGACATGCAATGACACTGGTGGATCCTTATGTGGTTTGTTTAGAAGAACACACATGCAATGAATCTAGCTGTGGTTCATGAAAAGAACACACATGTAATGACACTAGTGGATCCATGTGTTGTTCATGAAAAGAACAGACATGCAATGACACTGGGTGTGGTTCATGAAAAGAACAGACATGTAATCACACTAGGTGGATCCATGTGTGGTTTGTTTAGAAGAACACACATGCAATGACACTGGGTGTCGTTCATGAAAAGAACAGACATGCAATCACACTAGGTGGATCCATGTGTGTTTTTTTTAGAAGAACACACATGCAATGACTCTAGCTGTGGTTCATGAAAAGAACACACATGCAATGACACTGGTGGATCCATGTGTTGTTCATTAAAAGAACAGACATGCAATGACACTGGTGGATCCATATGTGGTTTGTGGAAGTAACAGACATGCAATGACTCTAGCTCTGATTCATGAAAAGGACAGACATGCAATGACATTGGTCGATCCATGTGTTGTTCATGAAAAGAACACACATGCAATGACACTGGTGGATCCATGTGTGGTTTGTTTAGAGGAACAGACATGCAATGACACTGGGTGTGGTTCATGAAAAGAACAGACATGCAATGACACTGGTGGATCCATGTGTGGTTCATGAGACAAACACACATGCAATGACACTGGTGGATCCTTATGGGGTTTGTCTAGAAGAACACACATGCAATGACACTGGGTGTGGTTCATGAAAAGAACAGACATGCAATGGCACTGGTGGATCCTTATGTGTTTGTTTAGAAGAACACACATGCAAATGACTCTAGTTGTGGTTCATGAAAAGAACACACATGCAATGACACTTGTGGATCCTTATGTGGTTTGTTTAGAAGAACACACATGAAATGACACTCGTGGATCCATGTGTGGTTTGTGAAAAGAACAGACATGCAATCACACTAGGTTGATCCATGTGTGGTTTGTTTAGAAGAACGCACATGCAATGACTCTAGCTGTGGTTCATGAAAAGAACAGACATGCAATGACACTGGTGGATCCCTGTGTGGTTCATGAAAAGAACAAACATGCAATTACACTAGGTGGATCCATGTGTGGTTTGTTTAGAAGAACACACATGCAATGACTCTAGCTATGGTTCATGAAAAGAACACACATGCAATGACACTGGTGGATCCATGTGTTGTTGATGAAAAGAACAGACATGCAATGCCACTGGTGGATCCATATGTGGTTTGTGGAAATGTGAGATGCAATGACTCTAGCTGTGATTCATGAAAAGAATAGACATGCAATGACACTTGTGGATCCATGTGTGGTTCATGAGAAGAACACACATCTAATGACACTGGTGGATCCTTATGTGGTTCATGAAAAGAATAGACATGCAATGACACTGGTGGATCCTTATGTGGTTTGTGAAAAGAGCAGACAGGCAAAGACACTGGTGGTTCCTTATGTGGTTCATGAGAAGAACAAACATGCAATAACACTGGTGGATCCTTATGTGGTTTGTTTAGAAGAACACACATGCAATGACTCTAGTTGTGGTTCATGAAAAGAACACACATGCAATGACACTGGTGGATCCTTATGTGGTTCTTTTAGTAGAACACACATGAAATGACAGGTGGATCCATGTGTGGTTCATGAAAAGAACACATGCAATGACACTCGTGGATCCATGTGTTGTTCATGAAAAGAACACACATGCAATGACACTGGTGGATCCATATGTGGTTTGTGGAAGTAACAGACATGCAATACCTCTAGCTGTGATTCATGAAAAGAACAGGACATGCAATGACCTTTGGTGGATCCATGTGTGGTTCATGAGAACAACACACATGCAATGACACTGGTGGATCCTTATGTGGTTCATGAAAAGAACAGACATGCAATGACACTGGTGGATCCTAATGTGGTTTGTGAAAAGAACAGACATGCAATGACACTGGTGGATCCTTATGTGGTTCCTAAGAAGAACAAACATGCAATGACACTAGTGGATCCTTATGTGGTTTCTTTAGAAGAACACACATGCAATGACTCTAGCTGTCGTTCATGAAAAGAACACACATGCAATAACATTGTTTTAATCATGTTTTGTTTGTGAAAATAACGGACATGCAATCACACTAGGTGGATCCATGCGTGGTTTGTTTAGAATAATACACATGCAATGACTCTAGGTGC
This sequence comes from Avena insularis, assembly GCA_023614405.1. Lineage (NCBI taxonomy): Eukaryota > Viridiplantae > Streptophyta > Magnoliopsida > Poales > Poaceae > Avena > Avena insularis. The sequence goes on along the minus strand of CM042690.1, from coordinate 393,352,193 downwards.
GGTTCATGAAAATAACACACATGCAATAACACTGGTGGATCCATGTGTGGTTCATGAAAAGAACAGACATGCAATGACACTGGTGGATCCTTATGTGGTTTGTTTAGAGGAACAGACATGCAATGACACTGGGTGTGGTTCATGAAAATAATAGACATACAATGACACTGGTGGATCCATGTGTGGTTCATGAGAAGAACAGACATGCAATGACACTGGTGGATCCATGTGTGGTTCATGAAAAGAACTGACATGCAATGACTCTAGTTATGGTATATGAAAAGAACAGATATGCAGTGACACTGGTGGATCCATATGTGGTTTGTGGAAGTAACAGACATGCAATGACTCTAGTTGTGATTCATGAAAAGAACAAACATGCAATGACACTGGTGGATCCATGTGTGGTTCATGAGAATAACACACATCCAATGACACTGGTGGATCCTTATGTGGTTCATGAAAAGAACAGACATGCAATGACACTGGTGGATCCTTATGTGGTTTGTTTAGAATAACACACATGCAATGACACTGGGTGTGGTTCATGAAAAGAACAGACATGCAATGACGCTGGTGGATCCTTATGTGGTTTATTTAGAAGAACACACATGCAATGACTCTAGTTGTGGTTCATGAAAAGAACAGACATGCAATGACACAGGTGGATCCATATGTGGTTTGTGGAAGTAACAGACATGCAATGACTCTAGCTCTGATTCATGAAAAGGACAGACATGCAATGACATTGGTCGATCCATGTGTTGTTCATGAAAAGAACACACATGCAATGACACTGGTGGATCCATGTGTGGTTTGTTTAGAGGAACAGACATGCAATGACACTGGGTGTGGTTCATGAAAAGAACAGACATGCAATGACACTGGTGGATCCATGTGTGGTTCATGAGACAAACACACATGCAATGACACTGGTGGATCCTTATGGGGTTTGTTTAGAAGAACACACATGCAATGACACTGGGTGTGGTTCATGAAAAGAACAGACATGCAATGGCACTGGTGGATCCTTATGTGTTTGTTTAGAAGAACACACATGCAAATGACTCTAGTTGTGGTTCATGAAAAGAACACACATGCAATGTCACTTGTGGATCCTTATGTGGTTTGTTTAGAAGAACACACATGAAATGACACTCGTGGATCCATGTGTGGTTTGTGAAAAGAACAGACATGCAATCACACTAGGTTGATCCATGTGTGGTTTGTTTAGAAGAACGCACATGCAATGACTCTAGCTGTGGTTCATGAAAAGAACAGACATGCAATGACACTGGTGGATCCCTGTGTGGTTCATGAAAAGAACAAACATGCAATTACACTAGGTGGATCCATGTGTGGTTTGTTTAGAAGAACACACATGCAATGACTCTAGCTATGGTTCATGAAAAGAACACACATGCAATGACACTGGTGGATCCATGTGTTGTTGATGAAAAGAACAGACATGCAATGCCCTTTGGTGGATCCATATGTGGTTTGTGGAAGTAACAGACATGCAATGACTCTAGCTGTGATTCATGAAAAGAATAGACATGCAATGACACTTGTGGATCCATGTGTGGTTCATGAGAAGAACACACATCTAATGACACTGGTGGATCCTTATGTGGTTCATGAAAAGAATAGACATGCAATGACACTGGTGGATCCTTATGTGGTTTGTGAAAAGAGCAGACATGCAAAGACACTGGTGGTTCCTTATGTGGTTCATGAGAAGAACAAACATGCAATAACACTGGTGGATCCTTATGTGGTTTGTTTAGAAGAACACACATGCAATGACTCTAGTTGTGGTTCATGAAAAGAACACACATGCAATGACACTGGTGGATCCTTATGTGGTTCTTTTAGAAGAACACACATGCAATGACACTGGTGGATCCATGTGTGGTTTGTGAAAAGAACATACATGCAATCAGACTAGGTGGATCCATGTGTGGTTTGTTTAGAAGAAGACGCATGCAATGACTCTAGCTGTGGTTCATGAAAAGAACACACATGCAATGACACTAGTGGATCCATGTGTTGTTCATGAAAAGAACACACATGCAATGACACTGGTGGATCCATATGTGGTTTGTGGAAGTAACAGACATGCAATACCTCTAGCTGTGATTCATGAAAAGAACAGACATGCAATGACACTGGTGGATCCATGTGTGGTTCATGAGAAGAACACACATGCAATGACACTGGTGGATCCTTATGTGGTTCATGAAAAGAACAGACATGCAATGACACTGGTGGATCCTAATGTGGTTTGTGAAAAGAACAGACATGCAATGACACTGGTGGATCCTTATGTGGTTCCTAAGAAGAACAAACATGCAATGACACTAGTGGATCCTTATGTGGTTTCTTTAGAAGAACACACATGCAATGACTCTAGCTGTCGTTCATGAAAAGAACACACATGCAATAACATTGGTGTATGCATGTGTGGTTTGTGAAAAGAACGGACATGCAATCACACTAGGTGGATCCATGCGTGGTTTGTTTAGAATAATACACATGCAATGACTCTAGGTGCGGTTCATGAAAATAACACACATGCAATAACACTGGTGGATCCATGTGTGGTTCATGAAAAGAACAGACATGCAATGACACTGGTGGATCCTTATGTGGTTTTTTTAGAGGAACAGACATGCAATGACACTGGGTGTGGTTCATGAAAATAATAGACATACAATGACACTGGTGGATCCATGTGTGGTTCATGAGAAGAACAGACATGCAATGACACTAGTGGATCCATGTGTGGTTCATGAAAAGAACTGACATGCAATGACTCTAGTTATGGTATATGAAAAGAAAGATGCACGGTGACTTTGGTGGATCCATATGTGGTTTGTGGAAGTATGAGACATGCAATGACTCTAGTTGTGATTCATGAAAAGAACACACATGCAATGACACTGGTGTATCCATGTGTGGTTGATGTTAATAACTCACATCCAACGACACTGGTGGATCCTTATGTGTTTCATGAAAAGAACAGACATGCAATGACACTGGTGGATCCTTATGTGGTTTGTTTAGAATAACACATGCAATGACACTGGTGTGGTTCATGAAAAGAACAGACATGCAATGAGCTGGTGGATCCTTATGTGGTTTATTTAGAAGAACACACATGCAATGACTCTAGTTGTGGTTCATGAAAAACGGACATGCAATGACAACGGTGGATCCATATGTGGTTTGTGGAAGTAATGACATGCAATGACTCTAGCTCAGATTCATGAAAAGGACAGATATGCAATGACACTGGTGGATCAATGTGTGGTTCATGAGAAGAACACACATGCAATGACACTGGTGGATCCATGTGTGGTTTGTTTAGAGGAACAGACATGCAATGACACTGGGTGTGGTTCATGAAAAGAACAGACATGCAATGACACTGGTGGATCCGTGTGTGGTTCATGAGACAAACACACATGCAATGACACTGGTGGATCCTTATGGGGTTTGTCTAGAAGAACACACATGCAATGACCTTTGGGTGTGGTTCATGAAAAAATGGACATGCAATGGCCTTTGGTGGATCCTTATGTGTTTGTTTAGAAGAACACACATGCAAATGACTCTAGTTGTGGTTCATGAAAAGAACACACATGCAATGACACTTGTGGATCCTTATGTGGTTTGTTTAGAAGAACACACATGAAATGACACTCGTGGATCCATGTGTGGTTTGTGAAAAGAACAGACATGCAATCACACTAGGTGGATCCATGTGTGGTTTGTTTAGAAGAACGCACATGCAATGACTCTAGCTGTGGTTCATGAAAAGAACAGACATGCAATGACACTGGTGGATCCCTGTGTGGTTCATGAAAAGAACAAACATGCAATTACACTAGGTGGATCCATGTGTGGTTAGTTTAGAAGAACACACATGCAATGACTCTAGCTATGGTTCATGAAAAGAACACACATGCAATGACACTGGTGGATCCATGTGTTGTTGATGAAAAGAACAGACATGCAATGACACTGGTGGATCCATATGTGGTTTGTGGAAGTAACAGACATGCAATGACTCTAGCTGTGATTCATGAAAAGAATAGACATGCAATGACACTTGTGGATCCATATGTGGTTCATGAGAAGAACACACATGCAATGACACTGGTGCATCCTTATGTGGTCCATGAAAAGAATAGACATGCAATGACACTGGTGGATCCTTATGTGGTTTGTGAAAAGAGCAGACAGGCAAAGACACTGGTGGTTCCTTATGTGGTTCATGAGAAGAACAAACATGCAATAACACTGGTGGATCCTTATGTGGTTTGTTTAGAAGAACACACATGCAATGACTCTAGTTGTGGTTCATGAAAAGAACACACATGCAATGACACTGGTGGATCCTTATGTGGTTCTTTTAGAAGAACACACATGCAATGACACTGGTGGATCCATGTGTGGTTTGTGAAAAGAACATACATGCAATCAGACTAGGTGGATCCATGTGTGGTTTGTTTAGAAGAAGACGCATGCAATGACTCTAGCTGTGGTTCATGAAAATAACACACATGCAATGACACTAGTGGATCCATGTGTTGTTCATGAAAAGAACACACATGCAATGACACTGGTGGATCCATATGTGGTTTGTGGAAATGTGGACATGCAATACCTCTAGGCATGATTCATGAAAATATGAGACATGCAATGACACTGGTGGATCCATGTGGTTCATGAGAACAACACACATGCAATGACACTGGTGGATCCTTATGTGGTTCATGAAAAGAACAGACATGCAATGACACTGGTGGATCCTAATGTGGTTTGTGAAAAGAACAGACATGCAATGACACTGGTGGATCCTTATGTGGTTCCTGAGAAGAACAAACATGCAATGACACTAGTGGATCCTTATGTGGTTTCTTTAGAAGAACACACATGCAATGACTCTAGCTGTCGTTCATGAAAAGAACACACATGCAGTAACATTGGTGTATGCATGTGTGGTTTGTGAAAAGAACGGACATGCAATCACACTAGGTGGATCCATGCGTGGTTTGTTTAGAATAATACACATGCAATGACTCTAGGTGTGGTTTATTAAAATAACACATGCAACACTGGTGGATCCATGTGTGGTTCATGAAAAGAACAGACATGCAATGACACTGGTGGATCCTTATGTGGTTTGTTTAGAGGAACAGACATGCAATGACACTGGGTGTGGTTCATGAAAATAATAGACATACAATGACACTGGTGGATCCATGTGTGGTTCATGAGAAGAACAGACATGCAATGACACTGGTGGATCCATGTGTGGTTCATGAAAGAAGCCTGACATGCAATGACTCTAGTTATGGTATATGAAAAGAATGAGATGTCGGTGACAACGGTGGATCCATATGTGGTTTGTGGAAGTAACAGACATGCAATGACTCTAGTTGTGATTCATGAAAAGAACAAACATGCAATGACACTGGTGGATCCATGTGTGGTTCATGAGAATAACACACATCCAATGACACTGGTGGATCCTTATGTGGTTCATGAAAAGAACAGACATGCAATGACACTGGTGGATCCTTATGTGGTTTGTTTAGAATAACACATGCAATGACCAGGGTGTGGTTCATGAAAAGAACAGACATGCAATGACGCTGGTGGATCCTTATGTGGTTTATTTAGAAGAACACACATGCAATGACTCTAGTTGTGGTTCATGAAAAGAACAGACATGCAATGACACTGGTGGATCCATATGTGGTTTGTGGAAGTAACAGACATGCAATGACTCTAGCTCAGATTCATGAAAAGGACAGATATGCAATGACACTGGTGGATCAATGTGTGGTTCATGAGAAGAACACACATGCAATGACACTGGTGGATCCATGTGTGGTTTGTTTAGAGGAACAGACATGCAATGACACTGGGTGTGGTTCATGAAAAGAACAGACATGCAATGACACTGGTGGATCCATGTGTGGTTCATGAGACAAACACACATGCAATGACACTGGTGGATCCTTATGGGGTTTGTCTAGAAGAACACACATGCAATGACACTGGGTGTGGTTCATGAAAAGAACAGACATGCAATGGCACTGGTGGATCCTTATGTGTTTGTTTAGAAGAACACACATGCAAATGACTCTAGTTGTGGTTCATGAAAAGAACACACATGCAATGACACTTGTGGATCCTTATGTGGTTTGTTTAGAAGAACACACATGAAATGACACTCGTGGATCCATGTGTGGTTTGTGAAAAGAACAGACATGCAATCACACTAGGTGGATCCATGTGTGGTTTGTTTAGAAGAACGCACATGCAATGACTCTAGCTGTGGTTCATGAAAAGAACAGACATGCAATGACACTGGTGGATCCCTGTGTGGTTCATGAAAAGAACAAACATGCAATTACACTAGGTGGATCCATGTGTGGTTTGTTTAGAAGAACACACATGCAATGACTCTAGCTATGGTTCATGAAAAGAACACACATGCAATGACCTTTGGTGGATCCATGTGTTGTTGATGAAAAGAACAGACATGCAATGACACTGGTGGTTCCATTTGTGGTTTGTGTAAGTAACAGACATGCAATGACTCTAGCTGTGATTCATGAAAAGAATAGACATGCAATGACACTTGTGGATCCATGTGTGGTTCATGAGAAGAACACACATGCAATGACACTGGTGGATCCTTATGTGGTCCATGAAAAGAATAGACATGCAATGACACTGGTGGATCCTTATGTGGTTTGTGAAAAGAAGCATGAGCAAAGACACTGTTGGTTCCTTATGTGGTTCATGAGAAGAACAAACATGCAATAACACTGGTGGATCCTTATGTGGTTTGTTTAGAAGAACACACATGCAATGACTCTAGTTGTGGTTCATGAAAAGAACACACATGCAATGACACTGGTGGATCCTTATGTGGTTCTTTTAGAAGAACACACATGCAATGACACTGGTGGATCCATGTGTGGTTTGTGAAAAGAACATACATGCAATCAGACTAGGTGGATCCATGTGTGGTTTGTTTAGAAGAAGACGCATGCAATGACTCTAGCTGTGGTTCATGAAAATAACACACATGCAATGACACTAGTGGATCCATGTGTTGTTCATGAAAAGAACACACATGCAATGACACTGGTGGATCCATATGTGGTTTGTGGAAGTAACAGACATGCAATACCTCTAGCTGTGATTCATGAAAATAATAGACATGCAATGACACTGGTGGATCCATGTGTGGTTCATGAGAAGAACACACATGCAATGACACTGGTGGATCCTTATGTGGTTCATGAAAAGAACAGACATGCAATGACACTGGTGGATCCTAATGTGGTTTGTGAAAAGAACAGACATGCAATGACACTGGTGGATCCTTATGTGGTTCCTGAGAAGAACAAACATGCAATGACACTAGTGGATCCTTATGTGGTTTCTTTAGAAGAACACACATGCAATGACTCTAGCTGTCGTTCATGAAAAGAACACACATGCAATAACATTGGTGTATGCATGTGTGGTTTGTGAAAAGAACGGACATGCAATCACACTAGGTGGATCCATGCGTGGTTTGTTTAGAATAATACACATGCAATGACTCTAGGTGTGGTTCATGAAAATAACACACATGCAATAACACTGGTGGATCCATGTGTGGTTCATGAAAAGAACAGACATGCAATGACACTGGTGGATCCTTATGTGGTTTCTTTAGAGGAACAGACATGCAATGACACTGGGTGTGGTTCATGAAAATAATAGACATACAATGACACTGGTGGATCCATGTGTGGTTCATGAGAAGAACAGACATGCAATGACACTGGTGGATCCATGTGTGGTTCATGAAAAGAACTGACATGCAATGACTCTAGTTATGGTATATGAAAAGAACAGATATGCAGTGACACTGGTGGATCCATATGTGGTTTGTGGAAGTAACAGACATGCAATGACTCTAGTTGTGATTCATGAAAAGAACAAACATGCAATGACACTGGTGGATCCATGTGTGGTTCATGAGAATAACACACATCCAATGACACTGGTGGATCCTTATGTGGTTCATGAAAAGAACAGACATGCAATGACACTGGTGGATCCTTATGTGGTTTGTTTAGAATAACACACATGCAATGACACTGGGTGTGGTTCATGAAAAGAACAGACATGCAATGACGCTGGTGGATCCTTATGTGGTTTATTTAGAAGAACACACATGCAATGACTCTAGTTGTGGTTCATGAAAAGAACAGACATGCAATGACACTGGTGGATCCATATGTGGTTTGTGGAAGTAACAGACATGCAATGACTCTAGCTCAGATTCATGAAAAGGACAGATATGCAATGACACTGGTGGATCAATGTGTGGTTCATGAGAAGAACACATATGCAATGACACTGGTGGATCCATGTGTGGTTTGTTTAGAGGAACAGACATGCAATGACACTGGGTGTGGTTCATGAAAAGAACAGACATGCAATGACCTTTGGTGGATCCATGTGTGGTTCATGAGACAAACACACATGCAATGACACTGGTGGATCCTTATGGGGTTTGTCTAGAAGAACACACATGCAATGACACTGGGTGTGGTTCATGAAAAGAACAGACATGCAATGGCACTGGTGGATCCTTATGTGTTTGTTTAGAAGAACACACATGCAAATGACTCTAGTTGTGGTTCATGAAAAGAACACACATGCAATGACACTTGTGGATCCTTATGTGGTTTGTTTAGAAGAACACACATGAAATGACACTCGTGGATCCATGTGTGGTTTGTGAAAAGAACAGACATGCAATCACACTAGGTGGATCCATGTGTGGTTTGTTTAGAAGAACGCACATGCAATGACTCTAGCTGTGGTTCATGAAAAGAACAGACATGCAATGACACTGGTGGATCCATGTGTGGTTCATGAAAAGAACAAACATGCAATTACACTAGGTGGATCCATGTGTGGTTTGTTTAGAAGAACACACATGCAATGACTCTAGCTATGGTTCATGAAAAGAACACACATGCAATGACACTGGTGGATCCATGTGTTGTTGATGAAAAGAACAGACATGCAATGACACTGGTGGATCCATATGTGGTTTGTGGAAGTAACAGACATGCAATGACTCTAGCTGTGATTCATGAAAAGAATAGACATGCAATGACACTTGTGGATCCATGTGTGGTTCATGAGAAGAACACACATCCAATGACACTGGTGGATCCTTATGTGGTTCATGAAAAGAATAGACATGCAATGACACTGGTGGATCCTTATGTGGTTTGTGAAAAGAGCAGACAGGCAAAGACACTGGTGGTTCCTTATGTGGTTCATGAGAAGAACAAACATGCAATAACACTGGTGGATCCTTATGTGGTTTGTTTAGAAGAACACACATGCAATGACTCTAGTTGTGGTACATGAAAAGAACACACATGCAATGACACTGGTGGATCCTTATGTGGTTCTTTTAGAAGAACACACATGAAATGACACTGGTGGATCCATGTGTGGTTTGTGAAAAGAACATACATGCAATCAGACTAGGTGGATCCATGTGTGGTTTGTTTAGAAGAAGACGCATGCAATGACTCTAGCTGTGGTTCATGAAAAGAACACACATGCAATGACACTAGTGGATCCATGTGTTGTTCATGAAAAGAACACACATGCAATGACACTGGTGGATCCATATGTGGTTTGTGGAAGTAACAGACATGCAATACCTCTAGCTGTGATTCATGAAAAGAACAGACATGCAATGACACTGGTGGATCCATGTGTGGTTCATGAGAAGAACACACATGCAATGACACTGGTGGATCCTTATGTGGTTCATGAAAAGAACAGACATGCAATGACACTGGTGGATCGTAATGTGGTTTGTGAAAAGAACAGACATGCAATGAGACTGGTGGATCCTTATGTGGTTCCTGAGAAGAACAAACATGCAATGACACTAGTGGATCCTTATGTGGTTTCTTTAGAAGAACACACATGCAATGACTCTAGCTGTCGTTCATGAAAAGAAAACACATGCAATAACATTGGTGTATGCATGTGTGGTTTGTGAAAAGAACGGACATGCAATCACACTAGGTGGATCCATGCGTGGTTTGTTTAGAATAATACACATGCAATGACTCTAGGTGTGGTTCATGAAAATAACACACATGCAATAACACTGGTGGATCCATGTGTGGTTCATGAAAAGAACAGACATGCAATGACACTGGTGGATCCTTATGTGGTTTGTTTAGAGGAACAGACATGCAATGACACTGGGTGTGGTTCATGAAAATAATAGACATACAATGACACTGGTGGATCCATGTGTGGTTCATGAGACAAACACGCATGCAATGACACAGGTGGATCAATGTGTGGTTCATGAAAAGAACTGACATGCAATGACTCTAGTTATGGTATATGAAAAGAACAGATATGCAGTGACACTAGTGGATCCATATGTGGTTTGTGGAAATGTACATGCAATGACTCTAGTTGTGATTCATGAAAAGAACAAACATGCAATGACACTGGTGGATCCATGTGTGGTTCATGAGAATAACACACATCCAATGACACTGGTGGATCCTTATGTGGTTCATAAAAAGAACAGACATGCAATGACACTGGTGGATCCTTATGTGGTTTGTTTAGAATAACACACATGCAATGACACTGGGTGTGGTTCATGAAAAGAACAGACATGCAATGACGCTGGTGGATCCTTATGTGGTTTATTTAGAAGAACACACATGCAATGACTCTAGTTGTGGTTCATGAAAAGAACAGACATGCAATGACACTAGTGGATCCATATGTGGTTTGTGGAAGTAACAGACATGCAATGACTCTAGCTGTGATTCATGAAAAGAACAGATATGCAATGACACTGGTGGATCAATGTGTGGTTCATGAGAAGAACACACATCCAATGACACTTGTGGATCCTTATATGGTTCATGAAAAGAACAAACATGCAATGACACTGGTGGATCCTTATGTGGTTTGTTTAGAAGAACACACATGCAATGACACTGGGTGTGGTTCATGAAAAGAACAGACATGTAATCACACTAGGTGGATCCATTTGTGGTTTGTTTAGAAGAACACACATGCAATGACACTAGGTGTCGTTCATGAAAAGAACAGACATGCAATCACACTAGGTGGATCCATGTGTGTTTTGTTTAGAAGAACACACATGCAATGACTCTAGCTGTGGTTCATGAAAAGAACACACATGCAATGACACTGGTGGATCCATGTGTTGTTCATTAAAAGAACAGACATGCAATGACACTGGTGGATCCATATGTGGTTTGTGGAAGTAACAGACATGCAATGACTCAAGCTCTGATTCATGAAAAGGACAGACATGCAATGACACTGGTGGATCCATGTGTGGTTCATGAGAATAACACACAACCAATGACATTGGTGGATCCTTATGTGGTCGATGAAAAGAACAGACATGCAATGACACTGGTGGATCCCTATGTGGTTTGTGAAAAGAACAGACAGGCAATGACACTGGTGGATCCTTATGTGGTTCATGAGAAGAACAAACATGCAATGATACTGGTGGATCCTTATGTGGTTTGTTTAGAAGAACACACATGTAATGACACTGGTGGATCCTTATGTGGTTTGTTTAGAATAACACACATGCAATGACTCTAGCTGTCGTTCATGAAAAGAACACACATGCAGCGACACTGGTGTATCCATGTTTGGTTTGTGAAAAGAACAGACATGCAATCACACTAGGTGGATCCATGTGTGGTTTGTTTAAAAGAACACACATGCAATAACTCTAGGTGTGGTTCATGAAAAGAACAGACATGCAATGACACTGGTGAATCCATGTGTGGTTCCTGAAAAGAACAGACATGCGATGACACTGGTGGATCCTTATGTGGTTTGTTTAGAGGAACACACATGCAATCACACTGGGTGTGGTTCATGAAAAGAACAGACATGCAATGACACTGGTGGATCCATGTGTGGTTCATGAGAAGAACAGACATGCAATGACACTGGTGGATCCATGTGTGGTTCATGAAAAGAACAGACATGCAATGACTCTAGCTGTGGTTCATGAAAAGAACAAACATGCAATGACACTGGTGGATCCTTATGTGGTTTGTGGAAGTAACAGACATGCAATGACTCTAGTTGTGGTTCATGAATAGAACAGACATGCAATGACACTGGTGGATCCATGTGTGGTTCATGAGAAGAACAGACATACAATGACACTGGTGGATCCATGTGTGGTTCATGAAAAGAACTGACATGCAATGAATCTAGTTGTGGTTCATGAAAAGAACACACATGAAATGACACTGGTGGATCCATATGTGGTTTCTGGAAGTAACAGACATGCAATGACTTAGTTGTGGTTCATGAAAAGAACAGACATGCAATGACATTGGTGGATCCATGTGTGGTTCATGAGAAGAACACACATCCAATGAAACTGGTGGATCCTTATGTTGTCCATGAAAAGAACAGACATGCAATGACACTGGTGGATCCTTATGTGGTTTGTTTAGAAGAAGACACATGCAATGACACTAGGTGTGGTTCATGAAAAGAACAGACATGCAATCACACTAGGCCGATCCATGTGTGGTTTGTTTAGAAGAACACACATGCAATGACTCTAGGTGTGGTTCATGAAAAGAACACGCATGCCATGACACTAGTGGATGCATGTGTGGTTTGTGAAGAGAACAGACATGCAATCACACTAGGTGGATCCATGTGCGGTTCGTTTAGAAGAACACACATGCAATGACTCTAGTTGTGGTTCATGAAAAGAACAGACATGCAATGACACTGGTCGATCCATGTGTTGTTCATGAAAAGAACACACATGCAATGACACTGGTGGATCCATGTGTGGTTTGTTTAGAGGAACAGACATGCAATGAAACTGGGTGTGGTTCATGAAAAGAAAAGACATGCAATGACACTGGTGGATCCATGTGTGGTTCATGAGACAAACACGCATGCAATGACACTGGTGGATCCTTATGGGGTTTGTCTAGAAGAACACACATGCAATGACACTGGGTGTGGTTCATGAAAAGAACAGACATGCAATGGCACTGGTGGATCCTTATGTGTTTGTTTAGAAGAACACACATGCAAATGACTCTAGTTGTGGTTCATGAAAAGAACACACATGCAATGACACTGGTGGATCCATGTGTTGTTGATGAAAAAAATGCAATGGCACTGGTGGGACCATATGTGGTTTGTTTAGAAGAACACACATGCAATGACTCTAGTTGTGGTTCATAAAAAAACACATGCAATGACACTGGTGGATCCTTATGTGATTTGTTTAGAAGAACACACATGCAATGACACTGGGTGTTGTTCATGAAAAGAACAGACATGCAATCACACTAGGTGGATCCATGTGTGTTTTGTTTAGAAGAACACACATGCAATGACTCTAGCTGTGGTTCATGAAAAGAACACACATGCAATGACACTGGTGGATCCATGTGTTGTTCATGAAAAGAACAGACATGCAATGACACTGGTGGATCCATATGTGGTTTGTGGAAGTAACAGACATGCAATGACTCTAGCTCTGATTCATGAAAAGGACAGACATGCAATGACATTGGTCGATCCATGTGTTGTTCATGAAAAGAACACACATGCAATGACACTGGTGGATCCATGTGTGGTTTGTTTAGAGGAACAGACATGCAATGACACTGGGTGTGGTTCATGAAAATAACAGACATGCAATGACACTGGTGGATCCATGTGTGGTTCATGAGACAAACACACATGAAATGACACTGGTGGATCCTTATGGGGTTTGTCTAGAAGAACACACATGCAATGACACTGGGTGTGGTTCATGAAAAGAACAGACATGCAATGGCACTGGTGGATCCTTATGTGTTTGTTTAGAAGAACACACATGCAAATGACTCTAGTTGTGGTTCATGAAAAGAACACACATGCAATGACACTTGTGGATCCTTATGTGGTTTGTTTAGAAGAACACACATGAAATGACACTCGTGGATCCATGTGTGGTTTGTGAAAAGAACAGACATGCAATCACACTAGGTGGATCCATGTGTGGTTTGTTTAGAAGAACGCACATGCAATGACTCTAGCTGTGGTTCATGAAAAGAACAGACATGCAATGACACTGGTGGATCCATGTGTGGTTCATGAAAAGAACAGACATGCAATTACACTAGGTGGATCCATGTGTGGTTTGTTTAGAAGAACACACATGCAATGACTCTAGCTATGGTTCATGAAAAGAACACACATGCAATGACACTGGTGGATCCATGTGTTGTTGATGAAAAGAACAGACATGCAATGACACTGGTGGATCCATATGTGGTTTGTGGAAGTAACAGACATGCAATGACTCTAGCTGTGATTCATGAAAAGAATAGACATGCAATGACACTTGTGGATCCATGTGTGGTTCATGAGAAGAACACACATCCAATGACACTGGTGGATCCTTATGTGGTTCATGAAAAGAATAGTCATGCAATGACACTGGTGGATCCTTATGTGGTTTGTGAAAAGAGCAGACAGGCAAAGACACTGGTGGTTCCTTATGTGGTTCATGAGAAGAACAAACATGAAATAACACTGGTGGATCCTTATGTGGTTTGTTTAGAAGAACACACATGCAATGACTCTAGTTGTGGTTCATGAAAAGAACACACATGCAATGACACTGGTGGATCCTTATGTGGTTCTTTTAGAAGAACACACATGCAATGACACTGGTGGATCCATGTGTGGTTTGTGAAAAGAACATACATGCAATCAGACTAGGTGGATCCATGTGTGGTTTGTTTAGAAGAAGACGCATGCAATGACTCTAGCTGTGGTTCATGAAAAGAACACACATGCAATGACACTAGTGGATCCATGTGTTGTTCATGAAAAGAACACACATGCAATGACACTGGTGGATCCATATGTGGTTTGTGGAAGTAACAGACATGCAATACCTCTAGCTGTGATTCATGAAAAGAACAGACATGCAATGACACTGGTGGATCCATGTGTGGTTCATGAGAAGAACACACATGCAATGACACTGGTGGATCCTTATATGGTTCATGAAAAGAACAGACATGCAATGACACTGGTGGATCCTAATGTGGTTTGTGAAAAGAACAGACATGCAATGACACTGGTGGATCCTTATGTGGTTCCTGAGAAGAACAAACATGCAATGACACTAGTGGATCCTTATGTGGTTTCTTTAGAAGAACACACATGCAATGACTCTAGCTGTCGTTCATGAAAAGAACACACATGCAATAACATTGGTGTATGCATGTGTGGTTTGTGAAAAGAACGAACATGCAATCACACTAGGTGGATCCATGCGTGGTTTGTTTAGAATAATACACATGCAATGACTCTAGGTGTGGTTCATGAAAATAACACACATGCAATAACACTAGTGGATCCATGTGTGGTTCATGAAAAGAACAGACATGCAATGACACTGGTGGATCCTTATGTGGTTTGTTTAGAGAGGACATGCAATGACACTGGGTGTGGTTCATGAAAATAATAGACATGCAATGACACTGGTGGATCCATGTGTGGTTCATGAGAAGAACAGACATGCAATGACACTGGTGGATCCATGTGTGGTTCAGGAAAAGAACTGACATGCAATGACTCTAGTTATGGTATATGAAAAGAACAGATATGCAGTGACACTGGTGGATCCATATGTGGTTTGTGGAAGTAACAGACATGCAATGACTCTAGTTGTGATTCATGAAAAGAACAAACATGCAATGACACTGGTGGATCCATGTGTGGTTCATGAGAAGAACACACATCCAATGACACTGGTGGATCCTTATGTGGTTCATGAAAAGAATAGACATGCAATGACACTGGTGGATCCTTATGTGGTTTGTTTAGAATAACACACATGCAATGACACTGGGTGTGGTTCATGAAAATAACAGACATGCAATGACGCTGGTGGATCCTTATGTGGTTTATTTAGAAGAACACACATGCAATGACTCTAGTTGTGGTTCATGAAAAGAACAGACATGCAATGACACTGGTGGATCCATATGTGGTTTGTGGAAGTAACAGACATGCAATGACTCTAGCTGTGATTCATGAAAAGAACAGATATGCAATGACACTGGTGGATCAATGTGTGGTTCATGAGAAGAACACACATCCAATGACACTTGTGGATCCTTATATGGTTCATGAAAAGAACAAACATGCAATGACACTGGTGGATCCTTATGTGGTTTGTTTAGAAGAACACACATGCAATAACACTGGTGTGGTTCATGAAAAGAACAGACATGTAATCACACTAGGTGGATCCATGTGTGGTTTGTTTAGAAGAACACACATGCAATGACTCTAGCTGTGGTTCATGAAAAGAACACACATGCAATGACACTGGTGTATCCATGTGTGGTTTGTGAAAAGAACAGACATGCAATCACACTAGGTGGATCCATGTGTGGTTTGTTTAGAAGAACACACATGCAATGACTCTAGCTGTGGTTCATGAAGAGAACAGACATGCAATGACAATGGTGGATCCATGTGTGGTTCATGAAAATAATAGACATGCAATGACACTGGTGGATCCATGTGTGGTTTGTTTATAGGAACAGACATACAATGACACTGGGTGTGGTTCATGAAAAGAACAGACATGCAATGACACTGGTGGATCCATGTGTGGTTCATGAGAAAAACACGCATCCAATGACACTGGTGGATCCTTATGTGGTTTGTCTAGAAGAACACACATGCAATGACACTGGGTGTGGTTCATGAAAAGAACAGACATGCAATGACACTGGTGGATCCTATGTGGTTTGTTTAGAAGAACACACATGCAATGACTCTAGCTGTGGTTCATGAAAAGAACACACATGCAATGACACTGGTGGATCCTTATGTGGTTTGTTTAGAAGAACACACATGCAATGACACTGGTGGATCCATATGTGGTTTGTCAAAAGAACAGACATGCAATCACACTAGGTGGATCCATGTGTGGTTTGTTTAGAAGAACACACATGCAATGACTCTAGTTGTGGTTCATGAAAAGAACACACATGCAATGACACTGGTGGATCCATGTGTTGTTCATGAAAAGAACAGACATGCAATGACACTGGTGGATCCATATGTGGTTTGTGGAAGTAACAGACATGTAATACCTCTAGCTGTGATTTATGAAAAGAACAGATATGCAATGACACTGGTAGATCCATGTGTGGTTCATGAGAAGAACACACATGCAATGACACTGGTGGATCCTTATGCGGTTAATGAAAAGAACATACATGCAATGACACTTGTGGATCCTTATGTGGTTTGTGAAAAGAACAGACATGCAATGACACTGGTGGATCCTTATGTGGTTCATGAGAAGAACAAACATGCAATGACAGTGGTGGATCCTTGTGTGGTTTGTTTAGAAGAATACACATGCAATGACACTGGTGGATTCTTATGTGGTTTCTTTAGAAGAACACAAATACAATGACTCTAGCTGTCGTTTATGAAAAGAACACACATGCAATGACACTGTTGTATGCATGTGTGGTTTGTGAAAAGAACAGACATGCAATCACACTAGGTGGATCCATGTGTGGTTTGTTTAGAAGAACACACATGCAATGAATCTAGGTGTGGTTCATGAAAAGAACACACATGCATGTGGAGGAGGAATTGGGCACGTTGGAGCTGGAAACAAGGAGGATGTATCACGGATTCACGGCCAAGCCTACATTCTGGTCATCGACTTGCCGATGTTTGTAGCAGCACACATGTTCACACATGTGTTCATGATATAGTATATTTTGGTCAAAATTTTTCTTTGCTTAGCAACACATAGGTCACTTGAGATGTACGAATTGGTGGTTGTCGTGACATGATGGGAAATGACAATTATTGGAGTAATTTTCTCTTTGTGAGATTGATTCTACAAGAACAAGCGGAAAAAGAATTCAGAAACCAATCTATAAAACTATGAAGAAAATTGATATAGTTCACAATTTTATCGTTCATGAGTGAAAAAGATACCGCGAGCACGATCTTTTTCAATAAAATCATCGTGCAATAAATCAACAAAACCTAAAGTCATTTAGCGTTTACCAAAAGTCCCAAAAAAATGAACATGAGAATAGTAAGAAACAATATAGTGCGTGGAAATCCAAAACTATACATTTTTCTTGTAGTTACTTCACGTAATAACCAACAACAAACATCAAATTCAGTAAAATAGAATTACGATAACTTTCTGGAGAATATCAAGAGCATGCCCGATACTTTGAGTAACCCAAACAACAATGATGCTCTCCTTGGCTGGATGGTGTTGCCGCTAAAATGTTGCACAAGCTATCTTCATTTGTAGCTTCTTCATGCCACCAGATTTTTCACATGGATTATATTTACAAGACGAATGGTGAATTAATTTGAGAGGCCGTAGCAATGCATAGGCATTCAACTAGTCTGTTACAATTTTTTGAGATGGCATGCATTATAAAGCAGTACGAAGCCCTTTAAATTTAGACACTTTTTGCCTGACTAGTTAAAGTAAGTTTAACTATTTATAGCAAAAAAGAATAAAAACTCAAACCGTATTTACTACAATCCCATATTATGGCTCCATAAAGATAATACAAACACCAGTTACAACAATTGTTCCAATGTATATGGCAGTAACCGGTTTGATCTAAAGCACACACTACGGGCTATATATAGAAAAACAAAAACCTATATTATTATCTTGTAGAACTCTCTGATGGCTTCATCACTGTCATTATTCGTAATATAGCAAAAATCTGTGAACAGGCAACAATGCATCCTCTTGATTGTATTCAGTCATGCTCTCGAACTTATACGTTCCATGCCTCCGCTGGGGGAAGTCTTAAGGATGACATCATTGTATCCGAGTAGCAATTCCTACTTGTTTATTCTTCTACTTATGAGCTATGACGCAGCTTGTGTATTCAACTCTATCGTCAAAGGTTTCATCTCATCAAGCCATGAATCCATGACAGCAATCCGTTTATTTTCTCAGCCAGCCTTACGCGTTGAATGGTCTGAATCGTTTATTTTCTCAGCCAGCCATACATGTTGAATCCTCTGAATCTCTTTCGACATTTTTCTTCGAATGTAAAAATATGAAAAGGAAGTGCAGATTGAAAGGAAAAAAGGTTGGTGTGTTACTAAGAGAAATTGTACCCTTACTGAGTAGAGCACATAAATTAGATGGATATCTTCTCTCCTGGAAAAGTCACGAGCAACAAACAGTTTACTGAATTCGGCAACTTCAAATACTTATCAGCAGTAACTGAAGATTGAAGATCTAATGAACATCCTACAATGTACACATATTTTCTGTAGCAGAAAGGAAAAAGATCACTTCCATGCCTTCCAAAATGGAAAGGTGGTCTATAGAACACAGAACACACATATGCACTAACTCATGTAGCTAGTACTACCCTGACAAACATAAAATCGTGGTATTTTCAGTTTAAACGGTATATTTGTTAGGCTCAAGTCCTGATGAGTGCTAAAATATGCTTGATCTGTACTTGGTATTTTTAGATATAGTATAACTGCATTTGCATCAAACTTCTAGTCGTCCTGAAGAAGTTTGTATGAATAAGCGCAAACAATGAGAAAATGGGACTTGTCGACCTAACTTCAAAATCACTGAAAAGTGAAGTTAAGAATGCGTCATTAATAAAATGCTGCTCACAGATTCGTGTGTGAGAGGCAAAGTTAAATGTACGTAGTTCCCATGTACTATAATCTGAATATCTCAACACTTGTCTTGATCTGAATATTCATAGGATAATTTTATCTTTCATGCTTGCTAGCTTACTTACAAAAATGTTTCTTCTTCTAACGTGATGTATGGCTAGCTTAGTTGGAAATTCATAACAACGAAGGTCATGAAAACGAAAGCTGGAGCAAAAGAAACTCTGAACTATTCCTCTATTATCCAAGTATATGTCCATGGTTTCATGTTTCTTATGTGGCATTTAGGCATACCCCTCCCCGCTCTTAGCAAGTATGGGCTATCCGTTTCTTCAAATACCTAAATGTTAATGTACCTACGCATTATGACCTTCCCATGTTATCACTATTGTTTCCTATACTTCCATAAATATCGGTTTAGGCTTCATTTTTCCTCTCCATGCAATGTAAATTATTAGTGTCGGTATGTTTTGGTAGCACTGTTATGTGTACTTTTACCAACTAATAGTGCAAGGAGCTTTCTTCCTATTAAATGAAAATCTCCTATTTAATTTGAATCATCTACAGATTTTATTCTCCAAAAGATACTACACATTTTTTCTCCAATGTCTAATGTGCATTCTATGGTAATTTCCAGTCGTGGCATAGCTCTCATAAATGTTATTTTCCATATATAAATATATCATATGCCGATGATGTGTCTTTACAAAATGTGTGTAAAAAAAGCGTGAAAGCAACAGAGAATAAGAACAAAAAAATCACCTGACAGGATGCTAGCACGATCAAACTATGCTGAAGAACTGCAGCCAACACGAACAGGTTGGCAGCTGCCATGCTGCGCTATAAGAAGTTGGATATCTGTTAATGCAGCATAGGAGAAGATTGCCGCAAGCGTAAAGTGATGTCTAGAGAAATTTTACAACTGTAGTTAGATGTACTGCCATGAAATAGAACTGGCAATGTACCTTTTATTAGGTGATGCAGCTCTTGGAATTGCATTCTTTCTTTATTTGCATCTTGCTATTAAGTTTCTGTCTTTCTGAAAGAAACTGCAGTGTGCCAGAGATGTACTCTTGAAGGATAACATGCCTTTATCGATGCAAATATTATGTTAATTAAAGAACCATGCATATAGTCGGTAAATGTTGTATGCATGCTCACGAGATGACATACCTGAATATTGGGCAACACCCATGCTTACAAACAGTATAAAAATATTGTCCTCATAAGGGACTTCGTGAGGAGCAACTACATCAAAGGTTTCTGCATATTTTCCCCAGAAATTAACAATGACACAGTTGCCACTTGAGGCCGAAAGTACAGTGTCAGTGTAGATGGATCTTCGGTAAAATATATTTTTACATTATTGATGTACGTGTTATAAATTATACCTTGCATCAGTTATGTAGATGTTCCTTATTGAATATTGATTAGTCTTCCATGGAACGATGTCTGTCAGCACCATGACCAATCTGGACAACATCTAATATGAGATGGAGATAATGTTATATTCAGAAACTAAGAAGTGAAATGGGATGCAGAAGGAGAGGAAAGGCCAATAGAAAATGATGAATAATTTAAGCACCTGATAGAAGGGTGTTGATTTATATAATGGAAAATTATGCTTACTTTCTGACAATAACCAATATGCAAACTTGCAGCGCACGATCATGTCAGTACTATATGGAAATACTTGTATCTATGGTTCAGTTAATTTTGCAGCAGATTAAATAATAAGATAATATTGTTTATAGATCCAAACGAAAACAAAATACAACAATGATGGAGAAATTGAGAGGTAGCAGTATATTAAGTGATATAAGTGTAACCTGTTTAGTTGCTCGGTTGCAGCTCTGACTAATCCAAGCTCACTACCACCTGAAAAAGACATTATAAATTGTTCATGAAAAAGAATGGAATCAGACTTAAACATTACTCCAGGAGAAATTATGCCTAAGAGCAAAATTCTGTGGTGACGGCCACGATGGTATTAGTTTACTTCCTCTTGCTCCATTCACCATGAAGATTCCAAATAATCGTCTGCCTCACGACGAAGGCCCTAAATGGATTAGTGTAAGCAAAAACATCTAGAAGGCTATGGGCACTGACCTGCACGCATAGTTTTGGACCGGCGGGGATGACCAAGATGGCGGGATGGTGGAGCCCGGCTAGCAGGACGCGCCAGCGGCGGAGGGCGTCATCCAGGATGCTTCGGTGGCGCGAGGTGTTGCCAGCCAATAGCACGCCTCAACGGCAATTCGAGGCACGGAGGGCGTCATCCAGGATGCTTCGGTGGCGCGAGGTGTTGCCAGCCAATAGCACGCCTCAACGGCAATTCGAGGCACGGAGGGCTACGCATGCCGTCGTCTGCCCCTGTATCCCATGAACACGGCCTCCCAATTCCACCGCTCGGTAGTGGCCCTCGCAGGCCACCGCACCCACACCGTTTGTCGGTGCAGCTCTGAATCCAATCTCTTCTGCTGGCCGAAGGTATGTTGTGAGAATACCAGAATGCTAATTGCAGCTAGCATGATACACCATCATCTTTGCATACCAGAATGACCCGTCAGTTTGAACCTCAAAGTCATGTGGCACAGAGTGATCCAAATTTTGCCCAAAGTCATTAAATTTTTATTAACAAAACAGAATTTAAAAAGAATACAAGGTAATACCGCAATATGTACAAAACTGAAAAACTATGTACAGGAAGAGCATCAGGATAATGCCCCAATCCAAACCCGCGGATGATCATTGTGCTTAACCTTGATTTATGCTGCAACAGAGAAATATCATGAATAAACCTCACCTTCCACTTCGCAAAAGTAGGTTTCTCCTACCTAAAGATTTTCCTATTCCGGATAAGCCAAATATTCCAACAAGCTGTAATGATCACTTGCATAAAAAATGAATGTCCAAAACTCATCTACTCGAATATTGTCGTTAGGCTGCCAACTAATCTGCGGATAATTCCAAATTTGAATACTAAAATTGCATTCAAAAAAAAGATGTGCCCTATCTTCATAAGACCTGGGGGACAAAGCTCGCAGTGCGTGTCATCTGTAACCTCCCAATGCCTTTATTTTAGCAAATCTCTGGTGTTTAATCAATCCGACAATAATAACCAAGCAAAAACCTTTGACTTCATAATGCAATAGGACTTCCACAAACATTTATATACAGGAGGTACCTTAATGTGCGCATGAATCAGCTTATAAAACTGAGCAGGCGTGTTATTGTGCCACACATATTCTCAGCTTTATTTATATAATCTGATCAACTGATTTACTCTAAATTTCTCATACCACTCTATGGCTATGGATTAGAAAGTGATGACCATTTTACTCTAAATTTCTCATACCACTCTATGGCTATGGATTAGAAAGTGATGACCATAACTGTAACTTGCAGCCACCTTAAGCATACAGGCTAGAACAATATATAACTTATATTCAAATAGAAATGTACCGAAACTATGTACAAAATTTCACAATATATTTCATCTATGGCCATATATTTCTAGTTTCTAGCTATGACAACAAAAATTACTAAAGAAATTATGAGATAGTACCTTGGAAGCCTCTTGATATCCTTGAAATAGGCTTTCGCCACACTATCTATAATATTATTTACACAGCGGTACGATTCATCGTTCGGCGGCCTGGAAAATTCCTTCTGCCTAAAAGGATGTTTTTGCCCCTGTGAGTTTAAACATATTAAAGTTACAAACTGGCTGGCCATTGCTACTCACAATCACGACCACTAACGATGTTGAAATTCCATCTGACCTTTGCACAGTTTGCAAAAGGCTTGCCTGACCGCTTGACGAGCATAGTGCTGAGGCGACACATAACATGCAACAGCCGGACGGAGGACAAACGCAGATGCAGCTGGGGCGCATGCCACCGCGGCTGCCTTGGCAAAGCACTCGCGCCCTAAACGCCAGCAACAATTGACGCCTTCTCACTGCCCCCGAACACCCGATGACCGGACACACATGCCTGATGCGGTGCGTTCGGTCCGCGCCGGTGCGCGTGACCTCATGTGCTCTCAGGTGAGCTACCGCCTGTAAAATCTCGACAGAGAGGAGAGCACGTCTCCACTGCCAGCTATCGCAAATGAGGATGATCACAGAGGGGCAACACTTTTGACTGGAAATCATCAGATCAAGAATCAAAACTTCGATCTAAGGCCGTGGCCGCTCATCCAAAAGCCTCTGGCCCAGCCACCATGTCTAGCACCAGAAGGAGAAGGAGAAATCTCCACAATCCAAATCCTGTTCATTATAGGCGATGGGTGAGGCTCCACATTGCAATGGGCGTCGAGTTCTGTTCGCGGGCTGCCGAGCTACTTACCTCGCATGAGAAGGGGAAGGGCGGCGGTCGTCCAAGCTCCGGAAGCGCCCTGATCCGTGAGAAGGGGAGGGCGGCGGTCGTCCAAGCTCCGGAAGCGCCCTGATCTGGATCCAAAATTGGGCCACATCAATCCTGTACTGGAGCCTCGCATCCGACATGTAGTACGGGGATATCATGCTGGCCACCTTAGCCGCCGGCGCTGGGGCGTAGAGAGAGGCCGGAGTTTGGTGTCGCCGCTGGGAGCTGTGGCGGCGGAGACTCGACGCCGCCCGAGGTTTTTTTTCTTTCCACCGAACTGGTATATTTGACTTGGCGGTGGCAGGGAATGTAATATATCCAAACTCACAGGGATAAAATTGTCCAAAAACTGGCAGACGGAAATTTTGTGTTAACGAAAGTCCTGAATCTATCTATCTATCTATCTATCTATCTATCTAATTTCTCTTGTGGTACGTTCGTCGGCAAGCCAAAAATTCCGTCTACCATAAAAAGACGCTTTTACCCCTAAGCTTTCGATGATATTACAGCCCATGCCACCGCCTAACTGAAACCCACACGTTCGGTGCAATCCTCAACCTTGCAGCGGCTCTGCTCCAGGTGATATTACAGCCCATGCCACCACCTAACTGAAACCCACACGTTCGGTGCAACCCTCAACCTTGCAGCGGCTCTGCTCTAGCAGAGCGGCCTCGGCCAAGTCGTCCCGACGCCCCCAAGCTTCCCCGTCCGCTCCGGTCGGCCTCCTCCTGTCGTGTTCCTCTCGGCCCGATGGCGCCGTGTCCGACGAACTGTTGCGCGGCCTCCGCGTCCCCATCTCCGTCGTCGACCCCGCCCCTCCCTGAAGCGCACGGAGGTCGCTGCTCGACCATGGCCACAACACGTGCAGCCGCCCTCACACATCTCCGGCGAACCCATCCACCGCCGGCCTCACCGCCTGGCCCGTCCTCATCCCAGATCAAGGCGGGGGAAGATTCGGTCTCCAGCCTTGGATTGCAACGCCACCTGCTTGAGTTCGTTCGCGATTGGAGGTCTGCCGACGATTCGGTCTCGTGGCCACGGCTTCAAACATGAGGTAACCTCCACCTCCTCACATTCTGGCCAGCCACCTGGCCAGTCCCCAAGCCCAGGCCCTTCCCTCTCTCCTGACCCCTCCTCGCCTTGTCTTACAGCCCCACGGTGACCATGGACATGTCGCCGATCGCCACCCGGCCTCTCCAGCTCACGCCTCTAAGACATCACCTTGACTCCTCCGTCACAGGCATCATGGGCAACCTTCCCGCCTCCCCCACCCTCGATCTCCACGGTATGTGTGTCTCGATGTTGGTTTCACGCAGGGAAGGTCTTGAAGGCCATCATCATCTGCACTGAGTTATGCGACCAAGTGAGTTCCTTGCTCTCTAAGTGCTCGGAATTGGCGTTGGAAGATCTTGTCGGTTGGTCAAGGGTGTGATTGATTGGGTTTGTTCTATCTATTCATTGCGTAGATTTCAGAAATTAAATCGTATGGTGAAGATCCAAATATTCATGTGATTTGCCATTCTTGAATAGTTGAAACAGGAACCAAAAATAGCTGATTTGTTGATCTTTGGGAAGCACGGAATGCTACTGCGATCAGGACTTACACATTGTTGGTGACTATATATTTCCTCATGGTTCTTGATATACTAGGTGTTAAGAGAAGTGGCAGTTACTTCTACCGCTTCTTTGATCGACAAAAAAGTTCTACTTGTATTAACTATTCAAACTTGTATGGTTAACTATTCAATTTATGCAGGTATTGTAGAAGGGCAAAGGCTGAGTTCAAGGTGCTCCATCGACGTGTGAATCCAAATCCAAACGAAAGGAAATCCAGGGGATGCTCACCCTTGAGCCAGCTTATGCTTCCTCGGCGCCACCCACCCGTGTCTGTTGCGTGCATCCTGATTGACAGTGAACTCAATTGTGTGTTGGGTGCTGCCTAAAGTATGTATCCGTTTCAGTTATGGCTACTGGCGTTTATTGTTGTCTGAAGCTTTGTTGATTGTTTTTCTGTATTTGCTAAAAGGCCATGAATCATCTGCAAGTCTATTGTTGATTTACTGCTTACAATGTTTGGTTTGGTCCTTTCTCGGGTGCCTCCAAATCATCTAGAAACAAAGGTCTGTATTCTTTTAGTTGTGCTATTCTGAAACTGAAATCCAGTCAAGCAATAATGTATCAAGAACTAATACCTTTGATTTCAAAAAAATATAGGTGATTTCTTCTGTAAGAGAAATGTCCCTATAGTTTTCTATTCAGTACTACATATGCAAATGCAATTTCTGTTTGCATATACATGGTCATACGTATCTATTTGTAGCTCGAGAACTTCAATTTTGGTCCTTGGATTGCCCAAGCATAGCCATGCTATTCTTCAATGGGTAAATAAATTCAGCTAGCACTCTGCAGGGTGGTTGCTTTCTATTCTGTATTTTTTATTTTTCCCTCTATTGCTCACCGGCTATGCCTGTTTTAGAGCCACTTTCAAAATATGCTCCCCTCTACCCTTCTATTAAAAAAAGTATCTCAAAACTTGCATGATGGTAAACGATAGATCTTGGACTGTCAAAAACTTAGTTGCCCTTATGCTAGGTTAATTGCCTTTCCGTTGTATATCTACAAGTTGTTTTAGAACTGAAGGTAAATGCATGAATTAACTCATATGATATTTATATCTCAAGTGTGTACACTGCATGCTGTCTGGTTCTTTTTGAGAAAGGTCGATCCTCTATACCCAGTCCGGGTCGATTCCATGTATTTGATGGTATCTGATGACGTAAACTTCCCTGTCTTCTGAAAATTACAGGTGTCGGGACGGTTTGGGTATGGATATGGCCGTATGGGTAAGGCAGTATGGGAACTCTAAGACTTGCTCTGATGGGTCGAGATGGTCAACAGTAAGCCTGCGTGATCCTCATAGCATTTATTTGTTACTGGTAATCATATGATAACTGGACTGGAATATTTCACCAAAATTGCAACTTTTCGTTGCTTGTTGTGGAGACGACTAATTATAGTCAGGTACCATAGTGATACTCCCTCCCACCCATATTAGTTGACTCGAATTTGTCTAGATTCGGATGTATCTAGACATGTTTTAGTACTAGATACATCCGAATCTAGGTAAATTCAAGTCAACTAATATTCGGAGGGAGTATTTCTTTTCATGTGTGTAATTTTTTGAATTTGTTCAGGTTTGTTCTGATATGTGCATGTGTGTGATTCTGTCATAAATTCAGGGACAGAGCTATTCTAGCCCATTTCATCCTGAATGAGAGGTTGCAGCGGGTGGGTATGTTGGGTTGTGGTCTCTATACTATTGAGTCGACAGTCATCATTCTCCATGCTCCCCAGCAGAGAACCTCGAGCTTGGTGGAGCAGATCAGGCTTTTGGCAATTTTGTATTGAAGATGATGAGTAGGGCGCAAGAGTGATTCTTCCTCGGAAAATTTGCTATCATACTTCATTATGTATGAGAATCAAGAGAATCCAGATTTTGCATCACTTCCTTTTAGGGTGATTCATCTATATATGATACATTGGATGAAACTTAGAGAATAATTAAGCCATTGATCCGGTGACTTCAAATCTACTATCATTAGAGTCATGTTTCCTTAACAACTACTACTTCATTATGTATGAGAATCAAGAGAATCCAGATTTTGCATCACTTCCTTTTAGGGTGATTCATCTATATATGATACATTGGATGGAACTTAGAGAATAATTAAGCCATTAATTCAGTGACTTCAAATCTACTATCATCAGAGTCATGTTTCCTTAACAGCTACTACCTCTGTTCCATAATATAAGCCTTTTTAGCAAGCTAAAACGGGAGTAGCTTGCAGAGTATGTGAGGAGGTTGGAGAGATAATTGGACTTTGTTGATGCATAAATAGATACTACACGTTGTCTGCCATCTTTTTTTAATTTATGGCAATTGTTTTATTTGTGTGTCAATTTTTTTATTATCTCAGAACGCATTGGCATTAATCTTTTTAGTAATTAGTTGAATGCCTCATGTTGCGGCTTCACGGACCACTTACTTTTTTCTGACATAGATCCCCTTACTATTAAGTTTTGCATTCTTCTTCCATTCACACAGCATGTTAATCGTGAGCTTTATCTCTCAGCTCTATCGCTATTATATTTAGTCACTCTACTTTCCCAAGATTCATTAATCTGCATCACCCGAACAATGCTTGTGAACGTATACCACATGGTCACGGACAACTTTGAACATCACTATGTCATTCTGGTCAACCATTCTAGATATTAATGGTCTTGTAGATCTGATTTTACTAAGAAAATTATGACCTTATTAAATCTCGTTTGATTATTAGGATAACAATGCAAAGCCATTAGAGTTGAATTTCACTATTATCTATCCACGAGTAGTTTTTACTCTGATGAGATGCACATCCTAGAGCGTCTAAAGGTGATCCTAAAAATATCTTCCCTGTATCCTCTACATTTGGCCTTCCAGATAAGATTTCTATCATAAACTTTTTCCAACTCTATAGTAACCTATAATATTACCCGGTGATTTTTATACCAACTCTAGGATAAATACACATGAACTTGATCTCACAAATAGCTAATATCATGCAATTTTTTCACGGGTAGATAAAATCCCAAGTTCATCTGCTGGGTCAACTATTCAAACTAAGAGCAAGATGCGAGTTTTTCATACCACATCACATTGTCAGAGTCAAAAGTGTTACAAGGACGGGAGGGATTTAATGACTGTTGGTTGTTGCTGGTAGGGGTGGTCTTCGTTGAGATGGGTGCAGAGGGAGCAGCTGTACAAGAAGGCCACCTCCGTCATCAGGCCTCCTCAAGCTGCATCTCCATCTTACCCATCCATGTCCATCTATTGAAAACAGTATAGAGGAACAACACATCCATCACCCCAACATGGATGAAAGCAACAGAAATACACATCATGTCACATCAAGGGATTACCGTTGCAGCTCCAAAGTTGTTTAACTGAGTTGTTGTGTAGAGGAAGAGGCCAACTGCTTGTTATACGATAAATCCAACAACTCTAGTCTCGAGTTGTCCATCAACAAACCTTGCAATTTCTTGAAGTACTTCTTTGTATTCTGGATTAGTTGACTCCCCTATCTCCAGAGGTGTAAATTATAGAGGATGTAGAACTTAAGGTACATGCCAAAGTGCCATAACTTTATAAAATAAACCAGGATCTGCAGCTGTACTATCATGTTTGCTGAAGTCAGTAATGCTGTAAACAACCAGAACAACAACTCCTGAACTTGCAAAAAATCCAGAAGTGAAGTGAGAAATTTTCAATCTGAACTGTGCTCCAGAGTACGAGCATAGAAACATGAATCAAGAATTGTCTTCTCATCATCCGATACATTTAAAGACTAACTCAAAGAAGAACAACCTAGGTGAACATTAGCGATGTAAATTGTTACCAGGAATAGCTACTTGTGTATTCCATCACAAATGTTTGCACACAAATCAAGCCAAGAGCATGCAACAAATAGTGTCTAATTCTTCCACTAAAAATTGGTGTGGCCATGTATTAATAAACTCAACGGTAAGAGTAGTTGTTAGAAATCATATCGCATGAAGCTTCTCCCCACATATACTTAAGAAAACTGGCCCATCTGAAGGGTCAACGGTTATCAAGAAATTTGTTTTTCTTTACCGCTGCTTGAATTGTGGATGATCCTAGCAGTCGATTCCTTGGCGGAGTGCTGCGGACAGCTAGGAGATGCGTGAGGTAGACTTTCCCAACCTGTGCAGCACCCACGACCGAAGCATCGGAGACATCAACGCCCGCACCGGCTACAGCGCCCCTCCATCATATCGAAGTGCCGCTCGGTCGCAGCCACCCCCACCATTTCCCTCTTCCTCAGATCATCGCGCCACCCTGCCGCAGCCACCGCTCGCCGCTGCACCCCACCCTCAGATGAACGCACGGCCGCTCCTTCTCTTCAGTACGGCGATGGCCGCCCCTGCAATCTCTCCTAGGAGCGACGAGCCGGACCCTCTCATCCTCCTCTTCCCTAGTGTGGCGCTTACTCCCGTCTTCCACCTCTCTCCTCTCCCCGTTGCCTCCGCTCTGCTCCATCTCAGCCGGGATGGGCAGACCGTAGGGAGGGAAGTGACCTCCTCCTCGTAGAGCAAATCCGAGCGCCGCCTCCAGATGTACTCCGCCTCCCCGTGGTCCTATGAGGCCGCGAGTACCCGACGACCCACCCTGCCGACCTCCCCTTGCTGGTTCCAGCCTACCGCCATTGGCCTCCATCACCTCGACGCCATGCCCCTGCTCCGTGACTCTGCCCGACTCCAACTGCCATTTAGGCGAGATGGAAGGAATAAGGGGAGGGGGAGAGGACAACGGCGTTGTAGAGTATGGGGAAGGGTCTCCGACCGACGGGGGTGGCGGAGAGCCCGGGGTAGCTTTGAGGACTTCTCCGACCGGCGCCGACCAACGGGGGTGGTGGAGAGCCCTGGATGGTTTGGGGACTTTTCCGACCGGCGGGGGTGGCGAAAAGCCGGGATGGATTTGGGAATTTTTTCCCTTTCGTTTGACTTAGCGGTGGTAGTCCTTGTAATATTGCCAAACTTATAGGGGTAAAATCGTCTAAACAGTTGGCAGACGGAATATTTTATGGACGACGAACATACCACAAGAGAAATTAGTAGATAGATAGATCTCTCTTTTGTACCAATCGATTGGCGGCAAGGACGTACCCTGAGAGATCGGTAATGGCTCGCTAAATCTTGGCCCACCGCTGATGGTGGAGAGGAAAGCGGAACCGAACCAACAGGAAACACTGTAGATGTCCTAATTTTACGCTTCTACAATAGCATGGGATGACATGGAGGTACTCTTGGAGCGCTGAAATGTTCCACTTTCATATATGTAGTAATAATGTTTACACCTGACCTCTGCATAGTTAGGATGCACACAGCCGATCAACCACAGACAAAAATGATGAAAAAACAAAGACACGCGTTGAGCTATGGCAGGTATATCCTCAGGTCACGCAGCCATCCATATCGGGAGAAAATATCCCTCGCCGTGGCCTCCAATCGTGTACACTCCTCCACAAACAAGTCGCAAAACTCCATACGTTGGAGAGTAGTCCATGATCGGAAGATAGTCGTGGCTCGATAGATCATCTGAAGAGAAGAAGACACAATGTTATTAAAAATCTTGTCATTTTTACATAGCCAAAGTGATCAAATAATGGCAAGCGCTCCCATCCTAAATAAAGTCCCATATTTATCGTGTATCCCGTGCAACCAATTACCAAATACATTGGTAACCGAGCATGGAAGAGATAAACCAGAGGCTACATGGATGATTGATCATATAGTACGAGTAAATTTGCACTGAAAGAATAAATGTCGAATTGTCTCATTATGATGACAAAAAACACAATGTGTACTTCCATGCCAATTCCTCTTAACAAGATTATTCTTTGTAAGAATGACCCCTTTACGAAGATACCAAGCGAAAATCTTTGTTTTAAGGGATATTTTCATGTTCCAAATTTTAGAATTATCAACCACTGGAATATCAGGTTGGATTAGTGCTCTATATAATGAGTCAACAGAAAATTTACCACTCTCTAGTAGTTTCCATTTGAACTCATCCATCCTCTCAGACAATTGTATCGTGGATAATCGTAATAGAAGATTGTTCCACGATACGAGTCTATGACCTAAGAGACTTCGTCTGAAAGACACATTAGGAGGATCTGATCCCAATATTGTGGAGAGGGTATCTCCTTTGTGCCTAATAATCGAGTATAGAGTTGGGTATTGTTCGCGAGGAGAGGTTTGGTCAAGCCATTTATCTTCCCAGAACCTAACATGTGATCCATCCTTAATATTGAAAACACCAAAACGGAAGAAATGTTTTTTGGACGCCATTAGTCCAGCCCAAAAATGTGAATCACTGGGTTTCCAAACCACTTGAGACACAGCTTTAGAACCAACATATTTCCTCCATAGAATGGTTTGCCAGACACCATCTTCTAATAGTAGTTTGAATAGCCATTTACCAAGAAGCGTGGTGTTTTTGACTTGCAAATCATGTATGCCTAGTCCACCATATTGTTTTGGTCGGCAAACCATATTCCATTTGGTCGGTCAATATTTCTTCTTTCACCATCCCCTTGCGAAAAGAATCTTGATCAAAAATAATCCACTTTCTTCAAGACACCTTTCGGCAGTTGGAAAAACGAGATCATATACAGTACCATGTTGGTGAGTACTGAATTTATGAGAACCAGTTGTCTACCAAGGGATAGCAATTTACCTTTCCAACTATTAAGGCGATTTTGGAGTCTTTCCTCAGTGATTTTCCATTCAGCAATTGTGAGATGCCGATAGTGAATCGGTATTCCCAGATAGTTGATTGGAAATTGCCCCTGACTACAGCCGAAAAGTTCAGCATATAGGTGGGCCTCGTTTTGAGCCTCACCAAAACAATACAAATCACTTTTATGGAAGTTAATTTTCAATCCAGAGAGTTGCTCAAATACTGATAATATTAATTTCAGATTCTTAGCTTTCTCCAAGTCGTGTTCCAGAAATAAGATTGTATCGTCCGCGTATTGAATAATGGATAGACCACCATCAACCAGATGAGGAACTAATCCTTCAATTTGGCCATCAGCCTTAGCTCTGTCGATAAGGATAGCCAACATATCAGCCACTATGTTAAATAGTATAGGCGATAATGGATCTTTTTTGGTCTAGAAGTATTTTCCAGTGTCATCGTTGACATTGATGGAAACACTACCACCAGCCACAAAAGACCGTATGAGAGCACACCACTCCTCAGAAAAAACTTTCATACGGAGTGTTTGCTGAAGGAAAGACTAATTAACTTTGTCATAAGCCTTCTCAAAGTCAATTTTGAACAATACACCGTTCAACTTCCTTGAGTGTAGTTCATGAATTGTTTCATGCAAGATTACTACCCCATCTAGGATATTTCTTCCTTGCATGAAAGCAGTTTGAGATGGGCTTACAACATGGTCAGCAACCAAATTTAGTCTAATCGTAGCAACTTTAGTGAAGATTTTAAAACTAACATTAAGAAGGCAGATTAAACCATATTGTTGTATTCGTTCTACGTTGTTAAACTTAGGAAGTAAAATTATGTTGCCACTAAAAAGGTCTAACTGTCCGACATGCAGGAACACAAACAATTGCATATGAGGTCCCCTTTGATAACTTCCCAGAACTTTTGGTAAAATTCCACCAGAAAGACATCAGGCCCTGGTTCCTTGTTATGTTCCATCTGAAAAATGGCTTTGTTAACCTCATCCTCCGTATATAGAGCAGTTAGAAAATCGTTTTCCAGAACAGAAACCTGAGGAATATCCACAGTTTGGGACTCATCCAACGAGAAGGAATTCTCTGGCGGTGCCCCAAACAAAGATTTATAATAACTAGTAATATACGATTTAAGTTGCTCTTGCCTCTCAATCATACCTTCATCCTGGATAAGAGAGTGAATAAGTTTCTTCTTGTGCTTGCCATTAGCCACAACATGGAAGTATCTTGTGTTCGCATCTCCTTCCAAAATGAATTTCGCTTTAGAGCGTTGACACCATTTGAGTTCCTCCTCACAGAGTAGTCTGGAAATTTCTGTATTTGATTGGCTTTTAAGCTCAATCTCTTGTGCAGATAAAAGCCTGACTTCTGCAGAAGCCTCTAAATTGTTAATAATAGATGATAGGTGTATTTTATCCTTTTTAAGGATTCCAGCAGTATGTCTGGCCCAACCACGAAGGAATTTGCATAAGGCACGCATTTTGCTATTACATCGCTGTATAGGTGTTTGACCACTAACAGATTTGTCCCAAATAGCCTTCACCAAGTCATGGAAACCATCATGTTCCATCCATCCAAGTTCAAATTTGAAACTATGTTTGGATTTTTGTGGTGGTGTTCCAATAGACAATAAAATAGGAGCATGATCTGACAAAGTCTCAATACGTTCTAGGGCACAAACAGTTACCATAGGGAATTTATCTTCCCATTTGGTATCCATAAGCACCCTATCCAATTTTTCATATGTAGTCTCAGGAAGACTATTAGCCCAAGTGAACTGTCTTCCGATCATTGTAACCTCTCATAAATCCAAGCTTTTTATGACAGCATTGAACATGAAAGGCCAATGATCATCAAAATAGCCCCGACTTTTCTCGTGAGGGAATCTGAGCAAGTAGAAATCACCACCTATGAGAATAGGATACAAATTGTCCTTAATCAGATTGAACAACTCACGTAAAAAGTCCACCTTAAAAACCTCCTAGGCAGCCCCGTATATGCCGACTAGAGACCATAGAAAATCATCAGCCTTGTTACGGATATGGAGTTTAATAAAAAAAATCTCCAACCGAACTGGCTAAGACTTCCATAGTCTCATCTCGAACGCCTAACAGGATCCCCCTGGATCGACCCCGCGGTGGACGTGATACCCACGTGAACTCCACTCCACCAGAAAGGCGATTTAGTTGAGCTTGTGAGAAATCGAGTCTGCCAGTCTCAGAAATACCAGAAAATCCCAAATTATGATCTCTCACACAATCGGGAAAGAATAAATATTTAGCCAAGTCACAAAGACCTATGCTATTTTAGAACATGCCATTCATTGAGAAACAATAGGGGATTTGGATATACGAGACATCTTACGAGATTTGGGGCCCTTCGATTTTCGACCAGAAGCTGTAAGCTCAAATAATGATCCCAGCTCAGTCTCATCGAAGCCCACCTCTGATACTTCACCAACTAAGTGAGAAAGGAGTTGACCATCTACTATGGCATGCAACTCCTCCTCCTCGATCGGTGAAGGAATAGAAACAACAAGAGTATTAGGAGTAACCGTTAAACGGTCAACCTCCATACGTCTCAACACAGAACTAGAGAAAGAAACATCCTTCACATATCTACCCATACTAACACCAACATTAGCCAGCTTATCAGCAATAGATGAATTGGAGAAAGAAAGGAAAGACTTTGAAGAATTCATTATACCTTGCGAGTCGAGGTTCTTCTCTGCCTTCCTCTGCATGGCCTTGACCATCGAGTCCTCATCCGTAGCTGAAGCCCCAGAGGCATCGACTCCATGCCGAGAACTCCTCCGCGCCGAAGCCTGCAGTCTGCCACCACCAAGGGATGCACCCGACCAAGAGCGGGCTAGGCCATCCCCCAAGTGGATCCTTGTCATAGCCAAACCGCCCGCATGGCCCGGCTGCCCCTCCTAGGCGTCCAGACCACGACCAACATCCACCAGCCCTCCAGATGCGTCACCAGGTAGCAGCTCAACGCGGGCCGTCGAAGACCCCAACTCCCCAATCAACCCGACGCCGCCTGCCTAGATAGAAGAGGAGCCGGTGAAAGAGCATGTGGGCCCCATGTGTGGTTTTGGTAATTAATGACAATCTTTATGGACTAATGTGTGTATTAAGTTGTACTTGTAGGAATTTTCCATTGGCATCGTTTGGAGCATATGTTGGCTTCAAGGTCGATGAAATAAAGAAGAATATGTGTTGTGCAAGCTAAAAATGCATCATCCCTAGAAGATCTCATGTTTGATGCTTGCTATCCTTGGTGATTCTGGATCGATGAAGACAAGTTCGAAATATGCTCAAGGCAAAGGTAATCTTGATAGGTTTTCCCTTTTGCCGGTCTCATGTTGTTAGTTGGGAGACCGGGTTTAGGATAGATAACCGTACTATCAAGAGGGGCTCTCGAGTGAGTATCTCGATCATATCGTTTGGAGAGAGCTCAAACCTTTGCATACTTGCATCATCATATTTGGTTGTTATTTGGTCTTATCCATGTGAGGATATAGAGCTTGTGGTAATCTTCATAACAAGCTCTTGTTCATCAAAATCAGATCTCCCTTTTATATCTTGTTGCGATTTTGATCTTTGCGGTTTTCCGGATTCTCATCGAGTGAGGTATCTCACATTATACTACTTGATACCTTTTAGTTGGGTAACTCTTATTGTCCTCTTTCCAACGTAATTGGATTCGTGTTAATCGGAGTCTCCTAGCCCAAGTTATGAATTTTGGGATATTTGCCTTTTGTTTTAAAAGGAAAAAGAAAAAAAATGTTTTCTAGGCCAAGTACTGCTGGTACTACCGCCTTACAGGCGGTGCGCTTACCCTCTGCCTCGTCCAGGTTGTTGCGTCGGCTCTCTGGCCCTGGCCTGTAGTACTGCTTGGTGGGCAGTACTACCTGGCAGCCACCTCAGCCGCCTCGCCTCCCGCCTCACCGCTACTCTCACTTTGCCTTTGCTGCCGCTTGATGACCCACAAGTATAGGAGGTGTATCGTAGTATTTTTGATAAGTAAGAGTGTCGAACCCAACGAGGAGCAGAAGGTGCTGGCTAGTGGTATGGATCAGGAATTCTCTACAAATACTTAGCAAACAGATTTTTAGGGGGTTTTGATAATGCAATTAAATAAAGTACGAGTAAATAAAAGACATTAAGAATAAATGCAACAAGTGGACCAATCCTTTATTCAGCAAAGGATAATCCGGTTGTATTATATAAGATGACCAAACGTTCTCGAGGACACACGGGAATATCGTCAAGTGCTTTCGCTTCATATAGTTGATTAATTTTCTTTAGTTTGCTAAGTGTTGTGTGGGTGAACCTGTGCTACTGTATCGACCTTCCTAGGACTAATACATACTTGTGATTATACCCCTTGCAAGCATCTGCAAGTACAAGAAAGTAATTAAGGTAGAAACCTAACCACAGCTTTAAACTCTAAGACCCTGACATTCCTTCTGCAATGGTTTCCTAACGGCAGTTCAGGTTTCTGTCACTCCGGCAACCCCTACGATTAGTAGCCAAATACACAATGCATTCCCCTAGGCCCATATAGGTGAAGTGTCATGTAGTCGACGTTCACATGACACCACTAGAAGAAGTACACCACAACTTAAATATCAAACTATTGAATCTTTCTCAACACAATTCCACTACTAACAACATGACTTCTCCCATGTCCTCAAGAACAAAACGAAATACTCACAAGACATCATATGGATCATGATCAGAGATGGAATAATGATGTATAACAATCTGAACATAAACAATAATTCCACGGTTCACTCAATAGCATCAACTACAAAGAGTAATCGACACCGGGAAAGTTTCCCCTAAGAACTATGCAAGATTCAACCCGATTGTTACAGCGATATGGAGATGGTGATGAGGGTGCTGGTGGAGATGATGGTGGTGATGATGATGATGATCCTGATGAAGTCCAGCTTGATGGTGGTGTTGATGGCGATGATCTCCCCTCTCCAGGAAGGAATTCCCCTAGCAGAATTCTGTCTGCCGGAGAGATCTTTCTCTCGGTGTTTTACGCCCAGAGAGGCGGAATCTTCTGGTCGCCTCCCGAGTCTTAGGGTTTCGGGAGGATAATATCGCCAGGGGAGAGCTGGGGTGGACAGGCGCCACACCACCTGGTGGCGCGGCCTAGCCTGGCCCGTGCCAGGGGTGGTGTGGGCCCCCTGTGGCCCATCTCAGCCTCTCCTTCTAGCTTCCTTCGTCTTTTGGAAAAATAGGATTTTCCATGTATTTTCCCAGATTTTCTGATCTTCGTGAATTTTGCCTCCAAACAGTACCTTTTCATTAGAATCCTGACTGCAGCGGTCCATGCTCTAAAAGTCACCAACCATGCAAAAACAAATGAAATAACATAAGTATCATCTCTTAATATGAATTATATCAATGAATAACAGTGAATTATGATATAGAATAGTGATGCAAAATGGACGTATCAACTCCCCCCAAGCTTAGACTTCGCTTGTTCCCAAGCGAAACTGAGCTCAATAAACATGGCCTCAGGTTTATGGAGTGAAGAGTCGATAAAAGAATACGGACAAGAAGCATCACATTCATCAATACATAAATCATAATAGAAGACAACTCACTATTATATAACTTAACTTGCAACAAGTAAAGGAAACACAATAAAGATACATAAAGTGAATCATAATTGGTAATTGCAAACTTAGCTCTTGGTCGAAGAATAGTTGACAATTTGCTGGAGTTCACAAATAACTGATTTTCAATGATAGCTTTCAAAGTAGTAAACACCAAGATAAGAGCAATGTGCAAAGCAAGGAACATAAGAAACATGATTGAATAGATCATCATGTGAATGAATGAAACACAACAACTCAAAATACTTGCTGAGATAGAAAGGAATAGGTTTACTGACTCAACTAAAAAGTAAAAGAAAGACCCTTCGCAGAGGGAAGCAGGGATTTCAAGTTTCATAAAGAGCTCCCAAAAATTATGATACTTATTAGCTTTCAGCTCTCATTACCCCTATCATAGGCATCTTTAGGTGATTAAGGTTAAAGTGATCAAATACGAGGATATGCTTGACAAATTGTAAGTTGAAAATCTCATGTCCCTTGAATACGAGGGCCGCTCCTCATGCTACTCAAGTTTAGTCACCGGTAAGTTCCTGTCATAGTAAACACATGTGTATCATGGAGAACCGCCAACGGGGTACCCCTTGCCCGATGATACGGAAGAATCCCCATATCAAAATGACAAGGCAAGCAGACAACAAGCATCTCAGCAATCTTCTTATTTACCATGGGAATATGGTGCTTTTTCTCTCTTTCCTCTTTTCTCCTCTCTTTTTTTTATTTTTCTCTTTTTCTCTTTTTCTCAATCTCTATCTCTTTTTTTTATAAGAATAATACTTCATAGATGCTTGTTATGGTTACACTGCAGGTTTCCACCATGATAGCATGGATTAGACCGGTGGCCCAGGCGTTTCTCTAACACACATGCATAACTCCATGGACTTACAAGCTCCCCTTTCATTTCACACTGACGACATCCATAGACAAAATAACATGATATCAACTAGGTACAAAGTACCAGTGCAATGTTGAAAGCGTTCCCCCATGACAACATGGTTCTGCTAATTCACAACTCACAAAGCGCAAGCATATACGCAACATAGATGGGCACAATGATTCAAGTTTATTAAATGCAAGAAAGTAAAGTGTGCCATCAAGTTCGTGAGAGCTTTAATCACTAATTTTCACATAACAAGTTTAATTTGGAAGGTAGATAAAAACAAGAATTTACTTGGAATAGCAATAGTGCTAATAGGTAGGTACGGTGGACACAAATGGCATAGGTTTGGTTTAAGGATTGGATGCACGAGAAGAATTCCCTCTCAGTACAGGTTTTTGGCTAGCAAGGCTAGGTAGCAAGTAGAAGAGTTGAAGGAAACAAACAAACATACAAGTGATAAAACACAAACATGCAATCTTCCTTGGAAGTACAAAAGATCTTAACCAGAAAATACTAAACTTATGAGCAAATCAAGAAAGAAAGATGATGAAATTATATTTCTTTAAGAGTACTTCTATCTTTTTCATTCAACTCTCAAAAATAGTGCTGCTACTGACCGGGCCAAGTTTGCCAAAACCAACTAAATTAACTCAATGATCCCAAAGTGATACCAATACTAACAACAAGATCAATCATATAACCACGAATTGAAAACTAATATAAGCTATGCAAAAGAGTGAATGATAGAACTTCTCATTAATAATCCATAACGGCAACACACACCAAGGGATACACATCTAACGAGAGAGGGGACACTTCCATAATGCAAACCATACTACATAATAACTCCTCTATTCATGATATGACTCTACTAATAAGGTAAAAAGATAGAAGATAGTGATATGATACCGCGGCACTCCCCCAAGCTTGGAACACACCAGGGGATGCCAAACGTGATGACGAATTACTCCTTTGGTGGTGGTGGTAATATTTTCTTAGTTGACGTGAGGTAATCTTCCAGCATCTTGCGAAGCCTATTATTCTCCCATTGAAGCATGTCCACCTTCCTCTACAAGTCTCGGTACTTATCGCAGAACTTCTTAGTGACTCATAGGGCTTCCGTTGATGCAGGGAAAGAGACTAAAGGTACCAGCCCCTGCTTGGGGTCTTGGAGATTTTCCTCCATGGGCTCCTTCCCTTTATCCTTGGCGGACACCATTGTGCTTCTAAGCTTTCAAAGATAGTTTCTGGCAGAAACAGATCGAAACAAAAACACGGTAAAAACACGATATACGAACCTCGGGGGCTCCGGGGGATTATATATTACGAAGTTTCATAACAAGAGGAAGGTACTGGGTGAAAACGGGTCGGAGGCGAGTGCAGGGTGGCCTCAAGACTGTTGCTGCCGGTGGGCCCGTGCCACAGGGTGCTATGGGCCACCCTGGCTCCAGTTCCATCCCTTTTTCGCTTTGTAACTTTCCTTATTAACTGAAAACTGCAAAAATATAGTTGGATTGTATTTTCGTGGAACTTTTCTTACCAGAACTGTTACCTATTTGAAAACAGACTCTGCAAGTCTCTGAATTTGGTCCTCGTTGAATTTCTCCGGAGTTATAACTTAAAAAGCATCAACATCTTCATTGTAAGAATCTCCAGCAATATAGTGTTTGAGTCGCTGTCCATTCGCTACTTGTGTAGTATTATCTTTTAAAGAAGAAATTTTTATTGCTCCTGAACGATATAATTCTTCTATAATGAAAGGTCCTTCCCATTTTGACAGTAGCTTTCCTGCAAAAAATCTGAGACGAGACCTATACAATAGAGCTTTCTCACCCACATGAAATTTCCTCTTAAGTATTCGCTTGTCATGCCATCTTTTAACTTTTTCCTTAAAGAGCCTAGCATTTTCATAGGCTTCACTCCTCCATTCATCTAAAGAACTTAAGTCAAATAATCTTATCTCACCAGCGATCTTACAATCTCTATTTAGTTCTTTAACTGCCCAGTAAGCTTTGTGTTCTAATTCTAAGGGTAGGTGACAAGCTTTCCCATAAACCATTTTATAAGGAGACATCCCCATAGGATTTTTGTAAGCAGTTCTATAAGCCCATAAAGCATCATTCAACTTCTTAGCCCAGTGTTTTCCAGACCTATTAACAGTCTTTTGCAAGATGGATTTGATTTCTCTATTTGATAACTCTACTTGCCGGCTGTTTGGGGGTGATAGGCTGAAGCAATTCTATGATTAACATCATATTTAGCAAGGGTCTTTCTAAAACCACCATGAATGAAATGAGAACCCCCATCATTCATGAGATACCTAGGCACTCCAAACCTAGGAAAGATAACATCCTTAAGCATTTTTAGAGAGGTCTCCCCGTCTGCACTCTTTGTAGGAATGGCTTCTACCCACTTAGTAACATAATCAACGGCAACAAGAATATGAGTGTAACCTTTCGAAGGAGGGAAAGGACCCATAAAGTCGAATCCCTAGCAATCAAAAGGTTCAATAACTAGAGAGT
This sequence comes from Avena insularis, assembly GCA_023614405.1. Classification (NCBI taxonomy): domain Eukaryota; kingdom Viridiplantae; phylum Streptophyta; class Magnoliopsida; order Poales; family Poaceae; genus Avena; species Avena insularis. Next base: position 393,310,607 of record CM042690.1, on the reverse strand, counting down.
AGTTCATAGGCATTTCATTGCATCTAGAAATATTACCAACACGCTGACATTCATCACAAGATAAAACAAATTTTCTTGCATCTTTAAAAAGGGTAGGCCAGTAGAAACCTGATTTTAGCACCTTTTGTGCAGTTCTATCTCCTGCATGATGTCCTCCATAAGCACTACCATGACATTTACGCAATATCTCCTTTTGTTCATATTCTGGAACACATATTCACATAATACCATCCACTCCTTCTTTGTATAAGTGTGGGTCATCCCAAAAATAATGCCTCAAATCATAGAAGAACTTCCTTATTTGCCGAGCTGTAAAAGTTGGAGGCAAATACTTGGAGACAATAAAGTTAGCATAATCAGCGTACCAAGGGCTCCTCGCGAGCTTACCCCTATTGCAGCTAACTGTTTATTTGGGAAACTATCATTAACAGGCATAGGGTCAAAAGAGATGTTTTCCAATCGAGATAAATTATCAGCTACAGGGTTTTCAGCGCCCTTCCTATCTACTATATGTAGATCAAACTCTTGTAAAAGTAGCACCCATCTAATATGCCTAGACTTAGCATCTTTCTTCGTCATAAGATATTTAATAGCAGCATGATCAGTATGAATGGTGACTTTTGAGTCTACAATGTAGGGCCTAAACTTATCACAAGCAAAAACAATAGCTAGAAATTCCTTTTCAGTAGTGGCATAATTCCTTTGAGCAGCATCTAGAGTCTTACTAGCATAATGGATAACGTTTAACTTTTTATCGATATGTTGCCCAAGGACAGCATCTACAGCAAAATCACTAGCATCACACATTATTTCAAAGGGTAAACTCCAATCAGGTGGTTAAACAATAGGGGTTGTAGTTAAAGCCTTCTTAAGAGTTTCAAAAGCTTCCTTACAGTCATCATCAAAAACGAAGGGTACATCTTTTTGAAGAAGATTAGTAAGGGGTTTTGATATCCTAGAAAAGTCTTTAATAAACCTTCTATAGAAACCAGCATGACCAAGGATACTACGAATACCTTTGATGTCTCTTGGACATGGCATCTTCTCAATTGCCTCAACCTTAGCTCTATCAACTTCTATGCCTCTTTCAGAAACTTTATGCCCAAGAACAATCCCTTCATTAACCATGAAGTGGCATTTTTCCCAATTAAGAACAAGATTAGTTTCTTCACATCTCTGCAAAACTTTATCAAGGTTGTGCAGACAATTATCAAAAGAAGTTCCATAGACAGAAAAGTCATCCATGAACACTTCCACAATTTCCTCACAAAAACCATGAAAGATAGCAGACATGCACCTTTGAAAAGTAGCAGGAGCATTACATAAACCAAAAGGCATACGTCTATAAGCATAAGTTCCATAAGGGAAAGTAAAAGTAGTTTTTTCTTGATCTTGTTGTTTAATAGCAATTTGAGAGAAACCAGAATAACCATCAAGAAAACAAAAATGGGTCTTTTTAGACAACCTTTCCAACATTTGATCAATAAAAGGAAGCGGGTAATGATCTTTCTTAGTAACTTTATTGACTTTTCTAAAATCAATGCACATCCTATAGCCTACTACTATTCTTTGAGGAATAAGCTCATCATTATCATTAGGAACAACGGTAATACCTCCTTTTTTAGGAACACAATGAACAGGACTAACCCATTCACTGTCAGCAATAGGGTAAATAATACCAGCATCAAGGAGTTTCAATACCTCATTCCTTACCACTTCCTTCATCCTAGGATTTAAACGTCGTTGGTGCTCTACTACTGGCTTTGCATCTGGTTCTATGTTGATAGAATACTGACATATAGTAGGTGAAATCCCTTTTAAATCATCCAGAGTATAGCCCATAGCTCCTCGGTGTTTCCTCAAAACCTCCAATAACCTTTCTTCTTCCTTCCCTAAAAGTTTAGCGCTAATAATAATAGGATATATCTTTTTATCATTAATATAAGCATATTTAAGATCATTGGGGAGAGGTTTTAGATCGAAAACCGGATCCTTTTTAGGTGGCATCATGGTACCCAAGTCTTCTACAGGCAAGTTATGCTTAAGCATCTTAGGTTGATCACGGAGAATCCTGTCAATCTTATTCCTTTCTTCCATGAAGATTTCACTTTCATGATCTTCCATAAATTGCTGCAAAGCATTGTTAGGAGCAAGAGAAATAGAAGCGAGTTGTTCAACTCTAAAATCCTCATTATGGGTTTCCTCTTCACAAGGTTCTTTAGCAAATTTCGAAAAATTAAACTCATAAGATTCCCCATCAAACTTAGTCAAGATTTTCTCCCTCTTGCAATCAATAATAGCTCCACAAGTACTCAAGAAAGGTCTACCAAAAATGATAGGATAAGTTTTACTAGCGGCTGAACCAAGTACTAGAAAATCAGCAGGGTATTTAATCTTACCACAAAGAACTTCCATGTCTCGTACAATACCAATTGGAGAGATGGTCTCTCTATTAGCAAGGTGAATAACCACATCAATCTCTTCCAACTCGCAAGGACCGATTTCATGCATAATTTCTCTGTAAAGCTCATAAGGAATAGCACTGGAACTTGCACCAATATCACATAAACCATAATAGCAATGATCACCAATTCTAACAGAAAGCACATGAACACTAGCCTTTTTAGTTCTATTAGGATGTGAAACAATATTAGAAGCATCCTCACAAAAGACTATGTGACGAGGTTTCAACTCGTCAATGCCCATTGTTATGGACTTGGGTTTTGGAGAAGATGGGGATGCTGGAGATCGTGGCACGGTTAACAGACAAGCAACCAGGGGACACGGGATTTACCTGAGTTCAGTGCCCCGGAGGGAAAACCCTACTCGCTTGTTCGCTTTTATTGGCGAACCGAAAGTTACAGGGTGCGCAGATTCGATCTGGCGTGGAGGTGTGTATGTCGTAATCGCAGGGTGCAATCGTTGTTGGGTGTCTCCTCCTCGTTGGACCCTCCTAGCCTTTATATATGGGGAGGCTAGGTCTCGGGTACCGATACGAGTAGGTTACAAGTTGTATTGAAACTCTAGTCTTGTTCTTCAAGGATCCGGAGGTGTCATGGGCCTGGGCCACCGAAAATCTTCATGGCTGGCGATATTGGCCGTGGGCCTTCCTTGGGCTGGACCAGTATCTGAAGTTACGTGCAGTAGGGTATAACCATGTCGATAGCCTCGAGTGTTTAGTCGAATCGTAGATTCGGCCGAGGACTCTTCAATCCTTCGGTGTAACTCGTCTTTCAAGAGAATGTGTAGGGATTGTTGATGCGTGTGCGACTCACCCGACGGATCGAGGTCGCTTAATCGTCTTAGGACAAAACAACACGATCTTCTTCTTCAAGTGCGAGTCCCTCGACTCGAACCCGGAACATATGCTGGCGTAATTCGACTCAGGCCGCGGAGGACTTACAGGAGTGGAATTCCAGTGTTTTTAAATGATGTACCCAACGCGTCCGTCGGGATTTTTCATCGTACCTGCTGGTACGGATTCATACTAGCAGAGCGCAGTCAGGTGCGTTGCCAGGCCATCAGATGATATCTGTAGGTCTTATCTTTGCGTCGCAGACGCAGCATCCGAATGTTTATCACCGCGGAGGTGTTTCGGGTGGCCAAGGAGGATGTTACTCACTTAGCATTAATTGGGGCAGAGTTGCCGAAAAGTTTTTGCATGCGGATCCGGAAGATCGCAGTCGAAGATTTCATAGGGTGCGCGACCAGCGCTCCCTATGGGAGTAGCCCCCGAGTGTCTGTTCGAGTCGTAGACTCGAGCGGAGACTTTTAGTGCAAGCATTGCTCAGTTGTTTAGTCCGTAGGACTCGAAAATTTTCGGATGCTGAAATCCTTCCTCCCTATGGGAGTAGCCCCCGAGTCCGTAGTGGAGTCGTGGACTCGACGTAGGACTCGAAGCTCTTGTGTGTGAACGGCCATCGCCCAGCTTTGGAGTAGCCCCGAGTGTCTGGCGGAGTCAGAGACTCGCGCAGACTCGAGTCTTGTATCATGCAACGGTAGGAAAATCTCGCATGCATCGCTGACCCGAAGTACATCGGGTGCGCGACCAGCCTCCCGATAGGAGTAGCCCCAAGTATTTAGTCGAATCGTAGATTCAGTGAGTACTTTTACGTGGAGCCGGGTTATTGCTAGTATAGCTGTTGATGACGTCTCTTGACGATCAATGACCTCGCCGTCGCTGCGCCAGAGATGACTTGATCGACGATGCGTGGGTCCCACTTCCGACTTTGAATTGACCGTCACGCAGGGCGTGAGAGATGATTACGGCGTTTCTCGATTTCCGCGTAGTGGACGTCGTGGAACAACGGTTCGCTTTTGGTGTCGACACGACCAGATTCGCCGTTGGCGTTAGGGTCTTCTTGATGGACGGTCGGCGTCGCCTTTTGTTGTTATAATCCATGGTGAAAATCGTGGTTTGTTTTCACCGCACCAGTTCTTGCGCTTTATCGCCTCCTTGTGCTCGGCGATTCTTTTTGCGTCTGAGAGTTCCTTTCGCATTTCCTTTGTCTCCGCTGCTGGCAACGACACCACCGCCAGAAGCGCCATGGGGAAGCCAAAGAAGTCTTCGCTGCGGTGGGAACCAGCGCCGCGGAGGCAAGAAGGGCGCCGCCGCTCGTGTCACCGATGGTGGTGGCGGCGATCGAGACGCGGAGAGCGATCTCTTCAAGCTGCGAAGCGAGCTCGATTCCGCAGGACACGACGGCCGTGAGACTCCCGGTAGTGAGGTAATCCCCGCCCCCATCCGGGTATCGGGTTATGTTTGTCGCCTTCGCTTTGCGTGGGTTTGCGATTCTAGTCCATGACTTCCTTCGTGGATCGCTCTTTTCTATGGGGTTCAACTCCATCATCTGCCTCCCAACTCCCTTCTCCACATTGCGTGTTTTATCACGCTTGAAAGTGTTGGCTTGGCATTGAGCCGCACTTTGGCCTCTTCCTAAGCTGTATTCCGTGAGGAGGCACCGTTCGGATGGTGTGTATCCCATTGGGGGTTTCATCATCTCTCTTAGTCCCGATGTCCAATTCTTTTCCTTCTCCATGTCCGAATCTGTCCAGTACTGGCGGAGGAAATGGTTTTACATCCGTGACTCCGTGCTGCCTGGGCAAGATTTTGGTCTCGTTCCTTTTGACCCTCCCGATTAATTGTGAAGAAGAGGTCCTGAAAATCAGATCTTAGACGGTGAGGTGGCGAGATAGAGGCCTTGTACCGTCGGGTGGAGGAGCTCCAATTGATTCTGAGAAGGAGGTGAACGTGTCGACATTATCCGGTGTTTCTTGGCGTCGGTGCACGGCCTGCAAGGGCGCATCCGATGTTCCTCAGACTGGGCGCCGTGATCCGACGAGGGTTTCGAGTGAGAAGGTCTCCGAGGTGGACCTTGACAAGGATCTTCGCGCGCTGTTGAAGTTCAAGGCTGACGAAAAAATCCCGGGGAAGTCGCTGACTCCTCCCTTTTCGTCGACGTTGGCCGTGCCAAAGGTGTAGATTTGCGCACGTGGTGCTTCCCTTATGTTTTTGTCAGTTGTGTACTTGTGTCCTTTGTTTGCTAACAAAGTTTCTTCTCATCTTGTAGAGCTTCAAAGTGCCAGGCATGGCACCACCATTGCCCGAAAGGTATCCGAATGCCCCGGATAATGAAGTGGTGGATTCCGTGTCCGAGCTTCCTTCGGCGCGATCTCCGGCGGAGGATGCCGACGAATCGAGTGAAGACCATTCGAGTAAGCGATCACGGAGCTCGAGCGAGTCTTCGGATGCCTCGACTCCTCCGACTCCCAGGAATCCTCGGGGTCTTGAGCGTCATGATGATGTTCAGGGGGGTTCGTCTTCTCCTATTCCTGCCGTTCCTGTGCGAGCTGTTGCTCCGCACCCGCCAGCAAAGCGGAAGAAGGAAGAGAAGAAGGAGGAGAAGAAGGAGGAGAAGAGGGCCCGGAGGGCTTCTCCTATCTTTGACCTGAGCGCGTTGGGCTCGTAAGTGTGCTTGTTGCCACTGTTGTCTTTTGCTCACTTGTTATTTTTGCGCCTGTGTTGATTGGTTCGTATGTAGGCAATCCTCCGACGGCTCTAGTGATGGAGCGCGCGAGATGATGGGGGAGTCGAACATTGCGTCGCCGCCTCCGCAGACGGTGGCGACGTCGGGTGGTGCTGCACCAGTTCCTCTTGTGCAGGAGAGGCTGGTGGTTGCGCCTCAGAATTTCGCAGGCGGGCCTGCGGGTTCGCCTTCAGAGCACGTAAGTTTTTCTGCTTCATGTCACGGGGAGCCCCAGGCCTTCGTGTGCTGATGTTGTGTTTGCTTCTTTGTTTTGGGTGGAGCCCCCAAGTCATGCTCTTACTGCTATTGCTTTTTCCTGCAGCCTTGTGTCCGAGAGGCCAAGCGGCTGGTGGAGGAGCACCTGACGCTGGAGGTGAAACTGCAGCAGCTGCAAGGTATTCGTCTGCCTTGTAGTACTTTTTTGTTTATCCTTGTCCTGTTTGTTGACACTGGCTTGTTGTGAATGCAGAGGAGCATAATGACTCTCTTCGTGAGGTTGATGCTCTGAAGAAGAGCCTTGGCCAATTGGTGCAGAAGCTGCCGCTGAGGCGAAAGAGCGCCTTGAGCTGAGCCATCAAAGGCAAAGCGAAGAGCGTCTGCAGCAGGAAGCCGCAGTCGTGAGGTAGGAGAAGGAGAAGCTCATGGCTGCTGCCAAGGCTATTTCGGGTGAGTACTAGCTTTTGTACTTGCTTCTTTTTCTTCGGGTCCTCTTCTATGTTGCTATTCTTCATGTTTTCTTCTGTTTTGTCTCGGATGCCGCAGGCATCGAGTTTGACCGTGGTGCTCTGGAGCACGGGAGTGCTCTGGATGATGCCACTGTGGCGGTCGAAGACCGCTGTAGCACCGTCGTCAACTCCCTTGCCAAGGCAAAGGAGGTCCTTGGTCGCTTCTACCAGGAGCTCTTCCCGAAGGGCGCAACCCTTGAAGATGTGGGTGCTCTGGCAGAGGCTCTGCGACAAAGCGCTGCATAAGTGCAAGCAGAAGGGCATCGGCGCGTCCGTCGGGCTGGTGATGGCCATGGCGGCTGGGGCGGAGCTGGACTTGCCCCAGATCACTTCTCGGATGCCGACGGCTGCGGATGGATCAGAGGTAGCCTTCGCTGCTTACTCCGCTTGCTGCAGACGATATGGGCCCAAGCTCATTGACTTGTTGTCTGAGTACGCGCTGCGGCAGCAGGGCGAGGCCAAAGCTAGGCCCGCTCGAGGCGACTCGGTGTCCTACGCCTTAGGCATAGGAGATGTAGGGTAGTATGTAGTTTACTTTTGCTGTAAATATCTTTTGTAGCACCATTCTTGAGCCACGCAGTGGCCTTATTTAATGAATTCCTCCGAGTTGGGCTTTATCTTTGGCTGAGTGTCTGTGTGCCTTCTTTTTCTTCTGCTTTAGGTTCCTTCGGGTGTTGACCCAGTTGGTACTTCATCCGAAAGGCCCTTGCAAGCATCGTTGGATGATTCCTCGCAGCTCGCTTTTCTGCGGGATCGCGTGCGCAGCTTGGAGAGGGATTTGCTTGGGCTACGCGGTCGTGCTGACGTTTGGAAGTCCAAAGCAGACCGTAGTGCAGCCAGAGAGGAATACTTGATGGCGAAGCTGGGTCGGCTGTCCGAGCAGCTGCAGTGTAAGTTGATCCTTCTTTCGGGCCGTAGCTTAGTTCTTCGGGTGAGCCTGCTGGCCTTACTCTTGTTCTGTGCTGTTGTCGCAGGTGCGAATCTCGCTCCGAAGGAAGAAAAGGAGCGCATTGTTGTTCGAGTCAATTGTTTGTCTCAGCAGGACATGGAAGCCGGTGGCTTCTTTTGGGTGGATCGCGATCGTGCCATGGTTCTGGCGACGGTGCAGGATCGCGTCTTCCAGGTTTCGCGGGTGCTCCGTCAGGTGCAGACATCGCTGTCCTCGGTGTTACACGTCATGTTTCCGTTGGATGGCGCGCCGACGACCCTTGTAGGACTTCTGGCGAAGTTTCGGAGTGCCAGCAATGTCAAGGAGCTGGTGCGGCAGCAGCTTGTCGCAGGGGTGAAGGCTGCCTTGTCTCTTGTGAGGGTGCATCGCCCTGATGTAGATTTGGCTGGCGATCGGGCCACCTCCTCGCCAGATGGTGGCGAGTGGAATATGTGTCCGCATTACGCTGTAGAAGGCAAGATGTCAACAGATTGTAGATTTGTTTGAGCAGCGTGCTCAGGCTATTCTGCAGAATAGGTAGAACCTGAAAATAAACAGATAGATGTAAAATTTGTATATTGCGGCTGGGCGTGTATGTGCCCTTTGTTGTAAAGGTTTGCTTGTTAGCGAGCACGCAGTGCTTTGATTTAGTACATGCCCTTTTCGTTAGCCTGACGTGGTCAGCTACTCAGGTGTACATGTGTTGTCCTCAGTCGATGAAATCGTGAGGTGGGGGGAGCCCCCGAGTGCGTTAGTAGCATGTAACAAAGTTGCAGAGAAATAGTCAACCGAAGGTTGGGAGCGAGACACTTAGCTTTATTTGTAGCGTAATGGAGGAGGTACATGGTTCGGCTGAGTAGCCTTGGCCGTAAGCCTTATTGAAAGTAAAAGGGGTACATTGCCCATTGCTATGGGTAGAACCGTCGCAGGTGCGAGATGTTCCATGGGTTGGAGTATGCGACTCCAGACTCCACGTGCTTGAGGCGATAGGCGCCACCTGGGATGACTTCGGTGATGACATAGGGTCCTTCCCATGGCGAATCGAGTTTGTTCGGTCGCTTTTGCTTGAGTCGCAAGACGAGGTCTCCTTCGACGAAGGACGCAGCCGCGGCTGTGATAGTTGCGGAGACTTTGCTGGTACACCGCGGATCTAGCTGCTGCTATATCCCGTGCTTCGTCGAGTGTGTCGACGACGTCTTCGAGTGCAACCGTGGATTCGGCCTCGCTGTAAGCGACGACTCGTGGAGCCTTGTGACGTACTTCGGCTGGTAGCACAGCCTCAGCTCCGTGTACCATGAAGAACGGTGTGTAGCCGGTGGAGCTGTTTGGCATAGTTCGTAAGCTCCACAGTGATGACGGTAGCTCTTTCGTCCGGGGCTTGCCGCCTTTGTGCTCGAGTGAGCTCATGAGGCGCTTTCTTGATGCCAGCGCCGATTAGGCCGTTGGCCTTTTCCACTTGCCCGCTTGTTTGCGGGTGCGCCATCGAGGCGTCGTGATATTGATCCGAGGCCTTCGCAGAAGTCACGGAATTCTTCGGAGATGAAGTTTGATCCGTTATCGGTGATGATGCTGGCGTACGCGCGAACCTGTAGACTATGGATTCAAGAACTTGACGGGCGGTTTTGCCCTTACGGTTGGTGATCGGCATGGCCTCAATCCACTTGGTGAATTTGTCGATTGCGACCAAGAGGAAGACGTGTCCTCCTTCGAGGATTTTGGCGGTTTGCGATCATGTCAAGGCTCCATTGAGCAAAAGGCCAAGCTATGGGTATGGGTCGGAGTTCGGACCCAAAGTGCGTGCGGTTTGTCGGCGAACCGTTGGCACCCGTTGCATCTTCGGACGATGTCCTTTATGCCGCTCATGGCCGTTGCCAATAGAATCCTGCTCGTAGAGCTTTGGCGACAAGGAGCTACTGCGCGTGGTGGCCGCAGATGCCTCGTGGATATCTTGGAGTATGGTCTTGCCATCGCTGATGGTGACGCACCGTTGTAGGACGCCTGTAATGCTGCATTTGTACAGTTCACCGTTGATGATGGTGAAGGCTTTTGACCGACGAGATATGCGCCGCATCCGCCGGGTTGTCCGTAAGTTTCGCTTAGCGTGAACCGGAGGTATGGACGTGTCTGTGTTTCTTCGACCGCCATGACCTGCATCAGGTTGACCATGGCGACTTCGGTATCCAACTTTTCGGTCCTTCTTGACCTTCGGTAGCGTAGCCCCCAAGTGTTCGCTTCTTCGGGTGATCCTTGGGGAATTTCCGCTGATGGATGGCACCACAGATCTGTTCGAGGAACACACCGGTGGTACTTTTGCACAAGTGGAGCCGATGTTGGCGAAGTCTATCGGCCTCCTCGTTGCTCTCTCTTCCGACGTGCGAAGTTCGCAGTCAATTCTCCTTCGAAAAGGCGTTGTATGGTGCGCGATACGCGATCATGTTTTCGGCGTGTCGTCGCAGACTCATTCATCGTCTCTGGACGACAAGGTTGGAGTCACCGTAGATGACCAGCGCTGGCGCCGCATATTTTGCCATCCGCATGCCATGGATGAGGGCCTCAGATTCGCCTCGTTGTTGAGGCTCTGAATTTCATCCAAGGACGATTTCATCTTGTCACCTTGCGGGAGGTCAAGATGACTCCTGCCCTCGCCCGCTTCGCTTGGAGCCGCTAAAATGCATTGTCCAGGATTGCGACATGGCTGGGTGTCGTGCAGCTGCAGCTCCATCCAAGGCACCAGAAGTCCGGAAGGACTTGAGATTTGATGCGTGTCGCTTCGTAGATGATGTCCAGTGGTGATAGTTCGATGCCCCACGCGCCCCGTGGGCCTCCGGATTGTTCAGATGCTGTTTAGGGTGCTCGCTGGCGACCATCACCGATGCTCCCGGAAGTAGTGGCTTAGTTGTCGAGCCGTCATGAACACGCCAGTAGGCTGGTAAAAGTGCGGTACCGCTGTTTTGTTGGAGTGAGAACTCGCTGAGGTAGTAATTGGGCGTTGTACCCCATGGGTCTTGCCTTCTTCGGTCGTTCGACCACGAGTATCTTGCCGACCACCTGGTGTGTGGCTGCTATGTACAACAGGGGCTCGCGCTTTTTGGCGTGACCAAACGGGCGGTGGAGAGGAGCCGCTTGAGGTTTTCAATGCGTCGTTGGCTTCGTGTCCATCGAACTTGTCTCCGGCGCAGCAGTTGGTAAAATGGTAGGGCCTTCTCGCCCATGCGGCCGATGAACCGCTTAGTGCCGCTACTCGCCTATGAGCTGAACGCCTTTGAGGTTTTTCGCTTCTCCATTGTCATGATAGCTTTGATTTTCTTCGGTTCGCCGATCCCTCCTTGAGAGATGAAGTATCCGAGCAGCTGACCTGAGGGGACGCCGAAGGCGCACTTTTCTGGATTGAGCTTGATCCTGTAGCGATCAAGGTTGTCGAACGTCTCACGGAGATCGTCGATAAGTGTTCTTGCCTCCTTGTTTTTGATGACTATGTCGTCGACATAGACTTGGACGTTGCGACCGATCTGGTCCTTGAGGCAGGCCTGCATGCATCGCTGGTACGTGGCACCCGCGTTCTTTAGCCCGAAGGGCATTGTGTTGTAGCAGTATACTCCAAACGGTGTGATGAACGCCGTTTTCTCTTGATCTTCGACCTTGAGTCGAATCTGGTTATAGCCTGAGTAGGCGTCGAGGAAGGAGAGTTTCTCACAACTCGCAATAATCGATGATCTGGTCGATCCGAGGGAGAGGGAAGTGGTCCTTAGGGCAGTGTTTGTTCAGTGACATGAAGTCTACGCACATCCGCAGGATGTCCATGTCCTTCTTCGGGACCATCACTGTGTTTGTCAGCCACTCGCTTTCCTTGATTTCCCGGATGAAATCTGCTGCGAGTAATTTGTTGATCTTTTTGCCGATAGCTTCGGCTCGGGTCTGGCGCCTCTTGGATGGACTGTTGATCGGCTTGGTGTCTGGGAAGACATTGAGTGCGTGCTCGGCGAATTCCCTGGGAACTCCTGGCATGTCCGCAGGACACCAGGCGAAGATTTCCCAGTGCTCACAGAGGAATTCAACGAGCGCGCTTTCCTATGCGGTGTTGAGGTCGTTGGTGATTAGCGCCGTCTTGGAGGCATCCGTTGGATGGACCTGTACTTTTTTGGTGTTGATGGTGGAGTCGAAAGACATATCAGGTGCGTTCTGCTTGGGTATTGCCGCCATGGAGCCTTACAAGCTCGTCTTGCATGCCAAGGACTGGGAGATTTTGTTGAAATCCTCGCCGCATTGGTCCGATCGGGTGAAGCTCCGTGGACTATGATGATGCCCTTGGTCCCGCATCTTGAGTAGTAGGTATGCGTGGTGGGATGGCCAGAACCTTGCGAATGCTATCGTCCCAGATGGTGTGGTATTGCGACGGCCACCCACCACTTCAATTCTAGGCGCTCCGCCGAAAGTTGTCCGGTGTCCCGAAGATGACGTCGAGCCCTATTTTGCCCAGGGAGAAGATGCCCTTCCCTGGGACAATGCCGTGGAACGTTGTGTCTGATTGTTCCAGGCTGCATTGCAGGATCCGCATAGCTGCTAGAGTGCTTGCGAATATTAGGTTGATGCTGCTGCCGCCGTCCATGAAGATGCGACTCATCTCGAAGCCTCCGATCTGCGCCTCCAGCACCAGGGCAACATGACCTGGGCGAGGGATCTGGCAAGGGTGATCCGCGCGGGTGAATGTGATGCAGGACTCCGATCCGCTGAGGTACTCGTGGATTGCAGGCGGAGTTGTCATGCCATGTTGATTTGTCTGGTGATTTTCTTCTGCACCCTGTTTGTGGGACGTCCCTTCTGTATCATATTGAGTGCTCCTTTTGGTGGGGGGTAAGCGACCCCGGCGTTGTTTTGCGCTGGTGCGACTGGTGGATGTGGGCCTCTAATAGGCGGCGGTGGAGGAGCTCTGTGTGCTATTTCGCCTGGCGCAAGTGCGTTTCCGAACGCAAGAATTGGAGCTTGTTGCCTCATCTGTACCATGCTTTCGCTGAGTTTCTAGAACTCGCGGCAGTCCTTGAGCATGTGGCTAGCTTTCTTTTTGACATCTTGTTTGTCGATGTAGAAGTGGATGGTGCATGGACCCGAAAGTTTGTCGAGTGCTGAAGGTCCATTGTCGCGGTCGCGGTGTTGCCACGACTGCGTTGGTCGTCCGTTGTCGCGGAAGTTTCCGCTGCGATATCCTCCGGCCGCCGCTTGTTGTCGTTACGGGCGGTCGGCGTAGCTGCGACCATGTCGGGTCCGTCGCGTCCTCGTAGACGCGCTGTCTCCTCTTCTCTGCGCGTTTCGCGTCTTCGGCCGTAGTCGTCTTCTTCATCTGATTGCGCCCGCTGGATGCAATCTTCGCCATCTGCCCAACTGTTGGCGATTTCCATGAGCTGGTCGAGTGTCTTGGGCTTTACGCGTCCAAGTTTCTCCTTGAAGTCTGGGCGTTTGACGTCGTCCCTGAAGGCGTCGATGGCCCGCTCTTCGGAGATGTGTGCTGCGGAGTTCTTGGTCGTAGACCAGCGTAGTATGTACGAGCGAATAGATTCACCTGTTCTCTGAGTGCAGGCTCGCAGCTCTTCGATTGAGGCGGGCCTTTTGCTGGTGCCTTTGAAGTTTCGGATGAAGCTATAAGCGAGCTCCTCCCAGCTTCGGATGGATCCTGATGATAGGCTGTTGAGCCAGACCCGCGCCGCGCCTGTCAGCTGCAGCTGAAGGCATTGCATGGCGGTTTCTTTGTTGCCTCCGTGAAGCTTGACGGATGACAGATGGTCGCTGAGCCAGGACTTTGGATCTTGCGTGCCGTTGAACTTCGGAGTATCCGAAGGAAGCTTAAAGTTGCGTGGCATCTGTGTTCGCCGGACGGATCTGCTGAAGCATCGAGCCCCGCAGAGTTCTCCTTCGTCTTCATCCATCTCAGATTCGGATGAGCATGCGCGTTTGGCGCGTGCTTTGTCGATCTTGTGCTGTGTAAGCTTGTCTCTGGCGTCGTAGTCGTGTTTGTGGCGGTGCGAGCTCTTCTTCCTTCGAGGAAGGTCGTGTTCTTCTTCATCTTCGGATGAGGGAGTGGGGCTCCGGTCGCGCCTGGCCGGAGCTTTCTTCTTTGGCTCCGTAGGAGCATCTTCGTGGAGCGCAGCTCCGATTAGTACTAGTCCGGTGAGTGCGGACCTATGCATGGCTCTTTTCGGGTCCCCCTCCGGAGGTGGGTGAGCCGCAAGATACGCGATGTGGGCGCCATGATCGCGGCTTGTGGCGTCTTCGGGGTGATGTTGCCGTCGGCGTCCATATCCATGAACGATGTGTGGAGGGTTCGGGTCATGTCACGCCGCTCCTTCGGGTCCATGTTTTCCACCCGAGAGTGGTGCTTGTTTCCCTGATTTCTGTTTGTGCTGGAGCTGGGTCCCATGGCGGAGAGCGGACTCGTGAGGCTGCTTTCTTGCGTTTATCGGCGTCTCCGCATCTTGACTTGCTTCTTGTGCTCCTCGATGAGGAGGTAGTGGTATGCCATCAGGTCACGGGGAGTCCAGAGGTAGGACTATTTCGCGACTGCGCTGGCGTGCTTCGCCCATCCTTCTTTGATAAGTTGGATGAGGTGGCCCTGTTTTCCCTGCGTTTCCGCCCCGGGTTGGGGTTGGGCGGAGGTTAGGCGTGTCTTCGTCGGTTTGGATGATTGCGCGCGCATGGATAGCGCCGAGATTGGTTATCGCTGTTGCAGCTTTCGGATTCGAACCGTAGGTCCCTTCATCCGAAGGTGGATCGCCAGATCGGAGTTGCAGCAGCTGCTGTAGAACTCATCTGTTGATGGTGACGGCGTAGCACGGGGTGTGGAGCCCACGGCGGCCTGATCGGGCACGGGCATCCGCCGGGAGGCGGAGGTGCTTTGTCCCACCCGGAAGCGAAGTCCGAACAGAATTTCGAGTCCGCCGCCACGGGCTCGAAATCCTTCATGGTGGCCGAGTGGGCGGTGAAGTCGAAAGCGCCGAAGAGGAGGTGATTCTCCGTCGCCGAGGAGTTGTAGATCGATCGGGTCGGAACCGTCACGATCGCACAATCAGCAGCCCCAATCCCCACGGACGGCGCCAATTGACGAGGTTTCAACTCGTCAATGCCCATTGTTATGGACTTGGGTTTTGGAGAAGATGGGGATGCTGGAGATCGTGGCACGGTTAACAGACAAGCAACCAGGGGACACGGATTTACCCAGGTTCAGCCCCGAGGGAAAACCCTACTCACGCTTGTTCCGCTTTTATTGCGGAACCGAAGTTCAGGTGCGCAGATTCGATCTGGCGTGGAGGTGTGTATGTCGTGCAATCGTTGTTGGGTGTCTCCTCCTCGTTGGACCCTCCTAGCCTTTATATATGGGGAGGCTAGGTCTCGGTACCGATCTGGTAGGTTACAAGTTGTATTGAAACTCTAGTCTTGTTCTTCAAGGATCCGGAGGCGTCATGGGCCTGGGCCACCCGAAAATCTTCATGGGCTGGCGTATATTGGCCGTGGGACTTCCTTGGGCTGGACCAGGTATATTGAAGTTACGTACCCGTAGGGTATAACCATGTCACTATGTGCTCATCTGCTATGCTTTTAGTGACAAGGTCTTTCACAATTGCTACCACGGGTTCAATGTTTATTTGTTCATCAGGTTTTACAGTTCTCTTTTCACTTTTGGTGATTACATTAGTTATCATAGGATGGTCCTTTACCTTTTCTGGGAAGGGAATCTTCTCGATATAAGGTTCGGGTAAGATGGGATCAATAATGCAATACTCAGCACTCCCAATAGGAACATAGTCAACAATATCTTTGTAAGGTGCATGGTATTTATTCCATCCCCTTTTTGGAATTTCGATATAGGAAGCAAAAGCTCTAAAGCAATTCGTAATAACTTGCAAATCAAGACCATAAACATTACTAATATTTTGAAAGTCATCAGTTCCCATAAAAGATTCAATGCATTTATAATCATAATTTATACCTGACTTTCTACCTTTGTCATTCTCCCATGCTTCAGCATTATCTTGAATACGGTCCAAAAGATCCCATTTAGCTTCTTCTTCTATGTGAGTGAATGATCCAGCACAAGAAGCATCCAATAAATCCTTGTCATGTAGAGGGAGCCTTGCATATAAGTTATTGATAATAATATTGTTGGGGAGCTCATGAATGGGACATTTGAGCATTAGTAACTTCAATCTCCCCCAAGCTTGAGCTGTACTCTCTCCATCGAGAGGCCAAAAGTTGTATATTTGATTCGATCTTTATGAATCTCACTAGGAGGATAAAACTTTGAATAAAAGAGAGGCACTATTTCCTCCCATTCCAGAGCTTGACCATTCTTCAGCAGCTTATACCATTCCTCAGCTCTTCCTTTCAGTGATAATGAGAATAACTTCTTAACTTGATCTGTAGTAATACCTGCACACTTGAACAACCCGCATAATTCGTGTATAAAGAGTAAATGATCACCGGATGGAGTTCCATCCCCAACATAGTAGTTATCCATAACACGATCAATAATTCTTGTAGGTATTTTGAAAACATCATTCTCAGCAGATGGTGGCTTATCTACTACCTTAGCAGTGGTAGTAGCATTACCAAATAAGAAACTCAGCGAATTATCCATAACGAAAATAAAGCAACTAATAAAAGTAAACAATACTCACAGTAGAAGTTTCCTTTACCAGTTCCACTCTCCAATAGCGCTTCACTCCCACAGCGGCACGAAAATAGTCTTGATGACCCACAAGTATAGGGGTGTATCGCAGTATTTTCGATAAGTAAGAGTGTCGAACCCAACGAGGAGCGAAGGTGTGGCTAGTGGTATGGATCAGAATTCTCGCAAATACTAGCAAACGGATTTTAGGGTTTTCGAAAGCAAGTAAACAAAGTACGAGTAAATAAAAGATGAGGAATAAATGCAGCAAGTGGCCCAATCTTTATGCAGCAAAGGACAAGCGGTTGTATTACTTAAGATGACCAAACATTCTCGAGGACACATGGGAAGATCCAAGTGCTTTCTCTTCATATAGTTGATTAATCTTCTTTAGCTTGCTAAGTGTTGTGTGGGTGAACCTGTGCTAATGTACCGACCTTCCTAGGACTAATACATACTTGTGATTATACCCCTTGCAAACATTCGTAAGTACAAGAAAGTAATTAAGGTAGAAACCTAACCACAACTTTAAACTCTAAGACCCTTACGTCCCTTGTGCAATGGTTTCCTAACGGGGGTTCAGGTACGTCACTCCGGCAACCCCTATGATTAGTAGCCAAATACACAATGCATTCCCCTAGGCCCATATAGGTGAAGTGTCATGTAGTCGATGTTCACATGACACCACTAGAAGAAGTACACCACAACTTAAATAACAAACTATTGAATCTTTCTCAACACAACTCCACTACTAACAACATGACTTCTCCCATGTCCTCAAGAACAAAACGAACTACGCACAAGACATCATATTAATCATGATCAGAGATGGAATAATGATGTATAACAATCTTAACATAAACAATAATTCAATGGTTCACTCAATAGCATCAACTACAAAGAGTAATCAACACCGGGAAAGTTTCCTCTATGAACTATGCAAGATTCAACGCAATTGTTACAGCAATATGGAGATGGTGATGAGGGTGCTGATGGTGATGATTATGATGATGATGATCCCGATGAAGTCCAGCTTGATGGTGGTGTTGATGGCGATGATCTCCCCTCTCGGCAGGAATTCCCGTGAAATGTCTCACGGAGAGATCTTCTCTCTCGGTGTTTTCCGCCGCAGAGGCGGCGGAATCTTCGTGGTCGCCCCGAGTCTTAGGGTTTTGGGGGATAATATACGCCAGAGGAGAGAGCTGGAGTGGGCAGTGGTGGCCACACCACTGGCCTTGACCTAGGCTGCGCCAAGGCCAGGTGGTGTGGGTCCCCTGTGGTCCATCTCCACTCCGTCTTCTGGCATCCTTAGTCTTCTGGAAAAATAGGATTTTCCGTATATTTTCCCGGATTTTCTGATTTTCGCGAATTTTGCCTCCAAACAGCACCTTTTCCATCAGATTCCTGACTGCAGTGGTCCATGCTCCAAAAGTCATCAACCATGCAAAAACAGATGAAATAACATAAGTATCACCTCTCAATACGAAATATATCAATGAATAACAGTTAATTATGACATAGAATAGTGATGCAAAATGGACGTATCACACCTCCGCTAGTAGATATTGCTCTTAGGCGGTGGCCTTCTCCGCCCTCGACTTCCATACATCCGCGTTACCGCAGAGGATGGGCAGTTCACGTTCCAGCTGCATAACGCGATCGCGCAGTAGCGAAAGCAGGGACAACTCATCCACCCTTGAGTGCGACTGCGCTAAGGTATCACTAGCGGATGGCGGATCCCGAGGCTCACTCGAAGGACCACTCGATGTACCTATCACAAGTCAAGCAAGAGAAATTAAGGGACCAAACAACACATGGACAAAAACTCAAGTGCATCCAAACGTAGCAAAAGTATTCACAAAGACACTCAGCCAGCAGCACGTTTTCAACAAAAGGAGTCGAGCTATCAACTATTACAAATATAACTACTAAGGAGCATCCTGCTTCTTCGACTTGGACTTTGGTTTCGGGGGCCTCATCGAGTCTGTGGCAGTATCAGACGCCACAGACTTCCCGCCGTCCCCTGACGCCGCAGCCTTCGCTGCCTTCTTAGCTCGCTGCAACTCCTTAGAGTACTTGGCGACTGTGTTGATGAGCTGAGGCCCGTACTTGCCACAGGCAGTTGCAAAAGGAGCAAACACTACATGTTGACCATCTGCGCTGACATGCATCACCTTGGAGACCGCAGCGGGATCCACCTACACGCCATGGGCTTGAACCATCACGAGTGACATGGAAGCGCCAGCCGCACGAAGCGGGTTCTTGAAGCCCATAGGAATACCTCCAGCAAGGGACTCCACCAGGTCATCCACGTTCTCGATCAGCTCAGCTTTGGGCGCCAGCTCCTCGCGGATGCGACTGAGTACACCCTTAGCTTTGGTCAGTGTTCCCTGAATGGAAGCGCTATGGTCTTCGACTGCCGTGACGGTGCCTGCCAAAGCATCATCGCGACGAAGTTCCTAGGCGTCGAAGCTCAGACTACCAGCATCTGCACAGAGCAAAGTGTTAGCAAAAAGTCAGCACAATAACAAAGTCGAAATAAAGGAAACAACGGAAATCTAGACGAAAGAATACCTGAAAGAGCCTTGGCAATCGAGAAGAGCTGTTCTTCGAACAACTTCTCCCTACCAGCGATGGAGGCGCGCAAATCCTCTTCGCGTTTCCGCGATTCATCAAGCGCAGTGACTGCCTCACCGCGACTCTTCACCGCTGCGGCGAGCGTCTTTTCAAGGGAAGCGGCTTCGTGAAGAAGCACGTTATGCTCAGCTGCAAAACACACAAGATGGACCGTCAGTCGAGTATATAAAAATATCACAAGGATGAAGAAGAAGAAGCAAAAAACACTAACTTTCAACCACACGATGGCGATTGTCCATCAATGCATGTTGGCGGCCCATTGCAAGTACTTGCTCCGCCAGACGAGCAGCTTACTTCACAATAAGCTGTAACAGGAGAAAAACAAAAGGATCAGAAGATAGCATGGATGACTAATTCGACTGCAAGTAAAAGCAACATCACACATACGTGCTCCTCTAGAGACTCCGAAGTCGATTGCTGCGCAATCGTCCGGACAACCATCTGGTGCTCCACAGCGTGTGGAGAACTTGATGAATTTTGCCCGGAGTGGGCCGCCAATGGAGGAGAAGGAGTTCGTTCAGCCACTTCCTTGGCCTTGGAGTCCGTGACTCCAGATTCCTTCAAAAATTGCACGTCGCCAGAAGATGACGATGCCGGTTGACTACGGAACAAAACCAACATCAGGAAATGCAACGCCAAAAAGAACCAAGATGAGAATTGTATACTTACCAGTCAAACTTATCAAAATCGAAGGTTTGTTCCTCCGAATCCGATGACTCCTTCGGCAGTCACATCTTCTTGCGGGCAGATGGCACCATGGAACTCACAGGAATAGCAGGAATTGGTGACTCCGCACCAATAGCTGGGCCTCCTGGAGTTGAAGGAGACAACGCATCCGAATCTTTGCTGCGTGAACGCTTGTGAGTGTCCGGACTGCTGGACTCGGGGGCTTCCTCCTCCTCTTCAAATGGTACGGTCGATTCCGACTCGTCCGCTTCATCTACTTCGTGAGGAATAACCCCCTCAGGAAGAGGGGGCAAACTGGGAGACACCTTCCAATCCTGTATACAAAAAACAAGTCAACACACGTCAAGAAAATGAAGCACTCGACAAATAAAGCAACTTCGTAGCACAACTATACCTCAGGAGGAAGATTAGAAGCATCGAATCGAGGTACGACTGGTTCACTGGGGAGTACATCCTTGGCAGTGTACTTGGTCAGCAGTCGCACCCTCTTATCTACTTCACTCGCGAAAATGCCATCGGCAGATACGCGAGTGACATCGTCCGCACCAGCCCATTGGAACATAGGGTGGATTCTGGCCTGCAGGGGCTGGATGCGACGGCGCAACCATGTGCGAATGAGGGTGCAACCTCCCTCTTCTTTACCCATGCGACTCTCGAGGTCGCAGACACGCTCGTACAGCACATCTGTCTCCTCAGACTCGCCGGGCATCACCATGTTCTTCCAAGAACGCCTCCTCCTGCACGGCGTCGTGGGATCAAAAGGCGCGAGCCCGAAGTGTTCTATGTTGGCCTTCTGGTCGCGGATGTAGAACCACTTGTCCCTCCACCCTTGGACGGACGCCATGAGCTTGATATCGAAGTATGTGACAGAGGAGTCGACATGGATCCCGCAGCCTCCTACGTCGTAGACTACGGAGCCAGATGTTGACTGACGCTTTAGCTTGAAAAGCCGTTTGAAGAGACCAAAGTGTGGCTCGACTCCGAGCCAGCACTCACAAAGTGTAATATAGCAGGCGATGTGGAGAATAGAGTTGGGGGACAGCTGATGCAGCTAGAGCCCATAGAAACAAAGGAGGCCCCTGAAGAAAGGATGTAGGGGCAAAGACAGACCACGGATGATGAACGCTAGGAACATCACCCGAAAACCAGCAGGAGGACAAGGAGTTACCTCGCCACCTGGCACTCGCAATTCACCAACCACGGGAGATAGAACTCCATCCTGACGAAGAAGATAGAGCTCAGACGATTTGATGATGAACGCGTGCCACACGCCATTGGTGACGCGGGTGCCCGCGCCCTTCTTCTTCCCGGCGACGGCGGTGCTGGTGCCTGCAATGGTGGAGCCGCCCTTCTTCTTGGCAGCAGCAATGGTGGCGGCGGACTCAGTGGCAGAACCTCCCTTGTTCTTCCCCATCTTGGGGTGGCGATGCGAGCAGAGAAAATAACTTGGAAACACACGGAGTTGGTCTAGCGCCGCGAACGGGACAAAACTCTAGGAGGCAGAGAGCAGAAGCAATGGCGATGGAGGCACAAAGTAGAGAAAGAGCAGATGGGAAATTACCGCAGCTGCGCTGCTACTTAACCCCCTGGCAGATGCAAACCAACGGCCAGCAGAAACCCTATGGGACGCGTGGCGCACATCACGATAGACACGTGGAGAGAGTGAAACACGAACCGTCCCCCACTACCTCCATTACGCGCGGAAATCGAGGAGGTGCAGTTAAAACGAAAGATTACGCACGCCCGGTCAAGTCAGGGTCAGAAAATGGGACCCATCGCTCGTCACGTCACGTCAAAGCCGCTCACGTGGGCAACTGGGGTCATCACATCGTCAGCACTGATGTCATCAAAGATTGAGCACTAGAAGACTTAGACTACTTTAGTCCTTGCTCGAGTCTTCGACTCCACCAAGCACTCGGGGGCTACTCCCATAGGGAGCGCTGGTCGCGCACCCTATGATTTTCTTTTCTTTTCTGCAGGAATATGGACATTCAAAGCATACCCAACCATTCAAATCTACGATTCGGCTATGGATCATGGGTTACTCCCATAGGGAGCGCCGGAAATAAATTCGACTGAAACAAGCAAACAAAAGACGATAGCAGTCACAAAAGTTCTTTAGTCCCTACCCGAGTCTTCGACTCAACCAGGCACTCGGGGCTACTCTCATAGAGAGCGCTGGTCGCGCACCCTATGATTATTTTTACATCATACTATGTGTTGATAACATCCACACTCGAAGTCTATGGCGACACCGCCTCATATTTTCCCTACAAAGAGACTGCGTCTCCTGGGTCACCCGAATCATCTTCGCGATGATAAAAATTTCGGATGTCGCGCTTACAGCGTGAAGATAAGACCTGAATAAGGCCTGGCAACGCATTTGCTACGCACTACCAAAAATATATCCGTCCCTACAGGTATGATGAACATGCCTTGATGGATGCGTCGAGTGCTCACACCCATATACTGGAATTCGACTCCCGTAAGACCTCCGTGGCTTCAGTCAAATTACACCAGCACTTTTCAGAATTCGAGTCCGAGGACTCGAGTTCGAGTAGATTGCGTTGTTTTGCCATAAGGTAGTTAACTGATACCGATACACCGGTTAAATCAGGCATGCATATCAACAAATCCCTATGACTTAAATAGAACACTCGAAAAGTACTCAGTCATGCACTCGAAAGGCTTCGCAAAGTCTCCAGTCGAATCTACGATTCCACTAGACACTCGGGGGCTACTGACATGGGTATACCCTACAGGTATGAAGGGAATATGCCCGAGAGGCAATAATAAATTAGTTATTATCTTATTCCATGTTTATGATAAATGTTTATTTTGCATGCTATAATTGTATTGATAGGAAACGTCAATACATGTGTGTTTAATAAACAAATAAAAGGTTCCTAGTCATGCCTCTCTTATAGACTAGCTTGTTGATTAACAAGATGATCAAGGTTTCCTGATCATGGACATTGGATGTTGTTAATAACAAGGTCACACCATTGGTAGAATGATGTGATGAACATTCATCCGAAGTATAGCATTATGATCAAAGTCATTATGTTTATATTGCTATAACATCATACGAAGTAATCTTTATCCTTAGACCATGAGATCATGTTAATTGCTAACACCGGAAGAGTATCTTGATAACATCAAACGTCACACCGAATGTGGTGACTATAAAGGTGGGTTCAGTGCTACGAAGGTGTTATGTTGAGGCTCATGGATCAAGAGTGGGATTTGTCCATCCCGATGACGGATAGATATACTCTGGCCCCTCTCGGTGATATCACATTGAAATAGCTTGCAAGCAAGTGATGTGATCACTAGAATGTTATATCACAGGAACGAGAAAAGAGTGCATGCCGGTAACGAGATCAAATTAGGTATTTGGATACCGATGATCGAATCTCGAACATGTAATATATCGCGAGACAAAGGGATTCAGTTACGATGTTAAAGGTTCACACGATCACAAGAGTCATCGTTGAATGTGTAGGAGTCAGTATGGATCTCCAGGTCCCGCTTCTGATTATTGATCTGAGAGGGGTCTCGATCATGTCTGCATTATTCGCGAACCATAAGGTGACACACTTAAGGGATACCGACACCATTTGGAGCAAATATGTTTCAGATAAAGATTTAAGAAAGCGCTAGAATTATTTCAATAGACACCAAAATCAAGCTGGGTGAAATTGCTGAAATTGGTTCTGCATGTAATATTGAAATGTTGCAGGGGGTTTTATGTGAATGTTTGTTAATTAAATAAATTAACAAATTCTGTAAAAATAATAAAAGAGTTTTATTAAATGAGAGAGCATTAAATTTGGAGAAATTTAATGCATTTAAAGTGGAGACTTTAAAAGAGAATATGAAGGGGCAAATTTATGTGGAGGAGTTACCACCACATGAATGGAGGAGGTGAAAGGTCACCTCCTCCATGCGCCAGCCATGAAGGAGAGGCACCCCCCTCCTCCTATGAAAGGCCACCCCCTCCTCACTTCTCAAAGACACCTCCTTGTGAAGGATCTCTCTCCCCCTCTAGTATTATTCCCCATGGTCTCGGATTAGCGAGATACATGTTCCCGGTGGCTTTATCTGGAAAGGAGTTGCTGCTTCCGCTGCTTTGCTGGAGCGAGGGACAGAGGTTGTCGGGGTACCGGACGTGTGTGCGATCACGGATGCACCGCTGCTTTGCGGTGCTGGACTTGGTGGTGCTGGAGCTGGATCTGATGGACGTGCTGGAGCCAGACCTGCTGGACTTCATCATGATCTTGAGATCGGCAAGTGTACGACTACATCAACCACGAGTTCCTACTCGTTAACAAAGCTCGTTGTCTACGAGGGTAAGTTCTCTTTGGATGTATGTCCACCCGTTGCTTTGTACCTAGTAGATAGATCTTGGCGTGTAGTTCACACCGTAGGAAATTTTTTGTTTTCTATGCTGCGGACCCAACAGTGGTATCAGAGCCTGATCTATGCGTAGGTGCTTAGCACGGGTAGTACACATATGTTGATATGTGGGCGATGATGATCATGTTATTGCATCTTCTATGTATTTTGGATATTGGTGGCATAGTGGGATGAAGGCCCGACCAACCTTACATGTCATCGTACATGAGACCGGTTCCACGACATGCAACTTGTTTTGCATAAGTGGTCGGGTGTCTGTCTCTCCTACTATAGTCAATATCTGATTTACAATGAGTTGCTAATAACTTAGTTATCCTCGTTGTGGTTCATGTTCGTAGGTAAGAACGGTTCTATCTCCGAAAGCCCTAAGCCACGTAAAACTTGTAATTGATAAATTAGAGGCATCTAGTTTAGATCGTTGCTGGGCTAGTGTATTGATATGGTATTGTTGTAAGTAGATGTATGATAGATACTCTTACAACACACTCAACGTGTAAGTTCCATAGACCTTGGCCTTACACACAAAGGAATGATAGAGATCATACCACGATGCAAGTGATAGAGATCAAATGCATGGACCATATCATCTCACTTTACACATTAGATGTTAGCATCTTATACTGCTAGTTTGGCGCTTTCTGTAGCATTGTAAGATGACCCCTCATTTAAATATCAAGATAAAGTGTGTTCTTCCTTAAGTATGCACCGTTCTATGGATCGTGTTTCGAGACATCACGTGATGATCGGGTGTTCTCAACTCTACGCTTTCATGCAACGGGTGTAAGACAGTTTTACACACGCGAATACTAAGGTTCTTACTTGGCGAGCCTAGCATGTACAGACATGGCCTTGGAACACGGACCGAAAGGTTAAGCATGAGTCATATAGTTGATGTGATGACCATATTGATGCTCGCCTTTGAAGCTACACCGACTCACGTGATGATCGGACTTGGTGTAGTGGATTTGGTTCATGTAATCACCAAAAAGGCACGAGGGATGTCGTTTTTGAGTGGGAGTTCATTTCTAATTTGGATTAGTCGAACTCAATTTGTCATAAACTAAATCGAAGTGAATTTGCATAGTTTGTTGTAGTCATTGGCATTCGTTTTCTACCTTATGCTTAGTTTTTATTTGAGATAATAGAACTACAGAATTCTGGATATTTACTTTACGAACTGGTATCGTATTGTTTTAAATGTCAATTTAAAGTTTATAAGTCCTATTGCAAACTTTCAGCAAACTCTATTTACTCCATGAAGTTTAATAAGTAGTATTACATCAAGAGTAAGAATTCCAATGTTAGTATCTAAAGTATCATGTTTGCCTCCATGATTATTGATATTCAAAAAGTTGTTTTAATATCAAGATTATATTGGAGCTGAAAATTGTTTCAGAAACCATCATGTGTGAAAGATATTGTGATATCTGAAATAATGTTTTTGGTTGCATTATGATAGAGTATAATTTAGCAAAATACATGTTCTCATATTGTATGAGAATTTGTGAAGGATGGAGATGCTAGGCATCCGAATCTACCAAAAAGGTTTTGGGAACTGATATTATACTCGCGATTCTTCCTTATAGGTTATAGTAGCTTGATCATGAAAGTTGTCATGATAAGGATGAATAGAAGATGTAAGTAAAATGTTTACTACATTAATAGATTACTAAAGAATGGATTTTTGAAAGAACACCAAGCATTTGATGATGGTGATCCACTTCAAAGTGCAAGTCCAAAGGTATTAGTATTTGACTATATACGCTTTGTACCATGTGTCATGTTGATGACACCACTATTGATGTTGATAGATTCTTTTAAAAGAAAAGGAATTGCTGAAAGAGAACCTATAAAATATTTGGCAGAAAATAAAAGGTTGGAGATGTCCAACTTAGGTATATAGAAGATATACATGTTATGGCTATATTCCTTGCTTGTTAAACAATGTGGTTCTTAGGTATTGGATACCGAATTGGTTGGTATGAAGTGTCATACAGGACAACGCAATTCATGAACTACAATGGCCTAAGTAACTAGCAAGAGAATGAGTGATGATGTTCATCAAAAACAAATAAAGTGTTATTGTGTTTTTTGTTGTCATCAAACCAAGCCTTCAAGATTTGTTTAAATAATTGTTATTTTGTTCCGGTATCATGAGAACAATGGCTGTTCAAATAATTACCATATTCCATAAAGGATGGATGAAATTTTACAAGTCTAGTTGGAGAAATCACATCCATAAACACTATTGCTAAAATGTCGCAAGACAAATGATTGAAAGATCACTTATGAAGTGACATCACTGTTTGAATTATATTTGAAAGAAAACATGAAGAAACTCCATGTTGATGGAATTTTGGAGTCCTTGATTTTGATCAATTGACGCATGTGAGACTTTCCTCGAGATAATTGAAACTCCGTTCATAGGCCAGAGAGGAACGGATGACTAGCTTATTGGAAATTGTGCATGCTGATGTGCATAGTCCATTATGTGTAGCCATATGCGATGGATCTTTTTGCTTCATAAGCTTTCTCCGAAAATTTGAGTGAATATATCTGTATATTTACTTAATAAGAAAGAAGTATGAAACATTTGAAAATTGTTCAAAGACTTTCAAGATGAAGTGGAAAATCATTGTAACAAGAAAATAAAGAGTTTATGATTCGATCATAAAGGAAGATATTTGAGTTACATGTTTAGCAAAAACACCTAAGACTTGAGGAATTGTTCCATGATTTGTGTTTCCCGATAAACCATAGGAGTATGGCATATTCGAGAGATAAAATCAAACCATGTTTGACATGGTAAGATCAAGGGTGTCATTTATAAAACTGCAATTATGTTTTAAGGATTGAAGCTTTAGAGACTACCGCTTTTAATCGAAAAGAGCACCATCGTGATCCATTGAAATGACACCATATGAATTATGGTTTGGGATAAAACCCGAATTGTCTTTTCTTAAATTTTGGTATGCTATGCATAAGTAAAATGTTTACAACCAAAGTCGGATAAGCACGTCTTTGTAGGTTATCCCAAAGAATTTGTTGGGAATTTCTCCATAACACCGAGGACAAAAGAGTTTGTTACTTGGAACGTCAAGTTTCTTCAGAAGGAATTTTTCGTGAAAAGTTAAGTGGGAGGACAATAGAACTTTGATAAGGTTGTTGAACCTTAGCTATATGTGCTAAGTAGCATACCGAAAGTGTCCCGGTGGCGGCCACAATGCTCATGGCTCTCGTGATTACAAAAGGTGTGATCTCGGAGATTAGAGTTCCTATAGAACCTTGTGGGTCGGCAAGAATCAAATAGTAAGATTTGATAAGCAAGTCGTTATTGTTTTGACAATGATGAACCGACTACATGCAAAGAACCGATGATGGGCCCTGACTCCATAAAATGACTAGAAGTCATAGAATCCGTGATAGTATCCATACACGAGAAAACAAGTTTCTGAACTTGGAAGACCCTCCGGAAAGGCGTGAAGCCTATCGGTCCTGTTTGGATCTATAAAGAAATAAGACATGGATGTTTAACATCTATGAAATAGTCGACATGTCGGAAAGAAGTTTACGACAATGTTCAAGGAGTTGACTATGACAAATTTGATCTTTCATAGCGATATATAGTCTTGACGGATTAATGTAGCAACCACTACATATAATTTGGTATATGGTAGTTGAATAAACAAAACAAGGTTCTTCTAATAGAACGGTAACCTAGGACATGTACATGACATGGTCCGAAGGGTTTTGTTAATTCAAAGGGTGCTAAAAGGGCATGTAAACTTCAATAGTTGAAGTAAGCATAGCGGAGTTGGAATCTTCACCATGATGAAAAGAGTTTAAATTCATCGGAGATGATGAAGATGCTTGCATTTGCAAGAAATTAAGTGGGAGCGCTGAGACATATTTCTAATACATTATGTAGAGGACATATTGTTGATTGGAAATGATGTATCTTGAATTGACACAAGTTAAGAATTTCATTAAAATAAGATTTCGATGAAAGACTTGGGCAAACCCAGAATATTAGGCATCAATATCTATATGGATAGATTAAGGCGCTAATATGGTTGTGCCAGACATACATATATAAGATATTGAAAGGGTTCAATATGAGATATTGAAAGGGTTCAATATGGAAACAACAAGAAAGGTTCTTGCTGCATGGAAAGGATTGTATCAAGATTCAAGTGTTTCAACACTTGGTGAGTAAAATCACATGAAAATTTTGATCGATTATACCATGATATGTATATATTCAAAATGTCCTATGCTCTAAATGTTATGAGCATATACCAGAATGATTCATAAGATGATCATTGGACAATAGTAAAGATATTCTTATGAGCTTTGGAAGAACTAAGAATATATCATGTATAAGTGACAAATAGTTAAAGGTAGTTCATTGTAAAGTGTTACATTGATACTAGTTTTGTCACAAGATACAAATTAAATTTATCTCAATTTAGACTATGGGTGGCACAATATAATGGAAAGGATGTTCCATGATGGATTTGGATGAGTTCCAAAGTTGAGATATTGTGACGGATACTACAACAAAAGGCTAAGTATATGACTGCTATAGTAGCAGCATAGGAGGGCATTTGTGTTAAGTAGTTTGTTATCAAACTAGGTGTGGTTCAAAGTGGGCTAATACTATGAAGATATATTGTGTGACAATAATATCAACATATTTTAACCCGAACGAACTAAAGATCTCACCAGAGAACCAAATTTATACAATGCCATCTCATTTGAGAATGAGTGATGCGTAGAGACGCAAAGACATGCAAATACACACGGACCTGAAACTGTCAGATCTAGAGATTATGTTAACCACTAACAATTGTGTATATGCAACACCAGAAAGCCATAGGTGTTAAATACGCAAAGTTTTTCAAACTAGATTATTGACTCTAGTGCAAGTGGGAGACTGAAGGGAATATGCCCGAGAGGCAATAATAAAGTGGTTATTATCTTATTCCATGTATATGATAAATGTTTATTTTGCATGCTATAATTGTATTGATAGGAAACGTCAATACATGTGTGTTTAATAAACAAATAAAAGGTTCCTAGTCATGCCTCTCTTATAGACTAGCTTGTTGATTAACAAGATGATCAAGGTTTCCTGATCATGGACATTGGATGTTGTTAATAACAAGGTCACACCATTGGTAGAATGATGTGATGAACATTCATCCGAAGTATAGCATTACGATCAAAGTCATTATGTTTATATTGCTATAACATCATACGAAGTAATCTTTATCCTTAGACCATGAGATCATGTTAATTGCTGACACCAGAAGAGTATCTTGATAACATCAAACATCACACCGTAACAGGGTGACTATAAAGGTGGGTTCAGTGCTACGAAGGTGTTATGTTGAGGCTCATGGATCAAGAGTGGGATTTGTCCATCCCGATGACGGATAGATATACTCTGGGCCCTCTCGGTGATATCACATTGAAATAGCTTGCAAGCAACTGATGTGATCACTAGAATGTTATATCACAGGAACGAGAAAAGAGTGCATGTCGATAACGAGATCAAACTAGGTATTTGGATATCGATGATCGAATCTCGGACATGTAATATATCATGAGACAAAGGGATTCAGTTACGACGTTAAAGGTTCACACGATCACAAGAGTCATCGTTGAATGTGTAGGAGTCAGTATGGATCTCCAGGTCCCGCTTCTGATTATTGATCTGAGAGGGGTCTCGATCATGTCTGCATTATTCGCGAACCGTAGGGTGACACACTTAAGGGATACCGACACCATTTGGAGCAAATATGTTTCAGATAAAGATTTAAGAAAGCGCTAGAATTATTTCAATAGACACCGAAGCTGTTTCGGGTGAAATTGCTGAAATGGTTCTGCATGTAATATTGAAATGTTGCAGGGGGTTTTATGTGAATGTTTGTTAATTAAAGTAATTAACAAAATTCTGAATAAAAATAATAAAAGAGTTTTATTAAATGAGAGAGCATTAAATTTGGAGAAATTTAATGCATTTAAAGTGGAGACTTTAAAAGAGAATGTGAAGGGGCAAATTTATGTGGAGGAGTTACCACCACATGAATGGAGGAGGTGAAAGGTCACCTCCTCCATGCGTCGGCCATGAAGGAGGGGCACCCCCCTCCTCCTATAAAAGGCCACCCCCTCCTCACTTCTCAAAGACACCTCCTTGTGAAGGATCTCTCTCCCCCTCTAGTATTATTCCCCATGGTCTCGGATTAGCGAGATACATGTTCCCGGTGGCTTTATCTGGAAAGGAGTTGCTGCTTCTACTGCTTTGCTGGAGCGAGGGACGGAGGTTGTCGGGGTACCGGACGTGTGTGCGATCACGGATGCACCGCTGCTTTGCGGTGCTGGACTTGGTGGTGCTGGAGCTGGATCTGATGGACGTGCTGGAGCCGGACCTGCTGGACTTTATCACGATCTTGAGATCGGCAAGTGTACAACTACATCAACCATGAGTTCCTACTCGTTAACAAAGCTCGTTGTCTACGAGGGTAAGTTCTCTTTGGATGTATGTCCACCCGTTGCTTTGTACCTAGTAGATAGATCTTGGCGTGTAGTTCACACCGTAGGAAATTTTTTGTTTTCTATGCTGTGGACCCAACAAGGTACTCGAGTTTGGTATATACGGTCTAGATACGGTGGAAGCCCACAGCGTTGCCACGGCCCAATGACGACTTCGAGTGGCCCACGGACTCTCGATGACTTGCGAGACAAGAAGAAGTCTAAAGATAGCAAGTTTGAAGGGAAAACCCTAATCTGTAACCGACTCGACTTGCTACTCGAGACCTGGCCTATCTATATAAAGGCTAGGAGGGGGTGGCGAGAAGGACACACCCAACCCTAGTTTCCACAACTCTTGCCAGATTGCATCTACGCGCCCCTGTAATCTTTGATGCCTTTGTTAATTCCAAGAGCAGACAACAAGGAGTAGGGACCTCTACGAGGCCTAAACCTGGGTAAACCTTGCGTCCCTGTGTGCTTGTTTGCTAGCCAATTGATGCTTCCAGCGCTCCCTCCTTCTCCAAAACTCAAGTCCATAACAATGGGCATTGATGAGTTAAACCCTCATCACTACCATTTCGCCATCACCAAGTAGGTACAGAACCAGAGCTGCCGTACATCAAGAAGCATTGGCCAACCCACTCAAAGTGGAGGAGACGACTAGAAGCACTATTACAGCAAAAAGTCCAAGAAAGAAAATGTTAACGGGAAAGGACACTTGCCAACAGGGAAGCCCTTATGACAGTACTAGTCACAGATACACAAGGTCCACAAGCACAACATCAATGTTTGGCGATTATTCTGCACCAAAGACAACAACTACCAAGATTCCAAGCTCAGCTGAGCATGATTCGATGAATAGGAAACTAAATTTCGACAACACTGAATCAGATAGGAGGAGAGAACTTGCAAGACTAGCTCAAGATCCTCCATCTTTCGACCTCGACACACCACCAGATGTAGATGACAAACACGAGGAAGGTGAAGAATTAGCTGCCGAAAAAACAAAGAAGGAACAAATCGAACCTATGGGGCAAGCAGGACGCAGTAAAGAAATTGCAGATCCATCAAGTACGAGCATTACACCAGTGCCCCATGAATACGAAAAAAGAGTTGTAAAGGTTGAAAAGTTTGCAAAATCTCTGTTCATCGATTATGAATCTCAAAAGAACTATGCTATATCAAAGTCCGTGGAGGAGCTATACAGCATGGTGTGTGAACATGGATGGAAGAGTAGTTCTATTACAAATACTGAAGTTGTCATCGATGTTGGTGTACTTTATGTGAGCCTCGGTAACTTAGCATAATTAGTAGCACCAGGAAAAAAACTAGTCAACATTGTAGCTGAGATGGGGATCCACATAATCAAGGAGGAGAACCAAAACATGAAAAAATACATAATGCCGTTGCGCATATCTGTAAGTTTTCTTCTTGAATCTTTTTAAATTTTTGCAATTCGCCATTGTCGAAGGATCTAGTACATTACTACGTGATCGGTACCTAACTGTTTTGTTGTTCATTTTTTGTGCAGAAGTACCTTATCAATTGCCGGTTTGAACTCAAGGATGTCACAAGGTGCTTTGAGAACAGTCCAGCAAACAGGCTCGATCACAAAGATGTTGTGAGTACCTTTTTAAGACAAATGAATATTAGATGTGCCTGGTTTCTTACTATGTGTACATCATCTTGTTTTTTAGGTCCAGTAGATGTATCTGTTTGTAATACTAGATATACCTAGGTCATCAATTGATGCATGTCTTTTTAATACTAGATGTACCTCATCAATTGATGCATGTGTTTTTAATACTAGATGTACCTGGGTTCGTAGTAGGACACAGGTTCTTATTTGATGTACCCCAAGTAAATGCACCTGTGTTCTTACTAGATGTGCCTGTTTATTACTATGTAGATGTATCTATTTTAGGTCCAGTAGATGTATCTGTTTGTAATACTAGATGTACCTGGGTTCTCTGTAGATGTACATCACCTTTTTTGATACAACAGATGTAGTTTTCGCCCTGTTTTTTTAGTAGATGTACCTAATCAGTTAATGCATGTGTTTTAAATACCAGATGTACCTGGGTTCTTACTAGAACACAAGTTCTTTTACTGGATATACCTCAACTAGGACGCACCCCAAGTAGATGCAACCCAAGGTTCTTACACAATTAGATGCACCATGAATCAATTTTACGCACCATGAATCAAGTAGGATGTATATTGTCAATTGACGCATCTGTTTGTAATACTTATCCCTATTTACTCCATACAAAGCAATATCAATAATCTATGTTGTTCAATTAAACATTAATCTTTTTTGTATTAAATGTAACACAGGTTTGCTTCCCAACACTAGAGGCTTTTCCAGGATCGCCTGTTGATTCATCTGGGCACTATTGGCTAGTCGTTCTGAACATCAAGGCCGAGAGATTTGAGATCATAGATTCTCTTGCTAGTAGGGGTGAAGCTTTACTGATGGAATCTTGCCATTTGTTAGTTGCGTCCATAAAGAAGATGTGGTCGAAGGAGTACAAGAATTCAAAAGTGAAAATTATAAATTGGCCTATAGAAGTCATTGACAGCCTGAAACAACTAAATGGGTAAGCTCCTGAACATTTTGTCACATCATAGCACCCTTAATTTTGTAGCACGTAAAACAACACAATGTTCTGATTTTAACCATTTTGCACCATGGAAAACGAGTTTTTCAGGTTTGATTGTGGATTCTTCACACTAAAAAAACTAGAAGATAAGCATGGAAGAAAGGTGTCATCATTTACCCAGAAAGATCTCCCAAACATAAGGAAGCTATACACGGACAAATGGGTGCGGTGGCATAAGAACAAAGCTCCATGGCACTTGTATATATAGTTCATCAAAAGGGGTAATACACAGATCCTAAACTTTTATTTTCTGCAAACTTGTACTTTTTTCCTAGGCTGAATTAAACTTGCAGTTTGCACACCATGTACTAGTGCAGGGAGAAAAAGAATACAATGTTACTTACATATTTTTTTAGTTACCTGCATAAAAACAGTACAATGTTTGGTTTGTTTTACTTCTTTTTTCCGACCATACAAATGAGATGAACACATGTACTAGAAAATACAAATAAGATGAACACATGAAGAGATACTAGAAAATACAAATAACAGCACATCAAGTAAATATACCAGATTTTTTTCTTCTCAAAAGTACATTATAAGATGATAACTATCACTAGTTCTTAAACAAACACAATCTAACTTCCAATCTAAGAAACTTTTTTTAGCCACTAATTGAATAGTGCCAATAGTGGATATTTTTCTGGATTTGCAAGTCTAATCGGACAATTGCGAGCATCATGATTTGTCTCATTACAAACACTGCAACTAGTTGGACGAGGCTTTTTTAAGTGTAGACCACTCTTTTTCCTCTTCTGGCTTGGTCTCCCTTTAGGTGTCGTGACTGGAGGATCTCTTGCTCTTCTATTGACAACAACTGTAGGATCTTCTTCCATAGGCAGGTTGTTTGATATAATAGTTTCAGGATTGGCGATCACTGGAGATTTCCCCTTCTTCTTCCTCTTTGAAGCATCTGCATTAGCTTTCTTCAAGTCAGCCATCTCCTTTTTCATTGCTCTCATGTGTCTTTCAGCAATTTCTTTTGTCTTCTCCGAAGATGCTAAACCAACAGCTAGCTTTGAAAACTCATTGCAGAGGTTACCGTAGTGGAGTAACCTCATATCTTTCCTTGAGAGCTTCCCCTCAGTAGGTTTCTCTTGTGGCTCAGTGTTAGGTACAACAATATCAGGAGGGGGCAACGACCACCTAGAGAGTATGTAGTGCTCAGGAATTTTCAGCACTACACCGAGGAAAGACATTACTTTCATCACGTGGCAGCATAGGATCCCATCTTTATTGATTTTGCAACATTCACAATTGTAGATTTCATTGGCAAAATCCACATCAACCATATAACACCTAGCCCCGTAGCCAAACACAGATCCCTGGATTGGATAGATTTTATACATACCACCACCATAATCTCTAGCATTGTAGGACGTAATTTTATGAAGCTCAACCTGAAAACGGTTGTAGATAGCAAGAGTGTAAGTATGTAATATTTGCTGCTCCATTGGAAAGTCTGACCACACTCTAACTGTCTTGACTTTAGCAACAAACTCATTAGCATCTTCAGCAACTTCAATCTTTTCTTGCAATTTCATGTATTGCTTAAAAAACGGAGCAAGCTATCATTTGGGCTGACGTACTGCTTAAGCACTGCATTGAAACCTTCACTTCTAGCAGTAGTTTGTAGGAATGGGAAGAATCGATGCTGCGAATAAGCTAGCATAAAGAATTCTCGCAGATCATAGAGGTCAAGGAAATGCACGTTATCAGCAACATCATGCCTGTCAACACCCGGATTTTTAGTCCCAGATGCCTGTTATGCCATACCTCGCAATCCCAGGATTGCCATTTTTGCGATACATAATAGATTGGATATCACAGTACATCATCCATTACAAACCATAATTAAGGTCTTACACAAATAAAGGATCTCATGATCCAGTCTTAGTACAATCAAGTAGCGGAATAAATAGCGTAGCGGTGGGGTCCATCTTCAGGGTCACAGGCAATGCTGACGATGGAAGATAGTCCTAGTTATCACAGCCGTCCTGCTGTCCTTCATCTTGGTAGTCTCCTTCATAGTCTAGCCACGGGAATAGCCAGGGACAAAAGCCATGAGTACTCTTTAAGTACTCGCAAACTATCACTAACAAGTAAGATAGTTCTAGTAGGAATGCTAAACTCTAAGTTTAACTATAAAGTTAAGTTTGAAACCTAAGCTGAGTTCAGAAATAAGAAAGATAAAATAAGTTTGAAAACACCTAAGTGGGAACTTAATCATCATAGTCACAACTCTGTTGTGGTCAAGTCATGTCACAATTCATTTCATAAGTTGTTTTGAAAACATCTGACAACGGAACAGTATGGCCACTCCAATCATCCATAATCATGACGGCAGCTATTCTAATAGTTTGACACTCTGCAGAGGTGGTACACTTTCACCACAAGATTTGATACATCTGTCAAGGATAACCCTGAATCATCATACTTGGTATGCAGATAATCAAACATAACCTTTCCTTTACACACCCTAGTATAAGCACCTCTCCTATGAGCATGGCCTCCCAACCATGACCATCTGTCATCTTGGGCACTACATAGGTGGACAACATTGAGAGGTAGCCTCAGCTCAAACCTCTCCCGCGA
This sequence comes from Avena insularis, assembly GCA_023614405.1. Taxonomy (NCBI): domain Eukaryota; kingdom Viridiplantae; phylum Streptophyta; class Magnoliopsida; order Poales; family Poaceae; genus Avena; species Avena insularis. The sequence goes on along the minus strand of CM042690.1, from coordinate 393,274,737 downwards.
GGGAACTAATACTAATGCATATAAACTTCCGGCTAAGCCTTACCCAATTCAGGTATTGTGGTTATACGGTAAAATTGGAATGGTATCGCATCCGAACCTAACCATCAGTTTTATAAAAGGGCTAAGGCTCATGCCTCAACATTTTCATCATCATAAACCATTTGTGTTTCTCAACACATGTCAAAACATCTCAATAGAATGACTCAGCATTCCAAGGTTTTCACAACTCATTTTCACCAAGTATTCCCATCTAGAGTAAATCAAGTTTTTGGTTTAGCTCTAAACTACTAAGTTAAGAGTGTTCACTAATGTGGGATGCTAATGGCAATATCATGCCATAGGATGACATCTAAGTCTAACTAGATAGGTCAAGTTTTATACTCTTTATGCTACCTTCAAACAAGTAAAGGACTTTGGTAAAGTAAAGGAAGTAAAGCTTGTAAATAAAACCTAGGGTAGGTATAAGTCAAAGTGGTATAACCAAAGCATGACTAATGATTTTGCTTAGGTTATTTAGATCGCAAGGGTTAGCTTCCATTGTTAATGATGGCTTGCCTTGTGCAGTGCAGTCGTTGAAGTTTTCTTCCTCCTCCTCTTGGTAGAACTCCTCCTCCTCGTAAGCTTGATCGGTACTATCGTCTATAAATACATACGGAGTACACAATCACCAAACAATACTTAACTAGTCTATTTAGCACACTAAGGCACATATTTGATGATCTAATATCATCACAAGCATCACAAGGCTTAATGAGCTAGTTTCATTTATTTTATTTGAGAAAAGTAATTTCTACTCATTGAAAAATAACTAAGATTTAATATTCTCCAATTTAAATATGAGATCATGTGGACACATGTCATCACCATATATCTAACAAATGGGAATGTGATTTAAAGGCTGGATCATATTTTAATAAGTTTAAGTTTAATATTTAATGATTTAAAGTGACTAGAAATGCCTATATAGCATTAATTTGGTACTAGTACAAAGTCACTGTATACAAACCTTAATATTATTACATATTTAGATAGGTATGGTTAAATGTGATTTTTGAGAGTTGGAATCAACTCAAAAGCTATTATAGTTGATTTTATAAAAATGTTTGAATGTGCAAAAGCTTCTGTTTTGTTATTTTAACTAGGAGAGATCTCTAACTCTAAATGAATTAAATCCAACCGGCTTGGATAGATCTTTTCAGTAGCTTTCTAACAAAATTGGAATCACTCAATTTGGTTCGGTAAATCTTCTTGAATTGATTTTTGAACTAAGTGACAGAATTAAGTTTAAACCCAAATAGAAAAATCCTAATTTGAATTGCTGGGTCAGCGCGGGAAATGAAATGGGCCGGCCTAGTGACGCTCAGCGGCGCAGAGGGCGGCTAACAGGTTGGTCCCGCTTGTCAGCGAGACTTAAAACCCGAAATGGTATCTAGCGATCTAGGCCACACGATTATAACGCGGATCAACGGCTCACAGTCGTCGTCGACGACAGACTCGTCATCAGCGAGACCGAACCCTAAACGGCCGGTGGAGGTCTACTGGGGACGTACCAGGGCTCCAACTAGTGCGGCGAGGCGGGCGATCGAACTAGATGGCGATGGCGGACTTAGGCGAGGTAGCGGCAGGGGCTGAGGTGGACGGAATCGACGATAGTGTCTCCTCCTCTACATCGGCCTCCTCTGGTGCTATTCCGGCGAACGGTGGCTCGAGCGGCTCCGGCGAGAGAGGGGAAATGTTCAGGGGAGAGAGGGGAGTGGAATGGTGTGAGGAGATGGTGCTGGGGAGGCCTGCTTATATAGGCTCGACGGTGAGACCGAGAGGCATGGGCGCGGCTCGTCGGTGACAGCAAAACAGGGGGGCTACCGGCATGGCGAGGTAGGCGGACGGTGGGCGGTCTGCCAGCGGTCAGCTATGGCGCAATGGCGCGGCTAGGGGCGGTGCCTAACTGTCGGGGGCTTCACGCGCTCTGGGGGACAGAGGCGGTGCTCAACGACGATCATGGCGACTGTGGGTCGCACGGCGGTGCACGGCCATGTCTAGTAGGTTGCTGGGGTCGAGGCGGAGCAGCGTGCGTGATATGGTGTCAAGGCGCTGTCTGCTACATGCTAGCAGCGATCGCGCTGTGGCGCGCTCTGGCTTGCTCGCAGAGAGAAAGGGCGGCGTGGTGCTGAGGTGGTCCAGGGGCTGGGGTTGATCAAGGTTGGACCGTGGGTGGTGGTAGGGTTGGGCGGAGCTAGTGGGCATGCTGGTTTGGCGTGGCGCGGTCTCTGGCATGTTGTCCGCGTCTGGCCGGCGGTGACCTCATTTGGGCGGCGCTACACTGGCGCTGCGGCGAAGGGGGTGATACATTGCAAATCTATCTATAATTCTTGATGTTCCATGCTTGGTTTTATCCACTTTCTTGTGTTTTGTTCCAACTTTGGAGTACTTTTCATATGATTTCTTAGACTAACCTATTAACAAGAGTGATACATTGCAAATGTATCTATAATTTTTTATGTTCCATGCTTGGTTTTATCTACTTTCTTGTGTTTTGTTCCAACTTTGGAGTACTTTTCATATGATTTCTTGGACTAACCTATTAACAAGAGCCACAGTGCCAGCTGCCTGTTTTTTTGCTGTTTTTGGTTCCAGGAAAGTCAGAAAATGAATATTCTCGGAATTGGACAGGACAAAAGCCAAAGTGCCTATTTTTCCGGAAGGGATCAAGTGCCAGAATACGAGACGGAGAAGGGCCAGGGGTCGGCCACACCACCTGGCCGCGTGGCCAGGCTGGGCCCACGCCAGGGGGTGGTGTGGTGGCTCCCGGCACCCCCTCGGCCTCTCCTTCCGCCTATAAGTTTCCCTCGGGACGAAAACCCTAAGTACCCGATCAAAAATCCACGAAAGAGTCTGTAGCCGCCATAATATCCATCCCTAGATCGAGAGGGATCTGAAGCTCTTCCCGGCACCCTGCCGGAGAGGGGAATTCACTCTGGAGGCCTTCTTCATCACCATGCAAGCCTCCGGTGTGATGTGTGAGTAGTTCTTCCTTGGACTACGGATCCATGTAGTAGCTAGATGGCTGGTTTCTCTTCCTTTGTGCTTTCATGTTTAGATCTTGTGAGCGCCGTTCATGATCAAGATCATCTTTTTGTAAATCATACATGTTGTGTTTGCGGGGATCCGATGGATATTGAGATGCTATTTCAGATTGATTATTGATCCTATCATGTCTTTTTTATTTGTGATCTTGCATGCTTTTCGTTGTTAGTAGCTATCTTGGCCAAGTAGATGCTAGCAACTCCAAGAGTTAGTATTTATGCTCGATAGTGGGTTCATGCATCTGGTAATCTGGGGAAGTGACAGAAATCTCTAAGGTACTAGATGTGTTGTTGCTACTAGGGAGAAAACAACAATCCTTTGTTCATAGAATAATCGTATTGTTTACCTTACACGCAGTTCGTAAAGCAATAATCTGTTGCTTGCAACTTAATATTGGAGGGGGTTCGGATGATAACCTGAAGGTGGATTATTAGTCATAGATGCAGTTGGATGGCAGTCTATGTATTATGTTGTATTGCCCAATCAAGTCTCAAAGGAGTCAAGATGATTAGTATATGTATGTATTGCTTTCTCGGTGTTTGTCAATTGCCCCGCTGTAATTTGTTCACCCAGCATGTTATCTATCTAAGGAGAGCCACCTCTAGTGAACTATGGATCCCGGTCCTTTGTCTTTACATACAATCTACAATCCTTTACTGCTTTGTGTTTACTTTCTGCAAACTTTTACTTCTTTCCATTCGATACGTTTAATCCTTTGTTTTCCGCAAAACACGGTGAGATTGACAACCTCATCGCAAGTTGGGGACAAAGTTCTGTGGTTGTGTTGTGCAGGTCTCCACGTTGCTACTAGCACCGGTAGTGCGCCCTGCCAAAGCTCAGCTAGTAACACCTTTGGGGTGTTTCCTTGCTCCTACTGGTTCGATTAAACCTTGGTTTCATAACTGAGGGAAAACTTGCTGTTGTGCTCATCATACCTTCCTCTTGGGGTTCACAACAAGCTCTACGTCGATCGTCGAGCGCATCAAGACGTTTTCTGACGCCGTTGCCAGGGAGTCAAGGACATCTTCACAAGGGGAGTCCCTCATAACTAATCTCTTTACTTTCTTGTTTTTGTTTTGCTTAGTTTCTTTTTGCTTTGTTTGCTTGTTTTGTTCTTCAAAAACACACACAAAAATTAGTTTTACTAATTTGCTTTCTTATTTGAAAACCCAAAAAAATGACTACTCTTGAAAACACTAAGTTGTGTGACTTCACTAGCACCAATAACAATGATTTTATGAGCACACCTATTGCTCCACCTGTGGCTAAAAATACTTTCTTTGAGATAAAACCTGCTTTGCTCAATCTTGTTATGAGAGAGCAATTTTCTGGTATTGGTCATGAAGATGCTGCTTCCCATCTAAATAACTTTGTTGATCTTTGTGAGATGCAAAAGCATAGGGATATAGATGCTGATATTATTAAGCTGAAATTGTTTCCTTTCTCTTTGAGAGGAAAAGCTAAAGAGTGGTTGAATTCCTTAACTAGGAATAGTATTGATTCTTGGACTAAGTGCAAAGATGCTTTTATTGAAAAATACTATCCTCCTGCTAAGATTATATCCATGAGAAGTGAAATAATGAAGTTTAAACAACTTGATAATGAGCATGTTGCTCAAGCTTGGGAAAGAATGAAATCTTTGGTAAAGAATTGTCCCACTCATGGATCGATCGCTTGGATGATCATCCAAACTTTTTATGCAGGATTGAACTATTCTTCAAGGAACCTATTGGATTCAGCTGCTGGAGGTACCTTTATGACCATCACTTTGGGTGCTGCAACAAAACTTTTGGATAATATGATGGTTAATTATTCTGAATGGCATACTGAGAGAGCTCCACAAGGTAAGAAGGTAAATTCCGTTGAGGAAACCTCCTCCTTGAGTGATAAGATTGATATTATTATGTCTATGCTTGTTAATGGGAAAGCCCATATTGATCCAAATAATGTTCCTTTAGCCTCTTTGGTTGCTCAAGAAGAGCAAGTTGATGTGAACTTCATAAGAAATAACAATTTTGGCAACAATGCTTATGGTAATAATGCTTATAGGAATAATTTTGGTAACAACAATTATAAGCCTTATCCTCCTAATACTACCTATGGCTATAATGGTAAATCTGAGTTACCTAGTGAAGGAAGAATTTTAGAAGTTGAAAGAGCCACTAAAAACTTCATGCAAATGCAATATGAGCAGAATAAGCTATTTACTAAAACTATGGAGGGACAATCTATCATTTTGAAGAACATTAGCCATCAACTTGAGAGTCTAAATAGGGAAATTCCTGGTTTACAATTGAAACTCTCTAATGCTGAAAGAAATATATCATATCTATCTGAAGCTCAATCTTCATTGATTAATAAAATGGCTGCTAAACCTGAAACTAATGAGAATCCCTTTGCAGCCACTAATGCTATACAAGTAAGAATTGATGAAAATGTTAGACTATTAGCTGAATTACATGCTAAGTGGGAGAGAGAAGATGAAATTGCTAGAAACATTAGTGTTTCTACTATTACCACCACTAGTGTTGAGGCTAGTAATAGTTCTACTACTTTAGATGATAAAGTTGATTTTGATCTTGATGGTTGCAACATCTCTAAAGTTATTAAGTTCCTACAAAAGCTTGCTAAAAGTCCTAATGCTAGTGCTCTGAACATGGACTTTACAAAACACATTACTGATGCTCTCATAAAAATTAAAGAGAGAAAAGATTTCTTTTGCTTCTCCTATGAAAACAAAATTTGGTCTTAATGCTTCTTCATTTGAGAACACTTGATTCTTTCTTTGGTTCTTATGCCTAACTTAAAGGCGTTAAAGAAAAGTACTTGTTGGGAGATAACCCAAGAGTTTTAGATGAGTCTTGGAAGTTATTACTTCAGTAATAACCGCTCCTTATCCTTTTTATTTGCTTTTCTGCCATGAGTAATCTCTAATGAGAGTGAAGTAATGATTGGGAAAGTTGCTGTCCCGAAACAGATTTCTGTACTTCACCATAAAAATTCCTGAGAGAGCTCTGTACGTCGGATTGAGCTGTAATTGTTTGTGCTTCTGCCCCAGGTTGTTATCTAACTTTTGTTAGTTCAACATGTTTTGATTTGAGCAACATAAGGTCTTCGAAAAAAATCGTCTTTACCTGCTGGTCTGTTTTGACAGATTTCTGCCATTTTCTGCATTTGCTTCTTGTTAGTTCCTTCTTGAGTTCTTTTGGGGAATTGAGATTTTTGAGGGAAGTGCTGCAGTAGCTAGTGTTCTAATGGAAGTTTATTTGGTCTTAGAACTGAACCTTGAGACTTATTTATCTTAAGTGCACTAATGTTGCTAATAAGATTGTGTGAAGTTTTGTATGAAGGAAAACTTTCAGGTGTATGGAAGGAATGAGTAATGAGATAAAGGATGGACTAAAGCTCAAGCTTGGGGATGCCACGCGTGTCACCCCAAGAAATATCCAATAAGTACAAGCGTCAAAGCTTGGGGATGCCCAAGGCATCCCCTTCTTCATCAATAAAAATTCCAGGTTTCTTCCAAACGCTTCATTTTTATTGTTTCATGCACAGTTGTGTTGTTCTTGGAGCGTCTTCCTTTTTGTTTTCGTTTTGGTTTTTAGTTTTCTTGGTTTGCTTAGTTTTCTGAATAAGTTGGTTGGACCCCCTCTTTCATACATTGGTTTGCAATTAGTTTGGTTTGGTTTGGAAAAGAGTAGGAAAGTTCATGCTTATGTGGTAAAAAGAGCTCATTTTTGACTGTGGCTATGCTTTGTCATGCCATGCTTGATATTGTTTTGGCTTTATGCTTAGTATTCTTTGCTGTAGCATGACTTTTTATAAATAATTTAGATTGCTTAATGTGCCTTGGATGAATCATGCGTTGTTTTAGCATATTAAAGCATAGTATAGTGGTATTCTCCTTTGATGCTTTATTTGGGTTGACTTGGCGCATGCTCACACCATGTTATGACTGTCACAAGTCACCATAGCCTTTATGATCCTTTAGTTTTCAACTTGTAGTATCACTTTATTCTTTGATCAATGATGTTTTGTCGCTCTGCATGATTATGGCCATTATTGCTCTCTTAGTTTATCACTCCCAGTCTTTTGCTAGCCTCCACCACCAAGTATGAGTTCCACTCATGCAGCCAACTCCCTAAACCAAGTTTTTCCAAAGATTCCACCATACCTACCTACTAGCTTATGATATTCCAAGTATATTCATGCTTTTGTCTACCTTTCACTTGTTATGAGAAAACTAGTGATTAAATCTCTCACGAACTTGATGGCACACTTTACTTTATTGCCTCTAATAAACTTGAACCATTGGATCCTTCTTTGTTGCGTATATGCTTGCGCTTTATAAGTTGAAGTTAGCAGAACCATGTTTCATGGGGAACGCTTTCAACATTGCACTTGTACTTTGTACCCCGTTGATATCATGTTCTTTTGCTTATGGATCCGTGATTGTGAAATAAAAGTGGAACTTGTAAGATCATGGAGTTTGTATGTGTTAGAGAAACGCCTGGGCCGCTAGCCTAAGCCATGCCTAATCATGGTGGAAACTTGCAGCATCACCATAATGAGCACTCTATGAAGCATCCTCAATAAAAACCTATGCAAATAGCAAATAAAAAGATCGCTGAAATGCTCATTGTCTGCTTGCCTTGTCATTTTGATTATGGGAAACCTCCCATATCATGTGCAAGGGGTACCCTGTTGGCGGTTCTTAATGATACACATATAATTACAATGACAAGAGCTTACTCGTGACTGAAGTTGAGTAGCATGACGATCGGTCTTCGTAAGTAAGGGGCATGAGATTTCGGTTTATAACTTGTCAAGCATATCCTCTTAGTTGTGTCACTTTAACCTTAATCACCTTCAAGATGCTTATGATAGGGGCAATGAGAGCTGAAAGCTATAAGTACCATAACTTTTGGAAGCTCTTTATGAGACTTGAATCCCTACTTCCTTTTACAAAAGGCCTTTCTTCCACCATTACATTGAGTCTCCACCTTCTATCTTTATGCACTACTTTTAGAGCATAGTGGCCATTCTTAGTTCTATGTGCATTGTCCCAAGACTAGTTGATTGATGCATAACTTATTATTTCTTGTTTTAAACCATTGTATCTAGTCACTCTTATGAACTTTGAAGGTGTCCTTTGCATTTATATTTGCTACTCTATTGAAGGACAAGATGAATACTATTATGCTATGTTTTCTTTATGTGAAACAAACAAACATCTTGCAAAGCATGTTATTCATGAATCTTTTGTTTATGCCTTTTCATGTTGCATCAAAGTTTCTTTGCTTATTGCTAGAACTTTGTCTTTCATGTTATGATTGAAGTACTATGATCCCAGCTTTGAATGTTTTGCAAATACCTTGACCAAGTCTTTGATGGTGCATGTCACCTCAAAAATTATTTCTTTTTATCACTTACCTACTCGAGGAAGAGCAGGAGTTAAGCTTGGGGATGTTGATACATTGCAAATGTATCTATAATTTTTGATGTTCTAGGCTTGGTTTTATCCACTTTCTTGTGTTTTGTTCCAACTTTGGAGTACTTTTCATATGATTTCTTGGACTAACCTATTAACAAGAGCCACAGTGCCAGCTGCCTGTTTTCTGCTGTTTTTGGTTCCAGGAAAGTTAGAAAATGAATATTCTCGGAATTGGACGGGACAAAAGCCAAAGTGTCTATTTTTCTGGAAGGGATCAAGTGCCAGAATACGAGAGGGAGAAGGGCCAGGGCCACCACACCACTGGCAGCTGGCAGGCTGCGCCAAGGGTGGTGTGGTGGCTCCCGGCACCCCCTCGGCCTCTCCTTCCGCCTATAAGTTGCCCTCGGGACGAAAACCCTAAGTACCCGATCAAATATCCACGAAAGAGTCTGTAGCCGCCGTCATCTGCATCCCTAGATCGGGAGGGATCTGAAGCTCTTCCCGGCACCCTGCCGGAGAGGGGAATTCACCCTTGAGGCCTTCTTCATCACCATGCAAGCCTCCGGTGTGATGCGTGAGTAGTTCATCCTTGGACTACGGATCCATGTAGTAGCTAGATGGCTGGTTTCTCCTCCTTTGTGCTTTCATGTTTAGATCTTGTGAGCTCCGTTCATGATCAAGATCATCTTTTTGTAAATCATACATGTTGTGTTTGCGGGGATCCGATGGATATTGAGATGCTATTTCAGATTGATTATTGATTCTATCATGTCTTTGTTATTTGTGATCTTGCATGCTTTCCGTTGTTAGTAGCTATCTTGGCCAAGTAGATGCTAGCAACTCCAAGAGTTAGTATTTATGCTCGATAGCGGGTTCATGCCTCTGGTAATCCGGGGAAGTGATAGAAATCTCTAAGGTACTAGATGTGATGTTGCTTCTAGGGAGAAAACAACAATCCTTTGTTCATAGAACAATCGTATTGTTTACTTGACACGCAGTTCGTAAAGCAATAATCTGTTGCTTGCAACTTAATACTGGAGGGGGTTTGGATGATAACCTGAAGGTGGATTATTAGTCATAGATGCAGTTGGATGGTGGTCTATGTATTATGTTGTAATGCCCAATCAAGTCTCAAAGGAGTCAAGATGATTAGTATATGCATGTATTGCTTTCTCGGTGTTTGTCAATTGCTCCGCTGTAATTTGTTCACCCAGCATGTTATCTATCTTAAGGAGAGCCACCTCTAGTGAACTATGGATCCCGGTCCTTGTCTTTTACATACAATCTACAATCTTTTACTGCTTTGTGTTTACTTTCTGCAAACTTTTGCTTCTCTCCATTCGATACGTTTAATCCTTTGTTTTCCGCAAAACACGGTGAGATTGACAACCTCATCGCAAGTTGGGGACAAAGTTCTGTGGTTGTGTTGTGCAGGTCTCCACGTTGCTACTAGCACCGGTAGTGCGCCCTGCCAAAGCTCAGCTAGTAACACCTTTGGGGTGTTTCCTTGCTCCTACTGGTTTGATTAAACCTTGGTTTCATAACTGAGGGAAACTTGCTGTTGTGCTCATCATACCTTCCTCTTGGGGTTCCCAACGAGCTCTACATCAACCACGCCCCAGCATTTTTCTGGCGCCATACACAGAGCCATCAAGCATTTTTCTGGCGCCGTTGCCGGGGAGTCAAGGACATCTTCATAAGGGGAGTCCCTCACAACCAATCTCTTTTCTTTGTTGTTTTTGTTTTGCTTAGTTTTCTTTTTGCTTTGTTTGCTTGTTTTGTTATTCAAAAACACAAAAAAATTAGTTTTACTAGTTTGCTTTCTTTATCGAAAACACAAAAAAATTAAGTCTCCTTTAGTTGTCACCTCTTCCTTAGCTCACCATGTTGATCCCTACATTCACCTTGAAAGACCTTTCAATTGGTAGTGGTTCTATAATTGGGAAAGATAATATTGAAGAATTATTTAATCATGTTAGCAAACATGAAGATACTGAGGATAGATCCCTTGTAGAGCTTGCTCCAAATTATGAGATTGCTGCAGCTTCTTTAATTCACATGTTATAAGCTAGGTTTGTTAACCTCAACCCCTTAATGCAAGTAATGTTTCTTAAGCTTAAATAAATTGAAGACCCTGAAAAGAGGGATTTTATTCTAGAAACTTTGTTTAAGGAGTTCTATGATGTTGTCAAGGAAGCTAGAAAAGTTTTTGAACGTTTCAATATGCTAGGCTCATGTTTAGATGTTGTTGGTACACGAGAAAAGATGAACAAAACCGAACCTAATGGGGAGGAACCTAAGATACCAATACCCTTCAAACTAGTAGCAATACATGATGCCATAGAAAAGAATCTTGATTGGATTGTTCCTGCAAACCCTTTTGATGAGAATAGTGAACCCAAGAGCATTGAGAAAGGATCCTCTAGAACTTACTTGGATGATATATCTTGCCTTGTTGAAAATATTTCTGGTATTGATCTTAATGCTTCTTCATTTGAGAACACTTGATTCTTTCTTTGCTTCTTATGCCTAACTTAAAGGCGTTAAAGAAAAGTACTTATTGGGAGATAACCCAAAAGTTTTAGATGAGTCTTGGAAGTTATTACTTCAGTAATAATCGCTCCTTATCCTTTTTATTTGCTTTTTGTGCCATGAGTAACCTCTAATGAGAGTGAAGTAATGATTGGGAAAGTTGCTGTCCCGAAACAGATTTCTATGCTTTACCGTAAAAATTCCTGAGAGAGCTCTGTCCGTCGGATTGAGCTGTAATTTTTTGTGCTTCTGCCCCAGGTTGTTATCTAACTTTCGTTAGTTCAACACGTTTTGATTTTAGCAACAGAAGGTCTTCGAAAAAACCGTCTTTACCTGCTGGTCTGTTTTGACAGATTTCTGCCATTTTCTGCATTTGCTTCTTGTTAGTTCCTTCTTGAGTTCTTTTGGGGAATTGAGATTTTTGAGGGAAGTGCTGCAGTAGCTAGTGTTCTAATGGAAGTTTATTTGGTGTTAGAATTGAACATTGAGACTTATTTATCTTAAGTGCACCAATGTTGCTAATAAGATTGTGTGAAGTTCTGTATGAAGGAAAACTTTCAGGTGTATGGAAGGAATGAGTAATGAGATGAAGGATGGACTAAAGCTCAAGCTTGGGGATGCCACGCGTGTCACCCCAAGAAATATCCAAGAAGTACAAGCGTCAAAGCTTGGGGATGCCCAAGGCATCCCCTTCTTCATCAATAAAAATTCCAGGTTTCTTCCAAACGCTTCATTTTTATTGTTTCATGCACAGTTGTGTTGTTCTTGGAGCGTCTTCTTTTTTGTTTTCGTTTTGGTTTTTCGTTTGCTTGGTTTGCTTAGTTTGCTGAATAAATTGGTTGGATCCCCTCTTTCATACTTTGGTTTGCAAATAGTTTGGTTTGGTTTGGAAAAGAGTAGGAAAGTTCATACTTATGTGATAAAAAGAGCTCGTTTTGACTGTGGCCCATGCTTTGTCGTGCCATGCTTGATATTGTTTTGGCTTTATGCTTAGTATTATTTGTTGTAACATAACTTGTTATAAACAATTGAGATTGCTTAATGTGCCTTGGATGAATCATGCGTTGTTTTAGCATATTAAAGCATAGTATAGTGGTATTCTCCTTTGATGCTTTATTTGGGTTGACTTGGCGCATGCTCACGCCATGGTATGACTATCCAAAGTCACCATAGCCTTTATGATCCTTTAGTTTTCAACTTGTAGTATCACTTTATGCTTTGATCAATGATGTTTTGTCGCTCTGCATGATTATGGCCATTATTGCTCTCTTAGTTTGTTGCTCCCAGTCTTTTGCTAGCCTCCACAACCAAGTATGAGTTCCGATCATGCATCCAACTCCCTAAACCAAGTTATTCCAAAGAGTCCACCATACCTACCTACTAGCTTATGCTATTCCAAATATATTCATGCTTTTGTTTACCTTCCAAATTAAACTTGTTATGAGAAAACTAGTTATTAAAGCTCTCACGAACTTGATGGCACACTTTACTTTTTTGCCTCTAATAAACTTGAACCATTGGGTCCTTCTTTGTTGCGTATATGCTTGCGCTTTATAAGTTGAAATTAGCAGAACCATGTACCATGGGGAACGCTTTCAACATTGCACTTGTACTTTGTACCCCGTTGATATCATGTGCTTTTGCTTACGGATCCGTGATTGTGAAATAAAAGTGGAACTTGTAAGATCATGGAGTTTGTATGTGTGTTAGAGAAAGCTGGGCGCTAGCCTAAGTCATGCCTAATCATGGTGGAAACTTGCAGCATCACCATAATGAGCACTCTATGAAGCATCCTCAATAAAAACCTATGCAAATAGCAAATAAAAAGATCGCTGAGATGCTCATTGTCTGCTTGCCTTGTCATTTTGATTATGGGAAAGCTCCCGTATCATGTGCAAGGGGTACCCCATTGGCGGTTCTTAATGATACACATATACTTACAATGACAAGAGCTTACTCGTGACTGAAGTTGAGTAGCATGACGATCGGTCTTCGTAAGTAAGGGGCATGAGATTTCGGTTTATAACTTGTCAAGCATATCCTCTTAGTTGTGTCACTTTAACCTTAATCACCTTCAAGATGCTTATGATAGGGGCAATGAGAGCTGAAAGCTATAAGTACCATAATTTTTGGAAGCTCTTTATGAGACTTGAATCCCTACTTCCTTTTACAAAAGGCCTTTCTTCCACCATTATATTGTGTCTCCACCTTCTATCTTTATGCACCTACTTTGAGAGAATAGTGGCCATTCTTAGTTCTATGTGCATTGTCCCAAGACTAGTTGATTGATGCATAACTTGTTATTGCTTGTTTTAAACTATTGTATCTAGTCACTCTTATGAACTTTGAAGGTGTCCTATGCATTTATATTTGCTACTCTATTGAGGGACAAGCTGAATACTATTATGCTATGTTTTCTTTATGTGAAACAAACAAACGTCTTGCAAAGCATGTTATTCATGAATCTTTTGTTTGTGCCTTTTCATGTTGCATCATAGTTTCTTTGCTTATTGCTAGAACTTTGTCTTTCATGTTATGATTGAAGTACTATGATCCTAGCTTTGAATGTTTTGCAAATACTTTGATCAAGTCTTTGATGGTGCATGTCACCTCAAAAATTATTCTTTCTTTTTATCACTTACCTACTCGAGGACGAGCAGGAGTTAAGCTTGGGGATGTTGATACATTGCAAATGTATCTATAATTTTTGATGTTCTAGGCTTGGTTTTATCCACTTTCTTGTGTTTTGTTCCAACTTTGGAGTACTTTTCATATGATTTCTTGGACTAACCTATTAACAAGAGCCACAGTGCCAGCTGCCTGTTTTCTGCTGTTTTTGGTTCTAGGAAAGTCAGAAAATGAATATTCTCGGAATTGGACGGGACAAAAGCCAAAGTGTCTATTTTTCCGGAAGGGATCAAGTGCCAGAATACGAGACGGAGAAGGGCCAGGGGCCGGCCACACCACCTGGCTGCGCGGCCAGGCTGGGCCCACGCCAGGGGGTGGTGTGGTGGCTCCCGGCACCCCCTCGGCCTCTCCTTCCGCCTATATATTGCCCTCGGGACGAAAACCCTAAGGACCGGATCAAAAATCCACGAAAGAGTCTGTAGCCGCCGTCATCTCCATCCCTAGATCGGGAGGGATCTGAAGCTCTTCCCGGCACCTTGCCGGAGAGGGGAATTCACCCTGGAGGCCTTCTTCATTACCATGCAAGCCTCCGGTGTGATGCGTGAGTAGTTCATCCTTGGACTACGGATCCATGTAGTAGCTAGATGGCTGGTTCTCCTCCTTTGTGCTTTCATGTTTAGATCTATTGAGCTTCGTTCATGATCAAGATCATCTATTTGTAATTCATACATGTTGTGTTTGCGGGGTTCCGATGGATATTGAGATGCTATTTCATATTGATTATTGATTCTATCATGTCTTTGTTATTTGTGATCTTGCATGCTTTCCGTTGTTAGTAGCTATCTTGGCCAAGTAGATGCTAGCAACTCCAAGAGTTAGTATTTATGCTCGATAGTGGGTTCATGCCTCTGGTAATCTGGGGAAGTGACAGAAATCTCTAAGGTACTAGATGTGTTGTTGCTACTAGGGAGAAAACAACAATCCTTTGTTCATAGAACAATCATATTGTTTACCTTACACGCAGTTCGTAAAGCAATAATCTGTTGCTTGCAACTTAATACTGGAGGGGGTTCGGATGATAACCTGAAGGTGGATTATTAGTCATAGATGCAGTTGGATGGCGGTCTATGTATTATGTTGTATTTCCCAATCAAGTCTCAAAGGAGTCAAGATGATTAGTATATGCATGTATTGCTTTCTCCCAACATGTTATCTATCTTAAGGAGATCCACCTCTAGTGAACTATGGATTCCGGTCATTGTCTTTTACATACAATCTACAATATTTTACTGCTTTGTGTTTACTTTCTGCAAACTTTTACTTCTTTCCATTCGATACGTTTAATCCTTTGTTTTCCGCAAAACACAGTGAGATTGACAACCTCATCGCAAGTTGGGGACAAAGTTCTGTGGTTGTGTTGTGCAGGTCTCCACGTTGCTACTAGCACCGTAGTGCATCGCCAAAGCTCAGCTAGTAACACCTTTGGGGTGTTTCCTTGCTCCTACTGGTTCGATTAAACCTTGGTTTCATAACTGAGGGAAACTTGCTGTTGTGCTCATCATACCTTCCTCTTGGGGTTCCGAACGAGCTCTACATCAACCACGCCCCAACATTTTTCTGGCGCCATACACAGAGCAATCAGGGGGGTGCTGGTCTAGGCTTGGTTAGATGCTAGGGGGACAGGGGAGTGGAGAGAGGGTTGAGAGGGGGACAAGGGCTTAACTAGCAACAGTAATAGTTAGGCCACTTTTTATCTGCATGTTAGGTGTTCGACACAATGGCCGCATGAAGAAAATATTTGAATTTTTGGGAGATTTTTGGTGGATGCCTTGATCTGATGCTTGGTAGACTGTGGTTGCTAGGATTTGCCAAATGGAATTCATTTGAGTGGTTTTTGAATAAGTGTGATCTATACATATGAACTACATTCAAATTTCAATTGTCATTTAAATTTAGTGTTTGAAAGTTTTTGGGATGAAACAAAGTGGGCCTTGGCACATCACTACTTTTACTAGCAAGGGGTGCAAAGGACCATAATTGTTTCTGTTAAGATTTGAGTTCTGGGAATAGCCAAAGTAGGCTAGTTAGTTAAAATGGCACCAATGACCATTTCCTTATTTTATTCTTTTTGATTTCTTTTTCTTTGAGATTTGTTTGGGGATGATCTAGATGATGTTTAATCCACCTAAGAATCATTTTACAATCAATGGATCACTCAAACATGGCAATTCAAAGCAACTCCTAAATTATATGCACACACATATGAAATGCTAAAATCATTTTAAATGGAAAAGTTTTTGTTAACTCTAAATTGGGTAGATTTGATCTTGATTAACATTGGATTAAGTTTTGGGATGTTACAAAACCTTCCCCCCTTAAACAAAATCTCGTCCCGAGATTTAAGAAAGAAAACTAGGAACTAAAGAGATCTGGGAACTCCGTCCTAATGTAATCTTCTCGCTCCCAAGTGGCTTCCTCTTCGGTATGGTTGCTCCATTGAATCTTGAGAAACTTGATACTCCCGGTCCTGGTGGTTCTGTAGGCTTCCTCCAGGATACAGATGGGCACTTCACGATATGTCAGGTCCTTGTTGATATCAACAGCTTGGTGATCGATGTTCTTGAAAACTTCGGTCTTCTCTGGCACTTCTAAGCATTTGCGAAGTAACGAGATATGGAACACATTATGGATGGCAGACATCTCTTCAGGCAGTTCCAGTTGATAAGATACTTCTCCTCGGCGATTCAGAATCTTGAAGGGTCCGATATATCTGGGGGCTAACTTTCCCTTCAGACTAAAACGTTGGGTACCCTTCAATGGTGAAACCTTGATATATACAAAATCTCTGACATTGAAAGTCAGGTCTCTCCTCCTCTTGTCAGCATAACTCTTCTGTCTGGATTGGGCAGTCTTGAGGTGCTCACAAACCTTGTGAACCTTCTCTTCGGCTTCTCGGAGAATGTCGGGTCCAAAGATCTGACTCTCTCCTACTTGTGACCAATTCAAAGGGGTGCGGCACTTTCTTCCGTATAGGAACTCAAATGGTGCCATTTGCAAACTATCTTGATAACTGTTGTTATATGAGAATTCTGCGAAAGGCGGGCAGTCTTCCCATTTTGATCCATATTCTAACACACAAGCTCTCAACATATCTTCTAAGATTTGGTTGACCCTCTTAGTCTGTCCATCAGTTTGCGGGTGATAAGCGGTGCTAAAATTCAACTTGGTTCCTAATCCTTTCTGGACTTTCTGCCAAAATCTCGAGGTAAATTGGGTTCCTCGATGTGATACTATGGTCTTGGGGGTTCCATGCAGACTAACAATTCTAGCAATATACAGCTCTGCTAGCTTCGAACTCTGGTAAGTTGTCTTGACCGGTATAAAGTGAGCTACCTTGGACAGTCTATCAATGATGACCCAGATTGAGTCATTTCCCCTACTCGAAGTAGGCAATCCGGTGATAAAGTCCATTCTGACGGAATCCCATTTCCATTCCGGAATCTACAATGGTTGCAACAGTCCTGCGGGTCTTTGATGTTCCGCTTTGACTCTTTGACAGATGTCACACTTGGCGATGTAGCTCCCGATTTCTCTCTTCATCTTGTGCCACCAAAATTGCTCTTTCAAATCTTGATACATCTTTGTTCCTCCGGGGTGGATAGAATAAAGAGTATCATGAGCTTCTTGCATGATAACTTGCTTCAACTCCGAATCTGCTGGCACACAGATACGGCCTTTGTACCACAGAACTCCTTCTTCATCTTCTGTGAATCCAGGTACCTTTCCTATACCAATACGATGTTTGATTCCGTCGATACTTTCATTTCCTTTCTGAGCTTCCTTGATTTGGCTAATCAAAGTGGGTTGAAGTTCAATGCTAGTTAAGAATCCTTTTCTAACTAGCTCAGTTCTAAACTGCTCTAACTCCTCATACAAACTTGGCTGCTTCTCTTTGATCATGGTGTTTAGCCTACACGGCAATCTCCTAAGAGCATCCGCTACCACATTGGCTTTGTCGGGGTGATAGTGAATGTCAAGGTCATAATACTTGATTAACTCTATCCATCTCCTTTGCCTCATATTCAGCTCCTTCTGAGTGAAAATATACTTCAAGCTTTTGTGATCCGAGTAAATTTCACAGTGATTACCCATAAGATAATGGCGCCATGTCTTCAATGCCAACACTACGCCTGCTAACTCAAGATCATGATTCGGACAGTTATGCTCATGCTGCTTCAGTTGTCGAGACAGATAAGCGATGACCTTGCCTTCTTGCATCAATACACATCCGAGACCAATCTTGGATGCATCACAATATACGTCAAATGGCTTCTTGATATCTGGCATGATCAATATTGGGGCTGAAATCAATCTCTTCTTCAGTTCTTGGAAACTGGCTTCACATTTGTCGGTCCATTCAAACTTCTTGTCCTTCTTCAACAATTGGGTCATGGGTCTGGCGATGCTAGAAAATCCTTCTACGAACTTGCGATAGTATCCCGCTAATCCGAGAAATGCACGGACTTGGGTTTGAGTGGTTGGGGCTTCCCATGCTTCGATATCTCTGATCTTGGTGGGATCAACAGAGACTCCTCCGGCAGACACAATATGTCCTAGGAATCCTACTTCTTTCAGCCAAAACTCACATTTGCTAAACTTGGCATACAGCCGATGCTCTCTAAGGGTTTTAAGGATGATTCTCAGATGTTGCTCATGCTCTTCTTCTAACTTGGAGTAGATAAGGATATCGTCGATAAACACAACGACAAACTTATCCAGGAAATTCATAAAGATCTTATTCATGAGATTCATGAAATAAGCAGGGGCATTGGTTAATCCAAAAGACATAACCGTATACTCGTATAAACCATAGCGAGTAGTAAAGGCGGTCTTCGGAATATCCGTTGCACGAATCTTAAGTTGGTGATAACCAGTACTAAGATCAATCTTTGAGAATACCTGGGTGCCAGTCAACTGATCAAATAGATCTTCTATCTTTGGCAAAGGGTACTTGTTTTTTATGGTGACGTCATTCAGCTTTCGGTAATCGGTGCACAAACGGTTGCCTCCATCTTTCTTGTCGACGAATAACACTGGTGATCTCCATGGCGATGTGCTTGGTTGAATCAAGCATGTTGCTAACATCGCATCCAACTGCTTCTTCAGTTCCACTAACTCTGAGGGGTTCATGTTATAGGGTCTCTGGGCTATGGGTCCGGTTCCGGGGATTAATTCAATAATGAACTCAATATCCCTATCCGAGGGCATACCGGGCAATTCATCTGGGAATACATCAGGGTATTCACAGACTACTCTGACTTGGTCAATGGTGGGCAGGGCTAGACTCTTGTTGCACTTGAATTGACGAGGCAAGGTTTCAGATATATGCTCTACTGAGACTCCGGAGCTACTGGTCATGGTGATGGATTTCTTGGCACAGTTTATCAGTCCTTTATGCTTTGACATCCAGTCTATTCCTAGTACTACTTCCAAACCTTTGGTTCCAAGT
The DNA here is from genome assembly GCA_023614405.1 of Avena insularis. Lineage (NCBI taxonomy): Eukaryota > Viridiplantae > Streptophyta > Magnoliopsida > Poales > Poaceae > Avena > Avena insularis. The sequence goes on along the minus strand of CM042690.1, from coordinate 393,255,550 downwards.
ACTATTAGATTAGCATAAAAATCTATTCCATGTATTCTGATAGGCACAACTTTGCAAATTTTTCTAGCTTTTGTAGTTGAACCGGGGATTTGAACTATCATGACATGCTTCAAGTTGGTTGGGTGGATCTTACTAGTGCATGCAAATTCTTCGGTGACAAATGAGTGCGACGCTCCAGAATCAAACAACACTCTTGCTAAAACTGAGTTGATGAAACATACCCAAAGACTACATCTGGTGCTTCTTGGGCTTATTCGGTGTTCATGTGGAAGAGACGGCCATTGCGGTTGTGAGGGTTCCCTGGGGCGAATCTTCTTCCTGGTTGAACACGACGCTGCTGTTGAGCTGGGGCATTCACATTGGCAGTGGCGGCAATCTTCTTGGGGCACTCATTGGAATAGTGACCCTTCACTCCACACTCGAAACAAGTGATCTGAGACTTGTCTTTTGCTGCCACGGGCACAACATTGCTTCCAGTTCTGGGTGCAGTGTTGTTATTGTTGTTGTTGTTGCTCTTGGGAGGTGCACGGTTGAAATTGCTGGTGTTTCCGAAGTGATTGTTGTTTCCTCCGGACTTCACATTTCCTCCGCTACGATTGGGGTAGCTTGGGCGAGACATTAGGGGTCGATTGTTCCTTGGTGCATATCCTGCTGAGGGGTTGGGACGGTACTTCTGGTGACTGTTGGATCCAGCTTGATGCATCATACGATGTTTGCGGTTGTCGTTTGCCTGGTTAATCTTCCCTTCCATCTGAATGGCAGAGTCGACTAGCTCTTCGAGATCCTGGAAACGGATGTTGACAAGGACAGTCTGCATCTCATCATGCAGTCTGTTCAGGAATCTCTCCTTCTTTTTAGCCTCCGTGTTGATCTCATCAGGTGCATACCTGGCTAGGGACAATAATCTGTCACGGTACTCCACTACAGTCATTCTGCCTTGCTTCAACTCTCGGAATGCATCCCTCATTCTGGTGACTAGACCCTGAGGCACGTGGGTGCGACTGAACTTGATTTTGAAGGCTTCCCATGTCATCACTTGACCATGGTTCATTGTGCGGATACTGTTCCACCATGCTCTTGCATCTCCTGCCAAATAGTGGGTGGCAAAGAGAACTTTCTCGTTGTCATCAACTATAGCTACTTCCAAATTGTTCTCCATTGTCTGCAACCAGTCATCAGCATCCAATGGGTTCTCCAAGGTGCTAAAGATTGGGGGATTGGTATTCTGGAAGTTTTTCAGCTTGGATCCTTGATGATCCTGATTTCCATGGTTCTAGTTGTTGTGAGCCATCTGGGCAATCTGCTGCAGTGTTGCTAGATTAGCTTGGTGCTCTGCCCTGCTTGCTTCCCTGTCTGCGATGAGAGTCTGCAGAATCTGCAGCATTGGATCTTGCGATGAGCTGCTCCCTCCTTGGTTTCCACGAGTCATCTGAAGATTGAGGTAGATAAAGGGGTAAGAGGGAAAATTCTATGGTTTATGGTTTTGATTTCAAAGCTAAAACTTTGAGTTTGACTCAGGTTTTTGCAGCTAACTTCTTTTCATTCATTCAAGCAAGCACACGATACGAACACACACACCACAACATCAAAGGAAAACAGATGGTTTTAAGAACCATTCTGTAAGCTACGATACAATGGGACCGATACATATCATGCTACAACAGTGCTCTAGTGCATCTACTCATCATACATGAAGTCGGAGTCATCATCGTCGGTGTAGAAGTCCACGGCATCTTCCTCCAGAAAGTCATCCTCATTGCTGAGGTAGGAATCAATATCCCCTTGGATATCTTCACCTTCCTCTTCTTCTTCCTTTACGGCCAGCTGAGCTTCTTGCTCCTTGATGGTCTTCTCGAGGTCGGCCACCTTCTTACGAAGATGGTCGATGGTGCGATCCTTCTTGGCGCGCTGACGGCAAAGGGACTGACGATCCTGGACTAGCAGTGAGAAAGTCTGGGCCATCTCGGCAGCAATAGCGAGGTTGTGGTTGGCTAGCTCTCTTGCATTGTCCAACTCCTTTTGGCGGTTGTACAGCAGGAAGTCGAGGTTCTCCACTTGACGCTTCAGTATTGGGTGACTTGGCATCTCAAGCATCATTCCCATGGAATCACGCCTTGCATTGTGAACAAAGCGGGTTCCCTGGATGAGGTTGACACTGAGGGCACACAGACGTGCGAGGGCTTCATGCATTGCCCTGGCTAATCCATCTAGCCAGTTGTTCTCTCTCGCTGAGAACTGAATCCTCCTAGATACTGGGGCTTCTATCTTGCCTCGAAAATCAGCAGTCACTAGCCATTGCAAATCTCCTCCTGGTGGACCCGGGAGTTGAGCTCCAAGGAATTCCGGATGAGGACGCTCCAAGAACTCAGACAGTGCATCCAAATCCCTCTCGAAGATCAGTTGGCCTCCATTGCCCAACTGGTAGAACTTGCTGTATTGAGCTTCCATCTATAAGAATTTAGGATGAGGAAGTTAGTGAAGTGATCAAGTGTGTCAAATTTTTATGTAGTAATGTAAGAATTTGGAGGAACATGAATTTTTTTGAGAGAAAGAATTCCCAAGGGTAAGAGAGGAAGTAGTTTTCATAAATACTCACTTTGGTTTTTGAAGCTAAGTTTTTGTTCGGACGTCCATTCTAACTAGGGTCTCCTAAGGTCAGGATGACTCTGATACCAACTTGTCAACACCCGGATTTTTAATCCCAGATGCCTGTTATGCCATACCTCGCAATCCCAGGATTACCATTTTTACGAGACATAACAGATTGGATATCATAGTACATCATCCATTACAAACCATAATTAAGGTCTTACACAAATAAAGGATCTCATGATCCAGTCTTAGTACAATCAAGTAGCGGAATAAACAGCGTAGCGGTGGGGTCCATCTTCAGGGTCACAAGCAATGCTGACGATGGAAGATAGTCCTAGTTATCATAGCCGTCCTGCTGTCCTTCATCTTGGTAGTCTCCTTCATAGTATGGCCACGGGAATAGCCAGGGACAAAAGCCATGAATACTCTTTAAGTACTCGCAAACTATCACTAACAAGTAAGATAGTTCTAGTAGGAATGCTAAACTCTAAGTTTAACTATAAAGTTAAGTTTGAAACCTAAGCTGAGTTCAGAAACAAAGAAAGATAAAATAAGTTTGAAAACACCTAAGTGGGAACTTAATCATCATAGTCACAACTCTGTTGTGGTCAAGTCATGTCACAATTCATTTCATAAGTTGTTTTGAAAACATCTGACAACGGAACAGTAAGGCCACTCCAATCATAATCATGACGCGGCTATTCGAATAGTTTGACACTCTGCAGAGGTGGTACACTTTCACCACAAGATTCGATACATCTGTCAGGGATAACCCTGAATCATCATACTTGGTATGTAGATAATCAAACATAACCTTTCCTTTACACACCCTAGTATAAGCACCTCTCCTATGAGCATGGCCTCCCAACCATGACCATCTGTCATCTTGGGCACTGCATAGGTGGACAACATTGAGAGGTAGCCTCAGCTCAAACCTCTCCCGCGAGGGAACTAATACTAATGCATATAAAATTCCGGCTAAGACTTACCCAATTCAGGTATTGTGGTTGTACGGTAAAACTGGAATGGTATCACATCCGAACCCAACCATCAGTTTTATAAAAGGGCTAAGGCTCATGCCTCAACATTTTCATCATCATAAACCATTTGTGTTTCTCAACACATGTCAAAACATCTCAATAGAATGACTCAGCATTCCAAGGTTTTCACAACTCATTTTCACCAAGTATTCCCATCTAGAGTAAATCAAGTTTTTGGATTAGCTCTAAACTACCAAGTTAAGAGTGTTCACTAATGTGGGATGCTAATGTCAATCTCATGCCGTAGGATGACATCTAAGTCTAACTAGATAGGTCAAGTTTTATACTCTTTATGATACCTTCAAACAAGTAAAGGACTTTGGTAAAGTAAAGGAAGTAAAGCTTGTAAATAAAACTTGGGGTAGGTATAAGTCAAAGTGGTATAACCAAAGCATGCCTAATGCCTTTGCTTAGGTTATCTAGATTACAAGGGTTAGCTTGCATTGTTAATGATGGCTTGCCTTGTGCAGTGCAGTGGTTGAAGTTTTCTTCCTCCTCCTCTTGGTAGAACTCCTCCTCCTCGTAAGCTTAGTCGGTACTATCGTCTATAAATACATACGGAGTACACAATCACCAAACAATACTTAACTAGTCTATTTAGCACACTAAGGCACACATTTGATGATCTAATATCATCACAAGCATCACAAGGCTTAATGAACTAGTTTCATTTATTTTATTTGAGAAAAGTAATTTCTACTCATTGAAAAATAACTAAGATTTAATATTCTCTAATTAAAATATGGGATCATGTGGACACATGTCATCACCACATATTCTAACATATGGGAATGTGATTTAAATGTTGGATCAATTTTAATAAGTTTAAGTTTAATATTTAATGATTTAAAGTGACTCGAAATGCCTATATAGCATTATTTTGGTACTAGTCCAAAGTCGCTGTATACAAACCTTAATATTATTATATATTCAGATAGGTATGGTTAAATGTGATTTTTGAGAGTTGGAATCAACTCAAAAGCTATTATGGTTGATTTTATAAAAATGTTTGAATGTGCAAAAGCTTCTGTTTTGTTATTTTAACTAGGAGAGATATCTAACTCTAAATGAATTAAATCCAACGGGCTTGGATAGATCTTTTCAGTAGCTTTCTAAGAAAATTGGAATCACTCAATTTGGTTCAGTAAATCTTCTTGAATTGATTTTTGAACTAAGTGATAGAATTGAGTTTAAACCTAAATAGAAAAATCCTAATTTGAATTACTAGCTCAGTGCGGGAAATGAAATGGAACGGCCCAGTGACGCTCAGCGGCGCAGAGGGCGGCTAACAGGTTGGTCCCGCTTGTCAGCGAGACTTAAAACCCGAAACGGTATCTAGCGATCTAGGTCACACGATTACAACGCGGATCAACGGCTCACAGTCGTGGTCGACGACGGACTCGTCGCCAGCAAGACCGAACCCTAAACGGCCGGTGGGGGTCTACTGGGAACGTTCCAGGGCTCCAGCTAGTGCGGCAAGGCGGGCGATCGAACTAGACGGCGACGGCAGACTCAGGCAAGGTAGCGGCAGGGGCTAAGGTGGACGGAATCGACGGCAGCGTCTCCTCCTCTACAGCAGCCTCCTCCGGTGCAATTCCGGTGAACGGCGGCTCGAGCGGCTCCGGCGAGAGAGGGGAAATGTTCACGAGAGAGAGGGGAGTGGAATGGTGTGAGGAGATGGTGCTGGGGAGGCCTGCTATATAGGCTCGACGGTGAGACCGATAGGCATCGGCGTGGCTCGTCGGTGACGGCGAAACAAGGGGGCTACCGGTGTGGCGAGGTAGGCGGACGGTGGGCCGTCTGCTGGCGGTCAGCTACGGCGCAATGGAGCGGCTAGGGGCGGTGCCTAACTGTCGGGGGCTTCACGCGCTCTAGGGGACAGAGGCGGTGCTCGATGGCGATCATGGCGACCATGGGTCGCGCGGCGGTGCACGGCCGTGTCTGGTGGGTTGCTGGGGTCAAGGCGGAGCGACATGCACGATATGGTGTCAAGGCGTGGTTTGCTGCGTGCTGGCGGCGATCGCGCTCTGGCATGCTCTGGCTTGCTCACAGAGAGAAAGGGCGGCACGATGCTGAGGTGGTCCAGGGGCTGGGGTTGATCGAGGGGTGGATCATGGGCGGCGGTAGGGTTGGGCGGAGCTAGTGGGCATGCTGGGTTGGCGTGACGCGGTCTACGTGTCTTTGTCCATGTCGGCGGTGGTGACCTCATTTGGGCATTGGCCACTGCATGGGGAAGGGGGTGCAGGCTTGGTTAGATGCTAAGGGGACAGGGGAGTGCAGAGAGGGTTGAGAGAGGGACAAGGGCTTAACTAGCAACAGTAATAGTTAGGCTACTTTTTATCTGCCTGCTAGGTGTTCGACACAATGGCCGCATGAAGAAAATATTTGAATTTTTGGGAGATTTTTGGTGGATGCCTTGATCTGATGCTTGGTAGACTGTGGTTGCTAGGATTTACCAAATGGAATTCATTTGAGTGGTTTTTGAATAAGTGTGATCTATACATATGAACTACATTCAAATTTCAATTGTCATTTAAATTTTGTGTTTGAAAGTTTTTGGGATGAAACAAAGTGGGCCTTGGCACATCACTACTTGTACTAGCAAGAGGTGCAAAGGACCATAATTGTTTCTGTTAAGATTTGAGTTCAGGGAATAGCCAAAGTAGGCTAGTTAGTTAAAATGGCACCAATGACCATTTCCTTATTTTATTCTTTTTGATTTCTTTTTCTTTGGGATTTGTTTGGGTATGATCTAGATGATGTTTAATCCACCTAAGAATCATTTTACAATCAATGGATCACTCAAACATGGCAATTTAAAGCAACTCCTAAATTATATGCACACACATATGAAATGCTAAAATCATTTTAAATGGAAAAGTTTTTGTTAACTCTAAATTGGGTAGATTTGATCTTGATTAACATTGGATTAAGTTTTGGGATGTTACAATGCTTTTGCAGCATCTCTGCCCATTTCAATTCAAACTCCTCAACACTCACAGAATAGTCAATTACCTCATTGAATTCTATCCGCAAATTTTCTCGTTTTGCAACAAATGGTCCAAGTTTCTCCTGTACTTTCTGCATTATATGCCATCTGCAATACCTATGCCATATACCAATAAACACTAAAAGGATAGCAAATCTAATTGATTGGTCCTGGTCAGTAATGATGTTGATTGGATGTAATCCATCCATTGCTTCAAGGAAAACTTGGAACAACCACACAAAATTTGGTATCTTTTCATTCCTCAGAAAACCACAACCTAGTTGTATTGACTGCCCATACCGGTTGATTCCAATAAAAGGTGCACAAGGCATTTTGTACTTGTTTGTCATGAAGGTAGTATCGAATGAAATGCAATCATTGTACAACTTGTATGCATCTCTTGCAGCGCCATCCACCCAAAATAGATTCTCCACTTCATCATCGGTGTCAAGTCTGAATCGATAGAAGAATTTTGGATCTTCTTTCTTCATCTGTTCGAAATATTCCAAGAGTTCAGGAATATCTTTGATTCTCTGAGTGTCATCTAGAGTAGCTGTGTAGTTGCTAATAGTTTTACTGTTATATGGAATATTGTTCATGCAACCATATATCTCACCCATTATTTGCATAATCCTGCCAGAATTGAGATTAACCTCGTGCAACAAGTCAATAAACTTCTTCTCTTCCTTAGGAATTTTATTGTGTGATCTCAAATATTTCTTCAAAGCAAATTTCTGCACCAATTCATGCGTGTGCTCTTCAACAAATTGAGTTACTGCCCACTTAGTCTCGGTCCTCTTGACACGCATCTTAGCCTTGCAATCAATCAACACAGTGATAGTTCGATTTCTTTGCTTCAATGGAGTAGCCTCTAAAACTTGATTTTTACCAGACTTGTTGCAAACAAATACACTTTTATCTCTCTCCCCATCTTTGGCACACTTCCGGGAGGACTCAATCTTCACAGAAAACCCAATATGATGAGCATATCTGTTGTAATGAGAAAGTGTTGCATCACGTGAATCAAAAGGCATCCCAACAAACGGAGTCTTTGGAGTGAATCCTTCCGGCGTTGACTGAACCTCCTCCTCATCATCATCAGTGTTGTCCTCGCTTGACAGTATCACACCTGTCTGTGCACCTGTGGTCGATGGTCTAGCAGAAGAATCTGCTATATCTTGCAACACATCTGCAGTAGGAATAGCTGAAGCTCCAGCAGAAGTATCTACAACATTTTCCATCACATGCGAATCTTCAGCAGTAGGATGCGGAGCTGAAGTTCCAGCTCCATCATCAAAGTCATAACCATCTTCTACTGGCTGGTTAAGATCCAACTCTCTAAACTACCATGAAAAGTTCTTCGGCATTAAAGCAACTTGTTCTGCCAGAAAACATGAAACACAAAAGTTTTATCAATGAAGAATAAGGATTTCAGTAAAATACTGTGAAATAGCAAGTACATCCTATTTTTATTGGTTGCTAAAGTATTTCTTTTGTAAAATGCAGGTCAATGAGTTTCTAATCTGGAATTCTAGCAGGTCAATGAGTTTCTAATCTGGAATACTAGCAGGTCAATGAGTTGTTCACGAAAGTGACTCCCTGTTACCAGGTGTAACACCCTCAAATCGGCCCTATGCAAGTTTTAGCGCTTCCCGCCAAACTCGCATAGAAACGATTCAAGGACGCCCACCAGGCACTTTCGTGCGGGTGGAGAACAAAGTAATAACTTTACACAACAGTCCTCGATGGGACCCACAGAACAGATATATACCACAGCGACTCAAAGAGTCAAGAATACAGATATACAATTCAAAGATCCAAATCACCTGGAAAACGATAAAGTGTCCGACTACGGACAAGATGCAAATGGGGCTAAGAGCCCTGAAGAATAACCAATGGCGTCCATAACCCTGCCCAGGCCAAGCCGGAAGGGTAACCCTGCTAACGATGTCGATCTCAAAACCTGCTTAAACAAAAGGGGTGCCGACAAAGGGCAAAGGAAAAAGAGAGCGGTCAAGATCGAGGCCATGCAGCGAGACTAGAATTCGGCGGTCCTCGCCACATAGGTATGGTGGATCGAAGCATAGCATGCACTAAACAACCTATAGAGACTCGATATAACTGTCGGCTATCAGAGAGGGATAAGAAAGACCTATTCGGAACCATCCTGATACTACCACCAAACATACCCATCCTGGTATTTCCCCCTCGACACCAAACGAGGAAGTCAACCGAGGAATTCACACAGTTGGCAGTTTTATTTATTCAGTTATCGTTGCAGCAATTACTAGTCAAGTATAGATAGTCATCCTGATAAAATAAGCAGTGGGCAGTTTTATTTAACCAATCCGTTGTAGTTGCGACACTTACTAGTCAAATACAATTAGCATGAGATATCCCAAAACCCAGCTTGTTGGTACTTTTATTTAGCCATTCCGCTAAAGGAGCTGATTACTAGTCATACCGGATACAAGTCAATTTATAACAAACTTTAGTTATAGTTGTCTATGATCGAGAACTGTGCTCCAAGTTGTCCATAACCATGACACGGCTTTTGAAAAGATTTAACCACGTAGGGTGCACCAAAGTATCCACACGCACTTCGACCCTTTTTGCCGATCAATTAACATACACCCATCGGTATGTCGGGGCCTAAGTCATGACGCTTCCTGCACCCAAAGCAAGTACATGGGGCCACCCACTAAGTCTACCCAAGAACGAAGTCGGCCGGTCTCCGAGACGGACTCGGGGTTTGGGTGGACGGTCAGAACGATCGGGAACCCGAAAAGATGATCTTTGTCGATACAACAAAACGTGTCCCGATCCTAACAGACAGTGCAAAAGACATCGCACAATTTAAATAAAGCAATAAAGCATGGCATAAGTACAGAATAGTAAATAAAACCTCAAACTAGTTGTGGCCCCAATACAATACTTTGAAATCAGGTACTAATCGATGGGTGCCCACACATCCCACATGTGGTTAGCGCTCGATCTCTAACAGTGTCAAGAACTCGGGGTCCCACGGACACCAAAGGAGCGTCGGAAACCAAATATTGTCTATCACCCACCGTGCCTCGCATTACCTACTTCAATTTTAGTTATTAAACAGTAATTAAAGTCTTGATCAACTCCAACATTAAACATGCGGCAACACTCCAACAAGCGTGGTAATCGACGAGACGCAACAGCACTAGAGCAAGCGATCACGACGCATAAGTCCAACTATCTACCAACAACAGGTAATAGGATGTGACCAAGGCAATATAAGGCTGCAAGGGATATCACGGGTACGAAAACTATAGCATCGCAACACAGATAGCAATAGATCAACAGGAGGAAATAAAGTCTATAAAAGTAAGATAGGTAGAAAGGGGGAGGTGCTCGCCTGAAAACATTGCCGAAGGTTCATCCGAAGATCGGGCCGACACTCGCATCAACTCAACGGCCTAGTCCGTGAAGAAGCAAAACACTAGCACAAACACCGGATGCACTATTTAATACTATGACAGAAGATCGGGCATGTTGCATGTATGATGCATGACATGGCAAGATGCGATGCAACTAGGCAATGTTAAGCGGAACCGGGGTCCCGACATTTATTTAGAAGGTTCATGTTGTTTAGATACCCGCCATTTAAATGTTGTATTAATAAGGCAAAATATGACACCGGTTCGCTATACAAATTTAAATGGGACCAATATGAGACTAGAAATGTCCGCATATGGATCCCATATTTAATTATATGGTTAATCGGCATAAGGCCCCCAAACCACACAAATATGCATGCGAGTATGAACAATTTAATATGCGACAGACGATAATGTCATATTATAAAAAATAATGGGATCTCAGATAGGGAATCACACATCGAATGGCGATCTTGGGGTTCACCGAGGGTTCGGGGTCCGGTCTCAGGGTTCGACGGGAAGACAAGGTTCGGTTCGATGAGATCGGTCTTCAGAGGTTGTCGAAGGACTTGGTTCGGCGTCGGGGGCGCATCGGGCTCGCCCTGGTCGGTGTCGATCTTGTCGTTGCGAAGATCTTGTCGGGTCCGCGCCATCGAGTCGGTCTTGGCATCTGGCTGAAGTACTTGGCGTATCCGTGAAGAAGATCATGTTGGTCCACGGGGTCGGGCTTCGAAGCCAGGAAGGAGTACTTGGCGTTGCCGAGCGGAAGTCTTGATGGTCCTCGGGTCCGAGAAGATCTTGTCGCACGGTGTCCGGGTAGGCGAACTTGTCGGTTCCGCGGTTTCGATTGTCGGTGTCGGACTCGGGTCTCGGCACTAGGAGATCTTGGTGTTCCGTGACGGAGAACGTGGCGTTTCGGGAAGGAGACCTTGGGGTATTGTGGTTCCGTTGTCGGTGTTGGGCTTGGCAGGACGATCACGGATCTTGCGGATGGTTCAACGATTGTCGGTCCACGAGAACAAAAGAGATGAGTAGCAGAGCGTCGGAGCAGGGATCTGAGCCTAAAACACACCCCATCTGTCTGATTTAGAGTTCACAACACACAAGAAAACAACTCGACACGGGCGAACGAGGCAGGCATCAGCACATCAACAAGCCTGCTATGCTGCTGCAGAGGCAAGAGCCAAAGAACGGGTCTGCACCGCTGCGGTTGGTCACGGACGAGCTCAGGGCAGGGATCTCTCGCATGGTGCCATGTCTGTGGGCGAGGCGGCCTGAAACGGGCAGAGGCACGGCAGGAGGCGGAGGAGGCGGGCCCCGGAGTAGAGGAGAGGGATGCGCCGAGGCGAAGAAGGTCGGAACTGGTGCCAAGGCCAGAACGGCGGGGACGGAGCGCAGGCCGAGGACGAGCTGGGGCACGGGCGCGGGGTCGACGGGCGGAGGAGGGGCCGCCACGGAGCTCGGGGTCGCGTCGGGGGGAAGCGGAGACGAGGCAGAGGAGGGCGCAGGCGGTGGCGCGCGACGCGGCAGAGGAGGCCGACGGGCGGAGGGGACGGCCACGACGGCGGCAGGGGAGAGCGGGGCCGAGCGCGGCCGGATCTTGGAGGGCCCCGGCAGGAGGAGGCGAGGTGCGGACGGGGGCCAGCGAGGGGGCACCCGAGAGGGGGAGATGCCCTGGCGGCGGAAGGAGGAAGAGGGTGGATGCGGGGGAGAGGAGGAGGGGCGCGGTGCGAGGTGGGGCGTGGGCCCGGTAGGTGGGCCAGCGGGAGTGGGGCCGGGCGCACAGAGGCGCGTGTGTGGCGTGGGGGGTCAGGGGCAGGCGGTTGGTTCGATCGGGTAGGGTGGGATCGGGTCGGGGGCGCGTGGGAGGCAGGGGTGGTGGGGCCGGGGTTGGACCAGGTGGTGTTGGGGAAACGGGCAGGTGGAGGTGGGGCGGGCTGGGATTGGATGGGGGGAAAGGGAGTGGCGAGGTGGCGGCGGGCTATTGGTGGGAGTGATGTGGCTGGGGCTGGGTAGGTTAGGGTTAGGTAGAAAAAGATTTTGGTCAGGCTGGTTTTGCACTGGGGGTGGCCGACTGGGTCGAATCGGCCCGGTATGGCTGCCCCCTAAAAATAAAATAAATATTTTATTATTTTAAAACGACGCTTTTGAAATCCATTGGTAGACGAAACAAAATAATCCGGAGACCCGGATTTGGATTTTGAAATAAAGGCTGGGTGTTTAGAAAACAAAAATGTGTTTTTCGAAAATAGTTTCAGACAAACAAATGCATGATGATGACGATGCTCAAATGCAATGTGGTATGATGACATGAGCATGCGGTTATGATAATGCAATGCACAAAAACAACGCGATTTTCTAGTAGTGGTTTTGCGGGATGCCACACCAGGTCACTGTTCATGAAAGTGAGTCTTTTTTGTTGATGATCATACTGCCGACTAGTATTATCTGTTGATGAAAAGTGGATCTACTTTTTAGCTACATCTTGTAATTCAATGTCCTTCTAATACTTGCTAAACGTTCTACTAGGATGTAATTCAATGGTACATCTTGTGTTGCTTCATCTTTTTGCTGTCCAGGATGATCATCTTGTACTACTACTAGTATGTGTACTGCTATGTCTGGTAGTACTACATCTTTCTACTGCTACATCTTGTAATATTATATCTTGTCCATGGTGTGTCTACTGTTACATCTTGCACTGCTACATCTATCTACCAGGCCTGATAACAATCTATTATACATCTACAACTATTTGTTGGTCCAGTACTTGTACTACTAGTAGAATCATGTCAAATTCATGTCAAAATCTCCTACTTTTTGTTGTACCAGTCTAGTAGGATCATCATGATGTGTTAGAGGAAGAATAAATGCCAGGATAAAATAGATGATCTTACAGGTGGGTTCCAGATCCTTTTTGAGGCAGAAGTTGGTATCCAGATCTGATGTAGTTTCAGGTACGATGTATCTCCAGGTACAATGCAACCCAGCTACCTAGATTTGGAGGATGTATATTCTCAGGATCTGAAGGATGTATATGTTGCACCCCTGTAGGATCTATCGAGATCTAGAGGAGTGCGACCCCCAGGTTCCATCTAGATCTAGATGTATCCCATGAGTATCTTCTTGAGGAGGAAGAAAGGGATGGAATCGGGAGCTGAAAGAAGACGATGCCCTGGGGTCGCAGCTAATTCCCGCCTATAAGTGCGCACGGGTTGGATTGATCCCGCGTTTATTTCGGTCGGGGAGGGAAAGAGTAGGCGGGACCACAAACGAAAAGCGATACGTCCCGAACGACCTTGTTTTTCCTTAAATCTAGGTCGACCTCGTTGTAGTCGCGTCCTTATATAAAACTGCCCGCAAAAATCAATTTTCTGAGGCATATTTTAAAACTGCCTGCAAAAATACCATTTTTCAGGGCATTTTGTAAAGTGCCTTCAATAATAGATTTTTTAAGGCGTTTTGGAAAGTGCAGGCAATAATCAGTGCAGAGATGCAAACTAGGAAACGGGAAACCGTAATAAGCTGCCCCCGGACCCTACCCTTGCTCTTTCTCTCTCAATGCCCAATTCTCTCTCTCTGCTCGCTCCTTCCCCAATTCCTCTCGTCGACGTTGACTTCGCCAATCAATTCCGGCCAGCTCCGGCCCTATCCTCTGCCGCCGAGCGCTACTTCGACTCCACCTCTCTCCTCTCTCGTAACCATGGCGCCAAATCCTTGATCCCGACTTTGCTGCGTGGCCCCGGCTAACCCTAGTTACACGACGGCGACAACAACCCGAAGGGCGACGATGGCCTGGAGTATGAGGACATGGTCGATGACCTCCAGGTGCTCTATAGCCTCGAGGAGAACGACCACGATCGCCGCTGCGGCGCGGCAGTCATTCGGTGCCACGGCCTGACCAATCTCGCCCCGCTCCTCCTAGCGCAGAGGCTACGGCGTGCCTCCACCGCGTCTTGCCGCTCTCCAAGTGCCGCATGCGCTTGAGGTCGAGCATGTCAAGGACTACCTCCCCATGGATGAGTTTGTCGCCATGTAGGAGTGGCTCTGCCCCACCGAGGAGAAGACCGAGGAGGACCGATCCAAGGTCGAAGAACTCCGCGGGACCACCATGAGCATCAGATCGCTCGAGGAGATCATCTTCGAGAGCCACCCCATCGTCTGTTGGAGCCCGGGTGCTCCATCTACTCGCACAACAAGGTAAGCTGCTGGTGCCCATGACATGGATCCATCTCCATGTGAGTCTGCTCCGTAGATCTACATACTCTGTGAGGGTAGGGTTTGAATTTTAGGGGAAAATTCATCAACCATAACAAGTCGATTAAAGCCTGATCAGATTAGGATTCTTAGGTTGCTTAGTTTGTGTCATCAAGCCTTATCACAGTATTGCTTAGGTTGCTTAGTTCGTGTCATCAAGCTCTATAATTCTTCATGTGTAAAACAAGTTGATTGAATATGGTACTGCTATGTCAATATACTCATGTTTTTTCTACGTGATGGAACAAGTTGTTTTGGCAAGTCAAATGATTCATTTCATGTAAATTTCAAGTGCTGAATTTGATGCCAGCACTGCCATCTTATGGGTATGGGAGGGAGTGGAAGGGACCTCGTTTGGGGAGTCTGATTCATGGGCAGAATTTGAATAATGTAGTCATTGCAGGTTTGTTTTTCCATCTAAAAGTAAGCTGTCAACTCCAGCATATCAACCTGTGTAGTCTAATCTACTACAACACCTTATCATAGATTTGTTGGTTAACTAGTATGAAGCAACATCAATGAAGGAAGTGCAATCTGCATATTAAGCAATCTAGTGATAGTAACTATGTACCAGCATGCCTGACTGTGTGAATAATATCAAGCAAGTACTTGACATGTTCTGGTCCTCTAGTCTGAATGTACATGCTTTAAGTATTCACAGTTGTATTTTCCACTCATTCTTTTAAAATAGAGCATTGTTTTGGTACACGCGGTGCTAGTGTTGTATGAGTGAGAGTACTTACTACTGCTACTTCGTACAGTAGGCTACAAATACAATGGAAGTTTGTTCTGAATGCCACTACAGTAGCACCATGATAGTAAGTACTGTTTGTTCTCGACGCAAGTGCAGGTTGATCAGTTCCTCAGGTGTAGTGAATTTACTTCCAATGAATGTGCATACTAACACTTCCAATGAATGTGCATCCTAACAGAATATTTAGATGGTTTAAGCTTCTTACTTGATAGAACAGAGAAGCTAATTGGTTGGCAGGTACATATAAACAACCAAATTATTATTTTTAGGCATATTTTAAAACATGCGTGTACAATTATCACAGAACATACTGAAGGTTCTCTTTGTTCTTGTTTATTAATCTAGAGTTTATTAAACTGGATACAGGTATAATTATCAGAACAGACTGAAGGTTTTATATACTGGACCTTCTATTGTTTATCAATGTAGAGTTTCAGTGATAGTGATCACTCAAGAATTACACCTTATATTGATCTAAATAAAAGTCCACTTCTTGGTTAATATTGACAATGAGAAAATTGTTTCTAGTGATGTTAATTACTGTATATCCAGTACTGTGCAGTATATTTTGCATTCTAGCCTACTACAGCAATTTGATGAATTTCCCCCTGATATTATCAAGATTCAGAGCTCATGCTAAATTGAGTCCTTATTGTTTGTGTCTTTCAAGGCGCAGCGGCAGCGGCAGGGGCAACGCGTCGCTGTCGGGGATGATCGCGGCCGAGGATGCGCTGGAGGCGTACAAGGCCGTGGCCGGCGCCAGGCGCGCGGAGGCAGAGGACGAGGCGGCGTCGGAGCTGGAGCGCGAGATCATGGGCTCGCGCCTCTACGGCGCCGGATTCTATGCTCGCGCCATCTAGGTGGAGTAGATCTCTGACTCTGACGCCCGCCAGGTGTTCGATCGAAGGCCCGAGCCATGACGCCACTGAGTTGTGGTCGGCGTCCGCTCCGGCAACAGCACCGACGACACCCATGACCACCATGGACATCATTCCCATGCCTGCAGCAGCTGCAGCAAGTGACGGAACCCTTGATGGCGAAACCACCAGTGGCGTTGCATCGACGCCCTCCACCTGGTCGATGGATTGCCTACCCCGACAACCAATGACCGCCCCGGTGTTGGTTACATCCTCTCCACCTACTCCGACCGAGTATGTCCTCGGCCAACAGTGTACATATTGCAGCGGTGCCCTTGGTCATGCCGAATGTGTTTCTGGCAGTTCCTGCGCCTATGGTTCATCCGCAGAAACTCTGCCACAACAGTAAGGTTTTCAGGCTGAGTTCCAGTCAGTGCATCACAAGCAACATCCCTGTACATCAGCCCATGCCCTGGCCTTCTTTCATGGGCGCTCATGCAGATGGAGATGAGACACGTCCCCTGCCATGGCCATCGTTCAGGGAAATTGATGGTTGCGAGTCTCGAAGTGATGTCATCATGAAAACCATCTCGGCCGTGCAGTTCTGGTAATTCTACACCTCTAGTGGTTCTTACAGACACATCACTTGTTTCTCGGCATAGGACTTGGAGAACTGGGTGATTCTGTTTCTCGGCAGCTTGTTCTTACAGACACATCACTTGTTGAAAGACGCCCTGAGAATTATGAGGTAGATATATTTTTTGTCCCTTTTGTATAAATCATTCATTCTGAAACTTTTGATAGCATAAGAAGTTGCTGCAACTATTCTGCCTTAAGCATATAAGCTTTGAAGAAATGGTAGTCTTGAGTACAAGGCCTAAGCCCTAAGGACACTTACATCAACTGTGGATGTGTTTCCGTTAGAATGTTTGTTCCTTCTTTCTGTTGTAACTTTGGTATATGGTAGATCTCTTACTTATTTGTGTTGTATCTTATCTTTCTAGGCTACCATTGTCCGACCTCTCTTGGCAGTAAGTTCCCTTGAAGAGCCACAGATGTTTGCATTTGAATTCAATGATGGTTGCCCGATCCATGTAAGTATGCAACCATGGTTCTATGCCCAATGCCAAGAACACGTTCTAATTGTTCTCTGTTTCTCACTCAGGTATATGTAAGTATGTCCCGTGATAATTTAATTGCAACAGTTCTTGGTATTTTACAAACACATGTATCACTTTGATCTTTCTCAACTTTGCACCACTTGAGGTTAACATCGAGTTGATATTTGTTTTGTGATACCAGGTCTACCCTGATATATTTCATTATAGTTTGTCCACTTAATCTCATTACCATAGAGAAAATTTACATGTCATATATGTAGCGAATAGTTGTTGATGACCGGATGTGGTAGTGTTACATGAGAGAAAGCCCCATGAGGACTACATAATTACTTGCTACATATCATAACAATTCTACTGTCCTGTAGCACTGTTTTGTAATATTTTGATTGATCTTTCTTGTGCCATAGCATAAATTTCTTCTACAGCTCCGCTCCTCTCGAACAGATCAACATCACATGCTTAGAATGCATAGCATGGTTCACGCATCTTATTAGTTGATGCTTGTCTTGCATGTGTTTGTCTACTATGCGCACCTTGATCTCTGTGAGGCCTTGCGTTCATTTTATTTTAATCTCCTTGTTGCTTGCAGAGGCAGTGTGCAATTCCAGTGCTGCCAAGGTTAACTATGCATGGTCATCGTATAGATCCACCTTGTGGGGTTTCCCATCTTCAGATACCTCATCATGCTACTGTTGATGTAGAAGCTGCTAACATGTACATTTAGCTGCTGTTGCGAAAGAGAGGCTGTAGCTTCATCTGATACTATTCCTGGAGCAAAAATCAGATTATGGCGTAGAATACGGGAGTTTAATGCATGCATAGCATATACTGGAGTGCCCATCAATATTGAGTTTAGTGTTGATTGGTCAAGATTGTTCAAGATTGTGTAGTGCTATTTGATCAGTCCGTTTGGTAGTACTGTTACTGATTGTTACTGCTATTTAATCAATGGTACTGCTATTTAATCAATGGTAGTGCTATTACTGATTGTTACTGCTATTTAATCAGTCTGTTTGGTAATTAATCACACATAGTGCTAAGTAATCAGTGGTAGTACTGATTGTTCACATGTAGTGCCTCTAAAATTATTTAGGGGCACATCACACAAATGTCACTAAAGGGGTTTAGGGGCATTATGGAAAATGCCTCTAAATACATTTAGGGGCATTTCGCTTGATGTCACTAAAGGGCTTTGGGAGCACTATGGAAAATGCCCCTAAATACATTTAGAGGCATTTCTATTAGTGTCATTAAAGGGTTTTAGGAGCACTATGAAAAATGCCTCTAAAACCCTTTAGTGGCATTTCTCTTAGTGCCCCTAAAGCACTTTAGTGGCATTTCTCTTAGTGTCACTAAAGGGTATTAGGGGCATTTCTCTTAGTGTCACTAAAGGGGTTTAGGGGCATTTTGACTAAAGTGCCCCTAAAACTTTTACCAACATGAGTATTAGTGTCACATTTCAAAGTACCTTTAAAACCTTTTAGCGGCATTTTAATCACGTACAGGAGCACTTTGAAGTGTCCCAAAATGACTACCGTGTTGTA
The DNA here is from genome assembly GCA_023614405.1 of Avena insularis. Taxonomy (NCBI): domain Eukaryota; kingdom Viridiplantae; phylum Streptophyta; class Magnoliopsida; order Poales; family Poaceae; genus Avena; species Avena insularis. The sequence goes on along the minus strand of CM042690.1, from coordinate 393,236,986 downwards.
GCGAGGATTGGGAGAAAAAAGAAATGTCGATGCCGTGTGGTGGTAGGCCGTGTGGTGGTAGGCTGGTGAAGATCGAGGAGATAGAGGAGACAAAAAAACACGGGTGCACAGGATTCTTCTAGAATCAAACGTGTCAGTCCCAAAGAAAAAAGAAGGAGAGGCAAATGCACGTGTCATCAGCAACGCAAAAATAGCATGTGCCGACGACCTGGGCACACCCTGCACCACACGCACACGTAAACATGAATCTCACACCAAGAAGAATAAGGAAAGGAACATGAGTCCATCGCGTGGCATCAGGCAGACACGCGAGGAGAAACACGTGTCCGCGCCACAAAATTTATCAATGGCTCAAAAATTCTGAGAAAAAAGAGAAACAACTATAGGATGGTATCTATATGGATCATAGTCCGCCGAGTAATTAGCTAGACTAGCTGAAATACTCTGGCAAGCATCGGAAGAGACTTTGCCCCTTTTTGATCAAGTATTTGCTTGGCTTAAAGGAAAAGACAAGGACAACCGCAATTTAAATCGCTTGTGACTCGTCTATAAAGAAATTTTTACACCAAGTCAACTTCCATCCGCTTCGCACTCGAACCCGACTTGGTGTGAGGGCCTTTGTTTGATGATATTTTATCTCAATATATCTTAAATACATCTTAATATATTCACGTGTAAAATACCATGCATATGTACGTGAGGAAGATCCAAGTTCACGGTAGTGTGCATGTTTTATCTTTCTAATCCCTTCGTTTCAAAATATAAGATGTTTTAGCTTTGTAAAATAAATGTAGCTTGTGGCTCTTCGAATCCTAGTCAATACTTGCGTACGTAAATCGATCGGTCGAAACAGATGTCCGCCTTGGACTCCAGATACAAGGTTCGAGAAGGATCCTTCTACCAGCAGATGGGCCGTCACTCTTGTGCTGGCCTGCTCACACACTAGACGAGGAGGAGACAATATATACAAGCTGGGCCCGTTCAGACACACATGAGGATGCTTACACTGCTGCGGCGGATGAGGATGTGCTGGTGTTGGCTGGTTCTAGTGTGGAACGGCCACTCGCGCTCGTTACTGCCATAGATGTAGCGGATTATCATATCCTTGTCGTTGGCACATCTGTGCTGCGACTCACTGTGACCACACTCGATGTCAACGATGACCAGTCAGCAACAAGCATGAGGTTCTTTTGCCACTCAAGTTGTTGGTAACCTTGTCAGGGAGCAAGGAGTCTGGTATGTGTTCTGGTCTTGTCTGTGGCACAACTCATTCAAGTTGCTTGTTGCCATGGGACCCGGGAGAGACAAGAGTATTGAGAGATTCAGTCCTTAGCAGAGCTTGGGGTGCATGTGTTAAGCATTTGAATGCAGATTTCATAGACAGTAATGACCACCATCAGCAACCCGTTGTTGGCCTTCCTATGATTTCAAGTTCTTCTCAGCAGAAGTTCATGGACATGTACAATGTGACTTCAGTGATATCACGATTATGGATCCTTGTGATTATGTGTAAAGAAGCCGAGATCTGGCCATTTTTCCAGTCTGCTACATGTTACATGATTCAATTGCTGCCATGGGATCCATGCCAACCATTCTATGGCATGGGCACCAAGTTGACTATTGCTACTGGAGTTATCTGTTTGCAAGGACATTCATTGCATGAGTCGTTTGGCTGTAGCTTTGAGGTTGAGACGATCAGTGGCGGAGCTGGAAACGAAGAAAGAGGGGTGCTAACTAATTGCTGGAAAAAAGTTCTACCAGATGTCACCCAAAATTCACCATAGTAAAAGTACATTGCTACAGTAGAAAAATCATAAATAGCTAATTGATTAACCGATGAACAAAAGTATTGCAAAATCTCTAGAAATGCCATCAAGATATCTCCGCACAGTTCACATGTCATCAACATTATTCATGAACCATCCATACATCCACTTGAGACATCAATCTGCATATACAATGTAGAACAAACATCATAAATATGAATGATATATAATTGATATTGAAAGATGAACTCGATAGTAAATAACATACCAGCAACTCACTAAGTCCTAGTAATGGCTTTAGGCAATTGGCATGCATGATTATTGTAACCATGAAAATGCCGCAAAATGATATCATCTTTAATGCTTGTAAAGATGCCTCGCTCAATGTAGCACACCATGCTATGATCCACCCAATCATCATTCATCTTATTCCTCAACCCGGTCTTGATAATATTCATAGCCGAGAAAGCCTGCTCAACTGTTGCAGTGGCAACTGGCAAAATCAAGGCAAGTTCAATGAGGCGATACACCAAAGGGTAGCATGTGTGTCTATCCGTTTGAACCATCTTCATAGGAAGATTGCTAAGATCATTACACCTTGAAAACTCTTCATCACTTCTCACGTCAACAACATATGTGGCAAGTTGATCTCTTAAGGTAACACACTCATATTACGAGAAATCAGTAGCATAAATCTTGGCAAGTTCAATAAGCTTGTCTCCATCAAAGTTAGCAAAAGAATTATTAGGATCAAGACAAGCAATACATCTCAACAACTGAGTTGATTTTTTAGCAAAGCGGTGGTTTAACTCAACTAGAATCTGGTCAAGAACAACATTGAAAATGCCATTGATGAAAATGATGATAGTAACTTACTAACTTTGCACCACGACCCCTTGAACGACCTCTTATTGGTATTGTATCATCCATATTTGGCACAACAATTTTCCTACTGACACAAAAGTTCTTCACTTCTTCAAACATCTCTTCCCAACCATTTTCCCTCATGCCATTCATATTCGTCAACACCGACCCAATTAGTCCAATAGCACGAACAATATTCTGATTTTTCTTTTATAAGAATTGTGACAATTCTTGGGTCTTCCCCAATACTCTAATCATAAGATGCATTATGTAACACCCTCAAATCGGCCCTATGCAAGGTTTAGCGCTTCCCACCAAACCCACATAGAAACGATTCAAGGACGCCCACCAGGCACTTTTGTGCGGGTGAAAAACAAAGTAATACCATTACACATTAGTCCACGATGGAACCCACAGAACATATATATACAACAACGACTCCATGAGTCAAGAATACAGATATACTATACAAAGATTCAAATCACCTTGAAAACAATAGAGCGTCCGACTACGGACAAGATGCAAATGGGGCTAAGAGCCCTGAAGAATAACCAATAGCGTCCATAATCCTGCCCAGGCCAAGCCGGAAGGGTAACCCTGCTAACGACGTCGATCTCAAACCTGCTAAAACAAAAGGGGTGCCGACAAAGGCAAAGGAAAAGAGGAGCGTCAGTACTGAGGCCAGTACACGGCGAGGCTAGAATTCGGCGGCTCTCGCCTACATAGGTATGGTAGGCTGAAGCGGCAGCGCAGTGGCACTAGCAACCTATAGAGACTCGATACAACTGGCGGTTATCAGAGAGGGATAAGAAAGACCTATTCGGATCCAACCTGAAGCTAACACCAAACAAACCCATCCTGGTATTTCCCCCTCGAGACCAAACGAGGAAGTCAGACCAAGGAACTCACACAGTTGGCAGTTTTACTCATTCTGTTATAGTTGCCGCATTTACTAGTCAGATATATAGCTTGAGTCATCCTGAAGCATAAGTAGTGGGCAGTTTTAATTAACCATTCTGTGGTAGTTGGAACATTTACTAGTCAGATATAATTGTCCTGAGGAATCCCAAACCCAACAGTTGTTGACACTTTTATCACATTCCGTTGGAGTTGTAATACTTACTAGGCAGGTATAGCATGTCACAAAACAACCCAGATCCACCAGTTGTTGGCATTTTTAATATCCATTCCGTTATAGTTGCATCTGATTACTAGTCACATATTAAGTCAAATTTATAGCACTACTTTAGTTATGCTTGTCTATGATCGAGATACTGTGCTCCAAGTCGTCCATAATCGTGACACGGCTTTAGAAGTTTTACCCTGCAGGGGTGCACAAATAGCAACACACACTCGATCAACCTCGGAAAAACCAACTCAAAACCCAACAAGGCATTCACGACAAAGCGATCACAGGATTCAGAAATATTTCAGGGGGCCACCCTACTAAGCTACCCGCAACAAAGTTGGCCGGCTCCGGAACGAACCCAGGGTTTGCGTCAATGGCTGTAAACGACTAGGAACCCGAAAGTGTGACTGGGCTTGTCGATACCGCGAAAACACTCTGCGATCCTAAACAGTACAGGTGCTCCACGCACAATCTTAAATAAAGCAATAAAGCATGGCATAAGTACAGGATAGTAATAAAGCCCCAAACTACTCTGTGGCCCCAAGAAATAGAAATGAATCAAGCTCTGGCTCAGGGAGGTCCATAAGGCCTCCCGGATGTGGATAGTGCGAAAAATCAAGGAACATGTATCAAGTACCCGGGGTCCTACGGGACACAAGTGGGCGTGGAAGAACCAAATAACATCTATTGCCCACCGATGCCTCTACATTAGTTATATCTAGCATTTTAATGGTTGTAATTAAAGTCATGATCATCTCCATCAATAAGCATCTCCACCAATAAGCATCTCCACCATTAACATCTGCCAGCCTTTCAACAACTGTGGTACTTGACAACACGAGATCGCGCCTGAGCAAGCAACTACGACTCGCAAGGCCAGCTATCTACCAAACACGGATAAATAGGAGGTGTCCAAGGCAATATATAGGCTGCACGGGATATAACCGGTGTACGGAAACTAAAGCATCACGACACGGATAGCAATAGATCAACATGAGGAAGTAAAAACTATAAATGCAAAATAGGTAGAAGGGGAAGAGATGCTCGCCTGGGAAACACTGCCGGAGGTTCATATCCGAAGAACTTATCGATACTTGCATCCACTCATCGGCCTAATCCGTGAAGAAGCAAACACTAGAAGAAACACGGGATGCAATATTTAATACTATGGCAAAAGATCTGGCATGATTATGATATGATGTAGATGCAGTGCAACTAGGCAATATTAAGAAGAACCGAGGTCCCGACAATTAATTAAACGGTTCAAGTTATTTAGACCTCTGCAATTCAAATGTTGTATTAACAGGGCGAAACATGGCATCGGTTCGCTATACCAATTTAAATGGAGTTCGGAATAAGACAAAGATATCCCGCATAAACACTCCATATTTAATTATGAGGTGAATCGGCATATTGCTCCCAAACCACAGACAACCATGCATGCATGAAGAATTAATTATGCGACAGTTGATAATATCATATTATAAAAATAGGGGCTTAGGATCACACATCTGGGTTCGGAAGATCTTGGGGTGCCGAGGGTTCGGGGTCGGGTCTCAGGGTCCGGATCTGGGGTTCGGTCTCGGCGGGATCGTTCTCGGATAACGGAGTAGATCTTGGCGTTCCGTGAAGAAGGACTTGGTTCGGCGTCGGGGGCGCATCGGATTCGCCCTGGTCAGTGTCAATCTTGTCGTCGCGAAGATCTTGTCGGGTCCGCGCCATCGAGTCGGTCTTGGCATTCGGGGTGAAGAACTTGGCGTCCTCGAGGAAGTACTTGGCGTATCCGTGTCGACGACCTGGGCGTCCGGGTTCTCGGGCATCGGATCCGGGAAGAAGTACTTGTCGCATCTGTGGTCTTCGGGTTCGGTCTTCGGACCCGTGAAGAAGGTCTTGTCGATCCAGGAGGTCCGGGACTCGCCTTCGAGCCTGCTCTTCGGTTCTAGGGTCGAGGATCTTGTCGATAGCCCCTCGAGCGTCACCATGTTCATTCTTCCGAGGTACCAACCGACAAGAAGATCTTGTGGTAACCTGTCACCTCTCAAGCACATAGCTTCCTAGCAGATCTTGATGAGCTTGGTCTTAGTCGACGTGGTTCAGACGACAGAACTTGAAGGGCTCGACGCAGACGCAGGACAATATTACCACAGTAGCATCAGCACAACGTGGAAACAAAAACACAACAGCATGCAGCGAGTCTGGCCGACAGAGGGACCGGCGGCAGAGGAACAACGACGACAGGCACTGCTGCAGCAGCGACTCAAGGCGATGGACGAGGCACCAGCGGCAGCGCTCGCATGGAGACCGACGAGGATGGCGTCCATCGGGCGAGGTCAACGCAGAGGGGCTCACGCAGGAGACCGCGGCGACCACGGCGGCGCCACTTGGTGAGGCGGCGGGAGCTCGGGGCGCGAGGGAGGACGTCGTCGGAGGGGAGGCGGGGCAGGCGAAGCCGTGGTGGTCGGAGAGCGGGCGCTTGAGACGGACACGAGCGGAGCTGCACTGGCCGAGGAGGACGACGCCGATAGCGGCGCTCGGACAACAGCGGGCGGCGGTGCAGGTGCAGGCGAGGGAAGGCGAGGACAGAGAAGGCGGTCGATGCAGATGGCGGGGTTGCAGGGACAGGCGGTCCTGGTGACGGCCAGCAACACATCGGCGAGGAGGGTCGCGAGGAAGGGCGGCTGCACAGGGCTCGGGGAGGCGGCTCGTGGAACCTGGCGGCGATGTGCAAGTGGTGGACGAGGCGGGCTTGCGCAGCGAGGAAGGGGTCGACGGGGGCGGATGATGGAGAAGCGGCCGGTGGGGAGGAGCTTGACGGGAGGGACCGCGACTCTGCGAGCTTGGGGGCGAAGGGGGCATGGATGCGCGGCCAATGGGGTCTGGGACGGTGGCCGGAGGGGATGGAGGCGAGAGGAACCGCGGCGATGGCGGTGGGATCTGGTGGCGGGGAAGGGCGTTGGGGATTGCGAGGTAGGAGACGGGGGAGAGCGTGCGAGGTGGCGTGCGGGAGAAACGGCGAAACCGACGCGCGTGGTGGGGCCAGGGAATCCCGAGGCGACTGGGCGTGGGGCTTGCTGCGGGACGGGATGGGAGCGTGCGGCGCGCGCGTTACACGGGACGGCATGCGGTAGCGTGCGCAGCGGGCTGGAGCGGGCGATGGTCGCGCCGACGCGGAGCAGTGCAGGACCGACGCGACGCGGGGCATGGGGTTGGTTCGCTCGGTTGCTGGGTTGGTCTCCACGCGCGTGATGTGCGGTTGATGAGGCGAGAGGGAGGTCGTGCAGGGTGAGGTGGAAGCGAACCAGTGGCGGGTCGCATGCGCATGGTGGGGCCAGGGAGCGGGGCCACGCGAGGCTGGGTTGTGCCGCTGCTTCCGCGCGCGTGTGCATGGGCTCTGCTGGCGGCGGGGTGGAGGGAAAAGGGGGTGGGGGTAGGTAGGATAGCTGGGGCTTAGGGTTAGGTTTAGATTAGGGTCTTTGTCTGGAGGTGGCCGGCTGGGCTTTTGGGCTTAGTTGGCTGCCTCCCAAAATAATATAAATTTTTATCTAATTTAAAATAAACATCTGTAAATAGTTTTTAGACAAATAAAAGACCCGGAAAAGCCCGGCGTTTTTGATTTGAAATAAAGGCGGGGGATATTTAGAAAACAAAACTAGGTTTTTAGAAAATAGTTTTAGACAAACAAATGCATGATGACATGACGATGCTCAAATGCAAGGTGGCATGATGACATGAGCATGCGGTCATGATGATCCAATGCACAAAAACACAACGATTTTCTAGTAGTGGTTTTGGCGGGACGCCACACATTATAAGAACAAATTCAAAGTGTTCCATCCTCTCTATCAAACCTGATGCTTTAGTTCTTTGCTCGCTCTCTCCATCTTCATAAATATTTTCCAATACCTCCAATACAGAGGTCCACGTTAGTTGAAGACGAACCAAAGTTTTGTGATGTGTACCTCACCGTGTGTCACCGGGCCTTGCAAGACTAGTGGCTTGGTTTTTTCCTCTTCCTGGAAAAATTTCACCAGTCTCCAATTGTTCCACAAGTTTGTCATGGTGATCTCGGAGAAGTTGATCCTTTCTCTTACAAGAAGCACCAACAGTGGTTACAAGCATAGTGCAATTATTGAAAAAAATCCTCAACGGAAGCACAACACTTGGCAACAAAAATAACCACTAGTTGCAGTTGATGAGCAAAACAATGTATATAAAAGGCATATAGATTTTCATCCAATATGTGTTTCTGCAACCCATGAAACTGACCTCTCATATTTGAGGCTCCATCATATCCTTGTCCTCGTAACTGAGAAATAGATAAACCATGTTTGATAAACATAGCATCCAAGGCTCTATTAAGAGAAGACGATGTAGTATCAGAAACATGTTTAATCCCGAGAAACCTCTCAATCACTTCACCTTTACCATTGACATACCTACATGAAAAGAGATATTAGTGAGCGATATTTGATAACAAGATAGAACTGAAACATCAATAGAAAGGTTGGTACATACCTCAAGATCAACGCCATTTGCTCTTTTATTGACTTATTACGAGACTCGTCAACAAGCACTGCAAACCGGCACCCTTTCACTTTAGAAATAATTACATTCCTTGTCTCATGTGCACAAGCTTTCACTAAATCTTTCTGTATTTCAGGAGCAATCATTTTGCAATTCTTGGGAGCATTTACACCAAGAACACTTGCAGCTTTGGGATCTTTATTTTTTACCATTCCAACATCTCTAGAAAGTTTTCCTTATTGGTTGAGCTTAAAGATTCATCATGCCCACGAAAAGCAAGAGCTTGCAAAAGAAGAAATCTCACAATACCTAAAACAATAACCAAGCGAGTTTTATATTTCTCCTTTTCTCCGCGTTTTTCTCAGACCACACATACGCCACACTTTGTCTTTGATTTTTGAAATCAGCGGCAAACTTCCTTGACTTGTTGTGAGTACTATCAGGTCCTCCAACATGAGCATTGAAAGTTTCAAGTCCCCGTCTCCAATTAACATAGTCATCTTTAGTGAACGTATCATTTTCTCAATTACCAATCCGTGGAGGTCTAAATAGATAACAATAAAAGCAATAAGCTACATCTTTTTGCACACTATATTCTAGCCAATCAAACCTGTCGAACCATGTTTTTATAAATCCTCTCGTTTGATCCCCTTGCAATTTCCGTGGAAAAACATGGTCATGTGGTTGACATGGACCCATAGACAAATATGTCCTCTTAGCTTCATCTCTTATATTCGGATCAAACTCATATATTGGTTTTCGAAGAGCCGGATCAGCAACAATGTCAACCATATTAAGTTCAATGCGGACTCTTTTTTGTGTTGGCAACGTTGCTAAACTAGTACTAGGTGCATCTTTCTTTGGATAATATTTCTTCATCCTAGAAAATGATAGAATTATTTGAAACAGTCTAATTAGAAATTTAGAATCAATCAATCAACAATATATATCAAATCTGAATTAAAGATTTTAGGGGATGAAACGAGTGCCTGATGGAATCGTACCTAGCAAGCAGAAGCTAGAAGCCGATGCCAGATCGTGCAGGCTGGAAAAGCAGAAGAATCAGAGCACACGCAATGACGCTGACAACCAGTGCCCGTGCCGCCCGTTGCCGCCCGGATGGCCGGATGGGCGACGAAGAGACGGGGCGGAACCACGAAACGGACTACGGAGAGACGAACCGACACGAGTCACGCGACTTGGGTTTCCGTCGCTGGCTCCTTGCCTCGTTCGATCGACTGGATCAGCGACAGAATTAGCGATTGCTGAGATTTTCTAGCGCATGGGCCAAGTGCTGGACGGGCTGGGTGGTGCTACTACTATGGGCTTGTAAATTCTGGCTGAAAATATACGTATATTTGGGCTATTTAGCTGGACCGGTGCTACAGCCCGGGTAGTACCACGACCAGCTCCGCCCCTGGAGACGATGAAAACATGGATGGTAAAATTAGTAGAGCTGCAATCTTGGCCTTCCTTGGAGAATTCTTTGTTGATTACAGTGTACTATCAACCTCCACCCGCTAAACCTCCTGATAAGAGCAACTACATCCATCCTAACACAAGACTAAAGGTACAGTGGAGCATGCACATTCTCGATTATTTCTGCAGTTGCATTTGTTTGGAGCACTCAGGAATCATGTTTGGATTCAAGTTCAGTGGGAAAAAAAAAGGCAGTACTCTCCTGGTATCATACTCACGCCAGAAGGTGCCATTCGTTTGGGTCCTGAATAGAAAATTGCATGGATGCCATGGCAGTCATTCCAACATAATCGAGATGGATGGCATCAGGAACTGCCACCACACCAAGCACCGTCAACATTGCTAGTCAATTTTGACTACTCTCTAGAAGCTTGGTTTGGCTGCTCTATTGGTGGAACTTGGGTGAGCGAGTTTGGAGGACTAATTCATGGAGATGATACAAATTATGTGCACATCCGTGAGATGATCTATGGGTTTTATCATGAGAAGCTATGTGATTCCAGAGGTATTCATTTTCATGCTTGGATTTTCCCATGGCTGGTGGTACGTGTGAATTGCAAGATTGTGCCGCGATGTTCATCACTCCCAGTTAAGTGCCACTTTGCAAGGATACATTTTATGTTATATAGAAGATCTCAAATGGCCGAGGAATTCAACTCTAGGACATCTCTGGAATTGGTTGTTTCTCGTGGATACTCTTCTCTTCTCTGATTCTGGCCTATACATTCTATTGGAGACTAATGATTGTCAGGTTTCTTCGGCAATATGGTCCTGAGGCTGATGCTCTTTTGTTGCTAATCTTTGAGCAATCTGTGACTGTACTTTGTACAGTAACAGGGTATACTAACTCCAGTTGGTTCCTTGCTATTCTGCATGAGCGATCAAAAGTACAGAAGCATTATACATGTATGTGGGCCGTAACTGAATCTGTTCAGTTACTCAACAAGACGAGCTCATCGCATGATGCCATAATGTGGAGGAACAGAACGACCTGGTGTCATCACAGTGCTAACACGACAATGGTATGGTCAGTCCTGCTCCTGGAACTCTTTAAAATAATTTACCAAGGTGGTAACTTCGGTCCAACTGGCTTGGGTGCCCACTCCGTCGATCCTGCTTATTACTTCGACAAGGTATGCCTCAACTATGACACCAGCCTCGACCTTGTTGAAATCATGAACCTTCAAGTTCTGTGGGATCCGGGTGGTTCGACAAGGCATCGGCTTGAGGTCAAGCCAGAATCTAAGGAGGGTGGGAATGTTAGCGACCCTTCTACCAGCAGATGGGCCGCCACCCTTGGGCTGGGCCCGCTCAGACACTAGACGAGGAGGAGGCAATATATATGAGCTGAACATCTACAGAAGGACTCGGCTTTGGAACGGACGGCTTCGGCCTCCTCTGCTTCTGTCTTCCTCTTCCTCCCGTTTCCTCTTTCTTCCTCTGTAATGGCTAGAATCTGTTGAACCCATTGCTTGTAACTCGAATCGATGAGCAATTGATCTGATATAGTAGTTGGCTGTTAACAGATCCAAACAATCTTGTGCGTGCAGCTCACGGCAGGCAACGGATCAATCAACTCGTATCTCAACAAATAGTATCGCCCGCCGCCTTTGAGCCAAGCCTGGTTGCCTATATAAACAGGGGGCAACGGCGAAGGGAAGGAGGCAGACGTACGCAGCCATGGAGGAGACGCGCCGTGAAGGCGCCTCGCCCAGCAGCGAGACAGAGGCGGCGCGCCTAGAGCATCGGGCTGCCCGTACGTCGTCGGGCGCATCGGCGGCGAGGCAGCGCCCATGACAGGCCGGACATCCCGGTTGGCTCGGCGGCGCATGCGGCCAGGAGAAGGCGCCGGCGGCCGCACGGCGTTCTGCGCTGACGTGGTTGTGCCGCAAGAGAAAGCACGGCCCAGCCCGTCGTGCTAAGCCATGCAGACCCTCAACGATCAGCCTGGTTCACGTACCCCTCCCTTTTTTCTAAGGACGCACGCAGCCTTAATAAAGAGATGAGACGCACCCAATCTCGGGCAAGGCGGGCTTTCCCTGGGGCAGACGGACGGAGGAGAGCAATCCGAAGCGTCGAGCCGTACGTGAGGAGCACGTGCACGTTGCATGCTTGCGGCGAAGAGCGACGAGACCTTGGCCGGCGTCATCTTCCCCGGTGGTGAGAATTGGTGCTAATATTTTATCTTCTTCTTATGTGGAGTGCTCCTCTTCTTATTGGCATCTAGCACGGGGGAGCGGATGTGGCCGATGACAAAGTCTGCGTTCGTGAGCGTCTCGGAAAACAACAGGTGTCGGGTGGACGTGGCCAACGGCGAAGAACCACGCGGCCAACGGTGACAGAGCCGATCTCGATGTGTACCTTCAACGTGCCATCTGACGGAGGCGCCATCCATATGACGCGGAACTTGTTGCCGCGAAGCTCTAAGACAAGCATAGTTGCACCGCGGGCGGGACGCCATCCACGGGTCGGAGCTCGCCGATACCAAAGTCATCATCCGTAGGCGGGAGCGCGCCCACGCACAACCCTTATTCGCCTCGTCTTGAGACGCCGTCGGGTGGGGATTTGGCCAAACATGGCCATAGCGCCATCGATTAGAGCTCGCCGATGTAGCTGCCCTGTGGAAGGGGGCGACGTCCTCGGGTCAGAGCTCGTCGAGACGAGCCCACGACCACCCTCGTCTATTCTGCACGCCACCACGGCCGCGCCGCTGATCCATGAAGCTCACCAGCGTGGAGGACGCCCATGGTCTGGCTCTCGCCAAAACACGCGGCTGCCGGGGCGTCGACGGCCGCTGCTCTTGTTGGATAATTAGGCACAATTTCCATGATTAATTCCAGAATATTAAACATGATAATACCAGCTACTCGCACATGTAACTCGAACATACTAGATGTACTAAACAACAAGATGAACGAAAACAGGCAGCAGCTAAACATGTACTCGCAGAACATGATTAATAACCAGACAGCAGCACGCCGCACGTACCGTTCGATTGCAGTAATCGCAGCAGTAGCCTTAGGGAAGATTGGTCGAAGCAGACGACGGCGAAGACGATGATAGGCAACACCGCCCGACTTGGATGGAAGACGAGCCGTGATGCAGAACTTGAGTAGTCGCGCAGGGCGCTTCCCAAAAATCTTATTCGCCCTCTCCCGTACAGGATCGCAAAGGCGAGCGGTTCCAGAGACCTGCTCTCCCGTCCGCCGGTGCACGCCGGCAAGCGGGATGGAGTAGACTACGGTGGCGGCGCAAGCGGCAAACCCTAGATTGGTTTTCGGTATATGCGTGGTGGAAGCCGCACTAGAGTTTATATAGAGCGGCTCGGGAATCCCGCATAGGGCACGTCGTGGACCAAGCCCACGTTGCGCACGTTCGGTCGGTTACATATAGCCCACACGTCGCAACCCGCGGCGCGCGTCGTGACATGACGAGACGGGCAGGCGGGCGTGTGGCGGCGTCGTCGGAGGAGGAGCGCGCGTGTAGTTCTCCTCTTCTTACTCACTTTACTAAGTGGTGAACCACTCCACCTTATAAGGTGGTGTAACTCTCCTATAACTTTCCATGTGAGACTAAACTTTAGCTCCCACTTCACTCATATGTGAGCTGCCACCAAATTGGGTCAAATCACACATAAGTTTCCACACACATGGGCTTTGAGATTTAGGAAAAATCTAAAATCTATATGGGCTTATTTATTTAGCCCATTATTTCTAACAATCCCCCACCAGATCTCAAATGCGCATTTGAAGATTTGCCAATTCTCGCTACTTATTTATATACCAGAGACTGTTAAGTTGAACTTCTGCCTAGAACCTTGAGCTACGTCTATCAGCAACTTGAACAATGGACGAATCTTGAATTGCAAGTTTGGTGCTTTTAGATTTCACACAAAGTCATAACTATTACCTGGATGCCAGTAGCCTACCCCGCGGGTGTAGCATATGCGTCATACTACTTGGTCTCTTCATGAGTTTACTAGAGATCACCCAAATCTCATAGATTGCGACGTTTAACAATCGGAACTCGTATAGGTGTGTTCTTTCAAGAATGCTCTGTAGGACAACATCTTTGCTAATCATAGCCAACAGAAACACATTAAGGCATGTTGCCAACCTGCCTTACAGCTTTGAGAGTTGTACATCTTCACATAGAGAGGGTTGTCTAATACTCTCCTCCGTCACACCACTAGCTTGTTTTTCCCAGGTCCTAATTCACGGGATCTCCGATCAAAAAGGTTGGGTTACCATTACTGTGTAACATCCATGGGTCTCAAACCCATCTCTCTCGATGCACTTTCTATCACGTTTCGTGATAGTCCCTTTGTAAAGGGATCTGCCAGGTTTTTGTCAGTTTGAATATACGTAATAGTAATTACTCCAGAGTTTCTCAATTTCCTGACAGACTTTAAACGTCTCTTGACGTGTTTTGATGACTTCGCGTTATCCTTAGAATTTTTCACTTTGACAATACCAGTTTGATTATCACAATTCAAGAGGATGGCCGGTATAGGTTTCTCAACCACTGGCAAGTCCATCAAGAGTCCACGCAGCCATTCTGACTCTATAGTGGTTGTGTCTAAAGCAGCAAGTTCTGCTTTCATAGTTGACCTTATCAATATGGTTTGTTTGCAAGATCTCCATGGTACTGCGCCACCTCCAAAGATAAATACATACCCACTAGTGGCGTAGAGTTCATCTACATCCGAGATCCAGTTCGCATCACTATATCCTTCGAGCACCGCTGGATGCCCCGAATAGTGTATCCCATAACTCATTATACCACATAGATAGCGCATGACCCTTTCAAGTGCACACCAATGTTCAGTACCCGGGTTAGACATGAACCTACTCAACTTGCTCACAGCAAAAGAGATGTCGGGTCTTGTCGCGCTAGCTAAGTACATGAGTGAGCCAACGATTTGAGAGTATCTCAATTGTTCTTTCGGCTCTTTCTTGTTTTTCCGTAATGTCACACTGGGATCATAAGGTGTTGGGGAAGACTTGCCATCAACGAAACCGAAACGGCTCAAGATCTTCTCAACATAGTGTGATTGCGTCAAAGTAATCCCACTCTCGTGCTTAATCAGCTTGATATTCAGAATAACATCAGCTTCTCCCAGATCTTTCATATCAAAGCTCTTTGACAGAAAGGACTTAACTTCATTTATCACATTTATGTTGTACCAAAGATAAGGATATCATCCACGTACAAACATAATATAACACCTTCGCCCCCACCATGGCGATAGTAGACGCACTTGTCAGCCTCATTAACGACAAAGCCAGCGAAGTTAATGTTACATCAAACTTCTCATGCCATTGCTTAGGTGCTTGCTTCAGGCCATATAAAGATTTTAACAACTTGCACACCTTTCTCTCTTCACCTTTTACCACAAACCCATCAGGCTGATCCATATAGATCTCCTCTTCCAACTCTCCATTGAGGAAAGCTGTCTTAACGTCCATTTGATGAATGATAAGACCATAAGAGGCAGCCAGAGATAGTAGTACTCGAATGGTGGTCAGTCTAGCAACATGTGAATAGGTGTCAAAGTAATCTTCACCTTCTCTCTAGGTGTAGCCTTTTGCTACAAGCCGAGCCTTGTACTTTTCAATAGTACCATCAGGCCTTAGCTTCTTCTTAAACACCCACTTGCAACCCACAGGCTTACATCCATGGGGTCGTTCTGATAGTTCCCAAGTTCCATTAGAAAGAATCGAGTCCATCTCATTATGAACAGCTTTTTTCCAATCATCTACATCAGGAGATGCATATGCCTCTGCAATGGAAGTGGGAGTATCATCCACAAGGTACACAATAAAATCATCTCCAAAGGATTTTGCAACCCTCTGTCTCTTACTCCGTGTAGGAGCTTCATTGTCATCCTTCTCTAGGACTTCTTCCTCACGTGGTTGCTCAAAATTCTCACTAGATGCACTAGTTTCAGAAAGTATTTCAGAAGAAATTCTAGCAGTGCTATGCATGTCTTTCATAGGAAACATATTCTCAAAGAATGTTGCATGACGAGATTCCATTATAGTATCAACATGCATATCAGGAACCTCAGATTTAACTACTAAAAATCTATAGCCTACACTCTGCGGAGCATATCCTAGAAAGATGCAATCCACTGTCTTTGGTCCAAGTTTGTGTTTCTTAGGAATCAGTATGTTGACCTTAGCCAAACACCCTAAGTGCGCAAGTAAGAAAGTGATGGTTTTCTCCCAGCCCACTCCTCATAAGGGGTTTTATCTTTATTCTTGTTAGGAACTCTATTTAGGACATGACACACTATCAACAAGGCCTCCCCCCACCATGCCTTAGATAAACCAGCGGTGGCTAACATGGAATTCACCAAGTCAGTCAGCGTGCGGTTTTTCCTCTCGGCAACCTCGTTTGATTGAGGCGAGTAGGGAGGCGTCCTATCATGAATAATGCCATGTTCCTCACAGAATTCATCGAAGATTTTGGGGAAATATTCACCACCACGATCCGACCTAAGACGTTTGATCTTTCTCTCTAGTTGATTTTCAACTTCGGCTTTATAAATTTTAAAGTAGTCTAAAGCTTCATCTTTTGTGCGCAACAAATAAACATAGCAGTATATAGTCGCATCATCAATCAAAGTCATGAAATATCTCTTTTCACCTTTTGTCAACATACCATTCATCTCACAAAGATCAGAATGTATGAGCTCCAGAGGTGCCAAGTTTCTCTCCTCGGCTGCCTTGTGAGGCTTTCGAGGTTGCTTTGATTGCACACAACTATGGCACTTGGAACCTTTGGCAATAGTGAAATTTGGAATTAAACTCATATTGGACAACTTGGACATCAAACCAAAATTAATGTGACATAAACGAGAATGCCAAACACTGGTATCATCATTAACACCGCCACAAATATGGTTTATGGACTTATTACAAAAATCTGAAAATGAAAAGCGGAACAACCCTCCGCACTCATATCCTTTACCAATAAATTGTCCATGTCTCGACACAATGACTTTATTAGACTCAAAAACAACCTTAAACCCATCTCTGCATAGAAGGGAGCCGCTAACGAGATTCTTGTTCATGGAAGGACATCTGCACGTTCTTCACGATCTTTCCAAGTGAACTTCAGATCTCTGTGCCAACACCATGAGCGAAGCATGTGACCCATTCCCCATTAGGACGGATGAATCTGGCGACGATAAGAAGTGAATATAGAGATGTCGACACACATGAATATTAGCACCGTATCAATCCACCAACATGGTGATTGAAAAAATGAAAGAACAGTAAATAGATTACCATACCCATCAGCATTGCTAGCAGTCACGACGTTGACAGTCTTCCCCTTTTTCCCTTTATGATCTGCACGTTTTGGGCAGTCCTTGGAAAAGTGCCCGAGCTCTCCACAGGTAAAGCAACCTAGCTCGGCCTTGTTCGGCTTCTTCTTCTTCTTAAAGGTTGTAGTCTTTTCAGGCTTGTTGAAGGAGGGCTTATAGTTCCTTTGTTCTTGCGAAGGTCCTCTTACGCACCATGTTGGCTAGGTGACCCTCGCCTCCTTTCTCAGCAGTGTCCTTAGCCCGAGCCTTCTCCTCAACATCAAGAGACGCTGTCAGGTTTTCAACCGATATCTCTTGTCTCTTATGCTTGAGAGTTGTGGCGAAATTTCTCCATGAAGAAGGCAACTTTGCAATGATGCACCCAGCCACAAACTTGTCAGGTAAGTTACACTTAAGGATTTCAAGCTCCTTGGCAAAGCACTGTATCTCATGAGCTTGTTCGACTACAGAACGATTGTTAACCATCCTGTAATCATGAAAGTTCTCCATGATGTACGAGTTCCTTTGCCAGCATCTGTTACACCGAACTTAGCGTTCAGTGTCTCCCAGAGCTCTTTGCCATCTTTGAAGTGCATGTACACATCAAACAACTTGTTGTCAAGAACACTCAGAACGCATCCCACAAAAGCAAGATTGGTTTCCTTGAACTTGTTCTGATCTTGTTCAGATATAGTTCCTTCAGGTAAACCCTCACTAGCCTCGAATACTTTCAGATTTTGCAGCCACATGGTTGTCTTATACTGCCACCTCTTAAAGTGAACACCGGTAAACTTTTCCGGCTTCATCGCATCGGCCAAGTGTCCCATGTTTATCTCGGAAAATTGCCTATAATAAGGTTTTTGTATTGTTGGATAATTAGGCACAATTTCCGTGATTAATTCCAGAATATTAAACATGATAATATCAGCTACTCGCACATGTAACTCGAACATGCTAGATGTACTAAACAACAAGATGAACGGAAACAGGCAGCAGCTAAACATGTACTCGCAGAACATGATTAATAACGGGCAATGACACGTCGAGCGTCGTTCGATTGTAGTAATCGCAGCAGTAGCCTTAGGGAAGATTGGTGAAGCGGGGCGGCGAAGACGACGATAGGCAACACCGCCCGACTTGGATGGAAGACGAGCCGTGATGCAGAACTTGAGCAGTCGCGCAGGGCGCTTCCCAAAAACCTTATTCGCCCTCTCCCGTACAGGATCAGAAAGGCGAGCGGTTCTGGAGACCTGCTCTCCCGTCCGCCGGTGCACGCCGGCAAGCGGGATGGAGTAGACTACGGTGGCGGCGCAAGCGGCAAACCCTAGATTGGTATATAGAGCGAGTTAGCCTATTCGTGCGGTTTTGTGCATGTTCAGGTCGGTTATAGATAGCCCACGATCCGGGAGCGACCCGAATAGGCTAACTGTTGACACATCTGTCAAAACCGCACAAGTTTTCCCAGACAGCAAAAATAAAGCTCGGCTAGATTGGCGGGCGGGCGTGTGAGCGGCGGCGTCGTCGGAGGAGGAGCGCGCGTGTAGTTCTCCTCTTCTCACTCACTTTACTAAGTGGTGAACCACTCCACCTTATAAGGTGGTGTAACTCTCCTCCAACTTCCCATGTGAGACTAAACTTTAGCTCCCACTCCACTCATATGTGAGCTGCCACCAAATTGGGCTAAATCACACATGGACTTCCACACACATGGGCTTTGAGATTTAGGAAAAATCTGAAATCTATATGGGCTTATTTATTTAGCCCATTATTTCTAACAGCTCTCTGGCAGCCACAACATGGGGTGGCTCGTTCCGTGAAGTCGGTGTGGCGTCGTATACGCCCACGTCGGGATGATCCTGACTCGCTTTCCGGCAGGCTGGTCCTATCCCTCGTTGTTGGGAGCTCCGCACCACGCTGCACCGTTGATGGAGGCGCCGGCGGTGGATCCACGGCGAATACGGGCCGGTGGACTCATGACCTTCCGTGTCTAGCCGTGCTGCTCACCACAAACGGCCACCTCCGACTCCTGGCCTATGGATGCGTGTCTCTCTCCCGGGCACTGCTCGAACGTGGCGTGCCGGCCGTGCATGTCTGACGGCTAGTCTTCACGATCCAGCTGGTTAACCAGACGACGGGTTCATGCGGTGGATAAGAAGTCTACGGGACAAAGTCTATTTTAAACCCTGAACTCGTAGTGTTCCGACGGTTTGAACCCCACGTCAAAATCCCTGTCGTTCGTATCCTGAACTTTGCAATCCTGGTCTAAACCAAACCCTAGAACTGTTTGGTAGACCGGGAAAACAAAGATCCCAACTGGGATTACAGGTTTCTGAGAGTGACAGTGGGGCCCATATGTCATATTTATTTTCTTCCCCTAACTTATTTCTCTTATTGATGCCGACACTAGCTTCTAGGCTTATTTGTAAAATTTTCAAGCGCACGCGTCCATCAAGCTCGCATCGCTCTCCTGCGGCAAGAGCCTATGGCCGGTTTGTTCTCCCACTCCGTGCGCGCGGCGTCGCTGGCCGTCGAGCACGTGCACCTGTTCGGGTTCCTGTCCATGGACGCCTCCATTCCCGTACATGTGTGCCCTGCACCACCGGCCGTTCGAACGCCTGCTCAACTCCGCCACCGCCAAGCACAGCCATGTTGGCGCCCGCCGCCGCCAATGCCCCGTCTCCTTCGCCTCCATCCGCCACCGAGAGCCACCACACCGGTCGGCCCGCCGTGTGTCGTGGCCAAGGCCATCTTTGTATTAGCCGCACGTACGTTGCTACACTAGCCGGCCCGCTGTGTGTCGTGGCCAAGGCTAGCTTTATATTAGCCGCACGTACGTTGCTAAAAAATGCTAGAGTTATAGAGAAATTGTTAGAGCATCTCCACTCGTTGGCCGTTCCTAGACCGAAATCCGGACCTAAATAGCGCCAGACGTACGAAGGTTTTGGCCTGTGAATGGCCGATTTTTCACTCGCGTCCCCAGACCGAGTTCCCAGACGAAGTAAAACACGGCAACATTTTCAAATTTTTTATTCCCGCGACAAAATCTTGGCCATAGGGTGTTCGGCAGAAGTACGCCCAAAATAGTTCGGCCATCAAATTATTACAGAACAAGATAAAATGGGTCGGCGATCAGTCATCGATGGGGGTGATCTCCTCCGGCGTGTCCGGTGCGATGGGGATGGGTTCGTCGGCGTCCCTACCGACCGACTGGTTGAAGGAGGTCGAAGCAGAGCTCGGCGCGGTCACGGCGGCGGAGGTGTTCGTCACAGAGCTTGGCACGTTCTCGGTGTTGTCCTCCACGAGGATGTCCTTGCGCCGGGCCAGATACCAGGCCTTGACCGGCGAGCTCATCGCCGAGGTGTCTTCGCCGCCCATGAGAAACTGTAGATCCGTGTTCCTCTTCTTGACATCCATGCTCTCGCCGCTGACGGGTGTGCGTTCGACCTCCTCGAGAAGGCTGTGCCACTTGCTGCACGCCTGCTGGATGAGCCCCCAGTGGTTGGTCATGGCTTTCTCGCCGCGCCATGTGAATTATGTTGTACTTCGGGTCGCAAAGTTTGCGTTCGTCGAACGCTAGCTTCACGCGCTTCCAGTAGTTGTCTGAATTTTGGTTGGCGCCAGTGATGGGATCCATGCTCACCGATTTCCAGGCATCGGCGAGGCAAAGGTCCTCAAGCACCGTCCATTTGATCCGGGCCTCCGTCGTCGAGGTGCCCGCCTTCTTCTTGCCTTTGCCCTTCGCCGGAGCTAGGCCAGCGCCTTCCTCTTCCTCCTTGGTCTGCGTCTGCTCAGCGAAATCCTGAGACTCGATGTCGTGTTCGGCGTCGGCCCGGGACTGTTCTTGATTGAAGAAGCTGGCATTGCCGGCCGCAGCGGCCGCCGACCCTTCGGCGATCTTGCCCTGCATGTAGGCTTCACCCGACATTCCGCCGAACATGTTCTGGTCGTCGGCCTCGCTGTGCGATGAGCTCCCGGTGAATGGCAGAGGGTCGCGTCATGCCGTCGAGGAGGAGCCTGTTGCGGAGAGGAGAATGCAGGCGTTGATGTCGATCTTGAAGGCGAAGGAGGGCGTGCAGGCAGGGGAAGACGATGTTCGGGTTGAATCCACCGTCGAACTCGGGGGAGGAGGAGTACCTTTGTCGTAGGTTCGCCTTGTTCTCCTGGAACATCGCTGGCGAGATCGGCGAGAAGCCGACCAGCGAGTATCCAGCAGGTGAAGCGACGCTTGGCTGGCTCCCCCAAACAGCGCCGAACTGCGCGCATGATGACGCCGCCACCGCCGCTTCCCTCGTTGCCTGGGCCTCGGTCGCTGCTCCCCTTATCGCCTCAGCTTCGGCGAGCTCCTACGCCTGCTTGGCCCTCGCCTTCCTGTCCCTACAGGTGTCCGTATCGAACTTCCTCTTCGTGGACAGAGCCAACCAGGCGGGGGCGCTCATGCCTTCAGGTCTCGGCGTGGGTGCTCTTGGATTCCTCACCTTTTTCTCCTTTGGTTCGCCGGCGGCGTATCGGGGTTGGGCGAAAGCCTTGGGCGGCATGGCGTACGGGAGCTCGGCGAACTGGCGGGAGATGTAGGGGATTATGGAGGGAAGGCGGGTGGGGAAGAAGAAAAGGACGGGAACTCGGCCTCCTCTCGCCGACAGGGGTGACCCACCCTCGTTTTCTCTCCATCTGGCGTTCCCAGGTGTAACACCCTCAGAATCGGTCCTATGCAAGTTTCAGCGCTTCCCACCAAACCCGCATAGAAACGATTCAAAGGTGCCCACCAGGCACTTGCGTGCGGGTGGAAAACGAAGTAATATCATTACACAATAGTCCTCGATGGAACCCACAAAACAGATATACACAACAACGACTCCATGAGTCAAGATTACAGATATTCAGGACAAAGATCCAAATCACCTTGAAAACAATACAGCGCCCGAGTACGGACAAGATGCAAATGGGGCTAAGAGCCCTGAAGAATAACCAATGGCGTCCATAACCCTGCCCAGGCCAAGCCGTAAGGGTAACCCTGCTAACGACGTCGATCTCAAAACCTGCTTAAACAAAAGGGGTGCCGACAAAGGGCCAAGGAAAAAAGAAGCGGTCGATCGAGGCGATTACGGCGAGACTAGAATTGGCGGTCCTCGCCTACATAGGTATGGTGGATCGAAGCGGCAAGCATGCACTAACAACCTATAGAGACTCAATATAATGGCGGCTATCGAGAGGGATAAGAAAGACCTATTCGAACCACCTAATACTATCACCAAGCATACCCATCTGGTATTTCCCCTCGATACCAAACGAGGAAGTCAATCAAGAACTCACACGTTGGCGGTTTTATTTATTCAGTTATCGTTGCGCAATTACTAGTCGGTATAGATAGTCATCCCGATATAATAAGCGATGGGCACTTTTAGTTAACCATTCCGTTGTAGTTGTAACATTTACTAGTCGATACAATTAACATGAGATATCCCAAAACCCAGTTGTTGGTACTTTTATTTAGCCAATCATTGTAGTGGAGCTGATTACTAGTCATAACGGATACAAGTCAAATTATAACGAAAATTTAGTTATAGTTGTCTATGATCGAAGCGTGCTCCAAGTCGTCCATAAGCGGACACGGCTTTTGAAAAGATTTAACCTGAGGGTGCACCAAAGTATCCACACGCACTTGACCCTTTTGCGGATCGATTAACATACACCCATCGGTATGTCGGCGGCCTAAGTCATGACGTTCCAGATCCAAAGCAAGTACATGGGGTCCACCCACTAAGCTACCATAGCAAGTCGGCCGGTCTCCGAGATGGACTCAGGGTTTGCGTCAGTGGCTGTAAACGACTGGGAACCCGAAAATGTGACTGGGCTTGTCGATACCGCGAAAACACTCCGCAATCCTAAACAGTACGGGTGCAGTACCTCGCACAATTTTAAATTAAGCAGTAAAGCATGGCATAAGTACAGAATAGTAATAAAGCTCCAAACTACTTTGTGGCCCCCAGAACAATACTTGGAATCAGGTACTAATCGATGGGGGTGTCCACACCCACAATGGTTAGCGCTCGATCTCGGAGCAGTGTCAAGAACTCGGGTCCCACGGGACACCGGTGGCGTTGGAAACCAAATATTTTCTATCACCCACCGGTGCCTCTGCATTTACCTACTTCAATTTTAGTTATAAAACAGTAATTAAAGCCATGATCATCTCCAACATTAAACAAGCGGCAATACTCCAACAACTGGGGTACTTGACGACACGCAACAGCACTTGAGCAAGCGACTACGACGCGCAAGTCCAACTATCTACCAAACAATAGGTAATAGGATGTGTCCAAGGCAATATGAGGCTGCAAGGGATATCACAGGCACGAAAACTAGAGCAACGCAACACGGATAGCAATAGATCAACAGGAGGGAATAAATACTATAAAAGTAAGATAGGTAGAAAGGGGGAGATGCTCGCCTGAAAACACTGCCGAAGGTTCATCCGAAGATCGGGTCGACACTCGCATCAACTCATCGGCCTAATCCGTGAAGAAGCAAAGCACTAGCAGAAACACCGGATGCACTATTTAATACTACGGCAGAAGATCGGGCATGATGCATGTATGATGTATGACATGGCAAGATGCGATGCGATTGAGCAGTATTAAACGGAACCGGGGTCCCGACAAATAATTAATAGGTTCATGTTGTTTAGATACCCCGCAATTTAAATGTTGTCTTAACATGGCAAAACATGGTATCGGTTCGCTACACAAATTTAAATGGGGTCCGAAATGAGACCAAGGTATTCCGCATATCGACTCCATATTTAATTATGAGGCGAATCGGCATAATGCCCCAACCCACATGATATGCATGCGAGAAGAACAATTAATATGCAACAAGATGATAATGTAATATTATAAAAATAGGGTCTCGGATAAAGGGGTCACACATTTAGGGTTCGGCGAACTTGGGCTCTGAGGGGTTCGGGGTTCGACAGGGGCGGAAACGGCTCGACAGGATCGGTCTCGGATAACGGAGGTAGATCTTGTCGCAACCGGGTCTTCGGGTTCGGTCTTCGGAGGTGGTCGAAGGACTTGGCTCGGTGTCGGCGGCTCATCGGTTTCGCCCTGGTCGGTGTCGATCTAGTCGTCGCGAAGATCTTGTCGAATCCGCGGTCGTCGGGCCATGTCATCGGTCTTGTCGTTCGGGATGAAGATCTTGGCGTCCTCGAGGAAGTACTTGGCGTATCCGTGTCGAAGTCCTTGGCATCCGGGTTCTCGGGCATCGCATCCGGGAAGGAGAACTTGTCGCATCCGGGGAGATCTTGATTCGGCTTTGGTCGAAGTGTTCGGAAGCAGACCTTGGTGTCCTTGTTGGAGAACTTGTTTACGGGGTCTCGACGGAATCGGGACGGTCTTGTCGAACTTGTCGGATGTCGGGGTCGATCTTGACTGCTAGGATGTTCCGAAGATCTTGTCGAGTTTAGCTTGGGGGTGGTCGAAGGATTTGTGTCCCAGGGCATCGGCATACTTCGGGGCACTTATCTCTCTTCACCGGGTCATCAGGACACGTGAGACCCTAACGCGTTGACAGGCAGGCAAGCTTGCAGGGTCGTGGGCAGAGCGGCTCTGAGATGACAAGGACGGTGCAGGGAGCCTAGGGCCGGGCTCCGGGGCGGTGCTGCAGCGTCCAAAGCAGCAGAGGCGACCGCGGAGCTCCGCGAGGCGGCCGGGCGCAAGGCAGCGAGGCGCGAGGACGGCCACGCGAGGTCGTGAGCAGGCGAGCCAGGCTACAGCGGAGGAGACAGCCTGACGGCGAGGAAGGAGGCGAGGAGGTCGAGGGCGACCTGGGCCGACCACGGCGGCGGCGGCCATGGCGCTCGGAAACAGGGCAAGGCGAGCTTGGCGAGAGACGGAGGCCTGGAGGCGGGAAGGAGGCGGCGCGGAGAGAGGGCCAGGCTCGGGAGGCCGAGGAGGCCGAGGCGGAGAAGGCGGCAGGTTGCGAGGTGGCAGAGAGGAGGCGAGGTGGAGGAGGGAGAGGAGCATGGCGGAGGTCGGGAGGCTGGCCAGTGAGGAGAGGAGGACGAGGGAGGCGGAGGCGGCCAGGGAAGGAGGAGGAGGAGGGAGCCGAGGGGCCTTGCCGAGATGAGCGCAGGAGGCGGGGACCATGGTGTGATCGAGCTTCTGGGAGGGGCCAGGCGGTGGGTAGGTGGGAGGAGAGAGGCATGGGGTGGCGTGCCCAAGAGGGCGGGAGCGGCAGGTGGGTGGAGTACGACGGGAATCCAGGGGATCCAGGTGGCTTGTGGGGGTTGGCTGGAGGAGTGGCCAGGGTGAGGTGGCGCAACGGGATAGGTTGGGGTGAGGTGGAGAGGGGGCTGGGTGGATTAGGTTAGGGTAGGAAAAGGGTTTAGGTAGTCTAGTTGTTGTACTGGGGATGGCCGACTGGGTCGGATCGGCCCGGTACGGCTGTCCCCTAAAAATAAACTAAATATTTTAATATTTACAACGGGCTTTTGAAATCCATTGGTAGACGAAACAAATTAATCCGGAGACCCGGGTTTTGGATTTAAAATACATGCGGGGTATTTAGAAAACAAAATATGTTTTTCGAAAATAGTTTTCAGACAAACGAATGCATGATGATGACGATGCTCAAATGCAATGTGGCATGATGACATGAGCATGCGGTCATGATGATGCAATGCACAAAAATAACGTGATTTTCTAGTAGTGGTTTTTGCGGGGCGCCACACCAGGGCGTTCCCGGCGCCTTGGGTTCGTCTTGGGAACGTCGGACCAATTTTGGGCTAAATCCGGACGAAACCGGCGTCCTGGGAACGCGACTGGGCGAAATTTCGCCGACCTGACGAAAAATAGGCGCTGGGAACGCCTTCCTGGGAACGCGAGTGGAGATGCTCTTATGGTCGCAGCCTAGGGACGAGCGTGGAATTGTGCCATTGCACATTGCTACCTAGTCTCCTCACTCCTATGAAATCATTCTGAACTACAGTGGTGTCAGCATGGCAAATATCAGTACACGATTCGTGGCGGTGGAATTTAGCTCGACCGTCGACCGCTGTGGCCATGAAGTCGCGGTCGCGGCGTGAAGCAGCGCTGGCATCACGAAGTCACGAACCCGGTAGCTAGCGAACATCAGGGGCAAGCAAGAGTGCGCCGGTAGAGTGCGAACAACCAGCACGCAAGCACACGGCGGCAGCGAGCATGCAAGCATGCGCCGCGGTCGCTGCAGCTCGATGTGTGCCCGGAAGCAGTCGGCGGTGAGCGTGTACTACTAGCCCAGGCCTCGGACTCAGAGGAGTGCACCCATGGCGAGCAGCACGGCAGGGTGGGTCGACCAGGACTCGGAGGAGCGCACCCACTAGAGGAATAGATAATTACTAGCTAAGTGCTCGTGCGTTGCTATGGTGTTAAGCCAAATAAACTTCGCTCGATAAATATAAATCACATGAAAATAGTTAATAATACTCTCTCAAAATACAGATAATTGCAGAATGTATAATTGGTGAATATACATTTAATGTACTCCTATAAGAAGACGAACTTTGCTTATTCCTATATTTACCTTCTTAAACCCATATTTATCTTCTTAAGTGTAGCATCCCATCTATCTAACATTTGTAACATTCAGTCTCAGATTTCAGCAAAGCTGCAACAGCATTGCCGCTAGCAGCAGAGAGTTTCAGCAACATCGCCAGATTTTTGGCCCACCTCGCGTCGCAGCTCCTCCCGGCCCAACTCCTTCCTGGCCCATACCCCTTCGTAGGAGGATATCAACGCCGTCTACTGTTCTTCCTCCCCGTCGCTTTCCCCTCTCTGCAACGCTCACAGACGGGAGCAGGTGGCCGTCTCCGCTCCGTCGCCCTCGCCCGCGACCTCACGCGGCGTGCATGACGCCCTCCTTATCTACAGCCTCTCAGCGTCGTGCAAACCCTAGCGCGCCTCCTTCCCCCTCCTTTTCCACCGCCTCCTCCATGGCCGCCGGCGCGCGCCGCTTCCCGCCGTCGATCCAGCAGCCGCCTGAGACCGTGGAGTAGCGGATGCGCGGCTCCATCTTCTTCCGCGTCGAACGCACGGTAGTATTGGGGCCGGAGTTGCCAGGACCTGACTCCCCTTCTTCACCACCGCCGCCCGAGCTTCTGTCGCCGTTGCCAGCGTCACTCCCGGCCGCCCCTTCCTCGGATTCCTTCGGGAATCAAACGAGGTGAGCATCCCCGTCGTCCTCGCGCTCTCTCTATGTCCTTTTGAACCCTGTACCACGCGCACCGTCGCCGAGAACCGCCGCCGCGCGCGCCGCTGCAGTTCAGACAACAGCAACATAGCGCGTACCTTGCAGATGCCTCTGCTCCCTGAACTTTTGCGGCCACCTCGATACTCAACCGGCGCCGCCCCTTACATACCTGTAAAGAGGAAACATCCCTCTATCCGTAGAAACAAACAGAGCTCAAAACAGTGTCCTGAATCAATCGCAATCGTCAACAGAATACTGCTTGTTTTCATCTGTTTTCTGTCCGCGTAATAGCCGGTGTTTTCCTCTGTTCTTCGAAGTGCCACGTGTTGTACCCACTAGGCCACGTTCAAATCCATGTCCTGAGCTGCTCGCTTTCATCCTCCAAAGTTGGCACGAAACACTGTTTTCCTGATAGCACAGTTTGAGTTAACAGTTCTTCAGTTTGCACTACTGCAAAAACCACCGTCAGTTTCATCAGTGTAGAAAGGAATCTGAAAACCCCGTCGGATCTAGTTCATAAAATTTGCGCTAATGAATGAAACACCAATCTGCTTGTAGTCTAGTGGTTATAATCTTGAGTCCATCCTAGCAGACACAAGTTCAAATCCCTATGGCTGCTACTTTGTGTCATTTTTCCACTGTATTTTTGCAACACTCAATCTGCCATCTGAAGATCAAAATTCAGTTAAGAACCTTTTTCACAACCCACCCCTCCACTAACCTATCCATCACAACCAAGCCCTTTGACCCTCTTAAGTTTTGAATTTTGAAAAACTTTAAATATGAAATATGTTCAAAATTAAATAAACTTTAATAATTGCCCACTGGTTTATTTAATAAATGTCAAACAAACAAAATTGCTTTTATATTGGTATAAAACAGAATATCTATTATCTTTTGCATCCTAACTTGGAATTCGACAAATAATATGTCTAAATCGATCAGCGCGACGAGCCCGTTCTAGCTATGCATTACATATATGAATTGAAGCATGCATCATATAAATATTAAGTATACAGCAATGTTTATGGGAGCCAAACATGACTAAAAACTTAATAAAATGCTTCGTTCTTGTACCTCACACCTCACTTATACCATGCTATGCTATGCCATGTAAATGGTGCATCATTCCATCATGACATACTTGTTTGCTTGTTGCATATTATTTATATGATTGTGCAATATATTTATTTCGGCCCCTTGTGTGTTTGGTTTTTATCCGGATAGACACTGAGCAAGGAGAATACCAGGAGCCTCAGGAGTATTACCCGGATCCTTCCTATCCTGCAACTGAACTGCCAGGCAAGCAATTCTCCATGCTTGCATACATATACTACCTATGCTTCTATCTTACTCTTGCATCATTGAGTCGTGATTGCATTAAATTGAATTCCAAGTATTGCGTAACCTTTACTTTTAAACCCCACCGAAGCTTGTACCTCCATCCCATGAGCCATTACTATAGGTTGTTTGAGCCATGCGAGTTGTAGAATTGCATGTGTAGGGTTTGTGCGAGTCTTTGAATAATGAGGTACTTAAACAACTTAATATGAGTAGAGAACTAATGAAAGAGGCATCAGTGAGCATTAATTGTTATTAGGTTCTTTAAGCTCACTTGTGTCCCGTAAGACCCCGAGTACTTGATTCCTGTTCCTTGACTATTCGCACTATCCATATACCGGAGACCCTATGGATCCCCCTTTGTTTGAGCTTGATTCACACTTTATTTCTTGGGGCCACATAGTAGTTTGGGGCTTTATTACTATCCTGTACTTATGCCATGCTTTACTGCTTTATTTATGATTGTGCGTGGAGCACTTGTACTATTTTGGAATACGGAGTGTTTTCACGGTATTGACAAGCCCAGTCACATTTTTGGGTTCCCAGTCGTTTACAGCCATTGACGCAAACCCTGGGTCCGTCTCGGAGCCGGCCAACTTCGTTGCGAGTAGCTTAGTGGGGTGGCCCCCTGAAATGATTTATGAATCCTGTGAATGCATTATCGTGAGGCCTCGTTGCGTTTTATTTGGTTTATCCCGAGGTTGATCGTGTGTGTGTTGCTACTTGTGCACCCCTACAGGGTAAATCTTTCTGAAAGCCGTGTCCACGGTTATGGACGAGTTGGAGCACAGTTTCTCGATCATAGACAAGCATAACTAAAGTACTGCCTTTAATCTGACTAAGACATGACTAGTAATTAGTACAACACTCATGGAATGGTTAATAAAATTGCTAACGGATGGGTTGTTTTTCCGCCTTCTCGTCGGTAAGCGAGAAGGAGGACGAGCGAGGTTATTTATGTTGCTTATATAACTGTTGCTGTTAAATAACGAGCGTCCGTCCATATCTGGTTGGGCGAATGTGTAGCGAGTCTCTATAGCTCTTTGTAGATATTATATTTCGCTGCAATTGCGTCACCCCTAGGTTGTTCCCTTTAGCTGCATTAAGACTTGCTGAGTACCCCTAGGGTCTCACACGATAAATACTTGGTTCAGATGGACAGGTATATGATGTCTACGCACTTCTATTCTTGTAGACAGTTGTTGGGCCTCCAAGTGCAGAGGTTTGTAGAACAGCAGCAAGTTTTCCCTTAAGTGGATCACCCAAGGTTTATCGAACTCAGGGAGGAAGTGGTCAAAGGTATCCCCTCTCAAGCAACCCTGCAATCAAGATACAAGAAGTCTCTTGTGTCCCCAACACACCCAATACACTTGTTAGGTATATAGGTGCATTAGTTCGGCGAAGAGATAGTGAAATACAAGTGGTAACGGTGATAGAGAATAACTTGATGGCGTGGAAGAGACTAAAAGAAAGCTGAAATAAAGAAAGAAGCAAGCAAACATGTAACAGATCTACTAGCAAACGGTGTTTTAGTGCTTAGAAACAAGGCCTAGGGATCATACTTTCACTAGTGAACACTCTCATATAAATATATTCTTCTTTATGATACTACGCTGAACTACTCTCCGGTTGGACACTATAATCGTCGGTAGGGCTATAACCGCACTCCTCAAAGTAAGTCTTTCCCATCTAGATAACCCTACACTGTCACCTTGAGTACTAGATGAGTCCAACAAACACACAATTTCATAAAGACATCCAACTCCAAATATAACTCATAACAAGTATTTGTAATCTCTAGCCTAAGTGCCACCATGGTATGCACGCTGTCACTTTCACACACATGGGGAGAACAGAGATCTATTAAAGCACTTGAGTAGCAAGGTAGATCTATAGATTATAAGCTCATGATCTCAATAAGATCATGCATAGAGAGAGAGATGAACACATAGCTACCGGTAGAACCCTTAGCCTCGAGAGAGAACTACTCCCTCCTCATCATGGGAATCAGCAATGGTGATGGAGTTGGCGGTGGAGATCGATGGAGATGGCTCCAGGGGCACTTCCCCGTCCGAGGTCTTGAAGAGACTTTCTGTCCCCTGAATCTCCCCTTCGGTGGCGGCGGCGCTGCGGAACTTTTCGTGGATTTCTAATTGATTGTTTAGGGTTTACGCATCGAGAGGCTTCTTATAGGCCAGAGGGCAAGGTCGGTGGGCGGCCAGGGGGCCCACACCATGCCCTGGCGCGGCCTAGGTGGAACCGCGCCTAGGGGTGGTGTACCACTGTGGTACCCTCAGACTCTCCTTCCGCTCCGTGAATCTTCCGGGAAAATAGTAACTTTGGCTTTTGTCCGTCAATTCGAGAATATTCATTTTCTGACTTCTTGGAACCAAAAACACGGAAAATAGGCAAGCACTTTGTGGCTCTTGTTAATAGGTTAGTCCAAGAAATCATATGAAAAGTACTCCAAAGTGTGGACAAAACATAAGAACGTAGATAAAACCAAGCATGGAACATCAAAAATTATAGATACATTTGCAATGTATCAACATCCCCAAGCTTAACTCCTGCTCGTCCTCGAGTAGGTAAGTGATAAAAAGAAAGAATAATTTTTGAGGTGACATGCACCATCAAAGACTTGATCAAAGTATTTGCAAAATATTCAAAGCTGGGATCATAGTACTTCAATCATAACATGAAAGACAAAGTTCTAGCAATAAGCAAAGAAACTATGATGCAACATGAAAAGGCACAAACAAAAGATTCATGAATAACAATGCTTGGCAAGACGTTTGTTTGTTTCACATAAAGAAGACATAGCATAGTGGCATTTAGCTTGTCCCTCATAGAGTAGCAAACATAAATGCATAGGACACCTTCAAAGTTCATAAGAGTGACTAGATACAAATAGTTTAAAACAAGCAATAACAAGTTATGCATAAATCAACTAGTCTTGGGACAATGCACATAGAACTAAGAATGACCACTATGCTCTCAAAGTAGGTGCATAAAGGTAGAAGGTGGAGACTCAATATAATGGTGGAAGAAAGGCCTTCATAGAAGGAAGCAGAGATTCAAGTTTCATAAAGAGCTTCTAAAAATTATGGTACTTAATAGCTTTCAGCTCTCATTGCCCCTATCATAAGCATCTTGAAGTGATTAAGGTTAAAGTGAACAAACTATGTTGTACATGCTTGACGAAGTATAAGTTAGAAACCTCATGTCCCTTGAATACGAGGGCCGCTCCTCATGCTACTCAAGTTTAGTCACCGGTAAGTTCTTGTCATCGTAAGTACATGTGTATCATAGAGAACCACCAACGGGGTACCCCTTGCCCGATGATACGGAAGAATCCCCATATTAAAATGACAAGGCAAGCAGACAACGAGCATCTCAGCAATCTTCTTATTTACCATGGGAATATGGTGCTTTTTTCTATCTTTCCTCTTTTCATAATATCTTTTTTCTTTTTCTCTTTTTTCTCAATATAGGACTCTTTTTTTATAAGAAGAATGCTTCATAGACAGCTCATTATGGTTACGCTGCAGGTTTCCACCATGTCAGCATGGATTAGACCAGCGGCCCAGGCGTTTCTCTAACACATATACATAACTCCATGGACTTACAAGCTCCCCTTTCATTTCACACAAGCGACATCCATATACAAAAGAGCATGATATCAACTAGGTACAAGTACCAAGTGCAATGTTGAAAGCGTTCCCCATGACAGCATGGTTCTGCTAATTCCCAACAAATAAGTGCAAGCATATACAACATAGAAGACATAATGGTTCAATTTTATTAAGGGCAAGTAAAGTAAAGTGTGCCATCAAGTTCGTGAGAGCTTTAATCACTAGTTTTCTCATAACAAGTTTAATTTGGAAGGTAAACAAAAGCATGAATATACTTGGAATAGCATAAGCTAGTAGGTAGGTATGGTGGACTCTTTGGAATAACTTGGTTTAGGGAGTTGGATGCATGAGCGGAACTCATACTTTGTTGTGGAGGCTAGCAAAAGACTGGGAGCGACAAACTAAGAGAGCAATAATGGCCATAATCATGCAGAGCGACAAAACATCATTGATCAAAGCATAAAGTGATACTACAAGTTGAAAACTAAAGGATCATCAAGGCTATGGTGACTTGATATAGTCATAACATGGTGTGACCATGTGCCAAGTCAATCCAAATAAAACATCAAAGGAGAATACCACTATACTATGCTTTAATATGCTAAAACAACGCATGATTCATCCAAGGCACATTAGGCAATATCAATTGTTTATAACAAGTCATGCTACAACAAAGAATACTAAGCATAAAGCCAAAACAATATCAAGCATGTCATGACAAAGCATAGGCCACAGTCAAAAACAAGCTCTCTTTACCACTTAAGCATGAACTTCCCTACTCTTTTCCAATCCAAACCAAACTATTTGAAAACCAATGTATGAAAGAGGGGGTCCAACCAACTTATTCAGAAAACTAAGCAAACCAAGCAAACTAAAAACCAAAACGAAAACGAAAAAGAAGACGCTCCAAAAGAACACAACTGTGCATGAAACAATAAAAATGAAACGTTTGGAAGAAACCTGGGATTTTTATTGATGAAGAGGGGGATGCCTTGGGCATCCCCAAGCTTTGACGCTTGTACTTCTTGGATATTTCTTGGGGTGACACGCGTGGCATCCCCAAGCTTGAGCTTTAGTCCATCTTTCATCTCATTACTCATTCCTTCCATACACCAGAAATTTTTCCTTCATACAAAACTTCACACAATCTTTATTAGCAACATTAGTGCACTCAAGATAATAAGTCTTTAGGTTCAGTTCTAACACCAATAAACTTCCATTAGAACACTAGATACTGTAGCACTTCCCTTAAAATGCTCAATTACCCAAAAGAACTCAAAAAGGAACCAACAAGAAGCAAATGCAGAAAATGGCAGAAATCTGTCAAAACAGACAAGAAGGTAAAGACGAATTTTTTCGAAGACCTTCTGTTGCTCAAATCAAAAAGTGTTGAACTAACGAAAGTTAGATAACAACCTGGGGCAGAAGCACACAAATTCACGCCTCAAAAAGACGTACAGAGATTTTACACGAATTTTTAGGGTGAAGCACAGAAATCTGTTTTAGGACAGCAACTTTCCCAATCATTACTTCTCTCTCATTAGAAGTTATTCTTGGCACAAAAAGCAAATAAAAAGGATAAGGAGCGGTTATTACAGAGGTAATAACTTCCAAGACTCATCTAAAACTTTTGGGTTATCTCCCAATAAGTACTTTTCTTTAACGCCTTTAAGTTAGGCATGATAGTTTGAGAAGATGCTCACATAGGAAATGTGAATTGAAGTAAAAGAGAGCATCAAGAAGCAAATTCAAAACACATTTAAGTCTAACCCACTTCCTATGCATAGGAATCTTGTAAAGAAACAAGTCATGAAAGCACAAAGCAACAAGCATAGTAAAGCAAAACAAGTGCAACTTCAAGACTTTCAACATAAAGAGGGGAAACTTAATATTATTGAGATACATAAAACCATGTTTCCCTCTCTCATAATAACTTTCAGTAGCATCATGAATAAAATTAACAATATAACTATCACATAAAACATTCTTATCATGATCCACATGCATAAAACAATTATTACTCTCCCTATAAGAATAGTCATTCTTATTAATTGTAGTGGGAGAAAATTCAACAAAATAGCTATCATTATTATTCTCGTCACCATAATCATCAAATATAGGAGGCATATTATAGTCATAAGTAATTTTCTCCTCAATAGTAGGTGGACTGAAAATATCATATTCATCATTGTAATCATCATATATTGGAGGTTTGGTACCATCATAAGCAATATAATAGCTATCTTCCAAAGCTGGGGAACTAAAAAGATCATTTTCATGAAGACTAGCTTCCCCAGCTTAGACTTTTCCAGAGCATTAGCAATAATGGTATCCAAAGAATTCATACTAACAACATTTCTATTAGCATGCAAATAAAGTTCCATATGTTTTTTAATTTTCTCTTCAAACACTTCATGTCCTAACTCAAGATAAATACTATAAAGCTCTCTAATTTTATTGTTGTTTTCCATTAAGCCTAACTAGTAAAAACAAGAAACAAAAAGACAAAATTGCAGAATCTAAAGGAAATAACTTCGAGCACTCACACCGGAGGATGTGAGTACCTTTTACCTTACCTCCCCGGCAACAGCGCCAGAAAATAGGCGTTTGTCGTGGGAGGTTCTTCTTCTTTAATCCTCCGGTGTGAATACCTTTTACCTTACCTCCCCGGCAACGTCGCCAGAAAATAGCTTGATGTCTACGCACTTCTATTCTTGTAGACAGTTGTTGGGCCTCCAAGTGCAGAGGTTTGTAGAACAGCAACAAGTTTTCCCTTAAGTGGATCACCCAAGGTTTATCG
The DNA here is from genome assembly GCA_023614405.1 of Avena insularis. Classification (NCBI taxonomy): domain Eukaryota; kingdom Viridiplantae; phylum Streptophyta; class Magnoliopsida; order Poales; family Poaceae; genus Avena; species Avena insularis. The sequence continues at coordinate 393,201,915 of CM042690.1, read as the reverse complement.
AACTCAGGGAGGAAGTGGTCAAAGGTATCCCCTCTCAAGCAACCCTGCAATCAAGATACAAGAAGTCTCTTATGTCCCCAACACACTCAATACACTTGTCAGGTGTATAGGTGCACTAGTTCGGCGAAGAGATAGTGAAATACAAGTGGTAACGGTGATAGAGAATAACTTGATGGCGTGGAAGAGACTAAAAGAAAGCTGAAATAAAGAAAGAAGCAAGCAAACATGTAACAAATCTACTAGCAAATTGTGTTTCAGTGCTTAGAAACAAGGCCTAGGGATCATACTTTCACTAGTGAACACTCTCATATAAATATATTCTTTTTTATGATACTACGCTGAACTACTCTCCGGTTGGACACTCTAATCGCCGGTAGGGCTATAACAGCACTCCTCAAAGTAAGTATTTCCCATCTAGATAACCCCACACTATCACGTTGAGTACTAGATGAGTCCAACAAACACCACAATTTCATAAAGACATCCAACTCCAAATATAACTCATAACAAGTATTTGTAATCTCTAGCCTAAGTGCCACCATGGTATACACGCTGTCACTTTCACACACATGGGGAGAGCAGAGATCTATTAAAGCACTTGAGTAGCAAGGTAGATCTATAGATTACAAGCTCATGATCTCAATAAGATCATGCATAGAGAGAGAGATGAACACATAGCTACCGGTAGAACCCTTAGCCTCGAGAGAGAACTACTCCCTCCTCATCATGGGAATCAGCAATGGTGATGGAAATGGGGGTGGAGATCGATGGAGATGGCTCCGGGGGCACTTCCCCGTCCCGGCAGGGTGCCGGAACAGAGATTTTCTGTCCCCCGAATCTCCCCTTCAGTGGCGGCGGCGCTGCGGAACTTTTCGTGGATTTCTAATTGATTGTTTAGGGTTTACGCATCGAGAGGCTTCTTATAGGCCAGAGGGCAAGGTCGGTGGGCGGCCAGGGGGCCCACACCATGCCCTGGCGCGACCTAGGTGGAACCGCGCCTAGGGGTGGTGTGGCCACCCTGTGGTACCCCTCCGGCTCTCCTTCTGGCTCCGTGAATCTTCCGGGAAAATAGTAACTTTGGATTTTGTCCTGTCCAATTCCGAGAATATTCATTTTTTGACTTCCTGAAACCAAAAACAGCAGAAAACAGGCAACTGACACTGTGGCTCTTGTTAATAGGTTAGTCCAAGAAATCATATGAAAAGTACTCCAAAGTGTGGACAAAACACAAGAAAGTAGATAAAACCAAGCATGGAACATCAAAAATTATAGATACATTTGCAATGTATCAGTATACTCTCAGGAAGGTTACTGGGTTGAGGAGACGGATGATGGTGGCAACGACTATCTGGTGTAGAGATTCCGGGGTTGGAGATCCTTGAGATCTGTGGGCGGGATGTGCTTATTTTCAGGGCATCTTATGCCGATTTGCTTCTTATCCGTACTTGGATCATGTTTCCCGCTTCCGCTTGATACTCTGTTGCGTGATGTTTAAGGATGTATCCTAAAATATTATATCTATCTAGGATATTTGGATCTTGCCGTGTGGCGTTGAATATTCCTATTTACATTTCTTTTAGATGGTGTGACTCTGATGTCTATTGTAAGTCGCAGGCATACATACTCATTTGTGTATGTCGTGGTCGCGTTACCTGTCGCTTATGCCGCTTGCTCTTGTCCTGATGTTCTTGAAAGTGGATAAGGTGGTAGGCCGGTACCGTGCCCTACTCCGCTTCGACGGTCTTACACGTGGGTGGCCTTGGGCCTCCACGGTAGAGTCACTTGTCCACTTTTGGTTCTTCCAGGCTTGAGCTTAGAGCGTAATGTTCGAGGTATTACAATTGGTATCAGAGCCATTCCGCCCTTCAGGGTCTCAGCCAGATGGTCGTTGTCAGTTTAGAAAATATTTTGGTAGCTATGTATACTAGGGAAAAACTAAACGTGAGAGTAGGACTGCTTTCATTTTTCTTCTTACCTAATCACCCACCCTTTTCTGGTAAGGAAGTGTAACGTTTATCAATCCTCTTCTAAAAATTCAAACTAGGATCCACGTGTTTGGGGTTTCCGTAGTACCATAGGATGTGTGTGTAATTCTTTGTCTATCTGTTGCATCCAACCTTGTTGTCACAATCTGCCTTTGGTTATCAACTGTTGGTACATTCCATACCGACAGGCATTGTGTAAACCAACGCGATCTATCCGACTCGTTGTAAACCGATACAACCTGCCTTACTCTTGGTAACCGATGCGTTCTAGTTAGGGGTGTTCGTTCTGTATCTATTAATCACTTCGGTTGTTCGTAAGAAGGATAAGAGTTGGGTTTCGCGTTTCTCCTATTCTTGTGCGAAGTAATGCTTTGAGTGCGGGATGGAGTCATGACCATACCACTACTTTTATCATTCGCTCTTGTACATTGAATGGTGAAGCTGCTAAGATCTAACTGTTAAGTGGTTTTGCGCATCTAGTTGGTATTTTAATGCCAAAATTTGCGGAAAATTTTTCTTTGGTAGATTTGTGTTCCACACTCCTTTTTAGTCGTGTGCGATATGTTAACTATCTTCTAGGTGCTATGAACTTTGTTTGATATTTTAATATCATTTTGTAAATTGTATCCTTTAATCTTGGTCAATTCTGTTTTAGTGCTATTTTAGATTATTAATAATTCTCCATTATGGTATTAATGCAAGTTTTTCCATCAATAACAGGATGCCTCGCTGCAATGATGATGTCCCGGGTTTGCCAGAGCTGGGTGTTGCGCTTGTCAGTTTGGCGAATACTCTGGGAGCTATGCATCAAAACCAGCAGAGATTCAAGGAGAGCGTCGAGAGGAATGAGTTCGTACCACCTCCACCACCTCCCCAGTGTGGCAGCTTGAAGGACTTTCTGAAGTTTGCCCCACGGCACTTCGAGGTGACCGCCGAGCCGCTGGATGCCGACAATTGGATCCGGGAGACCACGAGGTTGTTGGATACCACAGATGTTGTTGAGCACGACAGGGTCAAGTTTGCCACTCACCTTCTGCGTGGGGAAGCCGCTCTTTGGTGGGAGAGCTATCTGAGGGCAAGTCTTCCTGGATTTCAGCCAACATGAGGGCAATTCACTGATGCTTTCAAGGAGCAGTACCTGCCTAAAATTGTCATGGAACGCATGAAGGAGGTGTTCTTGAATCTTAAGCAGGGCAATGACAATGTCAACACCTACATCAAAAACTTTGCAAACTTATCTCGCTATGGGGGTGATGAGGTCTCTGATGATAAGAAAAGACAGAAGAGGTTCCGTCAAGGGCTAAATGCTTCAATCAAATATGCTCTCACTCATACCACTCCAGGCTCATTGCTCAAGCTTCAGCAAGCAGCTCTTCAAGACAAGGCAAGTAAACAGACATATGATGATTCCAAGAAACACAGTCGGGACACAGCTGGTTCTTCAGCAATGGCAACTCCTTCTAAGCGCCGTGTGTGGATTCCTAATACCGCACCGCTGCTCCCTGCTCCGCCAAGACCCTCAAGCTACTCGACAAGGCCACCAAACTCCTTCAACACCGCTCCTAGGGGCTGCAACCACAACTACCCTAGAGCGCCGTATGGTGGAGTCCCTGGCTACTCTGCTCCGCATCTGTTTGGTGCTTGCTACACTTGTGGGAACACTGGGCATCAGCAATGGAATTTCCCTATGAACAACAAAGCTCTTCCTCCTCCACCTCCAAGACCTACTTCGACTACTGTTGCTCGTGCACCTGCACCATGGGCTCTCAACATCAACACTAAGCCCGGGTCCACTATTGCTCACGCCAACAACATCAACATGGTTCAAGCTGAACATGCACCTGGAGTTGTGATGGGTACGTTTCCCGTTAACTTAGTCCCTGCACGAGTTTTATTTGATTCTGGAGCATCGCATTCTTTTGTGTCTCACAAGTTTTCAAATGAACATGAGCTGGCTATGGATTCTCTTCCTAAACGTTTAATGGTTCTCTCTCCTGGAGCAACTATAGCATCTTCCAAGATCAGTCATGGCAATCAAATTCTAATTGGTGGTTCTTCATTTCTGGCTTCCTTGATTATTCTGGGCAACTCAGATATTGATGTCATCTTGGGCATGGACTGGTTGAAAGCTAATGAAGCTGTGATTGATTGTGTTGAACACTCGGTTTCCTTGAAAATTTCTGAAGGCCACATAGTCTATTCTCCAAGGCAAACTCCTTCTATTCAGCTCTACTCTTTGGGTGTCCAAAACATTGATGTTATGGAAGCCTTGCAAAATGTTCCTGTGGTTTGTGAGTTTCTAGATGTGTTTCCAGAAGAGTTACCAGGTATGCCTCCTGACCGAGAGGTCGAGTTTGTGATTGATCTTGAACCTGGAACCGCTCCTATCTCCAAGCGGCCTTATAAAATGGGTCCTGCAGAATTGGCCGAACTCAAACGGCAGCTTGATGAACAAGAGAAGTTGGGTTTCATTCAGCATAGCACTTCCTCTTGGGGCAGCCCAACAATCTTTGTGAAGAAGGGAGACCGGACCGATCGACTTTGTGTTGACTACCGAGCTCTCAATGCAAAAACCATCAAGAATAAATATCCCCTTCCGTGGATCAATGATCTCTTCGATCAGCTTGCAGGAGCAGTGGTATTCTCCAAGCTTGACTTGAGAAGTGGTTATCATCAAATCAAGATTCGCAAGGAAGATGTTCCTAAAACAGCTTTCACCACTCGCTATGGCCTGTACGAGTACATGGTCATGTCCTTCGGCCTCACCAATGCTCCCGCTACTTTCTCAAGGCTTACGAAATCAGTTTTCATGGAGTATCTTGATAAGTTCGTGGTGGTCTATCTTGATGATATTCTGGTATATTCCAAGTCAAAAGAAGAACATGTGGAACATCTCCGTTGTGTTCTTACCAAGCTTCGTGAGAACCGTCTGTATGCAAAGTTCTCCAAGTGCGAATTTTGGCTTCCTGAAGTCACCTATCTGGGGCACGTCATTTCTGCTAAGGGCATTGCTGTTAACCCAGAAACTGTGCGGACAATTGTGGAGTGGCTCCCTCCCAAAAATGTTAAAGAAGTCCGGAGTTTCCTTGGATTGGCTAGTTATTATCGTCGGTTCGTTCAGAACTTCTCAAAACTTGCTAAGCCTCTTATCGATCTCCTCAAGAAAGGGAAGAAATTTCTTTGGTCACCGGCATGTCAAGCAAGCTTTGAAACTCTCAAGGAAAAGCTTACCTCCACACTTGTCTTGATTCCTCCAGATACATCAAAACTGTTTCAGATCTTTTGTGATGCCTCTCTCCAAGGACTTGGCGCGGTCCTCTTGCAAGACAAGCAAGTTATTGCTTATGCTTCCCGTCAGTTGAAAACTCATGAGCTCAACTATCCAACACATGATCTTGAACTTGCAGCGGTTGTCTTCGCTCTAAAGGTATGGAGGCACTACTTGCTTGGAAACCGTTGTGAGATCTTTTCTAACCACAAAAGCCTGAAGTATATCTTCACTCATCCGGACCTCAACCTTCGCCAAAGGAGATGGATTAAAACCATCAACGACTTTGATCTTTCGATCAACTACACTCCGGGCAAACCAAATGTGATGGCCGATGCCCTCAGTCGTAAGGCATATGTGAACAACCTCATGGTGGAAGAACAACAACCTTTCTTGTGCGAGGAATTCTGTCAGCTCAACCTCGAGCTTGTACCTCAGGGCTATCTTCATAACTTGATAGCTACCCCTCTCTTGGAAGAAAAAGTTCGCTCCATTCAACTTGGTGATCCTTACACTAAAAACATCATCTCCAAGATTCAGATTCCGAAGTATGAACCTTTCCACCTTGACGACCAAGGCACTCTATTCTTTAAGAACCAGATGTTCGTTCCGAAGTATCCGAGTTTGAGAGAGCAAGTTCTTAAAGAAGCTCATGATTCTGTTCTTTCTATCCACCCTGGCAGCACTAAGATGTACATGGACCTGAAAACACAATATTGGTGGCCGGGGTTGAAACGATATTGTGCCAAGTATGTCTTTGAGTGTGATGTCTGCCGTAGAGTGAAAGCTGTTCATCAAAAACCTTCTGGCCTTTTTCAACCTTTGAAGCCTCCAGAATGGAAATGGGAGAAAGTAGAGATGGACTTCATAACTGGTTTTCCAAGGTCGCAAAAATGCAACAATGCAATCTTTGTTGTCATTGACAGGCTCTCAAAAGTGGCTCACTTCTTTTCAGTCAAGGAAACAATTTCTGGTAGTCAGCTAGCTGAACTCTATATCAATAGAATTGTCTCTCTATATGGGGTTCCTCTTGTAATTAGCTCGGACCGTGGGAGTATCTTTACCTCCAAGTATTGGGAAAGTTTCCAACAAGGCTTGGGAACAAAGCTAAACTTCAACACAACTTACCACCCTCAGTCGCAAGGACAAGTTGAAAGGATCAATCAGATTCTAGAAGATATGCTTCGTGCTTGCGTCATCTCTTTCAGCATGAAGTGGGAAGAATGCCTTCCTTATGCTGAGTTCTCCTACAACAACAGCTTTCAGAAAAGTCTTAAGATGGCACCATTTGAGGTTCTCTATGGCCGCAAGTGCCGAACTCCGATTAGTTGGTCAGGCGCAGGTGAAAGGAAATTCTTTGGCCCCGACATTGTCACTCAAGCGGAGGAAAAGGTTCACATCATCCTTGAAAATTTGAAGGTTGCTCAAAGTCGCCAGAAGAGCAACTATGACAGAAAACACACGGACATGGAGTATATCCCTGGTGATCTCGTTTATCTTCGTGTCACTCCCATGAGAGGCACGCATCGCTTTGGTATCAAAGGCAAGCTCGCGCTAAGATACATCGGTCCTTTCAAAATTCGTGGCAAAAGAGGAGAAGTGGCTTATGCTCTCGAGCTTCCTGAACAACTCAAGGTTTATGATGTCTTCCATATCTCTCAACTCAAGAAGTGCTTCAAGGATCCCGGCAAGACCGTGGATCATGAGCTCATCAATCTCCAAGAAGATCTCTCCTATAAAGAACACCCCATCAAAATTCTTGAAGTCGCAGAACGAAAGACTCGCAACAAGTCTATCAAATTCTGCAAGGTGCAGTGGTCGCACCATTCGGTGGATGAAGCCACTTGGGAACGCAAGGATGAGCTCCGGACCAAGTATCCTACCCTCTTTGAGTCATCTTCTTCCTAGAATCTCGGGGCGAGATTCTTGTTTAGTGGGGGAGAGTTGTAGCATCCCATCTGTCTAACATCTGTAATGCTACATGGTCTAATACTAAAATGTTACTTCCTACATGTATGGTTGCATCATCAGTATATCATGCTCATGTCACCATGCCACCTTGCATTTGAGCATCATATTAACACACTTGTATTTGGTTCCTACCTAAATTGCCTCTTAATATCGTTGCTTCTTGATAAATTGTATTTGGTTTTTAATATATTGATACATGCCCAATATGAGTTGAGGGGATCTCTTTTCAAATCCGTCCACCTACTATTTTGGTAACGCCAACTCCCTCTTGATACCATCTATCTCTACCATATCTCCATATGTGAGCATTGTACTCTCCTTTTGGTATTTTAATTCCTAGCTCACATGTAGATTCATATGGATTTCCCTTTTTCTTCTCTTGCACATGGTCATATGGCATGATCCATACATGCTCTATTCTTGTCCATCCCCACATCCTCACATATATGCGCCATACTCGTTTAAATTCTTCACTCTTGTAAATGCCAAGTTGAACTAGTTGACATCCTCTTGCTAATATTCTTATCCCTCTCTTGTTTCAATTTAAGTTGCTAAAATCTCTATTCTAGTAGTATGCCCAAATGGAAATAAAGTGGGCATCATCTTTCCTCTATCCCCCTTGCTCCTTCCTTCTATTTAAATGGCTTCTTTTCTCTGTTCAAATTCTCTCTGTAGCAGGTTACAAAAAGCATACTCCAATCAGTCCCAGTTTGGCTAAATCAGTTTTGGGTGCCTTTTCTCAGATTCTTCTACTTTTCCTCTCATTATGCTCCAAATCTATTTTTTTTCTTGGATGATTTCATGGTTCAGATTTTTTTCCAACTGTCCCTGTTGCAGACATTATATTGCTGCTTCAAGAATCTTCCGTATTTCCAAAAAAATCTGGACAGTTTGAGTCTGTTCTGGTTTTCAGTCTAGCAGACAGCAGCAGTAGTGTGTCTCAGATTTCAGCAAAGCCACAACATCATTGCCGCTAGCAGCAGAGAGCTTCAGCAACATCGCCAGATTTTTGGCCCACCTCGCGTCGCAGCTCCTCCCGGCCCAACTCCTCCCTGGCCCATACCCCTTCGCAGGAGGAGATCAACGCTGTCTACTGTTCTTCCTCCCCGTCGTTTTCCCCTCTCTGCAACGCTCACGGACGGGAGTAGGTGGCCGTCTCCGCTCCGTTGCCCTCGCCCGCGACCTCACGCGGCGTGTGTGACGCCCTCCTTATCTACAGCTTCTCAGCGTCGTGCAAACCCTAGCGCGCCTCCTTCCCCCTCCTTTTCCACCGCCTCCTCCATGGCCGCCGGCGTGCGCTGCTTCTCGCCGTCGATCCAGGAGCCTCCTGAGACCGTGGAGTAGCGGATACGCGGAGCCATCTTCTTCCGCATCGAACGCACGGCAGTATTGGAGCCGGAGTTGCCAGGACCTTCCTCCCCTTCTTCACCACCGCCGCCTGAGCTTCTGTCGCTGTTGCCAGCGTCACTCCCGGCCGCCCCTTCCTCGGATTCCTTCGGGAATCAAACGAGGTGAGCATCCCCGTCGATCTCCCGCTCTCTCTATGTCCTTTTGAATCCTGTACCACGCGCACCGTCGCCGAGAACCGCCGCCGCGCGCGCCGCTGCAGTTCAGACAGCAGCAACATCGCGCGTACCTTGCAGATGCCTCTGCTCCCTGAACTTTTGCGGCCACCTCGATCCTCAACCGGTGCCGCCCCTTACATACCTGTAAAGAGGAAACATCCCTCTATCCGTAGAAACAAACAGAGCTCAAAACAGTGTCCTGAATCAATCGCAATCATCAACAGAATACTGCTTGTTTTCATCTGTTTTCTGTCCGCGTAATAGCTGATGTTTTCCTCTTTTCTTCGAAGTGCCACGCGCTGTACCGCCCAGATCCGTCGCATATAATCACTTGAATTGTTCTCGGTTTTTCCCTCTTTCCAACGCACTAGGCCACGTTCAAATCCATGTCCTGAGCTGCTCGCTTTCATCCTCCAAAGTTGGCACGAAACACTGTTTTCCTGATAGCACAGTTTGAGTTAACAGTTCTTCAGTTTGCACTACTGCAAAAACCACCGTCAGTTTCATCAGTGTAGAAAGGAATCTGAAAACCCCGTCGGATCTAGTTCATAAAACTTGCGCTAATGAATGAAACACCAATCTGCTTGTAGTCTAGTGGTTATAATCTTGAGTCCATCCTAGTAGACCCAAGTTCAAATCCCTATGGTTGCTACTTTGTGCCATTTTTCCACTGTATTTTTGCAACACTCAATCTGCCATCTGAAGATCAAAATTCAGTTAAGAACCTTTCTCACAACCCACCCCTCCACTAACCTATCCATCACAACCAAGCCCTTTTACCCTCTTAAGTTTTGAATTTTGAAAAACTTTAAATATGAAATATGTTCAGAATTAAATAAACTTTAATAATTGCCCACTGGTTTATTTAATAAATGTCAAACAAACAAAATTGCTTTTATATTGGTATTAAACGGAATATCTATTATCTTTTGCATCCTAACTTGGAATTCGACAAATAATATGTCTAAATCGATCAGCGTGACGAGCCCGTTCTAGCTATGCATTCCATCATATGAATTGAATCATGCATCATATAAATATTAAGTATACAACAATGTTTATGGGAGCCAAACATGACTAAAAATTTAATAAAATGCTTCGTTCTTGTACCTTACACCTCACTTATACCATGCTATGCTATGCCATGTAAATTGTGCATCATTCCATCATGGCATACTTGTTTGCTTGTTGCATATTATTTATATGATTGTGCAATATATTTATTTCGGCCCGTTGTGTGTTTGGTTTTTATTCGGATAGACACTAAGCAAGGAGAATACCAGGAGCCTCAGGAGTATTACCCGGATCCTTCCTATCCTGCAACTGAACTGTCAGGCAAGCAATTTCCCATGCTTGCATACATATACTACCTATGCTTCTATCTTACTCTTGCATCATTGAGTCGCGATTGCATTAAATTGAATCCTAAGTATTGCATAGCCTTTACTTTTAAATCCCACCGAAGCTTGTACCTCCATCTCATGAGCCATTACTATAGGTTGTTTGAGCCATGCGAGTCGTAGAATTGCATGTGTAGGGTTTGTGCGAGTCTTTGGATAATGAGGTACTTAAACAACTTAATATGAGTAGAGAACTAATGAAAGAGGCATCGGTGAGCATTAATTGTTATTTGGTTCTTTAAGCTCACTTGTGTCCCGTAGGACCCCGAGTACTTGATTCCTGTTCCTTGACTATTCGCACTATCCATATACGGGAGACCCTATGGATCCCCCTTTGTTTGAGCTTGATTCACACTTTATTTCTTAGGGCCATATAGTAGTTTGGGCCTTTATTACTATCATGTACTTATGCCATGCTTTACTGCTTTATTTATGATTGTGCGTGGAACACTTGTACTGTTTTGGAATGCGGAGTGTTTTCGCGGTATCGACAAGCCCAGTCATATTTTCGGGTTCCCAGTCGTTTACAGCCATTGACGCAAACTCTGGGTTCGTCTCGGAGCCGGCCAACTTCATTGTGGGTAGTTTAGTGGGGTGACCCCTCTAAAATGATTTATAAATCCCGTGAATGCATTGTCGTGAGGCCCCGTTGGGTTTTATTTGGTTTATCCCGAGGTTGATCGTGTGTGTGTTGCTATTTGTGCACTCCTGCAGGGTAAATCTTTCTGAAAGCCGTGTCCGCGGTTATGGACGAGTTGGAGCACAGTTTCTCGATCATAGACAAGCATAACTAAAGTACTGCCTTTAATCTGACTAAGACATGACTAGTAATTAGTACAACACTCATGGAATGGTTAATAAAATTGCTAACGGATGGGTTGTTTTTCTGCCTTCTCGCCAGTAAGCGAGAAGAAGGACGAACGAGGTTATTTATGTTGCTTATATAACTGTTGCTATTAAATAACAGGCGTCAGTCCATCTCTGGTTGGACGGATGTGTAGCGAGTCTCTATAGCTCTTTGTAGATATTATCTTTCGCTGCAATTGCGTCACCCAGGTTGTTCCCTTTAGCTGCATTAAGACTTGCTGAGTACCCTTAGGGTCTCACACGATAAATATTTGGTTCAGATGGACAGGTATACTCTCAGGAAGGTTACTGGGTTGAGGAGACGGGTGATGGTGGCAACGACTATCCGGTGTAGAGATTTCGGGGTTGGAGATCCTTGAGATCTGTGGGCGGAATGTGCTTATTTTTAGGGCATCTTATGCCGATTTGCTTCTTATCCGTACTCGGATCATGTTTTCCACTTCCGCTTGATATTCTGTTGCGTGATGTTTAAGGATATATCCTAAAATATTATATCTATTTAGGATATTTGAATCTTACCGTATGGCGTTGAATATTCCTATTTATATTTCTTTTAGATGATATGACTCTGATGTCTATTATAAGTCGCAGGCATACATACTCATTTGTGTATGTCGTGGTCGCGTTACCTGTCGCTTACGCCGCTCGCTCTTGTCCCGATGTTCTTGAAAGTGGATAAGGTGGTAGGCCGGTACCGTGCCCTACTCCAATTCGACGGGCCTATACATGGGTGGTCTTGGGCCTCCGCGGTAGAGTCACTTATCCACTTTTGGTTCGTCCAGGTTTGAGCTGAGAGCGTAATGTCCGAGGTATTACATTAAGGCTGCAATAGGTTGAGAAGTTTTATTTTGTTTTTCAAAAGCTTGGCAATGTCATGTATCTTGTTCTCAAAACGTATACTCCTGAGAGCTGTCCCTGTAGCCTGTAGCTCTTCCTACTTAAGAAAGTCTTCTTCGTCTCAAACTGAGAATAAAAGAGAATACGGTGACAAGCTCCTATAGACTCATGGAAACAACGACTACTTAATTGTAGTTCTTTTTTTTCCGGTACAGGCTTTTCTTTGGTAGCTTTTCAAAATGTCATACAATGTAGAACTAAACTGTTCTGAGAAAATTGTCAAAGAAAGCAACAACCATACAAGTATTCACCCAGCCTTGACTACTGAACCAAATAACTAATTCACGTTCTGTACAACTAAACAAATTTGAGGAAATACATTATAATATTCACCTACAACTTGCTTCCTCTTCCTTTGACAGGAAATTTGCACATCGGTGAATCAACGGATCTATGTGCATATAGGCGAGAAGAGCTCACTTTTGTTATTGCAGGAGAGCAGGACCTGTGATTGTGTCCCCAATAATCAGAACTGAAGCCACAATGCTAACTCGTATAGGTTCTTTGAGAATAGGTCACACAAGTGCAGTCAGCACGTCATTCAGAGCTTGTTCAGCAGGAGCAAGCTTAGAGGGTAGCAGCTCCGCGCTCCTGGTGCCGATACCGCGAGTTAGCGACGACGCATTATTGAATTGTATGCATTAGCTAACTAGACCAAAAGTTCGAACTGATGGAAAGAACTAGGCGTGTATTATATTCTTAACACTCCTCACGTCTAGGCTATTTTAGTCCTTAGCCTGGGTTCAGTGCAGGCCGCAGAATCTTTTTTAATACTACGTGAGTAGGGTCGTGAACTTGAGACCTCTTGACTCTGATATTATATTGAATTATATGCACTAGCCAACTAGATCAAAAGTCCAAACTGATAAAAATGATTAGACGTATATTATATTCTTAACCCGCATACCTCCGTTGCGCCCGCGACGACGAGGTCGCCGAAGGCTCTGTAGTTGGCGAGCGCCCAGGCCAGCAGCTCCCTCTTGGCCAAAGAGCTACCAGCATCGTCCTCCCCCTGGCTCAGCTGTCCGATAGCGCAAGTGGACGAACGACCGGACGGGAAAGGGATCTTTCCGACAACCCACCGAAACGTAGGCGCGAGTGGACGGCCGGTCATGGAAGGGATCCCTCCGACAAGGGCGACACGAGTTGGCCCGTCGACGCAGCGTGCAGAAGGGAACTGAGCATTGGATCGGTGTAGGGCCAGGGTGCGGGAGCTAGGCATATGAATCGATCTGCTAGGAGGAATCGATCTTTCTATAGAGGCACCGGGTCGACGTTCTTATCCAGTGGCCTGGAGCCCTGGACTTGTTCGGCGAGCTGCCGGAGTTCGTTGGCGGCTCTAGCTACGACGCCGATGATGGCCAAGACAGCGGCGGCTAGGGCTGCGCAAGCGTTTCACGGAGACGTGTTCTCGTTTTTTAGGGGGAGAAGGGATTCGCAGGCACAGACGGAGGCTGTGCATTGCGGGAGAGACGTTCCTTTCTTTTCTAGCTCACGTGGCATTGGTCGCCGGGCTGATTGCGAATCAGTTTGTTTTGCGTTAGCGTTTGTTGCGGGTTTGATTGAGAATCTGCTTTTTTTTCCTCGCGCGATGAGACGAGCGACAGACGACGGACAAAGGAGACGAAAACCACCTTAACACTTTCTATGTCGTATACTGGTTAAATGCTCGTACGTTGCTACGAGGTAACCAAAAAAATTATATAAACAAATAAAACATAAAACAATTGTCCTATATTTGAAAAAGATGTGAGACAAGTGCGTTGCTACGGGTAGCCCAAGTATTTAACCCATTTTTAAGAAAGCATTTAGAATCAACAGAAATGATCAACTAAAACAGGTCATTCTTACACATTCATGTTAAAACATGTCTGGCACCTAGCTATTCAGTTCATAGTGGTTCACTCTCTATAATTTTCTTAAACAATCTTTCGAATTCTTCATAAAGAGAACATAGAAGCGTTCCACTACGTACTCTCTCTGTCGCTCATTTTTTCAATTCTTTGTTATGACCCAAAATTGTTGTAATGTTTGATTAACAAATAGAAAAGACCAAAAATGATACACATACTTTATTTATGTAGCTTCAATTCTTTGTTGTGACCTAAAATTGTTGTGATGTTTGATTAACAAATACTCCTTCTGTTTTAGAACATAACTGATACCTATGTACTATATTCTTGTAGCTCCTATGCATGAATTAGTCCCGAAAGATTAAAAAAAAACCACAAACCTCAATTTATCACTTCAGATCAGTTCTAGTTACCATGCTAAATCTGTCATCACACGTAGCCATGAAGCTTGCAGCATCTAATATCGAAGCTCTTAGAATTGTGAAGGAGAAAGTGGAGCAATTCCATGTTTCTGTCTAGAAGGCTCGGTTTTGAAATTTGTTCAGACGCTCTTCCCAATTTCTGGTCTTGAAAATCAATCCTTTGTCTAGAAGGCTCGGTTTTGAAACTTGTTCAGACTCTGGTGCAATTTTGTGGTCTTCAAAAGCAATCCTTTGATAGTCCAGCAGTCCAGCATATCTACTTCATATTAGTATCCTTCCTTGGTTTCCTTGTGGTGAAGAATTTCAAGGAACTTTTACCTGACTCGCCTCTTTGTGAAGCATGGGAACAGTACAAACGGGAGAAGTCAGTCTTGAGCTACAACCCTGGTGCAAATGCACTCGTACGTTGCTGGAGCCCATGGGAGAACTGGCTGGCATCGAGGGCCAATGATGCTGCTGCCTACAATGGACCAAAGGCGAGCTGCGGCGTCGGATTCTGTGCCTCCATGCCTAGCCGCACATCCACGCCGCATGGAGCAGAGCCTCGGGGACCATCTCCATCGCGACCAGGAGAGTAGTCGGACAAGCAGAAATCGCCGTCTCTGCCAACGTTGGGCAGCACCAGCCCATGTCGTGGCGTTCTACCGGTGCGCACAACCGCGTGCATGTGGGCGGAGGTGCAGGGGTGGAGCCAATTGATCTGGCAGGGCATAGCTGGGAGGGGAGGCGGCGCCGGTGGCAGGGGCGGCAGGAGACGCGAGGTGAGGGCAACGCGAACAGGAGGTTAGGTGCAGTGCAGTTGTTCGGCAACGGCGCAACGTCCCGGGAGGCAGGGTGGGTAGGTGGCGGCGCTGGTTGGTCGACCGCGTGCGTGCTTACCGCGGGGATAAGGTCGTGCGCATGGAAAAAGAAGAGATAGAAACGTTTTCTTTTTGACTTTTTAACTTAGGCGGTGGCAGTACCTGTAAGATCACTGAATAGTCAGGGGTAGAACGGTCCAATAAAAAGCGGACGGAAATCTGGGTACAACCAACTTACCTCTAGACTTTTTATAGTAAAAGAAGATAAGAGATAAGAGATTTAAGGGTTTTGCTATAAAATTTTGCTTACGTAGCAATGGTCAACTTGGTCAAATAGCTCTAGCTCTAGGGTTTGATTTACTAAAAAAAAACTCTTAGAACTAATAATCCTAAACAGAGGTAGTAGACCGGACTTACAAAGTTCAAGATACGAACAACAGAAATTTCAAAGTTGGGTTCAAACCGTCGGAGCACTGCGAGTTCACGGTTTAAAATAGACTTTTTTTCCAGTCTAC
Organism: Avena insularis; assembly: GCA_023614405.1. Classification (NCBI taxonomy): domain Eukaryota; kingdom Viridiplantae; phylum Streptophyta; class Magnoliopsida; order Poales; family Poaceae; genus Avena; species Avena insularis. The sequence continues at coordinate 393,186,372 of CM042690.1, read as the reverse complement.
GACACGCTCCTTGCACATATGCCGACGTGCAGAGTCCGTCAACCAGACGCCGACTCCAACTCGCCGATTTGTACGATCGGCATGAGGACAAGACGCACTGGAACTGTGCGAGCCAGGGAGATCAGACTGATTCGTAAATCAGTTTTTTACGTGAGCTAGCTGATTATTCAGCTGCTGCTCGCTACATGCCATTACACACTGCCACAAACGGCATCCAATAATCGACTCATGTATATGACTACACATGTTCATATCCTTTTATGTGCTCTCCATGGCGTGCAACCTCTGCCACTTCCGGCGAAGCTTCAAAGTTATCCACGGCGATACAACACAAACACTATCTCGACTCCAACCGCTTCGATGCCGATCAAGACCGACAAGGCAATACGGCGAGGCGGGCATGGCCGGAGCAAAGGCCATGCTATCCACGGCGTGTCGTACACTCTACGACACAGACTCTTCCGTCGTCACACACATCGCCACCACCATGCATGGCGTCCCCTCGAGACGGGATGCCGTACTCGGACACCTGCACGGAGTTCCCTCGAGGCGGGACGCCGTCTACTCTGACATCTATATGGAGTCCCCTCGAGGCGGGCCGCTGCCTACTCCGACATCTACACGTAGTCCCCTCAAGGCTTGGCACTATTTACACCAACGCCTACAATATCTACACCGACCAAGCTCCTCAGCGCTATCATCTACAAGCGATGGCGCCGCTAGCACAGTGCCATCATCGAGTCTCCACCGACATCTACACCAACAATCATCATCGACATCGTCCATCCGTCGACGAGGCGTAGTCATACTCCACCGACATGTCCTTTTCCGATGAACCAAACATCTACTTGCTTTACCGACGAGGCAAAGGCAAGTCGCCCCGTCCAACACCGACAAGGCGGACACCACTAGGCCTAGCACCGACGAGGCGAAGGCCGCCCACATCTTCATCATCGGGCACCGGCAAGCCGGAGGGATACGACTATGTATCACCGGGGCGAGGGGCGTACCGTTCCACTTCACCACCACACCACCACCGTTTACCTAGAGAAGAAGGGACTTGAAGACGATGACCATTGCCGCAGCTTAATCGGAGGTTGTTCGTGGGCTTGACCCGCTGGCATAATTAAGCGGAAGCTTTTCGAGGCCACGTGAACCAGAACTCCACAATCGCTTTGTCTTGTGGACCGCGCCAGCAGGCCACAGAACGCATCTTATGGGACCTTGTAATTTTGTTTCACCTGACGAGATTAATAAAATGCATGCTTAGGTACAATGGCACGCCCGCGTTATCGTTACTTTTCATGTCAAACACTCGTAGGTGTCGCTTGGAGAAGAACGCCCATCTCGGATAGTCGCGTGGAGGAGAACCTCGGGGCTGGGAGCCTTCCCGCTTGTTCCATCCACCGGTCAACCACGCTCAGGCCAATGTCCAAGCTCTTCCGCCACCACCTGCACGCGCGGACGTAGCACCTCCGACTCCACCAACACGCGGTCGTCGGTAGAGGTAGGAGAGGGTGTCAGGGTGTAGGGTTTCGTAGCATGGAAAACAAAAAATTTCTACCGCATACAAACAAACAAGCCAAGATCTATCTACTAGATTGTAGCAACGAGTCGATGGAATAACTCACCCTCGAAGATTCCAAAGTGTTTAACGAGAGAAGATTCTCGTGGGTGATGTAGTCGTACTCTTTCCGATCTCAAGATCGCGTAGACGATCCTTCCGGCGCCGCGTTTCGGCAGCGCTCCCGCAGTCGGTCACACGTTCGGTACTCGACGAAGACCTTCCTCTCCCTTGTTCCAGCAGACAGCGGAGGTTGTAGCACTCTCCTCGCGATTCCGGCAGCACAACAGCGTGGTACCGGAAGTAGAGGGGAGATCTCGCAGGGCTTCACCTTAAGCCGGAGCGAGTATGGTGGAGTATGAGAGAGCTTTGGTGATCTAGGGATTAGACACACCAATTAGAAAGCTGTAAACCGGAGGCTAGGGCAATTAGAAGCTCTAACTTGACGGCTTGGGAGAAATCCCTAGGCTGTGGCTAGGGTTTAGGTTTAGAGGAGAGGGACTTGTGTACTAGGAGGGGCCCCGCCTCCCTTTATAGGTGGGAGGCGCGCCAAGGGAGGAGTCCCTCCCAACTAGGCTTGAGGTGGGCGGTTGGAGGAGGGAATCCCTCCCCAACTCGGTTTCCCACTCCTCCTCCTCTTTCCAAAACTTGCCGTTTGACTTTCAAACTAGCCGTTTGACTTTTCAATTTAGGATTTAAATAAACCCTTTATTTTGGACAACAAAGACACCTAGTACATGATGCAATCATTCCAACTTACAATGACACATTCATGTACCCTTCCCCTTCCCGGAGTGCCGGACATTCCGGAACCTTCTAGAATGTTCCCGATGAAAACACCGGAACCATTCCCCAATTCCGAAACAGGACTTTCCTTATATGATTCTTATTCTCCGGACCATTCCGGATCTCCTCGTGATATCCCGAATCCCATTCGAGATTCCGAACAACATTCAGACTCTTTCTCATCATTCCATAACTACTCAAACAACGTCGAATCCTTAAGTGTGTCTCCCTACGGTTCGTGAATTATGCGGACATGATCGAGACACTTCTCCGATCAATAACCAATAGAGGAATCTGGAAATTCATATGGCTACATATTTCTACGATTACTGCGATCGAATGAACCACTTACATACGATATTAATTTCCCTTTGTCTCACGATAGTTTACTTATCCGAGGTTATGATCGTCGGTATCTCCGCATACCTAGTTCAACCTGCATCGATAAGTACTCTTTTCTCGCTCCGTGATATGTGATCCCTTGTGAGCCAGTCACATGCTTGCAAGCTAATTGGATGACATTTCACCGAGAGGGCCCAAAGTATATCTATCCGTCATATGGATGGACAAATCCCACTCTTGATCCATGTGTTTCAACCAATACTTTCTGAACACTCAATGACACCTTTATAGCCACCCAGTTACGGTGTGGTGTTTGATGTCATCAAAGCATCCATCCGGCAAAGGTGATATGCATGATCTCATGGTCGAAGGAATCAGATAACTATGTATCAGAAAGCATATAGCAATTGAACTATTAAAATGACTTGATCTTTATGCTACGCTTATCTATAGGAGTATGTCCACCATATCATTCTCCTAACGATATGATCTTGTTGTTAATAACATCTCAATGTTCATGATAGGGAAACCACAATCATCTATTAACCAACAAGCTAGTATTATACAGAGGCTTTACTAGGGACTTCAAATTAGGTTTACAAATCACACAAGTATTAATGTTTCCTTGTTAATACTATTATAGCATGAATGTAAACATTTATCATAAACACAAAGATATAATAATAACTATATTTATTATTGCCTCTAGGGCATATCTCCAACACAGGGAAGATTTGGGATCCCTGGTGGCGAGGATCTTGACCGGGATAAATTTCGGCAGGGAGCAGTACTACCTTCATCAGATCTCGCTCATCAGCTCTCTCTCTATAACTGAGTCGGTCGCCGCCGCCAACCTCAATCCCGCACCTCTTTGCACCACCGACCCCGCCTCCAGGAGCTCAATGTGCGCATCCTCGCTCACCGAGTTGAGGTTCAACACTTTTAGCACTGAAGATCTTACTGATCCCAAGTTTAAACCTGGCCTAATTTTTGAGTCTGTTGACATGCTTAGGAAATCAATGAAGGAGTATGAGTGCCAGGAAAGAAGGGATGTGAGGTTACCAATCTATGATCTGAGGAGACTGTGAGCTCAGAGAATAAAATATAGACAAGGGAAGAGGGTAGCAACGAAGAGGAGTTGAAGGCGGTTCGATGTTAGAGAAAAGTTATTAGCTCCACCCCGCGAGCGAGCTCCTCCGCCAGCCTCTTGGTCCCGGCTCGTCCTCGACGTCCGGCTTCGGCCACGCCAATACCCAACGCGCCTCTCTCCGGCTATCTCTCTCATGACCGAGAGCTCACCCCCTCTTTCCAGGGAGAAGCAGCGCTGGGGATGGGGTCGCCTCTACGCCATGCGTCATCCACTTCGTCGGTGGCCTCCCCGCCAGGCTCCCTCGTTGACGCGGCCGGCATCGGCGCCGATGCCTGACCTTCGGCCTATTGGGATTGAGATGGAGTCCTTAGGAGAGAAGCAGGGTAGCGGTCGAACCGATTTTTACTTTGCGGTGGACCGATTTTTTACTTAGCGGCGGCAAGGCTTGTAAAACCTTCGAAGGGCCAGGGGAAAACTCGTTGAAAAGCAGACGAAAAAATTTGGTGTCGACGAACGTTCGTGAATCTATTTAATACTAGCTGAGTGCGAGTGCGTTGCCACGGTCTTTTCAGTTTCTTCTCTGGCACCTAGTATAATTTATATGAAAACTTATGCGTATAAAAAAGGTAGACAATCTGCATTAAACACATTTCCTTTTACAAACTGAATTGCTCGTCTAAGTACATTAAAGATGATCAACGTTTTCGAGCAAAAACTTCAATGGGACAACCTTCCTTCATAAATAGTTCAACTCCAATCATCGATTAATGAACAATTATTGACTATAGAACAATTATTCACAATAGAATTCGTCCGCACTATTTGAAAAATAATCATTTTGCCTATGCTTTAGATTATTCGATCCAGTTGAGAAAATCAGATTTCTTTACTCGCCCATCCGTCCTCTCTGTTCTCTACACCAATTTCACATGAGATTATCAAAGCAGACAGACAATAGATCAGACTATTTTCCAGAAAACTAATGTTTCATTGTTAGAGATAATTAGTTAAGCAGTCAGTGAAGCAAGTAATTAATACTTGACCGACAACTCACTACTCTGACCGGAAAGGGAAAAGTAGATTGATTTAGTTTTTTAGCTAGGATCGTCTTAATTAAGCTGGATGATTCTCAGGAAGGCGCATGACCATGCATGATGCTTCGTCCTGTTAGCACAGCCTCTTGCCGCCGACTACTTTCCGACGACACCGACGATGAAGATCCGACGAGACGATCTGGCAATACACGCACGTACTTCCTCCGCGGTGCACACGTTCGAACCAGCTAAATAGCAAAGCTAGCACACACGCGCATAACTCGATTTGATTGCAATAGGTGCATATCGCACATGTTATTTCTTTGTATTGATTCACACGATGTTGTTCCTATTACAAAGCACGGTATACATGCATATATAGCTAGCTACTAGCTAGGATAGCCATACCGACTCGAACTACAGGAAACAACTCGGTAACCCAATCCTAGTCTGATGCATACACATACCTACTCGTATATGGATATGTGCATACACCGTGTATGACTCGTATACTACACGTATACGCGACACCGTGCCGGTGCCGGAGATCCGGAGTGCTTATTCCTAACAATCACCCCCTAAGCACGACGTGCTCTTCAGCATCCACCCGGATCCCAAATACGCCAGCTTCTCCTTGCGAGCGTCATCCACGGCACTGCTTTCGCCGCTTCCTTTCTTAGCACCCATGTCACCGATTTTTCTTTTGTCGGCTTCTCCATGGCTTCACGCAGACCATCCTTTTTATCCGCGCCCTTCTCCATGCCTTCACGCCGACAGTCTTTTTTGTCCGCGCCTTGAGACATTATACTTGGTTCGATGAAGTACTTTCTCATCGATACTTCGCATATTTGATCTTCTGCTTGCCGGTACTCTTGGATGCAATAGAACAAATATGTAGGAGCTACCTCATGGTTGACAAGCAAAGCTAGCTCGTGACTAGCAATTCTGACTTCTACCTGCTCCTGACCAATGTCGTATTCTGGCTCGTCCGGAGTAGCGATGCACAGGTTGCCTACCTGTAGTGATTCATCTTTTCATTTTGAATATCTTTCTGGCATGTTTTCTTCTAGCTTCTCTATATCACGTGAAAAGCCTCTTGATGGATCTTCACCCCCTATTGTTGGGTCTCCTCCATCTGTCTGGCTACCAGTCCACACTCATGGACCATCGTCTTCTGTCCTTGCTGGCATGTTTGCTGGGCTCGCTTCAGCTCGCCCTTCCAGTTCTGTATCTTCTGGCCACGGACTAGCCTTTTCTTCAAACTCTTTGTCTTCTGGGAGAATCCCTAGTGCTTCTGCCCTGGTGTCCACTCCTGGAGCACCTCCTAGGCCTTCAACGCCTTCTAGGACCGAACTTGCTGACAAGGATAAGCTTGGTTGATCCATTTTTTCTTCATACTTAAGATCCCACGTGACGTGAAAAGTTGGATATCCTGGTTCGTTGGAGCCCCAATTCCATGACTCGCCTTCCTCAAAGATAACGTCGCCCCTGACAACCACCTTATTGGTATAAGGATTGCACAAGCAGTATTCCTTTAAACTTTCATAGCCCGTCATGATCATTGGAGTCCTCTGCTCCGCCAATTTACTCTTATGGTCGGACTCCGTCTTGACATGCGCCATGCATCCAAAAGTGCGAAGATGATCAACCGAGGGTTTCCATCCGTACCATGCTTCGTACGGTGTTATACCAACGCTACTCTCAGTTGGCTTCATGTTTAGCAAATACACAGCGGTATTGACTGCCTCACTCCAGAATTTTCCTGGCAAGCTTTTACTCTTCATCATGCTCCGTGCCATGGTCAACACAGTTTGATGCAGCTCATCCCCTTGATCAATGCATAGGGCTCTTATCTTCGCCTCCATCTTGAACTCTTCGGGTTCCTTGATCTTCTCGAATGCTTGTTGAGCTTGATCCTTACTTTTCAGCAACACAATCCACATGTATTTACTATGATCATCCACCACAAGCATGAAAAACTTATTGCCGGATGGAGTTGCGGGTGAAATTCCAACGCATAGATCACCATGAACTAGTCTCGAGGCTTCACTTGCCTCAAACGTGGCTTCACATGGTAACGGGTGAAGCAAGTAATTAATACTTGACCGACAACTCACTACTCTGACCGGAAAGAGAAAAGTAGATTGATTTAGTTTTAGCTAGGATCGTCTTAATTAAGCTGGATGATTCTCAGGAAGGCGCATGACCATGCATGATAGTTCGTCCTGTTAGCACAGCCCCTTGCCGCCGACTACTTTCCGACGACACCGACGATGAAGATCCGACGAGACGATCTGGCAATACACGCACGTACTTCCTTCGCGGTGCACACGTTCGAACCAGCTAAATAGCAAAGCTAGCACGCACGCACATAACTCGATTTGATTGCAACAGGTGCATATCGCACATGTCCCTTATTTGTATTGATTCACACGATGTTGTTCCTATTACAAAGCACGGTATACATGCATATATAGCTAGCTACTAGCTAGGATAGCCATACCGACTCGAACTACATGAAACAACTCGGTAACCCAATCCTAGTCTGATGCATACACATACCTACTCGTATATGGATCTGTGCATACACCATGTATGACTCGTATACTATACTGCGTATCGACGCGTCCGGTGCCGGAGATCCGGAGTGCTTATTCCTAACAATCACCCCCTAAGCACGACGTGCTCTTCAGCATCCACCCGGATCCCAAATACGCCAGCTTCTTCCTAACACGTTCGAGGTGGCGTCTCCCGTGATACGCATGCTGCCGGGTTGATCACGCCTCGCCTGACGTACATACGACGGAGAACAGACACGTGTGGTGTGTGCTAGCTATACATGCTTGCAGTGAAGAAGAAGACCGAAAAGTTACATGCGAAGGAGTTGCCGACGCCATTGAGCCTGGCGGCAGCGCGGGGGAGCACAAATGCCACAATGGCTTCTCCATTCGTGGCCGCCCCGGGGGAGGTAGCAAAGGGAAGACCACTGGTGTTGCAGTCTTGTGCACTTTTCAGGATCGGGCATCGCAACAGAACACCGTTGAGTGGCCACGCCAGGCGGTGGATTCTTACCCGGATCATGGCTTACTGCGGGCATACCACACTTACAATGATAGGATAATTAATCACATCTTAGCTCTCTATTTATTAGTATTAAACTAGCAAAAATATGTCCGTGCATTGCACCGGGAGAAACAAAGATCATCGTGGAGAAACTTTAGAAAATTCTCGTGGCTCTTCTATAATTCTAGTTCACCTCATGTTCACAGACTACAAACATGAAGAAAATAATTTTGAACTATAAAGTAAATAACGATAGATTACTAATAGGGAATTTTAAAAGTCTGCTTTGTAAGTACCTCTCAGGCATATAATTAACATGATCTCATGCAGGCTCTCAAGCATATAATTAAGATGATCTCATGCTGGTATAAAGCCTGACTATTTACACCTGGTAAACCTGCAACAACATTTAGGCATGTGATTTGAGCTCTTGACAAGAGGAAGAATTTTTGCTGTAGTAGTTGTTGGTCAATAGATGCAAATCAAGCAACTTCGGTATATCCTAGACGACCGTATCGTTAACAACTTCCTCCTGTGAGTGTCAATTCCACATGTTGTGTCTCCTAATTTGCGTAGGAGCCACCAGATCGTACCTCAGCCTGTAGTAGGTGTAAAATCACATGTGCCAATGGACGCCTGGACTGTTTTCAGCATCATAGCATCTTTTTTTCCATACGACTCCGCGAGCCGGGTTCCATTATCAAAAGACAACAGAACAATGTTTTACCGAGCATCCACCACAAACAAACCAAAAAAAGAACAGCAAAAAGAGAAACTGACTAGTGAAAGTCAACCCAATTCACCTAAAGGGAGATCAGACGACCGCGCACAAACCAGCTCAATCCTCCGGCACCTGGAAGTTTTTAAGAATACATAGCTACAAATCCAGCAAAAGGACAACCCAACAGTCCCATGTAAACTGCATTATCCTACAACAGTATCAAACAACCCGGGAGGTCCTCCGAAAGGGATAGTTCCTGCACTTAGTTCGCAGGGTCATCATCAGCCACTTCATCCCCTTTCTCGATCCGCAGCGTAGTAGCCCGTCGTGCCATGTCATGAACCTTAGTAGCCATGCTTTGCAGCCTATCAGCGCCCTCCATCAGAATCCCACTGTCTTGTTCAGACTGTAAACCTGCCCAATAACACAAAAACACACACATGTAACAAATCAGACCCAAAGGAGAGGACGGAAGCTTCCCCTTGAAACACGCACGATTCCTAGTTTTCTAAATTGCCCAACAAAGAGCAGCAATACAAATTATGTGAAAATTATATCCAAAGGGAAGAAATTCCACAATCCACCAGAAATATTGAGTGAAACACGTTGGTCTAGAGCGTGCCCCTATCAACCCAGCAACACAACTCCACATATAAGCCGCAGCAGGGCAACTGGAGAAAAGATGATTTATCGATTCTTCCATAGGACAAAAACGACACACATAACTTCCAACCCATTTTCTCCTCTTCATATTATATTTTGTAGCAATTGCATTATGCCAGATAAGCCATAGCCAGATTTAATTTTTAGAGGCAACTTAGCTTTCCATAACTGCCTAAAAGATCTATCAGGACCAACATCAGAGATTTTATTGTACACCGATTTAACAGAGAAAACCCTAGATTTGGTATACTTCCATTTAGGTTTGTCCATTTCATCATTTAGCCTTAAATGGGACAGAGTGCCCCTAATCTCCTGCCAATGGGCATGTAACCTGGGAGAAAGCCATCTTCTAAAAGTTAGAAACCACCCTAGATCATACATCTCTCTGACTGTGCCAGATTGTTGATTACACACATCAAAAAGTTCAGGAAATTTTTCACACAGGGAAAAATCCCCAACCCACTGATCATGCCAGAAGTCAGTTTCCCTTCCACCACACACTTCCATTTTTCTCCCAGACAAATATATCTGTTTGATTTTAAGTAGGCCCTTCCAAGCAGCAGAGTCATTTTGCTTAGCCCTGATTCGCCAGATACCATGAGAGATCCCATATTTTGATTTGACAATCCTTTGCCACAGACCATTTCCAGCCTCCAGCTTCCACCACCACTTACACATGAGACATATATTGAAAAGCTTTAAGTTCTTAACACCTAACCCACCTTTCTTTTTTGGTCTACAAATCAAGGACCATTTAACCATATAATACTTCTTTTTTTACTCACCCCTTCCCAAAAGAACTTCCTAATGATTTTGGTATATTCCTCCAGGTTAGAGTCAGCCATGAGATACATGGACAAGTGGTAAATGAGTAGACTGCTCAAAGAAGACTGAATAAGAGTAAGCCTGCCCCCAATCGAGGATGTATTACCTACCCATCCTTCCAATTTTTTCCTCAGTTTATCTGCCAAAGGTTGCAGATCCGCCACATGAAGCCTAGTGCCACAAACAGGGACACCTAGGTACTTGATGGGCCAACTACCAAGCTGACAGCCAAACATTTCCGCATATCTCAATCCTTTCTCACTATCCTCCTTTACCAACATGATTTCACTTTTGGTAAAATTGATTTTCAAGCCAGACATAGCTTCAAACATGTACAGGATTAGTTTTACATGTCTCAAATGGTCCACATCATCCTGAATAAGCAAGATGGTATCGTCTGCATACTGTAAAATGGCAACACCCCTATCAATTAGATGAGGTACAAGTCCAACCACCAGCCTAGCACATTGTGCCTGAAAGATCATTTTAGCCAAACCTTCTACAGCAAGATTAAACAAAAAAGGAGAAAAAGGATCACCTTGCCTCACTCCTCTATGGCTACCAAAATCAACCCCCCTCTTATCATTGATTTTAACACAAAGAGTACCGTTTTTCAACACTTTACTGATCAACTGGCACCAGAGATTACTAAAACCTTTCTGTGAAACACACTTAAGCAAATACCCCCAGTCTACTTTGTCATAGGCTTTTTCAAAATCAATCTTCAAAACCACCCCCTGACAATTTTTCCTACGAGATTCATGTAAAATTTCATGCAAAGACATAACCCCATCCATAATGTTTCTACCTTTAATAAAATCAGTTTGACAACTAGAAATTAACTTGTCCATAAAAGGTTCAATCCAAACAGTAAGAACTTTAGTGATCAACTTGTACAGAACTTGTAACAAACAAATAGGTCTATATTTAGAAATAATGTCAGCATCAGGAGATTTCTGGAGTAGGATAATCATCCCAAAATTAATCCTAAACAAATCCAGATTACCAGAGTGCAAATCCCTAAACATGGACATAATATCAGATTTAATAACCAACCAGCAAGATTGATAGAATTCAACAGGAATTCCATCAGGGCCAGGAACTTTATTTTTCACCATAGAATCTAAAGCACATTTCACCTCATCTTCAGAGAAAGGTCTATCTAAAGCAATATTATCCTCATTATTCAACTTTTCATTATCATACCAAACACCAGGATCTAATCCCAGCAAATCACCTTCTCCCTTACCAAACAACACTTTATAAAAATCAGTAGCATGCAAAAGGAGATCAGAGGTCCCCTGGATAACCACATCATCACACTTTAGAGAAAACATCATATTTTTCCTTTTCCTACCATTAGCAATTCGATGGAAATAAGTTGTATTATTATCCCCCTGCAGCAACCACTTAGCACTAGATCTACTGAACCAGAACTTATCCTCTTCTTCATACAACTGCATCAATCTAAGTTGAATAAAGGTTTTCCTTTTAAATTGCTCACCAGATAACAAAACATCTTCTTCTAATTTTTCTAACACTTCTAATTCCAACAAAAGGTTTTTCTTCTCTCTGATAAACTGGCCCCTTACATTAATCCCCCAACCTTTCAAACTGTTTTTGACCATTTTAAGTTTATGTTGAACCAGACTAATACTATCAGAGAATCTACAAGGTGAATTCCAAGCAGCCTGCACCCTGTCAAGAAACTCAGGGTGATCCAACCAGATTTTCTCAAGTCTAAACTCCCTGAAGATATTCCTAGGCCCTTCACCAGTATCAACCACCAAGGGGTTGTGGTCAGACATGACTCTAGGAATTTTCATAACCTGAGTCAAAGGAAACAAATCCTCCCATTCACAGTTAACCAGAATCCTGTCAAGTTTTTCCAAGGTGGGAATACGATGGTTATTAGACCAAGTAAACCGACTCCCAGAAAAATGAATCTCCCTAAGAGCATACGTGTTAATGATTGAATTGAAAATATTAGAAAATTTTGAGCATACCCCAGGTCTGTTTTTCTCACAAGCCAACCGAATAATGTTGAAATCACCCCCAATCAGGGTGGGAATTTGCAAATCTGCACAAACTCCAGCAAACTCTAACATGAACAACTCCTTATCAATAATTTGCGCAGCCCCATAAACAATAATTAGAAACAACTCTTTCAGCAAGTTACTATCAAACACTCTGGCTTTAACGAAAAAACGATTTATGATTACGTTAAGGACTTTAAATCTGGAGGATTTGATGCCACAAACAATTCCACTAGATTTTCCCACTGAGGAGGACCAAAGCCAAGTGAAACATCAATCAGGATCAAACTTTCTGCACACAGAATAATCAATTTTTTTCTTCATGGTTTCCTGGAGCCCAATAAAATGAAGACCAAAATCCACAATCATATCTCTAAGGCAAAAAGAGAAACCCTTCTTCCCCACTCCCCTGCAATTCATTATTAAACCAATCATGTGTATTTGTTATTTCTAGCTCTTAGCCTTGGACCAGACAGAATATCACACAGAGGGTGATTTTTTTCTATCAAACCAACTTTTTTAGTACCACCAAGGGGTACCCCCCAGATTTCTTAACAGATTGTTTAATATTTTTTCTCATATGTTTTTTGTTTTCCTTGAAATGACTGGAGTAAAATGATCATCAGAAAACCCATCACTACCTTCACACACACTATCCCTCTCCAGTTCACTTGTAATCACACCCTCATCCTTACAATAACCACTAGATTCCTCAATAGAAACACAACTTTTCTTAGAGTCTAAATTATTTCTAGCATTTTCTAAATCTTTCAGCAAATGAACAGTAGACAAGGGTAATTTTGACACATCAACACCAAACTCCAGAGCTCTATCAACAATCTCATTATCACTTAAAACAGAGAAAGAATTAGCAGAGGCAATAATTTTGTTACCTGCATTATCCCGTGCACTGATATGTTCCATGGCTCTAGTCAAAATGGGCAAATTAGCCACACCTGAAGCCTGAATCCTGGCACTTGTCCTTAGGGGGATAGGCTGGTCAGGAGTAGGAATGGTTGGCACAGAGGACCTAACCAAAGAAGAAGAATTCTCAATCTCAGCAACATCAGATGGCAACTCAGTAATTCTGACAGTTGAAGATTGCACAAGAGGATGTGACTTTTCCTCAGAAAGACCATCACTGTCAGAAGAAAGATTCATCCTAGAGTCATCTTCACTCCCCTGAGGCGATTCCACCACTGGTTCTAGATTCCCACCAGTCAACTGAGACAAGTGTCGCCTCCACTCCACCTTTTTGTCACTGCTTGTTTCTAGGAGCTGTTTAAGAAATTCCTCATATGACAACTCATTCTATAAAGGTTCATCTGAGTTTTCAACCACACCAGGAGCCAAAATTCTTGGTCTCTTGATGAAATCCACATACTGCGCATAGTAGTCCACAGCAGGTGCAGCAGAGGTAGTTGCCCTTGAGGAGGACCTAGAGTCAATAATACATCCCTCGGGTAAAAGGCCTTTCTCACGCAACACATGTTCCAGGGAAGGAGCATCATCATCACTATCAACCTCCTCCACATGATCATCAACAACTTTCCTATTCCATGTTTATCATTGCCATCCTCCACTTCCACCCCAACAGCAGCAGCAGAATTATATCCAGCCCCAACAGCACCTGCCCTGCGAGCATCTCCCATAAAGCCTCCAGGTGCTGATGCAGGAACCCTACCAGTACCACCCTCCATTCTAGCTCTTTTCGAAGTATGCTGCAGATTTGGATTAGGCCTACTATCTTCCTGATGTCAACAGCCCCAGGTGCCCTACTTATTGCATTTTCCCTCTTGGAATTTCCCTGGTGAACTCAATGTCATAAAAACATGAACCAATGTTGACATTAGATACAACAAGAGGTACCAAGGACACATCCATGTTGCCTATCTAAATTCTCACAGAATCCACATTATTCAGACTATGCTTGTCAATAGCAAGGGATCTACCAACCAAACTACCAACAAAGGCAGCAGTAGGGCAGTTTCTATTATCCAAAGGAATACCGTTGACCTGAAACCAGGCAACATCAAGCTCACCAGTAGCACCATAACTTGGAAACCAGTTATCAACTTGAATAGTAACATTCAACACTGTTTTCAGTTGAGTCCTCCCAAAATGTTTCCATGCATCAATATCTCTGGGACTAGGAAATCTCATCAGATAACTGGTACTATTCATTGGCTTAGCATACCACATCCAATTGCACCTGGCCCCAGCCCATTGACTAAATTCCTCCTCAATCTATCTAGATGAAACAGATCATTCCACCACTTTAATCACATCTTGATAAATTTCTTTTGCAGGAGCATCATTCTTAATATCAGGAACCACAAAGAACCCATTTCCAGGGAGAGCTGAACCCACAAAGGGAGTTGCAATCTCCCAGGGTTTCTGCTCATTAAATATAAACCTGTCAATATGCACATCACCACACAACAAACACATTTCCCCTGGCTCTAGGACCTGATTGAGTGATTCACGGATCAGAACCCTAGTATTGCCAGGTTGAACCCCTACCTCATGAGTAATAGCCGGAGGGATATCCCGTTGCTCCATCTGACCAGCACTTCTGTGATCGAAGTTGGAAGCAGCTACTGAGGAGCCACTAAGATTATCCTCCCTAAAATTGGGGAGATTTGCCTGGCGGTCATTAGTGGAGTTATCAGACCCATCCTCCCGCATCTCAGCACGATGAGCCCATCTGCCCCTGCTCCCGACATTAACATTATCCTTCTGTAACTCCCGACTCCTAGGAGCCACCGCTCCAAGCCTACTGTTGTTCCCATCACGAAAGGGACGGGAATCAGATCTAGCAGCATCGCGACTACGAGAGCGATTATCCGTTAGATTTCTCCTGAGATCCCCCATCTGACCAGACGGCGCATGATACAAAGGATCACGCCTCACATGATCCCTCCCCCTAACCTCTCTAGGGTTTTCAGAACGAACCTGATTTGGCATCGGCGGCGAGGGATCAAAAGCCCCAGGACCGAACCCACCAGGAGGACGATAAGGGGGGTATCTAGATCTCCCGGTACCCCTCCCCCTCGCACCACCACCGCGTCCATAATTGAACGCCATCTCTCTTGGCGCAGCAACCACCGATGCAAAACTTCTCCGGTTTCCTGAGAGTGTCCCCGCCCAAGGAACAGAGGTCGTTGGACGGAGGATCGACTTGAGAGTAGGTCTATCAACGAAGACAACCCGCGGAAGACCAGCTGCTCTCCCCCGTTCCCAGATATGGTGGAACCTAGAGACTGCCGCCGCCCGAGGAGATGTGGATAATGGAGAAGGACCAGAAGAAACTGCAACTGATACACCGGATAAGGATGCAGACTTATTATTGTTTTTAGCTTCATTGTGGCCCACACGCCGAGGACATGGGCCTTGACCCATCACACCCAACAAATCGAACCCAGCAGTTTTAGCAGGCCCACCCCCAGGCCCTGTCTGCACAACACATTTTGAATATTTCTCCGGCAATAGATTATCCCCTCTTTTCTCCGGTGATCGCTGGAAAAGTTCACGAGGACCCAATCGACGACCAGATCTCAAAGGAGATGGATCCGCCGACCTGGGACAATCCACAAATCTAAAACGAGCCTCAGGAACTGCAACATGAAACGGAAAAACCAACTTAGAGTCTGAATGAACTTCTTCTCCTTCGCAATTGTCTCAGTATCCACCGCATTCCGTCCAACCCGCCAAGCACCACACGCGTTCCTCACAAAGGCGATTACCGTCCCAAGCATTGAACATCGATTCATTGGTTTTATAGGAAGCCAACCAACGGATTGAAACCGTGACGAGCCA
The DNA here is from genome assembly GCA_023614405.1 of Avena insularis. Classification (NCBI taxonomy): domain Eukaryota; kingdom Viridiplantae; phylum Streptophyta; class Magnoliopsida; order Poales; family Poaceae; genus Avena; species Avena insularis. The sequence goes on along the minus strand of CM042690.1, from coordinate 393,170,429 downwards.
CCTTACTCCCCACAATCGGAGGACGACGCATCGGAATTGAAGGAGAAATTGTCGGATCCAAAACACGAATCAAAAATTTGGGAAATATCAGTATCTTCCCCACCGCAATCGACTCCTCTTTCCCCCACGGTCTCGCATCAAGCTCCAACCCAGATAGGTCCCGGAGAACAAAACAATGAGCCATAGGATAAGAAAGCAGAATCCCCTCCCTGAATCGATGAATCCTACGAACCCCGAGCCTCGGAATCGGAGAAAAACTCACCACCCACCTTATGGTCGCCTCCGGCACCAATGGATCTATAACCGCGTCGTTAGCTTTCCCCGACGCCGCCAGCCCCAAATCCACGCCACCACTCGTATCACCAGTGCGTTCGGACACACCGCATCCATCATCCTGCCGCTCACGCGCAAGATGGGATGATGCAGGACGCGAGAGGGCGACTCCGAATGCGGGAGGACGCGAGCAGAGAGTGCGCGGAGAGGGCGCGAGCAGAGAGGCGAGCGGAGCGGAGCAGACATTCTCCTTTTTTTCTGGTCCCCAGCAGCCACACTTTCATTTTTCAGCATCATAGCATCTATCAGAAATTCAGTAACAACAATCTTGTTAAAATGTCCATGTACGAGCGAATTAGACTGAACACTTTTGCCTGCGAAGATCAGTCAATGTTGGTAGGTACTGCATCTACCTTTGTGAAGAAAAAACAAATATTGAGGACAACCGCTATTGCATCTGTATTGAATACTGGCACTCCACTGTATTTTGTGGACTACAAACAGACAAAATAACTTGGAAAAAGAGGAGCTAGTTTTGTCGTCGGTCCATGATCTGCAACTCTTAGATGCAAGGAGGTAGCACCCGAGGAGAGTAAGCAGCAAAGAAAGGAATATGTTGCCGTTTGGTCGATCGTCCCAGACTGCATATATGACTATGGATGTCTGCTGTAGTGTCGGATGGCGCCTTGGTACGGTCTTCATCCTGCATGTAGTTAGCATCGACACTAACCTGGCAAAATCAAAACTACCATCACAAATTTCCATACCCTGGAGAAAAATCAGATCGAAGAGAACGCATTGGAGAGCACCCTCCCGCGCCGCTCAGCACTACACGAGCACAGAAGACAACACCAAAGCAAAAAACTCAGCGGCAGCACGCCACCTAGTGGGGAACACGATGAAAAACAGGCTGCAGAGATCCCCAACGCCAAGCGGCCAGTCGAGCAGCTAGATGCCCTTGGGCGTGGCGACGATGTGGAGGCAGAAGGCGCACGGACCTCTACGCGATCGAGGAACTCCGGATCTAGCCACCACTGCGACGGGCACAAGGTCCACTCCGGCTGGCGAGCTCGGGAAGAGGTCTCACGCTCTCAGCTCCGCATCTGAAGGTTTCCCAAGCTCACCCTACAGAGGAAGAATACCAGGGGTGCGTGAGGGGTGTAGTAGGCATAGGAGGTAGTTGGCTCCTCAATTTCTGCACCTCATCACCGCGGTGAAGCTCCGAGCCACCACGCCCAGATCCGGCGGTTGTCGGGCCCATGGCCTTGCTCAGCTCCAGGCTCCATGGAAGCGCGTGTGGGGGGAGGAGAGTGAAGATGAGGTGGCATAGGTGACAACAATCGATGGTGGGGAGGCGCCGCCCAGCCTAAGGTGAAGATCCAGTGGAGATTAAGTGACGTGATTTAGAGTCTATATTAATGCTGGGTGCATGAAGTCTATAGCCGTGGCACTGCAATATGAGGCGATGAAAGGAAATATAGCTTTCAGAACCGATAGTGACTGGACGAGCACGTCCTCTTTCTGCTGCCCCACTTTAATATGACCACCGCAATGAGCACCACAAATATCAATGTGAATAATAGAAAACATGAATAGTGATCAATCTCCCATCGCTCCACACGGAAGACGGATTTGGACAGCATGCTCTGATGGCTAGTATGCCACCGTTAACCCGCATGAACATCACCTGCATCAATCAACCTGATATTTGACATGCTAGTTTGATGCAGTTTGATTAGACGATAATAGCAGGCAGGGTCTTGGCTTGTGCTATGAGGAAGAAGAAGCCGCCCACCTCTAGAGATGACAAATACTGACAAAGACTCTCCGCACCTGCCGCGTAGATCACACCGTACGTAGAAGTATCTTAGTCGGGCACTGCTAGATTCAGTATACCAGTACTGAGTACCGGCTCCTCCCAGCTCGTCAAACACCAGACGAACCGATCGATCGCCATGGTACAGGCACAACACGAGCGCATGCACATCGTCATGTTCTCAAAGCTGGCGCATGGCCAAACCAAGTCACCAACCCCTTCGATCCTCTAGATGGCCACAAGCTCCTCTCCGGCGTCGACGTCCTCACCATCTCAGGCTCTTGCGCCTCTTGTGCCGCTCGTGCATCTCCACCATGCGGCCGGACCTCCCGGACCTCTCGACTGCGCTGCACACCACCAAGCGACCTCCAGATGGCCGGCGCGGTTGCGCCAACTCTAGACGCGCGGCACCATGCGCATCTAAGAGAACCGTATATGGGAGGGGGAGTGCGAGCAGTGGAGGGCGTGGAAGGTATATGCATCTTGGATAATGGGGCGATTGATGACGCCGGTGATCATGACCTGCCCGGAGCCCGTCCATGAGTGTGAGCAGCTTTGACACTGTCAGAACTAGAGCGAGGAAGGAAGAACCCGCGGGGTGTGCGACGAACTTTGATGCCGAGGAAGAAGTGTAGCGCGCCCATGTCGGTCATGGTGAATTCCTGCTACAGCTTGGTGACGATGCCGTGAAGGAGGGTCGTTGATGAAGCGGCGAGGACGATGTCGTCAACATATAAGAGCAGGTACGCCATGTCGCTGCCCCGCCGTAGGATGAACAGCGAAGCGTCCAAGCGTGACGCAGTGAAGCCAATCGTCGAGGCGAAGCCCGTGAAGCGATGAAACCAGGCCCTCGGCGCCTGCTTGAGGCCGTACAAGGACTTGGAGAGTCGACAGACATGGTCGCGGCGAGTGTCGTCGACGAAGCTGGCGGACTGATAGCAATGAACCTGCTCCTCCAGGACGCCATTGAGGAAGGCGTTTTCACGTCCAGCTGGTGCACAGGCCAGCCACGCGAACATGCCAGGGTGAGCACCGTCCTGATCGTCGTCGGTTTGACCACCGAAGAGAAAGTTTCACCGAAATCGATTTCGGGGCGTTGAGCAAAACCCCAGACGACCCGGCATGCCTTGTAGCGAGCCAACGTGCCATCTGCATTATGTTTGTGCCTGAAAACCCACTTCCCACTAACGATGTTAGTGTGAGAGGGGCGCAGAACCAGGGTCCAAGTCGAGTTGGCCATCAGAGCATCGTACTGCTCGTGCATCGCTGAGCGCCAGTTCGGATCACGAAGAGCAGCGCGAATGGAGGCGGGAATCAGAGAGATGGCGGTATCGGCGAGGTTGGCATAGCGCGGATTGGGCAGAACGATTCCATGGCGAGATCGCGTGACCATCGGATGCCGGATGGGTTCTGGCGGCACAGTGGGTTGGCGAGGGGAGGGAGAAGGGCCAGCAGGTGTGCGTGAAGCGGTACTACTGGAGCTGGGGCCAGAAGAAGCATCGGGCGCAGAGGAACGAGGCCCAGAGGGACTCAGCTTGGCTGGTGGGGATCGTGGAGACGTGCATGCAGGGGACGGTGGGTTGGGTGGAGGCCATGCATGATCGACGAGAGCCAGAGTCAGCGGATCGACAGGCGTATCTGCCGTAATAGAAGGAGGATCTGGAAGAGTTTTGAACAGGAAAATTGTCTCCACGAACGTGACATGCCGAGAAAAATTATACTCCGAGACACCGAGTTGTAACAGCGATACCTTTACGGTCGTCGGGGTATCCGAGGAAAATGCAGGCGATGGATCTGGGGGAAAGTTTATGGGGTGCAGTGGCGAGCCGGTTCGGGTAGCAGAGGCAGCCCAAAACGCGCAGATGACGGAATTCTGGTACGCGCGCATGTAGGAGCTCGAACGGTGTCGTGAGAAGCCGTGGTTTGCACGGCCGGCGGTTGATGAGGTAGGTCGACGTGGCGAGAGCCTCGGCTCACTAGCACGGAGGCATGGACACATGAAGGAGAAGAGTGCGAACGCCATTGTTGAGTGAGCGAAGGATCTGTTCGGCCTTGTCGTTCAGCTGTGACGTGTAGGGGCAGGTGAGGCGAAGCAAGGTACCGTGGGATTCAAACAAGTTGCGGTTGGCGAGATTATCAAATTCTTTGCCATTGTCTGTTTGAAAAGCAAGATGGGACGAGTGAATTGAGTGTGGACGTATTTGTAGAAATTGCAGAGAGTAAGATGAACATCTGACTTGCCGCGGAGGGGGAATGTCCAAGTAAAATGTGTATAATTATCAAGAAGTACTAAGTAATATTGATAACCGGAGACACTCAATACAAGACTTGTCCACAAATCACACTGACACAACTCAAAAGGAAAAGAGGTGGTAGAAGTGGAGGTGGAAAAAGGAAGCCTAGTGTGCTTTCCTAAACGACACACATCGCAGTGCATTGAGGAGCCCTTATTGCATGTGAATTCAAAGTAGGTGGACGCCTTGGCAAGAACAGCAGCTCCCGGATGGCCAAGGCGCTGATGCCACAGGTCGGTGGTGATGGTGGCAAGGCACTGGCGAGGCGGCACGAACGGGTAGAGATCGCCACTGGAATCACATCGGAGAAGCACCGTCTTGCTGGCCAGATCCTTGATGGAAAAGCCGAAAGGATCAAATTCCACAGAAACTGAATTATCACGAGTAAAAGCACGTACATATACTAGGTTTCTAATGAGAGATGGAGAAATCAGAATTTCTAGAAGGGAAAAAGAACGAGAGGGAGAAGAAAGAGAGGTAGAGCCAACGCCGGTAATGGGCATGGAACAACCATTGCTGACGATGATAGAATTAGGGGAATTAGGTGGAAGAGGGGAAGGGAGGATACCAGAACCCGAGCCCATGTGAAAAGAGGCGCCGGAGTCAAAAACCCAGTCACCGCCCGGAGCGGACGGAACTTGCACGGACATCTGGTTGAGGGCGGCGGTCAGCACGGCCTGGTCCCATTGCGGACAAGCAGTCGTGGCAGAGGTGGCCTGATGCACCTGTGGGGCCGGTGGAGCCGTGGGGCGGGGTCCGAGGATGCCCTGGAACGTGCCAGCGACCGCCATGGACGGCGGGCGGTAGCCAGTGGAGGAGCCGCCATGGGGGGCCGCGACCCCGCTGGAAGAAGAGCCGCCACCAGCAGATGGGTTTTTCTTGCACTTCTTCTTGCCAGGAGAGCCAGAGGCGGGGCCGGCGGCCGGGGCGGCATTGCTGTACAGGCTCATGTTGAAGGAGGGAACCGGAGAGCGCGCTGGGCCGGCGGCGATCCGCGAGAAACTGCTGAGCGAAAGGCGTTATGCAGCGAGGCGTGCCTGGCGTCCGAGGCGTTGCTCTTCAAGAAGGAGGAAGGACCGCAGCTTGACGAAGGTGGGGAGACGCCCTCTCGTCATGTGAGGGACGGCGTGCTGCATGCGTTCGTCGAGGCCGTGCAGGACGTTCTGGACGAGCGCGCGATCCTTGACGCGACAGCCGAGATCACGGAGAGTGTCGGCCATCTGCTTCATCTTGGAGGTGTAGTCGATGATGCTGAGTTCCGCCTGGTTGAAGCTATGGACGTCGTCAAGGAGGTAGGTCGCGCACGTGTCGCGGTTGCTGCGGAAGAGAGAGCGCAGGGAGCGCCATAGAGTGAACGTTGTGTTATTACGAGACTCGATGATCTCCAAGGCCAAGGGCATGACGATGGTGTTGTAACAGGAGACGATGGTGATACGTCCAAAACGTATCTAATTTTCCGAACACTTTTGCTATTGTTTCTCTTCTAATTTGTGTGATTTTGATACAACTAATACGGACTAACGCTGTTTTTAGCAGAATTGCCTTGGTGTCTCATTTTTGTGTAGGAAATCAACTTTCAGGAAAAATCCCGGAAAATATTGCAAAACTTCTATTTTACCAGAAGACTCACGGATCTAGAAGACGGGACGAAGAGGAGCCACGAGGGGCCCACACCCCCTGGTCGTGCGGGCCAGGCCAGGCCGCGCCAGGAGGGTGTGTGGCCGCCTCGGACTCCGTCTCGACCTCTCCTTTCGCCTGTAAAATCCCTCTAACCTAAAATAGACGTGGGGTTCGACTTTTTCCAGATAGAGTTCCGCTGCGCCGCCACCACCAGATATCGCGATTCAGAACCAGAAACTCCGTTCTGTCATCCTGCCGGGATGGGGAATTGGAGGAGATCATCGCCATCATCATCACCATCGCTTCTCTATCAACCATCCATGATTCCTCCATCCATGAGTGAGTAATTTCCCCACTATAGGCTATGGGGATGGTAGGGATTGGATGTGATCGTTCATGTAATAGCATCAGATTATTAGGGCATGGTGCCTAGTATCTACTACTAGTGCTTTTTAACTTTGTTGCGACTTATTATGCTTAATGCTTGTCAGTAGGGCCCGAGTGCGATGATTTCAGATCTGAACAAGTTATTGATTCATGATGATAGTATTGTTTATGATCTTACCTGCAAGTTGTATACACATATTATTGTCCGGAACCGAAGGCCCCGAAGTGACAATAATCGGGATAACCGAAGGGAATGGCTGTGATATGAGGATCACATATGTTCACGGAGTGTTAATGCTTTGCTCCGGTGCTCTATTAAAAGGAGCACCTTAATTGCTAGTAGTTCCCTTGAGGCCCCGCTGCAAACGGGCTGGCAGGACAAAAGATGTTGTGCAAGTTCTCATTACGAGCACGTATGACTATATATGGAACACATGCCTATGATTATTTAGTACTTGGATGCTTTACCTTATTTATCTACAAGTGCCCTATATCTTGATTGCTATATGAATTATCTTGTCCATGCAACGCCCGTCCATCCATTCCTATGCCTACCGCGCTTTAATCCTACAGTTTACTACAATTGTTACTACTGTCTATACTTTTACTACTGCTATTACTTTGCTATTGCTACTACAAAACTGTTACTACTGATAAACTAGTGCGAGCAAGATTGTTTCCAGGTGCAGATGAATTGACAACTCAGTTGTTAAGGCTTATAAATATTCTTTGCCTCCCCTTGTGTCGAATCAATAAATTGAGTTTTACTTCCCTCGAAGGCTGTTGCGATACCCTATACTTGTGGGTCATCAAGACTATTTTCTGACGCCGTTGCCGGGGAGCATAGCTTTATTTATCAAGTTCACTTGGAATCACTATTGTTCGCTGCCATCTATTCATCATGGGTAAATCTCGTGATGGAAAGGTTCCTATATTACCATCCACTACAAGGAGAGGTACTGACATGGGTATACCCTATAGGTACTCGAGCTTGGTATATACGGCCCAAATACATACAGGCCCACGGTGTCACCAAGGCCCGGATGGAGGGACTCGAGTAACCTACGGACTCTCGATTGCTTGAAGGACAAGAAGAAGCTAAAGATAGAAAGTTTGAAGGGGAAAACCCTAACTTGTAACCGACTCGACCTGCTACCCGAGACCTAGCCTATCTATATAAAGGCTAGGAGGGGGCGGCGAGGAGGACACACGCAACCCTAGTTTCCACAACCTTCGCCAGATTGCATCTGCGCACTATTGTAACTTTCGACTCCCTCAATAATTCCACGAGCAGACAAGCAGGAGTAGGGACCTCTACGAGGCCTGAACCTGGGTAAATCCTTTGTCCCCTGTGTGCTTGTTTGCTAGCAGATAGATGTCTCCAACGCTCCCTCCTTCTCCAAAACCCAAGTCCATAACAATGGGCATTGACGAGTTAAACCCTTGTCAATTGGCGCCATCTGTGGGAATTGGGAGTGCTGATGTTGCGGCTTCTTCGGCCCCATCAAACGCGATCTACAACTCTGCAATGGGAGATTCGCCACTTTTCGCGCCGACTTCATCGTCCACACGCCGGCCACTCGCCCGGCCTTCGACTCCGTGGGCGAAGGAATCAGCCTGGCAATTGGGAGCTTCCGCTTCCAAGTTGGTCAGACGGGCACGCTACGCATGCCCGATCAGCCGACGGCACCGACGATTGCCCCAGCATCATGGTTCCCTCCATCGATCGGCACCCTCAGCGAGCTCAATGCTCCGGCGGCGGTTGGAAACATGGTCAACGACAGCAGTCGCGACTCTGATCTAAGCAATCTAGCCTCTGAAGATGGAACCTACGATTCCGGATCTGAAAGTTGTGGAAGCAACAGCTTCCCAAATCACTTCATGTGCGCCGTCATCAACGCGGGCGACACCTCCGCCAACCGCGGCAACAATGGTAACACCGGCAACGGCACCGACCCGCCCAACGCTGCCAACGGTGGCAACGGTGGCAATGGAGGAGCAGTCGAAGCCCCCACCATAATCAACGAGCAAACCGGCGAGCGCGTCGTGATCAGGCTCAACGAGCAAGAGTGGGAATGCTGCCGCGAAGCCCTACGAGGTACACCTCTACCCTTCGGGTCCCCGCAAGAACTACTGATGGGCTACCACTGGCTCCTGAAGGAGGAATTCAAGCGCCAGAAACAAGCAATCGCGGAACTTGAGGCGCGTAAAAAGGCGGCAGACGAGTCAAGCCTTTGTTGCGCTGGGCTCTCCTCCTACGGAGGATCCTCCTCAAGAGGCAACGAGCAACTCACTAAAAAGAGGCAATCACGGATGGCTCACCTCACCGAACAAGAATGCATAGACGCCGCGAAAGTCCTCGACTTCGGCTCTATGACAGTCGACACAAGAGGCAACGTGGTTCCCAGGACGCCACAAGCCGCAGTGACGGCGGCCACCATGTACCTTCTCAATAACCAGCCACCGGCTGGAGATCCGCGCACAGCCATGCACCGATCTACGATCGCAGGCCTAGGACTAATCGAGGCCGCCCTCGACAAAGAACCAAGATTGCACCCAAAAAGGGCAAAGCGTTAGCAAGACGCTACTCCTCGCCCTCGTCAAGCGATGACAGTCACGACCTGTCTCGACGCCGCCGCTCACAACGACACGATCGCGACTATGATGCACGTGACGAGCTCATGCAGCGCAAGATCGACAAGTCAAGGGCATGACGTGCTCGGTCGATTGATTCAGAAGAAGAAGATGGAGAGCTCTGTGGCGCCAGATGCTTCAGCAGATCCATCAGGCAAAAGCGAATGCCTAAAGGGTTTAAACTCCCATCAGAGAACCCGAAATTTGACGGTCTACAGGACCCCAAGATTTGGTTGGAGGATCACATCTCCTCGGTCGAAAGCGTCGGCAATCCGCCATGCAATGCTTGCGCCATACCGCAAGGCGCCGCATGGCTCAATAACCTCCCGCGCGGATCCATTCGCAGATGGGATGAGCTGGTCTACAGCTTCGTACGCAACTTCATGGGCACATACAAACGCCCTGCTTCAATCGAAGAACTGAGATGCTGCCAGCAAAAATCCGGCGAATCGCTGCGCTCTTACATCCAAAGATGGTCCATCATCAAGAACTCCGCGGAGAACATCTCGGAAGACCACGCGATTGATGCATTCAACGGTGGTGTCCGCCGCATGGAACTTAGGGAGGAGCTAGGTCGCTCAAAGCCCAAGACCATCGACCACCTGATGGAGATCGCGAATCGGTGGGCTGATGGAGAAGATTCGCTGAAGAACCACGTTCACTCTGACAAGGAAGCAGAATTCAGATGCGACCGCCAGGGCAAACGTCGTATGTGCGTCTACGACGATCGCGATGACGTCAACATGGTCGCAGCCGGCTACGCCGATAGACGCGACGATAACCGCAACAGCAGATACCGTAGCGGCGGATACCGTGACTCCAGGAAAACCACGCAAGTGTGGCAACGCCGCACTCGCGATGAAGCACCCGCGACTTCCATCGAGGACAAACTGTCCGGGCCATGCAGTGTACACTTCTATATCGACAAGCATGATGGCAAGAGAAAGTCCAGTCACCTCCTCAAGGACTCCGCGAATTCCTTAAGCTACACGAGGGGTTGGTTCGAATGAACCGCAATGCAGTCGAAAGAGGCTACGGGACCGCTCCAGGCGCAGTGGCACATGGCGCACCACCACCACCACCTGGGCCACCCCTGAACGGAGCTGCACCGGACCAGCATCACGGAGGCGAACCATACCCACGGGCCATGGGTACCATGATGATCCAAATGGGGCGCCTTCCAATAGGGTGCAGAAGGCCATCACTCGCCAAGTCAACTTGGCCACGCACTCGCCACCATCCACCACTGAGTACCTCAGTGGTAGAGAATCGTGCATTACCTTCGACAAGCGCGACCACCCGCCTCAAGTACCTCGACCAGGTCATTGCCCCCTCGTACTCGAGGCACAAATTGGAGGCTTTGACATGAGTCGCGTCTTCATGGATGGCGGAAGTGGTATCAACCTCATATTCGCGAGTACCTTGCGAGCAATGAGGATCCCTCTAACCTGCTTGGAGGCATCGGACACAACGTTCCACGGCATCGTCCCAGGAAAAGGCAACCTCGACGTCATATTCGGCACGCCGAAGAACTTCTGGCGCGAGCGCATTGACTTTGAAGTTGTCGACTGGCCCTCACAATACCACTGCATCCTCGGGCGCGTCGCGTTCGCTAGGTTCATGGCGATTCACCACGCCTACCTGCAGATAAAAATGCCAGTCCCAACGGCGTCATCACGATCAACGGAGTTTCGAACCGACAGCGATGGCTGTGGAATTCAACAGAATCTCCTAGTCCTTCGGCATGCAGGAGGAACTGCGCGATTGAAGGAAACGATGCACAACGATGCGCCCCTCTGAGTAGGCCAAGCTCACCTGACCTCTCCTTCGACTCATCTGTGCATACAAAGAAGGTGCAGGTCTATCCATCGGATCCCGCTAAAACGGCCCTCATCGCCAACAACTTGAGTCCCGCATAGGAACTCGCGCTCGTCGAATTCCTCCGTGAGCACTGGGAAATTTTACCGGTGTCCTGCGGACATGCCAGAGTTCCTGTGAATTTGCCGAGCACGCACTCAACGCCAACCCCGACGCAGCCGCCAAGCAAACAATCAGCGATCGTTCGAGCCACGGCACATGCAATCGGAATGGAGATCAACAGACCTCGAGGCCAAATTCATACGCGAGATCAAGGAAAGCACTTGGCTCGCCAATCACGGCTGGTGCCAAAAAGGACACGGATATCATGCGGATGCGTGGACTTCACTTCTTAACAAGCACTAAAAGATCACTTCCGCTACCACGGATCGATCAAATCATCGACTCCACTGCTGGATGAGAGCGCCTCGCTTCTTGACGCCTACTCACTATAACCAAATTCGAATGAAGGAGGAAGACCAGAGAAGACCGCCATAACGCCTTTGGCGTTCTCACATAACACAATGCCCTTCGGGCTAAAAAACGCAGGGGCCACGTACCAGAGGTGCATGCAGGCCTGCCTCAAAGGGCAACTTGGTCGCAACATCCAAGTCTATGTCGACGACATAGTAATCAAAACCAAGGAAGAAGCCTCCTTAATCGACGACTTGCGCGAAACCTTCGCCAACCTCGATCGCTACCGGATAAAGCTCAATCCAGATAAATGCGCCTTGGCGCACTCTGGCAATCGCCGGGTATCTCATCTCCGCGAGAGGGATTGAGGCAAACCCGAAAAAGATAAAGGCCATACTGGCCATGGAGAAACCAAAAAACATAAGAGGCGTTCAGCAACTAGCTGGGCGAATCGCGACCTCAGTCGATTTATCAGTCGAATGGGAGAAAAGGCGCCACCCTTCTATCAGCTCCTCCACAAAACCGACAAATTCGAGTGGACCAATGAAGCGCAAGAAGCATTCAAAGACCTCAGGCGCCTGCTATCCACCTCGCCAGTATTGGTAACTCCGTGAGAAAGGGAACCACTGCTGCTGTACATCTCCGCCACCAACCAAGTGGTTAGCACAGTGCTCGTCATCGAACGGGCCGAGGAAAACAAGGTCCACGGCGTACAACGCCCGGTATACTACCTCAGCGAGGTCCTCGCGCCAACACAACAGCGGTACCGCGACTATCGAAGCTGGCGACTGCGTTTTATGACCGCCCACGATCGCTACCACTACTTCCGTGAACACCCAATCGTGGTAGTCAACGACGCCCATTGGGACATATCCTCAATAACCCGACGCCACAGTGATGCGCTTTGGGGAATCGAACTGTCTCCACGAGACATCACATACGAAAAGCGCGGCGCAATCAAGTCGCAAGTTCTCTCGGACTTCCTCGTACATTGGATGGAAAACCAACTCCCGGACAAGCCAGACATGTCCTACCTCTGGACAATGCACTTCGATGGGTCCAAGAGAAAAGATGGAGCAGGAGCAGGAGCAGGTGTCATACTGACATCGCCTCAAGAGGACAAACTGAAATACGTCCTGCGAATGCAGTTCACAGCCTCAAACAACGAGGCTGAATACGAGGCCCTGTTACACGGGATGAGGATGGCAAAAGCGTGCGGCGCAAAGAGGCTAATCATATATGGCGACTCCAAGCTGGTCGTCAACCAAACAATGCACGAGTGTGACGCACTAAACGACAACATGATCGCATACCGCGACCTCTACGACACACTTGAAGGAGACTTCGATGGCTGCAAGTTGCGACACAGGCCGCGAAAGCAATGAGGAGGCGGACACACTCGCCAACATAGGCTCCACCTGCGCACCCATACCACCTGGGGTATTTCTCGAGCACATAAGCGAACGCTCCATCAAGCCAAAGGCCGCAGAGAAGAAAACAAGCGCAGCAACGGACTTGGGGGCTACGCCACCCAATGAGCCAACAACAATCGATGATTTGGAGCTCGACATAGGACTCGAGGGACCAATGAGCGTCATGATGATCGAACAATCCTGGACGCAGCCGTACATTACGTACCTTCTCAGCAAGCGCCTACCGGACGATCCGGCGATGCACGACATCGCGCGATGCTCCAAGGCATTCGCCGTTATCAACGACGAATCAGATAAACGCAGCATCACAGCGTGTTACAGCGCGCGCTCCCTAGCCGATGGAAGAGCGGTCCTCCTCGACATCCATGAAGGGACCTGCGGCACCACGCCGGCAGCCGCCATTGCCGCCAAAGCTCTACGAGCTGGATTTTACTGGCCCACGGCCATGCGCGACGCCAAGGATATAGTCCAAAAGTACAACGCCTGTCAGCGATTCGCGGACAAGCCACACGCACCAGGCGCAGAACTACGGCCTATTCCATTGGCCTGGCCCTTCGCCCAGTGGGGACTCGACCTGGTCGGCAAACTTCCAAGGTCCTCGCAAGGAGGCTACGTCTACCTCTTGGTCGCAGTCGACAAGTTCACCAAGTGGATCGAGGCCATGCCAGTGACCAAGCAATCAGGGCACAGCGTAGTCAAGTTCTTCGAGTCCATCGTCTACCGCTTCGGCGTGCCACAGAACATCATCACCGACAACAGAATGATCTTTACATCCAAGGAGTTCCAAGACTTCTACGAGAACCTGGGGATCAACATCAGCTATGCCTCAGTCGCACACCCGCAGACCAACGGTCAGGTGGAAAAGGCAAATGATCTCGTATGCAGCAGCATCAAGAAGCGACTCCTCCGGCCACTCGAACAAGCTACGTGTTGCTGGCCAAACAAACTACAATCCGTACTCTGGAGCCTGCGTACAACTCCAAACAGCGCCACCGGCTACACACCATTCTTTATGGTACATGGAGCAGAGGCGATACACGCCGAGGTACAGTGAGTCGCCACAGCGTAGAAGGAGTCATCCTCGACTCAAAGACTCCGTCGACCTCCTTGACGAAGCAAGAGAAATCGCCAGAAAGATCTACGATCTACCAAAGAACTGTGGAACTACCATAGCAAAAGCTTCGCCCAAGATCCTTCGTCAAGGTGACCTGGTCCTGCGATCGAAGCAGGGCATCTCAAGCTCGAGTCCCCACGAAGGACCGCACGTGATTACGTAAGTAATCCTGTGGCGCTATCGCCTTCAAGATTTAGAGACAGGAGTCGCATACTCCAACCCTTGGAACGTCGCACAACTGCGACGCTTCTACCCTTAGTCGTTTCTTCTTTACTTTTGCATCGCAAAATAAGGCTATTCAGCCAAGGCTACTTAGCCGCACATTGTACTACGTACTGTTCTCCGAATAAATAAAAGCTAAGTGCCCCCAAAACTCCGTGCTCTTTTTCTTTTGTCAACTTTCATACTCGGGGGCTACGCCACCCTATATACATATGTTCTTCGAACAATAACGCGACATCCTGAGTAGCTGGCACATTAATCGAACCCCTTAACACAAACACAACCCAGCTGCCACGCAGCTGACAGGTTGACAGGGGAAATACACAAAGATGACCAGGCTAACGAAAAGGACTCACACAAGTGCAACGCACCCTACGCTTATAAAGCTATTTGTATACATTCAACAATAAATTATCTACAAATATATATGAGCTTTACAACACCATTACACTTATATGCAGGATACATATTTGGCTATCCTTGCAACAGAAGAACATTAGTCTGTTCCTCGAAGAAGTCGACAATTTCCTCGGCTGGACGATCCATCGCTTGATAATGCGGCACCATGTTCCAGGAAGATACTGCTGGTGGCACCGGTGGCCCAGATGCAATGGTGACGACATCCACGTCAGTCCTGTGCAAACGCACCACAGAGAGCGCAGCCTTGGCACCAGCCACCAGTTGCTGCCTCACGCACTCGCGAACCACGGACATATCTTCAAATTTCGTCAGAAGGGCCAGCAGGCTTGATGGAGTATCATCCAGCGGGAACATCGCCCGGTAGATGTTCTTCAAACACGACTGCGACTTCTTCAGAAAGAGCAGCACTCGCGAGGCGCGATCCTGCAGGGTCACTAACGCAGTCGCACGATCATGATCTACCCAGAAGTATCCACTCTCCTGAAGTTGCTCTTGGGTGAGATCATGAAGGCGGATGGCAATCCTATCCCTCTCCTCCTGCGGACGACATGCGCTAACAACTACACGAAGCAGCATCAACAGCATGAGTACAACGCACCATTGCGATTAACTACAAAGGAAAAGACGAGGATGAGCAAACTAACACTTAAACTGGTCGCCCAGCTGCGTCACCTCGGCAAGTAGATATTGCTCGCGGGCGGCGGCTTTTTCAGCCTTTGACTTCCACACGTCTGCGATACCACGGATCACGAGCAACTCACGCTCCAGCTGCTTAATGCGATCACGAAGTCGCGAAAGCAAGGAAAGCTCCTCTACTCTGGAGCAAGGTGGTGCCATTGTATCCTCAAGAGATGGCGAGTCTGGGGTTCCCCCCACAGGGCCACTTGACGTACCCTATCAAAAAATCAAGCCAGAAGCAAAATAAGGCGACCAACTCAAAATTCAAAAGTAACAGGTGCATTCAGGATCAATAAAAGTATGTACAAACATATTCGCCAACAGGCATGATCTCCAATCAAAAGAGCGAGTTCATCAGCTATTACAAGAAACTAACTACAGAGCAGCTGGCTTCTTCGACTTCGAGGACCTCGAGGGCTTCATCAAGTCCGTGGCAGTATCAGATGCCACTGACTTTCTGCCGGGCCCTGAGGCCGAAGTTTTCGCCGCCTTCTTTGCGCAATTGAGCTCCTCCGAATACTTGGCAACGGTGTTTATCAAGGAATGGCCATATTTGGCACAGGCAGTCGCAAAGGGAGCGAACACTATCTACTGACCATCCGCGCCAACATGCATTGTCTTTGACACCGCCGAGGGATCCACTTCGACTCTGTGGGCTTGCACCATGGCTAGCGACATGGTCGCGCCAGCTGCGCGGAGGGAGTTCTTGTACGTGGCAGGCACACCCTCAGCGAGTGACTCCACCAGCTCCTCCACATTGTCGACCAGCCTCGCCTTCGGCATCAGCTCCTCCCGGAGGCGACTCAGGGTGGCCTTGGCTTTGGACAACGTATTTTGGACAGCGGCGCTACGGTCTTCGACCGCAGATCACGCCCGCCAGAGCGTCATCGCGACCAAGGACTCATGGATCAAAACTCAAGCCACCAGCATCTACACCAAAATACACACACGGGTCAAACTTCTAATGCCACCGGCGCTACAGAGGAAGAGGAGAATATCAATAAAATATCCACCAAGTAAAGGTACCTGAGAGGGCCTTGGCGACTGAGAACAGTTGCTCTTCGAACAACTTCTCCCTGGCCGCAAAGGAGGCACACAGATCCTCTTCATGCTTCTGGGCTTCATCACGAGCCGCGATTGCCTCGTCGCGCCCCTTCACAGCTGCGGCCAGAGTCTTTTCAAACGTGGCGACATCACGCAATAAAGCATTATGCTCAGCTATAGGGCAGTCAAAAATTTGGCTGTCAGTCGATTATACCAAAATACAGAGAAGACG
This sequence comes from Avena insularis, assembly GCA_023614405.1. NCBI lineage: Eukaryota > Viridiplantae > Streptophyta > Magnoliopsida > Poales > Poaceae > Avena > Avena insularis. Next base: position 393,153,991 of record CM042690.1, on the reverse strand, counting down.
ACAAGAATAAGTATAGAACACTCACTCTCAACCACGCGGTGGCGCTTCTCCAGCATCACATGCTGGCGACCTATCGCCATCACTTGCTCACACAATGCGGCTTCCTTTACAAGGAGCTGTCGCACAAAACAAGGAGTCAGCAGAAGGCAACAAAGGGCGTTGACTGCCAAATTATATAAAAAAGAGAGAGAAAGATATACTTACATGGTCCTCCAGCGACTCCGAAGAAGATTGCTGAACCATCATCCGAGCTACTACTCGATGCTCCCCTACGTGAGGAGAGCTCGAAGAATTGTGCCCGGAGTGGGCCGCCGCCGGAGGAGAAGGAGCACGCTCGACCTCTATCTTGGCCTTTGAGGTCGCGACTCCTGATTCCTTCAAAAATTCGACGTCACCAGAAGATGACGATGCCTCTTGACTGTAAGACAAAATCCGCACTCAGAAAAGGAAAACTCCAATTAAAAGCCAACAAGAAGAAAACAAGTGACGAGCGAATGCACCGGCAAACTTACCAGTCAAATCTATCAAGATCAAATGTGGCCTCCGTCGACTCCGACGAAGACTCCTTGGGCAATCGCATATTCTTGCGAGAAGACGGTGCCACAGCCCTCACAGGAATGGCGGGAATTGGCGACTCCGCACCAACAGCCGCGCCTCCTGGAGTGGAAGGAGTCGACGCGTCGGAATCCTCGCTACGCGAGCGCTTGCGAGTATCCGGACTCTCGGACTCGGGGGATTCCTCTTCCACATCGGAAGGGATAGTCGACTCAGACTGGTCCTCTTCCAAAGCTTCACGAGGAATGATCCCCTCAGGGAGGAGAGGCATGCAAGGCGACACCGCCCACTCCTGCATACAAAAAGTAAAACAGATAAGCAACAGAAGATGCAATCGAGAAAATACGCTACTACGTAGCACAACCATACCTCAGGAGGAGGATTCGAAGCATCGAAAGGAGGAACAACTGGCTCGTTCGGAAGCACATCCTTGAGGTATACCCGTGACGATCGCACCCTCTTATCTACCTCACTGCGGACATGCCATCCGGCAAACACGCGAGTGGGATCATCAGCGCCACCCATTGGAACATGGGATGGACCACAGCACAGAGAGGCTGGACGCGACGACGCAGCCAAGTCCTGACAAGGGCGCAGCCTCCCTCTTCTGCGCCTATGCGACTCTCGAGGTCGTAGACGCGCTGATATAACACGTCTGTCTCCGCAAGTTCGGAAGGCATGATCACGTTCTTCCAAGAACGCATCTTCTTGCAGGGAGTCGCGGGATCGAAGGGTGCGAGTCCAAAGTGCTCGTCCTCAGCCTTCTGGTCACGCACATAAAACCATCTGTCCCTCCATCCCTAGACGGACTTGGTGAGCCTGATATCGAAGTAGGTGGCGGATGAGTCAACATGGATTCCGCAACCACCTACGTCATAAACTAAAGAGCCAGATGCAGACTGGCGCTTCAATTTAAAAATGCGTTTGAAAAGACCAAAGTGCGGCTCGATTCCGAGCTAGCACTCGCAGAGAGTGATGAAACAAGTGATGTGGAGGAGAGAATTTGGGGACAGCTGATGGAGCTGGAGCCCATAGAAATACAGAAGACCCTGAAGAAAGGGGTGAAGAGGAAAGGAAAGACCGCGAATGACGAATGCAAGAAACATCACTCGATAACCAGCGGGAGGCACAGGAACGGTCTCACCGCTGGGGACGCGTGAATCGGCGGCTGATGCAGAAATCACTCCGTCTTGGCAAAGAAGACGGAGATCCGATGCCTTGATGATAGAGGGGCTCCATGCGCCATTCGTCACGCGGGTACCCGCGACCTTCTTCTTCCCGGCGGCGGCGGCACTGGTGGCCGCAGCAGCAGAGCCACCCCTCTTCTTCGCTGCAGCGAGGGTGGCCGCGGAATCAGTGGCAGTGCCTCCCTTCTTCTTCCCCATTGCGCAACAGCGATAAGAGCGAAGAAAATAGCTGGGGAACGAACAGAGCTGGTCCAGCGTCGTGGAGAAGATGGCCGCAGAGAAAAGCAGGAAAGCAAAGGGCAATGGCGATGGCAGCAAGGAAGACGGAACACATATGGGAAAAGTACCGCCGCAGCATCGCTACTTAACCCCTGGAAGATGCAATCCAACGGTTGACAAAAACCCTATTGGACGCGTGGCACGCATCGCGTAGGACACGTGGAGAAGAGGAAGCGCGAACCGTCCCCCCACTTCTACCATTACGTGTGGAAATCGAGGAGGCACAACTAAAAATAAGATTACGCACGCCCAGTCAAATCAAAGTCAGAAAGTAGGACCCACAGCTCGTCATGTCCCATCAAAATCGCTCACGCGGGCAACTAAGGTCATACAAACGTCAGCACTGACGCCACCAAGGCTATGCAATGGAGAACTTCGACTATTTTTAGTCCTTGCTGGAGTCTTCGACTCCACCAAGCACTCGGGGGCTACTCCCATAGGGAGCGCTGGCCACGCCCCCTATGACTTTTTCTTTTTCTTGTTGCAGGAACATGGACAATCACAAAAGCAAACCCAACCACTCGAAACACAATTCGATTATGAACATGGGTTACTCCCATAGGGAGCGCCGGAAACAAGTAGGCAAAAGACGACAGCAATCGCAAAAATATTTTAACTACCTGAGTCATCGACTGAAACAAGCAAGCAAAAGACGACAGCAGTCGCAAAAGTTTTTAGTCCCTGCCTGAGTCTTCGACTCAACCAGGCACTCGGGGGCTACTCCCATAGGGAGCGCTGGTCGCGCATCCTATGATTATTTGAACAAAAAACTGTGTGATGATAACATCCACACTCGAAACTCATGGCGACACCGCCTCATAATTTTTCCCCTAAAAAGAGACTGCGTCTCCTAGGTTACCCGAATCGTCTCTGCGATGATAAAATTCGGATGCCGCGCCTACAGCGTGAAGGTAAGACCTGAATAAGGCACAGCAGCGCATTTAGCTGCACTACCGAAACATATCCGTGCCTCTGACACGATGGACATCTGTAGCCAGACGCGTCAAGTGCTCACACCCATATAACTGGAATTGACTCCTCTAAGACCTCCGGCTGAGTCGAATTACACGGCTTTTTCCGGATTCGAGTCCGGGGACTCGAATTCGAGTAGATTGCGTTGTTTCACCCTAAGGTGGTTAACTGATACCGATACTTCGGTTATATCAGGCACGTATATCAACAATCCCTATGACACAAATAAAGGCAATCAAAACATACTCATTTAGGCACTCGAAGGCTTCTAAAGTCCCCAGTCAAATCTGCGATTTCACTGGACACTCGGGGGCTACTGACATGGGTATACCCTACAGGTACTCGAGCTTGGTATATACGGCCCAAATACATACAGGCCCACGGTGTCGCCAAGGCCCGGATGGAGGGACTCGAGTAACCTATGGACTCTCGATTGCTTGAAGGACAAGAAGAAGCTAAAGATAGAAAGTTTGAAGGGGAAAACCCTAACTTGTAACCGACTGGACCTGCTACCCGAGACCCAGCCTATCTATATAAAGGCTAGGAGGGGGCGGCGAGGAGGACACACGCAACCCTAGTTTCCACAACCTTCGCCAGATTGCATCTGCGCATCATTGTAACTTTTGACTCCCTCGATAATTCCACGAGCAGACAAGCAGGAGTAGGGACCTCTACGAGGCCTGAATCTGGGTAAATCCTTTGTCCCCCGTGTGCTTGTTTTTTAGCCGATAGATGTCTCCAGCGCTCCCTCCTTCTCCAAAACCCAAGTCCATAACAATGGGCATTGACGAGTTAAACCCTCGTCAGGTACGGTTCTGAACACCTCTGTTTCTCTTCATTCGCCATCTGTGATGAGTAAGCTCCTTACACCACCACCATACACACATGCTACACATACTGCTACTTCTGCTGAATCTGAAACTTCTGATACTTAAGATGCTGCTTCTAATGTGCTTGATAAGAGTGGTTCATTAGTGTTGGAAATATGCCCTAGAGACAAATAGTAGTAAGGACTATTATCATATTTCATATAGTTTATGATTAAGTTTTATATCATGCTATAACTGTATTGAGTGGAAACATCAATACACGTGTGATATACAAACAAACCAGGGGTTCCCAGTGAAACTCTAGTCAATGGTTCATTGGTCAACAGATGATCATGTTTCCTAATCATGTGGCATTTATGCCAGTTGGAAATGAGGTCATCTCATTCGGAGAATGAGATGATGAACCAATACCCAACCTAAACATCGTGATTCGATCATGTCACGAAGTTCAAGTTACGATGATTAGAAATGGATCCGTGTAGACTATTCCTTAGACCGTGAGGCTATATCAATCACTGTCTCCCGAGAATGCTTAGATAGCATCAAACGCCATCTGGTAAAACGGTGGTTATAAAGGTGTGTTCAGGTATTCGGAGGAAACCGTAGAGGCAATATATGTCAAGAGGGGGATTTGTCCATCCATGTGACGGGAAGATACTCAAGGGCCCACTCGGAGAGGTTATATCCAATAGCTGCGCAGCATGTGATTAGATCACAGGGATATCACTTGTCAGAACGAGTCAAGTAGCATTATTTAGTAACGAGATTGAACACGACATGGTGATGTCATTGATCAGATCTCGGGCAATGCAGGTATCAAGAGACAAAGGGAATAAGACACGACTGTCCCGGTTCAAACGACGAAAGATCTTCGTGGAACGCACAGGGGTCACATGGCCATCCAGGTCCCTCTGTTGATCATTGGTGCGGGAGTGTCCCGACCATGTATGGAGTGTTCCCGAACCGTGGGGTATCACGCTTAAGGGCTTGATGATGCTTAGAGAGTGTTTATAGGATCGGTAGAATCGCCAAAGAAAAGAAGGGAGAAAATCGGAAGGGTTTTTGGTAAGTCCGGAGGATGTCCGGAGTGGAGGTGGAAGGTGTTCCATGGCCACGGAGATTAGATAATGTGTGAATGAATGTTAAATATTGATTTAATCATTTATTCATAATTATTTAATAAAGAGAAAATCAATTAAAGGTCAAAAAAGTCTTAATGGGCCAATTCCCGGAGGGGAGAGGACCCATTAGGGAAAAGGAGAAAGGGGAGAAGGGGCAAAGGGGAGGCCAGCTGGGCCTAGCACCCCCTCCTCTCCTTTAGTCCCACCCCGGGACTTGAGGGGAGGTAGTACCTCCCCTCCCCCTATATAAAGTGGGGTATTTGGCCTAGAAAAATACACCCAATAATCAATAAAGGTCTCCCCACTTTCGTGAGGACCTCTAATTGATATTTTCTCTCTCCCCCCTCTCTCTCATGACCGTGGTCCCAAGTCTAGGCTGCTGACGAGACATCTTCACCATGGAGCGCCGTTGTTCTTGAGATTGGATCCGGGAGCTCTACTTCCATAGCTAACTGCTGGATCGAGGCGGGAGTCATCGTCGAGCACCGGACGTGTGTAACTCCCAGCAGTGTCGCACTTGAGGCACTCAAGTCGTTGGAGCCAGAAGGAGCGCAAGGACTTCATCACGACCTTGAGGTCGGCTTCGGCTCGTCTACATCAACCACGCTCTCCTGAGCGTTGAAAACGCTTTTCGGTCTTCAAGGGTAAGTTCATGAAAAGGTATTACTAATAGATAGGTCCTGGCAGCTTCAGGGGTTCAGGGGCGTAGAGTAAAATTTATTGTTTTTATGCGCGGAAACCCTACAGTGGTATCAGAGCTAGATCTATGCGTAGTGATGCTAGTACGGGTAGAACACACGAGATGTAGCATGTGGGCGTTGATCTTTTAGTTGTTACCCTCCCACGTGTACTTGTCTATACCGCTGCAATGCTTGATGAAGCGGCCCCCAACCGGCTTTACGCGTTCATTCGCGAGACTGGTCCACGCTTGACATACGGCTTGTACCGTATAAAGTGGCTTAGGGGGTGTCTGTCTCTCTCGCATTAGTTGGTATACCATTTGCAACGGAGGGCCCCGAAAGGGGTGTAGTATAGACAACTACTTGATCAGCGTTGTGCTGAAAGTTCGTAGGTAAGAACGGTTCTTGTACGAAAGCCCATTCAGCCATGTAAAACATGCAAAGATAAAGTAGAGGCATCTAACTTTTTTTTGCAGGGGGGCGTTGCTTTGTGATATGGTTGTGGCAAAGGTAAAGTAATTACCTTTTGTTGCATAGTAGTAGATAGTCACGAAGGTGACAAACTACCACACCGGAATGACACTGGTACACTGGTGTCTACGGCGCCGGAACCCTGGCACCGGAACCCGGTGACAGCGGATGGAGATCACGATGTGAAGGACCATATCACATAGCATTTATATTCAATGTTATTGTTTGTATGTCTTATTGTGTGCTAGTATTAGATACTCGACGGTAGCCTAATAAGATGATCCCTGTTAAAATTACCAACGATTGTGTTCCCCCTTAGTGTGCACCACCAAGAAAGTTCTTAGGTATGAGGCGATCCAGGGTGATAGGCCTAGGTGTCATACATATCTACGTTCACATACAGTGGGTGTAAGCCATGTTGCACAGCGAATACACTAAGGTTGAGTTGGCGAGCCTAGCACGCTAGAGAAGCGTGGCCTCGGAACACGGATGGTCGAAATATCGAGCACGAGTCGCATAAATGATGTGACCGACGTTTAGCGTCCACCCTTGAACCCACATTGATGGTCGTGACGATCGGGGGAGATGTGGCTGATAGGGGTCGTGTTATCACTAGGAACCCTCACTGGGGATAGGTGTTTCTGAGTGGAGTTATTATTAACTCATTTAATTATAAACTTAGTCTAAATTCCTTTTGCAATTATAAATGTAGAAAATGGTTCTTCTCGAGATTACTTTTCCTAGCGACGATTGGTTAAAAGGAGAAAAGCTCAAGTTGGATGGATCCAACTTTTCTGCATGGGTCATACGCCTATTTATCTCCTTGGGGAGAACAACATAGCTGACTACATGACCTGCGAGATGTATTTGGAGTCACCCTATACTCATGAGACCCAGGAGCAGCGGGATCTACGTTATCGTCGTCGTGTGATGGCCACATTCATATCAGTGACCATGCGCCTCGGAATGGAGGATGGGCTATGGCCAATAGTGGGGAGTCTCAAGCCCCGGGCGGTCATGACACATCTGAGAGCATATTTCGTGGAGCAAATGCGCATGTGGGAGTATGAGCTGATGGGGGACTTCCTCTCCATAAAGATGGAGGAGGGCTCCTCATTGGATGAGCACTTATTGCGCCTCTACGATTGTAGCATCCCAATTGTCTAACAATTGCAATGCTACTAGCCTAGTCTAGATATATGCTACCTTCCTACATATAATTGTTGCATCATCATTATATCACGCTCATGTCATCATGCCTCCTTGCATTTGAGCATCATATAAAACCCTTTTTGTTTTGGTTCTTATCTCATATGCATTATTAATTGTATTTGCCTCTTGATATTGTATTTGGTTCTTGATATATTGTTTAAATGCCCAAGTTGAGTTGGGGGCATATCTTTTATGAACTCCACCACTTTTCTTTCACCACCTTATAATTCCACCATCCAACTAAATATGGGCTTGCACTTTATTTGGGTTTTACCTCTAGCTCATGTGGGTTGGGATGGATCCAATTCTTTTCCACATGCTCTCATCTTGGCATCATTTTGTTTTCACATTATTGATATATGAGAGCCACATGGCCACCTTTGCATGCCTTGTGGGTGGAGCCCTATTTCTAGCTACCTTTTGTGTTGTTTTGGGGTTATCATCATGTTGGGATATTTTTGTGGGCTTATTAAATGCCTAGTGGCATAAACACACTAGCAAGTCCCAAATATAATCCAATGTGATCATCTCCATCTACTCCACTTGGGATTCCTTCTAAATTCCTTTGCTTGGGCCTTACTCCAATTTTGGAAGTGCAAATGAATAATGCCATGTAATAATGTTGTTCTCACAATAATCAACATGGCAATAAATGTTTTGCATGGGCCATGCAAGCCCCACCTTTTTCTTATTCTTTGGATTTTATTTGAATTTTGAGTGAACTTAAACCACATCTCTCTCTCCTCTTAGCTTGATCTTGTTTGAGCTTGCTTAAGACCATCATCACCACACCCCTCTCTTGTGTTGCTTGATCTAGTTGGAGCGTGCCATCTTTCTTTTAAACCCTAGCTCTCACCCTCTCTCCTTACCTTTCTCTCTAAGCCACCCCCATCTAAACCTAAACCCATCACCCTAATCACCTAGCTTGGCCACCCTCTCGGTCCCACCATGGCCTACCATAGCTGGCCCACCATGCCACCTATCTACCCCCCCAAACCCTAGTACCAACCTTAGCAGCTATGCCCCTTCCCTCCTACCCTAGCTCAAACCCTAGCACCAATCTACCCGAGGCTACCCCTCTCCCCTCTAGCTCTCTCTGCCTAGGTGGCCCCAGCCCGAGCCTGCCCTCCAACCCACGAGCTCCCCTCCTCCCTGGTCCCTCCCTTCCCTCTCTAAGCTACAAGACAAAGGAAGAGAAGCCCTAGCAGAGCCCTCCTCCCTCATCTTTTGGCAAAGCAACCAAGCCCATGTGCTCCTCCTCCCTCTCTACCCCAACCACCCTACCCAGGATCGCATCCAGAGGCGCCCAACTCCCCACCCTTCTCCTTCTTCCTCCCAAGCCGCCATGGCCTCCAAACCCTAGCCTCGGCCTCCCTCTGTCCTCGCTGTTGCAGGCGCCAAGCCGAACGGAAGAACAGGAGGCGTCCTCGGCTTCCTCTTCTTCGCAAGCCTTGGGAGCAGCGGGACCTCGCCCGGGCTTATCGCCGCCGCCCGTGCCGTGAGCACCAGGCGCCTCCGACTCTTGCCTCCTCGCCGATCCCGCCACCTCAACGCCCCGGCCACGCCAACAACACGGTGAGCTCCTGCGACCCCTAGACACCCCCTTCCCCTCTCTAGTTCGCCATAGCTCCGCCGGCCTCCGTCGAACACCCTGCGGGCGCGCTCGTCGCCACGGTCACCGCCTGCGTGTGCGTCAGCAACAGCTGTGGCATGCACCTTGCCTCTGTTCCTCGATGAAACCCGCGCGCTGCAGCCCTCCTCCGAGCTAGCCCCTGAGCGAGCTGTAGCAGTGGCGCCCTCTTCGTTTTGGTTTTGCGGCTTGGCGAGACGCCGTGGTTCGCTCGACATCGTCGTCCGAAAGTCGGCCAGATCCACGCCGCGGCCGCGTTCGGCAGCAGCAATGACGGCTGTGCATTTTGCAAAGCCCTCCTTTTTCCCGCTTAAACCCGCAGCCCCACGACCCCACCTACCAGCGCCTGCGGGCTTTTTGCAAAAAGGGTCCTCAGCTCCTTGTGATTTCCGCCGCGGTCCTGGTTAGCCCGTTATGCATGCGGCTGCTGTGAGCGATAATGCTTTCTTGGTGCACAGACACTTTGTCGACCTCATTGGCTAGATCGAGCCTCGGTGTAAAAAGCTTTTCCGTGCGCGTGTGTGCTGAGTCAGCGCGTGACCCCACCTGTCAGCGTCTGCGGCTAGGTTAATCTGAGTATAAAAAGTATTGCCTGTTTCTGTTTTAAATTCAAATCCTTTTCTAATTATTTCAAATTCAAATATAATTCTGTTTTAACTAACTTTTAAAATACAAATCCAAATACTACAAATAATATATGTTTTCAAATCAGAAAAATGTGAGGATCTCAAATATGCCATCCAAAATATATTTTGCACACTTTATTTTCCAAGTTGAATAAAATTACAATAAAATGCCCTCGGCCTTAATTAATTAATAACTTTTGTTTTATAACTCCAAATTTGACAAATGATATGTCTAAAATGATTAGCTCGACGAGACCTTTCTGTTTATGCATTCCAGGGTTTGATTTGAAGCATGCATCATATAAATATGTCGTGGACAGCAACTTAATTGAGAATAAAATGAGCTCAAAACTAAATAAAATGCTTTAATATTGTATTCCACACCTCACCCATGCCATGCTACTTAATTGCCATGCAAATTGTGCATCATTCATCATGGCATGATTGTTTGCTTGATGCATTTATTCATATGCTTGTGCACCTTATTTATGTTGGCCCTTGTTTGTTTGGTTCTTCCTCGAATAGGCAATGACGGGGATATATCAAGAGAACCGAGAGCACTACCCAGATCCATTCCTTGCTTCAACTGAGCTGCCAGGCAAGCACTACCACATGCTTGCATACATATAGTACCTATTGCCTCTATCTTATTCTTGCATCATTGAGTCGCGATTGCATTAAATTGAATCCCAAGTATTGCATAGCCTTTACTTTTATACCCCACCAAAGCTTGTTCCCCCATCCCATGAGCCACTACTACAGGAGTTGTTTGAGCCATGCGAGTCGTAGAACAGCATGTGTAGGGTATGTGAGTGTCTGATGGATAACGAGGTACTTAAACAACTTAACCTGGGTAGTAATGGGATAACTAATGAAAGTGGCACCGGTGAGCAATATCTGTTATTTGGTTTTTATGCTCACTTGTGTCCGTAAGACCCAGTACTTGATTCTGTTCCAAGAATATTCGCTATCCACATCCGGAGGCTTATGGACCCCCAGGCGAGCTTGATTCATTCTTATTTCTTGGGGCCACAACTAGTTTGAGGTTTTATTTACTATCCTGTACTTATGCCATGCTTTACTGCTTTATTTACGATTGTGTGAGGAGCACGCTGTACTGTTTAGGAAGCGGAGTGTTTTCGCGGTATCGACAGTCCCAGTTTTGGGATCTGCTGTCGTTTACAGCCATTGGCGCAAACCTTGAGTCCGTCTCGGAGTCAGCTAACTTCGTTGCGGGTAGCTTAATGGGGTGGCCCCCTGAAATATTTCTGAATCCTGTAATTGCTTTGTCGTGACTGCCTCGTTGGGTTTTGATTTGGTTTTTCCGAGGCATATCGAGTGTGTGTTGCTATTTGTGCACCCCTGCAGGGTAAAACTTTCTGAAAGCCGTGTCCGCGGTTATGGACGACTTGGAGCACAGTTTCTCGATCATAGACAAGCATAACTAAAGTACCGCTTTTAATTTGACTAGACTAGGTACCTGACTAGTAAATAGTGCAACACTCATAGAATGAATAATAAAACTACCAACGGATGGGAATGTTCGTCCGCTTCCTCGTCGATGGCGAGGAGGATGGATCTGTTAAGATTACCTTCATAACTGTTATAACTGTTGTTATTAATTCACGGACATCCGTCTATCTCTGGTTAGGCGGATGGTTAGCGAGTATCTGTAGAATTGCTAGGGTTTATCGTTTGCTGCAATTGCGTCACCCCAGGTTGTGTCCCCTTTAGAGGCATAAAGACTTGCTGAGTACCCCTAGGGTCTCACACGATAAATTATTGGTTCAGATGAACAGGTACACTCGCAATATGGATACTGGGTGGAAGAGACGGACGATGTGGGCACTGATCATTCTGTGTAGAGATTCGAGAGCGAGGATCCGTGAGATCGTGGGCGGGATGTGCTTATTTATGGGGCATCTTATGCCGATTTGCTTCTTATCCGTACTCGGATTTTGTCTTCGCTTCGCTTGATACTCGTTGATTGATGTATGAGGAGATATCCTAAACTATTATATCTATCTAGGATATTTGGATCTTGCCGTATGGCGTTGCTATATTCCTTTCTTTTTAGATGGAATGGCTCGATGTACTATTGTATGGTGGCTTGCATACATACTCATTGTGTATGTAGTTGATCCTTCGCTTTGCCGATTACGCCGCCCGTTCTTGTCCCGATGTTTGGAAATGGTTGGGACGGCGAAAGGTCTACTGTGAGTGGCATTTGGGCCCCACCGTACTATTTCAACCATTTCGATCATCCAGCTTGTACTAGGGCGTAATTCACCGAGGTAGTTACAATTGGTATCGAGCCATCCCGACCTTCGTGGTCTCAGCCAAATGGTCGTTATGCATCTAGCAAGTATTTTGGTAGTTATGTATACTAGGGAAAAACAAAAGCGAGTAGGACTGCTTCCACTTTTCTTCTTACCCAACCACCCACCCTTTTCTGGTAAGGAAGTGTAACGTTTTCAATCCTCTTCTTAAAATTCAAACTAGGATTCACGTGTTCTGGGTTTCCGTAGTACCATAGAAAGTGTGTGTGTGTGTAATTCCTTGTCTATCTGTTGCATCCTTTTGTTATCACAATCTGCCTTTGGTTATCAACTGTTGGTACGTTCCATATCGACAGGCTTTTGAAAACCGGCGCGATCTATCTGACTCCTTGTTGACCGGTGCCATCTTCTTAAAGGGTGTTCTTCTGTGCAGGCATCTGATGCTAATCCCTATCTGCTAAGTGATTTTGCGCATCTATCGGTATTTTAATGCCGAAAAATGCGGAAAATTTTTCTTTGATCCATCTGTGTTTCCACACTCCTTTTCAGTCGTGTGTGAAACATTATCTATCTCTCTTTTATCAGCATGTCCATGCTAACTCATTCTTTTGTCACCGGCGCTTAATCCTGGAGTTTTCACTTCATCTTCTTTTCTCTTGGGCTAATTACATAACATGTGTCGATCCGATGCTGGTGATTGTAATTTGGTTCTCAGCAAAGCTATATCCCACTCATGATAAGTGTCGATTGGAATATGGAAAATGCTATCAACTCTATCCTCCAGATGGATACGGTTATCTCCTATGATTTGGAGTACACCGTGATCATATCTATGCAAATTCAACCATCCTTGGAAATCCGGAGTTTCTCAAGGCACCACGGCGGTCTATCATCTGTTTATCATGCTTCACATCTTTTTGAACTCCATATCTGCACATCTTTTTCGTCTCTGATAGCTCATACCATAAGCAAAGCTATATCATCGTTTCTTGTCCAAGACCTCTTTATCTTTGTAACCGGTGATCCGATCGACAATGTGAATCAGGCGGCATCTCTTTTTCTTCCAAAGGACCAGATAATCTATTCTTCCAGTGCATCTTCTTCAATTCTGGAATCAGCAAGTCCATTGTTAATTCCATCTTCCATCTTCAATCAAATCCGGAGTTGTTCCTTGTTGGCAAGTTATCATCGTCGTTCAGCCGAAGTTTTCCTCAAGACTGCTAAATCTCTCTCAATCTTTTCAGGAAGGACATGGAGTTCTTTCACCTCAGTCTCGTCAAGTGATCTCGTGAAACCCTCTCGCTCTACCATATATGCTCAATCCACCGGAGGCCATGAAGACTTTTCAGATCTTTCGTAATCCTTCTGTTCAAGTTGGTGTTATCTTTTCGGTAGTTGTTGAATCTTGCAGTTGTCTCCATGATCTTCCTTCATATCTTTCCGGTGGCTTGTTACATCAGGTATGACGACAACATCATCACCCTTATCTATCTTGGATCCGGGAATCGTTTGCATCTAACCTCGTTTTCTAACGGAGATCCATGAGCTCTTCTTGTCAATACCTTCAGTCTGTTTCGGTAGTTGGGTTGCATGGTTTTTCCTTATTCATGTGCGGAGTAATGCTTTGAGTGCGGGATGGAGTAGCTACCATACCACTACTCTTATCATTCGCTCTTGTACATTGAATTGGGGAATTTATGTGATTTCACTCATTCCACGGAAGTTAGAAGTGGCCTTTATCCCTCGATACTTTTACTTCCGTCCTTGTTTTTCCGGAGTGCTCTCTCGAAGAAAGTAATCAATAATCTCTTGTTGGTGATCTCGTCTTTTCCTACACGGAGCAAATCTTCAATTATCTGGTGGAAACAAACGTAAACTCTTTTCGGTCCTCGTCTTTCTACTGGTGCTCGACATCCCCAAACAAGATGAAAGGAATCTATCTCTCTCTCTGTTCTATCAATTCTTTTCTGTGGTAATCTGGCTTCACATCCATCTCTGGAAGTTATATCCGCGCACCTCAATTGCGTGATCCTTCGGAGTATTACCGGCGCAACAAGAATCTAATCCGGCGATGTCTAGCTAAACCTTTCTGTTCATATCAAGGGACTCTATTGTTTGAAGGCAATATTGTTCCGAAATTCATTTCAAAAATCCGAGAGAGAATACGATGCTATTGTCATAGTGCTTCAAAACCTCTCCAATCTAGCTCTTTCCTTCCGGCGAGACAAAGATTCATCCTCTCTAGTATCGGTAAATCTTTAATCTTAACGGCGTGTCTTTCTTTATCCATGATGCATCATCTTGTCCTTTCTTTCACCAAGTGGTTCTTATTCTTTTATCCTGTTCTTGAGAAAACCGGAGCTATGTCCATCCTATCCTTCTTGTCTCACGACAATCCTTCAATTCTCCTAACCCTTTGTGCCTCAAGCAAAAGGCAAGACTCGCAACAAGTCTAGCAAGTTTTGCAAGGTGTAGTGGTCGCACCATTCCGTTCTTCATCTTCTTGGGAGCGCATGATCACCTTCGTTCGGACACCCGCCTCTCCTCGTGTTGTTTTCTTTTTTCTAGGAATCTCGGGGCGAGATTCTTGTTTAGTGGGGGAGAGTTGTAGCATCCCAATTGTCTAACAATTGCAATGCTACTAGCCTAGTCTAGATATATGCTACCTTCCTACATATAATTGTTGCATCATCATTATATCACGCTCATGTCATCATGCCTCCTTGCATTTGAGCATCATATAAAACCCTTTTTGTTTTGGTTCTTATCTCATATGCATTATTAATTGTATTTGCCTCTTGATATTGTATTTGGTTCTTGATATATTGTTTAAATGCCCAAGTTGAGTTGGGGGCATATCTTTTATGAACTCCACCACTTTTCTTTCACCACCTTATAATTCCACCATCCAACTAAATATGGGCTTGCACTTTATTTGGGTTTTACCTCTAGCTCATGTGGGTTGGGATGGATCCAATTCTTTTCCACATGCTCTCATCTTGGCATCATTTTGTTTTCACATTATTGATATATGAGAGCCACATGGCCACCTTTGCATGCCTTGTGGGTGGAGCCCTATTTCTAGCTACCTTTTGTGTTGTTTTGGGGTTATCATCATGTTGGGATATTTTGTGGGCTTATTAAATGCCTAGTGGCATAAACACACTAGCAAGTCCCAAATATAATCCAATGTGATCATCTCCATCTACTCCACTTGGGATTCCTTCTAAATTCCTTTGCTTGGGCCTTACTCCAATTTTGAAGTGCAAATGAATAATGCCATGTAATAATGTTGTTCTCACAATAATCAACATGGCAATAAATGTTTTGCATGGGCCATGCAAGCCCACCTTTTCTTATTCTTTGGATTTTATTTGAATTTTGAGTGAACTTAAACCACATCCCTCTCTCCTCTTAGCTTGATCTTGTTTGAGCTTGCTTAAGACCATCATCACCACACCCCTCTCTTGTGTTGCTTGATCTAGATGGAGCGTGCCATCTTTCTTCTGAACCCTAGCTCTCACCCTCTCTCCTTACCTTTCTCTCTAAGCCACCCCCATCTAAACCTAAACCCATCACCCTAATCACCTAGCTTGGCCACCCTCTCGGTCCCACCATGGCCTACCATAGCTGGCCCACCATGCCACCTATCAACAACCCCAAACCCGAGTACCAACCTTAGCCCGAGCTATGCCCCTTCCCTCCTACCCTAGCTCAAACCCTAGCACCAATCTACCCGAGGCTACCCCTCCCTCTAGCTCTCTCGCCTAGGTGGCCCCAGCCCGAGCCTGCCTCCAACCCACGAGCTCCCTCCTCCCTGGTCCCTCCCTTCCTAAGCTACAAGACAAAGGAAGAGAAGCCCTAGCCCGAGCCCTCCTCCCTCATCTTTGGCAAAGCAACCAAGCCCATGTGCTCCTCCCTCCCTCTCTACCCCAACCACCCTACCCAGATCGCATCCAGAGGCGCCCAACTCCCACCCTTCTCCTTCTTCCTCCCAAGCCGCCATGGCCTCTCCAAACCCTAGCCTCGGCCTCCCTCTGTCTCGCTGTTCTCGAGCGCTGTCCGAACCAAGAACCAGGAGCGCCCTCGGCTTCCTCTTCTTCGCCTGAAGCCCGGAGCTGGACCTCGCCGGAGAAGCATCGCCGCTGCGGCCGTGAGCACCAGGCGCCCGCCTGCCGCCTCGCCGATCCCCGCCACCTCAACGCCTGCCACGCCAACAACACCGCGGTGAGCTCCTGCAGCCCCTAGACACCCCTTCCTCTCTAGTTCGCCATAGCTCCGCCGCCTGCCGCGAACACCACTTGGCGCGTCAGGCGGTGCCAAGAATGTGGCATGCACCTTGCCTCTGTTCCTCGATGAAACCCGCGCGCTGCAGCCCTCCTCCGAGCTAGCCCCCTGAACGAGAACTGTAGCCGGTAGCGCCCTCTTCGTTTTTGGTTTTTGCGGCTTGGCCGGAGACGCCGTGGTTCGCCGACATCGTCGTCCGAAAGTCCGCCAGATCCACCACGCCCGCGTTCAGCAGCAGAGCAATGACGAGCAAGGCGTTGCAAAGAAGCCCTCCCCCTTTTTCCCGCCTAAACCCGCAACCCCATGACCCCACCTACCAGCGCTGGGCTTTTTGCAAAAAGGGTCCTCAGCTCCTTGTGTTTTCGCTCAGTCCTGGTTCGCCCACGATGTCGCCACTAGGCGGTCACAAGACGCTGTGGGCTCGCTTGGTGCTCGACCCACTGTCACCTCATTGCTAGATCGAGCCTCGGTGTAAAAAGCTTTTCCGTGCGCGTGTGTGCTGAGTCAGCGCGTGACCCCACCTGTCAGCGTCTGCGGCTAGGTTAATCTGAGTATAAAAAGTATTGCTTCGCTTTTAAATTCAAATCCTTTTCTAATTATTTCAAATTCAAATATAATTGCTTTTAACTAACTTTTAAAATACAAATCCAAATACTACAAATAATATATGTTTTCAAATCAGAAAAATGTGAGGATCTCAAATATGCCATCCAAAATATATTTTGCACACTTTATTTTCCAAGTTGAATAAAATTACAATAAAATGCCCTCGGCCTTAATTAATTAATAACTTTTGTTTTATAACTCCAAATTTGACAAATGATATGTCTAAAATGATTAGCTCGACGAGACCTTTCTGTTTATGCATTCCAGGGTTTGATTTGAAGCATGCATCATATAAATATGTCGTGGACAGCAACTTAATTGAGAATAAAATGAGCTCAAAACTAAATAAAATGCTTTAATATTGTATTCCACACCTCACCCATGCCATGCTACTTAATTGCCATGCAAATTGTGCATCATTCATCATGGCATGATTGTTTGCTTGATGCATTTATTCATATGCTTGTGCACCTTATTTATGTTGGCCCTTGTTTGTTTGGTTCTTCCTCGAATAGACGCTGAGCAGGGGATATATCAAGAGAACCAGGAGCACTACCCAGATCCATTCCTTGCTTCAACTGAGCTGCCAGGCAAGCACTACCACATGCTTGCATACATATAGTACCTATTGCCTCTATCTTATTCTTGCATCATTGAGTCGCGATTGCATTAAATTGAATCCCAAGTATTGCATAGCCTTTACTTTTATACCCCACCAAAGCTTGTTCCCCCATCCCATGAGCCACTACTACAGGAGTTGTTTGAGCCATGCGAGTCGTAGAACAGCATGTGTAGGGTATGTGAGTGTCTGATGGATAACGAGGTACTTAAACAACTTAACCTGGGTAGTAATGGGATAACTAATGAAAGTGGCACCGGTGAGCAATATCTGTTATTTGGTTTTTATGCTCACTTGTGTCCCAGAAGACCAGTACTTGATTCTGTTCCAAGAATATTCGCTTATCCACATCCGGAGGCTTATGGACCCCGAGCCGAGCTTGATTCATTCTTATTTCTTGGGGCCACAACTAGTTTGAGGTTTTATTTACTATCCTGTACTTATGCCATGCTTTACCGCTTTATTTACGATTGTGTGAGGAGCACGCTGATCTTTATTTAGGAAGCGGAGTGTTTTCATGGTATCGGCAGTCCCAGTTTTGGGATCTCGTCGTTCTGACCATTGGCGCAAACCTTGAGTCCGTCTCGAGTCAGCTAACTTCGCTATGGTAGCTTAATGGGGTGGCCCCCTGAAATATTTCTGAATCCTGTAATTGCTTTGTCGTGACTGCCTCGTTGGGTTTTGATTTGGTTTTTCCGAGGCATATCGAGTGTGTGTTGCTATTTGTGCACCCCTGCAGGGTAAAACTTTCCGAAAGCCGTGTCCGCGGTTATGGACGACTTGGAGCACAGTTTCTCGATCATAGACAAGCATAACTAAAGTACCGCTTTCAATTTGACTAGACTAGGTACCTGACTAGTAAATAGTGCAACACTCATAGAATGAATAATAAAACTGCCAACGGATGGGAATGTTCGTCCGCTTCCTCGTCGGTAAGCGAGGAGGAGGATGGATCTGTTCAGATTACCTTCATAACTGTTATAACTGTTGTTATTAATTCACGGACATCCGTCTATCTCTGGTTAGGCGGATGGTTAGCGAGTATCTGTAGAATTGCTAGGGTTTATCGTTTGCTGCAATTGCGTCACCCTGTGTTGTGTCCCTTTAGAGGCATAAAGACTTGCCGAAAATTCTAGGGTCTCACACGATAAATTATTGGTTCAGATGAACAGGTACACTCGCAATATGGATACTGGGTGGAAGAGACGGACGATGTGGGCAACGATCATTCGGTGTAGAGATTCCGGGAACGGGGATCCGTGAGATCTGTGGGCGGGATGTGCTTATTTATGGGGCATCTTATGCCGATTTGCTTCTTATCCGCATCGGATTTTTCTTCCGCCCGCTTGATACTGTTGATTGATGTATGAGGAGATATCCTAAACTATTATATCTATCTAGGATATTTGGATCTTGCCGTATGGCGTTGCTATATTTCCTTTCTTTTTAGATGGAATGGCTCTGATGTACTATTGTATGGTGGCTTGCATACATACTCATTTGTGTATGTAGTTGATCCTTCATTTGCCGATTACGCCGCCCGTTCTTGTCCCGATGTTTGGAAATGGTTGGGACGGCCGAAAGGTCTACCTGTGAGTGGCATTTGGGCCCCACCGTACTATTTCAACCATTTCTGATCATCCAGGCTTGTACTAGGAGCGTAATTCACCGAGGTAGTTACAACGATGCATACATGAGTCTGGCATACTACCTGGACAACTGGTTCTCAAGCTCATTCGCGATGGGAGTTGTGCTGCGGTCGCTTCCTCCAAGCTTCCAAGCACAAATCAGGATCAGCGTTATGAGAGGCGACACGGAAACACTGGATTTCCTTGAGTTCATATCACATTTCAGAAATGTGATAGATGAACCCAACATCGCTGGAGTCATCAACTACAAAGGTATATATTTTATATACAGTTTTATAAGTTATAATCTTGCAAACACATTTGCAGTGTTAAGTATATCTGATACTTGTTCTGTTTTGGTGAAAACAGGTCCTTCTGCATGATAGGTGCTTACTTGAGAGAGGTGACGTTGCGTGTTGATGGCGAGCATGATGATGATGGCCGACGTCACTCTCCCTCAACATTTATCACTTAGTTTGTGTTTTAGGATGATTTTTGTAATCAAGAGATTGTGAACTTCTTTAGTGTGTCTCACACTTTGTGAGAAGGTTATTCATATGAGTTTGTAACAAACTGTTGTTCCACTTTTATGAATGATTTCTATTCGTGTTCATATCTTGTTTGATTATATGTGAATTATCCTTGTTGTTTGAAACTAATTGATAATGTATGAACATTTGTAAAATATTAAAATGCCTTGTTTAAAATACCCAACTTAATGATATTTCATTAATAAATGAAACCATTGTTTAAATTCAAAGTTATGTGATAATATGTGAAAGTCATTCGATTTCTTTTCACATATAAATCATGCCTAAGTTCGGCGAAATAACTTGAACACCGTGTATTACTTGAATACAAAGTGTTTGATGAATTGTTAAATAGAATACATATTCGATGTATTATGTTTTAACAAAAATGGTAATTATCATTAAATAATTGTTTAAATGTGTAAAGTAAGTTTACCAAAGGAAACATGAATATGAAACTATTTGATTTGATCAAAGTGTTTCATCAACAAAGGGTATAAATATAAAAGGGAATCTAATTACTATGATTTGATCAATAGTAATGAAGTTCAAATTTATAAGAATGGCATAAAAGACATTGTGGAATGCAAAGTGTTTTGAAACATCAAAATACAAAGCATCACAATATGATATTAGATATCAAAAGGGGTTGAATAGAAGGCACCAAATAAATCGTTGTAGAGTATATGTAGAGACCATTAGCTTAGAAATAGTTAGCACTCAATTAGAATGTAGTGAACCATTTGAATTCGTGAAAGTTTTGGGGTTATTCAATATAACCAAAAGAATAGCGAATAAGTCCTTGTAGTGTGTTCATTGGAAACTTTGAATACAAAACCCATAGCTCGAACCAAAAAGGAAGCAAGATTCATATTTCTTGGATTTTGGTGCATTCTTGAGAAAGCTCACCTCTAGTGATGTTTCTCAATTGTGGAGCAAATGGAAAATAGTGTAAAACACGATGAGGATTCAAAACCCTGCATCAGAGTGTTGAGAAGCGCAACGGACAACGTTCCTAAACGATTCTCTTAATAGAAGGAAAAAAAATCAATGATTTTGATCATTGTGTTTTTCCCTCCACCATTGTTTTTCACTATATGAAGTAGGAGTCAAAATGTAAATCCATATCTTGTATGGAGACATTTGTGAACCACTTGTCATGATTTTTGAAATGTGACATACCTACGAACTACTAAGGAAATAATGGTAAACTAAATTATGAAGAAATCCCGAAAGTAAAATTCCCTTGAGATTAGAAAGCAATTAGTTGCTGAATCTCACAAGTAAAAGGAGTTACTTGGAATTTTCCCAAATGACCGCAAAGCCATTGTAGGAAAAAGGGGTGAATGACAAAAGCACAATATGTCAAGTATTGGACAAATTCAAATGAATTTGATTCAAGTGTGCTGAATGTCTAGTGGATTTAAAACTAGTAAAGTACTAGTATCTCATAATAAATCTCCAAGTTTGATGTTTAATCAAAGGATTTTGAAGTTATTCAAAACAGTAAGGAGATATGCAATTTGCATAAAATTGAGTGGGATCTATGAAAGACTTCCTTAAATAATATCTGATTGACATATTTTTAAGTGGGAGCAACATAAGACTCAAATTCAAATATGTAGGAACATATATTGAGTGGGAGCTTATAGGAGTAATTCTTAAGTAAGTTAAGGATGAAAGCGCAGATACTTATAAATAATGATTTATAAGATGTAGAAGTTGATAATAAGTGTATTATGATATTATGTAGTATTCCTTAAGAGATTCTGAAAGGGATTTTCAGAATAGAAGTTAATTGAGGAACCAGTCCTTGATAACTCGAATTAGGAATAGAATTAAGTTTAGCATCAATGGTTGAAAGAAAGAAAAGGATGATCATCACCCACTATGTTAAGACATAGGTTCTGTCTTAGTAAACCATGATGACAACTTAGCATAATATGTGATCCAAATAAGGAACGTTTGAAATTGATTAAGTTCGAATCACAGAATGTTGAGCTAAGTTTGTCCACAGAGTCTAATAGAGAACTGTAGACATGTTTCTCAAATCCATAAAGGATGACATATCTTAAAACATAAAGAGTTATGTTATAAGGGAATATGTTGGAAACTCCTGTAGATACCAATTAAAGTCAGAGAGGAAGCGAGGTGAACAAAACATCGAAAGTTGCACGGAGTGCACTAGTGTTTCGATGAATACATTTATAATAATAGATAAGGGTACCATCTAAAGTGTTGTATAATGTTATGGCGGCGCTAATTCGCTTTTAACATAGAATGATGTGTCCCAGGGCACAGTGCCAATGAGAAAGCCCTCGAGGTTGATCTAACGTCACTGTAGGCTCCTGGAATCAGGCCTTGTTCTGCTGCCATAGCAACGATGCATACACACAGATGCTGTCATGTGATGATAGAATATTAATGTCAATCAAAGTGACATTAGTAAGTTGCAAAGGATTTGGGACTGTAAAGTACAGACCCAAGACTCAACCTCTTCCATGAGCAAGCATGTTCTAGGTACCGGTTATATGGTACCAATAATTAAGAACAAATGCAGCTAGTGTATTTGTACTCTAGTGCAAGTGGGAGACTGCTGGAAATATGCCCTAGAGACAAATAGTAGTAAGGACTATTATCATATTTTATATAGTTTATGATTAAGTTTTATATCATGCTATAACTGTATTGAGTGGAAACATCAATACACGTGTGATATACAAACAAACCAGGGGTTCCCAGTGAAACTCTAGTCACTGGTTCATTGGTCAACAAATGATCATGTTTCCTGATCATGTGGCATTTATGCCAGTTGGAAATGAGGTCATCTCATTCTGAGAATGAGATGATGAACCAATACCCAACCTAAACATCGTGATTCGATCATGTCACGAAGTTGAAGTTTAGATGATTAGAAATGGATCCTCGTAGACTATTCCTTAGACTGTGAGGCTATATCAATCACTGTCTCCCGAGAATGCTTAGATAGCATCAAACACCATCTGGTAAAACGGTGGTTATAAAGGTGTGTTCAGGTATTCGGAGGAAACCGTAGAGGCAATATATGTCAAGAGCGGGATTTGTCCGTCCATGTGACGGGAAGATACTGAAGGGCCTACTCGGAGAGGTTATATCCAATAGCTGCGCAACGTGTGATTAGATCACAGGGATATCACTTGTCAGAACGAGTCAAGTAGCAATTTTCAGTAACGAGATTGAACACGACATGGTGATGTCATTGATCAGATCTCGGGCAATGCAAGTATCGAGAGACAAAGGGAATAAGACACGACTGTCCCGGTTCAAACGACGAAAGATCTTCGTGGAACGCACAGGGGTCACATGGCCATCCAGGTCCCTCTGTTGATCATTGGTGCGGGAGTGTCCCGACCATGTCTGGAGTGTTCCCGAACCATGGGGTATCACGCTTAAGGGCTTGATGATGCTTAGAGAGTGTTTATAGGATCGGTAGAATCGCCGAAGAAAAGAAGGGAGAAAACCGGAAGGGTTTTCGATAAGTCCGGAGGATGTCCAGAGTGGAGGTGGAAGGTGTTCCATGGCCACAGAGATTAGATAATGTGTGAATGAATGTTAAATATTGATTTAATCATTTATTCATAATTATTTAATAAAGATAAAATCAATTAAAGGTCAAAAAGGCTTAATGGGCCAATTCCCAGAGGGGATAGGGCCCATTAGGGAAAGGCAAGAGGGGAGAAGGGGCCATGGGGTGGCCAGCGACCCTATTGGGCCAGCCCCCCACGTGGGGCCCATGAGGGGGTGGCTAGCGGTGCCTCCCCCTCCCCCTCCTCTCCTTTAGTCCCATCCCGGGACTTGAGGGGAGGTAGTACCTCCCCCCCCCTATATAAAGTGGGGTATTTGGCCTAGAAAAATACACCCAATAATCAATAAAGGTCTCCTCACTTTTGGGAGGACCTCGAATTGATATTTTCTCTCTCCCCCTCTCTCTCTCGTGACCGTGGTCCCAAGTCTGGACTGCGCGAGCAAGAGACATCTTCACCGCGGAGCGTCGGTCATGGGATTCGGATCAGAGCTCTACTTCCGAATCTTGCTGGATCGGGAAGCGGAGTCATCATCGAGCACCGACGTGTGTAACTCCCGCGAGGTGCCGCACTTGAGGCACTCAAGTCGTTGGAGCGGAAGGAGCGCAAGGACTTCATCACGACCTTGAGGTAAACCGGCTCGTCTACATCAACCACGCTCTCCTGAGCATTGACAACGCTTTTCGGTCTTCAAGGGTAAGTTCACGAAAAGCCCCTCCCGTTACTGTATTACTAATAGATAGGTCCTGGCAGCTTTAGGGGTTCAGGGGCATAGAGTAAAATTTATTGTTTTTATGCACGGAACCCCTACAATTAGGTCCTTTCCTAGATGCTACGATTGCTAGAACTATAGCTGGAAATACTGAAACTCCTAATGAAGAAACTACTACACCTTTCAGTTCACCTGAGTCTATAGAGAGCTATGATATTGAAGACGGATATATAGAAATGACTGATAAATTTAGTAAAGAATGTCAAAATACTCATGGTAAAAGTGCTATTAAGAGTCTCCTTGAGAGGCTTACTATAAAACCCAAATTATCTCCTAAAGATAAGTTTTCTACATTTCCATAAACATTAAAGATAAGGATTATGATTTCTCCCTTGACTTATCTTACATAACCATTGTTGAGAAAGAACCTTTTTGTGGGACTAAGAATGAAAGTGCTGTAGCACATATGACTGAGCTTTCTACCATGAGTGGCCTATTTTCTGATGATATTAAGATGCACACCTACTTTGTTGCTAAAATTTCCCCTTTTTCACTATAAGGAGAAGCTAAGGTTTGGTTTAATAATTTACCTCTTGGAACTATTGATAGCCCTGATTGCTTGATTAGTACTTTCTTTCAGAAATATTTCCCTCCTAGTGCTAGACATGCCATTTTGCAGGAACTTTTTGATTTTAAACAGGGAGAAAAGGAGATATTGCCTGAATCATGGGCAAGGTTTTGTGCTTTGATTCATGCATAGCCTGGATGTCCATTACCTAAAAATGAGCTTCTTGATATATATTATAATGGACTAACTGAAGAATCTAGGACATAACTGGATAGTTGTGATGATTGTGTTTTCAGGAAGAGAACTCCCAAAGAAGCTGAGGAATTAATGGCTAAAATAAGCAAGAATTATGATGACTGGACTTCACCTGAGTCAACTCCACCTGAGTTAGTTGTGCTTGAGCCAACACCAACATCAAAGAAGAGGGGAGTGATTGAACTAAATGATGAAGTGATGAAGGAAGCTAAGAAATGTCTTAAGGAGAAGGGTATTAAAGCTGAAGATGTGAAGAATTTACCTCCTATAGAAGAATTATGTAAGCCAATCTCCCACTCATCCACTATTGAGGTACACTCTCTCCAACATTTTGATGAAGGTGATATTCCTTATTCTAAATCTCCTGATCAATGCTTAGAAGAATTTGATATTTTTATTGTTAAGCAAGATAATTTTAATAAAAAAGTGCAGAATCATTTGATGGAAAACTCTAGAGCTATTATTGAGTTAAGGGATATTGTGGAAAGAACCTCTAATGATGTTAAAATGCTTGTTAAACATTTCCAAATGGTTCAAACTCAAATTGATCAGCTTATTAAAGTACAAAAAGATTTGCTAGTTAATGCTTCTAAAGAAAAACATGCTTACAAAATTAGAACTAGAAGTGGTGCTGCCACTCAGGACCCTCTATATCCCGAGGGGAATCCTAAAAGAATTTAGCAGGATTCTCAACAAACTAAAAATAGTGGTACTTCTTCTAAGAGAAAGAAAAAGAAACATAAAACAGTTGTAGAATCTTCTAAACCTGCTAAAGATCCTAACAATATATCTGTCTCTAATGCTGAAACTGAGAGTGGTAATGAGAAAAATGATGCTCCTGATAAAGAAAAAATTGAAGAAGAACCTGAAAGGAACACTAAGAATGCTAAGTACACTAAGGAAGATTTTGTTGCTAATAAACATGGTAGTGAAAGAGAGCCCTGGGTTCAAAAACCAATGCCTTTCCCTGATAAGAAACACAAGTCAAAGGAAGACGAACACTATAATAAGTTTTGTGAGTGGATGAAACCTTTATTTTTGCAAATTCCTTTAACTGATGCTATTAAACTGCCTCCTTATTCAAAGTATATGAAGGATATTGTCTCTAATGAAAGGAAGATCCCTAATGAGGAAATTTCTACTTTACTTGCTAATTATTCCTTTAATGGTAAGGTTCCAAAGAAACTTGGAGACCCAGGGATTCCAACTATTCCATGATCTATTAAAAATAATTATGTTAGAACTGCCTTGTGTGATTTGGGGGCAGGAGTTAGCGTTATGCCTTTATCTCTCTACAAGAGACTTCAATTGGAAAAATTAATACCAACTGATATATCTTTGCAAATGGCTGATAAATCTACTACTATTCCTATTGGTATACGTGAGGATGTTCCTATTCAAGTGGCTCATAATTGCTTGATATTAACTAACTTTGTTGTGCTTGAAATGCCTGAAGATGATAATATGTCTATTATTCTTGGGAGACCTTTTCTTAATACTGCAGGAGCTGTTATTAATTGCAGTCAAGGAAAGGTAACTTTTAATGTTAATGACAAGGAGCATATTGTCTATTTCCCCAAGAAGATTGATAGGAATTATGGCTTAAATTCAATTGAAAATATTGAGGGCATCCAAGTTGGAGAAATATATTGTCCCATACCACGAGAAAAATATGAAACTATTATGATTGGGACCATTGTTATCAAGGTTGAGGTAACATAGTCATTCAGTGAAATACAAAGTTTTGTTTCATATAAAATTGTTTTGGTAACAAGACCTGATCAACCTTGTTAACAAAGGGATTTTAATGAACAAAACAATGTTTTCACCATGATTATCTTTGCTTACTTTTAGTTTATCCATTTTAATTTTTGCTTTCGCTTATTTTACTTTTCTACTTTGTTAGCTGCTTGCATATTAGAGTGTTTTAGAACTTCTGAAGTTTTAGTTTTGTTTTGTTATTGCATCATTCCAAAATTATCTTTCTACCAGAAAATTATTCATCAATACCTGAAAATTGCTAAAAAATAAAGTGTCTCAAAAAATTTCAGAAAATTCATATTAAATTTTTACGTCGAAAGAGGGGCAGAGAAGTACCTGGAGTGACCCAGGGGGGCCACCAGGCAGGCACACCACCTAGTGGTGCGGCCACACCAGGGGCGCGCCTGGCCATGGTGTGGGCCACCCCTGGCCCTCCACTTACTCTCCCTCTTGCCACTCCTTTCTCTTTCCCGAGAAAACACCAGTTCATTGCTCAAACCCGTGTTCTTGCTGTTCCTGCTCGTGATTTTCGATCTCTTTGCTCAGCCCATCTTTGCTGCTGAGATCTGGAGCATTTGATCTCCGTTATGTGACTCCTCCGCTTGTCCAAGTAGATTTGTGTTTAGTGGATTATATCATGAGTATTTTGCTACTATAGGTGACAGGTTATGTGAGCTTGCATGCTTGTTCAATGCTTAGAGAAGTTATTTTGATGCATGTTTAGCCCTCTTACAAGTCCCCATAAGTAGTTCCTTTCATTATGTAATCACTTTGCAATCACTTGTATGATGGTTGTCTAATTTTTTTAGAAAAGGTGATGAATGAACACCAACTCAACTAACATGAATTAAGGGTGCCTGTGGTTATGAAGGTTCACCGTGAGGAGGAAGTCTTTCCTTCTATCTATCCATGCCCCGAATTCATGAGGGCTGCAGGGATTTCTCAAGATTTCCATACTTTAATTGCTAATGCAGGATTGGAGCATTTTGTGAAAGATAAACCTTACCAATATGTGAAACTAACTATGTCGATGGTGCATGATTTTCGATTTAGTTGCTCCTTGCCTAACCCCATGGTCCACTACAAAATTTACAATATAGCTGTCGATCTCCCTTTTGATGATTTTTGTGCAGCTATTAAAGTACCACAGTGGGGTTTGTGTGAAAGGATTAGAGAGCGGCCTACACCACTCATGGACTTGTATGCAGAGATTTGCCAAGGAAGCAGCTTCTCAAAGGAGAGTGGTAAAATTCATTACATTCATCTCCCGTCTATTCGATACTTTGCTTACTTTATTGCCAAGTGCGTTCTCGCTAGGAAAACTGCTAGTAAATTATCCTCATATGATCTAGCCTTCATCTCAGCTGCCTTAAAACAAGATAGGACTTATAATTTGGGTGCCTTGATAGCTTTCAGTCTTGCTGCTAACCACGAGAAAGGTGGAATTTGTGGAGGCCTCATCGCCTCTCGTTTATTAGCTTTGCATGGTGTAGCGCCTCATCATTTAGACCTACAGTTTCCCATAGAGAGGCTTGACCTTAATTCCATGATACAACATAAATTCGTTTCTTTTTGGGCTAATTTGTGTGATTTGTCTTATGAAATAACCTTTCTCAAGACTGGTTGGAGAGGGGTAAGTTCGAGCGTGTTGTTCTTTTGCCTACACCTGTTTTGTTTAACCTTGAAGCTAGGGTAGGATGGTCACTCACTGAGTAAGAGCTCAATACATATCTGGGGGAGCTCTCCTAGCAAGAGCAGGATACTGGAAGGGAGGTTACAGATGATTCGGTCCAGCCCTCGAATGAGGGGGAGGCTTCGTACTAGCAGCCTGCCTATGATTGGAGAGCTTCTTCTTCTTCGCAAGGGCCTAACTACGATCATTGTTATGATGACCGGTTGGGGTTGATATCCACTTAGGCCAAAAGCCGAAGCTTGGGGGGAGGTATACCGACATCACACCCATCTACATATCATGTTCAGTCGGTACTTTGCATATTCATGTTTCGTTTTCTTTTTAGTTTTTGTTCTTGCTTTATTTCTACTTTCCAAAACACAAAAGGCCAAAAATATTTTTGTTATTTCTCTTTGTTTGCTTCTTTTTCTTTTAGCCTTGGTTTGCTTCATCCTTTTTTAGCTTTATTTCAATTAATCGAAAAACCCAAAAAGATTTCGCTTTGCTTGCCCTTCCCTTCGGTTCTTGCCTTTAAAAATCGAAAACCCAAAAATATTTGTTATTATTCTCTGATTTTGTAAAGTTCGTTGCAGGGTTCAGCGGTCCTCAGTGATTCCTTGGAGTTTGGTTTTATCTTATTATTCAAGTCACACAAGTGAAAGGAAATGATGATTTATGACAACTCGAGGTATGGTAAGAGGCTGATATGAACTCTATTTGTTTTCATTTTTGTACATATACTCATCATTGTGAGCATGCCTAGTCTTTTCATGTAAGGGGTATGTTATTTAATGGATGCTTAGTAGTTCTTGCCTTCTTATGATCAGTTCCAATCCATTACTAGTGCGTAACATGTCATATAACTGGTTGCTCGCATTGTTCTATTCATAGCTTGGTATGACATTGTGGTATCCTCCTCTGTATGTTCTATTTGAATCGGCTTGGCACATGCTCACGCATGCATATGACTAAACAAAAAGTTAGTTAAGCCTTGATGATTTATTCTGCCTCGGAGTACCTATGTCGCTTTTATGCCACTATTAATTTTGTTTTGTCGCAAGCATGATTATGACAGTTACCGCTCTCTCGATTTTCGCTCCCTTTCTATTGCTAGCCTTCACTTGTGATGAGTATAAGCTTTACTCGTGCATCCAACTCCCCAAAACCAAAGTTGTCAACAAGAGTCCACCATATCTACCTATTAGCATCATTGCTATTCCTTGCATGTTTCTTATGCTCTATTTTCTTCCAATAAAAATGTTTGCTTGTTATGAGAAAATTAGTTAGTAAAGCTCTCACAAACTTGATGGCACACTTTACTTTTCTTGCACTTAATAAACTTGAACTATTGTGCCCATCTATGTTGCATATATGCTTGCGCTTTATAAGTTGTGAATTAGTAGAACCATGTTACCATGGGGTACGCTTTCAACATTGCACTTTATTTAGTTGATATCATGTTCTTTTTCTTATGGATCCCGGCGGTGTGAAATAAAAGGGGAGCTTTTAAGCTCATGGAGTTTGTATATGTGTTAGAGAAACGCCTGGGCCGCTAGCCTAAGCCATGCCTAATCATGGTGGAAACTTGCAGCATAACCATAATGAGCAATCTGTGAAGCATCCTTAATAAAAACCTATGCAAATAGCAAATAAAAAGATCGCTGAGATGCTCATTGTATGTTTGCCTTGTCATTTTGATATGGGAATGCTTCCGTATCATCGGGAAAGGGGTACCCTGTTGGTGATTCTCTATGATACACATGTACTTACAATGTCAAGAACTTACTCGTGACTAAAGTTGAGTAGCATGAGGTCCGGTCTTCGTAAGTAAGGGGCATGAGATTTCAACTTATAACTTGTCAAGCATATCCTCATATTTATTCACTTTAACCTTAGTCACCTAAAAGATGCTTATGATAGGGGCAATGAGAGCTCAAAGCTAATGAGTACCATACTTTCAGCATTTGGAAGCCTTTCAAACTTTTAAATATTTTCCTTTTACTTTTATGTTGAGTCACCATTTATTCTTTGAGCACCTTTCCGAGAGCATAGTTGTCATTCTTAGTGTAATGTGCTTGTCCCAAAATACGGTTAATTATGGCATAAATTTGACAGTTGTATCTTTGATATTTTTATTTCTAGTCTTCGCTTAAGACTTCAGAGGTGCCTTGCCATTTATGTTTTGCTCCAAATAAAGGCAAGAGAGATACCACTTTATCATATCTTGTTATGAGCACTACAATCCTGCATATGTTTATGTGTCATGTTGCTTATTATTAATGAGTTGGAATCTCTTCATAGCTTGCATAACTACTAAGTGAACTTATTTGCATACTCTTTATTATGAATTGCCTAAGTATTTGATCATATGCTGAGAATATATACATCTTATGAAGCAAATGTGTTCGTGAAAGTTTTTTTTATCGCACTCAGTTTTCAACTGAATTGCTTGAGGACAAGCAATAAGCTAAGCTTGGGGGGAGTTGATACTTCTAAAATGTATCTACTTTCCCGAACACTTTTGCTATTGTTTCTCCTATAATTTGTATGATTTGGATACAACTAATGCGGACTAATGCTGTTTTCAGGAGAATTGCCTTGGTGTCTCGTTTTTGTGCAGGAAATCAACTTTCAGGAAAAATCCCGGAAAATATTGCAAAACTCCTATTTTACCAGAAGACTCACAGAGTCAGAAGACGGGACGAAGAGGAGCCACGAGGGGCCCACATCCCCTGGCCGCGCGGGCCAGGCCAGGCCGCGCCAGGAGGGGGTGTGGCCGCCTCGTACTCCATCTCGACCTCTCCTTTCGCCTATAAAAGCCCTCTAACCTACAAAAGACGTGGGGTTCGACGTTTTTCCAGATAGAGTTCCGCTACGCCTCCACCACCAGATATCGCGATTCGGAACCAGAAACTCCGTTCTGGCACCCTGCCGGGACAGGGAATTGGAGGAGATCATCGCCATCATCATCACCATCGCTTCTCCATCAACCATCCATGAGTGAGTAATTCCCCCGTTGTAGGCTATGGGGATTATAGGGATTGGATGAGATCGTTCATGTAATGACATCAGATTGTTAGGGCATGGTGCCTAGTATCTACTATTAGTGCTTTTTGACTTTGTTGCGACTTGTTATGCTTAATGCTTGTCACTAGGGCCCGAGTGCCATGATTTCAGATCTGAACATGTTATTGATTCATGATGATAGTATTGTTTATGATCTTACCTACAAGTTGTATATATATATTATTGTCCGGAACCGAAGGCCCCGAAGTGACAATAATCAGGATAACCGGAGGGAATGGCTGTGATATGAGGATCACGTGTGTTCACGGAGTGTTAATGCTTTGCTCCGATGCTCTATTAAAAGGAGCACCTTAATTGCCAGTAGTTCCCTTGAGGCCCCGCTGCAAATGGGCTGGCAGGACAAAAGATGTTGTGCAAGTTCTCATTACGAGCACATATGACTATATACGGAATACATGCCTATGATTATTTAGTACTTGGATGCTTTACCTTATTTATCTATAAATTCCCTATATCTTGATTGCTATATGAATTGTCTTGTCCATGCAACGCTCGTCCATCCATCCCTATGCCTACCGCGCTTTAATCCTACTGTTTACTGCAATTGTTACTACTATCTGTACTTTTACTACTGCTATTAATTTGCTATTGCTACTACGAAACTGTTACTACTGATAAACTACTGCGAGCAAGATTGTTTTCAGGTGCAGCTGAATTGACAACTCAATTGTTAAGGCTTATAAATATTCTTTGGCTCCCCTTATGTCGAATCAATAAATTGGGTTTTACTTCCCTCGAAGACTGTTGTGATCCCCTATACTTGTGGGTCATCAGATGGCGAGGTTGTTCAGCACCCAATCGGAGCTAGCCGGAGAAGGTGAACCGTCGACGTGGTCGGTAAGGCCGAACTTGGCGAGCGCGTCAAGCATCTGGCGGCGCCAGAGGTCGTAATTCTCCTTCTCGTAGTCGAGAACGAGCAGAACATGGTCGCGAATGCGGAGGCCCTGCAGCTAGGGGGTGGGAAGAGGCTGTGTTGCGAACGGCCGGCCGAAATCCTCATCGGAGGAGGAGTCATCAGCCGAGGAGTGGTTGGAGGAGTTAGAGGAGCTCATGGTCGTGGGGAAGAGGGGCAGCGGAAGAAGTAGATCAGAAGCCTGATACCATGTCAGAACCAGAGCGAGGAAGGAGAGATGGATTTGTGCAACACTTTCTCTGTATCAATCTCATGGAGCGGTTACACATATATATACTTGTAACTACCTCGGTGAATTACGCTCCTAGTACAAGCCTGGATGATCAGAAATGGTTGAAATAGTACGGTGGGGCCCAAATGCCACTCACAGGTAGACCTTTCGGCCGTCCCAACCATTTCCAAACATCGGGACAAGAACGGGCGGCGTAATCGGCAGGCGAAGGGATCAACTACATACACAAATGAGTATGTATGCAAGCCACCATACAATAGTACATCAGAGCCATTCCATCTAAAAGAAAGGAAATATATAGCATACATCGGCAAGATCCAAATATCCTAGATAGATATAATAGTGTAGGATATCTCCTCATACATCAATCAGAGTATCAAGCGGGCGGAAGACAAAATCCGATGCGGATAAGCAAATCGGCATAAGATGCCCCATAGATAAGCACATCCCCACAGATCTCACGGATCCCGTTCGGAATCTCTACACGAATGATCGTTGCCCACATCGTCGTCTCTTCCACCCGGTATCCATCTTGCGAGTGTACATTCATCTGAACCAAATAATTTATCGTGTGAGACCCTAGAATTTTCAGCAAGTCTTTATGCCTCTAAAGGAACACAACACAGGGTGACGCAATTGCAGCGAAGATAAACCCTAGCAATTCTATTGATACTGCTAACCATCCGCCTAACCAGAGATAGCGGATGTCCGTGAATCAATAACAACAGTTCTAACAGATTATAACGGTAATCTTAACAGATCCATCCTCCTCCTCGCCACCGGCGAGGAAGCGGACGAACAACCCCCATCCGTTGGCAGTTTATTATCCATTCCATGAGTGTTGCACTATTTACTAGTCAGGTACCTAGTCTAGTCAATTTAAAAGCGGTACTTTAGTTATGCTTGTCTGTGATCGAGAAACTGTGCTCCAAGTCGTCCATAACCGCGGACACGGCTTTCAGAAAGTTTTACCCTGCAGGGGTGCACAAATAGCAACACACACTCGATATGCCTCGGAAAAACCAAATCAAAACCCAACGAGGCAGTCATGACAAAGCGATCGCAGGATTCAGAAATATTTCAGGGGGCCACCCCATTAAGCTACCATAGCGGAGTTAGCTGACTCAGACGGACTCAAGGTTTGCGCCAATGGCTGTGAGCATTTGGGAACCCGAAAATGTGACTGGGCTTGTCGACACCGCGAAAACACTCCGCTTTCCTAAACAGTACAGTGTGCAGTACCTCACACAATTTAAATAAAGCAGTAAAGCATGGCATAAGTACAGAATAGTAAATAAATCCTCAAACTAGTTTGTGGCCCCAAGAAATAAGAATGAATCAAGCTCTGGCTCAGGGGGTCCATAAGCCTCCCGGATGTGGATAGCGCGAATATTCTTGGAACAGGAATCAAGTACTCGGGGTCTTACGGGACACAAGTGAGCCTAAAAAACCAAATAGCGAATATGGCTCACCGATGCCACTTTCATTAGTTATCCCATTACTACTCAGGTTAAGTTGTTTAGGTACCTCGTTATCCATCAGACACTCACATACCCTACTCATGCTGTTCTACGACTCGCATGACTCAGACAACTCCTGTAGTAATGGCTCATGGGATGGAGGAACAAGCTTCGGTGGGGTTTAAAAGTAAAGGCTATGCAATACTTGGGATTCAATTTAATGCAATCGCGACTCAATGATGCAAGAATAAGATAGAGGCAATAGGTACTATATGTATGCAAGCATGTGGTAGTGCTTGCCTGGCAGCTCAGTTGAAGCAAGTGATGGATCTAGGTAGTGTTCCTGGTTCTCTTGATATATCCCCTGCTCAGCGTCTATTCGAAGAAGAACCAAACAAACAAGGGCCAACATAAATAAAGTGCACAAGCATATGAATAAATGCGACAAGCAAACAATCATGCCATGATGAATGATGAACAATTTGCATGGCAATAAGGTAGCATGGCATGGGTGAGGTGTGAAGTACAAGATTAAATCATTTTATTACGTTTTGTCCCCATTTTATTCACAATTAAGTTGCTGTTCACTTTATATTTATATGATGCATGCTGCAAAACAAACCATGGAATGCATAAACAGAAAGTCTCGTCGAGCTAATCATTTTAGACATATTATTTGTTAAATTTGGAGTTATAAAACAAAAGTTATTAATTAATTAAGATAAAAGGGCATATTATTGTAATTTAAATAAACTTGGAAAATAAAGTGTCCAACATATATTTTAAAGGTCATATTTGAATTCCTCACATTTTTCTGATTTGAAAACATATATTATTTGTATTATTTGTATTATTTGGATTAATATTTGAATAGTTATTTGAAACCAGAATTTAATTTGAATTTGAATTAATTTGAAAAAGATTTGACTTAAAACAGATTCCAGAAATACTTTTGTTACTCAGGTTTAGCCAGACACAGACGCTGACGGGTGGGCCTCTCTGCTGTTGGGATTCCATCATGTGAGAAACATTTTACACCTTGGCGCTAGCTCAAGCGAATGTGAGGGCCAGGGGCTCGGGCCACGTGGGGATGATTCGACAAGGGGATGCCACGCTGAGGGGGACTCAGGTTGAGCCTAGGGTTTTGGAGGAGCCTTTTACAAAAGCGCCACGAGGTGACAGTGGGCCACGAGGAGCGGGTTAAGCATAAAGAGAGGCGGGGTTTTCAGCAAAAGAGCGGCGTGATGCGTACTTCTCTCTCTGTCGACAAGCGTGCTCGACACGGACCTTGTGGCGTGGGGAATCGGCGGGGACTGGCGGCCTTGGAGGCGGCAACCAGGCTAAGCGGGGTTCTTGTCTGGGAGGCGGCGAGACTAGATATGGTTCTGCGCCTTGCGGCGGCGAAGAAGATGCACTCCGGCAGCGGAGGCCGTTCGACGCAAAGGCCAGCGAGACTAGAAGTCTGAGGCGGACCGTGTCGAGGGGTGGGGTTGCTCACCGCGAGGATCTTGATGTCTGTTGGCGGCGCTGGCGATCGCGGATGATCTGAGGCCGGCGATCTAGGGTTTCGGTGGGCGCGCTGGTTCTGGCGGCTCGGCGCTTCTCCTCCGGCTGACAGCCTCCCGAGTCTCCTCGTTCTCCTTGATCACCTCCCGTCGTGCTCGTAAATGCAGGCAGTGTAGCCGCGAGGGGCCGAGGGTTGCAGCGATGGCGTGGCCGATGGCGATGGAGAAGAGAGGGAGGCTGGGCGCCTTGGGTAGATCGGGGAACCAGAGGAGGCGTGTGGCGGGGGTAAAGCAGAGGGGTAGAGGAGAGGAGCATGGGGAGCAGGTGGATGTAAAAGGTGGCTCGGGTGCCACCTTTCTTCTCCTCCTCGCTCACGTCTTTGGGGTCGGCGAGCGGCGCATGGGGAGGCTGGCGGTGGGGTAGGGTGGTCTGGAGGCGAGGCAGGGCTCGGGCTAGGGCCACAAGGCAGAGAGGAGGGAGCTAGAGAGAGAGGGAGCCTCGGTAGGTTAGAGCTAGGCTCGGGTAGATCTAGGTTTGGAGCTAGGTTAGGGTTTGGGGTTGGTAGCTAGGCGGGGAGGTGGCGAGGGAGAGGGTGGCGGGTGGGGCCCGCTAGGTGAGAGAGGGAGGTAGGGCCGAGAGAGAGGGGGACATGTTAGCTAGGGTTTGGTCATGGCGGGATTTAAGGAGAGAGGGGGGTGGCTTAGGGTTTAGGTTTAGAGAGGGGGAAGGTTAGATGCTAGGGTGTCCTTTTGTCAAGATCAAGCCAAGCACAAACCAAACCCCAACAAGAACAAGGCAAGAAAAGAGGGAAAAGGTGGTGAGGGTAAGGATGGTATGGTGATGAGGTTTCGGCATGATCAAACAAGAACAAGCATAAGGGGTAGAGAGATGATCCATTTTAAAAACAAATAAAATCAAATGTTAAGCTAAAGGAGTACTTGCATGGGCCATGCATAATTAATTAATACCATGTTTTATCTTTGTGGAAAACAAGATTATTTACATGGCATTTTCTTATGCACTCCAAAGTGTGGAGTAAGGCCCCAGCAAAAGAATTTTAAGGAAAGTTCCAAGTGGAAAATAGATGGAGATGACCATGTTTGAGTAAGCTTGGGACTTGCTAGTGTGTATGTGCCACTAGTCATTTAGTAAGCCCAACAATATTCCAACATGATAATAACCCCAAAACAATCCCTATGGAAGCCATGAAAAAGGTTCCACTCACAAAGCATGCAAAGGTGGCCATGTGGCTCTCATATATCAATGAGGTAAAAACAACATGATGCCAAGATGAGAGCATGTGGAAAAGAATTGGATCCATCCCAACCCACATGAGCTAGAGGTAAAACCAATAAGGTGCAAAGCTCATATTTAGTTGGATGGTGGGCTCATAAGGTGGTGAAGGAAAAGGTGGTGGAGTTAATAAGAGATATGCCCCCAACTCAACTTGGGCATTGAAACAATATATCAAGAACCAAATACAATATCAAGAGGCAAATACAATTAATAATGCATATGAGATAAGAACCAAAAGAGAAAGGGTTTTATATGATGCTCAAATGCAAGGTGGCATGATGACATGAGCATGATATAATGATGATGCAACAAATATATTTGAAGTAGCCATTATATTACTAGACCAAGTAGCATTACAATTGTTAGACAATTGGGATGCTACAACTCTCCCCCACTAGACAGGAATCTGCTTGAGATTCTAGGAAGAAGAAGACACAAAGAGGGTAGGATACTTGACACGGAGTTCATCTTCATGTTCCCAAGTGGCTTCATCAACGGAATGGTGCGACCACTGCACCTTGCAGAACTTGATGGACTTGTTGCAAGTCCTTCTTTCTGCGACTTCAAGGATTTTTGTGGGGTGTTCTTGATAAGATAGGTCTTCTTGGAGATTGATAAGCTCATGGTCCACGGTCCTGCCGGGATCCTTGAAGCACTTCTTGAGCTGAGAGATGTGGAAAACATCATGGACCTTGAGTTTTTTCCGGGAGCTCAAGAGCATAAGCAACTTCTCCTCTTCTTCCACGAATTTTGAAAGGGCCGATGTATCTAGGAGCCAGCTTTCCTTTGATACCAAAGCGGTGCGTGCCTCTCATGGGAGTGACACGAAGGTAAACGAGATCACCAGGGACATACTCCATGTCCGTGTGCTTCCTGTCATAATTGCTCTTCTGGCGACTTTGAGCAATCCTCAGGTTTTCAAGAATGATGTGAACCTTCTCCTCCGCTTGAGTCACAATGTCAGGGCCAAACAAGATCCTTTCACCTGCACCCGACCAACCAATCGGAGTTCTGCACTTGCGACCATAGAGGACCTCAAATGGTGCCATCTTTAGACTTTTCTGGAAGCTGTTGTTGTAAGAGAATTCAGCATAAGGAAGACATTCTTCCCACTTCATGCCAAAAGAGATGACGCAAGCACGAAGCATATCCTCCAGAATCTGATTGATCCTTTCAACTTGCCCTTGCGACTGAGGGTGGTAAGCTGTGCTAAAGTTCAACTTTGTTCCCAAAGCATTTTGGAAACTCTCCCAGAACTTGGAGGTGAAGATGCTTCCACGGTCTGAACTGATCTCGAGAGGAACCCCATACAGAGAGACAATTCTGTTGATATAAAGCTCAGCCAACTGAATTGCAGAAATGGTTTCCTTGACGGGGAAGAAGTGAGCTACTGAAAAGCTGTCAATGACAACAAAGATTGCATTGTTGCCCTTCTGCGACCTTGGAAAACCAGTGATGAAGTCCATCTCTACTTTCTCCCATTTCCATTCCGGGGGTTTCAATGGCTGTAGAAGACCGGAAGGTTTCTGATGGACAGCTTTCACTCTGCGGCAGACATCACACTCCGAGACATACTTGGCACAATATCTTTTCAAACCAGGCCACCAATATTGTGTTTTCAAGTCCATGTACATCTTTGTGCTGCCAGGGTGGATAGAAAGAACAGAATCATGCGCCTCCTTGAGAACTTGCTCTCTTAAACCCGGGTAGTTCGGAACAAACATCCGGTGTTCAAAGAAGAGCGTGCCTTGGTCATCGACGTGGAAGGACTCATACTTCGGAAGCTGAATCCTGGAGATGATCTTTCTTGTGTGCGGATCACCAAGCTGAGAAGAGCGAACCTTTTCTTCCAAGAGAGGTGTTGCTAGAAGGTTCTGGAGATACCCTTGTTCCACAATTTCGAGTTGGTGACGGAATTCCCCACACAAGAGAGGCTGTTGTTCTTCCATCATGAGGTTGTTGACATAAGCTTTGCGGCTGAGAGCATCTGCCATAACATTAGCTTTGCCCGGAGTGTAGTTGATGGTCAAATCGAAGTCATTGATTGCTTCAATCCATCTCCTTTGCCGAAGGTTGAGATCAGGCTGAGTAAAGATATACTTCAGACTCTTGTGATCAGAAAAGATCTCTAGCAGTTGCCAAGCGGTAGTGCCTCCATACTTTCAAAGCAAAGACAAGCTGCTTGAGCTCGAGGTCATGTGTAGGATAGTTGATCTCATGCGTCTTCAACTGTCGAGAGGCATAAGCAACAACTTGTTTTTCTTGCATAAGGACCGCACCCAATCCATGCAAAGAGGCGTCATAGAAGATCTGGAACGGCTTGGATGTATCCGGAGGAACCAAGACTGGTGTGGAAGTGATCTTTTCTTTGAGTGTCTCAAAGCTAGTTTGACATGCAGGAGTCCAAAGGTATTTCTTGCCTTTCTTGAGGAGATCGGTAAGAGGCTTCGCTATCTTGAAGTTACGAGCGAAGCGGCAATAACTAGCCAAACCAAGGAAACTCCGCACTTCTTTGACATTAACAGGAGGAAGCCATTCAACAATTGTCTTCACAGTTTCCGGATTGACTGCAATGCCCTTGGCAGAGATGACGTGACCAAGATAGGTAACTTGAGGCAGCCAAAACTCACACTTGGAGAACTTTGCATACAAGCGGTTCTCACGAAGCTTGCTTAGGACACACCGAAGGTGTTCTTCATGCTCTTCTTGTGACTTAGAATAGACTAAGATGTCATCCAGATAGACCACAACGAACTTGTCAAGATACTCCATGAAAACCGAGTTCATGAGCCTCGAGAAGGTGGCAGGTGCGTTGGTGAGACCGAAAGACATGACCGTGTACTCATACAGGCCATAGCGGGTGGTGAAAGCTGTCTTAGGAACATCTTCTTTGCGAATCTTGATTTGGTGATAACCACTTCTCAAGTCAAGCTTAGAGAATACCACAGCTCCAGCTAGCTGATCGAAGAGATCATTAATCCGCGGAAGGGGATATTTATTCTTGATGG
Organism: Avena insularis; assembly: GCA_023614405.1. Classification (NCBI taxonomy): domain Eukaryota; kingdom Viridiplantae; phylum Streptophyta; class Magnoliopsida; order Poales; family Poaceae; genus Avena; species Avena insularis. The sequence goes on along the minus strand of CM042690.1, from coordinate 393,114,446 downwards.
TTTTTGCATTGAGGGCCCGATAGTCAACACAAAGTCTATCAGTCTGATCTCGCTTCTTCACAAAGAGGGTTGGGCTACCCCAAGATGAAGTACTGTGCTGAATGAAACCCAACTTCTCTTGTTCATCAAGCTGACGTTTGAGTTCAGCCAACTCAGCAGGACCCATCTTATAAGGCCGCTTGGAGATAGGAGCGGTACCAGGTTCAAGCTCAATAACAAACTCAACCTCACGATCCGGAGGCATACCTGGCAACTCTTCAGGAAAGACATCTGGGAACTCACAGACCACCGGAACACTCTGAATAGCTTCCATAGCATCAACATTCAGAGTTGCCAAAGAGAAAAGCTGGATAGCAGGAGTCAGACTTGGAGAATAGACTATATGGCCTTCAGGAATCTTCAGAGAAACCGAGTGCTCAGCACAATCAATCACAGCTGCATTTGCTGTCAACCAATCCATGCCCAAGATGACATCAATGTCAGAATTGCCCAGAACAATTAAGGAAGCTGAGAACGAAGAGCCACCAATCTCAATTTGATTGCCATGGCTGATTTTAGAAGCTGCCATTGTTGCTCCAGGAGAAAGGACCATTAACCGCTTAAGGAGAGGATCCATAGCTAACCCATTCTCATCTGCAAACTTGGTTGACACAAAAGAATGCGATGCACCAGAATCAAACAAAACTCGTGCAGGGACTGAGTTAACGGGAAGCATACCCATCACAACTCCAGGTGCATGCTCAGCTTGAGCGGCGTTGACACAGTTGGCACGAGCAATAGCAGACCCGGGCTTGGTGTTGATGTTGAGAGCCCGAGGTGGTGGTGCACGAACCAAAGGAGAGCTTGCCGCAGATCTTGGAGGTGGTGGAGGAAGAGCCTTGTTCTTCAACGGACAGTTCCATTGTTGATACCCAGACTCTCCACAAGTGTAACAAGCACCAGGTGGACGTGGAACAACGTAGCCAGGGACTCCGCCAGGCGCTCCAGGGTAGTGGTGGTTGTAGCCCCTGGGAGCAGCAGTGAGGAAGTTTGGTGGCCTTGCCGCGTAGCTTGAAGGTCTTGGTGGAGCCGGGAGCGACGGTGGGGTGTTAGGAACCCAGACACGACGCTTAGAAGGAGCTGACATAGCTAAAGAGCCTGCTGCATCACGGCTATGTTTCTTTGACTCTTCAAACACTTGCCTACTTGCCTCTTCCTGCAGAGCTGTATGCTGAAGTTCCAGAAAAGTCGCCGGCCTTGCATGTGTGATTGCATACTTAATCGATGCATTGAGCCCTTGCCTGAACCTCTTTTGCTTCTTCTTGTCATCAGAGATCTCATCGCCACCATAACGAGACAGGTTCATGAAGTTCCTGATGTAGGTGTTGACATTATCATTGCCACCTTGAGGTTGAGAAACACTTCCTTCATCCTCTCCATGACAATTTCGGCGAATCTTGCTCTTTGAAAGCTCCAGTGAACTGTCCCCAAGTAGGCTGAAAACCAGTGCAGTTTGCCTTCAGGTAATTCTCCCACCACAGAGCTGCATCTCCCTTCAGAAGGTGAGTAGCACACTTTACCCATTCTTGCTCAGGAACATCAGCAGTTGCCAGTAACCTTGACATCTCACGCAACCAATCATCAGCATCAAGTGGTTGATCAGAAACATCAAACTGGCGAGGGTTGAACTTCAGGAAGCTCTTGATGTCTCCTCGCTTGGGAGGTGGAGGTAGCGGCACAAACTCATTCCTCGACACTTTCCTCAAACGCTCTGCTGGTTCTGCTGCATTGCTGCCAAGGCATTGGCGATGCTTGACAACGCTGCCCCCAGTTCAGGTTGTATGTCCTCCTCAGAACGGCGTGGTGATGCCATCCTGTTATTGATATAAAACACAAGTCAGTACTATGATGGAGAATAATAATCCAAAATAGTACCAAGATGGAATTAATCAAGATTAAAGGATACAATTTACTAAGATGATATTAAAATATCAACGAAGTTCAAAGCACCTAGAAGATATTAAGCATATCGCACATTTGAAAAGTGTGGTACACAAATATATCAAAGAAAATTTTTCCACAAATTTCGGCATTAAAATACCAATAGATGCGCAAAATTACTTAACAAATCAAGATTAGTGACTCTACCAACTCAATATACAAGAGCAATAATAAAAGTAGTGGTATGGTCGCGACTCCATCCCGCACTCAAATCATTACTCCGCACATGAATAAGTAAAACACATATCTCAACACCTTCTTCTCACGATAACCTAAAGATTAGCGACTACGGAAACGAACACCCTAAAGAAGATAACGTCGGATAACAAAGAGTAAGACAGATCGCGTCGGTATACAACGAATAGATAGATCGCGTCGGTTTGCAAAAGCCTGTTGTTATGGAATGTACCAACAGTTGATAACCAAAAGGCGATAAAGATGACAACTTGGATGCAACAGATAGACAAGGAATTACACACACACACTCACACACACGGATACACAACCTATGGTACTCGGAAACCCGAACACGTGAATCCTAGTTTGAATTTTAAGAAGAGGATTGAAAACGTTACACTTCCTTACCAGAAAAGGTGGTGGTTGGGTAAGAAGAAAAATGGAAGCAGTCCTACTCTCGCGTTTTGCTTTTCCCTAGTATACATAACTACCAAAAATATTTGCTAGACTGACAACGACCATTTGGCTGAGACCCTGAAGGTCGGGATGGCTCTGATACCAATTGTAACTACCTCGGTGAATTACGCTCCTAGTACAAGCCTGGATGATCAGAAATGGTTGAAATAATGCGGTGGGGCCCAAATGCCACTCACGGTAGACCTTTTCGCCGTCCCAACCATTTCCAAACATCAGGACAAGAAGGCGGCGTGTCGGCAAAAGCGAAGGATCAACTACATACACAAATGAGTATGTATGCAAGCCACCATACAATAGTACATCAGAGCCATTCCATCTAAAAGAAAGGAAATATAGCAACGCCATACGGCAAGATCCAAATATCCTAGATAGATATAATAGTGTAGGATATCTCCTCATACATCAATCAACAGAGTATCAAGCGGAAGCGGAAGACAAAATCCGAGTACGGATAAGAAGCAAATCGGCATAAGATGCCCCATAGATAAGCACATCCCGCCCACAGATCTCACGGATCCCCGTTCCCGGAATCTCTACACCGAATGATCGTTGCCCACATCGTCCGTCTCTTCCACCCAGTATCCATCTTGCGAGTGTACCTGTTCATCTGAACCAAATAATTTATCGTGTGAGACCCTAGAATTTTCGGCAAGTCTTTATGCCTCTAAAGGGAACACAACCTGGGGTGACGCAATTGCAGCAGAAGATAAACCCTAGCAATTCTATTGATACTCGCTAACCATCCGCCTAACCAGAGATAGACGGATGTCCGTGAATCAATAACAATAGTTCTAACAGTTATAACGGTAATCTTAACAGATCCATCCTCCTCCTCGCTTACCGACGAGGAAGCGGACGAACAACCCCCCATCCGTTGGCAGTTTTATTATCCATTCCATGAGTGTTGCACTATTTACTAGTCAGGTACCTAGTCTAGTCAATTTAAAAGCGGTACTTTAGTTATGCTTGCGTGATCGAAAGCTGTGCTCCAAGTCGTCCATAACGCGGACACGGCTTTGAAAGTTTTACCTGCAGGGTGCACAAATAACACACACTCGATATGCCTCGGAAAAACCAAATCAAAACCCAACGAGGCGCCACGACAAAGCGATCGCAGGATTCAGAAATATTTCAGGCCACCCCATTAAGCTACCATAGCGGAGTTAGCTGACTCCGAGACGGACTCAAGGTTTGCGCCAATGGCTGTGAACGACTAGGAACCCGAAAATGTGACTGGGCTTGTCGACACCGCGAAAACACTCCGCTTTCCTAAACAGTACAGTGTGCAGTACCTCGCACAATTTAAATAAAGCAGTAAAGCATGGCATAAGTACAGGATAGTAAATAAAACCTCAAACTAGTTTGTGGCCCCAAGAAATAAGAATGAATCAAGCTCTGGCTCAGGGGGGTCCATAAGCCTCCCGGATGTGGATAGCGCGAATATTCTTGGAACAGGAATCAAGTACTCGGGGTCTTACGGGACACAAGTGAGCCTGAAAAACCAAATAGCGAATATGGCTCACCGATGCCACTTTCATTAGTTATCCCATTACTACTCAGGTTAAGTTGTTTAGGTACCTCGTTATCCATCAGACACTCACATACCCTACTCATGCTGTTCTACGACTCGCATGGCTCAGACAACTCCTGTAGTAATGTCTCATGGGATGGAGGAACAAGCTTCGGTGGGGTTTAAAAGTAAAGGCTATGCAATACTTGGGATTCAATTTAATGCAATCGCGACTCAATGATGCAAGAATAAGATAGAGGCAATAGGTACTATATGTATGCAAGCATGTGGTAGTGCTTGCCTGGCAGCTCAGTTGAAGCAAGTGATGGATCTAGGTAGTGTTCCTGGTTCTCTTGATATATCCCCTGCTCAGCGTCTATTCGAAGAAGAACCAAACAAAAAAGGGCCAACATAAATAAAGTGCACAAGCATATGAATAAATGCGACAAGCAAACAATCATGTCATGATGAATGATGCACAATTTGCATGGCAATAAGGTAGCATGGCATGGGTGAGGTGTGAAGTACAAGATTAAATCATTTTATTACGTTTTGGCCCCATTTTATTCACAATTAAGTTGCTGTTCACTTTATATTTATATGATGCATGCTGCAAAACAAACCATGGAATTCATAAACAGAAAGGTCTCGTCGAGCTAATCATTTTAGACATATTATTTGTTAAATTTGGAGTTATAAAACAAAAGTTATTAATTAATTAAGATAAAAGGGCATATTATTGTAATTTAAATAAACTTGGAAAATAAAGTGTCCAACATATATTTTAAAGGTCATATTTGAATTCCTCACATTTTTCTGATTTGAAAACATATATTATTTGTATTATTTGGATTAATATTTGAATAGTTATTTGAAACCAGAATTTAATTTGAATTTGAATTAATTTGAAAAAGATTTGACTTAAAACAGATTCCAGAAATACTTTTGTTACTCAGGTTTAGCCAGACACAGACGCTGACGGGTGGGCCTCTCTGCTGACTGGGATTCCACTGCGCGCAGAAACATTTTACACCGCGAGCTGCGCTAGCTCAAGCGAATAATGACGGGGCAGGTGCTCATGAGGCCACGTGTGACGGACGACCAAGGGGATGCCACGCTGGCAGGGGGGACTGCGGTTGAGCCTAGGGTTTGGAGGAGCCTTTTTACAAAAGCGCCACGAGGTGTGAGTGGGCCACGAGGAGCGCGGTTAAGCATAAAGAGGCGGGGGTTTTCAGCAAAAGAGCGCCGATGCTTGTACTTCTCTCTCTGTCGACAAAACGGTGCTCGACACGGACGCGCGACGCGTGGGGGGAATCGAACTGGGGACCTGGCAGCGGCGCGAGGCGGGCGAGGACTAGATATGGTTCTGCGCCTTGCGGGGGCGAGCAGAAGACAGTGCACTCCGACGAGCGGAGGCCGTTCGACGCAAGGCCCGGCGAGACTAGGGGGGTACAGAGAGGCGGACCGTGTCAGGGGGGTGGGGTTGCTCACCGCGAGGATGCTGACGGTGTCTGTTCGGGCCGAGGCGCTGGCGATCGCCGATGATGCAGAGGCCGGCGATCTAGGGTTTCCGGTGGGCGCGGCGCTGGTTCTGGCGGCTCCGGCGCTTCTCCTCCGCGACTGCGTGTACAGGCGGCCTCCCCGGAGTCTCCTCGTTCTCCTCGATCACCTCCCCGTCGTGCTCGTCGTCTGGAACGGTGTAGCCGCGAGGGGGCCGAGGGTTGCCGGCGATGGCGTAGCCGGTGGCGATGGAGAAGAGAGGGGGAGAGGCAGGGCGCCTTCGGGGTAGATCTGGGGAACCAGAGGAGGCGTGTGGCGGGGGTAAAGCAGAGGGGTAGAGGAGAGGAGCGTGGGGAGCAGGTGGATGTAAAAGGTGGCTCGGGTGCCACCTTTCTTCTCCTCCTCGCTCACGTGCTGGGGTCGGCAGGGGCAGGCAGGCGCATGGGGAGCTGGCAGGTGGGGTAGGGTGGTCTGGGAGGCAGGGGCAGGCTCGGGCTAGGGCCACAAGGCAGAGAGGGAGGGAGCTAGAGAGAGAGGGGGAGCCTCGGTAGGTTAGAGCTAGGCTCGGGTAGAGCTAGGTTTGGAGCTAGGTTAGGGTTTGGGGGTTGGTAGCTAGGCAGGGAGAGGTGGCCAGGGAGAGAGGGTGGCCGGTGGGGCCAGCTAGGTGAGAGAGGGAGGTAGGGCCGAGAGAGAGGGGGACATGTTAGCTAGGGTTTGGTCATGGCGGGATTTAAGGAGAGAGGGGGGTGGCTTAGGGTTTAGGTTTAGAGAGGGGGAAGGTTAGATGCTAGGGTGTCCTTTTGTCAAGATCAAGCCAAGCACAAACCAAACCCCAACAAGAACAAGGCAAGAAAAGAGGGAAAAGGTGGTGAGGGTAAGGATGGTATGGTGATGAGGTTTCGGCATGATCAAACAAGACCAAGCATAAGGGGTAGAGAGAGATGATCCATTTTAAAAACAAATAAAATCAAATGTTAAGCTAAAGGAGTACTTGCATGGGCCATGCATAATTAATTAATACCATGTTTTATCTTTGTGGAAAACAAGATTATTTACATGGCATTTTCTTATGCACTCCAAAGTGTGGAGTAAGGCCCCAGCAAAAGAATTTTAAGGAAAGTTCCAAGTGGAAAATAGATGGAGATGACCATGTTTGAGTAAGCTTGGGACTTGCTAGTGTGTATGTGCCACTAGTCATTTAGTAAGCCCAACAATATTCCAACATGATAATAACCCCAAAACAATCCCTATGGAAGCCATGAAAAAGGTTCCACTCACAAAGCATGCAAAGGTGGCCATGTGGCTCTCATATATCAATGAGGTAAAAACAACATGATGCCAAGATGAGAGCATGTGGAAAAGAATTGGATCCATCCCAACCCACATGAGCTAGAGGTAAAACCAATAAGGTGCAAAGCTCATATTTAGTTGGATGGTGGGCTCATAAGGTGGTGAAGGAAAAGGTGGTGGAGTTAATAAGAGATATGCCCCCAACTCAACTTGGGCATTGAAACAATATATCAAGAACCAAATACAATATCAAGAGGCAAATACAATTAATAATGCATATGAGATAAGAACCAAAAGAGAAAGGGTTTTATATGATGCTCAAATGCAAGGTGGCATGATGACATGAGCATGATATAATGATGATGCAACAATTATATATTTAAAGTAGCCATTATATTACTAGACCAAGTAGCATTACAATTGTTAGACAATTGGGATGCTACAATACTGTATAGGGAGCTAACTAACTCACGCTAAGCTAGTCTCAAGACTAGAACTGACGCACGACTAATGTACATGATACAAACGGTCTCTAACAGACACGACGCGACACTAGCTCCACCTTGGTGTGCGTCTTCGAGCGGTTTCGATCTCGTCCATGAAGATGATTGACGCCTCCTCGTATTGGTCGGTCATGGTCCATGGCGAACACGATTCTTGGACGTGATGGAGCACGCAAGTCTTACTGGGTTCCGGGCAGGCCGTCGAGAATCCCCTTGCGCCAAGAGCCTATGGAAGAGATTTGGTTTGGCGTGGCTGCTCGACCAGTTTCCTCCGATCAAGCAGTATAGCTCTGATCGATCAAGCTTCTATCAATCTAGAGAGCGACTTGATCGAATTAATCGGATGCCTAGGGATTTCATCTCCAGGGCTACAAGATATGGAGAGTTCGGTGATTTCAAGAGGCGGCGGCCTGCCCTGGTTCCTTCCCTGGTTATATATATAGTGGTCAGGGAAAGGAGGCTTGTGTGGCGAACGGATCCGGTCTTAATACGATCTGAACGGAGAGACGATGGACTTAACGCTTGCCACATCGGAAGGCGCAGAGACAGACGGACGAAAGCATACAGATACGGACCAAAGGAGAAACCTTAGTACTTTTATTATTAGGTATAGATATAGATAAATTTAGACATAGATTTGGAAAATAGCAAAGTATACATAGATTTTCATAGATGGGAGTTGAACCACTTGAAATCCTGAATTTTGTATCATGGCACACAATTTAAGCGAGGATCAAAACTGAATCAAGTGGAAATATAGTACTAAATATAGTACTATTGAACCACTTTTCTTTGTTTTACTCGGCACGTCCAGGTACGATCCACTCTCCGAAGCCAGATGGCCGCCTGCAGTCCAGATTGCTCGGACTGAAGACCACCGTCGTTGCTCCTCCCCTCTCTTCTCTCTGCCCAGCCAAGCTCGCCCTTATCGGATCAAATTAGATACTGTCCTAAAATAAGTAAAATAGGTTGTGTCTAGGTAAATATGAATCTAGAAAAACCCATATCACTTTTTAGAACGGAGGGAGCATTTAAAAAAAAATCAAAGTTAGATCAAGCAAATCATTAGTCTAGATTGTTCTCTCGACCAGCTGTCGTTCTCCACTTTACAGCACCGACTAATTTCACGTGAAGGGCAACCAGGAGGCACGACACAGGTCTGACCGGTCAAAATTCCCAAATCAAAATTCCAACGGTGCTGATCGCCACCAAATCGCCGTGTTTGACAGTATTTTGTCCTAATACATTGAAAGTACACTTGAGGTATATCCCAATGAGAAAATACCATGGATGCAAGGTGATACGCGTACGTGGTCATATATTGCTAGCTAATTGTACACGGATATGCTGATGATCAGAAAATTAATTAAACCCAATAACTTAATTAAGTTTTTGCATGCATAGCCGCCCTGTTTTTGCCCTGAACACGTACTCGTACGGGAGCCCTGATCGATCGGCAGCGCTACTATGCGCGTAAACGATTCAGCTAGCTAACGTATCGTGCAAGTTTTAAACTTGAGATCGATCCAATCTCAACAGAATTTTTTAGGGCGGCGGCCGCAACGTGCGGCACCAAAAGTCTACCAACCGACCTTGTGGCTGCCTATATAAACAGGACTCAAGGCCACGCAGAGGAGGGGCGAACGGACGCACCCCGGAGAACTGAAGACGCGCGAGACGGATGCAGCCCCACGCTTGAGATCGATCTCAGGCAGGACTTCGTTTTTCCTCAGGCAGGCGGCCGGAGGGGGAAGCCTTGGAGGAGACGCGCCGGGAAGGCGCCTTACCCAGCAGCGAGACGTTTAGCCTCGGTAGCGGCGGCCGGCCAACACCGCGACCGCACATGGCCGATGGCGAGCTCATGCGGAGCAGAGCCGATCGTCTAATCGGCCCGCGCTCGCAGGCTGGCCACCGCGCTTTGCGGCGGTGAACCATCCGACCAGAGGCTCACGCCGGCAGCACTGGTGGCCGGCATGATCAGGCGGAGCTACGCTGGCTAGCTCTGCCCGGCAATTGATAGCGAGAAGGACACGCCGGCAACTGCCGATCAAGGTGGCTGCCGCTTGGCCGGTGAGCTGCATCTAGCTCGTTGTCACTATGACGGCGGCGGTGACGGAGACAAGATTTACCTAGCCGGAGGCATCTTCCATGGCGAGGCTGTTAGATAATCACGTGTCCTACACCCATTGGAATTGCAGTCCGAATAGGTGTAAGTGTCCAGGTAGTATACGTATATGTGTTAGACTAGGTTTTGGAGTAGTACACCGACTCCTAGTTGATTAGGTCCTAGTAGTGCATATATATATGCACACACCTAGCCTTGTAATCTTGTACCGAACAACACCGTGGAGTTGAGCAATACAAGAGAGAAAGCAAGCCTCGACAAGAGCCTTTGGCAATCAAAGTTGTTTTGCGTGTGCGTGTGTGAGTGTACTAGTTAGATCAAAAGAATCGATCGGCTAGCAGCACATGCATCTCGGCGGAAGTTATCGGATACGTGCGTGTCGTCTCGTTGGAATTTCCTCGTCGGTGTCGTCAGAAAGTACTCGGCAACAGGGGCTGTGCTAACAATTGGTATCAGAGCCAAGGTTATCGTTCGTGATCTGCTGAAAGTACTAGGAGGTCATGGCGATGGTGAAGTTTGACGAGAGCTCGGCATCGGCACCAGTGATGAGACGTGGGGCGGGCTTTTGTATCCGCTCGATCGCAAGGACTACGGGCTATGGGCACTCAACATGGAGGTGGCCATGGAGGCTCAGGAGGTTTGGGAGGCCGTCGATCCAGGAGGCAACGAAAGTACGTCAAGGAGGCGCTGGCACGGAAGGATCGCCAAGCGTTAACGGCGCTCTATTCCGTCGTGCCGAAGGACGTGATGCAGCACCTCGTCGGAAAGAAATCGGCGAAGGATGCATGGGAGACGATCAAGATCTTGCACCAAGGTCATGCCCGCGTGAAGGAAGCGCATCTTCAAACTTTGACAAAAAGCTATGAAGATCTGAAGATGGAGGAGAGCGAGACGGTTGATCAGTTTGCCGCCCGTTTCGTTACCCTTGTCAACGCAATCAGGGGATATGGCGAGAAATTGGATGAGATCAAGAACGTCAGAAGGTTCCTGCGTGCGGCGCCGGCGCGCTACATGCAGATCGTTACATCGATCGAACAATGTCTCGACCTGAATACATTGACGGTTGAGGATCTCGTCGGAAGATTCAAGGCACACGATGAGAGAATCCGGATCAGCTTCGGTGATCCAGAACAGGTTGAGCACCTGATGCTCACAAAGCAGCAGTGGATGACTCTTTCAAAAGAAAAGCAAGGAGGCTCCACGAGCGGCAAGGAGAAGCAACGCCCAGCGAAAAAGTACATTGTGGGGCAGGAGGATGAAGATGACGCCCCGCCGCGGAGGAAGTTTGACATAAAGAAAGTAAGGTGTCATAACTGCGGCGAGCTCGGTCACTTCAAGGCTGATTGCCGGAAAGCACCAAAGGAAAAGGAGAGGGCTCTCATCGCCCAGGAAGGAGATGATGGACCGATGATGCTGATGCTCGAAGTAACTGAGTTGAAGGATGAGGAGGATCCTCCATCACCGGCTGCGGAGATTGTGGCACAAGTGGATCACGATCTACCGTGTGTGCATCATGAGGAACAAAGTGCCCCGTTCCCATGTGAAGCCACGTTTGAGGCAAGTGAAGCCTCGGAACTTGTTCATGGCGATCTATGCGTTGGAATTTCACCTGCAACTCCGTCCGGCAATAAGTTCTTCATGCTTGTGGTGGATGATCATAGTAAATACATGTGGATTGTATTGCTGAAAAGTAAGGGTCAAGCTCAACAAGCATTTGAGAAGATCAAGGAAGCCGAAGAGTTCAAGGTGGAGGCAAAGATAAGAGCCCTACGCATTGATGAGGGGGTGAGCTGCATCAAACTGTGTTGACCATGGCACGGAGCATGATGAAGAGTAAAGGCTTGCCAGGAAATTCTGGGGTGAGGCAGTCAATACGGCTGTGTATTTGCTGAACATGGAATCTACTGAGAGTGGAGTTGGTATAACACCGTACGAAGCATGGTACGGATGGAAGCCCTCGGTTGATCATCTTCGTACTTTTGGATGTGTGGCGCATGTAAAGGCGGAATTGGCGGAGCAACGTATTCCGATGATCATGACAGGCTATGAAGGCTCAAAGACATACCGCTTGTGCAATCCTTATACCAATAAGGTGGTTTTCAAGGGAGACGTAATCTTTGAGGAAGGCAAGTCATGGAATTGGGGCTACAACGAACCGGAATATTCAACTTTTCACGTCACGTGGGATCTTGAGTATGAAGAAAATATGGATCAATCGAGCTTATCCTTGTCAGCAAGTTCGGGCCCAGAAGACATTGAAGGCCTAGGGGCAGCTCCAAGCGTGGACACCAGGCCAGAAGCACTAGGGATTCTCCCAGAAGACAAAGAGTTTGAAGAAAAGGCTAGTCTGTGGCCAGAAGATACGGAACTGGAAGGGTGTACAGATGCATGTGCAGCGATACCTGCACTTGTTTGCCCAAAAATTAGAGGAGGAGGGGGAGCTGAAGTGAGCCCAGCAAACAGGCCAGCAAGGCCAGAAGGCGATGGTCCAAGAGTGTGGACTGGTGGCCAGATAGATGGAGGAGACCCAACAATAGGGGGTGCAGATCCATCAAAAGGCTTTTCACGTGGTATAGAGAAGCTAGAAGAAAACAAATTTGAGTTACCTCCTACTTATTTGTTCTATTGCATCCAAGAGCACCGGCAAGTAGTAGATCAAATATGCGAGGAACCGATGAGAAAGTACTTCATTGAACCAAGTATAATGTAAAGGCGCGGACAAAAAGGACAGTCGGCGTAAAGGCATGGAGAAGGGCGCGGACAAAAAGGGTTGTCGGCGTGAAGCCATGGAGAAGTCGACAAAAGCAAAGTCGGTGACATGGGTACTGAGTAAGGGTGCGCGAAAGCAATGCCGTGGATGACGCCCGCGAGGAGCAGCTGGCGCATTTGGGACCCAGGTCGATGTAAAGAAGCACATCGTGATTAGGGGGTGATTGTTAGATAATCACGTGTCCTACACCTATTGGAATTGCAGTCCGAATAGGTGTAAGTGTCCAGGTAGTATACGTATATGTGTTAGACTAGGTTTTGGAGTAGTACACCGACTCCTAGTTGATTAGGTCCTAGTAGTGCATATATATATGCACACACCTAGCCTTGTAATCTTGTACCGAACAACACCGTGGAGTTGAGCAATACAAGAGAGAAAGCAAGCCTCGACAAGAGCCTTTGGCAATCAAAGTTGTTTTGCGTGTGCGTGCGTGAGTGTACTAGTTAGATCAAAAGAATCGATCGGCTAGCAGCACGTGCATCTCGGCGGAAGTTATCGGATACGTGCGTGTCGTCTCGTTGGAATTTCCTCGTCGGTGTCGTCAGAAAGTACTCGGCAACAGGGGCTGTGCTAACAGAGGCATACATGTTCCAGAGCAAACACGTTTTCTACGAACGGTTCGGATCGGTTTTTCATGTTTTATAGGTCTCATATGAACAGAATGGGAACGGACGAGAGGAGACGATTCTGGAGCCGCACGGTCGGCTGGCCAGCGCCATGACTGCGGGCTCAGGCGGACCCTGCTAGAGGAGCCGGATAAACAGCCGGATAAACGGGAGGCGCCCCAGCAGGAGGCGCACACGAGCCGTGTGTCGGATGGCTGGCATGGCTTAGGTGGAGCAGCGTCGCCGCTGGCAAACACGACCTGGAGAAGGCGCTCCGGCCTGCTCGTCGTGCACTCTGGTCATCTGGTGTACCAGGGCGAGAAGGTTCACGCTAAGGTTGGCGCCGGCAAGTCCCCTCCTAGCGGAGGCAGAGAGACGCTCGAGGCGGCGGCCGCTCTGCCCCTCAGGGCTGCCCGGCTGGAGCGGCGTCTAACTCGCTGTCGGATTGACGGCGGAGGCGACGAAGACCGGGGCTCCACGAGCAAGGAGGCGCCCGAAGATTTTCCTTAGCAGCTTTGTGCATGGTGGCACATGCACGATCAAAGCTAGCACTTCCCCTTTTTCCTCTATGTGACATGCAAATCATTTTTCTCTATCTCTATCTTTCATGTGTCAGATCTTTTATGTAAGGAAGAGGAGGGAGGCCCAGTCCGGTGCCTCACACATGCGGGGCGCCCGGTACGATCGCAAGGGTGGCCGGTGCCGCGTCTGCGGTCTTAGGCGGAGCTGTGCCGGCCGGTAACGGAGCATACATCCACGAGGAGGTGGACGCAGACCCACCCGAAAGAGGTTGAGAGTTGAGACGCGCCTCTAGCTTGAGCGCGCATCGGCAGTGCGCCGTTTGACCGGCATGCCTGCCGGCTCGGGTGGAGCTATGCCAGCCGACATCATGTCGCGCCAGCTATCTGCTCTCTGCCGTCCAGTCAAGCCGATCGTGAGCCTTCCTAGTAGGAGGCGCCCGACAACATTTACCATGAGACAGACACATCCGGATGAGAGAAGACCAGAGAGCCTCACACGGCGCCACAGGCCGGCGTTGCTCTGCCGGCCTGCATCGCTGATCTTGGGGGAGAAGAAGGTCGTGGCCTCCGCAGCCGCCGTCGCGGCCCTAGCTATGCATACCAGCTCGTAGCGTAGGCGTCGTCCAGCAACGATGCCCGGGCCATTTGCCTATCACCATGCCCACCATGGGTCAGCGGCAAGCCCGATGTCAAGGCACGGACGTCTTGCCGTCGCGGCTTATGATGGCGACTCTAACCCGAAGCGGTGTGAGCCCACTAACTATGTCGACCTAGAAGCTGCGCTAAGTCTCGTTGGCGGTGGTGATGATGGAAACTACAACCATGAGCAAAACACACGCGCATGAACGCACAATTAAACATTACTTCTACTTCTGTCTAATCTGTTCAACCAGGTACCATGAGGGAGATGGATGCGGACGAGAGAAGCCACGTGCCTCACGGTGTCGCAGGCAGGCAGGCTCAAACGATGGACCTGTCCGGTACTAAAGATGGGTAACATCTACATTAACATCGCCAACATTGTGGAGTTACGAGGCCAACGCCTACATGGAGTCCCGTTGAGGCGGGACGCTCTCTACTCCGGCACCTACACGGAGTCCCCTCGGGGCATGACGCCTTCAACTCCGACACCTGGATGGAGTCCCCTTGAGGCAGGACGGTGTCTATCTGACACCCACACGGAGTCCCCCCCGGGGCGGCACGCCTTCTACTCCGACATCTATGCGAGGTCCCCTCAAGGTGGGACGCCTTCTACTCTGGCGCCTACACCAAGTCCCCTCGAGGTGGGACACCCTCTACTCCGACATCCACACTGAGTCCCCTCTAGGCGGAGCTCCGTCCAATCTGACGCCTACATGGAGTCCTCTCAAGGTGGGACGCTACCAACACCTACACGACGTTCCCTAGGGGAGATACTCCATCCATACCACCGCCTATGCGGAGGCATGGTATCGAATCATGACAAGGTGGTGATCACCTTTAATGTCTACATCGGCCAACCTCTGCAGGGTCATCATCTACATGCAATGTCACCGCTAACACGATGGCATCACCGAGTCTACTCCGACATCTACATCAACACTCATCCTCGACATCTTGCATGCGCCGACGAGGCGTAGTCATACTCCACCGACATGTCCTTTTCCGATGAAGCAAACATGTACTTGCTTTTGCCGACGAGGCAAAGGCAAGTCACCCCGTCCGACACCGACAAGGCGAACACCACCAGGCCTAGCACCGACGAGGCGAAGGCCGCCCACATCTTCATCATCGGACACCGACAAGCCAGAGGGATATGGCTATGTATCGCCTAGGCGAGGGGCTTACCGCTCCGCCCTTCCACATCGCCACCACACCACCACCATCTGTTCAGAGAAGATGAGACTTGAAGACGACAACCATTGCAGCAGCTTAATCGGAGGTTATCTGTGGCTTGAGTCACAGGCGTAATTAAGCGGGAGCTTTCCGAGGCCTCGTGAACCAGAGCTCCACAATCGCCTTGTCATGTTGTCCGTGCCAGCAGGCCACAGAGCGCATCATATGGGATCTTGTAATTTTGTTTCTCATGACGAGATTAATAAAATGCTTGCTTCCTATATTTTTTATTTGTGCATTTAGGTACACTGGCATGCCCGCGTAGTCGTTACTTTTCATGTCAAACAAATTGGCACGCCCGGTGGAACCTGATTCTCCTTCCATCTTTGCTGCGCAAAAATGGTCGTTGTTCTCGTCTTCAGTGTCTTCTCCAATACACAAGAAGGTGGTATGGGGGCATCTCCTGAATCAAGGGGGTTCTACCCATGCCCCAAATCGAGCTTCATCAACCTTAATAGAAGCTCATTATTCTCGGTGCATCCTCTCAACATGGGCATGGACGAAGGCAAGGTTTTTCGACCTCTACCCTGGGTCTTCCACGATCATGTGTCCCAAGACGCTGGGGCATACACTACAACCTCGTCAGCCAAGGCATGGTCGACAGCGGGCGGGTGTGCGCCCACGCACAGTCCCTGTCCGCCTCATCTCTTCTTTGTCTCAAGCGTCGTCGTTGAGTGGCGGGGTGGGCAAACTCGGCCAAAACGAGGGCATCATCTACCAGAGCTTGCCTACGCGAGGCTCTGAACCAAGCCTAGCTGCACCGTTGACGGAAGCATCGTCGACGGGTCGCGGCTCGCAGGAGGCTGTAACACGGGCTAGCTCTTTCTGTGGAGTCGACGCGGTGTCATATACGCGCACATCAGGCGATGATGCCCTGCTATCCGTCAGGTCAGCCCTACACCACGCCGCCGGGAGCGCGTCTGATCCGTGTCGCCGGGATGCACCGCGGACAAAGGTGTCATCGACGGGTTGGTGCTCACCGACTCGAGCCCATGACCACCCTTGTCTATTCTAGACACCTCCGCAGCCGCATCGCTGGCTCGCCGAGTTGCCGGTGGATACTTCACTCATGGCTCGACACTTGCCGATGCGAGGCATGCGTCCCAACCAAGCTACACAGTCGACGGAGGCGTCGTCGATGGATTTCAGGTCACTAGCAGTGCACTAAGGCTGCCTATACGCCCCCCTCACCCTCGTTGACTTCGTATATCGGTATCATGGACGAAGGCACCGCCCATGAGGTGCACCGTCCATGAGGTGCATCTCGCTATCGTCCGCACTATGGCCGCCGATACAGCCGCCGCCCTCGACCACCTCGTCGACGTCACTTAGCTTCTCCGTGGACGGAGGCACGTCGACGGATGGAAGCTCACCAACGTCCATACCGACGCTTCTCGTGGACGTGGTATCCACGTTTTACGGCTTGCAATTGAACCGTTATGGAGGATTGGAGGCCAGCATGGCGGCCGTGTTATGCATATTCGGTTGGTTGCCATCCCGTCTGGTGGCCGGCGGCACCGAGCCCACTCCATCTCCAAGTTCTTCGGCTAGGCACGCACGCGCGCGCAGTGCCTCCACGAGATAGCTCATAAGCTGGCCGGTTGGCTGTGAAAATCCATCGTGCATGGCTATGGACGTGGGTTATCTAGCAATCCTAGCGACTCATCTGGAGCCTGGCACGTACGTATGTCTCTACGAGATGGGTGGCGGTATGCATGCATGGTACGTACATCTTCATCATCATCGGCTAACAATCGGCACATCGCTGCGTCAGCGGTACCGTCCGAGGCGACACCAAGGTGGTTCCGTTGACCTATGTTTGTATAGGTCGGCCATCTAACATGTACGTGCATATTCTTGCACTACGTGCCACACGCTCACCGTTGAGTGTGCCCGCCATCTCTTCCACATGGAGGCCGTCGCAGCCTGCCGCCGACGGGTGGCGTACTTGAGGATCACCGGACACTCACGTGCTATTGTTGCGTAATGGTTCTTCTCTCTATCAATCTCCATCGACCACATCTACTTCCGCGGGACATACCCCGCGCAGAGGATGGCCGAGCCCGTCCATGACAGAGGCACCGTCTTTCAGGTCTCGCCTACATGAGGCTTTGAGCCAACATAGATGCACCATTGACGCACTGTTCATAGGTAAGAGCTCTCCAAGACGAGCCCACGATCACCCTCGTCTATTCTAGATGCCACAGTGTTGGGGATATGCTATATGGGTATCCTCATAGCATGTCACCAATCCGCCTAACCCGGGTGGTCCATAGTTGGTAGCAAGGCTTATGGCCTGCTGGACGACCTAGTTAGACGGATCCTGAAGGGAGGCCCATGCCGAATAAAGGAAGGCTATGCAGGAGTCACCGACATACTCGGAGCTTTGGAGTACAAGACACGAAAAACTAGTTCGTGTAGGTGTAGGACTCTTTACCTTGTCCGGCAAGGACCTTTCCCTGTAAACCCTAGGTCTTGGCGCCTTTATGTAGCATCCCAATTGTCTAACAATTGTAATGCTACTTGGTCTAGTAATATAATGGCTACTTCAAACATATAATTGTTGCATCATAATTATATCATGCTCATGTCATCATGCCATCTTGCATTTGAGCATCATATAAAACCCCTTTTTGTTTGGTTCTTATCTCATATGCATTGTTAATTGTATTTGCCTCTTGATATTGTATTTGGGTCTTGATATATTGTTTAATGCCCAAGTTGAGTTGGGGGCATATCTCTTATTAACTCCACCACCTTTCTTTCACCACCTTATAATTCCACCATCCAACCAAATATGAGCTTTGCACTTTATTTGGGTTTTACCTCTAGCTCATGTGGGTTGGGATGGATCCAATTCTACTTCCCACATGCTCTCATCTTAGCATCATGTTGTTTTCCACATCATTGATATATGAGAGCCACATGGCCACCTTTGCATGCCTTGTGAGTGGAACCCTTTTTCCTAGCTTCCATATGGATTATCATGGATTTATGCTCATGTTGGGGTATTATTGGGACTACTAAACATCTAGTGGAATAAACACACTAGCAAGTACCAATTATAATCAAATATGATCATCTCCATCTATTCCACTTGGGACTTTCCTATAAATTCTTGCTTGGCTTTATTCCACTTGTGGTAATGTTTGATTAATGCCATGTGATATTATTGTCTCACAAAAATAAACATGGCATTAAATATTTATGCATGGGCCATGCAAGTACCACCCATTCTAGTTTTTGGTTTTTATTTGAATTCTTGAGTGGTTCATCTCTCATCTCTCTCTCTTTTCTTCACCCCCTCTCCTTTTCTCCACCATCCATGCATGATCATGTGGTTCCTATCTAAACCCTAACCATCTTCCCCTCACCTTCCTCTCTCAACCTTTCCACCTTTTTGTCTTTCCTTGTCTTGGGTCTTTTTCTTCATCTCCTTGGTTATGCTTTGCATGATCAAGTGTGATCATCACCATACCCCCTCTTATTCCATATCTAACCCTAACCCTCACATCCCCCTCTCACCTAAACCCTAAGTCTACCTCCCTCTCTCTCGGCCTCTCTCTCTCTCACCTAGCTCGGCCCCACCTGGCCACCCTCTCTCCCTGGCCCCACCTAGCTACCCCCTCCACCACACAAAACCCTCACCCGAGCCATGCCACCTCTCTCCAACCCTAGTACCAACCTAGCCGAGCCTCCCCTCTCCTCTTTTCTCCTCTCTCTCTGCCTGGTGTGCCCCACCCCGAGCCTGGCCTGCCCTACCCCACCTGGAAGCCCCAGCTGCCCCTGCCCTGGTTCCTGCCGACCCTAGCACGTGAGGAGGGGAAAGAGAAAGGTGGCACCGAGGCCACCTTTTCCATCTACCTGCTCCCCACGGCATCTCCCTATCCCTCTCTGCCTTATCTCCTCTCCACGACTTCCCTCTGCCTCCCCCAGATCCACCCCAGGTCCCTGCCGCTCCTTCCCTCTCCTCCACCGCCTCCGTCTACCCATCGCCGGCAGAACCGTCGGCCTCCACCGCCCTTCATCTACCAGACGGTGGCGTGACGCTCTGGGTGCCGCGGAAGACCAAGGGCCCTCCAGCATCACCTCAGCAGCGCCGTAGCAGAGGAGGAGCACCGGAGCCGAAGGACACCGACGCGTCCCACCGGAACCCTAGCTACGCCGGCCTCTGCCTCGACGACGATCACCAGCTCCTCTGCCCATCCAACTCCACCAACATCTCCTCGGTGAGCCCCCAAACCCCCTGGACATGCTCTGCCTCGCTGTCGCCGGCCGGATCCGTAGTTCGTTTCGCCGAGCGCCCTCGGTGCACCGACGAGCGCGCGCGTCTGCTCGCTTCCACGTCGCGCAGAAACCCTAGCTAGGCCGCGCCTGACCCCCTAACACCGACCGCTCCCTAGCCCAACGGTAGCAGCCGCGCATGAGCCCAGTGTCCAGATCGATCCCGCCCGCTGCATCGACACGCTTCAACGCAGAAGAAGAGGAACAAGACGGTACCGTGGTCGTTTTGCAGTTTAGCCCTTCCTTTTGTTTTCGCTTAACCCGCGGTACCTCGTGGCCCACCAGTCAGCCGCCGTGGTCTTCTCCCAGAAAACCCCCTGGCTTTTTGTAAACCTTAACCCGCGCTCCAGCCCGGCCCCACCCGTCAGTTCCTGCCCCTCTCTACATCACGTGGACCTGCCGAGTACTGCGGCCCCACTCACTCTCTGAGGTCGACTATCTCGGTGATGTAAACTTTTGGCAGGCCGGACGATTAACAAAAAGATGGCCCCACCGATCAGTGATCGTAATAGCTTGGGGCAAGTAACAAAAGTATTTCTGTGATCTGTTTTAATTCAAATCTTTTTCAAATTATTTCAAATTCAAATTTCAAATCTGTTTTTAATAACTTTTAAAATACAAATCCAAATAATACAAGTAATATATGTTTTCAAATCAGAAAAATGTGAGGAATTCAAATATGTCCTTCAAAATATATTTTGGACACTTAAAATTTCAAGTTGATTTAAATTACAATAAAATGCCCTTTTACCTTAATTAATTAATAACTTTTGTTTTATAACTCCAAATTTGACAAATGATATGTCTAAAATGATTAGCTCGTCGAGACCTTTCTGTTTATGCATTCCATGTTTTGATTTGAAGCATGCATCATATAAATATAAAGTATACAGCAACTAATATGAGGTTAAAATGGGGCCAAAACTCAATAAAATGATTTATTATTGTTTTCCACACCTCACCCATGCCATGCTACTTTATTGCCATGCAAATTGTGCATCATTCATCATGGCATGATTGTTTGCTTGTCGCATCTAATTCATATGCTTGCGCACTTTATTTATGTTGGGCCTTGTTTGTTTGGTTCTTCTTCGAATATACGCTGAGCAGGGGATATATCAAGAGAACCAGGAGCACTACCTAGATCCTTCTCTCGCTTCAACTGAGCTGCCAGGCAAGCACTACCACATGCTTGCATACATATAGTACCTATTGCCTCTATCTTATTCTTGCATCATTGAGTCGCGATTGCATTAAATTGAATCCTAAGTATTGCATAGCCTTTACTTTTAAACCCCACCGAAGCTTGTTCCTCCATCCCATGAGCCATTACTACAGGAGTTGTTTGAGCCATGCGAGTCGTAGAACAGCATGTGTAGGGTATGTGAGTGTCTGATGGATAACGAGGTACCTAAACAACTTAACCTGAGTAGTAATGGGATAACTAATGAAAGTGGCATCGGTGAGCCACATTCGCTATTTGGTTTTTCAGGCTCACTTGTGTCCCGTAGGACCCCGAGTACTTGATTCCTGTTCCTTGAATATTCGCGCTATCCACATCCGGGAGGCTTATGAACCCCCTGAGCCAGAACTTGATTCATTCTTATTTCTTGGGGCCACAAACTAGTTTGAGGTTTTATTTACTATCCTGTACTTATGCCATGCTTTACTGCTTTATTTAAATTGTGCGAGGTAATCGCACATCATCGCTTAGGTAAGCGGAGTGTTTTCGTGGTATCGACAAGCCAGTCACATTTTCGGTTCCTACCGTTTACAGCCATTGACGAAACCTTGAGTCCGTCTCAAGTCGGCCAACTTCGCTGGGGTAGCTTAATGGGGTGGCCTCAAATATTTCTGAATCCTGATCGCTTTGTCGTGGCCTCGTTGGGTTTTGATTTGGTTTTTCCGAGGTTGATCGAGTGTGTGTTGCTATTTGTGCACCCTATAGGTAAAACTTTTCAAAGCCGTGTCATGTTATGGACGACTTGGAGCACAGTTTCTCGATCATAGACAAGCATAACTAAAGTACCACTTTTAATTTGACTAGACTAGGTACCTGACTAGTAAATAGTACAACACTCATGGAATGGATAATAAAACTGCCAACGGATGGGGGGGGGTTGTTCGTCCACTTCCTCGTCGGTAAGCGAGGAGGAGGATGGATCTGTGGACATTACCATTATAACTGCTGTTATTAATTCATGGACATTGGTCTATCTCTGGTTAGGCGGATGGTTAGCGAGTATCTATAGAATTGTTAGGGTTTATCTTTTGCTGCAATTGCGTCACCCCAGGTTGTGTCCCTTTAGAGGCATAAAGACTTCTGAGTACCCTAGGGTCTCACACGATAAATTGTTTGATTCAGGATGAACAGGTAGACCCAAGATGGATATCTGGGCGGAGGAGACGATGTGGGCAACGATCATTCGGTGTAGAGATTCCGAGAACGGGGATCCGTGAGATCTGTGGGCGGGATGTGCTTATTTATGGGGCATCTTATGCCGATTTGCTTCTTATCCGTACTCGGATTTTGTCTTCCGCTTCCGCCTGATACTCTGATGCTTGATGTATGAGGAGATATCCTAAACTATTATATCTATCTAGGATATTTGGATCTGCCGTATGTATGCTATATTCCTTTCTTTTAGATGGAATGGCTCGATGTACTATTGTATGGTGGCTTGCATACATACTCATTTGTGTATGTAGTTGATCCTTCTTTGCCATTACGCCGCCCGTTCTTGTCCCGATGATTGGAAATGGTTAGGACGGCCGAAAGGTCTACCTGTGAGTGGCATTTGGGCCCCACCGTACTATTTTAACCATTTCCGCTCATCCAGGCTTGTAACTAGGAGCGTAATTCACCGAGGTAGTTACAATTGGTATCAGAGCCATCCCGCCCTTCAGGGTCTCAGCCAAATGGTCGTTGTCTGTCTAGCAAATATTTTGGTAGTTATGTATACTAGGGAAAAACAAAACGTGAGAGTAGGACTGCTTCCATTTTTCTTCTTACCCACCCACCACCCTTTTCTGGTAAGGAAGTGTAACGTTTTCTATCCTCTTCTTAAAATTCAAACTAGGATTCACGTGTTCTGGGTTTCCATAGTACCATAGGTTGTGTATCTGTGTGTGTGTGTCTGTGTAATTCTTTGTCTATCTGTTGCATCCAAGTTGTTATCACCATCTGCCTTTGGTTACCAACTGTTGGTACATTCCATACCGACAGGCTTTTGCAAACCGACGCGATCTATCTGATTCGTTGTATACCGCTGCGATCTGTCTTACTCTTTGTTATCCGACGTCATCTTGTTTGGGGTGTTCGTTTCCGTAGTTACTAATCTTTAGGTTCATCTTGCGAAGAAGGTGTTGGGATATGTGTTTTACTTATTCATGTGCGGAGTAATGATTTGAGTGCGGGATGGAGTCGCGACCATACCACTACTCTTATCATTCGCTCTTGTATATTGAATTGGTAGAGTCACTAATCTTGATTCGTTAAGTGATTTTGCGCATCTATTGGTATTTTAATGCCAAAATTTGTGGAAAATTTTTCTTTGATATATCTGTGTACCACACTCCTTTTCAGTCGTGTGTGATATGCTTAATACCTTCTAGGTGCTTTGAACTTCGTTGATATTTTAATATCATCTTAGTAAATTGTATCCTTTAATCTTGATTAATTCCATCTTGGTACTATTTTGGATTATTATTATTCTCCATCATAGTACTGACTTGTGTTTTATATCAATCAGGATGGCACCACCACGCCGCTCGAGGAGGACATCCAACCTGAACTGGGGCAGCGTTGTCAAGCATCGCCAATGCCTTGGCAGCAATGCAAAGAACCAACAGCTTTTGAAGAAAGTGTCGGAGGAATGAGTTTGTTCCTACCTCCACCTCCCAAGCGAGGAGACATCAAGAGCTTCAAGTTCAACCCACGCCAATTTGATGTTTCGATCAACCACTTGATGCTGATGATTGGTTGCGTGAGATGTCAAGGTCATTGATGGCTGATGTTCTGAGCAAGAATGGGTAAAGTGTGCTACTCACCTTCTAAAGGGAGATGCAGCTCTCGGTGGGAGAATTACTCAAGGCAAACCGCACTGGTTTCAGCCTACTTGGGGACAGTTCATGGAGCTTTCAAAGAGCAAGATTCTGTCGAAATTGTCATGGAGAGGATGAAGGAAGTGTTTCTCAACCTCAAGCAGGGCAATGATAATGTCAATACCTACATCAGGAACTTCATGACCCTTTCTCGTTATGGTGGCGATGAGATCTCTGATGACAAGAAGAAGCAAAAGAGGTTCATGCAAGGGCTCAATGCATCGATTAAGTATGCAATCACACATGCAAGGCCGGCGTCTTTTCTGGAACTTTAGCATACAGCTCTGCAGGAAGAAGCAAGTAGGCAAGTGTTTGAGGAGTCAAAGAAACACAGTCGTGATGCAGCAAGCTCTTCAGCTATGTCAACTCCTTCTAAGCGTCGTGTGGGTTCCTAACACCCCACCGCTCCCGGCTCCACCAAGACCTTCAAGCTACGCGGCAAGGCCACCAAACTTCCTCACTGCTGCTCCCAGGGGCTACAACCACCACTACCCTGGAGCGCCTGGCGGAGTCCCTGGCTACGTTGCTCCACATCCACCTGGTGCTTGTTACACGTGTGGAAACTCTGGGCATCAAAGCTGGAGCTGTCCGTTGAAGAACAAGGCTCTTCCTCCACCACCTCCAAGATCTGCGGCAAGCTCTCCTTTGGTTCGTGCACCACCACCTCGGGCTCTCAACATCAACACCAAGCCGGGTCTCATCGCTGCTCGTGCTAAGCTGTCAACGCCAGCTCAAGCTGAGCATGCACCTGGAGTTGTGATGGGTATGCTTCCCGTTAACTCAGTCCCTGCACGAGTTTTGTTTGATTCTGGTGCATCGCATTCTTTTGTGTCTCACAAGTTTGCAAATGAGAATGAGTTAGCTATGGATCCCCTCCTTAAGCGGTTAATGGTCCTCTCTCCTGGAGCAACAATGGCAGCTTCTAAAATCAGCCATGGCAATCAAATTGAGATTGGTGGCTCTTCGTTCTCAGCGTCCTTAATTGTTCTGGGAAATTCTGACATTGATGTCATCTTGGGCATGGATTGGTTGACAGCAAATGCAGCTGTGATTGATTGTGCTGAACGCTCGGTTTCTCTGAAGATTCCTGAAGGCCATATAGTCTATTCTCCAAGTCTGACTCCTGCTATCCAGCTTTTCTCTTTGGTGGCTCTGAATGATGATGCTATGGAAGCTATTCAGAGTGTTCCGGTGGTCTGAGTTCCTGGATGTCTTTCCCGAAGAGTTGCTGGTATGCCTCCGGATCGTGAGGTTGAGTTTGTAATTGAGCTTGAACTCGAACGGCTCCTATCTCCAAGCGGCCTTATAAAATGGGTCTGCTGAGTTGGCTGAACTCAAACGTCAGCTTGATGAACAAGAGAAGTTGGGTTTCATTCAGCACAGTACTTCTTCTTGGGGTAGCCCAACCCTCTTTGTGAAGAAGCGAGACCAGACTGATAGACTTTGTGTTGACTATCAGGCTCTCAATGCTAAAACCATCAAGAATAAATATCCCCTTCCGCAGATTAATGATCTCTTCGATCAGCTAGCTGGAGCTGTGGTATTCTCTAAGCTTGACTTGAGAAGTGGTTATCACCAAATCAAGATTCGCAAGGAAGATGTTCCTAAAACAGCTTTCACCACCCGCTATGGCCTGTATGAGTACACGGTCATGTCTTTCGGTCTCACCAACGCACCTGCCACCTTCTCGAGGCTCATGAACTCGGTTTTCATGGAGTATCTTGACAAGTTCGTTGTGGTCTACCTGGATGACATCCTAGTCTATTCTAAGTCACGAGAAGAGCATGAAGAACACCTTCGGTGTGTCCTAAACAAGCTTCGTGAGAACCGCTTGTATGCAAAGTTCTCCAAATGTGAGTTTTGGCTGCCTCAAGTCACCTATCTTGGTCACGTTATCTCTGCCAAGGCATTGCAGTCAACCCGGAAACTATAAGGACAATTGTTGAATGGCTTCCTCCTGTTAATGTCAAAGAAGTGCGGAGTTTCTTTGGTTTGGCTAGTTATTGCCGTCACTTCGTTCAGAACTTTTCGAAGATAGCGAAGCCTCTTACCGATCTCCTCAAGAAAGGCAAGAAATACCTTTGGAGTCCTGCATGTCAAGCAAGCTTTGAGACACTCAAAGAGAAGCTCACTTCCACACCAGTCTTGGTTCCTCCGGATACATCCAAGCCTTTTCAGATCTTCTGTGATGCCTCTTTGCATGGATTGGGTGTGGTCCTTATGCAAGAAAAACAAGTTGTTGCTTATGCCTCTCGTCAGTTGAAGACGCATGAGATCAACTATCCTACACATGACCTCGAGCTCGCAGCAGTTGTCTTTGCTTTGAAAGTATGGAGGCACTACTTGCTTGGCAATAGTTGTGAAATTTTTTCTGATCACAAGAGTTTGAAGTATATCTTCACACAGCCTGATCTCAACCTTCGGCAGAGGAGATGGATTGAGGCAATCAATGATTTTGATTTGACCATCAACTACACTCCGGGCAAAGCTAATGTCATGGCCGATGCTCTCAGCCGCAAAGCTTATGTCAACAACCTCATGATGGAAGAACAACAGCCTCTCTTGTGCGTGGAATTCCGTCAGCTCAACCTTGAAATTGTGGAACAAGGGTATCTTCTGAACCTTCTAGCAACTCCTCTCTTGGAAGAAAAGGTTCGCTCCTTTCAGCTTGGTGATCCGTACACAAGAAAGGTCATCTCCAACATCCAGCTTCCGAAGTATGAGTCCTTCCACGTCGATGATCAAGGCACGCTTTTCTTTGAACACCGGATGTTTGTTCCGAACTACCCGGGTTTGAGAGAGCAAGTTCTCAAGGAGGCGCATGATTCTGTTCTTTCTATCCACCGGCAAAGACAAAGATGTACATGGACTTGAAAACACAATATTGGTGGCCGGGTTTGAAACGATATTGTGCCAAGTATGTCTCGGAGTGTGATGTCTGCCGCAGAGTTAAAGCTATCAATCAGAAACCTTCCGGTCTTCTACAGCCATTGAAACCCCCGGAATGGAAATGGGAGAAAGTAGAGATGGACTTCATCATGGGTTTTCCAAGGTCGCAGAAGGGCAACAATGCAATCTTTGTTGTCATTGACAGGTTTCTAAAGTGGCTCACTTCTTCCCCATCAAGGAAACAATTTCTGCAATTCAGTTGGCTGAGCTCTATATCAACAGAATTGTCTCTCTATATGGGGTTCCGCTTGAGATCAGTTCAGACCGTGGAAGCATCTTCACTTCCAAGTTCTGGGAAAGTTTCCAAAATGCTTTGGGAACAAAGTTGAACTTCAGCATAGCTTACCACCCTCAGTCGCAAGGACAAGTTGAAAGGATCAATCAGATTTTGGAGGATATGCTCCGTGCTTGCGTCATCTCGTTCGGCATGAAGTGGGAAGAATGTCTCCCTTATGCCGAGTTCTCTTACAACAACAGCTTCCAGAAAAGTCTAAAGATGGCACCATTTGAGGCTCTCTATGGTCGCAAGTGCAGAACTCCGATTGGTTGGTCAGGTGCAGGAGAAAGAATTTTGTTTGGCCCTGACATTGTGACTCAAGCGGAGGAGAAGGTCCACATCATTCTTGACAATCTGAGGATTGCTCAAAGTCGCCAGAAGAGCAATTATGACAGGAAGCACACGGACATGGAGTATATCCCTGGTGATCTCGTTTACCTTCGTGTCACTCCCATGAGAGGCACACACCGCTTTGGTATCAAAGGAAAGCTGGCTCCTAGATACATCGGTCCTTTCAAAATTCATGGAAGAAGAGGAGAAGTTGCTTATGCTCTTGAGCTCCCGGAAAAACTCAAAGTCCATGATGTTTTCCACATCTCTCAGCTCAAGAAGTGCTTCAAGGATCCCGGCAGGACCGTGGACCATGAGCTTATCAATCTCCAAGAAGACCTGTCTTATCAAGAACACCCCACAAAAATCCTTGAAGTCGCAGATAGAAGGACTCGCAACAAGTCCATCAAGTTCTGCAAGGTGCAGTGGTCGCACCATTCCGTTGATGAAGCCACTTGGGAACGTGAAGATGAGCTCCGTGCCAAGTATCCTACCCTCTTTGTGGCTTCTTCTTCTTCCTAGAATCTCGGGGCGAGATTCCTGTTTAGTGGGGGAGAGTTGTAGCATCCCAATTGTCTAACAATTGTAATGCTACTTGGTCTAGTAATATAATGGCTACTTCAAACATATAATTGTTGCATCATAATTATATCATGCTCATGTCATCATGCCACCTTGCATTTGAGCATCATATAAAACCCCTTTTTGTTTGGTTCTTATCTCATATGCATTGTTAATTGTATTTGCCTCTTGATATTGTATTTGGGTCTTGATATATTGTTTAATGCCCAAGTTGAGTTGGGGGCATATATCTTATTAACTCCATCACCTTTCTTTCACCACCTTATAATTCCACCATCCAACCAAATATGAGCTTTGCACTTTATTTGGGTTTTACCTCTAGCTCATGTGGGTTGGGATGGATCCAATTCTACTTCCCACATGCTCTCATCTTAGCATCATGTTGTTTTCCACATCATTGATATATGAGAGCCACATGGCCACCTTTGCATGCCTTATGAGTGGAACCCTTTTTCCTAGCTTCCATATGGATTATCATGGATTTATGCTCATGTTGGGGTATTATTGGGACTACTAAACATCTAGTGGAATAAACACACTAGCAAGTACCAATTATAATCAAATATGATCATCTCCATCTATTCCACTTGGGACTTTCCTTTAAATTCTTGCTTGGCTTTATTCCACTTGTGGGAATGCCTAAGATTAATGCCATGTGATATTATTGTCTCACAAAAATAAACATGGCATTAAATATTTATGCATGGGCCATGCAAGTACCACCCATTCTAGTTTTTGGTTTTTATTTGAATTCTTGAGTGGTTCATCTCTCATCTCTCTCTATTTTCTTCACCCCCTCTCCTTGTCTCCACCATCCATGCATGATCATGTGGTTCCTATCTAAACCCTAACCATCTTCCCCTCACCTTCCTCTCTCAACCTTTCCACCTTTTTGTCTTTCCTTGTCTTGGGTCTTTTTTCTTCATCTCCTTGGTTATGCTTTGCATGATCAAGTGTGATCATCACCATAATCCCCTCTTATTCCATATCTAACCCTAACCCTCACATCCCCCTCTCACCTAAACCCTAAGTCTACCTCCCTCTCTCTCTCTCACCTAGCTCGGCCCCACCTGGCCACCCTCTCTCCTTGGCCCCACCTAGCTACCCCCTCCACCACACAAAACCCTCACCCGAGCCATGCCACCTCTCTCCAACCCTAGTACCAACCTAGCCGAGCCTCCCCTCTCCTCTTTTCTCCTCTCTCTCTGCCTGGTGTGCCCCACCCCGAGCCTGGCCTGCCCTACCCCACCTGGAAGCCCCAGCTGCCCCTGCCCTGGTTCCTGCCGACCCTAGCACGTGAGGAGGGGAAAGATAAGGGTGGCACCGAGGCCACCTTTTCCATCTACCTGCTCCACACGGCATCTCCCTATCCCTCTGTGCCTTATCTCCTCTCCACGACTTCCCTCTGCCTCCCCAGATCCACCCCAGGTCCCTGCCGCTCCTTCCCTCTCCTCCACCGCCTCCGTCTACCCATCGCCGGCAGAACCGTCGGCCTCCACCGCCCTTCATCTACCAGACGGTGGCGTGACGCTCTGGGTGCCGCGGAAGACCAAGGGCCCTCCACCGCATCACCCTGTACGCGCCGTAGCAGAGGAGGAGCACCGGAGCCGAAGGACACCGACGCGTCCCACCCTGCCCATCCAAATCCACCAACATCTCCTCGGTGAGCCCCCAAACCCCCTGGACATGCTCTTCCTCGCTGTCGCCGGCCGGATCCGTAGTTCGTTTCGCCGAGCGCCCTCGGTGCACCGACGAAGGCTGCTCGCTTCCACGTCGCGCAGAAACCCTAGCTAGGCCGCGCCTGACCCCCTAACACCGACCGCTCCCTAGCCCAACGGTAGCCGCTTCCGCGCGCGAGCCCCAGGTCCAGAGATCGATCCCCGCCCGCGCCGTGCATCGACCTGTCGCTCAACGCAGAGAAGAAGAGGAACAGTACGGCTGTGGTCGTTTTGCAGTTTAGCCCTTCCTTTTGTTTTCGCTTAACCCGCGGTACCTCGTGGCCCACCAGTCAGCCGCCGTGGTCTTCTCCCAGAAAACCCCCTGGCTTTTTGTAAACCTTAACCCGCGCTCCAGCCCGGCCCCACCCGTCAGTTCCTGCCCCTCTCGCCGCTGTCACGTGGACCCGCGAGTACTCTGGCCCCACCTGTCACTCTCTGAGGCTGGACTAGCTCGCGGTGACAGAAACTTTTCTGTGCGCCTGTGTCGCCCAGTCAGCATGGCCCCACTGATCAGTGACTGTGGCTAGCTTGGGGCAAGTAACAAAAGTATTTCTGTGATCTGTTTTAATTCAAATCTTTTTCAAATTATTTCAAATTCAAATTTTAAATCTGTTTTTAATAACTTTTAAAATACAAATCCAAATAATACAAGTAATATATGTTTTCAAATCAGAAAAATGTGAGGAATTCAAATATGTCCTTCAAAATATATTTTGGACACTTAAAATTTCAAGTTGATTTAAATTACAATAAAATGCCCTTTTACCTTAATTAATTAATAACTTTTGTTTTATAACTCCAAATTTGACAAATGATATGTCTAAAATGATTAGCTCGTCGAGACCTTTCTGTTTATGCATTCCATGTTTTGATTTGAAGCATGCATCATATAAATATAAAGTATACAGCAACTAATATGAGGTTAAAATGGGGCCAAAACTCAATAAAATGATTTATTATTGTTTTCCACACCTCACCCATGCCATGCTACTTTATTGCCATGCAAATTGTGCATCATTCATCATGGCATGATTGTTTGCTTGTCGCATCTAATTCATATGCTTGCGCACTTTATTTATGTTGGCCCTTGTTTGTTTGGTTCTTCTTGAATATACATTGAAAGGTGGGATATATCAAGAGAACCAGGAGCACTACCCAGATCCTTCTCTCGCTTCAACTGAGCTGCCAGGCAAGCACTACCACATGCTTGCATACATATAGTACCTATTGCCTCTATCTTATTCTTGCATCATTGAGTCGCAATTGCATTAAATTGAATCCTAAGTATTGCATAGCCTTTACTTTTAAACCCCACCGAAGCTTGTTCCTCCATCCCATGAGCCATTACTACAGGAGTTGTTTGAGCCATGCGAGTCGTAGAACAGCATGTGTAGGGTATGTGAGTGTCTGATGGATAACGAGGTACCTAAACAACTTAACCTGAGTAGTAATGGGATAACTAATGAAAGTGGCATCGGTGAGCCACATTCGCTATTTGGTTTTTCAGGCTCACTTGTGTCCCAGAGGACCCAGTACTTGATTCCTGCCTTGAATATTCGCTTATCCACATCCGGAGGCTTATGAACCCCTGAGCGAACTTGATTCATTCTTATTTCTTGGGGCCACAAACTAGTTTGAGGTTTTATTTACTATCTGTACTTATGCCATGCTTTCTTGCTTTATTTAAATTGTGCGAGGTCTTGCTCGCATCGCTTAGGTAAGCGGAGTGTTTTCGGTATCGACAAGCCAGTCACATTTTCGGGTTCCCGGTCGTTTACAGCCATTGACGCAAACCTTGAGTCCGTCTCGAAGTCGGCCAACTTCTTCGTGGGTAGCTTAATGGGGTGGCCCCCTGAAATATTTCTGAATCCTGTGATCGCTTTGTCGTGGCGCCTCGTTGGGTTTTGATTTGGTTTTTCGAGGTTGATCAGTGTGTGTTGCTATTTGTGCACCCCTGCAGGGTAAAACTTTCTGAAAGCCGTGTCCGCGGTTATGGACGACTTGGAGCACAGTTTCTCGATCATAGACAAGCATAACTAAAGTACCACTTTTAATTTGACTAGAGTAGGTACCTGACTAGTAAATAGTACAACACTCATGGAATGGATAATAAAACTGCCAACGGATGGGGGGGGGGGGGGTTGTTCGTCCGCTTCCTCGTCGGTAAGCGAGGAGGAGGATGGATCTGTGGACATTACCATTATAACTGCTGTTATTAATTCATGGACATCCGTCTATCTCTGGTTAGGCGGATGGTTAGCGAGTATCTATAGAATTGTTAGGGTTTATCTTTTGCTGCAATTGCGTCACCCCAGGTTGTGTCCCCTTTAGAGGCATAAAGACTTGCTGAGTACCCCTAGGGTCTCACACGATAAATTGTTTGATTCAGATGAACAGGTAGACCCGCAAGATGGATACTGGGCGGAGGAGACGGTCGATGTGGGCAACGATCATTCGGTGTAGAGATTCCGGGAACGGGGATCCGTGAGATCTGTGGGCGGGATGTGCTTATTTATGGGGCATCTTATGCCGATTTGCTTCTTATCCGTACTCGGATTTTGTCTTCCGCTTCCGCTTGATACTCTGATGCTTGATGTATGAGGAGATATCCTAAACTATTATATCTATCTAGGATATTTGGATCTTGCCGTATGGCGTTGCTATATTTCCTTTCTTTTTAGATGGAATGGCTCTGATGTACTATTGTATGGTGGCTTGCATACATACTCATTTGTGTATGTAGTTGATCCCTTCGCCTGCCGATTTCGCCGCCCGTTCTTGTCCCGATGATTGGAAATGGTTAGGACGGCCGAAAGGTCTACCTGTGAGTGGCATTTGGGCCCCACCGTACTATTTTAACCATTTCCGCTCATCCAGGCTTGTAACTAGGAGCGTAATTCACCAAGGTAGTTACACTTTATAAGCCGGCCTGCGGGAGCCTTTAGGGCACAACTTCTTTGATTGCAGCGTACATCTCGCAACACCTCGCACATCGAACCTATCTCTGTAACTCGGCATATTGCCATTATAGTGATTTATAGCAGGAGTAGAGTTCCGCCACTGTTGTGGGACTTGAACCTGGGTAAGCTGTGTTACCTCGTACCCGCCAACTCTCCACCTTACCCCATGTCTCTAAACACGCACTGTGAGGACCCCTCCATGGCGTACTCGTCGGAAATACCACGACAGTTGGCGCCCACCGTGGGGCAAGAGGCACTTCGAGCTCTACACCAGGCGAGGTCCAATCTCTTCGCGGGAATCAGCGACACCATAGCCATCGGTCGCGTTCTCTTCTCCGACAATGTCCTGATCGTCCCTCCAGATGAGTTCTGTGTGCCGGCGAAGACGAACCCCACGCGCTGCTCTGTCATCCCCTTCGGAGACATCCACATCTTCATCCAGGAAGTCGAAAAATCGTCAAGTCCCGCATGGACCGCCTATAAGAAGGACACGTTCGCGGAAGGATCTGGGCCATACCTCTCTTGGGAGTATGGTGGCTCGGATCAGGAATTTTCAAGGCCCACCCAAACCGCCCCTGTGCAGGATATAAAGGCGGAAGGACGTCGCAAATCCGCTTGTCTTCCCCGAGCGTTAGAGATGCGCATGTCACACTTTGTCGGTGTCATCACCATCTTCTATCTGGCTAGATGAATTCAAAGGGATGGAGAATCTCCTCGCGAATACCTTGCCAGATGGATGAGGGTGAGGGAAACCCTAGAGGACGACCATGCCGACGAGCTCGTGTACCACTTTGTGGAAGGGCTCACACCTGGAACCCTCCTCCGACATACCCTCCGAAGGCGGCAGGCCGCAGGCCCTCTCACCCTTGGTGAGATGGTTGCCATCGTCAACGAATACGTGGACGCCAATGAAGAAGCCAAGGCGGCGATCACCATCAAAGTCGTAGGAGGTAACAATAACAATGGCTCGCCTCCATCACCCTCAACATCCGCCATCGCCAACACCGAGGCTAACTCTGACTCCTTCCTCGATGCGCTATATGCCGACATCAATATGGATGCCGGTGGCTCGGACGTCAACTCGGAGGAATACGACGCTGTTATGAGGGAGATCGAGCAGGAGATCGAGAAGGAGGAGCGTGCCGAGAAGACCAACACTTCCCACCAGGTGCTAGTCGCCATTGGGAGCGTGATGGAAGAAGACGGGTAGGAACGGGAGTGTGAGAGAGCTGCGCCCATGCCAGCGATCACCAGAGCAGCAGGAGCTAAAAAGGCCGCCGAGCCTCCGGCTCCGGCCAAGGCCACGCCTCCTCCGGTTACCCGCCAGTCACTGGTGCAGGAACTTACCACGACCCCTAATACGGCCCGACAATCAAATCAGCCGCCAGCACCACCATCAACGTCTGTAGCTGGCAACCCACTTGCCACCCCTGCTGACAAAGCAATCTATAGTGCACTCCTCGTTGAGCCAATCACCGCCGCCCATATCCGGAGCATTACGGAGCTTGATGAGAAGCGTGCGGAAATCTTGGCGGAGGCCAAATGCATCGCGGAGCAAGGTGCTAAGCTAGACGAAGACATGTCTAAGGCACAACAATCCATTAAGGCGGCAAGAGCTTTGGAGGCCAAGTACAAGCAGTTGCTGTTAAAGCATAAAGCAAAGAAGGTACCATCTCACGTCGTCCAAGATCCCGACGTTCGGTGAGGCTTGGGATTTGACGGGTCTAAGCCGACAAAGGCCACCCCTTACATAGATTCAGAGGGGAGGCAAGTCATGCCAACTCCCGCTCTCAACATTGCCATCGCCAAGACCCTCCTGGAGCAGGACAGGTCACTAGAAGCAGTTGCTCAGGTGTAAGACCTTGTCGCTAAGGCATGCAAGCAACAGGAAAAGGCCGCCTCGCAGAGGCTTGTGTCCAACCCGGAGCTGTGCCAGTCAACCCTGAACAACCACAAAAGGCCAAAATCTCCCGGTGACGAAGGATCGCGCATAGGCTCTATAGAGCGAAGAAGGAGGATGGCACGCAACATGACTGACGCTATCCCCATATCCTCCGACCACGAAGAAAAGGCTCGTCCCCACCGCTCGCCACCTCCACCACCATCTCGACGTCATGAGGAACTAGCGCCGCGCCACCGCACAAGCATGACACCTCCAAGGCGGTCACATCCTGATATCGTTATACGTGATCAGGGCGAACAACCTCGGCATGCCGGAGAGCGCATCGACCATGACACCTCCAAGGCGGTCACATCCTGATATCGTTATACGTGATCAGGGCGAACAACCTCGGCATGCCGGAGAGCGCATCGACCATGACAGAAACAGGAGCAGGTCCCACAAGGAACCGCCACATTCGACAAGCAACCACGACAGGTGTGAGGAGTTGCAGGAGGGGCATAGCAAGAAAGCTAACCCACCACCTCCACCGCCGCCATCGCCACCAAGAAGCCATCATGGCGGAGGTCATGGTTGATCTCACAAATCACGCCACAACTCCCCTCCCCATGATGGAAAAGGGAAGCAGCCAGAGCCATATGACGCACGATCGCGGCTGGACAAGATCCAAGAAGCTCGGGAGCTCCCATACCTTGGGGCACATTGTTTTGGAATAGTTATACGAGCCACAACCTACCCCAAGGGTCTCCGGATAGACAAGACCATCAAGCCCGACAACGGCACCGCTAGGCCAGCAACGTGGTTGCAGGACTACAACGAAGCGACTCACATCGTAGGGGGAAACCCCAACGTCGCCGTCAAGTACCTCCCACTCATGCTGACAGGCACCGTCCGGCAATGGATCGACGACTTACCGGAGAAATCAATATGCAATTGGTTGGACATGCATGAAGCGTTCACCAAAAACTTCGAGGGTACATACAAACGTCCCTGCACTGTCGGAGACCTACAGCTGTGTGTGCAGGAAAAGGATGAGACCTCCCGTGCCTACCTCTCTTGCTGGCTGGATATGAAAAATTCCTGCGTAGGGGGTGCACGAACAGACCGCTATGGCCACCATCATTGATGGACTGGAGAAGGGTACTTTGCTCCAGCATATGTTAAAGCACAGGAAAGACAACAATGATCTCAACCTCAACGCAATGATCGCCATGGCTAGCGAGTTCGCCGCTGCTGATGACGACGTGCGTGGATCATTGTCGGCGATAGCAAACCCTACCTAGGCCAAGAAGAACAACAATAACAAGCGGAAGAATCCGCCTGAAGAGAAGCAAGTAGCCGACATGTTCGCCACAACTTTCACTGGCAGAGGCAATGGTGGACAACGTGGACGTGGTCGGGGAACTAGCAGTGGCCAGCAGAGGAGTAACACTACACCCTCAGCGCCCCGCGTTCCCCAAACGTACGAAGAGTACCACGATATGCCGTGTTTAGTCCATCTCGACGCCAATGGAAAATCCACCCACACCAATCGCCAATGCAAGTTTGTCAATGATCTCAAGGAGGACCCTGAGTCCGGCTACAAGCGAAGTCGGAAGAACAGACCCCGCGGAAAGGGCAAAGGGAAGAAGAAGGAGGAAGAACCCAAGGAATCAAGTGATATGGACGAGGACGTGGACCCAAAATCTTCCGACAAGGGAGAGGATAAAGGGAAAAATCCCTTCGAAAAGAAGGCTCCATGTTACCACACCTTTCTTGGTACCCCAACCGTCCGGGCCCAGAAAACCTCTCCGAGGATACTGATGGCTACCCTCCCTCCAGTTCCCTAGTACGTCAGGTGGTCGGAAGTTCCAATTACTTAGGATAGGAAGGATCACCCAGAACTTATCCAAACCGAGAACTAGTGTGCCATTGTCATCAACCCTTTGATTGATGGAACGAAGTTCACCAAGTGCCTCGTGGACAGTGGAAGCAGCATCAACATCATGTACCTGGATACACTGCATAAGATGAACTTGACGGAGACCCAGCTAAGGAAGAGCAACACCGTGTTCCATGGGGTTGTCCCTGGCCGACAAGCAAATTCCCTGGGCTGCATCACCCTTCCGGTCGCTCTTGGCGATGTAAACAATTACCGCCAAGAATGCATGACCTTCGAAGTGGTGCCTTTCAAGAGCGTGTACCACGTCATCTTCGGACGCAACATCTTCCACTCCTTCCTCGCAAGGCCATGCTTTGTCTACAACAAACTCAAGATTCCCGGACCAAATGGCATCATCACCGTTACGGAAGCTTCACCAAGGAAAGGGAGTGCAAGCTCAGCGAAGCCACCTTCGCCGAAGCAGTCCTCTACGGTGAGGAGTTCAAGGAGATCCAGAACCAGGTCGATGCCTCGGAGATGCCGGCTTCGAAGAAGCAGATCACTGCCGCTGAACCCGCCTTCAAGGCCACCATCAAGACCAAGTAGGTGGAGCTTGTTGAAGGTGATTCCTTCAAGACCACCACCATTGGCATGGACCTAGATCCCAAATAGGAAAGCGCGCTCGTCGAGTTCCTCCGTGAGAATAGGGACATCTTTGCCTGGCAACTTGCCGACATGAAAGGTGTACCTAGGGAACTTGCCGAGCACAGCTTGAATATTGATCCTAATGCCAAACCGGTGAAACAACCTCTACGATGCTTTGGTGATGAAAGACGAAGGGCTATAGGGAAAGAAATAGCTAGGTTACTTAAGGCTGGCTTTATCCGAAAAGTTATTCACAGCCGATGGGAGGCAAATCCTGTACTTGTCCCCAAAAAGGGAACCAATGAATTAAGAATGTGCGTTGATTACACCGGCTTGAACAAAGCGTGTCCGAAGGATCCGTTTGCTTTGCCTCGCATTGACCAAGTCATTGACTCGACAGCTGGCTCGGAACTTCTGTGTTTTCTCGATGCCTATTCAGGATACCACCAGATCCGGATGCGGAAGTCAGACCAATTGGCCACTTCGTTCACCACACCCTACGACACATATTGCTACGTCACGATTCCCTTTGGGTTGAAAAACGCTGGTGCTACGTACTGATACATTGCAAATATATCTATAATTTTTGATGTTCCATGCTTGGTTTTATCCACTTTCTTGTGTTTTGTTCCAACTTTGGAGTACTTTTCATATGATTTCTTGGACTAACCTATTAACAAGAGCCACAGTGCCAGCTGCCTATTTTTCGCTGTTTTTGGTTCTAGGAAAGTCAGAAAATAAATATTCTCGGAATTGGACGGGACAAAAGCCAAAGTGCCTATTTTTCCGGAAGTCATCAGATGCCAGAATACGAGACGGAGAGGGTCCAGAGGCCGGCCACACCACCTGGCTACATGGCCAGGCTTGGCCCGCGCCAGGGGGTGGTGTGGTGGCCCCTGGCACCCACTCGGCCTCCCCTTCCGCCTATAAGATGCCCTCGGGACAAAAACCCTAAGTGCCCGATCAAAAATCCACGAAAGAGTCTGTAGCCGCTGTCATCCTCATCCCTAGATCGGGAGGGATCTGAAGCTCTTCCCGGCACCCTGCCGGAGAGGGGAATTCACCCTGGAGGCCTTCTTCATCACCATGCAAGCCTCTGGTGTGATGCGTGAGTAGTTCATCCTTGGACTACGGATCCATGTAGTAGCTAGATGGCTGGTTCTCCTCCTTTGTGCTTTCATGTTTAGATCTTGTGAGCTCCGTTCATGATCAAGATCATCTATTTGTAATCCATACAGTTGTGTTTGCGGGGATCCGATGGATATTGAGATGCTATTTCAGATTGATTATTGATTCTATCATGTCTTTGTTATTTGTGATCTTGCATGCTTTCCGTTGTTAGTAGCTATCTTGGCCAAGTAGATGCTAGCAACTCCAAGAGTTAGTATTTATGCTCGATAGTGGGTTCATGCCTCTGGTAATCTGGGGAAGTGAGAGAAATCTCTAAGGTACTAGATGTGCTATTGCTACTAGGTAGAAAACAACAATCCTTTGTTCATAGAACAATCGTATTGTTTACTTTACACGCAATTCGTAAAGCAATAATCTGTTGCTTGCAACTTAATACTGGAGGGGGTTCGGATGATAACCTGAAGGTGGATTATTAGTCATAGATGCAGTTGGATGGCAGTCTATGTATAATGTTGTAATGCCCAATCAAGTTCCAAATGAGTCAAGATGATTAGTATATGCATGTATTGCTTTCTCGATGTTTGTCAATTGCCCCGCTGTAATTTGTTCACCCAGCATGTTATCTATCTTAAGGAGAGCCACCTCTAGTGAACTATGGATCCCGGTCCTTTTCTTTTACATACAATCTACAATCTTTTACTGCTTTGTGTTTACTTTCTGCAAACTATTACTTCTTTCCATTCGATACATTTAATCCTTTGTTTTCCGCAAAAGACGGTGAGATTGACAACCTCATCGCAAGTTGGGGACAAAGTTCTGTGGTTGTGTTGTGCAGGTCTCCACGTTGCTACTAGCACCGGTAGTGCGCCCTGCCAAGGCTCAGCTAGCAACACGTTTGGGGTGTTTCCTTGGTCCTACTGGTTCGATTAAACCTTGGTTTCATATTGAGGGAAACTTGCTACTGTGCTCATCATACCTTCCTCTTGGGGTTCCCAACGAGCTCTACGTCAACACCGCTCCAGCATTTTTCTGGCGCCATACACAGAGCCATCACGTACCAGCGGATGATGCAACATTGCTTGCATGACCAAATAGGTCGCAATGTACACGCTTATGTGGACGACATCGCGGTAATGTCAAAGAAATCAAATGATCTTATTGCTGACTTGTAGGAAACCTTTGACAATCTCTAGAAATACAACATGGTGCTGAACCCAAAGAAGTGTGTCTTCGGGGTACCATCCGGCAAACTATTGGGCTTCATCGTTTCGCATCACGGAATCAAGGTGAACCTGGGGAAAATCAAGGACATCCTCGACATCAAATGCCCGACATGCCCGAAGGACATACAAAGGCTCAAAGGCTGCATTGCAGCAGTAAGCCGGTTCATCAGCCGACTTGGTGAGAAGGCTATACCGCTGTACAAGTTGCTCAAGAAGGTGGACAAATTCACATGGACGGACAAGGCTGACGCAACAGTTCAGGAGTTGAAGAGAATACTCTCCTCCCCACCTATACTTGCAGCACCGGTACCAAGGGAGCCTATGTTGGTATACATGGTGGTGACCAACCGAGTAATCAGCATCGTCATCATGGTGGAGCGCGAGGAACCAACGCACGAATACGGAGTTCAGCGACCCGTTTACTATGTGAGCGGGGTCTTGACGGAATCCAAGCAGCGTTACCCGCACTACCAGAAGATAGCTTATGGAATTTTTCCTTGCTTCACGTAAGCTAAGGCATTATTTCCAGGAGTACCCCATCATAGTGGTGAGCAAAGCTCCACTGTCCGACATCAACAACAACAACGACACTACAGGGAGAGTGGCAAAGTGGGGCATTGAACTTGCCGCCTTCGACATCACCTACAAGCGACACGACGCTATCAAATCACAAGCATTGGCGGATTTTCTTGCAGATTGGACAGAGCTGCCAGAAGACACTCCTGTGCCAGAGCCATAGTATTGGGTCATGCACTTTGACGGATCCAAGTTACTCAATGGCTCAGGGGCTGGTGTATTATTGCAATCACCAACAGGAGAAAAGTTGCAATACGTCCTGCAGATCCACTTCAATGCTACAAATAACATGGCAGAGTACGAGGCCCTCATTCACGGACTTCGTGTAGCCAAGGATATTGGCATCAAGCGCATAGTTTGCTGTGGAGATTCCGACTTGGTTGGCCAGCAAGTAGCTAGCACCTGGAACGCGCGAAACCCTATGTTGGCGACATATCGAGATGAAGTAGACGAAA
Organism: Avena insularis; assembly: GCA_023614405.1. NCBI lineage: Eukaryota > Viridiplantae > Streptophyta > Magnoliopsida > Poales > Poaceae > Avena > Avena insularis. Next base: position 393,074,118 of record CM042690.1, on the reverse strand, counting down.
CAACCATGGCTACGAAGTCAAGTACGTCAAGAGGGAGGATAATGAGGCAACAGATCTGCTGTCAATGCTTAGATCGGCTCGTCGACCAATTCCGCCAGGCGTTTTCCTGGAGCATTTACTGACTCCATCCATGAAGGGAGCGAACCTTGACAACCCGGATAGAGTGGACTCATTTGTTAACGCAGTAATAGTGACCTCTCCGACTTGGACGAAGCCGTTCATGGATTATCTATAAGATGGAACTTTGCCCACCGACGAAGTCAAAAGCCGGCAAATAGTATACAAAGCAAAAGGTTACGTCATCATTCACGGCCAGCTATACAAAAGAAGTACCACAGGAGTCTTCCTACGGTGCGTCTCCCAGTAGCAAGGTATTGAAATCCTTAGAGAAATACATCTCAGAGATTGCGGGCATCACGCCGCTCCCTGATCGTTGGTGGCCAAGGCCTTCCAACAAGGAATCTACTGGATAACTGCCAAGGCGGACGCCGACAAGTTGGTACAAACATGCCTTGGGTGTTAGTTTTATGCAAGACAACCAAATGTTCTAGCTGAAGAATTGCGAACAATACCAATAACTTGGCCGTTCGCAGTCTGGGGGCTGGACATGGTGGGGCCTTTGCAGACAGCACCCTGTGGATTCACACACTTGCTACTAGTAGTGGATAAATTCACAAAATGGATTGAAGCTATACCCATTAGAAAGCTCGATGGGGGCAACAACCCTAAAGTTTGTCCGGTTTCTAGTGGTGAGATTTGGTCTCCCACATAGCATCATCACAGACAATGGCAGAAATTTATCTCTCGGATAAGTTGAGGAGTACTGTCATGAGAAAGGCATCCGCCTTGACCTAGCATCTGTGGCACATCCACAGTCAAATGGGCAAGTTGAAAGGGCAAATGGACTAATTCTGCACAGAATCAAGCCATGCTTGGTGGCACCGCTACGTAGAGTAACTAGAGCCTGGGCAGAGGAACTACCATCTGTTTTGTGGAGTTTATGAACAACACCTAACAGATCTACCGGCTTGACTCCTTGCTTCATGGTTTATGGAGCATAAGCAGTTCTCCCATCCGACATCCTCCACGATGCACCAAGAGTTTCCGCCTACAAGGAGGATGACGCTGAAGAATCCAGACGGCTATCCGTGGACCTACTTGAAGAAGAGCACGTGCTGGCATGCCAGAGATCTGCCGTCTACCAGCAGAAGCTGCGCGGCTACCATAGTCGCCGTGTAAAGCATCGCTCGTTTAGAGAAGGGGATCTGGTTCTTAGACTCAAGCAGGAAAAATCACACAAATTATCCCCGCCTTGGGAAGGACCGTTCGTCATAAGCAAAGCATTGCTCAATGGTTCCTATTACCTCGTCGATATTCGCGAGTTGAAAGATAGGCCAAAAAATCACAAGCGCAAGCAACGTGACTCCGATGATGATTAACTAGAGACAGATCGGCCATGGAACATAGCACAGCTACGTCCCTTTTACACTTAGCACATTTATATTATGTAATAAGTTTCTTATATGATCAATGAAACAAAGCATTTGGTTCACTCATATTCTCTAAGTCTTTTACCTCCTTTAGTTGTTCATTTTTGGATCATATAAACCCTTTATGTGCAAGGTTGCATTTGCCCTTGTGAAAATTCAGTCTAGGCGCGTTAGTTTAAGTTTTTTGGTCTACACATTTTCTAAAGTTTTTATGTGGATTTCGGAGTAGTGAATTTTTGGCACTCAAAGCCGACAATTTTGTTCTTAGGTTCTGGACGGTGCTATTAAGCATCATCACCTGAGAGCATAGTTCTGTGCTGAGAGTCTTCCGTCTCACAAAAGGTCAAGCATACGAACCATAATAATGGATAAGCCAACACTTGCTTAAAAAATATATACACATGATGGAAACAGATAAGTTGCAGGAAGCTTGAATACAAATTTTCTGCCTTAGACAAAGATAAGTTTTTTCCGCATACATTTTTTAGAGACACATTTAATACATAATTTTCATGGCTCTGCTGCAGGGGGCTTCGTGATGATATCATCAGGAGAGCCAGGCCAGGAGAGCTCGTTAAACTCGGAAGGAGAGGGGCTAGACTCGGACGAAGTCATATCATCATCCAGAATCTCAGCAGGCATAAAGACATCCGCCTTGACCATCTTGGCAACCCTGGTGTCGAAGCCGGCGAGAGAATTCCAAATAGCATTGCTATCGATCTCTCGACCTTCCTCGTCTATCTTCAGAAAGCCGGAGGTCAACAGGTCGATGTCGGCATTGTCATAGTGCGCCTTGACCAAGGACAGAGTCATCCTTGCACCAGCCCGAACGCAAGAGGCTTTCGAGTCCTTGACTTTCTCGGGGGCTCGATGCAGGATTTCCGTGAACTTGGCTGCTGAGTCTGCCGCCTTGATATTTATACCCAGAGGTTGAGCTATCTCCTTGGCTTGGGCGATGGCGGTGCTGACAAAGTTGCCGGCAAGAATCATGTGTTCCTTGGAACTTGGAGCACCCTCACCCAAGTTGGCTAAGCCAATGGGAGCTGCGGTTTGCACAAAACACAAGGACCATGAGTACAAACAAGTAAAATGGTTGTCCAACTTACAAAAAATACCAAGACGGAGAAAGGTTACCAAAGATGCTCGTTTCTGCTTGCATGCATATCTTCGCCAAGACATCGCGTTCCTTCTGGACTGACTTGAACATCTCAAGACTCCTAGCATTTTGCTCTTTGGCAGCTTGGTTCTGGTCTTTGAGCTGTGCAATCTCATCCTTCAGGCGCTGCATCTCGATGTCTGTAGACTCTTGCATAGCCTTCATTGTTGCCTCATGGCCCTTGACGGCCTCGGCCAGGTCCTTCTTTAGAATCTTGTTTTCATCATCGAGCTCCTGGATATGCTTGGATTGCTCGACGATGCTCTTGGCCTTAGCAATGGCTTCTGTAAGACGGAAATCAGAAAGTGCTATCAGAAGACGGAAGAAATGAATCAATGGGAAAGCAAGGAGCTGTTGTAGGAAACAGACTCTGGCTATTTTTGATCTGTTCCTTCAGGAATTTGGTTTTACCCTGTTCAAGGTCCATCTCCTTCCGAAGAGCAGCAAACCTCTCATTGGCGGCTATCCTCCGTTTATTCTCATTCTGCACATGATATAAGCATGCTTAGCATCTCTAGAGCATCTAGTCAGACTATTGAAGTTTCAACTAAACGTTCGGGGGCTAAAATACAAGATTTTAAGGTAAGCTAGTTTCTCTAGAGCATCTAGTCGGAACTTTTCAGTTTCAACTAAATGCTCGGGGGTGACACAGTCAAGTTCTACGCTTAGTTCTCTAGAGCACTCAGGCCAATAACTATTGACTTATCCGCCTAAGAGCTCGGGGACTACAGTGGGATATACTACACAAAGTAAAGCAAGTGAAGTTCAAAAAACTTACGATGGCAATGATCCTAAGATTGTTGGCCAGATGAGTGTAGGAATCATGAAAGGTCCGAGCATTCTTATAGATTGCGTCGGCATGCTTGATGAGATCATCTAGGCTCAACGTCGGAGGAGTCGCAACCAATGGAGAAGTCGAAGCCGGAGGCAGGGATGAAGCCTTAGCTGCCTCCTACACCTTTAAGACAGTAGATGGCGCGGAGGCTCCCGCCTTAATCGTAGCTTCCACGTCTACCTCTTCCACTTCCTTCCCCTTCTCGGTGGCATCCTTAGCCGGAGCTTCAGCCACTTTAGAAGAGGTGCTCTCCTACGTCGCCTGGCCACTGGGAGCAATGTCTGCCTCGACAGAGCCTGAGACATCAAGGTTTGGATTGATATCTATCTCCATGGCGGAGGTCTCAGGGATGATGGGAGATGATGGCCCAGCGGGACTAGCTGAGGGAATGGCGACAAGAGTAGGGGGAGCGGTGGTGGGAGAGGGCTTGGCGGACGGACCCTTGGTCAACATGTCACGAATGTTTTTTGACCCTCCAACATCTTTGAAGGATCGCTTCAAACTAACACCAGCTTTCCTCCTGAAACGTACAAAGTATAAGTACAAGAGTTGAAAAAAGGTATAGGCTGAAAAGCACAAGCCGGAGAATAAAAGTACTTACTCCACGACAGGAGCCTTGGTGAGAGGAATGCTGGTGGACTTCTTCTTCTTCTTCTCTGCCTCTAAGGCGGCAGTGGAACGTTTGGAGACTCCACTCTCCGATTTCTTCTTCTTGGCCTCGGCAGCAGCGTTAGAGGTGGAGCTCTTCCGCTTTTGCGCCGCCGGAGCTGGTTGATCCTTGGAGGCGTCGTCATCATACACCACCTGGATATCCTTTAGCTTAGGATCACAGACCTGGGAGGCCATTTGATCAGCCACAAAGATCACCAGCTGGGATACATGGCAATGTTAGATGCACAACTTCAAGTCGGAAAAACCTTAGAGTATATAACAAGCAACAAAGGAAACAGAAGCTACCTCTAGGCATGTGCCGCAATCGAACATGTTGAAGGTGATCTTGAAGCCACGCTTCTTGTCCTTCACCTTGACGATGTCCTTTAGCCGGAGCTTGATGGAGTCAGTAGAGATGTTATCCCGCGAAATTCGCATGGGATCCCTCCTGTCTTAGCTATACTTGCACATCAGCTTGGTGCGGTGCTGCAGAGGCTGGATCCGCCTAACGTACCAGCACATGGCAAAATCCAAGCCCGTCAGACCTCCGTCTACGAGCCATTCGATCCGCCTTATGGCGCGATTGGCTTCGTCGTCGGAGGGAAGAGAGGCCAGGGTCCGCCATGCGGGCACTTTGGTGGCATCTCCATCGACGAAGTCGGGGTAGGTCTCAAGATGGTCTGGCAGAGGGATATCTGGCCCATAGAAATACGTGCGCTGCCAGTTCTTGCAAGACTCATGCCCTACGATGTCGGGGAAGCACCGGCTAGGCCGGATCTTGAAGCTAATAGTTCCGCAAATCCGTAGTTCGTCCTTGGACTCTACGGACTCTCTCTTGACGGTGAAGAAATATACAAATAGATCTAATCTAGGTTTGATTACTAGATATCCTTTGCATAAAGCTACAAAGTTGCTGAGGACTAGGATGCTATTGGGAGAGAGGTTGTGGGGAAGTACCCGGAAGTGTTGAAGGACATCCAGGAAGAAGTCAGAGACTGGTAGGCTTACGCCACGTACCGGCTGAGATTTGAGGTACACCTTCTCTCCGACTTGGGGAGAAGGGACCACCTCGCCGGCTGGCGCCGCCCGCCAGACGAACTTCTCCGCCGCAGGGAGATACCCCTCGTCGATCAGCTCTTGGAGATCTTCGGCGGAGAGATCAGAACCTCTCCACACCCCCTTATGAGAGTCGCTTTCTTCTTCAGCGGCTTTGGGCACCGCTCGTTCTTGGTCATCACCGGCGGATTCCATCATGGCGGAGACGGGGACGACCACCCCCTCCGGCGGAACAATAACTCGTAGGATGGCTCCGTTGTAGCCTCAGGAATCGCCACCGTGGAAGGAGCAGAGCTGCCGGAAGCCATTACGATGAGGAGTGTGTGGAGGAAGAAAGGGTTCTAGCTAGGGTTTTTGCAGAGGAGCTCGAACGATCGTGCGGCTGGAGGAAGACGAAGACTGGGAGCGAATGCGGGTAAAAAGAAATAAATTGACAGCGGTGGAAATATATAAGCCTCACGTCAAGATTCGTGCAAAAGATCTAATGGATGGAACGTTGCCGACGTGGAAGTGAACGTGCGTGGTAATTTTACCATGTCCTCCGTCTTTTGCCGCTCCACCGTTTCGGATTTCACGCGTGTGAAAATAGCTAATGATTAATTCTTTGCTTCTATGAGTTTCGAGGTAGCGTAGGCTATACCCTATGTCATCCTCCTGACAGTTGCAGTGAAGGGTCATGTCCGAAGATTCCATCGAAGACAGAGATCATCCGACTCTAGAAACGAAGACTCCAGGAATCTCCGGCTACATTGCGAAGCCGGAGAGGACTGCAAGGTTCTTTGGGAGACCTTTGAGATATTGCTTAACGGATTGCCAGCATCACTTAGACGGGATATTCAGAGATCAACGAGCAAGACGGCACAAGATTTCAAAGTCCTCCGGAGGCTACTGTTGGGGATATGCTATATGGGTATCCTCATAGCATGTCACCAATCCGCCTAACCTGGGTGGCCCATAGTTGGTAGCAAGGCCTATGGCCTGCTGGGCGGCCTAATTAGACGGATCCTGAAGGGAGGCCCATGCCAGATAAAGGAAGGCTACGCAGGAGTCACCGACATACTCAGAGCTTTGGAGTACAAGACACGGAAGACTAGTTCGTGTAGGTGTAGGACTCTTTACCTTGTCCGGCAAGGACCTTTCCCTATAAACCCTAGGTCTTGGCGCCTTTATAAGCTAGCCTGCAGGAGCCTTTAGGGCACAACTTCTCTGATTGCAGCGTACAACGTGCAACACCTCGCACAACGAACCTATCTCTGTAACTTGGCGTATTGCCATTATAGTGATTTATAGCAGGAGTAGAGTTCCGCGACCGTTGTAGGACTTGAACCTGGGTAAGCTGTGTTACCTCGTACCCGCAAACTCTCCGCCTTACCGCACGTCTCTAAACATGCATTGTGAGGACCCCTCCATGGTGTACTTGTCGGCAATACCACGACACACAGTGTCCGTGTTGCTGATCCATGAAGCTCTCCAGCATGGAAGACACTAATGGTCTGGCTCTTGCCAACACGTGGCCACCGGCCAAAACCAGTTGCACCGTTAACGGAGGCGCCGTCGACGGGTTGCAGCTCGCCGGTATGCATAACATGGGCTGGCTATTTCCGCGGAGGCCATGGATCGCCGTGGCACTATGTTGCCACAATGGTCGGGCTTCCAATCCACAAAGCTTGCCGGCGGAGATGTCTGCACTTGAAGGTGTTCTCCCGCCATCCGGCAGGCCGGTTTTACCCCTTGCAGTCGGGATCTTGGCCCCACACTGCACCATCGACGGAGGAGCCGACGATGGTTCATAGCTTGCTGGTGTCCATACTGCAGGCTATCTGTTTTCATGAACTTGTCGGGGTGCCGAGGAGCTGCCTTGTTGCTGACGTTGCCCAGTCGGTCCTCATCTACGAGTTTTCCGGAGGCAGCCACGTATGACACCGGAAGCTCATTGGCAAGCTAGCCGACGGGCAAATCATTTTGTATGTCGATATCATGACTGAATGGGGTATCCACTCAACGCTCATGTACTTGCGTGTATGGTGTGGTATGTCTGCATGAACATGTGCAGGCGCATTGTGGCGCCCCGCAAAAACCACTACTAGAAAATCGCGTTGTTTTTGTGCATTGCATCATCATGACCGCATGCTCATGTCATCATGCCACATTGCATTTGAGCATTGTCATCATCATGCATTTGTTTGTCTGAAACTATTTTCGAAAAACATATTTCGTTTTCTAAATACCCCGCTTTTATTTCAAATTCAAAACCCGGGTCTCCGGATTATTTTGTTTCGTCTACCAATGGTTTTCAAAAGCCCCATTTTAAATATTAAAACATTTATTTTATTTTTAGGGGCAGCCGTACCGGGCCGATCTGACCCAGTCGGCCACCCCCGTTACAAAAACCAGACTACCCAAAACTTTTCCTACCTAACCCTAACCTACCCAGTCCCCAGCCACATCACTCCCTCCAGTCCCTTGCCGCCACCTCATCACTTCCCCAACCCCAGCCACTCCCAGCCCTCCACCTCACCTCCCTGGTCCACCTCACCCCCCCTGGACCCCCCAATCCCACCAACCGCCTGTGGGGCCTGGCCCCACCACCGACCATGCTCTCCTGGGCGCACTCCCACGCCACCAACCGCCCGACCACCTCGTGCTCCACCCTGCCACCTGGCCCCACCTCGCCTCGCCCCGCTCCCCCCGCCTCCATCTTCCTCTCCGGCTGCCGCCTGCCCCCCTCCTCTCCGTCTACGTCCTCATCTCCATCGGCCGCCGCCCTCCCGCGCGCTCGCCTCGCTCCTCCGCTCCCTCCCAGACGACGTCGACCGCCGCCGCCCTCGTCTCTCCTCCGCGTCGCCTCGCCGCTCCCGAGGCCGTGCGAACCAGCCGCCGTGAGCTCCCCGTCGAGCCCGTCCCCGAGCCACCGATGCCCAGGCGCCCCGCTCCGACCCGCCGCCCTACCTCGCGACCCTCGCGGCGCCCTCCTCTGCTTCCTCTCCCCCCCGGCCGCTACCTTGCCTGGGCCGCATCCGCGTCGACCGCCGCCACCAGCGGGTCCCGCTTGGTCGCGCCCTCCTCGCCTAGTCGCCGACCCGCGCGCCTTGGTTTGATCCGCCCCTCGCCGTCGCGGGTCAAGCTCGAGACCCCTCTCTCGGTAGCCGCCATGGCGTTGCCCGCTCTCGATCTCTTCCCGTCGTGCCCCTTCCTCGCCGGTCCTCCACCCCCCCTCTGTCGAACCTCTGCTCGGTCTCCCGCGAGTCCCTGCCCACCTTCCTCCTCGGCCTCAGTGCCTCGGCCATGCCTCTGCATCCCCCGTCGATGATCTGGCCACCTGCTCCTCCCGCTCGAGTCCCTGCTCTAGGGCGTCTACGTGGTTCATCTGTTGTTGTTTGGCCCTATTCCTGTCAAGATGTGGCTGTTGAGTTTACTCAGATTCCGCGAGGCTATGTGTGTTGCAAGTTTGGGTGAAAACAGATCTACCTCTCAAACCCGAAGGACTTCTACGTGGAACACCAAGTACTCCACCGACAACCGACCCGAATCCGAGTTCTTCGACGTGTATGGCAAGATCTTTCAAAGACCCGGTACCGGCCCAAGAACGACCACCGTGATGCCAAGGTCGTCTACACAGAACGACAAGACCGCCCAAGTGGAGCCGAAGAACCCCGGACTCGAGAACGCCTTCATGGACCCCGAGGACCGATCCATCGGATGCGACGAGACCTCCTTCTCGGTACCACCAAGTTCTTCATCCCGCACGCCAAGTACCTCCCCGAGGACGCCAAGTACTTCACCCCAGACGCCGAGCCCTGAACGATTAGTTCTCCTTCCCGGAAGCATTGACGCCCGTGCGACAAGATCTTCTTCCCGGATCCGAAGACCTGGTACTCGATCCACTCAAGTTCGCCATCGACGACAAGATCGACATCGACCAGGACGAATCCGATGCGCCCCAACGCCAACCAAGTTCTTCTTCTCGGATGCGACGAGATCGACCTCTGTTATCCGAGAACGATCCCGCCGAGACCGAACCCCAGATCCGGACCCTGATACTGATCCCGAACCCCTCGGAGCCCAAGTTCGCCGAACCCTAATGTGATTCCCTATCCGAGACCCCATTATTTTTATAATATGACATTACCAACTGGTGCATATTAAATTGATCATCTTGCATGCATACTTGTCTGTGGATTGGGGGCATTAAGCCAATTCATCTCATAATTAAATATGGAGTCTATATGCGGGATATCTTTGTCTTATTCCGGACTCCATTTAAATTGGCATAGCGAACCGAAGCCATGCTTTGCCTGTTAATACAACATTTAAATTGCGGGGGTTCTAAACAACTTGAACCTATTAATTGGTTGTCGGGACCCCGGTTCCGCTTAATATTGCCTAATTGCATCGCACCTTTGCCATGTCATACATCATGCCCGATTTTCTACCGTAGTATTAAATAGTGCATCCGGTGTTTCTGCTAGTGCTTTGCTTCTTCACGGATTAGGCCGATGAGTTGATGCGAGTGTCGACCCGATCTTCGGATGAATCTTCGGCAATGTTTTCAGGCGAGCACCTCCCCCCTTTCTACCTATCTTACTTTATAGTATTTATTCCCTCCTGTTGATCTATTGCTATCTGTGTTGCGATGCTCTAGTTTTCGTACCCGTGATATCCCTTGCAGCCTTATATTGCCTTGGACACATCCTATTACCTGTTGTTTGGTAGATAGTTGGACTTGCGCGTCGTAGTCGCTTGCTCAAGTGTTGTTGCGTGTCGTCAAGTACCACAGTTGTTGGAGTTTTGCCGCATGTTTAATGTTGGAGATGATCATGGCTTTAATTGCTGTTTAACAACTAAAACTGAAGTAGGTAAATGCAGAGGCACCGGTGGGTGATAGACAATATTTGGTTTCAATCACCACCGGTGTCCGTGGGACCCGAGTTCTTGACACTGTTCCGAGATCGAGCGCTAACCATAGGTGGGGTGTGTGGGCACCCCCATCGATTAGTACCTGATTTCAAAGTACTGTACTGGGGGCCACAAAGTAGTTTGGGGCTTTATTACTATCCTGTACTTATGCCATGTTTTACCGCTTTATTTAAATTGTAGGGTACGCATAATCGCATCGCTTAGGGAAGCGGAGTGTTTTCGCAGATCGACAAGCCCAGTCACACTTTCGGTTCCCTGCTTACAGCCATCGACGAAACCCCGAGTCCGTCTCGAGACCGCCGACTTTGTTATGGGTAGCTTAGTGGGTGGCCCCATGTACTTGCTTTTGGGTGCAGGAAACGTCATGACTTAGGCCCCGCCGACATACCGATGGGTGTATGTTAATCGATCCGCAAAAGGGTCAAGTGCGTGGATACTTTGGTGCACCTCGCAGGTTAAATCTTTTCAAAAGCCGTGTCCGCGGTTATGGACGACTTGGAGCACAGTTCTCGATCATAGACAACTATAACTAAAGTTTACTGTTATAAATTGACTTGTATCCGATATGACTAGTAATCAGCTTCACTGCAACGGAATGGCGAAATAAAAGTACCAACAACTGCTGGGTTTGGGATATCTCATGCTTACTATATCTGACTAGTAAGTGTTGCAACTACAACGGAATGGTTAACTAAAAGTGCCCACTACTTATTATCTCAGGATGACTACCTATACGACTAGTAATTGCTGCAACGATAACCGAATAAATAAAGCGCCAACGTGTGAGTTCCTCGGTTGACTTCTCGCTTGGTCTCGAGGGGATATACCAGATGGGTATGTTTGGGGGTAGTATCGAGGATGGTTCCGATAGGTCTTTCTTACCCTCTCTCTCGATAGCCGCTATTTGTTTGAGTCTCTATAGGTTGTTTAGTGCATGCTGCGCCGCTTCTGATCCACCATTATACCTATGTAGGCGAGAGCCTTGAATTCTAGTCTCGCTGTCGGCCCTCGATCGACGCCTCTTTTTTCCTTTGCCCTTTGTCGGCACCCCTTTTGTTTTAGTAGGTTTGATATCGCTGTCGTTAGCAGGGTTACCCTTCCGCTTGGCTCGGCAGGGTTATGACGCTGAACTACCTCGTGAATTACGCCCTAGTTACAAGCTGGATGAGCGTAAATGGTTGAAATAGTGCGGTGGGGCCCAAATGCCACTCACAGTAGACCTTTTCGGCCCCAACCATTTCCAAACATCGGGCAAGAACGGGCGGCGTAATCAGCAAAGCGAAGGATCAACTACATACACAAATGAGTATGTATGCAAGCCACCATACAATAGTACATCAGAGCTATTCCATCTAAAAAGAAAGGAAATCTAGCAACGCCATACGGCAAGATCCAAATATCCTAGATAGATATAATATTTTAGGATATCTCCTCATACATCAATCATTAGAGTATCAAGCGGAAGCGGAAGACAAAATCCGAGTACGGATAAGAAGCAAATCGGCATAAGATGCCCCATAAATAAGCACATCCCGCCCACAGATCTCACGGATCCTGCTCCCGAATCTATACACCAATGATCGCTGCTCATATCGTCCGCCTCTTCCACCCAAAGATCCATCTTGCAGTGTACCTGCTCATCTGAACCAATTATTTATCGTGTGAGACCCTAGGGGTACTCAGCAAGTCTTTATGCCTCTAAAGGGGACACAACCTGGGGTGACGCAATTGCAGCAAAAGATAAACCCTAACAGTTCTATAGATACTCGCTACCCATCCGCCTAACCAGAGATAGACGGATGTCCGTGAATTAACAACAACAGTTACAGCAGTTATAATGGTAATCTTAACAGATCCATCCTCCTCCTCGCTTACCGACGAGGAAGCGGACGAACAACCCCCAATCCGTTGGCAGTTTTATTATCCATTCCATGAGTGTTGCACTATTTACTAGTCAGGTACCTAGTCTAGTCAAATTAAAAGTGGTACTTTGGTTATGCTTGTCTATGATCGAGAAACTGTGCTCCAAGTCGTCCATAACCATGACACGGCTTTTAGAAAGTTTTACCTGAGGGTGCACAAATAGCAACACGCACTCGATATGCCTCGGAAAACCAAATCAAAACCCAACGAGGCACCACGACAAAGCAATCACAGGATTCAGAAATATTTCAGGGGCCACCCCATTGAGCTACCCGCAACGGTTAGCTGACTCGAGACGGCCTCAAGGTTTGTGGAGCCGGTCAGAACGATCGGGAACCCGAAGTGTGACGGGCTTGTCGACATAAATAAAACGGGTCACGGCCTAACAAAGCAAAGGTGCATTACCTCGCACACTTAAATTAAAGCAGTAAAGCATGGCATAAGTACAGGATAGTAAATAAATCCTCAAACTAGTTTGTGGCCCCAAGAAATAAGAATGAATCAAGCTCTGGCTCAGGGGGGTTCATAAGCCTCCGGATGTGGATAGCGAATATTCAAGGAACGGGAATCAAGTACTCGGGGTCCCACGGGACACAAGTGAGCCTGAAAACCAAATAGCGAATATGGCTCACCGATGCCACTTTCATTAGTTATCCCATTACTACTCGTTAAGTTGTTTAGGTACCTCGTTATCCATCGACACTCACATACCCTACGCATGTTGTTCTACGACTCGCATGGCTCAAACAACTCTGTAGTAATGGCTCATAGGATGGGGGAACAAGCTTGGGGGTTTGAAAGTAAAAGCTATGCAATACTTGGGATTCAATTTAATGCAATCGCGACTCAATGATGCAAGAATAAGAAAGAGGCAATAGGTACTATATGTATGCAAGCATGTGGTAGTGCTTGCCTGGCAGCTCGATTGAAGCAATGGATGGATCTGGTAGTGCTCTGGTTCTCTTGATATATCCCCACCAGTCTATTCGAAGAGGAACCAAACAAACAAGGGCCAACATAAATAAAGTGCACAAGCATATGAATAAATGCATCAAGCAAACAATCATGCCATGATGAATGTTGCACAATTTGCATGGCAATGGGTAGCATGGCATGGGTGAGGTGTGAAGTACAAGATTAAATCATTTTATGGGGTTTTTGTCCCATTTTATTCTCATATTAGTTGCTGTATACAATATATTTATATGATGCATGCTTCAAATCAAACCAAGGAATGCATAAACAGAAAGGTCTCGTCGAGCTAATCATTTTAGACATATCATTTGTTAAATTTGGAGTTATAAAACAAAAGTTATTAATTATTTAAGACAAAAGGGCATTTTATTGTAATTTAAATAAACTTGGAATTTTAATTGTTCAAAATAGATTTTGATTGGCATATTTGAAATCCTCATATTTTTCTGATTCGAAACCATATATTATATGTATTATTTGGATTAATATTTGAAAAGATATTTAAAATGAAATATATTTGAATTTGAAGTAATTAGAAAAGATTTGAATTTAATCGATAACAGAAATACTTTTTATACTCAGCCTAATCTAGCCACAAACGCTTACAGGTGGGGCCAGTGATCAAGGCGTCCACGCTGAAAACCTTTTTACACCGCGGGCCTAGCTAGATCTAGAGGCCGACAGTGGGGCCGGGCATGATGGCGGATGGGGCCACGCGACAGCCAGGGGACCGCGGTTACTGAAAGCAGGCGCAGGTGCCTTTTTTGCAAAAGGCAATGCAGACACCGACCAGTGGGCCTAGAGGGAGCGCGGGTTGCAGACAAAAAGTGGGGGTATGCAAAAGGCCACGGTCGTCTGTTGTTCTTCATGCTTGAGACAAAGTCGGTGCCGAGCGCTTGAGCGCAGCTGAAGGCTCGAACTGGGACTGGGCGCGCACAGCGGTGGCGAACAAGTGCGGCTAGGTGGGCTAGGTGACAAGAGAGCGCGCTGGGCCTAGATAGGGCTGCGATGCGGCCGGGAGCGAGCGGACAGACACGTGCGTGCAGCGAGGGTGCTCGACGAAATTTCAGTGAGGCTAGGCGAGGCGGCGGGCGACGATGTGCAGGGGGTTGGGGAGCTCACCGAGAGGGCGTCGGTGGCGATGGATCGGGTCGGCCAGCCATGGAACGACGCAGACGAGACGGGTTAGGGTTTCGGGAGGCGCAGCATCGTGGCGGCTCCGGTGCTCCTCTTTGTCGACGGCATGTATGGGCGATCGGGGACCTCCTCGAACTCCAGAGCCACTCCACGGTCTCTGCACGCCTGGATCAACGGGACGTGGCGGAGGCCGACGGTGGCTGGCGTCGGGGGTAGCTGCTGGCGGAGAGGAAGGGGAGGAGCGGCAGGTGCCTGGGGGGATCTGGGAGAGGCCAGAGAGGCGAGGTGGAGGAGATAAGGCAGAGAGGGAAAGGGAGACGCCGTGGGGGAGGGGTAGATGGAAAAGGTGGCTCGGCCACCTTTTTCCTCCTCTTCTCTCTCACGTGCTCGATCTGGGCAGGTAGGGGAGGGGCAGGTGAGGCTTCCAGGTGGGGTAGGGCAGGCCAGGGTCGGGGTGGTTCAGCCGGGCCCCTAGGGCAGAGAGAGAAAGGAGAGGAGGAGGTAGGGAGCCTCAGGGGTTGGGAGCTTGGCTGGGGTAGAGTGGGGGTATGGCTCGGGGTAGCTAGGGTTTGGTTGGGGCTGGGGGTAGCTAGGTGGCCAGCTAGGTAAGAGAGAGGGGGAGGCCGAGAGAGAGAGAGGTGGTGGACTTAGGGTACTTAGGGTTTGGTCTAGGTTTTAGCTTAGAGCTAGGTTTAGAGGGGATGGTAAAGAGAGGAGAGGTGAGGTAGGGTGGTGATAGCTAGGTGATTAGGGTGATGGGGTCGGGGCTTGGGGTTTATAGGAGTTTGCATGCTCCAACTAGATCAAGCAACACAAGAGAGGGGTGTGGTGATGATGGTCTTAAGCAAGCACAAACAAGATCAAGCTAAGAGGAGAGAGAGATGTGGTTTAAATTCACTCAAAATTCAAATAAGATCCAAAGAACAAGCAAAAGGTGGGGCTTGCATGGCCCATGCAAAACATTTATGGCCATGTTGATTATTGTGAAAACAACATTTTTACATGGCATTGTTATCATGCATTCACAAAAATTGGAGTAAGGCCCAAGCAAAGTAATTTAGAAAGAAAACCAAGTGGAGTATATGGATATGATCATATTGGATTATATTTGGGACTTGCTAGTGTGTATATGCCACTGGTATTTAATAAGCTCACAAAAATATCCCAACATGATGATAACCCCAAAAACACACATATGGAAGCTAGGAAAAAGGTTCCACTCACAAGGCATGCAAAGGTGGCCATGTGGCTCTCATATATCAATATTGTGAAAACAACATGATTCCAAGATGAGAGCATGTGGCAAAGAATTGGATCCATCCCAACCCACATGAGCTAGAAGTAAAACCAGTAAATGCCAAGCTCATATTTAGTTGGATGGTGGAATTATAAGGTGGTGAAAGAAAAGGTGGTGGAGTTAATATGAGATATGCCCCCCAACTCAACTTGGGCATTTAAACAATATATCAAGAAACAAATACAATATCAAGAGGCAAATACAATTAACAATGCATATGAGATAAGAACCAAAACAAAGTGGGTTTTATATGATGCTCAAATGCAAGGTGGCATGATGACATGAGCATGATATAATGATGATGCAACAATTATATATCTGAAGTAGCCATTATATTACTAGACCAAGTAGCATTACAATTGTTAGACAATTGGGATGCTACAACTCTCCCCCACTAAACAGGAATCTCGTCCCGAGATTCTAGGATGAAGAAGAAGACACAAAGAGGGTAGGATACTTGGCACGGAGATCATCTTCACGTTCCCAAGTGGCTTCATCAACAGAATGGTGCGACCACTGCACCTTGCAGAACTTGATGGACTTGTTGCGAGTCCTTCTTTCTGTGACTTCAAGGATTTTTGTGGGGTGTTCTTGATAAGACAGGTCTTCTTGGAGATTGATCAGCTCATGATCCACGGTCCTGCCGGGATCCTTGAAGCACTTCTTGAGATGAGAGATGTGGAAAACATCATGGACCTTGAGTTTTTCCGGGAGCTCAAGAGCATAAGCAACTTCTCCTCTTCTTCCACGAACTTTGAAAGGACCGATGTATCTAGGAGCCAGCTTCCCTTTGATACCAAAGCGGTGCGTGCCTCTCATGGGAGTGACACGGGTAAACGAGATCACCAGGGACATACTCCATGTCTGGTGCTTCTGTCATAATTGCTCTTACAGCGACTTTGAGCAATCCTCAGGTTTTCAAGAATGATGTGAACCTTCTCCTCCGCTTGAGTCACAATGTCAGGGCCAAACAAGATCCTTTCACCTGCACCCGACCAACCAATCGGAGTTCTGCATTTGCAACCATAGAGAGCCTCAAATGGTGCCATCTTTAGACTTTTCTGGAAGCTATTGTTGTAAGAGAACTCAGCATAAGGAAGACATTCTTCCCACTTCATGCCAAAAGAGATGACGCAAGCACGAAGCATATCCTCCAGAATCTGATTGATCCGCTCAACTTGTCCTTGCGACCGAGGGTGGTAAGTCTGGGCTGAAGTTCAACTTTGTTCCCAAAGCATTTTGGAAACTCTCCCAGAACTTGGAAGTGAAGATGCTTCCACGTCTGAACTGATCTCAAGAGGAAACCCATACGAGAGACAATTACATAATATATAGAGCTCCGCTAACTGAATTGCAGAAATGGTCTCCTTGACGGGGAAGAAGTGAGCCACTTTAGAAAGCCTGTCAATGACAACAAAGATTGCATTGTTGCCCTTCTGCGACCTAGGAAAACCAGTGATGAAGTCCATCTCTACTTTCTCCCATTTCCATTCCGGGGGCTTCAATGGCTGTAGAAGACCGGAAGGTTTCTGATGGACAGCTTTCACTCTGCGGCAGACATCACACCCCGAGACATACTTGGCACAATATCTTTTCAAACCAGGCCACCAATATTGTGTTTTCAAGTCCATGTACATCTTTGTGCTGCCAGGGTGGATAGAAAGAACAGAATCATGCGCCTCCTTGAGAACTTGCTCTCTCAAACCCGGGTAGTTCGGAACAAACATCCGGTGTTCAAAGAAAAGCGTGCCTTGATCATCGACGTGGAAGGACTCATACTTTGGAAGTTGAATCCTGGAGATGATCTTTCTTGTGTGCGGATCACCAAGCTGAGAAGAGCGAACCTTTTCTTCTAAGAGAGGTGTTGCTAGAAGGTTCAGAAGATACCCTTGTTCCACAATTTCCAGGTTGAGCTGACGGAATTCCTCGCACAAGAGAGGCTGTTGTTCTTCCATCATGAGGTTGTTGACATAAGCTTTGCGGCTGAGAGCATCGGCCATGACATTAGCTTTGCCCGGAGTGTAGTTGATGGTCAAATCAAAATCATTGATTGCTTCAATCCATCTCCTTTGCCGAAGGTTGAGATCAGGCTGAGTAAAGATATACTTCAGACTCTTGTGATCAGAAAAGATCTCACAACGGTTGCCAAGCAAGTAGTGCCTCCATACTTTCAAAGCAAAGACAACTGCTGCGAGCTCGAGGTCATGTGTAGGATAGTTGATTTCATGCGTCTTCAACTGTCGAGAGGCATAAGCAACAACTTGTTTTTCTTGCATAAGGACCGCACTAATCCATGCAAAGAGGCGCCACGAATATCTGAAACGGCTTGGATGTATCCGGAGGAACCAAGACTGGTGTGGAAGTGAGCTTCTCTTTGAGTGTCTCAAAGCTTGCTTGACATGCAGGAGTCCAAAGGTATTTCTTGCCTTTCTTGAGGAGATCGGTAAGAGGCTTCGCTATCTTCGAAAAGTTCTGAACGGCGACGCAATAACTAGCCAAACCAAGGAAACTCCGCACTTCTTTGACATTGACAGAGGAAGCCATTCAACAATTGTCTTCACAGCTCGGATTGACTGCAATGCCCTTGGCAGAGATGACGTGACCAAGATAGGTTACTTGAGGCAGCCAAAACTCACACTTGGAGAACTTTGCATACAAGCGGTTCTCACGAAGTTTGCTTAGGACACACCGAAGGTGTTCTTCATGCTCTTCTTGTGACTTAGAATAGACTAAGATGTCATCCAGATAGACCACAACGAACTTATCAAGATACTCCATGAAAACCGAGTTCATGAGCCTCGAGAAGGTGGCAAAAGGTGCAGGAGACCGAAAGACATGACCGTACTCACAGCCATAGCGGTGGTGAAAGCTGTCTTAGGAACATCTTCCTTGTAATCTTGATTTGGTGATAACCACTTCTCAAGTCAAGCTTAGAGAATACCACAGCTCCACTAGCTGATCAAGAGATCATTAATCCGGAAGGGGATATTTATTCTTGATGGTTTTAGCATTGAGAGCCCAATAGTCAACACAAAGTCTATCAGTCTGGTCTCGCTTCTTCACAAAGAGAGTAGGGCTACCCCAAGAAGAAGTACTGTGCTGAATAAAACCCAACTTCTCTTGTTCATCAAGTTGACGTTTGAGTTCAGCCAACTCAGAGGACCCATCTTATAAGGCCGCTTGGAGATAGGAGTACCAGTTCAAGCTCAATTACAAACTCAACTGACGTTCGGAGGCATACCGCAACTCTTCAGAAAGACATCCGAACTCAGACCACGGAACACTCGAATAGCTTCCATAGCATCAACATTGAGCCGCCAAAGAGAAAAGCTGGATAGCAGGAGTCGACTTGGAGAATAGACTATATGGCCTTCGTGAATCTTGAGAAACCGAGCGCTCAAAGACAATCAATCACAGCTGCATTTGTCACAACCAATCCATGCCCAAGATGACATCAATGTCAGAATTGCCCAGAAAGATTAAGGACGCCAAGAACGAATAGCCACCAATCTCAATTTGATTGCCATGGCTGATATGAGCAGCCCTCATGTTTGAACCAGGAGATTGTACCACCAGACGACGTGATAAAGGAACCTTATCCAGATCCTGCTCTTGTGCAAACTTATGCGAAACAAAAGAATGCGAGGCACCAGAATCAAACAAAACTCTTGCAGGAACTGAGTTCACGGGAAGCATACCCATCACAACCTGTGTGCATGCTCAGCTTGAGCGGCGTTGATGCAGTTGGCACGAGCAACAGTAGACCCGGGCTTGGTGTTGATGTTGAGAGCCCGAGGTGGTGGTGCACGAACCAAAGGAGAGCTTGCCGCAGATCTTGGAGGTGGTGGAGGAAGAGCCTTGTTCTTCATCGGACAGTTCCATTGTTGATGTCCAGAGTCTCCACAAGTGTAACAAGCACCAGGTGGACGTGGAGCAACGTAGCCAGGGACTCCGCCAGGCGCTCCAGGGTAGTGGTGGTTGTAGCCCCTGGGAGCAGCAGTGAGGAAGTTTGGTGGCCTTGCCGCGTAGCTTGAAGGTCTTGGTGGAGCCGAGAGCGACGGTGGGGTGTTAGGAACCCACGACGCTTAGAAGGAGCCGACATAGTGAAGAGCTTGTTGCATCACGGCTGTGTTTCTTTGACTCTCAAACACTTGCCTACTTGCCTCTTCCTGCAGAGATGCTGAAGTTCCGTAAAAGATGCCGGCCTTGCATGTGTGATTGCATACTTAATCGATGCATTGAGCCCTTGCTCGAACCTCTTTTGCTTCTTCTTGTCATCGAGATCTCATCGCCACCATAACGAGAAAGGTTCATGAAGTTCTGATGTAGGTGTTGACATTATCATTGCCCCGCTTGAGGTTGAGAAACACTTCCTTCATCCTCTCCATGACAATTTCGACAGACATCGCTCTTTGAAAGCTCCATGAACTGTCCCCAAGTAGGCTGAAAACCGGCAGTTTGCCTTCAGTAATTCTCCCACCAGAGCTGCATCTCCTTCGAAGGTGAGTAGCACACTTTACCCATTCTTGCTCGGGAACATCAGCGGTTGCGATAACCTTGACATCTCACGCAACCAATCATCAAGATCAAGTGGTTGATCAGAAACATCAAATTGGCGTGGGTTGAACTTTAGGAAGCTCTTGATGTCTCCTCGCTTGGGAGGTGGAGGTAGCGGCACAAACTCATTCCTCCTGACACTTTCCTCAAACCGCTGCTGGTTCTTTGCATTGCTGCCAAGGCATTGGCGATGCTTGACAACGCTGCCCCGATTCAGGTTGTATGTCCTCCTCAGAACGGCGTGGTGGTGCCATCCTGTGATTGATATAAAACACAAGTCAGTACTATGATGGAGAATAATGATAATCCAAAATAGTACCAAAATGGAATTAATCAAGATTAAAGGATACAATTTACTAAGATGATATTAAAATATCAACAAAGTTCAAAGCACCTAGGAGATATTAAGCATATCGCATTAACGATCAAAAAGGAGTGTGGTACACATATAACAAAGAAAATTTTCCACAAATTTCGCATTAAAATACCAATAGATGCTAAAATCACTTAACGAATCAAGATTAGTGACTCTACCAATTCAATATACAAGAGCGAATGATAAGAGTAGTGGTATGGTCGCGACTCCATCCCGCACTCAAATCATTACTCCGCACATGAATAATAAAACACATATCTCAACACCTTCTTCTCACGATGACCTAAAGATTAGCAACTACGGAAACAAACACCACAAAGAAGATAACGTCGGATAACAAAGAGTAAGACAAATCGCGTCGGTATACAACGAATCAGATAGATCGCGTCGGTTTGCAAAAACCTGTCGGTATGGAATGTACCAACAGTTGATAACCAAAAGGCCTATAAAGATAACAACTTGCATGCAACAAATAGACAAGGGATTACACACACACACACTCACACACACAGATACACAACCTATGGTACTACAGAAACCCAGAACACGTGAATCCTAGTTTGAATTTTAAGAAGAGGATTGAAAACGTTACACTTCCTTACCAGAAAAGGGTGGTGGGTGGGTAAGAAGAAAAGTGGAAGCAGTCCTACTCTCGCCTTTTTGTTTTTCCCTAGTATACATAACTACCAAAATATTTGCTAGACAGACAACGACCATTTGGCTGAGACCCTGAAGGTCAACCTGGCTCTGATACCAATTGTAACTACCTCGGTGAATTACGCTCCTAGTTACAAGCCTGGATGAGCAGAAATGGTTGAAATAGTACGGTGGGGCCCAAATGCCACTCACAGGTAGACCTTTCGGCCGTCCCAACCATTTCCAAACATCGGGCAAGAACGAAGCGGCGAATCGGCAAAGTAAGGGATCAACTACATACACAAATGAGTATGTATGCAAGCCACCATACAATAGTACATCAGAGCTATTCCATCTAAAAAGAAAGGAAATGTAGCAACGCCATACGGCAAGATCCAAATATCCTAGATAGATATAATATTTTAGGATATCTCCTCATACATCAATCATCAGAGTATCAAGCGGAAGCGGAAGACAAAATCCGAGTACGGATAAGAAGCAAATCGGCATAAGATGCCCCATAAATAAGCACATCCCTCCCACAGATCTCACGGATCCCCGTTCCTGGAATCTCTACACCGAATGATCGCTGCCCATATCGTCTCTCTTCCACCCAAGATCCATCTTGCGAGTGTACTGCTCATCCGAACCAATAATTTATCGTGTGAGACCCTAGGGGTACTCAGCAAGTCTTTATGCCTCTAAAGGACACAACTGGGTGACGCAATTGCAGCAAAAGATAAACCCTAACAGTTCTATAGATACTCGCTACCCATCCGCCTAACCAGAGATAGACGGATGTCCGTGAATTAACAACAACAGTTACAACAATTATAATGGTAATCTTAACAGATCCATCCTCCTCCTCGCTTACCGACGAGGAAGCGGACGAACAACCCCCAATCCGTTGGCAGTTTTATTATCCATTCCATGAGTGTTGCACTATTTACTAGTCAGGTACCTAGTCTAGTCAAATTAAAAGTGGTACTTTGGTTATGCTTGTCTATGATCGAGAAACTGTGCTCCAAGTCGTCCATAACCGCGGACACGGCTTTTAGAAAGTTTTACCCTGCAGGGGTGCACAAATAGCAACACGCACTCGATATGCCTCGGAAAAACCAAATCAAAACCCAACGAGGCAGTCACGACAAAGCAATCACAGGATTCAGAAATATTTCAGGGGGCCACCCCATTGAGCTACCCGCAACGAAGTTAGCTGACTCCGAGACGGCCTCAAGGTTTAGGAGCTGTAAACGACCGGGAACCGAAAGTGTGACCGGGCTTGTCGACACAGCGAAAACGGGTCACGTCCCTAAAAGACAAAGGTGCATTACCGCACACTTAAATTAAAGCAAGAAAGCATGGCATAAGCAGGATAGTAAATAAATCCTCAAACTAGTTTGTGGCCCCAAGAAATAAGAATGAATCAAGCTCGGCTCGGGGGTTCATAAGCCTCCGGATGTGGATAGCGCGAATATTCAAGGAACAGGAATCAAGTACTCGGGGTCCTACGGGACACAAGTGAGCCTGAAAAACCAAATAGCGAATATGGCTCACCGATGCCACTTTCATTAGTTATCCCATTACTACTCAGGTTAAGTTGTTTAGGTACCTCGTTATCCATCAGACACTCACATACCCTACGATGTGTTCACGACTCGCATGGCTCAAACAACTCCTGTAGTAATGGCTCATAGGATGGGGGAACAAGCTTCGGTGGGGTTTGAAAGTAAAAGCTATGCAATACTTGGGATTCAATTTAATGCAATCGCGACTCAATGATGCAAGAATAAGAAAGAGGCAATAGGTACTATATGTATGCAAGCATGTGGTAGTGCTTGCACAGCTCGCTTGAAGCAATGGATGGATTCGGTAGTGCTCCTGGTTCTCTTGATATATCCCCTGCTCAGCGTCTATTCGAAGAGGAACCAAACAAACAAGGGCCAACATAAATAAAGTGCACAAGCATATGAATAAATGCATCAAGCAAACAATCATGCCATGATGAATGATGCACAATTTGCATGGCAATGGGTAGCATGGCATGGGTGAGGTGTGAAGTACAAGATTAAATCATTTTATGGGGTTTTTGTCCCATTTTATTCTCATATTAGTTGCTGTATACAATATATTTATATGATGCATGCTTCAAATCAAACCAAGGAATGCATAAACAGAAAGGTCTCGTCGAGCTAATCATTTTAGACATATCATTTGTTAAATTTGGAGTTATAAAACAAAAGTTATTAATTATTTAAGACAAAAGGGCATTTTATTGTAATTTAAATAAACTTGGAATTTTAATTGTTCAAAATAGATTTTGATTGGCATATTTGAAATCCTCATATTTTTCTGATTCGAAACCATATATTATATGTATTATTTGGATTAATATTTGAAAAGCTATTTAAAACAGAATTAAATTTGAATTTGAAATAATTAGAAAAAGATTTGAATTTAATCAGATAACAGGAAATACTTTTTATACTCAGTCTAATCTAGCCACAGACGCTTACAGGTGGGGCCAGGCTGACTGGACGTCCACGCGCGCGGAAAACCTTTTTACACCGCGGGCTTAGCTAGATCTAGAGGCCGACAGTGGGCCAGGCTTTATGGTCCACGCGACAATGCTGGCGACTGGGGCCATGCGGCCGAGCCAGGACCGGGTTATGAAAATGAGCGCAGTGCCTTTTGCAAAAAGGCAACAGACCAAACTAGTGGGCCTAGAGGGAGCACGGGTTGCGAGACAAAAAGGTGGGGGGGGGGTATGCGCAAAAGGCCACGACCGTACTATTGTTCTTCCTCGCGTCTGCGGACAGGTCGGTGCCGAGCGCGCGGGGCTCGAACTGGGGACCTGCGGGCGCGCACTGGGGTGGCGAACCAGCGCGGCTAGGTGGGCTAGGTGACAGGAGAGCGGGCGGGGCCTATATAGGGCTGCGATGCGGCGAGGCGGAGCCAGACGGAGACCGGCTGGCAGAGGGTGCTCGACGAAATTTCCGGCGAGGCTAGGGCGAGACCGCGACGCGACGATGTCTGGGGTTGGGAGCTCACCGAGAGGCGCCGGTGGCGATGGATCGGTCGGCGAGCCGTGGAACGACGAGGACGCAGACGGACGGCTCGGGTTAGGGTTTCGGGAGGCGGCCGTGAGGCGGCTCCGGTGCTCCTCTTCGACGGCTGCAGGCGTGATCGGGGACCCTCCTCTCCTGTGCCACTCCACGGTCTCCACGCTGGATCAACGGGACGTGGCGGAGGCCTGTGGCACGGGCGTCGGGTAGCTGGAGAGGAAGGGAGGGAGGAGCGCAGGTGCCTGGGATCCGGGAGAGGCCAGAGGCGAGGGTGGAGGAGATAAGGCAGAGGGGAAAGGAGACGCTGGGGAGGGGTAGATGGAAAGGTGGCTCGGCCACCTTTTCCTCCTCTTCTCTCACGTGCTCGATCCGGGCAGGTAGGGAGGGGCGGTGAGGCTTCCAGTGGGGTAGGGCAGCTGTGGTCGGGTGGTTCGGGCTGGGGCCCCTAGGCGAGAGAAAGGAGAGGAGGGAGGTAGGGAGCTCGGGCTAGGGTTGGGAGCTAGGCTCGGGTAGAGAGGGGTAGCTAGGGTTTGGTTGGGGCTGGGGTAGCTAGGTGGCCAGGTAAGAGAGAGGGGAGGCGAGAGAGAGAGGTGGTGGACTTAGGGTACTTAGGGTTTGGTCTAGGTTTTAGCTTAGAGCTAGGTTTAGAGGGGATGGTAAAGAGAGGAGAGGTGAGGTAGGGTGGTGATAGCTAGGTGATTAGGGTGATGGGGTGGTGGCTTGGGGTTTATAGGAGTTTGCATGCTCCAACTAGATCAAGCAACACAAGAGAGGGGTGTGGTGATGATGGTCTTAAGCAAGCACAAACAAGATCAAGCTAAGAGGAGAGAGAGATGTGGTTTAAATTCACTCAAAATTCAAATAAGATCCAAAGAACAAGCAAAAGGTGGGGCTTGCATGGCCCATGCAAAACATTTATGGCCATGTTGATTATTGTGAAAACAACATTTTTACATGGCATTGTTATCATGCATTCACAAAAATTGGAGTAAGGCCCAAGCAAAGTAATTTAGAAAGAAAACCAAGTGGAGTATATGGAGATGATCATATTGGATTATATTTGGGACTTGCTAGTGTGTATATGCCACTGGTATTTAATAAGCTCACAAAAATATCCCAACATGATGATAACCCCAAAAACACACATATGGAAGCTAGGAAAAAGGTTCCACTCACAAGGCATGCAAAGGTGGCCATGTGGCTCTCATATATCAATATTGTGAAAACAACATGATGCCAAGATGAGAGCATGTGGCAAAGAATTGGATCCATCCCAACCCACATGAGCTAGAAGTAAAACCAGTAAATGCCAAGCTCATATTTAGTTGGATGGTGGAATTATAAGGTGGTGAAAGAAAAGGTGGTGGAGTTAATAAGAGATATGCCCCCCAACTCAACTTGGGCATTTAAACAATATATCAAGAAACAAATACAATATCAAGAGGCAAATACAATTAACAATGCATATGAGATAAGAACCAAAACAAAGTGGGTTTTATATGATGCTCAAATGCAAGGTGGCATGATGACATGAGCATGATATAATGATGATGCAACAATTATATATCTGAAGTAGCCATTATATTACAAGACCAAGTAGCATTACAATTGTTAGACAATTGGGATGCTACAGACGCCATTGGTTATTCTTCAGGGCTCTTAGCCCCATTTGCATCTTGTCCGTAGTCGGACGCTCTATCATTTTCAAGGTGATTTGGATCTTTGTATATTATATCTGTATTCTTGACTCATTGAGTCGCTGTTGTACATATATCTGTTCTGTGGGTCCCATCGAGGACTGTTGTGTAATGTTATTACTTCGTTTTCCACCCGCACGAAAGTGCCTGGTGGGCGTCCTTGAATCGTTTCTATGCGGGTTTGGCGGGAAGCGCTAAAACTTGCATAGGGTCGATTCGAGGGTGTTACAGAGTGGTATCAGAGCCCATCAGTTGCGATACCCTACAAGTCCAGCCTGTAGGATAACCTCGCTAACGGCCGAAGTAGAGTGTCAAAACTATTTTTGCAAAATCGGTTGGATAGTTCTGATTAGGTCTGATTTTACTCCTTACCCCTCTGCTGCTCTCCTCTCACCTCTGCGTGTTTTGAATCCGCTCTCTTCTCTCTCTTCGAGTTCAGGATTTCTCGTGGTTGGGTTCCATCGTGCCTTCAGGGTTTCGCTTCCTCCTTTGATAACGGTGTTCTACCATCCGGTGTTCATGATATCTGAGGAATCCGTCTTCTGTGGTACCATTCTTTGTTCCTTGTTTGTGCCTTCCATTGTTTTCCGACGTGACGACATCATCTACGCCAGATCTGATGCAGAGTCTGCATCACTCCTTTGTTTCTGAACCTCGATTGTCGAGATCTTCAGTGTGATTCCGAGAATGGCTTCACGCTTTTCTCCTGATTGTGCGGAGTAATAGTTTGGGTGCGTGATGGATTGGCCCCCATGCCGACTACCCTTTCTATTCGCTCTTGTACATTGATGTGGGATAGGCCGCATCTCTTCTCTCCTTCTATCGAAGTTAGAGGTGGCTTTATTTGTGGATACCTATACCTTCGCCCTTTGTTCCCGGAGTGTTCTCTTGACGATCACGGACAACGACCTCTTGTTAGTGGTGTCGCGAGGATCTACCCGAAGCACGAAGTTTCAGATCGCCGACCTTCTTCCCGGTACCATGAGGCGGATCTCGAGGGCGAGATCCCTTGTTAGTGGTGTCGAATTGTGGCGCCCCGCAAAAACCACTACTAGAAAATCGCGTTGTTTTTGTGCATTGCATCATCGTGACCGCATGCTCATGTCATCATGCCACATTGCATTTGAGCATCGTCATCATCATGCATTTGTTTGTCTGAAACTATTTTCGAAAAACATATTTCGTTTTCTAAATACCCCGCCTTTATTTCAAATTCAAAACCCGGGTCTCCGGATTATTTTGTTTCGTCTACCAATGGTTTTCAAAAGCCCCATTTTAAATATTAAAACATTTATTTTATTTTTAGGGGCAGCCGTACCGGGCCGATCCGACCCAGTCGGCCACCCCCAGTACAAAAACCAGACTACCCAAAACTTTTCCTACCTAACCCTAACCTACCCAGTCCCCAGCCACATCACTCCCTCCAGTCCCTTGCCGCCACCTCATCACTTCCCCAACCCCAGCCACTCCCAGCCCTCCACCTCACCTCCCTGGTCCACCTCACCCCCCTGGACCCCCAATCCCACCAACACTGTGGGGCCCCCGGCCCCACCGACCATGCCCTCCTGGGCGCACTCCCACGCCACCAACCGCCCGACCACCTCGTGCTCCACCCCGCCCCTGGCCCCACCTCGCCTTGCCCCGCTCCCCCGCCTCCATCTTCCTCTCCGGCTGCCGCCTGCCCCCCTCCTCTCCGTCGACGTCCTCATCTCCACCGTCATTGCCTTCGCCTCCCTCCGCCGCTCCTCCGCCGCTCCGCCTCGCCCTCCGATCTCGCCTCGCCTCGCTCCGCTGCAGCTTCCCCTGAGGAACTGCCATCAGGCTCCCCGTCGAGCCTGTCCCCGAGCCACCGACGCCAGCGCCTGGCCCACCTTCCTGGGCGCCCTCACCTCCTTCCTCTCCCTGGCCACATTTTGCTCGGGCCATCCGACCGCCGCCACCAGCGGGTCCCGCTTGGTCGCGCCCTCCTCGCCTAGTCGCTGACCCGCGCGCCTCGGTTTGATCCGCCCCTCGCTGTCGCGGGTCAAGCTCGAGACCCCTCTCTCGGTAGCCGCCATGGCTCTGCCCGCTCTCGATCTCTTCCCGTCGTGCCCCTTCCTCGTCGGTCCTCCACCCCCCCCTCCGTCGAACCTCTGCTCGGTCTCCCGCGAGTCCCTGCCCACCTTCCTCCTCGGCCTCAGTGCCTCGGCCATGCCTCTGCACCCCCCGTCGATGATCTAGCCACCTGCTCCTCCCGCTCGAGTCCCTGCTCTAGGGCGTCTACGTGGTTCATCTGTTGTTGTTTGGCCCTATTCCTGTCAAGATGTGGCTGTTGAGTTTACTCAGCTTCTGCGAGGCTATGTGTGTTGCAAGTTTGGGTGAAAACAGATCTACCTCTCAAACCCGAAGGACTTCTACGTGGAACACCAAGTACTCCACCGACAACCGACCCGAATCCGAGTTCTTCGACGTGTACGGCAAGATCTTTCAAAGACCCGGTACCGGCCCAAGAACGACCACCGTGACGCCAAGGTCGTCTACACGGAACGACAAGACCGCCCAAGTGGAGCCGAAGAACCCCGGACCTGAGAACGCCTTCATGGACCCCGAGGACCGATCCATCGGATGCGACGAGACCTCCTTCTCGGTACCACCAAGTTCTTCATCCCGCACGCCAAGTACCTCCCCGAGGACGCCAAGTACTTCACCCCAGACGCCGAGCCCTGAACGATCAGTTCTCCTTCCCGGAAGCATTGACGCCCGTGCGACAAGATCTTCTTCCCGGATCCGAAGACCCGGTACTCGATCCACTCAAGTTCGCCATCGACGACAAGATCGACATCGACCAGGACGAATCCGATGCGCCCCGACGCCAACCAAGTTCTTGTTCTCGGATGCGACGAGATCGACCTCTGTTATCCGAGAACGATCCCGCCGAGACCGAACCCCAGATCCGGACCCTGAGACCGACCCCGAACCCCTCGGAGCCCAAGTTCGCCGAACCCTAATGTGATTCCCTATCCGAGACCCCATTATTTTTATAATATGACATTACCAACTGGTGCATATTAAATTGATCATCTTGCATGCATACTTGTCTGTGGATTGGGGGCATTAAGCCAATTCATCTCATAATTAAATATGGAGTCTATATGCGGGATATCATTGTCTTATTCCGGACTCCATTTAAATTGGCATAGCGAACCGAAGCCATGCTTTGCCTGTTAATACAACATTTAAATTGCGGGGGTTCTAAACAACTTGAACCTATTAATTGGTTGTCGGGACCCCGGTTCCGCTTAATATTGCCTAATTGCATCGCACCTTTGCCATGTCATACATCATGCCCGATTTTCTACCGTAGTATTAAATAGTGCATCCGGTGTTTCTGCTAGTGCTTTGCTTCTTCACGGATTAGGCCGATGAGTTGATGCGAGTGTCGACCCGATCTTCGGATGAATCTTCGGCAATGTTTTAAGGCGAGCACCTCCCCCCTTTCTACCTATCTTACTTTATAGTATTTATTCCCTCCTGTTGATCTATTGCTATCTTGTTGCGATGCTCTAGTTTTCGTACCCGTGATATCCCTTGCAGCCTTATATTGCCTTGCACACATCCTATTACCTGTTGTTTGGTAGATAGTTGGACTTGCGCGTCGTAGTCGCTTGCTCAAGTGTTGTTGCGTGTCGTCAAGTACCACCGTTGTTGGAGTTTTGCCACATGTTTAATGTTGGAGATGATCATGGCTTTAATTGCTGTTTAACAACTAAAATTGAAGTAGGTAAATGCAGAGGCACCGGTGGGTGATAGACAATATTTGGTTTCAATCGCCACCGGTGTCCGTGAGACCTCGAGTTCTTGACACCTGTTCCGAGATCGAGCGCGCTAACCACAGGTGGGGTGTGTGGGCACCCCCATCGATTAGTACCTGATTTCAAAGTACTGTACTGGGGGCCACAAAGTAGTTTGGGGCTTTATTACTATCCTGTACTTATGCCATGTTTTACCGCTTTATTTAAATTGTGCGAGGTAACGCATTAATCGCATTTAGGAAGCGGAGTGTTTTGCTGTATCGACAAGCCCACCACACTTTCGGGTTCCGTCGTTTATACCATCGACGCAAACCCTGAGTCCGTCTCGGAGACCGGCCGACTTCGTTGCGGGTAGCTTAGTGGGGTGGCCCCCATGTACTTGCTTTGGGTCTGGGAAACGTCATGACTTAGGCCCCGCCGACATACCGATGGGTGTATGTTAACTGATCTGGCAAAAAAGGTCGAAGTGCGTGTGGATACTTTGGTGCACCCCTGCAGGGTTAAATCTTTTCGAAAAGCCGTGTCCGCGGTTATGGACGACTTGGAGCACAGTTCTCGATCATAGACAACTATAACTAAAGTTTACTGTTATAAATTGACTTGTATCCGATATGACTAGTAATCAGCTTCACTGCAACGGAATGGCGAAATAAAAGTACCAACAACTGCTGGGTTTGGGATATCTCATGCTTACTATATCTGACTAGTAAGTGTTGCAACTACAACGGAATGGTTAACTAAAAGTGCCCACTACTTATTATCTCAGGATGACTACCTATACCTGACTAGTAATTGCTGCAACGATAACCGAATAAATAAAACTGCCAACTGTGTGAGTTCCTCGGTTGACTTCCTCGTTTGGTCTCGAGGGGGATATACCAGGATGGGTATGTTTGGGGGTAGTATCAGGATGGTTCCGGATAGGTCTTTCTTACCCCTCTCTGATAGCCGCTATTTGTTTCGAGTCTCTATAGGTTGTTTAGTGCATGCTGCGCTGCCGCTACAGTCCACCATACCTATGTAGGCGAGAGCCGCCGAATTCTAGTCTCGCCGTGTCGCCTCAGATCGACGCCTCTTTTTCCTTTGCCCTTTATCGACACCCCTTTTGTTTTAGCAGGTTTGAGATCGCCGTCGTTAGCAGGGTTACCCTTCCGGCTTGGCTGGGCAGGGTTATGGACGCCATTGGTTATTCTTCAGGGCTCTTAGCCCCATTTGCATCTTGTCCGTAGTCGGACGCTCTATCATTTTCAAGGTGATTTGGATCTTTGTATATTATATCTGTATTCTTGACTCATTGAGTCGCTGTTGTACATATATCTTACGTGGGTCCCATCGAGGACTGTTGTGTAATGTTATTACTTCGTTTTCCACCCGCACGAAAGTGCCTGGTGGGCGTCCTTGAATCGTTTCTATGCGGGTTTGGCGGGAAGCGCTAAAACTTGCATAGGGTCGATTCGAGGGTGTTACACGCATCGTACTATGAACGTGAGAAATTGGCTAGCTGCACTTTTCCTTTGCGCTGGTAGCCTGGAGTGCTCACCACACTCAGCCAACCGTCGGTCGGCCTGGATGTGCCCAACGGTGACGACACATTCAGGCCAACATCCGTCTTCGGCTTGGCGTCGAGGTGCCACTGCTGGTCCATTGGCACCTCCGCTACATGAGACTATTCGACAAGGATTTGTGAAGGGTGTCAGGTACCACCGCTAACGGCGGCGACCTCTGGTGCATCGTGCGTTCGTGATATTTTCAATCAGGGGCGTACCCGTCGTACTTTCAACAAAACTACAAAGTCATCACGATAACCCGATGACTGGGGGGCGATGTCATCAGCCCCATAGACCCGCCCTCATCATGGGGGCATCGCTTCATCCTCGCGATAACAGGATAATTCTCCGAGTCGGAAGAAGTTGTCCCGCTGAAGGAAGTGAAGAGTGACAATGTCATCAACTTCCTGGAGCGGCATATCATATACCGCTTCAAGATACAACACCGGGTTACCTCCGACAACGACAAAGCCTTCAAATCAGGCGTACCGCGTCACACTCCGTACCCCAACACAAACAACACCTTACTCCCTCGTGTATGGGAGTGAGGTAGTGTTGCCATTGGAGATCCAGCTACCCTCCCTAAGGGTGTCTATCCATGAAGAGCTCACGCAAGATGAGAAAATACGCCTTTGGTACTAGGAGCTCGACGCCCTTGAAGAGGAGCGCCTCAACACACTACAAAACCTGGAGTTCTATCGCCAAAACATGGTGCGAGCCTATGACAAGTTCGTCAAGAGGCAAGTCTTTAGAAAAGGCGAGCTAGTCCTCATGTTTCAACGCCCCATCGTCGTTATGGACAAAACGAGGGGCAAGTTCAAGCCCAAGTGGGAAGGACCATATGCCATCGAGCAGGCATACGATGGAGGTGCTTACCAGCTGGTTGATCCTCAGGGAGCCTGGCCAATGCCCCCAATAAATGGTAGGTTCTTGAAAAAGTACTTTGCGTGTTTTTGTTCTTGTCCTCCTTTCTCATTTTTGGATCTCTCTTTGCTTTTCGCTTCGCAACAAGAGTTCTCGGTTGCCTGTCAAGGTCCACAATGCACCCTCCATTGCACGTGCTGGACCTATTCATGATCTTTTTGGTTTTTTACGGACCGCGAGGTCCTACAACAAAAATGGCTTTTCCCAACCACACTTAGCTTGTTACTAATGGTTTGGCTGCCTTATGACTCGTCTAGTGGAAGCACAACGTATCTCATGGTATGCGGAGTGGCACATACACCCACAACACACATCACACACACCGCATTCATGCTCCGAGAGGTAGTGTAGAAGACTACTTGGGTGACTTCTGCGTAATGAGGTCCCACACCCCCATTATTTTGGATGTGTCTCGGGTCCACGGAGACACCACGTCCTGGGGAAGACCCTAGGAAAAGATCAAGAAAATGCTGCCCAACCCAACAAAAGTTGGACTTGGTGCGTAGCCTCTTGGCATCCCTGGGACGTGCCACCAAAAGGTCCACATAATATGCCTGAGGGTTGTAGTCCACCAAGGTGGATGGCTGCCAACCAAGTTCTAAAGGTGGTTTCTCCCGAGGAAACATCAACAATCTCCAAGCAAGTACAAAGCAAAACTTCAAAGAGGGGACCAACACCAAGAAATCGTCAAGCAAGTTCAAGCAATCCTCAAAAGAGGAAACAATTCCATGTAATCAAGGGACATCACAAAATTGTCCCTGCAATCAACCCTCACAAGAGGAAAATCTCCATCAAATCTAGAAGCAAGGCCAGAAATCCCGAGCAGTAAGGGAGCCATTGGAAAGAAGGCGGTTGGTAGTCATTCACCACCCCTCAACAAAGGCATAGAAATTTTTTATACAACCATTGTCCCAAAACCATCCACCCTCATTTCACCTCACCCATGTCTTTGGGTTCTCGAGGCACAGAAGGGAGCATGGTGAAGTTGTGGGGATACTCATTGCCATGATGGGCTAGGGTAAGATTTTCCGCTGCCTCTCGGACACATCCCAAGCACATCATCCTCAAACACTCACATACATACATTCATACATACACACAAGGTAAAGTTGTTGATTTACGATCGTCATGGTCATTCGAGGGTTTCCAACGACCGAGTCCTTTGACATCCTTTTATGAGGTCACACTCATAGCTAGTGTTTAGCAGAAAAGCCAACATTTTAAACACCAAAACAAACACCATTTTTTTATCTCTTTCCTTTTATCTTTTTCAATTACTTGCCATTTGGTTTTTCTTGTTGCTTTGTTGCTCCACCTCTATGCAGCTATAGCTAAGAACATGTGCGGATGCCGCGACACCCAAGTGTCCGTCCGCCTATAGGTGAGACGGCGTTGGCCCTCGGAAGGAGTGCCAGGGCCATATCCACATTTCCAATGGAGTCCTAGCACGACACCAACCTTCATCAACATCGATGTACACGCTAATTCAAGGGGCACGACGCTCCTCGAATGTTAACTCCATCACGCCTCTACAACAACAACATCGGGGGCAACATTGTACCCTCGAGCATTCACATTCGTGGCCTTTTCTCCACCATTTGCGCCACCCCGCGGCTGGTATTGCACCTAGCGCGGTATGGGGGCACGACAAGGCGAGTTATCGATGGGTGTTTCGATATCTCATCTACATGGTCATACCAGGCCCTATAATGGGAGCAGTGTAGCGCGCCAGTGCGGTTAGCGTAAAGCTGTGAAACCCTTCGGTCTTGTCGGCTGGAACCATCGCAACACGTGGTCCCGACTTGATTGATAAACACCTTCAGGGAGCGGTAAGGCGTCAGCTGCGAACTGAGGACAACACAGGAATGATTTGTTGTTCGGCGTCGTGCTTGCTATATGACCCAACTAAGCATCACGACTACTCTTCCGGTATCGGCGCAAGGCCGGGGGAAGGTCTCTCTCTTACACATACACACACGACCCCGCATGAACCACCAAGGAGGGTTCACGTTCAAGGCCGCAACAAATATATTGCGCCTCTTGGTTACTGCAGGTACTTCTCACCAAGTTGACCCCGATTTGCTCCGCGCTCGAGCTCGACTCGGTGGGGCATTTTGTTTGAAGATATTTTGTACAAATATTTTCCATGAGCACGGAAAATCTGCGGTCCAAATATCAATCGAATATTTCCCATATAAGCATGCATACAATAAAATACATTGAGCCAACGGTGGGTGCTTAATAAGCTGTAAGCCCAACATTGTGGCCAAATAGCTAATCTACAGAAGGGATTCTGCCCGTTCTGATACGGTTCGTCTGGGCTAAAAAGAGACAGCGTCATTTCTATTTGCGTCTGGATCATTCAGAAAGATAATTTTACACCAAGTCAACTTCGATTCGCTTCGCATTCGAACCAAACTTGGTGTGGGGCATTTGTTTGACAGTATTTTGTCCTAATACATTGAAAGTAGACTTGAGGTATATCCCAATGAGAAAATACCATGGATGCAAGGTGATACGCGTACGTGGTCATATATTGCTAGCTAATTGTACACGGATAGGCTAATGATCAGAAAATTAATTAAGCCCAATAACTTAATTAAGTTTTTGCATGCATGGGCTACCTGTTTTTGCCCCGAACACGTACTCGTACGGGAGCCCTGATCGATCGGCAGCGCTGCTATGCGCGTAAACGATTCAGCTAGCTAACCTTCTTTACGTATCGTGCAAGTTTTAAACTTGAGATCGATCCAATCTCAACAGGACACGTAAACTTGATATGATGACAAAATATTATGTACAATAGATTATTTTTTAGTCTTATTTTTATTGACAGATATCTCTAAAATTATGGTGAGACATATCATGCTGAGAGATCATCTCTTGGCTAAGATAAGACAAAGGTCTTTTTTTCCTCTCTCCTCCAACTCAGCAATTATCCTACATGATATTGCTAAGATAAGACCATTATACGTGCCCTTAGGCGGCGGCCGCAACGTGTGGCACCAAAAGTCTACCAACGGACCTTGTGGCTGCCTATATAAATAGGACTCAAGGCCACGCAAAGGAGGGGCGAACGGACGCACCCCGGATAACTGAAGATGCGCGAGACGGACGCAGCCCCATGCTTGAGATCGATCTCAGGAAGGAATTCGTTTCTCCTCAGGCAGGCGGCCGAAGGGGGAAGCCTTGGAGGAGACGCGCCGGGAAGGCGTCTTGCCCAGCAGCGAGACGTTTAGCTTCGGCAGCTGCTGCCGGCCAACACCACGACCGCACACGGCCGATGGCGAGCTCATGCGGAGCAGAGCCGATCGGCTAATCGGCCGCGCGCTCGCAGGCTGGCCACCGCGCTTTGTGGCGGTGAACCATCCGACCAGAGGCTTACGCCGGCAGCATCGTCCATGGCGAGACATACATGTTACGGAGCTAACACGTTTTCTACGAACGGTTCGAATCGGTTTTTCATATTTTATTTGGTCTCATATGAACATAAGGGAACAGACAAGAGGAGACGAGTCTAGAACCGCACGGTCGGCCGGCCAACGCCATGACTGCGGGCTCAGGCGGACCCTGCTAGAGGAGCCGGATAAACAGCCGGATAAACGGGAGGTGCCCCAGCAGGAGGCGCAGACCAGCCGTGTGTCGGATGGCTGGCATGGCTCAGGTGGAGCAGCGCCGCCGCTGGCAAACACGACCTGGAGAAGGCGCTCTGGCCTGCTCGTCGTGCACTCTGGTCATCTGGTGTACCAGGGCGAGACATACATCATGGAGAGAGATTCACGCTAAGGTTGACGCCGGCAAGTCCCCTCCTAGCAGAGGCAGAGAGACGCTCGAGGCGGCGTCCACTCTGCCACCCAAGGCTGCCCGGCTGGAGCGGCGTCTAACTCGCTGTCGGATTGACGGCGGAGGCGACGAAGACCGGGGCTCCACGAGCAAGGAGGTGCCCAAAGATTTTCCTTCGGAGCTTTGTGCATGGTGGCACATGCACGATCAAAGCTAGCACTTCCCCTTTCTCCTCTATGTGACATGCAAATCATTTTTCTCTATCTCTATCTTTCATGTATCAGATCTTTTATGTAAGGAAGAGGAGGGAGGCCTAGTCCGGAGCCTCACACATGCAGGGCACCCGGTACGATCGCAAGGGTGGCCGGTGCCGCGTCTGCGGTCTCAGGCGGAGCTGCGCCGGCCGGCAATGGAGCATACATCCACGAGGAGGTGGACGCAGACCCACACAAAAGAGGTTGAGACACGCCTCTGGCTTGAGCGCGCATCGGCAGTGCGCCGTTTGACCGGCATGCCTGCCGGCTTGGGTGGAGCTATGCCGGCCGACAACATGTCGTGCCATCTATCTTCTCTCTACCGTCAAGTCAAGCCGATCGTGAGCCTTCCTAGGCGGAGGCGCCTGACAACGTTTACCATGAGACAGACAAAGCCAGATGAGAGAAGACCAGGAAGCCTCACATGGCGCCGCATGCCGACGTTACTCTGCCGGCCTGCATCGCTGATCTTGGGGGAGAAGAAGGTCGTGGCCTCCGTAGCTGCCGTCGCGGCCCTAGCTATGCATACCAGCTCATAGCATAGGCGTTGTCCAGCAACGACGCCCGGGCCATTTGCCTATCACCATGCCCACCATGGGTCAGCGGCAATCCCGATGTCACGGCACAGACGTCTTGCCGTCGTGGCTTATGATGGCGACTCTGACCCGAAGTGGTGTGAGCCCACTGACTATGTCGACCTAGAAGCTGAGCTAAGTCTCGTTGGCGCGGGTGATGGCGGAGACAACAACCATGAGCAAAACACACGCGCATGAACGTATAATTAAACATTACTTCTACTTCTGTCTACTCTGTTCAACCAGGTAATATGAGGGAGATGGATGTGGACAAGAGAAGCCACTCGCCTCACGGTGTCGCAGGCAGGCAGGCTCAAACGATGGACCTGTCCGGTACCAAAGAGGGGCAACATCTACATTAACATCACCAACGTTGTGGAATTATGAGGCCAACACCTACATGGAGTCCCCTTGAGGCGGGACGCTCTCTACTCCGACACCTACACGGAGTCCTCTCGGGGCGCGACGCCTTCAACTCCGACACCTGGATGGAGTCCCCTCGAGGTAGGACGGTGTCTATCTGACACCCACACGGAGTCTCCCCCAGGGCGGCACGCCTTCTACTCTGACATCTACGCGAAGTCCCCTCAAGGTGGGACGCCATCTACTCTGGCGCCTACACTAAGTCCCCTCGAGGTGGGACACCCTCTACTCTGACATCCACATAGAGTCCCCTCTAGGCGGAGTGTCGTCCACTCTGACGCCTACACAGAGTCCTCTCAAGGTGGGACACTACCAACACCTACACGGCGTTCCCTAGGGGAGAGACTCCATCCATACCACCGCCTATGCGGAGGCATGGTATCGAATCATGACAAGGTAGTGAGCACCTTTAATGTCTACATCGGCCAACCTCTACAGGGTCATCATCTACAAGCAATGTCACCGCTAACACGATGGCATCACCGAGTCTACTCTCACATCGACATCAACACTCATCGTCGACATCTTGCATGCGTCGACGAGGCATAGTCATACTCCACTGACATGTCCTTTTCCGATGAAGCAAACATGTACTTGCTTTTGCTGACAAGGCAAAGGCAAGTCACCCCGTCCGACACCGACAAGGCAAACACCACCAGGCCTGGCACCGACGAGGCGAAGGCCGCCCACATCTTCATCATCGGACACCGACAAGCCGGAGGGATACGGCTATGTATCGCCTGGGCGAGGGGCTTACTGCTTCGCCCTTCCACTTCACCATCACACCACCACCATCTGTTCGGAGAAGACGAGACTTGAAGACGACGAGCATTGCAGAAGCTTAATCGGAGGTTGTCCGTGGCTTCAGTCACGGGCGTAATTAAGCGGGAGCTTTCCAAGGCCTCGTGAACCAGAGCTCCACAATCGCCTTGTCATGTTGGCTATGCCAGCAGGCCACGGAGCGCATAATATGGGATCTTGTAATTTTGTTTCTCTTGACGAGATTAATAAAATTCTTGCTTCCTATATTTTTTATTTGTGTATTTAGGTACACTGGCACGCCTGCGTAGTCGTTACATTTCGTGTCAAGCACGCCGTATCAGTCGACCGCGGCGTTGATGCACTCGACCACAGCTACCACCGGCAGCCCACAACTGCATCCATGGCGCTTGGCTGTCCATGTAGCCTTGACCTCTGCCATCCCTGCTCCTTCCTGACCTACCTCGACACCAAATTCTCCCTAGCCTCCGGCGAAGGCCAATGAGGGGGCATGGTCAGCGCTCTTGGTGCCCCTTTCTTTGATCTTGGGAAGATGCGGTCGTATGCGACCTTCCAATTCAAGAGATAGGCGACCGCCAGCCTGCTAGTCCACGATCCCTTCGCATCCGGTTATGCCTCCTGCTCGTTGCCTCCTCGCCTGTATCCCAGGTTCCCTGCTTGGCCGCACCGTTTGCTCCATTAGTCTCTCTCAAGACGCAACCACCTCTCGAGAGGAAGGAGGGGATCAGGTGAGAGAGGATGTGTAGATGAGAGGAATCCAGCGACACCAGGGGAGGACGAACCATTTTTTACTTATGGTGGCACTAGTGGGTAATTGTTTGTGTGGTGGAGGGGCAAAATTGTCCAGAATAATGGCAGACAGAAAATTTTGGGTGCGACGAACAACGTCTGCTTAATTAATAGTATAGATATTAATTCATAATTAATATATAAATGCGTATTATAAATCCTTTTACTAATCCAAAAGCACCTTTTGGCCTTTCCTTTGTTCCAAACCCTTTCGGATCCTCTATGGAATTTTTCTAGTATTCTCTCTCCAGAACAATTCCAAAGTTCTTTCTCTTTCATACTTTGTTAATTCCTTTCTACCAAAGATCTATAATGGTCATCATACCCTTAAGTGTGTGATGACCCACAAGTATAGGGGGTGTATCGCAGTATTTTCGAGAGAAGTGAAACCCAATTTATTGATTCGACACAAGGGGAGTCAAAGAATATTTATAAGCCTTAACAACTGAGTTGTCAATTCAGCTGCACCTGGAAACAATCTTGCTCACAGCAGTTTATCAGTAGCAACAGTTTTGTAGTAGGTATAGCAAAGTAGCAGCAGTAGTAAAGCAAAGACAGTAGTAACAAAAGCAGTAAAAAGTGGGATTCGAGTGTGGTAGGCATAGGGATGGATGGACAGGCGTTGCATGGACAAGACAATTCACATAGCAATCAGAACATAGGACAATTGCAGATAAATAAGATAAAGCATCCAAGTACTAGACAATCCTAGGCATGTGTTCCATATATAGTCATACGTGCTCGCAATGAGAACTTGCACAACATCTTTTGTCCTGCCAGCCCGTTTGCAGCGGGGCCTCTAGGGAAGTACTGACAATTAATGTGCTCCTTTTAATAGAGCACCAGAGCAAAGCATTAACACTCCGTGAACACATGTGATCCTCACATCAAAGCCTTTCCCTTCCGGTTATCCCGATTTACATCGCCGGGGCCATAGGTTCCGGACAACGACGTGTGTATACAACTTGTAGATAAGACCAAGAACAATACTATCATAATGAATCAATAACATGTTCAGAGCTGAGATCATGGCACTCGGGCCCTAGTGACAAGCATTAAGCACAACAAGTCGCAACAAAGTCATAAAGCACTAATAAAAGATACTAGGCACCATGCCCTAACAATCTGATGCCATTACATGAACGATCTCATCCAATCCCTATCATCCTCATAGCCTACAGCGAGGGATTACTCACTCATAGATGGGGGAAACATGGATGGTCGATGGAGAAGCGATGGTGATGATGATGGCGATGATCTCCTCCAATTCCCCATCCTGGCAGGGTGCCAGAATGGAGTTTCTGGTGCTGTTTCGTGGAATCTGGTGGTGGCGGCGGAGCGGAACTCCTTCTAGAAAAACGTCGACCCCCCCGGAGTTTTTAGGTCAGAAGGCTCCTTATAGGCAAAGAGAGAGGCCGAGGGGGTGCCTAGGGGGCCCACACCACCCCCTGGTGCGGCCTGGCCTAGCCCGCGCCACCAGGTGGTGTGGCCACCCCTGGCTCTTCTCCATCTCGTATTCTGGCTCCTGGAGTCTTCGGGTGAAATAGGATTTTTGGCATATTTTCTGGGATTTTTCCTGATAGTTGATTTTCTGCACAAAAAGTAGACACAAAGGCAATTCTGCTAAAAACAGCGTCAGTTCACCTTAGTTGCATCGAAATCACACAAGTATAGAGGAGAAATAATAGCAAAAGTGTTCGAGAAAGTAGATACGTTTTGGACGTATCAACTCCCCCCAAGCTTAGATTATTGCTTGTCCTCAAGCAATTCAGTTGAAAACTGAGTGCGATAAAAGAACTTTCACGAACACATTTGCTTCATATGATGTAAATATTCTCAGCAATGTGATCAACTACTCAGACAGTTCATAATAAAGAGTATGCAACTGAGTCTACTTAATAGTCATTGTAAGCTATGAAGATATTCCAACTCAAGAATAATAAGTAGCATGAAGCACAAACATAAGAAACATTACAATGCTCATAAAAAGGTATGATAGAGTGGTATCTCGCTTGCCCTTTGATTATGAATATCAAGGCACCTCTGAAGTTCAAGTGATGACTAGAGGTAAAGATACAAGCATCAAAGTCATAACACAAATAATCAAGTAATGGAACAAACACAAAGAATGACAACTATGCTCTCAAGAAGGTGCTCAAAGAATATGTGGAGACTCAACAAGTAGAATAAAAAGGTTTTGAATAGTTTTGAAAGGCTTCCAAATGCTGAAAGTATGGTACTCGTTAGCTTTGAGCTCTCATTGCCCCTATCATAAGCATCTTTAATGTGGTTAAGGTGAATGTGAGGTCCAATCTGAGTTATATGCTTGACAGACTATAAACTGAAGATCCCAAGTCCCTTGAGTACGAGGGCCGCTCCTCATGCTACTCAACTTTAGTTACCGATAAGTTCTTGTCATCGTAAGTATGTGCGTATCATTGAGAACCGCCAACGGGGTACCCCTTGCCTGATGATATGGAAGAATCCCCATATCAAAATGACAAGGCACGCAGACAATGAGTATCTCAGCAATCTTCTTATTTACCATGGGAAAATGGTGCTTTTTTCTCTCTTTCCTCTTTTCATAAATCTCTCTTTTTTCTTTTTCTTAATAGCTATCTCTCTCTCTTTTTTATAAGAAGAATGCTTCATAGATATTATTATGGTTACGCTGCAGGTTTCCACCATGTCAGCAAGGATTAGACCAATGGCCCAGGCATTTCTCTAACACACATACATAACTCCATGGACTTACAAGCTCCCTGCTGGCTCGTGGTTGATGTAGAGCTCGTTGGGAACCCCAAGAGGAAGGTATGATGAGCACAACAACAAGTTTTCCCTCAGTTATGAGACCAAGGTTTAATCGAACCAGTAGGAGCAAGGAAACACCCCAAAGGTGTTACTAGCTGAGCTTTGGCAGGGCGCACTACCGGTGCTAGTAGCAACGTGGAGACCTGCACAACACAACCACAGAACTTTGTCCCCAACTTGCGATGAGGTTGTCAATCTCACCATGTTTTACGGAAAACAAAGTATTAAACGTATCGAATGGAAAGAAGTAAAAGTTTGCAGAAAGTAAACACAAAGCAAAAATAGTTTATACATTGTATGTAAAGAAAAGGACCGGGATCCATAGTTCACTAGAGGTGGCTCTCCTAAGATAGATAACATGCTGGGTGAACAAATTATAGCGGGGCAATTGACAAACACCGAGAAAGCAATACATGCATATACTAATCATCTTGACTCCTCTGAGACTTGATTGGGCATTACAACATAATACATAGACCGCCATCCAACTACATCTATGACTAATAATCCACCTTCAGGTTATCATCCGAACCCCTCCAAGATTAAGTTGCAAGCAGCAGATTATTGCTTCTTAACTGCGTGTAAAGTAAACAATACAATTGTTCTATGAACAAAGGATCGTTGTTTTCTCCCTAGTAGCAACAACACATCTAGTACCTTAGAGATTTCTGTCACTTCCCCAGATTACCAGAGGCATGAACCCACTATCGAGCATAAATACTAACTCTTGGAGTTGCTAGCATCTACTTGGCCAAGATAGCTACTAACAACGGAAAGCATGCAAGGTCTCAAAAAACAAAGACATGATAGAATCAATAATCAATCTGAAATAGCATCTCAATATCCATCGGATCCCCGCAAACACAACATGTATGGATTACAAA
Organism: Avena insularis; assembly: GCA_023614405.1. Taxonomy (NCBI): domain Eukaryota; kingdom Viridiplantae; phylum Streptophyta; class Magnoliopsida; order Poales; family Poaceae; genus Avena; species Avena insularis. The sequence continues at coordinate 393,031,789 of CM042690.1, read as the reverse complement.
TAGATGATCTTGATCATGAACGGAGCTCACACGATCTAAACATGAAAGCACAAAGGAGGAGAAACCAGCCATCTAGCTACTACATGGATCCGTAGTCCAAGGATGAACTACTCACGCATCACACCGGAGGCTTGCATGGTGATGAAGAAGGCCTGTGGTGAATTCTCTCGGCAGGTGCCGGAAGAGCTTCAGATCCCTCCGATCTAGGGATGGAGATGACGGGCTCTGCACTCTTTCGTGGATTTTTGATCGGGTACTTAGGGTTTTCGTCCCGAGGGAAACTTATAGGCGGAAGGAGAGGCCGAGGGGGTGCCGGGAGCCACCACACCACCCCCTAGCGCGGGCCAGGCCTGGCCGCGTGGCCAGGTGGTGTGGCCGGTCCCTGGCCCCTCTCCATCTCGTATTCTGGCACTTGATCCCTTCCAGAAAAATAGGCACTTTGGCTTTTGTCCTGTCCAATTCCGAGAATATTCATTTTTCTGACTTTCCTGGAACCAAAAACAAAGAAAAATGGCCGGCATCGTGGCTCTTGTTAATAGGTTAGTCCAAGAAATCATATCAAAAGTACTCCAAAGATGGAACAAAACACAAGAAAGTGGATAAAACCAAGCATGGAACATCAAAAATTATAAATATATTTGCAATGTATCAACATCCCCAAGCTTAACTCCTGCTCGTCCTCGAGTTGGTAAGTGATAAAAAGAAATAATAATTTTTGAGGTGACATGCACCATCAAAGACTTGATCAAAGTATTTGCAAAACATTCCAAGCTGGGATCATAGTACTTCAATCATAACATGAAAGACAAAGTTCTAGCAATAAGCAAAGAAACTATGATGCAACATGAAAAGGCACAAACAAAAGATTCATGAATAACAATGCTTTGCAAGACGTTTGTTTATTTCACATAAAGAAAACATAGCATAATAGTATTTAGCTTGTCCCTCAATAGAGTAGCAAATATAAATGCACAGGACACCTTCAAAGTTCATAAGTGACTAGATACAATAGTTTCAAATAAGCAATAACAAGTTATGCATCAATCAATTAGTCTTGGGACAATGCACATAGAACTAACACTACTAGGAAAAACGTTATCAGTGGCGCACCAAAACAACTTTCTGTGTCGCATCTAGCAGTCGCCACTAAATTGTCGCCACTAAAATTACATTTCTGTGGCGCATATGCATATGCGCCACAGAATTCTCCAAATTCCGTGGCGCATATAGCTATATGCACCACAGAATTCTATGGTACATTCTGTGGTATGCGCCACAAAATCCTTTTTTCAGAATTTTGAAATTTTCAGAATCTAATACAAATACAGTATATAACAGGTATATTACAGGAAATACACAAAAATTAACAGAAATTCACAGAAAAGATGCACACAGCAGTACAAATGTTCTAGTTCACATATAATACATCAACAAGCACGAATGTGCACAAGTGTTCATCAATCACATCACTTAGAACCGAATAAGTGTACAAGTATATTTCACAAGTGTTCATCTCACTCACATAACTTACAACTACGAATGTTGTCACCGCCTATACCTTAGAATAGAATGTAGTACAGAATCATGATGCCGGTGAGGAGGAGCGGCACCAAGATCTTCGTCCGGTTCTTCTTCCACACGTGTCTCCTCCACTTGGCCACCGCCTCCTCTCTAGTCACGTATCCCTTGTAGCTGTTGCCGCTGAACTTGTCCACTTGTTGGTGGCAGTCCACCCACTCCTCGTAGACACCTGAAACCCGACCCTTGTACACAACGTATGTCGGCATCTCTATTGACAAGGCATATTAGTACATCATGCAAATATATATGTTGACAAATATTAGAGCAAGGCATTCATAAACTTAAAACAATGCGTCGATGACAATGAAAGAAACACGACAACATGTCCGACACAATAACAACGACGGTTTCAAGCTAGGCAAGTTAAGTTTTTCGACACACACTACATGTCCACCGATACCCACGCTCTCTCGGTCAAGTAGCCTTCTCCTCGCAGGGCGCCGGGAACGTCTTGTACATGTCTTTCGTCGTCCACGTCCTGAAGTCACCCTGCGCCTTGAGGCGGGCTTCAATCTCCCTCTTGGCGAACGACCTGGGCTGGTGTAAGAGCCCACCATGTGTGTTGACCTGTTCCATGATGATATGTGATAGCTTCACCTGCGTATCATGGAAGTCTTCCCTGAGATCAGGGTCACTGATCCCATGCAACTTTTGGGCCCATCCTTGGAGAGAAGATGGCAGCGTTAGCATCTCGCAATCCCGGACAAACCCTTTGAGGTGATGGCAAACATAGAAGGCCTCCTTCACATTGTCAGACGGCTGCTTGACGCAGGGGAACTTGAACACATGCTTGAACTTGTGTCGACCATCGTCCCTGTAAGCCTCCCCCTTATAGTTGAAGGGGCCTCCCTGATTGGCATAGCCCTCGATAGCATCATCCAGAACGCTCCTTACTCTGGCGTAGTTCTTCCCCCTCGCACTCCCGAGTCAAGTAGGTGGGTGCTTAATACCTCGTGGAGAGGACGATGAGCGTGCAGTACTTATCTCTGCGCAACACACAATGTGGAACGGGATGTTGGAAAAGAGCAATGGAAAGAAATACTTATGTGTTACGACGGCGGTAGGAGGATGTGTACACTTACTCGGGAAAGAAAGGCACAAGGATGTTGTCCTTCCTCTTGTTGTCCATCAATAGCTTCTGAAGGTAGGACTTTGCCCGGGCCCGGGTCCTTGTTCCTTCTTCCAGCTGGCTATCCCGCATGTAGTAGGGATCCGCTATCCTGACGAGCAACGGGTGTCCTCTCTTGACCTTCATCGCCAGATTGAGCGCGAATGGGCGGACCAAGTTATAGTCCAGCCGTCTCGAGTGGAACAGCTTGAACATGTCCTCGTAGGCTATGAAGAACACATCCGCGGGGGCATCGGTGATGAATCCCACGTCCTCCGGCACCTTGGCGGTGAACACCGGGTAACTCGGGTCCTTGTCCTTGAGAAGGAGGCCCTCTAGTGTTAGGACACCTTCATGCAAACTCATCATAGCTCCCGAAGCCAGGCGGCGCAGTTCCGGAGGCAGTATGGGCTGACCAGCTTCATGCACTCTGGTCAAGCCATCCTCACGGGGTGGTACAACATCGTCCCGGTAACGGATCGGAGCGGGCTGGCTCGCAGCCTTATCCTTGTTCCTGTTTGGCCTCTTCCTCACCCTCTTTCTCTTTGCATCAGCAGCCTCCACTAGCAATGCTAACCCGTCACCGGCCGTCCTGCGGAGTGTGTCAGGGCTGAAAATGATTCCGGCCGATGGAGGTTGTGTATCGGTGGCCGGAGGCGTCTCCTGAGAAAACCCATGGAAGACCAGGCGCTTCTTGGGATGGCTAGCTTGATCACGGAATGATGGTTCTTCAACGAGAGGAGGCATGAATGGTCCTTTCTTTGGCGCGGTGTTGTGAAGGCATTGGCGTCGACGGTGCATCATCATCATCATCCACCTCGATGTTGGCATCAAAGGCCACCATGTCCATGTCATCACAGGGTGGTGGCGATGGCTGTTGCGGTGCCGGTCTTGCCTTTAAGCGGGGCGATGGCGGTCGAGCAACCACGCCCTTGGCTACTTGTGTGCGGTGCAGGCGCTCCCATGAGTCTCGGTGATGGCTTGTGGTGGCGGCGACGACCGGTGCAGCAGGAGCCGTCCTTGGCGGCCGGACGACCGAGGTGGCACCGGTGGAGCGAGACCCAATACGAATCTGGGTCTTTGGCCAAATCATGGGATAGCCATGGCAACCTTCCAGGGTCAGGTGCTCGTCGGCTCCCGGAGGTTGCATGGGAGGGTCCATGTCTTCGCACCCTCCTAACACCCGACCCAACTCGACGCGCATCACGGCATCGTCCATGGGCTTGTAGTGCATCGTGCGGTTCGCCGGTTGTATTAGCTTGCCCGTGGCAACATCCTTCAACTCGCCGCCGGACACCTTGTGTAGGAGCACGCACAGAGTGTCCTGAGGCATACAGATATGCATCATGAGATGGCAGCCAATCAAAGGCATTAAGTAGAGCACGCTGACTATCTACTTATTTTACCTTGGTGAGGGCGCCGAGCTCGGCTAATGTCGAGACACAGGCGGCCGGTGGCTGATCCTTCTTCTTCTCCGTCTCGGGTGCATTAGGAAGCACCACCGCCGCCGGCTGCTGCGCCTTGGTAGTCTCGACAGGAGGGGGCAGCTCCGGTGCATCCAACTCCATCGGCTGCGCCGCGGGGATGGAGGGCGGCAGGGTAACCATGTCTGGCGACACTTGGTGGCTCGAGGTGCTGCCGCCAGTGCTGGGCACTTGTATCGGCCCCACCTGACCATCCGCATTCCATTTTGCTATCCCCTCCATCAGCCGAGGGGGTAGCATCTCGAGGATCTTCTGCTGCACTATCACGTTCACCTCGTCCTGGTCTACCTTACTGGCCTCTAAATGCGTGATCTTCCGCTTCAGCTCTTCCTTCTCGGCTTGATCCTGAGCCGCCGACTGGGTTCGCCTCTTCTTTCTCTTCTTGGCTTCCTCGCTATAGTACTCATGGAACTTTGTGCTCGTACCAAAGCCAGAGATACAGCCAAATGATGTGGGCGGCTCGGACTGTGGCCTCCCCTTGAAGGCGTTGGTCGCCCTGTTGAAAATCGTGTCCCACGGCTCCGTCGAGCTCTGGGACGACGAGTCCGGCGCCTCGCGTGTAGCCTTGATTTCAGTGTCCTGCAGATAAGGAAAGGTGAACCCATTTAGAAACTTGCCTTCATTATTCAAAATGAAAGCAAATGGACCGCGGGTAAATTCCTTACCAGCTTACTCTCAAACTTCCTCACATCGTCATCATCGGTGAAGAATTCCTTGGAATCCTTGTCCAGATAGTAGCAGGCCCGGACAAAGTTCCGGGTCTGCTCGTCCATGATTTTTAAAAACGGGTTTTCTTTCCCGAGACGCTCAACCTCGGCGTCCTCCCTTGCCCATATGGCCTTCTTTCCCCTGTAACCGCCGCTTCCACATCGGTGGTTACCTATGTTCTGTTCCCGCATTTCCCGACCCCACTCCGTCCATGCCTTCGCTTCGTCAGTCTCCATCTCCGCCTTGAATATCTTGAACTCATCTTCGTCGATCATGGGCTCACCCTTCTTGATCTTCTCCCAGCTTTCCTTTTTTGCGATCTTGTTCTTCACCCGGGTTCTCCAGCTGCTCAAGGCATTGGCCATCTTCGTGATGGCTAACCTGTTCACCTTATTGGATTTTTCCAGTTTGTCGGTGTACGGTGCTGGGAACTTGTACCGTCGGTGAAGCTTCTTAAGGCAGTTTGCCACCAACCGCTCATTCGCTTCACTTCTCAGGTGCTTCGTGTTGATCGACATGCTTTCCCGGATGATGCACCCGAGTTGCATGCCGTACCCGGCGGCAACATCCGGAGGCTCCAACGGAAGGCCACTTTCCGAGACCAGAGTGATCTCATCGGTGGTGTCAGCGAGCTTTTGCGGCTTCCGATCCTTCCTCGGCTTCTTATTCTTCTTAACAGACGGGTTGCTGCTACCACCATCCGTGCGGTCCCCGCCATCGGTCGTGCGACCTCCGCCATCGGTCGTGCGGCCTCCACCATCGGAGGTGGTCGCATCCTCCTCCTCGGCTTCATCTATCCGGTAGTCCTCGTCCCCCTCTTGCTCATCATCCCCATCGTGGCCCGCAGTAGCTGCCACGTCCTCATGCTGAGACTCCGCCGCCTCGTGCTGCGCCGCCGCCTCCCAGAAAGTGAGGTTCGCCGCTCTGGCTTGGTCTTCGACGCTCATTGCGGCCTTAGAAGTGCCGGCCCCATCGGCGGCCGACATGTTTGTACACTTCTAAACAAATTAAAATAAGGAAGTTAGTATTAATTATTGTTGACCATATTTAAAATGAGCTGTCCATTTCTCCCGAAGTGTCAATTCACTTCTAGTTCGGTCGAGAAATGGGGCTCATATGTCAAAAAATTACTAAGTGTCGACCGAAAAATTCGGCATGACCTTCGCTAATTTTTTGATATATGAGCCCCATTTCTCGACCGAAATGGATTGAAATCAACATTTCAGGAGAAATGGGCAGCTCGGGTGATTTCCCTAAAACATTTCACATACAAAAATGCACAAATTATGCTCCACAGCCACATATGGTGCTCCAACACCATATAATCCAACAGGGTACAGAGATTTCTATCATCGTATATATACACAATGTAATTTTTTTGGTTTTCGTTTTTTCGTGATCCCAGACACCCATGCTTATGACAGATGATCCGTGAAGCACTCGCATACGACTGGCAAGTTCAATACTATAAACTCAACTAGCAATATATCTTCCAGCTTTACCACCACCATGCCCCATGCATCCTTGCTAAATACAGCAGGGTACATCTGAACTTTACGTGTGTTTTTTTGAAAATTTTGAAACCAGTATTACCAATGCATTGTTAGAAAAACTCAGTATAACATGATAAACTTCCTGGCTCAAGTTGCAGAAAAAGGACATGTTGATCGAATTCTCTAGATATGTAAGTCCTCCAGCTCCACTGCATTACTGTTGTACATATAAACAAGAGTAGGGCCCATAGTGGCAGTGCTGGGTCCTGGCTCAAGTTGCATAAAAAGGAAGACCCTATCTCATGATCGATATACCAAGGCTGAAATTCTTAGATAGTGTCTTAGCACCATTAGAGGTTTCTTTCCTGCAGGTTGCTAAGGAGGAAACAATATTGACTACCCAATAGGTCGAGCCATAAAAACCAGGGATGCCAAACTTGGCCAACATATATATAGGAGTTCTAACTACAGTAGTTATTAAAAGTAACATTTATATGCAGAATACTACAAGAGTTCTAACTACATCACCACTGATCAACATATATATAGGAGTTATTAAAAGTACTGAACCACCGAGACACAAACAAAGGAGGAAGAAGAAAGACAGGCAGCAAACCGCAACTGAAACGATCACTCTGTGCAAGAGCGTATATATTGCACATCTGAGATGGCGCTTGCTTCTTTCTCCTCTCCCATATAGACCCAAAAACAAACGAAACCTAAAATTGAAAATTCGAACAGGATGTTTGACAGTTTGTAACCTACTAGCAGTCGAATTACCAAACAAAATTCTCGAGCACAGTACTACTAAGTAACCATCCGAAATATCTCGGCGCCGCTGTCGCGGCGGCATCATCTTCTCTAGTCGTACTACTAGAAACGATGACATGGTAAATGAAGGGGGAGAGGGGGTCACCTGCGGGGTGGTGGTGGCGGTGGTCCTGGACGCTGGAGCGGGCCTCCTCCTCCTGGTGCTCTGCGAGGCCACGTCGAGGCCACAACGAGGCAAGGCGGGTGCGCGGGCAGCGGTGGTCTGTGAGGCAGCGGTAGGAAATTTGAGGCGATATAGAAATTTGAGGCGTGCAATAGGGGCGCTGAGGCGATATTAGTTCTAAGTCACAGAATTATGTGGTGCATCTGTTCAGATATGCGCCACAAAATTTTTGGGGATAGTACAAAATGCACGTTGCGCTGTTGTTTGACAGAAAACAAAGCTTACCACATTGGTTGCTCCTCTCTGTTCTAAACCTGGGCGGCCAGGTTCGATTCCTGGCACAGCCACATTTTTTTTTACTTTTAAAAAAATATTTTAAGGATGGTAATAATATATTAAAAGCAAGAACTAATATATTTGCCTATTAAAAATATTTTATAGATGGTAATAATATATTAAAAACAAGAACTAATATATTTGCCTATTAAAAATAAGAATTAATATATTTGCCTTAATATATTTGCCTCAATATTATCCTCATACATTAGTTTGTCAAAGTAATACATATATGCAGGCGCGCGAGCACACATGTGCATTAATTAGTACAAAAAAAGGCGTCAAAAACCGCTAAGTCGGCTCCGAGGTAGCTAGTGTCTCTTCACAACAACTTTCTTGCCCTTCTTCTTCGCGGTAGAATACTTTAGGCCGGCCACCTTGAGATTTCTTCTCGTGTACAGGCAACCTTTAGCCGGTAGGGTGGTCTTCCTTCTTACTTTAGCATAAGTAGTTGGCTTGTCGAAGTACTTGTCGAATTCCTCTTCGATCTTGGGATCGCTCTTCTTGTCGATGTCTTGCTTGTTGGCGGGTCCTTCCATTCCGATGATGCTCCTCTTGCCCGTCCTCACGACAACACGGCTTGGCTTTGTCGGGTCGGTAATGGAGAAGCATTGGTCAACTTGGCTAGCAAGCACCCATGGCTCATTTTTCGTGGAGGCGTTCTTCGATTTGGCATCGGGAATAACCATGGTGGTGAAAAACCGGCCATCTTTTTCGACGCTCTTGGCCCATCTGACACGAAACATCAGCACTGTCACTCCACAGTAGTCGAGTTCCCATATCTCCTCGATCCTTCCGTAGAATCTTTCCTTGACATCAGTCTCGTCATCAGCGTATGATAGCATAGTTACTCCTGAGTTTTGGTATTCGCTATTCTTGTCCTTCTCCTCGGTGTAGAATCTATAGCCGTTGATGTTGTACGTGTGATAGGTCCTAATGTTGCACCCGGGCCCCTGTGAGAGTGAGAATATGAGTTTCTGATCTTCAGTATAAGGCGTCGGCATGGGACTTTCCAGTAGCCTTTTCTTGAACGACCCCATGAAGCTGGCGTTGTGCTCTCTGGTTACGTCTCCCTTCTTCCTCGGCTTACCCATGTTGGCGAGCTTTTGCTCGATTAAGGTTTTGTGCTCATCCACCCAGGGGCCGACCAACTGTATGTGTTGTAGAATGACTCGGTTTTCCCTATCAAAGTTAGCGTGTTCGAGTTCGATGCCGACATGGAGTGCGCGGTAGCCCTCGCGGTGACCAAATCCAGCGAGCCTCCCGAGGTGCTTCCTGGTGGGCAGACCGACATCCTGGTTCTCGGTGCTTAGGTAGTTCTGGCAGAAGGAGATGCACTCGTAGGTCAGAAAGCCCTTGGCTATGCTTCTATCTGGACGGGACCTGTTGCAAACGAATCCTTTGATGACACCATTTAGCCTTTCGAATGGCATCATGTTGTGCAGGAACGCCGACCCGAGATGGATGATGTCATCCACGACATGGACAAGCAGATGCACCATGATGTCAAAGAACGCGGGAGGGAAGTAAATCTCAAGCTCGCATAGTATCTCGACGATCTCTTCCTGTAGCTTGCCGAGCTGCTTCACGCCGATAGACTTCCTAGATATGACATCGAAGAAGTTGCAGAGGCCAAATAGCGTCTCACGGACGTGCTCGTACATTATCCCTCGGATCGCAACGGGGAGTATCTGCGTCATCAGCATGTGACAGTCGTGAGACTTCATCCTACTGAACCTCTTCTTCGCTACGTCCAGATATCTGCTTATCTTCCTAGAGTAGCCGTGCGGAACCTTGACTCCTAGGAGGCAACAGAAAAACCTCTCGAGCTCCTCCTCGCTTAGAGTGAAGGATGCAGCTTTAAGCACCACCTCATTCTTCTTAGCCCTTTTGCGGCGACCCTGGGTCCCTTCCGTCTGTTCATCGTTATCGTCGGCATCGTCACCATCGGGGTACTGAAGTTCCTTCTTAATGCCAAGCAACTTTAGGTCGCTTCTTGCTTTCGGCCCATCTTTGGTCCTATCTGGCATGTTCATCAGAGTGCCGACCAGGCTCTCGGTAACGTTCTTCGTGATGTGCATCATATCGAGGCTATGGGGCGTGTGGAGGACCTTCCAGTAAGGAAGGTCCCAGAAAACGGACCTCGCCTTCCATACTCCATGCAGCGGTGATGGCTGTTCCCTCGGCCGCTTCTTTCCTGGCACAGGGCACTCTTCCTAATTGTCCAGAAGCTCCTTGATTTCTTCGCCGCTTAACGGTCGACGTGGGGCATTTTCGAGCTCGTCTTTGCCATTGAACAGGTCTCCGCGTTTTCTCCACGGGTGATCCTTGCGGAGCCACATTCGAGTCCTTTGGAACACGGTTTTCGAAGACCCAGGATCCCTTGGCAGCTACAGATGCGGGGTCTTATCCATGCACCTGACACATGCACAGAATCCGTGGTTCACCTGACATGCTACATATCCGTAACCAGGATAGTACTGCACCGTCGTGAGCAACGCAGCTCTTAGGTCGAAATAATCTCCAGTGTAGGCATCCCACGTACGTGCCGACGTCTCCCACAGCATCTGTAACTCCTCTTTCAGGAGCCCGAGATACAGATGCATGTCAACACCCGGTTGTTTTGGCCCCTGGATAAGGATACTGATGTGTATGTACCGCTGCTTCGTGCACAACCAGGGTGGGAGGTTGTACGGCCATACAAACACGGGCCAGGTGCTATGCGTGCTACTCTGGTTGCCAAAGGGATTGAGTCCGTCGGTGCTCATGCCCAGCGTAACGTTCCTTGGATCGAGCCCGAACTCATCTTGGAATTCGATGTCCAGCGCATTCCACTGGCTAGCGTCCGTGGGGTGTGTCAGGATCTTGCCCTTCTCCGGATCATCTTCCGGCTTCTCCCTCTTCGCGTGCCATTGCATAAGCTCCGCTTCCTTAGGGTCTACGAAATACCGCTGCAGACGTGAAGTGATAGGAAAGTACCACACCACTTTTCGAGGAACTTTCTTGTTCCCTCTCTTGTACCGTCCCTGGCCGCACACCGGGCACGTGGTTTTATCCTTGTACTCGTTCCGGTAAAGTGCGCAGTCGTTGATGCATGCGTGGTACTTCACGTACGGTAGGTCTAGTGGGCAAACTACTTTCCTCGCCTCCTCGATACTTGTTGGCAATGTGTTGTCCTTGGGAAGACGAGCGTGCCAGAATTTCATGTGAGTGTTAAAGCTAGTGTCGGTCCATTTGTGCTCCGCCTTCATCTCTAGAGCCTTCAGCGTTACACTCAAGCGTGTATCCTCGCGCCGGCACCTAGGATACAATGGAGTCCTCCCGTCTACCTCCATCTGTGTCAGCTTGGCTTTCTCTCTAGCTGCAGCTCTCGCGTTGGCCGTCTACTTGAGGAGTATTTCTTGAAGATGAGGGTCCCGCAAGGCCGAAGTTAGCGGCGTGTCCATGCTCCCGTCTTCTCCACCGCCACCACCACCATCTGCTCCGGCATCGTCTCCTTCATGATGATCGGTTGCGCCGCATCTCCTTCTTCATGATGATCATTTCCGGCATCTCCTTCATCATGATGACCATGTCCAGGAGACCCTTCGTCTTCTCCCCCACCCCTAGACTCTTCTTCATCATGGCCACCGCCATGTACCGACGGCTCCTCATTCACTAAGAAGCCAGGCATGAAACCGCGCGTCAACAGGTGAGACTCCAGTTGTCCGGAATCAGGGTTGATCCACTTCCGGTGTTTGCACGTTCGGCACAGACATCTTATCTTGGTCATGTTGTTCCGAACCATGTCGGCTACCGCGTCAGCCTTGTATCTAACCACCCAGCGTTCGCTCATATGGATGACCATGGTCGCCTGCGCGCGAACATAGACCAAATTAAAGAGAGTATGTTAGAACCATGCACACACACGACGCGCACACATACATGCATGCGCATGATCGCCCGGGAAATTTCGGCATGACCTATCCTAAAAATAGGACGTATGGCTAGTGCAGAAATTTGCCGAAATGGACGTGAATCAACATTTCGGCAAACCTCCATGCACCCGGCGCCGGCAACATGCATTCAAGCACAACACAACCTCACTCCACAAGCAACATGTATTCAAGCACAACACAAAGCGAAGGAACATCATCTCTCGCCATCGCACACCGCCCGTGGGACCATCTTCGGCAAATATAGTGTAGCAAGAGGGGGTGTTGGGATGTGTGGAGGAGGAAAGTATGAGTGGTTTACTACCTTTACAAGTAGGAGTAGCTTCCCCTCACAAGTACATGAACCAAAGTAGGTCTAGCTATCAACAATGGAGGTGAGTATGAGCAAAATGGAGTGGGAGGGAGGAGGGGGACGAGCTAGCTAGTTGGAGGTGGTGGGAACAAGGGAAAGGGGGGCTGCCACCTTTTGTAGATCTGTTTCGCATATTCTGTGGCGCATATGGAAAATGCTCCACAGAATGTCAACATTCTGTGGCGCATATAGCTACATGCGCCACAGAAAGTGAGAATTCTGTGGCGCATATGCTATATGCGCCACAGAAAGTGAGAATTCTGTGGCGCATATGCTATATGCGCCACAGAATCTTGACATTCTGTGGCGCATGTAGCCATATGCGCCACAGAATTTTGACATTCTGTGGCGCATATATCCATATGCGCCACAGAATTCTGGCCTGCCCATGTGCTGGGGTCAGGCCCACATGGGCCCACAGGAATTCTGTGGCGCATGTAGCATATATGCGCCACAGAATTCTCACTTTCTGTGGCGCATATATCCATATGCGCCTTGATCTGTAGGAATTCTGTGGCGCATTTGCTACATGCGCCACAGAATTAATTTTAGTGGAGCATTTTTTGCATATGCGCCACATAATTAAAATCTACCTATAATCATTTTCCTAGTAGTGTAAGAATGGCCACTATGCTCTCAAAGCAGGTGCATAAAGATAGAAGGTGGAGACTCAATATAATGGTGGAAGAAAGACCTTTGTAAAAGGAAGTAGGGATTCAAGTCTCATAAAGAGCTTCCAAAAATTATTATACTTAAAGCTTTCAGCTCTCATTGCCCCTATCATAAGCATATTGAAGTGATTAAGGTTAAAGTTAACAAACTATGGTGTACATGCTTGACGAAGTATAAGTCAGAAATCTCATGTCCCTTGTATACGAGGGCCGCTCCTCATGCTACTCAAGTTTAGTCACCGGTAAGTTCTTGTCATTGTAAGTACATGTGTATCATTGAGAACCGCCAACGGGGTACCCCTTGCCCGATGATACGGAAGAATCCCCATATCAAAATGACAAGGCAAGCAGACAACGAGCATCTCAGCATTCTTCTTATTTACCATGGGAATATGGTGCTTTTTTCTCTCTTTCCTCTTTTCATAGTATCTCTTTTTTTCTTTTCTCTTTTTTCTCAATATAGGACTCTTTTTTTATAAGAAGAATGCTTCATAGACAGCTCATTATGGTTACGCTGCAGGTTTCCACCATGTCAGCATGGATTAGACCAGCGGCCCAGGCGTTTCTCTAACACATATACATAACTCCATTGACTTACAAGCTCCCCTTTCATTTCACACCGACGACATCCATATACAAAAGAGCATGATATCAACTAGGTACAAGTACCAAGTGCAATGTTGAAAGCGTTCCCCATGAAAGCATGGTTCTGCTAATTCCCAACAAATAAGTGCAAACATATACAACATAGAAGACACAATGGTTCAAGTTTATTAAGGGCAAGTAAAGTAAAGTGTGCCGTCAAGTTCGTGAGAGCTTTAATCACTAGTTTTCTCATAACAAGTGGAAGGTAAATAAAAGGATGAATATACTTGGAATAGCATAAGCTAGTAGGTAGGTATGGTGGACTCTTTGGAATAACTTGGTTTAGGGAGTTGGATGCATGAGTGGAACTCATACTTGGTGGTGAAGGCTAGCAAAAGACTGGGAGCGACAAACTAAGAGAGCAATAATGGCCATAATCATGCAGAGCGACAAAACATCATTGATCAAAGCATAAAGTGATTCTACAAGTTGAAAAATAAAGGATCATAAAGGCTATGGTGACTTGTGATAGTCATAACATGGTGTGAGCATGTGCCAAGTCAACCCAAATAAAGCATCAAAGGAGAATACCACTATACTATGCTTTAATATGCTAAAACAACGCATGATTCATTCAAGGCACATTAAGCAATCTCAGTTGTTTATAACAAGTCATGCCACAGCAAAGAATACTAAGCATAAAGCCAAAACAATATCAAGCATGGCATGACAAAGCATAGGCCACAGTCAAAAACAAGCTCTTTTTACCACATAAGCATGAACTTTCCTACTCTTTTCCAAACCAAACAAAACTATTCGCAAACCAAAGTGTGAAAGAGGGGGTCCAACCAATTTATTCAGAAAACTAAACAAACCAAAGCAAACTAAAAACCAAAACAAAAACGAAAAAGAAGACGCTCCAAGAAAAACACAACTGTGCATGAAACAATAAAAATGAAGCGTTTGGAAGAAACCTGGAATTTTTATTGATGAAGAAGGGGATGCCTTGGGCATCCCCAAGCTTTGACGCTTGTACTTCTTGGATATTTCTTGGGGTGACACACGTGGCATCCCCAAGCTTGAGCTTTAGTCCATCCTTCATCTCATTACTCATCCCTTCTATACACCTGAAATTTTTCCTTCAAACAAAACTTCACACAATCTCATTAGCAACATTAGTGCACTCAAGATAAATAAGTCTCAAGGTTCAGTTCTAACACCAAATAAACTTCCATTAGAACACTAGCTACTGTAGCACTTCCCTCAAAAATCTCAATTCCCCAAAGGAACTCAAGAAGGAACTAACAAGAAGCAAATGCAGAAAATGGCAGAAATCTGTCAAAACAGACCAGCAGGTAAAGACGAATTTTTTGGAAGACCTTCTGTTACTCAAATCAAAAAGTGTTGGACTAACAAAAGTTAGATAACAATCTGGGACAGAAGCACAAAATATTACAGCTCAATCTGACGTACAGAGCTCTCTCAGGATTTTTACGGTGAAGCACAGAAATCTGTTTCAGGACAGCAACTTTCCCAATCATTACTTCACTCTCATTAGAGGTTACTCTTGGCACAAAAAGCAAATAAAAAGGATAAGGAGAGGTTATTATAGAGGTAATAACTTCCAAGACTCATCTAAAACTCTTGAGTTATCTCCCAACAAGTACTTTTCTTTAACGCCTTTAAGTTAGGCATAAGAAGCAAAGAAAGAATCAAGTGTTCTCAAATGAAGAAGCATTAAGACCAAATTTTGTTTTCATAGGAGAAGCAAAAGAAATCTTTTCTCTCTTTTTAGGGATGTGTTCTATACCTTTCTTTAGTGGGAGTTGATATTTAATGGTGACTTCTTTCATATCAATGATGGCACCAACGGTTCTAAGAAAAGGTCTTCCCAAAGTAATAGGACAAGAAGCATTGTATTCAACATCCAAAACATAGAAATCAACGGGGACATAGGAATCATTAACCATAATAAGAACATCATTAAGACTCCCCATGAGTTTCTTTTTAGCATTATCATCAAGTGGGACATTCAAATAGCAATCTTCAAGAGGAGGCAAATCAAGCATATCATAAATCCTTCTAGGCATAATAGAAACACTACTATCAAGATCACATAAAGCTTTGAAATCAAAGTCATTCACTTTCATATTAATGATGGGTTCCCAACCATCTTCTTGCTTTATAGGAATAGAAGCTTTATGTTTCATCTTTTCTTCTTTAATCTTTATGAGAGCATCAGTAATGTGTTTTGTAAAAGCCATGTTCATAGCGCTAGCGTTAGGACTTTTAGCAAGCTTTTGTAGGAACTTAATAACTTCACAGATGTTGCAACCATCAAGATCAAAATCAACTTTATCATCTAAAGTAGTAGAACTATTAGTAGCCTCAACACTAGTGGTGGTAATAGTAGAAACACTAATGTTTCTAGCAATTTCATTTTCTCTTTCCCACTTAGCATGTAATTCAGCTAATAGTCTAACATTTTCATCAATTCTTACTTGTATGGCATTAGTAGCTGCAAAGGGATTGTCATTAGTTTCAGGTTTAGCAGCCATTTTATTCAAAGAAGATTGAGCTTCAGCCAAAGATGCTATATTTCTTTGAGCATTAGAGAGTTTTTCCTCGATAGTTTTATTGAAAGCAGTTTGTTTACTAATAAACTCTTTAAGCATAACTTCAAGTTCAGAGGGAGCACTCTTATTATTGTTGTAAGAATTTCCATAAGCATTACCATTGTTGGGAGGATATGGCTTATAATTGTTGTTACCAAAATTGTTCCTATAAGCATTATTACCATAAGCATTGTTGCCAAATTTTTTATTTCTTATTGAAGTTCACATCAACTTGCTCTTCTTGAGCAACCAAAGAGGCTAAAAGAACATTATTTGGATCAATATGGGCTTTCCCATTAACAAGCATGGACATAATAATATCAATCTTATCACTCAAGGAGGAGGTTTCTTCAACAGAATTTACCTTCTTACCTTGTGGAGCTCTCTCAGTATGCCATTCAGAATAATTAACCATCATATTATCCAATAGTTTTGTTGCAGCACCCAAAGTGATGGTCATAAAGGTACCTCCAGCAGCTGAATCCAATAGGTTCCTTGAAGAATAGTTCAATCCTGCATAAAAAGTTTGGATGATCATCCAAGTAGTCAGTCCATGAGTGGGACAATTCTTTACCAAAGATTTCATTCTTTCCCAAGCTTGAGCAACATGCTCATTATCATGTTGTTTAAACTTCATGATTTCACTTCTCATGGATATAATCTTAGTAGGAGGATAGTATTTTCCAATAAAAACATCTTTGCATTTAGTCCAAGAATCAATACTATTCCTAGTTAAGGAATTCAACCAGTATTTAGCTTTTCCTCTCAAAGAGAAAGGAAACAATTTCAGCTTAATAATATCACCATCTATATCCCTATGCTTTTGCATCTCACAAAGTTCAACAAAGTTATTTAGATGGGAAACAACATCTTCATTACCAATACCAGAAAATTGTTCTCTCATAACAAGATTGAGCAAAGCAGGTTTTATCTCAAAGAAAGTATTTTCAGCCACAGGTGGAGCAATAGGTGTGCTCATAAAATCATTGTTGTTGGTGCTAGTGAAGTCACACAACTTAGTGTTCTCAAGAGTAGTCATTTTTTTGGGTTTTCAAATAATAAAGCAAACTAGTAAAAGTAATTATTTTTTGTGTTTTTTGAAGAACAAAACAAGCAAACAAAGCAAAAAGAAACTAAGCAAAACAAAAACAACAAAGTAAAGAGGTTGGTTATGAGGGACTCCCCTAGTAAAGATGTCCTTGACTCCCCGGCAACGGCGCCAGAAAAATCTTTGCTGGCTCGTGGTTGATGTAGAGCTCGTTGGGAACCCCAAGAGGAAGGTATGATGAGCACAGCAGCAAGTTTTCCCTCAGTTATGAGACCAAGGTTTAATCGAACCAGTAGGAGCAAGGAAACACCCCAAAGGTGTTACTAGCTGAGCTTTGGCAGGGCGCACTACCGGTGCTAGTAGCAATGTGGAGACCTGCACAACACAACCACAAAACTTTGTCCCCAACTTGCGATGAGGTTGTCAATCTCACCGTGTTTTGCGGAAAACAAAGGATTAAACGTATCGAATGGAAAGAAGTAAAAGTTTGCAAAAAGTAAACACAAAGCACAAACAGTTTATAGATTGTATGTAAAGAAAAGGACCGGGATCCATAGTTCACTAGAGGTGGCTCTCCTTAGATAGATAACATGATGAGTGAACAAATTACAGCGGGGCAATTGACAAACACCGAGAAAGCAATACATGCATATACTAATCATCTTGACTCCTCTGAGACTTGATTGGGCATTACAACATAATACATAGACCGCCATCCAACTGCATCTATGACTAATAATCCACCTTCAGGTTATCATCCGAACCCCCTCCAGTATTAAGTTGCAAGCAACAGATTATTGCTTTACGAACTGCGTGTAAAGTAAACAATACAATTGTTCTATGAACAAAGGATCGTTGTTTTCTCCCTAGTAGCAACAACACATCTAGTACCTTAGAGATTTCTATCACTTCCCCAGATTACCAGAGGCATGAACCCACTATCGAGCATAAATACTAACTCTTGGAGTTGCTAGCATCTACTTGGCCAAGATAGCTACTAACAACGGAAAGCATGCAAGGTCTCAAATAACAAAGACATGATAGAATCAATAATCAATCTGAAATAGCATCTCAATATCCATCGGATCCCCGTAAACACAACATGTATGGATTACAAATAGATGATCTTGATCATGAACGGAGCTCACAAGATCTAAACATGAAAGCACAAAGGAGGAGAAACCAGCCATATAGCTACTGCATGGATCCGTAGTTCAAGGATGAACTACTCACGCATCACACCGGAGGCTTGCATGGTGATGAAGAAGGCCTCCAGGGTGAATTCCCCTCTCCAGCAGGGTGCCGGGAAGAGCTTCAGATCCCTCCCGATCTAGGGATGGAGATGACGGTGGCTACAGACTCTTTCGTGGATTTTTGATCGGGTACTTAGGGTTTTCGTCCCGAGGGCAACTTATAGGCGGAAGGAGAGGCCGAGGGGGTGCCGGGAGCCACCACACCACCCCCTAGCGCGGGCCAGGCCTGGCCACATGGCCTGGTGGTGTGGCTGGCCCCTGGCCCCTCTCTGTCTCGTATTCTGGCACTTGATCCCTTCCGGAAAAATAGGCACTTTGGCTTTTGTCCCGTCCAATTCCGAGAATATTCATTTTCTGACTTTCCTGGAACCAAAAACAGCAGAAAACAGTACGGGCACTGTGGCTCTTGTTAATAGGTTAGTCCAGGAAATCATATGAAAAGTACTCCAAAGTTGGAACAAAACACAAGAAAGTGGATAAAACCAAGCATGGAACATCAAAAATTATAGATACATTTGCAATGTATCACTCCCCTTTTATTTCACACCGACGACATCCGCAAACAAAAGAGCAAGGTATCAACTGGGTATATATTTACAAGTGTTGAAAGCGTTCCCCGTGACAGCACGGTTCTGCTAATCCCCAGCCTATAGGGTTTTCGTTACCAGCCTCTTACCACGCCTCAAGTTGTCATTAATCCTCATTATTGCTCTTCACTTGTGTGGCTTGAATAATAATATGAAACCAATATTCCACTGAGAACTGCCAAACCCTGTAGCAAACTCGCAAAAACCAAAGAAGAACGACAAATATTTTTGGTGTTTTTGATTTTTAAACAAGAACCAAAAGGGAAAAACAAACAAAGCAAAATCTTTTTGGATTTTTCGAATAGTTCAAACAAAGCAAAAAGGGAAAACAAACCAAGGAAAAAAGAAGAAGCAAACCAAAGAGAAACAACAAAAATATGTTTGGTCTTTTTGTGTTTTTAGAAAGCAAAAGCAAAGAAGAACGAAAACTAAAAAGAGAACGAAAACATGAATATACAAAGTACCGACGCAACATGATATGGAGATGAGTGTGGTGTCGGAGTACCTGCCCCCAAGCTTAGGCTTTTGGCCTAAGTGGGTATCAATCCCAAGCTGGCCAAGATGAAGTGTCACCGTGGTATGACGAGGAGGTACCCTCGTCCTGGTGCGAGCTCGAGTACGTCCCTCCGTAATGTGCGGAGTAATCATAGGAGGGCACATCCTCCTGGTGCTGCTCGTGGAAACCCAGCAAGCAAAGCTGCTCGTCCACCTCCTCCTTGGAGCACGACCACGGTCTCCTGTCAACACTAAACAAAGCAGTGCTATGGCAAAAGGATCTCCCTTTCATCCCCGTCAGTGAAAAGCATCCTATATACTAGATTGTTCAAATCAGAGGTAGCAGTGACAAAGTGATGAGTTTTCATGGCAACAAGGTCAAGCCTCTGTGGTGCTAGCATAGCATCATCGGGATCCACCGAAAGACCTAAGGCATTGACTACACGCGAGGCAATGATGCCCCCATAGATAGGCCCCCTAGCAGCTAGGCGGCGAGCAATAAGCGAGCCAAGATTGTACCGAGTATCAATGTTAAGCGCAGCAGCAAGGAATGCTAAATGATAGTTGGAGATATTACTAGTGTTCTCCCTACCCAATACACTAGTGGAAAGATAGTATGCAAAGTATCTAAGAGCAGGGAGTTGGATATTTCTTATCTTTCCGCGCTGCGCCACACGGTCATCATCATTGGTCACCCCTCGGTAAAGGTCCAACAAATTAGCGGGTCGCCCCTGAATTTTTTTCACGCTCCCTATCATACGCACACCTACAATACTGCAAAATCTCTCCAAAGGAATGGTGAAGGGCATATCATAGATTTTAAAAGAGACAGTAGATTGATAGGGTGTGTTAGTAAACGCGAAGCTCTCAACAAAAGTTTTGGTGAGCATAGCATATTATGCACTCTCATCTTGCATATAAGAGGTCAAACCAACCCTCTCAATCAGTAGCAAGAAATCATCAAGAATACCTGCAGCTTGCAAGAAAATAAAACAAGGAAAAGAGGATGGGTGAGCATCCCCATCATCCCTTTCACTGCCAATACGGGTTGCAATGAGGTCTTCATTGTATGATGGCCTAGCTTGAGAGGTTGTTCTTGAGGGCCTCGACCTCCTAGGTGCATCACTTTAAAATATCTCTCCAAAAGTATGGTTGTTCATGGTTGGTATTCTGAAATTTAAACACCTATTAAACAAGTGATTGCAAAGTAAATATAATGAAGGATTCTACTCATAGGGACTTGCAAGGGGCCTAAACATGCATCAAAACTATATATCTAAGAATCAAACAAGCTTACAAGCTCTCATAACCATTCACCTACAGCAGCAAAATACTCAACATATAATCCACTAAACACAGATCTACTTGGACAAGGGGAGGAGTCACATACCAGGGAAAAAATGCTCCAAATTTCAGCAAGAAAGATGGGCTGAGCAAGGAGATCGAAAAAGTCGAGAGCAAGCACAGCAAGAACGCGATTTTGAGCTATGAACTAGAGCTTACTCGAGAGAGAGAAGAAAGTGGCAGGTGATAGAGTAAGTGGGGGGCCAGGGGTGGCCCACACCAGGGCATGGCGCCACCCAGGGCTGGCCGCGCCACCACATGGTGTGCCTCCCTGGTGGGCCCCCCTGGTATCACCAGGTACTCCTCTGCCCCTTTTTTCATGTAAAAATTTAATATGAATTTTCTGGAATTTTTTGAGACACTTTATTTTTGGGCTTTTTTCAGAAATAAAAGAATGATTTTTCTGACAGACAGATTTTTTTATTTTGGAAACATGATGCAAGGACAAAACAAGGCTAGAACTACAGAAGTTCTAGCATGCAAGAAACTAACAACACAAAGAAAACTAAACGAAAGCAAAAACTAAAATGCAAAGGATAGAAATAAACGGAGATAATCATAATGAAAATATTGTTTTGTTCAATGGAATCCTTTTCTTATCAAGGTTGATCAAGTCTTGCTACCAAAACAATTGCATATGAGACAAAACTTTGTATTCCACTAATGATTATGTTACCTCAACCTTGATAGCAATGGTCCCAATCATAATAGTTTCAAATTTTTCTCTTGGTATGGGACAATATATTTCTCCAACTTGAATGCCTTCAACATGTTCAATTGAATTCAAACCATAAGTCCTTTCAATCTTCTTGGGGAAATAGACAGTATGTTCCTTGTCATTAACATTCAAGGTCACCTTTCCTTGATTACAATTAATAACAGCTCCTGCAGTATTAAGAAAAGGTCTCCCAAGAATAATAGACATATTATCATCTTCAGGCATTTCAAGCACAACAAAATCAGTTAGTATCAAGCAATTGTGAGCCACCTGAACAGGTACATCCTCACATATACCCACAGGAATAGTGGTAGATTTATCAGCCATTTGCAAAGATATATCAGTTGGAATCAATTTTTCAAGCTGAAGCCACTTATATAGAGAGAAAGGCATAACACTAACTCCAGCTCCCAAATCACAGAAAGCAGTTCTAACATAACTGTTCTTAATAGAGCAAGGGATAGTTGGAATCCCTGGGTCTCCAAGTTTCTTAGGAACCTTACCATTTAAGGAATAATTAGCAAGCAAAGTAGAAATTTCTTCATTAGGGATCTTCCTTTTATTCGAGACAATGTCCTTCATATACTTTGAGTAAGGAGGCAATTTAATAGCATCAGTCAAAGGAATTTGCAAGAATAAAGGCTTCATCCACTCACAAAACTTATTATAGTGTTCATCTTCTTTTGACTTGTGTTTCTTATCAGGGAAAGGCATAGGTTTTTGGACCCAAGGTTCTCTTTCACTACCATGTTTCTTAGCAATAAAATCTTATTTGGTGTATTTAGTAGTCTTAGTGTGGGTTTCAGGTTCTTCTTCAACTTTTTCTTCATTAGGCACTTCATTTTCTTCATTACCACTTTCAGTTTCAGCATCAGAGATAGATATACTATTAGGATCTATAGCAGGTTCAGAGGGTTCTTCAACAGTTTTACGTTTCTTTTTTCCTTTTCTTATGAGTAGAACCACTATTTTCAGCTTGTTGAGAATCCTGCTCAATTCTTTTGGGATGCCCCTCAAGATATAGAGGATCCTGGGTAGCAACACCACATCTAGTTCTAATTTCATAAGCATGTTTTTCTTTAGCAGCATTCACTAGCAAGTCGTTTTGCACTTTAACGAGTTGATCTATTTGAGTTTGAACCATTTGGAAGTGTTTAACAATCATTTTAACATCATTAGAGGTTCTTTCCACAATATCTTTCAACTCAACAATAACTCTAGTGTTTTCCATTAGATGATTTTGCACCCTTTTATTAAAGTTATCTTGCTTAACAATAAAGATATCAAATTCTTCTAAGCATTGATCAGGAGGTTTTGAGTAAGGGATATCACCTTCATCAAAGTGTTGGAGAGAGTGTACCTCAATAGTGGGTGAGTAGGAAATAGGCTTACATAATTCTTCTATAGGAGGTAAATTCTTGACATCTGCAGCTTTAATTCCCTTCTCCTTAAGACATTTCTTAGATTCCTTCATCACTTCATCATTTAATTCAATAACCCCCCTCTTCTTTGATGTTGGAATAGGCTTAGGAATAGATGGTTCAGGTACAATTACTTCAGGTATAGCTTGTTTAGGAGGAGTCCAATCTTCATAATTCTTGCTTATTTTAGCCATTAATTCCTCAGCTTCCTTAGGAGTCCTATTCCTAAAAACACAATCAGCACAACTATCTAGGTATGTCCTAGATTCCTCAGTTAGTCCATTATAAAATATATCCAGAAGCTCATTCTTAGGTAATGGACTTCCAGCCTGTGCATGAATCAAAGCACAAAACCTTGCCCAAGATTCGGGCAATACCTCTTTTTCTCCCTGTTTAAAATCAAAAAGTTCCTACAAAACAGCATGTCTAGCACTAGGAGGAAAATATTTATGCAGGAAAGTACTAATCAAGCACTCAGGGCTATCAATAGATCCAGGAGGTAAATTACTAAACCAAGTTTTAGCTTCTCCTTTCAGTGAAAAGGGAAAAATCTTAGCAACAAAGTAAGTACGCATCTTAATATCATCAGAAAACAAGCCACTCATGGTAGAAAGTTCATTCATATGTGCTACCGCACTTTCATTCTTAGTCCCACAAAAAGGTTCTTTCTCGACAATAGCTATGTAAGATAGATCGAGAGAAAAATCATAATCTTCATCTGTAATGTTTATGGGAGAAGCGGCAAACTTAGCAGCATGATATAATTTGGGTCTAATAGTACGCCTCTCAAGGAGACTCTTAGCAGCGCTCCTATCATGGGTGTTCTTACATTCTTTAATAAACTCATCGGTCATCTCAACATAATCTTCTTCAATATCATAACTCTCACTAGACTCAGGTGAGCTAACAGGTGTGGTAGTGTCTTCATTAGGAGTTTCGGTATTTCCAGCTATAGTTCTAGCAATCATAGCATCTAGGAAAGGACCTAATGAACCACTCTTATCAAGCATAGTAGAAGCAGCATCATAAGCATCAGAAGTTTCAGATTCAGCAGTAGTAGCAGTGTGTGTAGCATGTGTATGTGGTGGTGTAACGAGCTTACTTATAACAGACGGTGAATCAAGAGCAGCAGAGGTGTTTAGAACCGTACCTCTTCTTGTAGTGGATGGTAAAATAGGAACCTTGCCATCACGGGACTTACCCATGATGGATGGATAGCAGCGAACAATAGAGAATCCAAGTGAACTTGATAAATAAAGCTATGCTCCCTGGCAACGGTGCCAGAAAATAGTCTTGATTACCCACAAGTATAGGGGGTGTATCGTAG
Organism: Avena insularis; assembly: GCA_023614405.1. NCBI lineage: Eukaryota > Viridiplantae > Streptophyta > Magnoliopsida > Poales > Poaceae > Avena > Avena insularis. Next base: position 393,007,794 of record CM042690.1, on the reverse strand, counting down.
TATTTTCGAGGGAAGTGAAACCCAATTTATTGATTCGACATAAGGGGAGCCAAAGAATATTTATAAGCCTTAACAACTGAGTTGTCAATTCAGCTGCACCTGGAAACAATCTTGCTCACAGCAGTTTATCAGTAGCAACAGTTTTGTAGTAGGTATAGCAAAGTAGCAGCAGTAGTAAAGCAAAGACAGTAGTAACAAAAACAGTAAACAGTGAGATTTGAGTGCGGTAGGCATAGGGATGGATGGACGGACGTTGCATGGACAAGACAATTCACATAGCAATCAGAACATAGGGCAATTGCAGATAAATAAGATAAAGCATCCAAGTACTAGACAATCCTAGGCATGTGTTCCATATATAGTCATACGTGCTCGCAATGAGAACTTGCACAACATCTTTTGTCCTGCCAGCCCGTTTGCAGCGGGGCCTCTAGGGAACTACTGGCAATTAAGGTGCTCCTTTTAATAGAGCACCGGAGCAAAGCATTAACACTCCATGAACACATGTGATCCTCACATCAAAGCCTTTCCCTTCCGGTTATCCCGATTTCTGTCACTTCGGGGCCATAGGTTCCGGACAACGACGTGTGTATACAACTTGTAGATAAGACCAAGAACAATACTATCATAATGAATCAATAACATGTTCAGATCTGAGATCATGGCACTCGGGCCCTAGTGACAAGCATTAAGCACAACAAGTCGCAACAAAGTCATAAAGCACTAATAAAAGATACTAGGCACCATGCCCTAACAATCTGATGCCATTACATGAACGATCTCATCCAATCCCTACCATCCCCATAGCCTACAACGGGGGATTACTCACTCATAGATGGGGGAAACATGGATGGTCGATGGAGAAGCGATGGTGATGATGATGGCGATGATCTCCTCCAATTCCCCGTCCGGCAGGTGCCGAACGGAGTTTCGGTGCTGTTTCATGGAATCGGTGGTGGCGTGAGCGGAACTCCTTCACGGAAAAACGTCGAACCCCAGGAGTTTTCAGGTCGAAAGGCTCCTTATAGGCGAAGAGAGAGAGGTGCTGGGGCCCACACCACCCCCTTGCGCGGCCTGGCCTAGCCCGCGCCAGCAGGTGGTGTGGCCACCCCTGGCTCTTCTCCGTCTCGTATTCTGGCTCCTAGAGTCTTCGGGTGAAATAGGATTTTTGGCATATTTCCCGGGATTTTTCCTGATAGTTGATTTTCTGCACAAAAAGTAGACACCAAGGCAATTCTGCTGAAAACATCGTCAGTTTGCATTAGTTGCATCCAAATCACACAAGTATAGAGGAGAAACAATAGCAAAAGTGTTCGGGAAAGTAGATACGTTTTGGACGTATCAATGTGTTAACCCTATGATTCAGGAATATCACAGACATGACTGAGATCTCTCTGAATCAATGATCATTAGCGGGACCGAGATGCCCATAATGACCCTTGTGCATTCCATGATACAGTTGTCGTTTGAACCTTAAACATTGAGTCCAATTCCCTTTGTTACTTTGATACATGATTTGTATAAGAATTGATCATCGGTATCCAATATCTTGTTCAATCTCATTTCCGACAAATGCAGTTTTACTCAATCCATGATATTCAATCCCTGTGACCTAGTCACATGTTGCTCAATATTTATAGATATAATCTCATTGAGTGGTCCCAGTGTATCTTCCTGTCATGCAGGTGAACAAATTCCGATCTCAATTGTAACACCCCAAATTCTCTGTGCCCGGGTTGTCACTCATGGCAGCTTAATAGAATATCTAGACTGGCCTCACAGACCAACACTAGTCTTTTCTACACACTATGTCCTCACTCATGCGCACCCAATACCCACTTCTCGGTCGGTCACCCATCCTCAAATTGCTCTAGACCAAGCACGCTTAACCTTAGAGTTCTTTTCAGATGAGCTTCCGGAAAAGAAGTTCCAACTTGTTGATATGGGTATCCTATCAATCCTATTAAGCCATGCGCCAGGATCTCACATACACCCACCCTTAGAAGATCGACGCCCTCGTCGATCAACCACAAGCCAGGAACATCCACTCTTGGCACACGTATGTGTGTCCAGTGCCGGCATATGTGACATGCCATGTCCACTCTGCGCCACATGCGCCATTCTCCACATGTCCCGCCATTGACCCGCATATGACCGTGTAACCACGAGGGTCGGCTCTGATACCACTTGTAACACCCCGGACTCTCCATGCCCGAGATGTCACTTCTGGCAGCTTAATAGGATATCTAGACTGGCCACATAGACCAACACTAGTATTTTCTATGCACTTTGTCCTCACTCGTGTGCACCCGGTACCCACTTCCCAGCCGGTCACCCATCCTCAAATTGATCTAGGCCAAGCACACTTAACCTCAGAGTTCTTTCTAGACGAGCTTCCAGAAAAGAAGTTGCAACTTCTTGATATGGATATCGTATCAATCCTATTAAGCCATGCGGCAGGATCTCACATCGATGCATAGGCCTCAACCATTCCTTTGGAATACTTAACATACATCATGGACACCCAGTTACAGTCATAATGTTTGATATGGTTAAAGCATCCTCAGTAAATAGTGATTGATATGCTCTCACGATCAAAGGAGAAGGATATTATGCTTCTAACATTGCAATGACAAACATGTGACTAGATCGTGTTGCAATACATGTAAATTAGGATAATGTCTACCACCTCATTCGCCAATGATGTGAATCCATTATTAGTTGACATAAATGCACCATGATTAGAAAACCTTGATCATCAGCTGCCCAATGGACTAGAGGCTACTAGGGACTCTGGTTATTTTACATCACCCGTGTATCAATGTTTTCGCTTGGTAGAGTTATAGCATGATATAAGACTATTACGAATTAATGAGCTATAATAATAAACATCCTTTATTATTTTTCTCTAGGACATATCTCCTTCAAAAGGATGCAACACGAAGATCATTTTAATGTCTTTTATTTAGGTGTTTTTTGGTCCAATTTTTTTCCTTCTGCACCATATTCATAGTCAGTTTTTTCACAATAAAAATTACAGTAAAATTGTTCACAGTCAATGTGTTCGCACTAGATTTCACACCCCACGTTATGGGAATCATCTTTCTCGTATTCGGCGTGTAAAGCAAAAGACAAAGATGAAGAGCAAAATTAAACCGGCAGGACTAAATGGTCGCTGCCATCTCTTTCGCACTGGACGTGTAAATCAAAAAATGCAACATGAAGAGCATTTAGAATGGCTTCTATCTCGATGCTTCGTCCAACTGCTCCAGCTTACAATGTTCTCTAAGTCAACCGCGCATTCAACATATTCAGAATTGACTTGTTCACATTCAACGTATTCTCAATAAACTTCGCAGTCAACATTATCGCAACCATCTCATTCACATTGGACGTGTAAAGCAGAAGACAAAGATGAAGAGCAAAAAAATGTAAAAACCAAAATCAATAAAGCACATAAAGTACCGAGAAAACTAAAAAACAAACGAAAATAATACAAAAAAGTTCTACAGAGGAGGACACTGCCTTGCAATCACCACCTTCAACCATCTAGACCAAAAGGAACTAGTGAGAGCAAGCACCAACCTACAACCACGCAAAAGCGCGGGTGTCCGGGGCCAACATAGGCTACTACGCCTCTTAGACGTCGCATCGTACGTCACCGATGTTGAGTCTTTGAGTCGTTCACCTGGCGCAGAGACAGAGAGAGGGGGGCTAGGAGGAAACTACCTTGCAACCACCACCTTCAGTGATCTAGATAGAACGGAATCAACAAGAGAAAGCCCTAGCCTACAACTGCACAAAAGCGCGAGAGGCCAGTGCCAGCTCATACTGCTTCACCTCTCAGACATCGCATCGTACATCGCCGACGCTGAGTCTTTGAGTCGTTCACATGGAACGGAAAGAGAGAGATGTAGTACCCCGGGTAAAACCACTACTAGAAAATCACTTGTTGTTTGTAGTTTGTCCATCATCATGACCGCATGCGCATACCATCATGGCACATTGCATTTGAGAATCGTCATGTCATCATGCATATATTTGTCTAAATCTATTTTTGAAAAATCCTATTTTGTTTTCTAATTATCGTTCCCTTTATTCAAACTCAAAACCCTGGTCTCTTCCGGATTATTTTTTTGTCTAAAAATTATTTACAAAAAGACTACTAAAACTAAAACTAACCAATAAATGTTTTCACGGGAGGCCGCTATCGGCCAGGCCCACAGGAAAAATCCCTAACCCTAATCTCTAGACCCAAACCCATCCCCATCTAACCCCAAACCCTAGAACAATTCTACCGTAATCCCTCCCAGCCACCAACACCACTCCCCACGCACGCAGCCCGCCTCAGATCCCCATCCCCACGGCACCTGGCCCACCTCCTCCTGCTAGCAACAACCGCGAGCACGACCGGTCTCACCCCGCAACCCGCTCTCTCGCTCATGCAACGCACGCTCCCATGCGATCCCCACCTACCGCTCGCGACCCCATCCCCTTTCGAGAACCTCTCCTTCCTCGCTTGCGAGCAACCGCAGCGCTGCCTCCTCCCTGACCTGCGCAGTGCCGCCGCCCTGCTGGTTCCCGCGAGCCACCGCAGGCGCGGCCTCCTCTATCCTGGCTATCCTTCCGCACACCCCGCCCCGCGTGGTGCCGCCGTCGCCTGGACTCTCGCCCTCTGTGCTCCACCGCGCTCGCCACCACCCGGGACATCCTCTCGTCGCCCCGCGCTCGCTGGTCCTTCCTCGTCGGCCTAGTGGCCTCCTCCCTCGACCCCGTCCGCCCGATGTCCCAGGTTGTCTCCTCCCCATCGCCGTTCTCCGTTCCGCCACGGAGCTCCTTCGACCCCACCATGGCCGTCGCACTCCTGCCCCGCAGGCTCCCTTCCTCCCCCTGTAGTAGCCACCGCTGCTACGGCCTGCTCGTCCTCAAGCGATGCCCCTCTAGAGCTTCCTCAATCGGGACCTCATCCTCGAACCCCGCCTGCTTCCGCTCTTCTCAATGGACGAATGGTACCACCTCCATATGCTGCACCGTCACGCACCTCCTGTAACCCAGCAGCGGTCGTCGCCTCTCCCCGACGCGTGGTCCACCTCCTTGACAGCCTCAATGACCCCTGTCTCACCATGGTGACACTCTGCTCCAGGCCTCCAACTCAAACGAGCACGCGTTTCCTCATGTTCGTGCTCCTAGATTGGGTTCCTGTATGCATGTATGTACCGCTGTGCGCCTGTGTGATAGTGTTTGAAGATGTCCGAGTGGTGTGGCGATGATGACTATGGAGATGGATCAGTGGTGATGCTCCAGTACGGTGATCCTTTGTCGTACGAGTTTAACGAGTTATACGAGCGAGTTATACGGGTACCTCACCAAGATCGGCAAGACCATCGCGACGCCGAAACCAAGTCTGCCAACGATCATCGAGATGGATCAACAAGGTCTCCTTCCTAGAACCACCAAGTACTCCATCATGGATCTGATGGCCGAGACCCCGATCCCGAAGTCCGAAGACCGAACCCAAACCCCTCTGAGACCCCAAGATCTTCGGACCTTGATGTGTGACCTCTATCCGAGACCCCTATTTTTTATAATATGACAGATATAGCTTTTTGCATATAAATTTTACATGATCACATACATATTTGTGGTTTTGGGGTATTATGTTGATTCACCTAATAATTAAAGACGGAGACTATATGCGGGCCACTCTAGCCTTATATTCCTTCCATTTAAAATTGCGTAGAGAACCTGTGTCATGTTTTGCCTTGTTAAATAAACATTGAAATTACGGGGTATTGATACCTTCGATCTAGATTCACGGATGTAGTATAATAGCTTTTTCCCTAGAAGACCTAGGTGTAATCGAACCTCAGAAAGCACTGCTAAAAGGTAATAAAAAAGGACACGTCTACCAGACTTTTTTTGTTTGTTTTACCTTAGTTGACCAGATCAATCTAGTTTACTTTATAACGGTTTGAATCAATGGATGGAGATAGGCCAGGGTTGAAGATCCACCTGCAGCTGCACATCAAATGGGATAAAAGATAATAAATAAGCATAGTCATGTATAATGTTTGTATCGAGATAATCTCTTGTGGGTAACACATCCTTATATTCTAGAGCCCCCGTGATGCAGTGGGCATAGCAATAGACTTTTAATCCAACCGAGAGTATACCGAAGCCACAAGTTACAAACAATTATTAAGTGCAAAACACAGATCAAAGCTTTAAGTGGTGATGTTGTTGTTGATCCTGAATGGGGCGCTAAGCGAAGACCATACTATCCTTTCTATCACTGAGGTTCCTATGAGATTGCCGCTAGCCAAGTATCTCACCTCAAGCCTTTATCAATCTATGGGATCCTGGGTACCTACAAGTCCACAGATCGAGACAAGAGACGAAGAAACAAAAGATACAAATCACAATTCCAAACAAAATACAATTCTCCCATGATCTAAATACACATAATCATTGTGAAGTTTCTCCCCAACCCGCGGCCCGTGGGGACTACTCACTCATAACAAATGGATCAGAGATAGAAAACATCATACAAATACTTAGATTGAAATCAAATATTCTTACAATGGTCGCCAAATCACAAGGAGATCTAAAGTACAAAACAATGGCTATGGCTAGTGGATGGATGGATGGGGGAAGTGATGAACAATGGATGAACAATGGTGTGGATCTCCTTTGGTGGTGTTGTGATGCAATCTGAGAATGACGGCTCTCTGGCCGGCGGCTTGTGACACCCCCAGGATTAGGATTAAACATATCCAGACCTTAGCTGACATAAGCTTAACCTAGAGCTCGAGGATATCCTGTGAGAAATCGGTAACACGACGGTAACCCTGCGACACAAAAATTATTGCAGCAAGCTCATAACTGAGCAAAGAACCAAAATATTACAAGTAGATGTCACTGACCACAAACATTAAACAACAGAAGGCAAATTATGTTATTAAGTATAGAAAACTTAACAAATGGCCTAAGAGGTCTAAAGCATAATGATGATGTCCCAGCCCATAGATTCCAGGCTACCGACTGGGAACCCCAAGCTACTCGTCAATGTCAATGTCGTACGGAACTCGTCTTCAGGGGAACACTTATTCTGCTAGAAATGTATCAGCAAAGCAAGGGTGAGTACAGGGTGTACTCCGCCAGACTTATGGCTGGTGGGGTTATTTTGTATAAAGCCATCTTTGTTTATAAAATAAGAGGGAGAGGAGAAGCTCGTTTAATCAGAATATTTTAAAAGGGCATAAGTGATGGCTGTGAAATACCACCTCTTTTATCCATATAAAATGAGCCATTTATCTCTCATATCATGTTTCTTTCAGCTATACCTATGCCTTATATGCATGACTTCTAGTTCTCATTTACTTTCATATGAGCTTTGGACATTTAGTAGTTTAGGTAGAATTTTATCACTTTTCCTTGTCTATGACATGTGTGTAGGTGTTGATGATGATTATGGATAAAACAAAGGCAAAAGGGACAAAGAGAGTATAGTATGGAGGAGCTGCAGGGACCAGACTTAGCCATTTGAGAGGTTGAAAAAGTGATTTTTTCCAACTTCTCAAAATAAATATCCAATACAATGGGGTTGTAGCCCTTGATGATACAAACTCAACAAGCCCAAGAACACCCAAAACAAAGTTCGTATGAAGAAATGATGGCCAAAATACTAATGGGGACAGACGGTTTGACGAGCAACTATACTGCCAGTGCTATTTTTCTAGTCGTATAGATCCACCCGTATAGTTGCCAAAAAGGTCACAAATGACGGGATTTTACCTCGGAAAAGCTCCAGAACTTTTCCTAAGCCATATGACGGTATTGGGGGAACCCTAGGGTACCCCCAAGGCCTATATAAAGGAGGGAGGACCCAAGAGAGAGCCATTAAGCCATAGCCCTTCAGGGGCATAGCTCTGCCGCCGCCACCACCCATCCGATCTCCATTGTGGCAGAGCTCTGCCTCCACCACACCTCCGAGATCTAGATCTCCCTCAACACCATCACCATCAAGGCATCCAAGCAAGAAGAAGGGAAGAAGAAGGAAGACATCACCACCACCACGCATCGATCTCCATCTCCATCATCATCTCCATCTCCCTCTCTCTCTTGTGTTTAGTAATTGTAAGGTTGAACACAGTTATGATATAATTATACATTTATATATGTTTTGCTGTTCATCCATGCGTGAGTGATTGATTCAATTCTAGGTCGAGGTATGATCTAGTGCTCTAAGTTAGAATTTATTATGATCTAAGATGAGTTTATGTGACCCTTTGGTCTTGAAGTGCCTTTTGCCTTGCGGTGACGCGCGAGAACCACGCATAGTGCACATAGTGTGATAACCCGGTAATCAATTGGGGAATGTATATTTGTTTGAGAAATCTCTTATAGATCACACATATATTTGCCCATCTAGTACTAGTGAGACCGAAGCCTAGAAGCCCTCTCTCATTCCATTCAATCCTACAACTACAATCTCTTTAATTCAGTTCATATTCCTGTTTATTTTTTGTCTTAGATTATTTTGTTCTTGTTAAAAGTTCTTTGTTATTAGATATTTTAAACCTCTCTAAATTATCGATGTTCTAGTAACTTATAGAATAGGCTATTTCCAAACCACGGTTTGGGTGCGAAACGTGGCCGCATTGACAACGTGGCTACGGGGTCATGTTGTTTCCATTCGTAGATCTCCCATCGGGACAAACTCTTAAATATTTGCTGCTACAGGTACTGCAATAACCCTGTTGTTGGTGCAGGAATCTAGTCATCAAATTGGCATCGTTGCCGAGGAGATAAGCATCCGGTTATTACCTTCCTACTCGCACATAGTTTATTTCCGTTTGTTGCTATTTATCTTACTGCTTTTGATTATTTGAAAAGAAGAAAAAAATTAGTTTACCTTTTGTTAGTAGTCTTGTTATTTATTTTAGTTATAGGAAATTCAAAAAGATAGGAACTATGGAAAGTAAAAGTCTTGCGGAGTATGCTTCTCTGAGTGTTGATCATTTACATGCTCCTATTGTTCAACCCGCTATTGATGTGGATGGATATGAGATTAATCCTATGTGGATAAATATGATCATGGAAATAGCTTTTGCAGAAGATTCATACAATGATCTATATGAGCATATTGACAAATTTACTTCATTGTGTTCTACACTGAAGGCAAATGGATGGAAAAATGATAAGATGAAGTTATATCTTTTCTGGTTCTCACTGAAAGGAAAAGCTAAAGATTGGCTAAAATCGCATTCCGCGGGACACTTCAATTCATGGAAAGGTATCTCCGAAGCTTTTATCGGTAAGTATTTCTCACAAAAGCAAACTTATGAGCGTAGGCTTCATATCCTGAATTTCAAGCAAAGCAACAATGAGGATTTAATACAAGCTTATAGTAGGTTCTCAAAATTGATGCATGATTGTCCACATCATAATTTACCTGATTGGTTATTGTTGAATCACTTTTATGGAGGCTTAAATCGCTCTTCTAAGGGTAATCTAGACATGATGTGTGATGGTGCATTCCTTGGAAAAACTTTGGAAGAAGTTGGCAACTCTTAAGAGATATACATAATAATTTTATCAATGGCAATGTGAAATTGTGCATGAAGAAAACCCTCTCCCTACTGATCTAGAGAACTTGGTCAATGAGTTTCTTAAAGATCAAAATAGAAAAGGAAAAATTACTTATGATGATACCTTAGTTAGAGATGTTCTTTCTAAATCAATGCCTTTTATAGCTGATTATTTTAATCATATTAGAACTGCTTCTACTAACGGTGGAGAACAACTCTCTACTGTTACTCCCATATTTTCCACTTGTTGCATCATTGAAGCAGGAAAGAAGGGTAAATCCAAGAAGCCTAAAATCAGGAAAAATAAAAATAAGAAGCCTCGTGTTGAATACCCCATACATCTGACACCTACAGATGAAGTGAAACGAAATTATGAAGAATATCAGAGAAATGAAAGACGCATCAAGGAGAAAGAAGAAAAAGAAATCAAGGAATGAAATGAATTTAAAGCAGCTCTCAAACCTTATCCCCCACCTATTCCCCCACCTATTGCTGATCTTTATTATTCTTTTGACTTTAGTGATGACGAGGACTTAAATTATTCTATAATCCCTGATAATTGTCCTAAAGAAGTTTTTTATGATTCTAGTAGTGTTTGTTTAAATACTCTTTTTGGGGAAATCAATTATGATGAGCCAAAGACGGAATCCCGTGTGCCCCACATACCTATTTGCTACGACTTTTGTTTTACTAATGAGGTGCAGGAAATTCCGGTGGCAAAGGTCAAGCTACTGGATCCAAAAGAACATTATGAGCTATGCCCTCAAAATAGTAATCAAGGTAAAGATTCAAAGTTTGATAATAAATAATTAACACCCTCTATGCAGGAAGGAAAGAATACATATTTACCGAGTTTGGTGCATCCGTCCTCACGTGGAAACGAGAACACTTACAAGAAACCAATGCATCGCAAGCGGTTACATATTAGAAGAAAAAAGTATGATATAAATCATGAAAACACTCATTGGAGGTAAGAAAAATAACTCCTATAACTACCTTCATTGCTGAATAAATGTGGAGTATAAAAGCCTGGCTACTTGGTTATAAGAAAGCGCTTCCCAGGAGGCAACCCGGAAGTCATTAGGTGTCTTTCTTAGTTTTGTGTCTTGAGTCTAGATGCATTCATGTTTCATTGGCATTTATTTGCATGATTTGCTATTAGAGTTATCTTGTTATAGTTTTCAAGAGATAGAATTTATTGTTACTATCTGTTGCACAACTCAGTTGTACCTAAATATCATCCTATACATGTTAATGTTGGTCGAAAATTTAAGTTGTTATTTTACTGTCCAAACAAGGTATATCACTAAGTTACAGGATAAGAAATACTTTTCGAAGAAACCGATTTTTTTTATGCATACAGAGAGTTTAACGACCAACTATACAGCGGAAATAAAAATTCCGGCCGTATAGTTCCGGTTGTATAGATATCTTTGCCATCGATAATTTTTCTTTCATATGTACTGAGAGTTTAACGACCAACTATACGGCGGGAAAAAAATTCTGGCCATATAGCTCCGGTCGTATAGATATCGTTGCCTCCGTACAAATTCTTTTCCAATGTACTAATAGTTTAACGACCAACTATACGACGATTATAAAAAATCCGGCCGTATAGTTCTGGTTGTATAGATATCGATACCTATATTTTCTTTTCCCAGGGACAGACAGTTTGACGACCAACTATACGGCGAGATAATTTTTGTTCGGCCATATAGTTGCGCCCGTATAGTTGAGAAAACCCCTCAAATGCCAACTGGAAGGTACCCATTGCTCAAAATTTTATTCTTTCTTCTTCTAAAAACCTCGAAACACCACCAGGGAGCTTCTCCCATGATCTAGAGAATCTGAGCATAAGTAAGCAATAAAATTCTACCTCAAAAACCTCCTAGACTGTAATTCTCTATAAAAGTTCATGTTTTCTTTTTTACTTTCCTTTTATCGGTGGGGTAAACGAACTATGTTCGTATACCAAACCAATGCATTTTATTTTGTGTGTTATTTTTGTAGGGACTTGAACCTTGTGTGACGACGTGTACGGTAGTGCCGACCGTGCAAACAATCATATGAGCCACTTGGTTGGTTCAATTCAACGCGTTGACAATTAGTTTCTGGTAAAACCTTCCAACTCGAACCTCTTTTATTAAGCACATAGGGGATGCACACTCGTGTTTCATATTTTGTATCACTTGCACTTCATCAAAATCTAGGAGAGGCATCTTCTAGGACTAGTTTGTTTACGTAAGCATGGTGCTTAGGTTGATGAACCGACTCAGTGGGACTTGTATTTTTATCACTTGTGAGCTAAACCCGTGTCTTCAGAAACACAAAAATATTTCGTTTTCTTTTTAGTTTTTAAGCAAGTCCTCAAGGAAGGCACACCGGGCCATATCAATAAATACATGTTGAAGCAAAGGTTCTTTGTCCATCAAAAGAGAGGTTACTTGTATCTCAGCGGTAAAGTGTGTCACCCTTGTTTTCAACTAAGCTTGGGGGGGGGGGTAACCACTTATCACACTCTCTTTTGGAAACTGTATTTTATCTTTTATTTTGGTGATATACTCAAGTTTGGTTCTTGCAAAGTTCTAAGCTTGGGGAGGTTACTTCTACATGTGTAGAGTCTTGTGCAATGTTCATATTCGATGAAGGTTTAATGAAATCATGTATCCCACTTTTTTTAAATGCTTGTTTAAGTGAGTCTAGTTCTGTATACATATGGGGATACACTTGCTCGTGATAGGAACCATAGGAGTTGACTTAGAGCTTGTATGCATCTTGCCAAATTGTTTATCAAGCTTGTGACACTAATTGTGATCCTCTAGAAAACATTGCCACAATATCTACACTTGGAAAGAATGAATACTTGATCAAGATCTTTTGATATTTGTTGGTTGTCACTAAATAGCCTTGTCTTAAATGAATAGGTTATGCTCGACCCCATAACGTTAAAACAACAGACTTGATAGTTTGCTTACAAAAGGAGTTGTTAATTGGAAATTATATTTCGAAGTTTTGAGTTCTATGCTAAATAAGGTGTTGATTAATTGTCTTAAGAGTTTAGCCTTAAAGATACTCAACACCATAGATGTGATGATTGACTTGATAGTACTCTTTGAAAGGATTTGTTTGAAGAAACTAATATTTAGCGGTAATTGAGATGCATGCCAAATATTGACCGGTTGATTAAAGTATGATATGTCTTTATGCGTGTCTGCACCACCGTCGCACAACATGGGATGCTAACATCTCCACTGGCACTCTTGGAGTTTGGCTATGAGTTGCTCAACATATGTAGCATAAATGTTGTATTTGGGTATGCATTGGTATTCTTATGGGCCCGCGTTCAAAGCGAAAGAAAGAATACTCCTCTGACCATTATGAGAAATCATCATACCGAAAAGGGAAACCTTGGTAATGGTCACGAGTATCCATTCTTAGCCTGCATAGTTTGATTAAACAAACTAAGTTTTGGCATGATCCCATTACTGATGAACTGATGTTTTGGAAACACAAAGAATAGAAAATGAGTATTTGATAGCCATGATTCATTGATGTGGATGACCAAAAAGAGACACTCTAATGCTATGCTTCTTTTGACATGTTCTCGCATTTCCTTTTAGCATAAATCTCGTTACTAAGAGATAAACTTTCTGAAACTCAATAACTGATGTTTGCACTTGAGAGCATTAACTAGATGACATGATTGGATAGAATTCTATTTATGCTTGACATCTATTTGTGACTAAGTTTTGCCTCATAAAAAATAATAATGATATGAAAAGTTATACAAAAGGTGCAATAAGAGGATCACAAGTTTGTCTGCAAGTAGATACACTATTGACATGGAGCACATAAGTTTTGATGAATCTTTAGTGGTCTTTTGTAGCATCCCGGTAAAACCACTACTAGAAAATTGCTTGATGTTTTTGTTTTGTGCATCATCATGACCACATGCTCATGTCATCATGCCACATTGCATTTGAGCAACGTCATGTCATCATGCATTTGTTTGCCTAAAACTATTTTCTAAAAGCCTAGTTTTGTTTTCTAAATAACCCCGTCTTAAATTCAAATCAAACTTCGGCATTTTCTGGATATTTTATTTGTCTAAAAACAATTTAGAAAAGTCCTTTAAATTAAAATGGTTAAATAAAATGTTTTACCTGGGGGAGGCAGCCCAGCCAACTAGGCCCAAAAGCCCAGTCGGTCGAGCTACCTACAACCCCAGGATCAAACCCAAACCCTAATCTACACCTCACCAACCCGCTCCCTCCACCAGCCGCCACACTCGCGTCTAATTGGGTCTGACTCTCCTTGCCTGCGCCTTGAGCACGGAGGACACAGTGCACCCCGGCTCCACCCCCCAGTTGCCTCACGCTCACTCCTGCCCTGCAACGCAACCACGTCGCTCTTGACGTGCCTCTCTCTCTGGTCGATCGCGGTCAACCACCCACCCTGCTCTCGTACCCGCGCCCGCTCGATCGCGTCCCTTCCATGCGAGCCCGGCCCCACCCTAGCGTCGCGACGCGCTCGTCCTCTCGCATCGATGCGCCCCGATCTCGCCTCCTTCCTCGCGTTCTCCCACCTACCACCGCCGCCCCGTCCACCGGAACCGAGACGCGCCGCCAGCACCCGGCCGGCCCCTTCCTCCCCAAGACCGAGCGTCCCACCCCCGCTCTTCTCCTGAAGGAGCTCGCCTCGGCCGTCCCTTCCTCGACTTCCTCTGCATCACGGTGTCATCACCGACCGGCCCCTCCTGCATCAGCCCCGATCGCCCCTTCCTGCGTAACGCCGACCATGACCCCCAATGACGCCAAGGACGCCTCCTCTGACGGTCGCCCTCTCGCGCAACCTCGCCCTTGCCGCCGTGGAGCCGCTCTGCCCTGCGCGCGGATCCCCTCTCGAGTCAGCGTCACGGCCTAACTCGCCGACCTCCTGTCTGGCCCGTATGGCACCGCCCCATGCTCGTCTCCGGCGTCCCTCCTCTCTGTCATCGTTGCGCGCGGGCCGCCAGCGCCTGCCTCGAGCTTGCCAAGCTCCACCGTCGCCCCGCCCTCTTCCCCGGAGATCCACTGTGAGCGTGGTCACCCTGTCTAGCGCCGGGCATGACGCGCTCCCTGACATTCCGTCCTTGCCTCCAGGATCTACCGCTCGACACGGCTGCTGATCGATTCCGGTGACCGTCATCTTCCGTGTGTGCAGAGCTCTCTCATGTCCTATGTTGTTGCTGGTGCAGCTAGCCTCGTCGGTTTTGTTTGGGTCCCGTTCCATTGTTGCTGTTGTGAGGCCGTTGTGGTGTTGTTGTGGTGGAGATCGACTTGATGATGGTGTAGTGACTACGCAAGCAGGTACCAACTGTTCCGCCAACCGCGAAGCCATGCTGTCCACATCACGGGATTTGTATACCTGTGTCTCCATCAAGGTCTTCCGAAGACAGGGCACCGGTGCAAGGTCATTGGCACCGCCTCGAAGCCGAGACCCCAAGTTCGACACCGAAGAGGGCACCAACGCCAAGATCTACTTCAAGGATTAGATGGCTCGAAGCTCTGTATTCTGGACCCGAAGACCCTGATTCCTCCTTCACGGATCCAATTTGTCGAGACCCAGAGACCCCTATCTCGGATCCGAAGCCCCGTACCCGAACCCCGCCGTGCCATTGGAACCCCAAGATTGCTGAACCCTATGTGTGAGCCTTTTTCGAGACCCCTATTTTTATAATATGACATATATACTTGTTGCATATGAATCATTCATACTCGCATGCATATTGTGTGGTTTGGGGGCATTATGCCGATTCACCTCATAATTAAATATGGAGACCATATGCGGGCTATTCTAGTCTTATATTTGGCCCCATTTAAATTTGTGTAGCGAACCAATGCCATGTTTTTCCATGTTAATACAACATTTAAATTGCGGGGTAGCTAAATAACTTGAATCCTCTAATTAATTGTCAGGACCCCAGTTCCGCTTAATCTTATCTAGTTGCACCGCATCTTTGCCATGCCATGCATCATACATACATCATACCGGATCTTGCCGTAGTATTAAATAGTGTATCAGGTGTTTATTCTAGTGCTTTGCTTCTTCACGGACTAGGCCGATGAGTTGATGCGAGTGTCGATTCGATCTACGGATGAACCTTCGACTATGTTTTCCCATGCGAGCATCTCCCTCTTTCTACCTATTTTGCTTTTATAGTCTTTATTTCCGCCTGTTGATCTATTGCTATCCGTGTTGCGATGCTTTAGTTTCCGTGCACCATTTATACTCCTTGCAGCCTCTATATTGCCATGGACACATCCTATTGCCTGTTGTTTGATAGATAGTCAGCCTTGCGAGTCGTAGTTGCTTGCTTATGTGTTGCTTCGCATCGTTGTCATTTCACCGTTGACGGCAAGTTGGCACATGATAAATGGTGGAGATGCTTAATGGTGGAGATGATCATGACTTTAAATGCAACTGTTAAAATGCTGGGAATATATATAACTAATGCAAAGGCATCGATGGGCAGTAGATGTTATTTGGTTCTTCCATGCTCACTTGTGTCCCGTAGGACCCCGAGTACTTGATACCTGTTCCTTGACTATCGCACTATCCGCATATGGGACCATGAATCCCCTTAGCCAGAGCTTGATTCATTTCTTATTTCTTGGGGCCACAAAGTAGTTTGGGGCTTTATTACTATCCTATACTTATGCCATGCTTTACTGCTTTATTTACGATTGTGCGTGGAGCACCTGTACTATTTTGGAACATGGAATGTTTTCGCGGTATCGACAAGCCCAGTCACACTTTTGGGATCCCAGTCGTTTACAGCCATTGTCACAAACCCTGGGTCCGTCTCGGAGCCGGCCAACTTCGTTGCGGGTAGCTTAGTGGGGTGGCCCCCCAAAATATTTTATGAATCCTGTGATTTCTTTGTCATGAAAGCCTCGTTGGATTTTGATTTGGTTTTTCCGAGGTTGATCGTGTGTGTGTTGCTATTTGTGCACCCCTGCAGGGTAAATATTTCTAAAAGACGTGTCCGCGGTTATGGACGACCTGGAGCACAGTATCTCGATCATAGACAAGCATAACTAAAGTAGTGCTATAAATTTGACTTAATATGTGACTAGTAATCAGCTTCACTACAATGGAATGGATAATAAAATTGCCAACAACTGGTGGAACTGGGGTGTATCGTGTCATGTTATACCTGCCTAGTAAGTATCGCAACTCCAATGGAATGAAATAGAAGTGCCAACAACTGATGGGTTTGGGATGTCACATGCTAATTGTATCTGACTAGTAAGTACTGCAACCACAACTGAATGGTTAATTAAAACTGCCCACTACTTATGCTATTAGGATGACTCATGCTGTCTATATCTGACTAGTAAGTGCTTCAACTATAATGGAATGAATAAAACTGCCAACTGTGTGAGTTCCTCGGTTTGACTTCCTCGTTTGGTCTCGAGGGGGAAATGCCAGGATGGGTATGTTTGGTGTTACTATCAGGTTGGATCAGAATAGGTCTCTCTTATCTCTCTTTGATAGCCGCCAGTATTACAGAGTCTCTATAGGTTGTTTAGTGTCGCTGCGCTTCCGCTTCAGTCCACCATACCTGCGTAGGCGAGGACCGCCGAATTCTAGCCTCGCCATGTACTGGCCTCAGTACTGACGCTCCTCTTTTTCCCTTGCCCTTTGTCGGCACCCCTTTTGTTTTAGCAGGTTTGAGATCGATGTCGTTAGCAGGGTTACCCTTCCGGCTTGGCCTGGGCAGGGTTATGGACGACATTGGTTATTCTTCAGGGCTCTTAGCCCCATTTGCATCTTGTCCGTACTCGGACACTGTAACGTTTTCAAGGTGATTTGGATCTTTGTATTGTATATCCATATTCTTGACTCGTTGAGTCGCTGTTGTATATATATCTGTTCTGTGGGTCCCATCGAGGACTGTTGTGTAATGGTATTACTTCGTTTTCCACCCACACGAAAGTGCCTGGTGGGCGTCCTTGAATCGTTTCTATGCAGGTTTGGCGGAAAGGGCTAAAACTTGTATAGGGCCGATTCGTGGGTGTTACATCTTTATAACTGAGCTTGTGTTTCCTTGTATGAATACATGTTTTCTCTCTTCAAGCTTGTAGAAGAAATAAGGATGCAAGGCATTGATTTTCAATGATAAGCTATTTCACAACCATTAATTTATTACCAACCCTTCCTGCTCTAGGACGAGAAAGGTCTAGCTTGGGGAAGTTGATGGCTGTGAAATACCACCTCTTTTAGCCATATAAAATGAGCCATTTATCTCTCATATCATGTTTCTTTTAGCTATAGCTATGCCTTATATGCATGACTTCTAGTTCTCATTTACTTTCATATGAGCTTTGCACATTTAGTATTTTAGGTAGAATTTTATCACTTTTCCTTGTTTATGACATGTGTGTAGGTGTTGATGATGATTATGGATAAAACAAAGTAAAAAGGGACAAAGAGGAGTATAATATGGAGGAGTATAATATGGAGGAGCCATTTGAGAGGTTGAAAAAGTGAATTTTTCCAACTTCTCAAAATAAATATCCAAGACCTTGCGGTTGTAGTCCTCGACGATACGAACTCAATGAGCCCAAGAACACCCAAAACAGAGTTCGTATGAAGAAATGACAGCCAAAATACTAAAGGGGCAGACGGTTTGACGAGCAACTATACAGCTAGAGCTATTTTCTGGTCGTATAGCTCCGCCCGTATAGTTGCCAAAAAGCTCACAAACGATGGTATTTGACCCCATAAAAGCTCCAGAACCTTCCATAAGTCATATGACGGCATTGGGGGAACCCTAGGGCACGGGAATGTTCGTTTGTGGCACCAAACTTCCCGGGTGAGTGCACCGTGGTACCCGAGTTGTCATCAATCGTGCGGAGGGGCCATAGTAGAATCGCAAATTGTCCAGAAGGGTCAAATGGGGGTGAATAAAAATCTAATGGCCAAACGGTCGTTTGAACCAGACGAAAAACGGTTGAACTCAAATACCGCCGTTAGGTCAACTCTTCTTGGCCTGCCATGTCAGTATTCCCCGTTATCTTTTACGGTCGTGGACTAGCTTACCCCTGCGTGGACCAGATCCTTGAGTGGACCAGATCTATTTCTTTGCTCTGCTCTGGTCTTCTCCCCTGCTCCCCTCCCCATAACATTTGCTCAGCTCCGGCTGCTCGTCTCAGATCGGAGCTCGCACTTGCTCTAATTTGCATCCCCGCCATGTCTGGTCAACCTCCCACGCCTCTAATTGAAGCTCGCAGCCGTCACCGTCGCATCGTCCGCTGTATCGGAGCTTGTTCCCGGACTAATATCTCTCCTCTGGCTAGTCCTTCTCGCACAGCGGAGCGCGTCCCGTCGGGCGATCCAGGTCGGCGACCGACCTCGGGAAGTTGCATGCTGCCGCGCACCCCAGGCATGGTAGCCCTGGCACATCAGTTCGACGACCATGCTCTCATGGCCACCGTGTTGGGCGTCCGTCCCGCCGTGTCGCCGACAGAGTTGCTGTCGGCTTTCAGGTCTCGTTTTGGGATCAGACGAAATGAGGTCAAGATTGAGGTATGCATGCCGCCATTCAATTTTTTCATCCGGTTCACGCACAGCTCAGACACCGAGCATGTTCTGCATTCTTCCCATTCTTTCGAGTGCTACAGGGAGAAAATGAGCTTCATGCATTGGCATCGCGCCTGTGGGTGGGACGATCGCTTGGGGCAGCTTCGTTTCTTCTCCAAACTAGGCTTTGACGGCCT
The DNA here is from genome assembly GCA_023614405.1 of Avena insularis. Lineage (NCBI taxonomy): Eukaryota > Viridiplantae > Streptophyta > Magnoliopsida > Poales > Poaceae > Avena > Avena insularis. The sequence goes on along the minus strand of CM042690.1, from coordinate 392,988,440 downwards.
CCCATTGGATGCTTGGGAGCCAGAGGTCCTCAAGCAGGTCGTCAGTAGCCTTGGCGGTGAGCTGGTGGAAATCGTGTCACTGAGCGACAGATGGGTCATCGAGGTAAAGGCGTGGATGAAAGATCCCGACGCCATTCCTAAGATGTACGAGGTGCAGATTCCAAGCAGGGCAGGACGACAGCTTTGCTAGAAGCAACCGGTCATCATCCACCTGGAGGAGGTTCTGTAATCGGTACATGGAATTCAGGGCCCCGAAGAGGCTGCCAGAAAGTGTCCTCGTCGCCTACAGTGTTGGCCTGGAAGGATCGATGGCACAGGACCACCACCGTTTCGCGACGGCGCACACAGTTTCGGTGGGGGGACCAGGCTTGGACGAGCTGGTGGTTCTGATTTCCCTCGAGTGAAGACAGAGATCTAGTGAATTGCCGTGGTATGTGTGGCTAATGAATTTGTAGTATGGAGAGCGTAGCAGGAAGTTAGCATCGACTAAAAATGTGTAATAGTTTGAATCGATGTAGTACGTGTATGTAATAGTTTGAAGTAGTATGTGTGTGTAATCGTTTGAATCGATGTAGTATGCGTGGGTAATAAATTTGATGTAGTGTGTGTAATAGTTTGAATCGATGTAGTTGAACACCGTGCTTTATAATTTCTATGAATAACCAAGGACAACCTCATGAAAAGAGGGTGGTCTGGCAATGAGCAATGTCAATTCTGTGGATGCCAGGAAAATGTAGTCCATCTCCTCTTCAAGTACAAGGTAGCTACATTTGTAACATGTTGAACTGCCGGACCATTTTGCAGGCAACACAAGACAGAGGAAAAATGATTTACAGCATAGACAGCAGACGCAAAATCTGTAGTCTGGGATAAAAAGATGCCAGTTAACTGGATTTAACCACGACTAGTAATTGAAGAAAATAGATACTTGATAGTATTTGCTTACAACAGTAGTACTTCCATACAAAAGGGTCTTATACCTGCACAAAAGTGGGCTAAACTTCCAACTAGTTTATAGAATAATTCGTCAGCCTTTCATCTACAAAAGCCATTCTTCAGTCTGAACTTAACTATTCTACACTGAAGAAACTACAGATCTCCACCAGAAAAGTTGGCTGACCAATTGCCTTGAGAGGACATAAGTTCTTCGATCATTTAACCCAAAATGATCTATTGCCTTCCCGCCAAACTACAAGAAATCTGCATCGTTCATGCACGAGCGATTTGCGTGCGCCAGTCCCGGTTCAGGTGGACCATCCGCGCCGCCGCAATGATTTCTTCGAAACTGAAATTCGGCATCTCCTCCTTGGGATCTTAGGTCCGTGTGAACTCGAACCTGAATTCCGGGGCTGAGCTGATGCCCACCACCGGCTCCAGCTGTCGAACAATCCAGCATGCTGAGTGTAGACGCTTGGTCGCCGCCACAGTACGGCCTCCGACGGTGCGTAGGGTGGAGCGTCTTTGCCGCAGACGGCATGCTCCCAGCCTCCCCCACTATGGTAAGGTAGTCCGTGCCAAAGCATGGGCGTGAGAGTTCCTAGACCTTGGTGCTGCCCTATTCGAGGGTGTGTACCCTCGACGGCATGCTCTCGTGAACGATTTGATACGTACCTTGTTTCTACTGCCTAGAGCATGCCGTAATGCCGCCGCGCGATTTCTCCACATCGCTCTCTTGGCCCTGCTTGGCGCATCTGGGGCAGACGATGCCGCCGTCGCCGCCGCGGCCGATTTGGCACATTCGGGGAAATCATCCGCCTGGCAGGGTAATGGGAGACCGACCTTGAAGTAGAGCTTCATGGACTGCCTTAGAGGGGCTAAATACCCCAGTTTCGGCGGCTGTCGTGGCGGCGGCGGTGGCTTCTTAGGCGGGGACATGTTACCCTAGTTGGTGCGGCGTGGAGGAGCTGCGCAAGGTGAACTATGGTTTGTCGGAGAAGGGGAGTGAAAGAATGACAGTAGGTTTAGACTACGGGCACGCGTGAAAAAAACCATCTCCCATTTCCTTAGAGGGTAATAATTCAACACTCGTTGCATTAACCGCTCAATCTTTATTTCCCTTCTCAGCATAAGAGTGTGAACGTATTAAAAAGATCGGTCGTGGCTATCCACCTCATCGGGCAATGTACCAGGACAGGTAGGAGACGGGACCGGGTTTCATTTTAGAAATATTAACGACTATGTCCTTATGTTTATACGATATTATTTATATGCCGCCATGTACCGTCGACTGTAGCAACACCATCAGAAATAGGGGATGATGACATGGCGTGTTTTCTTTTTTTAAAGGGCATCAGAAACAGGGGATGCCGACGTGGCATGTTTTCTGACTGGCGGGCCCACCTCCTCCACCTTCGACGGTGCACATCCCAGGTTCGAGGGCTGGTGCCGCCCACCAACACATTATTGTGCCATTTTCCATGTCGAACCTGAATTCCGGTGCTGAGCTAATGCCCATGTCGAACACAGAGAATTCTGAAAAAAGCTACTAAAAATAAATATTTTGAATTCTGAAAGTACTAAAATTAAATACATTATAATTTTGTCTGAAAGGTAATACGCATACTGCTGATCGAAATAATATAAATACAGTACAAATTTATACTTCGAAAAATAGACCTGAAAATGCTAGCAAATAACCTATGCTGAATATAGGATTCATTCTCCCCAATATATTTCCGCGTCATTGGCTCCCGCATGCTGCAACACATATTCAGAGAACTCTCTCCGTCTGCAATGTGCTGTCAGTATCTCGTCCAGAGGGTAAGGCCTCGGTGTATGTTCCAGACTTAAGCCATACGTGAGTGTTGGTTCCTCTTCCCAAGCTTGAACCTCATGATCATACAGTCTAATATAATTCCTGTAGTATATGCAGCCGGGTTTGACTGTGGGGTGTAACCTGGTGTCAATGGAGATAGACCAATTGTAATCAACAAAGAGGGCACGACTTCCAATGTCACCGATGGCCTCGAGAGAGCGGTTCTCCGTGTCCACCCGGTACAACACCGGTTGCCCTTTGGCGAAATCCCCATTCAACACAAGAAGCAGATCACCATCTGACTCCACAAGGTAAAATTTTAAGTTCTGCGTACCTGTTCAAAGACTGGGGCCGAAATTATTTTGGCCATCGTGACAGTGCTCCCGCGCTGCTCTAACTTGATGTTGGTCGACAAGATGTCTCCATTCTCAAGTAATGCATATACTTCCCCTCGGAATGTCGTCATGCAGTCTAGAAGCATAGCAGGAGGTGGCAAATACAACACTTATCCAAATGATTCATTGATTTTCCCCGTTGGGGTGCTCTCATCGGCCCATGAAATATGATCTAGATAATCAGTGCAAACGAACACCATCGTCGGGGATTTCGTCACGACGAAAGATTGCAGAAGATCAGATGGTATGTGTGCTTGAAACTCAGTGTTAGACTTATGAGTGATTGGGTTCAGAAGCCGAATCTGGTATGACTCCATCCTCTGAGCAAGCACGATGATGCCACGAGAAACACCAACGAAGTAGAATATTTTGGAAGAAGAGGGAATCAGTTAGCACTAAGATGTTTACAATGGAAAATACCAATAAATATCGGATGTGAATGTGAACCTGCGATGGACATCCATTAGATTTGTCCTAAAGCAACGACCAGTGGCAAGGTTGAGGAAGGTGAAGTCACCAACGTCTGGAAGTGTGTGATCTATCATGAACTAGTTGTTGAGATGGAATTCGGGCACCTTTAAAGTGTGGCGCCAATCGGTGCAGACTTACCGACAAGCAGCATAGGTGTCGACGTACTCCTCTTTCTCCAGCAAGTAGTCGACGATCTAGCGAAGTGGGTCGGCCGGGAGATCCAACCAGTTCCTCTTCATCCGGCTACTGGCCATGGCTTACGTGCGGGAATGTTTTGATCGAGGAAGAAAGAAGAACTACCACTACGAGGAGAAGAAGAAGAGGAGAACAGACGAGGGAGACGAAGCAGAACTGCCACTATGAGGAGACGAGGAGACGAGGGAGAAGAAGCGGAACTGCCACTTCAAGTTTGGATCAACGGGCTTGTTTTTCGGAACTAGCGCGTGAACCAGCCATGCACTGCATGCAAGTTTTGATCAAACAGACTAACATGTGGGACCTGCAATGAAATTTCGTGAAGTGCTACCGTGCATAGTGCGCTGACAGGTGGCATGTTTTCTGACTGGTGGGCCCGCCTCCTCCGCCTTCGACGGCACGCGTCCCAGGTTCGAGGGCTGGTGCCACCCACCAACACATTATTGTGCAATTTTCCATGCTTTGTCGCAATCAGCTCCGCTCCGCTCCTCTTCTCCTGCCACCGCCACTCCGCTCAGTCATTCACCGCTCTCGTTGTCCCCTTGGGCCGTCGTCCTCCTGCCCTCCCCTCCCTACCATCCCCTCCCCTCCCCTCCCCTCCCTGCCCTGCCTCCTTGCCACCGTCCATCGCCCATGCGCGTCTAGAAACGAAAACCGAGAGTCGGTCGTTGGGTTAGGGGCCCAACGATGCTGGTGATCCAGATCTCTCTCGGAGATGGATCCTGCGAGGCTTGAGAGCACGGATATGGGTCCTGCACGGCTAGAGAGCACGAAATCTCCTTCAAGTCTGGAGAGCACAGAGGACAACGAAACAGGGGGAGAGGAAGCGGGGTGCAGACCTTTGGAGGTATGGAGCCCGGAGAAGGTGTCATGCGTCCACATTGAAGGGTAAGAACTGTGATTCCTTTTCTGCATACCCCAATTAGCGTTTCTAGTCCCGTGGTGATGGCAAGGATATGTGTTGGTAACCGCAGGACATCTGTACAGCTTGGCCTTGAGCATGATGCTTTGTCAAGCGAGCATGAAGGCACTGAAATGTGTGGCGGTGCGGATGATGATGAGAAAGCATATCTAGATGTGGCTGCTGACCCTGATAGGATGGAGAGTAGGGAATATTTGGTTGATTCAAACTTTTAGCCTGACTATGGGACTGATGAGGAAGAGGAATGTGAAGATGTGGAAATGGGATGTAGATACGACGACGAAGACGAGGACAAGCCAGTGATACACTTTGATAGGGACAATCCTACAATTGATGAGGGGACTGTCATTCATAATGTGGAGGACTGCAGATATGTAGTTGCAACCTATGCAATCAGAGTTGGGTTCGAATTTATCATTGAAAAGAACGACCAAAAGAGATTTAGGGTGCACTTTAGGGAAAGTAATGTGTGTAAATGGAGATTACATGCATCTCCAATGTGGGGTGGACACCCATTTTAGGTTGCAATAGCTACATTTAGTTTCAGTCTTTCTCATATTTATTTTGCTGATAACTGGCTCTTAATTATTTGGATTCTTATCGAATGCAGATCAAAGTAAACACGAAGAAACAAAACTTCCCTAATACTTCTTTAAGTGATAAAATTAGACCGGTGACTACCAAGTGGATTCTGCTACTGGACTTAACTGGGTGAGGCAGGATCATAACATTGGACCTGCTGAACTCAGAGCAAAGATTAGCAAAAAGTTTAACGTTCTGATTCCTTACCACATAGTCTTTGATGGGAAGGAGATGGCTCTAGACTTCATTCAAGGCAAGTGGAATGACAATTTTCATATGTTGTATAGTTTCAAAGCTCAGGTAGAGAAAACATCACCTGGTAGTGTTGTTGACATCGATTACGAGGTTGTGAAAGGAAGAGAAAAGGTCTCGAGGGGGGTCAGGTATAAGCAAGCAGATAAGATATGCTCTAGGAGATGTTTTGTCTGCCTGAAGGCATGCTAGAAGGGGTTCCTAGACGGCTGCAAGCCATACTTGGCAATAGGCGCAACTTCTTTAACATGGAAGTTCAGGGGACATGTTGCTTCTGCTTGTGCTTTGGACACGCATAATTGGCTTCTACCCGTAGCTTATGCTGTTCTTGAGGGTGAATCAAATGAAAGCTGGACATGGTTCATGCAGAGACTACGGGAAGTAATTGGTCACCCTGAAGGCTTGGTGATACACACCGGTGCATGCGAGGGTCTTGAGAATACTATTGATGTTGTGTTTCCTGGGGTTGAGCATAGGGAATGCATGCGGCTCCTCACTACTAACTTCACGAATAAGTTCAAAGGAAAGATCTTTGAAGGGGACTTGTGGTGATCAGCATACACATACACCCTAAGCACGCATGATACTTACTTGCATAACATGTATGTAGTGCCAAAGGTGAAAAAATACCTTGAAGAACATCACACCAAGCTATGGGCCAGAAGAAAGTTTGGTGAGTTAAGCAAGGTGGATTTTGTTTGCAATAATTTGGCAGAGAGTTTCAATGATAAGATTTCGGGCATGAAGACACTTGGAATTGTTATTTTGTTGGATGCAATAAGACAATGCATAATGGTGAAGATAGATTTAAGGCAAAGAATTTGTGCAAGAAATTTTTTAGGCCATAAAATAGTTTCAAAGGTGGTTATGTTACTGAATGCAAGAACCAGGGCAATGAGAACGATAAAGATGAGGATGGTCAGAAGTTTCAGAACATTGGCTGAGGTTTATGCAGAATACAAGCGTGGAAGTGAACGGAGGTACACTGTAGACATTGGAAACAAGACTTGTTCATGCAGGCAGTGGTAGATTACTGGTCTGCCATGTCACCATGCACTTTACTTCATCTTAAAGCTTAGAGGTAGTGGAGCTTAAATAGAGAACTATGTCGACAACTATTTCTCCATGGACAAGTTTGCTGCAACTTATGCAGAAAACGTACCACCTATGGCTGATGAAAATGATTGGGAGATTGTCGATCCAGGGTTCAAACTTCAACCATCAGTTCTTAGGCGGCCACCTGGGAGGCCTAGAAAGCTAAGGATCGAAGCCTCCAACAATAAAGGTTCAAGGCTGGTGATGAGGACATCCCTACAATTACACCTACCCCAATTGCTAATGAAGTTGTTCCAATTGCAAAGAAGGATCAATCCAATGAGATAAGGATTAGACCAATCACAAGAGCTCGTGCCAAGCTACTAGAACAATAGGTGAACTTGTTTCTTAATGAACCTGGTGTTTCAATTAATGATAATTTTATACTACTTAAGTCTTTGAATTATTGTATGATCAGGTACTTAGGAGAAGAAGGCATATCACAGAGTGAGGAGCTGAAGGAACATGGCGTGTTGATCAATGAGGAATGCGCGAGGGAGGAGAGGGAGGAAGCGCAAGGAGTTGTCCAAGACGAAGATCAACAAGAGGAGGAAGTTCTACTGCATGGCGAAGAAAAGCCTCGTTCTCTCCACGCGAGCTACATGACAGAAAAACCGACTAGGACTACGCACGGCAGAGCTGGGTCGCCGAGCCACTTGTGGCCGGGTTTGTATCCAGGTTGGGTGTGGATGACTCCTGGTTCCACCATAGGCCGCCGCCCTTTGGATCCATAAATAGATGGGGGCGTCGTAGATTAGGGTGGAGACCACGTTAAAATATTTTGGAGTTGTTTCTTTCATAGAACCTCTGAAATTACCCTGTGTTCGAATTTACCAACTATAATTGAGTGTGATCTGTTGTTCCATTGGGGAATTAGTAGATTGCATACTACCGTTCGTGGTCAAGGCTGCATGCGCAAGAGCGTGGTGTTGTGAATATCCTACAAGGTTTGAGAGCTGTTGCATTGGCATCAGGGATCGAGCGGGAGAGTTCATAGCTACAGGATAGTTATCTATCATCCACCATCACCACTGCCAAGTGCTTACTGAGAAGATCGGGCCACCCCATATCATCTTGGTATCATATTTTCTCGTTGCCTCGGTAAGCAATCCACAATCCATCCATAGATTAGAGAGTGTTTTTTAGTCCTATCCAGAAAAAAAAGCCCCACAAAAGAGTTGTCATAGACTAGATTGCACCGTAGACGAGTAATAGTTGCTGGTCGTGTTCATCCTTTAGTTTAGATCTCAATCTGTTTTCTTCGTAGTTTGTTTTCTCGTTATTTTAGTCGTGTTCCATCATTGTTTTCCGCCACCATCAAGTCAGATCCGATCTACTCTAAGAGTCCTAGTCTTCTACTCTTGGCTGAGTCATACCAAAAAAAATACTTTCCAGGTTACCGAGTCTGCCACGGCAGGATTTCGGCGTCTTTTTCTGCCACGACGGGACTTTCTGGGTTACCAAGTCTGCCACGGCAGGATTTCTGTGTTTTTCTCTGCCACGGCAGGACTTTCTGAGTTACCAAGTTACCGCTCTGCCACGGCAGGATTTTGAGCTGTTTTTCTGCCACGACACCATAATTACAAAGTGTGATCGATTTGCACTTTTCCAAAACCCTTAGCCACAGCCAATCTACTACATAGGTGTAGGAACTTGCCTATTGAGACTAATTTCCACTCTGACAGGCTGCTCTTAGGACTTTTGGTGCCGTACTTTGTAATTGGCCGTGTGTTATCTATCAAAAAAAAGCAAGATAGAAAAAGGAAAAGTATCAAGAAAAAGCTATACAAAAGAAAAAGAAAATTGTGGAAAAAAAGAGAGAATTTGAGCAAGAGGCCTAGTGTTATCTTTGTGCACCGGTAGATTGAGCAATCTTGTGCCTGTTTACATTGAGCTTTGCTAGTGTCTCTCGAGCATAGTGCAACACCCTTCATAGTTGCATTGCCACGTTTTTCTCCACGTGTGTGTTTCTTGGGTATTTGTACGATCAGCACTAGGACTTGTTTGCGGTGTAGTTAGGATACCATACCTATAGCTCCACCATAAATACCTTGTGTGCCTTGTGATCGTTCTCTATACCTTTGATATTCACTTCATCACATCAAGTGCATCAGTCTTTGATTTTGTTGGTAGAGCATCTCTATTCACTTTGGAACGGTAAGATCTCCTTTCTTATTAGTTGTGAGTGAGCTGTGAGAGTTCCACCATACAGATTTTTGCTTTTGTGCACTAACCTACTGATCATGTCTTCTAGTGATGATGATGTTGTGATGCAGAAAAAGAAGGATGAGGAACTCGTCAATTGGCATGAATAGGAGGCTTTGAAGTCCCACTTGACACGTGTGTTTACTCACACGACATATGCCATTAACAAGAATCTCCAGGATATGAATGTGAGATTGGATCACCATGTTGGAACGATTGATACTATTCAAACACAAGTGGCTACGCTCAATGTCAATGTCACCGCTTTGCAGCAGTCCATTGAGGGTTTGACAGCCGCTTTACATAGAAGGGACGAGCCGCAACATGATGATTCCTTTGATGATTTTGATGAGGGTAGCGCTGTGGATGCTGCTCCACATGTTGGCAGGGGACGTGCTATTCCCCCTGCCCATGCACCTGCCCATGCACCTCATGGCCGTGGGTATGCTCCTCTTGGGCGTGCTCAACGTGTTCCCAACCAAACTTCTAATGATGGTTTGGGAAAGCCAAAATTCTCAATTCCTAAGTTTGATGGTTCCATTGATCCCGAAGACTACCTCACATGGGAGTTGAAGATTGAGAAACTCTGGCGCTTATTTGACTATCCAGAAGATAAGAAGGTCAAACTTGCAACATCTGAATTTGATGGTTATGCTTTGCGTTGGTGGGATGCTCTTGTGCAACATAGGAGGGAGGACAATGAACTTCCTGTGATGGATTGGCGCGAGATGAAGCAAATCATGAAAGCTCGTTCGTCCCAACCAACTACTTGCGTTCAGTTTTTGATAAATTGACGCAACTGAAGCAAGGAACAATGACAGTTGATGAGTACTACATGGAGATGGAGATGCTTATGCAGCGTGCTTGAATTCGTGAGTCCATTAAGATGACCATGCAGCGATTCTTAAACAATTTGAAGTTACCAATCAAGAGCATTGTTCGTCATCACAAGTATGAGACCATGAATGAGTTGTTGCATCATGCTAGAGAGGCTGAATCCCAGTTGGCAGAAGAGGCAAAGTCACGTACTCGTTTTCCATCCTCCAGCAGATTTTCGGCCAGACCTATTCCTCCTACAGCCGTGTCACCAGTTGCTGTTCCGTTTACACCATCGGCCAAACCAGCAAGTACACCTTCGTTTGGTTCTAATGCTCGAAAACCCGCTGCTCCTGCTGCTAGCTCGGGTTCCAATATGTCTACTGCACGTACTCGTGATGTGGTGTGCCACACTTGTGGTGGTAGAGGTCACTACAAGAAGGATTGTCCAAATAGCAAGGTTATGTTTGTTAATGAACAAGGTGAAGTAGAAAGTGGAGTTGATATTGATGATGGCGAGGATGGTGCTGATGCATATGCTGAGCGTGCACCAACTATCGTCGTGTCTTCATGTGTACTTAGTGTGCAACCGGTTGAGGAATCCCAGCGTTGCAACTTGTTCCAAACAAAAGCTCTAGTTGGACCAAATAAAGCTTGCAAGGTCATTATTGATGGAGGTAGCTGCAGAAATCTTGCAAGTAAGGAATTATGTGCCAAACTAAATTTGACATACTTACCTCATCCCAAGCCATACTACATACAATGGTTGAGCAACAATGGTGAGATGAAGTTAAATCATATGGTACGAGTGAACTTTCAAATAGGGCCATACAAAGATTCTATTGATTTTGATGTGGTTCCTATGACTGTTTGTCACCTCCTATTGGGTCGACCATGGCTCTATGATCGCCATGTGCAACACAATGGCCGAGTCAATACATATCACTTGGAATTCAAAGGAAGAAATATTACTATGCAGCCAATGACACCACAATAAATTGTGAATGATTCTCGCCAGAAGATAGAGGTGAATTTGAAGGAAGATACTACTACTCGGCGAGATTGTGTGACAGCTGTTCCTGATGTAATTGAGCCTAAATTGAGTGATATAATGAAAAGTGAGAGAGTGCATGGTTTATTGATATTAGCCACTAAGGAAGATATGAGAGAATTTCGTGAGGATCCTACATCCATGCCACTTGTGCTCATGTATAAGGGCGAGGTATTGGTTTCTAACGACATGACCCCTATTTCTCTTGGTGTTTCATCTGTTTTGCAGGACTTTGGGGATGTGTTTCCAGAAGACGTACCCATAGGTTTTCCTCCCTTGCGTGGTATAGAACATCAAGTGGACTTGATTCCTGGCGCCACACTTCCCAACCGTGCACCCTACATGACTAATCCCGAAGAAACTAAGGAAATTCAGAAGCAAGTACAAGCGTTGCTGGATAAAGGGTACATTCATGTCTCTCTTAGCCCTTGTGTTGTTCCTGTTATTTTAGTTCCTAAGAACGATGGTACTTGGCGCATGTGTGTTGATTGTAGAGCGATTAATAACATCACTATTCGATATCGTCATCCTATTCCATGCCTAGAGGATATGCTAGATGAATTGAGTGGTGCTGCTGTTTTCTCTAAAATTGACTTGCGTAGTGGTTATCATCAAATTAGGATGAAAGAAGGGGATGAATGGAAAACTGCTTTCAAAACTAAATTCGGCTTGTATGAGTGGTTAGTTATGCCGTTTGGTCTTACTAATGCACCTAGTACTTTCATGCGTTTGATGAATCATGTTTTGAGAGAGTTTATTGGTCGTTTCGTGGTTGTTTACTTTGATGATATACTCATATACAGCCACACCGAATCTGAACATTACACTCATATTAGACAAGTTTTGCAAGTGTTACGTGATAATAAACTATATGCTAATCCTGAGAAGTGTACATTTGCAAAAGATAAGGTCATATTCCTAGGATTTGTTGTTTCTAAACATGGAGTAGAGGTGGATCAATCTAAAATTGAATCAATTCAGAATTGGCCTACTCCAATGAATGTAAGTAAAGTGCGTAGTTTCCACGGTGTCGCTGGTTTCTATAGGCGCTTTGCGAAAGATTTTAGCACCATTGATGCACCTTTGAATGATTTGACAAAGAAAGGTGTTCCTTTTATATGGGGCGCGGCCCAAGACATTGCTTTTGATACTTTGAAACGTTTGCTTACTTCTGCACCATTGCTTGCATTTTTCAAAGCAATTTGAAGTTGAATGTGATGCTAGTGGTATAGGCATAGGTGGCGTTTTGATGCAAGAGGGTCGGCCTATAGCTTATTTTTCTGAGAAATTGACTGGTGCTCGTTTGAATTATTCAATCTATGATAAAGAATTGTATGCACTTGTTAGAGTACTTGAGGTTTGGCAACATTATTTGTGGCCAAAGGAATTCATCATACATTCTGATCATGAAGCATTGAAATACTTGAAAGCTCAATCAAACTTGCATAGAAGATTAGCTAAATGGGTTGAGTTCATTGAGTCTTTTCCTTACATCATTAATTATAAGAAGGGAAAAGAGAATGTTGTTGCTGATGCTCTGTCTAGGAAGAACATGGTATTAACCAATCTTGATGTTAAAATTCCTGGATTAGAAGCTATTTGTGCACTTTATGCAACTGACCATGATTTTGCTGAACCATATCGTTTGTGTGCTCTTAGAAACGCATGGGATAAGTATCATATACATGATGGATATTTGTTTCGAGCTAACAAACTATGTATTCCAGAATCGTCGTTGCGTTTGTTCTTAGTGCAGGAATCACATGCTGGTGGTTTGATGGGTCACTTTGGGCGTGAGAAGACGTTGCTCATGCTTGCTGATCACTTTTATTGGCCCAAGATGAGGCGTGATGTGTACAGATTTGTGAGCCGATGTATTACATGCCACAAGTCAAAATCTAAGCTGAAGCCTCACGGTTTGTATACATCTCTCTATGCACCTACTATTCCATGGGAAGACATTAGTATGGATTTTGTGCTAGGTCTACCTAAAACTCAGAGAGGTCATGATTCTATATTTGTGGTAGTAGATAGGTTCTCTAAGATGGCTCATTTTATTGCCTGCCACAAAAGCGACGATGCGTCGCATGTTGCTAACTTGTTTTTCAGGGACATCGTGAGATTACATGGAGTACCAAAGACGATTGTTTCTGACCGTGATGTGAAGTTCATGAGCTACTTTTGGAAGACCTTATGGGGGAAGCTAGGAACGAAGTTGCTGTTCAGTACTACATGTCATCCCCAAACAGATGGTCAAACGGAGGTGGTGTATGGTTTCAAGCCATTGACGCCACTTGATATGTTGCCTCTGCCATTACATGAGAGAGTTGATATGGAGGCATCAAAACATGCTGATTATGTGAAGAAAATAAATGAGAAGACTCGAGAGGCTATTGAGAAGAAAGGCAAGAACATTGCTGCTGCAAGGAATCAAACACGAAAAGAAGTGTTGTTCGAGCCTGGAGATATGGTTTGGGTGCATCTACGCAAGGATAGGTTCCCACTACTTCGAAAATCAAAATTGAAGCCACGTGGTGCTGGTCCTTACAAGGTGTTAGCCAAGATTAATGATAATGCCTACTCGGTTGATATACCTATTGAGGAGTTTGGTGGAGTTAGCAACAGTTTCAACGTTGCTGATTTGTCACCATATGCTAGAGAAGACCTTGGAGCGTCGAGGTTGACGCCTTTTGAAGGGGGGGGAGATGATGAGGACATCCCTACAATTACACCTACCCCAATTGCTAATGAAGTTGTGCCAATTGCAAAGAAGGATCAATCCAATGAGATAAGGATTGGACCAATCACAAGAGCTCGTGCCAAGCTACTAGAACAATAGGTGAACTTGTTTCTTAATGAACCTGGTGTTTTAATTAATGAGAATTTTATACTACCTAAGTCTTTGAATTATTGTATGATCAGGTACTTAGGAGAAGAAGGCATAGCTGAGTGAGGAGTGAAGGAACATGGCGTGTTGATCAATGAGGAATGCGCGAGGAGGAGAGGAGGAAGCATGAGCTGTCCAAGACGAAGATCAACAAGAGGAGGAAGTTCTCTGCCGCGCAGAAAAGCCTCGTTCTGCCACGGCATGGCAGGAAATCGGGATTAGACTAGGACGCAGCGGCAGCCCGGTCTTGGCCGAGCCACTTGTGGCCGGTTTGTATCCATGTTGGGTGGAACCGACTCGGGTTCCACCATAGGCCGCCGCCCTTTGGACCCATAAATAGATGGGGGCGTCGTAGATTAGGGTGGAGACCATGTTAAAATATTTTGGAGTTGTTTCTTTCATAGAACCTCTGAAATTATCCTGTGTTCGAATTTACCAACTATAATTGAGTGTGATCTGTTGTTCCATTGGGGAATTCGTAGATTGCATACTACTGTTAGTGGTCAAGGCTGCATGCGCAAGAGCGTGGTGTTGTGAATATCCTACAAGGTTTGAGAGCTGTTGCATTGGCATCAGGGATCGAGCGGGAGAGTTCATAGCTATAGGCTAGTTATCTATCATCCACCATCACCACCGCCAAGTGCTTACTGAGAAGATCGGGCCACCCCATATCAGCTGGGAGCTAGGAAAAGGCAATGCAAACGTTATGGCGGATTCAGCCATATCAAGAGGTTGTGCAAAAACCCAGTTACACATGATATTGTCCCTGTTCACACCCCGGTGGCAGAAAATGAGACTTCTCAGCGAGAACTGGAGGAAGAGCAGCATGAAGACGGTGATGAGCACTCGGAGGAAAATGTACGTAAGCAGCCAATTTATGAAGAAGTGGAGGTGCCGGCGAGAAAAGGGTGTGAAAAGAAACAAAAGGGTACACGGAACGGGGAGGAACAGGAAAATAATGGAGGTGTATTAGAATATGAAGAAGTTGCAGGGGTGATTGAGGATGTTCTTGAGGATATTTCGGCTAACTGCAGGAGAAATAATAAATTGCTGCCAATTTCATCGTTGTACGATTCTCCGGATGAAAGGTAAGCTTAAAAATTGTTTTATTTGCCATTTTATCATTTTTTATCCTCATCAACTGATGCTTAATGCAGCGTGGGCTAGCAGACTAATAAGACGAGCAGAAAGATGCGGGCACAATAACGTCGTATGTTGAATTATATCATTGAAACTAAACTAGCTGTGTCGTCTTTATTTATATCTGGCGTGTGCAACGTGTCTGTGATGGGGTCATGTGGACCAGATTACAATTTTTTTAAATATTATTACATTAATTTTTTACCTGCATTTGGACGCGGCTACTAGTTCCCATCTCCCTTGCATTCCCATCTCCTCTAGCGCACTGCAGAATTATGGTTGTGCCATCAATTAGCAGAGTCAGCGTATTGTCCCATCAGATGTGAACACAATGACTTTGTTTGTTCAGAATTTGACGAATTTTGATTAGTTTGAAAGACAGAGAAGCCTAAAACATGTATCTAGGCATGTTTTGGGTATAGAAACATTTATTAAATATCTAAAAAAACTAAGTCAGTTATATCTGGATAGGAGTAGTACACTATTACAACACATTCGATCCCTTCTCCTCTAGCGCACTCCAAATTATGGTTGTGCCATCAAGTGCTGGGAGCAGAGTCAGCGTATTGTCCCATCAGATATGCCAGGAACGCGTAAACTTTATTTTCAGGATCTGACGAGTTTTGATCGACTAGTTTTAAAGACAAAGACAACTAAAACATGGCCAACATATATAGATTATGATGATAATCGACCATGACTCAAGTGACCTAGATCCAATGAGCGCACTAAGATACCGTACATAGATTTAATTTATGCTTAAGTGGCCCTAATCGTTTATGACGCTCCCACAGTCTCCATCATTGACGATGTTGTCCGCGTCGCTGCCAGCCTCCTCCGCGTCGGAATCGATGCCAACATTCCTGGCAGCGTTCCTCCTCCTCATGGATTCTTCACGACGTGCTGCATCAATAACGGTGGAGGTTGTACACCCAGGCACTGCCCAGAAGCACTACCTCCCTTAGGGGTTGCGCAGATCCGGGTGGATCTCCCGCCGGTGCGTTCCGCACTGCTCAATCAACGTAGCCCGCTCCTTCTTGAACAACTTTCGCCAGTACGCGCTCGTGCGCGAGTACCGCGCCATTGCCCTCTTCCGCTCCGATAGCTGGCGGTGGCGCTCCTCGATCTGCCTTGCCAACGCGTTGTCGCGCAAGAGTGGCATGACAGGAACCCTGGTGTAGCTGAGCTCAAAGCCGACTGAAGCCTCGCGAACGGCAGCGCGAGTATGTCGTAGTGGGTGAACATCTGAGCCTCGTGCAAGCTAAGTTTGGGCCTCTATGTCTCCATGGCGATGAAGGAACACGATCTGATCTTCAGCCCCGAGGTTAAGTGGATAAGGGCAAGGACGTAGGCCCAGCGTCGTTGCCACTGCCAATTAGTTCGCAGAATAGACTTTTCGCGGATCGCCCTCGCGAAGTACATCCTTATCGTGCACGCATCCCGATCTGACGGCGCCTAACAATCGGGGATCGGGTCTTCTAGAAGCCCAGAGCGGTTGCTGGTTAGCTCTGCGCCCCGATTGTTTGTGGCCAACGGCTGTAGTTGAAAATAATACACATTCCAATGACACTGGTGGATAAATATGTGGTCTCTGAAGAGAACACACATCCAATGACTCTAGCTGTGGTTAATGAGAATAACACACATTTCAATGACACTGGTGGATAAATATGTGGTCTCTGAAGAGAACACACATGCAATAACTCTAGTTGTTGTTAGTAAAAAAGAACACACATGCAATGACACTGGTGGATCCATGTGTGGTCTCTGAAGAGAACACACATTTCAATGACACTGGTGGATCCATATGTCGTATGTGAAAGAACACACATGAAATGACTCCAGTTGTTGTTAGTAAAAACAACACACATACAATGACACTGGTGGATCCATGTGTGGTCTCTGAACAGAACACACATGCAAGGACTCTGATTGTTGTTAGTAAAAAGAGCACACATGCAATGACTCTTGTTATTAGTAAAAAGAACACACATGCAATGACACTGGTGGATCCATGTGTGGTCTCTGAAGAGAACACACATTCCAATGACATTGGTGGATCCATATGTGGTATGTGAAAAGAGCACACATGCAATGACTCCAGTTGTTGTTAGTAAAAAGAACACACATGCAATGACACTAGTGGATCCATGTGTGCTCTCTGAAGAGAACACACATCCAATGACTCTAGATGTTGTTAGTAAGAAGAGCACACATTTCAATGACACTGGTGGATCCATATGTGGTATGTGAAAAGAACACACATGCAATGACACTGGTGGATCCATAGGTGGATTGTGAAAAGAGCACACATGCAATGACACTGGTGGATCCATATGTGGTATGTGAAAAGAACACACATGCAATGACTCCAGTTGTTGTTACTAAAAAGAACACAGATGCAATGACACTGGTGGATCCATGTGTGGTCTCTAAAGAGAACACACATTTCAATGACACTGGTGGATCCATGTGTGGTCTCTGAACAGAACGCACATGCAATGACTCTGGTTGTTGTTAGTAAAAAGAGCACACATGCAATGACACTGGTGGATCCATGTGAGGTCTCTGAAGAGAATACACATTTCAATGATACTGGTTGTTGTTAGTAAAAGGAGCACACATGCAATGGCACTAGTGGATCCATATGTGGATTGTGAAAAGAACACACATGCAATGACACTAGTGGATCCATATGTGGTATGTGAAAAGAACACACATGCAATGACTCTAGTTGTTGTTAGTAAAAAGAACACACATGCAATGACACTGGTGGATCCATGTGTGGTCTCTGAAGAGAACATACATTTCAATGACACTGGTGGATCCATATGTGGTATGTGAAAAGAATAGTCATGAAATGACTCCAGTTTTTGTTAGTAAAAAGAACACACATGAAATGACACTAGTGGATCCATGTGTGGTCTCTGAAGAGAACACACATTTCAGTGACACTGGTGGATCCATATGTGGTATGTGAAAAGAACACACATGAAATGACTCCAGTTGTTGTTAGTAAAAAGAACACACATGCAATGACACTGGTGGATCCATGTGTGGTCTCTGAAGAGAACACACATCCAATGACTCTAGCTGTTGTTAGTAAGAAGAGCACACATTTCAATAACACTGGTGGATCCATATGTGGTATGTGAAAATAACACACATGCAATGACACTAGTGGATCCATAGGTGGATTGTGAAAAGAGCACACATGCAATGACACTGGTGGATCCATATGTGGTATGTGAAAAGAACACACATGCAATGACTCCAGTTGTTATTAGTAAAAAGAACACACATGCAATGACACTGGTGGATCCATGTGTGGGCTCTGAAGCGACCACACAGTTCAATGACACTGGTGGATCCATATGTGGTATGTGAAAAGAACATACATGAAATGACTCCAGTTGTTGTTAGTAAAAAGAACACACATGCAATGACACTGGTGGATCCAAGTGTGGTCTCTAAAGAGGACACACATCCAATGACTCTAGCTGTTGTTAGTAAGAAGAGCACATATTTCAATGACACTGGTGGATCCATATGTGGTATGTGAAAAGAAAACACATGCAATGACACTGGTGGATCCATAGGTGGATCGTGAAAAGAACACACATGCAATGACACTGGTGGATCCGTATGTGGTATGTGAAAAGAACACACATGCAATGACTCTAGTTGTTGTTAGTAAAAAAGAACACACATGCAATGACACTGGTGGATCCATGTGTGGTCTCTCAAGAGAACACACATTTCAATGGCACTGGTGGATCCATGTGTGGTCTCTGAAAAGAACACACATGCAATGACTCTGGTTGTTATTAGTAAAAAGAGCACACATGCAATGAAACTGGTGGATCCATGTGTGGTCTCTAAAGAGAACACACATTTCAATGACACTAGTTGTTGTTAGTATAAATAGCACACATGCTATGAAACTGGTGGATCCATATGTGCTATGTGAAAAAAGAACACACATGCAATGACTCCAGTTGTTGTAAATAAAAAGAACACACATGCAATGACACTGGTGGATCCATGTGTGGTCTCTGAAGAGAACACACATTTCAATGACAATGGTGGATCCATATGTGGTATGTGAAAAGAATAATCATGTAATGACTCCAGTTCTTTTTAATAAAAAGAACACACATGCAATGACACTGGTGGATCCATGTGTGGTCTCTGAAGAGAACACACATCCAATGACTCTAGCTGTTGTTAGTAAGAAAAGCACACATTTCAATGACACTGGTGGATCCATATGTCGTATGTGAAAAGAACACACCTGCAAGGACACTGGTGGATCCATAGGTAGATTGTGAAAAGAGAACACATGCAATGACACTGGTGGATCGATATGTGGTATGTGAAAAGAACACACATGCAATGACTCTAGTTGTTGTTAGTAAAAATAATACACATGCAATGACACTGGTGGATCCATGTGTGGTCTCTGAAGAGAACACACATTTCAATGACACTAGTGGATCCCTATGTGGTATGTGAAAAGAATAATCATGAAATGACTCCGGTTGTTGTTAGTAAAAAGAACAAACATGCAATTACACTGGTGGATCCATGTGTGGTCTCTGAAGAGAACACACATTTCAATGACACTGGTGGATCCATATGTGGTATGTAAAAAGAACATATATGAAATGAATCCAGTTGTTGTTAGTAAAAAGACCACACATGCAACAACACTGGTGGATCCATATGTGGTATGTGAAAAGAACACACATGCAATGACTCTGGTTGTTATTAGTAAAAAGAGCACACATGCAATGAAACTGGTGGATCCATGTGTGGTCTCTAAAGAGAACACACATTTCAATGACACTAGTTGTTGTTAGTATAAATACCACACATGCTATGAAACTGGTGGATCCATATGTGCTATGTGAAAAAAGAACACACATGCAATGACTCCAGTTGTTGTAAATAAAAAGAACACACATGCAATGACACTGGTGGATCCATGTGTGGTCTCTGAAGAGAACACACATTTCAATGACAATGGTGGATCCATATGTGGTATGTGAAAAGAATAATCATGTAATGACTCCAGTTCTTGTTAATAAAAAGAACACACATGCAATGACACTGGTGGATCCATGTGTGGTCTCTGAAGAGAACACACATCCAATGACTCTAGCTGTTGTTAGTAAGAAAAGCACACATTTCAATGACACTGGTGGATCCATATGTCGTATGTGAAAAGAACACACCTGCAAGGACACTGGTGGATCCATAGGTAGATTGTGAAAAGAGAACACATGCAATGACACTGGTGGATCGATATGTGGTATGTGAAAAGAACACACATGCAATGACTCTAGTTGTTGTTAGTAAAAATAATACACATGCAATGACACTGGTGGATCCATGTGTGGTCTCTGAAGAGAACACACATTTCAATGACACTAGTGGATCCCTATGTGGTATGTGAAAAGAATAGTCATGAAATGACTCCGGTTGTTGTTAGTAAAAAGAACAAACATGCAATTACACTGGTGGATCCATGTGTGGTCTCTGAAGAGAACACACATTTCAATGACACTGGTGGATCCATATGTGGTATGTAAAAAGAACATATATGAAATGAATCCAGTTGTTGTTAGTAAAAAGACCACACATGCAACAACACTGGTGGATCCATATGTGGTATGTGAAAAGAACACACATGCAATGACTCTGGTTGTTGTTAGTAAAAAGAACACACATGCAATGACACCGTTGGATCGATAGGTGGATTGTGAAAAGATCATACATGCAATGACACTGGTGGATCCATATGTGGTATGTGAAAAGAAAACACATGCAATGACTCCAGTTGTTGTTAATAAAAAGAACACACATGCAATGAAACTGGTGGATCCATGTGTGGTCTCTAAAGAGAACACACATTTTAATGACACTGGTGGATCCATATGTGGTATGTGAAAAGAACAAACATGCAATGACTCCAGTTGTTGTTAGTAAAAATAATACACATGCAATGACAGTGGTGGATCCATGTGTGGTCTCTAAAGAGAACACACATTTCAATGACACTAGTGGATCCATATGTGGTATGTGAAAAGAATAGTCATGAAATGACTCTAGTTGTTGTTAGTAAAAAGAACACACATGCAATGACACTGGTGGATCCATGTGTGGTCTCTGAAGAGAACACACATTTCAATGACACTGGTGCATCCATATGTGGTATGTGAAAAGAACACACATGAAATGACTCTAGTTGTTGTTAGAAAAAAGAACACACATGCAATGACACTGGTGGATCCATGTGTGGTCTCTGTAATGACTCTGGTTGTTGTTAGTAAAAAGAGCACACATGCAATGACTCTGGTTGTTGTTAGTAAAAAGAGCACAAATGCAATGACATTGGTGGATCCGTAGGTGGATTGTGAAGAGAACACACATTTCAATGACACTGGTGGATCCATATGTGGTATGTGAGAAGAACACACATGCAATGACTCTAGTTGTTGTTAGTAAAATGAACACACATGAAATGACACTCGTATATACATGTGTGGTCTCTGAAGAGAAAATACATTTCATTGACACTTGTGGATCCATATGTGGTATGTGAAAAGAATAGTCATGAAATGACTCCAGTTGTTGTTAGTAAAAAGAACACACATGCAATGACACTGGTGGATCCATGTGTGGTCTCTGCAATGACTCTAGTTGTTGTTAGTAAAAAGAGCACACATGCAATGACTCTGGTTGTTGTTAGTAAAAAGAGCACAAATGCAATGACATTGGTGGATCCATAGGTGGATTGTGAAGAGAACACACATTTCAATGACACTGGTGGATCCATATGTGGTATGTGAGAAGAATACACATGCAATGACTCCAGTTGTTGTTAGTAAAAAGAACACACATGCAATGACACTAGTGGATCCATGTGTGGTCTCTGAAGAGAACACACATTTCAATGACACTTGTGGATCCATATGTGGTATGTGAAAAGAATAGTCATGAAATGACACCAGTTGTTGTTAGTAAAAAGAACACACATGCAATGACACTGGTGGATCCATCTTTGGTCTCTCAAGAGAACACACATTTCAATGACACTGGTGGATCTATATGTGGCATGTGAAAAGAACACACATGAAAAGACTCCAGTTGTTGTTATTAAAAAGAACACACATGCAATGACACTGGTGGATCCATGTGTGGTCTCTGAAGAGAACACACATCCAATTACTCTAGCTGTTGTTAGTAAAAAGAACACACATGCAATGACACTGGTGGATCCATGTGTGGCCTCTTAAGAGAACACACATTTCAATGACACTGGTGGATCCATATGTGGTATGTAAAAAGAACACACATGAAATGACTCCAGTTGTTGTTAGTAAAAAGAACACACATGCAATGACACTGGTGGATCCATGTGTGGTATGTGAAAAGAACACACATGCAATGACTCTGGTTGTTGTTAGTAAAAAAACACACATGCAATGACACTGGTGGATCCATAGGTGGATTGTGAAAAGAGCACACAAGCAATGACACTGCTGGATCTATATGTGGTATGTGAAAAGAATACACATGCAATGACTCTAGTTGTCGTTGGTAAAAATAACACACATGCAATGACACTGGTGGATCCATGTGTGGTCTCTGAAGATAACACACATTTCAATGACACTGGTAGATCCATATGTGGTATGTAAAAAGAACACACATGAAATGACTCAAGTTATTGTTAGTAAAAAGAACACACATGCAATGACACTGGTGGATCCATATGTGGTTTGTGAAAAGAACACACATGCAATGACTCTGGTTGTTGTTAGTAAAAAGAACACACATGCAATGACACTGGTGGATCCATAGGTGGATTGTGAAAATAGCACACATGCAATGACACTGGTGGATCCATATGTAGTATGTGAAAAGAACACACATTCAATGACTCCAGTTGTTGTTAATAAAAAGAACACACATACAATGACACTGCTGGATCCATGTGTGGCCTCTGAAGAGAACACACATTTTAATGACATTGGTGGATCCATATGTGGTATGTGAAAAGAACACACATGCAATGACTCTAGTTGTTGTTAGTAAAAAGAATACACATGCAATGACACTGGTGGATCCATGTGTGGTCTCTGAAGAGAACACACATTTCAATGACACTAGTGGATCCATATGTGGTATGTGAAAAGAATAGTCATGAAATGACTCCGGTTGTTGTTAGTAAAAAGAACACACATGCAAAAAAAACTGGTGGATCCATGTGTGGTGTCTGAAGAGAACACACATTTCAATGACACTGGTGGATCCATATGTGGTATGTGAAAATAACACACCTGAAATGACTCCAACTGTTGTTAGTAAAAAGAACACACATGCAATTACACTGGTGGATCTATGTGTGGTATCTGAAGAGAACACACATCCAATGACTCTAGCTGTTTTTTGTAAGAAGAGCACACATTTCAATGACACTGGTGGATCCATATGTGGTATGAGAAAAGAACACACATGCAATGACACTAGTGGATCCATATGTGGTATGTGAAAAGAACACGCATGAAATGACTCCAGTTGTTGTTAGTAAAAAGAACACACACGCAATGACACTGGTAGATCCATGTGTGGTCTTTGAAGATAACACACATGCAATGACTCTGGTTGTTGTTAGTAAAAAGAGCACATATGCAATTACACTTTGGATCGATAGGTGGATTGTGAAAAGAACACACATGCACTGACTCTAGTTGTTGTTAGTAAAAAGAACACACATGCAATGACACTGGTGGATCGATAGGTGGATTGTGAAAAGAGCACACATGCAATGACACTGGTGGATCCATATATGGTATGTGGAAAGAACACACATGCAATGACTCGAGTTGTTGTTAGTAAAAAGAACACACATGCAATGACACTAGTGGATCCATGTGTGATCTCTGAAGAGAACACAGATTTCAATGACACTGGTGGATCCATAGGTGGTATGTGAAAAGAACACACATGCAATGACTCCAGTTGTTGTTAGTAAAAAGAACACACATGCAATGACACTGGTGGATCCATGTGTGGTGCATCCTAAGAGAACACACATTTCAATGACACTGGTGGATCCATATGTGTTATGTGAAAAGAACACACATGAAATGACTCTAGTTGTTGTTTGTAAAAAGAACACACATGCAATGACTCTAGTTGTTGTTAGTAAAAAGAATACAAATGCAATGACATTGGTGGATCCATAGGTGGATTGTGAAGAGAACACACATTTCAATGACACTGGTGGATCCATATGTGGTGTGTGAAAAGAACACACATGCAATGACACTGGTGGATCCATGTGTGGTCTCTGAAGAGAACACACATCCAATTACTCTAGCTGTTGTTAGTAAAAAGAACACACATTTCAATGACACTGGTGGATCCATATGTGGTATGTAAAAAGAACACACATGAAATGACTCCAGTTGTTGTTAGTAAAAAGAACACACATGCAATGACACTGGTGGGTCCATGTGTGGTATGTGAAAAGAACACACATGCAATGACTCTGGTTATTGTTAGTAAAAAAAAACACATGCAATGACACTGGTGGATCCATAGGTGGATTGTGAAAAGAGCACACATGCAATGACACTGGTGGATCTATATGTGGTATGTGAAAAGAATACACATGCAATGACTCCAGTTGTCATTGGTAAAAAGAACACACATGCAATGACACTGGTGGATCCATGTGTGGTCTCTGAAGAGAACACACATTTCAATGACACTGGTAGATCGATATGTGGTATGTAAAAAGAACACACATGAAATGACTCCAGTTATTGTTAGTAAAAAGAACACACATGCAATGACACTGTTGGATCCATATGTGGTTTGTGCAAAGAACACACATGCAATGACTCTGGTTGTTGTTAGTAAAAAGAACAGACATGCAATGACACTGGTGGATCCATAGGTGGATTGTGAAAATAGCACACATGAAATGACACTGGTGGATCCACATGTGGTATGTGAAAAGAACACACATGCAATGACTCCAGTTGTTGTTAATAAAAAGAACACACATGCAATGACATTGCTGGATCCATGTGTGGCCTCTGAAAAGAACACACATTTTAATGACATTGGTGGATCCATATGTGGTATGTGAAAAGAACACACATGGAATGACTCTAGTTGTTGTTAGTAAAAAGAATACACATGCAATGACACTGGTGGATCCATGTGTGGTCTCTAAAGAGAACACACATTTCAATGACACTAGTGGATCCATATGTGGTATGTGAAAAGAAAAGTCATGAAATGACTCTGGTTGTTGTTAGTAAAAAGAACACACATGCAATGACACTGGTGGATCCATGTGTGGTTTCTGAAGAGAACACACATTTCAATGACACTGGTGGATCCATATGTGGTATGTGAAAAGAACACACATGAAATGACTCCAATTGTTGTTAGTAAAAAGAACACACTTGCAATGACACTGGTGGATCCATGTGTGGTCTCTGAAGAGAACACACATGCAATGACTCTGGTTGTTGTTAGTAAAAAGAGCACAAATGCAATGACATTGGTGGAATCATAGGTGGATTGTGAAGAGAACACACATTTCAATGACACTAGTGGATCTGTATGTGGTATGTGAAAAGAACACGCATGAAATGACTCCAGTTGTTGTTAGTTAAAAGAACACACATGCAATGACACTAGTGGATCCATGTGTGGTCTCTGAAGAGAACACGCATTTCAATGACACTGGTGGATCCATATGTGGTATGTGAAAAGAATAGTCATGAAATGACTCTAGTTGTTGTTAGTAAAAAGAAGACACATGCAATGACACTGGTGGATCCATAGGTGGATTGTGAAAATAGCACACATGCAATGACACCGGTGGATCCATATGTGGTATGTGAAAAGAACACACATGCAATGACTCCAGTTGTTGTTAGTAAAAAGAACACACATGCAATGACACTAGTGGATCCATGTGTGGCCTCTGAAGAGAACACGCATTTCAATGACACTGGTGGATCCATATGTGGTATGTCAAAAGAATAGTCATGAAATGACTCTAGTTGTTGTTAGTAAAAAGAAGACACATGCAATGACACTGGTGGATCCATGTGTGGTCTCTGAAGAGAACACACATTTCAATGACACTGGTGTATCCATATGTGGTATGTGAAAAGAACACACATGAAATAACTCCAGTTGTTGTTAGTAAAAAGAACACACATGCAATGACACTGGTGGATCCATGTGTGGTCTCTGAAGAGAACACACATCCAATTACTCTAGCTGTTGTTAGTAAAAAGAACACACATGCAATGACACTGGTGGATCCATGTGTGGTCTCTAAAGAAAACACACATTTCAATGACACTAGTGGATCCATATGTGGTATGTAAAAAGAACACACATGAAATGACTCCAGTTGTTGTTAGTAAAAAGAACACACATGCAATGACACTGGTGGATCCATATGTGGTATGTGAAAAGAACACACATGCAATGACTCTGGTTGTTGTTAGTAAAAAAACACACATGCAATGACACTGGTGGATCCATAGGTGGATTGTGAAAAGAGCACACATTCAATGACACTAGTGGATCCATATGTGGTATGTGAAAAGAACACACATGCGATGACTCCAGTTGTTGTTGGTAAAAAGAACACACATGCAATGACACTTGTGGATCCATTTGTGGTCTCTAAAGAGAACACACATTTCAATGACACTGGTAGATCCATATGTGGTATGTAAAAAGAACACACATGAAATGACTCCAGTTATTGTTAGTAAAAAGAACACACATGCAATGACACTGGTGGATCCATATGTGGTATGTGAAAAGAACACACATGCAATGACCCTGGTTGTTGTTAGTAAAAAGAACACACATGCAATGATACTGGTGGATCCATAGGTGGATTGTGAAAATAACACACATGCAATGACACTGGTGGATCCATATGTGGTATGTGAAAAGAACACACATGCAATGACTCCAGTTGTTCTTAATAAAAACAACACACATGCAATGACACTGCTGGATCCATGTCTGGCCTCTGAAGAGAACACACATTTTAATGACATTGGTGGATCCATATGTGGTATGTGAAAAGAACACACATGCAATGACTCTAGTTGTTGTTAGTAATAAGAATACACATGCAATGACACTGGTGGATCCATGTGTGGTCTCTAAAGAGAACACACATTTCAATGACACTAGTGGATCCATATGTGGTATGTGAAAAGAATAGTCATGAAATGACTCCGGTTGTTGTTAGTAAAAAGAACACACATGCAATGACACTGGTGGATCCATGTGTGGTCTCTGAAGAGAACACACATCCAATTACTCTAGTTGTTGTTAGTAAAAAATAACACACATGCAATGACACTGGTGGATCCATGTGTGGTCTCTGAAGAGAACACACATTTCAATGACACTAGTGGATCCATATGTGGTATGTAAAAAGAACACACATGAAATGACTCCAGTTGTTGTTAGTAAAAAGAACACACATGCAATGACACTGGTGGATCCATATGTGGTATGTGAAAAGAACACACATGCAATGACTCTGGTTGTTGTTAGTAAAAAAACACACATGTAATCACACTGGTGGATCCATAGGTGGATTGTTAAAAGAGCACACATTCAATGACACTGGTTGATTCATATGTGGTATGTGAAAAGAACACACATGCAATGACTCCAGTTGTTGTTGGTAAAAAGAACACACATGCAATGACACCTGTGGATCCATTTGTGGTCTCTAAAGAGAACACACATTTCAATGACACTGGTAGATCCGTATGTGGTATGTAAAAAGAACACACATGAAATGACTGCAGTTATTGTTAGTAAAAAGAACACACATGCAATAACACTGGTGGATCCATATGTGGTATGTGAAAAGAACACACATGCAATGACCCTGGTTGTTGTTAGTAAAAAGAACACACATGCAATGATACTGGTGGATCCATAGGTGGATTGTGAAAATAGCACACATGCAATGACACTGGTGGATCCATATGTGGTATGTGAAAAGAACACACATGCAATGACTCCAGTTGTTGTTAATAAAAAGAACACACATGCAATGACACTGCTGGATCCATGTGTGGCCTCTGAAGAGAACACACATTTTAATGACATTGGTGGATCCATATGTGGTATGTGAAAAGAACACAGATGCAATGACTCTAGTTGTTGTTAGTAAAAAGAATACACATGCAATGACACTCGTGGATCCATGTGTGGTCTCTGAAGAGAACACACATTTCAATGACACTGGTGTATCCATATTTGGTATGTGAAAAGAATAGTCATGAAATGACTCCGGTTGTTGTTAGTAAAAAGAACACACATGCAATGACACTGGTGGATCCATGTGTGGTCTCTGAAGAGAACACACATCCAATTACTCTAGCTATTGTTAGTAAAAAGAACACACATGCAATGACACTGGTGGATCCATGTGTGGTCTCTGAAGAGAACCCACATTTCAATGACACTAGTGGATCCATAAGTGGTATGTAAAAAGAACACACATGAAATGACTCCAGTTGTTGTTAGTAAAAATAACACACATGCAATGACACTGGTGGATCCATATGTGGTATGTGAAAAGAACACACATGCAATGACTCTGGTTGTTGTTAGTAAAAAAACACACATGCAATGACACTGGTGGATCCATAGGTGGATTGTGAAAAGAGCACACATTCAATGACACTAGTGGATCCATATGTGGTATGTGAAAAGAACACACATGCAATGACTCCAGTTGTTGTTGGTAAAAAGAACACACATGCAATGACACTTGTGGATCCATTTGTGGTCTCTAAAGAGAACACACATTTCAATGACACTGGTAGATCCATATGTGGTATGTAAAATGAACACACATGAAATGACTCCAGTTATTGTTAGTAAAAAGAACACACATGCATTGACACTGGTGGATCCATATGTGGTATGTGAAAAGAACACACATGCAATGACCCTGGTAGTTGTTAGTAAAAAGTACACACATGCAATGATACTGGTGGATCCATAGGTGGATTGTGAAAATAGCACACATGCAATGACACTGGTGGATCCATATGTGGTATGTGAAAAGAACACACATGCAATGACTCCAGTTGTTGTTAATAAAAAGAACAGACATGCAATAACACTGCTGGATCCATGTGTGGCCTCTGAAGAGAACACACATTTTAATGACATTGGTGGATCCATATGTGGTATGTGAAAAGAACACACATGCAATGACTCTAGTTGTTGTTAGTAAAAAGAATACACATGCAATGACACTGGTGGATCCATGTGTGGTCTCTGAAGAGAACACACATTTCAATGACACTAGTGGATCCATATGTGGTATGTGAAAAGAATAGTCATGAAATGACTCCGGTTGTTGTTAGTAAAAAGAACACACATGCAATGACACTGGTGGATCCATGTGTGGTCTCTGAAGAGAACACACATTTCAATAAAACTGGTGGATCCATATGTGGTATGTGAAAAGAACACACATGAAATGACTCCAATTGTTGTTAGTAAAAAGAACACACATGCAATAACACTGGTGGATCCATGTGTGGTCTCTGAAGAGAACACACATCCAATGACTCTAGCTGTTGTTAGTAAGAAGAGCACACATTTCAATGACACTGGTGGATCCATATGTGGTATGTGAAAAGAACACACATGCAATGACACTAGTGGATCCATATGTGGTACGTGAAAAGAACACGCATGAAATGACTCCAGTTGTTGTTAGTAAAAAGAACACACATGCAATGACACTGGTGGATCCATCTGTGGTCTCTGAAGAGAACACGCATTAAAATGACACTGGTGGATCCATATGTGGTATGTGAAAAGAATAGTCATGAAATGTCTCTAGTTGTTGTTAGTAAAAAGAACACACATGCAATGACACTGGTGGATCCATGTGTGGTCTCTTAAGAGAACACAGATTTCAATGACACTGGTGTATCCATATGTGGTATGTGAAAAGAACACACATGAAATGACTCTAGTTGTTGTTAGTAAAAATAACACACATGCAATGACACTGGTGGATCCATGTGTGGTCTCTGAAGAGAACACACATCCAATTACTCTAGCTGTTGTTAGTAAAAAGAACACACATGCAATGACACTGGTGGATCCATGTGTGGTCTCTGAAGAGAACACACATTTCAATGACACTAGTGGATCCATATGTGGTATGTAAAAAGAACACACATGAAATGACTCCAGTTGTTGTTAGTAAAAAGAACACACATGCACTGACACTTGTGGATCCATATGTGGTATGTGAAAAGAACACACATGCAATGACACTGGTGGATCCATGTGTGGTCTCTGAAGAGAACCCACATTTCAATGACACTAGTGGATCCATAAGTGGTATGTAAAAAGAACACACATGAAATGACTCCAGTTGTTGTTAGTAAAAATAACACACATGCAATGACACTGGTGGATCCATATGTGGTATGTGAAAAGAACACACATGCAATGACTCTGGTTGTTGTTAGTAAAAAAACACACATGCAATGACACTGGTGGATCCATAGGTGGATTGTGAAAAGAGCACACATTCAATGACACTAGTGGATCCATATGTGGTATGTGAAAAGAACACACATGCAATGACTCCAGTTGTTGTTGGTAAAAAGAACACACATGCAATGACACTTGTGGATCCATTTGTGGTCTCTAAAGAGAACACACATTTCAATGACACTGGTAGATCCATATGTGGTATGTAAAATGAACACACATGAAATGACTCCAGTTATTGTTAGTAAAAAGAACACACATGCATTGACACTGGTGGATCCATATGTGGTATGTGAAAAGAACACACATGCAATGACCCTGGTAGTTGTTAGTAAAAAGTACACACATGCAATGATACTGGTGGATCCATAGGTGGATTGTGAAAATAGCACACATGCAATGACACTGGTGGATCCATATGTGGTATGTGAAAAGAACACACATGCAATGACTCCAGTTGTTGTTAATAAAAAGAACAGACATGCAATAACACTGCTGGATCCATGTGTGGCCTCTGAAGAGAACACACATTTTAATGACATTGGTGGATCCATATGTGGTATGTGAAAAGAACACACATGCAATGACTCTAGTTGTTGTTAGTAAAAAGAATACACATGCAATGACACTGGTGGATCCATGTGTGGTCTCTGAAGAGAACACACATTTCAATGACACTAGTGGATCCATATGTGGTATGTGAAAAGAATAGTCATGAAATGACTCCGGTTGTTGTTAGTAAAAGAACACACATGCAATGACATCAGGATCCATGTGTGGTCTCTTAAGAGAACACACATTTCAATAAAACTGCTGGATCCATATGTGGTATGTGAAAAGAACACACATGAAATGACTCCAATTGTTGTTAGTAAAAAGAACACACATGCAATAACACTGGTGGATCCATGTGGTCTGAAAAGAACACACATCCAATGACTCTAGTTGTTAGTAAGAAGAGCACACATTTCAATGACACTGGTGGATCCATATGTGGTATGTGAAAAGAACACACATGCAATGACACTAGTGGATCCATATGTATGTGAAAACAACACATGCAATGACTCCAATTGTTGTTAGTAAAATAACACACATGCAATGACACTGGTGGATCCATGTGTGGTCTCTGAAGAGAACACACATTAAATTACACGTGGTGGATCCATATGTGGATTGTGAAAAGAATAGTCATGAAATGTCTCTAGTTGTTGTTAGTAAAAGAACACACATGCAATGACACTGGTGGATCCATGTGTGGTCTCTTAAGAGAACACACATTTCAATGACACTGGTGGATCCATATGTGGTATGTGAAAAGAACACACATGAAATGACTCTAGTTGTTGTTAGTAAAAATAACACACATGCAATGACACTAGTGGATCCATGTGTGGTCTCTGAAGAGAACACACATGCAATGACTCTAGTTGTTGTTAGTAAAAAGAACACACATGCAATGACACTGGTGGATCCATGGGTGGTCTTTGAAGAGAACACACATTTCAATGACTCTGGTGGATCCATATGTGGTATGTAAAGAACAGACATGAAATGACTCAAGTTGTTGTTAGTAAAAAGAACACACATGCAATGACACTTGTGGATCCATGTGTGGTATGTGAAAAGAACACACATGCAATGACTCTGGTTGTTGTTAGTAAAAAGAACACACATGCAATGACACTGGTGGATCCATAGGTGGATTGTGAAAAGAGCACACATTCAATGACACTAGTGGATCCATATGTGGTATGTGAAAAGAACACACATGCAATGACTCTAGTTGTTGTTGGTAAAAAGAACACACATGCAATGACACCATTGGATCCATTTGTGGTCTCTAAAGAGAACACACATTTCAATGACACTGGTGGATCCATATGTGGTATGTGAAAAGAACACACAAGAAATGACTCCAGTTGTTGTTAGTAAAAAGAACACACATGCAATGACACTGGTGGATCCATATGTTGTATGTGAAAAGAACACACATGCAATGACTCTGGTGGTTGTTAGTAAAAAAACACACATGCAATGACACTGTTGGATCCATAGGTGGATTATGAAAAGAGCACACATGCAATGACACTGGTGGATCCATATGTGGTATGTGAAAAGAACACACATGCAATGACTCCAGTTGTTGTTAATAAAAAGAACAGACATGCAATAACACTGCTGGATCCATGTGTGGCCTCTGAAGAGAACACACATTTTAATGACAATGGTGGATCCATATGTGGTATGTGAAAAGAACACACATGCAATGACTCTAGTTGTTGTCAGTAAAAGAATACACATGCAATGACTCAGGATCCATGTGTGGTCTCTGAAGAGAACACACATTTCAATGACACTAGTGGATCCATATATGGTATGTGAAAAGAACACACATGCAATGACTCTGGTTGTTGTTAGTAAAAAGAACACACATGCAATGACACTGGTGGATCCATGTGTGGTCTCTGAAGAGAACACACATTTCAATGACACTGGTGGATCCATATGTGGTATGTGAAAAGAACACACATGAAATGACTCCAATTGTTGTTAGTAAAAAGAACACACATGCAATAACACTGGTGGATCCATGTGTGGTCTCTGCAATGACTCTGGTTGTTGTTAGTAAAAAGGACACACATGCAATGACACTAGTGGATCCATGTGTGGTGCATCCTAAGAAAACACACATTTCAATGATACTGGTGGATCCATATGTGGTATGTCAAAAGAACAAACATGAAATGACTCTATTTATTGTTAGTAAAAAGAACACACATGCAATGACACTGGTGGATCCATATGTGGTATGTGAAAAGATCACACATGCAATGACACTGGTGGATCCATAGGTGGATTGTGAAAATAGCACACATGCAATGACACTGGTGGATCCACATGTGGTATGTGAAAAGAACAGACATGCAATGACTCCAGTTGTTGTTAATAAAAAGAACACACATGCAATGACATTGCTGGATCCATGTGTGGCCTCTGAAAAGAACACACATTTTAATGACATTGGTGGATCCATATGTGGTATGTGAAAAGAACACACAAGCAATGACTCTAGTTGTTGTTAGTTAAAAGAATACACATGCAATGACACTGGTGGATCCATGTGTGGTCTCTGAAGAGAACACACATTTCAATGACACTAGTGGATCCATATGTGGTATGTGAAAAGAATAGTCATGAAATGACTCCAGTTGTTGTTAGTAGAAAGAACACACATGCAATGACACTGGTGGATCCATGTGTGGTCTCTGAAGAGAACACACATTTCAATGACACTGATGGATCCATATGTGGTATGTGAAAAGAACACACATGAAATGACTCCAATTGTTGTTAGTAAAAAGAACACACTTGCAATGACACTGGTGGATCCATGTGTGGTCTCTGAAGAGAACACACATGCAATGTGGCATCCCGCAAAAACCACTACTAGAAAATCGCGTTGTTTTTGTGCATTGCATCATCATGACCGCATGCTCATATCATCATGCCACATTGCATTTGAGCATCGTCATCATCTTGCATCTGTTCGCATAAAACTATTTTTGAAAAGTCTGGTTTTGTTTTCTAAACGCCCCGTCTTTGTTCAAACGCAAAATCCGGGTCGCCGGAATATTTTGTTTTGTCTGATATCGGTTTGCAAAAGCCCGGTTTAAAATAAAGAAAATATTTAATTATTTTTAGTGGGCCAGTCGAACGGGCCGATTCGACCCGAACGACCACCCCCAGAATAAAAATCGGTCCAGCTTAGACCCCACACCAAATCTTTTCTTACCCCAGTCCTATCTACCCACCCTCCAGCCACCTCACTCCCTCCAATCCTCTCTCGCCACCTCACCTCTCTTCCTCCCTCCACCACTCCCTGGCTGCCACGTCACCTACTCCCTCTCTCACCCCTCAACCCACCCACACAGCGCACCACGCCAGCCACTCTCCCCACCTCCCCGCCAGCCCGGACCCACCTGACCCCACCGCCACCAACCGCCTCCGCATCTCTCCCGTGCCCCCGCCTGACTCCTCTCCCTCGCCCCACCGGCCCACCACCACCTCTCCTCCCTACCCTCCTCCCGCCGCCTCGGCCTCCTTCCCGGCCGCGCCCGCCCGTCTGCCCTCCCCATTTCGGCCTCGCCTCCTCCTTCCGGCTCTGTCCTTCGCCTGCTCCTCCCTCGCCTCTGGCCAAGGCTGGGCCTCGCTTCTTTGCTCGCTGCCCTCCGGCCGCCTCTGCCGCCGCCTCGCCTCCTGCTGGTCATCGCCCCGCAGCCTCCTCCTCGTCGTCCGCCGGGAGCCCTCTACCACCGTCTTCTCTGCTGGATCCGCCGCCGCCCTCTTTCGCCCCACGCCGCCTCGCCTCACCCCATCCCTGGGCCGGCTGCAGTTTGCTTCGCCCGTTGCCCTCGCGACCTCAGAAGGCCGCCATGCGTGCTTTGCGAGCCGTCGCGGTCCTCTCAGAACCTCATGTGCGCTGTGTATCTGTTTATCCGATATCGTGCGATAGCATCTCGAGGCCGCTCAAGTTTTTCTCCGAGGACCCAGCTACGATCGGTGCCAATCCAAGCCATCATCAAGGAACGAAACAAGTACCACAACACCAACGATGTGGAACCGAACAAGATCTTCTACACGGAACGCCAAGGTCTCCGTCCCCGGACCAAGACCGTACCTTCGGGACAAGTTCGCGGCCAACAACCAAAGTCGGAACCCCAAGGTCGTCAACACGGACTCGGAGAACCCTCGGACGCCAAGTTCGCCTCATGAACCCCGAAGACCCGAACCCGAAGACCCGAACCCGAAGACGCCAAGGTCGCCGACGCAGCATGCCAAGTACTTCACCCCAGATGAGACAAGTACTACTTCAGACGCTGACCGACAAGATCTTCAACGACAAGATCGACACCGACCAGGGCGAGTCCGATGCGCCCCGACGCCGAACCAAGACCTCCTCCCGGAACGCCAAGATCTACCTCCGTTATCCGAGAACGATCCCGCCGAGGCCGAACCCCAAATCCGGACCCTGAGACCGACCCCGAACCCCGGAACCCCAAGCTCTAGAACCTAATGTGTGACCCTTTTCTCGAGCCCTATTTTATAAATGAAATATAAACTTCGTTGCATATTAAATTGTCATTCTCATGCATCTCATGTGGTTTGGGGCCTTATGTCGATTCATCTTATAATTAAATATGGGGCCCATATGCGGGCAAATCTAGTCTTATGTTGGCCCCATTTAAATTGGTGTAATAAACCGGTGCTATATTTTGCCATGTTAATACAACATTTAAAATGCATGGTAGTTAACTAACTTGAACCATCGGAATAATTGTCGGGACCCTGGTTCCGCTTAATATGATCTAATTGCATCGCACCTTTGCCATGCCATGCATCATATCATAAGCATGCCCGATCTTTTGCCGTAGTATTAAATATTGCATCCGTTGTTTATTCTAGTGTTTTGGTTCTTCGTGGACAAGGCCGTTGAGTGGATGCGAGTGTCGACCGATCTTGGATGAACCTCGGCAATGTTTTCAAAGTAGCATCTCCCCTTTCTACCTATCTTACTTTTTATAGTATTTATTCCCTCTGTTGATCTATTGCTATCTCTGTTGCGATGCTCTAGTTTCCGCATTCGAGATATCCCTTGCAACAGATATTGCCTTGGACACATCCTATTACCCGTTGTTTGGTAGATAGCTGGACTATGCGTCGTAGTCGCTTGCTCAAGTGATGTTGCGGTCGTAAATGAAGTACCATGCTTGTTGGAGAAGTGCGCATGTTTATTGTTGGAGATGATCATGGCTTTACTTGCTCACTTTAATTTTTGTTTAACAACTAAAATTGAAGTAAGTAAGAGGCATCGGTGGGTGATAGATAATGTTGGTTTCGACCGCCTACTTGTGTCCGTGAGACGAGAGTTCTTGACACCTGCTAGATCGAGCGCGCTAACCACGGTGGGGAGATATGGGCCCCCATTGATTAGTACCGATTTCAAAGTATTGTACTAGGGGCCACAAACTAGTTTGAGGTTTTATTTACTATCCCGCATTTATGCCATGCTTTATTGTTTTAATTTAAATTGTGCGATGGATAGCACATCGCATCGCTTAGGGAGCGGTTTTCGCGGTATCGTGATCCAGTTTTGGGATTTGCTGTCGTTTACAGCCACTGGCGCAAACCCTGAGTCCGTCTCGGAGACCGGCCGACTTCGTTGCGGGTAGACTTAGTGGGGTGGCCCCCCGTGCTTGCTTTGGGTCTGGAAACGTCGTGACTTAGGCCCCGCCGACATACCGATGGGTGTATGTTAACTGATCTGGCAAAAAGGGTCGAAGTGCTTGTGGATACTTTGGTGCACCCGCAGGTTAAATCTTTTCGGTAGCCGTGTCCGCGTTATGGACGACTTTGGAGCACGATTGTGATCATAGACAACTATAACTAAAGTTTACTGTTATAATTTGACTTGTATCCGATATGACTAGTAATCAGCTTCACTGCAACGGAATGGCTAAATAAAAGTACCAACAACTGCTGGGTTTTTGGGATATCTCATGCTATCTGTATCTGACTAGTAAGTGTTGCAACTACAACGGAATGGTTAATTAAAACTGCCCACTGCTTATTAATTCAGGATGACTAACTATACCTGACTAGTAATTGCTGCCACGATAACCGAATGAATAAACCGCCAACCGTGTGAGTTCTCGGTTGACTTCCTCGTTTGGTCTCGAGGGGGAAATACCAGGATGGGTTTGTTTGGTGATAGAATCAGGTTGGTTTGGGATAGGTCTTCCTTACCCCTCTCCGATAGCCGCTATTTGTATCGAGTCTCTATAGGTTATTTAGCATGCTGCCGCTCAGTCCACCATACCTATGTAGGCGAGGATCGCCAATTCTAGCCTCGTGTCTTGGCCTCGATCTGACGCTCCTTTTCCTTTGCCTTTGTCGGCACCCCTTTGTTTAAGCAGGTTTTGAGATCGACGCCGTTAGGTGGTTACCCTTGGGCTTGGCACAGGTGGTTATGGGCGCCCATTGGTTATTCTTCAGGCTCTTAGCCCCATTTGCTTCTTGTCCGTAGTCGTGACGCCCTATCATTTTCAAGGTGATTTGGATCTTTGTACCAGATATACGTATTCTTGACTCATTGAGTCGCTGTTGTATATATACTGCTCGTGGGTCCCATCGAGGACTGTTGTGTAATGTTATTATTGCTTTCCACCCATTTAAAGTGCTCGGTGAGCACCTTTGAATCGTTTCTATGCGGGTTTGGCGGGAATCGCTAAAACTTGCATAGGGCCGATTCTGAGGGTGTTACATGCAATGACTGTGGTTGTTTTTAGTAAAAAGAGCACAAATGCAATGACATTGGTGGATCCATAGGTGCATTGTGAAGAGAACATAGATTTCAATGACACTAGTGGATCCATATGTGGTATGTGAAAAGAACACGCATGAAATGACTCCAGTTGTTGTTAGTAAAAAGAACACACATGCAATGACACTGGTGGATCCATGTGTGGTCTCTGAAGAGAACACACATTTCAATGACACTGGTGTATCCATATGTGGTATGTGAAAACAACACACATGAAATGACTCTAGTTGTTGTTAGTAAAAAGAACACACATGCAATGACACTGGTGGATCCATGTGTGGTCTCTGAAGAGAACACACATCCAATTACTCTAGCTGTTGTTAGTAAAAATAACACACATGCAATGACATTGGTGGATCCATGTGTGGTCTCTAAAGAGAACACACATTTCAATGACACTGGTGGATCCATATGTGGTATGTAAAAAGAACACACATGAAATGACTCCAGTTGTTGTTAGTAAAAAGAACACACATGTAATGACACTGGTGGATCCATATGTGGTATGTGAAAAGAACACACATGCAATGACTCTGGTTGTTGTTAGTAAAAAAACACACATGCAATGACACTGGTGGATCCATAGGTGGATTGTGAAAAGAGCACACATGCAATGACACTGGTGGATCCATATGTGGTATGTGAAAAGAACACACATGCAATGACTCCAGTTGTTGTTGGTAAAAAGATCACACATGCAATGACACTTGTGGATCCATTTGTGGTCTCTGAAGACAACACACATTTCAATGACACTGGTAGATCCATATGTGGTATGTGAAAAGAACACACATGTAATGACTCCAGTTGTTGTTAGTAAAAAGAATACAGATGCAATGACACTGGTGGATCCATGTGTGGTGCATCCTAAGAGAACACACATTTCAATGACACTGGTGGATCCATATATGGTATGTGAAAAGAACACACATGAAATGACTCCAATTGTTGTTAGTAAAAAAGAAAACACATGCAATAATACTGGTGGATCCATGTGTGGTCTCTGCAATGACTCTGGTTGTTCTTAGTAAAAAGAGCACACATGCAATGACTCTAGTTGTTGTTAGTAAAAAGACCACACATGCAATGACTCTAGTTGTTGTTAGTAAAAAGAGCACAAATGCAATGACATTGGTGGATCCATAGGTGGATTGTGAAGAGAACACACATTTCAATGACACTGGTGGATCCATATGTGGTATGTGAAAATAACACACATGCAATGACTCCAGTTGTTGTTAGTAAAAAGAACGCACATGCAATGACACTGGTGGATCCATGTGTGGTCTCTGAAGCCAAAACACATTTCAATGACACTGGTGGATCCATGTGTGGTCTCTGAAGAGAACACACATCCAATTACTCTAGCTGTTGTTAGTAAAAAGAACACACATGCAATGACATTGGTGGATCCATGTGTGGTCTCTGAAGAGAACACACATTTCAATGACACTGGTGGATCCATATGTGGTATGTAAAAAGAACACACATGAAATGACTCCAGTTGTTGTTAGTAAAAAGAACACACATGTAATGACACTGGTGGATCCATATGTGGTATGTGAAAAGAACACACATGCAATGACTCTGGTTGTTGTTAGTAAAAAAACACACATGCAATGACACTGGTGGATCCATAGGTGGATTGTGAAAAGAGCACACATGCAATGACACTGGTGGATCCATACGTGGTATGTGAAAAGAACACACATGCAATGACTCCAATTGTTGTTGGTAAAAAGATCACACATGCAATGACACTTGTGGATCCATTTGTGGTCTCTGAAGAGAACACACATTTCAATGACACTGGTAGATCCATATGTGATATGTGAAAAAACACACATGCAATGACTCCAGTTGTTGTTAGTAAAAAGAATACAGATGCAATGACACTGGTGGATCCATGTGTGGTGCATCCTAAGAGAACACACATTTCAATGACACTGGTGGATCCATATATGGTATGTGAAAAGAACACACATGAAATGACTCCAGTTGTTGTTAGTAAAAAGAAAACACATGCAATAACACTAGTGGATCCATGTGTGGTCTCTGCAATGACTCTGGTTGTTGTTAGTAAAAAGAGCACACATGCAATGACTCTGGTTGTTGTTAGTAAAAAGAGCACAAATGCAATGACATTGGTGGATCCATAGGTGGATTGTGAAGAGAACACACATTTCAATGACACTGGTGGATCCATATGTGGTATGTGAAAATAACACACATGCAATGACTCCAGTTGTTGTTAGTAAAAAGAACGCACATGCAATGACACTGGTGGATCCATGTGTGGTCTCTGAAGCAAAAACACATTTCAATGACACTGGTGGATCCATATGTGGTATGTGAAAAGAATAGTCATGAAATGACTCCAGTTGTTGTTAGTAAAAACAACACACATGCAATGACACTGGTGGATCCATGTGTGCTCTCTGAAGAGAACACACATTTCAATGACACTAGTGGATCCATATGCGGTATGTGAAAAGAACACACATGAAATGACTCTAGTTGTTGTTAGTAAAAAGAACACACATGCAATGACACTGGTGGATCCATGTGTCGTCTCTAAAGAGAACACACATCCAATGACACTGGTGGATCCATGTGTGTTTTCTTAAGCGAACACACATTTCAATGACACTGGTGGATCCATATGTGGTATGTGAAAAGAACACACATGAAATGACTCCAGTTGTTGTTAGTAAAAAGAACACACATGCAATGACACTGGTGGATTCATGTGTGGTCTCTAAAGAGAACACACATCCAATGACTCTAGTTGTTGTTAGTAAGAAGACCACACATTTCAATGACACTGGTGGATCCATATGTGGTATGTGAAAAGAAAACACATGCAATGACACTGGTGGATCCATAGGTGGATTGTGAAAAGAGCACACATGCAATGACACTGGTGGATCCATATGTGGTATGTGAAAAGAACACACATGCAATGACTCAAGTTGTTGTTAGTAAAAAAGAACATACATGCAATGACACTGGTGGATCCATGTGTGGTCTCTCAAGAGAGCACACATGCAATGACACTGGTGGATCCATGTGTGGTCTCTGAAGAGAACACACATTTCAATGACACTAGTTGTTGTTAGTAAAAAGAGCACACATGGAATGACACTAGTGGATCCATAGGTGGATTGTGGAAAGAACACACATGCAATGACACTGGTGGATCCATATGTGGTATGTGAAAAGAACACACATGAAATGACTCCAGTTGTTGTTAGTAAAAAGAAGACACATGCAATAACACTTGTGGATCCATGTGTGGTCTCTACAATAACTCTGGTTGTTGTTAGTGAAAAGAACACACATGCAATGACTCTAGTTGTTGTTAGTAAAAAAACACACATGCAATGACACTGGTGGATCCATAGGTGGATTGTGAAAAGAGCACACATGCAATGACACTGGTGGATCCATATGTGGTATGTGAAAAGAACACACATGCAATGACTCTGGTTGTTGTTAGTAAAAAAACACACATGCAATGACACTGGTGGATCCATAGGTGGATTATGAAAAGAGCACACATGCAATGACACTGGTGGATCCATATGTGGTATGTGAAAAGAACACACATGCAATGACTCCAGTTGTTGTTGGTAAAAAGATAACACATGCAATGACACTTGTGGATCCATTTGTGGTCTCTGAAGAGAACACACATTTCAATGACACTAGTAGATCCATATGTGGTATGTGAAAAGAACACACATGTAATGACTCCAGTTGTTGTTAGTAAAAAGAATACAGATGCAATGACACTGGTGGATCCATGTGTGGTGCATCCTAAGAGAACACACATTTCAATGACACTGGTGGATCCATATATGGTATGTAAAAAGAACACACATGAAGTGACTCCAATTGTTGTTAGTAAAAAGAAAACACATGCAATAACACTGGTGGATCCATGTGTGGTCTCTGCAATGACTCTGGTTGTTCTTAGTAAAAAGAGCACACATGCAATGACTCTGGTTGTTGTTAGTAAAAAGAGCACAAATGCAATGACATTGGTGGATCCATGTGTGGTCTCTGAAGAGAACACGCATTAAAATGACACTGGTGGATCCATATGTGGTATGTGAAAAGAATAGTCATGAAATGACTCTAGTTGTTGTTAGTAAAAAGAACACACATGCAATGACACTGGTGGATCCATGTGTGGTCTCTGAATAGAACACAGATTTCAATGACACTGGTGTATCCATATGTGGTATGTGAAAAGAACACACATGAAATGACTCCAGTTGTTGTTAGTAAAAAGAACACACATGCAATGACACTGGTGGATCCATATGTGGTATGTGAAAAGAACACACATGCAATGACTCTGGTTGTTGTTAGTAAAAAACACACATGCAATGACACAGGTGGATCCATAGGTGGATTGTGAAAAGAGCACACATGCAATGACACTGGTGGATCCATATGTGGTATGTGAAAAGAACACACATGCAATGACTCCAGTTGTTGTTAGTAAAAAGAACACATATGCAATGACATTGGTGGATCCATGTGTGGTCTCTGAAGAGAACACACATCCAATGACTCTAGCTGTTGTTAGTAAAAAGAACACACATGCATTGACACTAGTGGATCCATATGTGGTCTCTGAAGAGAACACACATTTCAATGACACAGGTGGATCCATATGTGGTATGTAAAAAGAACACACATGAAATGACTCCAGTTGTTGTTAGTAAGAAGGACACACATGCAATGACACTGGTGGATCCATATGTGGTATGTGAAAAGAACACACATGTAATGACTCTGGTTGTTGTTAGTAAAAAAGAACACACATGCAATGACACTGGTGGATCCATGTGTGGTGCATCCTAAGAGAACACACATTTCAATGACACTGGTGGATCCATATATGGTATGTAAAAAGAACACACATGAAGTGACTCCAATTGTTGTTAGTAAAAAGAAAACACATGCAATAACACTGGTGGATCCATGTGTGGTCTCTGCAATGACTCTGGTTGTTCTTAGTAAAAAGAGCACACATGCAATGACTCTGGTTGTTGTTAGTAAAACGAGCACAAATGCAATGACATTGGTGGATCCATAGGTGGATTGTGAAGAGAACACACATTTCAATGACACTGGTGGATCCATATGTGGTATGTGAAAATAACACACATGCAATGACTCCAGTTGTTGTTAGTAAAAAGAACGCACATGCAATGACACTGGTGGATCCATGTGTGGTCCCTGAAGAGAACACACATTTCAATGACACTAGTGGATCCATATGTGGTATGTGAAAAGAATAGTCATGAAATGACTCCGGTTGTTGTTAGTAAAAAGAACACACATGCAATGACACTGGATCCATGTGGTCTCTGAAGAGAACACACATTTCAATGACACTGGTGGATCCATATGTGGTATGTGAAAAGAACACACATGAAATGACTCCAATTGTTGTTAGTAAAAAGAACACACATGCAATGACACTGGTGGATCCATGTGTGGTCTCTGAAGAGAACACACATCCAATGACTCTAGCTGTTGTTAGTAAGAAGAGCACACATTTCAATGACACTGGTGGATCCATATGTGGTATGTGAAAAGAACACACATGCAATGACACTAGTGGATCCATATGTGGTATGTGAAAAGAACACGCATGGAATGACTCCAGTTGTTGTTAGTAAAAAGAACACACATGCAATGACACTAGTGGATCCATGTGTGGTCTCTGAAGAGAACACACATTTCAATGACCTGTGGATCCATATGTGGTATGTGAAAAGAATAGTCATGAAATGACTCTAGTTGTTGTTAGTAAAAGAACACACATGCAATGACCTTTGGTGGATCCATGTGTGGTCTCTGAAGAGAACACAGATTTCAATGACCCTGGTGTATCCATATGTGGTATGTGAAAAGAACACACATGAAATGACTCCAGTTGTTGTTAGTAATAAGAACAAACATGCAATGACACTGGTGGATCCATATGTGGTATGTGAAAAGAACACACATGTAATGACTCTGCTTGTTGTTAGTAAAAAAACACACATGCAATGACACAGGTGGATCCATAGGTGGATTGTGAAAAGAGCACACATGCAATGACACTGGTGGATCCATATGT
This sequence comes from Avena insularis, assembly GCA_023614405.1. NCBI lineage: Eukaryota > Viridiplantae > Streptophyta > Magnoliopsida > Poales > Poaceae > Avena > Avena insularis. The sequence goes on along the minus strand of CM042690.1, from coordinate 392,944,533 downwards.
GGTATGTGAAAAGAACACACATGCAATGACTCCAGTTGTTGTTAGTAAAAAGAACACATATGCAATGACATTGGTGGATCCATGTGTGGTCTCTGAAGAGAACACACATCCAATGACTTGCTGTTGTTAGTAAAAGAACACACATGCAATGACACTGTGGATCCATATGTGGTCTCAAGAGAACACACATTTCAATGACACTGGTGGATCCATATGTGGTATGTAAAAAAACACACATGAAATGACTCCAGTTGTTTTTAGTAAGAAGGACACACATGCAATGACACTGGTGGATCCATATGTGGTATGTGAAAAGAACACACATGTAATGACTCTGGTTGTTGTTAGTAAAAAAGAACACACATGCAATGACACTGGTGGATCCATGTGTGGTGCATCCTAAGAGAACACACATTTCAATGACACTGGTAGATCCATATATGGTATGTAAAAAGAACACACATGAAGTGACTCCAATTGTTGTTAGTAAAAAGAAAACACATGCAATAACACTGGTGGATCCATGTGTGGTCTCTGCAATGACTCTGGTTGTTCTTAGTAAAAAGAGCACACATGCAATGACTCTGGTTGTTGTTAGTAAAACGAGCACAAATGCAATGACATTGGTGGATCCATAGGTGGATTGTGAAGAGAACACACATTTCAATGACACTGGTGGATCCATATGTGGTATGTGAAAATAACACACATGCAATGACTCCAGTTGTTGTTAGTAAAAAGAACGCACATGCAATGACACTGGTGGATCCATGTGTGGTCTCTGAAGAGAACACACATTTCAATGACACTAGTGGATCCATATGTGGTATGTGAAAAGAATAGTCATGAAATGACTCCGGTTGTTGTTAGTAAAAAGAACACACATGCAATGACACTGGTGGATCCATGTGTGGTCTCTGAAGAGAACACACATTTCAATAAAACTGGTGGATCCATATGTGGTATGTGAAAAGAACACACATGAAATGACTCCAATTGTTGTTAGTAAAAAGAACACACATGCAATGACACTGGTGGATCCATGTGTGGTCTCTGAAGAGAACACACATCCAATGACTCTAGCTGTTGTTAGTAAGAAGAGCACACATTTCAATGACACTGGTGGATCCATATGTGGTATGTGAAAAGAACACGCATGCAATGACACTAGTGGATCCATATGTGGTATGTGAAAAGAACACGCATGAAATGACTCCAGTTATTGTTAGTAAAAAGAACACACATGCAATGACACTAGTGGATCCATGTGTGGTCTCTGAAGAGAACACGCATTAAAATGACACTGGTGGATCCATATGTGGTATGTGAAAAGAATAGTCATGAAATGACTCTAGTTGTTGTTAGTAAAAAGAACACACATGCAATGACACTGGTGGATCCATGTGTGGTCTCTGAAGAGAACACAGATTTCAATGACACTGGTGTATCCATATGTGGTATGTGAAAAGAACACACATGAAATGACTCCAGTTGTTGTTAGTAATAAGAACAAACATGCAATGACACTGGTGGATCCATATGTGGTATGTGAAAAGAACACACATGCAATGACTCTGGTTGTTGTTAGTAAAAAAACACACATGCAATGACACAGGTGGATCCATAGGTGGATTGTGAAAAGAGCACACATGCAATGACACTGGTGGATCCATATGTGGTATGTGAAAAGAACACACATGCAATGACTCCAGTTGTTGTTAGTAAAAAGAACACATATGCAATGACATTGGTGGATCCATGTGTGGTCTCTGAAGAGAACACACATCCAATGACTGTAGCTGTTGTTAGTAAAAAGAACACACATGCACTGACACTGGTGGATCCATATGTGGTCTCTGAAGAGAACACACATTTCAATGACACTGGTGGATCCATATGTGGTATGTAAAAAAACACACATGAAATGACTCCAGTTGTTTTTAGTAAGAAGGACACACATGCAATGACACTGGTGGATCCATATGTGGTATGTGAAAAGAACACACATGTAATGACTCTGGTTGTTGTTAGTAAAAAAGAACACACATGCAATGACACTGGTGGATCCATGTGTGGTGCATCCTAAGAGAACACACATTTCAATGACACTGGTAGATCCATATATGGTATGTAAAAAGAACACACATGAAGTGACTCCAATTGTTGTTAGTAAAAAGAAAACACATGCAATAACACTGGTGGATCCATGTGTGGTCTCTGCAATGACTCTGGTTGTTCTTAGTAAAAAGAGCACACATGCAATGACTCTGGTTGTTGTTAGTAAAACGAGCACAAATGCAATGACATTGGTGGATCCATAGGTGGATTGTGAAGAGAACACACATTTCAATGACACTGGTGGATCCATATGTGGTATGTGAAAATAACACACATGCAATGACTCCAGTTGTTGTTAGTAAAAAGAACGCACATGCAATGACACTGGTGGATCCATGTGGTCTCTGAAGAGAACACACATTTCAATGACACTAGTGGATCCATATGTGGTATGTGAAAAGAATAGTCATGAAATGACTCCGGTTGTTGTTAGTAAAAAGAACACACATGCAATGACACTGGTGGATCCATGTGTGGTCTCTGAAGAGAACACACATTTCAATAAAACTGGTGGATCCATATGTGGTATGTGAAAAGAACACACATGAAATGACTCCAATTGTTGTTAGTAAAAAGAACACACATGCAATAACACTGGATCCATGTGTGGTCTCAAGAGAACACACATCCAATGACTCTAGCTGTTGTTAGTAAGAAGAGCACACATTTCAATGACACTGGTGGATCCATATGTGGTATGTGAAAAGAACACGCATGCAATGACACTAGTGGATCCATATGTGGTATGTGAAAAGAACACGCATGAAATGACTCCAGTTATTGTTAGTAAAAAGAACACACATGCAATGACACTGGTGGATCCATGTGTGGTCTCTGAAGAGAACACGCATTAAAATGACACTGGTGGATCCATATGTGGTATGTGAAAAGAATAGTCATGAAATGACTCTAGTTGTTGTTAGTAAAAAGAACACACATGCAATGACACTGGTGGATCCATGTGTGGTCTCTGAAGAGAACACAGATTTCAATGACACTGGTGTATCCATATGTGCTATGTGAAAAGAACACACATGAAATGACTCCAGTTGTTGTTAGTAAAAAGAACACACATGCAATGACACTGGTGGATCCATATGTGGTATGTGAAAAGAACACACATGCAATGACTCTGGTTGTTGTTAGTAAAAAAACACACATGCAATGACACAGGTGGATCCATAGGTGGATTGTGAAAAGAGCACACATGCAATGACACTGGTGGATCCATATGTGGTATGTGAAAAGAACACACATGCAATGACTCCAGTTGTTGTTAGTAAAAAGAACACATATGCAATGTCATTGGTGGATCCATGTGTGGTCTCTGAAGAGAACACACATCCAATGACTCTAGTTGTTGTTAGTAAAAAGAACACACATGCACTGACACTCGTGGATCCATATGTGGTCTCTGAAGAGAACACACATTTCAATGACACTGGTGGATCCATATGTGGTGTGTAAAAAGAACACACATGAAATGACTCCAGTTGTTGTTAGTAAGAAGGACACACATGCAATGACACTGGTGGATCCATATGTGGTATGTGAAAATAACACACATGCAATGACTCTGGTTGTTGTTAGTAAAAAAGAACACACATGCAATGACACTGGTGGATCCATGTGTGGTCTCTCAAGAGAACACACATTTCAATGACACTGGTGAATCCATGCGTGGTCTCTGAAGAGAGCACACATGCAATGACTCTGGTTGTTGTTAGTAAAAAGAGCACACATGCAATGACACTGGTGGATCCATGTGTAGTCTCTAAACAGAACACACATTTCAATGACACTAGTTGTTGTTAGTAAAAAGAGCACACATGGAATGACACTAGTGGATCCATAGGTTGATTGTGAAAAGAACACAATGCAATGACACTGGTGGATCCATATGTGGTATGTGAAAAGAGCACACATGAAATGACTCCAGTTGTTGTTAGTAAAAAGAACAAACATGCAATAACACTTGTGGATCCATGTGTGGTCTCTGCAATGACTCTGGTTGTTGTTAGTAAAAAGAGCACACATGCAATGACTCTGGTTGTTGTTAGTAAAAAGAGCACAAATGCAATGACATTGGTGGATCCATAGGTGGATTGTGAAGAGAACACACATTTCAATGACACCGGTGGATCCATATGTGGTATGTGAAAAGAACACACATGCAATGACACTGGTGGATCCATGTGTGGTCTCTGAAGAGAACACACATTTCAGTGACACTGGTGGATCCATATGTGGTATGTGAAAATAACACACATGAAATGACTCTAGTTGTTGTTAGTAAAAAGAACACACATGCAATGACATTGGTGGATCCATGTGTGGTCTCTAAAGAGAACACACATCCAATGCCTCTAGCTGTTGTTAGTAAAAAGAACACACATGCACTGACACTGGTGGATCCATGTGTGGTCTCTAAAGAGAACACAAATTTCAATGACACTGGTGGATCCATATGTGGTATGTAAAAAGAACACACATGAAATGACTCCAGTTGTCGTTAGTAAAAAGAACACACATGCAATGACACTGGTGGATCCATATGTGGTATGTGAAAATAACACACATGCAATGACTCTGGTTGTTGTTAGTAAAAAAACACACATGCAATGACACTGGTGGATCCATAGGTGGATTGTGAAAAGAGCACACATGCAATGACACTGGTGGATCCATATGTGGTATGTGAAAAGAACAAACATTCAATGACTCCAGTTGTTGTTGGTAAAAAGAACACACATGCAATGACACTGGTGGATCCATGTGTGGTCTCTAAAGAGAACACACATTTCAATGACACTGGTGGATCCATATGTGGTATGTAAAAATAACACACATGAAATGACTCCAGTTATTGTTAGTAAAAAGAACACACATGCAATGACACTGGTGGATCCATATGTGGTATGTGAAAAGAACACACATGCAATGACTCTGGTTGTTGTTAGTAAAAAGAACACACATGCAATGACACTGGTGGATCCATAGTTGGATTGTGCAAATAGCACACATGCAATGACACTGGTGGATCCATATGTGGTATGTGAAAAGAACACACATGCAATGACTCAAGTTGTTGTTAGTAAAAAAGAACACACATGCAATGACTCTGGTTGTTGTTAGTAAAAAGAGCACACATGCAATGACACTGGTGGATCCATGTGTGGTCTCTGAAGAAAACACACATTTCAATGACACTAGTTGTAGTTAGTAAAAAGAGCACACATGGAATGACACTAGTGGATCCATAGGTGGATTGTGAAAAGAACACACATGGAATGACACTGGTGGATCCATATGTGGTATGTGAAAAGAACACACATGAAATGACTCCAGTTGTTGTTAGTAAAAAGAACACACATGCAATAACACTTGTGGATCCATGTGTGGTCTCTGCAATGACTCTGGTTGTTGTTAGTAAAAAGAGCACACATGCAATGACTCTGGTTGTTGTTAGTAAAAAGAGCACAAATGCAATGACATTGGTGGATCCATAGGTGGATTGTGAAGAGAACACACATTTCAATGACACTGGTGGATCCATATGTGGTATGTGAAAAGAACACACATGCAATAACACTGGTGGATCCATGTGTGGTCTCTGAAGAGAACACACATTTCAATAACACAGGTGGATCCATATGTGGTATGTGAAAAGAACACACATGAAATGACTCCAGTTGTTGTTAGTAAAAAGAACACACATGCAATGACATTGTTGGATCCATGTGTGGTCTCTGAAGAGAACACACATCCAATGACTCTAGCTGTTGTTAGTAAAAAGAACACACATGCACTGACACTGGTGGATCCATGTGTGGTCTCTGAAGAGAACACACATTTCAATGACACTGGTGGATCCATATGTGGTGTGTAAAAAGAACACACATGAAATGACTCCAGTTGTTGTTAGTAAAAAGAACACACATGCAATGACACTGGTGGATCCATATGTGGTATGTGAAAAGAACACACATGCAATGACTCTGGTTGTTGTTAGTAAAAAAACACATGCAATGACACTGGTGGATCCATAGCTGGATTGTGAAAAGAGCACACATGCAATGACACTGGTGGATCCATATGTGGTATGTGAAAAGAACAAACATGCAATGACTCCAGTTGTTGTTGGTAAAAAGAACACACATGCAATGCCACTGGTGGATCCATGTGTGGTCTCTAAAGAGAACACACATTTCAATGACACTGGTGGATCCATATGTGGTATGTAAAAATAACACACATGAAATGACTCCAGTTATTGTTAGTAAAAAGAACACACATGCAATGACACTGGTGGATCCATATGTGGTATGTGAAAAGAACAGACATGCAATGACTCTGGTTGTTGTTAGTAAAAAGAACACACATGCAATGACACTGGTGGATCCATAGGTGGATTGTGCAAATAGCACACATGCAATGACACTGGTGGATCCATATGTGGTCTCTGAAGAGAACACACATGAAATGACTCTGGTTGTTAGTAAAAAGAGCACACATGCAATGACAGTAGTGGATCCATGTATGGTCTCTGAAGAGAAAACGCATTTTAATGACACTAGTTGTTGTTAGTAAAAAGAGCACACATTAAATTACACTAGTGGATCCGTAGGTGGATTTTGAAAATAACACACATGCACTGACACTGGTGGATCCATATGTGGTATGTGAAAAGAACACACATGCAATGACTCCAGTTGTTGTTAGTAAAAAGAACACACATGCAATGACACTGGTGGATCCATGTGTGGTCTCTGAAGAGAACACATATTTCAATGACACTAGTGGATCCATATGTGGTATGTGAAAAGAATAGTCATGAAATGACTCCTGTTGTTGTTAGTAAAAAGCACACATGCAATGACACTGGTGGATCCATGTGTGGTATCTGAAGAGAACACATTTCAATGACACTGGTGGATCCAAATGTGGTATGTGAAAAGAACACACATGAAATGACTCTAGTTGTTGTAAGTAAAAAGAACACACATGCAATGACACTGATGGATCCATGCGTGGTCTTTGAAGAGAACACACATGCAATGACTCTGGTTGTTGTTAGTAAAAAGAGCACACATGCAATGACACTGGTGGATCCATAGGTGGATTGTGAAAAGAACACACATGAAGTGACACTGGTGGATCCATAGGTGGATTGTGAAGAGAACACACATTTCAATGACACTGGTGGATCCATATGTGGTATGTAAAAATAACACACATGAAATGACTCCAGTTATTGTTAGTAAAAAGAACACACATGCAATGACACTGGTGGATCCATATGTGGTATGTGAAAAGAACACACATGCAATGACTCTGGTTGTTGTTAGTAAAAATAACACACATGCAATGACACTGGTGGATCCATAGGTGGATTGTGAAAAGAGCACACATGCAATGACACTGGTGGATCCGTATGTGGTATGCAAAAAGAACACACATGCAATGACTCCTGTTGTTGCTAGTAAAAAGAACACACATGCAATGACACTGGTGCATCCATGTGTGGTCTTTGAAGAGAACTCACATTTCAATGACACTCGTGGATCCATATGTGGTATGTGAAAAGAACACACATGCAATGACTCCAGTTGTTGTTACTAAAAAGAACACACATGCAATGACACTAGTGGATCCATGTGTGGTGCATCCTAAGAGAACACACATTTCAATGACACTGGTGGATCCATATGTGGTATGTGAAAAGAACAAACATGAAATGACTCTATTTGTTGTTAGTAAAAAGAACACACATGCAATGACACTGGTGGATCCATGTGTGGTCTCTGAAGAGAACACACATGCAATGACTCTGGTTGTTGTTAGTAAAAAGAGCACACATGCAATGACTCTAGTTGTTGTTAGTAAAAAGAGCACAAATGCAATGACATTAGTGGATCCCTAGGTGGATTGTGTAGAGAACAAACATTTCAATGACACTGGTGGATCCATATGTGGTATGTCAAAAGAACACACATGCAATGACTCCAGTTGTTGTTAGTAAAATGAACACACATTCAATAACACTGGTGGAACCATGTGTGTTCTCTGAAGAGAACACACATTTCAACGACACTGGTGGATCCATATGTGGTATGTGAAAAGAATAGTCATGAAATGACTCCAGTTGTTGTTAGTAAAAATAACACACATGCAATGACACTGGTGGATCCATGTGTGGTCTTTGAAGAGAACACACATTTCAATGACACTAGTGGATCCATATGTGGTATGTGAAAAGAACACACATGAAACGACTGCAATTGTTGTTAGTAAAAAGAACACACATGCAATGACACTGGTGGATCCATGTGTGGTATCTGAAGAGAACACACATCCAATGACTCTAGCTGTTGTTAGTAAGAAGAGCACACATTTCAATGACGCTGGTGGATCGATATGTGGTATGTGAAAAGAACACACATGCAATGACTCTGGTTGTTGTTAGTAAAGAAACACACATGCAATGACACTGGTGGATTCATAGGTGGATTGTGAAAAGAACACACATGCAATGACTACAGTTGTTGTTAGTAAAAAGAACACACATGCAATGACACTAGTGGATCCATTTGTGTTCTCTGAAGAGAACACACATGCAATGACACTGGTGGATCCATAGGTGGTATGTGAAAATAATAGTCATGCAATGACTCTGGTTGTTGTTAGTAAAAAGAACACACATGCAATGACACTAGTGGATCCATGTGTGGTCTCTGAAGAGAACACAGATGCAATGACTCTAGTTGTTGTTAGTAAAAAGATCACACATGCAATGATACTGGTGGATTGTGAAAAGAACACACATGCAATGACACTGGTGGATCCATATGTGGTATGTGAAAAGAACACACATGCAATGAATCTGGTTGTTGTTAGTAAAAAGAGCACACATGCAATGACACTGGTGGATCCATAGGTGGATTGTTTAAAGTGCACGCATGCAATGACACTGGTGGATCCATATGTGGTCTGTGAAAAGAACACACATGCAATGACTCCAGTTGTTGTTAGTAAAAAGAACACACATGCAATGACACTGGTGGATCCATGTGTGGTCTCTAAAGAGAACACACATTGCAATGGCACTGGTGGATCCATATGTGGTATGTGAAAAGAACACACATGCAATGACTCTGGTTGTTGTTAGTAAAAATAACACACATGCAATGACACTGGTGGATCCATGTGTGGTCTCTGAAGAGAACACACATTTCAATGACACTGGTGAATCCATAGGCGGATTGTGAAAAGAGATTTGCCCTCTCTCTCGGTCAGAAATCTCACAAAAGCCCAAATGTGTGGAGATACCAAACATGTGCTCACTGTGGGTGCTATGCCCTGATTGGCTGACACAGATGTCACGCGGATCGTCTCCACCAACCGTTGATCCTATGTGATCCAACGGGCAGGATAACCCCTCCCTTCTCCACTTTTTTATGCATGGTCAATCTGTGCCACCTATCTATCCGTGCCACCGATACTTTACCTCCATAAACAAGTGAAAATACATCTATCTAACTTAAATAAATAAAATAAATGATCATATTTTGAAGAAGCCATCATCTTCGTCTTCGGGTTCGTCCTCGTCTTCGTCAACGCCATGGTCCCTGCCATCGCCGCCGTCGGTGTCCTCCTCTGACGACTCGACACTGCCCCTTCCTCGAATAAGCGTGCTATCTCCTTGTCAGAGTCCTCCTCCTCCTCCTCTTTGTAGTCCCATGAGTCCATGTCACTCTCCTCCGCTTCTGCCTCCAACTGATTGATGAACGCCTCCTCGTTGGCCGAGTCGGACTCGTCCAAATAGCTATCTCCTCTCTTTTTCTTGGTCTTCTTCTCGTTCCTCTTCTTGTCCGTACTCGCCGGTGCAACACGCACCCCCGTCCTGGCTGCTACTTTTCACTCGTCCGACGCTGCAGGTACCCCACGCTCCTCCTGCGCGGCCAGTATAAGCTTCAATGTTGCGGTGTCCTCGAGTGCCGATGTCGATGGATCCTGGCGCGGTCGGACACGACGTGCTACCTCAGCAGGCGACTCGCGAGCACGAATGATGCAGCGAAGAGCCGGGAATGCAGGACGGTCAGTGGATGGCTTGGACCTGCCATTGCCACGGCAAGGGGGCATCGTGCTCGAGGTAGTTGCTCCGAATGGTCGATGGCAGGTACACATAGTGGGGTGCCGATCTGATCAAGGACGAGCAGCGGTTTCGTGCATCATGTCCACGAATGCATTTGTCGATTATCAAAAAAAAGAAGAAAGAAGTAATATCTCGCGTATTGAACATAATTTGATCACAACAAAAGTGGCACAGCGTATTCTAGACTCAGAATATCCCGTCTGCGTACACACGTGGAGTTCGACGGAGTTCGACGTGCCGACGTGATCGCGCAGCAGTTGCGCACGTCATTGCCCCATCAACACGTGACACACACACGCGGGATGTGCGCGCAAATTCCCGTGATGACCACCCGGCTCGCACTCCCCTTATTATATACTGGATTTTGGGCGGCGCCGAAGACCATTGAAGTGTCCATCACAATAAAGACAAGTCCCAGCGATTCCCTACCCCTGCCTCCCTGGCTTCTTTGAGAAGGTAGACCATACACGATGGTCTTGTATAATAGTACTAGTACTACTGGACCACGACCTGTACTCTTTGACTCTTCTCCCACACTAATCACTATCTCCTTCCTCCTGCCGCCGCCACCCTCACCCAGCAAGCCATGGCTCCACTGAGGAGGGGAGAGGATTCGATGATCCTCAAGGAGAAAAGGGAGAGAAATCGTCATGAGGCACTTCTTTCTCTACCCACTCAAGCCCACCCTCTCATCGAGGCCCAATCTCCCCGACAATGGCGCGAATGTTCTAGCAAAGTAGGGCTCCTCCTGCACGGTCTTCTTGTTCTACTTCTTCTGCATCTCCCTCTACATCATGATCTTATTCAACTTCTTCTTGTTTTTGTTCTTCTTCTTGCTCTTCCTCTTCTATGTATTGCAGGCCGGCCGTGGAGCCCGAATCCACCATGACGGAGGCGTTGCAGGACCCGTTCGTCCCCGTTCCATGTCTTAGCGAGGTAGCAAATCTCCACGCTGTTATTTCTCCGAGTTGTGATGTGGATTTCTTAGATCCTTTCCGCCCGCATTGGTTTTTCTTCTTCTTTTGCGAGTTGTATTAGTTTTCATGAATATGATTGGATCTCTTGGTCTTTCCTTAATACCGCTGTTCGTAGATTCACTATGGATTTTTTGTGATTAGGATTAGTTTATCGTGGTCATGAATAGATCTCTAGGTCCATTTTTTAACACTGCGGTTAATAGATTCAACGGGGATTTTTTTGATCTGTATTAGTATTCACCTGGGACCTAGAGTGTAATTATAGAATTCCTATTTCAATTAACATGAACATTGTAGCGATTGAAGGCTGAGTACCGTGACAAGGTGGCCGCGATTAGTTCCAAGATTGTCAACCAACATGAGCTTGCACGCTCCCTCACCCAAGCTAATGAGAGCCTACACAAGCAATTATCTGTGTAGAAGGAGATCTCGCTAGATTTTGTACGTGACGTTGTTAGGCTGCAGAAAGTGCTCGACCGTAACTTGAATGGGCAAGAACAGGCCATCAAGATAATCAACAAGCTCATGGAGGAGAAGAAGAATCTCGTGGAAAGGTGCATTCTCCTGTAGGACGAAGTCAGCGAGGCACTCAGAGGACGCGTCAAGGACACCAAGGCTACCATCTGAGCCTACCATGACATGAACCGTTGCCTAGATGCAGTCAAGGAGATGAAGGCGGACATGAGCAGAGGGATCACCGTACTCGAGGGTGTTCGGAAAGAGAACGAGGAGCTAAGGGCATGTTTGGAGGCGTATCGGAGCAATGCCCAAGTCTGATTCCCGTTAGAGGGGACACGGATATCAGTTCGTCCTCCACTCCTTTTGTAATGTTTAGGGTTCAGGGAGCAATTCCCAAGTCTGCTTCCCATTATAGGGTGCAATAAGAATCCTAGGGCAACTCCTTATCTATCTGGACATGTGTTGGTGTTCGTGTTCATGAATGGACACCATGTGCTCTTTCCATTATGTATCTGGACATGGGTTTCTGCATTATGAGTTTTCCACTCTCCCACTACTATTTGGTGATATTGGGAAAAACCCACAGCACATTAAACTGTAGATAAATCTTATTTGTCTTTGAATTGAAAATATGACAGTGCCACTAGTCGATTCATAAAATGTTGATTAGTCCTAGATTGCTTCTTCCTTGAAATTATGACAGTGCCACTAGTCGATTCAGTTAATTATGGAAACTAACCAGCTTGTGTTGGTGAACTGAACAAACCATACTATGTATTTTTGTTGCAGGGAAAGAGGCGAAAGATCGACCAGGACCTAGCGACCTGGCTAAATGACAAGGTAGCAATCCAAAGGGAGAAGCAGAATTTCCAAAAACTAGCCTTTGACCAACTGCGCGATGAACTCGCAGTCCTTTCTGACAAGTGCCAGAAACTGAAGGAGTTAAACGCCGGCTGGGCGAAGCTACACAGTGAAGGTCGCACCTCGGCTAGGAAGCAGACGGAGATCATGAAAGGGATCTTGAAGGAAAATCGTATGGGTACGGACCAAATTCTCCAATCCGTGATGGAGCGCAGAACCTACAGCTGAAGCATGACATAGTACTGAAGGAGCTGGCCAATCTTAGGGAGGAAAACAGGCAGCTCCGGGCTAGGCTCGCTTGAACACAACATATGTCTATTTAGTACTGAACTGCCTGGTTTATCCTCTACAGTGGTGATTTTGTAAGCGTGAACTTAACTCTATGCACGATATGTGTGTTCATCTGAAATTAATTTGCTCGAGGATTGAGTTTGGCTTAGTTAGGAAAGCGCAAATGCAAGTCTTACAATTAACTAGTTTCAGGCATTAGCACAACATAAATTATTCATCTCGAATTTCCTTTATCCTCTATAGTCTGTCCTTGTTCACCCTTGTGCGCCTTCTTTAGTTCCTTCAACAGATCCACAATGCAGTACTCTAGCTTCTTCTTGTCTTCCCTGAGCTGATCCCTCTCCTTTTCTGCATTATGAATCAGCAACCTGTGACTATCCTGAAGCTTCTTTGCAGTTCTAAAACCCAAGCTCCCATCGATTCTGTTAGTTAGCACTGACTGCAAATTCTCGATTTCTTATTCCAGCTCCTTATTTCGTACCGACAACTTGTAATTTTTTTCAGCTGCATCACTTACATCAGTAAATCTCCCTGACCTTTCCAACTCATACATCTCCCATAACTGTGCCAAACATTTCTTAAGTGCATCTGGCCAGTCAAGATCCACCCACTCTACTGCTTCACACACCAGGCCAACCTAAAAACACACACACTATAGTGTTATGAACATGCACGATACATTTTACTTCATGTCACAGTTGCACATAATGTAAACAAACCTGATTTGTATAGCCCAAAAACTTCTCCTAGTGTTACTACCTTCGAATGCAACATATCTCCTTAGTTTTAGCCCATGGTCACATGGCACTTCTTCATTGAGATCTAGGCCCTCCCATTCGGAGTCGTAGATCTTCTGTGGTACCTATAGGTAAACGCAAAGCTGAAATCAAACACGATTGCATGCACATATGGAGCTCAGATCGAGAGATTTACCATTACCTAACCCTAGCCCGAGAAAACAGAGGAACTCACATCGTGGAAGGAATACTCGATGTCGGAGAGAAGGCTGTCGCTGCTCGACTGGTCGTCCTCGCCATTCAAGGACATCATGACGAATGCATCATCGCAGGCGACAGCGACGACATCGACGAGAGAGAGAGAGAGAGAGAGAGAGAGAGAGAGAGAGAGAGAGAGAGAGAGAGAGAGAGAGAGCATCCCTTCTACCGCTGCAACAATGACTAAATTGGCATGTTACAATAGTTTAATGGATACCATGCCCTTTCCCTGGATTACTGTCTCCTGCCTAATATGGATTGTCTTCACACATTCTCATTTCAAATATTAAACGTGCACTCCCTCCATCCCAATTTCATTGCCTAACGAAAACATACCAGTATATTACGTCATCTAAAGAAACAAAATCATGTCAACTACAAGGTACTTATGCATCACTTCTTCAGTCATGGTTTCACAAAACAATACATTACAATCTCTCAACAAACATAATGACAACATGGTTTCACAAAACATCACATTACAATCTCTCAACAAACGTAATCACAGAAACAAGTATATTACATCAACTCAAGAAACAAAATCATGTCGACTACAAGGTACTTACACATCACTTGTCCTGTCATGGTTTCGAAAAACATTACATTACAATCTCTCAACAAACAAAATAACAGAAACAAGTACAGTACATCATCTCAAGAAACATAATCATGTCAACTACAATGTATTTATGCATCACTTGTCCAGTCATGGTTTCACAAAACATGACATTACAATGTCCCAACAAACATAATAACAGAAACAAGTACGGTACATCATCTTAAGAAACATAATCATGTAAACTACATTGTACTTATGTCTTATTACAACAATGATGGTTTCAGTGAGTGACATGTTCGAAAATATCAACAGCTCGCACAACATTATATCGCAATCTCTCAACAAACATAATCACAGAAACATGCTCTAAATGCAACAACAGTCAATATTACAAATACAGGCAGGGGAACCCAGAGGTCCATATGACAAGCCTAGGGTAGCAGCTCTCATCAGATCTCATCAACGTCGACCACCTCATTCTGTTTAGCCACTACAGGGGCATCTACATCCACTATAACCTGTTCAACAACATCAGAAATGGTACCAAGGAAGAACACCTTCCTGGTTCGCTTCTTTCGTTGCATAATCTGCATAAGATCTTCAGTATCCAAAACATCTATGAATTGCTGCTTCTTATGATGCCACCACCGGATTTTTGCCATCTGCTTAGGGCCAATACTGATTTCCTTACCGATCATCTCTCTCATTTCATCAAGAGTTATGTTTTTGGAATCGACAATGATCTCCACAGTACATGACGAAACTGGCTTATTAACTCCCTCATCAAGTTTTGCCATGTATGAATCCACCTCTATGCATATACTGAACTTATCTAGATCAGCATCTATTGATCCGTATTCTCTAGGAGCAGAAGCTCTAGCAGTAAGATCTCCAGCATCTGCATACATATCATCAATCATCACTTCAACTTTCACCTTACGATCAACTGCACAACACTCCCAAACCATCTGAAGCTCATGGGAGTGCTCAATTTGCTAATAGGTATCATTCATGTTGCGCCACACCAATTTTGTCCTCTGTCTAGAACCCCAGGGAATTCTAGTGGCAAGCATATCTACCAGCTGCGAAACAGACACAACCTCTTTGCAATTCACAAGCAGATGCACATCTTGCCCGAACACAACCCTCTAGCAACCAAAATCAAGTTTTGTAGTGTACTGCCGAACATGAACTGTGAACTCATATAGGTCCCTTGTATCAAAGTTGTGCCTAATTTGATTAAAAAGGGGAACATTTCAGTTCATTCGATTCTATTATGCCGTAACTAATCTACTTGCAAGATAAGGCACAGATAAGAAAAATTCACCTCTCTCTCTTCTCCCGGGTTTTTTTCGTCGAGATCTGGGTGCTGCATCCGCCCACCAGAGTTGAACAATCCGCCGCCGGCCTTGCTTTTCTCTTCAACCCGCTGCTCGTAGGTACCTTGGGAGCAGAATCCTTGCTAGCCTCCTCGCTAACCGGGGCTAAAGACCTCGCCACTACTACGCGTTGAGCCCCAGACTTGGGCCCCGACGGACCCGAATCAGTCGACGACGTAGCTACAACCTTCACCTTTCAAGACATGCTAGGCCGCCGCCGTCGGATTCAATGTCAGGGGAGGGAGAAAAAAGGTCCTCCGTCGCCGGCAGATTTAGGGTCGAGGAAGGGAAGAAAAGGGACCGCTATCGTCGGAGCAAGATTCAGTGTCGACAGTTAGGAAAGTACAGTAATAGATTTTCCCCTACAACACGTGCAGGGTGGCTAAGAAGAGTGACCGGCGAAGAAGGGGCACACCAGGAACTAGTGTAACAGAATATCCTGACTTAACAGGCGCGATTTGAAAATATTGGGTTTGGCCATCATTCACTCGAAAGACCCCTCTCAGCAATTGGCGCCCCAACTTTTCGAATCACAGTGATAAAAGTCAACTTGGGTACTGATGACCCACAAGTATAGGGGGTGTATCGCAGTATTTTCGATAAGTAAGAGTGTCGAACCCAACGAGGAAGCGTAAGGTCTTTGGCTAGTGGTATGGATCAGAATTCTCTGCAAATACTTAGCAAACGGATTTTTAGGGGTTTTTTTGATAAAGCAAGTAAACAAAATGAGTAAACAAAACGGTAGGAATAAATGCAGCAAGTGGCCCAATCCTTTATGCAGCAAAGGACAAGCCGGTTGTATTTCTATAGATGACCAAACGTTCTCGAGGACACATGGGAAGACTGTCAAGTGCTTTCGCTTCATATAGTTGATTAATCTTCTTTAGCTTGCTAAGTGTTGTGTGGGTGAACCTGTGCTAATGTACCGCCCCATCCAAGACTAATACATACTTGTGATTATACCCCTTGCAAACATCCGTAAGTACAAGAGAGTAATTAAGGTAGAAACCTAACCACAGCTTTAAACTCCAAGACCCTTATGTCCCTTGTGCAATGGTTTCCTAACAGGGGTTCAGGTTTCTGTTACTCTGGCAAACCCTACGATTAGTAGCCAAATACACAATGCATTCCCCTAGGCCCATATAGGTGAAGTGTCATGTAGTCGACGTTCACATGACACCACTAGAAGAAGTACACCACAACTTAAATAACAATCTATTGAATCTTTCTCAACACAACTCCACTACTAACAACAAGACTTCTCCCATGTCCTCAAGAACAAAACGAACTACTCACAAGACATCATATGGATCATGTTCAGAGATGGAATAATGATGTATGACAATCTGAACATAAACAATAACTTAATGGTTCACTCAATAGCATCAACTACAAAGAGTAATCAACACCGGGAAAGTTTTCCCTATGAACTAATGCAAGATCCAACACAATTGTTACAGCAATATGGAGATGGTGATGAGGGTGATGATGGTGGTGATGGTGGTGATGATGATGATGATGATGATCCCGATGAAGTCCAGCTTGATGGTGGTGTTGATGGCGACGATCTCCCCTCTCCGGGAAGGAATTCCCCTGGCAGAAATCTGTCTGCTGGAGAGATCTTTCTCTCTCGGTGTTTTCCGCCCCGCAGAAGCAGCGGAATCTTTCTGTGGTCGCTCCCCGAGTCTTAGGGTTTCGTGGGGATGATATACACCAGAGGGGAGAGGCTGAAGTGGGCCAGGGCGGCCACACCACCTCCAGGCGCGGCCTAGGCCTGCCCGTGCCATGGGGTGGTGTGGGCCCCTGTGGCCCACCTCCACTCCATCTTATGGCATCCTTAGTCTTCTGCAAAAATAGGATTTTCCATATATTTTCCCGGATTTTCTGATCTTCGCGAATTTTGCCTCCAAACAACACCTTTTCCATCAGAATCCTGACTGCAGCGGTCCATGCTCCAAAAGTCATCAACCATGCAAAAATAGATGAAATAACATAGTATCACCTCTCAATACGAAATATATCAATGAATAATAGTGAATTAAGACATAGAATAGTGATGAAAAATGGACGTATCAACTCCCCCCAAGCTTAGACTTCGCTTGTCCCTGTTTAAAGCGAGCTCAATAAACATGACCTCAAGTTTATGGAGTGAAGAGTCGATAAAAGAATACGGACAAGAAGCATCACATTCATCAAATACATAGATCATAATAGAAGACAACTCACTATTATATAACTCAACTTGCAGTGAGTAAAGGAAACACAATAAAGATACATAAAGTGAATCGTAATTGGTAATGGCAAACTTAGCTCTTGGTCGAAGAATAGTTGATAATTTGCCGGAGTTCACAAATAGCTGGCTTTTCAATGATAGCTTTCAAAGTAGTAAACTTCAAGATAAGAGCAATGTGGAAAACACGGAACATAAGACATGATTGCATAAATCATCATATGAATGAATGAAACACAACAACTCAAAATACTTGCTGAGATAGAAGGGAGTAGGTTTACTGACTCAACTACAAAGTAAAAGAAAGACCCTTCAAATAGGGATTGCAAGTTTCATAAAGAGCTCCCAAAAATTATGATACTTACGAGATTTCAGCTCTAATTGCCCCTATCATAGTCATCTTTAGGTGATTAAGGTTAAAGTGATCAAAAATGAGGATATGCATTGACAAGTTGTAAATTGAGAATCTCATGTCCCTTGAATACGAGGGCCGCTCCTCATGCTACACAAGTTTAGTCACCGGTAAGTTCTTGTCATCGTAAGCATATGTGTATCATTGAGAACCGCCAACAGGGTACCCCTTGCCCGATGATACGGAAGAATCCCCATATCAAAATGACAAGGCAAGCAGACAACAAGTATCCCAGCAATCTTCTTATTTACCATGGGAATATGGTGCTTTTTTTCTCTCTTTCCTCTTTTCATAATATCTCTTATTTTCTTTTCTCTTTTTCTCAATCTCTATCTCTTTTTTTATAAGAAGAATGCTTCATAGATACTTGTTATGGTTACACTGCAGGTTTCCACCATGTCAGCATGGATTAGACCAGCGGCCCAGGCGTTTCTCTAACACACATGCATAACTCCATGGACTTACAAGCTCCCCTTTCATTTCACACCGACGACATCCATAGACAAAAGAACATGATATCAACTTGGTACAAAGTACCAGTGCAATGTTGAAAGCGTTCCCCATGACAGCATGGTTCTGCTAATTCACAACTTACAAAGCGTAAGCATATACGCAACATAGGTGAGCACAATGGTTCAAGTTTATTAAGTGCAAGAAAGTAAAGTGTGCCATCAAGTTCGTGAGAGCTTTTAATCACTAATTTTCGCATGACAAGTTTAATTTGGGAGGTAGATAAAACAAGAATTTACTTGGAATAGCAATAATGCTACTAGGTAGGTATGGTGGACACAAATGGCAAAGGTTTTGGTTTAAAGGAGGTGGATGCACGAGAAGAATACCCTCTCAGTACAGGTTTTTGGCTAGCAAGGCTGGGTAGCAAGTACAAGAGTTGAAGGAAACAAACAAACATACAAGTGATAAAGACAAACATGCAATCTTCCTCGGAAGAACAAAAGATCTTAACTAAAGAATACTAGACTTATGAGCAAATCAAGAAAGAAAGGTGATGAAATTATTTTTATTTAGAGTACTTTTATCTTTTTCTTTTCAACTCTGAAAAAGGTGTTGCTACTGATCGAGCCAGGTTGGCCAAAACCAACTAAATTAACTCAATGATCCCAAAGTGATACCAATACTAACAACAAGATCAATCATATAACCATGAATTGAAAACTAATATAAGCTATGCAAAAGAGTGAATGATAGAACTTCTCATTAATATTCCATAACGGAAACTCACACCAAGGGATACATATCTAACGAGAGAGGGGACACTTCCATAATGCAAACCATACTACATAATAACTCCTCTATTCATGCTATGACTCTACTAAAAAGGTAAAAAGATAGAAGATAGTGATATGATACCGCGACACTCCCACAAGCTTGGAACAAACCAAGGGGATGCCAAACATGATGACGAATTATTCCTTAGGTGGTGGCGGTGTCCTTTTGATGAGCTCCTTGATCAGTTTCCCCAAGTCCTCAATCTCAAAGGTGAGATTACGAATCATCTATGAGTTTTGCTCAATGCGGCTCATGATCATGTCATGTTGAGAATTCCAGCTCTTGCTATTCTTTCCCCACTCTTCCTCCTTGAAGTCTTCTTTTCCTGCATGGCTAGAACGAGGCAAATCCCAATTGGAGGGTAATTTCCCCTTGGGCATATTCTGGTATTGATGCTCATGGATAAGGGTATGGAAAGGATTCTTGGTGCATGGAGGAAGTGACCAGGGATCTGAACGGTGATGAGGAGGCTTCCCTCCAATGGCTGGATTTTCCACCACTCCAATGCTTGCAATGGTAGTGTCTTGGTGTTGGCCTTGCTCCTCTTCACCTTCACTCTTGGTCTCCTTCTCCTTCCCGGGGTCTTGGAGGTCTTCCTCCATGGGCTCCTTCCCTTTATCCTTGGCGGATACCATTGTGTTTCTAAGCTTTCAAAGAGTATGTCCTGGTAGAAACAGATCGAAACAAAAACACGACGAAAACATGATATACGGACCTCGGGGGATCCAGGGGGTTATATATTACGAAGTTTCATATCAAAAGGAAGGTATTGGGAGAAAACGAGTTGGAGGCAGAGTCCTAGGTGGCCTCACCACCTGGTGGCGCGGCAAGGGGTGGACCCGCGCCATGGGGTGGTGTGGGCCACCCCGGCTCCGTTTCCGTCCCTTTTTCGCTTCGTAACTTTCCTTATTGAGTGAAAACTCCAAAAATATAGTTGGATTATATTTTCGCGGAACTTTTCTTACCAGAACTGTTACCTAGATGAAAACAGACTCTACAGGTCTTTGAATTTGGTCCTCAATGAATTTCTCTGGAGTTATAACTTGAAAAGCATCAACATCTTCATTGTAAGAATCTCCAGTGATATAGTGTTTGAGTTGCTGTCCATTCACTACTTGTGTAGTATTATCTTTTAGAGAAGAAATTTTTATTACTCATGAACGGTATACTTCTTCAATGATGAAAGGTCCTTCCCATTTTGATAGTAGCTTACCTGCAAAAAATATGAGACGAGACCTATACAATAGAACTTTCTCACCAACGTGAAATTCTCTCTTAAGTATTCGCTTGTCATGCCATCTTTTAACTTTTTCCTTAAAGAGCCTAGCATTCTCATAGGCTTCACTCCTCCATTCATCTAAAGAACTTAAGTCAAATAATCTTTTCTCACCAGCGAGCTTACAATCTCTATTTAGTTCTTTCAACGCTTGAGAAGCTTTGTGTTCTAACTCTAAGGGTAGGTGGCAAGCTTTCCCATAAACCATTTTATAAGGAGACATTCCCATAGGATTTTTATAAGCAGTTCTATAAGCCCATAAAGCATCATTCAACTTCTTAGCCCAGTTTTTTCTAGACCTATTAACAGTCTTTTGCAAGATAGATTTAATTTCTCTATTTGATAACTCTACTTGCCCGCTAGTTTGGGGGTGATAAGATGAAGCAATTCTATGATTAACATCATATTTAGCGAGGGTCTTCCTAAAACCTCCATGAATGAAATGAGAACCCCCATCAGTCATGAGATACCTAGGCACTCCAAACCTAGGAAAGATAACATCTTTAAGCATTTTTAGAGAGGTTTCCCTGTCAGCACATTTTGTAGGAATGGCTTCTACCAACTTAGTAACATAATCTACGGCAACAAGAATATGAGTGTAGCCTTTAGAAGGAGGGAAAGGACCCATAAAGTCAAATCCCCAACAATCAAAAGGTTCAATAACTAGAGAGTAGTTCATAGGCATTTCATTGCGTCTAGAAATATTACCAACACGCTGACATTCATCACAAGATAAAACAAATTTTCTTGAATCTTTAAAAAGGGTAGGCCAGTAGAAACCTGATTGTAGCACCTTTTGTGCAGTTCTATCTCCTGCATGATGTCCTCCATATGCACTACCATGGCATTTACGCAATATCTCTTTTTGTTCATATTCTGGAACACATCTTCGCATAATACCATCAACTCCTTCTTTGTATAAGTGTGGGTCATCCCAAAATAATGCCTCAAATCATAGAAGAACTTTCTTCTTTGCTGAGCTGTAAAAGTTGGAGGAAAATACTTGGAGACAATAAAGTTAGCATAATCAGCATACCAAGGGCTTCCTTGCGAGCTCACCCCTACTGCGGCTAACTATTCATTTGGGAAACTATCATTAACAGGCATAGGGTCAAAAGAGATGTTTTCCAAACGACATAAATTATCGGCTACATGGTTTTCAGCACCCCTCCTATCTACTATGTGTAGATAAAACTCTTGTAAAAGCAGTACCCATCTAATAAGCCTAGGCTTAGCGTCTTTCTTCGTCATAAGATATTTAATAGCAACATGATCAGTTTGAATGGTTACTTTTGAGTCCACAATATAGGGCCTAAACTTATCACAGGAAAAAACAACAGCTAAAAATTCCTTTTCAGTAGTGGCATAATTCCTTTGAGCAACGTCTAGGGTCTTACTAGCATAATGGACAACATTTAGCTTTTTACCAATACATTGCCCAAGGACAGCACCTACAGCAAAATCACTAGCATCACACATTATTTCAAAGGGTAGACTCCAATCAGGCGGTTGAACAATAGGGGCTGTAGTTAAAGCCTTCTTAAGAGTTTCAAAAGCTTCCTTACAATCATCATCAAAAACGAAGGGTACATCCTTTTGAAGAAGATTAGTAAGGGGTTTTGATATCCAAGAAAAGTCTTTAATAAACCTTCTATAGAAACCAGCATGACCAAGGATACTACGAATACTTTTGATGTCTCTTGGGCATGGCATCTTCTCAATTGCCTCAACCTTATCTCTATCAACTTCTATGCCTCTTTCAGAAACCTTATGCCCAAGAACAATCCCTTCATTAACCATGAAGTGGCATTTATCCCAATTAAGAACAAGATTAGTTTCCTCACATCTCTGCAAAACTTTATCAAGGTTGTGCAGACAATTATCAAAAGAAGTTCCATAGACAGAAAAGTCATCCATGAACACTTCTACAATTTCCTCACAAAAGCCATGAAAGATAGCAAGCATGCACCTTTGGAAACTAGCAGGAGCATTACATAAACCCAAAGGCATACGTCTATAAGCATAAGTTCCATAAGGGCAAGTAAAAGTAGTTTTTTCTTGATCTTGTTGTTTAACAACAATTTGAGAGAAACCGAAATAACCATCAAGAAAACAAAAATGGGTCTTTTTAGACAACCTTTCCAACATTTGATCAATAAAAGGAAGCGGGTAGTGATCTTTCTTAGTAACTTTATTGACTTTCCTAAAATCGATACACATCCTATAGCCTACCACTGTTCTTTGAGGAATAAGCTCATCATTATCATTAGGGACAACGGTAATAGCTCCCTTTTTAGGAACACAATGAACAGGACTAACCCATTCACTATCAGCAATAGGGTAAATAATACCAGCATCAAGGAGTTTCAATACCTCATTCCTTACCACTTCCTTCATCTTAGGATTTAAACATCGTTGGTGCTCCACTACTGGCTTCGCATCTGGTTCTATGTTGATAGAATGCTGACATATAGTAGGTGAAATCCCTTTCAAATCATCCAGAGTATAGCCCATAGCTCCTTGGTGTTTCCTCAAAACCTCTAATAATCTTTCTTCTTCCTCCCCTGAAAGTTTAGTGCTAATAATAACAGGATATATCTTTTTATCACCAATAAAAGCATATTTAAGATCATCAGGGAGAGGTTTTAGATCGAAAACCGGATCCTTTTTAGGTGGCATCGTGGTACCCAAGTCTTCCATAGGCAAGTCGTGCTTAAGCATCATAGGTTGGTCACAGAGATTCCTGTCAATCTCATTCCTTTCTTCCATGAAGATTTCACTTTCATGATCTTCCTTAAATTGCTGCAAAGCATTGTTAGGAGCAATAGAAATAGAAGCAAGTTGTTCAACCCTAAAATCCTCATTATGGGTTTCCTCTTCGCAAGGTTCTTTAGCAAATTTCGAAAAATTAAACTCATAAGATTCCCCATCAAACTTAGTCAAGATTTTCTCCCTCTTGCAATCAATAATAGCTCCACAAGTACTCAAGAAAGGTCTACCAAAAATGATAGGGTAGGTTTTACTAGCAGCCGAACCAAGTACTAGAAAATCAATGGGTACTTAATCTTACCACAAAGGACTTCCACGTCCTCGCACAATACCAATTGGAGAGATGGTCTCTATTAGCAAGGTGAATAACCACATTAATCTCTCTTCCAACTCGAAGGACTGATCTCACGCATAATTTCTCCAGAAGCTCATAAGGAATAGCACTGGAACTTGCACCAATATCACATAAACCATAATAGCAATGATCACCAATTCTAACAGAAAGCACAGGAACACTAGCCTTTTTAGTTCTATTGGGATGTGAAACAATATTAGAAGCATCCTCACAAAAGACTATGTGCCCATCTTCTACGCTTTTCGTGGCAAGGTCTTTCACAATTGTTACCACAGGTTCAATGTTTATTTGTTCATCAGGTTTTACAGTTCTTTTTTCACTTTTGGTGATTACATTAGTTATCATTGGATGGTCCTTTACCTTTTCGAGGAAGGGAATCTTCTCGATATAAGGTTCGGGTAAGATGGGGTCAATAATGCAATACTCAGCACTTCCAATAGGAGCATAGTCAACAATATCTTTGTAAGGTGCATGGTACTTGTTCCAACCCCTTTTTGGAATTTCGATATAGGAAGCAAAAGCTCTAAAGCAATTCGTAATAACTTGCAAATCAAGACCATAAATATTACTAATATTTTGAAAGTCATCAGTTCCCATAAAAGATTCAATGCATTCATAATCATAATTTATACCTGACTCTCTACCTTTGTCATTCTCCCAAGCTTCAGCATTGTCTTGAATACGGTCCAGAAGATCCCATTTAGCTTCTTCCTCCATGCGAGTGAATGATCCAGCGCAAGAAGCATCCAATAAATCCTTGTCATGTAGAGGGAGTCTTGCATAAAAGCTATTGATAATAATATTGTTGGGGAGCTCATGAATGGGACATTTGAGCATTAGCAACTTCAATATCCCCCAAGATTGAGTTGTACTCTCTCCATCAAGAGGCCAAAAGTTGTATATTTTATTCTGATCTTTATGAATCTCACTAGGAGGATAAAACTTTGAATAAAAGAGAGGCACTATTTCCTCCCATTCCAGTGCTTCACCATTCTTCAGCAGCCTATACCATTCCTCAGCTCTTCCTTTTAGTGATAATGAGAATAACTTCTTCTTAACTTGATCTATAGTAATACCTACACACTTGAACAACCCTCATAATTCATGTATAAAGAGTAAATGATCACCGGGATGGACAGTTCCATCCCCAACATAGTAGTTATCCATAACACGATCAATAATTCTTATAGGTATTTTGAAAACATCTTTCTTAGCAGGTGGTGACTTATCTACTACCTTAGCAGTGGTAGTAGAATTACCAAATAAGAAACTCAGCGAATTATCCATAACGAAAATAAATCAACTAACAGTAGTAAACAATACTCACAGTAGAAGTTTCCTTTACCAGTTCCACTCTCCAATAGCGCTTCACTCCCCCGCAACGGCGCCAGAAAATAGTCTTGATGACCCACAAGTATAGGGGGTGTATCGCAGTATTTTTGATAAGTAAGAGTGTCGAACCCAACGAGGAGCAGAAGGTGCTGGCTAGTGGTATGGATCAGGAAAACTCTGCAAATACTTAGCAAACGGATTTTTAGGGGTTTTTGATAAAGCAAGTAAACAAAGTACGAGTAAACAAAAGACAGTAGGAATAAATGCAGCAAGTGGCCCAATCCTTTATGCAGCAAAGGACAAGCCGGTTGTATTTCTATAGATGACCAAATGTTCTCGAGGACACATGGGAAGACTGTCAAGTGCTTTCACTTCATATAGTTGATTAATCTTCTTTAGCTTTCTAAGTGTTGTGTGGGTGAACCTGTGCTAATGCACTGCCCCATCCAAGACTAATACATACTTGTGATTATACCCCTTGCGAACATCCGTAAGTACAAGAAAGTAATTAAGGTAGAAACCTAACCACAGCTTTAAACTCCAATACCCTTACGTCCCTTGTGCAATGGTTTCCTAATGGCGGTTCAGGTTTCTGTCACTCCGGCAACCCCTACGATTAGTAGCCAAATACACAATGCATTCCCCTAGGCCCATATAGGTGAAGTGTCATGTAGTCGACGTTCACATGACAACACTAGAAGAAGTACACCACAACTTAAATAACAATCTATTGAATCTTTCTCAACACAACTCCACTACTAACAACAAGACTTCTCCCATGTCCTCAAGAACAAAACGAACTACTCACAAGACATCATATGGATCATGATCAGAGATGGAATAATGATGTATAACAATCTGAACATAAACAATAATTCAATGGTTCACTCAATAGCATCAACTACAAAGAGTAATCAACACTGGGAAAGTTTTCCCTATGAACTAATGCAAGAT
Source organism: Avena insularis (assembly GCA_023614405.1). NCBI lineage: Eukaryota > Viridiplantae > Streptophyta > Magnoliopsida > Poales > Poaceae > Avena > Avena insularis. The sequence continues at coordinate 392,918,124 of CM042690.1, read as the reverse complement.
CCAACACAATTGTTACAACAATATGGAGATGGTGACGAGGGTGCTGATGGTGATGATGGTGGTGATGATGATGATGATGATGATCCGGATGAAGTCCAGCGTGATGGTGGTGTTGATGGCGACTATCTCCCCTCTCCGGGAAGGAATTCCCCCGGCAGAAATCTGTCTGCCAGAGAGATCTTTCTCTCTCGGTGTTTTCTGCCCTGCAGAGGCGGCGGACTCTTTCTATGGTCGCTACCCGAGTCTTAGGGTTTCGTGGGGATGATATACGCCAGAGGGGAGAGGCTGGAGTGGGCCAGGGTGGCCACACCACCTCCAGGCGCAGCCTAGGCTTGCCCGCGTCATGGGGTGGTGTGGGTCCCCTGTGGCCCACCTCCACTCCATCTTCTGGCATCCTTAGTCTTCTGGAAGAATAGGATTTTCCATATATTTAACCGGATTTTCTGATCTTCGCGAATTTTGCCTCCAAACAGCACCTTTTCCATCGAATCTCGATTGCGGGTCCATGCTCCAAAAGTCATCAACCATGCAAAAATAGATGAAATAACATAAGTATAACCTCTCAATACGAAATATATCAATGAATAATAGTGAATTAAGACATAGAATAGTGATGCAAAATGGAAGTATCAGGTACCGCATTGCCTGAGCACCCCAACTTTCAGGCAGCAAAATGATATTCTCTTAGGGCACCCCCAAGGCCTATATAAAGGAGGGAGGACCCAAGAGAGAGCCATAAATCCATAGCCCTTCGGGGGCGGAGCTCTGCCGCTGCCGCCATCCATCCGATCTCCATTGCAGCAAAGCTCTGCCTCAACCACACCTCCATGATCTAGATCTCCCTCAACACCATCACCATCAAGACATCCAAGCAAGAATAAAGGAACGAGAAGGAAGATATCACCACCACCACGCATCGATCTCCATCTCCATCATCATCTCCATCTCCCTCTCTCTCTTGTGTTTAGTAATTATAAGATTGAACACGGTTGTGATATCATTATACATTTATATATGTTTTGTTGTTCATCCATGTGTGAGTGATTGACTCAATTCTAGATTGAGGTATTATTTAGTGCGCTAAGTTATAATTTATTATGATCTAAGATGAGTTTATGTGACCCTTTGGTCCGGAAGTGCCTTTTGCCTTGCGGTGACGCACAAGAACCACGCATAGTGCACACAGTGTGACAGCCCAGTAATCAATTGGGGAACATTTATTTGTTTGAGAAATCTCTTATAGATCACACATATATTTGCCCATCTAGTACTAGTGAGACTAAATCCTAGAAGCCCTCTCTCATTCCATTCAATCATACAAATACAATCTCTTTAATTCAGTTCATATTCCTGTTTACTTTCCGTCTTAGATTATTTTGTTCTTGTTAAAAGTTCTTTGTTATTAGATATTTTAAACCTCTCTCAATTATCGCTGTTCTAGTAACTTATAGAATAGGCTATGTCCAAATCACGGTTTGGGTGCGAAACATGGCCGCATTGATAACGTGGACGTGGGGTCGTGTTGTTTCCGTTCGTAGATCTCCCATCAGGACAAGCTCTTAAATTTTTCTACTACAGGTACTACAATAACCCTTTTGTTGGTGCAGGAATCTAGTCATCAATAAGAGAGCGACATCTCCGAAGAATTGATCATCATCTTTTGATATCCAGCAAAGTAATCCTCATCTCACAACTAGGGTCACCGCCTCGTACCCATGAGGAAGCATCCTTAAGCACATGTTGAACTGCCAAATTTTACAATTAGGTTTTAGGTCTCTATGATCTTCACGTCCATTCCCAAGTCGTCAATAACCGTGGACACAGATTTTAGAAAAGATTAATACCCTGCAGGGGTGTACAACTTTACCCACACGTACCAACCGACTCCTAATGCCACTAGATAAGCCCTCTTCCTTGGAAGGCCGACAAAGGGTGGTTAGCCATGACCTTTACCTTGCTTTCGCCGAGACCATGAGTCACACCCTAAGGATGGTTCCGGCGTAACATGTCAAATCCTGAAGTCAGTCCCTAGAGATGTGGGCAAGGTTGGTTTATCAGGGGCTCCATCGACCCCAATCAACCCCAGCCACACTTACCTACCTGTTATGATGCACCTCCTTCACCGCCTTCGAGAACAACCAAATATGCATATGTTGAAGGGAACACCCGAACTAGGTGACTCATGGAATCTACTAGGCAAGTTAGTCCGTCGATGGGTTTTCCAGGCCCTGTGTGGCTGTATGCTCGTCTTGGTTCTAGAGGCTAGAACTTGGGTCCTAGTGGTGGCGAGCATGGGACTACAAAAACCGCATCCCACCATGGCCTCCCATACAAGCCTTAGCATGTTTAACCTTACCACTGATCTTACCTCATCAGTATACCTAGTTCTCCTGTCATACTAGATTCTCTACATCTGATACATCATCTGGATGAACCAGAACTGACAACTAAGCATGGCTAAGCAAGACACAAATATAAGCTCTAGCAATGCACACATGCCAAACCTAGTTATGCTAAGAGCAGTGGATCAGGTAATATAAGCTCAAAGGGGGTAATGCAACATATATGATACTCTATCTATCGATAAAAGACCATAGTAGAATCGTATGCAACATGACAAGAATGAAATACTTTCGAAATCATAGGATTGTGTAATGGTAGGGCTATGCTTGCCTTTGCCAGTTGATAACCAATAAGAAGATCTTCAGATATCATTACTGGACTTGATTACAGTTGGTCAAGTATTCTTCATCGATCTTCGATGGTGTTAACGTCGGTCTTCGATATCGATCTCGATATCGTATTCTGTCGAGAAGAAGCAAACACCAAAAAGAAAGGGGGAACAACAATCAACACATGGCATCGATGCAATGCTCAAGCAAGGATGATGATATGACAAGTTAATTAGTACTTGAATGAAATCCTAGGGCATGCTTGACCATTTTAAACAGGGTCCGAGGGTCGCAAACCCTAGAACAGGGGAAACCTCAGAGTCACCTACGGGGGTTCATCTGTTCTTCTAATTAAACTTGTGATGAAAGTTGTTGAACAATGCATGATGTTGATGCTAAAGTGTAGATATCATTTTCTAGACATTTTGATATATTATACATATTTTTCTGACTTATAAATAATTACTTATTGAATTTACAATATTTATTCAATTTCTGAAATTATTTAACCAATTTAAGAAATTATAACAAAACTGGGAGAAACCTTTTACACCGAGGCTAACCTAGCCACAATGGCTGACAGAGGGGCCCAAAGCCACCTTAGATGCCACCGTCGTGGTCAGCGGTCAACGGGGGACCCATAGCCACATCAGTGCCACATTGGCACCATGTCACCGACCAGCTACAAATGGTCATCGACGCCGGCGTTTTCAAGCATGCGCGTGCGAGCTGGGCATATGATTAGAATTGGGGCTTCGCGTTGAACCATCTAGGAGCGGCGCCGCTAGGTTTGGATCATCGGAGCTAGGGCTACAACGAGCAGCGGCGATGGGGCTATCAGATCGATGGCGAGCGGCGGATACAACAAGCAAGCAAGGCGGAGGGAGGATGCTAGAGCACCAGGGGCGCACCCTGAAGCGTCTAGGGACGACGGGGAGACGAGGCAGGGCTCGAAATGATGGTGAGGCGAGCGACGGAGCTCGTCGGTGTCAGGGAAGAAGCGGGCGATGCGGGTGATTGCGAGTGCCCGGGGTCGATTCCTTTGGCGAGGAGGTAGCAGAAGTCGAGGCGGAGCTCATGGCGTTATCAATGAAGCACGGGGTGGCCAGGAACAGCAGGGACAATGGTGACCTCCAGCTAGGGTTTCGGGCTCTCGCAGGCGGAAGAGGATAAGGGGAAGGAGGATAAGCTGAGCACGGCTAGGGCTCTCTGTGGTGGCTATAGGGGGTCTTGTAGGCCTCTGGGGGCGGCGGCACGCATCGTGGCGCCAAGCAGGCATTGCAATGCTTGCGAGCGGCAGAGGCAGCCACACCGAGCTGCTTCCGTCGGGAGGAAGACGACGAGCAAAGGGTAGGGCTAGGCTGCCTTGGGCAGGAGCCTTGCACAGTGACGGAATAGAGAGAAGAGAAGAGATGGGCCGGCCTGGTTGTTGAGTTTCCTTATTTTTTCCTGTAAAGCTGTTTACTTTTCCTGATTTCCTCTTTTCCAATTGTATTTCAATTTATTTTCTATTTTATATAATTTCAAAATTACAAGAGACTTTGTAAAAGTGTTAATATATTGTAGGGGGCCTATTAGTTCTTTTGAGCTCCAAACATTTTGGTACTTTTCGAAATATTCAAAACCTTTTGAATTGATTTGAGAGGAAGAGGAAACTAGGGTTTTAAGGTTTCAAATTTTCTTGTTTGCATTTTATCTTATCAAGATTACATGATGCTCATGATGCACAAACAAACCCTAATTATGGTTAGTGAAACTAGGGGTGTTACACGGCTGGAGCCTCAAAATATATAGGCGTCTTCATGAAAGTTGTAGGGTTTGACGAGACGAAGTTCTCGCCACCTGGTACGAGCGGTACCGGCGGACCGCGCTCGTACCAGTGGTCGTTAAGCGTGCTGACACCCTAGAACGATTCTCCAATTACTTGGTCGTGTGTACTTCCTCAAAATCCTTCATTATTACTCCTTATTTCGCTTTAAAAGCCATGATTTCCTTCACAACATAAATCAAAGAAGGGATTTGCATATCTTTGCAATTATTAGTCATCCGTGGAAAGATTTTAGAGTTTATTTGGCAATTGCTTGACCAAAAACAACGTTTAAACACAGTGGAAGATGGCAAAAATTGGAGCCATCAACTTCCTAAAGCTCAAACCTTGATCGTCCTCGAGCAAGAAGAACCAAAAGATATAAGGAATTCATCATTTAAACATTAAACAACGAGAATAAGAGTTCACTTATAGTTGGTAGTCGTATGTGCTCAACATTTCATTCATTTGCGAAGCTTATCAAAGTTAGAGAGATGACAAGAATACTATACAAGCTTCGGTAAGTCAAGATAATCAAAGTAAAGGTTAATATAAGTATAAATAACTAGAAGTGTAGCAATCAATCCAATTCCTCTAATTAACTCTCAGCTTGCGAAAGAACACTAGGATGTTTAAATAGCATATTTGAGTAAGAGAGTTTCATGTCCCAAGTAGTATAACAATGAAGTGTCTTATTTACACCCACATCTATAACTCAAGTATATCTAAAAGACTTCTAATCCAATCATTGTACTTCAAGAGAATTTTGTAAAGTAGTAATGAGACCATGCCAAGGACTTGTTATGTGCATCCTCATATATATAATTTTTCTTTCTTTTATTTTTTCAAGGATCGCTGATTGTTTATTTTGCAAGTGTTTGCACAACCTTTGGAGAATACCAACACTTTTCCCATATATTGACACAGATGCCACTCATGTCATCAACTCACAGCCGAAATCCGAGGTTATACCATAGATCGTTCAAAAGCTAGCAGAGTTGTTGGCATCCCAAAGGTGTGCATTAGACATAGAACAAACTTGTCTCACTTCTTTCTCTTTCTCTTTGTTTTTGAGCTAGTATTGCGGTTTGATCCACAAGGTTAGCTTCGGCATGCATCATAATTACCACTAGACTTTATTTCAATCAAACAACTCCTTTCATGAGTGTCGTCGAGACTATCAAAATATCTACGGGGTTAAGTATCATCAAGGGTATACTCTCAAGATAATCATTCATCTAACAAGTCATAAATTTCAGATTTTTTATTATTGTACTTGTTTGGCATTTTTATTTCCAAGGCAAGACTCAGTTAACTAAACGAACCAGAGCAAGAGCTTCAACAACTAATCATCATACCAATAAAAAGCCTTACTCTAACCATATTAAATTACTTCCCACTAGCATGGCATCTTATAAAATCAACCAACTAAAATAAACAACTCAAACTTCATAAGTGGGAGACATAGGACATACCTCTCATAAGTAACTTCATGATCCTCTTCCTTATAGGGATGTGTTCCTTCAAAACTCAAACACGATTACTCTCGAAATGATATTAAAGCAAAGAGGCAAAGTTTGAATCCATGTTTATGAAAAAAAGGATAAACAGAAAAATCTTTCTGTATTTTTGAGGATAGGGATTACAAAATATAAAAGAACTTGCGACCAAGCAAGGGTTTTAAGAAAAGAAAAACAAACAATTTTTTTGAAACGAAAGCAAAGGAAAAAAGCAAAGTGTTGGAACAAGCCAACACGAGTGTTTCAAAGCTCCCAAGGAGCTAGAGTAGAACCTCGTTATTACACAAATAGATTTGTCGGGGGAACACATCCCCAAGATCAGGCTTTTGCAAGCCCTTTTCCTGCTCATTGGGTGGCAGTGGATAATCTCCCACATTCCATTGGTTGCTCAAATTATGGAACTGAGTGGCAAGGCTTGTAGTGGCATCTCGAAGGTTGATGGAGAGGTTGTTCATGTTTTGAATATTTCCTTCGAGTGCATACATGTCTTCATAGGTGGTGTAGTAGTTTGGTGGCTGCACATCTTGTTCGGTTCCTCCTTGTTCTACTTCATCTTCTGCTACTCCCACAAGTATTTCTTGTTGGGATAGATTAGCTTCAACCATCACGTCATAACACAAACTTCCATCCTCGATAGAGAATAAACCGTTAGGCAAAGGAGATAGGATCAAGTGATCCGCTCTAGGTATATTGAAGAAATATCTACCATGATTTTTAGAAATCATACCACATGATCTTAGAGTAGAAAGACTGATACGGTTACCTCCAGTCAATGGTTGGATATTACCTAGGTTGATGCAAAGTGCACGTGCAAGAACGGTCACAATTCGTCCTCCACATATGGGTCCTCAAGACTGAAAGAGCCTGATATTTAAGGTAAAATACAAGAAGAGCGCCCAAATTTGGCGTTAAGTTACAATTGATAAGGGTAGATTTTGCGATGATCAACATGTCCTCCTCATTAAATCTAGTAAACTCACAACATGCTTGGAATGTGTTAGCAATCACATAGAATAAATATCGAATAGCAGGATGATCAATTTGGTTCCCCTATAGTGTGTTTCCACGAATTATCATTAAATTAAAATATTGTGAAGGGGAAGGATCTAAAAAAAGGTAGTTGTGTGTACGTCGGTGGTGTTGTTGTCAAACCCAAAGCATTGATCCCATTGGCTGAGTGCCAAAGTATACTCATAGTTCATACTCCTTTGTTCCTCGGAACAACAATAAGGATCCACCATGTGTGTCAAGGTGCTGAAGAATTCAAGCATCAAGCGGCGGTATGTCGCAACATCCTGAAAGAAAAAGTTGTACAAACCAACATTGTTGTAAAGTAAATCAAAATCACCACGAATTCCAAGTTGGTCTAGGATATAAGGACACACCCACTTAGTGGACTTGATCTCTCGAATCTTGAGATGATCGAAACGGCTCAGATGGAACACCTCGGTGAACTCGATGCCAAGTGACTTGAGGGTTAACATATAAACGGGTGGTGTGGAGGATTCCATAGCCATCTCACGTGTACGACTCCTCGTATTCATCTAATAAATAAAAACAAGACAAAGTAAATAAAGTTTGCTAATATTTTTTTGGGTCCAATAGAAACATAGCCTAAGTGATTCTCCACACTAACTACAAAAGAAACTCCTCTAAAAACAATGCTAAGCATACTTACTATCAAGATTGAATCAAGAACAAGATCTATGTCTAGATTGACAATGATGAATGATTGAGTGAAGCTTTTGCACAAATAAGTTGGGGATCAGAGAAGAATCATACATTAGATCGAGTGATTGTGAAGAATCGAAGAAAGATTGAGAAAATTTGAAGATCCAATGGAGGTGGTTTGAAGTTTGGAGGAAGAAGAAAGAGAAAAAATGATTTGGGGATTTTTAGGTTACCTCCGCGAGGTGCTTGGCAACCACACGTCGTGTGACGTGCGGTGGTGATATGGCGAACCACTTTGTCTTGGGTGACTTACCTTGGGGGCGATGACTGCTCCCAGGTGGTGCACTCGGTACGGGTGCGTGGTACGGTTGCGCGCGCCCGGACTGCTGGTCGTTAATGTTGTGGTGACTTTGCTTGAAATCTGATATTTGCTTGGGGATACGGTACGGGTACACGGTATGGGCGTGTTCGGCCATACCAGTGGTCATTATCGACATTGTTCCTTTCGGCAAACATCAAAATTTTTATCTCTCTTTGGCTCGATGTGGTATGGGAACACGGTACGGTCCACTCCGGCCATACTAGTGCTCGTTTAGAACAATGTGAACTACAAAACTCAAGAAATTTGATTTGTAGCTCCGTGCACCTTTGCACATCTTATAAAAGGGCTAGATAACAACAAAAATACTAAGTATTTATCCAGCAATACTTCTTAGGCCATGTGTTAGTAAAATAAAATTTAGAGAATTACCTTGTTTCTTCTCCTCTCTCCATAGGTCTTTGTGAACACTCTTTATTAAAAACAAAACAAAACAAAAACAAAAACTAACACAAAAAAATATAGTAGGAAATATAAAGAAAGAAATTTATTTCACATGGGTTGCCTCCCATGAAGTGCTTCTAGTTAAGGTCAATTAGCTTGACCTTGATAGTAATCACTTAGGTTTTTGAAGTGGAACACCCACTCCAAAGTAATTGGCTTACAAAGTAATTACACCATCATCATCATTAGGCTTGGCCTTCTTTTTCCTAGGGAAGTGGACTACAAAAGGATCTCTAGATGGTAGCTCTATTCTCACATTCCCTTCATGTAAATTAATCAAAGCTTTAATAGTTCTCAATAATGTCCTACCTAGAATTATAGGTGCTATGGGATCTTCAGGCATGTCCATAATAATAAGATCAGTAAGAGCGAGACTACCTTTAATTTCAACAACTATATTTTATTTTATCCCACCAACTTGTTTATAATTGGAATCATCTTGATGGAGTCTCAATTCAGTTGTAACAAATTGCCCCAAGTTTAGTTTATCAAATAAGCTTTTGGAAATTGTTGAGACACTTGCACCAAGATCACAAAGTGCGGATAGCTAATTAACTCCCAACTTAATTTTAATAGTGGGCTCAAATATATCATCTAGCTTAGCTGGAAGCTTATCAGCTAGTCTTTTATACTCCATCTCTAAATCACAAACCTTATATGCTACTTGTTGTATAAATTGTTGTACATAGCATCATTACCTTGTTCTATACCTGGATTCTTAACGGTGATCATCTTCAATAGATCTTCCATGGTATTCCGGTGTTGGCGTGTTGCTATAATACAACTCTTTAGGTTTTTCATCATTGGTTACCACCCTCATCATTTTGAGGTCTTCTACTGGATTTGGCTTGGGTTTTCCAGCAAACTTTGCTAGTAGGAGAGCTTGGCTCTCGGCTACCTTACCCAGCTGAGCCTCCATGGTCTTTGTTCTTTCCTATAGAGCCTGCACATCATTTCTAATTGCAATGGCCTAGTTAGATAATCTTCCTATACTACTTTCATGGTTCTCCGTAATCTTAATAAGCATATTATTAGGCTCGGTTTGATCTTGTATAAATGTTCTAACGGTTTGCTCAAATGGAAGATTGCCATGATTTGCTCCATTAGTATTATCATAATTATTATAAGGATCTCCTGCAGGATTAGCATGATATTTTTGAATATTAGAAGCATAATTATTTTTCCATGCAGGATTACAAGGAGTATGAGCTATAAAATTGACATCATTAACATCGGTAGTGATATCATTAACTTGGGTTTCTTCCTTACCCTTTACTAAGCTAAGCAACTTATCTACCTTAGATGTAAGCTCTTCATTGTTTACCTCGGTAATTGAACTTACTCTCTTCGAGGTTCTTTCCACATGCCATTGGGCCTGGTTATTTTGCATATCATCAAGTAACTTATTTACAACACTCACATGCTTTCCCATGATCGTTCCTCCTGCTGTAGTATCTAGCATAGACTTAGACATTGGGTTAATACCATTATAAAACAAATGTAATATAAGCCACTCTTCCATCCCATGATTAGGATAGTTAATTACGGATTCCTTCATCTCTTCCCACACGAGCGCTAGTGGCTCACGGCCTTCTTGTCTAAAACTTGTAATGTTGGATCTTAGCTGCATAGTCTTAGCTAGGAGAAAAATTTAGCCATAAACAAATTAGTACATTCCTCCCAAGATTTAATAGTGCCCTTTGGTAGAGCCAACAATCCATAGCCTTTCCTCTAAGAGAGAAAGGAAACAATCTTAGCTTAACAACATTTGGATCAACATCCTTAATACACATCATGTCATAAATTTAAATAAAAGTATTTAAGTGCAATCCCAAATCTTCAGCGGATGAACCCCCAAATTGGTTTTGTTGAACCGAACTTAAAAAGTTAGGTTTTATCTGATATGTTTCCGCATCAATTGCGGGCTGAGTGATGGGTGCACGAATAAAATCATCAGCGGGAGTAGCATACTCCCCTAGTCTATTTTGAGCCATGGCTCTTATATTTTTGATAATTTTTGAAGTAATGAAAACAAATAACAAGTATCTATTTTTTGGGTTTTCAAATAGATAACAAGAAAGTAAACTAATAACAAGAATAAAACTACAACTAATAATAAAACCAAAAACAAGGTCTCTAATGACCTCACCAGGATAGTGAAATTGCTTCCCCGGCAACGGTGCCAGAAAAAGGGTTGATACGTTCGATCCGGATTCACGGATGTAGTATAATAGCTTTTTCCTAGAAAACCTAGGTTTAATCGAACCTCAGAAAGCACTGCTAAAATTTAATAAAAAAGGACACATCTACAATACTTTGTTTGTTCTTTTTACCTTAGTTGACCATACCAATCTAGTTTACTTTATAACGGGTTTGAATCAATGGATGGAGATATGCCAGGGTTGAAGATCCACCTGCAGCTGCACATCAAATGGGATAAAAGATAATGATAAGCATAGTCATGTATAATGTTTGTATCAAGATAATCTCTTATGGGAAACACATCCTAATATTATAGAGCCCCCGTGATGCAGCAGGCATATAAATAGACTTTAAATCAACCGAGAGTACATCGAAGCCACGGGTTACAAATGATTATTAAGTGCAAAACACAGATCAAAGCTTTAAGTGGTGATGTTGTTGTTGATCCCGAATGGGGCGCTAAGCAAAGATCGTACTACCCTTTTTGTCACTGAGGTTCCTATGAGATCGCCCCTAGCCAAGTATCTCACCTCAAGCCTTTATCAATCTATGGGATCCTAGGTACCTACAAGTCCACATATCGAGACAAGAAACGAAGAAACAAAAGATACAAATCACAATTCCAAACAAAACACAATTCTCCCATGATCTAGATGCACATAATTCCTACGAGGTTTCTCCCCAACCTGCAGCTCGTGAGGACTACTCACTCATAACAAATAGATCGGAGATAGAAAACATCATAAAATACTTAGATTGAAATCAAATATTCTTACAATGGTCACCAAATCACAGGGAGATCTAAAGTACAAAGCAATGGCTATGGCTAGTGGATGGATGGATGGGAGAAGTGATGAACAATGGTGTGCATCTCCTTTGGTGGTGTTGTGATGGAATCTGAGAATGGAGATTCTCTGATCGATGACTGGAGCCTCAAAATATATAGGCGTCTTCATGAAAGTTGTAGGATTTAACAAGACAAAGCCGTCGCCACCTGGGTCGGGCGGGTGGTACGTGCAGAACACGCCCGTACCAGTGGTCGTTAAGCGTGTTAACGCCTTGGAACACTTCTCCAATTACTTGGTTGTGTGTACTTTTTCAAAATCCTTCATTATTACTCATTATTTCGCTTTAAAAGCCATGATTTCCTGCACAACATAAATCAAAGAAGGCATTTGCATATCTTTGCAATAATTAGTCATTAGTGGCAAGAGTTGAGAGTTCCTTTGGCAATTGCTTGACCAGAAGCAGGCCGCAATGGCAGGGCATGGTTATAGCTTCGAGCGCGAGAAATGTGACCGGCTGGTTGCGAGTCTAGTGTGCACAAGTGAGTATGTACGCCAGCGACATACAAAAGTACATCAGACGTATTCCATCTAAAGGAAATAGAAATATATTGCAACACCATTACGGCAAGAACCAAATTATATAGATAGTAGTAATAATATTTTAGGATTATATCCTCATACATCACTCAAAAAATTATCAAGCGGAAGCGAAAACACATATCCATGTACAGATTAAGAGTAAAATTGGCATAAGATGCCACAATAATAAGCATATTCCCGCCCACAAATCTCAGAGATCAACATCCCTAAAATCTCTATGCAATATGGTCGTTGCCTCCATTATCGTAATCATCGATGTAGTAGCTTCCATAGGGGTATACCTGACAATATGATCAATATTTATGTTGTGAGACCCTAGGGAACTCAGAAAGTCTTTATGCACAATTGCAGTGAAATATAAATAACTAACAGTTCTATAGAGACACGCTACAACATCCGCCCAACCTGATCTGGACGAACAATCGTTAAATAAAACCCATCAGTTATACAAACAACACAAGTAATCCTCGCTCGCTCTCCTTATCACTTACCAAATGAGAAGGCGGAAGAACATCCCATCCGTAGGCAATTTTATTAAACATTCCATGAGGGTTGCACTAATTACTAGTCAGGTTTTAGTCAAGTTAAACTTGGTACTTTAGTTATAGTTGTCTATGATCGAGAAACTATGCTCCAAGTAATCCATAACTGTGGACACGGCTTTCAGAAAGATTTACCCAATAGGGGTGCACAAATAGCATGATCAACCCCGGGAAGAACCAATTAAAAAGCAACGAGATATCATGACAAAGCATTCACAAGATTCAAAAATTATTTTAGGGGGCCAACCCACTAAGCTACCCGTTACAAAGTTGACCGGCTCCGTGATGGACCTAGGGTGTGTGGCGACGGCTGTAAACGACTGGGAACCCGAAGATGTGTCTGGGCTTGTCGATATAGCAGAAACATGGCACACATCCTAAATAGTACAATAGTAAATGCTCTCCACGAGCAACATTAGTAAATAGCAAATTAAAGCATGACATAAGTACATGATAGTAGTAAATCCCCAAACTAGTTTGTGGCCCCAAGAAATAAGATCTGAATCAAGCTCAAGTGAAGGGGGATCCATAAAGTCTCCCACATGTGGACAGTGCGATAGTCAAGGAACATACATCAAGTACTTGGGCCCTACGGGATACAAGTGAGCAGTTAAAAACCAAATATAAGCTATTACCCATCGGTGCCTCTTTCTTTAGTTATGTCATTACTATACAATTTAAGTTGTTTAGGTACCTCGTTATCCGCAACAGACTCACACAAACCCTACACATGAAATTCTATGACTCGCATGGCTCAAACAGCTCCCGTAGTAAGGTCTGATAGGATGGAGGTACAAGCTTCAGTAGGGTTTAAAAGTAAAGGTTGTGTAGTACTTGGGATTGCAATTTAATTTGAATCGCGACACAATGATACAAGAATAAAGATAGAGGCATAAGTGTTATATATAATGCAAGCATGGGAAATTGCTTGCATGGAAGCTCGGTAGTAGGATAACCAGGATCCAGATAGTACTCTTGGATCTCTTGATATCTTCGTTGCTCGGCGTTTATCCAGAATAAAAACCAAACACACAAAGGGCCATAATAAATAAACTGTGCAATCATATGAACATATGCAACAAGCAGAGCAAGGTATTCCATGATGGAATAATGCACAATTGCATGGTATAACATAGCATGGCATGGGTGAGGTGTAAGAACAATAATAAAGAACTTTAATTAATTATTTAGTCATGATTTGCTCCTATAAACCTTGCTGTGTATTTAATATTTATATGATGCATGCTTTCATTGATATCATGGAATGCATAGTTGGAACAGGCTCGCCGCGTTGATCGATTTAGATATATTATTTGTCATATTTGGAATTACAGAATTAAATCTATGAATTTATTAAGAAAATGGCATTTGATGGTAATTATTAGTTCGAAAATTTTAAATTCCCAGAAATTAATTTAAATAGCATACTCATATTACTTGCATTTTTCTGATTAGAAAACATATATCATTTGTATTATTTAAATTTTAAGAATTTAAAGTTATTAATAATTGCAAAACAATTGAAAATGGGTCAAAAGTCAAAGGTTTGACTAGGTAGGGTGAACTTTGGGATTATTTGAAAATATGTTTGAATTTATATTCAAAAATGGTTCACTTTTCATTTTATAAGTTTTCTCATATTCAAATTATTTAAAAATTTATGGAGTAATTTATATTTAATCATTTTCTAGAATTTTATTATTTAGAAAATAATCGGGAAAATATTTTGTAGCCGGACAAACCTAGCCACAGTCAATGACACGTGGGGTCGAACGCTGACTGGGTTGTTGCACGCATGGGTTAGTGTGGATGTGACACGTGGCCAAGCTAGAGACCGCGGGTTGTACTGAGTTTTCCCTAGCCGCTTAGTTTTTCCTCACTTTTTTCCATCTCCTTGTACGAAACTCTCACATGGTCTGAAACTCACCGTCCGTCAGCCTTGTTGTTACATGCTGATAAGTGGGGCCGCGTTTAGTCGGGTCCCGTAGTGGACCCTCGCCGTTACGTGCTGACGAGTAGGGCCGCGTTCTGTCGAGTCGCATAGTGTACCCTTGTTGTTATATGCTGACAAGTGGTGCCGCGTTCAGTCGATTCCCGTAGTGGACACCTCTCTCAACTTATCTAGATCAGCATCGGACCCATAACTTATCCACGTGAGCGCTGGACCCACAACTTGTCCATATAAACGTCGGACCCACACCTTACCCAGGTTGGTGTTACAAGATGGGATCCCGAGCCAGCCCCACGCCCGCGCCCTTTGTCTAGCTTCATTTTCATATAGTGAAATGTAATGCATATACAAAAATTATACGAAAATTATACACCTTTGAACTCTTTTAAATCGCACATAGGACATGATAATATTGTGCTAATAAAATCCTGATCATTTATCATTTCCATGGAGTGAAATATAATGCATAAACTTGCGTATACAAAAATTATACACCTTTAAACTCTTTGAAATCGCACTTAATACGTGATAATTTCGTGCTAATAAAATACTGATCATTTATCATTTCCATGGGGTGAAATATAATGCACAAACTTGCATATGTGAAAATTATAAAACTTGGAACACTTTTAAATCGCACTTAATACGTGATAATGATATGCTAACAAATTTTTGAGAGATTATTATTTTCTCCCCCATTTTCATAGAGTGGAATGTAATGCATAAACTTGCATATACGAAGTTTATACACCTTTGAACTCTTTGAAATCGCACTTAATACGTGATAATGTTGTGCTAAGAAAATCTTGAGAGATTATTATTTTGATAGAGTGGAATGTAATGCATAAACTTGCATATACGAAGTTTATACACATTTGAACTCTTTGAAATCACACTTAATACGTGATAATGTTGTGTTAAGAAAATCTTGAGAGGTTATTATTTTCATAGAGTGGAATGTAATGCATAAATTTACATATATGAAAATTATACACCTTTGAACTCGTTGAAATCACACTTAATACGTGATAATATTGTGCTAATAAAATCTTGAGAGATTATCATTTTCATATAGTGGAATGTAATGCATAAACTGGCCTATACGAAAATTATACACCTTTGGACTCTTTAAAATCACACTTAGGTCATGATAATGTTGTGCTAATAAAATCCTGATCATTTATCATTTCTATGGAGTGAAATATAATGCATAAGCTTGCGTATACAAAAATTTTAAACCTTTAAACACTGTGAAATCACACTTAATAATGAGATAATGATTTTAAACTTGCGTATAGCAAAATTTAGAGAGATTATTATTTTCTTCCCCATTTTCATAGAGTTGAATGTAATGCATAAACTTGCATATACGAAAATTATACACATTTGAACTCTTTAAAATCGCACTTAATACGTGATAATATTGTGCTAAGAAAATCTTGAGAGATTATCATTTTCATAGAGTGGAATGTAATGCACAAATTATACACCTTCGAACATGTTCCCTTCAAATTATATTCAAGTTCATTTGTTTATGGAGTTAAATTATCGGTGGCAAACTCATTGTTTTGCATGGATAGAGGAGTGCCCCCGACAGATATAGGGGTTATCATGTCTGCTAGATCATAGAGGATCAACGGTTGGTGGGCATGATTCGCCTGACAACTGTCTCAACCAATCAGAGCGTAGCAGCGAAGATGAGCACACGTGCGAGAGATTGATACTAAGAGAGGGGAAAACTGAGTACCACTTAAGAACCAAGGGCAAAACTAAATAGAACTAAAAAACCAAGGGCAAGACTGACAAAGGGATTCAAATAGAAAATAGAAAAATATTTTAAAAATGGAAAATGCGTCTTTTATACAATAAAATACATCTTGGCATACATCAAACTATTTTTAATTCAAATATACACCAGTTTCAGAATTATTGCCTCATTTAGACAAACTATGTTTTGGGGAGGGATATTTTGGGAAGAGGCTTGAGTAGAAAGCCATGAACCTTCATAGATAGTAGGTGATTTGAGAAGTGGTGATTTAGGTTAAAACTTGGTTTATATACATTTCTTATGTTGGCAGGTCACATAATAAGAATCCCTGGGTAGATGCCACTATATTTTGCTCTTTTTGAATTTTTTGTGCATAAAATGACTCAATTAGCTAGCTAAAACCTATTCATTGACTCTATGTTGACCAGCTACCAGAGGCTAAAATTGAGTATATTCCACATGATAAATGTTAATATTAGAGGGCAAAACTGAGTACAACCAAACTGCCAATATTACACTCGAGGGAAAAAGAGCACAACTCAGTCGCTAGGGTTAGACACGAGGGAAAAAACGTGACTCATGGTACACGTGTGCGGTGCACGGGGTGGTAGCGGATACGTGTGGACGTGCACGGTGCAGTAGCGTACGCGGTTACGCGGTGCACGGTGGTGCAACGCAACATCGCTTCACTTCTCCTTTAATAGAGGCCTCCTCACTCCCACTCATCACTCACTCGCTCACTTAACCGTCTCCACTGTCCCATCACCTTCTGCAAACCCCCAAGAAAACCCCAACCACGCCGGAGATGGAGAATAACGGTGCGGTGGCCATCGGTGCCTCCAAGGCCGCCGGCAAGGAGGCCTCCATCCCCGTACAGACCCTCGTCTAGGCATCAAAGGAAGCCATCGTCCCTGTCCCCGTCCCCGCATCCGCCGTAGCCGTCGGCGAGGAGGCCCCGCCGGTCTCGGGCAGATCCCGCTCGGCTAGGACCCCTACGAGGAGGTTGATTACATAAGGTCGGAGAACCTCTACGACACCAGCATCGCTGACCCATGGTCGGAGGTAACCAGGGTTTTCTCCCCTTCCCTTGTTCTTCCCCCTTTCCCATCGTTGGATGCTAGATCGTATGTTATTAGGGCTCGGCTGTTCGTATTTTTACAGTAGGTAATCCTCTTGTATTAGATCTCGTATTTCGATGAATCCCCTGTTCGTATTTGAACTTCCATGTTTGTAGTTGGGATCAGTATTCGATTTGGTTTGAGATTTGGGGAATAATCAGGAGATCTCAATCGGTTAATTTATGCAAATAATCAATCCGGATAATCAAAGTATCTCAATCATGTCCTTATTGCACTCTGCTGTTTATTCCAACAGGAGGATAGCAGTGATGTTCGATGCGACGACGAGTCCAAGGACACCAAAACTCGTCATGTGTTGAGGAGGCTGAAGTCCGGCCAGTACAACAACTTCTTCGCTGGCGATGTGTACAGGTGCCCCTTTTGCCCCACCAGGAGGTCCACGCCACGGACTTTAACTCCCTCGTGAAGCATGCCGAGGATGTGAGAACCTTTGGTGAATCCGTGAATGTCCACGTCTTTATAGCCAAGCATCAGGCGCTCGGTCTTCACCTCTGCAATCTTCAGAAGGTGGCTATTGAGGAGGGTCACATGCCCCCGATCAAGCCCAAGGCACCCAAGGTCAAGGGATTGGGCAGCAAGAAGTGGAGGAGGTGCCAAAGGGAGGAGGCGGAGGCCCTCCTAGCAGAGGTCATGAGGGGCCACTAATCTGTTGTTGCTGCTACTACTGTAAAGTAGCTTCTTTTGTCTTGTCTGTGTTGAACTTGTCTGCTGCTGCTGAGCAGCCTAATTGTCGAACCTTGTTAAGTACCGTACTATATAACCTATATTAGCTGCTTTATCTACATCTACTCTGTTTACTGAATTTATTTATGGTGCTGGTTAGATTTGCTGCTCTAGATTTGCTACCAGATTGGGGAAAAACGAGGGCAAAAGGAACAATGAATGAAGAGAGAAGCTGCTCTAGATTCACTACCTTTTTGGGCCAAAAAAACACAACTGTTAGCGAGAGAGAGGGTAAAATACGCTCTTAAAAAGGCCAATCATAAAAATAACAAAAAAGAAAACATCAAACTTAGGTGACAGGGCGCACGTAACCACCGAACACGCCCCACATGGTCCCACACCATGTCCCCCATAATCAGCGAGAGATGGATGGCTGGTCCGCTGTGTATCCTAGCCCCACCTGTCAGCATCTAACGGTCGAGGCGACGTAACGTAACACTCAACGCACGACCCGTCCCAACGGGGTCCCACTGGTCAGCATGTAACGGTCAAGCCTTTGACCTGAAGGCATCCCTCCATCCGAGCGCATGTGAGGGTTTCAGAATGGAGGGAGGGCAAAAGTGAGGAAAAACTAAGCGGCTGGGGAAAACTGAGTACAACTAACGAACCAGGGGCACGAAAATAGTTATCCCAAAAAAGTAATGGGGCCTATTTACAAAAGCTTCTAGAGATAACTCATGAATCGGAATTTAAGATCTGGAATTCGAGTTAGATTGGACCGATTTTGAATGACGATGGTGATGAAACGGTACAGAATTTTGCAACGCCACAAAAAGCAAAGTTTAGAGGGAATCTAGGGCGACAACTTTTGTGTTCGAGATTTCCCCAGAGGAGGTATGTGTGTGCCGGAAACAGATGGTGAACAGAGGCTATAACAAGTGTCGAAACTGAATTTTGTACACTCAAAAACTACTAGCTCGATCAATCTTGCAAGGATTATTCCCAAGTCTATGGTGCACCATTTTGGGCGTGCTTCGGCTCGTTAGAAAGAGGGGAGGTAGGGCTACGATTTCGGTTCAGGAAGTCTCGCCGGAGGTGGACCGTAGCACTCAGGAATCTTCAACGAACATAGGGGCTAGAGGTGTACTGCAGCTGTTGTGCGCGCAGCTATTGCTGCTGGTGCTGCTTGTCCACGTGTGTGTGTGCTGGTACGTGGACGGTGAGCTGGGAATTTTGGGCGTGCGTGGGACGGTGGCGCGAGGTGGTGGGGTCTGGGACGCATACGCGAGCGCGGTGATGCTCCACGAGCTCACGGGGAGACCGGCGATGAGGTGGTCTGCGTGGGCTGGCTTGCTCGACGACGGTGCATTGAAGGTACTTGACGAATGGTGGCTGTGCTACAATGATCGAGAGGGAGGGATGTCATGCTAGGGAAGATCATGGTGCTCACCAGGACCTGCCGGTATAGAAAGTTGAGCTCGAGGACGCGGCGATCAGGAGTGGTGCTTGAGGATGGCCAGCTCCTGGTGCTTCGGTACATGGGGGTGCTGGTGACGTTCCCGCGAGCTCCTGGGGTGTTCCACTAGTTCTGGATGGCGTGGAGGAGGAAGGGAGCCCGCGGATACTCCTGGTTCACCTTAGGAAGCTCCAGGTCAGGGGAAGTAGGTGTGGCCAACGCTAGGGTTTACTAGGACGTGGGGTTCATGGTGGAGAGAAGGAAGTAGGAAGGAGGGGGTGCCTGGAATCGCGATCTTGATCTAGGAAAGCTGGGGAGATAAGGGAGAGGGTCGGGGATCATGTGGTGGTGCTATCCACCCTCGTGAAAGCAGACACAGAGGGAGGAAGGGATCAGTAGCTAGGGCTCTCTCTCTTCTTGTTCTCAGCCGAAAGAGGAAACAATGGAGGGGGTGGAGGAGTGTGGTGTTGGTCTAGGTAGGTGGTGTCGATCTGATCCCACGATCAGATCAAGGTGGTATGGTAGGGTAGCTTAGGGTTTACTTAGATCTAGGTTTAGCAAAAGAGAGGGAGGTAGATAGAATAGATCTAGGGATTTAGATAGATCTAGATGAAGTAGGTTTATTTCTTTCTATCTGTTCAAAATTTGTTTATATGCAAACCATCCAAAACCACACCAATGCAAAAGAATGTAAAAAGGCTAAAAGAACATGTGTAGGTGTAGAAGGTTTTAAGATGGATTTTAGAGTGGCTTGTTATATCAATTGAACTCAAGGTTTCCAAAAGAATTCAAATACCCAACTCTCACAATTTAAATTGGAAAAGGAGGGGACTTTATGGAGAGATAGGTTGCATGGGCCATGCAAAGGCAATAAATGCATGCATCATGTCATATTTTGTGAAAAGAAAATATCCAAGAGAATAATAGCATGCATGCAAGCCCACAATTCGAACAAAAATATTTATTGGAACCATTCCCATACCCACACATGGCTTACTTGAATACAAGCATGTTGAATAGAAGTGGCTAAGCTAGTGTATGTTCCACTATTAAGTATATGTACACAACATGGCCTTGATCCAAAAACACCCATGTGGAGTTGATGAAGAAAACTACTCACCTAGAATGCAAAGGTGGCCGAGTAAGATCCCACATTCCATATTGTAAAAACAATGAGGGACCATATATGGAATCATGTAGATTAGAAGTGGACCCATACCCAATTGTTTATGAGCTAGAATTAAATGCTAAAGGAAAATGCAATTACTCATATTACTTGGGATGGTGGAATTATGGATGGAAACAAAAGAAAGGCGGTGGAATTAGAATAGATATGCCCCCAACTCAACTTGGGCATTAAGCAATATATCAAGAACCAAATACAATATATCAAGAGGCAAATACAATTAATAAGGAAAATGCATTATGAGAAGAAGAACCAAGTGAAAGGATTTAATATGATGCTCAAATGCAATGTGGCATGGTGACATGAGCATCATACTATGATGATGCAATAATAACAAGTATCTAGTAGCATTGATCTTGATTTATTATGTAGCATTCCAATGTTAGACAATTGGGATGCTACAACTCTCCCCCACTAAACTAGAATCTCGCCCCGAGATTCATAGGAAAAGAAATCTTCACGTTCCCGTGTAGCTTCTTCACAGAATGGTGCGACCATAGCTCCTTGCAAAACCAAAGAGACTTGTTGCGAGTCCTTGTTTCTTCTTCTTGAAAAGAAAGGACTTCAAGCGTTGAATGATTCCGTGAAACAAGGAAGGTAGGATAAACATAGATTTGGTGCTCTAGGGAAACAAGATAGATCGATAGAGATTAAAGATCGAAACCTGCAAGTGGAGGTGATTCCTGCTCTCGCTAAAAGAAAAAAGCGACTTTGGAGAAGTTATTAACCACTATGAAAATAGCATTGTTTCTTCCCTTGGATTTAAGACATGACGTTCGTAAACAATATTGCCTTCCAACAACAAAGTTCCTTGATATCAATGGAATAAGATTAGCATTGCGGACTTCTCGGATTAGCTTCTTCTTGCGTCAGTAAGAACTAAAGGATCACGCAATTGAGGTGCATAGATTATCCTCAAGAGAAGGAGGTGATACAAGTTTATGGTGAAAACCCGAGGAAGAAGATGAATATTGAATATCTGGAGTTTATTGTAGAGACTCTTATTGCTTTCCTTAACCATGAGGTTATTGTGATAGATTTTGCAATTGATGGCATCAACCATAATTGGCTTTACCAAGAGAAAGGAATTTGACAAATTGAAGTTAGATATCTTCCATCCATCTTGTTTGAAGATGTCAAGAACCGGTAGAATGAAGAGGATGGAGAAGATTTTGCATTTGCTTCCACCAGATCATAGAAGATCTTTTCTATCTTGAATAGACGAGACGACCAACACGAGATTATTGATTATGTTCTTCGAGATAACCCTCCAGAAAACAATTACAAAAGTAAAAGTATCAAGAGATAACAACCACTTATAACTTCCAAGGAATGAGTGAAATTGCATTAAGACACCAATTCAATGTATAAGAGCAAATGATAAGAGTAGGGGTATGGTCATGACTCCATCCCGCACCAAAAGCATTACTCTGTACATGTCGGGGGGATGACCCCCGGGTAGGCCAAGACGGGACCAACTGACCGACTACAAGGATCTATGGCTATGTGGACCTAGAACAAGTAACCACGGCTAGGTGGAATCCCTCACCTGGTCCGCATCCAAGTTTCCTCGGCTGGCCCGTCTAGCTGGGTGGTCACTCCTAGCCGACCGCCTCGGATCCGCTGGCGATGGTACGTTGGGGATGACGCTCCGTGCTGAGCGCACCTTTGACCGGACAAGCTGGCTAGCCAGGCCGGCGCTACCAGACAACTGCGCCAAAGCTGGAGGTTGACGAGCAAAGCAAGGGTGTGGCATCCCGCTAAAACCACTACTAGAAAATCGCTGTGTTTTTGTGCATTGCATCATCATGACCGCATGCATATGTCATCATGCCACATTGCATTTGAGCATCGTCATCATCATGCATCTGTTCGTCTAAAACTACTTTATAAAAGCCTACTTTGATTTCTAAATATTCCCCCGTCTTTATTTCAAATCAAAAACCCTGACTCTTGCCCGGGTCTTTTATTTGCCTAAAAATTATTTGCAAAAGTATTTTTAAAAATAAAAGTTAAATAAAAATGTTTTACCGGGGAGGCCGCCAGCCTGCCAGGCCAAAAGCCCAGCAAGCCAGTAGCCTACTACCCGGTCCAAACAAAACCAAATCCTATCCTACCCCAACCAGCTAACCCTAACACCCCACCTACCCTAATCCCACTCCCTCTCCCCATCCACCAGCCGCCACACACACCCTTGCCTTGCGCACCCGCGCCTGACTATAGCCACCTACCGCCAGGCCCACACGGCCGTCCGTGTCCCCCGCACCCCCTGGCCGACCAGCCCAGATCCCCACGCCACCTGCCGACCGCGTGGCCCCACCACGCGCCTCTCCCGCTTGTCCCCTCCTCACGTCCCGCACAGCTCGCTCCTCCACCCACCGATGCGCTCCCTCCCCAATCCCAGGTGCCGCCGCCTCCCTGATCCCCACCAACCCCGCCGCCAGGATGGTCTCGTCGGCCGCCGAGGGCGACACCCTCTTCCTCGCCTCGCTTCCTTCCACAGGTAGACGCCACCGCCAGCGGGGCCTTCAGCTCCCCTAGCTGCAGCCTGTCCGCGCCGAGCTCGTCCCCGCCGCCTCGGCAAGCGCCGCCGCCCGGCGCCTGCTCGGCGTCTCCCCGCTGCCTCTCCGGCCTCCCGAGCGGCCGCCGACACCATCTTCCCTTGCTGCGCCGCTCGAGCCGCCCTCCAGCGCTTCCTCTCCGTTCGGCCCCGCAGAGTCCATGGTCGCCCCTCCCTCGAGCCCCGCATCAAGCCACCGCGGGCCCCTGCACCACCTCGACCTCCGCCTCCCGCCATGACCCGCTGGGGCAGCCCCCAGGACTCCCTCTAGCCCGGCCTCGACAACGAGCTCTCCGGCCTTGCGTCCTGCCACCGTCTTCTCTCCTCTGCAGTTCTGCCTACCACCGTCTCATGGTCCCGCATGCGTGTCGCTCCTGTCAATGCCTCACCACACAAATTCGTCCCCTTCCTGGACCAAGCTCACCGACGCCACCAACCTCCCAGGCACAAGACCTGTAGTGTTGCCACCGGCCGCCTCTCCTTGTTGAGCCTGGTGCGCACGTCTGACTGCCCCCGACGTGTGTTTGGTGCCGCGAGAGAATCACGCTGGTTCATACGTCCCGCTCTTCTCCGACCAGAAAATCTTCTCCTCAGAACGCCATGATCTCCTTCACAGATCCGAAGACCCTGAACCTCGGAGTCCAAACCTCGATCCTCGTCGAACCCCATGACCCTCGACACCCAAGATCTTCGAACCCCGATGTGTGATCCCCTTTATGAGACCCCTATTTTTATAATATATAACATACAAGTTGTTGCATAATTACATCATCATACTTGCATGCATATTGTGGGTGTTTGGGGCTATTTCGATGATTCATCTAAATTAAATATGGAGTCTATATGCGGGCTATTCTAGTCTTATATCAGCTCCATTTAAATCTGTGTAGCGAACCGATGCCATGTTTTGCCATGTCAATACAACATTTAAATTGCGGGGTATCTAAATAACATAAACCATCTAATTAATTGTCGGGACCCCGGTTCCGCTTAATACTGCCTAATTGCACTGCATCTGCATCATATCATAATCATGCCGGATCTTCTGACATAGTATTAAATAGTGCATCCGGTGTTTCTTCTAGTGTTTGCTTCTTCGCGGATTAGGCCGATGAGATGCTGTGAGATTCGACAAGTTCTCCGGATATGATCCGTCGGTAGTGTTTCCTAGGCGAGCATCTCTCCCCCTTCTATCTATTTTGCATTTATAGTCTTTATTCCTCCTGTTGATCTATTGCTATCCATGTCGTGATGCTTTAGTTTCTTTACACCAGTTACATCCCGTGCAGCCTCAATATTGCCTTGGACACCTCCTATTACCTGTGCTTGGTAGATAGCGGGCCTTGCGAGTCGTAGTTGCTTGCTCAGGTGCGATCTCGTGTTGTCAAGTACCACAGTTGTTGGAATGCTGGCAGATGTTTATGGTGGAGTTGATCATGACTTTAAATACAACTATTAAATTGCTACATGTAACTAATACAGAGGCATCGGTGGGCAATAGATGTTATTTGGTTCTTTCACGCTCACTTGTGTCCCGTAGGACCCCGAGTACTTCATACCTGTTCCTTGACTATCGCACTATCCGCATATGGGACCATGAATCCCCTTAGCCAGAGCTTGATTCATTTCTTATTTCTTGGGGCCACAAACTAGTTTGGGGTTTTATTACTATCCTGTACTTATGCCATGCTTTACTGCTTTATTTACGATTGTGCGTGGAGCACATGTACTGTTTTGGATCATGGAATGTTTTCGCGGTATCGACAAGCCTAGTCACACTTTCGGGTTCCCAATCGTTTACAGCCATTGACACAAACCCTGGGTCCGTCTCGGAGCCGGCCAACATTGTTACGGGTAGCTTAGTGGGGTGGCCCCCTGAAATATATAATGAATCATGTGATTGCTTTGTCGTGAAATCCTTGTTGGGTTTTGATTTGGTTTTTCCGAGGTCGATCGTGTGTGTGTTGCTATTTGTGCACCCCTGCAGGGTAAATCTTTCTGAAAGCCGTGTCCGCGGTTATGGATGACTTAGAGCACAGTATCTTGATCATAGGCAAGCATAACTAAAGTAGTGCTATAAATTTGACTTAATATGTGACTAGTAATCACCTTCACTACAATGGAATGGATAATAAAAATGCCAACAACTGGTGGATCTGTGGTGATTTGTGTCATACTATACCTGCCTATTAAGTATTGCAACTCCAATGGAATGTGATAAAAGTGCCAACAACTGCTGGGTTTTGGGATTCCTTAGGACAATTATATCTGACTAGTAAATGTTCCAACTACCACGGAACGGTTAATTAAAACTGCCACTACTTATGCTTCAGGATGACTCATGCTATCTATATCTGACTAGTAAGTGATTCAACTATAATGGAATGAATAAAACTGCCAACCGTGTGAGTTCCTCGGTTTTGACTTCCTCGTTTGGTATCGAGGGGGAAATGCCAGGAAGGGTATGCTTGGTGTTAGTATCAGGTAGGATCCGAATAGGTATTTCTTACCCCTCCCTAATAGCCGCTAGTGATACCGAGTCTCTATAGGTTGTTTAGCGCCGCTGCGCTGCCGCTTCAGTCCACCATACCTATGTAGGCGAGAGCCGCCAAATTCTAGCCTCGCCGTGTACTGGCCTCAATACTGACGCTCCTGTTTTTCCTTTAACCTTTGTCAGCACCCCTTTTGTTTTAGCAGGTTTGAGATCGACGTCGTTAGCAGGGTTACCCTTCCGGCTTGGCCTGGGCAGGGTTATGGACGCCATTCGTTATTCTTCAGGGCTCTTAGCCCCATTTCCATCTTGTCCGTAGTCGGACGCTCTATCGTTTTCAAGGTGATTTGGATCTTTGTATAGTATATCTGTATTCTTGACTCATGGAGTCGCTGTTGTATATATATTTGTTCTGTGGGTCCCATCAAGGACTGTTGTGTAATGGTATTACTTCGTTTTCCACCTGCACGAAAGTGCCTGGTGGGTGTCCTTGAATCGTTTCTATGCAGGTTTGGCGGAAAGGGCTAAAAATTGCATAGGGCCGATTCGAGGGTGTTACAGAGTGTTATAAGAGCCCAGCAGTTGCGATACCCCACAAGTCCAGCCTATAGGATAACCTAGCTAACGGCCGAAGTAGAGTGTCAAAACTATTTTGGAAAATCGGTTGGATAGGTCTGATTAGGTCTGCTTTTACTCCTTACCCTCTGCTATTCTCCTCTTACCTCTGCGTGCTTTGGATCTGTTCTCTCATCTTTTCTTCGAGTCCAGGAATTCTCGTGGTCGGGTTTCTGTCGTACCTTCAGGGTTTCGCTTCCTTCTTTGGTAACGGTGCTTCTACATCCGGACTTCGTGCTATCTGAGGAATCATTCATCTGTTGGACTTATCTTTGTTCCTTGTTGTGCCTTCTGGTGTTTTCCGATGCGACGACATCATCTACGCCAGATCCGATGCAGAGTCTGCATCACTCCTTTGTTTCCAAACCTCGTTTGTCGAGATCTTCAGTCTGATTCCGAGAAGGACTGCACGCTTTTCTACCGATTGTGCGGAGTAATAGTATGGGTGCGTGATGGATTGGCCCCCATGCCGACTACTCAATCTATTTGCTCTCGTACATTGAAGTGGATGAGAATGCGTCGTTTCTCTCTTTTTATCGAAGTTAGAGGTGGCTTTATTTGTTGATACCTCTACCTTCGCCCTTTGTTCCTGGAGTGTTCTCTCGATGATCACGAACAACGACCTCTTGTTAGTGGTGTCATGAGGATCGACATGAAGCGAGAAGATTCAGATCGCCGACCTTGTTCCCGGTACCATGAGGCGGATCTCGAGGGCGAGATCTCTTGTTATTGGAGTCGAATTGTGGCATCCCGCTAAAACCACTACTAGAAAATCGCTGTGTTTTTGTGCATTGCATCATCATGACCGCATGCTCATGTCATCATGCCACATTGCATTTGAGCATCGTCATCATCATGCATCTGTTCGTCTAAAACTACTTTCTAAAAGCCTACTTTGATTTCTAAATATTCCCCCGTCTTTATTTCAAATCTAAACCCCTGTCTCTCGCCCGAGTCTTTTATTTGCCTAAAAACTATTTGCAAAAGTATTTTTAAAAATAAAAGTTAAATAAAAATGTTTTACCGGGGAGGTGCCAGCCTGCCAGGCCAAAAGCCCAGCAAGCCAGCAGCCTACTACCCGGTCCAAACAAAACAAAATCCTATCCTACCCCAACCAGCTAACCCTAACACCCCACCTACCCAAATCCCACTCCCTCTCCCCATCCACCAGCCGCCACACATACATCGCACGCACGCACCCGCGCGTAGCAAGCCGCCACCTACCACACCAGGCCCACCCGGGCACGTCGTACACGTCCCCTGCCCCGCACCCCCTGGCCGACCAGCCCAGATCCCCACGCCACCTGCCGACCGCGTGGCCCCACCACGCGCCTCTCCCGCTCGTCCCCTCCTCCCGTCCCGCACAGCCCGCTCCCCCACACACCGACACGCTCCCTCCCCAATCCCAGGTGCCGCCGCCTCCCTGATCCCCACCAACCCCGCCGCCAGGACCGTCTCGCCGGCCGTCGAGGGTGCCCCCCTCTTGCTCGCCTCGCTTCCTTCCATAGGTAGACGCCGCCGCGACCAGGGCCTTCAGCTCCCCTAGCTGCATCCTGTCCGTGCCGAGCTCGTCCCCGCCGCCTCGGCAAGCGCCGCCGCCCGCCGCCTGCGCGGCGTCTCCCTGCTGCCTCTCCGGCCTCCCGAGCGGCTGCCGCCACCATCTTCCCTCGCTGCGCCTCTCGAGCTGCCCTCCTGCGCTTCCTCTCCGTTCGGCCCCGCAGGGTCCGTGGCCGCCCCTCCCTCGAGCCCCGCATCAAGCTGCCATGGGCCCCTGCACCACCTTGACCTCCGCCCCCTCGCCATGACCCGCTATGGCAGCCCCCAGGCCTCCCTCTAGCCTGGCCTCAACAACGAGCTCTCCGGCCTTGCGCCCCGCCACCGTCTTCTCTCCTCTGCAGTTCCGCGTGCCACCGTCTCGTGGTCCTGCATGCCCGTCTGCTCCCCGTCGTATGCACTGTCGCAGTCTGTCGTCCCCTTCCTGGACCAAGCTCACCGACACCACCAACCTCCCAGGCTCACATGGTCACCTCGTCGCAGACCTGCAGTGTTGCAGTGTCACATGGGCAATAGATGTTATTTGGTTCTTGCACGCTCACTTGTGTCCCGTAGGACCCCGAGTACTTCATACCTGTTCCTTGACTATCGCACTATCCGCATATGGGACCATGAATCCCCGTAGCCAGAGCTTGATTCATTTCTTATTTCTTGGGGCCAGAAACTAGTTTGGGGTTTTATTACTATCATGTACTTATGCCATGCTTTACTGCTTTATTTACGATTGTGCGTGGAGCACCTGTACTGTTTTGGATCGTGGATGTTTTCGCGGTATCAACAAGCCCAGTCACACTTTTGGGTTCCAAGTCGTTTACAGCCATTGACACAAACCCTGGGTCCGTCTCGGAGCCGGCCAACTTCGTTGCGGGTAGCTTAGTGGGGTGGCCCCCTGAAATATTTTATGAATCCTGTGATTGCTTTTCGTGAAAGCCTCGTTGGGTTTTGATTTGGTTTTTCCGAGGTCGATCGTGTGTGTGTTGCTATTTGTGCAACCTTGCAGGGTAAATCTTTCTAAAAGCCGTGTCCGCGGTTATGGACGACTTGGAGCACAGTATTCGATCATAGACAATGATAACTAAAGTAGTGCTATAAATTTGACTTAATATGTGACTAGTAATCAGCTTCACTACAATGGAATGGATAATAAAAATGCCAACAACTGGTGGATCTGTGGTGATCTGTGTCATACTATACCTTCCTAGTAAGTATTGCAACTCCAATTGAATGTGATAAAAGTGCCAACAACTGTTGGGTTTTGGGATTCCTCAGGACAATTATATCTGACTAGTAAATGTTCCAACTACCACGGAATGGTTAATTAAAACTGCCACTACTTATGCTTCAGGATGACTCATGATATCTATATCTGACTAGTAAGTGCTTCAACTATAATGGAATGAATAAAACTGCCAACCGTGTGAGTTCCTCGATTTTGACTTCCTCATTTGGTATCGAGGGGGAAATGCCAGGAAGGGTATGTTTGGTGTTAGTATCAGGTAGGATCCGAATAGGTCTTTCTTACCCCTCTCTAATAGCCGCTAGTGATACCGAGTCTCTATAGGTTATTTAGTGCCGCTGCGCTGCCGCTTCAGTACACCATACCTATGTAGGCGAGAGCCGCCGAATTCTAGCCTCGAGTGTCTTGGCCTCGATCGACGCCTCTTTTTCCTTTGCCCTTTCGGCACCTTTTGTTTTAGCAGGGTTGAGATCGACGTCGTTAGCGAGGTTACCCTTCGGCTTGGCCTGGGCAGGGTTATGGATGCCATTGGTTATTCTTGGGCTCTTAGCCCCATTTGCATCTTGTCCGTAGTCGGACGCTCTATAGTTTCCAAGGTGATTTGGATCTTTGTATAGTATATCTGTATTCTTGACTCATGGAGTCACTGTTGTAAATATATCTGTTCTGTGGGTCCCATCGAGGACTATTGTGTAATGGTATTACTTCATTTTCCACCCGCACGAAAGTGCCTGGTGGGCGTCCTTGAATCGTTTCTATGCGGGTTTGGCGGAAAGGGCTAAAACTTGCATAGGGCCGATTCGAGGGTGTTACAAAGGGCTGACGAGTAAAGCTCCAGCTTACGCATAAAGAGACGACTGATGGATAAAGAGCCGCCTAACGAGTAAAAGCAGGGGTGCTGGACACTATAGCACTGTCCTTCCCTATACTGGAGGCTTGACTAGACCCGAGCCTACTGTTTGGCCCTGTCCAGCCAGCCCACTTTGTAAGGCCCAGATCTAAACAGTAAACCCTAGAACCCATCTTGTAAACTGCCTCCTCAACCGGTATATAAGGGGGGGTAGTGCTAGGGTTCTCGGTAAACAATTACAAGTTAGAAGTTCTCCACACTGGACAAGTCGAGTAGTTCCTTCTTCTTCTAGCAAGGAGTAGCCAGGGAAACAGCTCAAGGAGCATCTGTATTGGGCGTTCACCCCTTGATAGTAGATCCTTGCAGGAGTAGGAGCTTTACCTCGCCAAGAGTGCTCCGAACCTGGGTACATCACTATGTTTGCAGTATCTGTGCCCAACCCGTTAAGAGGAGCCACCGATAGCATCCTGATTGTCCCCTTCATGGCATCCCCGATGGCACTGTCGTGTTCCACACCATGACAGTTGGTGGCCATCGTGGGGTGCAGCGCTTCGGTTGGGATCATATTTCGCATGGGACTTCCGCTCATCGCCGGTGAGCGAGTCGCCTCTGGCCTCGTTCCCACTTTCGGCTGCTTCGACTGCGTCCTTGACAACGCATCCTGTTTCGCCGGGGGAACCTTCCCAAGCGACAGCTCCGTCATGCACTTCGGCGAGCATCGCGTCTACGTCGCCACCATCACCGAGGCCTTCCCTCGCGAGATCGTCACCGTATCCGGCATGCCTCCAGGCTTCTCCGCTTCGCACGTCGCCAGTGGCAGCATCGAGGTCATGATGGCGGGCTCAGGCAAAAACCATCGCCCACCTCTAGAGCGCAACGGGGAAAGTCGCAACGCTAACTCGCGCCTCCTGAACCCAGACCTGCTCAATGCGTCCATCGAGCACCTCCGCAACCCCATCACCCCATCGAGGCAGATCCAGCTGTAGCTGCAGTAGCACTGGAGGCTACTCGCCAGAGCCTTCTGGAAGAAGCTGGCAAAGTGGCAGCCGGCCAACGGCAGATGAACATGACCATGCGCGAGTACAACATCATGCACGGCTTCGCGAGCTTACCCGACACCAGCCGCCGGGCCCAACCCAAAGGCCGAAACCTCGGTTTGAGATGGACTGTGCTGCTGATCTGCGTACACCCGCAGTGCAGCTGGTTTACAGCACTCCCGCCAAAAACATGAGAGCTGTGGACGCGGAAGTCGTAGAGCTAAGCCACCTAGAGGGCGAGGAGTTGCTCCATCAGCAGGCTGAGGCAGAACTCAGCATGGCCGGCACCAGCAGGACCCAACCGGCTCGCCGAATGGCAGATCCGGCTATAGGCGGCAGCAAGGCATCTTCCCGAAACAAAGCAAGGCCGAGCAACTGCCCACGCGGTGGATCAACAGGCCGTGGACACAACGCCCGTGAGACAGCAGCTGTTACCAGTAAAAACCGCGAGCCGACCGACGAATCCGGAAAAGGCCAAGCGCTGCCCAAGTCCCGCCTATCCGGCCGGCTGGGACCGCTCGAGCCGAAAGAACCACAAGACGCACGCGCACACATCGACCTACTAGTCCAGTCACACGCGCTGGAAGAAGAAAGCCTAGCCGGTCCAAGATGCTTCGGACCGCGAATCCGGAATCAACCGTTTCCAAAGGGATTTTCGCTCCCAAGGATATGCCAAAGTACAATGGCTCGGTCAAGCTAGAGGACTGGCTGGTGGACTACACCACCGCGGCGGGCATCGCAAACGGCAACCGCAGGGTGGCTGTGCGCTATGCCCCCCTCATGCTCCTCGACTCGGCCAGGACATGGCTCAACAGCCTCCCTGACAACAGCATCAATGCTTGGATTGACTTCGAGAAGGCGTTCGTCCGCAACTTCACTGGCACCTACAAGCGCCTAGGTCGACCCGGCGAGCTTGCTCTTTGCGTGCAAGGGCCGGATGAATCCGATCGCTCCTACATCACCAGGTGGACAAGCATGCACAACTCCTGCGAGGGGGTGCGCGAGCACCAGGCGGTTGACTTCTTCATCAACGGTTGCGGAGATGACACTATGCTCAAGCACAAGCTTCGCCGGGTGGAGACCACCACCATGGCGCAGAACATGGCCATCGCGGACAAGCACGCCACCACTGACACGGCAATGAAAAGATCCGTCCAGGTGGAAACCAAGGGAAAATCATCATCGACATCATTGTGGATCGGCACCAGTCGGAAGGGAATGGCCATAACTCTAGGTGGCATGACAACCATCACGGCAAAAGAAAGGACGACCAGCCAGATAACCAATATGGTTCCAGGCAGGTGGCCGCAGTGCAGGAGGATCCGGTTGGAGGCGGAAGCCGGAGACAGAAGCCTAATGACCGGCCTCCAAGGCCCAAGTACACCATCGAGTCAATGATTGCTGGGCCATGCAAGTTCCATAGCGGAGGCAACAAACCGGCTACACATACCACATGCTAGTGCACCTGGACGAAGAAGATGGCGGAAATCCCTAGCGTGCCGGCCGCGCAGGCTCCACCACCCCCAGCCGGTGGGCCGCCAGGCGATCGCAACAACCAGCACTGAAGGTAAGATGACGATAACAACTACCCCTGCTAGGTGGGAAACTAACACATCTTCACGATGGAGCCGGAGACCAAGCACAACAAGAGACGCCACGAGGCAGAGGTGAATGCAATCGTTCCTCCCATCCCCCAGTACCTCAACTGGTAGGAACAAGAAGTTGCATGGAGCCGGAAGGACCAGCCAGCTGAGCTGCCTCACCCAGGCACCTACGCGATGGTTTTGGACCCTATCATTGTCTCCCAGAAGCATTCCTGCAGATTCTCCCGCGTCCTCGTGGACAGAGGGAGCAACATCAACCTCCTGTACCTCAGCTCGCTAGACCGGCTCGGTATCAGCGAGTCACAGCTGGAGCCGTCAAGCACCTCCTTCCACAGAGCCGTCCCTGGCCCATCGCACTCGCCCATCGGGAAATCCAGCTGGACGTCATATTTGGCATGGAGGATAACTCACCGCGAGCCCATCTGGTTTGAGGTGGTCAACCTCTAAAGCACGTACCACGCAATCCTGGGGCGCCCGGCAGCGGTACCGCACTACGCGTACCTCAAGATGAATCTACCAGGGCCAAAGGGTGTCATCACCATGGATGGCTGCTACAAGCGGTCTGTGGAGTGTGCCACAGACGAATCCAAGATAGTAGAAGCCATGATCATCACGGAAGCGAAGCACATTATCATGCAGAATGTGGCAGCCCTGCAGAAGGAAATGCCGACTGGCGAGCCCAAGCTGGCCGGGGAATCACAGTTCAAGCCGTCCAAGGGCACGAGAAAGATCTTGTTGGACGAGGCCGAGCCGGACAAGTTCGTCCTGGTCGGAAACGTCCTTGATAGCAAATAGAAAAGCGCGCTCGTCGACTTCCTCCGTGAGAATCAGGATATCTTCACATGGTCCCCAAAGGACATGCCAGGTGTTCCAAGGGAGCTCGCCGAGCACTCCTTACATGTTAGGCCGGACGCAAAGACGGTTAAACAGTCACTACGCTGCTTCGCGGAAGAGAAAAGAAGAACCATCGGTGAGGAGATAACCCGGCTGCTCGCGGCCAGATTCATCATGGAAGTTTTTCACCCGGAATGGCTGGCAAACCCCGTAGTGGTGCTGAAGAAGAGCAAGACTTGGCGCCTGTGTGTTGACTACACCAGTCTCAACAAAGCATGCCCCAAAGACCCATTCACCCTGCCAAGGATAGACCAAGTGATCGATTCCATGGACGGATGCGAGCTGTTGTCATTTCTGGACGCGTATTCCGGCTACCACTAGATCCGGCTAAACCCTGTTGATCAAATAAGAACAACATTTATCACTCCCAATGGAGCCTACTGCTACACCACCATGCTGTTAGGACTGAAGAACGCTGGGGCAACGTACCAGCGCTGCATCCAAAAATTCCTGCAAACTCAGATCGGCAGAAACATACACGCCTATGTCGATGATGTAGTGGTCAAGACCAAGGAGCACCAAACACTCCTTGAAGATCTGAAGGAAACATTCACCAACCTCCGCCGGTTCCAGATGAAGCTGAACCCGGAGAAATGCATGTTTGGCGTCCCAACCAGCTAGTTACTCGGTTTTCTCATATCAGAGCGGGGAATCGAGGTGAACCCGAAGAAGGTTGGTGCAATCGAGCGCATGCAGCCGCCTAAGAACTTGCGAGACGTCCAAAAGTTCAGCGGATGCCTGGCCTCCCTCAGCTGGTTCATCAGCCGACTGGGCGAAAAAGCACTCCCGCTGTACCAACTCATGAAGAAGACGGACAAGTTCATCTGGATGTCGCAGGCAGATGAAGCCTTCCGTGACGTCAAGAGCATAGTCACCTCACCACCTATACTGGCAGCACCAACGGCAAAGGAGCCCATGTTGATGTACATCGCAGCAACCAATATGGTTGTCAGTGTGGTGCTGGTAGTGGAGAGGCCGGAAGAAGGAAAGGCACAGCCGGTGCAATGACCAGTGTACTACCTGAGTGAGGTACTCTCTCTCTCTCGAAGCAGAATTACCCTCATTACCAGAAGCTGGTGTATGGCGTGTACATGGCCGCCAAGAAATTGAAGCACTACGTCTAAGAACATTCCATCCTGGTGGTGGCGCTAGCGCCGCTCTCGGAGATCATCGGCAACAGAGATGCCACGGGCCGGGTGGCGAAATGGGCCATAGAGCTCGCCGCCCACAACATATAGTACGAGCCAAGAACAGCGATCAAGTCTCAGGCCTTGGCAGATTTCCTCGTTGATTGCGCAGAGACGCAGTACCTGCCACCTTGCCTTGACTCCACGCATTGGAAGCTGCATTTCGACGGCTCCAAGATGTATAGAGGGATCGGAGCCGGAGTGGTCATCACCTCTCCATAGGGAGACCAGCTAGAATAAGTGCTGCAGACCCACTTCCGCGTGTCCAACAACGTCACTAAGTACGAGGCGCTTGCCCACGGCCTCAAGATGGCAAAAGAGATTGGCATCCGGCGCATTCTATGCTTCGGCGACTCGGATCTGGTGGTGCAACAAGTGTTGGGCGATTGGGACGCCAGGGACGCAAACATGCATCTATACCGCTTCTTCGTACAACAACTATGTGCCTATTTTGAAGGGTGTGAGTTTCAGCATGTCCCTAGAATAAACAACGAAGCCGCGAACACGCTCATCCGCATCGGGTCAACAAGACAGGCAATTCCACCTGGAGTCTCCCTCGAGCACCTGCGCAGGCCATCAATCACGCAGTCTCCAGAATCCGACTCCATCATACTGGATGCGGACCTGGGGACTGCCGGCTCCAAGACCTCCACGACGGCTTCACCACACCCGGGGACTGCTTAGCCGCACCCGGGGGCTGCCGGCTCCAAGATCTCCGCGACGGCTTCACCGCACCCGAGGACTGCTTTGCCACACCTAGGGACTGCCGGCTCCAAGACCTCCGCGATGGCTTCACCACACCCAAGGACTGCTTTGCCGCACCTGGGGACTGCCGGCTCCAAGACATCCGCGACGGCTTCACCTTACCTGGGGACCACCGCATCTAGCCTAGAGGCTGCCGGCTCCACTACTCCACCCGGTCGGCCTCCAGAAGAGCCCAACCCACCTATCCGCGCGGAAGTAAATCTGCTCATGCAGGTGGTATGCGCCATCCGGGAAACCCCAACATGGGCCAAGCCGTTCATGGATTTCCTAGACAGAGGAGAGCTGCCCGAAGAGGAGGTAGAGACAAGGCAGGTGAAGCGCAGAGCCAACGCATACACTATCATCAACAACAAGCTCTACAAGCGCAGCATTGGGGGCATTTATCAGTGATGTGTGAGCCAGGAGGAGGGGATCCGGCTGCTGGTTGACATTCACCAGGGCGAATGCAGATACCACGCGTCATCACGGGCCATAGTGGCAAAGGCATTTCTCCATGGGTTCTACTGGCCCACGACACTCGAAGATGCTGAACAAATAGTCAAGGCATGCAACGGTTGCCAACGTTTCAGCCAGCAGAAGCACACCCCGTCTGTGGCACTCAAGACGATTCCCATCACTTGTCCCTTGCTATTTGGGGGCTGGACATCGTAGGCCCTTTCAAAACGGCTTGATCCGGCATGACGCACTTGCTGGTGGCGGTAGAAAAATTCACCAAGTGGATCGAGGCAAAGCCAATAAAGAAGCTAGATGGACCTACAGTGGTCAAGTTCTTCACGGACATAATCACGCACTTTGGCTACCCCAACAACATCATAATAGACAACGACACAAATTTTGCCAAAGGAGGTTTCGCGTGCTTGTGCGGAGACAAGGGCATCCGCCTAGACCTTGCATCTGTGGCACACCCCTAGTCCAACGGGCAGTGCGAGCGAGCAAATGGCCTAGTCCTAGCCGGAATCAAGCCCCGGCTGATCGAGCCACTGATGCAATCACCCGGCTGCTGGATTGAGGATCTACCGGCTGTGCTTTGGAACCTTCGCACCATGCCAAACTGGTCCACCGGCTACACCCCTTTCTTCCTCGTCTACGGGGCGAAGGCGATCTTGCTAATAGACATCGAGTTCAATGCACCTCACAAGTTGCTATACTTAGAGAAGCAAGCCAAAGATGCACGAGAGGACATCATTGATCTCCTCGAAGAAGCACGTGAGCTGGCCTTGTCTAGATCTGCCATCTACGAGCAGAACCTACGTAGTTACCACTCCAGCCGGATCCGCAACGTTTCGTTCTGCGAGGGCGATCTAGTACTAAGGCTGGTACAGGACACCAAGGGGAGGCCCCTTGGGAGGGCCCATTCATCGTTAGCCGGGCACTACAGAACAACTCATACTATCTCATCGACACCCGCCAGCCGGAAAATAACAAGATGGACCGTTCAGGCGAACAAACTGAGCGCCCATGGAACGCAAGCCTACTTCGCCACCTTTTACGCCTGAACAAGAAGTGTGTGTATCTTACCTTTATGTAATGAACAAGCATGGGAGACTCGACACAGTCTCGGGGATTCCGCAATAAATTAGCAAGTCATGCTGCACAATTTGGTTTTTCCGGCTGCATTATTCTAACCCTGGAGCCGGCAATCCGTCTCGGGGACTCGCCGGTTGGCACAAACGGCCGCACAATCCACGTGGCAAAGTACTGTACACAGCTCCTAGAGCTTCCTCTTCGGTTCCGGCTGCAGACCGCAAGCTGGCTGACAGATCCGGCAAGAGCAGAACGCTCGAAGACCCCTACACGAAAAAGCTATAAGGAAAACAAAGATGTCTGGATGTTCTGGTCGCGCTCGCTCGCCCAAGGCCAATGACCCAAACCCGAAGTATCGTGCAGTACGCCTACTAAGCTACCCCTTTGACTCCGTGACGAGGGTTTAACTCGTCAATGCCCATTGTTATGGACTTGGGTTTTGGAGAAGGAGGGAGCGCTGGAGACATCTCTCGGCTAGCAAACAAGCACATAGGGGACAAAGGATTTACCTAGGTTCAGGCCTCGTAGAGGTCCCTACTCCTGCTTGTCTGCTCGTGGAATTATCGAAGGAGTCGAAAGTTACAATGGTGCGCAGATGAAATCTGGCGAGGATTGTGGAAACTAGGGTTGCGTGTGTCCTCCTCGTCGCCCCCTCCTAGCCTTTATATAGATAGGCTAGGTCTCGGGTAGCAGGTCGAGTCGGTTACAAGTTAGGGTTTTCCCCTTCAAACTTTCTATCTTTAGCTTCTTCTTGTCCTTCAAGCAATCGAGAGTCCGTAGGTTACTCGAGTCCCTCCCTCCGGGCCTTGGCGACACCGTGGGCCTGTATGTATTTGGACCGTATATACCAAGCTCGAGTACTTGTAGGGTATACCCATGTCAGTAGCCCCCGAGTGTCCAGTGGAATCGCAGATTCGACTGGGGACTTTTGAAGCCTTCGAGTGCCTGATTGCTTTTATTTATGTCATAGGGATTGTTGATTTACGTGCCTGATATAACCGAAGTATCAACATCAGTTAACCACCTTAGGGTGAAACAACACAATCTACTCAAATTCGAGTCCCCGGACTCAAATCCGGAAAAGTGCTGGTGTAATTCGACTCAGGCCGCGGAGGTCTTACAGGAGTCGAATTCCAGTTATATGGGTGTGAGCACTTGACGCGTCCGTCAAGGCATGTTCATGTAGGCACGAATATGTTTCTGGTAGTGCGCAGTTAAATGCGTTGCCAGGCCTTATTCAGGTCTTACCTTCACGCCGTAGGCGCGGCATCCGAATTTTATCATCGCGGAGACGGTTCGGGTAACCCAGGAGACGCAGTCTCTTTGCAGGGAAAAACTATGAGGCGGTGTCGCCATGAGTTTCGAGTGTGGATGTTATCAACACACAGTTTTTCTTGCACAAATAATCATAGGGTGCGCGGCCAGCGCTCCCTATGGGAGTAGCCCCCGAGTGCCTGGTTGAGTCGAAGACTCGGGTAGGGACTAAAGAACTTTTGCGACTGTTGTCGTCTTTTGCTTGCTTGTTCAGTCGATAACTCAGACAGGTACTAAAACACTTTCACGACTGCTGTCATCCTTTGCCTGCTTGTTTCAGTCGATGACTCAGGCAGGGA
This sequence comes from Avena insularis, assembly GCA_023614405.1. Classification (NCBI taxonomy): domain Eukaryota; kingdom Viridiplantae; phylum Streptophyta; class Magnoliopsida; order Poales; family Poaceae; genus Avena; species Avena insularis. The sequence goes on along the minus strand of CM042690.1, from coordinate 392,879,405 downwards.
CTAAAATTTTTTTTGCGACTGCTGTCGTCTTTTGCCTACTTGTTTCCGGCGCTCCCTATGGGAGTAACACATGTCCATAATCGAACTGTGTTTCGAGTGGTTGGGTTTGCTTTTTGTGATTGTCCATGTTCCTGCAACAAGAAAAAGAAAGTCGTAGGGTGTGCGGCCAGCGCTCCCTATGGGAGTAGCCCCCGAGTGCTTGGTGGAGTCGAAGACTCTGGCAAGGACTAAAAATAGTCGAAGTTTTCCACTACATAGGCTTGGTGACGTCAGTGCTGACGCTTGTATGACCTTAGTTGCCCGCGTGAGCGGTTTTGACGGGACGTGACGAGCGGTGGGTCCCACTTTCTGACTTTGATTTGACTGGGCATGCGTAATCTTATTTTTAACTGTGCCTCCTCGATTTCCACGCGTAATGGTAGAAGTGGGGGGGACGGTTCGTGCTTCCTCTTCGCCACGTGTCCTACGTGATGCGTGCCACGCGTCCAATAGGGTTTTTGTCAGCCGTTGGATTGCATCTTCCAGGGGTTAAGTAGCGATGCTGCGCCGGTAATTTCCCATCTGTGCTCTTTCTTCCTTGCTGCCATCGCCATTGCCTGTTGCTTTCTTGCCTTCCTCTGCGCTCATCTTCCCCACGACGCTGGACCAGCTCCGTTCGTTCCCAAGCTATTTCCTTTGTTCTCATTGCCACCGTGCAATGGGGAAGAAAAAAGGAGGTGCTGCCGCTGATTCCGCGGCCACCCTCGTTGCAGCGAAGAAGAAGGGCGGCTTCGCTACTGCGGTCACCAGTGCCGCCGCCGCCGGGAAGAAGAAGGTCATGGGCACCCGCGTGACCAATGGCGCATGGCGCCCCTCTATTATCAAGGCGTCGGATCTCCGTCTTCTTCGCCAAGACGGAGTGATCTCTGCAGCAGTCGCCAATTCGCGTGTCCCCAGCGGTGAGACCATTCCTGTGCCTCCCGCTGGTTATCGAGTGATGTTTCTTGCTTTCATCATTCGTGGCCTTTCCTTGGCTCTTCACCCCTTTCTTCGGGGTCTTCTATGTTTCTATGGGCTCCAGCTCCATCAGCTGTCCCCAAATTCTCTCCTCCACATCACTTGTTTCATCACTCTCTGCGAGTGCTGGCTCGGAATCGAGCCGCACTTTGGTCTTTTCAAACGCATCTTTAAATTGAAGCGTCAGTCCGCATCTGGCTCTTTAGTTTATGACGTAGGTGGTTGCGGAATCCATGTTGACCCATCCGCCACCTACTTTGATATCAAGCTCACCAAGTCTGTCCAGGGATGGAGGGACAAATGGTTCTATGTGCGCGATCAAAAGGCCAAGGACGAGCACTTTGGACTCACGCCCTTCGATCCCGCGACTCCCTGCAAGAAGATGCATTCTTGGAAGAACGTGATCATGCCTTCCGAACTCGCGGAAACATATGTGTTATATTAGCGCGTTTGCGACCTCGAGAGTCGCATAGGCGCAGAAGAGGGATGCTGCGTCCTTGTCAGGACTTGGCTGCGTCGTCGTGTCCAGCCTCTCCAGGCCAGGGTCCATCCCATGTTCCAATGGGGTGGCGCTGATGATCCCACTCGCGTGCGACTGGTCACGAAGTATACCCTCAAGGATGTGCTTCCAAACGAGCCAGTCGTTCCTCCTTTCAATGCTTCGAATCCTCCTCCTAGGGTATGGTTGTGCTACGTAGTAGCTTATTTTCTCGATTGCGTCTTCTGTTGCTTATCTATTTTACTTTTTGTATGCAGGAGTGAGCGGTGTCGCCTTGCATGCCTCCCCTCCCTGAGGGGATTATTCCTCGTGAAGCTTTGGAAGGGCAGTGAGTCGACTGTCCCTTCCGATGTGGAAGAGGAAGCACCCGAGTCTGAAAGTCCGGATACTCGCAAGCGTTCGCGTAGCGGGGATTCCGACGCGTCGACTCCTTCAACTCTTGGAGGCGCGGCTGTTGGCGCGGAGTCGCCAATTCCCGCCGTTCCTGTGAGGGCTGTGGCACCGTCTTCTCGTAAGAAGATGCGATTGCCCAATGAGTCTTTGTCGGGTCGATGGAGGCCACATTTGATCTTGACAGATTTGACTGGTAGGTTTGCTAGTGCATTCATTCTTCTCTTGTTTTCTTCATGTTGGCTTTGCCTTGGAGTTTGCCTTTTCTGAGTGCGGATTTTGTCTTGCAGTCAAGAGGCGTTGTCATCTTCTGGCGATGTCGAATTTTTTAAGGAATCAGGAGTCGCGACCTCAAAAGCCAAGACAGAGGTCGAGCGCGCTCCTTCTCCTCCGGCGGCGGCCCACTCCGGGCACAATTCTTCGAGCTCTCCTCACGTAGGGGAGCATCGAGTAGTTGCTCGGATGACGATTCAACAATCTTCTTCGGAGTCGCTAGAGGACCATGTAAGTATATCTTTCTTTCTTTTTATAATTTGACAGTCAACGCCCTTATGTTGCCCTTTGCTAACTCCTTGTTTTGTGCGACAACTCCTTGTAAAGGAAGCCGCGAAGGTAGCGGAGCAGGTGATGACGATAGGTCACCAGCATGCGATGCTAGAGAAGCGCCACAGCGTGGTTGAGAGTGAGTGTTCTATACTTATTCTTTTCGTCTTCTCTGTATTTTGGTATAATCAACTGACAGCCAAATTTTTGACTGTCATGTAGCTGAGCATAATGCTTTTCTGCGTGATGTTGCCACGTTGGAGAAGACGCTGGCCGCAGCTGTGAAGGGGCGCGACGAGGCAATCGCGGCTCGTGATGAAGCCCATAAGCGCGAAGAGGATCTTCGTGCCTCCTTTGTGGCCAGGGAGAAGTTGTTCGAAGAGCAACTGTTCTCAGTCGCAAAGGACCTCTCAGGTACCTTTACTTGTTAGATATTTTACTGATGTTCTTCTCTTCCTCTGTAGTGCCGGTGGCATTAGAAGTTTGATCTGTGTGCGTCTTTTGGTGTAGATGCTGGCGGCTTGAGTTTTGATCCACGAGCCCTTGGTCGCGATGGCCTTTCTGGCGGCGGTATATCTGTGATCGAAGATAAGGCGCCTGTACAAAATACATTGTCCAAAGCCAAGGCCACCCTGAGTCGCCTCCGGGAGGAGCTGATGTCGAAGGAGGAGCTGGTCGACAATGTGGAGGAGCTGGTGGAGTCACTCGTCGAGGGTGTGCCTGCCATGTACAAGAACTCCCTCCGCGCAGCTGGCGCGACCATGTCGCTTGCCATGGTGCAAGCCCACGGAGTCGAAGTGGATCCCTCTGCGGTGTCGAAGACGATGCCTGTTGGCGCGGATGGTTAGTAGGTAGTATTTGCTCCCTTTGCGACTGCCTGTGTCAAATATGGCCATTCCTTGATAAACACTGTTGCCAAGTATTCGGAGGAGCTCAATCGCGCGAAGAAGGCAGCGAAAACTTCGGCCTCAAGGGCCGGCGGAAAGTCAGTGGCATCTGATACTGCCACGGACTTGATGAAGCCCCCGAGGTCATCGAAGTCGAAGAAGCCAGCTGCTCCGTAGTTAGTTCCTTGTAATAGCTGATGAACTTGCTCTTTTTGATTGGAGAACATGCCTGTTGGCGAATGTGTTTGTATATACTTTTATTGATCCTGAATGCACCTGTTACTTTTGACTTTTGAGTTGGTCGCCTTATTTTACCTCTGGCTTGATTTTTGGTAGGGTACGTCAAATGGCCCTGTGGGGGGAACCCCGGACTCGCCATCTCTTGAGGATACAATGGCACCTCCCTGCTCCAGGGTAGAGGAGCTTTCCTTGCTTTCGCGACTTCGTGATCGCGTTAAGCAACTGGAGCGTGAGTTGCCCTTGATCCGTTGTAGCGCGGACGTGTGAAAGTCGAAGGCTGAAAAAGCCACCGCCCGCGAGCAATATCTGCTTGGCGAGGTGACGCAGATGGGCGACCAGTTTAAGTGTTAGTTTGCTCATCCTCGTCTTTTCCTTTGTATTTAATCGCAATGGTATGTTGTACTCATGCTGTTGATGCTGCTTCGTGTAGTTGTTAGCGCACGCCCGTCGCGAGGAGGAGAGGATAGGATTGCCATACGCCTTCATGATCTCACCGAGAGCAACTTCAGGAGAGTGGATACGGGTAGATCATGATCGTCTTGCGTTAGCGACCTGCGGATCGTGCCTCATGAGTGCTGCTCTTTACGAAGAAGTCGCGATCGTGTTTGAAGAACATCTACCGGACGATGTTCCTGCTGGATGATACTCCATCAAGCCTGCTGGCCCTTCTGACGAAATTTCAAGATATGTTCGCGGTTCGCGAGTGCGTGAGGCAGCAGCTGGTGGCTGGTGCCAAGGCTGCGCTCTCCGTGGTGCGTTTGCACAGGCCTGACGTGGATGTCGCCGCCATTGCATCTGGGCCACCGGTGCCACCAGCAGGATCTTCCTAGAACATGGTGCCGCACTATCAAGCGGTGGATCGTCCAGCCGAGGAAATCGTCGACTTCTTTGAGGAACAGACTAATGTTCTTCTGTTGCAAGGGTAGCCAAATATGTATACTGCATATAAGTGTACTGGTGTTGTAAAGCTCATATATATTTGTAGATAATTTATTGTTGAATGTATACAAATAGCTTTATAAGCGTGGGGTGCGTTGCACTTATGTGAGTCCTTTTCGTTAGCCTGGCCATCTTTGTATCTCTCCCTTGTCAACCTGTTAGGTGCGTGGCAGCTGGGTTGAGTTTGTGTTTAAGGGGTTCGATTGATGTGCCAGCTACTCAGGATGTCGCATTATTGTTCGAAGAACATATGTGTATAGGCTGGCGTAGTCCCCGAGTATGAAAGTTGATAAAAGAATAGAGAAACACGGAGTTTTGGAACACTTAGCTTTTATTTATTCGGAGAACAGTACGTAGTACAATGTGTGGCTAAGTAGCCTTGGCTAGATAGCCTTATTTGCGATGCAAAAGTAAAGAAGAAACGACTAAGGGTAGAAGCGTCGCAGTTGTGCGACGTTCCAAGGGTTGGAGTATGCGACTCCTGTCTCTAAATCTTGAAGGCGATAGGTGCCACCTAGGATTACTTCTGTAATCACGTACGGTCCTTCCCAGGGGGACTCGAGCATGAGATGCCCCTGCTACTTCAGTCGCAGGACCAGGTCACCTTCGACGAAGGATCTTGGGCGAAGCCTTCTGCTATGGTAGTTGCCGGAGTTACTGGTAGATCGTAGATCTTTTGCGGCGATTTCTCTTGCCGTCAAGGAGGTCGTGAGTCTTAGTGAGGATGACTCCTTCTCGCTGTAGGTGACTACGCGTGGCGCTCTGTACCGTACCTCGGCAGGTAATATTGCCTCTGCTCCATGTACCATAAAGAATGGTGTGTAGCTGGTGGCGCTGTTTGGAGTTGTACGCAGGCTCCAGAGTACGGATTGCAGTTCGTTTGGCCAGCAGCCCGCAGCTTGTTCGAGTGGCCGGAGGCGTCGCTTCTTGATGCCGCTGCAGACGAGCCCGTTTGCCTTTTCCACCTGACCGTTGGTTCTGGGTGTCTGTTGAGGCATAGCTGATGTTGATCCCCAGGTTCTCGCAGAAATCTTGGAACTCCATGGATTTAAAGTTCGTTCCGTTGTCAGTGATGATGCTGTGTGGCACGCCGAAGCGGTAGACGATGGACTCGAAGAACTTGACTGCGCTGTGCCCTGATTGCTTGGTCACTGGCATGGCCTCGATCCACTTGGTGAATTTGTCGACTACGACCAAGAGGTAGACGTAGACTCCTTGCGAGGACCTGGGAAGTTTGCCAACCATGTCGAGTCCCCACTGGGCGAAGGGCCAGGCCGATGGAATAGGCCGTAGTTCTGCGCCTGGTGCGTGTGGCTTGTCCACGAATCGCTGACAGGCGTTGCACTTTTGGACTATATCCTTGGCGTCACGCATGGCCGTGGGCCAGTAAAATCCAGCTCGTAGAGCTTTGGCGGCGGTAGCGGCTCGGCGTGGTGCCCGGGTCGCCGTGGATGTCGAGGAGGACTGCTCTTCCATCGGCTAGGGAGACGCATCGCTGTAACACGCCTGTGATGCTGCCTTTATACAGTTCGCCGTTGATAACAGCGAATGCCTTGGAGCATCGCGCGATGTGTCGTGCATCTGTCGGGTCGTCCGGTAGGCGCTTGCTGAGGAGGTACGTAATGTACGGCTGCGTCCAGGATTGTTCGATCATCATGACGCTCATTGGTTCCTCGAGTCCTATGTCGAGCTCCAAATCATCGATTGTTGTTGGCTCATTGGGTGGCATAGCCCCCGAGTCCGTTGCTGCGGTTGTTTTCTTCTCTGCGGCCTTTGGCTTGATGGAGCATTCGCATATGCGCTCGAGAAATACCCCAGGTGGTATGGGTGCGCAGGTGGAGCCTATGTTGGCGAGTGCGTCCGTCTCCTCATTGCTTTCGCGGCCTATGTGTCGCAACTCGCAGCCATCGAAGTCTCCTTCAAGTGTGTCGTAGAGGTCGCAGTATGCGATCATCTTGTCGTTTAGTGCGTCGCACTCGTGCATTGTTTGGTTGACGACCAGCTTGGAGTTGCCATATATGATTAGCCTCTTTGCGCCGCAGGCTTTTTCCATTCTCATCCCGTGTAACAGGGCCTCATATTCAGCCTTGTTGTTTGAGGCGGTGAACTGCATTCGCAGGATGTACTTCAGCTTGTCCCCTTGAGGCGATGTCAGTATGACACCTACTCCTGCTCCATCTTTCCTCTTGGACCCATCGAAGTGCATTGTCCAGAGGTAGGACATGTCTGGCTTGTTCGGGAGTTGGTTTTCCATCCAATGTACGAGGAAGTCAGAGAGAACTTGTGACTTGATTACGCCGCGCTTTTCGTATGTGATGTCTCATGGAGACAGTTCGATTCCCCAAAGCGCGACTCGTCCTGTGGCGTCAGGGTTATTGAGGATATGTCCCAATGGGGCGTCGTTGACTACCACGATTGTGTGTTCCTAGAAGTAATGGCGCAGTCGCCCGACGATCATAAAGACGCCGTACGCTAGCTTCTGGTAGTGTGGGTACCGCTGTTTTGTTGGCGTGAGGACCTCGCTGAGGTAGTATACCGGGCGTTGTACGCCATGGACCTTGTTTTCCTCAGCCCGTTCGACGACGAGCACTATGCTAACCACTTGGTTGATGGCGGAGATGTACAGCAGCAGTGGTTCCCTTTCTCATGGATTTACTAATACTGGCGAGGTGGATAGTAGGCGCTTGAGGTCCTCGAATGCTTCTTGCGCTTCATTGGTCCACTCGAATTTGTCAGCTTTGCGGAGGAGCTGATAGAAGGGCAGCGCCTTTTCTCCCATTCGACTGATAAATCGACTGAGGGCCGCGATTCGCCCGGCTAGTTGCTGAACGCCTCTTATGTTCTTTGGCTTCTCCATGGCCAGTATGGCCTTTATCTTTTTCGTGTTTGCCTCAATCCCTGTCGCCGAGATGAGATACCCGAGCAGTTTCCTAGAGGGTACGCTGAAGGCGCATTTGTCCGGATTGAGCTTTATCCGGTAGCGATCAAGATTGGCAAAGGTTTCGCGCAAGTCATCGATTAGAGAAGCTTCTTCCTTGGTCTTGATTACTATGTCGTCGACATAGACTTGGATGTTGCGACCAAGTTGCCCCTTGAGGCAGGCCTGCATGCACCGCTGGTATGTGGCTCCTGCGTTTTTTAGCCCGAAGGGCATTGTGTTGTAGCAGAACACGCCGAAGGGCGTCGTAAACGTGGTCTTCTCTTGGTCTTCCTCCTTCATTTGAATTTGGTTATAGCCTGAGTAGGCGTCGAGGAAGCAGAGGCGCACGCATCCAGCAGTGGAGTCGATGATTTGATCGATCCGTGGTAGCGGGAAGTGATCTTTCGGGCCGTGCTTGTTTAGAGAAGTGAAGTCCACGCACATTCGCAGGATATCCGTGTCCTTTTTTGGCACCAGCACTGTATTGGCGAGCCAAGTGCTTTCCTTGATCTCGTGTGTGAATTTGGCTTCGAGGATTCTATTGATCTCCATTCACCGCGCTGCGTGGCTCGAAATACCGATTGTTTGCTTGGTGGCCTTGCGTCGGGTTGGCGTTGAGTGCGTGCTCGGCGAATTCCACAGGAACTCTGGCATGTCCGCAGGACACCTGGTAAAATTTCGATGCTCACGGAGGAATTCGACGAGCGCGAGTTCCTATGCGGGACTCAAGTTGTTGGCGATGAGGGCTGTTTTAGCGGGATCTGATGGATGGACCTGCACCTTCTTTGTGTGCACAGATGAGTCAAAGGAGAGGTCAGGTGAGCTTGGCCTACTCAGGGGGTGGGGCGAATGTTGTCATTGTTTCCTTCAATCGCATGAAGTTCCTCCTGCATGCAATCTTTGGGAGATTCTGTTGAATTCCCTGTTGCAGCTATCAGATCGCTCGAAACTCCCGTTGATCATGATGACGCCGTTGGGACCTGGCATTTTCATCTACAGGTAGGTGTAGTGGGGTACTACCATGAACCTAGGGAATGCGACGCGCCCGAGGATGCAGTGGTATTGTGAGGGCCAGTCGACAACTTCAAAGTCGATGCGCTCGCACCGGAAGTTCTTCGGCGTGCCGAATATGATGTCGAGGTTGATTTTGCCCAGGGGTATACGCCTTTTCCTAGGACGATGCCGTGGAACGTTGTGTCCGATGCCTCCAAGCAGGTTAGAGGGATCCTCATTGCTCGCAAGGTAATCACGAATATGAGGTTGATACCGCTTCCGCCATGCATGAAGACGCGACTCATGTCGAAGCCTCCAATTTGTGCCTCGAGTACGAGGGGGCAATGACCTGGGCGAGGTACTTGAGGCGGGTGGTCGCGTTTGTCGAAGGTAATGCACGACTCACTACCGCTGAGGTACTCAGTGGTGGAAGGTGGCGAGTGCATGGCCAAATTGACTTGGCGAGTGATGGCCTTCTGCACCCTATTGGAGGGGCATCCCTTTTGGATCATCATGGTACCCATGGCCCGTGGGTATGGTTAGCCTCCGTGATGCTGGTCCGGTGCAGCTCCGTTCGGGGGTGGCCCAGGTGGTGGTGGTGGTGGTGCGCCATGTGCCACTGCGCCTGGAGCGGTTCCGTAGCCTCTTTCGACTGCATTGCGGTTCATCTGAACCAACCCCTCATGTAGCTTGAGGAACTCGCGGCAGTCCTTGAGGAGGTGACAGGACTTTCTCTTGTCGTCATGCTTGTCGAAGTAGAAGTGTACCGTGCATGGTCCGGACAGTTTGTCTTCGATGGAGGTCGTGGGTGCTTCATCGCGAGTGCGGCGTTGCCATACTTGCGTGGTTTTCCCGGAGTCGCGATATCCGCCGCTGCGGTATCCGCTGTTGTAGTTATCGTCGCGTCTATCAGCGTAGCCGGCTGCGACCATGTTGACGTCATCGCGATCGTCGTAGACGCGCATACGATGTTTACTCTAGCGGTCGCGTCTTTGTTCGAGTTCCGCCTCCTCGTCAGAGTGAACACGATTCTTCAACGAATCTTCTCCATCAGCCCACCGATTCGCGATCTCCATCAGGTGGTCGATGGTCTTGAGCTAATGGCCTAGCTCCTCCACGAGTTCCATGCGGCGGACACCACCATTGAATGCATCAATCGCGGTCTTCCGAGATGTTCTCCACGGAGTTCTTGATGATGGACCATCTTTGGATATAAGAGCGCAACGATTCGCCAGATTTTTGCTGGCAGCATCTCAGTTCTTTGATTGAAGCGGGGCGTTTGTACGTGCCCTTGAAGTTGCGTACAAAGATGTAGACCAGCTCATCCCAGCTACGAATGGATCCGCGTGGGAGGTTATTGAGCCATGCCCGGGCGGCGCCCTGCAGCTGTAGCTGCAAGCATTGCATGGCAGTGCTTCGACTGCCTCCGTGCAGCCTAACGGAGGAGATGTGATCCTCCAGCCAGATCTTGGGGTCCTGCAGACCGTCAAATTTCGGGTTCTCCAGTGGGAGTTTGAACCCTTTAGGCATTTGCTTTTGCCTGATGGATCTGCTGAAGCATCTGGCGCCACAGAGCTCCCCATCTTCTTCTTCTGAATCAGTCGACCGAGCATGTCATGCCCTTGACTTGTCGATCTTGCGCTGTGTGAGCTCGTCGCGTGCATCGTAGTCGCGATCGTGTCATCGTGAACGGCGGCGCCGAGATAGGTCGTGACATCGCCGGCAGCGAGGGCGAGTAGCGTTTTGCTAACGCTTTGCCCCTTTTTGGGTCTGGTACTGGTTCTTTGTCGAGGGCGGCCTCGATTAGCCCAAGGCCCGCGATCGTAGATCGATGCATGGCCGTTCGGGGATCTCCAGCCGGTGGCTGGTTATTGAGAAGGTACATGGTGGCCGCTGTCACTGTGGCCCGCGGCGTCCTAGGAACCACATTGCCTCTTGTGTCAACTGTCATAGAGCCGAAGTCGAGGACTTTCACAGCGTCTATGCGTTCTTGTTCGGTGAGGTGAGCCATCCGCGATTGCCTCTTTCTGGCGAGATGCTCGTTGCCTCTTGAGGAGGATCCTCCGTAGGAGGAGAGCCCAGCGCGACGAAGGCTTGACTCGTCTACCGCCTTTTTACGTGCTTCGAGTTGCGCGATTGCTTGTTTCTAGCGTTTGAATTCCTCTTTTAGGAGTCAGTGGTAACCCATCAGTAGTTCCTGAGGGGACCCGAAGGGTAGAGGTGCACCTCGTAGGGCTTCGCGGCAGCGTTCCCACTCTTTCTCGTTGAGCCTGATCACGACGCGTTCGCCGGTTTGCTCGTTGATTACGCTGGGGGGTTCGACTGCTCCTCCATTGCCGCCGTTGGCAGCGTTGGGTGGGTCGGTGCCATTGCCGGTGTTGCCATTGTTGCCGCGGTTGGCGGAGGTGTCGCCCGCGTTGATGATGGCGCACATGAAGTGATTTGGGAAGCTGTTGCTTCGACAACTTTCAGATCCGGAACCGTAGGTTCCATCTTGATGGCGGATCGCTTAGATCGGTCGCGATTGTCGTGATCAGGTTCTGACGCTCTTTGGAGCATTGAGATCGCTGAGGGTGCCGATCGATGGAGGGAACCATGATGCTGGGGCAATCGTCGGTGCTGTCGGCTGATCGGGCATGCGAAGCGTGCCCATCTGACCAACTTGGAAGCGGAAGCTCCCAATCGCCAGGCTGATTCCGTTGCCCACGGACTCGAAGGCTGGGCGAGTAGCTGGCGTGTGGACGGTGAAGTCGAAGGCACCGAAAAGATGGCGAATCTCTGCTGTTGCAGAGTTGTAGATCACGTTTGATGGGGCCGAAGAAGCCGCAACATCAGCACTCCCAGTTCCCACAGACGGCGCTAATTGACGAGGGTTTAACTCGTCAATGCCCATTGTTATGGACTTGGGTTTTGGAGAAGGAGGGAGCGCTGGAGACATCTATCGGCTAGCAAACAAGCACATAGGGGACAAAGGATTTACCCAGGTTCAGGCCTCGTAGAGGTCCCTACTCCTTCTTGTCTGCTCGTGGAATTATCGAAGGAGTCGAAAGTTACAATGGTGCGCAGATGAAATCTGGCGAGGGTTGTGGAAACTAGGGTTGCGTGTGTCCTCCTCGTCGCCCCCTCCTAGCCTTTATATAGATAGGCTAGGTCTCGAGTAGCAGGTCGAGTCGGTTACAAGTTAGGGTTTTCCCCTTCAAACTTTCTATCTTTAGCTTCTTCTTGTCCTTCAAGCAATCGAGAGTCCGTAGGTTACTCGAGTCCCTCCCTCCGGGCCTTGGCGACACCGTGGCCCTGTATGTATTTGGACCGTATATACCAAGCTCGAGTACTTGTAGGGTATACCCATGTCACTCCGGCTCGAAGCCGACAAGGGCACAACATCAAATTGGTAGATGCTCACTAAGAAAAGGTCAAAGTCATTGGCTTCATGCGAAACAAAAAAATTTCAAGACTAGTGAATCTAAGATTACAATTCAACTTGCATCTGTTTAACCAGGCAAACAACTTGTTTGTTTTTCATCTTTGCATGAGCCAAAGTTCTAGGACGAACACCCAAACCGGAGGCTAGTAGCTTCCAGGCGGTAGCAGAGCAGGTCAAGGATATTCGACCCGGCTGCATTCTCCAGCCGACCCGAACCTCGGGGACTACACCCTATGGGTGCGCTTGCGCGCCCCCACACAGAAACCTGCAAACAGACACCAACATAAAGGAGCTTCGACCCGGGTGTATTCTCCATCCGGCCCGAACCTCGGGGACTACACCCTGTGGGGGCGCTCGCGCGCCCCCACATAGAAACAAGCATGCAGCAAATGCAAAACAGGAAGTGCAAATGAAAAAGCACGAGCAAATATCCAGAGGGAGGCAATGCTCCCACGAGAGTTCAATAACATAACAGAGACAATTGTTCAACAAACACAAAAACACAAGTTCTTCATCTACAAATACGCCTGGCATATCGGGGATCAAGTTGACTGGTTGGCAGAAGGGCCGGAGACATTGGCTGGAGCTTGGCTACTGGAGGCAACGTCGGCCGAGGCGGTCTGGGGCGCAGCCGGGACATTAGTGCGTGGCGCATCCAGACTATGGTGATACGGCTCCGTGCCAGCTGGGTTGCTAAAGTCCTGGTCCAGCGTGACGAAGCTCTCAATATTCACGCCACAGAAGCGGATGTCAGGAACCTCGGCGCGAAGCTGGTCATAGCTGGTCCCTTGGAGAAATCTGCAAGAAAGGCTCCGCAGATCCACGTGTGGGTACCAGGACTTTAGCAGCACCAGCAACATCTCCATGCCACCGCGAGCCTCCCACTCACAAGCCACGTTCATGAGGTCCAGAGCACCCCCAAAGTTGCTCGACCAAGGCGTCCATGGTGGCCGATTGGACGGTGTCAGGCCAGACATAGTCGTAGACCTCGAGAGCGGCGGCACGAAGCCAATTCGCCTCCTTGCTGACAACCGCCACCAGCTCCCCCGGGTGGAGATCTCGCTCCAGATTCGTCTCGGGAATGCGGGTTAGCGCTTGATCAGTCGAGTCAGGATACTGAGCTGCACCCGGGAAAAGAGGCAATAATCAATATGGGCCGTAGAAGGCAAAACGATACTGGCTTGGATTGAGAGCACTTAATGACGACAATCTCGGCAATCTGGCAAAGCTCTCCTAGCGTCGCTGCCTCCTTGGCCTTAGAGGCCTTGAGAGCATCCTCCTGGGTGGCATAGAGCACCTCCAGATTCTTCAGCGCCTCGGTCCGGGTGTCTGCCACCTTCGTGGCTTGGCCAGCCTTGATCTCCATCTGCTTCTGATGCGCAGTTAGCTGGGTGATCTATTCCTGGCTAGCCCTGTTGGACTCCTCTAGCCGGTCCACCTCCCCCATCATCCGGGCCACCTCACGGTCTCAGTCCGCCAACAGAGCTGCAGGAGGGTAACCAATATTCAACAAGAAGCACGAGAAATCGTGCAATTGGGAAGACACGCCAGAGCAAGCAATATTACGGCCCAGGTCTCGCGAGGTCTTGGTGGTGTCGACAAAAGCGCTCTACATAAAATAGAGAAGTAAGAAACAAAAGAATTGGCTGTGGCGCGAGACGATGAAAAAACATCATCAAAATCAGCAAAAGGACACATTCCTCGATGGAGGCCCCCAGCGCCTTGGCCTGGCCAAGCCCCTCCTCCAGCACCTCCACCAGCTGACGGGCCTGGCCAATAGCCAAAGGCATTGTCCCCGACGGCTGTGCCAAGGCGGCGTCCAGCGACGGTGCAGCCCGAGCCGACGTCGAGCCGGTGACACCTCCCTGGGGCCACAGAAGGCCCACCCTTCGGCTGGACAGGGACTTCTGGCAGCGGCACCTCCACCGGCTCCTCCACCCGGTAGGTGCCGGAGTCAGCGCCCACCGTCGGGCCAGAGGACAGCGCGACCACACCGCTATGCCTAGGCAAGAGAGCCTTGGCAAGGCGGGAGACGGTGCCGGCACGGTGCACCATCATGGGCGCAGCCGGCGGCATCACCTCCGCCGCATCCGCATCGACCCTAGCCAGCGCAATAGTTTCCGCCTCAGGCATCGTAGCCGGCGTGGCCTCGGGCGTCGCAGCCGGCGCACCTCCGTCCTGGGCAGGAAGAGGAGCGGACACAGTGGCGATGGTCGTGGAGCCGGGCAAAGCCATCGCCTCACTGCGGAAAAGACAAGGGAGAACTAAGAAAGTGCGCGCCCATCAGTACAAGTATAAGGAGTAAAGGAACACCTACCCGGCGACGCTCGGCATGGTGGCCGCGGCTCTGGGGCGGTGGCTCTTCTTGGCAGCAGCCCCAGCCGGCATGGTGCTGGTCGAGGTGGCGCGCTTCCCCCTGGCCCTGGGCATGGCGGCCTCGGCCAGGTCCACATCCTCACCGTGCGCGGCTGTTCCAACACAAGCAAAATATCAAGTTCTCGGCTAGAACGAAGTAGGAGCAAGACAGGCAAGGACAAGGGAAAAACTCTCACCGGGTGGGAACTCGCAGCCCTCGTCAGCGTGCATGGGGAACCGCTCCAGGTCAACCGGTGGCGCCTTGGCGGGCTTGTGGTCCGCAGCAAAGTTGGGGAGCTCATTGTCCCCCATGCCATCCTCCGCTAGCTGCGCCGTAAAAAGCTACTCAACAAGGGAAGATAAGATGCACGAAACAGGAATCCCTCGGGAAAATCCACCTAGAAAAGAGGAGAAAAGACATACCTTCGGCGGAAGCCGGCCGTGGTGGTACGGCCGGCAGGAGAACTCCCAGTCCTCCTCTAGCGCCTCCTTGGAGATGGCGGCGAGCCACTCGCGGAGGGCATCATACGGCACGTCCAACTGGGATACCCGGGTGGGATCCAGATGGCTGGAGAGGTGGCACATCTTGTGCAACCGGTATTGCAGCGGAAGCACACGACTCTCCATCCAGGATAGTAGAATGTCCCGGACGGTGAGCCACTCCTTCTCCACAAGGACCGCCAGCCGAGCGGCCATCCGGTCGATGTCACCCTGGGCGCCCAAGTGCTGGATGCTCTAGGCCTTCCGGGTGGAAGTGACGTTCGCAAAGACCGGAATATTGATCCAGTGCACTGCGGTGGTGTTGCGCACGTAGAAATACGAGCGCTGCCATAGCTTGACGGTGTCCGGGAGCTCTAGGCGTGACTTCGCCGCTGACGGCCGCGGGTAGATGGCGCAGCAGCCCATATCCGTCAATAGCCCCCCGTCCCCACCACCTGAACTTTGAAGTATAAGAACTTCAAGAAATTCGCGGCGTCGGGGTGGACGCCAAGATATGTCTCGCAGCAGGCCGCGTGATGCGTCAGTATCGCCATGGCATTGGCTCCGAGATGGTGGAGCTGGAGGTCGAAGGAGACGAGAATCTCCAAGATGAACCGGCTCAGTAGCAGCCCGATGCCGCGAGCGAAGTGGGCGAGGAAGACGACGGCCTCGCTGGGCTGACGGTTAGGCACCCGCTTGCCCTCCGGCGCGAGGCGGTGCAACACCAGGCGCCCCGACGGCAGGAACCTACCTCGCCGGTACTTCCGCACTAGCTCCTCAGTAACGTACGAGCCGGACCACCCACCGACAACGTCCGGCAGCATGTTGTTGGGGAAGGTAACCGTGTTGGAAGAGTGGGGGCCTGTCATCGCGGCAAGTGAAGAGAGACGCTGGCGACCAAGAAGCGGCGGCGCAAGAAAGCAGAAGAAGGCTAAGGCGCAATGGAAGGCAAGGGCAACATGCGCAGGAAGAAGATATGAGGAGACCCCGCTCCCTGGCATCCCTATTTATCGAGAAAAAGAACTGCGGCGGTTGTCCTCCCTCTCCGCCACATGGCAAGCAACTACCCCACTTCCACGCGACGGTTCGGGACGGATCACGTGCACCCGCGCAAGATGCACAGAGGATCCCACAGACGTTACTGCGGGAGGCAAACCGCACCCACGATCTCCAAGAAACTGCAATTACCAAAAACTGCCACGACAGACCAAGAGGTCAAACTGATGCGACGCGCGCCAGAAGTGGCAGGCGTGGCTGACGCGACCAGCGACGTCAGCAAACTGGCGATCCCTCTCCTGGTTGGGTGCGGCATCCACTCTAGAAGATCACTGCTCACACCCTGTGGGTGGGGCCATCGGCTCCGTAGCCGGTAAAACCCAGCTGGGAAACGACGAAGAATCTCAAGCTGGTACAAGACAAAGACTACAAGACAGAGACTACAAGACAAAAACTATGAGACAAAAGAAAGATGACAAGGCCCCTACATCATCAATCATTTCAAATGAGCATGCAAGAACTTCTCTACGGGGCGAAGTCCTAACGCGCTCGGGGACTAGTGTCAGGGGGATGACCCCCAGGTAGGCCAACACGGGACCAATCGACTGGCTTCAAGGAGCTCTGGCCATCTAGACCTAGAATAAGTAACAACGGCCGGGTGGAATCCCTCACCCGGTCCGCATCCAAGTTTCCCCGGCTGACTCGTCTAGCCGGTTGGCCAGAAGAACCGGCTGGGAGGATGGTCCTAGCCGGCCGCCTCGGATCCGCTGGCGATGGTACGGTGGGGATGACGCTCTGCGCTGAGTGCACCTTTGACCGGACAGGCTGGCTAGCCTAGCCGGCGCTACCGGACAACTACACCAAAGCTGGAGGCTGACGAGCAAAGCAAGGGCTGACGAGTCAAGCTCCGGCTTACACATAAAGAGCTGGCTGACGGATAAAGAGCCGGCTAACGAGTAAAAGCAGGGCGCTGGACACTATAGCGTTGTCCTTCCCTGTACTGGAGGCTTGACTAGACCCAGGCCTACCGTTTGGCCCTGTCCAGCCGACCCACTTTGTAAGGCCCAGATCCAAACAGTAAGCCCTAGAACCCTGATGTCTACGCACTTCTATTCTTGTAGATAGTTGTTGGGCCTCCAAGTGCAGAGGTTTGTAGAATAGCAGCAAGTTTTCCCTTAAGTGGATCACCCAAGGTTTATCGAACTCAGGGAGGAAGTGGTCAAAGGTATTCCCTCTCAAGCAACCCTGCAATCAAGATACAAGAAGTCTCTTGTGTCCCCAACACACCCAATACACTTGTCAGGTGTATAGGTGCACTAGTTCGGCAAAGAGATAGTGAAATACAAGTGGTATAGATAATTATAAGTGGTAACGGTGTTAGAAAATAGCTTGATGGCGTGGAAAAGACAAAAGGCAAACTGAAATAAAGATGGAAGCAAGCAAACATGTAACAGATCTAATTACAAACGATGTATCAATGCTTAGAAACAAGGCCTAGGGACCATACTTTCACTAGTGAACACTCTCATATAAATATCTTCTCTTCATGATACTACTCTTAACTACTCTCTGGTTGAACACTCTAATCGATAGTAGGGCTATAACAGCACACCTCAAAGTTCATCTTTCCCATCTAGAAAACCCCACACTGTCACCTTGAGTACTAGATGGTTCCAACAAACACCACAATTTCATAGAGACATCCAACTCCAAATATAACTCATAACAAGTATTTGTAATCTCTAGCCTAAGTGCCACCATGGTGTGCACGCTGTCACTTTCACACACATGGGGAGAGTAGAGATCTATTAAAGCACTTGAGTAGCAAGGTAGATCTATAGATTACAAGCTCATGATCTCAATAAGATCATGCATAGAGAGAGATATGAACACATAGCTACCGGTAGAACCCTTAGCCTCTAGAGAGAACTACTCCCTCCTCATCATGGGAATCAGCAATGGTGATGGAGATGGTGGTGGAGATCAATGGAGATGGCTCCGGGGGCACTTCCCTATCCCGACAGGGTGCCGGAACAGAGACTTTCTATCCCCCGGATCTCCCCTTTGGTGGCAGCGGCACTGCAGAACTTTTCATGGATTTCTGATTGACGATTTAGGGTTTATGAATCGGGAGGCTCTTATAGGTGAGAGGGGAGACCGAGGGGGTGCCGGAGGGGCCCACACCACCCCCCGGCGTGGCCTGGCTAGCCCGTGCCACCAGGTGGTGTGGACAGCCCCTGGCCCCTCTCCGTGAGTCTTCTGGTAAAATATCGACTTTGGCTTTTGTTCGGTCCAATTCCGAGAATATTGATTTTCTGACTTTCCTAGAACCAAAAACAGCAGAAAACGGGCAACTGGCACTGTGGCATCTTGTTAATAGGTTAGTCCAGGAAAGTGTATAAAAAGTACTCCAAAGTTGGAACAAAACACAAGAAAGTAGATAAAACCAAGCATGGAACATCAAAAATTATGGATACATTTGCAATGTATCAACATCCCCAAGGTTAACTCCTGCTCGTCCTCGAGTGGTAAGTGATAAAAAGAAAGAATAATTTTTGAGGTGACATGCACCATCATAAACTTGATCAAAGTATTTGTAAAACATTCGAAGATGGGATCATAGTACTTCAATCATAACATGAAAGACGAAGTTCTAGCAATAAGACAAAGAAACTATGTTGCAACATGAAAAGGCACAAACAAAAGATTCATGAATAACAATGCTTTTCAAGACGTTTGTTTGTTTCACATAAAGAAAACATAGCATAATAGTATTCAGCTTGTACCTCACAGAGTAGCAAATATAAATGCATAGGACACCTTCAAAGTTTATAAGAGTGACTAGATACAAATAGTTTAAAACAAGCAATATCAAGGTATGCATCAATCAACAAGTCTTGGGACAATGCACATAGAACTAATAATGGCCACTATGCTCTCAAAGTAGGTGCATAAAGATAGAAGGTGGAGACTCAATATAAAAGTGGAAGAAAGGCCTTCATAGAAGGAAGTAGAGATTCGAGTTTCATAAAGAGTTTCCAAAAATTATGGTACTTGTTAGCTTTCAGCTCTCATTACCCCTATCATAAACATCTTGAAGTGATTAAGGTTAAAGTGAACAAACCATGGTGTACATGCTTGACGAAGTATAAGTTAGAAATCTCATGTCCCTTGAATATGAGGGTCGCTGCTCATGCTACTCAAGTTTAGTCACCGGTAAGTTCTTGTCATCGTAAGTACATGTGTATCATAGAGAACCGCCAACGGGGTACCCCTTGCCCGATGATACGGAAGAATCCCCATATCAAAATGACAAGGCAAACAGACAACGAGCATCTCAGCAATCTTCTTATTTACAATGGGAATATGGTGCTTTTTTCTCTCTTTCCTCTTTTCTCATATCTCTTTTTTCTTTTTGCTCTTTTTTCTCAATATCTGACTCTTTTTTTATAAGAAGAATGCTTCATAGACAGCTCATTATGGTTACGCTGTAGGTTTCCACCATGTCAGCATGGATTAGACCAGCGGCCCAGGCGTTTCTCTAACACATATACATAACTCCATGGACTTACAAGCTCCCCTTTCATTTCACACCGACGACATCCATAGACAAAAGAGCATGATATCAACTAGGTACAAAGTACAAGTGCAATGTTGAAAGCGTTCCCCATGACAGCATGGTTCTGCTAGTCCCCAACAAATAAGTGCAAGCATATACAACATAGACAACACAATGGTTCAAGTTTATTAAGGCCAAGAAAAGTAAAGTGTGCCATCAAGTTCGTGAGAGCTTTAATCACTAGTTTTCTCATAACAAGTTTAATTTGGAAGGTAAACAAAACATGAATATACTTGGAATAGCTTAAGCTAGTAGGTAGGTATGGTGGACTCTTTGGAATAACTTGGTTTAGGAGTTGGACGCATGAGTGGAACTCATACTTGGTTACGGAGGCTAGCAAAAGACTGGGAGCGACCAACTAAGAGAGCAATAATGGCCATAATCATGCAGAGCGACAAAACATCATTAATCAAAGCATAAAGTGATACTACAAGTTGAAAACTAAAGGATCATCAAGGCTATGGTGACTTGGGATAGTCATAACATGGTGTGAGCATGCGCCAAATCAACCCAAATAAAGCATCAAAGGAGAATACCACTATACTATGCTTTAATATGCTAAAACAACGCATGATTCATCCAAGGCACATTAAGCAATCTCAACTGTTGATAACAAGTCATGCTACAACAAAGAATACTAAGCATAAAGCCAAAACAATATCAAGCATGGCATGACAAAGCATAGGCCACAGTCAAAAACAAGCTCTCTTTAACACTTAAGCATGAACTTTCCTACTCTTTTCCAAACCAAACTAGACTATTTGAAAACCAATGTATGAAAGAGGGGTTCCAACCAATTTATTCAGCAAACTAAGAAAACAATGCAAACGAAAAACCAAAACCAAAACGAAAAAGAAGACGCTCCAAGAACAACACAACTCTGCATGAAACAATAAAAATGAAGTGTTTGGAAGAAACCTGAGATTTTTATTGATGAAGAAGGGGATGCCTTGGGCATCCCCAAGTTTTGACGCTTGTACTTCTTGGATATTTCTTGGGGCGACATGCGTGGAATCCCCAAGATTGTGCTTTAGTCCATCCTTCATCTCATTACTCATTCCTTCCATACACCTGAAATTTTTCCTTCATACAAAACTTCACACAATCTTTATTAGCAACATTAGTGCACTCAATATAATAAGTCTTTAGGTTCAGTTCCAACACCAATAAAACTTCCATTAAAACACAAGATACTGTAGACCTTCTCTCAAAAAGCTCTATTCCCCAAAAGAACTCAAAGAGGG
This sequence comes from Avena insularis, assembly GCA_023614405.1. NCBI lineage: Eukaryota > Viridiplantae > Streptophyta > Magnoliopsida > Poales > Poaceae > Avena > Avena insularis. Next base: position 392,858,880 of record CM042690.1, on the reverse strand, counting down.
ACCAACAAGAAGCAAATGCAAATAATGGTAGAAATCTGTCAAAACAGACCAGCAGGTAAAGATGAATTTTTTCGAAGACCTTATGTTGCTCAAATAAAAAAGTGTTGAACTAAATAAAGTTAGATAACAACCTGGGTCAGAGGCACGAAAATGCACGCCTCAAAAGGATGTACATATATTTTACACGATTTTTTACGGTGAAGCACAGAAATCTGTTTCGGGACAGCAACTTTCCCAATCATTACTTCTCTCTCATTAGAGGTTACTCTTGGCACAAAAAAAGCAAATAAAAAGGATAAGGAGCGGTTATTACTGAAGTAATAACTTCCAAGACTCATCTAAAACTTTGGGTTATCTCCCAATAAGTACTTTTCTTTAATGCCTTTAAGTTAGGCATGATAGTTTGAGAAGATAATCACATAAGGAATATGAATTAAGGTAAAAGAGAGCATCAAGAAGCAAATTCAAAGCACATTTAAGTCTAACCCACTTCCTATGCATAGGAATCTTGTAAATAAACAAGTCATGAAAGCACAAAGCAACAAGCATAGGAAAGCAAAACAAGTGCAGCTTCAAAATTTTCAACATAGAGAGGGGAAACTTAATATTGTTGAGACACATAAAACCATGTTTCCCTCTCTCATAATAACTTTCAGTAGCATCATGAATAAAAGTAACAATATAAATATCACAAGAAACATTCTTATCATGAGCCATATGCATAAAAGAATTAATACTCCCCACATAAAAATAGTCATTCTTATTGATTGTAGTGGGAGCAAATTCAACAAAATAGCTATCATTATTATTTTCATCACCATAATCATCAAATATAGGAGGCATATTGTAACAATAATTAATTTCCTCCTCAATAGTAGGTGGACTGAAAATATCATAATCATCATTGGAAGGATCTTGGATAGCACTAATAGTATAGCAATTATTAATATCATCATTTTCAGAATTGGTACCGAAGAGATTTTCAATATCAAAGGTAGTGTGCTTTTCCCAATCATGATCACTACTAGAGGTAATAGGCATAGGAACATCATAGAGTTCAGACTCATCAAAAACTATAATAGGAGTAACATGCTTAGGGGAAAATACCGTTTCCTCTCTTCTTTTACTCCTCCGCTTCTTCTTTTTCTTCCTCTCTTTAGGAGGGAGAGGCTTGAAAGGAAGCTTATCCATATACCCTGGTTTATTGTTAGAGACAGCAGAAGAAACTTTGGAGGATTCCTTCTTTTCATTAATAAGATCAAAACACATATTAGTCCTATCATATTTTGGTAAAATCTCATCTTTTATAATATTTTGTATATAAGTATTTATGTGACAATTATCAACACAATAAAGATGACAACCATGCATGACACTATTCATATCAAAAGCACCCATATCTACCAAAGAGGTTTTTCTTGATAACTCTTCACACCCCAAAAATAATGTAAGTTCATCATGCTGATTAGGAGTGATCATGTCATCACAATACAAACTTGCAGTACTCATTGGATTAGAAGGGCTATTATTATGGGCTAAGCATTGAAAATTGAAATGACCCACTTCAAAGCAAAGTTCACAAATAAAAGGATAGAGGGCACAAACTTTTTTACCAAGATCATTTAGAGCCCTATACCACGTTCTAGTATTTTCATTCCTGTGGGTGATACAATATTCTTCTTCAAATTGATTATTCTCACAAGGTCTTTGTATTCCACAAAAATTAACATGCTTATAAGAAGTAGTACTTTAAGAGGTTTGAGCATGTTTATTGCTATTGTTAATAACAATTTTGTTTTCCATGCAAGTGTCTTTATAAGGCTCGTGATACATGTCCCATTTTTCTTTAGGAGCATTAATATGAGAAGCAAAGGTTCTGTAACAATCAACAAGAATTTGAGGATCAAGACCATATTTAGCACTAAGCTCTTGAAAAACAATAGTTTTAGCAAAAGACTTAATGCAATCATACTCATAGTTTATACCTGGTTCTTTACCTTTGTTGTTATCCCAATCTTCTGTATTGCTTTGAATTGTTTCAAGATCCCACTTAGCTTTGACCTCCTTATTTGTGAAGGATCCCACTAAACAAGTATCCAGATAGTCCTTGTAATGTCCTGAAAGCCTTGCATAGAAATTACTAATAACAATATTACTGGGGGAGCTCATGAATGGGACATTTGAGCATTAGTGACTTCAATCTCCCCCATGCTTGGGCAATACTTTCTCCATCATGAGGATGAAAATTATAAATGTAATTCCTATCTTTATGAATTTCATGAGGAGGATAAAATTTAGAGTAAAAGAGAGATTCAAGTTCCTTCCACTCCAAATGATGAGGATCATCTAGTAGCTCATACCACTCCCTTGCTTTGCCCTTAAGTGAAACAGGGAATAGCTTCCACTTAACTTGGTTCATTGAAATACCTGCACACTTGAACAACTCGCATAATTCATGTATAAGGAGTAAATGATCACCAGGATGGACAGTTCCATCTCCAAAATAGCAGTTATTCATAATACGTTCAACAATTTTTATAGGTATTTTAAAAGGGATACTTTCAGTATGTGGATTTGAAATATCACAAGTATCATTAGAATTGCCACATATGGGAGATAAAGTATCATTAGAGCAAATTTTCTTATTTAAAGCTGGGGAACTAAAAAGATCATCTTCATAAAAACCAACTTCCCCAAGCTTAGACGTTTCCATAGCATTAGTAACAAAGGTGTTCAAAAGATTCATACTAATAACATTGCTATTATCATGCAAAGAAAGTTCCAAGGGTTTTTTAATTTTCTTTTCAAAGAATTCATGTTCTACATTAGGAAAAATACTATAAAGCTCTACAATTTTGTTGTTGTTTTCCATTAAGCCTAACTAGTAAAAACAAGAAACAAAAAGACAAAGTTGCAGAATCTAAAGGAAATAACTTCGAGCACTCACACCGGAGGATGTGAGTACCTTTTACCTTACCTCTCCGGCAACGGCGCCAGAAAATAGCTTGATGTCTACGCACTTCTATTCTTGTAGACAGTTGTTGGGCCTCCAAGTGGAGAGGTTTGTAGAATAGCATCAAGTTTTCCCTTAAGTGGATCACCCAAGGTTTATCGAACTCAGGGAGGAAGTGGTCAAAGGTATTCCCTCTCAAGCAACCATGCAATCAAGATACAAGAAGTCTCTTGTGTCCCCAACACACCCAATACACTTGTTAGGTGTATAGGTGCACTAGTTCGGCAAAGAGATAGTGAAATACAAGTGGTATAGATAATTATAAGTGGTAACGGTGATAGAAAATAGCTTGATAGCATGGAAAAGACTAAAGGAAAACTGAAATAAAGATGTAAGCAAGCAAACATGTAACAGATCTAATTGCAAACGATGTATCAATGCTTAGAAACAAGGCTTAGGGATCATACTTTCACTAGTGAACACTCTCATATAAATATCTTCTCTTCATGATACTACTCTTAACTACTCTCTGGTTGAACACTCTAATTGATGGTAGGGCTATAACAGCACACCTCAAAGTTCATCTTTCCCATCTAGAGAACCCCACACTGTCACCTTGAGTACTAGATGGTTCCAACAAACACCACAATTTCATAGAGACATCCAACTCCAAATATAACTCATAACAAGTATTTGTAATCTTTAGCCTAAGTGCCACCATGGTGTGCACACTGTCACTTTCACACACATGGGGAGAGCAGAGATCTATTGAAACACTTGAGTAGCAAGGTAGATCTATAGATTACAAGCTCATGATCTCAATAAGATCATGCATAGAGAGAGATGAACACATAGCTACCGGTAGAACCCTTAGCCTCGAGAGAGAACTAATCCCTCCTCATAATGGGAATCAGCAATGGTGATGGAGATGGTGGTGGCGATCGATGGAGATGGCTCCGGGAGCACTTCCCCGTCCCGGCAGGGTGCCGGAGCAGAGACTTTCTGTCTCCCGAATCTCCCCTTTGGTGGCGGCGGCACTACGGAACTTTCATGGATTTCTGATTGACGATTTAGGGTTTATGCATCGAGAGGCTCTTATAGGCGAGAGGGGAGACCGAGGGGGTGCCGGAGGGGCCCACACCACCCCCTGGCGCGGTCTGGCCTGGCCCGTGCCACTAGGTGGTGTGGCCAGCCCCTGGCCCCTTTCCATCTCGTCTTCTGGCTCCGTGAGTCTTCCGGTAAAATATCGTCTTTGGCTTTTGTCCGGTCCAATTCCGAGAATATTGATTTTCTGACTTGCCTGGAACCAAAAACAGTAGAAAACAGGCAACTGGCACTGTGGCATCTTGTTAATTGGTTAGTATAGGGAAGTGTATAAAAAGTACTCCAAAGTTGGAACAAAACACAAGAAAGTAGATAAAACCAAGCATGGAACATCAAAAATTATGGATACATTTGCAAGGAGCTCAAGGAGCATCTGTATTGGGCGTTCGCCCCTTGATAGTAGATCCTTGCAGGAGTAGGAGCTTTACCTCACCAAGAGGGCTCCGAACCTGGGTACATCGCCGTGTTTGCAGTATCTGTGCCCAACCCGTTGCGAGTAGCCACCGATAGCATCCTGATTGTCCCCTTCATGCCATCCCCGATGGCACTGCCGTGTTCCACACCACGACAGTACATGAATAAGAAAATCATGCAACCCAACACACATAAATTTAGACTAAAGATCTTGACAAGTAGAATTCATGATGCTGCATAAGAAAACAACGATGTGATGCAAACACTTCGTCGGATCCAAAGTAGATAAAGATGATTCTGTTGTCGTGTCTAATGTTCCAAAACCGTCGGAAAAGATATGAAGGAAGATCACATATATAGATGAAAGATTCAACAAATTGATTAAGGATATCACCAATATCTTGAATAGAAGAATTGCAAAAGATTGAAAAAGTCTTCATGGCATCCATCGGAGTGGGGATAGGATATAAAGTAAGAGTATTTCCAAAGCATTCTTGACAAACAGAAGACCAAAAGTATTTTGTCCTTCCTGATAATATCTGAGAGAGATTTATCTGTCTTGAGGAATTCTTCAACAAAGCAGCGAGAATTACTTGACAAACCAAGGATAAAGCTCCGGAGTTGCTTGAAAATGTTGGAAACACTTTTTGAGCTCAATGCTCTTCGAGAGATCGACATAAAGATCAAGGATTTGTGTTGAAAAAGGTGCATTAGGAGAATAGAATATCTAGCCCTTCGAAAGAGAAAAGAGATACCGATTGGTTCACATTGTCGATCGGATCACCGGTTGCAAAGATAAAGAGATCTTGGAGAAAGAATGATTATAACTCATATATTTTAAGAAAAGCCCTTGGAGATGAAAAGATGAGATTCTCTCTCTTCAAAGAGAACCTTTGAAGATATGGAGTTCAAACAAGATATGAAGCATGACAATCAGATGATAATCCATCATAGTGCCTTTGGAAATCTTCGGATTCGACAAAGATACTTGAATATGATATAGATAAGATCAGGGTACAACTCAAATTCACAAGAGATAACCGCAATCATTTGGAGAATTATATTGATAGCATTGGACATATTTCACTCATGATAAGTGTCATATAGCTATACAGAAGGCCAAATTACAATCACAAGCATCAGATCAACGCAAGTTATGTATTTAGCCCAAAAGAATTTTAATATGAAGTAAAAACTCCAGAGTTATGCGTTGGTGGCAAAAGAATGAGTCAACATGAACATGCCGACAGAAAGAAGATAGGTAGTGTGTCACACACGACTGGAAAGGAGTGCGGAAACACAGATGTATCAAAAAAATCCGCATGTTTCGGCATTAAACTACCAACGAGATACGAAAAACAACTTAACAGATAGAAATTAGCAATTCTACATTGAGTGAAAACTTACTGAAGAACAAACACTCTTAACAAGATGGCGTCGGTTAACCAAGGAGTCAAATAGATCGCTTTGGTTTGTAGACAAGGTTATCAGTATGGAATGTACCAACAGTAGATAACCAAGGGCATATTGTGAAGCAAGGTTGGATGCAACAGATCGGCAAAGGATTGACACATCCTTTGGTACTACAGATACCCTGAACACCTGAATCCTAGTTTGAATTTTTAGAAGAGGATAGACAAATGTTACACTTCCTTACCAGAATAGGGTGGGTGGGTGGGTAAGAAGAAAAATGGAAGCATCCCTACTCTCAGGTTTAGTTTTTCCCTAGTATATAACTACCAAAATATTTCTGGACTGACAATGACCACCTTGGTTGAGACGCTGAAGGGCGGAGTGGCTCTGATACTAGATGTAATTCCTAGCCCTCACATTTCTAAAGCACAAGCTGGTATAACCCGAATCTAGGGAGGTCGTACTATCGTGGAGGCCGTGAGGCCGCTCACAAGCAGGCCGCAATGGCAGGGCACGGTACAGGCCAACCATCCACCCCAAAATTCATGGTTATAGCTTCGAGTGCGAGAAACGTGACCGGCTGGCTATGAGTCTAGTGTACACAAGTGAGTATGTATGCCAACAACATACAAGAGTACATCAGAGCTATTTCATCAAAAAGAAATAGAAATATATTGCAATGCCATTATGGAAAGAACTAAATTATATAGATAATAGTAATAATATTTTATGACTATATCCTCATACATCACTCAACAAATCATCAAGCGGAAGCGGAAACACATATCCGAGTATGGATTAAGAGTCAAATCGGCATAAGATGCCATAGAAATAAGAACATTCCCACCCATAGATCTCACAGATCTCCATCCTCGGAATCTCTACGCAAGATGGTCATTGCCTCCATTATAATCATCATCAAGGTAGTAGCCTCCATACGCGTATACCTGACAATATGATCAATATTTATGGTGTGAGACTGATACAGATCAATGTGATCCAAACGGATTTACGCCCGATCTTTCACGACGAACGATAGAATCAACAAGATAGAAAGAGAACCCAATCTGAAATAGATCAAACTAATCTCTCTTCAATTCCCCATGTTGGAGCTGATCAAAATCAACTCCCACCATAGCATAACATCAAACCTTAAAGATCAACACGCAAACACAATGATATGCGGCCCAAACATTGGTACTTTTCTGGTGTCCCTTTTGGATAAAAAATAACAAGTCTAAGATACAATGACGGCTACCAGGAACCCTTTGTAGGGTGACTCCAACACTTCTTTGGCTGGGCTAGGCCCCATGCCAAACTAAAATCCCAAATGGCCAAAACACACTTGATTTTGGATAGGCCCAAAACCATCAAACGCAAATAAAACCAAACTAAAAATAGAAACCTGAACCAAACTTAATGAAAATAGAACAACTAAATATCTTTGGGTTCAGCTCTTTGGCCAACAAGAAACATCATTGGAGGTGTCTGAAATTTGGCTTCACCTCATCTTTAGGAGGCACTTCAAAGCAGAATTTCCATCTTTAGAACATAAGGAGGTGGCAAAATATCAAGAGTAGTATCTATCCTCCCCTCATCATCCCCCCCAACTTGAAAGGAAACTGTCCTAGGTTTCTCCTTAATGTGTTGGACTTTCTTCTTCTCAACAAGCACTTCCACTTTGATATCCTTGTCAAGCATAGGCTGCAGCACATGGCACTTTCCTTCATGGCACGAATAAACATTGGATCTTCCCTCATGAGTGGAACACTTATCAAATTGCCACGATCATCCTAGCAGCACATGGCATGCTTCCATATGCAACACATCACATACCATCGTGTCTTCATATTTACCTACTGAAAATTTCAGGTGCACTTTATGTATTACCTTTAGCTTCCCTGAATTATACAACCACTCAACACAATGTGGCTGCAGGTGTTTCCATGTAGGTAATGAAAGAGAATCCACCAAGCTCTTGCTAACAATATTGGTGTAGCTGCCACCATCAATAATCAGCTTGCAAGTGGTGTTCTTGACTATGCATTGAGTCTGAAAAATATTCTAGCGCTATCCTTGTCCTTCTATGTGATCTTCTGGCACACATTGCACCATCAAGTTAGTGAAATTAGGAGTAGCATCCTCAGGAGACACATCAATGCTATCATGTTCCTATGAATCATCACTAGATGGGGCAGCAATCTTGTCATTGTCGCTAGCAGAAACATAGCCATCTTGTGTTTGTAGCACCCTTTTTTTATAGGGCAATCACGCCTCATATGTCCTCGGCCTCCACAAGTAAAACACTCAATGTGTGTCGTGGACTCTGTACAAGATGCAACTTTGGACACTCCAGATTTTGGCACCTCGCTATGGGAAACATGGTGGGAGCATGTATAAGGTGTCGTTTAGCACTAGAACCACGCCATGAATTTGCAGGGGCTACAGCTTGGCGTCGTTTGAGTTGTTGATCTGCACGCTCAGCTTGGTGCACAAGATACTGAAGATCATAGTGGATAACCATCTCTACACGATCATGTACCTTAATATTCAGCCCATTAAAGAACCGAGACAATCTGGCCTCCGGGTCCTCCCTTGTTTCTGTACATATCATCAACAACTCCATCTCTTTATAATACTCATCCAACGATTTAGTACCTTGAGTGAGCTGCTGCAATTTATTGTATATGTATCTCTTATAGTGTTCAGGAACAAAGCAACGTCGCATGAGTTCATTCATTCCCTTCCACGATGTTGGGCGATTTGGCATATGAAAAATTTGGCTCCACCAAATCAGTACATAGCCGGAGAAATCGATAGCAGCCAGTGGAAGCTTATTCTCCTCAGTGTAATGGTAGGTTGCAAAAAGATGACGCACATGCATCTCCCACTCCAAATAACCCTCAGGACTACCCGTGCCAGAGAAAGGTGGTATGGAAATTTTACCATGTCCAATACCATCATCCAATGGAACACGTGCGGCATGACCAATAAGGTCTCTGTCAGCAGAAAAACATGACCAAAAGAGGCTGCAGGACGACCCTCAACATGGCGTTGTTGTGGTGTGTATGCAGCATCGTCCTCGAGATCAGCATTGATGCCTCCATGTGCTAGTGCCACAGGACGTCGAGCACGAGCGTCAACATATCCATCTCTTGGTGGTGGCGCATCCCGTAATGGAGTAGCATGGGCGGGCTCAGCTTGCACCGACAGATTAATGAGGGTATCCATCAGCGCATCGAGCCTAGAAGTGATGGCCTCCAATTTGGTGTTCAAGCTCTTCTCCAAAGCATCCATACAGTCTTTGATGTACACACAGGTGTTGTCAAAACCAGCATGAACATTGTTAGGGAGATCATCTGCATAGATCAGAAGAGCAATCTCCTTAGGCTTTGGAACTGTAGTAGCCACAACAACAAAATTTGCAGCAATCACTGAACTAGCCATCTTTAGCAATATTCAGCACTCAGAAAAATTGCTGGCAGAAAAGATCACACGCCTAGGCTCAGATCCATCCGAGGTTTGGCGGCAGATAAAATATCACATGTTGATAGCTTTTGTAGATTGCCGTATTACTTTAGTCCACGTGATACTACTTTCGATCAATCCCAAACAAATAGAGTCCAATCCGATTTGTCTTTCCTTTTATTTTCTGCCGCACGCCCATAGAGGCAGGACGCTCGACCACAAAAACGTCTCAGGTCTAGTGATGTCGCTAGGAGCATGAGCGGGGCAGCGATGCGATCTTCCTAGCTGGTTCCCGCGAGGACTTCCAATGGACTAGCCCACGCTAGGAATAGACCCGGTGGAGCGCGGGTGGACAGTTCCGCTATCACCCAAGGGCGAGGCTGAGTGATCCCTCGACCGCGGGTGAGTGATTCTGTCGTGCTAAGCGGGGAGAGGTCGATCACAGGTTTTTTTGTTTGACTCGGATCAATCGGATCTGGCAGTCAGGAACAGGGATCGTATCTCAGCAGCAGAGCAATTAACCTAGATCAGGATAGCGGCAGAGCTTCAGGAAAATCTTCCAGCAATACTAGGCCCCGATGGCGGCAATACTTCCAGTAGCATATCCAACTTAGCAGATAAATCTCATCAAGAAAATCACCGTGAGAAACCCGACGAATCTGATATCAAGATGATACGGATCAACGTGATCCAAAAGGGTTTAGGCCCGATCTTTCACGACGAACGATGGAATTAGCAAGATAGAAAGAGAACCCAATCTGAAATGATCAAACTGGTCTCTCTTCAATTCCCCATGTTGGAACTGATCAAAATCAACTCCCACGCATAACACAACATCATACCTTGAAGATCAGCATGCAAACACATTGATATGCACCCCCAAACATTGGGACTTTTCTAGTGTCTCTTTTAGCTCGCAAATAACAAGTCTAAGTTACAATGACGACTGCCAGGAACCCTTTATAGGGTGACTCCAACGCTAGTTTGGCTGGGCTAGGCCCCATGTCAAACTAAAAGCCCAAATGGACAAAACACACTTGATTTCGAATAGGCCCAAAACCATCACACGCAAATAAAACCAAACTAAAAATAGAAACCTGAACCAAACTTAATAAAAATAGAACAACTAAATATCTTTGGACGCGGCTCTTTGGCCAACATGAAACATCATTGGAGGTGTCCGAAAGTTAGGCTTCACCTCATCTATAGGAGGCACTTCAAAGAAGAATTGTCCAAGCTTTAGAACATATGGAGGTGGCAAAATATCAAGAGTAGTAGCTATCCTCCCCTCATCACCCCCTAACTTGAATGGAAATCGTCCTCGGTCTCGCCTTAATGTATTGGACTTTCTTCTTCTCAACAAGCACTTCCACTTTGATATCCTTGTCAAACATAGGCTACAGCACATAACGCTTTCCTTCAGGCCACAAGGAATAAACATTGGATCTTCCCTCATAAGTGGAATGCTTATCAAATTGCCACTGTCATCCTAGCAGCACATGACATGCTTCCATAGGCAACACATCATAGGCCACTGTGTCTTCATAATTACATACTAAAAATTCCAGCTGCACCTTATGTGTTACCTTTAGCTTCCCTGAATTATACAACCACTCAACACAATGTGGCTGTGGGTGTTTCCATGTAGGTAATGAAAGAGAATCCACCAAGCTTTTGCTAACAATATTGGTGTAGCTGCCACCATCAAAAATCAGCTTGCAAGTGGTGTTCTTAACTACGCATTGAGTCTGGAAAAAATTCCAGTGTTGTGCTTGTCCTTCTATGCGATCTTCTAGCACACGTTGCACCATCAAGTTAGTGCAATTAGGAGCAGTATCCTTAGGAGACACATTAATGCTGTCATGTTCCTCAAACTCATCGCTAGATGGAGCAACAACCTTGTCATCGTCGCTAGCAGAAACAGAGCAATCTTGTGTGAGCAGCACCCTTTTTTATTAGGGAAATCACGCTGCATATATCCTCAGCCTCCACAAGTAAAACCCTCAATATGCACCGTGGACTCTGTACTAGATGCAGCTTGGGACACTCCAGATTTTGGCACCTCGCTATGGGAAACATGGTGGGAGCGTGTATAAGGTGCCGTTTTATCACTAGGACCATTCTATATAGGTGGACGCTTATTAAATAAAACCCAATAGTTATATTAACAACACAAGTAAACCTTGCTCGCCCTCCTTCTTGCTTACCGAATGATAAGACGGAAGAACATCCCATATGTAGGCAATTTTATTAACCATTCCATGAGGGTTGCACTAATTAGTAGTCAGGTTTTAGTTAAGTTAAACATGGTACTTTAGTTATAGTTCTCTATGATCAAGAAACTATGCTCCAAGTCATCCATAACCATGGACACGACTTTCAGAAAGATATACCCTACATGGGTGCACAAATAGCAACACACGCACGATCAACCCCGGGAAGAACCAATTAAAAAGCAACAAGGCATCACGATGAAGCATTCACAAGATTCACAAATTATTTCAGGGGCCCACCCCACTAATCTACCCGTTACGAAGTCAGCCGGCTCCACGATGGACCCAGGGTGTGTGGCGACGGCTGTAAACCCGAAAGTGTGAGTGGGCTTGTCGATACATCAGAAATGTGGCATGAGTCCTAAACAGTACAATATAAAACACTCTCCACGAGCAAGAGTAGTAAATAAAACAGTAAACCATGGCATAAGTACATGATAGTAGTAAATCACCAAACTAGTTTGTGGCCCCAAGAAATAAGATTTGAATCAAGCTTAGGCGAAGGGGGGGTCCATAAAGACTCCCAAATGTGGATAATGCGATAGTCAAGGAACAAGCATCAAGTACTCGAGTCCTACGGGACACAAGTGAGCAGTTAAAAACTAAATATCAGCTATTGCCCACCGGTGCCTCTTTCTTCAGTTATCCCATTACTACAAAGTTTAAGTTGTTTAGATACCTTGTTATCTGCAACAGACTCACACAAACCCTACCCATGAAATTCTACGACTCGCATGGCTCAAACAACTCCTCTAGTAAGGTCTGATAAGATGGAGGTACAAGCTTCAGTGGGGTTTAAAAGTAAAGGTTGTGCAGTACTTGATATTGCAATTTAATTCAAATCACGACACAATGATGAAAGAATAAAGATAGAGGCATATGTGCTATATGTAATCCAAGCATGGGGAATTGCTTGACTAGAATCTCAGTAGTAGGATAACCGGGATCCCGGTAGTACTCTTGTGTTTCTAGATATTTCCCTTGCTCGGTGTATATTTGGAATAAAAGTCAAACACACAAAGGGCCATAATAAATAAAGTGCACAATCATATGAACATATGCAACAAGCAAAACAAGGCATTCCATGATTTAATGATGCACAATTGCATGGTATAATATAGCACGACATGGGTGAGGTGTAAGAACAATAATAAAGCACTTTAATTAATTATTTAGTCATGTTTTGGTCCCATAAACCTTGCTGCCTATTTAATATTTATATGATGATTGCTTCAATTTATATTATGGAATGCATAGTTGGAATGGGCTCTTTGCGTTGATCAATTTAGACATATTATTTGTTGAATTTAGAATTACAGAATTAAAGTTATAAATTTATTAAGAAAATGGCATTTAATGGTAATTATTAATTACAAAATTTTAGATGCCCAGAAATTAATTTAAATAACATATTCATATTCCTGGCATTTTTCTGATTAGAAAACATATATCATTTGTATCATTTGAATTTATGAATTTAAAGTTATTAATAATTTAAAAACAATTAAAAATGAGTCAAACTTAAAATGTTTGACTAGCTAGGGTCAACTCTGGGATTATTTGAAAATATGTGTGAATTCACATTAAAAAATGATTCACTTTTCATTTTATAAGTTCTCTCAAATTCCAATTATTTAAAAAGTTATGGATTAATTTAGATTTAATCATTTTTGGAATTTGATTCTTTAGAAAATAATCGGGAAAACATTTTGTACCCAGACAAACCTAGGCGTAGTCAATGACATGTGGGGTCGGATGCTGATTAGGCTGCTACGGGCGCGGGTTAGTGCGGAGGTGACACGTGGCCAAGATAAGGACCGTGGGTTGGGGGTTTAGAAAGTAAAGGGGCCTATTTACAAAACCTTCTGGACCTAATTGACGAATCTGAATTGAAGATCAGGAATTCGAGTTAAATCGGTCCGAGTTTGAACGACGATGGTGACAAAACATTGCAGAATTTCGCAACACCACAAAAAGCAGAGTTGTAGGGGAATCTGGCGCTACAACTTTGGTGTTTGAGTTTTCCCCAGCAGGAGGTCTGTGTGCACCGTAAATGGATGGTGAACAGAGGTCGTGACAAGTATCGAAAACTGAATTTTGTACACTCGAAAACTTTTAGCTCGATCAATCTTGCTAGGATGATTCCCAGGTATGCGGTGCGCCGTTTTGGGCGTGCTCGGGCTCGTTGGAAAGAGGAGAGGTAGGGCTACGATTATGGTTTAGGAAGTCTTGCCTAAGGTGGACCATAGCGCTCAGAATCTTCGATGAACAGAGGGTCTAGAGGTGTACTTCAGCTGCTGTGCGCGCGGCTGTTGTTGCTAGTGTTGTCCGCGTGCGTGCGCGCGTGCTGGTACGCGGACGGCAAGCTGGGCATGTTGGACGTGCGCGGGATGGCAGTGCGAGGCGCTGGGGTTTGGGAGGCATACAGGAGCATGGTCATGCTCCACGAGCTCATGCGACCTCGCTAGGAGAACGGCGCCGAGGTGGTGTACGTGGGCTGGCTCGTTCGATGGCGGCAGACCGAAGGTACTTGACGAGTGGCAGAGGTGCTACATCAATCGAGATGGAGGGAGGTCATGCTAGGGAAGATCTTGGTGGTCACCAGGATCTGCCGGTACAGAAGGTTGAGCTCGAGGACACGGGGATCGGGAGCAGTTCTTGAGGATGGCCAACTCTTGGTGCTTTAGTACATCAGGGTGCTGGCGATGTTCTGACGAGCTCCTGGGGGTTCCACCGGTTCTGGACGGCGTCGAGGAGGAAGGGGAGCTTGCGGATACTCCTGGTTCACATTGGGAAGCTCAAGGTTGGCGGAAGTAGGTGTGGCCGAGGCTATGGTTTACTAGGACGTCAGGTTCTTGGTGGAGAGGAGGAAGAAGGAAGGAGGGGGTGCCTAGGATCTCGATCTCGATTTGGGGAAGCTAGGGAGATAAGGGAGAGGGTTGAGGCTCACATGGTGGTGCTGTCCACCCTCACTAAAGAAGACACAAAGGAAGGGAGGGATCCGTAGCTAGGGCTCTCTCTCTTTCTGTTCTCAGTCGAAAGAAGAAACAAAGGAGCGGGTCTAGGCGTGTGGTGCTGGTCTGGGTAGGTGGTGTCGATCTGATCCCAATATCAGATCAAGGTGGGATGGTTGGGTAGATTAGGGTTCACTTAGATCTAGGTTTAGCAAAAGATAGGAAGGTATATAGAATAGAGCTAGTGTTTTAGATAGATCTAGATGAAGTAGGTTTAATTCTTTCTATCTTTTCAAAGTTTGTTTGGATGCAAACCATCCAAAACCACACGAATGCAAAAGAATGTGAAAAGGCTAAAAGAACATGTGTAGGTGTAGCAGGATTTAAGATGGATTTTAGAGTAGGTTGTTATATCAATTGAACTCAAGGTTTCCAAAATAATTCAAATACCCAACTCTCACAATTTAAATTCGAGAAGGAGGAGACTTTATGGAGAGATAGGTTGCATGGGCCATGCAAGTGCAATAAATGCATGTATCATGTCATATTTTGTGAAAACAAAATATCCAAGAGCATAATAGCATGCATGCAAGCCCACAATTCCAACAAATTTTTTTATTGGAACCGTACCCCTACTAAACATGGTTTACTTGAATAAAAGCATGTTGAATAGAACTGGCCAAGCTAGTGTGTATATTCCACCATTAAGTCTATGTACACAAATAATCAACATGTCCTTGATCTAAAAACACCCATATGGAGTTGATGGAGAAAACTACTCACCTAGCATGCAAAGATGGCCAAGTGAGCTCCCATATTCCATATTGTGAAAACAATGAGGTCCCATATATGGAAGCATGTAGATTTGAAGTGGACCCATACCCAATTGTTTATGAGATAGAATTAAATGCCAAAGAAAAATGCAATTACTCATATTACTTGGGATGGTGGAATTATGGACGGAAAAAAAAGAAAGGTGGTGGAATTAGAATAGACATGCCCCCAACTCAACTTGGGTATTAAGCAATATATCAAGAAACAAATACAATATTTCAAGAGGCAAAAATAATTAATAAGGAAAATGCATTATGAGAAGAAGAACCAAGTGAAAGGATTTAATATGATGCTCAATGTAATGTGGAATGGTGACATAAGCATGATATTATAATGATGCAATAATAACAAGTATCTAGTAGCATTGATCTTGATTTATGATGTAGCATTCCAATGTTAGAAAATTGGGATGCTGTAGTACATGAGCATACCTACGAAGCAAGACGATGACCGTCGCACATCGATGAACGCTCGGTCAGTTCCATATCTAGCCCTGCTGTCTGTCCTAGGCATGATCATAGAGAGGTGTGTGTGGCTAATCGTTATGCCGTGTCCTGGCATGGACACCAGAGGGACGCGTGTGAGTAACCACAGAAGCGAGACGAGTCACTAGAATCGTTTCATTTGGAGAGAGAGGTGTCTTGGGCCAAAAATTATCAGGGATCGTGCTTTATAGACGAATAGCTACCACGGAAGCTAGTAGTGCACGACCTGCAATTGACAGCTGATAACCAGGCGGTGCATGTGTGCGTGTCAGATAACCAAGTGGTAGCTCCAATCACTATGATACCCCCCAAATGTCTACATTCTAGCCTTCTAGCTCCACTCTTTTCTCGCGAGAACCTATGGGGGGCATGAACTCGTGTTTCCATGCCATATATGGATGGTCCCCATGACCGCGAGAAACAGCCGCTGGCTTGGGACTACGAAGCCACGTCGAATGTCCCAAGGCCCCTCCACTGCGGGAATCCTTGTCCAGCTAGAGTGTACGATGCCACATCGGATAGGGAGGGCCCACACCCGCGAGAAACCTCGTTTGGATAGAGTCTATGGCCCCACGTATGCTCTTAACGAATCCCACGTGTGCAAGAAACTGCGGTCAGCATGGGCTCACAATGCCACGTCGGCTCAAAGCAGGCCCCATGGCCGCGATAAACCGCACCCGGCATGGGCTAACAGTGCCACATCGGCTCCAGTGGGTCCCGCCACCGGGCAGGTGTGGAGTGTTGTCGCCCCTAGAACGTCTCTCATAGAGCACGGTCATGCCCTCGTACGCCGACTACGGGCCCATGATGCACGCCCGGCACACAATCTGGCGATGCGGGGTATGACGCCGCGCACAACACACATCGGTGCTCTAGATTATTTTGCCCTATCCCATAGTGGCACCCACCTCACGGGATAGCAGGGCTTTGTTGTGACATCGCCATGTGTTGTTTTAGGCATCCACCCCACTGTTAAAAAGAATCGAGGTGACATGGATAACAGTTCAAGCCAAAACAATCTAGCGCAATTATTTACTCCTCATATCATCAGACCATTATCTTCTTGTCCTCAACACCATGAGAACAATCAAGCACCCTCATACCTTCAGGTTTGTCCTTGGTCTTTTGCCAACCCCATACTTTAAAGTGGTAAAATGACTTTTTTGAAATAATCACGAAAGTATGATATGGGACTTCGATAGTTAAATAAGTGGGATGTCACTCCTCCTAACAATGGAGAGATATTCTTTGGGCCCACTCGGTATTACGATGTCACCCAACCATCTGTGTAGACACAATTATGATGAGATCATAAAGGACATCGGTATACATATACGAGTTAAAAAGAGTGAAATCATAACGAGGATAACTGGTATAGTGATTAAGAGTTGATTCATGAGGATACCAATATCTCGCTTCGAATTTTCACACAAATACTGTGGAAGGATTGGCATATGTATAATGAGGGATTCACTCGATGTAAACTTTGCATAGTGAATTGGAAACCATTATGGGTGTCCAGGCTCTGCTATTGGTTATTGATCCAATAGTCTTTCAGAGTCATGACCACTTACTACCGAACCCGATTGGATCACATGCTTAAGGTCTTACGATCAAGTTGTGCTTGTGACATACATGGTAATTTGTAGAGAGAAATGTCCAGAATGGTTTCTGGATGTACTAGAGTAGTTATGGGATTCATTAAGGCACCTTAGAGAGGAATCATAATAGTTCCAGTGACATGACCTAATTCGGGAAGGTTGTTCAAAAGTCGTCGGTGATGATTCTGACATTCATCGTAATCATACCGAGATACTGGTTATGTCGGAGTGCTTTCAAAAACGTTCTAGAATATATATAGGATCAAAGTAACGGGAGCATCTGGGAAACTGTAATAGATATGGAGTGCCGGAAGGGGTTCTTAAAGGGGTTCTGTGGTAGAAAACAAAATATTTCCTAACAACGAGGACACCATATCCATGTAATGAGAGGGATTCAATGTTCATACCCTTGACGACTGAAAGTGGTTAACGTTTCACGAGAAACATGGATGGTGTAGTTGAACGACGTAGCCGACCTCAAGGTAGTGTATACGTCCAAGCTCCAAGCGAATAGCATCACACATGGCAATGCCTCGTGGATTAGCACGCATCCGATGTAGTGATATCTCCTGGGCTCTGGTCTAGCAAAGAAGCGGAATAATATTTATCTAGACTAAAAGTCTACCACCACGATAGTGTGCATATGATGGAGAAACTCTTATCCACGTATGCATGTCCTTAATGGGAACCACACGTGAGAGAGGGACAGAGGGAGAAAGAATAGTCAAAGCCAGTTGATGAAGTGGGTTTGAGGGGAGGGGGCTCCCTTCTTTATATAGGTGGAATGGAGGCATCACCTCCCTCAAAGACCCTGGGTGGGACTAAATAAGGGAGGAGGTGGGGGGCAAACGCTAGCCAGCCCCCACGTGTTGGGAGCCCACTTAGTGGCTGCTGGCCACCTTGGCCTTCCCTAGGGCGTGACCCCCTCTTGGGCCTGCTCCAGTGAGGCCCATTTAGGTGGGTAACCCCATAAATTGAATTAAACTTTTTTTTAATATTAATTAATATTAAATACATATTATTTAATAACTATCACTCTGAAACACCTTTCGAACCCCTCCCATCATCATTGGATGTCCATAGAACCATTCTGGTACCATCCCGGAACAATTTTAGAGTTCTCTCTATTTTCTCCTACGGTCTTGAATCAATCCCTAAGCATCATATACCCTTAAG
This sequence comes from Avena insularis, assembly GCA_023614405.1. Classification (NCBI taxonomy): domain Eukaryota; kingdom Viridiplantae; phylum Streptophyta; class Magnoliopsida; order Poales; family Poaceae; genus Avena; species Avena insularis. The sequence continues at coordinate 392,840,205 of CM042690.1, read as the reverse complement.
TGTTACACCCTACGATTCGGGAATACATAGACATGATCGATACACCTCTCTAATCAATGACCGATCTTTGGTATTAACATAACTAGTTCCATCTTGGTACCGAAAAACATATTTATGTGTTCCCGTCATAGTACATCCTTGGGATCTAGTCACATGTTTGCAAACTCATAGATTTAATATCACCGACTAGGACTAGGGTATCTATCCGTCACTCGGATGTGCAAATCCCGATCTTGATGCACACTCCCCAACATACACCTCTAGAATACTCAACATATTCCTTTATGATCACCATGCTATGGTGTGATGGTTGATGCAGTCAAAGAAGCCTCGGGTGGTAGTGGTTAAACATACGATCAAAGGAATACGTTACTATGCTTTACTAGATATAGCAATGTTGAACTTTTTGAATGGATCACACTTCAATACTAGGGATGGATGTGTGTCCATCACTTGATTTATCTAATAAAGTGACCTTGCTGTCAGTTGATGTGGTAAACTCCATGATAGAGAAACCTCGATCATCAGCTGCCTAACAAACTAGTCTAGAGGATACTAGGAACCTGGTTTGTTTATATACCACACATGTACTAATGTTTGCACTTAATATAGTTATAACATGATACAAAACTATTATGAACTAATGATATATGTTAGTAAAAACATCTTTATTATTGGACTCTAGGGCATATCTCCTTCAGTCTCCTACTTGCACTACAGTCAATAATCTAGTTATTGCTTCATGCATTTAACACTTATGGCATTCTGGTGTTATCCACGCGATTTTCTTGTGGTAAACCTGATCTCCAGAACTGATACTTTCAGCTCTGTGTGTATTTACATGTCTATGTGTCATTGCGCATCACTCATTTTCCATTGAGATGGCATTGAATAAATTAAGTATTTTGGTGAGACTTTAATTCCTTAAGACAAAATTATGTTGGTACTATTGTGGTACAATAGATCTTCATAGTATAGCCTAGTTGGAACTTCACCTAGTTTTGATAACAAAACTATTTTATAGAAAATCCCTCTATATGTTGTAGCTAAAGCAGTCATATACTCAGCCGTCATTGTAGTATCTGTCACACTTCTACAACTTTGGAACTAGTCCAAATTCATCATGTAACTTACTTCCATTTCACTGTGCCACCTTATTTATTAACACATAGCCTAATTGAGATAAAATTCATTTGTATATGTGACAAATCTCGAATCAATGTAACACATTATAATGAACTATTTGTCACCTCTTGGTCTTCCAAAGTAAACAAAAATATTATTATTATATAGATATGTACATATCATGGCATTCATGATTTAAGAAATCATGGGGTTTCACTTACCAATTGTGAATTCAATTGATCTTGCTACCATGTGGCAAGAAATTTTCTTGTCATATATTGACTATGAAGCTCACATACCTCCCACTCAAATATGCCACCATCTCGAACTAATTCAATATTTCATCTATGTACTCTGTCATAACCATATTAGCATTTCAATCCATCTGTATAGACTTAGATGTATAATATTCTTGTTTTTCCTAAGTCGTTCATAAAAATCGAATTGTAATGAAACTCTTAATTCGTGTCTCATAAAAGATACATCATTTCCAATCAACATAACGTCTATCACATAAAGCATTGGAAATATTTCTTAATGCTCCCACTAACTTTCTTCTAAACACAAGCATCTTCATCATTTCTGATGAACTTAAACTTTTTAATAGTTTTATCATGTTGAAGATTCCGACTCCACTATGCATATTTCAACCATTGAAATTTGAATATATTTTAGCATGCCTCGAATTAACAAAACACTTTGGATAGTGTAAGTTATACATCCTAGGTAACCATTCTACTAGAATAACGTTATTTTGTTTATTCAACTACCATATCTCAATATGTAGTGGTTGCTATAGACTAAATATCATTGTGGAAGATCAAATTTTATTGTAATGATCTGTGTCGTAAACTTTTTTCCAACATGTCGATCATTTCATGAATGTAAACATCCATGTCTATTTCTTTATAGATCCACTTGCGCCTTTAAAATATTCATGCCTTCCTAAGGGTCTACCAAGTTTATAACTTGATTTTTCTATATGGATACTATCACGAATTCTCAAGCCTTCTATACATCTAACGGAGTCAGGGCTCATCATCGCTTCTTTTCATATATTTGGGGTATATTTGTCCAAAAATGACAGTTTGTCCTCAAATCTTGTTTATTTGATTATCACCAGATACACATGGTTCAATAGGAACTTAGATTTCCAAAACAACAATATTTTGTAGAAATGGTAGCCATGAGCATTGTAGCAGCCTCTAGAATATTTTCCAGCGTTGCTCTACTCTGATCATGTAACTTAGGTTCAAAAACCTTATCAAAATTTCTATTGCCCTCCCACTTAACTTTTCACGAAGAATTCATCTCAAAGAACTCACGTTTGGCGACAAACAATTTTTATGTTTAGTGTTACTGTGGAGGAATTCCCAATGATTGCTTTGGGATAAACTGCAAAGATGTGCATATTCGACTTTGGTTTTGTAAACATTTTACATATGAATTGCATACTAGAATATTAAGAAAGGAAAAAATTAGGTTTTACTCCTTGCCATTTCAATGGATTATGATGTTGCTCTTTTCAGTGTAAATGCAGTATGTCACTATAGCTTAATATTTTAAATATAATGGTAGTTTTTTATTTGATGTTACCAAGTCAAACTAGGTTATATTTTATTCTCAAAACATTCCATATTACTATGGTGTTTCGAAAAATTTAAGTTTATGAAACAATTTCTCAACTTTTAGATGTTTGCTGAACTTGTAACTCAAAAATCCTTTTTTATAATCCAATCATAAAATTTTGATTTTCTTGTTACGATGATTTCTACTTGACGCTAAAACCTTTGAACATGTTTCAAATGTCCTATATTTATTCCTCATTATACATATATACTCATATATCTATTTAAGTCCTTGGTGAAAGTATATGAAGTAGAATAATACACCACACACGGTTTTTGATAATGGACAACATACATCAATATGTATTACTTCCAATAAGTTAGCCGTCTGTTCATCCTTTTGCCTATGAACAGAGTTTTAGTTATCTATAGGAAATTCTTACAAGTGTCAAATTATTTGAAAACAATTTGAATCCAAAATTCCATTAACATGGAGTTTCTTCATGTCTTTCTTTCCAATATTACTTAAATAGTGGTGTCACTTTAAGTGAAATTCCAATCATTTAATCTTGCGACGTTTTTACAATTTTGTGTTATGAATATTATTTTAGCAATCAAGGTTTATAATGGTTCATCCATCATTTATGGAATAATTATTTGAACAATAACTTTCTCTCGCACTACCGGAACCAGATAATAATTATCAGAATAAATCTTGATGGCGTGGTTCTTGATGTATATGATAAACATAATAAACATTTATTCGTTTATTGATGAACATCATTACCTTATTCTCTTGCTGGTTTCTTGGACCATTGTATTTTTTATATTGAGTTTTTTGTATGATACTTCATACCAACCAAAATAGTATCTAATACCGAAAATTTACATTGGTTTAACAAGCAAAGAATATACATTCATAACATGGATATCTTGTATATGCCTTAGCTGGATAATTCTAGTCCTTTAATTTCTGCCAATTATTATGGATTATCTTTCAACATTTTCCTCTCTTTCAAAAGAATCAATCAACATCAATAGTGGCACCAATCACATGGTACTTAGTTCAAGTGTATTAGTCAAACACTAATACTCTAAAACTTACACTTTTCAGGTCGATCATAATCATCACATGATTCGTTTTCTTCTGAATTCTACTATTAGTGATCCTTTAGTATAGTAAACATTTCACCTATATTTATTTTTCATCCTATCATGACAGTTCATGATTGAACTACTATAGTTCATAAGGACGAATGTTTGTATAACTTTAGCTCCCAAGCCTATTGGGTGATAGGTACGCCTAGCATCACCAACATTCGCAAGTGCTCATCCAAAATGAGAATATATTTCTAACTAAGTTATATATATTTTATCATAATACAATCAACTAGTGTTTCAGATATCAGAATATCATTTACACAAGATGATATCTGATATGAATCTTTCAGCTCCTAGATAATCTTGATACTAGAAACTTCATTTCCAATATCAAGTATCATGGAGGAAAACATGAACTTTGAGACACTAACTTTAGAATCAATTACCTTAGATAAATACACTTATTCATACTTATAGAGTAAGTGAGGTTTACTTGAAAGTTTGCTTTAGGAATTTTATCTTTCCATTCAACATTCAAACAATACGGTACTAGTCCGTAAAGTAAGTATACAGAATACCACAATCTATTATCTCAATTATAACTAAACACAAGGTTGTCTAATGGATGCCAACTACAAAAAACCTATGCAAATTCACTTAATTGTTTAGTTCATAATATGAGTTCAATATAAGAACTCCCACTTAAACGAACATCCCCCAATGTTTGTTTAGTGATTACATGATCCATTTACACTATATCATCTCCGATCGTCCTAGCCTTTGATATAGCTGCGAAGGTAGATATAACATGTCAATGACATCACCATGTGTGACATGGGTATGACTAATCGGGTCCTTATGGTTAGTTACCCTGTTTGTATAAATTCCTACGGACCGTGAAGCCCACAAAGAATAAAGGAAGATCCAGGAAGCATCTGAAGGATAGAAATCATGTCTTGGCAATCGAGGAAGCAGTAGAAACTGACATTGTATTAGTGTTGTAATTGTAACTTGTAACATATCCGTATAAGGCTTTAGGACCCATCCTATTATATAAAGGCTAGGAGGATCCAACGAAGAGGTACCGAAGCCTTGAGTAATCTGTAACCACATTTTCCCTAGGAATCAAACTATTTTGACTCCCTTATTTGTCTGATCAGCTAACGAAATCCCTAGCATGCTCTTTTCCATGAAACCCTAAGTCCATAACCATGGTCATTGCCGAGGTTACCCCTTGTCAATTGGCACCGGTTGTGGGAAATCTGAACATTGGAGTCATGGATTTGATGGCCACCTCTTCACCAAGAAAAAACTCGACATCAGCGAATCCACGACCACCCACCCCTTTTTATTTCCATCGACTTCAACGGCAGATCCAATATCAGTATCAGGAGTTTCCACTTCCACGTGTAGGAACTCGAGAATCTTTGCCTATCGACCTCAATCTATTTGGGTTTGTCGGTGTCGTGGTGGTGGCATGACAGATGCCATGGATAGGAAAAAGATGGGCCCAAAGTGCGCTAGAGGTATCCAGGGAGGGATGGTGTGGTGATACCACACATAGAAGCTTTTATTCTCTCTATCAATGGTGGAATACAAGTGCTACTTGAGCTGTTCATGGGGAGGAGGAAGAAGACCATCTCTACTGCCCACACCTCTCTCTATGGTGTTCCCTTAGTAAAAATGGCTGACCCTCTCTATCGAGATCCTGACCCTCCTTATATAGGGGAGGCCAGGTTACAAGTTAGGGCATACGTGAAAGGCATATTCTCCGAATATGCTTCTCCCAAAATAGCAAAGCAGTGCTCCTCTTTTTCCTTCTCTAAGCCGCTCTGGACTCATGGCGTAAGCCTCTCTGATCCCCTCTGCGGCGCGGTGTCACCCGACATAGGCTACGGGAAACGTCACCTTTGTCGGCCAATACTCGCTGGTCCTCCTCTTTGTCCAAGGAGATTCCTTCCTTCCCTTGTAAGCCAAGTAGTAACCCGGCTGGCGCCTGGCTAATCGGCTCTGGGGCACCTGCACACAAGCAATATAGATTATGTCGACATACATTCTATGCCGGCTGAGGTAACGTTGGGCGAACATCATCTGGTCCGGGTTAGTTGTGACTCGGCTTGCCTTGAGGTCAATTGGCCAGCACTTGCTTTGACCTCACCGTACCTCGGCTAATACTGCCATTATACCCCGACTTGACCCTACCTGGGGTTATCCCCCCAACATTAGTCCCCGAAGCTGGTGAGGTCTTAGCAACTTCAGCTGATAAGGCCATAGCAGGTTCGACCCACCAAACTCGCTTTCTTTCTTCCCGAGTTACTCTTATGTCGGCACATTTCCTTTTGTGACTTGGCGTTCCTTCTGAATTCCCTTGGCTCATTCCGAGGTATTCCTCGATGGCCAGGTTATCTTCTCTTATCCGGGTTACCCACCTAGATTCCTTCCTTCTTGCATACGCTTTCCCACGTCCTACGTGTAGGGTAATCATTACTTTTCCTCATTTTAAGGGCCTAGACCAGTTACTATGCATGTTGTCAGGGATAACTGCGCAAACATCACGTCCTGCCACCCCTTTGATAACCGCTACGCCACTTCTTGTCGTGTGATCCGTTGCGCTGTGTGTCCCTCTGTGTGGCTTGCTCTTGATTGGTCGACCCTGCAGATACACGGCCACACCATGCGGCCCTCTGCGCACGGCGATCGCACTACCCCTAGGGGCATGGTTAAATAGGGGAGCGGGGGTGGCCCTTTAGCCATTTCCCCGCTCGCTCTCTCTCTGCCTCTTCTCCTTCTTCTTCCCCTGTGCAACAGCACGTCTCCCCTACTACTTCTGCTTAGGCACAACGCCGCTGCTGCCGCACTTCGCTGCTGCCTGCTCTGCCGTAACCTCGCCGCTGCTCCACCGCTCGTAGCCGCCATAGGGACCCGCCAATCTAGACCTCTCTCCACTGCACCAGATTGCTTCTGCTTCTGCGAGGAGGAATATCTAGAAATGTCAAAGTCTGAGGAGGTTGTCGTCATCAAAGAACACGTAGAGGGTGGCGAGGCCCACGAGCGTGGCGCCTAGGACGGTTCCTGGGTCTGCCAAGATGATATCGATTGGCTGATACGGACCCTCCGCATCCTGGCCGAGGTAAGATGTTGCCTTCCCTGCTAAGAGATTTCTCCCTCTCCTAATCCGGGTGAGTTAGTTGACTTCCTTTCTCATTTTCAGCGTGGGTTTGGATTGCCTGTCAGTGACTTCTTCCATGAATTCATCACCACTTTTGCTCTCCAACCTCACCACCTTCTGGCTAATGTCATTACTTCTCTTTCTGCTTTCGCTTCTGGGGTTGAGGGATACCGCGGCCTTTGGCCCACCATACCCATCTGGTACAAATTCTTCGGCTTTAGAGCCAATGTCATTCCAAATAAGGAACTTTCCCCTGCTGAAAAATCTCTGACCCAATGCGGGGCGGCTTCCATCTCTCCTCGAAAAAATTATGTCTTTCCCCGAGTTAGCGGCTTGGAGTTCTGCAAGGGATGGGCCAAGATCTTCTTCTACATGAAGAATGATACCTCAGAGGACAAGATTCAGCTGCCTCCTTTCTCTCTCGGTGTCCCTGACAGGACCTTGTGGGGCCGGATCTCGAGGAGGTCCGGCACCTTAGTGAACTTGGTGGAGAAACGCATCAAAGAGCTGAATCTGTTGGGGTGGTGCGACGAGGATATAATGATCACTTTCATCCGCAGCCGAATCTCCCCGCTGCATGTAACAACCCAAGTTTATAATATCTGTAATTAGTACTTAAGCATTGCATGCATGTGTTCAAATCAATAAAATCTATGCATGTGAACTATATGTATGATCAGATGCAAGTGAAAAACCTTAGTTTATTTAGAAATGGTTTCAAAATGTGCCTGAATTCAAATTTTGGGTTGCCCTAGTATTTTACAAAAAGGCCCCTGCCTTTTCCCTACTTAAAAAGACTTAAAAATCAATTAAAAAGGGCTTTTTATAATAAAAATACAGGTTTTATTAAAACCTAGGGGTTTTCTTGCAAGACCCAGTCCCTGGAACGAGCTGTCTGGACCACGGGTTGATTCTTCGCTTTCCCAAGGAGTTTTCTGAAAACTCGCCATCGTCTTCTCTAGCTGGAAGCAACTGCGTGCCGCCACCACCGTCGACCGCCATGCCGCGTTTCCTGCCCGTTGGTCGACGTGGAGACGAGGATAAGACCTCCACGACATGCTCTTCCTTCACCCTATCCTCTCACTCGCCCCAGATCGCCCTCTCTTCCTCTCTCTCGCTCTCACCGTGTCACCAGAACCCTAGCTGCCATGGCCGTCGGCTAGCCACCGATTCTGTCACCCCTAGGCCCAGCTGACCGCACCATGAGCTCCGCCTCGACCTCTGCTTCCTCCTCACCGTTCAAATCAACCCCAGCCGCCTCCAACCGCCCGCATCTATGTTGCCTTCGTCGACACCGATGAGATCCACCGCCCTAGCTTCCTCTTCGGCCTCCCTCTCGCCTCACCGCCTGCACAGATAGGTTCACGGTGAGCTTCTGCGTCTCCCCGTCCCCTCCATGCTTCCTGGCGTGGCCCCTAGCTCCATCGCATCACACGCCGCCGCGCGCTGCTGCAGCTCGCCATCGTACCGCTTGCTCTGGTGACCATCTGCTAGCGACGCCAGCACACTTCGGTTTGAACGCGCCCGGCTGCGATTCCTGAAACTATCGGGAACACCGTCGGTGATGACCTCCTGCAACTTCTGCCGGCGAGTCCGACGTGGGCTCCGCGTGGCCGCCGCGTGGGCCGACGTGGCACTAACGCTAGTGCCTGGCAAACTTTGCCACGGTGGCAATCCGACGTGGCCCAGGTCCCACTCGTCATTGTCCGTGGGTGAATAGGGTGCGGTAATAAAGTATTAACCTATGTTAATGACATCAGTCTGATGTCATATATCATTTATTATTTTCTAAAATGATTTAAAATTGGCAGAATTTGAGATAATCTTATAAAATTCGTAACTAATTCATATTTAATCAGAAAAATATGAATAATATATCAAAATGTTTATAAAAATGAGATCTACACTTTAAAAATACAATCATGCATTATTAAGCAACCTAAACCCTATATAGTTTAGAGGAACATCAAACCCCCCTAATTGCATATGGGATCGATGGAATGCTAAACTCTTGGCACTCCGAACCCATTTAAATCGATGCTAATCCTAGGGTTGCCATGATAACTTTAATCCGACATATCATTCATATCCTTGCGCATTACATGTATCGAGATGTTGATTGTTGCCTTTCTTTCTAGTACTGCTTCTTCGCGATAGGATCCGAGCATGAGGCTGAAGTCAATGACGCCGAAGATCCATAATGTCTACTGAAGGACAAGGCAAGCGTAGCATCTTATTCTGAACCTATGTTTTACAAAGTATCTACTTTCTCGCTATATTGCACACGATTTCAATCTGGTATTTTGTGTAGCTAGAGTTACCTATCTGCTGCATAGTTTCCTTGTTGTAGCCTTATACACCTGGTCCACTGCTCCTAGCATACCTAGGACTGGCATGTGAGCGTTGCTAGAGCTATTTCGACCATCAAGCTTAGCCATGCTTAGTAATTACACTTGATTCATCTCGATGATGATGAGTTGGAGATGCCACATAATTCTAGAAAGGTAGGAGATGGAAACATGATCGGAGGTGACAGATAAACATGTTAAGGCTTGTAGGGGAGGCCACATTGGGTGTGGTTTTTGTAGTCCTATGCTCGCCACCACTAGGAATTGAGTTCTTGCCTCTTGAACCAAGACGAGCGTATAACCACACGGGGCCTGGAAAACACCTCGACTAACTAACTTTCCTAGTAGATTCCATGAGTCACATAGTTCGGGCGTTCCATTCAACATATGCATTCTGGTTATTCTCGAAGGCGGTGTAGGAGGTGTATTCATACAGGTAGGTAAGCGTGGCCGAGAACAAGAGAGGAATGACCTCTGTAATCTTGAACCCTACGCACATCTCTAGGGACCGGCTTTGGGACTTGACCCGTTATGGTGGCATCTCCTTAGGGCGTGACTCGTGCTCTCGGCGAAAGCAAGGTAAAGGTCGTGGTCAACCACCCTCTGCTAGACTTCCAAGGAAGAGGGCTAATAATTTGGCACTAAGAATCGGTTGGTACGTGTGGGTAAAGTTTCACACCCCTGCAGGGTTAAATATTTTTTTAAAGCCATATTCATGGTTATGAACGACTTGGAAACGGACATGATGATTATAGATAATGATAACTAAATATAAAACTTGTTGTTCCACGTGTGCTTAAGGATGCTTCCTCGGGGGTTCGAGGGGGGTGATCCTAGACGTGGAATTCATATGCTCTTGGTTAACAAGAGCTAATGTTCAAGATGGAGTCATTGCTCTCTTACCCCTTTTAAAAGTACTCTGTATAGCCAACCCTCTTCTCTCTCTTGTTTACAAATAAAGTTGGCTTTGCACAAAGAAAATCTAGAGAATTTTTTTCAAGCTAGAGGATGTAGATACTAGGCTATCTAAGTCTTGTGGAGTACATTCTCGTACTCAGCCTTGCGCCGTTGTTGTTTTTCTACAGATGATCTAGTTGAAACTAAAGGTGGCTTCTATGTTGACATCGACGAGTAGTTGGGGGGCTTGGTAGAAGCCTGGGGACTATGGGTTGGACGTCGCTTATGTTTATAGCCTCTTAGGCCCTTTGTTAAGTCTGTTGTGTAAAAAATCATAATTTTCTTTTGCTGCTTGGTGTAATGATGGGTCTATGACCCCTGCTTTGTAATAATCTGATATCATACTGTGTTAAGAGTTTAAACTTATGTTGTTGTATCCCTGGGTTCTGTAATGTTACCGAATCATATACTGTGAGTCTCCGAGGTTGGAGTTAAGTTTATCTCGGACGTTAATCTGAGGTTTGTTTAACCCTAATTCTGGGGGTGTTACAGGTTTTGGTATCAGAGCAGGACTGCCTGTAGGAAACCCTTCTTACTAGTCGATGTTGAGTCTAGCACCTATGAAATTTATTTGAAAGCAACTTTTAGTTGCAAAACTCTGAATAGGACTCTTTTTACTCCTTACGTAGAGTGGTTATGTTGCTGAGTTATCTTATCTTGTTTGGTTTGAAAAGTTTTCGCTTCTCGTCTATCATTTCAAATTACTAGGATCTACGGGGTTGTGTTGTTCTTCTAGTACTCAGTATCCGGTTGCAAAGCTCAGAGTTTCCAAGATATATCCGGGAATTTAAAGCATTGTTTTTAACCTCTCTAAGGGTGGTTGGAATTCAACTCCTTTCTTCTCCTATGATTTCTTGGTATCATACCATGTTTGCAATCCATTGTTATGGTTTGTTTTTAAGTTGGTAGCGTATACATTTAGTATGCTTGTTCTACTACCATACTTGGTGTTATGATATGACCTCAATTCATATGGTTGTTTCTACCATGACCGTTCGTTGTGGTTCAAGTCATCTTTCGATGTACTTCCCTTGGTTATCCAATCTAACGGGTTCTGTTTTCTCCTCAGGATGTCTTACGGTACTCGTGGTTCTGTTGGTCGTCGAGGCCACAACAATGCTGATGATGAACTTCCACGGCCTCCCATAATGGCCGAGGTTCTCAACAATATTGAGACCAACCGTCTGAGGAATGAACGTCTTCTCGAGCGTGTGGCTCAGAACACTGAACATCGCCCCGACGACTGTGTCACAATGGGGATTTCATCTATTCTTTTCCCCCAATCTTCAACCACCCCAAGGAACCTCTTGATGCTGATGATTGGCTTCGTACAATTTAATGCAAGTTCAGTGCTCTTTGTGTTCGTCAGAATGACCTTGTCAACTTCGCCACCTATCAGCTAGAAGGTTAGGCTGGTGTTTGGTGGGATGGGTATCTGGATATGCAAGCTCAAGGACATGTTGTTACCTGGGAGGAGTTCGTTGCAGCTTTCTGCGCCTCCTATATGCCTAAGCCCGTCATGGATCTCAAAAGGAAGGAGTTTTTGGATCTGACTCAGGGGCGTATGGATATTGAAGCATATGGGCGTGAGTTCACTCACCTGGCTCGTTATGCACCCCGGAATGTGACCAGTGATGAAGATAAGCAAGAGTTGTTCTGTAAGGGACTTAGTCCTACAATTCGCTATGAGTTGATTCCTTTCAAGTTCAGAACCTTCTAGGAACTGCACAACCAGGGCCTTACCCTAGAGCATGGAATAAAGGAAATGGAGGTCTCCCAGAAGCGTGAAGAGAACTCTCGTGCGTCTTCCTCTAGCAACAAGAAGCGTCGAGTCTTCGTTCCATACAGTGCTATGCCTCGTGCTCCTTATGCACCCAAGTCATCTGGCAATGCTCCTCGTCCGCCACAATTAAATATTGGTGGAGCGAGTTATCATCCTCCTGCTGGTTCCTTCTCTGGAACTACCTGTAACTCACGTGGTCATCCTAGGCACTACTCAAGGGAGTGTCCACAAAGAGCTGATGGTCGCAATGATCAGTCGGTGTAGCATCCCAATTGTCTAACAATTGCAATGCTACTTACCTAGTATATATATTGCTACTTCCTACATATCAATTATTGCATCATCAATATATCATGCTCATGTCACCATGCCACATTGCATTTGAGCATCATATAAAACCACTTTTCATTTGGTTCTTCCCTCATTATGCATTTGTCTATTAATTGTATTTGCCTCATGATATATTATAGTTGCTTCTTGATATAATGCTTGATACCCAAGTTGAGTTGAGGGCATATCTCTTCATTTTCCTTTCCATCACTAACGTGCCATTCTAACTTGTCCGTATGAGCTTCTCTTACTTTCCACCATATGAAAACAAGTGGGTTATTTATTTTTGCTTCATGGTTTTAAAATCAAGCCCATTTGGATTTGTGTGGATCCTATCTTATTTTGCCATTCTATCTTCTACATGCTAGGGCTTGGCACTCTCTATTTCTCTATGCATGGGGTCATCTCTCTCTATTCTATCCAATGCAATATAAACTCTATTCCATGATCACATGAAAGGATACCATCTATGTGTTTGTTCTTGTTTTAAAATTCCATGTGAGTTTGTCTCTGTTTGATTTGTATTTAAACCTTCTCTCTAAACCATGAAAACCCTACATCGCATGTGTGTGTAACACATACACCCGTATGCATCTAATCCTACTTCTAACCTCCATGCATGTGCATGTTTTAATACATACACACGCACACATTTTCCCTCCTTCCTAGCTAGCTAGCTAGCTGATATACACCCTAGCCGAGTGATGCTTTCTACTCCTTTTTCAGCATAAGACCTTTTGGGAAACGAACGAGACACCTGCCCCTCTCTCCATCTTGCCCCTCTCTCTGATCCTGGTTCAGCCGCACCATCTGCCTAAACCTGGTTCGTTCACATCAGTTAGAAGCTAGATACCGCAGTGGACATGCCTCCCTGATCCCTGTTCCTCTTCTAGCACGAGTCAATCACATGATCATCCCTCTGTCCCGGCTTTTCTTCTCTCTAGCATAAAGCAAACCCAGCAGCATCGAAAGCCCCTCTCAACCACTTCCTTCCTATCTCTTTCCCATTCTCCAAGTTGAACCAGATTGAAACACTCGTTGTTACCATGGCCGTGGCCGCCGCCGCTTCCTCGCCCCGTAGCTGAGCCATGTCGCCATCGGAGCCACCACAAGTTGGAGGAGCATCAAGACAAACTACCGGAGCCCTGCAACACCTGAAGGATGGAGAGGATGGCCACGAGCGGCTGCAGTTCCCCGACGCCGTTTCTGCTCACCGGCTCGCCGTCCTCCTCGCTCGGCCTGGCTCGGCCACGCGCGTGCGCAAGGTGAGCGCCACGCCTCCCCTCTCCTTCTTCATGTCTTGCCTCATCGCCGCCCGCGCGCCCTGCAGCCGCCTCCGCGTGCCGCGTCGCGTGCACACTCATATCAGCAGACCGCAACTGCAGCCTCTGTTCCCGAAAGTTTTGCGACCTCCTCCGTCGTTCGTGGACCCTGTTCTTCACGCGCCTATGATCTCAGTTAACCCAGCTCCGTAAGGAATCAAACTTCTTTCAAAACCGAGTTCTGTGCCGCTCGCAGTCGACTCTAGGAGATTGACATATAATACCGTCGCTACACGTCGCCGCGTTCCAAGCTGTACGAAGTGTTCGTCAGTTTCAGGGATCGGTAACACCCTCTGTTCTCTTTGTTTTACACGGCGCCCTGTACGTCCTCCGGCGAATCCTTCTTGATCATAGTTCTACTCCTATGTATCCTATTCATTTCAGAGCAAACGTCCATCAAAAAGGAGTAGTAACTCTCTCGCAATCTTCCTCCGAAGTCGAGTCGATCTCGCAGTTTTCTCCGTCAGAAACTTTAGTCCCGCGTGTTTGTTCATGTCCCTGTTCCGGCAACCTAGCGATGTCTACAAGTGGTATCCGGCGATATTCTGCACGTCTGCCTCTTCTCCTTTGTATCGTCTTTTCATATCCGCAAACGGAATATCAATCGGAGCGATGATGAGCTCGCAGTCATCCGACGATTTCTGCTCGAAAACGCTGTCAGTCACGTACCTGCACAACAGTATGTTTTGGATATATTCCCCAATCTCCCTCATCCATCTCTGTGGTTCTACGACGAATAATTTTGATGCTAAGTTTCGTGTCCTATGTACCAGCTTTGCAAATAAACAAACGTTTCTGCAAACGCACGTCAAACGAGATCGCAATCTACAGCCGAAGTTTGGCAAATACACTGAACTTCTCTCTTTGAAAAAATCAGTCTAATCAGTTCAGTTCAGAACCTTTTGTAGAAAAGCACCTGGGCTTTTCTTCTTCTCAACCCGTGGTGTAGAAAACCCTGAAATTTTTCCACAAGCCCCTGTACTTTCTGAAAGTTGGTCACACCTAATCCAAATTCGAATTTAAACTTAAATTTGAGTCAAACCACATATTAAATTTGACCAAGGTTTTGAACAAGTTCTGTTTTTGAATTTTGAAAAGTTTTAAATACCAAACTTGCATGTTTTTGAAGTTTCTACATTAATATGCCCTATATTATTTTTGTCAAATATTGCAAAACAATAAATGTTTATGTAATACTATTAAATGCTTTATTACATGATGTATCGCACATTTTTTTTATTTGCTATTTTCTAGATAATACAAATGATATATGTTTTTGAATCAGAAAAATGTGAGGAATTCAAATATGCCATCCAAAATAATGTTTGACTAATTTAAATTTTCGAAATTGTTTAATTGCAATAAAAATGCCTTTTCTCAATTAATTAATAACTTTAATTCTATAACTCCAAATTTGACAAATGATATGTCTAAATCGATCAGCGCGACGAGCCCGTTCTGTCTACGCATTCCATGTTATGAATTGCAGCATGTATCATATGAATATTAAGTGGACAGCAAGTTATATGGGAGCAAAACATGACTAAAAACTTAATAAAATGCTTTATTCTTGTACCCCACACCTCACCCATGCCATGCTATGTTATGCCATGTAATTTGTGCATCATTCATCATGGCTTGCTTGTTTACTTGTCGCATTTTATTTATATGCTTGTGCACTTTATTTATGTTGGCCCTTGTTTGTTTGGTTCTTCTTTCGAATAGACGTCGAGCAGGGGAATTATCAGGAAAGTACTACCCAGATCCATCTCTCGCTTCAACTGAGCTGCCAGGCAAGCACTAACACATGCTTGCATACATATAGTACCTATTGCTTCTATCTTATTCTTGCATGATGGAGTCGCGAATGCATTAAATTGAATCCCATGTACTACATAGCCTTTACTTTTAAACCCCACCGAGCTTGTTCCTCCATCCCATGAGCCATTACTATAGGAGTTGTTTGAGCCATGCGAGTCGTAGAACAACATGTGTAGGGTATGTGAGTGTCTGATGGATAACGAGGTACCAAAACAACTTAACATGAGTAGTAATGGGATAACTAATGAAAGAGGCACCGGTGGGCAATATCTGTCATTTGGTTTTTATGTCCACTTGTGTCCCGTAGGACCCCGAGTACTTGATTCCTGTTCCTTGACTATTCGCACTATCCACATCCGGGAGGCCTTATGGACCCTCCTGATCCAGAGCTTGATTCATTTCTATTTCTCGGGGCCACAAACTAGTTTGGAGTTTTATTTACTATCCAGTACTTATGCCATGTTACTGTTTTACTAAGATTGTGCGTGGAGCACCTGTACTGTTTTGGATGCGGAGTGTTTTCACGGTATCGACAAGCCTAGTCACATTTTCGGGTTCCCAGTCGTTTACAGCCATTGACGCAAACCTTGGGTCCGTCTCGGAGTCGGCCAACTTCGTTGCGGCTAGCTTAATAGGGTGGCCCCCTGAAATATTTTATGAATCCTGTGATCGCTTTGTCGTGAATGCCTCGTTGGGTTTTGAGTTGGTTTTTCCAAGGTTGATCGAGTGTGTGTTGCTATTTGTGCACCCCTGCAGGGTAAATCTTTCTGAAAGCCGTGTCCGTGGTTATGGACGACTTGGAGCACAGTTTCTCGATCATAGACAAGCATAACTAAAGTACAGTTTTTAATTTGACTAAATATCTGACTAGTAATTAGTGAATACTCGTGGAATGGTTAATAAAGCTGACAACGGTTGGGTTGTTCGTCCGCTTTCTCATTGGTAAGCGAGAAGGAGGATGGATCTGTTACGTTATACTATTATAACTGTTGTTTCTAATTAACGGACATCCGCCTATCATTGGTTAGGCGGATGGTTAGAGAGTATCTATAGACTGGTTAGTTATTATCTTTCGCTGCAATTGCGTCACCCCAGGTATATGTCCCCTTTAGAGGCATAAAGACTTGCTGAGTACCCCTAGGGTCTCACACGATAAATTGTTTGATTCAGATGAACAGGTGTACTCGCAATATAAATACTAGGTGGAAGAAACAGATGATGTTGGCAACGATCACTCGGTGTAGAGATTCCGGGGATGGGGATCCGTGAGATCTGTGGGCGGGATGTGCTTAGTTATGTGGCATCTTATGCCGATTTCCTTCTTATTCGTACTTGGATCTTGTTTCCCGCTTCCACTTGATACTCTGTTGATTGATGTATGAGGAGCTATCCTACACTATTATCTCTATCTAGGATATTTGGATCTTGCCGTATGGGGTTGCAATATTTCTATTTCTTTTAGATGGTATGGCTCTGAGAACTGTTGTAAGGTAGCTTGCATACATACTCATTTGTGTATGTATTTGATCTCTTCGCCTGTTGCCTACGCCGCTCGCTCTTGTCCCGATGTTCTTGGATGTGGTTAGGGCGGCCGACGGGCCTACACGTGGGTAGCCCTGGGCCTCCGCTGTAAAACCCTTAACCACTTTTGGCTCATCTAGGCTTGAACTTAGAGTGTAGGGTCCGAGGTAGTTACAATTAGTATCAGATCCATCCCGCCCTTCAGGGTCTCAGCCAAATGGTCGTTGTCAGTCTAGCAAATATTTTGGTAGCTATGTATACCAGAGAAGAACAAAACGCGAGAGTAGGACTGCTTCCATTTTTCTTCTTACCCATCCACCCACCTTTTTCTAGTAAGGAAGTCTAACATTTTCAATCCTCTTCTAAAAATTCAAACTAGGATTCACGTGTTTTGGGTTCCGTAGTACCATAGAAAGTGTGTGTGTGTGTGTAATTCCTTGTCTACCGGTTGCATCCAACCTTGTTGTCACAATCTTCCTTTGGTTATCAACTGTTGGTACATTCCATACTGACAGGCTTTTGTAAACCGACGTGATCTATCTGACTCCTTGTTAACCGGTGCCATCTTGTTCAGGTTGTTCTTCCTTCCAGCATGCTTTCACAGAATCTAGAGTTGCTAATCCCTATATTATAAGTGGTTTTGCGCATTTATTGGTATTTTAATGCCGGAAAATGTGGAAATTTTTTCTTTGATACATCTGTGTTTCCACACCCCTCTTCAGTCGTGTGTGAAACATTATCTATATTCCTTTTATCGGCAGGATCGTGCTAACTCATTCTTTTGTCACCGGCGCTTAATCCTAGAGTTTTACTTCATCATCAATTCTTGTGGGCTAAATACATAACATGTGTCGATCCGATGCGTGTGATTGTAATTTGGTTCTCGGCATAGCTATATGACACTTATCATCAATGGAATAGGATCAATACTATAAATCCAATCCTCCAAATGATTGCGGTTATCTCCTATGATTTTGAGTTACACCGTGATCATATCTATGCATATTCAAGTATTTTTGGCATTCTGGAGTTTTCTCAAGGCACTACGGTGGTCTATCATCTGTTTATCATGCTTCACATCCTTTTGAACTCCATATCCGCAAAATTCTCTTTAATACGAGGGAATTTCATCTTTTCGTCTCTGATAGCTTTGCTTAATGTATGAGTTATCATCGCTTCTTATCCAAGATCTCCTTATCTTTCAACCGGTGCTCCGATCGACAATGTGAACCAGGCGGCATCTCTCTTTTTCTTTCGAAGGACTAGATAATCTATTCTGCCAATGCATCTCTTTCAACATGAATCCTCGCTCGTAACGTTGATCTTTCAAAGAGGGTTGAGCTCAGGGAGTGTTTCGAGCGTTTGTTCGTTTCTCCCGCCTCTTGAACTTGGTATTCTTGGAATATCTTGTTAATTCATGGTGATATATCTTCACGATATTCTCGCCTATTCTAAAGCTATGGAAGAACATGAAGAACATCTTCTTCTAATTCTCTCAAGCTTCCGGAACACCGCATCTGTGCAAAGTTCTCAAAGTATGAATTCTGACTTTTTCAAGTCACCTATTTCGACCATGTCCTTCTGCTAAGACATCACTACAATTCTGGAAATCATTAAGTCAATTGTTAATTTCATCCTCCATCTTTAACCAAATCTAGAGTTTTTCCTTGTTTGGCAAATGATCATTGTTGTTTCGCTGAGTTTTCCTCAAGACTGTTAAATCTCTCCCAGATAATTCTCAAGAAGGACAAGCAATTCTTGTGATCTCTGACTCATCAAGAAATCTTTGGAAACCCTCTTGTTTTATCTTCTGTCCTCAATCCACCAGATGCCACGAAGATTTTCCAGATCTTTTACAATTCTCCTATCAATGTTTTGGTGTTATCCTTGATCTATCTGTTGAATCTTTTATCTATCTCCATGTCTTCATTCATATATTTCTAATAGGCTGCAACTTCCGACACGACAACAACATCATCATCTTTATCTGCTTGGATCCGGTGAAGTGGTTGCATCACATCCTTGTTTTCTTATGAAGCTTAAGGAGTTTCTTCTTGTAAGATCTTTAGTCTGAAATTTTGCACGATTTTCCTATTCATGTACGGAGTAATGGTTTGAGTGCGGGATGGAGTCATGACCATACCACTACTCTTATCATTCACTTTGTACATTGAATTGGTGGATTAATGCGATTTCACTCATTCCACGGAAGTTAGAAGTGGCCTTTATCCCTCGAGACTTTTACTTTCGTCCTTGTTTTTTCCGGAGTGTTCTCAAGAATGTATTCAATAATATCTTGTTGGTGGTCTCGTCTATTTCAAATGGAGCAAAATCTTCAATGATCTGGTGGAAGCAAATGAAAAATCTTCTCCATCCTCTTCATTATACCGGTGCTCGACATCATCAAACAAGATGGATGGAGGATATCTCTGACTTCAATTGCCAATTCCTTTCTCTTGGTAAAGCCAATTATGGTTGATACCATCAATCGCAAAATCTATTGCAATAACCTCATAGTTAAGGAAAGAAATAAGTATCTCTACGATATACTCAAGATCTGCAATATTCAACTTCTTCTCAATTTTCTATCATAAGCTAGCATCACCTCCTTCTCTTGAAGATAAATCTGCGCACCTCAATTGCGTGATCCTTTGGTTCTTACCAGTGCAAGAAGAATCTAATCTAAGAACTCCTAACCCAAATCTTTTTCGTGGCATCAAGAAATCTATTGTTGAAGGCAATATCGGTTCTCGGAACTTTATTTCTTAAATTTGAGGGAAGAAACAATCCTATTTTCATAGTGGTTGATAACTTCTCCAAAGTCGTTCTTCTCTTCTGGTGAAAGAAAGAGTCAGCTTCACTTGCAGCTTTCGATCTTTAATCTGAATGAAGTATCTTTCCTTTCTCTCCTCGATTCATCATCTTTTCAAATTCTTTCAAGAAGTGGTTCTATTCTTTTATCATGCTTCTCGAGAGCACCAGAGCTATGTTCATCCTATCTTTCTCGTCTCACAACAATCCTCCAGGTTCCTCAATCCCTTGTTTTGAAGAAGCAAAACACAGACTCGCAACAAGTCTATCTACTTTGCAAGGTGTAATGGTCGCACCATTCCGTTGTTCATCATCTTGGAAATGTGAGGTTCACCTTCGTTCCAAACACCCGCCTCTCCGTGGTCTTTTTCTTTTTCTAGCAATCTCGGGGCGAGATTCCTGTTTAGTGGGGGAGAGTTGTAGCATCCCAATTGTCTAACAATTGCAATGCTACTTACCTAGTATGTATATATTGCTACTTCCTACATATCAATTATTGCATCATTAATATATCATGCTCATGTCACCATGCCACATTGCATTTGAGCATCATATAAAACCACTTTTCATTTGGTTCTTCCCTCATTATGCATTTGTCTATTAATTGTATTTGCCTCATGATATATTATAGTTGCTTCTTGATATAATGCTTGATACCCAAGTTGATTTGAGGGCATATCTCTTCATTTTCCTTTCCATCACTAACGTGTCATTCTAACTTGTCCGTATGAGCTTCTCTTACTTTCCACCATATGAAAACAAGTGGGTTCTTTATTTTTGCTTTATGGTTTTAAAATCAAGCCCATTTGGATTTGTGTGGATCCTATCTTATTTTGTCATTCTATCTTCTACATGCTAGGGCTTGCCACTCTCTATTTCTCTATGCATGGGGTCATCTCTCTCTATTCTATCCAATGCAATATAAACTCTATTCCATGCTCACATGAAAGGATACCATCTATGTGTTTTTTCTTGTTTTAAAATTCCATGTGAGGTTGTCTCTGTTTGATTTGTATTTAAACCTTCTCTCTAAACCATGAAAACCCTACATCGCATGTGTGTGTAACACATACACCCTTATGCATCTAATCCTACTTCTAACCTCCATGCATGCGCATGTTTTAATACATACACACGCACACATTTCCCCCCTTCCTAGCTAGCTAGCTGATATACACCCTAGCCGAGTGATGCTTTCTACTCCTTTTTCAGCATAAGACCTTTTGGCAAACGAACGAGACACCTGCCCCTCTCTCCATCTTGCCCCTCTCTCTGATCCTGGTTCTGCCGCACCATCTGCCTAAACCTGGTTCGTTCACAGCAGTTAGCAGCTAGATACTGCAGTGGACACGCCTCCCTGATCCCTATTCCTCTTCTAGCATGAGCCAATCACGTGATTATCCCTCTGTCCCGGCTTTTCTTCTCTCTAGCATAAAGCAAACCCAGCAGCATCCAAAGCCCCTCTCAACCACTTCCTTCCTACCTCTTTCCCCTTCTCCAAGTTGAACCAGATCGAAACACTCGTTGTTACCATGGCCGTGGCCGCCGCCCCTTCCTCGCCCCGCAGCTGAGCCATGTCGCCACCGGAGCCACCGCAAGTCGGAGGAGCATCAAGACAAACTACTGGAGCCATGCAGCACCTAAAGGGTGGAGAGGATGTCCACGAGCGGCTATAGTTCCCCAACGCCGTTTCCGCTCACCGGCTCGCCGTCCTCCTCGCTCGGCTTGGCTCGGCCACGCGTGTGCGCAAGGTGAGCGCCACGCCTCCCCTCTCCTTCTTCATGTCTTGCCACATCGCCGCCTGCACGCCCTGCAGCCGCCTCCGCGTGCCGCGTCGCGCGCACACTCGTATCGGCAGACCGCAGCTGCAGCCTCTGTTCCCGAAAGTTTTGTGACCCCCTCCTTCGTTCGGGGACCCTGTTCTTCACGCGCCTATGATATCAGTTAACCCAGCTCCGTAAGGAATCAAACTTCTTTCAAAACCTAGTTCTGTATCGCTCGCAGTCGACTCCGGGAGATTGACATATAATACCGTCGCTACATGTCGCCGCGTTCCAAGCTGTACGAAGTGTTCGTCAGTTTCAGGCATCGGTAATACCCTCCGTTCTCTTTATTTTACACGGCGCCCTGTACGTCCTCCGGCGAATCCTTCTTGATCATAGTTCTACTCCTATGTATCCTATTCATTTCAGAGCAAACGTCCATCAAAAAGGAGAAGTAACTCTCTCGCAATCTTCCTCCGAAGTCGAGTCGATCTCGCAGTTTTCTCCGTCAGAAACTTTAGTCCCGCGTGTTTGTTCATGTCCCTGTTCCCGGCAACCTAGCGATGTCTACAAGTGGTATCCGGCGATATTCTCCACGTCTGCCTCTTCTCCTTTGTATCGTCTTTTCATATCCGCAAACGGAATATCAATCGGAGCGATGATGAGCTCGCAGTCATCCGACGATTTCTGCTCGAAAACACTGTCAGTCACGTACCTGCACAACAATATGCCCTATATTATTTTTGTCAAATATTGCAAAACAATAAATGTTTATGTAATACTATTAAATGCTTTATTACATGATGTATCGCACATTTTTTTTATTTGCTATTTTCCAGATAATACAAATGATATATGTTTTTGAATCAGAAAAATGTAAGGAATTCAAATATGCCATCCAAAATAATGTTTGAATAATTTAAATTTTCAAAATTGTTTAATTGCAATAAAAATGCCTGTTCTCAATTAATTAATAACTTTAATTATATAACTCCAAATTTGACAAATGATATGTCTAAATCGATCAGCGCGACGAGCCCGTTCTGTCTACGCATTCTATGTTATGAATTGCAACATGCATCATATAAATATTAAGTGGACAACAAGTTATATGAGAGGAAAACATGACTAAAAACTTAATAAAATGCTATATTCTTGTACCCCACACCTCACCCATGCCATGCTATGTTATGCCATGTAATTTGTGCATCATTCATCATGGCATGCTTGTTTGCTTGTCGCATTTTATTTATATGCTTATGCACTTTATTTATGTTGGCCCTTGTTTGTTTGGTTCTTCTTTCGAATAGACGCCAAGCAGGGGAATTATCAGGAATCCCAGGAGTACTATCCAGATCCATCTCTCGCTTCAACTGAGCTGCCAGGCAAGCACTACTACATGCTTGCATACATATAGTACCTATTGCTTCTATCTTATTCTTGCATCATGGAGTCTCGAATGCATTAATTGAATCCCATGTACTGCATAGCCTTTACTTTTAAACCCCACTAAGCTTGTTCCTCCATCCAATGAGCCATTACTACAGGAGTTGTTTGAGCCATGCGAGTCGTAGAACAACATGTGTAGGGTATGTGAGTGTCTGATGGATAACGAGGTACCTAAACAACTTAACCTGAGTAGTAATGGGGTAACTAATGAAAGAGGCACCGGTGGGCAATATCTGTCATTTGGTTTTTATGTCCACTTGTGTCCCGTAGGACCCCGAGTACTTGATTCTTGTTTCTTGACTATTCGCACTATCCACATCCGGGAGGCCTTATGGACCCCCCCCCTGAGCCAGAGCTTGATTGATTTCTATTTCTTGGGGCCACAAACTAGTTTGGGGTTTTATTTACTATCCTATACTTATGCCATGTTACTGTTTTATTAAGATTGTGCGTGGAGCACCTGTACTGTTTTGGATGCGGAGTGTTTTCGCCGTATCAACAAGCCCAGTCACATTTTCGGGTTCCCAGTCGTTTACAGCCATTGACGCAAACCTTGGGTCCGTCTCAGAGTCGGCCAACTTCGTTGCGGGTAGCTTAATGGGGTGGCCCCCTGAAATATTTTATGAATCCTGTGATCGCTTTGTCGTCAATGCCTCGTTGGGTTTTGAGTTGGTTTTTTCGAGGTTGATCGAGTGTGTGTTGCTATTTGTGCACCCCTACAGGGTAAATCTTTCTGAAAGCCATGTCCGCGGTTATGGACGACTTGGAGTATAGTTTCTCGATCATAGACAAGCATAACTAAAGTACCGTTTTTAATTTGACTAAATATCTGACTAGTAATTAGTGCAATACTCATGGAATGGTTAATAAAACTGCCAACGGTTGGGTTGTTCGTCCGCTTTCTCATTGGTAAGCGAGAAGAAGGATGGATCTGTTATTTTATACTGTTATAACTGTTGTTTCTAATTAACGGACATCCGCCTATCATTGGTTAGGCGGATGGTTAGCGAGTATCTATAGACTTGTTAGTTATTATCTTTCGCTGCAATTGCGTCACCCCAGGTATATGTCCCCTTTAGAGGCATAAAGACTTGCTGAGTACCCCTAGGGTCTCACACGATAAATTGTTTGATTCAGATGAACAGGTGTACTCGCAAGATGGATACTGGGTGGAAGAAATAGATGATGTTGTCAACGATCACTCGGTGTAGAGATTCTGGGGATGGGGATCCGTGAGATCTGTGGGCGGGATGTGCTTAGTTATGTGGCATCTTATGCCGATTTGCTTCTTATCCGTACTCGGATCTTGTTTCCCGCTTCCGCTATCTAGGATATTTGGATCTTGCCGTATGGCGTTGCAATTTTTCTATTTCTTTTAGATGGTATGGCTCTGAGAACTGTTGTAAGGTAGCTTGCATACATACTCATTTGTGTATGTATTTGATCTCTTCGCCTGTTGCCTACGCCGCTCGCTCTTGTCCCGATGTTCTTGGAAGTGGTTAGGGCGGCCGACGGGCCTACACGTGGGTGGCCCTGGGCCTCCGCTGTAAAACCCTTAACCACTTTTGGCTCATCCAGGCTTGAACATAGAGCGTAGGGTCCAAGGTAGTTACAGCCGGCGAAGAAGTATGATAAAGATTAGGGTGATAGACATGGTTGCCTGACCCATGTGATGGTTGAAGAAGCTTTGGAAGATCCACACGTCATTCTAGGTATGCTTCGTGTCAATTCAATTCTAGCAACAGCTTTATTTGATTCTGGAGCATCGCATACATTTATATCTCAAGAGTATGCACGGGTGCATGATATACCTTTTGAAACAACGACTTCCCCTCTAGAGATTAGAACCCCTAGGTCTTGTTGGCAGACCTTCTAGGTTACTCATGGGGTTGAGGTAGATATTGGATACCAGAAGTTTCCCACTTCCCTCACTGCGCTTAAGTCAACTAACATTGATGTCATTCTGGGCATGGACTGGTTATCCAAGTATCAATCCGTCATTGACTGTGCACTTAGGACTGTTACCATGACCTCCCCTGTTGGCATAACAATCAAGTACTGGTCTGATGGGTCAAAGTTGCCATCGGCAGTTTCTGTTCCGTTTTCGGAGTTGTATGCCATGGAGGGTATGGAAGAGTTACCCCCTCTAGAAGTTGAATATGTCCAGGTAGTCTGTGATTTTCTAGATGCCTTTCCTAAATAATTTCTTGGCATGCCACTTGATAGAAGTGTGGAGTTTGTCATCGAGATGGTTCCTCGAACTGCACTTGTTTCCAAGAGACTCTATCGTATGCCTCCTCATGAGTTAGTGGAGTTGAAGAAGCGTATAGAGGAGTTGGAGATAAAAGGGTACACTCAGCCTAGCACATCTTCTTGGGGATGCCCTACCATGTTTGTTAAGAAGAGGGAGACCAATATACCGCGTTTGGTTGTGGATTATCGCCCTCTCAATGTTGTGACTATTAAGAACAAGTATCCTCTCCCTAGGATAAATGATCTTTTTGATCAGTTAAGTGGTGCCATCGTATTTTCCAAGATGGATTTGAGGTCAGGGTATCATCAAATCAAGATCCGAAAGGAAGACATTCCAATGACTGCTTTCACTACTCGTTATGGTATTTACGAGTACACCGTCATGTCCTTTGGTCTTACCAATGCTCAAGCAACTTTTATGGGGCTCATGAACTCTATCTCCATGGAGTATATCGACAAGTTCGTTGTGGTCTATATTGACGATATCCTAGTCTACTCCAAGACTAAAGAAGGACACGCTAAACATCTGCGTTTGGTGTTGACAAAGCTTCGAGAACATCGTATCTATGCCAAGTTCTCCAAATGTGAGTTTTGGTTACAAGAACTAATATTCCTTGGTCATGTTGTTTCTTCCGAAGGGGTTTCTATTATTCTTGACAAGATTCAATCCATTCTTAACTAGGAATCCCCCAAATCCGTTAAGGATGTTCGAAGTTTTCTTGGGTTGGCGGGTTATTACCGTTGATTCATCGAGAACTTTTCCAAGATTGCTAAGCCAATGAATGATCTTCTTAAAAAAATAAGAAGTTTGAATGGTCTGACAAGGCTGAAGAATGCTTCTAGGTTTTGAAAACCGAGCTAACTACTACTCTGGTGCTAGTTCTTCCAAACACCAACAAAGACTTTGTTATCTTCTTTGATTCTTCTCATCAAGGTCACGGATGTGTGTTGATGCAAGATGGCCATGTGGTGGCCTATGATACATCCATTTTGCATCTATATTCTATGTCTTAATTCACTATTATTCTTTGATATATTTCATATTGAGAGGTGATACTTATGTTATTTCATCTGTTTTTGCATGGTTGATGACTTTTGGAGCATGGACCGCTACAGTCAGGATTCTGATGGAAAAGGTGCTGTTTGGAGGCAAAATTCACGAAGATCAGAAAATCTGGGAAAATATACGGAAAATCCTATTTTTTCCAGAAGACTAAGGATGCCAGAAGACGGAGTGGAGATGGGCCACAGGGGGCCCACACCCCCCTAGCGCGGGCAGCCCTAGGCCGCGCCAGGAGGTGGTGTGGCCACCCTGGCCCACTCCAGCCTCTCCCCTCTAGCGTATATCATCCTCCCAAAACCCTAAGACTCAGGGAGCAACAACAGAAAGATTCCGCCGCCTCTGCGGGGCGGAAAACACCAAGAGAGAAAGATCTCTCAGGCAGACAGACTTTTGCCGGGGAATTCCTTCTCGGAGAGGGGAGATCATCGCCATCAACACCACCATCAAGCTGGACTTCATCGGGATCATCATCACCACCATCATCACCAGCAGCACCCTCATCACCATCTCCATATTGCTGTAACAATTGGTTGAATCTTGCATTAGTTCATAGGGGAAACTTTCCCGGTGTTGATTACTCTTTGTAGTTAATGCTATTGAGTGAACCGTTGAATTATTGTTTATGTTCAGATTGTTATACATCATTATTCCATCTCTGATCATGATCCATATGATGTCTTGTGAGTAGTTCGTTTTGTTCTTGAGGACATGGGAGAAGTCATGTTGTTAGTAGTGGAGTTGTGTTGAGAAAGATTCAATAGTTTGATATTTAAGTTGTGGTGTACTTCTTCTAGTGGTGTCATGTGAATGTCGACTACATGACACTTCATCTATATGGGCCTAGGGGAATGCATTATGTATTTTGCTACTAATCGTAGGGGTTGCCGGAGTGACAGAAACCTGAACCCCCGTTAGGAAACCATTGCACAAGGGACATAAGGGTCTTAGAGTTTAAAGCTGTGGTTAGGTCTCTACCTTAATTACTTTCTTGTACTTACGGATGTTTGCAAGGGGTATAATCACAAGTATGTATTAGTCTTGGATGGGGCGGTACATTAGCACAGGTTCACCCACACAACCCTTAGCAAGCTAGAGAAGATTAATCAACTATATGAAGTGAAAGCACTTAACAATCTTCCCATGTGTCCTCGAGAACGTTTGGTCATCTTCAGTAATACAACCGGCTTGTCCTTTGCTACATAAAGGATTGGTCCACTTGCTGCATTTATTCCTACTATCTTTTATTTACTCGTACTTTGTTTACTTGCTTTATCAAAAACCCCTAAAAATCTGTTTACTAAGTATTTGCAGAGAATTCCTAATCCATACCACTAGGAAACACCTTCTGCTCCTCGTTGTGTTCGACACTCTTACTTATCGAAAATACTACGATACACCCCCGATACTTGTGGGTCATCAAGACTATTTTCTGGCGCCGTTGCCAGGGAGTGAAGCGCTATTGGAGAGTGGAACTGGTAAAGGAAACTTCTACTATGAGTATTGTTTACTTCTGTTAGTTGCTTTATTTTGGTTATGGATAATTCTCTGAGTTTCTTATTTGGTAATGCTATTACCACTGCTAAGGTAGTAGATAAGCCACCACCGGCTGAGAATGATGTTTTCAAAATACCTACAAGAATTATTAATCATGTTATGGATAACTACTATGTTGGGGATGGAACTGTCCATCCCGGTGATCATTTACTCTTTATACGCGAATTATGAGGGTTGTTCAAGTGTGCAGGTATTACTACAGATCAAGTTAAGAAGAAGTTATTCTCATTATCACTGAAAGGAAGAGCTGAGGAATGGTATAAGCTGCTAAAGAATGGTCAAGGTCTGGAATGGGAGGAAATAGTGCCTCTCTTTTATTCAAAGTTTTATCCTCCTAGTGAGATTCATAAAGATCGGAATCAAATATACAACATTTGGCCTCTTGATGGAGAGAGTACAGCTCAAGCTTGGGGGAGATTGAAGTTACTAATGCTCAAATGTCCCATTCATGAGCTCCCCAACAATATTATTATCAATAACTTCTATGCAAGGCTCCCTCTACATGATAAAGATTTATTGGATGCTTCTTGTGCTGGATCATTCACTCGCATGAAAGAAGAAGTTAAATGGGATCTTCTGGACCATATTCAAGATAATGCTGAAGCTTGGGAGAATGAAAAAGGTAGAAAGTCAGGTATAAATTATAATTATGAATGCATTGAATCTTTTATGGGAACTGATGACTTTCAAAATATTAAAAATGCTTATGGTCTAGACTCTCAAGCCATTGCTTCTTATTTTAAGGCTTTTGCTTCCTACATTGAAGTGCCTAAAAAGAAGTGGAATAAGTATCATGAACCTTATAAAGATATTGCTAAGAGTGTTCCTGCAAGAAATACTGAAGTTTATACTGCTAATTATGTTTTACCTGAACCTTATATTGAGAAAATGCCTTTTCCAGTTAAGGTAAAGGAGCATTCTATGATAGCTAGTATGGTTAATGAAAGTATGAGTAAAGTTGTTGAACCTGATAAACAAATGGTTGATGAACCTATAATAGCAAGTGTGAAAGACTTTGTCACTAAATATGAAAAAGAGGGACACACTATCCTTTGCAAGGATACCTCTAATATTGTTTCACATAGCAGTGTTATGAGAGCTAGTAT
This sequence comes from Avena insularis, assembly GCA_023614405.1. Lineage (NCBI taxonomy): Eukaryota > Viridiplantae > Streptophyta > Magnoliopsida > Poales > Poaceae > Avena > Avena insularis. The sequence goes on along the minus strand of CM042690.1, from coordinate 392,811,161 downwards.
TCCTGTGTTTTCTGTTAGAATAAGTGATCATTGCTATGATGGTCCTTGTGATAGCTATATTGTTAAGTTTATGCATGATACTGAAAGTTACTATGAAAGAGGGAAAGGTGTTCTTATGCATCTCAATAATCTCAAGTTTCCTCGTTTTATGCTGAAAGTTTTTATGTTGCACTTCTTTTGCCTTCTTATGCAAGTAGCCTTTGGTTTCAACAACTTGTTTGTTTACAAAATTCCCTTGAATAGGAAGTGGGTTAGACTTAAATGTGTGTGTGTTTTTGCTCCTTAATGCTCTTTTTCACTTCAATTCATATCCCTACGAGAGCTCCTTCAAAATTATCATGCCCATCTTAATGGCAATAAAGAAAGAGCTTTATGGGAGACAACCCAATTTGTCTTTTGCTTTCAGTTTGTTTTTGTTTCTTTGAGTCTTGGAAGTTATTACTTCAGTAATAACTGCTCCTTATCCGTTTTTTTTGGTTTTTGTGACAAGATCAACCTCTAATGAGAGAGAAGTAAGATTTGGGGAAGTTGCTGTCCTGAAACAGATTTTTGTGCTTCACCGTAAAAATTCGTGAGAGATCTGTGTATGTAGTATTGAGTTGTAATTTCTTGTGCTTCTTCCCGAGGTTGTTATTTAACTTTCGCTAGTTTTGCACTTTTTGATTGGAGCAACAGAAGATTTTCGAAAAAATTGATCTTTACCTGCTGGTCTGTTTTGACAGATTTTGCCACTCTTGCATTTGCTTCTTTATTCGATTTCCTTTTTGAATTTCTTTTTGGGTTTTCGGAAGGAGTTGCTACAGTATCTTAGGTTTTGATGGTTTTCAGTTGAAGTTGGACTCAAAAGGTTTTATCACTTCACTTATACTAATGTTGCTAATGAGAACTGTGTGAAGTTTTGTGTGAAAGAATTTTCCAGGAAGTGGAGACAATGGTGTAATAAGGAAGAGAAGGGTTTTATGACTCAAGTAATAAGTGTATGAAGATGAAGATATTGATGTTATTCAAGTAATGACTCCAGAAGAATCTACTAGATACCAAATTCAGAGACCTACAGAGTCTATTTTCAAATAGGTAACAGTTCTGGTAAGAAAAGTTCCGCGAAAATACAATACAACTATATTTTTGCAGTTTTCATTCGATAAGGAAAGTTACGAAGCGAAAAAGGGACGGAACCGGAGCCGGAGCCGGGGTAGCCCACACCACCCTGTGGCGCAGGCCCACCCCTGGCCGCGCCACCAGGTAGTGAGGCCACCCCGGACTCCGCCTCCAACTCATTTTCACCCAGTATCTTCCTTTTGATATGAAACTTTGTAATATATAACCCCCGGATCCCCCGAGGTTCGTATATCGTGTTTTCGTCGTGTTTTTGTTTCGATCTGTTTCTGCCAGGAACTATTCTTGAGGCTTTGGAGCACAATGGTGTCCGCCAAGGATAAAGGGAAGGAGCTTATGGAGGAGGATCTTCAAGACCCCAAGCAGGGGCTGGTACCTTTAGTCTCTTGCCCTGCATCAGCGGAAGCCCTACGAGTCACTAAGGAGTTTTGCGATAAGTATCGAGACCTCAGAGGAAGGTGGACATGCTTCAATGGGAGAATAATAGGCTTCGCAAGATGCTAGAAGATTTCGTTACGACAACTAAGAAAATATTACCACCACCACCAAAGGAGTAATTCGTCATCAGGTTTGGCATCCCCTTGGCTTGTTCCAAGCTTGGGGGAGTGCCGCGGTATCACATCACTACCTTCTATATTTTTACCTTATTAGTAGAGACATATCATGAATAGAGGAGTTATTATGTAGGATGGTTTGCATTATGGAAGTGTCCCGTTAGATATGTATCCCTTGGTGTGAGTTGACGTTATGGATTATTAATGAGAAGTACTAGCATTTACTCTTTTGCATAGCTTATATTAGTTTTCAATTCATGGTTATATGATTGATCTTGTTGTTAGTATTGGTATCACTTTGGGATCATTGAGTTAATTTGGTTGGTTTTGGCAAACCTGGCTCGGTCAGTAGCAACACTATTTTTGAGAGTTGAATGAAAAAGATAGAAGTACTCTAAAGAAAAATAATTCCATCATCTTTCTTTCTTGATTTGCTCATAAGTTTAGTATTCTCTAGTTAAGATCTTTTGTGCTTCCAAGGAAGATTGCATGTTTGTCTTTATCACTTGTATGTTTGTTTGTTTCCTTCAACTCTTATACTTGCTACCCAGCCTTGCTAGCCAAAAACCTGTACTGAGAGGGTATTCTTCTCGTGCATCCACCTCCTTTAAACCAAAACCTTTGCCATTTGTGTCCACCATACCTACCTAGTAGCATTATTGCTATTCCAAGTAAATTCTTGTTTTATCTACCTCCCAAATTAAATTTGTTATGTGAAAATTAGTGATTAAAGCTCTCACGAACTTGATGACACACTTTATTTTCTTGCACTTAATAAACTTGAACCATTGTGCTCACCTATGTTGTGTATATGCTTGCGCTTTGTAAGTTGTGAATTAGCAGAATCATGCTGTCATGGGGAACGCTTTCAACATTGCACTGGTACTTTGTACCTAGTTGATATCATGTTCTTTTGTCTATGGATGTCGTCGGTGTGAAATGAAAGGGGAGATTGTAAGTCCATGGAGTTATGCATGTGTTTTAGAGAAACGCCTGGGCCGCTGGTCTAATCCATGCCGACATGGTGGAAACCTGCAGCGTAACCATAACGAGTATCTATGAAGCATTCTTATTATTAAAAAAAGATAGAGATTGATAAAAAGAGAAAATAAAGAAAAAGAGAAAATAAAAAAGAGATATTATGAAAAGAGGAAAGAGAGAAAAAAAGCACCATATTCCCATGGTAAATAAGAAGATTGCTGAGGTACTTGTTGTCTGCTTGCCTTGTAATTTTGATATGGGGATTCTTCCGTATCATCAGGCAAGGGGTACCCTATTGGCGGTTCTCTATGATACACATATGCTTACGATGACAAGAACTTACAGGTGACTAAACTTGAGTAGCATGAGGAGCGGCCCTCGTATTCAAGGGACATGAGATTCTCAATTTACAACTTGTCAATGCATATCCTCATATTTGGTCACTTTAACCTTAATCACCTAAAGATGCCCATGATAGGGGCAATGAGAGCTGAAACCTAGTAAGTATCATAATTTTTGGGAGCTCTTTATGAGACTTGCAATCCCTGCTTCCCTCTTTGAAGGGCCTTTCTTTTACCTTGTAGTTGAGTCAGTAAACCTACTTCCTCTATACCTCAGCAAGTTTTCTGAGTTGATGTGTTTCATTCATTCATATGATGATTTATTCAATCATGGTTCTTATGTTCCTTGTTTTGCACATTGCTCTTATCTTGATGTTTACTACTTTGAAAGCTATCATTGAAAAACCAGTTATTTATGAACTCCAGCAAATTATCAACTATTCTTCGACCAAGAGCTAAGTTTGCCATTACCAATTATGATTCACTTTATGTATCTTTATTGTGTTTCCTTTACCTATTACAAGTTGAGTTATATAATAGTGAGTTGTCTTCTATTATGATCTATGCTTTTGATGAATGTGATGCTTCTTGTCCGTATTCTTTTATCGACTCTTCACTCCATAAACCTGAGGCCATGTTTATTGAGCTCAGTTTCGCTTGGGGACAAGCGAAGTCTAAGCTTGGGGGCAGTTGATACGTCCATTTTGCATCACTATTCTATGTCTTAATTCACTATTATTCATTGATATATTTCATATTGAGAGGTGATACTTATGTTATTTCATCTGTTTTTGCATGGTTGATGACTTTTGGAGCATGGACCGTAGTCGAGGATTCGATGGAAAAGGTGCTGTTTGGAGGCAAAATTGCGAAGATCAGAAAATCCGGGAAAATATACGGAAATCCTATTTTTCCGAAGACTAAGGATGCGGAAGACGAGTGGAGATGGGCCATAGGGCCCACACCACCTCGGGCGGCAACCTAGGCCACGCCAGGAGGTGGTGCGGCCACCCTGGCCCACTCCAGCCTCTCCCCTCTGGCGTATATCATCCTCCCGAAGCCCTAAGACTCGGGGAGCGACCACAGAATGATTCCGCCGCCTCTACGGGGCAGAAAACACCGAGAGAGAAAGATCTCTCTAGCAGATAGATTTTGGCAGGGGAAATACTTCCTGGATAGGGGAGATCGTCGCCATCAACACCACCATCAAGCTCGACTTCATCGGGATCATCATCATCATCACCACCATCATCACCATCAGCACCCTCATCACCATCTCCATATTGCTGTAACAATTGGTTGAATCTTGCATTAGTTCATAGGGGAAACTTTCCCGGTGTTGATTACTCTTTGTAGTTGATGCTATTGAGTGAACCGTTGAATTATTGTTTATGTTCAGATTGTTATACATCATTATTCCATCTCTGATCATGATCCATATCATGTCTTGTGAGTAGTTCATTTTGTTCTTGAGGACATGGGAGAAGTCATGTTGTTAGTAGTGGAGTTGTGTTGAGAAAGATTCAATAGTTTGATATTTAAGTTGTGGTGTACTTCTTCTAGTGGTGTCATGTGAACGTCGACTACATGACACTTCACCTATATGGGCCTAGGGGAATGCATTGTGTATTTGGCTACTAATCTTAGGGGTTGCCGGAGTGACAGAAATCTGAACCCCCGTTAGGAAAACATTGCACAAGGGACGTAAGGGTCTTAGAGTTTAAAGCTGTGGTTAGGTCTCTACCTTAATTACTTTCTTGTACTTACGGATGTTTGCAAGGGGTATAATCACAAGTATGTATTAGTCTTGGATGGGGAGGTACATTTGCATAGGTTCACCCACACAACACTTAGCAAGCTAGAGAAGATTAATCAACTATATGAAGCGAAAGCACTTGACAGTCTTCCCATGTGTCCTCGAGAACGTTTGGTCATCTTAAGTAATACAACCGGCTTGTCCTTTGCTGCATAAAGGAATGGGCCACTTGCGGAATTTATTCCTACTGTCTTTTATTTACTCGTACTTTGTTTACTTGCTTTATCAAAAACCCCTAAAAATCCGTTTACTAAGTATTTGCAGAGAATTCCTGATCCATACCACTAGCCAGCACCTTCTGCTCCTCGTTGGGTTCAACACTTTACTTATCAAAAATACTGCGATACACCCCCTATGCTTGTGGGTCATCATCCTATGCCTCTCGATAGTTGAAGTCGCATGAGAATAACTATCCAACTCATGATATCGAGCTTGTAGCTGTCGGAAGTATCTTTTTACACAACCTGATCTGAATGTCAAGCAAAGAAGATGGTTGGAAGCCATCAAAGATTATGATTTGGATCTCAACTATCAACCCAGCAAAGCTAATGCCGTTGCTAATGCACTAAGTCAGAAGTCTTATTGCAACATTCTATTGACCAAACAAGCTCAACCTTCTCTTCATGAGGAATTTTCTCGACTAAATCTTTAAGTTGTTGCTCGTGGATTCCTTTATATTCTTGAGGTGAAGTCTTCTATAGAGGATGAAATCAGGCTTTCTCAAAAGAATGATTCCGAGGTTGCTGAGATCAAAGAGAGCATTGCTAAGGAAGTTGCTAAATGTTTCTCTTTTGATAATCAAGGTATTGTCTACTCTGGTAACCGTCTAGTAGTGCCGAAGAGAATAAAATTGAGGGATTTGATTCTCCGAGAGGCTCATGAATCACCTCTCTCCATTCATCCTGGAGCTACCAAGATGTATCGGGATCTCTGTCAAAGATACTGGTGGTATGGCATGAAGCAAGATATTGCCTGTTTTGTTGCTGAATGTGCGTTTGCCCTCGCGTCAAGGCTGAACACCAAAGACCTGTTGGTCTCCTTCAACCGCACCGTATTCCTGAGTGGAAATGAGATGAAGTTGGTATGGATTTTATCACTGGTCTTCCCAAGACTCAAAAGGGAAATGATGCCATCTAGGTAGTCGTTGATTATCTGTCCAAGGTTGCTCATTTCCTCCCTGTTCTAGAAACCATCCGAGCTAGTTCTTTGGCTGATCTTTACATATCTTGGATCATTGTTCTGCATGGAGTTCCTACGAAGATAGTATTTGATCACAGAAGTTTGTTCACCTTAAGGTTCTGGGACAGTTTTCCAACTTCTATGGGAACTTGTCTATCCTTCAGCATAGCTTATCATCCTAGCAGTGGTGGTCAAACCGAAAGGGTGAATCAAATCCTTGAAGACATGCTCAGAGCATGTGTCATATCTTTTGGCAAGAACTGGGAGAAATGCTTACCGTTTGCTGAGTTCTTCTACAACAACAGTTATCAGTCCAATATAGACATGGCACCTTTCTAGATTTTATATGGAAGAACATTTCGTACTCCTCTGAATTAGTCTGAAACCGGTGAAAGAAAGTTCTTTGGAATGGATATGATCAAGGAAGCATAAGATCAAGTTTGTATTATACAAGATTGTTTGAAAATTGCTCAGTCTTGTCAGAAGAGTTATCATGATCGTCACCATCAACATGTTGAATTTGAAGTTGGTGATCAAGTGTATCTCCGAGTCACTCCGTTAAAGGGCGTCCATCGCTTCGGTATCAAAGCCAAACTGGCTCCTCGCTATGTTGGTACTTTCCAAATGTGGTAAACTCGCATATCAATTGGAGCTAACTGCAAACATCCCTGAGTTACATGATGGCGTCCATGTGTCTCAACTCAAGCGTTGCTTCAAAGACCCTGTTTGTGGTGTTGATCACCAAACTCTTGACCTTCAAGAGGATCTAACTTATCGAGAGTATCCGTCTGTATCCTTGATGAAGACGAGCGCAAGACTCGTTGTCAAAACATCAAGTTCCTGAAACTTCAGTGGTCTCATCACTCTGAGGACGAAGCAACCTGGGAACAAGAAGATCGTCTTTGATCTGAGTACCCTGCTTTCTTTTCTAAAACCTAGGAATCTCGGGACGAGATTCTTGTAAGAGGGGTAGAGCTATAATAACCCAAGTTTGTAATATCTATAATTGGTACTTCAGCATTAGATGCATGTGTCCAAATCAATAAAATCTATGCATGTGAACTATATGTATGAATAAATGCAAGTGAAAAACCTTAGTTTATTTACAAATGGTTTCAAAATGTGCCCAAATTCAAATTTTGGGTTGCTCTAGTATTTTACAAAAAGGTCCCTTCCTTTTACCTACTTAAAAAGACTTAAAAATCAATTAAAAGGGGATTTTTTAATAAAAATACAGGTTTTATTAAAACCCACGGGTTTTCTTCAAAACCTAGTCCCTGGAACAAGCTGTCTAGACAATGGGTTGATTCTTCTCTTTCCCAGGGGTTTTTCCAAAAAACCGCCATCATCTTCTCTAGCTAGAAGCAGCCGTGTGCCACCATCGCCACCGTCGATCGCTGCACCGCGATTCCTGCCCATTTGTCGACATGGATACGAGGATAAGACCGCCGAGACGTGCTCTTCCTTCTCCCTATCATCTCACTCGCCCCGGATTGCCCTCTCTTCCTCTCTCTTGCTCTCACCTCATCGCTGAAACCCTAGCCGCCATGGCCGTCGGCTAGCTGCCAATTTCGTCGCCCCAGGCCCTGCTGACCGCACCACGAGCTCTGCCTTGACCTCTGCTTCCTCTTCGCCATTCGAATCGACCCCAGCCACCTTTAGATGCCCACATCAATGCTTCCTTCCTTGACACCGACGAGATCCGCCGCCTCCCTAGCTTCCTCTCTGGCCTCCCTCGTGCCTCGCCGCCTGCACAGATAGCTTCATGGTGATCCTCCGCTCCTCGTCCCCTCCGTGCTTCCTGGCGTGGTCCCTAGCTCCATCATGCCATGTGCCACCGCTCACCGCCACAGCTCGCCATCATACCACTTGCTCCGTGACCATCTGCTAGCGGTGCTAGCACCCTTAGCCTCGCCTTGCTCAGACGGTTCGAACGCGCCTGGGTGTGCTTCCTGAAACTGCTGGGAATGCCGCCGGCGATGACCTCCGGCCGCTCCCACCGGCGAGTCCGGCGTGGGCTCTACGTGGCCACCGCGTGGGCCGACGTGGCGCTAACGCCAGTGCCTGGCAAACTTTGCCACGGTGGTAATCCGACATGGTCTAGGTCCCACTCGTTAGTGTCTGTGGGTAGAATAGGGTGCGGTAATAAAAGTTTTAACCTGTGTTGATGACATCAGTCTGATGTCATATATCCTTTATTATTTTCTGAAATGATTTAAAATTGGCACAATTTGAGATAATCTTATAAAATTCGTAACTAATTCATATTTAATCAGAAAAATATGAATAATATATCAAAATGTTCATAAAAATGAGATCTACACTTTATAAATATAATCATGCATTGTTAAGCAACCTAAACCCTATCTAGTTTAAAGGAACATCAAACCCCCCAATTGCATATGGGATCGATGGAATGCCAAACCCTTGGCACTCCGAACCCATTTAAATCGATGCTAATCCTAGGGTTGCCATGATAACTTTAATCTAACATATCATTCATGTGCTTGTGCATTGCATGGATGGAGATGTTAATTGTTGCCTTTCTTTCTAGTATTGCTTCTTCGCGATAGGATCCGAGCACGAGGCTGAAGTCAACAACACCGAAGATCCATACCTGTCTACTGAAGGACAAGGAAAGCGTAGCATCTCATTCTGAACCTATGTTTTACAAAGTGTCTACTTTCTCGCTATATTGCACATGATTCCATTATGGTCTTTTGTCAGTAGCTAGAGTTACCTATCTGCTGCATAGTTTCCCTGTTGTAGCCTTATACACCTAGTCCACTGCTTCTAGCATACTTAGGACTGGCATGTGAGCGTTGCTAGAGCTATTTCGACTGTCAAGCTAGCCATGCTCAGTAATTACGCTTGATCCATCTCGATGATGATGAGTCAGAGATGCCACAGAATTCTAGAAAGGTAGGAGATGGAGACATGATCAAAGGTGACCGACAAACATGCTAAGGCTTGTATGGGAGGCCACATTGGGTTTGGTTTTTGTAGTTCTATGCTCACCACCACTAGGAACCGAGTTCTTGCCTCTTGAACCAAGACGAGCATACAGCCACACGGGGCCTTGAAAACCCCTCGACTAACTAACTTGCCTAGTAGATTCCATGAGTCACATAGTTCGGGTGTTCCACTCGACATATGCATTCTGCTTGTTCTCGAAGGCGGTGTAGGAGGTGCATTCATACTGGTACGTAAGCATGGCCGGGAACAAGAGAGGCACGGCCTCCGTAATCTTGAACCCTGCGCACATCTCTAGGGACCAGCTTCGGGACTTGACATGTTACGGCGGCATCTCCTTAGGGCGTGACTCATGGTCTTGACGAAAGCAAGGTAAAGTCGTGGTCAACCACCCTCTGCCGGCCTTCCAAGGAAGAGGGATAATAATTTGGCACTAAGAGTCGGTTGGTAAGTGTGGGTAAAGTTGTACACCCCTACAGGGTTAAATCTTTTTGAAAAGCCATGTTCACAGTTATCATCAACTTGGGAACGAACGTGATGATTATAGATAATGATAACTAAATATAAAACTTGTTGTTTCACTTGAAATATGCATTCTGGTTGTTCTCGAAGGCGGTGTAGGAGGTGCATTCATACAGGTAGGTAAGCATGGCCGGGAACAAGAGAGGCACGACCTCCATAATCTTGAACCCTGCGCACATCTCTAGGGACCGGCTTCGGGACTTGAGCCATTACGGCGGCATCTCCTTAGGGCGTGACTCATGGTCTCGGCGAAAGCAAGGTAAAGTCGTGGTCAACCACCCTCTGCCGGCCTTCCAAGGAAGAGGGCTAATAATTTGGCACTAAGAGTCGGTTGGTACGTGTGGGTAAAGTTGTACACCCCTACAGGGTTAAATCTTTTTAAAAAGCCATGTTCACAGTTATGATCAACTTGGGAACGAATGTGATGATCATAGATAATAATAACTAAATATAAAACTTGTTGTTCCACGTGTGCTTAAGGATGCTTCCTCGTTGGTTCGAGGGGGTGATCGTAGATGAGGAGTTCAGATGCTCTTGGCTAATAAGAATTGATGTTCAAGATGGAGTCGTTGCTCTCTTACCCCTTTTAAAAGTACTATGTGTAGCTGAGCCTCTTCTCTCCTTGTTTACAAATAAAGTTGGCTTTGCACAAAGAAAATCCAGAGAAAGCTTTTCTATACAGAGCATGTAGATACTAGGTTATCTAAGTCTTGCGGAGTACATTCTCGTACTCAGCCTTGTGTCGTTCTTGTTTTTCTACACATGATCTAGTTGCAACTGAAGGTGGCTTCTATGTTGACATCGATGAGTAGTTGGGGGTCCCAGGTAGCATCCTGAGGACTATGGGTTCGACGTTGCTTATGTTTATGGCCTCTTAGTCCCTTTGTTACGTCTGTTGTGTAGAACAACATAATTTGCTTTCGTTGCTTGGTGTGATGATGGGTATGTGACCCCTGGTTTGTAATAATCTGATATCATACTCTCATAAGAGTTTAAACTTATGATGTTGTATCCCTAGGTTCTGTAATGTTATGGAATCATATACTGTGAGTCTTCGAGGTTGGAGTTAAGTTTATCTCGGACGTTAATCTGAGGATTGTTTAACCCTAATTCTGGGGGTGTTACACTACAACAGCGTACGCACAAGCTTTGCCACATGAGCGGGCATCTCAACCCCAACCGAACTTCATCCTTCGAGCTTAACAACACACAGATCTTCCACCGGATTAAGGCTATTTTCAAGATAAGCCCGGACATGACTAAGGATTGGGAGTGGGGGTTTGGGCATTACAACCGAGATAAGCTTCCTCCCATGGTATATTTCTCATTCGACCCCTTCTCCGAGTTACGTTTGATGTCGGACCGTATCATTTACTTGACCCTTTTACAATATTTCTTTCAGAAATTGCTTCAGCAGACGATTGAGGATGGTGCAGAGCCGCACCTTAAGTGGGGGAAGGACCGAGTTACCTCGGAAATAGAGGAGACGGATTCTGAGGCCTTTTTGCCTACTCCGTACTCTGGCCCCAAACGATCCTCTGGTAAGACCTCTGTCTTAAGGGATTGGACGGATGTTGATGAAGACCGTGATATTGAGATCTTGGAGGTATATGACCCTATGCTTGTCTCATATGCTTTTCCAGTTGACCCCCCTCCAGCTAACCCCGCCGGTCAAGTCCACACCGATCCACCCCTTTCCATGGGCGAGCTAGTGCCTGTCCTGGCAAAGAAATGAGCGGCTACTCTGGCTCCTTCTTCTGAGCGACCCCGGACTAGGAAAATACAGAAGAAATCCGGCGATAAGGCTGCTGGCAATCCTCCAGCTAAGGCCATAGTCTGGAGAGCCTCGAAGCCCAAGGAACCACATACTACATCCGAGTAAGCTTTTCTTCTATTCCTTCTTCTTCAAGCAGCTTCTCTCCCTTTACATGTATTTCTTGTTTCTCTCTTTATGTTCTAACTTGTATTTGTTTTCTATCTTATTTGGCAGGACCCCCAGGGACATCTCCCAGAGAGGCTCCATCATAGCCTCACCTATCCGAGGTGATCCACCATCCCCCCACCATGATGATGCTCGCCCCTTGAGCCCCATCCAGGAGGGTTTTGCGGCTGGACCAAATCTTAGCCCACCTCGGCAAGAGCAGGGCAATGTCGGCATAGGGGGATGTGGTGACTCCAAGGACGTGGCCATGCCAGATTAGACCAGCTCGTCTTTAGCTCAGCCGCAACCAGATTATGGTGGTGCCAGCAACATCATCACCGAGAACACTTCTACCGAGGTGTTAGTGAGTGCAGCACCGACCCAAACTCAACCTCAACCAGCTCCAGCTCTAGCTCCAAGCCCTTCTCGTCAGATTCCTCCTGCCTCGTCCGAGTCTCCCAAGACTCGGCGAGATGACTAGACTCAGCCCAGGCCGAAGGCCACATCTTCCGTGCCAATATCTTCAGCCAAAGACAAATCTCGGCAGAAGGCTCAGACCAAACCCGGAGAGAAAACCACATCTTTGCAGCAGTAGTCCAAATCAAGCACCAAGGCCAAGAAAGGTGTTGATTCTTCCAAGGGCCAGAAAGCTTTCAAGGCTACCAAGGTCATGCCCGAAGGAACAACGACCGGGTTTGGGCAGCGCACCCTTGCATCCATGATGCAACAAGGCAGTGCTGCTTCTGGCTCTGCCGCCGACAAACAGCTCACTCTGCACACCAGCCTGGTTGAAGCTCAATTAACCCAAAAAGCTGTCCAAGGGCTTGGTCGTGGCCCGTACTCTCATCGGGGAGAGCTATGGCTCACTCTCCGAGTATGCGGATAACTGGAATAATGCCGAATATGTCGATATCAATTCCGATAATCCGTCGAAGTTCGGTCCTGTCGAGATTGGTGTGCAGATGAACACAACCACCAATGCTATTGGCCTTGCTAGCAAGATGATGAAGGTAAATTCTTTCGCCATGCCTTTACATATGTGCAAGTAGTTATAGCTATATCCTCCAGTCCCCGAGCCTCCGTGGGAGTAACATGTTACTCGGCTGGATGCTCCCAAATCCGAAGTAGTTTAGTTGCACTAAATTCATTAGTAATTTCAAATGTCCACTTACCTAGAGCCGGGTTAAGTTCTGCTTGGCCTGGATCTTGTATAACTTAAAATATTCACTCACCTAGAGCTGGCTTAAGTTCCACTTGGCCTGGATCTTGAGGAACTTCAAATATTCACTCACCTAGAGCCAGGTTAAGTTCCACTTGGCCTGAGTCTTGAGCAACTTCAAATATTCACTCACCTAGAGCCGGGTTAAGTTCCACTTGGTCTGGGTCTTGAGTAGTTTCAAATATTCACTCACCTAGAGCCGGGTTAAGTTCCAGTTGGCCCGGGTCTTGAGTAACTTCAAATATTCAATCACCTAGAGCTAGGTTAAGTTCCACTTGGCCTAGGTCTTGAGTAGTTTCTAGAGTCGGGTTAAGTTCCACTTGGCCTGGGTCTTGAGTAGTTTCAAATATTCAGTCACCTAGATCCGGGTTAAGTTCCACTTGGCTCGGGTCTTGAGTAACTTCAAATATTCACTCACCTAGAGCCGGGTTAAGTTCCACTTGGCCCCGGTCTTGAGTAACTTCAAATATTCACTCAACTAGAGTCGGGTTAAGTTCCACTTGGCCCGGGTCTTGAGTAACTTCAAATATTCACTCACCTAGAGTTGGGTTAAGTTCCACTTGGCCCGGGTCTTGAGTAACTTCAAATATTCACTCACCTAGAGCCAAGTTAAGTTCCACTTGGCCCAGGTCTTGAGTAATTTCAAATATTCACTCACCTAGAGCCAGGATAAGTTCCACTTGGCCTGGGTCTTGAGTAACTTCAAATCTTCCTTATGATACATGAGCTAATATTTTCCTTTTCAGATCACCACCAAACACCGAACTATTGAGTTTCAGCAGCTCTTGGACTCCCACAAAGAGCCGTGCACGAAGCATAAGGCCGTGTTGCCTGAGGCGAAGAATAAAGGTAAATTTCTCCCTTTCATATTGCCCCATTTTACTTCTTCAACTTTTGAATTGCCGAACTAACTCGTGATTCGTATTGCGCAGCCGAAGTGGAAGCTGAAAACAAGACACTAAAGAAGAAGTTGGCTGACATGAAAGGTAATTGTCTTTTAGGCTCCTCATCCTTTGTCGTTTTTCATTTGACTCGGCAGGTGATTAGATCTCAGCTCCCCCGGGTCGAAAAATTGTTGCAGTGTCCCTTCCAGATAGCGTGCCTCTGCTTGATATGATGCTTCATTTTCTCGAACAAGCAGGACAATATCAGGACGAGTTGAACAAGAAAATGGTGAAATTCCTCAACTTAGGAAGAAGGATGATGAGATTACTCGGCTCAACGCCGAGATTCAAAACTTGAAAAATCTCCAGAAGGCTGAGCTGGACAAAATTGATCAGACCTTCTCCAAGGAAAAGGAGCGGCTAAAGACTAACCTTGAGAAGATCCAAGACATGCTGAAGGACGTGACATCAAATTTGATTCGGTGAACACTGAGTATGAAAATCTCAACAAGAGGATGCTTCCTGGCTCATGGAGTTTACTCGAATCAACAACTACATCTCTCGTGAGTATTTCTTCTTGTGCCGACATTTGTTTTTCCGGGTCATGCGTTCCTATTGACTTATCTCATCTGTCTTATTCTCAAGCAATTTCTTGGAGACCAGCTCCCTTGCTTCCACTAGTGTTGATAAGTTACGACTTAAGAGGGGTACTCTAGCTGATCCTTCTACATCACCATTTCCCTATGATATAGAGGATACTTTGGTGAGCCTCGCAGCTCGGGTCGAGCCTATGAAGACTTTTGGATCGGACCTCATGGATGATGCCGTCCGAGTCTTCAATGCCCTTTGGCCCATAGATCATGCTCCTGAAGGTCCTACCCCACTGATTTCCAAGTTGATGGAATTCGAGACTCAACTCGATCTGTGGAGGGAATCTACTACGCGTGTTGGTGCTGACACAACTTTAATCTTTGTGTTATCCTGGTATGAGGGTCTTGACCTGAATTTTCTCAGCCGCATGTGCACTGGATCCAAATGGACCACGGATTCGTCCTGCATCGCCCAACGATGAGCTCACGCCTATGACCTCATTCAGTATGCCCATTGTCATAAATGGAATGATGGGCCGGGTTTCCTTGAAGTCGTCAACGATGCGTATGTCGAAGATGGTTCAGGTTGTGAAGTGTAGGAAGTTTCAGACTACGCCCAGGAAACCAAAGATGCTGAAGAAGCCGAAGCTAACCTGGATGACGAGGTTGAAACCGAAGTTCCCCACCCTGAAGCCAACTTGCCTCCTCCTGCTGCAGATACTTCGGATGCTGCTTCTCCTTGATCGAAAAACACTTTGAAATTTGTTAAATCCCCGATATGCCGGGCGCAGATGTATTATGCATAATGTGATATTTTTCTACAGCTAAGTTTTTTATGTTGGATTAACTTGGATGAAGTCCCCGAGTTTCATTTTCTTGTTCTCCCAATTTGATGACTCGGCTTGCATCTACCTTGATTCGACGTTTGACTTACGAGTCCGAGGTTCGAAAAATTGATTTAACAATACTTGAAACTTTGGGATTAGCTCAAAATAATTCAACAAACAAGAATAAAGTAAGTATAGGGGTTAGTCTGAAAAACAAACATCGGCTTGATTACGTTCCTTTCCTTAGTCGTTTTTCATGTGCTTAGCAATTCCAAACTTGTTCTCTTGCTTGCCATGGGTGAAGTAGCGCTACATTCCATGGGCACTTGGACTCCTCACTGGACCTGTCCGCCTTGTCCTTCTCCTGTGGTTGTGCATCAATGAGGTAATAGGCATCATTGTGCAGTGCTTTGCTTACAATAAATGTCCCTTCCCATGGGGGATAACTTATGCCTACCAGAAGTGCGCTGCACCAGCCGAAGTACCAGATCTCCTTCCCGAAAGACTCGGGGGTTCACTTTCTGGCTATGGTAGCTTCAGAGATTTTGCTGATATATGGCGGATCTGGACAAGGCCTTTTTCCTCGCTTCTTCCAGCAGATCAACATCATTTTACCTGGCTTCTCTCACTTCGTCTTCTATGTATTGGGTGACCCTAGGCGAGACATGGTCTATGTCGGCTGGTAATATAGCTTCTTCCCCATATACAATAAAGGATGCGTATAGCCTGTTAATCGATTCAGAGTTGTTCTTAAGTTGCACAATACCGCTGGTAGTTCTTCTATCCAGCACCCCGCTGATCTTTGCAGTGGCTCAATGAGCCGGGGTTTTATCCTAGACAAAACTAGTCCATTGGATCTTTCCACTTGTTCGTTCGACGCGGGGTGGGCTACTAATGCAACATCCAGCCGGATATTTTTATCTCGGTAGAACCGGGCAAATGCTCCTTTAGCGAAATTGGTGTGAATATTAGTTATGATACTGTCAGGATAGCCATATCTCAGAATAATATCTTTGAGGAAAGTCACCGCCATAGCTCCATCACATTTTCTTATTTGCTTTACTGCAATCCACTTGGTAAACTTGTCCACCATTACCAAGATGTGAGTCATGTTGCCCTTAGCCTGCTTAAATGGTCCAACCTTATCTAAGCACCACACAACCAATGGCCAAGTGATTGGTATAGTCTTGAGTTCCAACATTGGCATGTGTGTCTTGGTAGCGTACCTCTGACAACCATTACATTTCCTCACTAGTTCCTCGGCATGCTCCAAGGCACTTGGCTAGTAAAACCCATGCCGACCGGAAAGGTTTTGCCACTAATGTTCTAGACGAGGCATGATGCCCACATTCCCCTTGATGTATATCTCGGAGGATGTCTAGCCCCTCTTTCGGGTCAATGCATCGCTGCAGGACACTTGTGACACTTCTCTTGTATAGTTCGGCATTGATAATGGTGTATGCCTTTGCTCTCCTTTGTACTTGCCTTGAAAGTATATCATCATTTGGCGAAGTTCCATCATTCAAGAACTCAAATTTTTATTGGCTATGCCCATGCTGGTACAGTCAAAGTGGGAAAAGTACTTCGTCAACATCCATCACATCCACTGACATAACCTCCACCGGATTAAGTTGAATAGTCCCCGGGTTCTGTGAAGTAGTCCTCGGGTTTGTCGACGTAGTCCTCGGTTTTATCGAGGTATTCCCCAGTTAATGTCCATAGGGGTAGCTTCTGATCCGGGGTTTGCTGAGATATAGATTTATTCGGATTCTGGTGAAGGGGAGATAGATGGCGTTCTCAAATGTTCCAATCAACTCCTGGCGGGATGGCCAACCGAGATGAGCCCAACTTAGACAGTATGTCGGCTGCTTCATTTTAAAATTAACCAATGTGACCACTAGCCGTAAACTTAAACAGAGCTGGCATGTCGAGTAACACATGATAAGCGTTGTCCAAATCAACAACTTCAAACTCCAGATCCTCAGTTCGATAGTTCTCCCTCGTGCCGAATAAAACATCAATTCGGACCTTGCCAATAGGCTCGCAGGATATACCTGGCATAATGCCATGGAAAGTTGTCTTTGTTGCCTAGAGCATGTTCTCCGAGACTCCCAGCTTGTGCATTATGTCCTTGTACAGAATATTGATACTACTCCCATTGTCTATCAGTACCTTGGAGAACTTCACGTTGATATCCGACCCAATAAAAGTTGGGTCAAGCACTAGTGCATACGATCCAGGACTCAGCATGAGCCTAGGATGATCCTTGATATTCCAAGTAATTTCCTAATCAGACCAAGGAATATACCTCGTCACAGCCGGCATAAGTGCATTTACCTCCATATGTCAGTGATGCACACTCTTTCTGTCAGTTTCCTCCGTGGTAAATACACAGTAGCGCTGATGGTGCTCCCTGTATTCGTTTCTCCCGCCATTGCAGGGGTATCTTTGGTTCTACTGATGTTGGTTATCAACCTGATGTACTACATTGCTGCTGTCATTGTTCTCATACCTCAGCGGAGGTGGTGGTAACATCATTTGTTGCCCATTTGCCCTAGTGAGCCGCTGCTTCCGATGTGCGTCATGCTGAGGTCCATCATGCCGAGGTGCCTGAGCATTCCTCGAGCCACTTTGCTCTATTTTCCTCATCCATTCACATTACCGAGTCATGTGATTCGCCAGGTTACTCGGGTTTGGCATGTGAAACTTGCACGGCTGATCCAACATGGACTCATAAGTATACCTCGGCCTATACTTCTTTTCCTGCCACTGCTTCTTCTGCTCTGGCGTCCAAGTTTTCTTGCCACCATTTCTTGGAGTCCACTATTGCCCTCCTGTTTTATGCCCTGGCTAGCATTGGCATTTTGGCTGATCCTGATCCACTGCTGCAACTTGCTGCGAACTGCATCTGTAGTCCAGCTGCTCATCTCTCCTTTTAGCTCGGAAATCATTCTGCCGGGATGACACGTTCCCATCTCGGTTGTAGTACTCTTCATTTGACTCGTTTGACACAAGCCGAGGTTGGGTCGGATCATGCAATGCATACGAGTCAGGAATTCGGATAGTTTCAGCCAACATAGTTGGCATATCCCTTTGTATTCTTTGCTAGAGCATACCCATATACCTACATCCTTGCGCAAACCAAACAAAGGATTGTGACTCAATCACCCCCTCACGGGAGTTACACACATTTCACCAATGAGTTAAAAACTCCCGGTTAGTCTCATTCGGCCTTTGCTTGCACATTTCCAATGTATGTGGCCTATTCGGCCTCTTATAAATGCTCGTGTAGTTGCTGATGAGCATCTCCTCAAAATCTATCCAGCAGTTGATAGTTCCTGCTGGAAGATTGTTTAACCATACTCTTGCTAGCCCATCCAACATCTGAGGTACATATCTTACTGCCCATTTCAAGTTGCCACCTACAATGTTCACAGCAGTTGCATAGTCAATGAGCCAATCGTCCGGCTTGGTGTTGCTGTCACACGTCTTTGTTCCTCTACCAACTGAAAGTTCGGCATACGTGGCTCTCTCATAATTTGAGGTCCAAAGCATGCTGGACCTAGAGGACCTTGTCCCTCAATCATCTCCGACCTATAAATCCGGTCGAGCTTCAATCTTACATCCTCTGGCTGCAAGTTCCTGTTTCCTAGGATTGATCCTATCACATGATGCTTTGGCCTAGGAAACCCGACATCAACCATCACCAAATAACCATCATTGTACCTATCTTAACCTAGACGAACATATTGCTGCTGCATAGGTATGTACTGCTGCTACTATTGCCAAGGTGGGTTTTGCCCTGCTCCCGCTGAGTTACGCTGCCCGGTATTGTTGTTTCCAGTGTTTCCTTGACTGGCATTGCCTTGGTCGCGGTTACCTCGGCCAACTTCACCTCGGCTGGCACTGTGTCAGTCCTCATCAACTTGTACTGCTTTTCCTTTCCCCGCCCTTACCAGGTCATATGGGACTATCTGCTTATTATTTCTTCCCGAGGTCACTACCTCCTCCCTTCTTGGGCCTATATGAGGCGGTGACGTTGCGCTTGCGGATTTCACCGGGTTATCCCTTGCCAAATGAACTATATGAGAGCCTCCTACTATCGCCGGGTTTGCTTTGAGTATCTCCTCATCCTGCTTATTTTCTACTTTCACTAAGTGGTTTACTCTCTCCTGCTGCCTCTCCTGGGCTTCTCTGGTCAGACCCTCTAACTCGGACGCTTCGGCCTCTACAACCCTGAGGTTCTTTGCTGGGGTACTGTACCTCTCCAGCCCTGTTGTTACTAGGGTAGTTGATTGCCTCGGCCTAGGTACATACTCCTTGTCTATCTCAGTGATCAAATTTCTACCCCTAATCTTTACTTCATCCATACAAGTAGGGATAATCCGGTTTGCTTTTGCGTACTGACGCAGAGTAATGTTCAGTGACTGCTACAACTCAGCTACTTCCTTTGCCCCTACTAACATTTTATGTCGGGTCTCCTCTAGCTCGGCATGTGCCTGATCCGGATCTACTACAGGTGCTATGGGAGTTGCTAAGCTATCTATTCCCTGCTGCAACACGTTCTCTGGCCTCTCTAGTGGAGCGAACCTTAACCTAGGTACCTTTGGGGTAGCATCCAGATCTGGTGCCGTGTCCTTTCCTGTTCCTCCATCTGGCACCGTCATCATGACCTCCGCGCAGCTAGCGGGGCGAGTAATACGCGGGCCGCAAGACGCGCTGAGAGGTGGTTCGCCTCCCTCGACAACGTGCAGTGGGTGGGCGCATGCTACGTCCATGCCAACATAGACCTTGTGGGCACTGAGGCTGATGAAGAGGCCGTTGAATGGAGGAGGGCGGTTGCCAAAGCTGCGCACATTGTCGCTAACATAGTCCAGCGCTCCAAAGCACTGAACAAGCCCGGAGACGATGTGTTCTCCAGTGGCGATGATGTTTCCCGTCCGAATATTCACTACAGATAGCACTGCTCCTGGCCCCACGGTGGGCACCAACTGTCGTGGTGGTGGCACGACAGATGCCATGGATAGGCTAAAGATGGGTCCAAAGTGCGCTAGAGGTACCCAGGGAGGGATGGTGTGGTGATTCCACACAGAAGCTTTTATTCTCTCTATCAATGGTGGAATACAAGTGCTACTTGAGTTGTTCGTGGGGAGGAGGAAGAAGACCCTGTCTACTTCCCACACCTGTCTCTAGGGTTTTCCCTTAGTAAAAATGTCCGACCATCTATATGGAGATCCTAGCCCTCCTTATATAAGGGAGTCCAGGTTACAAGTTAGGGCATACGTGGAAGGCCTATTCTCCGAATATGCTTCTCCCAAAATAGCAAAGCGATGCTCCTATTTTTCCTTCGGTAAGCCGCTCCGGACTCATGGCGTAAGCCTCTCTGAGCCCCTCTGCAGCGCGGTGTCACCCGACATAGGCTACATCACCCGACATAGGCAACATCACCTTTGTCAGCCAGTACCCGCTGGTCCTCCTCTCTATCCTTTGCGCTCACGCTATAGTGGAGAGAGAAAACCTTTGACCAAGGAGATTCTTTCCTTCCCTTGTAAGCCAAGTAGTAACCCGGTTGGCGCCTGGCTAACTCGGCTCTGGGGTACCTACATACAAGCAATATAGACGATGCCGACATACATTCTATGTCGGCCGAGGTAACGTTGGGTGAACATCATCCGGGCCGGGTTAGCCGTGACTCGACTTGCCTTGAGGTAAGTCGGCCAGCACTTGCTTTGAGCTTGCCGTACCTCGGCTAATACTGCCATTATACTCCGGCTTGACCCTATCCAGGGTTATCCCCCAACAGTCGGTCATAACAGCAGCGCTTACAGCAAAACCTGCATCTTCCATCAGCTCATCTATAGAAGCAACACCCCAACTGATAAGCAGCGAGCAAAATTCCAACTACTCTACAAATCTAGGGGATCTGGCCGATCTGTACGATGGCCTCTCCTTCAGGTCAGATCCCGAGATAATGCCACCACGTGGTTCAAGTCCAGCAAACATCGAACTCAATGAAGGCAAAGAAACCATCGACTCTAGAATCAAGAAGCCAAAACTTATCTAGAGCAGAACCCATGGAATTTCACTGGATTTTCAAATAGTGTCTCCTATGGATCCAATGACGACAATAGTAACTGGTACAATACGCACTACCAAGTGTCCATGATTATCGGCAAAGGAATGTCAACACCTCACGACTCTAACGGTAACCTGATCGTTGATCCCAGTGATATTCTATCGGGTTATGATGTAGGACATCACGGAAACAATGGAGATCCACCCAACGATCGCATCACGCAATGGAGAGAAGGAGTGCACGACAGCAAGCGGCTAACTCTTCGGCTATCAATGGAAACATGTCAAAGAGAAAGGAATGTAGTTCGGGCGTAGTCCCAATGACAGCAGACACCACACACGAAGATCTGATGGCCTACCAGTACTTACTCCACCATAAGAAAAGGGACTTTCTCACGATGCAGAGGCAGCTCGATGAAAGGTGAAGGCTAGCAGATGAATCTAGCATCCATTGGGCGCAACTAAGGACCACTCGCGGATTCGGTAGTCTAACCGGAGGCGCACCAGCAAGGAGACGAACCTCACGGCTGTAGAATATTCTAGAGGCAGAGAGAAACAAGCTGACTCGAGATTTGGACATGTCCTTCATGCTAGTAGATCCAGTAGGACACATAAAAGCAAAAACTGCGCAAGCCGCCATTGTCGCCGCCTAGACCTACCTACTAACAACTCAACTTGCACTCGACGATGCCTGGGCAACTCTCCATTGCCCCTCTCTCATGAACCTTGTTATGGCGGGAGCATCCCTTGCATAGGGAGAACAAGGAATCAACCAGCAATCCGACAAATCACCACGCCATTGCAGTAGCCCTCGGCATGTGGGACACACCCGATGATCATGGTCGCCACCTCAGGTACACTTTCCAAACTCTGAACCATGAGACGGTGCAAGAAACGACATCACACAGCGTAGGGTCAACAGATCTAGGGAGGAGCGCATCAGCCGAAGATATTATGATGGAGAAAGCAAAGATGAGCATGAATTATGCGAGGCCAGTTGCTTTACCTGGTGGGTTCGCAAGACCCCAGTACTCAATGATTTCAAACTTCCTCACGGTCGCCAAAAGTACGATGGACTTTAGGAAACAAAAGCTTGGTTGGCGGACTACCTGCAGACCGTCAAACTCTAGGGTGGCTCCTAGGCTACCACAATATAGAGCCTGCAGCTACAGCTAAGCGACGCCACCGGATCATGGCTTAGAGAGCTACCTGAATAATCCATAAGCAGCTCGAACGACCATGAGGGTAAGTTCATCCAAAACTTCACGTCTACATTCAAGTGCCCCGCATCCTTAGAGTAGTTGCTGGCATGCAAGCAGAAATAAGGAGAACCAATATGAGCATTTATTCAGCGGTGGAACATCATAAAAATTGAGCTAAAGCTATATCGAAAGAAAGGGCAATTGATGCCTTCAACGACGGCATTCGCCAAAGAGAATTCACTGTGGAGATGGGTCGGGTTAAACCCAAAACAATTTCCCAGCTCATGGACATGGCTAATCGCTGGACAGACAACAAAGACGCAGTAAACCACAAGCGAGGGCGCTCACTAGAGGAAGATAGGGACATGCACAATAATGATAGGAGAATGCGAAACAATGGTGGATACAACATGCCAAGTTATGTTGTGGCTAGTTTCTCAGGAGAGGAAAACCGAAGAAGAGACGATCGTGGTAGAGGATACGGAAGCAAGAGAGACGACATAGGAAGAAGCCAACTGACATAGCGATACGAGCCAAGGTCTTGGGAGCCTCCAATGTATCCAACACAGATGCTCAATGGACCTTGCACTATGGACTTCTACATTGACTCTGGGGGAGAAGGTGCTCAAACCACCTCATGAAGGACTACCGCACGTTCCTAAAAATGCAGGAAGTTTGCAATACAAAAGTAGCCGAGGCAGCAAACCAAGGGTACGCAACCACACCATGGGACCCTAGGTCACAATGCACCACCACCACCACCACTACTAGGAAAACGGCTATAGGTAATCAGCACATCCGTGGCTCACATGGTTGAAGTGCCCCACGGCTAAAACAGGCGTGGCTCACCTGTGGGCAGTGCCCTACTAATAACTAGAACAACCGTGGCGCACATGACTATAGTGCGCCACAGATGTGTGTGGGACAGGTCCCTGTTGGCCGCACGCCAAACATCTGTAGCGCACTATAGTCATGTGCGCCACGGTTGTTAGTGTCATATGTGGCGCACATGGGGGTGGTGCGCTACGCCTAAGCGCATGCCCCCCTCTGCTCTGAAACGGCCACAAACTTCTGTGGCGCACTCGGCCTAGTGCGCCACAGGGAGTAGGAGCATCCGTGGCGCACATGGCATAGTGCGCCACAGATGTTTGTACTCCCTGTGGCGCACTAGGGCCGTGTGCGCCACGGATGTGTCGATTTCTTTAGGACAGCACTTTATGTGCACATGTGTGACCACATCCACCACCCCACACTTCACTTTCCCCTTCTTCTTCCTCCTTAGATCTAGTCAGGATCTTCTCCTTCCCACCTTAATTTCTCCACACATTCACCATTTTTAGCATGTAAAACTTGCTTTGGATGTTACATAAGTAATAGAGGAGGTCTCCGGTCTCTCATCTATCCTTCTCCGGTCGACGCGCGCACCTCTCCTTTCCATCTTTCTCGCGATCGGTCTCTCATCTCGGTAAGTTGTCCATGTAAGGATGTGTTCATGTGTATATGGATGATGCTGTGCTCATATGTATGTAGATGATCGATGCTCATGATGTGTGTATGTGGAGAGGATCGATGGTCATATGTGTGTGTATATGGATAGTATCGATGATCTGGGAGATCTGGGAGCTCGACTACTATGGAGAAAAGGTGCCGATGTTCCGTGTCAGATGGGCAAAGAGCGTCGAAAGAGAAGACCGGTATTTCACAACCATGGTTATACCCGAAGCAGCCAAATCCAAGGCCGCCGGTGCAAACGTGGCCGCAAAAAATGAACCGTGGGTACTGGCTACCAAAGTGGACCAATGTTTTTTCATTACCGACCCGATAAAGCCTAGCCGTGTTGTCGTGAGGAGAGGAAAAAGAAACATCATCGGAATGGATGGAGTCGCCAACGAGCAAGACTTCGACCAGTACGGCGATCCAAAGATTGAAGATGATGACGACTACGATGCAGCAACATACATCACAAGAAGAAAAAGGACAACCCTACCCAAAAAAGGTAGCCCGTTCGAAAGAAGAAACATTAAAGTGCCGGGGCTAAATTATTCAACCGCGACAAAGAAGGGAAAAAGATTGTAAAACGCTAGCTCAAAAAATATTGTAAACGCGTGGTCGAAAAAGATTGTAATATTCATGGACAAAGTATTATGAAATTTAGTTATACTTTAAATCATATTTTTGGGCATTTTTGGAATATTATTACTTTTGGAATATTTCAAAGTATTTTAAAATCAAAATAAAACTTCTATGGCATATATCACCACTTTTGGGCATTTTTTGGAATATTTAAAAGTATTTTTAAAATCAAAACAAAAAATTGGGGCACCAGGATTCGAACCTGGGTGCTCTCAGGTTTAGAATAGAGTAGTGGGCAGAACCAGTGGGATAGGCTAGTATAGTTGTTAACTAGTGGGGCTGTAGTTCTCTTATGCAGTAGTTAGAAGCCGATAGGCGTAGCGCACTATCCCATAGTGCGCTACAGATATCCGTAGCGCACTATGGCTCAGTGCGCTATGCCTAAGTGGCTTTATCCACACGTGGCCCGACCCCTCTCTCATCCCCATCTCTCCATCTCTCAGCCCAGTCAAGGACCGCCGCCGCCCGCCGCTCTCGATCCGCCGCCAAGGCCCGAGGAGGAGGAGGCCTGCCACCGAGGAGGAGGAGGTCCGCCCAGACGTGTCCGAGGAGGAGGTCCGCCTGCGTCTCGGGAGGAGGCCCGTGTCCGAGGAGGAGCAGCCTGGCGTCTCGGGAGGTGGAGGCCGCCTGCCGTCGTCCGCCTGTCGTCCCGTCTGTTCGAGGTGAGCGCCGCCTCTCCCTCTCTCCTCTCTCCCTCTCTCCTCTCTCCCTCTCTCCCCTCTCTCTCTCGCAGGCCATGGTTAGGGGTTAGAGGCCATGGTTAGGGTTCTGCAGGCCTCTCTCCCTCTCTCCCCGCTGAATGTGCAAACTGGTAGAGATTGCATCAATCATGGGCTCGATCATTGTTGTCCATGCAGTCATCAACTACTAGTAGTAGTAGTAGCAATTCTCTGTAACAATCTCACCAGAAAAGCTTTAAAAAAGTGCAGCAATGGCCAACTAGAGTTCAAGGATACTCCATTCAGAATTGTTTGTAACTGATTTTACTCTATGAAAGCTTCTATAGAAAATGGAAAGTGAAAAGCCTCATGTAAATTCTGTATAGAACATATGTCATGTCTTGATGCCAATTTTCTCTAGCATATGATAAAAGCCTGGGAAACTTGGTTGGTAGCAATGTGCTGCACCATAGATCATTCCAGAAAATAAAACTGAAACCATTGCCTACTTTTCCTATAGTCATGGCTCTCCATTCATCATCAAGACTAAATATCCCTCTCTATCAAAATGATCCACATTGTGTAACTGTATGGGGAACAGACTCATGATAGTAAGTGTCCCTTATCAATTTGACTCAGGAAAATCAGCATTATTATAGAATTTATCCAAGTGTAATCAGTAATGCTTTGTTCTGAATCCCGAGATCCAATATTCCCAATCCTCCTTTTCTTTTGGCTTGCAAATCATATCCCAAGCAGTGAATTTACTCTTTCCTTGTTTTTTCCTTCCTCCATAAGCATCTTCTTCTAGCTTTATCAATGATCTCAATAACCCCTGTGGAATAACCACAGACACATGAAGTACATTGCCAATGAAGATAAGACAATTAACTAGAATGAGACTGCTCCATAAGACAAAAAGATATAGTGGCATTCAGTCTTCTTCCAATTATGTTAATAATTGTTGAGAAATCCTTGACAGAGGGTTTAGTAGTGCCCATGGGTAAATCCAAAATGTAAAAGGCATGGACCCAAGCTGACACTCAAAATCATAACTTGAAGAAATCTTCCTTGATGATATGTAGGCATTTTTCACAAAGAAACCATTAAAACCATCTGGTCCAGGTGCTTTATATGGTATTAAGAATTTAACCAATCCATATATTTCCTCTTCGGTGATTGGGGAATCCAGACTTTGTAGAGTGTCCACCTCAGGAAGTAACTCCATTAACTCCATATTATTATTTGTAGGAAAGGAAACCCCCATCCTATTTTTGTAACATCTCCATAAGGATGTATCTTTCTCAGTATGCTCTCTCATATTATTCCCATTTTCATCTTGGATATGAGAAATAATATTATGCATGTACCTCTCTGTGGCCCGTGCATGAAAATCCTTTGTGTTTTCCCCCATTTAATTTCACCCATTTGATAGTGCAATGCTACTCTGGTACTCTGATTACCCATCAATTTCTTTAGATGGAATTTAACAATATTAATGAAATTGAATTTAGGGGTGGAAATCCCCCTACTGTCCTCAAGTTGATCTAGTAGTAAGATCACATAATTTATTTTATCAAATAGGATTTTCAAACCGTGTATGTGCAGGGTAGTAAGATCCTTCTTTCAAGTAGATGTCCATTTCTGGCTTAGATATTACAAAAGTTTGCAATGATTGTTTATATAAATGATTAGACAAGATAAAATCATCTCATGGACAGTCTATGTACAAGAAGCTAGCTAGGGTTAGCAAATTTAGCTTGGTAAAAAGCATCTGGTTTTGCACTCCTAGGTGGACACTCCTGGGTGCACCCCCTAGCTTCCCCCTGCCTAGCAGCCACAACAAGTTCTGTAGTGGCTGATACAAGTTCTTCCTAGCATCTGGTTTCCTAGCATCAAGTTCTCCTGGATTTGTTTAGCTTGATTCATTGTAGTGGATGTAGTAGCTTGCAGTTAGCTTGTAGTTGCTGTAGTAGGTTAGTGTTAGCAAATTTTATTGTAGTTGCTGTAGTAGTTGCCTAGCATATGGTTTTGCACTCATGGGTTTTAGTGTTGTTTGTGGCTAGGAGATATATGATCCTAGTTATGCTGATAATGATCCTAGTTTGTGGCTGATCTAAAATGCTCCTGGTGATGGTCTAGTAGTGCTGAAATGGTGACCATATAATCTGACCATATTTGCTAGTGCTGATCTAAAATGCTCCTGGTTTAAAATGCTCCTGGTTTGAAAATACAAGGTGAAAACTTGCTGTCATATATAATCGACCATATTTTTGTCATATTTGATGTCATATAAGTTATTTGTTGTCATATAAGTTACTTGTTGTCATATAAACTTGTATTTGCTTGCTGTCATATAATGACAGGTGCTATAATCTGCATGTATTTGCTTGCTATCATCAATGACAGGTGATATAATCTATGGTGATATAATTGTAGCACTTGAAATTGTGATTGTGCTTGTATGAGGCACTTTATTATGTCGTGTATGCAGGTTCTTGTATGAAATGAGTCCCGATTTTTGCCAGAATGTTGATTAACTTCCGTTTCGGCAGAAATCGGGCACTCCTAGTTTAAGAAAATTAGCAAAGGTCATGCCGGATATATGTGAATGTGCTACGATGGGACTATGAGCCTTGTGATATGCACAAGTCCAGGTCTTGTGCATCCTACTTGGCTCACCGTTCCATCGTAGCATATTCCTGTGTCCAACGACCTATGTATATATATGAGGCATTTTTTTCGAGTTATTTTTGTCTTTTTCGAGAATATGCCGATGATTAAAATGTCGTGGCACAATATATATGTGAATGTGCTATGACGGGATAGTTAGCCTTGTGATATGCACATGTCCAGGAATTGTGCATCCTACTTGGCTAACCGTTCCGTCATAGCATATTCCTGTGTCCAACGACCTAGCTAGTTATATATGAGGCATTCTTTTCGAGCTACTTTGGTCTTTTTCGAGAATAATGCCGATGATTGAAATGTCGTGGCAAACTATATATGTGAATGTGCTACGATGGGATTGTACGCCTTGTGCTATGCACAAGTCTAGGTGTTGTGCATCCTACTTGGCGTACGGTTCCATCGTAGCATATTCCTGTGTCCAACGACCTATGTATATATATGAGGCATGCTTTTTGAGTTACTTTGGTCTTTTTCGAGAATAATGCCGATGATTGAAATGTCGTGGCACACTATATAGGAGTACTTTATATAAGTATATCTTCATATGCGACTTTAATTATATATGTTTTTTTCAATAGTCGGTTAATTATTATTGTCAACTTATAGATGACGTGGTACGTCGTGTACAAGGGACGGGTTCCCGGAGTCTACGATGATTGGGAAGACTGCGAGACAAAAAGCTTCAGCGGCAATAGCTACAAAGAGTACAACACTATGGCGGAGGCGGAAGCTAGATACACGCTATCTAGCGGAGTTAGGACAAGGAACCGGATGAAGACCTACACCTTCGTGGGCGGTGATCATGCTTATCTTCTTTGGTTATTTATCCTGCTTTGTGTCTAGCTAGTTTAGATGTCTAGCTTACGAGCTCTAACTTGTTCGATCGACACATGTATTAGCATGTCACCAACTACTACTTTGTAACATGATCGAAACAATGTAACTTAGACTATGTATTCATGTATGAGACTTATCTATATGTATTTGTTTCAATCTTGTTTTTCATATTGAGTATTTATATATATAATTGTATATCTTGTATCTGTGTGTGTATATCTGCTGTAATATTGTATATAATCTGTATTGCATATAATCTGCTCGAAAATTAAAAAAAACAAAAAATACATCTGTGGCGCACATGGTCTACCTTCTGTGGCGCACTACACCTAAAGCGCACTATGGAAGTTTAGTGGCGCACTAGGTAGTGCGCCACAGAAGATCCCAGGGGTAGCGCACCATCCCAAACTTCTGTGGCGCACTAGGAGGTGCGCTACGCCTATCTCTACACAAATCAGACTAGGCAAAGGCGCCACGGCTGAGAGATAGTCGTAGCGCAAGGCCCGTGGTGCACTGCTAGTGCGCCACGGATGGGCATTCCTGGTGCGACACTAACACCCTGTTTCCTAGTAGTGCACCAGGGTCACCCCCAGCAGGCCAGCTGCAACCTATCGCAAATAGAAACTAGGAAGATGGGTACTTGAGGTCTAGAGGATCATCATCGATGATCCAAACAGGGAACCTGTCCAGTAGAGTTCAAAAGTTGATCACATGACAAGTTAACATGGTAGTAATAGTGCCACCACCTACACCCGAATATCTTCACTAGTCAGAACAAGAAATCACATTCAGCAAGGCTAATCACCCGCTTCGAGTCCCATGACTAGGTCATTTGGCTCTAATAGTGGAAGCACAAATCGGCGGGTTCGACATGAGCAAGATTTTTATGGATGCAGGATGCAACATCAACCTAATATACACCAAAACCCTATGGAAAATGAATTAGTCCTTAACAAACCTAGCACCAACAAACACAACCTTCCACGACATAGTCCCAGACAAAGACAAGATTCCTATAGGAAAAGTCTATCTCAATGTTTTCTTCAGAACAAGGAATAATTTCAGGCATGAAAAGCTAGTGTTTGAAGTCATGTATTGGCCATCACAGTACCACGCGATCCTGGGATGCCCAACTTTTGTGCGATTTATGAAAGTACCACACTACGAGTACTTGTTAATGAAGATGCCAGCACCCAATGTAATCATAACCGTGAGAGGCAGCTTCACTAGATCTGACAACTGTGACCGAGAATTCAAGAAAAACTTCAAATCTTTTGGGCTGAAAATAATAGACATAGAATACATACTAGAACGATAGGTCACGAGCAACCAAACTTTGGACACTACAAAAGAAATCCAGGTCCACCCTACGGACCCGAAGTAAACAACCTTTGTTGCCTCCAATCTTGGTCCTGCGTATGAAGGCACGCTCATCAAGTTCCCCCGTTAGTACTAGGAAATTTCTGCAGGGGTACCAACCGACACGCCAGAAATCCCTAGGGAACTCGATGAGAACGCACTCAATTCATGTTGTACCGCGAATCCAGGGGTACAGTCGCCTGGACATTTCATGGAACTTGAACGTAGGGCCATTGGCCTGGTCTATCACAGAAATCACAAAAACAACATGGGTCACTAATCTAGTATGCATCCTAAAGAAGAACGCATACATACGCATATGCATCGATTTCACCAACCCAAGAAACGATATGCAAGGAGCACCTTTCTCTCTAGTCCATGATGCTGAAGCCGTCCTCTAGTCAAAATAATGCATGGATCCATTCAAGTCATCATGCACAACGATGAAACTTCCAAGGAGGCACCCGCAAGAAGAGTCAGGCACTCCGATCTCCGGAATGATGCACCGCTGCACCACTTATATGTTTAGGAGTTTTAGTTTCTACGATTTACATACAATAAGGCCAATGGCCAGGCGATCATGCCAAAATATGTACCTTTGTATTCAACAATAAATAATCTAAGTTCCCAAAACTCAGCCTCATTTCCTTTTTGTTGTTATACATTCTTAACGCGATACTCGGGGGCTCTATCACTGACCAAGCGAATAAAGGAATCCACCCGATACTCAGGGTTCTACCAAAACAATTCACACTCACATCTTCAGATAAATATACAAATGCTTTGACCTGAATAGCTGACTCGGCCCTAGGGCGTCAAGTGAATGAAACGGTCTCACATAAAAGCTGAAGGGTTCTATAGCAGAAAACAAAAAAATTCTAACTATGTGAACACTAATACCAGGATCTATACTATGTAGACATAAGCAACGGGAAAGGAAGACGATATTCATACCCTTAAAGATCGAGGAACTCCTTACGCGGGCAGGCATATGTTGATGAAGAAGAGCAGCTCCAAGCACCCCAAGTGTGGTGCCTCCGAAGTACTACACACGTCTGTAGGTGGCATCTCCCGGGCTCCGATCCAGCCGAGCAGCGGAAGAGGAAGATGGTGTACCGAAGATCACACAATGGTAGCATGAAAGTAGAGAACTCAAAACTCTCTAGGTCCTCTCCAATATTACGAACAAATCCTCAAAGGAAATGAGAGAGAGAGAGAGAGAGAAGAGAGAATGGGATGATTCTAAGGGGAGGGGGTGACCCCCTATATATAGTGGGAGGGGAGGGGCACCACCCAAGGGTCAGGCAGTGTGGGACTAAACCCATAGCCACCAGCCACCAAGGGGGAGCCGCCAGTCCTAGGTGGCCCCCACTTGGGCAGCCCACCAAGTCCTCGCCAGCTAGTCCTCCTCCCTAGGCGCCTTGCCCCTTTGGGCCTCCCCACCGGGTGAGGCCCATTAGCAATGGGCTGCATATAAAAATAAAATAAAATATATTTTTTAATATTAATTCAACCAATTAATATAAAATACACATATTATTATATTCCTTCACTCCGGAACTCCTTCCGGACCCCTCGATCAACATCGGGTGTTACTCGGAACTATTCTAGTTTCTCTCTCTATTTCTCCTATGATACCGCATATATCCCTATGCATCCCCACCCTTAAGCATGACATCCTTCGGTTTGGGAACACTCTAACATGATTGAGACTTCTCTCATATCAATGATCATCAGCAGGACCTAGATGCCCATGATGAACCCCGTGCATTCCATGAATCTTATCGCTCGAACCGTTAACGTAGTTTCCCATTCCCTTTGCCACTTGATACCTAGTTAATCTGAGACTTGATCTTTGGTATCTCCATACCTTCGTTCGATCTCGTTATCGATGAACTTGTTTACTCATTCCTATGTCGTTGCATTCTGTGACCAAGTCACATGCTTGCAAGCTTCATTAATGCAACGTCACCGAGATGGCCACATGTATCTATTTGTTACATGGATTGGCAAATCCTAGTGTTGATATGTACTCTTCTATGCGCCCCTCTGGGAAACCTGAGTGGCACCTTTTTGATCACCCAGTCACAATATGATACTTGATACCATTTAAGCTCCCTCGAGAACAGTGATTTGCATTATCTCACAGTCTAAGGATTAGGTTGCAAGGTTTCCTTTGTTTATCATTAATGGTGAAATTTGTAACTAGATCTCATTATGATACAATTTCCAGATGTTTGTCTATCACATCTTCAACCAATGACATGACCTCATTGTCAATTGGCATAAATGCCCATGATCTTAAAACCATAGATCATCTTCATGACCAATGAGCTAGTTTGCTAGAGGTAACTAGAAACATGGTTTGTTTACATACGACACGTCTATTAACATTTTGTATTCATACAATTATAACACAGTATGAAACATATTATGAACATAAGATATATATCAAACAATACACTTTATTATTTGCCTCTAGGGCATATCTCCTTCAGTCTCCCACTTGCACTAGAGTACAAATTAATCTAGTTTACAATAGGTAGGAACCTAACACCGATGGCATCCCGGTGTTGCTCATCCTTGGCTTGTAGGAGAGCTTTATTCAGAGGATATGCTACATTCAGATCTATGTGCACTTTGCAAATCTTGATTTCACCTTTGTTAATGTTTTGTAGGATGACGTGAAACTGTAGCTTGATGTGTTTGGCCATGGAATGAGTTCTTGGTTCCTTTACATTTGCAATAGTGTCCGTGTTGTCACAGTATATCGTCACGGGGTCGTGCGCACTCGGAATAACTCCCAGTTCGATCATGAAATTCCTTAGCCAAACATCTTCATTCGCCACATCAACATCAGTGATGTATTCCGACTACATTATAGACTGCGCTACTACTGGTTGCTTCTTGCTCTTCCAGCTTACCGCCCCACCATTCACCAGAAACACAAATCTCTTTTGAGACTTCGAGTCGTCAGGATCTGAGTGCTAGCTCGCATCCACGTAACTAGTTACATTTAGATCTTCATCATTACCACCATAGACTAGGACCATATCCTTTGTTCTCTTGACATACCTTAGGATATTTTTCATAGCTGTCCAGTGATCCATTCCTAGATTACTTTGGTATTAGCTCGCCAAACTAAGAGCCAATGCCACATCAGGTCGAGTACTTAGCATTGCATACATCATAGATCCTATGGCTTGGGCATAGGGGATGTAAGACATTCTTTCTTTATCACCATCTATTGCCAGACATTGAGTCAAACTCGGTGTGCTACCTTTTGTTACAGGCACCAAACCCCTTTTGGCATCTACCATTTTGAACCTCTTCAAAATCATCTCAAGGTAATTACTTTGAGTTAATGCAATTAGGCATCTCGGTCTATCTCTATAGATTTTGATGCCTAATATGTATGTAGCTTCACCTAAGTCCTTCATGGAAAATTGATTGCTCAAATATGCTTTCACGCTTTCATAAGTTCCACATTATTTCCTATAAGTAGTATGTTGTCCACATATACTACTAGGAAACCCACTGAGCTCCCACTCACTTTCTTGTAAACACAAAACTCTTGTTGATTTTGGACAAATCCAAAACTCTTGATCACTTGATCAAAATATTGGTTCCAACTCCGAGATGCTTGCTTCAGTCCATAAATGGATCACTTAAGTTTGCATACTTTCCCAGCATCCTTAGGATCAACGAAACCTTCTGGTTGCATCCTATACAAGTCTTCATCAATGTGACCATTGAGGAATGCGGTTTTGACATCCATTTGCCATATTTCATAGTCGAAATGAGAAGCAATTTCTAGTAGAATCCGGACATCTTTAAGCATCACTATGGGAGAGTAAGTCTCATCATAGTCAACTCCTAGAATTTTTCAAAACCCCTTTGTGACAATTCGAGCTTTGTGAATGGTCATGTTACC
Organism: Avena insularis; assembly: GCA_023614405.1. Classification (NCBI taxonomy): domain Eukaryota; kingdom Viridiplantae; phylum Streptophyta; class Magnoliopsida; order Poales; family Poaceae; genus Avena; species Avena insularis. The sequence goes on along the minus strand of CM042690.1, from coordinate 392,777,348 downwards.
ATTCACATCTGTCTTTTTCTTAAAGATCCATTTATTTCCCACGGCCTTGCGGTCTTCTTGAAGATCTACCAAGGTCCAAACTTGGTTTTTGTACATGGATCCTATTTTGGATTTCATGGCTCCTAGCCATTTCTCGGAATCAGCACTTTCCATAGCCTCTTTGTAGTTGCAGGTTCTTCCTATTCATTCAAACTGACAGTCATCACAAGGCTACTATACCAATCAGGAGTGGCACACATTCTTATAGACTTGCGAATCACGGGAGTTTCAATGTGGTTGTTTTGATCATCATCATTGGATTCTTCTTCCATGTTGGAGAGTGGTTTTGGAATAGGTTCTGTTGCGCTACTCGGAATTTGGAGAGAAGGATCAACAACCTCATCTAGCTCAATTTTCCTTCCATTAATTCCTTTAGCAAGAAACTCTTTCTCAAGAAATGTGTCGTTCTTCGCGACAAATGTTTTGCCTTCGGCCTAGTTGTAGAATGTATACCCACTAGTTTCCCTTGGGTATCCCACAAAGATACATTTTTCTGTTTTGGGTTCGAGTTTGTCAGGCTATAGTTTCTTGACGTAAGCCTCACATCCCCAAACTTTCAAAAATGACAACATTGGCTTCTTGCCGTACCATATCTCGTATGGGGTTGTGTCCATGGATTTGGACGGTGCTCGGTTTAAAATAAAAGCAGCAATTTCTAACGCATATCCCCAAAATGACATGGACAAATCAGTCAAAGACATCATGGACCGCACACTATCTAGTAGAATACAGTTATGCCGTTCTAACACACCATTACGCTGTGGTGTGCCGGATGGCGTAAGCTGTGGTATGACCCCATAGTCCTTCAAGTGCATGTTAAACTCATAACTCAAATACTCGCCTCCCCGATCAGATCGAATATGCTTGATTTTCTTGTTAAGTTGATTTCTCTACTTCCTTCTGAAATTCCTTAAACTTTTCAAAGGTTTCGGATTTGTGCTTCATCAAGTAGATATATCCATTTCTACTCAAATCGTGAGTAAAGGTAACAAAATAACGATAACCATTGCGCGTGGAGACGCTCATTGGTTCGCACACATCTGTATGTATGATTCCTAGTAGGTCCGCAGCCCTCTCCATCGTGCCGGAGAAGGGTGTCCTAGGAATCTTTCCCATAAGGCATGGCTCTCATGTATCAAGAGATTCAATGTCCAATGATTCAGGAAGTCCATCTGAATAAATCTTCTTCATGCGCTTTACACCGATGTGACCAAGACGACAATGCCACATAAACATGGAATTATCATCATTATGCTTACAACGTTTAACATCAATATTATGGATGTGAGTGTTGCAATCAAGATCTAGTAAGAATAAACCATTACATAGACATATGTTAACATAGAAAACATCATTCATATAAATAGAACAACCATTTGTTCTGGATTTAAACAAAGAACGATCTTGCAACAAGCAAGATCCACTCACGATATTCATACTTAATGAAGGTACATAGTAGCATTTATTCAAAACCAAAATCAATCCTAATGGCATATGTAGAGGTAAAGTGCCGATGGCCACCACATCGACCTTCGTGCCATTGCCGATGCACGTCGTCACCTCGTCCTTCCCTAGTCGCCTCTTACTCTACAGCTCCTGCTGAGAGTTACTAATGTGAGCAACAGAACCGGTATCAAATACCTAGGTGTTACTCCTGGTGTTAGTAAGGAACACATCTATAACATGTATATCACATATACCTTTGTCTTTAGCGGTTATCTTGCCGGCTTTCTTGTCCTCAAGGTAGTTGGGCAAGTTGCGCTTCGAGTGCCCATCCCCTTTGCGGTAGTTGCACATGGTGTCGGGCCTAGGACCCGGCCTATTAGCCTTAGAGGTGTTGGCTACAGGTTTGCCATCATTCTTAAGCTTCTTCTCCTTGCCCTTTTGCCCCGACTTCTTAAAATTGGGGGTTTTATTGACCATCAACACCATGTGCTCCTTCTTGATTTCAACCTCGACAGTTTTGAGCATGGCGAACACCTCAGCAATGGTCTTAGTCATCCCTTGTATGTTGTAGTTCATCACAAATATCCTATAGCTAGGGGGTAGCGAGTGCAACACCCTATCAATCGCGAGCTCCTCGGGATTTTGCAATCCAGGGCATTCAAGCGCTTAATATAGCCATACATTTTGATTACATGCTCACTAATACTGCTGTGCTCTTCCATCTTGGCAGAGAAGAAGATCTCGGAAGCATCATACCTCTCCGCCCGAGCCTATGGAGCAAAGACAACCTTGAAATCTTCAATGATCTCAAAAGAATTCATCTTATCAAAATGCTTTTGAAACTCTAGCTCCATGGCATACAACATTCCACTCTCGATGAGGGATAAATCATCTGCCTTGGACTTCTAGACATTCTTTTCATCCTGGGAGGCGGAATATGCAGGCTTAGCTGGAAGCTAATCCTCGATGACATAAGTCAACTTGTAGGGGACTTGGAGAATCCTCAGATTGCGGAACCAAGCAGTGTAGTTGGTTCCATCAGTTTTCAACTTGTCCTTTTCTAGGAATGTGCTACGGTTGAAGGTGGGTGGGCGAGACTTCTACAGTGGATTTGCAAAGTGTTTAGACCATGTTCATAATGATGAGTTCAAGTTTTAATCTATGCTACTAAACTTAAAACAAAAGGAACTCCCACTCAAACGAACATCCCTCTATTCGTTTAGTGATCACATGACCCTAATCCGCTACTCCACCCTTGATCATCACGGACGGCAAAGCAGTTTCAAAGGTAGACATTCTCAATCTCAAACACATCCCATGTGATTCCTGCTCGACATTTTGGTCTCTCGTATTTCGAGGCCACATGTCTACACATGCTAGGCTTGCCAATTCTAACTTGTGTGTATTCGCAGTGCAACATGGCTTACACCCACTATATGCGAACGCAGATATGTCTGACACCCGATCGTCACGGCCAGCCTCATAATGGAGAACTTTCTTGGTGGTGCACACACAAGGGGAATACTATAATTGGCATTACGTGAGGGATTATCCTATTATGCTACCGTCGTATATTCTAATATACTAGCATAATAAGATGCAAAAGGAATACTTCAAAAGTATGGTGCCATGACGTGGGTTCAGCATCTTAATCACCATCGAGAGATCCAATGCAAAAGTTTCACAAACTTTTCATTTCCATGTCACAACACATGCCCCTATGCAAAATAAAGATATACGCCTCTACTTTATCTATTGCAAGTTTTACATGGCCTTAGGGATTTCATGGTAGAACCCCTTCTCACCTACGAACGTAGAGCCACAACATGGATTCAATGATTGCCGTTTTACTTCACTTTTCAAGGCCCTCCAATGTTGATGCCATATCAACTACTATAGAGTGACAGACACCCCCAAAGCCACTTAATTGTGGACTAGTCTCGTGAATCACCAAGTGAAGTCGGTTGGGGGACGCTTCATCAAACAATCTCATGATATGAATAAGAACATAAAAGATGGTAGCAACTAGAAAATCAATGCCCACATATTGCTATGTGTTCTATCCGTACGACATGCCTACCCATAGAACCGCTCTGATACCATTGAAGGGTTCAGTAGGAGAAAACAAAAAGTTTCTAACTATGTGAACACTAATACCAGGATCTATATTATGTAGACATAAATAACGGGAAAGTAAGACGGTAGTCATACCCTTGAAGACCAAGGATCACCTTACGTGGGTAGGCATATGTTGATGAAGTCGAGTAGCTCCAAGCACCCCAAGTGTGGTGCCTCTGAAGTACTACACACGTCCGGTATAGGCAACATCTCCCGGGCTCCGATCTAGCCGAGCAGCGGAAGAGGAATATGGCGGACCGAAGATCACATCGCAGGAGTGTGAAAGTGGTGAACTCAAAACTCTTGAGGTCCTCTCCAATATTACGGTGAAATCCTCAAAGGAAGTGAGAGAGAGAAGAGAGAATTGAATGATTCCAAGGGAAGGGGGTGACCCCCTATATATAGTGAGAGGGGAGGGGCACCACCCAAGGGGCAAGCGGTGTAGGACCAAACCCACAACCGCTAGTCACCAAGGGGGAGCTGTCGGCCCTATGTGTCCCCCACTTGGGTAGCCCACCAAGCCCTGGACGACTAGCTCTCCTCCCTAAACGCCTTGCCCCTTTGGGCCTCCCCTCCAGGTGAGGACCATTAGCAATGGGTTGCCTATAAAAATAAAATAAAAAATATATTTTAATATTAATTCAACCAGTTAATATAAAATACACATATTATTATATTCCTTCACTCCGGAACTCCTTCCGTACCCCTGATCAACATCGGGTATTGTCGTGGAAATGGCCACGGCAGTCGCTGCTACTGGTAGCAATTGATTGTAATGTGAGGAAGAGTTGGCGGCCATCTGCGGTGCGAGATGGGGGCGGATGCACATGGGTTTACCCAGGTTCGGCCCCCCGGAGGGTAAAGACCTACTCCTGCTAGATTAGATTATTAGAGAGCGAGTTACAGGGGTGGCAAGCTCATCGTCTAAGTAGCGAGTCGCTTGAGGGGGTGTATGATGGAACGTAAGTTCTAAGGATACCCTAGGGAGGTTTATATAGGAGTCACCTCGCTAGGGTTTACAAGTTACAACCGAGCCAGATACAGACTCGGAGGCTTTTGACCTAATCCGACTGGGCTTCAAGTATGCTCCTCGGCCTTTAGTCTCCAGTCGCCAGGCTTCTCCTTCAGTCGTAGTCTACTCGCCGTCCTTCAGGCCCACTCACAGGCCCTTCGGCCCAATCGGAACGTCCTGCTGGGCATACCCCCTTTGGCATATCCCCATCAGTAGTCCCCGAGGCCATCGTTGATTTAGGCGCAGGCGTCCCTTTGGCGATCGAAGTAGGCGAGCCCAATTTGGACGCCCAGTCGAGTCGGCGATGGACTCTATTAGAACCAAGGAGAATTTCCCTAGGCTTCCACTCGCCACCCCGATGAATGTTACTACTGCCAAGTTGCTGCTTCAGCGAATGGAGAAGACTAGCGGGTAGCGGGTGGAATGGAGGAGTTGGACCATCAATTCTGGTCAGACTATCCGTTAGAAATCCCAGCGGTAACTTCCGCACAATTACCATAGGTATCGGCTACCCCGAATTTGGCGGGTAGCGTCTCCATATAAGGGGAGTGATGAATCAGCTCTGCGAATCCTTCCCCGCATTCTTCATTCTCCCACATTCATTCTTCCTGCCTTCAATCTTTCTGCCTTCCTCCGATTCGATTCTTCTGCATCATGCGATTCCACATCCTTCCTGATGGCGCCTCCCAAAGGCTCATGGAGAAAATCCAAGTGCACCGTAGCCTAGCTCAAATCCTTCGAGAACGCTGGAGTCCTCCGCAAGGGGAACTAGCAGGTTCCCCCTCCTCCGAGACCGAGCCGAAACCGCGAGCCGACGAATTCATCTGTTTCCCTAGTCATCTAGAGAGAGGTCTAGGGTTCCCCACCTTGCTTTTCTTCCGGCGCTTCTGCGCGTATTATGCGATCAAGCCGTCGGATCTTAGCCCGCACAGCATCGAGCAGCTAGCGATATTCGTCGCCTTCTGCGAGTGCTACCTCGGTTGCAGGTCGTATTTTCCGCTGTGGTTGGGGCTCTTCCACGGCCGCATCGGGCGCGAGGCATCCAGCGGCCTGATACTGTCCGCAGGCAGCGTCACTTTCCAATTGAAGCCAAAGGCTAACTTCATCAAGCTCCTCCTGCCAAAGAAAGCTGCCAGGGAGTGGAAGAAGAGTTGGTTCTATGTGAAAGAATCCACTCCCTTCAGTGAGGTGGCACTTCCCGAGTTCTTCGCCGCGAGGAGTGAGCCTCGCCGGTTGGCGCCGAAGAAACTCCTTGAGGACCAGAGGATGGCCGTCGCGGAGATGATGGACCAGATCCAGAGGCTGAAGGACCAGGGGTTGACATCGATCAACCTCTACAACTGCTGGCTCGGGCGGCGCCTGGTCCCGCTAGTGGCTCGACCGCATTGGATGTACGAGTATAGCGGGAAGCACGACCCCTCCCGAACCAGCAAAGAATCGTGGGAGGACGAGGACTACAAGGCCGCCCTGAAGAAGATCACTGATGCGGAATTCACCACCATGTCGGTCGGGCTCGCCCCATACACTCCCATGAAGAAGCTCCCACAGTAAGTTTTCTCCCCGGTCACCATTTCTGCATCTCGATTCGTAGTCGCATCATTTGGTATTTACTCGTGGTGGTTCTCAGTTGTTTTAGGTGTTGGAGGGCTGGCTTCCTCCACTCGATGAAGAGGTCCCCCGGGAGCTCAAGGAGGCCTCCAAGGGAGACTCCTCCGACAGCGACGAGGAGGAGGAGGAGGTCCCTCCCCCAATGCCTGTGGCTTGCAAGACTCACATGCAGAAACAACGCGAGTTCGAGGCAAGTCAGAGCCTGGATGAACACGACGGAGGTGACGAGGTCGCGCAAGAGCACACATCCAGGCATACGGCCACACCGTCGAAGCCCACGCGCATGCCCAAGTCACCAGCGAAGAAGCCAACGTCGCCGTCCAAGTCGGCGGTGGTGTTTGAGTCAGATGACGACTCTGATGATGAAGACACCCCTGAAGTCTTGCGCAAAGCCTCAGAGGATGCGATCCTGACGAAGGGGTTGGAGGGCGAGGACACCGAGGCGGCGGTAGAGGTTCCCCTGGCGGTGATTGCGCCAACGGTTTCGGGGGTTCCGAGCCAGGAAGCGGCTGAGGCAGCGGCGTCCAAGTCGCCGCAGCCACCAAGAGCGGCCGTGTCTTTGTAGCCGGAAGTTCCGACGACCGCAGCTTCGTCATCGAGGAAGCCTGCGGTGTCGTGGGCTTCAGACGTCTTTGAGAGGGGGATCACTCGCAAGTTGGGTCCAGAATTGGATAAGCCTGCCCACATCAGCACCGGGCTTCCCGTTCTCCCGGTCGCTAAGTAAGTATTAGTTCTTCATTCCGACTCGCCTCTTGTTTTTATATAGTTGTTATATTGACTGTGGGAACTCAGGCAGATCTGGAGCCAAGAAGATTGGCCGTCCTTCGGTGGTGAAGATTCCGCCGGCCACCACCACGGGAGAGGGCGACCTCCCCAAGAAGAGAAAACCCGCCGGAGATGTGGTGACCACAGAAGGCGCAAGAAGCAGAAGGGGGCGCCAACGACACCACAGCCATGGACGGCGCCGTGAAGCTCGATTTTGTGGCAGTTGTGGAAGAAGTGGTGGAGGCGCGATCGGAGCCAGTCTTGGTTGCGGCCGCGTCGGAGGCGCCGGCCCCGACAACCAGTTCTCCCGCTAGAGCGTCCGTGACGTTCCCGCGCTTCATGGATAGGGGGTTTGCAAGCGTGGCGGACACCCAGTCTCCATAGAGTCCGGAGATCATGGATGCGGACATTGGGTCCTGTCGTGGGCACACTTCCTTCATGATCCCATCGACTGACGCCAGAGAACTCCACAAGATGCTTGGCGCCGCTATTCAGGTATGTCCAGTCCCCGAGTTCTTAGTCGCTGAATTTGAGCGGCTAGGAACTGAACTTTTTTCTACTCTCCAGTCCCCGAGTTCTTAGTCGCTGAATTTCAGCGGCTAGGAATTGAACTTTTTCCTACTCTCCAGTCCCCGAGTTCTTAGTCGCTGAATTTCAGCGGCTAGGAATTGAACTTTTTCCTACTCTCCAGTCCCCGAGTTCTTAGTCGCTAAATTTCAGCGGCTAGGAACTGGATGTTGATTTTGGTAAGTGCTGAGTTGTATTGTTTGTTTGCAGGGTTTGCAAAGGGAATCGACCGATCGGTAGGCCGCAAGGGAGCGCTTGGAGCGGGATCTGCGCGAAGCGCAGGAGGCGAACCAGCGGCTTCAGGAAACTATTAGTAAGTATCTGCCTTTCTGTCCTTTCTTCTGTCAAGTGTGAACTGTTGGTGTATGGCGCGCTGATGGTTTCTCTTTCAGATGGTTTCCCGGCTGCGATTTCCAAGGCCCGTGAGGGGTATGTTCCAGTCACCGAGTTGGACGCGGCGAATGGGAAAATTGCCTCGCTGATCCAAGACTTGGAGGAGGCGAAAGCGGCCTCAGTTTCTTCGGAGGATCGAGCGAAGGCTGCTGTCGATGCGGTTGAGGAGGAACGCAAGGCCACGGATTTGATCATCGTGGGGCTGCACAATGATCAAGCCGCCTTGGAGAAGCATCTCACGGAGAACTGCAGCAAACTCCTTGGTGAGTCTCCGTCTTTGCCTGACTTGTTTGGCGAGTCCCTGATTGGGGAGGTTCGTAGTTTCACTGACGTCTGATTTTGCAGCTGTCATAGGCCAAACCGACCCGGTGGTTTAGACCTTCAACGCTTCGCAGTGCGTGACTGCCGTGGCGAACGCGGCCACGGCTTCGGCGTTATGTGTCCAAGCGGTTCTTCAGGGCATGTCCCCCACCGAGGTTATTCCTGGGGGGCTTACGGAGGTGTGGCGCTATCTGGAGGAGGTGCCTATCACCGTGGAGTGGATGGCGCGCTCGGCGTTCAGGCGCGGGGCCACCACAGCATTGAGCTTGGGTCTCACCCACTTCCCTGACGACTTCGACCTTGACGACGTGATGAGTGGCTACCCATCAGCGACCGGCACGGTGCAGATGTCAGAGGTACTAAAGCTGACTTTGAAGGCCACCCCTTACGCTGATCGGGTCCTGGCTATGGGGGATCTCCTGCCATACCAGGAGACGGTGTTGGCGCCTGGCGACCCCAAGCCAGAGCATCGCGATATGAAGTCAGAGCAGCCCTTCCGGTCGGTGTTGTCGAAGTCGCTAACGACGTACCCGGCGAACCCGTGGCAGCCTTTTGTTCATGTCAAGGAGGGTGGTGGTGCTTCTTCATCAGGACTTGTGGAATAAACAATGTAGTTGGGCAGTTTGTGATGTATGCCAAGTGGTGACTGCTATAATGTGTTTTGCAATGTATGCCAAGGGGAGTCGATCGACTCGTATTGTGACCAGGATTGTGTGGTGTGTTTATTTTTGATTGAGCGAGTCCCCGAGCGCGTCCGCCCTTTAATGGGGTATAACTCGATTGTATACTTTTGTGCTTTGTTTTGGTTGTGCATTGTTTTATCTCTCGCGTCTTCTGAGTGGCGAGTCCCCGAGCGCGAGTGGGATTGTTTTGTAGGCGAGTCCCCGAGCGTGGTGCTCAACCTGTTGTAGGTTGTTGATGCGTTGTTTGTAACGCGTCTCCTCCCCTGTCCCGAAGAGCCAGTCGCTTGGCGAGTCCAAGGCAGCTCCCTTACTTGGTGTGTTCCCGAGACGCGTGGGGGTTCCCGTTTTGTGGAGTCCCCGTGCGTGGTACTTAACCGTTCGAGTCGCTTTGCGCAAGGATGGGAGGGATAGGTCGCTGTGAGAAGCGTATACCGGTTGTCTTGGCCCGGTGGACCAGTCAGGCTAGGCGACTCCGATGGCAGCTCCGGGTTGGTATTTTCGTGGACGACCCAAGGCCCGAGTATTTCTGGTGCCCTTGTGCCACACTACTTGGCCGTGCCGGTCGCTCGACCAAAGGTTGACTTCCGTGAGTAGCATATTGCTAATATGTACGAGTGCGAGTGGCACAAGAATATGGCGAGTAGACACAATTTGTGCGATCCGAATGAATTTCATTATATATGCCAGCTGAGTACAATTTGAGGTTCTATGTATAGAACTTTCTGAGGAGGTTTACGTTCCATGGCCTTCCAACCTCGAGCTGGCCGTCACCCCGTATGTCGATGAGGTAGTAGGCGTCATTATCGAGGACTCGTCCTATGGCGAATGGCCCCTCCCATGGGGAGGAGAGTTTGTGCATGCCTTTCTTGTCTTGGGCCAGTCGTAGGACCAGGTCGCCTTACTGGAAGGTGCAAGTTCGCACTCGGCAGCTGTGGTAGCGGCGGAGTCCTTACTGGTATATGGTGGTGCAAGAGCGAGCCAGGTCGCGTGCCTCGTCGAGTTGATCGGTGCTGTCTTGGCGGGCGACTTCGTTGGTCGCCTCGATGTAGTTGGCGACTCGAGATGAATCGTGTTCTAGGTCAGTTGGCATTACGGCCTCGGCACCGTACACCATGAAGAAGGGTGTGAACCCAGTGGAGCGATTGACGAAAGTGCGGATCCCCCATATTACGGAGGGGAGCTCATCGACCCAGCATCCTGGGGTGCGCTCGAGGGGCACCTGGAGTCGCAACTTGAGCCCGTGGAGGACGCTCTGGTTGGCGCGTTCTGCTTGGCCGTTCGACTCCGGGTGGGCGACTGAAGCGAGGTCGAGTCGTATGCATGTTCTTCACAGAATTCTTCCATGGAACCCGGGTAGCCGTATCGGTAAATGAGCTCGCGTAAGAACTTGGTGGTCGTCTTGCCGTAGCACTTTTTTATTGGCTCGGCCTCGATCCATTTGGTGAACTTGTCGACCGTGACCAGGAGATGGGTGAAGCCAGATGGGGCCTTCTTGAATGGGCCTACCATGTCCATGCCCCATACGGCGAATGGCCATGTAATGGGGATGGTCTTGAGTGCCGAATCAGGGAGGTGCATCTGGTGGGTGTACTTCTAGCAGCCGACGCATCGCTGGACGATGTTGGTGGCGTCGGTGTGTGCGGTGAGCCAGTAGAAACCATGCCGCATGGCCTTGGCGACTAGCGACTTGGCGCCGGCGTGATGGCCGCAGTTGCTGGCGTGAATGTCCTGGAGGATCTTGCGGCCTTCTTTTGGCTCTACGCAGCGCTAGAACACGCCAGTCAGGCTGCGTCTGTGGAGCTCGCCGTTGATGATGACGAAGGATTTGCAGCAGCGCACGATCATTCGCACCTTAGTCTCGTTGCTTGGTAGGATCTTGTGCTCCAGAAAGGCGACGTCTGGTGCTGTCCAGTAGCTAGGCTCCACAACCATAGCGACTAGGGCCGGCTCTGGTTGCAGCGGTATCTCCTTTGGCAGGCTGACCGAAGGTTTGTAGATGGTGTCGAGGAAGACACCTGCTGGTGGCGCTTGTCGGGCCGACCCGATATGGGAGAGGGCATCTGCCTCCTTGTTCTTGCGTTTGTCGATCCACTCGACGGAATAGCCGTCAAAGTGCCCTCCCAGTTGCTCTACCGCTTGGCGGTACGCGATCATTGTTGGAGAGACGGTGTCACATGTCCCGGCGACCTAGCCGCCGACTAGGTCGGAGTCGCCATAGAATCGTAAGCGGTTAACGTTCATCTCCTTAGCGGCTGTCATGCCGTGAAGGAGGGCCTCGTATTCTGCCATGTTGTTGGTGTAGGGCTTGAAGTTGAGGTGTAGCACGGTGCAGAGTTTGTCTCCTTTGGGAGAGGTCAGTATGACCCCTTCCCCTGCACCGTCGGCGTTCTTGGAGCCATAAAAATGGAGCGACCAGTAGTGGAGGTATGGGAGCTTCTCCGGCTGCTGTGCTTCTTCCCAATCTGCGAGGAAATCAGCTAGGGCTTGTGACTTGATCGCTTTGTAGGGATCGTATTTGATGTTGTGGACGCCGATTTCGACGGCCCACTTGGTGACTCGCCCAGTCGCCTCGCGGTTGCGTATTATGTCCTGCAGAGGTACGGAGGTGACCACCGTGATCGGGTGCTCCTGGAAGTAGTGTGGGAGTCGCCGCTGAGCTCGGAATACCACGTACACCAGTTTTTGGTACTACGGGTAGCGCTGTCGTGAATCTGTCAGGACTTTGCTGATGTAGTAGACATGGCGATGTATGAGGCTCTCCTTGTCCTCCTCCGGTCGTTCGACGACCATCACGGTGCTGACGAATCGAGTGGAGGCCACGACATAGACGAGCATTGCTCTTTGTCGAGTGGAACAGCGAGGAGTGGAGCCGCGAGTAGCACTTCTTTGAGCGCTTTGAGTGCATCATCGGCCTCCGCGTCCCATTGGAACATGGGGTTCTTGCGCATCAGGCGGTAGAGGGGCATTGCCTTCTCGCCTTGTCGGGGGATGAAGCGACTGAGGGCCGCGACTCGCCCTGCCAACTTCTGGAGGTCGCGTAGGCACTCGGGTTTCCCGAGTCACGCGATGGTGTCGATCTTGGTGGGGTTGGCTTCAATGCCTTGCTTGGAGACTACATACCCTAGGAGCTATCCGGTGGGGACGCCGAAGGTGCATTTTCCGGGGTTCAGCTTGATGGTGTACCTCCGCAAGTTTGCGAAGGTTTCGGCCAGGTCGGCGAGCAGGTCGTCCTGACGGGTGGATTTTACCACCATGTCATCGATGTAGACGTGGATGTTGCAGCCAATTTGGCTCGCGAGGCACTCCTGCATGCATCTCTGGTATGTGGCGCCGGTGTTCTTGAGGCCGAACATCATGGCCGTGTAGCAGAAGGCGCCGAATGGCGTGATGAACGCCGTCTTCTCCTCATCCTCGGCCGCCATCTTGATCTTGTTATAACCAGAGTAAGCATCGAGGAAGCACAGCGACTCTGATCCCGCGGACGATTCGATGATCTGATCGATGCGCGGTAGGATGAACTCCTCCTTCGGGCAGCCGTTGTTGAGGTTGGTGTAGTCGATACACATTCTCCATGTGTTGTTCGTTTTTAGAACCAGGACTAGGTTTGCCAGCCACTGTTAGTATTTGATTGGCCGAATGAAGCCTGCGGCTAGCAGGCGCTGTACTTCTTCGGCGATTGCTCGACGGCGCTCTTCATTGAAGGGCCGTAGCGACTGCTTTACTGGTCGCACTTTGGGGTTGACGTTGAGTTTGTGCTCAGCGAGTTCCCACGGGACACCTGGCATGTCAGATGGCTTCCATGCGAAGATCTTGCGGTTCTCACGGAGGAACCTGATGAGCGCGCTTTCCTATGTGGGGCTCATGTGCGCCCCGATGGTGACCGTCTAGCTGGAGTCGCCTGGGACGAGCTCGACGGTGCGGGTGTGCGTGGTCGGCTCGATCGTGAAGTTCGCGGCGGTTGGTTTCTTCAGGATGTTGGGGTCGTCCTTGTTGTTGTTGCCCGCGTATTTCACGTGCTCCTCCGCGTGGTCGGTCTCCGCAGCGATGACGGCGTCGGCGAGTTCGGCTCCTTTGTCCTCGCATTCCACGGCCATGTCGGGGTCACCGTGGACGGTGATGATGCCGCTTGGCCCTGGGAGCTTCATCATGTTGTACGCGTAGTAGGGGGTCGCCATGAATTTGGCAAACGTCTGGCGTCCCAACACGCAGTGGTAGGGGCCGCAGAAGTTCACCAGCTCGAACTCGATTCGCTCGGTGCGGTAGTTCACTAGTGTGCCGAAGGTGACGGGTAGCGTCACTTTTCCGATCAGGTATGCCTTCCGACCGGGGACGATACCGTGGAAGGTTGTCAGGGTCGGCTGGATTGCCGACTCCGGGAGCTGTAGCCTCTTGAACGTGTCCAGGTACATGATATTGATGGAGCTCCCGCCGTCCATCAATGTCTTGGGTAGCTAGTAATCGACCACTTTGGGTCTGACTACCCGGGCGACTCGCCCTGGGTACTCGATTCTAGGGGCATGGTCCTGGCGACTCCAAGTGATACTCTGCTCGGACCAGTTGAGGAAGCGTGGGATGTCGACCTGTGTCACCGCATTGACGGCGACCGTGCGTGCGAGCACCTTCCTCTCGCGCTTGGTGCCACGTCCGGTGAAGGTGTGTAGCGGGCCGACGGCGGTGCCGAAGCCACCGGCGTTTCCGTTCTCATAGGGTGGGTTGTTGTTGGGGTCCTCCCTTGCTCGCCTCTCCTTCTCAATCTCTTTGAGAGAGTGGCAATCAGCGGTGGTGTGGGTGGCGGGTTTTCCCTCCCTGCTATGGTAGATGCAGGGCTGGTTGAGCAGGGTAGCAGGGTCGAATTTTGGCCTTGCTGTATTGTTGGAGCGGTAGTTTCTGTTGTCGCTTCCTCTGTCGCGGCGGTAGCCCTTGGGGTCGCGCCGGCTGTAGCCGGCATTGGCGACGAAGTCGACTCGCCCATCCGTGCGGCGCTTGCCGGTGATGCGGGTGTTGCTGTAGCGCATGTCGCGTAGGCGCCCGCTATCGTGGATGTTGGTTCGGTGTCTTCCTCCCGACTCGTCGTCGGAGTCTTGGTTGGGGTCCTCCTTCGCGTAGCGCTTGGCGATCTCGAGGAGGTCGGGGATGTTGTCGAGCGTCCGGTAGACCCTCTTTATTTTAGCGACCAGGGGTTCGTACCGACACGCGTTCTTGAAGCAATGTATCGCCGTATCTGGGTGGATGCCAGAGGCATTGATCCATAGTTCTTGCCATCTTTGAATCCAGCGGCAAGTCGACTCGCGTTGTCCCTGGATGCATCGCTCCAGGTCTTCTATGGTGGTGGCGCGGGTGTAGGAGCCCTCGAAGTGCCTGATGAAGGCGTCCCGCATTTCTTCCCAGGAATCGATGTTGTCGGCGGGGAGGGTGTTGATCCATTGCCGAGTCGCACCCTCCATCATCAAGGGGAGGTAGTGAGTGGCGAGCAGGTCGGTGTGGCCTGCGATTCCTATTGCCATGAGGTATGTGTCCAGCCAGATGGTGGGATCGTATGTCGGGTCATACTTTTCGATCTCCTTGTGAGCCTTGAAGTTGGCGGGGTATTTTTTCCCACGGATGATGGTCCCGAAGCATTGCGGTCTGACTCAACTGAGCGAGCCTCTTGGTTCCGGGTCGCCGCGGTTGGTGAGGGTGTGCCTCAAGTCATTGGGCTAGCACGCCCGCCACGCCTGGTTGTTGATGATGTTCGTTCGGACATCAATGGGCTGCCCGTTGGCGGCGACCGTGTTATTCGCCGGTCGCGGCTCGTTGGTGGACAGCGCGGGGTTGGCGGACCGTGGTTGGTTCACCAGGGGCTGCGGTGGTGCGCAAGTCAATGTGTTGGCAACTGTGGGGTGGCCTCTTGATGGCACCCTGCTTGCTGAGGAGCGGGAATACATCCGCCCCCGCGGGTCGACTCCCGCAGCTTGTTGCTCGACGACCCTGACGAGTAGGGCCTTGGCATACTGGATTTATAGCGTGCCGTCGCCTTGGACGTCGAGGTTGGCGATCGCGGCGTCGGCCACGACGATGTTGTTCATCGGGGTGGAGTAGAGTGGTAGTACGTTGGCGTCGCGGGCTTGAGGCGAGATGATGATCCGCGGTTGGTCTGGCGGGGGCGTGCAACCGATGGGTGGTGGAGGTTCTCCGGTCGCCGGTGTGCTGGGTGGTGGTCTCGCGGGATTGCTTTCGCCTGGCGGCGCATTCTCACAGTATTCGCGCTCGGCCGCGCTTGCAGGGTCACTTTCGTCGTTAAAGTTTAGGACACGGCCCTGGACGTTGGAGTTCAGGCGGGTCCTGATGCGGCGCTGGTGGTAGAGCGATAGCTCCCGGGCCGTTTCCCGCTCGAGGCGGTATTTCTCACGCTCGGCGAGTTCGTTGTGTTGCACCTCCGTGAGCCATAGGTGGGCTTCCTCCACCTTTGTGGCCATCGTAGTCAGCGGGATCGGCATGGCGAACGGATCTAGCGGGGAGGCCGTGCTGCCCGCCATGTAGATTGTGTTGAAGTGATTAGATCTAGCACGGAAGTCTTCTGGCGATTTCGAGCCGGAGTCGGAGTCGAAGATACCGAGGATGGAGGGGTCCTCGAAATCCTCCAGGTTGGAGACTCGCGTGATGGAGTCCTCTCGTGATGCCGTGGTGATAGATCCGTCGACCGAGGCAGGGGTCGTGGAGTCGGCGTCGTTGTTTAGGGCCTCGTCGTCGGTGGCGGCGTTGGTCTCGGCCGCATCGCTGGTGGCCGAGTCGTACTTGGTGACGAGGCTCCTGATGGAGCGGACCTGCTCCTCCGAGAGCAGATCGCGGTGCGGCAGCGATCTGCCGACGATCACCGTTACGGCTGGGTTGACCGCGCTGGTGAAGCCGACGAAGAGGTTGATGGAGCCGACCGGCATCACCGCGCCGTGAGTGACCGGGCGTGACGCCGAGATGTAGCTGGTAGGCAGGATTTGTAAGATCTCACCGATGGCGATCATGCGGCCGGTGGCGAGCGGCCGATCGATCGGCGAGTAGGGTCTCGCCGCAGAACTCAGGCCAGTCCCGCTATGCCTCATGGTGGGCGCCACTGTCGTGGAAATGGCCACAGTAGTCGCTGCTACTGGCAGTGATTGATTGTAACGTGTAACTACCTCGGTGAATTACGCTCCTAGTTACAAGCCTGGATGAGCAGAAATGGTTGAAATAGTACGGTGGGGCCCAAATGCCACTCACAGGTAGACCTTTCGGCCGTCCCAACCATTTCCAAACATCGGGACAAGAACGGGCGGCGTAATCGGCAGGCAAAGGGATCAACTACATACACAAATGAGTATGTATGCAAGCCACCATACAATAGTACATCAGAGCCATTCCATCTAAAAAGAAAGGAAATATAGCAACGCCATACGGCAAGATCCAAATATCCTAGATAGATATAATAGTTTAGGATATCTCCTCATACATCAAACATCAGAGTATCAGGCGGAAGCGGAAGACAAAATCCGAGTACGGATAAGAAGCAAATCGGCATAAGATGCCCCATAAATAAGCACATCCCGCCCACAGATCTCACGGATCCCCGTTCCCGGAATCTCTACACCGAATGATCATTGCCCACATCGTCCGTCTCCTCCACCCAGTATCCATCTTGCGAGTTCACCTGTTCATCTGAATCAAACAATTTATCGTGTGAGACCCTAGGGGTACTCAGCAAGTCTTTATGCCTCTAAAGGGGACACAACCTGGGGTGACGCAATTGCAGCAAAAGATAAACCCTAACAATTCTAGAGATACTCGCTAACCATCCGCCTAACCATAGATAGACGCATGTCCGTGAATTAAAAACAACAGTTATAACGGTAATCTTAACAGATCCATCCTCCTCCTCGCTTACCGACGAGGAAGCGGACGAACAACTCCTCCTCGCTCCAAGTCGTCCATAACCGCGGACACGGCTTTCAGAAAGTTTTACCCTGCAGGGGTGCACAAATAGCAACACACACTCGATCAACCTCGGAAAAACCAAATCAAAACCCAATGAGGCAGTCACGACAAAGCGATCACAGGATTCAGAAATATTTCAGGGGGACACCCCATTAAGCTACCCGCGACGAAGTTGGCCGACTCCGAGACGGACTCAAGGTTTGTGCCAATGGCTGTAAACGACTGGGAACCCGAAAATGTGACTGGGCTTGTCGATACCGCGAAAACACTCCGCTTTCCTAAATAAAGCGTTACCTCGCACAATTTAAATAAAGCAGAAAGCATGGCATAAGTACAGGATAGTAAATAAAACCTCAAACTAGTTTGTGGCCCCAAGAAATAAGAATGAATCAAGCTCTGCTCAGGGGTTCATAAGCCTCCGGATGTGGATAGCGAATATTCAAGGAACAGGAATCAAGTACTCGGGGTCCTACGGGACACAAGTGAGCCTAAAAAACCAAATAGCGAATATGGCTCACCGATGCCACTTTCATTAGTTATCCCATTACTACTCAGATTAAGTTGTATAGGTACCTCGTTATCCATCAGACACTCACATACCCTACACATGTTGTTCTCGACTGCATGGCTCAAACAACTCCTGTAGTAATGGCTCATGGGATGGAGGAACAAGCTTCGGTGGGGTTTAAAAGTAAAGGCTATGCAATACTTGGGATTCAATTTAATGCAATCGCGACTCAATGATGCAAGAATAAGAAAGAGGCAATAGGTACTATATGTATGCAAGCATGTGGTAGTGCTTGCCTGGCAGCTCAGTTGAAGCGAGGGAAGGATCTGGGTAGTGCTCCTGGGTATCTTGATATATCCCCTGCTCAGCGGCTATTCGGAGAAGAACCAAACAAACAAGGGCCAACATAAATAAAGTACACAAGCATATGAGTTAAATGCGACAAGCAAACAATCATGCCATGATGAATGATGCGCAATTTGCATGGAAATGAAGTAGCATGGCATGGGTGAGGTGTGGAATACATTAATAAAGCATTTTATTGAGTTTTGGCCCCATTTTAACCTCATATTAGTTGTTGTATACATTTTATTTATATGATGCATGCTGCAAAACAAAACATGGAATGCATAAACAGAAAGGTCTCGTCGAGCTAATCATTTTAGACATATTATTTGTTAAATTTGGAGTTATAAAACAAAAGTTATTGATTAATTAAGGTAAAAGGGCATTTTATTGTAATTTTAATTAACTTGGAAAATAAAGTGTTCAAAATATATTTTGAATGGCATATTTGAATTCCTCATATTTTTCTGATTTGAAAACATATATTATTTGTATTATTTGGATTTGGGAATTAAAAGTTATTTAAAAACAGAATTAAATTTGCATTTGAATTAATTTTGAAAAAGTTTGAATTAAAACAGATTACAGGAAAATACTTTTGTCACTAGCTCGAACCTAGCCACAACCAATGACCAGTGGGGCCATGCTGACTGGGCGACACGAAGCGTGCTGGGGCTTTTCTCATCTTGGAAGGTTAGCCCAGAGGCCGACGTGTGGGACCAAGCCTCATGAGCCCACGTGACAATGGCGACCAAGGGGGTGCCACGCGGCCCCACGGGGACTACGGGTTGAGGTTTACGTAACCTGGGTACCTTTTTGCAAAAAGGATCTAGAGGCTGGCAGGTGGGACCTCTAGGAGTGCGGGTTGCAGGAGTCAAAAAGGCAGGGGGGTATTTGCAAAGCGGCGCTAGGCACTGTTGTTCTTCTCTGAATATGTCTGTCGACCGATCGGTGCGCGGCAGCGGCAGGCGCGGCGCGTGGGGGGTTCGATCCTGGGACCTAGGGCTCGCGCGCGGAGGGCGGAGCCACTGCGGTGGCCTGGGGTTGTTGCTAGGAGGGCGGACGGGGCCTAGATGGGGCTTGGCGCCGCTGAGGAGCGAGCGAAGCGGCGGCGGCCACGGAGGGCGTCACGGCGGTCAGGCACTAGACGGTGATGGCGAGGCGGACCATGTCGGGGAGGGAGAGTGGCTCACCGCGGGCTTGACGGTGGGCTCGGATCGGGCTAGGGTTTCAAGTGGTTCTGGTGGTTTCCGACCTTCTCCTCCTCAACTCCGGGTGCAGGCAGGCTCCTGGGGTTCCACTTGGTCTTCCTCGACGTCCAGTCACCGCGCCCTCCTTCTGCTACGGTGGTGGTGGGGTGATGCCGACGGTGGTCGGCGTTGGGGGTAGCTGGCGGCGGTGGAGAAGAAGGGAGGGAGGCCAGGGCGCCTCGGCCTGATCTGGATAGGCAGAGGAGAGCCGGGAGTGGTGGTAGATAGCAGAGAGGAGAGGGGTGCCGTGGGGAGGTGGGGTAGATGGAAAAAAAGGTGGCTCGGTGCCACCTTTCTCTCCTCCTCCTCACGTGCTTGTGGCCGGGCAGGACCAGGGCAGGTGGTGGCTTCCAGGTGGGGTTAGGATGAGGCCAGAGAGGTGGTGCTCGGGCTGGGGTCCTCTAGGCAGAGAGAGAGAGCTAGAGAGAGAGAGGTGGCTCGGGTGTAGCTAGGGTTGGAGCTAGGGTAGGAGAGAGAGGGGGTATGGCTCGGGTAGGGTTTGGTTCTAGGGTTGGGGTAGCTAGGTGGGCCAGGGTGGCCAGGTGGGGCCAGCTAGGAGAGAGAAGAGAGAGAGGCAGAGAGAGGGGTGGTAGCTTAGGTTTTTGGTTTAGATGGGGTGTATGGTTTAGATCAGAGAGGGACTAGGGTTTAGGAGAGAGGGGAAGGTTAAGAGAGATGAGTGGAATGGTAGGTTTAGGGTTAGATGAGGGAGTGAGATAGGGTTTTCCTTTTGGCAAGCTCAAGCAAGAACAAGATCAAACCAAAGCTAGACCAAAAAGAGGGAGAGGTGGGTGGTGATGTGGTTTAAGCAAGATTAAACTAGATCAAGCCAAAAGAGAGGGAGAGATAGATGAGAGATGAGATGGTTCACCCAAAAATTCAAATAAAAATTCAAAGACTAGAATTATGGTGGTACTTGCATGGCCCATACAAAACTAATTTAATGCCATGTTATTCTTGTGAAAACAATAATATTAAACATGGCATTGTTCATTTGCATTTCCAAAGGTGGAATAAATCCAAGCAAAAGAAATGAAAGGATGCCCCATGTGGAGTAGTTGGAGATGGCCATGTTTGAAATAAAATGGGACATGCTAGTGTGTATGTTCCACTAGATGATTACTAGTCCCAAAAATATCCCAACATGAGCATAATTCCATAATAATCCATATGGAAGCTAGGAGAAAAGGTCCCACTCACAAGGCATGCAAAGGTGGCCATGTGGCTCTCATATATCACTAATGTGAAAACATCATGATGCCAAGATGAGAGCAGGTGGAAAAGAATTGGATCCATCCCAACCCACATGAGCTAGAGGTAAAACCCAAATAAGTGCAAAGCTCACATTTAGTTGGATGGTGGAATTATAAGGTGGTGAAAGAAAGGTGGTGGAGTTAAATAAAAGATATGCCCCCAACTCAACTTGGGCATTTAAACAATATATCAACAACCAAATACAATATCAAGAGGCAAATACAATTAATAATGCATATGAGAGAAGAACCAAATGAAAAAGGTTTTTATATGATGCTCAAATGCAAGGTGGCATGATGACATGAGCATGATATAATGATGATGCAACAATTATATGTCTGAAGTAGCCATAATATTACTAGACCAAGTAGCATTACAATTGTTAGACAATTGGGATGCTACAACTCTCCCCCACTAAACAGGAATCTGCTTGAGATTCTAGGAAGAAGAAGACACAAAGAGGGTAGGATACTTGGCACGGAGCTCATCTTCACGTTCCCAAGTGGCTTCATCAACAGAATGGTGCGACCACTGCACCTTGCAGAACTTGATGGACTTGTTGCGAGTCCTTCTTTCTGCGACCTCAAGGATTTTTGTGGGGTGTTCCTGATAAGACAGGTCTTCTTGGAGATTGATAAGCTCATGATCCACGGTCCTGCCGGGATCCTTGAAGCACTTCTTGAGCTGAGAGATGTGGAAAACATCATGGACATTGAGTTTTTCCGTTAGCTCAAGAGCATAAGCAACTTCTCCTCTTCTTCCACGTATTTTGAAAGGACTGATGTATCTAGGAGCCAGCTTTCCTTTGATACCAAAATGGTGCGTGCCTCTCATGGGAGTGACACGAAGGTAAATGAGATCACCAGGGACATACTCCATGTCCGTGTGCTTCCTATCGTAATTGCTCTTCTAGCGACTTTGAGCAATCCTCAGATTTTCAAGAATCATGTGAACCTTCTCCTCCGCTTGAGTTACAATGTCAGGGCCAAACAACATTCTTTCTCCTGCACCCGACCAACCAATCGGAGTTCTGCATTTGCGACCATAGAGAGCCTCAAATGGTGCCATTTTTAGACTTTTCTGGAAGCTATTGTTGTAAGAGAATTCAGCATAAGGAAGGCATTCTTCCCACTTCATGCCGAATGAGATGACGCAAGCACGGAGCATATCCTCCAGAATCTGATTGATCCTTTCAACTTGTCCTTGCGACTGAGGGTGGTAAGCTGTGCTGAAGTTCAACTTTGTTCCCAAAGCATTTTGGAAACTTTCCCAGAACTTGGAAGTGAAGATGCTTCCACGGTCTGAACTGATCTCAAGAGGAACCCCATACAGAGAGACAATTCTGTTGATATAGAGCTCAGCCAACTGAATTGCAGAAATTGTTTCCTTGACGGGGAAGAAGTGAGCCACTTTAGAAAGCCTGTCAATGACAACAAAGATTGCATTGTTGCCCTTCTGCGACCTTGGAAAACCCGTGATGAAGTCCATCTCTACTTTCTCCCATTTCCACTCCGGGGGTTTCAATGGCTGTAGAAGACCGGAAGGTTTCTGATGGACAGCTTTAACTCTGCGGCAGACATCACACTCCAAGACATACTTGGCACAATATCGTTTCAAACCCGGCCACCAATATTGTGTTTTCAAGTCCATGTACATCTTTGTGCTGCCAGGGTGGATAGAAAGAACAGAATCATGCGCCTCCTTGAGAACTTGCTCTCTCAAACCCGGGTAGTTCGGAACAAACATCCGGTGTTCAAAGAAAAGCGTGCCTTGATCATCGACGTGGAAGGACTCATACTTCGGAAGCTGAAGCCTAGAGATGATCTTTCTTGTGTACGGATCACCAAGCTGAGAAGAGCGAACCTTTTCTTCCAAGAGAGGGGTTGCTAGAAGGTTCAGGAGATACCCTTGTTCCACAATCTCAAGGTTGAGCTAACGGAATTCCTCGCACAAGAGAGGTTGTTGTTCTTCCATCATGAGGTTGTTGACATAAGCTTTGCGGCTGAGAGCATCGGCCATGACATTAGCTTTGCCCGGAGTGTAGTTGATGGTCAGATCGAAGTCATTGATTGCCTCAATCCATCTCCTCTGCCGAAGGTTGAGATCAGGCTGAGTGAAGATATACTTCAAACTCTTGTGATCAGAAAAGATCTCACAACGGTTGCCAAGCAGGTAGTGCCTCCATACTTTCAAAGCAAAGACAACTGCTGCGAGCTCGAGGTCATGTGTAGGATAGTTGATCTCATGCGTCTTCAACTGTCGAGAGGCATAAGCAACAACTTGTTTTTCTTGCATAAGGACCGCACCAAATCCGTGCAAAGAGGCGTCACAGAGTATCTGGAACGGCTTGGATGTATCCGGAGGAACCAAGACTGGTGTGGAAGTGAGCTTCTCTTTGAGTGTCTCAAAGCTTGCTTGACATGCAGGAGTCCAAAGGTATTTCTTGCCTTTCTTGAGGAGATCGGTAAGAGGCTTCGCTATCTTCGAAAAGTTCTGAACGAAGCAACGGAAATAACTAGCCAAACCAAGGAAACTCCGCACTTCTTTGACATTGACAGGAGGAAGCCATTCAACAATTGTCTTCACAGTTTCCGGGTTAACGGCAATGCCCTTGGCAGAGATGACGTGACCAAGATAGGTTACTTGAGGCAGCCAAAACTCACACTTGGAGAACTTTGCATACAGGCGGTTCTCACGAAGCTTGTTTAGGACACACCAAAGGTGTTCTTCATGTTATTCCTTTGACTTAGAATAGACTAGGATGTCATCCAGATAGACCACAATGAACTTGTCAAGATACTCCATGAAAACCGAGTTCATGAGCCTCGAGAAGGTGGCAGGTGCGTTGGTGAGACCGAAAGACATGACCGTGTACTCATACAGGCCATAGCGGGTGGTGAAAGCTGTTTTAGGAACATCTTCCTTGCGAATCTTGATTTGGTGATAACCACTTCTCAAGTCAAGCTTAGAGAATACCACAGCTCCAGCTAGCTGATCGAAGAGATCATTAATCCATGAAGGGATATTTATTCTTGATGGTTTTAGCATTGAGAGCCCGATAGTCAACACAAAGTCTATCAGTCTGGTCTCGCTTCTTCACAAAGAGGGTTGGGCTACCCCAAGAAGAAGTACTGTGTTGAATGAAACCCAACTTCTCTTGTTCATCAAGCTGACGTTTGAGTTCAGCCAACTCAACAGGAACCATTTTATAAGGTCGCTTGGAGATAGGAGCGGTACTAGGTTCAAGCTCAATTACAAACTCAACCTCACGATCCGGAGGCATACCTGGCAACTCTTCGGGAAAGACATCTGGGAACTCACAGACCACCGGAACACTCTGAATAGCTTCCATAGCATCAACATTCAGAGTCGCCAAAGAGAAAAGCTGGATAGCAGGAGTCAGACTTGGAGAATAGACTATATGGCCTTCAGGAATCTTCAGAGAAACCGAGCGTTCAGCACAATCAATCACAGCTGCATTTGATGTCAACCAATCCATGCCCAAGATGACATTAATGTCAGAATTGCCCAGAATGATTAAGGAAGCCGAGAACGAAGAGCCACCAATCTCAATTTGATTGCCATGGCTGATTTTAGAAGCTGGCATTGTTGCTCCAGGAGAAAGGACCATTAACCGCTTAAGGAGAGGATCCATAGCTAACCCATTCTCATCTGCAAACTTGGTTGACACGAAAGAATGCGATGCACCAGAATCAAACAAAACTTGTGCAGGGACTGAGTTAACGGATAGCATACCCATCACAACTCCAGGTGCATGCTCAGCTTGAGCGGCGTTGACACAGTTGGCACGAGCACGATGAGACCGGGCTTGGTGTTGATGTTGAGAGCCCGAGGTGGTGGTGCACGAACCAAAGGAGAGCTTGCCGCAGATCTTGGAGGTGGTGGAGGAAGAGCTTTGTTTTTCATCGGACAGTTCCAGCTTTGATGCCCAGTGTCTCCACAAGTGTAACAAGCACCAGGTGGACGTGGAGCAACGAGCGTGGGACTCCGCTCGAGGGTAGTGGTGGTTGTAGCCCCAGGAGCAGCGGTGAGGAAGTTTGGTGGCCTTGCCACGTAGCTTGAAGGTCTTGGTGGAGCCGGAGCCGTGGGGTGTTAGGAACCCGGACACGGCTTAGAAGGAGCTGACATAGCTGAAGAGCTTGCTGCATCACGGCTATGTTTCTTTGACTCCTCAAACACTTGCCTACTTGCCTCTTCCTGCAGAGTGTATGCTGAAGTTCAGAAAAAGACGCCGCCTTGCATGTGTGATTGCATACTTAATCGATGCATTGAGCCCTTGCCGAACCTCTTTTGCTTCTTCTTGTCATCGAGATCTCATCGCCACCATAACGAAAGGTTCATGAAGTTCTGATGTAGGTGTTGACATTATCATTGCCCCGCTTGAGGTTGAGAAACACTTCCTTCATCCTCTCCATGACAATTTCGACGAATCGCTCTTTGAAAACTCCAATGAACTGTCCCCAAGTAGGCTGAAAACCGGCAGTTTGCCTTCGTGTAATTCTCCCACCAGAGCTGCATCTCCCTTGAAGGTGAGTAGCACACTTTACCCATTCTTGCTCGGGAACATCAGCGGTCATCAGCCTTGACATCTCACGCAACCAATCATCAGCATCAAGTGGTTGATCAGAAACATCAAATTGGCGTGGGTTGAACTTCAGAAAGCTTTTGATGTCTCCTCGCTTGGGAGGTGGAGGTAGCGGAACAAACTCATTCCTCCTGACACTTTCTTCAAAACACTGCTGGTTCTGCTGCATTGCTGCCAAGGCATTGGCGATGCTTGACAACGCTGCCCCCAGTTCAGGTTGTATGTCCTCCTCAGAACGGCGTGGTGGTGCCATCCTGTTATTGATATAAAACACAAGTCAGTACTATGATGGATAATAATAATAATCCAAAATAGTACCAAGATGGAATTAATCAAGATTAAAGGATACAATTTACTAAGATGATATTAAAATATCAACGAAGTTCAAAGCACCTAGAAGATATTAAGCATATCGCACACGACTGAAAATGAGTGTGGTACACAAATATATCAAAGAAAAATTTTCCACAAATTTCGGCATTAAAATACCAATAGATGCGCAAAATCACTTAACGAATCAAGATTAGTGACTCTACCAATTCAATATACAAGAGCGAATGATAAGAGTAGTGGTATGGTCGCGACTCCATCCCGCACTCAAATCATTACTCCGCACATGAACAAGTAAAACACATATCCCAACACCTTCTTCTCACGATGAACCTAAAGATTCGTAACTACGGAAACGAACACCCAAACAAGATGACGTCAGATAACAAAGAGTAAGACAGATCGCGTCGGTATACAACGAATCAGATAGATCGCGTCGGTTTGCAAACGCCTGTCGGTATGGAATGTACCAACAATTGATAACCAAAAGGCCGATAAAGATAACAACTTGGATGCAACAGATAGACAAGGAATTACACACACACACACAACCTATGGTACTACGGAAACCCAGAACACGTGAATCCTAGTTTGAATTTTAAGGAGAGGATTGAAAACGTTACACTTCCTTACCAGAAAAGGGTGGGTGGGTGGGTAAGAAGAAAAGTGGAAGCAGTCCTACTCTTGCGTTTTGTTTTTCCCTAGTATACATAGCTACCAAAATATTTGCTAGACAGACAATGACCATTTGGCTGAGACCCCGAAGGGCGGGATGGCTCTGATACCAATTGTAACTACCTCGGTGAATTACGCTCCTAGTTACAAGCCTGGATGAGCAGAAATGATTGAAATAGTACGGTGGGGCCCAAATGCCACTCACAGGTAGACCTTTCGGCCGTCCCAACCATTTCCAAACATCGGGACAAGAACGGGCGGCGTAATCGGCAGGTGAAGGGATCAACTACATACACAAATGAGTATGTATGCAAGCCACCATACAATAGTACATCAAAGCCATTCCATCTAAAAAGAAAGGAAATATAGCAACGCCATATGGCAAGATCCAAATATCCTAGATAGATATAATAGTTTAGGATATCTCCTCATACATCAAACATGAGAGTATCAGGCGGAAGCGGAAGACAAAATCCGAGTACGGATAAGAAGCAAATCGGAAGATGCCCCATAAATAAGCACATCCCACCCACAGATCTCACGGATCCCCGTTCCCGGAATCTCTACACCGAATGATCGTTGCCCACATCGTCCGTCTCCTCCACCCAGTATCCATCTTGCGAGTTCACCTGTTCATCCGAATCAAACAATTTATCGTGTGAGACCCTAGGGGTACTCAGCAAGTCTTTATGCCTCTAAAGGGGACACAACCTGGGGTGACGCAATTGCAGCAAAAGATAAACCCTAACAATTCTAGAGATACTCGCTAACCATCCGCCTAACCATAGATAGACGGATGTCCGTGAATTAAAAACAACAGTTATAACGGTAATCTTAACAGATCCATCCTCCTCCTCGCTTACCGACGAGGAAGCGGACGAACAACCCCCCAGCCGTTGGCAGTTTTTTTATCCATTCCATGAGAGTTGCACTATTTACTAGTCAGGTACTTAGTCAAATTAAAAGCGGTACTTTAGTTATGCTTGTCTATGATCGAGAAACTGTGCTCCAAGTCGTCCATAACCGCGTACACGGCTTTCAGAAAGTTTTACCTGCGAGGGTGCACAAATAGCAACACACTCGATCAACCTCGGAAAAACCAAATCAAAACCCAATGAGGCGATCCGACAAAGCGATCACAGGATTCAGAAATATTTCAGGGGGCACCCATTAAGCTACCCATGACGAAGTTGGCCGACTCGAGACGGACTCAAGGTTTGCGCCAATGGTATGTAAATTTGGGAACCGAAAATGTGATTGGGCTTGTCGATACATGAAAACACTCCGCTTTCCTAAGCGATGCGATTAATTACCTCGCACAATTTAAATAAAGCGATAAAGCATGGCATAAGCAGGATAGTAAATAAAACCTCAAACTAGTTTGTGGCCCCAAGAAATAAGAATGAATCAAGCTACAGCTCGGGGGGTTCATAAGCCTCCCGGATGTGGATAGCGCGAATATTCAAGGAACAGGAATCAAGTACTCGGGGTCCTACGGGACACAAGTGAGCCTAAAAACCAAATAGCGAATATGGCTCACCGATGCCACTTTCATTAGTTATCCCATTACTACTCAGGTTAAGTTGTATAGGTACCTCGTTATCCATCAGACACTCACATACCCTACACATGCTGTTCTACGACTCGCATGGCTCAAACAACTCCTGTAGTAATGGCTCATGGGATGGAGGAACAAGCTTCGGTGGGGTTTAAAAGTAAAGGCTATGCAATACTTGGGATTCAATTTAATGCAATCGCGACTCAATGATGCAATAATAAGAAAGAGGCAATAGGTACTATATGTATGCAAGCATGTGGTAGTGCTTGCCTGGCAGCTCAGTTGAAGCGAGGGAAGGATCTGGGTAGTGCTCCTGGGTATCTTGATATATCCCCTGCTCAGCGGCTATTCGGAGAAGAACCAAACAAACAAGGGCCAACATAAATAAAGTACACAAGCATATGAGTTAAATGCGACAAGCAAACAATCATGCCATGATGAATGATGCGCAATTTGCATGGAAATGAAGTAGCATGGCATGGGTGAGGTGTGGAATACATTAATAAAGCATTTTATTGAGTTTTGGCCCCATTTTAACCTCATATTAGTTGCTGTATACATTTTATTTATATGATGCATGCTACAAAACAAAACATGGAATGCATAAACAGAAAGGTCTCGTCGAGCTAATCATTTTAGACATATTATTTGTTAAATTTGGAGTTATAAAACAAAAGTTATTGATTAATTAAGGTAAAAGGGCATTTTATTGTAATTTTAATTAACTTGGAAAATAAAGTGTTCAAAATATATTTTGAATGGCATATTTGAATTCCTCATATTTTTCTGATTTGAAAACATATATTATTTGTATTATTTGGATTTGGGAATTAAAAGTTATTTAAAAACAGAATTAAATTTGCATTTGAATTAATTTTGAAAAAGTTTGAAATAAAACAGATTACAGGAAAATACTTTTGTCACTAGCTCGAACCTAGCCACAGCCAATGACCAGTGGGGCCATGCTGACTGGGCGACACGAAGCGTGCTGGGGCTTTTCTCACTGCGCGGAAGGCTAGCCCAGGAGGCCGACAGGTGGGACCAACGGCCTCGCAGGCCCACGTGACAGCGGGCGACCAAGGGGGTGCCACGCGGCCCCACGGGGACTGCGGGTTGAGGTTTACGCAACCTGGGTACCTTTTTGCAAAAAGGATCTAGAGGCTGGCAGGTGGGACCTCTAGGAGTGCGGGTTGCAGGAGTCAAAAAGGCAGGGGGTATTTGCAAAGCGGCGCTAGGCACTGTTGTTCTTCTCTGAATATGTCATCACAACCGACGGCGGTGCAGCTGGCAGCGTGGCGTGGGGGTTCGATCCTGGGACCTAGGGCTCACATGAGGGCGGAGCCACTGGCCTGGGGTTGTTGCTAGGAGGGCGGACCAGGGCCTAGATGGGGCTTAGCGTCTGGAGCGAAGCGGCATGTGCCGAAGCGGTGGCGTGCGGAGGGCGTTCGACGGTCGGTCAGGCGGCACTAGACGGTGATGGCGAGGCGGACCATGTCAGGGAGGGAGAGTGGCTCACCGCGGGCTTGACGGTGGGCTCGGATCGGGCAGGCGTGCAGCGGATCGGCGGTGACGCTGGCGGCCGGCGAAGCTAGGGTTTCGGGCGGCGCGTCGGTGGTTCTGGTGGTTTCCGACCTTCTCCTCCTCGACTCCGGGTGCAGGCAGGCTCCTGGGGTTCCACTTGGTCTTCCTCGACGTCCAGTCACCGCGCCCTCCTTCTGCTACGGTGGTGGTGGGGTGATGCCGACGGTGGCCGGCGTTGGGGGTAGCTGGCGGCGGTGGAGAAGAAGGGAGGGAGGCCAGGGCGCCTCGGCCAGATCTGGATAGGCAAAGGAGAGCCGGGAGTGGTGGTAGATAGCAGAGAGGAGAGGGGTGCCGTGGGGAGGTGGGGTAGATGGAAAAAAAGGTGGCTCGGTGCCACCTTTCTCTCCTCCTCCTCACGTGCTTGTGGCCGGGCAGGACCAGGGCAGGGCAGGTGGTGGCTTCCAGGTGGGGTTAGGGTGAGGCCAGAGAGGTGGTGCTCGGGCTGGGGTCCTCTAGGCAGAGAGAGAGAGCTAGAGAGAGAGAGGTGGCTCGGGTGTAGCTAGGGTTGGAGCTAGGGTAGGAGAGAGAGGGGGTATGGCTCGGGTAGGGTTTGGTTCTAGGGTTGGGGTAGCTAGGTGGGCCAGGGTGGCCAGGTGGGGCCAGCTAGGAGAGAGAAGAGAGAGAGGCCGAGAGAGAGGGGTGGTAGCTTAGGGTTTTGGTTTAGATGGGGTGTATGGTTTAGATCAGAGAGGGACTAGGGTTTAGGAGAGAGGGGGAGGTTAAGAGAGATGAGTGGAATGGTAGGTTTAGGGTTAGATGAGGGAGTGAGAGAGGGTTTTCCTTTTGGCAAGCTCAAGCAAGAACAAGATCAAACCAAAGCTAGACCAAAAAGAGGGAGAGGTGGGTGGTGATGTGGTTTAAGCAAGATTAAACTAGATCAAGCCAAAAGAGAGGGAGAGATAGATGAGAGATGAGATGGTTCACACAAAAATTCAAATAAAAATTCAAAGACTAGAATTATGGTGGTACTTGCATGGCCCATACAAAACTAATTTAATGCCATGTTATTCTTGTGAAAACAATAATATTAAACATGGCATTGTTCATTTGCATTTCCAAAGGTGGAATAAAGCCAAGCAAAAGAAATGAAAGGATGCCCCATGTGGAGTAGTTGGAGATGGCCATGTTTGAAATAAAATGGGACATGCTAGTGTGTATGTTCCACTAGATGATTACTAGTCCCAAAAATATCCCAACATGAGCATAATTCCATAATAATCCATATGGAAGCTAGGAGAAAAGGTCCCACTCACAAGGCATGCAAAGGTGGCCATGTGGCTCTCATATATCACTAATGTGAAAACATCATGATGCCAAGATGAGAGCAGGTGGAAAAGAATTGGATCCATCCCAACCCACATGAGCTAGAGGTAAAACCCAAATAAGTGCAAAGCTCACATTTAGTTGGATGGTGGAATTATAAGGTGGTGAAAGAAAGGTGGTGGAGTTAAATAAAAGATATGCCCCCAACTCAACTTGGGCATTTAAACAATATATCAACAACCAAATACAATATCAAGAGGCAAATACAATTAATAATGCATATGAGAGAAGAACCAAATGAAAAAGGGTTTTATATGATGCTCAAATGCAAGGTGGCATGATGACATGAGCATGATATAATGATGATGCAACAATATATGTCTGAAGTAGCCATAATATTACTAGACCAAGTAGCATTACAATTGTTAGACAATTGGGATGCTACATAACATGAGGAAGAGTTGGCGGCCATCTGCGGTGCGAGATAGAGGCGGATGCACACGGGTTTACCCAGGTTCGGCCCCCAGAGGGTAAAGACCTACTCCTGCTAGATTAGATTATTGGAGAGCGAGTTATAGGGGTGGCAAGCTCGGCGTCTAAGTAGCGAGTCGCTTGAGGGGGTGTATGATGGAACGTAAGTTCTAAGGATACCCTAGGGAGGTTTATATAGGAGTCACCTTACTAGGGATTACAAGTTACAACCGAGCCAGATACGGACTCAGAGGCTTTTGACCTAATCCGACTGGGCTTCAAGTATGCTCCTGGGCCTTCAGTCTCCAGTCGCCAGGCTTCTCCTTTAGTCGCCGTCCTTCAGGCCCACTCATAGGCCCTTTGGCCCAATCGGAATGTCCTGCTAGGCATACCCCCTTTGGCATATCCCCATCAGGTATTACCCAGAACTATTCTGGTTTCTCTCTCTCTATTTCCCCTACGATACTACATCTATCCCTATGTGTCCCCGCCCTTAAGCTTGACATCCTTCGATTCAAGAACACTTCATACATGATTGAGACCTCTCTCATATCAATGATCATCAACGGGACCTGGATGCCCATGATGAACCCCGTGCATTCCATGAAACTTATTGCTCGAACCGTTAACGTTGTTTCCCATTCCCTTTGCCACTTGATACCTAGTTCATCCGAGACTTCATCTTTGGTATCTCCATACCTTCGTTCGATATCGTTACCGATGAACTTGTTTACTCGTTCCTGTTGCATTCTGTGACCAAGTCACGCGCTTGCAAGCTTCATTAATGCAACGCCACCGAGATGGCCACATGTATCTATCTATTACATGGATTGGCAAATCCTGGTCTTGATATGTACTCTTCTATGCGCCCCTTTGGGAAACCTGAGTGGCACCCTTTTGATCACCCAGTCAGAGTATGATACTCGAAACCATGTAAGCTCCCTCCAGAATGGTGATTTGCATTATCTCAGTCTAAGGATCATGTTGCAAGGTTTTCTTTGTTTATCATTAATGGTGAACTTTGTAACTAGATCTCATTATGTTACATCTGTTGGATGTTTGTCTATCATATCATTCAACCAATGACATGACCTCATTGTCAATTGGCATAAATGCCCATGATCTTGAAACCTTGGATTATCCTCATGACCAATGAGCTAGTTCGCTAGAGGTAACTAGAGACATGGTTTGTTTACATACAACACGTGTATTAACGTTTCGTATTAATACATTTATAGCATAGTATGAAACGTATTATTAACATAAGAGATATATCAAACAATATGCTTTATTATTTGCCTCTAGGGCATATCTCCTTCAAAAGCAACTTTGTAGCAATTAAATACATAAAAACGAAAAATACTCTATAAAAGGCACAATAAAGCTTTACATAGTTTACATGTTTTTTGCAGGAGCACATTCTGGGTCACACCTCGATGTTCAGGAAAATTCGTCTTCTTCCAGGAATCGGTGGACGATTCTAATCGTAGGTATACGGGAAACCGCATAATGGGGAATCATGTTGATCATCCCACCCCCAGGAGGAGGAGGTGACTCATGCTACATGGCGTCTATGTCCAGCATGGGATAATGCACATACACCCAAGAAATCGCAAGTTTTGCTCCCGCAACAAGTTGTAGCTTGACAAGTAATAAATTCTCTTGCCTCGCCGAAACTTTTCCATCAATGCAGCAAGACCTTGAGGCTGAGGATCTCGAGGAAACAGGGCATTATATACAATGGCCAGCGTCCGGCGGCAACACTCGACAAATTCGTCCATCTCGGACACCCAATCCTGCAGAAGAGGAAGTGTGTTTAGGCATGACGATGGTCAGTCTAGAAATTGCTACTCGTACCTTTGGAAGCCGCCATCAAAGCGTTCGTTTGATTTCAAAGACGCTGAGTTTCTTACCTCTCGCATAATTGTATACCTTGAAAAGCAAGGGGTTATTTTTTGGCTACTAAATAGCAAGACTCGAGGGCTTTGCAAAAAACTTACAAAGCATTTTCTCGCCTGCCCTGGAGATTTCTTCCAAGAGGTATGCCTCATGATCCAAAGTTTAGTGCATCTTTGACTGGGATATGTCTACCACCGCCTGCACAGTTCGAAGATTGCTCTCTAGGTGCTTTATATACTCAATTGTTTCGGCATACAATGGTGGATCCACAACACGGACGATAGCACCTTCGGGTGCAGCTATTTCGAGTGATGATGGGTGCACCCCAGAGGCCCGAGGGGTTTCTTAAGAAATAGTTGGGTCAACAGTTATCCAACAAAACAAATGAAAAAACAGGGATTTCAGCAGACCACAAAGATGACATACATGAAAATAGAGGCAACTGAAACATTATATATACATGCCAAGATTGTTCTCCAACCTGCATAATAGTTAAGAGCAGATCTCCAAGTTCATTATAGCGGAAACAAAACCATAAACAAGCACAAAAGCTAGACTATGAGGCAGATCTCCAAGTTGTGCTAGCTGACAAAGCATTAGCCGAAGGATTAACAACTGGAGCAGTACTACCAGAGGGAGCTCCGGTCAAAGGATTGGCAGCAGGCATCTCCTGACCTGCACCTATTGCTAGAAGAAGCCACGAATATTTTTGTCCCTCTTAATAAAGGGGGTCAGTTCAATTTCCTTGCCATCGCGGGTGAGTGGAACGGAGGAGCTAACCTTCTTCCAATCGACTTTCTCGTCGTGCACCATCACCAGGGTCATTGAAGTCTTAGCACCACTCTTCCACTAGGTCATTTTGTATCTCGTAAGAGGATTATGGTCGGCGTTGAAGATGGCAACAAGATCATTAAGATTAGTGGGAACTTCCTTGTCCGCAAACACTTCATCATGAAGGCTCTTGAAGGCTCGTCGAGAATGGATCGGAAGATTCCTCCCACGAACACTATTCGCCTCAAGGGTACCCATAGCATCTGACAAGGGATCAGTCATTTTGTCCTCCGTGACCCTAATTTAGCCTTCACATCCTTAGCACGCTTCAATGCCTCGTCCCGGATAACTCCTGATTCCTTGGTAGCAGCTAGATCATTAAAAATTACACCAAGTCAGCATTAATCAAATTTTATAAGGAAGAATCGTATTCGGTTGACAAGACAGACCTTTGGATTCTTTGGCTTCATTATGGATCTTGATGAAGCGGGAGGCCATATCAACCATCTCACGCATAAGCAGCTGAAATACAAAGAAAAGTTACTTGGATGCTCAGAACAAACGAGAGCAAGTTATGAAACAAAAAAGGGAGAACAATACTCACATCTTGCATATCGACCTCCACTGGGTTTTCGGCTAGCGCCAGCAAGTTTGCTCCTTTTTGGCGATGGAGACTTTGGCAACGCGCCAACATCTTACAGGTTTGGTTTCTCCGCAGGTGACTTCTGCGGATCCGTCGATGGCATGGGAAATTTGGTTGGAGGAGACGCGATAGAGGCACCATGAGGGGATCATGGAGGGTCTTCTTCATCATCACCTCAGATCAGTAAAAAATATATTCAGGAGCAGTCAGTAAATAATTCATGATCCACAAAAGCGAAAGTAAAAGAATGTGGTACTTATGAAGAATTTACTTGGGTCATACGAAAGATACTCATCCTTGGAGGATAAGAAAAGACAAGAACAAAAAAATTGTCCTTGAACCCGTTGAACCATCGGAATCCTCGACCATTTCGACGACTTCAGAGTGCTTCCACTTTTCAGAAGCAGGCACCCTTGGAAAATCATGGGACTGAGCCAAAGCAAAGGAACGGTTATCCAAATAAGATTCATCAATGGATGCCTCCTCAGATTCGTCTACTGCGGCCCCAGCTCCAGTAAATTCTTTAGATAAAGAGGCACTGTGCGGCAGTTTGCCACTTTCTGGAAGGGGAGGAAGATCAAGGATATGATGATGACCTTGCATTGCAAGGAAATAGAATAAGGTGACAAAGATTACATCATGCAAGGAAATTCAAAGAGAGAAGCAGGAAAATTTACATCAAGAATAAGATTCTTCTTGCCAAAGGATTCCACTCGACAGCTTGAGGGAACAGAGCTTTTCTTTGTCAGCGTGGTGAACGGGTGAACCCTTATCTCAAGAATAATGAGACGAAGATTCTTCGATGAAATCCTCATAGGATTCTTCTTGCCAGTATAAGACCACATAATAGACAATCTAGCCTGGATAGGTTGGATGCACACCCGAAGGAAATATGTTAACCTTTGCAAACCTAAAAGCTCTTGACCAGCTTCGGTGTGCAGTTTCTCGATTCATTTTAGTAGAGGCTTGATCTCCCTCATTTCTTCGGGAGTCGTATGTTGGTCCCATGAGTCAATTTTTCGGTAGGGTTTCTTCGGGTCAAAAGGTGACAACCCGAAGTTCTGACCCTCACTTTGCTAGTCCTTGATGTAAAACCACTTGGTTTTCCAGTGTTGGAAAGAATCCTCCATTTTGAAGTCAAAATAATTGAACTTAGGACGATTAGAGATTATGGTGCCCCCAACATCATGGACAAGGGTGTCGGAGGCATTACAACGAACATAGAAAAATTATTTCCACATGCTCCAATGGGGATGGATCCCAAGGAAACACTCGAAAGAGTGATGAAACAGGTGATGTCAAGAATGGAATTTGGCGTGAGCTGGTAAAGCTACACACCATAAACAAAGAGGAGGCCATGAAGAAATTCATGAATAGGAAGGGAAAGGCTGCAATAGAGGAAGGAGAGAAACATTACCCGCCATCCAGGGTCAGGCACTGGAGTTGTTTCATCTCCCGGGAGCTTGAAGGAACCTTCATCCAGGAGGTAGCACTAGCGAGCGTCACGCAGATCTTTCTAGCTGCACTTCGTGGGAGCCCACGCAATAGCCCATTTATTTGTCACCATAGCGGTAGCAGTAGAAGATCCTCCCTTAGACTTTCCCATGGAGCCTCTCGAAGGGAGGAAAAGAGCATGGAAGGAAGGAAGAACAAGCAAGAACACAAGAAGCATAGGCTCGGCACAAGGAGGAAGAACAAGTATGCATCAAGGGGAAATAATACACATTAAAAATATATCCTTGGTTTATAAGGAAGAAGAGCACAAAGCTCAGCCATTGGATAAGGGCAGCGGAATGTTAGGACGCAAAGGATGAAGACACGTGGAAAGGTTTGATAAAA
The DNA here is from genome assembly GCA_023614405.1 of Avena insularis. Lineage (NCBI taxonomy): Eukaryota > Viridiplantae > Streptophyta > Magnoliopsida > Poales > Poaceae > Avena > Avena insularis. Next base: position 392,741,459 of record CM042690.1, on the reverse strand, counting down.
GGATAAAAATCATGGGAAAAATCATTACCATGGTAAACACGGAAGAAATCTGCACGGTGCCTTGATTTTCGCGCATAAAGGGGGTCATGCGGTCAAAAATCACCACTGACGCGCCATTCAAGCGTCATCATTACTGCAGCATGGGGCCACCATTGTAATGTCCCACCGGGTCTTGTTTCTCGGAAACTATGATGAGCCATCTTCATCAGCACTGGCGTCATGGATGGCCAAGGATGAGGAAATATTCGGGTACATACAAAAAAAAGCATTATTACACATTTATTAGGAATAAACTCTGAGACTATATCTCGATGCAAGCATCCGAACATAGCCTCGGGGGCTACTCCCATCAGGAGTGCTGGCCACGCACCCGATAATTTTTTTATGATGCAGGATTGGAATAATCAAGGATGAAGTTGGGTGAGAGACACTATTATGAGCCCATGTCCCGATGCAAGCATCCGAACATAGCCTTGGGGGATACTCTCATCAGGAGAGCTGTCGTGCACCCAATAGAAAATTATGCTTCGAATAGATCCGAGAAAAACGGAACTAACAAAAACTCTTCAGATGAATGTTATCTTCGTGCGATGAAAGCGCACCCGAGAAAAAGCAACATAAAAACTCCAATGGAGTTGGAAAAAACTATATAAACCTATGAGAATTACATAATTGTATCCTCAAATGGTTACTCCCATCGGGAGCGCCTATATATCACCCGATAAAATAAAGCTGACAATGTCAGCAATTCCAACATCCAAACAAGGCAGTCGACAATAAATCAAAAAATCCTTAGACCGTGTCCACCGCGATAATACGTCTGAATGTTGTGTGCACCACATGAAGGTAAGACCTCGGGATCTATCATGTGTGGCCTGGTAAACGCACATGAATGCTCTCTGCCAGTAAATTATCTGTATCCACAATACAATAAAAAATCCCGACGGACGCATTAGGTACCTGAAATAAAAGCACTAGAATTTAGAATTCGATAAGACCTCAACAGCTCGAACTGAATTATGCCAGCAAATACCAAGTTCAAGCCCGGAGACTTGAGTTTGACGTAGGTTCATGGTGTTTTTGCCCAAGAGCAATTAACTGATTCCCGATCCGTCGGATGCATCAGTCCTATTATACCAAATCCCTACGATGGTCAATATAAATAACATCGACTTATTCATACGAATCTTTGGCAAAAATTATCTTTGAGACTCAACCCGAATCTACGATTCAGATGGAGTCTCGGGGATACTGACACGGGTATGACTAATCGGGTCCTTATGGTTAGTTACCCTGGTTGTATAAAGGCCTATGGCCCATTAAGTCCATGAAGAATAAAGGAAGGTCCAGGAAGCATCAGACGGATAGAAAGCATCTCTTGGCATCAAGAAAGCAGGAGAACCTGACATTGTATTAGTTATGTAATTGTAACATATCCGTATATGGCTTTAGGACCCATCCTATTATATAAAGGCTAGGAGGAGCCAACGAAGAGGTACCAAAGCCTTGAGAAATCGGTAACCATTGTTTCCCTAGCAATTAGATTATTTCGACTCTCTTGTTTGTCTGATCAGCCGACGAAATCCTTAGCATTCTCTTTTCTATGAAACCCTAAGTCCATAACCATGGGCATTGCCGAGGTTACCCCTCGTCAATGTGACTCATGCTTAATTAACCTTTAGGTCATTTGGGTTCCAAAGCCATGTCTGTACATGCTAGGGTCACCAACTTTGACCATTAGTGTATTATAGTGCATACATGGTTGCACCCATGGTATGTGAATGCCGATATGTCTAGCACCCAATGATCACGGCCTTGTTCATAACGATGGTCTTTCTTGGTGGTGCACACTAATGGGAGAACACAAATATTGGAATTATGTTGATGGATCATCTTATGATGGTACTGTCAAAGTATAATACAAGCAAAATAGGATGCATATGAATTTAACATCATATGTAATGTGACATGACATGGTCGTCATGCCTTGATATCCATCGAGCACTCCCTAGCATGGTACCAAGTCCACGGTGCATCCATGCTGGTGGATTATTTCACAAATACTTACCTAGGCCATATCATTTCACACGCCCCTACAAAATAAAGTTAGATGCCTCTACTTTATCTTTTGCAAGTTTTATGCGGTTGTTAGGGCTTTCATAAGAGAACCATTTCTACCTATGAACTTCCAGCCACAACATGGATTGACTAGTTGTCGCTTTAAATCCCCTTTCAAGGCTGTCCTTTGTAAATGTTGTATCAAATAATGTACAAGAGACAAACTCTAGCTATCCACTTATATGGTACAAGCCATATGTTGAGCGTGGAACTAGTCTCGCGTAAGATTACGCGTAAGGTTAGTCCGAGCCACTTCATCAAAAATTTCCGCGATACAAACAAGGACATGTCGGAGGGTAACAACTAGAAAATCAATGCCCACATATTTGTATGTGTTCTACTCGAACTATCGCAGTTACGCATAGATCGGCTCTGATAGCACTAGAGGTGTTCCATAGCAGAAAACAATTTTTTTGTAACAATGAGAACACCATAGCCAAGATCTATCTATGCATATGTAAAGTAACGAGAGGGATTCATTGTTTATACCCTTAAAGACCGAAAGAAGTTAACATTTCACGAGAAACGTGTATGATATTGTCCAACAACGTAGCCGACCTCAATGTCATGTGGATATCCAAGCTCCAAGCTCCGAGTGACTAGCACCACAAATGGCAGTGCCTCATGGCCGTACATGCATCTGGTATAGTGTCTCCCAGGCTCCGGTCTAGCAAAGCAGTGGAAGAAGATTTATCCCGACCAAAAGTCCCTAAGCATGACGGTGTGCGTATGGTGGAGAAACCCCAATCCCCGTATGCACATTCCTTCATGGGAACCACACGTGAGAGAGAGGGACAGAGGGAGAGAGAATAGGCAAAGCCAATTGATGATGTGGTTTTGAGGAGAGGGGGGTCCCCTCTTTATATAGGTGGAAGGGAGGCACCTCCTCCCTCAAAGTCCCAGGGTGGGACTAAACAAGGGAGGATGTGGGGGCATCCACCGGCTAGCCCCTGTAACACCCTCGAATCGGCCCTATGCAGATTTCAGCAATTCCCACCAAACCCGCATAGAAACGATTCAAAGATGCCCACTAGGCACTTGCGTGCGCGTGGAAAACGAAGTAATACCATTGCACAATAGTCCACAGAGGAACCCACAGAAACATATATATACAAAAACGACTCAACGAGTCAAGAATACATATATACATTACATAGATCCAAAATACATTGAAAACGATACAACATCTAAGTACGGATAAGAAGCAAATTGAGCTAAGATCCCTGAAGAATAACCAATGGCGTCCATAACCCTGCCCAGGTCAAGCCGGAAGGGTAATCCTGCTAACGACGTCGAACTCATACCTGTTAAACAAAATGGGTGCCGAGAAAGGTCAAAGGAAAAAGGGAGCAGTCAGTACTGAGGCCAGTACATGACGAGTCTAGAATTCGGTGGCTCTCACCTACATAGGTATGGTGGACTGAAGCGGCAGCAAAGCATGCACTACACAACCTATAGAGACTCGATACAACTGTCGGCTATTAGAGAGGGATAAGAAAGACCTATTCGGAACCAACCTTATAATAACACCAAAACATACCCATCCTGGTATATCCCCCTCGAGACCAAATGAGGAAGTCAAACCGAGGAACTCACACAATTGGTAATTTTATTTATTACATTATAGTTGCAGCACTTACTAGTTAGATATTGATAGCCGATATCACAATTAGCGGGCAGTTTTAGTTAACCATTCCGTTGTAGTTGCAATACTTACTAGTCAGATACAATCAGCATGAGACATCCCAAATCCAGCAGTTGTTGGCACTTTTATTTACTCCTTCCATTGTAGTGAAACTGACTACTAGACATGTAATAGTCAATTTTATAGCACTACTTTAGTTATGGTTGTCTATGATCGAGATACTATGCTCCAAGTCATCGAGAAAGTTTTACCCTGCAGGGGTGCACAAATAGGAACACACGCACGATTAACCTTGGGAAGAACCAAATAAAAAGCAATGAGGCCTCATGACAATGCATTCACATGATTCAAAAATTATTTCAGTGGGGCACCCCACTAAGCTACCCGCAACAAAGTTGGCCGGCTCCAAGACGAACCCAGGGTTTGGGAGAATGGCTATAAGCGACTGGGAACCCGGAAGTGTGACTGGGCTTGTCGATACCGCGAAATCGTGTCGCGATCCTAAACAGTACAGCACTCCACTCATAATCGTAAATAAAGCAGTAAAGCATGGCATAAGTACAGGATAGTAATAAAGCCCCAAACTAGTTTGTGGCCCCAAGAAATAAGATGTGAATCAAGCTCATGCAAAGGGGGATCTATAGAGTCTCCCACATGTGGATAGTGCAATAGTCAAGGAACAGGTATCAAGTACTCAGGGCCTACGGGACACAAGTGAGCGTGGAAGAACCAAATAACATCTATTGCCCACCGGTGCCTCTGCTTCAGTTATATCTATTCCCAGCATTTTAATTGGTGAGTTATATTGAAAGCCATGATCACCTCCACCATTAAGCATGTGCCAACCTCCCAACAATGGTGGACCATGAATGACACGAAACAACACTTGAGCAAGCAACTACGACTGGCAAGGCCAACTGTCTACCAAACAACAGGCAATAGGATGTGTCTAAGGAAATATAGAGGCTGCAAGGAATATAAATGGTGCACGGAAACTAAAGCCATCGTGACACGGATAGTAATAGATCAATAGGAGGAAGTAAAGACTATAAATGCAAAATAGGTAGAAAGAGGGAGAATGCTCGCCTGGGAAATACTACTGAAGATACATATCCGACGGACTTGTCGATACTCGCATCCACTCAACGGGCTAATCTGTGAAGAAGCAAAGCACTAAAAGAAGCACTGGGTGCACTATTTAATACCACGGCAGAAGATCGGGCATGATGCATGTATGATGTATGACATGGTACAGGTGTGATGCAACTAGGCAATATTAAGCAGTACCGGGGTCCCGACAATTAATCATGTTGTTTAGGTACCCCACAATTTAAATGTTGGTTTAGCAAGGAAAAATATGTCATCGGTTTACACAAATTTAAATGGAGCCAATATAAGACTAGAATAACCCGCATATCGTCTCCATATTTGATTATTAGGTGAATCGACAAAGTACACCAAACCACACGATGCAATGTATGCAAGCATGAATAATTTTATATGCCACAAGTATATGTCAATATTATAAAAATAGGGGTCTCGGATAGGGGTCACACGTTGTCGGATCGAAGATCTTGGGCTCGGAGGGTTCAACGGGGTCTGGGTTCGGTCTCGGACTCTAGGATTAGGGTATTCGGATCATTGATGAAGTACTTGGCGGTTCCGGGAAGGAGACCTTGGCATGCCGAGGTTCGGACTTCGGGGTCCCTGAAGGAGGTCTTGTTGATCCGTGTAGAAGAGCATGGTGTTCCGCTGGGAAGAACTTCATGTGCTCGATGTCCCGGTACAATCTTAAAATGGCCACACAAGGTTCCATCAGCGGCACGAGACGGTGTCGCACAGCTTCGGATCATGTCATGTTTGTCGTGAAGATCTTGTCGGTGGTACTCGAGTGGTACTCCCGCGGTGCTTCGGTTCAAGGGAATAAGGAAACACCGAGATTTAAGCCTTCGAAAAGATGTTGGAGATATTGTCGTAACCTAAGGCGTGACAAGGGGTAACTTGGAATGAGCCACGTGAAGCAAACCCTGCTTGATAGGAACACACACCGACGCGAGAGCATCCAGGGCATACCTGGCCAATGGGCCGGCCCACGGCACGGCCCGCTAAGAACTTAGTGTGCCTGGCACAGCACGGCCCACCTGGGCACGTTAAGCTAACAGTCTGTGCCGTATTGGCCCGTGGGCTTCACCTCGAGGCCCAGGCATGGCACATTAGCTAAAAGGGCCTAACGGGCCAGCCCATTAAGACCTTTTTATACTATATTTTATCAAAATTAATATAAAAAATATACATATAATGGTATAAAAATTAAAAAAACTCTTAACGGGTCGTGTCGTGCCGGCACGTGGGCTTGGGGTAGGAGCCCAGGCATGGCCCCAGCCGGGCCGCAGACCAGGCACGGCCCGTTAAGTGGCTTACCGGGGTGGGCTGTGACATGCCAAAGCACGCGTGCCCACATGCCGGCCCATGAAGGCACGGCCCAATGGCCAGGTATGATCCATGGGCAGTGAATAGGAGCAGGAAGGTCAGGGTGATATGGGGTGGCCCGATCTTCTTAGTAAGCGGTTGATAGATAACTAGCCTGTAGCTATGAACTCTCCCGCTCGATCCCTGATGCCAATACAACAACTCTCGAACCTTGTAGGATATTCACAACACCACGCTCTTGCGCACGCACCCGTGACCACGAACGGTAGTATGCAATCTACTAATTCCCAATGGAACAACAGATCACACTCAATTATAGTTGGTAGATTCGAACACAGGGTAATTCCAGAGGTTCTATGAAAGAAACAACTCCAAAATATTTTAACGTGGTCTAAAACCTAACTAGAGGTCGTCCCATAGCTTATAAGGGCGGCTGGAACGACCAGAAACAGAAACGAAACGCAAACGACTCAAACTGATACAAACCGACTCGGACCAGATTCGGTCGGTGGGCGGACACTCCGGTCGAAATCGGCCGGACAGTCCGGTCAGGCCGGACACTCCGGGTGAAGTGTGCCGGACAGTCCAGTCTGGCCGAAAACTTTGAAGTTTCCGGGTGGTGTCTAGGTAGTATCCGATCTGGCATACTGAATGTCCACGCCAGTTCGCCTCTCGACCAGGCCGGACAGTCCGGGTGGATCTGGCCGGACACTCCGGTCGTGGCAGATCTTTTTGCCTTCGTCTTGATGATCTTCTCTTGCGCCTTCCTCTCGCTCCTCCCTCGCGCATCCTTGGGCGATCATCATGATGGGCTTCTCTTCTAGCCCTTCTCTTGCTCGCGCCATGCTTGTTTCTCCAACGAACCTGATCATACATAAATGCATAGACTTAGGCAGTTTAAAGTTCACATCAATCAAAGTACCGGATTTGTTTAGGAGTAAATTCACCTGTTGTTCTAGTAGCTTAGCACGAGCTCTTGTAATAGGTCCAATTCTAATCTCAATTGACTGATCCTTTCTTGCAACACTTGTAGCATCTTCAGTAGTCATTGGGGTAGGTGTAATTGTAGGGATATCCTCATCATATCCCCCCCCCCTTCAAAAGGCGTCGACCTCGACGCTCCAAGGTCTTCTCCAGCATATGGTGTCAAATCAGCAACATTGAAGCTATTGCAAACTCCACCAAACTCCTCAATAGGTATATCAACCGAGTAGGCGTTATCATTAATCTTGGCTAACACCTTGTAAGGACCAGCACCACGTGGCTTCAATTTTGACTTTCGAAGGAGTGGAAACCTATCCTTGCGTAGATGCACCCAAACCATATCTCCAGGCACGAACAACACTTCTTTCCTTGCTTGATTCCTTGCAGCAGCAATATTCTTGCCTTTCTTCTCAGTAGCCTCTCGAGTCTTCTCATGTATTTTCTTCACATAATCAGCACGTTTTGATGCCTCCATATCAACTCTCTCATGTAATGGCATAGGCAACATATCAAGTGGCGTCAATGGCTTGAAACCATACACCACCTCAAAAGGACAAAGCTAAGTAGTTGAATGCACAGCCCTGTTGTAAGCAAACTCAACATGTGGCAAACACTCTTCCCACTCTCGCGGATTCTTTTTAATCATGGTCCTTAGTAGCTGTGACAATGTTCGATTCACCACCTCTGTTTGACCATCTGTTTGGGGATGACATGTAGTACTGAACAACAACTTCGTTCCTAGCTTGCCCCATAAGGTCTTCCAAAAGTATCTCATGAACTTCACATCACGGTCAGAAACAATCATCTTTGGTACTCCATGTAATCTCACGATGTCCCTGAAAAATAGGTTAGCAACATGCGACGCATCGTCGCTTTTGTGGCAGGCAATAAAATGAGCCATCTTAGAGAACCTATCCACTACCACAAATATAGAATCATGACCTCTCTGAGTTTTAGGTAGACCTAGCACAAAATCCATACTAATGTCTTCCCATGGAATAGTCGGTGCAGAGAGAGGTGTATACAAACCGTGAGGCTTCAGCTTAGATTTCGACTTGTGGCATGTAATACATCGGCTCACAAATCTGTACACATCACGCCTCATCTTGGGCCAATAAAAGTGATCAGCAAGCATGAGTAATGTCTTCTCACGCCCAAAGTGACCCATCAAACCACCAGCATGTGATTCCTGTACAAAGGACAAACGCAACGATGATTCTGGAATACATAGTTTGTTAGCTCGAAACAAATATCCATCATGTATATGATACTTATCCCATGTGTTTCTAAGAGCACACAAATGATATGGTTCAGCAAAATCATGGTCAGTTGCATAAAGTGCACAAATAGCTTCTAATCCAGGAATTTTAACATCAAGATTGGTTAATAGCATGTTCTTCCTAGATAGAGCATCAGCAACAATGTTCTGTTTTCCCTTCTTATAGTTAATGATGTAAGGAAAAGACTCAATGAACTCAACCCATTTAGCTAATCTTCTATGCAAGTTTGATTGAGCTTTCAAGTATTTCAATGCTTCATGATTAGAATGTATGATGAATTCTTTTGGCCACAAATAATGTTGCCAAACCTCAAGTACTCTAACAAGTGCATACAATTCTTTATCATAGATAGAGTAATTCAAACGAGCACCAGTCAATTTCTTAGAAAAATAAGCTATAGGCCGACCCTCTTGCATCAAAACGCCACCAATGCCTATACCACTAGCATCACATTCAACTTCAAATTTCTTCGAAAAATCAGGTAATGCAAGTAATGGTGCAGAAGTAAGCAAACGTTTTAATGTATCAAATGCAATGTCTTGATCCGCGCCCCATACAAAAGGAACACCTTTGTCAAATCATATAATGATACAGCAATGGTGCTAAAATCTTTCACAAAGCGCCTATAGAAACCAGCGAGACCGTGGAAACTACGCACTTGACTAACATTCATCGGAGTAGGCCAATTCTGAATTGATTCAATTTTAGATTGATCTACCTCTACTCCATGCTTAGAAACAACAAATCCTAGGAATATAACCTTATCTTTTGCAAATGTACACTTTTCAAGATTAGCATACAGTTTATTATCACGCAACACTTGCAAAACTTGTCTAATATGAGTGCAATGTTCAGATTCGGTGTGGCTGTATATGAGTATATCATCAAAGTAAACAACCACGAAACGACCAATAAACTCTCTCAAAACATGATTCATCAAACGCATGAAAGTACTAGGTGCATTAGTAAGACCAAACGGCATAACTAACCACTCATACAAACCGAATTTAGTTTTGAAAGCAGTTTTCCATTCATCGCCTTCTTTCATCCTAATTTGATGATAATCACTACGCAAGTCAATTTTAGAGAAAACAGCAGCACCACTCAATTCATCTAGCATATCCTCTAAGCGTGGAATAGGATGACGATATCGAATAGTGATGTTATTAATCGCTCTACAATCAACACACATGCGCCATGTACCATCTTTCTTAGGAACTAAAATAACAGGAACAACACAAGGGCCAAGAGAGACACGAATGTACCCTTTATCCAGCAACGCTTGTACATGCTTTTGAATTTCCTTAGTTTCTTCGGGATTAGTCCTGTAAGGTGCACGGTTGGGAAGTGTGGCGCCAGGAATTAGGTCCACTTGATGTTCTATACCACGCAATGGGGGAAAACCTGCGGGTACATCTTCTGGAAACACATCCCCAAACTCATGCAAAACAGAAGAGACACCAAGAGAAATAGGGGTCATGTCGTTAGAAACCAATACCTCGCCCTTATACATGAGCACAAGTGGCATGGTCAGAGGATCCTCATGAAACTCTCTCATATCCTCCTTGGTGGCTAGTATCAATAAACCAAGCACTCTCTCACTTTTCGTTATATCACTCAATTTAGGCTCAATTACATCAGAACAATGTTACACGGTCTCACGAGTGGTAGTATCTTCCTTCAAGTTCACCTCTATCTTCTGGCGAGAATCATTCACAATTTCTTGTGGTGTCATTGGCTGCATAGTAATCTTCTTTCCTTTGAATTCCAAGTGATATGTATTGGATCGGCCATTGTGTTGCACATGGCGGTCATAGAGCCAAGGCCGACCCAATAGTAGGTGAAAAACAGTCATAGGCACCACATCAAAATCAATAGAATCTTTGTATGGCCCTATTTGAAAATTCACACGTACCATATGATTTACCTTCATCTCACCATTGTTGCTCAACTATTGTATGTAGTATGGCTTAGGATGAGGTAAATATGTCAAATTCAGTTTGGCACATAGTTCCTTACTTGCAAGATTTCTGCAGCTACCTCCATCAATAATTACCTTGCAAGCTTTGTTTGGTCCAACTAGAGATTTTGTTTGGAACAAGTTGCAATGCTGGGATTCCTCAACCGGTTGCACACTAAGTACACGTGAAGATACGACAATAGTGGGTGCACGCTCAGCATATGCATCAGCACCATCCTCGCCGTCATCAATATCATCATCAGAAGCTTCATCTCCACTTTCTACTTCACCTTGTTCATTAACAAACATAACCTTGCTGTTTGGACAATCCTTCTTGTAGTGACCTCTACCTCCACAAGTATGGCACACTACATCACGAGTACGTGCAGTAGACATGTTGGAACCCAAGCTAGCAGCAGGAACAGCGGGTTTTGGAGCATTAGAACCAAACGAAGGTGTACTTGCTAGTTTGGCCGATGGTGTAAATGGAGCAGCAGCTGGTGGCGTGACTATAGGAGGTGTAGATCTGGCAGAAAATCTGCTGGAGGATGGAAAACGAGCGCGTGACTTCGCCTCTTCTGCCAACTAGAATTCGGCCTCTCTAGCATGATGCAACAACTCATTCATGGTCTCATACTTGTGATGACGAACAATGCTCTTGATTGGTAACTTCAGATTGTCTAGGCATCGCTGCATGGTCATCTCAATGGACTCACGAACTCGAGAATGCTGCATAAGCATCTCCATCTCCATGTAGTACTCATCAACTGTCATGGTGCCTTGCTTCAGTTGCGTCAATTTATCAAAAACTGATCGCAAGTAGTTGGTTGGTACGAAACGAGCCTTCATGATTTTCTTCATCTCGCGCCAATCCATCACAGGAAGTTCATTATCCTCCCTCCTATGTTGCATAAGAGCATCCCACCAACGCAAAGCATAACCATCAAATTCAGATGCGGCAAGCTTGACCTTCTTATCTTCTGGATAGTCAAATAATCGCCAGAGTTTCTCAATCTTCAATTCCCAGGTGAGGTAGTCTTCAGGATCAATGGAACCATCAAACTTAGGTATCGAGAATTTTGGCTTGCCCAAAACGTCATCAGTAGCTTGGTTGGGCACATGTGGACCACGCCCAAGTTGGGCAAACCCATGACCATGAGCAGGTGCATGGACGGGGGAATAGCACGTCCCCTGCCAACATGTGGACCAGCATCAACATCGCTACCCTCATCGACATCATCAAAGGCATCATCATATTGAGGATCTTCCCTTCTATGCAAGGCGGCTGTCAAACCCTCAATGGACTGCTGCAAAGTAGTGACATTGACATTGAGCGTAGCCACTTGTGTTTGGATAGTATCAACTGTCCCAACATGCGGATCCAATCTCATATTCATATCTTGGAGATTCTTGTCAATGGCATCTGTCGTGTTAGTAAACACACGTGTCAAGTGGGATTTCAAACCCTCATATCCACGCCAATTGACGAGCTCCTCATCCTTCTTTTTCTGCAACACAACATCATCATCACTAGAAGACATGATTAGTAGGTTAGTGCAAAAATCAAAATCTGTATGGTGGAAACTCTCACAACTCACTCACAACTAATAAGAAAGGAGATCTTACCGTTCCAAAGTGAATAGAGATGCTCTACCAAACGAAATCAAAGACTGATGCACTTGATGTGATGAAGTGAATATCAAAAGTATAGAGAACGATCGTAGGGCACACAGGTTATTTAAGGTGGAGCTATGGGTATGGTACCCTATCTACACCGCAACAAGTCCTAGTGCTGATCGTACAAATACCCAAGAAACACACACAGTGGAGATAAACGTGGCAAAGCAACTTATGAAAAGGAATATTGCAATGCACAAGAGAGACGCTAGTAATAGCTCAAATAGAACAGGCATAAGATTGCTCAAACTACTAGTGCTATACAACAAGGCCTCCAATATTGCACACTTCTATATATCTTTTTTTTGTTTTGTCAGGCTTGTAGCTCTTTTCTCTTTTTTATACTGATTCTCTTTACTTTTCTCTTTTTTTTGGATTTTTCCCAACTATATTACTCAATGCAAACGAGCACAGCAACTTATAACAGAACTGGGCCAGATAGTCTGGTTGATATTCGCCGGAGACTCCGGCTGGGCCGGATAGTCCGGTGTGATTCGGCCGGATAGTCCGGTTTTGCCTGTCGAAAAATTTCTGCACTACAAACCCTAATGAGCAGCCTGTCGGAGCAAAGCAACTAGTCTCGTGGGTACGTTCCTAGGCACAGATGCTATAGATAGGCTGTGTCTATGGTATGCAAACAAAGGTACGCTATGTGGACTCGGAAAAACGAATAAACACTTGCGGAAACAGAAACAATGGGAACAACGAAAAACAAGATCAAACCCTAAACCTAGACACAAACGGAAACTAGACTCCTACGAGGAAAAACCTACAGATCGGATCTACGAGAAGATACAATCAGCAACTAAAACTCGAAAACGATGCAATCTAGTCAATGGCAAATTTTTTGTAAGGCTTTTTCTGTATAGGATGAAAACACTCTCTAATCTATGGATGGATTTGTGGATGCTTACCGAGGCAACACTGGAAATCTGATACCAAGATGATATGGGGTGGCCCGATCTTCTCAGTAAGCAGATGGCAATGATAATGGTGGTTGATAGATAACTAGCCTGTAGCTATGAACTCTCCCGCTCGATCCCTGATGCCAATGCAACAGCTCTCGAACCTTGTAGGATATTCACAACACCACGCTCTTGCGCACGCAGCCGTGACCACGAACGGTAGTATGCAATCTACTAATTCCCAATGGAACAACAGATAACATTCAATTATAGTTGGTAGATTCGAACACAGGGTAATTCCAGAGGTTCTATGAAAGAAACAACTCCAAAATATTTTAACGTGGTCTAAAACCTAACTAGAGGTCATCCCATAGCTTATAAGGGCGGCTGGAACAACCAGAAACCGAAACGAAACGCAAACGACTCAAACTGATATAAACCGACTCGGACCCGATTCGGTCGGCGGGCGGACACTCCGGTCGAAATCGGCCGGACAGTCCGGTCAGGCCGAACACTCCGGGTGAAGTGTGCCGGATAGTCCGGTCTGGCCGGAAACTTTGAAGTTTCCGGGTGGTGTCCGGGTAGTATCCGATCTGGCATACTGAATATCCACGCCAGTTTGCCTCTCGACCAGGCCGGACAGTCCGGGTGGATCTGGCCGGACACTCTGGTCATGGCAGATCTTTTTGCCTTCGTCTTGATGATCTTCTCTTGCGCCTTCCTCCCGCTCCTCCCTCGCGCAACCTTGGGCGATCATCATGTTGGGCTTCTCTTCTAGCCCATCTCCTCCTCACTCCATGCTTGTTTCTCCAACGAACCTGATCATACATAAATGCATAGAGTTAGGCAGTATAAAGTTCTCATCAATCAAAGTACCGGATTCGTTTAGGAGTAAATTCACCTATTGTTCCAGTAGCTTAGCACGAGCTCTTGTAATAGGTCCAATTCTAATCTCATTGGACTGATCCTTTCTTGCAATAGTTGGAGCATCTTCAGTAGTCGTTGGGGTAGGTGTAATTGTAGGGATGTCCTCATCCCAGGGCTTCTGGTGCGTCGAGGTGCTGAGGCGGCGACCGCGTGGAGATTTCCAAATGGCGATGCCGGCAAGCTCGGACCAGCGGCGAGAGGGGCAAGAAGACGGGGTCACCTGGAAGATCTTGCTCCAGGCGACCGCATGAGCGGTGATCGATTGACGATGACAAGAGGCGGTTGAAGGAGTTCCTGGCGCAGGGGTGAATAGCGGGAGGGAGACACGGAGGCGGAGCGGAGCTTGCAGTGGCACAATCTAGCACAGGGCTTAAACGGGGCGGCCGGTGGCTGACACTACAGACTAGAGGCGGGGTGGCGCACTGCACTCGAGAGGGCGCTCAGGGGCGGAAGGAGGCGTGCGGGAGCATGGTGCATCGTGAGGTGGGGGACAGGTCAACGGGTTGGCTGGAAAGGACGCGGGGCGGGGGTCGCGCAGAGAGGTCGGCGGGGTCCTGACAAGCGAGGGCGGTGGTGGGGCGCACGCGGCGGCACTACCGGGGTGTAGAGGAAGCTAGGGGAGGCGGGCTCGGGTCGAGATTATCGGATCTTGGCAGCGGCCGGAGCTTGGAGGTGAGGGAGGGCGACCATGGACGGGGAGGGCCTCTCTAGGCTGTCGTCAAAGAGGCACCTGGCCGGGGCTCTGGAGGTGAGCGGCCGGTGTACGCAACAATGATGCGGGAGGAGAAAGGAGTTTGGGGTAGGTGGCATGGGATCAACACAGTCACGTTGTGGGGTTGGGCCTGCCGGGTCGGGGGAGTGTGCAGAGAGACATGCTAGGGAGGGGTTCGACCAGTTGCGGCAGGTGGTGTGTGGTGTTGCCTGATGCACCGGCTGAGCGTGTGGTGTACCGCGTCGGTGGGCGGGTTGGGGCTAGGTGTGGGTAGGTAGCGTGTCGATGGGTGCGTTGCGGCTTGTTGGACCGGTTGGGGCTGGCGGTGGTTAGGGTAGCTAGGGTTTTAGGGTTAACGGGTAGGGATGTAATTGGTACGGATAATTTCCACTCCGAATCCGCGTCCATTTTCGAGGATATGGTACGAATTCTTAGATATTCGGTGGATATGGATGCGTATGCGGATGTCAAGCGGATATCCGATGGATATGGTTGCGGATATGGTATTGATGATATCCGATGGATAAGGATAATCCGACATTCGGTGCAGATTATCCGAGGTATTCAAATAGGATAATTCGATAAATTTGGCACAACCCCAATATCTAGACAACCTAGTTAGTCTATCGACGATGCTACGTGTGCATGTTATATTATACTATTACCAATCTTGGGCATTTATACAACTCTTATTTAGTGTTGCACGCTTTCTTGTCATTTTTCTATAAATTAAATAAATTTTTCATTTTCTACGTGTATTTGTTCGATTATCCTCTTCTGATCTGAGTCCACTCCATATCCGCCCCATTCCGCAATACGATATAATCCGCATTCGAATCCGCATCCGGCTATTATCTACTCTGATCCGAATCCGCCTAAAAAATATGGTAAAGGATATGGAAATAGCAATAAAACAAATATCGATCCGTTTACATCCCTAACAGGGTGGTAGGCTGGCTGGCTAGGCCTTTGGGCCTGGCCGGCTGCCTCCCCTGTTTAATAAAATATTTTTATTATAAAAGATTATAGTTTTATTTTAAAAGATGTTTATAATTAGTTTTAAGACAAAACAAAATATCCAGAAGACTGGGTTTTATGATTTGAAATGAAGGAGGAGTTATTTAAAAAACAAAGATAGGCTTTTAGGGAAAATAGTTTTAGGCACAAATATGCATGATGACATGACGATGCTAAAATGCAATATGGCATGATAACATGAGCATGCGATCATGATGATGCACAAACTAAAAACAAGACGCGATTTTCTAGTAGTGGTTTTACCCGGGGTGCTACAACCCCCACATAGGCCCCACATGGTGGGGAGCCCACTTAGTGGCCGTCGAACACCTTGGCCTTCCCTAGGGCACGACCCCCTCTTGGGCCTCCTCCGGTGAGGCCCATTTAGGTAGCTAACCCCATAAATTCAATTTAAAAATATATTTTTAATATTAATTAATTTAATCAATATTAAATACATATTATTTAATATCTATCACTTCGAAACACCTTTCGCACCCCTCCGATCATCGTCGGATGTCCCCGGAACCATTCTGGTACCACCCTGGAATATTTCCGGAGTTCTCTCTCTTTTCTACCACAGTCTCAAATCAATCCCTAAGCGTCATCTACCCCTAAGTGTGGCACCCTATGGTTCGGAATACCTAGACATGATCAAGACACCTCTTAGATCAATGACCAACAGTAGGTGTCTGGAAACACATGATGGCCCTAATGTATTCCATGAATAACTTCATCACTTGAACCTTGAACGTCGAGCCTCATTCCCTTTGCTCTATGATAGCTAGTTTGTCCAAGAAACGATCTTCGGTATTAACATACCTAGTTTGATCTTGTTACCGACAGACATATTTACTCGTTCCCATGATATTACACTCTCCTGACCTAGCCACATGTTTGTAAACTTGTAAATGTAACCTCACCGAGTGGGCCCAAGGTATATATATTTGTCACTCAGATGTGCAAATTCTGATATTGATGCATACGCCCCACCATACTTCTCTGCAATAGCCACCATGCACCTTTATGATCACCCTACTACGGTGTGATGGTTGATGCAGTCAAAGTAGCCTCAGGTGGTAGTGGTTAAACATAATCTCACGGTTAAAGGAATAGGTTAATATGCTTTACCAGATATCACAATGTTGAACTTTGTGACTGGATCACATTGCAATACTAGGGTTGGGTGTGTGTCCATCACTTTATTCATCTAATGAAATGACCTCGTTTTCAGTTGCTATGGTAAAGTCGATAATCAAGAAACCTCGGCTTTTTATCAGCTGCCAAACGAACTACTCTATAGGATACCAGGGACCTTGTTTGCCTATATACCACACCTGTATTAATGTTTCCACTTAATACAGTTATCGCATGATACAGAACTACTACTAACTAATGAGATATGTCAATAATAAGATCTTTATTATTGGCCTCTAGGGCATATATCCTTCATTCCGGTGGTCGAAGTGCATAATAGGGGGTAGGCCCACCCAGGGGTGGCACCGAGGCGACAAGGGCTAACCCATGGATGGCGCCTAGCTCTCCCAGGGTTGTCGGATGGGGCCAAGGGGTGCCACCTCGACTTTCCTATTTTAGTGCATTGCTTAAAATGGAAGGTGTCCAATTAGATCTCTATTTATGGAAAGTTTTGATTGTATCTTGTAAATAAGGAATATATGGATATTGACATTATTTTCAAGATTGCAATGATATAAAATAGGAAGAGGGTGATCTCCTAATTGGAGGAGATCAAGGAACCTTCCATAGGTGGTGGAGATCCCTTCTTAGTCGCCTCCCCTAGGGTGGAAACCCTAGGGTGTGCACCTCCCCTTCCCTCATTCTATATAAAGGCCCCTAGTCCCCTCCTACAAAGACACACCACAACTCCTCCATTGTTCTCTCTCTCTATCATGCTACACCATAGTAATATTCTTCACAAGGCTGCAGGATGAGCACTGTTAGCGTTGATCTCTGCATGGTGGAACGCTGATGGGACGGAGGACTATAATGTGCAATCCATGGATGTATCTACCGTTTGATCCTAGCATCAAGTGGAAATTTTTCTCGCGACTTGGAGGGATACACCTAGCTATGGGGATCGACACGTTCATATCAACATCTACATCGACCGACGTTCTCTTCCACATAAATGTTGATATGATATCTAGATATGTTCTTGCTAGTGTCTTCATGGTTAGAGCTTGTCTATTCGTGTAGGGTGGATTTTTTTTGCATGCGCCAATCCCAACACGTTGTATATCCAATTCCTACATGATTCCCAAACTTACTGGACTCATAATACTTCTTGGATATTTTATTTCCTTCCAAAAATGCTTCACCTAATAACTAGAGAATTTTATCAAACAGTCCATTGGTTTATCCCCGTCATTATTATATGTTTAAGTCCTAACAATGAATTGAATATTTGAGAAATTCTTGCATGCTGGGTACATCTAGGGTAGCTTCATGTGAAAACTTGGTATAGCTAATAACATCATCATCAGAATAAGTATTTTCAGTCTGATAAGTATGTAGAAAATGCCCCGTATTATCCTTAAAAGATCATACATGTCATTAGTCAAAGGATCAATAAAAGGTTCAGTACTTATGCTACATTATGGTAGACTAGAACTACCATCAAGAGACTCACCACGAAAAACCCAGTGCATATATCCTGGCAGATAATCCTTATCTACCAAGTGGCCGACAATAGTTGCACGGTCACACCAATATATATTTGCACAAGCATAGCAAGGACAACTGATCTCTTTCCATTTGCTGACCAGGAGAACGTGAAATCCAAAAGCCGTTCCAATACATCTCTGCATTTTGTTGTCTGCCTAAACGAATACATCCATCTATTATCTAGTTGTGTGCTCCTAAAGATCGATGTAAAATCAAAGTACAGAAAAAACAACCTGGGACACTACGGAATGGTGATATCCTTCGGGAGGTTCTGTCCTAAGAGGAACAATTCTCTCCCCTGGTGTCGACGCAGAGGTGGGTAAGTAGGCGGTGGCATGTGGGAATACCGCTCTCCCTGGGTGTCAAATCATAGGTGGCAGGGGATGTGGTGGACCCTCGGAAGGGGGCACCAGGGGTGGGATGTAAGGGCATCTCCGAGAGCAGACGCGGTGGCAGGGAGAGTGGTGCCTAGAAGTGCATGGGATCGTTGAAATCTTCGTTGGGAAGTATTAGCAAAAGTTATAGTTCGGCATGATGGGAACAAAAGAATGCCAATAACACTTTAGAAATTGAGACGTCACTATCAAGCACACTTATGTGTAAATAATATAAGCACACTTATGTGTAAATAATATAAGCACACTTATGTGTAAATAATATCAAGAAATAAGTGGTGAATGCAACAACTGGGTGAAAACAGTAAAGCAAACAATAAACAGTTATAGCAGATTTCTATTTTCATTAGAAAGATTTTAGGTGTAACTTTTAGTGGCTAATCAGCAGGACGTTGCATGGGTGAGAGAAATCATGTAATTCAAATATAAGTGTCATGATGTTTGTCTCTAGTTCAATGATGTAGGAATGTTTTCCTTATCTAATTGCTTGTACTAACCAATAGAATTTGCACAACATCTATTGTCGTACCCTCCCATTTCACTAAGGCCAACTTGGAACTAAGTTTAATTAAGGTCTACCTTTCCAAGTAGCCTGGAACAATGCATTAACACTCTACGAACATATGAACTCCTCAGATTATACCATCTACCCCTTGTTTTCCCTAGGGTATTACAGTAGGGTTCGTAGGTTCCACAATATAACAGGTGATACACTATGTGGATAAGTCCTAACTCTCATATATGATGAAGCAATATAATTTTAGTACCAAGATCATATTATTCGGGCCCTAATAACAAGCATTAAGTGAAGTATAAGTGCCTCAATAACCATACTTGAATGTCAATAGGACAAACACCAGAAATCCTCGTGGCTAGACCTTATTACATGATCAATATCAACCAATTATCATCCACTTCACATCCCTACGTGGAACTACTCACACATGGTGTTGGAGATGAAGTGCATGGTTGATGTAGAAGGGCATGGCAATGGTGGGGGTGAAGATGGCGTTGGAATCCCCCTCCCTAAAGTGGAGAGGAAGCCATATCTGGTCCCTGGAATGAAGATCGTGGTGACGGTAGCGCTCTTGTTTGGCAAAGACCCCGTGCCCCTTGGACGATAGATTTTTAGGTATATAAAGATGTGGGTGAAAGATCTCATTGAGGAGAAGCTCGAAGCCCTAGAGGGCCCACATGGCACGACTAGGGAATCTAGCTGCGCCACGTGCCCTTATGGCCGCCTCATCAGCCTCTTGTCCCACCTCTTTGGCCTGCTAGGCTTCTTTTCCATAAAAACTTCACGTATATTTTTTGCGAACTAAATTCCATCGTTTCCTATATGAAAATATAGAAAGGTGTTTTTTATAAAAAACAACATCAATCCTAACAGTTTTTATCCAAGTTTGGTGAGATCCAGTGTCAAATTCATGAACAAAGTACTTGGAAAAGTAGATACATTTGAGATGTATTAGGGAGCTAGTGTTTTTTTAGGGAAAGATTGAGGATCGACCGAACGATGTGATAATTGTTCCACAAAATTTTGGATGGTGGGCAGGGAGAGCTTAAGGTCCATGACATGTGGGTCCTACTAACTATTCACGAAAAAACATTTTGTGCAATAGTACAACTATCCATGATAAATAAAACCTCCGTCTTAAGCATTGCACAAGTGTGTAGGAATTGCGAACTGAGGAAACCAAGAAAATTAACTGCAACACCCATTATCAGTAAGAACATTCTGCTCAAATATGTATTTACTAAACTACAGTACATAGATGTTCTTATACACAATTCAATTAAAACCAATTACATCTAAATTAACCCTAAGGTTCCTCATCAGATCCATTAGGCGAAGCAAATCGTTCTCCATCCTGTTCACCTCACCCTCAACCGTGTCATTAGCTCCATTCCTATCTTGTAGGACTCGGACCTCGAATTTTAATCCTCCCATGTCCTCTTCAACATTGCTTGAATCCTCAGGTTGCCGTTCAATCCATATAATGAATTTGCTTCCGGGTTTCATAGTGGCACCTCCAGGAATTTGCGGTTAGTGTCACTCATCGGTGTATGCTATGTGGCGACACGTCTTCCTATTGATGCCACACGCGCAACCTCCATAGTAATTGGATTGGAGGCCGCTCAAATCATGTATATCCATTCATTTGATTCACCCTAGCACGCCATGCAAAAAATCGATTAGCTAAAGAGAGATTGATCAAAAAAACCAAGAACAATACAATCCCAATCAGATAAAGATCGGTCGATTGAAATAACCAAGAATAAGACAAATCCAATTAGATAAAGAGGGATCGATGGAAACAACCAGGAACAAGAAAACCCCAATCAGAGATAAAGGAAATATTTGCCTTGAGGCCACCTCCCCATAGAGAGGAATGGTGCCTCGCTGTGCCGCCATCTTGGTGTCGCTGACTCCTCTGTGCACTGCCGCCTAGAGCGTCTCCTCCTCCGCCACCGCCGCCAACCGCTAAAGATTATCTGAGAGGGATTTGGAGAGAGTACTAGGAGTAGAACAAAGTTCATTTGGGGGAGACGTGGATGGATAAATATATACGAGATTCTAGGCGGTTGTGGGTCACACAAGTCAATGAGACGTGCTTGCTGCGTTAGTGACTCCCGCTTGACTAGTCTCTACTGTCATACCCAGTGTAATCGTCAAGTCCAATCCGCGACGAGATCCAATCTGTGACGTGATCAATCAGTCATTTTATCTTGCTCCCTACCATGGCTTAATTTTCTACCGGTATCAGATTTGTCATGGAAAAACAATATGTGTGTGCTTTGTTTGCCGCTACGGTGCTCATCCGCTGGTGAACCAACTTTTGATGGTTCTTTTTGTGTATGCCATATAAAAAAGTGCTGGGTATTGGGGGTGTTTGTAATATCCCAAAACTTTAATCAAGGTTATCAAAGTTCTAATCACCCAATTTAGGGTTAACAAAAACTTTTATTAAAGAAAAAGCATATGAATGCATGTGTGTTTGCATTAGTGTAGAATTGAGTGTATATGCCATGATTGATTGTTCTAAATGTTGTGAAATGGTTTAACGGTGAATGCCACATTACCTAGACCATTTATAAGCAAAATCAAAAGAGAAAGAAATCAAATAAGATAAAATAAGGCAAATGGTCATTTTGACCATTTTAAACCACTAGGCCACTTTAGGTGTTCCTAGAGGAGAATTTCTAACAGAAACATTTCTATCTCTTTTCACCCCTTGCTAGCCCAATTAAAGATGTATCAAGGCCCACTTTACAAACTTAAAAAACATCTATCAAATCAATTTAAAGGAAATTTGAAAATTGAATCCAATTCATATGTGAAGATCACACTTTTTCAAAAACCTACAAAATCAGTTCACCTTCACAATCCCAAGAAAACATAGACTCTCAAGCTTAATGCAAGATCACTCAAAAAAATTGAATCAAAAATTCAGAATAAAGTTTCATACGACCATTTCATCAAACACTTGACATGCACAGAAAAAGCTCTAACCTCACTTCACTATTTGGTACAGTGATCATCGACCAAATGGTTCCCTAGTTACTACCCTGTCTCCCCTAAGCCTAGCCCAGCCCCAGACCAACTCCCCCCTTCACCGCTTGCACAGTGGAGCGCCACCCAAATGTGGTCATCACCGGCCAACCACAGTCAGCTCGCACCAGACATCCCCGCGCCTATCCAGCATGTCCACTAGCATCGCCGCACCCTACCACCACTCTTGTCCAGCCCACAGCACCCGCCGTGCCCGACCAGCCCCGCTAGCTCTCGCCTTGCCCTCACCATGCACGTGCAGCCTCGCCATGATCATGCCAGCCCGGCAGACACCCCCGTTCGCCACCGCGCGACCTGTAGCAGCCGCACACCGCCGCAAGCACCTCTGCCTCCGCTCAGAGCGCCGCACGCGCCACACCAAACCAAGCTGCCCCATGCTACGCCATTAAGTCCGTGAGAACCGCCAGGGAGCACGACACCATCCTACGCCCTAGCCCATGCCATTAGCTACTTGTAACGACGACACCGTCGAGCTCACCTCCGCACCGCTCGGTCCGCTCGTCGAGCTATAAAAGGAGGTCACCCCCGCCTACATTCTGCAGACCACTCGACTCCCCACTCCTCACTGACCTTCCCCACCTCTTCCCAGAACAAGCCGAGCACCACCGTGCCGGAATTGCACCGGAGTCTGCCGCTGCTGGAGGAGAAGGGCGCCATCGATTCCAACCACCCCGAGCCCTGTCGTGACCGTGCCTCGCCTCGCCGTTTTCTACCAAGTCATTTGCCCCCGTCGCCGAGCCTAGCTAGAGCCCAGGTGAGCCCCGTGAGACCCTCACTGCCGTGTTAGGTTTAGCTCGTCGTCGGAGCTGTTCGTCATCGACAACGACCCTCAGCCGTTGGATTAGATTTAGATCATAGCGTCTAGATTGAAAGATACCAATTCGCGTTAGATGAGTCACTGACCAGTGGACCCCCTCTGTCAGCCGCGTGCTGCCCTGCGCTGTGCAGTTGGGCCGGCCCGTTTAACGTTCCCGCCCAGGCCTGGAAATTTAAATAAGGATTTTCCTTTTTAGTTTAAATTCTATTATGTTCACTTCTTCAAAAATCAATTCAGAGAGTTTCACTTAACCAAATTGCATGATAATTTTTTTACTAGAAAGGTAATTAAAATATCTATCAAAGACCGTTGGATTTAAATCATTTGGAGTTAGAGATAATCTATAGCAAAAATAACAAGACAGAGACTTTTGCAACTTCAAACATTTTTCAAAAATCAACCATAATAGCTTTTGAGTTGATTCCAACTCTCAAAAATCACATTTGATAATATCTATCTAAATATGTAATAATATTTAGGTTTGCATGTAGTGACATTGGATTAGTACCAAAAGAATGCTATTAGGGCATCTCTAGTCCCCTTAAATCATTTAAATGATAATCTTTAACTTTATAAAATGTGACAAACCCTTTAAATCACATTACCATTTATTAGAATATGTGGTGATGACATGTGTCCACATGATCCCATATTTTAATTGGAGAATATTAATTCTTAATTAATTTCAATGAGTAGAAATTACTTTTCTCAAATAAAATAAATGAAACTAGTTCTTTAAATCTTGTGATGAGTGTGATGATGCTAGATCATCAAGTGTGTGCCTTAGTGTGCTAATTAGACTTAGTTAAGTATTGTTTGGTGATTGTGTACCCCGTATTCATTTATAGACGATAGTACCGACCAAGTCTAGGAGGAGGAGGAGTTCTACCCCGAAGAAGACGAAGAAAACTTCAATCACTACACCAATCAAGGCAAGCCATCACTAGATACAGGCTAACCTAAGAAAGATGCCTTAGGAATGCTTTGGTTATAGATTTTGATTTATACCCATCCCAAGTTTTACTTGCAAACTTTACTTTTTACTTTACCAAAGTTTCTTTACTTTTAATAATGCTTTGTGAGATTTCAGAAAGTAGTATAGATAGCATAAAGAGTATAAAACTAGGCCTATACTAGATGTCATTCTATGGCATGAGATTGACATTAGCATGCCTCATTAGTGAACACTCTTAACATAGTGGCTAGTGCTAAGCATAAAAATTGATCACTTTAGTTGGTAATACTTGGTGAAAATGATTATGAAAACCTTGGAATGATGAGTCATTCTATTGAGATGTTTTGACATGTGTTGAGAAACACAAATGGTTTTGATGATGAAAATGTTGAGGCATGAGCCTTAGCCCTTTATAAAAACTGATGGTTCGGTTCGGATGCGATACCATTCCAATTTTATCGTACAACCACAATACCTGAATTGGGTAAGGCTTAGTCGGAAGTTTATATGCATTAGTATGGGTTCCCTCGCGGAAGAGGTTTGAGCTGAGGCTACCTCTTGATGATGTCCACCTATGCAGTGCCCAGGATGGCAGATGGCCATGGCTGGGAGGCCAAGCTTATAGGAGAGGTGCTTATACTAGGGTGTGTAAAGGAAAGGTTATGATTGATTATCCGCATACTAAGTATGATGATTCAGGGTTATCCCTAACGGATGTATCGAATGTTGTGGTGCAAGTGTACCACCTCTGCAGAGTGTCAAACTATTCGAATAGCCGCGTCCGCGGTCATAGACAATTGGAGTGGCCATACTGTTCCATTGTCAGGTGTTTTCAAAATGACTTGTGAAGTGAACTATGATTTTGACTTGACCACAACAGGGTTGTGAATATGAAAACTAGGTTCCCAACTTAAGTGATTTAGAACATTTAAGTTAACTTTCTTTGCTTCTGAACTCAGTTTAGATAAATCTGGCTTTTTGCAAATAAACTTAGAGCTTAGGATTCCTACTAGAATTACCTTACTTGTTAGTGATAGTTTGTGAGTACTTCAAAGAGTACTCATGGCTTTGTCCCTGGCTATTCCCATGGCCAGACTATGAGGAGGACTACCAGGAGGAAAGACAGCAGGACGACTATGACAACAAGGATCATCTCCCATCATCAGCATTGTCTGTGACAGTGAAGATGGAGCCCGCTGCTACGCTTATTATTCCGTTGCTTGTTTGTATTTAAGACTGGATCATGAGATCCGTTATTTGTGTAAGACCTTATTATGGTTTGTAATGGATGATGTACTATGATATCCAATCTGTTATGTCTCGCAAAAATGGTAATCCTGGGATTGCGATGTATGGCATAACAGGCATCTGGGATTAAAAATCCGGGTGTTGACAAGTTGGTATCAGAGCCATCCTGACCATAGGAGACCCTAGTTAGAATGGAAGTCCGAACAAAAACTTAGTTTCAAAAAAAATGAAGTAAGTATTTATGAAAACATATTCCCACTCTTATTCTTGATTCTTTCAAAAAAATCATGTTCCTCAAAATTCTTACATTCCTACATAAAATTTTACACACTTGATCACCTCACTAACTTACTCATCCTAAATTCTTATAGATGGAAGTTTAGTATTGCAAGTTCTACCAGTTGGGCAATGGAGGCCAGCTGATCTTTGAGAGGGATCTTGATGCATTGTCTGAGTATCTTGAGCATCCGCATCCGGAATTCTTCGAAGCACAACTCAAGGATTTCCCAGGAGGAGACCTGCAATGGTTGATAGTTGCAGACCCTAGAGGCAAGATGGAAGCACCCCTTTCTGAGAAGATTCAATTCACCGTGAGAGAGAACAACTGGCTAGATGGATTAGCCAGTGCTATGCATGAAGCTCTTGCTGTCTATGTGGGCAAAACATCAACTTGATCCAGGGAACTCGTTTTTCTCATTACGCAAGGCGTGATTCCATGGGAATGCCATTAGAGATGCCAAGTCACCCATAGATGAAGCGCCAAGTGGAGAATCTTGACTTCCTACTGTATGATAGGCAGAAGGAATTGGACAATGCTTGAGCCTACGCCAACCACAACCTTGCGATTGCTGCCAAGAAGGACCAGACTCTCGCCATGCTAGTCAAGGATCGTCAATCACTTCGCCGTCAACGCGAGAAGAAGGATCGCACCATCGCTCGTCTTCGCAAGAAGGTGGCCGACCTCGAGAAGACCATCCATGAGCAAGAAGTCCAGCTTGAAGCAAAAGAAGAAGAGGAAGAAGGTGAAGACATCCAGGGAGATATTCACTCGTACCTCAGTGATGACAATGACTACCTGGAGGATGATGCCATGGACTTGTACACCGATGATGATGACTCCGACATCATTGATGATGAGTAGATGCACTTGATCCCTACCGTAGGAGTGAGTTGTATCGGTCCCACTTTATCTTAGTTCACAGAATGGTTCTTAAAACCATCTGTTTTCCTTTTGAGTTGTGGTGTGTGTTTGTATTGTGTGCTTGAATGAATGAATGAATGAGAAGAAGTTTGTTGTAAAACCTAAGTTCAAACTCAAAGTTTAAAGCTTTTGAAAACAAAACCATGAACCTTAGAACTTTCCCTCTTACCCCATTATCTATCTCAATCTTTAGATGACTCGTGGAAACCCCAGAGGGAGCAGCTCATCGCAGGACCCGATGTTACAGATTCTGCAGATGCTAGTTTTCGACTGACATGGGTATGCCCAACAGGCACTCGACTACAGCCTACCTGGTGCGGCCCGACGGAAGGCGCACTGGACGACCTGCACAGGTCCATGATGCCCATGACGGTTCGACAGATATGAATCCCATATGGACATAGACTCCCAAACGCACAAGACAAGGAAACCTCAAGACTAGAGTTTTAATACAACCTATAACCAACTCGTATTGGTACCTGAGACCTAGCCTCCCCATATATAAAGGCTAGGAGGGTCCAATGAGGAGGACACGCTACGCCACAATAGATCTAGATATCACGACTCCTACAATAGATCGCCACAATAGACAATAGATCTAGACAACACCCGCCAGATCTAATCTGCGCATACGCCGCCATCGGCGACATTGTAATCCTTCGGATCATCATCAATCAAGAGCAGACAAGGAGTAGGGTCCTCTACGAGGCCTGAACCTAGGTAAAACCTTGCGTCCCTGTGTGCTTGTTTGCTAGCCGTACCAACATCTCCAGGGCTCCTCTCTTCTCTAAAACCCAAGTCCATAAC
Source organism: Avena insularis (assembly GCA_023614405.1). Taxonomy (NCBI): domain Eukaryota; kingdom Viridiplantae; phylum Streptophyta; class Magnoliopsida; order Poales; family Poaceae; genus Avena; species Avena insularis. The sequence continues at coordinate 392,714,122 of CM042690.1, read as the reverse complement.
AATGGGCGTTGATGAGTTAAACCCTCGTCAATTGGCGCCATCTGTGGGAATTGGGAGTGCTGATGTTGCGATCTCGACGGCCCCATCACCAGCGATCTATGATTCGCCGTCTATTGGAGGCTAGATCTAATTCGGCTCTCTCATCATCAAGCAGTGGTCGGATCACATCTGATCGATTTGTCTATGACAGCGTGCTCGGCTTCGTTGTCAATATCGTCGCCACGGCCAATTTCAACTTCCTCAACATAGGCGTGGGGCTCAACGTCATCACGCCGCCCTCCTGCTCGGCTGATTGGATCTACCGGATCTGAGTTTTGCGTTCGCCAACCTGTCCTACGTTGACACTGGATGGCCAAGTTCAACAATATTGTCTACTACATGACTCACCTTGGCAGCAGCCACGGTATTATCATGATGCAAAGGCATACGCACGAGCAGGACTCGGTTTCCAACTATGAGCAAAGTATTCCAAATTCAAAACGACAAGCTAAAGTGGCCATAGCAAGAAAAGAATATTACTAAGTTTACTACTCAAGAGGAGATCGAATCGGGCTGTACAACTAGTACACGGGATGCAGAGGAAAATTCAACAGGAAAATTCAAAGTGCCTCACGTGAAGAAAGGTAGGATAGCAAAATCCAAATCAGAAGCACGATCAATGTCCAATACAGAGAAAAAATATATGCAACAACCTCGGGAGTCATGTCCGCATGCGAAGTCGAGATGTATATATGAAAAAAAAGCTTCTCGTGTATAGTACAAGTACTACTTCATCAGAAGAGAAGGCGATAAAAATCACACAAGAAGCTAGCTGTGGGCTGCACTGACTCCGACGTGCGATCGGACATGCTCTTCGGTATCAACAACCCGCTGTGGTCTTCGGATCTAGCAACTCAGGGGATCCCTCGGCATCAGCAACCTGCTGTGGTCTTTGACTCCAGCAACCTGCCACGGGCTACGACTCCTACGACCCGCTACAATCTTCGATTGCGGCGATCCGATGCGGTCTTGGCCTGCGGCCACACGCTATGATCTCCGACGATCCTCTATGGTCTTCGACTCTAGTGATACGCTACCATCTTCGATTGCGACAACACGCTACCGCCATCGGCTTTGGCGACCCGCTGCCGCATTGACTCCGGTCTGCCGTATCGGCTCACGAACGCTATCTCGACTCTATCAACCACCTCGACGCTACACCCGGGGGCTCCCACGGTTCCAGTAATCCATTGCAGTCTTCGACTCCGGCGACCCGTTGCGATCTTCAGTTCCAGCAACTCAGGGGCTCCCTCCTCTACCGTGACTCTCCGCGTCCTTCGACTCCAACAACCTTCTGCGGTCTTCGGATGAGGTGACCTAGTGCGGTCTTCGACTGCTATGGCCCGTTATGTTCTTCGGATGCGGCAATTCGTCATCACCACGCGACTCCGATTCGCCGCGTGACCCACTACCACGTTAACTACGGTCTTCGACTCCAGCGATGTGCTACAATATTCGGCTCCAATGACTTGGGGGCTCCCTCCTCTATGGCAACCCGCCGTGTCCTTCGACTCTGGCGACCTGCTGCAGTCTTCGGTTGTGGCTATCTAGTACAGTCGTCGGCTCCAGCGACCCACTGCGGTCTTCAACTTCAACGACCGGTTGCGGTCTTCATATCGGGTGACTCGGGGGCTCCCTCAGCTCCCGCGATCGCGAGCCGCTACAATCTTCGACTCCCGCGACCTGCCGATCGCATCGGATCTTGCGACTCGTTCATCATGGCAACTATCAATAAAGCTAAGTTTCTCTCTACTTAGAGCTGATTTCTTTTTAACTCGCACTCGAAACACTCGGGGGATGTGTCCTCTTCGAGTAATCTAATGTGCCGTCGACTCCATGCACTCGAGCACCTCATACGCGACAGCCCGAGTAGCTGATTCTGCCTGATCATCGAATCCTTGAACTCCGAGTGCCTCGGCAAGGTATTGAGACTAAGGGTAATCAGGCTAACGAAAAAGCCTAGCATACAGTGCAAAAGTGTTGACTCGATTGGCACCAGAATCTTACTTTACAAGTCGACAGGCAAATATTCTTTACAAGATACAAGTACTTCACAACTCTATATGTTTTCTGCAGCTTATAAGGACATCGACTGCGTCGAGCTATTCTATCGGGTCCTCCAATAGGAGTCGACAAAACAACTGGCTACGATATACACTCAAGACCCGAGTCGAGTCCCTCGTCGGTCGCTTGATGCAACACACATGCGACATTGGCCGTGCACCCGATAGAAGTGACTGCGTCGAATCCATCCGCATTATCGACTCACCTGGCTAGAACTCCTAGATTCTCCTCGTATTATTTTCAACTGCGTCTACAAGATACAAATCTCGAGTCTCTGCCCAAGTCTACGACTTCGCCAGACACTCGGGGGCTACTCCAAACTGAAGCGTTGGTCGCGCATATACAAGATCCTCGAGTGACACGCTCTGAATCCTCACTCGAATCCACGATTCGATTAAGGACTCGGGGGCTACTCCCATAGGGAGCGCTGTCCGCACACCCGAAGAAATTTGTGAAGATATCCAAGCATCATGAAAACCCTTCACTCGAATCTATGATTCGATTGTGGACTTCGGGTTACTCCCATAGGGAGCGCTGAAAACATATTCGACCGAAGCAAGCAAAAGACGACAGCAGTCGCAAAATACTTATAGTCCCCACTCGAGTCTACGACTCGAATAGGCACTCGGGGGCTACTCCCATAAGGAGCGCTGGTCGCGCACCCTATGATTATTTTTCCTTGTACATCGTAGTGTGTGTCGATAACATCCACACTCGAATGCTATGGCGACTCCGCCTCATGTTTTCCCTACAAAGAGATTACGTTTCCTGGGCCACCCAAATCATGTCCGCGATGACAAAAAATTTGGATGTCGCGCTTACAGCGTGAAGATAAGACCTGAATAAGGCCTGGCAACGCATCTGCTGCGCTCTACCAGAAATAATCCGTACCTATAGGTACGATGAATAAGCCTTGATGGATGCGTGGAGTGCTCACGTTTGCACACTGGGATTCGACTCTATAAGACCTTCGCGGCCTGAGTCGAATTACACTAGCAATTTCTGAATTCAAGTCCGGGGACTCGAGTTTGAGTAGGTAGCGTTGTTTTTGCCCTAGAGCAATTAACTGGTCCCGGTCCGTCGAGTGCACCAGGCACGTTTACCATCATCCCTATGAACTACTATAAATTCGACTGGCCTGATGAACTTTCGGGTGAACTGCTTCGCACTCGACACAATTGTCGACTCCGACATCCTAATGCAAAACTCAAGACTTCTAAGTCTCCACCCGAATCTACGATTCGCATGGACACTCGAGGCCTACTGACATGGGTATGCCCAACAGGCACTCGACTATAGCCTACCTGGTGCGGCCCGACGGAAGGTGCACTCGACGACCTGCACAGGTCCATGACGCCCATGAAGGTTCGACTGATATGAAGCCCATATGGACACGGACTCCCAAACGCACAAGACAAGGAAACCTCAAGACTAGAGTTTGAATACAACTTGTAACCAACTCGTATTGGTACCTGAGACCTAGCCTCCCCATATATAAAGGCTAGGAGGGTCCAATGAGGAGGACATGCTACGCCACAATAGATCTAGACATCGCGACTCCTACAATAGATCGCTAAAATAGGCAATAGATCTAGACAACACCCGCTAGATCTAATCTGCGCGTAGGCCGCCATCGGCAAAATTGTAATCCTTCGGATCATCACAATCAAGAGCAGACAAGCAGGAGTAGGGTCCTCTACGATCCCTGAACCTGGGTAAAACCTTGTGTCCCTGTGTGCTTGTTTGCTAGCGGTACCAAGATCTCTAGCGCTCCTCTCTTCTCCAAAACCCAAGTCCATAACAATGGGAATTGATGAGTTAAACCCTTGTCACCAACCGTGAAGCTAGTAGAGCAGAGCGCCAAGCCAACCTACCCACCCTGCAACAGATAGCTCAAATGGCCCACAATAATCAAGGTCAAGGAAATCAGGATCATCATGGATCCAAGCTTAAGAACTTTCAAAATACCAATCCCCCTATCTTCAACAAATATGAGGATCCCTTAGATGTTGATGACTGGATGCAACCCATGGAGAATAACCTGGAAGTCGCAGGAGTTGACGCCAACGAGAAGGTACTTTTTTGCCACCCACTATCTGGCAGGACATGCAAGAGCCTGGTGGAATAGCACCCGTACGATGAACCACGGCCAGATCATGACTTGGGAAGCTTTCAAGATCAAGTTCAGCCACACCCATGTGCCGTAGGGTTTAGTCACCAGAATGAGAGATGAGTTTAGAGAGCTGAAGCAAGGAAGGATGACGGTAGTTGAATACCGTGACAAATTTCTATCCCTCGCTAGATATGCCCCTGATGAGATCAACACTAAAGCCAAGAAGAAGGAAAGATTCCTGAATGGACTGCATGATGAGATGTAGACTGTGTTAGCCAACATCCGTTTTGAAGACCTAGAAGAGTTAGTCAACTCTGCCATCCAAATGGAAGGAAAGATTAACCAAGCCAATGACAACCGCAAGCACAGAATGATGCACCAGACTAGGTCCCACAATACCCAGAAGTATCGCCCCAACCTATCTGGAGGATATGCCCCAAGAAACAATAGACCCCTGATGTCTCGTGCAAGCTACCCCAATCGTAGTGGAGGAAACGTGAAGTCCGGAGGAAACCACAACAACAACCCAGACAACTGCAACAACTTCAACCGTGCACCGCCCAAGTCCAACAACAACAACAACAATACTGCCCCAAGGACTGGAAGCAATGCCGTGCATGTTGCATCAAAAGATAAGTCCCAGATTAGTTGCTTTGAATGTGGAGTCAAGGGTCACTACTCCAACGAGTGTCCCAAGAAGCTTGCAGCCACCACTAATGTGAATGCCCTAGCTCAGCAGCAACGCCGTGTTTAGCCTGGAAGAAGATTTTCCCCAGGGAACTCTCTCAACTACAACTACCGTCTGTTCCACATGAATGCTGAAGAAGCCCAGGAAGCGCCAGATGTCGTGCTGGGTATGTTTTCTATTAACTCAGTATTAGCAAGAGTGTTGTTTGATTCTGGAGCATCGCACTCGTTTGTTACAGAAGAATTTGCATGCACTAGTAAGATTCAACCAACAAAATTGAAGCATGTTATGATAGTTAAAATACCTGGTTCAACCACCAAAGCTAGAAAAAATTGCAAGGCTGTACCTATCAGAATCAATGGGATAGATTTTTATGCCAATCTAATAGTACTTGGAACCAAAGGTTTCGAAGTAGTACTAGGAATGGATTGGATGTCAAAACATAAAGGATTGATCGACTATGCCAAGAAAGCCACAACCATGACCAGTAGCTCTAGAGTATTAGTAGAGCATGTATCGGAGACCTTGCCCCGTCAATTCAAATGCAACAAGAGTCTAAGCCCTACCCACCATTGACCAAGTCAGAGTAGTCTGTGAATACCTCGACGTATTCCTAGATGAATTGCCCGGTATGCCCCCAGATCGGGATATCGAGTTCATTATTGAACTAATTCCTGGAACTGGACCCATAGCTCAGAGACCTTATAGTATGAACCCATCGGAACTAGTGGAGCTAAAGAAGCAACTTGATGCTATGCTGGAGAAAGGTCTGATTCAACCAAGCGCATCACCATGGAGATCGCCTGTTTGTTTGTCGACAAGAAAGATGGAGGTAACCGTTTGTGCACCGATTACCGGAAGCTGAATGATGCCACCATGAAGAACAAGTACCCACTGCCCAAGATAGAGGATTTGTTTGATCCTGTTGACTGGTGCCAGAGTGTTCTCTAAGATTGATCTTAGAACTAGTTATCACCAACTCAAGATTCGTGCAACGGATATTCCGAAGACCGCCTTTACCGCTAGATATGGATTGTATGAGTATACGGTCATGTCTTTTGGATTAACCAATGCCCCCACTTATTTCATTAACCTCATGAATAAGATTTTTATGAACTTTCTGGATAAGTTTGTCGTTGTTTTTATCGACGATATTCTTATCTATTCCAAGTCATAAGAAGACCATGAGAAACACCTGGGAACCATCCTTGAAATCCTTAGAGAGCATCAGTTGTATGCCAAGTTTAGCAAATGTGAGTTTTGGCTGAAAGAAGTAGGATTCCTCGGACATATTGTGTCGGCAGGAGGAGTCGTTGTTGATCCCGCCAAGATCAAAGATGTTGAAGAATGGGAAGCCCCAACCACTCAAACCCAAGTCCGTGTATTTCTCGAATTAGCGGGATATTACCACAAGTTCGTTGAAGGATTTTCGAGCATCGCAAGACCGATGACCCAATTTTTGAAGAAAGACAAGAAGTTTGAATGGACAGACAAATGTGAAGCAAGTTTCCAATAACTCAAAAGAGATTGATTTCAGCCCCAATTCTGATTATGCCAGATATCAAGAAGCCTTTTGATGTGTATTGTGATGCATCCAAGATTGCTCTCGGATGTGTGTTGATGCAAGAAGGCAAAGTCATAGCGTATCTATCCAAACAACTGAAGCAGCATGAGCAAAACTACCCTACCAATGATCTTGAACTAGCAGCTGTAGGTTTAGTTATGAAGACATGGCGTCATTACCTTATGGGTAACCGCTGTGAGATATACTCTGATCACAAGAGCCTGAAGTATATTTTCACCCAGAAGGAGCTAAACATGAGGCAACGGAGATGGATAGAGTTAATCAAGGATTATGACCTTGACATTCACTATCACCCTGGCAAAGCCAATGTGATGCTCTTAGCAGATTGCCATGTAGATTAAACACCATGATCAAAGAAGCCCAGCCAAGTTTGCATGAGGAGTTGGAGCAGTTTAGAACGGAGCTAGTTAGCAAAGGATTTTTAGCTAGCATTGAACTTCAACCCACTTTGATCAGTCAAATCAAGGAAACCCAGAAGGAAATGCAAGTATCGATGGAATAAAATGTCGTATTGGTACAGGAAAGGTACCCGGATTCACCGAAGATGAAGAAGGAGTTTTGTAGTACAAAGGACGCATCTGTGTGCCAGCAGATTCAGAGCTGAAGCAAGTTATCATGTAAGAAGCTCATGATACTCTTTATTCTATCCACCCCGGAGGAACGAAGATGTATCAATATTTGAAGGAGCAATTGTGGTGGCACAAGATGAAGAGAGAAATCGGAAGCTACATAGCCAAGTGTGATATCTATCAAAGAGTCAAAGCAGAACATCAGAGACCCGCAGGACTATTGCAACCATTGTAGATTCCGGAATGGAAATGGGATTCCATCGGAATGGACTTTATCACCGGTTTGCCTACTTCTAGTAGGGGAAATGACTCTATTTGGGTCATAGTTGATAGACTGTCCAAGGTAGCCCATTTTACACCTGTCAAGACAACCTACCAGAGTTCGAAGCTAGCAAAGTTGTACATTGCTAGAATTGTCAGTTTGCATGGAACCCCCAAGACCATAGTGTCGGATCGAGGAACCCAATTTACCTCAAGATTTTGGCAGAAAGTCCAAGAAGGATTTGGGACCAAGTTGAATTTCAGCACAGCTTATCACCCGCAAACCGATGGATAGACTGAAAGAGTCAACCAGATCTTAGAAGATATGTTGAGAGCTTGTGTATTAGAGTATGGATCAAAATGGGAAGATTGTCTACCTTTCACAGAATTCTCATACAACAACAGTTATCAAGCCAGTTTGCAAATGGCCCCATTTGAGTTCTTGTATAGAAGGAAGTGTCGTACCACCTTGAATTGGTCGCAAGTAGGAGAGAGTCAGATTTTTGGACCCGACATCCTACGAGAAGCCGAAGAGAAGGTGCACAAAGTCCATGAGCACCTCAAGACCTCCCAATCTAGACAGAAGAGTTATGCTGACAAGAGACGGAGAGACTTGACTTTCAATGTCGGAGATTTTGTGTATCTCAAAGTTTTGCCGCTGAAAGGAATGCAGCGTTTTCAGTTGAAAGGAAAGTTAGCCCCCAGATATATTGGACCCTTCAAGATTCTGAATCGCCGAGGAGAAGTGTCTTATCAACTGTAACTGCCAGAGGAGATGTCAGCCATCCATAATGTGTTCCATATCTTGTTACTTCGCAAATTCTTAGAAGTTCCGGAGAAGACCAAAGTGTTCAAGAACATCGATCACAGAGCCATTGATATCAACAAGGATCTGACATATCGTGAAGTGCCCATTCGTATCCTGGAAGAAGCTTTTAGAACCACCAGGACCCGGAGTATCAAGTTTCTCAAGATCCAATGGAGCAACTATACCAAAGAAGAAGCTACTTGGGAGCAAGAAGATTATATTAGGACTGAGTTTCCAGATCTCTTTAGTTCCTAGTTTTTCTTAAATCTCGGGACGAGATTTTGTTTAAGGAGGGAAGGTTTGTAACATCCCAAAACTTTAATCAAGGTTATCAAAGTTCTAATCACCCAATTTAGGGTTAACAAAAACTTTTATTAAAGAAAAAGCATATGAATGCATGTGTGTTTGCATTAGTGTAGAATTGAGTGTATATGCCATGATTGATTGTTCTAAATGTTGTGAAATGGTTTAAAGGTGAATGCCACATCATCTAGACCATTTATAAGCAAAATCAAAAGAAAAAGAAATCAAATAAGATAAAATAAGGCAAATGGTCATTTTGACCATTTTAAACCACTAGGCCACTTTAGGTGTTCCTAGAGGAGAATTTCTAACAAAAACATTTCTATCTCTTTTCACTCCTTGCTATCCCAAGTAAAGATGTATCAAGGACCACTTTACAAACTTACAAAAACATCTAGCAAATCAATTTAAAGGACATTTGAAAATTGAATCCAATTCATATATGAAGATCATACTTTTTCAAAAACCTACCAAATTAGTTCACCTTGACAATCCCAAGAAAAATAGACTCTCAAGCGTAATGCAAGATCACTCAAAAAAATTGAATCAAAAATTCAAAAGAAAGTTTCATGCGGCCATTTCATCAAACACTTGGCATGCACAGAAAAAGTTCTAGCCTAATTTCACTATTTGGTACAGTGATCATCGACCAAATGGTTCTCTAGTTACTACCCTGTCTCCCCTAAGCCTAACCCAGCCCCATACCAGCTCCCCCCCTTTGCCGCTTGCACAGTGGAGCGCCGCCCAAATATGGTCATCACCGGTCAACCACGGCCAGCTCGCACCAGACATCCCTGTGCCTATCCAGCATGTCCACTAGCATCGCCGCACCCTACCACCACTCCCTGTCCAGCCCATAGCCCGAGCCGAGCCGTGGACCACACTAGCACCACCGTGCACCGCCTCTCTGCGCCATGTCCAGAGCACACCAGTGCGCTGTGCCCGACCAGCCCCGTCAGCTCTCGCATTTCCCTCACCGTGCACGTGCAGCCTCGCCATGATCACGCCACCCCGGCAGACACCCCCGTTTGCCACCGTGCGACCCGTAGCAGCCGCACGCCACCGCAAGCACCTCTGCCTCCGCTCAAAGCGCCGCACGCGCCAGACCAAACCAAGCCGCCCCACGTCGTGTCATTAACTCCGTGAGAACAGCCAGGGAGCACCACACAGTCCTATGCCCCCGCCCATGCCATTAGTTGCCTGTAACGACGACACCGTCGAGCTCATCGCCGCACCGCTCGGTCCCCTCGTCAAGATATAAAAGGAGGCCACCCTGATACGTTGTTAACGTATCCATAATTTTTGATGTTCCATGCTTGGTTTTATCTACTTTCATATGTTTTTTCCACACTTTGGAGTACTTTTCATATGATTTCTTGGAATAAACTATTAACAAGAGCCATAGTGCTAGCTGCCTATTTTCTGCTGTTTTTGGTTCCAGGAAAGTCAGAAAATGAATATTCTCAGAATTGGACAGGACAAAAGCCAAAGTCAGTTTTTCACCGAGGGACACCTGGAGCTAGAATACAAGACGGAGAGGGGCTGGGGCCCGGCCACACCACCTGGCCACGTGGCTAGGCTTGGCCGCGCCAGGGGGTGGTCTGGCCGCCCCAGGAACCCCCTCGGCCTCTCCTTCCGCCTATATATTGCCTTCGATACAGAAACCCTAAGTACCCAATCAAAATTCCACGAAAGAGTCTGTAGCCACCGTCATCTCCATCCCTAGATCAGGAGGGATCTGAAGCTCTTCCCGACACCCCGCCGGAGTGGGGAATTCAGCCTAGAGGCCTTCTTCATCATCATGCAAGCCTCTGGTGTGATGTGTGAGTAGTTCATCTCTTGACTATAGGTCCATGTAGTAGCTAGATGGCTGGTTCTCCACCTTTGTGCTATCATGTTTAGATCTTGTGAGCTCCGTTCATGATGAAGATCATCTATTTGTAATCCTACATGTTGTGTTTGCGAGGATCCGATGGATATTGAGATGCTATTTCAGATTGATTATTGATTCTATCATGTCTTTGTTATTTGTGATCTTGCATGCTTTCCGTTGTTAGTAGCTATCTTTGCCAAGTAGATGATAGCAACTCCAAGAGTTAGTATTTATTCTCGATAGTGGGTTCACGCCTCTGGTAATTTGGGGAAGTGACAGAAATCTCTAAGGTACTAGATGTGTTGTTGCTACTAGGGAGAAAACAACAATCCTTTGTTCATAGAACAATCGTATTGTTTACTTTACATGCAATTCGTAATGCAATTATCCATTGCATGCAACTTAATACTGGGGGTTCGGATGATAACCTGAAGGTGGATTATTAGTCATATATGCAGTTGGATGGCGGTCTATGTATAATGTTGTAATGCCCAATCAAATCCCAAAGGAGTCAAGATGAGTAGTATATGCTTGTATGCTTTCTTGATGTTTGTCAATTTCCCCGCTGTAATTTGTTCACCCAACATGTCATCTATCTTAAGGAGAGCCACCACTAGTGAACTATGGACCCTGGTCCTTTCTTTTACTATCAATCTAGAATCAACGGTTTACTGCATTGTGTTTACTTTCTACAAACTATTACTTTCTTCCACTCGATATGTTTAATCCTTTGTTTTCAGCAAAACCGGTGAGATTGACAACCTCATCGCAAGTTGGGGGCAGAGTTCTATGGTTGTGTTGTGCAGGTCTCCACGATGCTGCTGGCACCGGTAGTGCGCCCTGCCAAAGTTCAGCTAACTACACCTTTGGGGTGTTTCGTTGCTCCTACTGGATTGATAACCTTGGTTTCATAACTAAGGGAAAACTTGCTGCTGTGCTCATCATACCTTTCTCTTGGGGTTCCCCAACGAGCTCGATGTATTTTGGGCCATCAAGCTCTTTTTCTGGCGCCGTTGCCATGGAGTCCAGGACATCTTCACAAGGGGAGTCCCTCATAACCAATCTCTTTACTTTGTTATTTTTGTTTTGCTTAGTTTACTTTTGCTTTGTTTGCTTGTTTCTTTATCAAAAACACACAAAAAATAGTTTTACAAGTTTGCTTCCTTTATTAAAAACACACAAAAAATTAGTTCTTATCTTAAGTTGTCATTATGTCTAGCATTGCTCCAGCTACTATGTCACCTGAGGAAATGATTTTCACTTTTAAACAAAGAATTGAAGAAAGTTTCAAAGAAGCTTGGTCTAGAATCTCTGATCTACATGACAAAACTGAACCTAAAATGACTCAAAGCTTGTTCCTTAGCAGTTTTTACCTTGGAATTGCTCTTTGCTATAGATATGCTTTAGATGCTGTAGTGGGAGGAGATTTCCTCCAATGCAATGAGGATGATGTTGTTAATGCCATAAAGAAGTTGGTCTTTACTTACAACTTTCCTAGCAAATCTGATTCTTCGTTCATAAACATATTTGCTAGATTGAATACTCTCGAGACCAGCACTACTAGTTTAAAATATTGCTATAATACACTTAGAAAGCATCATAACTATGTTCCAATAAATTCTGAGCCCTCAAAATGGCTTCCCACAGTAAAGATCACTGTTGGATTAGGCGGCGCCTAGGCAACGCTTAAGCACACTTAGGCACTAGGCGGTAGACAAACGCCTAGCCTAGAGCATAAGCGGAAGTCTAGGCAGGGTAACTAATAAATTTTCTTATCGAGCAAGAAATCATGATTTTTTTCACTTTTTAGCTAGCTGGGCCATATTCCAATAGCGGTCGTTGGTTGTTTACTCATTTACATGCTCTAAATTAATGTATATCACATATAATAACCCATATATACCCTTGACGGTAAAAACTATATGCTCGCCTAGGCCATGCCTAGGGCGCTTAAGCGCCGCCTAGGCACTAGGCGAAGGCCAAACGCCTCGCCTACGCCTAACGCTTTTTCCAACCTTGGTAAAGATTGCTATAAACAATGAAACTTTTCATGCTCGTTGTGATATCATGTCTGAATTTTGTCTTATGCACAAAGATATCTATGAATCTTTGAATCTTTGGGGGCTTTCTGATGGAGGAGAAGAAATTTTTCTTGCTAATAATGCCACAATATTACCCATTGGAATAGCTGAAGGAGTGTTTACAAAGATCCTAGGGAAAATGGTTTCTACTGATTATCTTGTTATTAAATATGTAGGAAAAGGACAAATTACACTTGGAAGATCCCTATTAAAACTCCTTGGAGCAATAATAGATGTGGAAAAGAGCACCATGCACTTTGTTTCTCCACCAAGCATTCATAAGTTCCCCAAGGATAAGAATAAAAGTAAGAGAGGTAAGGGCAAGAAATTTTTTTTTAATGCTTCTTCATTTGAGAACACTTGATCCTTTTTCTTGCTTCTTATGCCTAACTTAAAGGCGTTAAAGAAAAGTACTTATTGGAAGATAACCCAAAAGTTTTAGATGAGTCTTGGAAGTTATTACTTCAGTAATAACCGCTCCTTATCCTTTTTATTTGCTTTTTGTGCCAAGAGTAACCTCTAATGAGAGAGAAGTAATGATTGGGAAAGTTGCTGTCCCGGACCAGATTTCTGTGGTTCACCGTAAAAATTCATGTAAAATCTATGTACGTCCTTTTGAGGCGTGAAGTTTTGTGCTTCTGCCCCAGGTTGTTATATAACTTTGTTTAGTTCAACACTTTTTGATTTGAGCAACAGAAGGTCTTCGAAAAAATTCGTCTTTACCTACTGGTCTGTTTTGACAGATTTGTGCCATTATTTGCATTTGCTTCTTGTTAGTTCCTTCTTGAGTTCTTTTGGGGAATTGAGATTTTTGAGGGGAGTGCTATAGTAGCTAGTGTTCTAATGGAAGTTTTATTGCTGTTGGAACTGAACCTAAATACCTATTATCGTGAGTGCATTAATGTTGCTAATAAAGATTGTGTGAAGTTTTGTATGAAGGAAAAATTTCAGGTTATGGAAGGAATGAGTAATGAGATGAAGAATGGACTAAAGCTTAAGCTTGGGTATGCCACGCGTGTCACCCCAAGAAATATTCAAGAAGTACAAGCGTCAAAGCTTGGGGATGACCAAGGCATCCCCTTCTTCATCAACAAAAATCCCAGGTTTCTTCCAAACGCTTCATTTTTATTGTTTCATGCACAGTTGTGTTGTTCTTGGAGCGTCTTCTTTTTCGTGTTTCTTTTGGTTTTTCGTTTGCTTGGTTTGCTTAGTTTGCTGAATAAATTGGTTGGACCCCTCTTTCATACATTGGTTTTCAAATAGTTTGGTTTGGATTGGAAAAGAGTAGGAAAAGTTCATGCTTAAGTGGTAAAGAGAGTTTGTTTTTGACTGTGGCCTATGCTTTGTCATGCCATGCTTGATATTGTTTTGGCTTTATGCTTAGTATTCTATGTTGTAGCATGACTTGTTATAAACAATTGATATTGCTTAATGTGCCTTGAAAGAATCATGCGTTGTTTTAGCATATTAAAGCATAGTATTGTGGTATTCTCCTTTGATGCTTTATTTGGGTTGACTTGGCACATGCTCACACCATATTATGACTATCCCAAGTCACTATAGCCTTGATGATCCTTTAGTTTTCAACTTGTAGTATCACTTTATGCTTTGATCAATGATGTCTTGTCGCTCTGCATGATTATGGCCATTATTGCTCTCTTAGTTGGTCGCTCCTAGTCTTTTGCTAGCCTCCGCAACCAAGTATGAGTTCCACTCATGCATCCAACTTCTAAAACCAAGTTATTCCAAAGAGTCCACCATACCTACCTATTAGCATATGCTATTCCAAGTATATTCATGCTTTTGTCTACCTTCCGAATTAAACTTGTTATGTGAAAATTAGTGATTAAAGCTCTCACGAACTTGATGGCACACTTTACTTTCTTGCATTTAATAAATTTGAACCATTGCGTCCTTCTTTGTTGCGTATATGCTTGCGCTTTATAAGTTCAAGTTAGCAGAACCATGTATCATGGGGAGCGTTTTCAACATTGCACCTGTACTTTGTACCTTGTTGATATCATGTTCTTTTGCTTATGGATCCCGGCGGTGTGAAACAAAAGGGGAACTTGTAAGATCATGGAGTTTGTATGTGTGTTAGAGAAACGCCTGGGCCACTAGCCTAAGCCATGCCTAATCATGGTGGAAACTTGCAGCATAACCATAATGAGCAGTCTATGAAGCATCCTCAATAAAAACCAATGCAAATAGCAAATAAAAAGATCGCTGAGATGCTCATTGTCTGCTTGCCTTGTCATTTTGATTATGGGATAGCTCCTGTATCATGTGCAAGGGGTACCCCGTTGGCGGTTCTCTATGATACACATCTACGAGCAGGAGTTAAGCTTGGGGATGTTGATATGTTGCTAATGTATCCATAATTTTTGATGTTCCATGCTTGATTTTATCTACTTTCTTATGTTTTGTCCGCACTTTGGAGTACTTTTCATATGATTTCTTGGACTAACCTATTAACAAGAGCCACAGTGCCAGCTGCCTGTTTTCTGCTGTTTTTGGTTCCAGGAAAGTCAGAAAATGAATATTCTCAGAATTTGACGGGACAAAAGCCAAAGTCAGTTTTTCACCGAGGAACACCTGGAGCCAGAATACGAGACGGGGAGGGGCTGGGTCCCGGCCACACCACCTGGCCACACGGCCAGGCTTGGCCCGCGCCAGGGGGGTATGGCTGCCCCAGGGACCCCCTCGGCCTCTCCTTCTGCCTATATATTGCCTCCGATACAGAAACCCTAAGTACCCGAGCAAAATTCCATGAAAGAGTCTGTAGCCGCCGTCATCTCCCTCCCTAGATCGGGAGGGATCTGAAGCTCTTCCCGACACCCTGCGGGAGAGGGGAATTCACCGTGGAGGCCATCTTCATCACCATGCAAGCCTCCGGTGTGATGCGTGAGTAGTTCATCCTTGGACTACGGATCCATGTAGTAGCTAGATGGCTGGTTCTCCTCCTTTGTGCTTTCATGTTTAGATCTTGTGAGCTCCGTTCATGATCAAGATCATCTATTTGTAATTCATACATGTTGTGTTTACGGGGATCCGATGGATATTGAGATGCTATTTCAGATTGATTATTGATTCTATCATGTCTTTGTTATTTGTGATCTTGCATGCTTTCCGTTGTTAGTAGCTATCTTGGCCAAGTAGATGCTAGCAACTCCAAGAGTAAGTATTTATGCTCGATAGTGGGTTCATGCCTCTGGTAATCTGGGGAAGTGATTGAAATCTCTAAGGTACTAGATGTGTTGTTGCTACTAGGGAGAAAACAACAATCCTTTGTTCATAGAACAATCGTATTGTTTACTTTACACGCAATTCGTAATGCAATTATCCGTTGCTTGCAACTTAATACTGGAAGGGGTTCAGATGATAACCTGAAGGTGGATTATTAGTCATAGATGCAGTTGGATGGCGGTCTATGTATAATGTTGTAATGCCCAATCGATCTCAAAGGAGTCAAGATGAGTAGTATATGCTTGTATGCTTTCTTGATGTTTGTCAAGTGCTCCGCTGTAATTTGTTCACCCAACATGTCATCTATCTTAAGGAGAGCCACCACTAGTGAACTATGGACCCCGGTCCTTTCTTTTACCATCAATCTACAATCAACTGTTTACTGCTTTGTGTTTACTTTCTGCAAACTATTACTTTCTTCCACTCGATACGTTTAATCCTTTGTTTTCAGCAAAACCGGTGAGATTGACAACCTCATCGCAAGTTGCGGGCAGAGTTCTGTGGTTGTGTTGTGCAGGTCTCCATGTTGCTGCTGGCACCGGTAGTGCGCCCTGCCAAAGTTTAGCTAGTTACACCTTTGGGGTGTCACCTTGCTCCTACTGGATTGATAACCTTGGTTTCATAACTAAGGGAAAACTTGTTGTTGTGCTCATCATACCTTTCTCTTGGGGTTCCCCAACGAGCTCGATATATTTTGGGCCATCACATCCCTACCTCCATTCTGCACACCACTCGACTCCCCACTCCTCACTATCCTTCCCCACCTCTCCCCGAAGCAAGGCGAGCACCACCATGCTGGAATTGCACCGGAGTCCGCCGCTGCTGGAGGAGAAGGGCGTTGTCGATTCCGACCACCCCGAGCCCTGCCGTGACCACGCCTCGCCTCGCTGTCGTCTACCAAGTCGTTTTCCCCCGTCACCGTGCCTAGATGGATCTCAGGTGATCCCCGTGAGGCCCCCACCGCCGTGTTAGGTTTAGCTCATCGCCAGAGCTGTTCGTCGTCGACGACGACCCTCAGCTTTGGATTAGATTTAGATCGTAGCGTCCAGATAGAAAGATACCGATTCGCGTTAGATGAGTCACTCACTAGTGGACCCCCTCTGTTAGCTGCACGCTGTGCTGCGCTGTGCAGTTGGGCCAGCCCGTTTAACGTTCCCGCCCAGGCCTAGAAATTTAAATAAGGATTTTCCTTTTTAGTTTAAATTCTACTATGTCCACTTATTGAAAAATCAATT
This sequence comes from Avena insularis, assembly GCA_023614405.1. NCBI lineage: Eukaryota > Viridiplantae > Streptophyta > Magnoliopsida > Poales > Poaceae > Avena > Avena insularis. Next base: position 392,697,257 of record CM042690.1, on the reverse strand, counting down.
CAGAGAGTTTCACTAAACCAAATGGCATGATACAAATTTTGCTTGAAAGTTAATTAAAATATATATCAAAGCCCGTTGGATTTAAATCATTTGGAGTTAGAGATAATCTATAGCAAAAATAACAAGGCATAGACTTTTGCAACTTCAAATATTTGTCAAAAATCAACCATAATAGCTTTAGAATTGATTCCAACTCTCAAAAATCAGATTTGATAATATCTATCTGAATATGTAATAATATTTAGGTTTGCATGCAGTGACATTGGATTAGTACCAAAAGAATGCTATTAGGGCATTTCTAGTCACCTTAAATCATATAAATGATAATCTTAAACTTTATAAAATGACAAACCCTTTAAATCACATTCCCATGTATTAGAATATGTGGTGATGACACGTGTCCACATGATCCCATATTTTAATTGGAGAATATTAAATCTTAATTAATTTTAATGAGTAGAAATTACTTTTCTCAAAAAAATAAATGAAACTAGTTCTTTAAATCTTGTGATGAGTGTGATGATGCTAGATCATCAAGTGTGTGCCTTAGTGTGCTAATTAGACTTAGTTAAGTACTATTTGGTGATTGTGTACGCCGTATTCAGTTATAGACGATAGTACCGACCAAGTCTACGAGGAGAAGGAGTTCTACCCTGAAGACGAAGAAAACTTCAATCACTGCACCAATCAAGGCAAGCCATCACTAGATACAAGTTAACCTAAGCAAGATGCCTTAGGAATGCTTTGGTTATACATTTTGATTTATACCAATCCCAAGTTTTACTTGCAAGCTTTAATTTTTACTTTACCAAAGTTTCTTTACTTTTAGTAATGCTTTGTGAGATTTTGAAAAGTAGTATAGATAACCTAAAGAGTATAAAACTAGGCCTATACTAGATATCATTCTATGGCATGAGATTGAGATTAGCATCCCTCATTAGTGAACACTCTTAACTTAGGGGCTAGTGCTAAGCAGATGGGAATACTTGGTGAAAATGATTATGAAAACCTTGGAATGATGAGTCATTCTATTGAGATGTTTTGACATGTGTTGCGAAACACAAATGGTTTTGATGATGAAAATGTTGAGGCATGAGCCTTAGCCCTTTATAAAACCTGATGGTTGGGTCCGGATGCGGTACCATTCCAATTTTACCGTACAACCACAATACCTGAATTGGGTAAGGCTTGGACGGAAGTTTATATGCATTAGTATGGGTTCCCTCGCGGAAGAGTTTTGATCTAAGGCTACCTCTTGATGATGTCCACCTATGCAGTGCCTAGGATGACAGATGGCCATGGCTGGGAGACCAAGCTCATAGGAGAGGTGCTTATACTAGAGTGTGTAAAGAAAAGGTTATCACTGATTATCCGTATACTAAGTTTGATGATTCAGGGTTATCCCTAACGGATGTATCGAATGTTGTGGTGAAAGTGTACCACCTCTGTAGAGTGTTAAACTTTTCGAATAGCCGCGTCCGCGGTCATGGACAGTTGGAGTGGCCATACTGTTCCGTCGTCAGGTGTTTTTAAAATGACTTGTGAAGTGAACTATGATTTTGACTTGACCACAACAGGGTTGTGAATATGAAAACTAGGTTCCCAACTTAAGTGATTTAGAACATTTAAATTAACCTTCTTTGCTTCTGAACTCAGTTTAGATAAATCTTGATTTTTGCAAATAAACTTAGAGCTTAGGATTCTTACTAGAACTACCTTACTTGTTAGTGATAGTTTGCGAGTACTTAAAAGAGTACTCATGGCTTTGTCCCTCGCTATTTCCATGGCCAGACTATGAGGAGGACTACCAGGAGGAAGGATAGCAGGACGGCTATGACAACTAGGATCATCTCCCATCATCAACATTGGTTGTGACACTGAAGATGGAGCCCGATGCTACGCTTATTATTACGCTGCTTGTATGTGTTTAAGATTGGATCATGAGATCCGTTATTTGTATAAGACCTTATTATGGTTTGTAATGGATGATGTACTATGATATCCAATCTGTTATGTCTCACAAAAATGGTAATCTTAGGATTGCGATGTATGGCATAACAGGCATCTGGGATTAAAAATCTGGGTGTTGAGAGTATTTTTGTAGTCTATTGCTAACATATTGGCAATTGGCTACTGGGATTAATCATAGATTAAAAATTCTTATTATAGTAGTAGCGCTTGCCATTATTCGGTCGTTTTGGATATAAAAATGATATGGTTTCTAAGATAATTTTTTTCTTTTATGCATATTATCTAGCGGTGCACCTGTACACCCTGTTTATGCTCATCCCTACAATGTGTGGAGAATCCTGACCTGTTTATGGAGGTGTGTACACATTTAAAGGATATGAAAAAAAGATATTTTTATCCAACATGTATGACAACCTTGTCTAAGGATTGGACCTCCATCTCCTTAGGAGTTTTTCATTTTCTTCAAGATTACATGTATTTTGCCTTTTACTTCTGTTTCGTGTGTGGACTTCATACGGGTGTAGTAGTTATGAAGAGGACGTGTGTAATGATTAAACCTTTTAACTATTAAATAGCCTTTTATCGTAAAAAATCTTGAAGTCACATATATACCTATTTTGTGTGGAAAGGAGCATATATTATTATCGCGACGATACCAACTAGACATAGCCTCTGCAACAACGCATTACCCTATTGGTATTACGGATGCACGCAACCGAAAAGAGGAGAATTACAAAAAAGAAAAGCCCTGCTACAGCAATCAGATCCTTAGTAGCAGCGACACATACACCATCGGAACAACACCAGAAATCCAACATCTCCAATAGCGATACCTTCAAGAAGAAAACAAAGCACACGCACTGTTGTTGCCTGATCAATGATCATAGGTTTTCACACTCGAGAAAGTCCTCATTCACAAACAATGCCTTCAACAAGATCATTGATAGACACAACCAATTAAGATCAAACCTTGGATTTTCACCCTGTAAGGTAAGACTGTGAACTCCTCTTGTGACTTTCCGATGCCGCTGCTACAAGTCATGAATCACCAAGTCAATTCCTCATCATCACCAGGACTCGATCCAACATTGCTAGTCCTCAATTCTTTGCTTCCATGACATTCTCCACACACTGACTTCACAATGAAACTAAATACACGTTCCACGATGGCAACATACCGCAGAGTTTTGCCTTGCTCCATCTGAAACCAAATAGTCAAAAAAACATGGTTGCGCACGAACGAATCTCATCTGTTCCATTAATCTCTAGGCATGAATCGTCCATGGGAGTTCGCCGGTGGAGCCTCCGGAACTCGACACTCTGGCCAGTTCACTGAAGATAGGCAAATAACAGAACATCATCATGGCGTGTGAGAGGTCCTAGGACCGCCGCCTTTATTCAGGCTGAGCCCCCACGCAACCGAACATCCTGGCCGCCCGATTCGCCGGCAGGCCGACAAAATTGATGATCCTGGCCGCCATGCCCTAGACATCGAGCAACACCATGGGGGAGGAGATCGGGCCACCCCGGTCCGCCGCCACCACACCACCATGCCAGATCGGGCCCAACGCCAACCTGAATCCCCGCCAGCGGCCGAAGACCGCCACGGGGATCACCACCGAGAAGCACCATGAAGTCATATATATACCTACAACCAAAAAACATAGGCTTACTCCCTTAATTGTAATATGAATTGTTGAGGAATCATATTTTAGTAAAACTAATATATCAGCTGCTGGGTTATCATATTGATGTGCCAACAAGATAGTGAGGGCCGTCAGGTATGCACACGACCGGTTAGTAAATGGTAACTTGTGGTTAGTTGTAAGAAATGCAAATGGTTTTCTTTCTAGTACACTCCTTCTGTCCCAAAATATAAAGCGTCTAAGAATTAGTTAAAACTCAATGTTTTCTAAGTTTGACCAAGATTATACACAAAAATATAAACATTTACAATACTAAATCGATATCAATTGATTCGTCATAAAATATATTTTCTTAATGTGTCCATTCAATATTATAGATATAGATATTTTTTCCTAAGTATTTAATCAAAGTTAGTAAGATTTGACTTTTGACCAAATTTTAGGCAGCTTATATTTTATTTGGGATCTGCTATGTCATAGCTAGCTGTGACAGAGCTTATGTCGCAGTCGACTTTTGCTCCGTCGGATCAAAACATGTGTTAAGATCGGTAATTTTGCCATCACACTCTGTTTTTGTCCGTGCAACATGCGGCCTTTTTCTGGCCCGTGAATTTTTGTCCGACCATCGTTGTTATTTTTCCTATTATCGTTATTGGGCTAATAAATGGGCCTTTCCTTTCATCTATTTGTTTGTCGTTTTCTCCTTTTTTTATTTGCTGGGTTAACCAAGCTAGAGCAGGTTCGCAGCCACCAGGTAATGCCGGGAAGCGACCTCGCTGCTGGAATTTTTTATTGTTTTTTGTTATTTTGTGTTTGTCCTTTTTGTAAAATGATGTATTTTTAGTGGGTACTAAGTATGTATGACCGCCATGCTATAATAGGCCTCACCCAGTTCTCCGATGGATCTCGCCACCAAAGGCCTGATCCACCTTTCCACTATTGGTACCCTTCGAGGCGAGGACCGGTGCCTTTACACAACTAGCGGGGCATAACTCCACAACTGAATTGGAGGCTCCTGTAATGACAACAAGCTGCCACAAGAACAAATATTATCAAAATCGAAACACAAGATCTAGATATTAACAAGTAATACTATGTCGAGAAATCTCCAAGTGATTGGAGAGAAACTGATGCGCTTGGTTCATGATGGCGATGAATGAAGACTCCTCCTTTGATTCCCCATAGACCGGAGCCTTCGGGTGGTTGAAGTGGGAGATCTTGATTTAGAGCTTTTTGAACAGATCAATACTTTTTCGAATGAATTAATAGATCTGATAGGAGGGGTGATTGGGGCATTTATACCCCCTGTCCAGACTTGGCCGTTGGTGAAGTTGGGGGCCGGATTATCCGGCCCAAGTGATGGCCAGATTATCCGGCCCATGTGATGGCCGGATTATCCGTCTAGGGCAAAACACTGCCCCAGATTCGGATTTTCCGGGGGAAAATCCACCCCTATACCGCATGATGCGCCATGGCTCCCTTTGCAAACTTCCGTAGGGGGCGGATTATCCGGCCCGGGCAAAACCTTTGGCCCTACACGGATAATCCGAGAGATAGTCCGCCCCCTCTCTACATGACGTGCCTGGCCAGACTTTGAAAACCTTCTCAGGGGCGGATTATACGACCCAGGCAAAACCTCCGGCCTTGGCCAGACAATCCGAACAATAATCCTCCCCCCATACCGAGTGACGCTCCTTGTCCACCTTTGTCGAAGGGGTCAGGCCGGATTATCCGTCCCTTGGCAGGGGCGGATAATCCGCCCTCCAACAACATAATTTTGCTGCTTTTCATGTGAACAATCGTCTGCAGCACTTAGCACAGATGAGATAATCCATGGTATTGTTATCTAACATAGAGAGATTATGAAATGTTCTTTCAATCTCCCCCGTTTTGGTGTTAGATGACAATAATAGGATTTGCAATATAGACCTACTAACAATAAAAACACATGGATGAAAGAGACTCCCCCTAAGTGTGTGCATAGTTGAAAATTTGCATTTGAATACAAATGCACACAAGTAGGTACAAGTCTATTTCATAGGAAAGGAATTTTCACACACATGATAAGTTAGCTCAAAACCTCATACCGTCGTGAGATAGAAGACCATAATATAATACAAGGATAGCCAATATGATAGCCATTATTGAGGCCTTCCACATAGATAAAGATAACCAATAGACAATAAGATAGATGGATCCATAATCACCGATAGATAAAACCATAAGATAATTCCAGTGCCACACACCAACATAGTCTCATACAAAACAAATCACGAAGTAATAGTTCAACACTACATCGGAACAAGCGAGAATAAAACTGAAACGATAAAGTAAATGCTTGCGCCCGACCCATGCAAATCCATGATGACCTAATAGAACTACATATCCCCCTTTGGCATCGAAATGTCAAAAAAGAAGAAGAGCGATGCTAGCGCCCCAAGGAATCACTTGTAGTCCTCATCATCTTCTTAAGCTCACATATCACAAAATGATATTAAGAGAAATGATTTTTCTTACTTTCGGCATTATGGGGGGGGGGTTAACCCAATCAATTAGGACCATACTTCCCCTATATCCATGCCCACACCTAAACCAAATAAAGGATGAGATGTAAGTGGATGTGCATGAGTAATTAATACAAACTCCTTGAATCAACGATATTTAGCTCATTCCTCAAATAACAAAACCTTGGTTCATTAAGTGGCTTCATGAAAATATCAGCAAGTTGGTTATTCATGCTCACAAATGATAGATGTTGGGCCACACAGAGATAAACAAAACCTTTTCCCTACGCGGTGATCCCAAGATCTAGCTCAGGTAGAAGGCCACGAGGATTACCACTAGACGCGCAGTTGCGGAATCGATGAAGCATGTCGCTTGATGCAGTGCAGTCCTCACGATCCATCCCGGTTCCATGATCGTCGAAGTGTTGAACGTACAGCACCTCCACTAATATGCACATGTACGAGGAGGAGCGCCGGCGGTGGATTGCTAGGTCTGGTACGGCGGCGATAGGACAAACTGGGGCTAAGGTTTCCAACACATGGAGTGACCTAACCGTGTGCTCTAAGCACCTGCGCCCCAGCTTATATAGGGAGTGAAAGTGGGCTCCACTCACTTGTGGCCCATTCACTAAAAGGTCTATATTAGTCACTTCGAGTCCAACTCACTAACTCAGTCCATGTCTCTATTTGGGTCCAACCCAAATAGATTTCCTGTTTGGGTCTAACCCAAACTTGCTCCCGCTCTTAAGTGTGTGACCTGACAGGCTCACGGTAACGCAGACACGATCTAAGTCTCACTCATGACCGATTAGTCGGTAGCGGCTCCTAACAGAACATGCCGACTCCCAAGTATCAAAGATTCATGACGACATACCTTCCAATGCGACTTTCGTCTGAGTCCCTTTTGCCTCACGATATACCTTGTCGAACTATAGGCGAATAATCGTCATCCCTCAAATCGTTTGACTCTCTTTCCTGATCCGAGATAAGTGATTCATCCGACTAACTCTTAGTCGATTGCCTCGGTTAACACTTAACTGAGTCATGCATGGCCATGCTTTCCGAACCATATCTCCCGAGAGGGCCCAGAGAATATCTCTCCGGACGGAGGGGCAAAATCCCATCTTGGTTATTCACATCACGCAGCTTGACTCTCAGTCGACCTGAACTCCGCCTTTATAACTGCCCAGTGACGGAACAACGTTTGACAGAACCTAAGTCGGTGATCCTCAACTCGGATTGTGCAATAACCTCAGGTCTAAGGATTACATTGATTGAGACATTCAAATGACGACTTATTCGTTGCATCTCAATGTGGGTTAGTCCGACTCGCTAAACTCTTTAGTCGGATCCGTGTAAGTCGGAATAGCATCTCCATGCCCATGGCAAGTGGAACCGAATCAACTGCCGACTTTCACATTGCTCTAATTTGTGTGTCCAGCACAACCTCGATGACCAAGGACAATTAGTATGAACAACATGAATATATAGTTCCACAATCGAATCACATATTCAATGATACATATTAGTAGTTCATACATGGACAATAACTTTATGAATACATTGGAAATAACATCATACATGATTGCCTCTAGGGCATATTCCCAACAGTCTCCCACTTGCACTAGAGTCAATCATCCGACATCACATGTCTAGACATCTAATGCCCATAGCTCTTAGGTGCGCCTCATGCTTCGGCTGTGGAAGTGGCTTTGTCAATGGATCTACAATGTTTGCATCCGTGTGTACCTTGCATAAGTTGATATCACCTTGATCCACGAACTGGCAAATAAGGTGGTACCGCATGAGTATATGTTTGTTCTTCTAGTGTTGTCTAGTTTCCTTGGCTTGTGCGATAGCACCATTGTTGTCACAATACACGTCTAACGGATTGGACGAGCCCTGAACCACACCAAGATCCATGAGGAGATTCCTCATCCAAACAGCTTCTTTTGCCGCCTCCGAGGTAGCAATATACTCAGCCTCTGTTGTAGACGCTGACACCGTCTCTTGCTTGGAACTCTTCCAGCTCACAGCCCCTCCATTTATAACAAACACATGTCCAGATTGCGAACGAGAATCATCCGAGTCTGTGAGATAACTCGCATCCGTGTAACCCCTTACAATGAGTTCATCCTCACCTCCATAAACAAGGAACATATCCTTAGTCCTTATCAAGTACTTGAGGATATTTTTAGCTGCTGCCCAGTGGATTTCTCCAGGGTCAGTCTGGTTCCTGCTTACAACACTTAGAGCATAGGAAACATCCGGCCTAGTACAAATCATAGTGTACATGATGGATCCGACTGCAGAAGCATACGGAATCGCACTCATCTGACTTCGCTCATCAGTTGTCGGAGGACACTGAGTCTTGCTAAGTTTTACGCCATGGGACATCGGTAAGAACCCCTTCTTAGACGATTCCATGTTGAACTTCTTCAACACTTTGTCCAAATATGTACTCTGACTCAATCCAATGAGCCGCCTTGATCTATCTCTTTAGATCCGGATTCCTAGTATGTAAGTCGCCTCACCTAAGTCCTCATTGAAAAATTCTTTTCCAATGATTCCTTAGTCTCTTGCAACATCTGGACATCATTTCCAATTAGTAATATGCCATCCACATATAAGATCAGAAAGTTTACTTTGATCCCACTAAACTTCTTGTATAAACAAGAATCATGGTCACTCTCGATGAAGCCAAACGATTTGACTACCTCATCAAAGCGAATATTCCAACTCCGAGATGCTTGCTTCAACCCATAAATCGATTTCCGAAGCTTGCATACCTTGTTAGCGTTAGCCAGATCGACAAAACCCTCGGGTTGTATCATATACATGTCCTCGGTTAAATTTCCATTAAGGAAAGCCGTCTTGACATCCATCTGCCATATCTCATAGTCGAAATAGGATGCTATAGCTAACATGATCCGAACTGACTTAAGAATCACCACGGGAGAGAAAGTCTCATCGTAGTCAACTCCTTGAACTCATCGGAACCCCTTCGCGACAAGCCGTGCCTTATAGATAGAAACATTTCCATCCATATCAATTTTCTTCTTAAAGACCCATTTGCACTTGACGGGTCTTGCACCGTCTGGCAGATCAACCAAGTGCCAAACTTGATTTTCGTCCATGGACTTTAACTCGGATCTCATGGCTCAAAGCCATGACTCAGAATCAGAACCCACCATCGCTTCCGAATAAGTTGCTGGCTCATCACTGTCCAACAGTAACACATCATGAACATTTCGCAATCTGGCCGGTCTTCGAAGTGTCGGTGTAGTTGCCGGCTCAGGTACCACGACCGGCTCAACCTCCAAGGTTTTTGCCGGCTCGATGCGGGCACGTACCTCTTGAATTTCTTCGATCTACACCATGCTCCCACTGACTCCCTAACTAAGAAACTCTTTCTCAAGGAAGACACCGTTCCGAGCGACAAACACTTTGCCCTCTTCTCGGTTGTAGAAGTAGTAGCCCAAGGTTTCCCTTGGATACCTCACGAAAATACACTTATCCGACTTGGTTGTAAGCTTGTCCGACTGAAGTCGCTTGACAAAAGCTTCACAACCCCTAATCTTAAGAAAAGATAAACTCGGCTTCTTGCAAGTCCACATCTCATGCGGTGTCTTCTCTACCGACTTTGATGGTACTCTGTTTAGTGTGAACGCTGCAGTTTCTAGACAAAAACCCCAAAATGATAAAGGCATATCTGTCCGACTCATCATTGATCATACCATGTCTAACAAGGTCCGATTCCGCCTTTCCGACACACCATTTCTCTGCGGTGTTCCTGGCGGAGTGAGCTGGGGAACTATTCCACAACTCTTCAGATGGTCATCAAACTCATGGCTCATGTACTCGCCTCCTCGGTCCGACCGAAGAAACTTTATTTTCTTGCCGAGTTGATTCTGTACCTCATTCTAGAATTCCTTGAACATTTCAAAGGCTTCCGACTTATGTTTCATCAAGTAGATATATCCATACCTACTCAAATCATCAGTGAAGGTAATGAAGTACTCATAACCACCTCTGGCTATCGTGCTCATCGGGCCACGTGCATCACTATGTACTAGTCCCAATAAGTCGGACGCCCTTTCACAACTCTTTGCAAAAGGTGTCTTGGTCATTTTGCCGAGTAGGTAGGATTCACATGTCTCGAACGACTCCAAGTCGAACAAAGTTAGGAGTCCATCATCATGGATCTTCTTCATGGGTTTCCAACTTATATGACCAAGCCGACAATGCCAAAAGTATGTCATATTCAGATCATTTGGTTTCAACCTTTTCACATTTATGTTATAGACAGATTCACCTTCAAGATAAATAACCCGTCCTGGACGGGTGCAAAGCCGTGAAACATATCATCCAAATATAAAGAACAACCATTATTCTTAATATTCGACTCATAGCCTTGCCTCACCAAACATGAGGCAGAAATAATGTTTCGACTAAGCACTGGAACATAATAACAATTATTTAGCTCCATTAAGAATCCAGAAGGTAAATGAAGTTGCATCGGGCCGACTTCCAACGCAGCGACTCTCGCTTTGTTGCTGACTCGAATGTCAACCTCGCCTCTTGCCACACTCCTAGTTCTTACCAGTCCCTGCAACGAGTTGCAGATGTGAATGACTGATCCGGTATCATATACTCAAGAACTACCAGGTGCATCAGCAAGATAAATGTCTATAACATTGCAAACAAGCGTACCTGAGCCGGAAGTCACACCTCCACTCTTGGCTTTGTCAGCCAGATACTTGCTGCAATACCTCTTCCAGTGGTCATCCGCCTTGCAATAGAAGCAAGTGGATCCGGCTGTAAGAGACGGCTTAGTCCCTGAGGAAGTGCTTTGGACCGGGTCCTCGGCCTTACCTCCCGACTTTGCCTTCTTATTCTTAGTCCAAGAAATCTTCTTGAACTTAGCCTTATTCTACACCATCAACACTTGACTGGCGCCTTTCTTGAGATCCGCCTCAGCCTGCTTGAGCATCCCATGTAATTCAGTGAGCTTCTTATCCATACCATGCATGTGGTAGTTCGATATGAACTGACCATACGCACTAGGAAGAGAGTGTAGAATTATGTCTGTAGAGAACTCTTCGCTAATGGGGTAGCCCAGCCTTTCTAGAGACTGCACGTAACCAACCATCTTGATCACATGTGGACTCAGTGGATCGCCATCCTTAAGCTTGCACCTCAACAAAGCCTGAGAGACTTGATACCTCTCAGTCTTAGCCTGAGCCCAGAACATACTTTTGAGGCTTTTGATCATATCGTAGGCCTCAACATTCTCGAACAATTGCTGCAAGTCCGGTTCCATGTGAGCAAGCATAAGACAGCTAATCTTCGTGGATTCATCACAAATCTGATGGTAGGCATTGGTGGCTGCGACAGTCGCATTCTCAACCGGCTCATCTGGAAGTGGGTTGTCTAGGACACGGTCCCTCTTTTCTTGTTTGAGAATAATTCTCAGATTACGATACCAGTTGGTGAAGTTAGTTCCATTTAGCTTATCTTTCTCTAAGATGGTTCTCAAAGCAAAACTGGAAATCTGAGGGAGACTGCTAGGTGCCATCGACAACAGAAAATATGCAAAACACTTAAGACATGTATTCATAAAAGAGCAAGCATATTAAACACTTTAATATTTATGCTCCCACTAGAACCAAACCCCTCTGATGGTTACTTAGTGATTCAGGACCCTAAATAAGCAAGTCGACTAGTGAGCTTTAGCATCACCGCTAGCCGTCAAGTGATCTAGGTAGACAACTTGTCAATCGCATCTCATACGACTCCTATTGGATGGGTGGCATCTCATGCCCTGGCTCCCATCCGACTTTTCCCCGAGTCCCACAACTGTTGTGATAGACCAGTCTAGATTACCGAGTGCTTCCGCTGTAAGAGTCTGACTCGAACCCACCTAGTCGGAAAGAACTGATAGCACCTCAATTTTATGAGTCTACTACCAAAAATGTCCGACTTGTGATGGTGCAGCACTGGCGGGGAAACCGACTAGACCTTCTTTGAGGGATTACTTTCTACCAACTATCTAATAGAGGTAAAAACAGAGACATAACAATAACACAAAATAAAGCAATTATAATGTGAAATGGTATGGCTCTCTTCATGGTGATCTCCATCTCCACAAAGTCTGTAATCCGACTCGTGTCAACTCTTGTCACGTGCCTCCTTACACCATGTAGCCGACTTGTACATCGACTTGCATGCCTTCTGGATTCTGCAAGCAGCTACACTAGCCAGTAATGTAAATTACATAGAGAATCTGACACACAGGTCGTTATACAATAAGATGATAGCACCTAGGCTCCAGACGGCTGATAAAAACCGCGAAATGCAGATCACGTATGGATTACACACATCACATGCACATAAACCATACCATTCACAGCATCATCCTGCAAAAGCAAGTTATACATAGATACGATATCTACCGGTTTTGTGAAAATCGTAAAACATCTAAGGCGCTATGACAGGGCGAAGCCGACCGGTAGGGGTATGTCGTTCCACGACCTTAGCACTATGATCATGGAAACCGGATCATCCAATCCCCTGAGTACAGTTGATCCAATCAACTTCATACAAAACCGATCTATCTCATAGATCGACCACCAAAACTGCAATTAGATCGAATCTAACGCCAACCGCATAACACATATGCATGATCTCGAGCCTAAAACCAGAAGCTAACGCTCTGATACCACTGTTGGGCCACGCAGAGATAAACAAAACGTTTTCCCTACGCGGTGATCCCAAGATCTAGCTCAGGTAGAAGGCCACGAGGATTACCACTAGACGCGTAGTTGTGGAATCAATGAAGCACATCGCTTGATGTAGTGAAGTCCTCACGATCCGTCCCGGTTCCACGATCGTCGAAGTGCTGAACGTACAGCACCTCTGCCAGTATCCACACGTACGAGGAGGAGCGCTGGTGGTGGACTGCCAAGTCCGGTACGGCGACAACAGGACGGACTGGGGCTAGGGTTTCCAACACATAGAGTGACCTAACCGTGTGCTCTAAGCACCTGCGCCCCAGCTTATATAGGGAGTGAAAGTGGGCTCCACTCACTTGGGGCCCATTCACTAAAAGGCCTATATTAGTCACTTCGAGTCCAACTCACTAACTAAGTCCATGTCTCTATTTGGGTCCAACCCAAATAGATTTCCTGTTGGGGTCTAACCCAAACTTGCTCCCGCTCTTAAGTGTGTGACCTGACAGGCTCACGGTAACGCAGACACGATCTGAGTCTCACTCATGACCGATTAGTCGGTAGCGGCTCCTAGCAGAACATGCCGACTCCCAAGTACCAAAGATTCATGACGACATACCTTCCAATGTGACTTTCATCTGATTCCCTTTTACCTCACGATATACCTTGTCGAACTATAGGCGAATAATCGTCATCCCTCAAATCGTTCGACTCTCTTTCCTGATCCGAGATAAGTGATTCACCCGACTAACTCTTAGTCGATCGCCTCGGTTAACACTTAACTGAGTCATGCATGGCCATGCTTTCCGAACCATATCTCCCGAGAGGGCCCAGAGAATATCTCTCCAGACGGAGGGGCAAAATCCCATCTTGGTTATTCACATCACGCAGCTTGACTCTCAGTCGACCTGAACTCCGCCTTTATAACTGCCCAGTGACGGAACAACGTTTGACAGAACCTAAGTCGGTGATCCTCAACTCGGATTGTGCAATAACCTCAGGTCTAAGGATTACATTGATTGAGACATTCAAATGACGACTTGTTCGTTGCATCTCAATGTGGGTTAGTCCGACTCGCTAAACTCTTTAGTCGAATCCGTGTAAGTCGGAATAGCATATCCATGCCCATGACAAGTGGAACCGAGTCATCTGCCGACTTTCACATTGGTCTAAGTTATGTGTCCATCACAACCTCGATGACCAAGGACAATTAGTGTGAACAACATGAATATATAGTTCCACAATCGAATCACATATTCAATGATACATATCAGTAGTTCATACATGGACAATAACTTTATGAATACATTGGAAATAACATCATACATGATTGCGTCTAGGGCATATTCCCAACAATAATATATATCACCACGAGCAACATGATCCCGAATAAAATGATTGCGAATCTCAATATGCTTTGTCCTTGTATGTTGCACCGGATTGTACGCAATTTTTATTGCACTTTCATTATCACATAAAAGAGGCACGTTGTCACAATTGACACCGTATTCCTTTAAAGTTTGCCTCATCCACAATAATTGAGTACATGCACTCGCAGCAGCTGCATATTCAGCTTCGGCGGTGAAGAGAGATATACAATTCTATTTCTTTGAAGACCAACATACAAAAGACCTTCCCAAAAATTGACAAGCTCCATAGGTTGAATTCCTATCATCCTTGTCACCAGCCCAATCTGAATTAGTATAACCACATAGAGAGAAATTGGAGCCCTTGGGATACCATTAACCAAAATTTGGGGAATGAACCAAATATCGGAAGATTCTCTTGACCGCCACTAAGTGGCTTTCTTTGGGAGATGCTTGATACTTTGCACACACACCTACACTCAACACAATATCGGGTCTAGATGCGCAGAGGTAAAGGAGAGAGCCGATCATGGACTGGTATACCTTTTCGTCCACATCTTTACCATTGGGATTGAGTTCAAGATGGCATTTAGTTTGCATCGGTGTGGCGACACCATTAAGATTCGCCATATTGAACCTCTTGAGCATGTCTTAGATATATTTTGCTTGGTTTATGAAGGTTCCTTCTCTAAGTTGTTTGATCTCAAATCCAAGAAAGAACCGTAATTCCCCCATCATAGACATCTCAAACCTGTTAGTCATAAGCTTTGCAAATTCATCATTAAAAGCTTTATTAGTAGAGAAGAAGATAATGTCGTCTACATATTGTTGCCATATGAAGAGCTCCCCTTAACCTTCTTAGTAAAAAGAGTGGGATCGATTTGCCCAACCTCGAAACCATGGTCTAACAAAAGCTCTTTAAGGTGCTCATACCACGCACGTGGGGCTTGTTTAAGGCCATAGAGCGCCTTATCGAGTTTGTAAACATGGTCCGAGAAATTGGGATCTTCGAATCCCGGGGTTTGCTTTACATATACCAACTCATGTAGAGGACCATTAAGAAAAGCACTCTTAACGTCCATTTGCTGTAATTTAAAATTATTATGAGCTGCATAAGCAAGGAGGATACGGATGCACTCAAGACGAGCCACTGGAGCATAAGTCTCGCCGAAGTCGATGCCTTCAACTTGGGAATAGCCTTGTGCCACGAGTCCTGCCTTGTTCCTTACAACAATGCCATTCTCATCTTGCTTATTCTTGAATATCCACTTTGTGTCGATAACATTGCGGCAATCTTTGGGCTTCTCTACTAATTTCTATACCTTGTTGCGCTCGAAATTATTTCACTCTTCATGCATAGCAACAACCCAGTCTGGATCTTCAAGAGCTTCAAACACTTTCTTGGTTCCACCATGGATATGTGAGCTTGGTGCTCACCGAAGCTTGCTAGCTCCCTTCTTATGGACACCCTTCGTATGAGATCACCTACAACTTTATCAAGAGTGTGACCTCGCAATTCAAGATTCCTTTCTGCATGAGCTTTGTGGCGAAGTTCAATCAACTTGTTATTTCTTGGAGGAATTTATTCATCATTTGAGTCTTTGTTGGGACCACTCGCTTGAACTTTATCTACAGCTTGATCAGCGAGAATGGGAGATGAAGAACCTTGCCCTTGATGTTGATAAGTGATGACTAGATTCCTACACCAACAACAGGGTTATTGCAGTACCTGTAGCAGCAAATATTTAAGAGTTTGTCCCGATGGGAGATCTATGAACGGAAACAACACGACCCCGTAACCGTGTTGTCAATGCGGCCACGTTTTGCACTCAAACCGTGGTTTGGAAATAGCCTATTTTATAAGTTACTATAATAGCAATAATTGAGAGAGGTTTAAAATATCTAATAACAAAGAAATTTTAACAAGAACAAAATAATAAGACGGAGAGTAAATATGAATATGAACTGAATTAAAGAGACTTTAGTTGGGGGTGCCCTAGGGTTCCCCCAATACCGTCATATGACTTAGGGAAGGTTCTAGAGCTTTTCTGGAGTCAAATCCTGTTGTTTTCGACCTTTTTGGCAACTATACGGGCAGAGCTATACGACCAAAAATATAGCTCCGGCCGTATAGTTGCTCGTTAAACTATCTGTCCACTTTAGTATTGTTGCCACCATTTCTTCATACAAACTCTGTTTTGGGTGTTCTTGGGCTCGTTGAGTTCGTATTGTCAAGGGATACAACCCTATGGTCCTGGATACTTATTTTGAGAAGTTGAAAATTTGACTTTTCCAACCTCTCAAATGGCTAAGTCTGGTCCCTACAGCTCCTCCATATTATGCTCTCTTTGTCCCTTTTTCCTTTGTTTTATCCATAATCATCATAAAAACCTACACACATGTCATAGAGAAGGAAAAGTGATAAAATTCTTCCTAAACTACTAAATATTCAAAGCTCATATGAAATTAAATGAGAACTAGAAGTCATGCATATAAGGCATAGCTATAGCTGAAAGAAACATGATATGAAAGATAAATGGCTCGTTTTATATGGCTAAAAGAGGTGGTATTTCACAGCCATCAACTTCCCCAAGCTAGACCTTGCTCGTCCTCGAGCAGGAAGGGTCAGTAATAAATTAATGGTTGTGAAATAGCTTATCATTGGAAATCAATGCCTTGCATCCTTATTTCTTCTACAAGCTTGAAGATATAAAACATGTATTCATACAAGGCAACACAAGCTCAGTTATAAAGACCACTAAAGATTAATCAAAACTTATATGCTCCGTGTCAACAGTGAATCTACTAGTAGACAAACTTGTGATCCTCTTATTGCACCTTTTGTATAACTTTTCATATCATTATTATTTTTTATGAGGCAAAACTTAGTCATGAATAGATGTCAAGAATAAATAGGATTCTACCCAATCATGTCATCTAGTTAAGGCTCTCAAGTGCAAACATCAGTTATTGTGTTTCAGAAAGTTTATCTCTTAGTAACGAGATTTATGCCAAAAGGAAATGCGAGAACATGTCAAAAACAGCATAGCATTAGAGTGTCTCTTTTTGATCATCCACATCAATGAATCATGGATATCAAACACTCATTTTCTATTCTTTGTCTTTCCAAAACTTCAGTTCATCAGTAATGAGATCATGCCAAAACTTAGTGTGTTTAATCAGACTATGCAGGCGAAGAATGGATACTCGTGACCATTACCAAGGTTTCCCTTTTCGGTATAATGATTTCTCATAACAGTCAGAGGAGTATTCCCTCTTTCGCTTTGAATGCAGGCCCATGAGAATACCAATGCATACCCAAATATAGCATTTATGCTACATATATTGGGAAACTCATAGCCAAACTCCAAGAGTTTCCTCTTTTTGGACTGTTCAATAGCCAGCGGAGTTGTTAGCATCCCATGCTGTGCGATAGTGGTGTAGACACGCATAAAGCAATATCATACTTTAATCAATAGGTCAAGATTTGGCATGCATCTCAATTACCGCTAAATATTAGTTTCTTCAAACAAATCCATTCAAAGAGTACTATCAAGTCGATCATCACATCTATGGTGTTGAGTATCTTTAAGGCTAAACTCTTAAGACAATTAATAAACGCCTTATTTAGCATATAACTCAAACTTCATAATATCATTACCAATTGACAACTTCTTCCGTAAGCAAACTATCAAGTCTGTTGTTTTGACATTATGGGGTCGAGCATCACCTATTCATTTAAGACAAGGCTATTTAGTGACAACCAACAAATTTCAAAAGATCTTGATAGTGTATTCATTCTTTCCAAGTGTAGATATTCTGGCAATGTTTTCTAGAGGATCACAAATAGTGTCACAATCTTGATAAACAATTTGGCAAGATGCATACAAGCTCTAAGTCAACTCCTATGATTCCTATCATGAGCAATTGTATCCCCATATGATACAGAACTAGACTCACTTAAACAAGCATTCAAAAATAGTGGGATACATGATTGCATTAAACCTTCATCGAATACGAACATTGCACAAGACTCTACACATGCAGAAGTAACCTCCCCAAGCTTAGAAATTTTCAAGAACCAAACTTGAGTATACCACCAAAAGAAAAGAAAAAATATAGTTTTTAAAAGAGAGTGTGATAAGTGGTTACCTTCCCAAGCTTAGTTGAAAACAAGGCTGACACACTTTACCATTGAGATACAAGTAACTTCTCTTTTGATGAACAAAGAACCTTTGCTTCAACATGTATTTCTTGATATGGCCCGGTGTGCCTTCCTTGAGGACCTACTTAAAAACTAAAAAGAAAATGAAATATTTTTGTGTTTCTGAAGACACGGGTTTAGGTCACAAGTGATAAAAATACAAGTCCCACTGAGTTGATTGATCAACCTAAGCACCACACTTAAGTCAACAGACTAGTTCTAGAAGATGCCTCTCCTAGATTTTGATGAAGTGCAAGTGAGACAAAATACGAAACACGAGTGTGCAACCCCTATGTGCTTAATAAAAGAGGTTCGAGTTGGAAGGTTTTACCAGAAACTGATTGTCGAAGCAATTAATTAAAGTAACCAAGTGGCTCATGTGAGTGTTTGCACGGTCGGCACTACCCTACACATCGCCACACAAGGTTCAAGTCCCTATGAAAATAACACACAAAATAAAATGCGTCGGTTTGGTATACGAACATAGTTCGTTTACACCACCGATAAAAGGAAAGTAAAAGGAAAACATGAAATTCTATAGAGAATTACATTCTAGGAGGTTTCTGAGGTAGAATTTTATTGATTAAATATGCTCAGCTTCTCTAGATCATGGGAGAATCTCCCAGGTGGTGTTTCGAGGTTTTTAGAAGAAGAAAGGATAAAATTTTGAGCAATAGTTACCTTCTAGTTGGCATTTGAGAGTTTTTCTCAACTATACGGGCGCAACTATACGGTCAGATAAAAAGTGTCCCGCCGTATAGTTGGTTGTCAAACTATCTGTCCCTGGGGAAAAATATAAAGGCATCAATATCTATACAACCGGAACTATACGGCCAGAATTTTTATTCCTGACGTATAGTTGGTCGTTAAACTGTCAGTATATTGGAAAAGAATTTGTATGGAGGCACCGATATCTATACGACCGAAGCTATATGGCCGGCATTTTTATTCCCGCCATATAGTTGGTCGTTAAACTCTCAGTACATATGAAAGAAAAATTGTTGATGGCAAAGATATCTATACGACCAGAGCTATACGGTCGGAATTTTTATTCCCGCTGTATAGTTGGTCGTTAAACTCTCTGTATGCATCAAAAAAAATTTGTTTCTTCTAAAATTATTTCTTATCCTGTAACTTAGTGATATACCTTGTTTTGACAGTAAAATAACAACTTAAATTTTTGACCAACATTAATATGTATAGGATGATATTTAGGTACAACCGAGTTGTGCAACACATAGTAACAACAAATTTTACCTTTTGAAAACTACAACAAGATAACTCTAATAGCAAATCATGCAAAAAAAAATGCCAATGCAACATGAATGCATCTAGACTCAAGATACAAAACTAAGAAAGACACCTAATGACTTTTGGATTACCTCCCGGGAAGCGCTTTCTTATAACCAAGTAGCCAGGATTTTATACTCCACATTTATTCAGCAATGGAGACAGTTATACGAGTAATTTTTCTTACCTCCAACGAGTGTTTTCAGGATTTATATCATACTTTTTTCTTCTAAGACGTACCCACTTACGGTGCATTGGTATATTGTAAGTGTTCTCGTTGCCACGTGAGGATGGATATACCAAGCTCGGTAAATATGTATTATTTCCTTCCTACATAGAGGGTGTTAAAGATTTATTATCAAACTTTGAATCTTTACCTTGATTAATATTTTGAGGGTATAGCTCATAATGTTCTTTTGGATCCAGTAGCTTGGTCTTTGCCACCGGAATTTCCTGCACCTCATTAGTAAAACAAAAGTCATAGCAAACAGGTATGGGAGGCACATAGGATTCCGTCTTTGGCTCATCATAATTGATTTCTCCGAAAAGAGTATTTAAACAAACACTACTAGAATCATGAAAAACTTCTTCAGGGCAATTATCAGGGATTATAGAATAATTTATGTCCTCATCATCACTAAAGTCAGAAGAATAATAAAGATCAGGAATAGGTGGGGCATTAGGTTTGAGAGATGCTTTCAATTCATTCCATTCCTTGATTTCTTTTTATTCTTTCTCCTTGATGTGTCTTTCATTTCTCTGATATTCTTCATAATTCCATTTCACTTCATCTCCAGTTGTCAGATGTATGGGATATTCAACACGAGGCTTCTTATTTTTATTTTTCCTGGTTTTAGGCTTCTTGGATTTACCCTTCTTTCCTGCTTAATGATGCAACAAGTGGAAGATATGGGGGTAGCAATAGAGGGCTTTTCTCCATCGTTAGTAGAAGCAACTCTAATATGATTAAAATAATCAGCTATGAAAGGCATTGCTTTAGAAAGAGTATCTCTAACTAAGGTATCATCATAAGGAATTTTTCCTTTTCTATTTTCATCTTTAAGAAACTCATTGACCAAGTTCTCTAGGTCAGTAGGGAGAGGTTTTTCTTCATGCACAATTTTACATTGCCATTGATGAAAATTATTATGTATATCTCTTAAGAGTTGCCAAGCTTCTTCCAAAGTTTTTCCAAGGAATGCACCATCACACATCATGTCTAGCTTACCCTTAGAACAGTGATTTAAGCCTCCATAAAACTGATTCAATAATAACCAATCAGGTAAATTATGATGTGGACAATCATGCATCAATTTTGAGAACCTACTATAAGCTTGTATTAAATCCTCATTGTTGCTTTGCTTGAAATTCAGGATATGAAGCCTATGCTCATAAGTTTGCTTTTGTGAGAAATACTTACCGATAAAAACTTCAGAGATACCTTTCCATGAATTGAAGTGTCCCACAGGATGCGATTTTAGCCAATCTTTAGCTTCTCCTTTCAGCGAAAATCGGAACAGATATAACTTCAGCTTATCATTTGTCCATCCATTTTCCTTCATCGTAGAACACAATGAAGTAAATTTGTCAATATGATCATATGGATCATTGTCCGGATCTCCTGCAAAAGCTATTTCCATGATCATATCTATCCACATAGGATTAATCTCATATCCATCCACATAAATGGCAGGTTGAACAATAGGAGCATGTAAATGATCAACACTTGGAGAAGCATACTCCGCAAGACTTTTACTTTCCATAGTTCCTATGTTTTTGAATTTCCTATAACTAAAATAAATAACAAGACTACTAACAAAAGGTAAACTAATTTTTTTGTTCTTTTCAAATAATCAAAAGCAGTAAGATAAATAGCAACAAACGGAAATAAACTATGTGCGAGTAGGAAGGTAATAATCGGACGCTTATCTCCCCGGCAACGAGGCCAATTTGATGACTAGATTCCTGCACCAAAAACAACATTATTGTAGTACTTGTAGCACCAAATATTTAAGAGTTTGTCCTGATGGGAGATCTACGAACGGAAACAACACGACCCCGCAACCACGTTGTCAATGCGGCCACGTTTCACACCCAAACTGTGGTTTGGAAATAGCCTATTATATAAGTTACAAGAATAGCAATAATTGAGAGAGGTTTAAAATATCTAATAACAAAGAACTTTTAACAAGAACAAAATAAACTAAGACGGAAAGTAAACAGGAATATGAACTGAATTAAAGAGATTGTAGTTGGGGGTGCCCAAGGGTTCCCCCAATACCGACATATGACTTAGGGAAGGTTCTGGAGCTTTTCTGGGGTCAAATCCCGTTGTTTATGACCTTTTTGGCAACTATACGGGCGGAGATATACGACCATATAGCTCTGGCCGTATAGTTACTCGTTAAACTGTCTGTCCACTTTAGTATTTTGGCCGCCATTTCTTCATACGAACTCTGTTTTGGGCGTTCTTGGGCTCATTGAGTTCGTATCATCGAGGGATACAACCATGTGGTATTGGATCTTTATTTCGAGAGGTTAGAAAAATTGACTTTTCCAACCTCTCAAATGGCTAAGTCTGGTCCCTGTGGCTCCTCCATACTATACT
This sequence comes from Avena insularis, assembly GCA_023614405.1. NCBI lineage: Eukaryota > Viridiplantae > Streptophyta > Magnoliopsida > Poales > Poaceae > Avena > Avena insularis. The sequence goes on along the minus strand of CM042690.1, from coordinate 392,674,936 downwards.
CTCTTTGTCCCTTTTGCCTTTGTTTTATCCATAATCACCATCAACACCTACACACATGTCATAGAAAAGGAAAAGTGATAAAATTCTACCTACACTACTAAATGTGCAAAGCTCATATGAAAGTAAATGAGAACTAGAAGTCATGCATATAAGGCATAGCTATAGCTGAAAGAAACATGGTATGAAAGATAAATGGCTCATTTTATATGGCTAAAAGAGGTGGTATTTCATAGCCATCAATCAGTATCCATAACAGGAGGCTGCTACTGTTCTGAAATTTTAGGGCCAGATAATCTGGCCGAGGGAGTGGCCGGATAATCCGTCCTGGGATTACTTGGTCCTTCTTGGCTGTCTTGGATGGTTCTAGCCCGAGTTGGAGAAGGGTCGGATAATCTGGGGTCGCCCGGAAAATCTGGCATAGGAGTTGTATCAATTTCTTGGTTGATATGTTCGGTCCTTGCATTTGTGGTAGTATGACCAGATAATCCGGTGTCCACTGGATAATCTGGCCTGGAGCTTCCTGGAGGAGATGGTGGATGTTCTTCAGCAGGTGGAGGTGATTGTGTAGTGGTTTCTCTAGTGAGTGGAGCATGTTGAGCTTGTGTCGATGAGGGATCTACTTGAGTAGAGTATTATCCTTCCCGATCCGCCACAAGGGGTTCCTCAATGGGGCGGAATAATCCCACGCCCATTCTTCTTATGGCATCTTGGGTTATTTCAACATCTGCATCACAAACATCAACTTGCCCCACACGGAAGCCATCATTTTCCTCGAACACCACACTACAAGATTCTACAACAGTTCCGAAGAGCTTATTGTAGACTCTATAAGTGTGGGATTCAGCACCATAACCAACAAAAATTCCTTCTAAAGCCTTAGACTCGAATTTAGATAAACCAACTCCTTATAGATCCGGAAGTAGGAGATGTTGGGGTTGTTACCGGTAAGTATTTCATAAGGTGTATTGTCCAAGATTTTTTGGAGGTAGAGCCGGTTGGATGAGTGACATGCGGTGGAAATGGCTTCAGCCCAGAAGTTATATGGTGACTTGAATTCAGCCAACATAGATCTTGCCATATCCATTAAAGTCCGGTTCTTCCTCTCGGCTACACCATTTTGTCGAGGGGTATACGCAGCGGAATATTGGTGTCTTATCCCCTCTTCACTTAGGAATTCATTCAGAGTATAGTTCTTGAACTCGGAGCCGTTATCACTTCTAATTGTCAATATAGGGACATTGTGTTGATGCTAAACCTCATTGGCGAAATCGATGACCGTTTGTTGGGTCTCGCTCTTCAACTTAAAGAAGTAGACCCATGTATATCTTGAATAATCATCGACGATTACGAGGCAATAGTTATTCCCATCGAGGCTCGCATGAGAAGGAGGACCAAAGAGGTCCACATGAAGGAGCTCCAAAATCCTCTTTGATAAAATAATTGTCTTCCTTCGATGGGGAGAGTCATGCTATTTCCCTTCAACGCAAGCCCTGCAACCACAATCTTTGGCAAAGGAAACATTTTATTTTTGTCCAAGAATGTGGCCACCCTTGTGAAGGCTTTGCAAAGTTCTCATATTGATGTGGGCTAGACCGTGATGCCATAGCCAACCTGCGTCGGCCTTTCGGCAAAGACACATCGGGACTGTAGTGGTTTTCCCTGAGAAGTCCACTATAGACAGGTCATTTTCGACATATCACATGAAAGCAATCTTTAGAGACTTGCTCCACAAGAGTACCACTAAATCACCATCAATAAAAACTGCAAAGCCCATCTTACCAAGGGCATGAATAGAAAGTAAATTGTAACTGAGGGTCTCAACAAGCATGACGTCCACGAGAGAAATATCGTGGGTAACCATAACCTTGCCAAGACCCAATACCTCAGATTTTGACTTATCACCATAGGAGACGGTTATATGATCATGGTTTAGCCGCATCTCTGAGATGATTTCCTTGCTTCCGGTCATATGACTCGTGCACCCGCTATCGAGCACCCATTTGGACCCACCGGAAGCATAGCCCTCGGAATATCTTGCCGTAAGGAAAGTGACGTTCTTGTTGATGACGTTTTCATTGGGACGGTCAAAGAGCGATGTGGGAGTAAATGTGGTGGATATTGCAGCCACCTCTCGAGTGCTATCTTCATCCTCTTCATCTCTTCTTTCGGATAAATACTCTTCTTGTGCCACCAAAACAATCTTAGGTTGCTTCTTATAGGGAGCATTTTTCTTGACAAACGGCTTCTTCCGAGGTGCCTTGGAGTTTTCCTTGAGAATGAACCTACCCACATTATCCTGTCTACTTTGGTAGGGACACTCATCCACAAAGTGCAAACGGTCTCCACAGTTGTAGCAAGTTCTCAGTTTTGGGTTGTTCTCCTTTCGCCCACTTGACCCACTCTTGTGCTCATGTTCAGATTTAGCCTTAGCTAGATCCTTCCAAAAGTTCCTTGCGTAGAAGGCCATGTACTCACCATGAGCATGCTTGACCTCCTCGGGACAGCTCATGGAGACAATGTCAAACCCTCTATCCTCTTCATCTTGTTCAACAACATTGGCCTTTAATGCAACATTTACGCCCGTCTGCATCCCAATTGCCCGAGCACGAGCATCTTTGGCATTCTTAGCTGCCACCTTGAAAGCCGCCATTTCTTGCATGAATTCATTGGAAGTCATTTGGTGGTAGTTCTGTCTACCTTGCAAACTCTTCAAATTTGTGGGTTCAAACAGCATGAGAGCACTAACATACTTTCTTTGAATCCATGCATCATCAATATGTGTGGCCCCATGCTTTCTAAATGTTGCCGCAATGCTCTTGAGCCTTCTATACATGTCTTCATGGTCTTCACCATCCAACATGTAAAATCCTTCGGCTTCATTTCTTAGAGCATCATACCTATTTCTTCTCATGCTTTCATTACCAATGAAAAAGTCGGTGAGAGCATCCCAAGCTTCTTTGGCGGTGTTGAGGTGTTCAATATGTGGCATGTCCTTGGGACCCACACCAAGTTGAATCATGTGAAGAGCTGTTGAATTTAGTTGACTGTCCACTACTTCTCTTCTTGTCAAGTTGGTGGAGTGTCCAATATGAAGCCCATCTTCAATGATCCTCCAAAGCTCAATCGACGAACCACACACATGAGATTTCATTAAGAATTGCCATTGATTAAATGAAGATGTGGTAAGCTTGGGTGGATCACACCTATTGTTTATATGAGGGTGAGGGATAGGTGGGTCAGGAGAATATACATGAGAAACCTCACTATAGTCCTCCTTACCACTTCCCATCTTGGAAGAGGAGCCATTATTTTTCTCACCCACCAACTCATCTTCCTTGCAGTTAGCATGAGCTTTCTCCTTAGATAGCGGAGTGAGGCCTTAGAGGTAGATGGAGGTGGGGCTATAGAGGAAGTGAGACGAGCAATCATTTTCTGCATCTCTTCCATTTTGGGCTCAAAGGATTTCAACAAGGTTGTTTCCAACATCTTGAGGTCATCCATTGTGACCTTGTCCACGGCCTCACTCCCATCTCCCTTAGTACCCACACTTCTCTGAGGCTGTTAATCCCAAGTAAAGAGCCAAGGCTCTGGTACCAATTGAAACGGATCGTATGGGAACCTAGAGGGGGGGGTGAATAGGTGCTACTTCAAATTTTAATACTTTTTGAATTTTAGGCTTGACAAAAAGGTAAATTCTCTAGATATGGAACTACGAAGAATTTCCCTATATGTAAACCTAACTACTAGCGAGTAAAGGCGAGTAAGAGCGAGGAGCGAGGAAACCGTAGTGGAGCATGCTGAGACACAAGATTAGTTTTACCGTAGTTCCTTCCTTGTTAAGGGAAGTACATCTGCGTTGGTGGGGTGGGCGGTACTAAGACCACCACGCCACAATAGGGCTCACCCTATTCTCCGATGGATTTCGCCACCAAAGGCCTGATCCACCTTTCCACTATTGGTACCCTTCGAGGCGGGGACCGATGCCTTTACACAACTAGCAGGGCACAACTTCACAACCAAATTGGAGGCTCCTGTAATGACAACAAGCTGCCACATAAACAAATATTATCAAATCCGAAACACAAGATCTAGATATTAACAAGTAATACTAGATCAAGAAATCTCCAAGTGAATGGAGAGGAAGTGATGCGCTTGATTCGTGCTGTTGATGAATGAAGTCTCCTCCGATTCCCCAAATATTGGAGCCTTTGGGTGGTTGATGTGGGAGATCTGACAGGAGGGGTGATTGGGGCATTTATACCCCCTATCCAGACTTGGCCATTGGTGAAGTTGGGGGCCGGATAATCCGGCCCAATTGATGGCCAGATTATTCAGCTGGGGCAAAACACCGCCCAGATTCTGATTTTCCGGGGGAAAATCCGCTCCTATACCGCATGACATGCCATGGCTCCCTTTGCAAACTTCCCTGGGGGGCTCCCGGACAAAACCCCCGTCCATGGTCGGACAATCCGAGAGATAGTCCGCCTCCCTCACTACATGACGCGCCTGGCCAGACTTTGAAAACCTTCTCGAGGGGGATTATCCTCCCCCTGTAGGGAAGGATTATCCGGCCAGGGAAAAACCACCGATCCTGGCCGGAAAATCCGAACAATAATCCGCCCCATACCGAGTGACGGGCCTTGTCCTACTTTGTCGAAGGCGTCAGGCCAGATTATTCGACCCTTGGTAGGGGCGGATAATCCGCCCCCAACAACATAATTTTGCTGCTTTTCATGTGAACAATCATCTGTAGCACTTAGCACACATGAGATAATCCTTGGTATTGTTATCTAACACATAAAATACTAGAGATCATGAAATGTTCTTTCAACTTGCAATTGAGGCCCAAATGACATTAATTGACTTAATTTTTTTGAAATTGTGATCCACTTTTTTGTCCAATGAGTTGCTGTTGAGATTTTTACTAAGATTCTTTTATACTAATTGTTAATAGACTTGCAACTAAGATTCAAATGACATCAATTTGACCGAGAAATTTTGATATCACATTCGCTTCTTTCTCCCGTAGGATTCTTTTTATAGAAGTTGTAACTTGACTTGCAACTGAGATCGAAACCACATTAGTTGACATAAAGTTTTGAAATAGCGATCCCTTTTATAGTCCGATGGGATTCATTTATACAAGTTGTAGGTTGACTTGCAACTGAGATTGAAACAACATTAATTGACATAAAATTTTGAAATCGCAATTCCTTTTTTAGTGTAGCTGCATTTCTTATAGAAGTTGCAACTTGACTTGCAACTGAGATTGAAATCACATTATTTGACATAAAATTTTAAAATCATGATCCGCTTTCTTGTCCACAGAGTTGGAACTGGGTTGTAACTAGGACATTTTTTATATAAGTTGCACCTCCGCTTGCAACTAATAATGAAATGAATTAGTTGATCGAGAATTTTAAAAATCCTAATTTTCTTTTTGTCCGATGGGAGATTTTTTATAGAAGTTGCAACCTGACTTGCAACTACCATTGAAATGAAATTAGTTGACTTATTTTTTTGAATACGTGATCCACTTTTTTCCAGTGAGTTGCAACTAGGGTTGTAACTGTGATTTTTGAATTGATTTTAAAATGAATTTTTTTGTTACCTAGTTGTAACTCCACTTGCAACTAAGTTTGAAATGACATCAAATATTCTAACAATTAAGATAGTTGATTTTTTTAAGAACTGCTTTTGTACCTCTTTTCGGTTGCAACCAGACTTGCAATTGGTTTATATTTCCCAACTGCAACTTAAATTGCAACCATGATTTGTTTTGAAAATTTCATCAATTTAATTTTCTCTCAGTTGTAGCTAGATTTGCAACCGAGTTTTTAAATTTTATATCAATTTGATTGTCCTTAGTTGGACTGGACCTGCAACTGAGTTTTTTGAATTGATTTTAAACTGACTCGGAGCTATTCCATTTTTTATTTTTATCCATGTTCAATGTGCTTCCTATGAGTTGCAATAGGTCCTGCAATTGGTTTCTTAATTCTCAATTGCGTATGAACTTTCTAACCGAGTTTAAAATGACATCAAATTGACTAAGAGATTAAGATGTGAAGCTGAGAATTAGCTTAGTATTTTGACTGTTTGATCTGTTTTCGTCAAGACTTGTGTTGTTGTTGGGAAAACCGTGGCGGACTGTGTTTGTGCCTTGCGTAGCAGGTTGTTTCTTGTGATGGGCCGTTTTCTGGGGTCGGCTGCTAGTATGTTGTGTCGTCGTGTGTGATTTTGCAACTAAATTATTTTACAATTGCAAGTGTGGTTGTAACTCAGTTGTCTTTTCCGGTTGCAAGTGAGTGTATTTTCAGTTGCAAGTGTGGTCGTAACTGAGTGTATTTCCGGTCGCAAGTGAGTTGTTTTTAGTTGCAATTGAAGTTCAAACTAAGTTATTACCTTCATTTCGAAATATACGATGTTTTGGTTGGCTATTTTAGCCTATTTTAGACTGTTTTAACTTACTAACACGTTTTATTTTAGTCTATTTTAGTTTAAGTAAATATTACTCCCTCCGGTTCATTTTAATTGTATCAACTTTGTCTAGATACAAATGCATCTAACCTAAATATTTAACTAGATACATATGAATCAAGATGAAGTCGAGACTATTAATATGAACGGAGTATATTTGCAAAGGAGAACTCAAAGCGGACACGGAGGCATTAAGCAATCCTGCCGACCACGCATGCAAGGCAGTAGCAGGGCATGGGTCCAACCACCCATGCAGCGCAGGGTAGCAGCGCAAAGCAACGCACGAGGATGTAGGCTGACTTACGACACGGGCACACAGATGGCGTCAGTTGACTGAGCCCTACGCTAATTCACAACTAGCTGAGATTTAGACAAACCTTGTATAGTTTGTTCCGCATGTATATATGATTTTGTTCCTTTTTTGGCACTATATATTTTGTTTAAACTTTCTTGCAAGTTTGTTCCACTTGATCTAAAATAATGTTTCTCTTTATAGATGTGTTTTGTTCCTAGGCTGCTAATGTTCTATCTTTGTATATGTGATGCATTCCTTGGACGTTAAATTTTTTAGTCTTGATTTTTATTTTAATCCGCTGAAACTATTGTTCCACTTGTACGTGATTTTCGTTCCAAACATGCTAAAAATTAGTTCATCTTCTAAATATGACTTGTTTCTCGAGTGCTACATTTTTTACTTTGGGCGAACTATAGTCATGAATTTGTTTTAGTTAGACAAAATAATAGGTCCTTGTATCAATGCTTTTTATTCCACATGTAAATGAATTTATTCCTCGGGTGTTATAAGTTTTGTACCAACTTTATTGATTTTTTGTTTCAATTAGTAAAAAAATTGTTTCTCATCGCCTTGCTTTTTATTCTGAACACGCCGAGAGGGAGTTTCAACTGGGGTTGCAACTGGATTTATCATGCAGAGTTGCAACTAGGGTTGCAACTGAGTATTTGTCTTCGTGGTTCCTTCTTTTTACTACGAGTTGCATCTGGACTTGCAACTAGCTTTTTCTCGCGGGAGTTCCAATTGGGGTTGAAACTAAGAATTTTTTTGCCACCCCTTCTTTCTAACTATGAGTTGCAAATAGACTCGCAATTGCCTTTCTCACAGGGGGAGTTACAACTGGAATTGCAATTGCATTTCTCGTGAGGAGAGTTGCAAATAGGATTGCAACTGAGGATTGTTTTCATGGTTCCTTCTTTTTCACTACGAGTTGCATCTGGACTTGCAACTGGTTTTTTCTCACGGGAGTTCCAACTGGGGTTGCAACTGAGGATTATTTTTGTTGTCCTTCTTTTTACTACGAGTTGCAACTAGACTCACAACTCACGAGGGAAGTCACAACTGTGGTTGCAATTGATGATTGTTTTTATCGTCCCTTCTCTTTACTATGAGTTGCAACTGGATTCACAACTATCTGTTCTCATAGGGAAGTTCTAATTGGGGTTGCAACTGGCTTTCTCATGGAGATTTTCAACTGAGGATTTTTTTCGTGGTCCGTTCCTTTTACTACGAGAAGCATCTAGACTTGCAACTGGCTTTGTCTCGTAGGAAGTCCAACTAGGGTTATAACTGAGGATTGTTTTCGTGGTCCCTTCTTTTTACTATGAGTTGTAACTGGACTCGCAACTGCCTTTCTCGTGGGGGAAGTTGCAACACCAGTTGCAACTAAGGATTGTTTTAGTCGTTTCTTAGTTTTACTATAAGTTGCAACTAGAATCACAACTGGCTTTTCACACGAAGGGGGAAAGGGTTCATCTGTACTTACAACTGGACTTCTCATAGGGGAGTTGCAATTGGGGTTGCAACTAAGGTTTGTTTTCTTCATCCCTTGTTTTTAGTACAAGTTGCTTCGAGACTCACAACTGTCTTTCCTCACGGTAGGGAGTGTTGCAACTAGTGTTGGAAACTGGATTTTCATGTGAGGAGTTACAACTATGGTTGCAACTGATTAATATTTTTGTAGGGGTTCCGCGTATGAAAACAATAAAATTTTACCCTATGCCCCTGAACCCCTGAAGCTGTCAGGACCTATCTATTAGTAATACAGTAACAGGAGGGGCTTTTAACGAACTTACCCTTGAAGACCGAAAAGATTTGTCAACTCTCAGGAGAGCGTGGTTGATGTAGACGAGCCGAAGCCGACCTCAAGGTCGTGATGAAGTCCTTGCGCTCCTTCTGGCTCCAACAACTTGAGTGCCTCAAGTGCGACACCTTACGGGGAGTTACACACGTGCCTGACGATGACTCCCGCTTCCCCGATCCAGCAGCAGTTGCGGAAGTAGAGCTCCCAGATCCGAATCCCACAGCGTGACTGATGGGTTCGTAGCATGGAAAACAAAAAATTTCTACCACAAGAACGAACAAAACCCAGATCTAATCTAGACAAAAGACAAGATCTAATCTATTAGACATGAGCAACGAGATAGATCGGTACTAACCCTTGTAGAACCGAAAGCGTTACGAGATTAGATCTTGTGGATGATGTAGTCGATCACTTACCGATCTCAAGATCTTATGGACGATCCTTCCGGCGCCGCGTTCCGGTAGCGCTTCCGCAGACGGTCACACGTGTGGAGTCGAAGAAGACCTTCCTCTCCCCGTTCCAGCGAGCAGCGGAGGTAGTAGATCTTCTCCACGGAATCCCAACAGCACGACGGCGTGGTGGTGGTGGTGGAGATAAGAATTCTGCAGGGCTTCGCCTATGCCTGTGCAGAAGAAAGGTGGAGGAGAGAGGCGGCTGAGATTGGGTGTTATGAGAGGAGGGCAAGAGGGGGCGCCCCCTCCCTTCTATTTAAAGGAGGAGGCGCTGAGGGGAGTCCTAGTAGGACTCCCCTCCTTGGGCCGGCGGTGGGAAGGGGGGAGGAATCCTCCTCCCCCATGAATCTGTGTCTTCCCCCACTTGGACTCCCTTGATCCTTTCTTGGTTTTCAAGTAAACTCCAAGAAATCCTCTAGAACCTTCCAGAACATTCCGAAACCTTCTAGAATCTCCATACAAACACTCCGGAACATTTCCCAACTTAGAAAATGATCCCCAATAATGAATCTTATTCTCCAGACCATTCCGGATCTCCTCGTGATGCCCCGGATCCATTCTGAGACTCCGAACAACATTCGGTCTCCAACGCACATTCCATATCTACTTAAAACAACTTCGAACCTTAAGTGTGTCACCCTACGGTTCGTGAATATGCAGACATGATGAAGACACCTCTCCGATCAATAACCATCAGCGGGATCTGGAGATCCATAACAGCTCCCACATACTCAACGATGACTTTGTGATCGATAGAACCATTAACATACGAAACCAATTCCCTTTGTCACACGATATTCTACTTATCCGAGGTTTGATCATCGGTATCTCCATACCTAGTTCTACCTCGTTACTGATAAGTACTCTTTACTCGTTCCATGTTACGTCATCCCTTGTGACCCAGTCACATGCTTGCAAGCTATCTAGATGACATTCCACCGAGAGGGCCCAGAGTATATCTATCCGTCATATGGATGGACAAATCCCAATCTTGGTCTATGCGCTTCAACACATACTTTCAGAATACCCAATGACACCTTTATAACCGCCCGATTCTGAGCGGCGTTTGATGTCATCAAAGTACCCATCCGGTGATGGTGATTAACATAACCTCATGGTCGAAGGATTAGGTTACTATGTATTTCAAAGCTTACAGCAATACGAACTTAATGACTTGATCTTATGATATGCTTACTATGGGTATGTGTCCATCACATCATTCTCCTAATGATATAACCTTGTTATTAATGACATCCAATGTCCATGATCAGGAAACCATGATCATCTATTAATCAACAAGCTAGTTTAACAAGAGGCTTACTAGGGACTCTTTTATGTTTATAAAACACACAAGTATTAATGTTTCCGGTTAATACAATTATAGCATGGTATGTAAACATTTATCATAAACATAAAAGTATAATAATAACCACTTTATTATTGCCTCTTGGGCATATCTCCAACAGTCTCCCACTTGCACTAGAGTCAATAATCTAGTTAAAAACTTGTGCATTCAACACCTATGGCGTTCTGGTGTTGTATAGACACTATTGCTAGTGGTAAACATAATCTTCGGATCTGACACTTCCAGGTCCGTGTGTATTTGCATGTCCTTGCGTCTCTACGCATTACTCATTCTCCAATGAGATGGCATTGTATAAATTTGGTCCTTTGGTGAGACCTTTTGTTCCTTGGGATTAAATCATGTTGATACAATTGTCGTACAATGTATCTTCATAGTATTATCCCGCTATGAACCACACCTAGTTTGATAACAAACTACTTGACGCAAATGCCCTCATTTGTTGCTACAATAGCAGTCATATACTTAGCCTTTTGTTGTAGTATCTGTCACAATGTTTTAACTTTGGTACTCAACCAAATCCGTTATGGAACTTCCTTTCCATTACATTATGCCACCCATAGTTTAAATTGAGATAAACTTAATTTGTGACAAAACTAGTATCAATGTAACAATTTATAATGAACTATTTGGCACCACTATATAAGTAATATATTCTTAGTTCTTCCAAAGATCATAGGAATATCCCTACTATTGTCCAATGATCATCTTATGAGTTATTCTGGTATATGCTCATAACATTTAGAGCATAGGACATATCTGGATGTGTACATCTCAAAGATTGATCAAAATATTCTTGTGATTTCACCAAGTGTCAAAATACTTGAATCTCGTGTCAACACACTTGAATCTTTGATTCAGTCCTTTCCGTGCGTCAAGAACCTTTCTTGTTGTTTCCATATTGAACTCATTCAACATCTTATCTATGTACATCTGGCAAAACCATATTAGCGCCTCAATCTATCCATATAGACATTGATGCCTAATTCTTGGGTTATGCCTAAGTCTTTCATCGAAATGAAATTCTTAACCTGTGTCAATAAAAGATACATCATTTCTAATCAATAGTATATCTTTCACATAATGTATTAGAAATATGTCTTAGCGCTCCCACTTAATTTCTTGCAAAAATGCAAGCATCTTCATCGTCTTTGATGAAATTAAACCTTTTAACGGTTTCATCACGGTGAAGATTCCAACTCCGCGATGCTCACTTCAACCATTGAAGTTTTGCATACTCTTTTAGCATCCTTTGAATTAACAAAACCCTTTGGATCGTGTCATGGACACATCCTAGGTAACCATTCTATTAGAAGAACTTGTTTTGTTTGTTCAACTACCATATACCAAAATATATGTAGTGGTTTCTACATTAATCCGTCCAGACTAAATATCGCTATGAAAGATCAAATCTTATCATAGTCAATTCCTTGAACATTGTCGTAAACTCTTTCCGACATGTCGACTATTTCATAAATGTGAAACATCCATGTCTATTTCTTTATAGATCCATATACGACTGTAAGGTCTTGCACCTTTCCAGAGGGTCTTTCAAATTCAAAGCTTGATTTCTCGTGTATGGAATTATCACGGATTTTGTGGCTTCAAGCCACTTAACGAAGTCAGGGCCCATCATTGATTATTTTCATGTAGTCGGTTCATCATTGTCAAACAATAATGATTTAACTCTCAAATCTTGGCATTTGATTACTTATCCGACCTACTTGGTTCAATAGGAACTTAGACCTTCGTGACCACAACCTTTGAGGTATGTGAGCCATGAGCATTGTTGCTGCCTCCGGGACACTTTCCGACGATGCGCAACTCAGCACATATTAGCCAAGGATCAACAACCTTGTCAAAGTTCTATTGTCCTCCCACTTAACCAAAAAATTCCTTCTCAAGAAACTCGACATTCTAAGTGACAAACACTTTTGTCTTCGGTGTTATGGAGGAATACCCAATCGTTATTCAAAATAACCTACAAAGACATGCTCATCCGACTTTGGTTGTAAACACTTTACTTATGCCTAGCATACCAAAAATTTAAGAAAGGACAACCTGGGTTTTATCCCAAACCATGACTTATATGGTGTCATTTCAACGGATCACGATGGAGCTCTTTTCAGTGTAAAAGTGGTAGTCACTAAAGCTTTAATCTTTAAAATATAATGGCAGTTTTATAAATGACACCTTTGATCTTACCATGTCAAACAAGGTTTCATTACATATCTCGAACACTCCATACTCCTATGGTGTTTTGGGAAATGCAAATCCATGGAACGATTCCTCAAATCTTAGGTGTTTTGCTAAACTTGTAACTCAAACATCTTTCTTTATGATCCAATCATAAACTTTTTATTTTCTTGTTACAATGATTTTCCACTTCATCTTGAAAGTCTTTGAACATTTTCAAATGTTTCATACTTCTTCCTTATTGAGTAAGTATATACATATACTCACTCAAATCTTCGGAGAAAGCATATGAAGTTGAAATCCATCGCCCACGACTACACATAATGGACTATATACATCAATATGTACAAATTCCAATCAGTTAGTCGTCCGTTCCTCTTTTGGCCTACGAATGGAGTTTTAATTATCTCTAGGAAAGTATCACAAGCGTCATTTGATCAAAATCAAAGACTTCAAAAATCCATCAACATGGAGTTTCTTCATGTATCCCTAATATAATTTAAACGGTGATGTCACTTCGCAACTGATCTTTCAATCATTTGTCTTGCGACATTTTAGCATTAGTTTTATGGTCGTTATTTCTCCAACCAGACTTGTATATCATCCATCTATTATGGAATACGGTAATTATTTGAACAACCTTTTGTCATCATAATTCCTGATCAAAATAACAATTACTGAAACAAATCTTGAAGGCAAGCTTTGATGTTTAACGAGTAACACAACAAACCTTTGTTTGTTTTCGATGAACAACATCACATATTCTCTTGCTAGTTACTTAGGCCATTGCAGTTCATGAATTGTGTTGTTATGTATGACACTTCATACCAACCAATTCGGTATCCAATACTGCAGAACCACATTGTTTAACAACCAAGGAATACAGTCATAACATGTATCTTCTATATACCTAAATTGGATATCTCCAATCTTTTCTTTTCTGCCAAATATTTTATAGATTCTCTTTCAACAATTCCTTTTCTTTTAAAAGAATCTATCAACATCAATAGTGGTGTCATTCACATGACACATAGTACAAGTGTGTATAGTCAAATACTAATACCTTTGGACTTGCACTTTGAAGTGGATCACCTTCATCAAATGTTTGGCATTCTTTCAAAATTCCATTCTTTAGTAATCTTTTAGTGTAGTAAACATTTTACTTACATCTTATATTCATCCTTATCATGACAACTTTCATGATCAAGCTGCTATAGCTTATAAAGGTGAATTGCGAGTGTAATGTTTCTTTTCCAAAACCTTTTGGAGGATTAGGACGACTAGCGTCTTCAACCTTCACAAATTCTCATCAAATATGAGGACATATACTCTATCATGTTGTAACCAACACATTGTTTTAGATATCGCAATACCTTTCACATATGATGGTTTCTGAAACATTGCTTTCAGCTCTTAGATAAACTTGATATTAAAAAACAATCTTTTGAGTATCAAGAATCATGGAGGCAAACATGATACATTAGATACTAACACTGGAATTATTACTCTTGATTTAATACTGTTTATTAAACTTCACAGAGTAAATGGAGTTTGCTGAAAGTTTGCAATATGACTTTTAAACTTTAGATTGACACTCAAAAACAATACGATACCAGTTCGTAAAGCAAATATCCAGAATTTCTATAGTTCTACTATCTCAACTATAACTAAGCGTAAGGTGGTGAACGGATGCCAATGACTACAACAAACTATGCAAATTCACTTTGATTGTGTTTATGATAAATTGAGTTTGACTAATCCAAATTACAAATGAACTCCCACTCAAAACAACATCCCTCGAGTTGTTTTAGTGATTACACGAACCAAATCCACTACACCAAGTCCGATCATCACGTGAGATGATGTAGCTTCATTGGCGAACAATCTTTATGTTCATCATATCAATCATATGAATCATGCTCTACCTTTCGGTATTCCGTGTTTCGAGACCATGTCTGTACATGCTAGGCTTGTCAAGATTAACCTTAGTTTCCGCATGTGCAAATCTGGCTTGCACCCGTTGTATGCACACGTAGAGTCTATCACACCCGATCATCACGAGATGCTTCGAAACGACGAGTCTTAGCAACGGTGCCTACTAAGGATGAACACTTTATTACTTGATATTTAGTGAGAGGGATCATCTTATAATGCTACCGCCACGATCTAAGCAATACAAGATGCATAAAGGATTAACATCACAGGCAATTCATAATTAGTGTGATATGATATGGCCCTTTCTTCTTATGCCTTCGATCTCCATCTCCAAAGCACGGACATGATCTTCATCATCACCAGCATTGTGTCAAGGTCCGTGGCGCCGCTTCATGGTTGACCATCATCACTAGCAACTATTATAACTACTTGGAACAAAGCTATTACAAGATGAATAGACACGCAGGTCTTAACAGGATTAAAGACAACCATTAGGCTCCTGCCGGTTGCCATATTACAACAAGGATCATTGCATACATCAAATACAATCACAATCACATGTAGGCCATATCACATCACAAAACCCCTGCAAAAACAAGTTAGACGCCTCTAATTTTCTTTGCAATTTTTACGTGGCTTGGGGCTTTCGACTAAGAACGCATCTTACCTACGAAACTGAACCACAACATTGATACAAGTGCTATCAAGTGCAAAGTGTAGATTTGATCTATACTATGATGGGAGAGACAGACACCATAAAGCCACTTGTGCAAAGCAAGTTGCACGTCAAGCGTGGAGCAAGTCTCATGTACGATGACATGTAATGTTAGCCCGAGCCGCTTCATCCCACCATACCGCAAGATGCAAAGTACACACATAGCAAAAGACAGTACGAGAACCAACGCCCACAACCTCATTGTGTTCTACTCGTGCAACAGATCTACGCATAGACAAGGCTCTGATACCACTGATGGGTTCGTAGCATGGAAAACAAAAAATTTCTACCGCAAGAACGAAGAAAACCCAGATCTAATCTAGACAAAAGGCAAGATCTAATCTATTAGACATGAGCAACGAGATAGATCGGTACTAACCCTCGTAGAACCGAAAGAGTTACGAGATTAGATCTCATGGATGATGTAGTCGATCACTTGCCGATCTCAAGATCTTGTGGACGATCCTTCCGGCGCCGCGTTAAGCAGCGCTTCCATGAGACGGTCACACTGCGTCGGTCGGCGCAGACCTTCCTCGCTGTTCCAGCGGAGAAGGTAGTAGATCTTCTCCATGGAATCCCAAGATGCACCAGGCGTGGTGGTGGTGGTGGAGATACGAATTCTGCAGGGCTTCGCCTATGCATGCGTAAGAAAGGTGGAGGAGAGAGGCGGCTGAGATTGGGTGTTATGAGAGGAGGGCAAGAGGGGGCGCCCCCTCCCTTCTATTTAAAGGAGGGAGGCGCGCCTGGGGAGGGGGAGTCCTAGTAGGACTCCCCTCCTTGGGCCGGCGGTGGGAAGGGGGGAGGAATCCTCCTCCCCCACGAATCCGTGTCTTCCCCCACTTGGACTCCCTTGATCCTTTCTTGGTTTTCAAGTAAACTCCAAGAAATCCTATAGAACCTTCCAGAACATTCCGAAACCTTCTAGAATCTCCATACAAACACTCCGGAACATTTCCCAAATTAGAAAATGATCCCCAATATATGAATCTTATTCTCCGGACCATTCCGGATCTCCTCGTGATGTCCCGGATCCATTCCGAGACTCCGAACAACATTCGGTCTCCAACGCACATTCCATATCTACTTAAAACAACTTCGAACCTTAAGTGTGTCACCCTACGGTTCATGAATATGCAGACATGATGAAGACACCTCTCCGATCAATAACCATCAGCGGGATCTGGAGATCCATAACGGCTCCCACATACTTAACGATGACTTTGTGATGGATAGAACCATTAACATACGAAACCAATTCCCTTTGTCACACGATATTCTACTTATCCGAGGTTTGATCGTCGGTATCTCCATACCTAGTTCTACCTCGTTACTGATAAGTACTCTTTACTCATTCCATGTTACGTCATCCCTTGTGACCCAGTCACATGCTTGCAAGCTATCTAGATGACATTCCACCGAGAGGGCCTAGAGTATATCTATCCGTCATATGGATGGACAAATCCCAATCTTGGTCTATGCGCTTCAACACATACTTTCAGAATACCCAATGACACCTTTATAACCGCCCGATTCTGAGCGGCGTTTGATGTCATCAAAGTACCCATCCGGTGATGGTGATTAACATAACCTCATGGTCGAAGGATTAGGTTACTATGTATTTCAAAGCTTACAGCAATACGAACTTAATGACTTGATCTTATGCTATGCTTACTATGGGTGTGTGTCCATCACATCATTCTCCTAATGATATAACCTTGTTATTAATGACATCCAATGTCCATGATCAGGAAACCATGATCATCTATTAATCAACAAGCTAGTTTAACAAGAGGCTTACTAGGGACTCTTTTATGTTTATAAAACACACAAGTATTAATGTTTCCGGTTAATACAATTATAGCATGGGATGTAAGCATTTATCATAAACATAAAAATATAATAATAACCACTTTATTATTGCCTCTTGGGCATATCTCCAACAGTGACGGCGCTCCACGGTGAAGATGTTTCTCGCTCGCGCTGCCCAGACTTGGGACCACGATCGCAAGAGAGAGAGGGGAGAGATAAAATATCAATTACAGGTCCTCCCAAAAGTGGGGAGACCTTTATTGATTATTGGTGTATTTATCTTGGCCAAATACCCCACTATATATAGGGGGAGGAGGGGGTACACCCTTCCTCAAAGTCCCGGGGTGGGACTAAAGGAGAGGAGGGGGGAGGGGTGGCCGCCGGCCACCCTAGTGGGCCCCACGCAGGGGGGCTAGGCCCAGCCGGCCTCCCCCTTGGCCCCTCTCCCTCTCTCATTCCCCTAATGGGCCCTCTCACTCCGGAATTGGCCCATTAAGCCTTTTTGACCTTTAATTGATTTTCTATTTATTAAATAAATATGAATAAATGATTAAATCAATATTTAACATTCATTCACACATTATCTAATCTCCATGGCTATGGAACACCTTCCACCTCCACTTCGGACATCCTCCGGACTTACCGAAACCCTTCCGGTTTTCTCTCTTCTTTTCTTCGGTGATTCTACCGATCCTATAAACACTCTCTAAGCATCATTAAGCCCTTAAGCGTGATACCCCACGGTTCAGGAACACTCCAGACATGGTCGGGACACTCCCGCACCAATGATCGACAGAGGGACCTGAATGGCCATGTGACCCCTGTGCGTTCCACGAAGATCATTCGTCGTTTCAACCGGGACAGTCGTGTCTTATTCCCTTTGTCATTCGATACTTGCATTGCCCGAGATCTGATCAATGACATTGATACATTGCAAATGTATCTATAATTTTTGATGTTCCATGCTTGGTTTTATCCACTTTCTTGTGTTTTGTTCCAACTTTGGAGTACTTTTCATATGATTTCTTGGACTAACCTATTAACAAGAGCCACAGTGCCAGTTGCCTGTTTTCTGCTGTTTTTGGTTCCAGGAAAGTCAGAAAATGAATATTCTCGAAATTGGACGGGACAAAAGCCAAAGTGCCTATTTTTCCGGAAGGGGTCAAGTGCCAGAATACGAGACGGAGAGGGGCCAGGGGCCAGCCACACCACCTGGCCGTGCAGCCAGGCCTGGCCCACGCTAGGGGGTGGTGTGGTGGCTCCCGACACCCCCTCGGCCTCTCCTTCTGCCTATAAGTTGGCCTCGAGACGAAAACCCTAAGTACCCGATCAAAAATCCACGAAAGAGTCTGTAGCCACCGTCACCTCCATCCCTAGATCGGGAGAGATCTGAAGCTCTTCCCGGCACCCTGCCGGAGAGCGGAATTCACCTTGGAGGCCTTCTTCATCACCATGCAAGCCTCCGGTGTGATGCGTGAGTAGTTCATCCTTGGACTATGGATCCATGTAGTAGCTAGATAGCTGGTTTCTCCTCCTTTGTGCTTTCATGTTTAGATCTTGTGAGCTCCGTTCATGATCAAGATCATCTATTTGTAATCCATACATGTTGTGTTTGCGGGGATCCGATGGATATTGAGATGCTATTTCAGATTGATTATTGATTCTATCATGTCTTTGTTATTTGAGATCTTGCATGCTTTCCGTTGTTAGTAGCTATCTTGGCCAAGTAGATGCTAGCAACTCCAAGAGTTAGTATTTATGCCCGATAGTGGGTTCATGCCTCTGGTAATCTGGGAAGTGACAGAAATCTCTAAGGTACTAGATGTGGTGTTGCTACTAGGGAGAAAACAACGATCCTTTGTTCATAGAACAATTGTATTGTTTACTTTACATGCAGTTCGTAAAGCAATAATCTGTTGCTTGCAACTTAATACTGGAGGGGGTTCGGATGATAACCTGGAGGTAGATTATTAGTCATAGATGTAGTTGGATGGCGATCTATGTATTATGTTGTAATGCCCAATCATGTCTCAGAGGAGTCAAGATGATTAGTATATGCATGTATTGCTTTCTCGGTGTTTGTCAATTGCCCCGTTGTAATTTGTTCACCCAGCATGTTATCTATCTAAGGAGAGCCACCTCTAGTGAACTATGGATCCTGGTCCTTTTCTTTACATACAATCTATAAACTGTTTCTGCTTTGTGTTTACTTTCTGCAAACTTTTACTTCTTTCCATTCGATACGTTTAATCCTTTGTTTTCCGCAAAACACGGTGAGACTGACAACCTCATCGCAAGTTGGGGACAAAGTTCTGTGGTTGTGTTGTGCAGGTCTCCACGTTGCTACTAGCACCGGTAGTGTGCCCTGCCAAGGCTCAGCTAGTAACACCTTTGGGATGTTTCCTTGCTCCTACTGGTTCGATTAAACCTTGGTCTCATAACTGAGGGAAAACTTGCTGCTGTGCTCATCATACCTTCCTCTTGGGGTTCCCAATGAGCTCTACATCAACCACGAGCCAGCAAAGATTTTTTTGGCGCCGTTACCGGGGAGTCAAGGACATCTTCACAAGGGGAGTCCCTCATAACCAACCTCTTTACTTTGTTGTTTTTGTTTTGCTTAGTTTCTTTTTGCTTTGTTTGCTTGTTTTGTTCTTCAAAAACACAAAAAAAATTAGTTTCACTAGTTTGCTTTCTTATTTGAAAACCCAAAAAAATGACTACTCTTGAGAACACTAAGTTGTGTGACTTCACTAGCACCAACAACAATGATTTTATGAGCACACCTATTGCTCCACCTGTGGCTGAAAATACTTTCTTTGAGATAAAACTGCTTTGCTCAATCTTGTTATGAGAGAACAATTTTCTGGTATTGGTAATGAAGATGCTGCTTCCCATCTAAATAACTTTGTTGAACTTTGTGAGATGCAAAAGCATAGGGATATAGATGGTGATATTATTAAGCTGAAATTGTTTCCTTTCTCTTTGAGAGGAAAAGCTAAAGAATGGTTGAATTCCTTAACTTGGAATAGTATTGATTCTTGGACTAAATGCAAAGATGCTTTTATTGGAAAATACTATCCTCCTGCTAAGATTATATCCATGAGAGTGAAATCATGAAGTTTAAACAACTTGATAATGAGCATGTTGCTCAAGCTTGGGAAAGAATGAAATCTTTGGTAAAGAATTGTCCCACTCATGGACTGACTGCTTGGATGATCATCCAAACTTTTTATGCAAGATTGAACTATTCTTCAAGGAACCTATTGGATTCAGCTGCTGAGGTACCTTTATGACCATCACTTTGGGTGCTGCAACAAAACTATTGGATAATATGATGGTTAATTATTCTGAATGGCATACTGAGAGAGCTCCACAGGCAAAGAAGGTAAATTTTGTTGAAGAAACCTCCTCCTTGAGTGATAAGATTGATATTATTATGTCCATGCTTGTTAATGGGAAAGCCCATATTGATCCAAATAATGGGAAAGCAAGTTGATGTGAACTTCATAAGAAATAACAATTTTGGCAACAATGCTTATGGTAATAATGCTTATAGGAACAATTTTGGTAACAACAATTATAAGCCATATCCTCCCAACAATGGTAATGCTTATGGAAATTCTTACAACAATAATAAGAGTGCTCCCTATGAACTTGAAGTTATGCTTAAAGAGTTTATTAGTAAACAAACTGCTTTCAATAAAACTATCGAGCAAAAACTCTCTAATGCTGAAAGAAATATAGCATCTTTGGCTGAAGATCAATCTTCTTTGAATAAAATGGCTACTAAACCTGAAACTAATGACAATCCCTTTGCAGCTACTAATGCCATACAAGTAAGAATTTATGAAAATGTTAGACTATTAGCTGAATTACATGCTAAGTGGGAAAGAGAAGATGAAATTGCTAGAAACATTTGTGTTTCTACTATCACCACCACTAGTGTTGATGCTAGTAATAGTTCTGCTACTTTAGATGATAAAGTTGATTTTGATCTTGATGGTTGCAACATCTCTGAAGTTATTAAGTTCCTACAAAAGTTTGCTAAAAGTCCTAATGCTTGTGCTATGAGCATGGCTTTTACAAAACACATTACTGATGCTCTCATAAAGATTAAAGAAGAAAATATGAAACATAAAGCTTCTATTCCTATAAAGCAAGAAGATGGTTGGGAACCCATCATTAATATGAAAGTGAATGACTTTGATTTCAAATCTTTATGTGATCTTGATAGTAGTGTTTCTATTATGCCTAGAAGGATTTATGATATGCTTGATTTGCCTCCTCTTGAAGATTGCTATTTGAATGTCCCACTTGATGCTAATGCTAAAAAGAAACTCATGGGGAGTCTTAATGATGTTCTTATTATGGTTAATGATTCCTATGTCCCCGTTGATTTCTATGTTTTGGATGTTTAATACAATGCTTCTTGTCCTATTACTTTGGGAAGACCTTTTCTTAGAACTGTTGGTGCCATCATTGATATGAAAGAAGGCACCATTAAATATCAACTCCCACTCAAGAAAGGTATAGAACACTTACCTAAAAAGAGAGAAAAGATTTCTTTTGCTTCTCCTATGAAAACAAAATTTGGTCTTAATGCTTCTTCATTTGAGAACACTTGATTCTTTCTTTGCTTCTTATGCCTAACTTAAAGGCGTTAAAGAAAAGTACTTGTTGGGAGATAACCCAAGAGTTTTAGATGATTCTTGGAAGTTATTACCTCTGTAATAACCTCTCCTTATCCTTTTTATTTGCTTTTTGTGCCAAGAGTAACCTCTAATGAGAGTGAAGTAATGATTGGGAAAGTTGCTGTCCCGAAACAGATTTTTGTGCTTCACCGTAAAAATTCCGGAGAGAGCTCTGTATGTCGGATTGAGCTGTAATTGTTTGTGCTTCTGCCCCAGGTTGTTATATAACTTTTGTTAGTTCAACACTTTTTGATTTGAGCAACAGAAGGTCTTCGAAAATATTCGTCTTTACCTGCTGGTCTGTTTTGACAGATTTCTGTCATTTTCTGCTTTTGCTTCTTGTTAGTTCCTTCTTGAGTTCCTTTGGGGAATTGAGCTTTTTGAGGGAAGTACTACAATAGCTAGTGTTCTAATGGAAGTTTATTTGGTGTTAGAACTGAACCTTGAGACTTATTTATCTTAAGTGCACTAATGTTGCTAATGAGATTGTGTGAAGTTTTATATGAAGGAAAAATTTCAAGTGTACGGAAGGAATGAGTAATGAGATGAAGGATGGACTAAAGCTCAAGCTTGGGGATGCCATGCGTGTCACCCCAAGAAATATCCAAGAAGTACAAGCGTCAAAGCTTGGGGATGCCCAAGGCATCCCCTTCTTCATCAATAAAAATCCCAGGTTTCTTCCAAACGCTTCATTTTTATTGTTTCATGCACAGTTGTGTTTTTCTTGGAGTGTCTTCTTTTTCGTTTTCGTTTTGGTTTTTAGTTTGCTTGGTTTTCTTAGTTTTCTGAATAAATTGGTTGGACCCCCTCTTTCACACTTTGGTTTGCGAATAGTTTGGTTTGGTTTGGTTTGGAAAAGAGTAGGAAAGTTCATACTTATGTGGTAAAAAAAGCTTGTTTTTGACTGTGGCCTATGCTTTGTCATGCCATGCTTGATATTGTTTTGGCTTTATGCTTAGTATTCTTTGCTGTAGCATGACTTGTTATAAACAATTGAGATTGCTTAATGTGCCTTGGATGAATCATGCGTTGTTTTAGCATATTAAAGCATAGTATAGTGGTATTCTCCTTTGATGCTTTATTTGGGTTGACTTGGCACATGCTCACACCATGTTATGACTGTCACAAGTCACCATAGCCTTTATGATCCTTTAGTTTTCAACTTGTAGTATCACTTTATGCTTTGATCAATGATGTTTTGTTGCTCTGCATGATTATGGCCATCATTGCTCTCTTAGTTTGTCGCTCCCAGTCTTTTGCTAGCCTCCACCATCAAGTATGAGTTCCACTCATGCATCCAACTCCCTAAACCAAGTTATTCCAAAGAGTCCACCATACCTACCTACTAGCTTATGCTATTCCAAGTATATTCATGCTTTTGTTTACCTTCCACTTGTTATGAGAAAACTAGTGATTAAAGCTCTCACGAACTTGATGGCACACTTTACTTTACTTTCCCTTAATAAACTTGAACCATTGTGTCTTCTGTGTTGTATATGCTTGCACTTATTTGTTGGGAATTAGCAGAACCATGCTTTCATGGGGAACGCTTTCAACATTGCACTTGGTACTTGTACCTAGTTGATATCATGCTCTTTTGTATATGGATGTCGTCGGTGTGAAATGAAAGGGGAGCTTGTAAGTCCATAGAGTTATGTATATGTGTTAGAGAAACACCTGGGCCGCTGGTCTAATCCATGCTGACATGGTGGAAACCTGCAGCATAACCATAATGAGCTGTCTATGAAGCATTCTTCTTATAAAAAAAGAGTCCTATATTGAGAAAAAAGAAAAAAAAGATACTATGAAAAGAGAAAAGAGAGAAAAAAGCACCATATTCCCATGGTAAATAAGAAGAATGCTGAGATGCTCGTTGTCTGCTTGCCTTGTCATTTTGATATGGGGATTCTTCTGTATCATCGGGCAAGGGGTACCCCGTGGCGGTTCTCAATGATACACATGTACTTACAATGACAAGAACTTACCGGTGACTAAACTTGAGTAGCATGAGGAGCGGCCCTCGTATACAAGCGACATGAGATTTCTGACTTATACTTCGTCAAGCATGTACACCATAGTTTGTTCACTTTAACCTTAATCACTTCAAGATGCTTATGATAGGGGCAATGAGAGCTGAAATCTTTAAGTATCATAATTTTTGGGAGCTCTTTATGAGAGTTGAATCCCTACTTCCTTTTACAAAGGCCTTTCTTCCACCATTATATTGAGTCTCCACCTTTTATCTTTATGCACCTACTTTGAGAGCATAGTGGCCATTCTTAGTTCTATGTGCATTGTCCCAAGACTAGTTGATTGATGCATAACTTGTTATTGCTTGTTTGAAACTATTTTATCTAGTCACTCTTATGAACTTTGAAGGTGTCCTATGCATTTATATTTGCTACTCTATTGAGGGACAAGCTGAATACTTTTATGCTATGTTTTCTTTATGTGAAATAAACAAACGTCTTGCAAAGCATTATTATTCATGAATCTTTTGTTTATGCCTTTTCATGTTGCATCATAGTTTCTTTGCTTATTGCTAGAACTTTGTCTTTCATGTTATGATTGAAGTACTACGATCCCAGCCTTGAATGTTTTGCAAGTACTTTGATCAAGTCTTTGATGGTGCATGTCACCTCAAAAATTATTTCTTTTTATCACTTACCTACTCGAAAACGAGCGGGAGTTAAGCTTGGGGATGTTGATACATTGCAAATGTATCTATAATTTTTGATGTTCCATGCTTGGTTTTATCCACTTTCTTGTGTTTTGTTCCAACTTTGGAGTACTTTTCATATGATTTCTTGGACTAACCTATTAACAAGAGCCACAATTGGGTTACTGTTTTCTCGCTGTTTTGGTTCCAGGAAAGTCGAAAATGAATATTCTCGAATTGGACGGGACAAAACCAGTGCCTATTTTTCGGAAGGATCAAGTGCGAGAATAGGAGACGGAGAGGGGCCGAGGGCCACCACACCACGGCGGCCAGGCTGGCCCACGCCAGGGGTGGTGGTGGCTCCGGCACCCTCGGCCTCTCCTTCCACCTATAAGTTTCCCTCGGGACAAAACCCTAAGTACCCGATCAAAATCCACGAAAGAGTGCATGGCGTCATCTCCATCCCTAGATCGGGAGGATCTGAAGCTCTTCCGGCACCTGCCGGAGAGGGAATTCACCGAGGCCTTCTTCATCACCATGCAAGCCTCCGGTGTGATGCGTGAGTAGTTCATCCTTGGACTACAGATCCATGTAGTAGCTAGATGGCTGGTTTCTCCTCCTTTGTGCTTTCATGTTTAGATCTTGTGAGTCTGCTCATGATCAAGATCATCTATTTGTAATCCATACATGTTGTGTTTGCGGGGATCCGATGGATATTGAGATGCTATTTCAGATTGATTATTGATTCTATCATGTCTTTGTTATTTGAGATCTTGCATGCTTTCCGTTGTTAGTAGCTATCTTGGCCAAGTAGATGCTAGCAACTCCAAGAGTTAGTATTTATTCTCGATAGTGGGTTCATGCCTCTGGTAATCTGGGGAAGTGACACAAATCTCTAAGGTACTAGATGTGTTGTTGCTACTAGGGAGAAAACAACGATCCTTTGTTCGTAGAACAATTGTATTGTTTACTTTACATGCAGTTCGTAAAGCAATAATATGTTGCTTGCAACTTAATACTGGAGGGGGTTCGGATGATAACTTGAAGGTGGATTATTAGTCATAGATGCAGTTGGATGGCGGTCTATGTATTATGTTGTAATGCCCGATCAAGTCTCTGAGGAGTCAAGATGATTAGTATATGCATGTATGGCTTTCTCGGTATTTGTCAATTGCCCCGTTGTAATTTGTTCACCTAGCATGTTATCTATCTAAGGAGAGCCACCTCTAGTGAACTATGGATCCTGGTCCTTTTCTTTACATACAATCTATAAATTGTTTCTGCTTTGTGTTTACTTTCTGCAAACTTTTACTTCTTTCCATTCGATACGTTTAATCCTTTGTTTTCCGCAAAACACGGTGAGATTGACAACCTCATCGCAAGTTGGGGACAAAGTTCTGTGGTTGTGTTGTGCAGGTCTCCACGTTGCTACTAGCACCGGTAGTGTGCCCTGCCAAGGCGCAGCTAGTAACACCTTTGGGGTGTTTCCTTGCTCCTACTCGTTCGATTAAACCTTGGTCTCATAAGTGAGGGAAAACTTGTTGTTGTGCTCATCATACCTTCCTCTTGGGGTTCCCAACGAGCTCTACATCAACCACGAGCCAGCAAACACCACCATGTCGTGTTCAATCTCATTACTGAACAATGCTACTTGACTCGTTCCGACAAGTGATATCCCTGTGATCAAATCACATCTTGTGCGGCGATTGGATATAACTTCTCCGAGTGGGCCCTTGAGTATCTTCCCGTCACATGGACAGACAAATCCTTCTCTTGACATATATTGCCTCTACGGTTTCCTCCGAATACCTGAACACACCTTTATAACCACCATTTTACTAGATGGCGTTTGATGCTATCTAAGCACTCTCGAGAGACAGTGATTGATATAGCCTCACGGTCTAAGGAATAGTCTATGAGGATCCATTTCTAATCATCATAACTTGAACTTCGTGACATGATTGAATCACGATGTTTAGCTTGGGTATTGGTTCATCATCTCATTCCCGGAATGAGATGACTCCATTTCCAACTGGCATAAATGCCACATGATCTGGAAACATGATCATATGTTGACCAATGAACCAGTGACTAGAGTTTCACTGGGAACCCCTGGTTGTTTGTATATCACATGTGTATTGATGTTTCCACTCAATACAGTTATAGCATGATATAAAACTTAATCATAAACTATATGAAATATGATAATAGTCCTTACTAATATTTGTCTCTAGGGCATATTTCCAACAGTCTCCCACTTGCACTAGAGTACAAATACACTAGTTGCATTTGTTCTCAATCATTGGCACCATATAACCGGTACCTTGAACATGCTTGCTCATGGAAGAGGTTAAGTATTGGGTCTGTACTTTACAGTCCCAAATCCTTTGCAACTTACTAATGTCACTTTGATTGACATTAATACTCTATCATCACATGATAGCATCTGTGTGTATGCATCGTCGCTATGGCAGCAGAACGAGGCCTTATTCCAGGAGCCTACAGTGACGTTAGATCAACCTCGAGGGCTTTCTCATGGGCACTGTGCCCTGGGACACATCATTCTACGTTAAAAGCAAACTAGCCCCACCATAACATTATACAACACTTTAGATGGTACCCTTATCTATTATTATAAATGTATTCATCGAAACACTAGTGCACTCTGTGCAACTTTCGATGTTTTGTTCACCTCGCTTCCTACTTGACTTTAATTGGTATATGCAGGAGTTTCCAACATATTCCCTTATAGCATAACCCTTTATGCTTTAAGATATGTCATCCTTTATGGATTTGGAAAACATGTCTACAGTTCTCTATTAGATACTGCGGACAAAACTCAGCTCAACGTTCTGTGATTCAAACTTAATCACTTTCAAACGTTCCTTATTGGATCACATATTATGCTAAGTTATCATCATAGTTTACTAAGACGGAACCTATGTCTCAACATAGTGGATGATAATCATCCTTTTCTTTCTTTCAACCATTGATGTTAAACTCAATGATATTCCTAATTCGAGTTATTAAGGACCAGTTCCTTAATTAACTTCTATTCTGAAACCCTTTTTCAGAATCCCTTAAGGAATACTACATAATATCATAATACACCTATTATCAACTTCTACATCTTATAAATCCTTATTTATAAGTATTTGCGCCTTTTCATTCTTAATATACTTAATAATTATTCCTATAAGCTCCCACTCAGAATATGTTCCTACATATTTGAATTTGAGACTTATATTGCTCCCACTTAAAAATATGTCAATCACATATTGTTTCAGGAAGACTTTCATAGCTCCCACTCAATTTTATGCAAATTGCATATCCACTCACTATTTTGAACAATTTCAAAATCCTTTGATCAAATATCAAACTTGGAGATTTACTATGAGATACTAGTACTTTACTAGTTTTAAATCCACTAGACATTTAGCACACATGAATCAAATTCATTTGAATTCATCCAAAACTTTGGTAAATTGTGCTTTTGTCATTTACCCATTTTTCCTACTATGGCTTTGCAGTCATTTGGGAAAATCCAAGTAACCTCTTTTACTTGTGATATTCAGCAATGAATTGCTTTCTAATCTCAAGGGAATTTTGCTTTTAGGATTTCTCATAATTCTAGTTTACCATTATTTCCTTAGTAGTTCGTAGGTATGTCATATTCCAAGAATCATGACAAGTGATTCACAAATGTCTCCATACAAGATATGGATTACATTTTCAATCCTACTTCATATAGTGAAGACACTTGTGGGGAAAACACAATGACCAAAATCATTGATTCTTTCCTTCTGTGAAGAGAATCGTTCAGGAACATTGTCCGTTGCGCTTCTCAACACTCTGATGTAGGGTTTTGAATCCTCATAGTGTTTTACACTAACTTCCATTTGCTTCATAATTGAGAAATATCACTAGAAGTGAGCTTTCTCAAGAATGTACCAAAATCCAAGCAATACAAGTTTTGCTTCTCTTTTTGGTTTCAGCTATGGATTTTGTATTCAAAGTTTCCAATGAATACTTTACAAGGACTTATTTGTTATTGTTTTGGTTATATCGAATAACCCCAAAACATTCACGAATTCAAATGGTTCACTACATTCTAATTGAGTGCTAACTATTTCTAACTAATGGTCTCTACATCTACACTACAACGATTTATTTGGTGCCTTCTATTCAACCCCTTTGATATCTAATATCACATTGTGATGCTTTGTATTTTGACATTTCAAAACGCTTTGCATTCCAAAATTTCTTTTATGCCATTCTTATAAAATTGAATTTCATTACTATTGATCAAATCATAGCAATTTGATTCTCCTTTACATTTATACCTATTGTTGATGAAACACTTTGATCAAATCAAATAGTTTCATATTCATGTTTCCTTTGGTAAACTACTTTACACATTTAAACAATCAATTAATGATAATTACCATTTTCGTTAAAACACAATACATCGAATATGTATTAAGTTTTAACAATTCTTTAAACACTTTGTATTCAAGTAATACAGAGTGTTCAAGTTATTTTGCCGAACTTAGGCATGATTTATATGTGATAAGAAATCGAATGACTTTCACATATTATCACATAACTTTGAATTTAAACAATGGTTTTTCATTCATTAATGATCATATCATTAAGTTGGGTATTTTTAAACAAGGCATTTTAATGTTTTACAAATGTTCATGCATTATCAATTAGTTTCAAACAACAAGGATAATTCACAAGTAATCAAACAAGATATGAAAACGAATAGAAATCATTCATAAAAGTGGAACAACTGTTTGTTACAAACTCATATGAATAACCGTCCCACGAAGTGTGAGACACACTAAAGAAGTTCGCAATCTCTTGATTACAATAATCATCCTAAAACACGAACTAAATGATAAATGTCGAGGGAGAGTGTCGTCGGCTGTCATCATCATGCTCGCCATCAACACGCAACGTCACCTCCTCTCCAGCAAGCACCTCTCATGTAGAAGGACCTGTTTTCAGTAAAACAAAACAAGTATCAGATATACTCAACACTGCAAATGTGTTTGCAAGATTATAACATTTATAAAACTGTATATCAAATATATACCTTTGTCGTTGACGACCTGAGGGACATCTGGTTCAACCAACACATTCCTTAGATGTGTCATGAACCGGTGGAACTCCATTGTTTCTGTGTCGCCCCTCATTATGCAAGTCCTGACTTGTGCTTGGTAGCTTGGTGGCAGCGACCACAGCACAGTGGCGTTTGCAAAAGAGCCCATAATCCAGACGTCCAGGAAGTATGCTGGCCTCATGTACACATCATGCATGTGCTCCAAGTGGTCGTCCAGTGATGAGTTCTCCTTCATCTTAATAGAGAGGAAGTCTCCCATCAGCTCATGCTCCCAAATGCGTGTCTGCTCCACGAAATGTGTCCTAAGCTATAGCATCACCGAACGAGGGTTGACATCATCCACGAAAGGCCACAGCTCGTCCACCATTCTGAAACGCATCACAACTGAAATATAGGAGGCCATCTCACGACGGAGATAGCAGTCTTTCCGCTCCTCTGGGGTCTTTTAATAGTCTGGCTCAGTCAAATCCATCGTGTGGTGTATGTAGTCTACCACATGATCCCTAGTAAGGAGATCATTCAGGCGCACTAGCCAACTAGGGAAGTTGGATCCATTAAGTCTAAGTTTCTCACCCTTTACCCAATCCTTTTTTTTTTGAGGTGAAACAGTAGGGAGAATCCCCACTGCAATTTTTTATTATATGGTATGAGTATGTTACAAAGATAAATACAGATAGACTATTGATCTAAGGTAGATCAGAACAGTAAAGTAAACCATTCTAATATGGGTAAAATCTACCCTATCCCTGATCTAATTGCTGGTTCAGCCATGCTTTGAATTTCTCCTTGTATTTTCCTTTAATTCTGAACTATAACCATCTCATTTCTTGATAGAAGATTGCTTTCCATCTTTCAAGTGTGGGTCTTTTGTCATTAAAAATCTTCTCATTTCTGCATATCCATATACCCCAGGTAGTCATGATAATGATTTCCATTGCAAATGGTAGGTGTAACTTTTCTTTGATGTCTCAAATAGCTTCCAATCCTGTTAGGTTTGCAGTTCTGTTTCTGTAAATATGGTCCTAGCAATTGTTTGCAAATGAACATTCCCAGAATAGATGATTTACTGATTCTTCCAAGTAACAGTTGGAAGCTACACAGTTGTAGTCAGGTAGGATGAATTGCTTTCTTTTCAGAAGATTCCTTGTATTCAATCTGTCCAGAAGCAAAAGCCAGAAGAAGAACTTGTGTTTATTTTGGCAAGAGGATGTCCATATCCATGAGAAGTGTGGTGGTGATGGTGAATATCCAATCATGGCTGAGTAGGCCTTTTTTACTTCAAATTTATCTGACCCCCAAATATAGCTCCAATTATCATGGGTATCCCCATTAGTGGTATGCATGATTTCCTGGCACCTTTCTTCCATGATTATAAACTCAGAGTATGCTTGTTGAGAGAGTGGTAGGTGAAAATTATCCTCTAAGAAATCAGCATGTAAGAAGTCATGTACATTGAT
Organism: Avena insularis; assembly: GCA_023614405.1. NCBI lineage: Eukaryota > Viridiplantae > Streptophyta > Magnoliopsida > Poales > Poaceae > Avena > Avena insularis. The sequence goes on along the minus strand of CM042690.1, from coordinate 392,643,955 downwards.
ATTTGAAATCTTAGCATAGGACAGAAGGTGAGGGAATTTATTCATCAGGCACTCATCTTGCCAAAGGTCAGACCAGAAATAAGCAGACTTTCCTGAATTCAGATTGCACTTAGCCATGCCTTTAAAATTATCAATTAATTTGATATGAGATTTCCACCAGAATGATCCTTCCATGCTTCTTCCAGGTAGTTTTCCATTTTTGTACTAAGTTTCCCATATGAGATGACCCCAAGGGATGTCATGGTGATTGTAGAATTTGTCCAAGTTTTTTAGAAGGAGGGCAGTATTTTGAATCTGTAGGTTTAGCACCCCTAGACCCCCCTGATTTTTAGGACGGTGGATTTTATCCCAAGACACCAGAGCTTGTCCTTTTGCTTGAACATCTTCAGTTTTCTTTCTCCATAGACAATGTCTCATGTATTTTATAATTTGATCCTTGATGGCAATTGGTACCTCCAAACAACTCATGAAAAATAGAGGGAGTGAGGACAGAACAGATTTCACCAGTTGCAATTTTCCTCCATAGTTCAAGAAATCAGCTATACCACATAATCTTCTTTCAACTCTTTGAACAATGGGCAAAAAGTGCTCCATAGATGGTTTTGAAATGCTTAGTGGTAAACCAAGGTAGGTGAAAGGGAGGCTACCAGTTTGACAATTGATTGTCATAGCAAAATGCATTAACCTATCATTACATAAGTTTATTGGCATCATGCAAGATTTCAAATAGTTGACTTTGAGCCCAGTGGAATTTGCAAATGTTTGAAGAAGTTCTTTCAAGCACAATAATTGAGTAGCATCTGCCTTAAGTACCACCAATGTATCATCAGCATATTGAATAACAGGGAAATCACTGTTGGGTGGTCCATCTATAGGTGGTGTTAGAAGGTTCATGTGCATGGCCTTATTCAAGACAGATTGTAGAAGGTCAGCAGCAAGAACAAACAGTAGTGGTGAAAGAGGGTCTCCTTGTCTCACACCTCTCCTGCAATAGAACTTTTTCCCAGGCACTCCATTTAGTAGGATATCAGAGGTTCCAGATTCAAAGATCATTTCTATCCATTTGATCCATTTCCTTCCAAATCCTCTAGCTTTAAGGATATTTATGATGGCAGAGTGATCAATTGTATCAAATGCCTTCTCAAAATCAAGTTTTAGAATTAGAATTTCCTCCTTTGACTTGTGGCATTGGAATAGGTATTCAAATGCGCATCTAAGGCAATCCTAAATAGATCTATTATTGAGAAAACCATATTGATTTTTGTGCACCAATTCCAGAATAACAGATTGCAGTCTATTTGCCAGAAGTTTGGTAATGATTTTGAACACACAGTTCAATAAGGAAATTGGTCTGAAATCAGCAGAAGTAGAAGGGCATGTGACTTTAGGAATGAGAGTAATGTAGGATGAGTTGATGCTCTCAAGAGAGCCTTTCTCATTGAAGAAATCATGAATCAGTAATTTGATATCATTTCCAATGATTGACCAGCAGCTTTTGATAAATTCATTATTAAAACCATTAGGCCCAGGTGACTTGTCATTTGGCAAATCAGAGATAACCTCCTCAATTTCCTTGTCAAGAAAAGGTTTTTGAAGTGAATTCTTCATCTCATCAGTCATTCCATTTCCATAGAAATCTGCTAGGTTGTAATGCATCTCAGTTTTGATTGATGTACCCATTCTTGCTCTGATGTCATTCCAAATAATATCAGCCTTGTCATAGTGATTGAAAAATTCTTGGCCATTTTCATTCTTGATCATTGAGATATAATTGTGCCTAAAAATGATGGTAGCTTCGGAGTGAAAAAACTTTGTGTTTTCATCCCCTAGTTTCACCCATTTAATTTTTCCTCTTTGTTTCCAATAGGTGATTTGATTCTAGAGAAGAGAGATAATATGGGATTTCAGGATATCTCTGAGGTGCCATTCATTGATGGTTAAGCTTCTAGATTCTTCAAGTAGATCTAGAAGGTCAATTGTGTCATTCACCTTAGCAATTTGGTCCCTTAAGCATGGTAACTGCTTGGCCCATATCTTGATGTCTCTCCTCACATTTTTCAATTTGGCACATATTCTTTTTGCCAAGTCCTGATAATTCACTGGTATATTCCAGGCATTTTGCACAATCATCTTAAAATCATAATGATGAAGCCAGTAGTTTTCAAATCTAAAAATTTGTGCCTTGGGAATGTTAGTTCCAATAGAGATGACACAAGGTAGATGATCAGAAGTAGGCTTGGATAAGGGGGTAACCAAAGTATAAGGATATTTGGTTGTCCATGAGCTAGAAGTAAAGAACCAATCAAGTCTTTTCAGAAGTGGATCTTTTTGCATATTACTCTGAATTTCCTTCCTTTCAGTGGTAGCTCAATAAGTCCCAGGTTGTTGATAGCATCATTGAAAAACATAGTTTCATTAACATCCCCCTCACTTTTATTTCTATCAGTAAGTCTTCTTATAAGATTAAAATCCCCTAAGACAAGCCAGTCTACATTATCAGGCATAGAGATGTTGGAAAACCAGTCCAAAAATTCAATTTTCCTATCAGCTTGACATGGGCCATAGATATTTGTAAGAGTCCAGGAGTCATTGGATAATTGTGAGGTGAAAGTGACAGAAGTGGAGAATTCATTTTGGAAAGCTCTGATGCCATTAAATAATGAACTGCACCAGATGATGATGATCCCTCCAGAAGCACCAATTGAAGGTAGGAAGTCAAAGCTGTCAAACTTATTTGGACAGAATTTCTTTAAATAATTGGTATTAAAGATTTCTCTCTTGGTTTCTTGTAGACAAATGATATCACATTCAGATTCAATGATTTTACTTTTTAATGCCAACCATTTCTTCTCAGAGTTAATTCCTCTGAGATTCCAGTTCAGAATCTTCCAATTTCTGTTGTTACTCATTGATAAACAGGTTGAGTGAGTATTGGGGTGACACAAGGTTTGTAGTCACACAAACAATATTGTAAATATCATAGGGTACTGAATTCATAAACATGCATAACAGCATAAAAGTCTTAAACAACTCATAACGGACTCCAAGGGTAAATGATCCAGTCACAAAAGGATAGTATTTTGCAGACATTAACCACATTATTTAGGTGCTTTCTTCTTAGACTACTGTCCACAAGATTCAGCAGCTCCACCTTTCTTCTTGCTTGGAAGGTTTGAGTCAGAACCAATCTTCTTTGGTCCAGGTTTTCCAGGTGGCTTGATGATCATATCATTGAGCCTGCTCTTCTTCAGCAGCCTTTCTTCAAGCTCCCCCTCCTTAACCTTGCAAAATGAATCAGCAAGGTTCTTAACAACTTTATTACTGAGACAGGGTGGTGCAGCATTGCAAGAGAGACAATTAGGATCAGAACAATTCACATGGCTTTTAAATCCCCCATTAAGTTCCACAATTCTGGGGCTTCTTCTCACCTCAGAGTCCACCAGTGGTTCTTTACCCCTCCTCTTTTTTGCAGGAGCATTTGGCACCATCATGTTTGATGGGGATTCATTCAGGCAGTAAGGAGGCATCTGTCCAACACATTCATCAGGGATAATGAAAGTGAAAGTATTTTCTTCTGCAATTGGCTCCTTAATAATATCCCAAAGGGGAGAAGTAAGAAAGTGTCTTGCCCAACTGAATTTTTCAGGAGAGATGAGCATGAGGGTGATAAAGTTAAACCAACTTACAGGGATATCACATTGCAGTTTGCCATTGTCAGGTGAGGGATTGATGTGTGGAGCAAAGAATCTGTCCCATAGTTCCAGGCCTTGCTTGGAGAAGGAGTGCTTAGCAGATAGCACTTTAGAGGAATTGACAAATGGAATGATGGCCATCCCAACTTGCAGATGTGCCTCATTGGGGGAGAGAAGGTTTGTGTCCTCAATCATCCAGTCATCCTGTTGATTTCCTTCATTAGCATGGTGGTTGTCCTCCCCATCATCCTGGTAATTCTGCAGAATATTAAGCAGTCCTTCTCCCATGCCCACATCCTGGTTAGCATCAGCAATTACTTTCTCCACTTCAATATCATCAGCTCCATGGGCAGATGCCTTATCATTGTCATATGAAACATTGGCAACAGGAATGGAACCAATAACAACACTGTCAGCCTCCTGAGGTGGCAAATCCAGGTTATCAATAGGCATGTCAACACCCTCAGCAAACACAGGTCCTTGGACAGCATTCCAATTACCCCAGCCAGCATTATTTTGTTGAGGAGCAGGCTCAACCCATTGGTCCCATCCACAATGTCTCCTTCAGGTTGTGGAGGAGGTGGTGGTGGAGGGGGGCCAAAAATGGGTCCCACCACAGGCAAGGGATGAGGGTCAGCATCATCATCAGGTAGTGGGTCCTCATCAGGTGGGCCCCCTCCCAGGAGATTGCTGTTTAGAATTTCAACAGAGAAAGTCCATGATTCTGTTTCCACAAGGTCCCCAATGGTGAATCTAACACTTTTAGGAACATCTAAAAGATTAGTGACTCTGAGTTTAGCAATGATCCTGCCCCTATGCTCAGGGTCCCTTTCCCAAAGGAGCACTTTACCAATATCAGAGAAGACTGCATTCAGGTCCTCAGTATACCAATGATCAAGTGGAGGACCCAGGAGCATAACCCAGCATTCATGGTTAAATTGAGTCCTACGCCAGTTAATTCCCTCATTGTGCCTAGCAAATGAGATTGCAACATCCTGGAAGGGGATTGGACCCGCAATAATTAACCGGTCTCAGTCACTGACATTGGTAAATTGAACATATGCATAGCCAAATGGACAATCTTGAATATCACAGAAATCAACACGAGCTTCATTGAAAAAGAAATCTTGCAACACATCTCTGGTATTATCAAAAGGAACTGGACCAGGGGGAAGGGGATGAATGTGCACAATAGCATACTGTTCATGAGCCCTTGGTCGACGAGGAACCACCACCCTCTTGACCCGATTCCGGCCAGCCACCTGCAGAATCTCGAAGCCATGGGGTAGGAAAGGTTGTGGGTCAAGTGGAATGTTTGCCATTGCGTCGGCGGTTGTCACCGGCGACGAGCAGAGCAAAGGAAGTTGGGGTTTCTGCAGGCGTGGGAGTTGAGGAGGCAGGGGGTTCGGGCGAATTCTTTTTTTGGGCAAGAGCAAAATCTTTAAGACAATCAAACACCCTGGGCCGCGATACTTGCGGCGTGACATGGGCCTTGAACCAGTGCAGGTAAGATTTATCGGGCCAGGGACAAGAAGGGAAAGTTGGGAATTTCAAATATGGTAAAACACCAAGCAAATTAATTGAGGTTGATTTGTTGTTAGTAGGATATTTCGCACCCTCAATAACTTGACCATTAATCACAATTTCCGCAAATGATGTACCCGGTACAACTCGTTTAATGTCACCTTTGATTTGAGCATTATTGCATGGGACCATTGACGTCGGCGAGCCAACACGATCAAAGACTGAAATCTTATTTTTCTTTTTGTATGAAACAAAAATCCAATCCTTGTCCAATTCTTTGTAATATTCTTTCTCTTCGAATTTCCAATTTGGACCTCCATCACCCCAAAGGTTGATCTTCAAGATAAATGATTCATCTGAGAAAGGACCAGAATTATATATTTCAAAACCCACTGCTCGTGATGCAACAAAGAACCTAAAGGTTCTATCTTGGAGGATCTTGACTTGAAATTTTGATGCTTGTCCCCCAAAGCAAGCTTGTAGCACAATGCCAATAGTATGAACATTAATCTTAAAATTTGCACGACCAAATGAGCCAACCAGGAAGAAAGGCCTTCTGCGAACTCCTCCAGAGAAATTGATGTGATGGCCAAATTTTTTGAGCATATTTGTCTCAAAACTCTTCCCTTTAGAGAAATCCAATGAGGTGCATTTGTTGAGCTTGTCCGATGATGCAAGAGGCACGTCAACAATTTGAGCACCCACCACCACCCTTTTGATAACAAGATCCAAAGTCACACCAGAGAAGATCTTCTCATTTTGAAGAAGGAATCTAGCATCAATTACCACCTTGTCATGATTTAGCAACACAACCCGCTTAGCAAGAGAATAAAGGATCAAAAAACCAGGAGCTTTGTCCAAATCATCAGATGGCAAGGAAGAGCTAGTAACATGCCACATAAGTTCCAAATCTTCAACCTTGTTTTCAATAACATGAGAAGTCCCAAGAAGACCGTAAGATGGTGACTAAATATCATTAATTCTTGCAATATGAGAGGGGAACCTCACCATAGAACCAATCATGAGTACCTCCCCATTTTCCATGCTTCTACCCTCAAGTGGAGAACCGTTGGCATTGAGAATGACCAACCAGCGATTAGCCAATAGAACCAGAGATCCAACAAGGAACTTACCATCGGTGGAACTCCCGGAATAGGTGATTCTCCAATCACCACCAGATGAATCTAGTGAAGAAGAGCCCATGATTTGGTGTGCGACGACGCCGGAGTGGTGCCGGCGAGAGCCGGTGGGAGGGTCCTCAGAGAGGCATGCCTCGGAATTCATGCGGGAGGGTCCTCATCTCGGATTCATGGTGATGATGATGGCGATGATCTCCTCCAATTCCCCGTCCTGGCAGGGTGCTAGAACAGAGTTTCTGGTGCTGTTTCGTGGAATCTGATGGTGGTGGCGGAGGGGAACTCCTTCTGGAAAAACGTCGACCCCTTTACCCAATCCTCAATGACAAAGTAAGCTTCACAGTGAGCCATCTACATTTATAATTTGCAAAAGGAATTTAGACTAAGTTTATAATTAAATGAGTTAATAATAACTCCACTCAGAAACACCTATCCCTAGTGAGGGTTCCTAGTGATAACACGACCCCTATCAGCCACATCTCCCCCGATCGTCACGGCCATCAATGTGGGTTCAAGGGTGGACGGTAAACGTCGGTCACATCATTTATGTGACTCGTGCTCGATCTTTCGACCATCCGTGTTCCGAGGCCACGCTTCTCTAGCGTGCTAGGCTCGCCAACTCAACCTTAGTGTATTCTCTGTGCAACATGGCTTACACCCACTGTATGCGAACGTAGATATGTCTGACACCCATGCCTGTAACCCTGGATCGCCTCATACCGAAGAACTTTCTTGGTGGTGCACACTAAGGGGGAACACAATCGTTGGTAATTTTAACAGGGATCATTTTATTAGGCTACCATCGAGTATCTAATACTAGCACACAATAAGACATACAAACAATAACATTGAATGTAAATGTTATGTGATATGGTCCTTCACGTTGTGATCTCCATCTGCCGTTACCGTGTTCCGGCGCCAGGGCTCCGGCTCCGTAGACACCAGAGTACTGGTGTCATTCCGGCGTGGTAGTTCGTCACCTCCATGACTATCTACTACTATGTAACAAAAGGTAATTACTTTACCTTTGCCACAACCATATCACAAAGCAACGCCCCCCTGCAAAACAAAGTTAGACGCCTCTACTTTATCTTTGCATGTTTTACGTGGCTGAATGGGCTTTTGCACAAGAACCGTTCTTACCTATGAACTTTCAGCACAACGCTGATCAAATAGTTGTGTCTACTATACCCCTTTCGGGGCCCTCCGTTGCAAATGGTATACCAACTAATGCGAGAGAGACAGACACCCCCCTAAGCCACTTTATACGGTACAAGCCATATGTCAAGCATAGACCAGTCTCACGAATGAACGCGTAAAGTCGGTTGGGGGCCGCTTCATCAAGCATTATTGTGGTATACACAAGTACACGTGGGAGGGTAAGAACTAAAATATCAACACCCACATGCTACATCTTGTGTGTTCTACCCGTACTAGCATTACTACGCATAGATCTAGCTCTGATACCACTGTAGGGGTTCCGCGTATGAAAACAATAAAATTTTACCCTACGCCCTTGAACCCCTGAAGCTGCTAGGACCTATCTATTAGTAATACAGTAATGGGAGGGGCTTTTCGTGAACTTACCCTTGAAGACCAAAAAGCGTTGTCAATGCTCAGGAGAGTGTGGTTAATGTAGATGAGCCGAAGCCGACCTCAAGGTCATGATGAAGTCCTTGCGCTCCTTCTGGCTCCAATGACTTGAGTGTCTCAAGTGCGACACCTCGTAGGGAGTTACACACGTCCGATGCCTGACGATGACTCCCGCTTCCCCGATCCAGCAGTAGTTGCGAAAGTAGAGCTCCCGGATCCGAATCCCACAGCGCGACGACGCTCTGCGGTGAAGATGTCTCTCGCTCGCGTAGTCTAGACTTGGGACCACGGTCATGGGAGAGAGAGGGGGAGAGATAAAATATCAATTAGAGGTACTCCCAAAAGTGGGGAGACCTTTATTGATTATTGGTGTATTTATCTTGGCCAAATACCCCACTATATATAGGGGAGGAGGGGGTACACCCTCCTTCAAAGTCCCGGGGTGGGACTGAAGGAGAGGAGGGGGGAGGGGTGGCCGCCGGCCACCCTAGTGGGCCCCACGTGGGGGGTCTAGGCCCAGCCGGCCTCCCCCTTGGCCCCTCTCCCTCTCTCCTTTCCCCTAATGGGCCCTCTCAGTCCGGAATTGGCCCATTAAGCCTTTTTGACCTTTAATTGATTTTCTCTTTATTAAATAATTATGAATAAATGATTAAATCAATATTTAACATTCATTCACACATTATCTAATCTCCGTGGCTATGGAACACCTTCCACCTCCACTTAGGACATCCTCCGGACTTCATCAAACCCTTAGGTTTCTCTCTTCTTTTCTTTGGTGATTCTACCGATCCTATAAACACTCTCTAAGCATCATCAAGCCCTTAAGCGTGATACCCCACGGTTCGGGAACACTCCAGACATGATCGGGACACTCCCGCACCAATGATCGACAGAGGGACCTGGATGGCCATGTGACCCCTGTGCGTTCCACGAAGATCTTTCATCGTTTGAACCGGGACAGTCGTGTCTTATTCCCTTTGTCATTCGATACTTGCATTGCCTGAGATCTGATCAATGATATCACCATGTCGTGTTCAATCTCGTTACTGAACAATGCTACTTGACTCGTTCCGACAAGTGATATCCCTGTGATCAAATCACATGTCGCGCAGCTATTGGATATAACTTCTCCGAGTGGGCCCTTGAATATCTTCCCGTCACATGGACGGACAAATCCCGCTCTTGACATATATTGCCTCTACGGTTTCCTCCGAATACCTGAACACACCTTTATAACCACCATTTTACCAGATGGCGTTTGATGCTATCTAAGCACTCTCGGGAGACAGTGATTGATATAGCCTCACAGTCTAAGGAATAGTCTACGAGGATCAATTTCTAATCATTGTAACTTGAACTTCGTGACATGATCGAATCACGATGTTTAGCTTGGGTATTGGTTCATCATCTCATTCTCAGAATGAGATGACTCCATTTCCAACTGGCATAAATGCCACATGATCAGGAAACATGATCATCTGTTGACCAATGAACCAGTGACTAGAGTTTCACTGGGAACCGCTGGTTGTTTTTATATCACACGTGTATTGATGTTTCCACTCAATACAGTTATAGCATGATATAAAACTTAATCATAAACTGTATGAAATATGATAATAGTCCTTACTACTATTTGTCTCTAGGGCATATTTCCAACAGTTTTTGTGGTTCCTTCTTTTTTTACTACGTGTTGCAACTAAGCTCGCAACTAGCTTTTCTCACGAAGGGGGTGGGAGGTGTTTCATTTGGACTTATAGTTGGATTTCTCGTAGGGGAGTTGCAACCGAGGTTGCAATCGATGATTGTTTTCGGCATCCCTTCTTTTTGTAAGTACTAGTTGCATTCAGACTCGCAACTGGTTTTTCTCACATTAGGGAGTTTTGCAATTGGGGTTGGAACTGAATTTTCTTGTGGGGAGTTTCAACTGCGATTGCAACTGAGGATTTTTTTACATTCTTTTCTTTTTACTACGAGTTGTATCTTAACTTACAATTGTTTTTTCTCGCGGGATTCACAACTGAGGTTGCAACTGAGGAATCCTTTCATCGTCTGTTCCTTTTATTACCAGTTCTAGATCGACTTGCAACTAGATTTTCTCATGATGGAGGAGTTGCATCTACACTTAGAACTAGATATCTTGTAGGGGAGTTGCAACTGGGGTTGCAACCAAGGATTGTTTTCATCGTCCCTTATTTTTTTAGTACGAGTTGCATCCAAACTCGCAACTGGCTTTTGTCATGGTAGGAAGTTTAGCAATTGGCGTTGGAACTGGATTTTCTCGTGGGGAGTTGCAACCGAGGATTGTTTTCATCGTACATTCTTTTATTACGAGTCCCGACTAGACCTGCAATTGGCTTTCTCACGATGGGGAGTTTTTGCAACTAGGTTTGGAATTGGATTTTCTCGTTAGGAGTTGCAACTGTCGTTTCTCACGTGGGAGTTCCAACTGTCTTTCTCGTGGAGAGCTACAACTAAGGATTCTTTTCGTTTTCCTTTCCTTTTACTACGAGTTGCATCTAGACCTGAACTGCCTTTTTCTCGTGGGAAGTACAACTAGGGTTGCAATTGAGGATCGCTTTCGTCCTCCTTTCTTTTTACTAGGAGTTGTCACTGGACTTGCAACTGCCTTTCTCATGGGGGAGTTGCAATTGGGAGTTGCAACTAAAGATTGTTTTTGCTATTGCTTTGTTTTATTGCAAGTTGCAACTGGAACCATAAATGGCTTGTCTCACGGACGGGGGCGGGGAGTTTCATCTGGACTTACAACTAGATTTCTCATACGGGAGTTGCAATTGGGGTTGCAACCGAGGTTTGTTTTCGCCATCCTTTCTTTTTTAGTATGAGTTACATCCGTACAGGCAACTTACTTTCCTCAAGGTAGAGAGTTTTGCAACTGGTTGGAAACTAGATTTTCTCGTGAGGAGTTGCAACTGCGGTTGTAAATAAGAATCTTTTCGTGGTTCCTTCTTTACTATGAGTTGCATCTGAAATTTGCAATTGACATTTCTTATATGAATTTTTTCACTGTGTAAAATTTTGTTCCATGTGCATAAAGTTTTATTCCCTCTGTAGTCTTGGTTTGTTCCACGGTGCAAAAAATTAATAGTTGTAAATAATTTTTATTCCATCACTAACTAGTAGTGATAAGATTTTTTCCTGTAAGTAACTAAAAGTGATAAATTTTATATGTTTGTTTTCTTTCAGAATCATGATTTTTTATTTTACATGTGTTGTGCAAAGTCATCTAGATAGGTCATGCACGCTGGCTATCGGTTTTTTCTTTGTTGTCTATAAGTTTCATGCCATCTGGATACCTTTTTTCTTTTCTTTTCCGGATTCTTCTGGTTATATTCTTCTGTTTTTGTCGCATTTTCGTTTTTTTTTATTTTTCTTTTTTACTTTTTTGTTTCTTCATGTTCATTTTCCTCTTTCTTTTCCATTTTTTAAGTTTAGACTTTTGATAATTTTTTCACGATTTTTGAAAAATGATCGTGTTTTACAAAAAAAGTTCATTATATTTCTAAAATGTATTTTTTTTAAAAAAAATTGCTCGTGATTTTCTAATTTTGGTTCATGAATTTCGAAATTGGTTCGTGAGTTTTTAAAATTTTGTTCATGATTTTTAGGATTTGATATTTCGGTTCAGTAGAAGGATCAATTCGTGCTGAATGACAGGAGGAAGCATAAACGTTTTTGCTAGCGAACATTTTTTAATCTTGTGAACATGAACGACAAACTTGAGCTAGCTTATATATTACTCTCATATACTCTCTCTGTTTCAAATTACTCCGCGCGCACTCTTATCTAGGTGTGCTAGTTCTCCCTCATTTTTTATCCAAAAAAATCCTAGAATTTTTGAACTAGATAGTATGAAATCTGTACTAGCTATTTCAAAAATCTCGGAAATTTTTTGAACGAAAGATAAGAGAATACTAGTCCACCTAGATAAGCGTGCGTGCGGAGTAATTTGAAACAGAGGGAGTATATACGACCATGTAGTGTCCCGCTGGGCAGTGGGCCAGGCCCACGTACGGAAAAACTGGAGCGAGGCTCCCTGGCGTGGGCGAGCAGCATAGGGCTCGTGTGAAGGGAGACATAGAGGGTTCTAACAAAACACAGCCACAACAACAAATAACAGAAGTCTAACAAGGCAACGACCCCACCGGTAGCCCAACAAGCTAAAACAAAAGTCCAACAAGAAAACCGGGACTCGAGGATGCAACGGGATGAAAAGTTTGTTTGGCTGACGTCAGCCGACTACGCCGTAAGCTGACTGCCCCATAGACTCCCATTTTATTTTGAGATGGAGGAAGTACTTCCTCCGCTTCAAAATATAAGATGATTTAGTTTTGTTAAAAGAGTGTATCTAGACTCCATTTAATACGTAGGTTTATATAGTTTTTAAATGACACTAAAAGGATATAGATACACTCCTTTCAAACTATATGAACCTACGTATTAAATGGAGTCTAGATACCCTCCTTTTAAAAAGCTAAAACATCTTATATTTTAAAACGGAGGGAGTATATGTATAGCATTTGTCTTATACTTCGGTTTCTTCGCTGCCAAATTGCATCGGTTACAAATATATGTTATTACTCCATAAATATCAACTTGATGGGTTGTAAGTTCTTTCCATCTAACTATCGACCATTTCAGAACAGTTTTTTCAGTCCGTCTGTCCTCGCAGAAATGCCGACATGCTCAAGCCACCCATTTGATGAAACACAGTGGATGATTCGAATTCATCGGATCCTCGACGAGGAGATCGAGCTGTGCGACGATGACAAACCAATCTCCATCTTCGACGTTCTAAAGCCGCTGATGTGCACTAAGCCAGAAGCCTACGTGCCTCAGCTGGTGGCCCTGGGCCCTTACCACCATTGCCGTGAAGGACTCCGTGAGATGGAGATGTACAAGCTCTCAGCGGCCAAGAGAGCCCAGAGCCACCTCCCAAGTATGAACTTCCAACAGCTCGTGGACGTCTTTGCAACCTTCGAGCATCTGATTCGTTCCCATTATCACAGGTTTTGTTAAGTGCATACATATACTCCATATATCTATCATAATTTCATAATTGTAGGAAATTCATCCCTTCATGTTTTGATTTCTTCATTGTTTTATTTTAATATCTTGTAGGCACATCAATCTCACCAACGAGACACTAGCATGGATGATGGCGGTGGACGTTTGTTTTCTACTCGAGTTCCTGCAGACATTCAACCAGACCAACAACAACCAGAGGAGACTGCAGAGGATGCCGTCGAGGATGTCGCATCTGGCTGATCCCTCTCGCAGGACGTCCACACACAGCATGCTCCTCCGTGACATCGTCATGCTGGAGAACCAGATCCCTATGTTTCTGCTCGTGAAAACTGTCGAGATGCGGTGCCCGTCAGCAGGCCAACGAACGGTCCAGCCGCCTGTTCTTGGCTCCATGCTGTCCGGGTTCTACCAGGAGGTTTCCACGCTCAAGGGGATTGGCTCGCCGTGCACAGACGCCACACGACACGCCCATTTGCTCGATTTCCTGTACTCCAACATGGTACCATGTGGCTATGTGGAAGAATCGGATGGTGCCCTGGACGAAGCCGGAGACGGGCCGCATGATCACGCGCAGAGGCCGACTCTGAATTCAGTAACCGCATTGCTCCTCAAGCGTGGCCTGAAGTTGGCGTCGCTGGTGACAGATTTCATGGTGAGGACACTGCTCAAGTTCGTGACCAGCGTTCCTTGCCTCTCGATGCTCTGGCAACCAATCGAGCAGATAACCTCTCAGCGAATTATAACCCAGCGAGGCGCCCCTGAACCCAGTGGTAGATCATCCGACGTCCAGAGCAAGAATGCGTCGCCTCTGCTCGAGGAGATTGCGGTGCCATCCGTCGCCGAGCTCGCCTACGCCGGTGTCACGTTCACCCCGACGGTCGGCGGTATCTCGGCGATCGAGTTCTGCGCGAGGACCGCCACGCTGCACCACCCGGTGATCAGCATCGACATGACCACCGAAGTCACCCTGCGGAACCTGGTGGCCTACGAGGCGTCGATTGGGTCCAGGGTGCTGCTCTTGGCGCGGTACGTGGAGCTAATGAACGGGATCATCGATACCGACGAGGACGCCAGGCTGCTCAGGGAGCGCGGGATCATACTGAACCACCTGAAGAGCGACCAGGAAGTGGCCGAGCTGTGGAACGGGATGACCCGATCGGTGAGGCTCACGAGGGTGCCGGCCTTAGACAGGTTAATCGATGAGCTTAACAGGTACCACGGGAGCTGCTGGAAGGTGAGGGTTAGAACCTTCGTGAAAGATCACCTTCTTGGATCCAGGGACTTGGTTGCTTGCGCCGTCATGATCTTTCTATTCATCTTCGTCGGCTTACAAGCTTTTTGCCTCTCTCGTGGCTGCCTTCTTTCTTGGTATGGGATGGGTGGTATGGCCAGGAGAAGACATGGTTGTCACATCCTCAAAAGTTGACTGCAACCAGCAGCGTGCCGAGCGTTAACACTAAAGGAGTAAAGTGATTTCCTCTTTAATATGCGAATAAATCATACTCCTCCGTCCAGAAATAACTGATTTGAATTTGTCTAGATTCGAATGTATTTATACACTAATATACTAGATGCACCTTCCACCGATGTTTTGGAAACGGGTGAGCTCCATCAAAGTCCCAATTGTGCAAGAGCATCTCAAGACCTGTAATCCGCTAGAGGAGTAAAATTCAAGTTTTCTGCTCTAAATTGCACCAAGCGAACTCATGTAGCGTTTAGAGGGGTAAAATTTGTAGGAGTCAGTCTCCGGAGATCCTAAAAATACATGGCCACAACCCTACCAGAGAAAAAGTCCCCGCCTCCACCCCACCCGCACACTTTCCCCGCTGCACGGCCATCCCCGCTGGCATTCACTCCGGCGACCACCCATTGTCTCCGCCGAGATCCAGTACCTCCGCCACCCTCCTACCCCACTTCGCTTCGCTCGCTGGTAGTTGCCATCGCCGGAATCACCCATATATCTGTCGCCGCCATATCGATTTTGTCGCTGATTCCATGTCATTCCGCCGCTGCCAAGCTCGGTTGGTTCGATAACGGAACTGTCAGAGGATGGAGATGACGTATATCGACCATCGAGGAACTAGGCATCGTTAGAACCGAGGCCGGCGGCTATTTTCCAAAGAGGAGTATCCGGGCACGGTGAACTTGGTTTGAGACCGTTGACCAACAAGACTCATCACTTCTAGTCGTCGCGCAGCCCCATCGGCCTTCTCACCGCTCCATCGTCAGCTCAACGCCACCAGTCACCATTCTCACCTCTTTCATCCACGAAATGTTCGACGAATTGACTAGCTGCTTTTTATGTGTTTTCCATTTTATTTTTGTTATTTGCAACCAAATTCAATGTAGGACCCTCGGATTAATCCTCCGAGAATCCCTGTTATGCATACAACCACGATCCCATGATTAGTTAGTCGTGACACACAACCGACATGTATCAAAGTAAACATCTAATACATACCGAGATACAAGACTTACATAAATGCCATTATGGATACATCAAAATCATCAGCGGAACTTCATCAAGCGTAGAGCCCAAGCCATGCCATAACCTACAGGCAACTGACTGGGAGAACGGCCTAGCTCGCATAGTCGTCAACTTCATCCTCTGCTTGAAATCTGACCAAGTTAATAGCCAGGGACAATGCCACTGAATACTTTGAATGTACTCGCAAACCACCTTAATAGAATAATAAAACAAGAGGATATGCAATATAGCTGTCGCAGTAGGTGGGCTCTAAGGGAGGTTCTTTTCTAAAATAGTTTCTCTTGTAGATATAACATCTACATATCTTTGTTAAAAAACTTTTGTAAAATGTTTTGGAAACATGTTGAAAGGTTTTGTAAACACTAGGATTGGGACACCCATTTGTTCGCGTCTTCAGGTCGTCTCACGACCAAACTCCTTTCTTTCCCTTCCGACCATCCCATGGTCAAAACCTTTCTCCTTTACGACCATCCCATGGTCAAAACATTTCCAAAGCCATTTCTTTTCTAAAATCTTTTTTGAAAACAAAACCAGCACCTCTCTACAGCACCTTTCCAACCGTCCATGACCGTGGACGTGGCTATTCGAATAGATTTACACTCTGCAGAGGTTGTACACTTTACCCACACCATCTGGGTACACTATCCTGATCTTCACTGATCGTGGGTCGAGTAACCGATCAAGACTCTCCGGATGCCCACTCCAATATAAGTGACTACCCTATGAGTGTTATTCCCCTCAAAACCGGGACGTCGGGTACCGAGGACTAACCGGAGTGCTTTTTCCACTTATCGAGTGTGTGATTTCAATGAGGGGCTCATAGTAACGCGTGGAGGTCCGTAAACCCTTCATTCCTTCTCCCGGTCGATGTCCCACATGGACCGTTTGTCCAGAGAAGGCCTACCCTCCAGGGATCGCAATCCCCTGTAGTAGTTACAAGGTTATACCAGAATAGACAACCATCAAATCCAGCCCTATCCCATTCCAGAGTAATGTGGTTGCACATGGTTAATTGTTCTAGCAAAACTGCAAAGAACCGGGTGCGTTTTTTAAATCTTTTTCCTCCATCTTTCCTTCCGTATTTTGTAAAACAAAAACTTTTTCTTTCTCAACATGTCCTGGGAGGTTCCACCCCACCAAGGTTTTATCATAAAACATTTGGTAAAACTTCTCCCGGGGGTCTTCCCATCCTCTAGTTTTTGCTTCGGCTAAAACAGGGTCTCCAAGGGGTATGGTGTGTTACACCATCTACCATACAAGGGACAAGTAGGTGTCATCAAGGGGGTTGTACTTAATAGTACAAAAGTGTAATAGTTTGGAGGAGCCAAACCACTACCATATATACATCAACATATAGTAAAACAATGCAATTTTTAAATAAACAGAAGATAAAACATGCATAAGTAAAACAGTAGGACCAGGCTTATGAGCAAGAAGGTGGCTTGCCTAATGATCAACAATATGGCAATCTGTCCATGGACTTCTTCTTTAGATAACCCAAAATACCAATACCAATAATAAATACCACTTCTTCTGCTCTCCGATTTGATCGCAACTATCATCGTCTCGACAGCACATGCAAGCAAACCAAGCCACAATCAACACAAGTCATACAAGCACCAATACATATAGAAAACAATGAACAATACAAGTTCACAAATCATTGGGTCTTAGGAGGAATGGATTTAATAAGGTTGGCCTTTTCTTGAAAATATGGAAGAGAATCCCCTTAGGATACATAGCCGAGGAACTACCTAAGAGGGGTTTTCGGACCAAGGACATATTGTATAAGGTACCATTGTAAAAACATGATACCAACAGCTATATATTGATAAAATGAAACCAGCAAAAGTGGTTTCACCAATTTATCACTTTTCTTTGATTTCTTATTAATTTTCCAGTGAGATAAACTCTAGTTTTAGGAGATAAATCACCAGAAAAGTTCCGGAGCTCCAAAAATTATTTCCTTGGATGGTTCAGTAGGGTTTTATGTACTTGTTCACTGAGAGTTGAAATCATGTCAAAATATTTAACAGAATGCCCTCAGGAAATTCCCAAAGGCAGTTCTATATGCAACTTGTCTTTTTAACTAGATTAAATCCACAGTAGCTATTGATATGAAACCAAGGACACCTGCTAGGTATTTCCAATACCTTTATGTAGAAATTGGATTCACTCTTTTTGGAGTTGCAGAGCTACTGTAGGAATTTATTTAGTGAAACAACCCTAAGAACAAGGCTTTAATTCATTAAAATTACTCAGAGGCTTAATAATTCTTGATCTCCTGGATTTAGATATAACTGGATGTAACACATATCAGAGAGTTGGGATGAGGTCCACACCATTTAAGGTTTGGCCTAGAGAAATTTCTAAAGGCAGAAACTAATAGCTTTTGTTATTTTTACTATAGAAAAATTACTCTTCACCTTGGCATAAGACATATGGTAATTGATTGGTATAGCAATTACCTTCCGGGATAACTTTGATTCATCCCAAATGGATATGTACAACTCCCTGGGGAATTTATTTAGTGTAAGACTACACTCTTTACAAGATTAAAAGCCAGAAAATAATAAAGATTATTTTTGGCAGGGGACTAGTTCTACATGTTGAAGAAAACCCTAGGGGAAAATGTAAAATTGTGATCTGGACGATATCATGCGGTTTTATATTTTATTTGAATTTAAACTAACAGGTATAATGCAGATCTAGAATTCCTAAGAAAAAGAAAAAGGGAAAAGCCACGGCCGGGCCGGGATCTAGAGGGAAAGTGGGCCACAGAGGGTAATTCGGCCCACCAGGGGCGAGCTACGCATGGGAGGGAGTTTTTAATGTCCTGGCAAGCGGGGCTCGCCCGTCAGTGACGACTGCTGGCAAACAGGTGCGCGTGGATCTGTGCCGTTCATCTTAAGAAGATCCGACGGTTCGCCGTCGTCTTCCTCCTCTAACAGGACCTAACAAAGATGCAACCCTAATGACGCAGAGTAGGCTAAGGGCTCACCCTAGGAGGCATGGAGAGGCGTCGGGGAGGTACCGAGGCGACGGAGGACTCCGGGGCGAGTCCATAGAGGGGCGACAGCGCCCATTTTGGTGAAGATCTGCAGAATCCCGCATCGGGCAGGGGACGGTGGCTCCGAGCTCGTTCGTGGCGGCACCGTGGAGGGTCCTAGGAAGGAAGGAGGGGATGGTTAGATGCAGGATGTAGAGGAGAGCTCGGGAGGCTGACATGCAGAGGAGGAGAGGGGAGGAGGAGGGAGCTTAGCTCGATGGATGGGGGAGGCCGAAGCTTTTTCGGCTCTCACTCTGGAGCATCTCGGAGCAGGGGAGAGGGGGTGGTGCTCGGGGGAGGAAAGTGGGAGTGTGAGGGGGCAAATGAGAGGCCGAGAGGGGGCTGTACTGGCCTGTGGCCTATTTATCTCGAGGAGGTTCATGGTGGATTTGGTCCAAGGAGAGAATGGGGAGGAGAGCTAGCCTTCCATTGGGCAGCAGGGGTGGTGGAGAGAGGGTGGAGGTGTTATCTGAGGTCGTGCAGGAGCAGAGAGGGCCAGCTGGTGGCTGTTGCAAGGTAATTAGCCTCACATGCTTGTCTCCCTCTCTCTCCTTCTCACCTCCAAGCACATGGGACAAGGGAGAGGGGTTGCTACAGTAGCTCATCTATAGTGCACATGACCAGGACTGAGGGGTGGTGCTGTGGAGGCTTGTTGGAGAACATTGGATGGGATTTGATTTGGTTTTTGGGTACAAAAGGTTAATGTCCAAATCAGCCATAATGGATGATCAAGTGGTATACCTTGATTTTTGATCTTGACCAACTTAGATAAGGATGCTGGTAGATGGATAGGGTTAAGATGCATCTCTGAGATTTATTTGGGATTTTTCAGAGAATTAGAAGTCCACTTAAATCCATTTATTCAAAAACTGCAGAAGTAAAGTATTGGAGCTCATTTGATATTTTTACATTGGACCTTGTTGGATTTTGATGTGAGGTGATCCCAAATGTTAATACACACTTAGGGGAATTTTCCCAAGATTTATTGGGGCTTAAAAGTATTTAAAACAATTATTATTCTATTTCTACCATTTAGGAAAATAGGCGAAAAGAAATAATAAAGCTCTTCAAAAATAATTATTATTGAAGTGGGATGATGTGGTATGATGTGTGGACCTCAGTTGAGCCAAAAGATGGGGAAGTGTTTTGGCAAAAACCAAACTTTCCTTTGGGGAAGGAGTTTTGGAGATTTTGCCTATTAAAGAGATTAATTAGCTCTAGAGCCATAATAATCATGGATAATATTTGATAAATCTTGATGATCATGGTAGATGATGTAGACAAGGTGTAGCAAGCATTTTCAACCTTGGGAACTGGAAATACAACTTGAATTAGATGGAAAACAAGGAGTTGTGGATCTAGGGTCAGGTTATTTTTATACCACCAAAACATGGTTGTATCTTGGAGTTCAGATCTCCCCTTGGGGAATGGGCTAGATGGGTAGTTATACAAAGTCATATAGATGATCATGGCAGAAGGATTTTGGATTGGGTACATTTGAGGTGGTCTGGAAGTGATGGCAAACTTTGTTGAAAATAAGGCTGCCATACCAGATGAGTCATGATGCCTTATAAACCATGTGGTTTTTAAGAAGCACAAAGATCCACTTGGGACAAGTGAAGTATATGTTGATAAACCTATATGAGTAGAACACAACCATGCAAATATTTGGTCTATAGATGGTTGGATGATGGTGTGAGCTTCTGTCAAAGTAGGCATGATGACTAGATTTGTAGGAATAGTTATTTTCTTGCCTGCAAAACCATCAAGAACAAGTAGGTTGGAGGATGATCTAACCAAGGGAAAGAGTGGGCCTTGGTAGTCATTAGGATGGTTAACAATATGGTTCATATTCATTTTAAAAAATGCACAAGGGTTGAGAAAAGGAGGCATTCAAAAAGGTGATGTTGGAAACAGATTTCCAGACAGCCGAATTTGGCAGATTTAGGGTTTTTGACTAGAATAAGAGGGATGATGTTTTTGATTGATTTCAAGGTACCAAATCATCATCAAGTGGATGATGTTGAAGTGTAGATTGAGTAGGACGGATCCTTTCTTGATTCTAGTCTTCCGTGACTTGGAAGCTTCTAGAATGGGTCACTGCAGAATTGATCTGGGTAAGGGTTTTAGATGATCACCTGGTGGCTAGAGATTAGATCCAGATTGTACTCTTGCTTAGGGTTTGGTGATTTTAAAGTATCTTGATCCTAGTGGATGAGCTCCTACGGTAGCTCATACTATCTCCTAAGCAAACAAATCAAGCAACATATCAAGGCAACTCATCTTACAAACAAAGCAAACCTACTACTAGGGTTACCACCAAGCTTAGCTTGAGGTAAGGATGGGTATTTTGAAAAGGCTGGATTTTGACTAAGATGAGAGTCCTTGGTATCTCTACCAATAGTAGAATTCAAAAGCTTACCAGAAGGTTTTGGAGATCCTAGAGATAAGAGTAGTTGAAGGTTCTGTCTTGAAGACATAAGTAGGTTATAGCTCTCCATAGTTTTGTCAATGGAAGCTACTAAACTAGTTTTGGTTACACAAGCATCTTGGATCATGTTTTGAAATGCCAGAACATTTGATAATATATAAAATGAGCCAGGATAGTTTTGTTAAATAGCTTTTTGACAACTGATGTTGAGGTAAGGAGTATCTCTTAATACACAATCATAAGCATAAACATAGTCATACAACAGGCAAACACTACACCAATGAACAAGAAAAAGTTTTTGTTCCCCCTGATTTTTGCATTCTGGACAACTAATCAGGGTTGCTGAAATTGGGATGTAACAGACCTTTCCCCCTTAAAATAAGCTCGTCCCGAGATTCAGGAGAGTAGGGTTAGGGGATTTTGAGTCAGGGTTAGCGCTGCTGGTTTCAAGCGTGCTATCTTACGGATTCCGTCTTTGGAAGTGGTTACCCTATTGATGAAGTTGAGCTTCAGTCTTCCGGGATGCACTGAGAGTTGAGCAGAGTCCAGTCTTGATTTCGAGGGATGACCTTCTTTTCCTTCAGGACTCTATATCTCGAGGGCTTAAACTGGGCAGACTATCTTGATGATGAACTTCACGGGGTACTCGTTGGAGGATAGAATCTACAGCTGGGAGTACCTCTCTCTAAGGGTCCACGGCTCTTCCTTAGGGGCGTAGCGTATCCTAATTAACGATTTTTGGGTCGGGATTCATGAGTTTTCTTCCGCGAAGGTTTACCCTACTTTTGTGGGAAGATGCAGTCTTTCCCCCTTAGGATTAAACTGGGGTATATCGGAGAGTTGACATAATCCTTCCTTCTTGAAGTCATTGAATGAGGTCTTTGGCGATTGTTGTCCATCTTTCTTCTGGAGTAGAGACCTTCAGAAGTCTTCCGGGAATTATGATTACTGGGATTATATACTACTATTATTCATACTTTGTCTGTTGGAGTCGTTGGAGTCTCACGTTCTCTACGCGATTGGAACTGAGCGGTTAGTGATCCTGTGATCCTTCGGGTAGGTTTTCTGTTGACGTCGTGAAGAGATTTCGTAGAATCTTCAGTTTGTTTCTCCTCTGATGACCCGCGAGTTGCTACTTGGCGAAAACACATCGGATCTGGGGATCTTTTCTGAAGTATCTTCTAGTGGATAGTCTTCTAGAGATTGAGTGAGAAAGACGTAGTCTTTCCACCTTAGAGCTTCACTAAGGTTCATCGAGAAGGGTTTTGGGATCTTCTGTCCTGGAAGGCTGACTTGCTGTTAGCGGAAGGATTATCTTACCTAAAGTCTTGAGTTGGGGTCTTCGAGTGCCGTCTTATCGCTTAAGCCTTATCGGGGGTGCTTTCTTAATGAAGCTTTTAAGGGGTTAGCTCAGCACGAGTTAGCGGTTTACGTCTATTCTTGCTAGTAGTTAGTAAGGGTTGAAGCAGTCCGCGTCGGGTATGCTGTCTTCATTGGCATTTCTTGCATTGCTTCTGCCTGATGGAGGAGTGGACTGGTTGTCTTTACACTTCCTAATCATCTGACTTCAGGGGTAGTTCTGACCTTCTAGGGAGGATCATTCCGTTAGTTTGGGTAGGGTCAACTAGATTAGTTAGTCTCCTGAGGCGGTCAGAAGCTCTAATACACTAAAGGTTAGTGTTGTTAGGTCTTCACTTCTTGTCTTTGTTGACTTATCGGGTTGTTTCTTCTGGATATTGAGGGTCCTTCGGTGATCGACTTCTGGCTTCAACGGGATCCTTGCTGTAGTAGACTGATGAACAAGGAGGGTTGCGCTATTAACGAGTCTTGAGAGGTGAGTTGGACGAGGTATGTCATCCTGCTGAGGTGAAGTCTTCGAGTTGTTCTGACTTGACGATGTCAAACTCCTTGTTCTTGCGATGCTTTTCCTCTCATATACTCTTGAGGTTAGTCTGGGTCTCATTACCGACATCTAACACAGGGGTTTCCTGAGTTACTATGTGGGGTATGGCTCCTCGAGTCACATTTTTAAGGAGGTCAAAGCAAACCAGAGCATACAAACAAGGCAAACAGAGCGAGGGAATCGCAATGTCCTTAGCAAACAACACACATCAAGCAACACAGGATGCACTTAGGCAAGCAAACACGGTCAACGCTAGGGACCAGGAGTTAACTACTCGCGATGTAGGGGAATCCTATTCTTAGGACTATTGACCCGAGATACCGTCTTTCTTCAGGTCAGAGTCACTATCTTGCTGATAAATCCTTCATCATATCTTTGGCGCTTCTTCATAGTGCAACACCTGATGTCTTCTAATTATGAGGATTCCGCTGGTAGGGCGATATTGTAGTCTCCTTGTGTTTGCTGGTAGTTGCTTGTCTTCATATTGCTCTCATTGTCTTCACCGGGTTCTAGATCCTAGTTATTTAGAATCCGTAGGTTTGAAGTTTGGACGAGAGTTAGAGGAAACCATTTTCGAAAGCGTTTACTTAGAGTAAGAGAAGAAGTAGAACTTTTTGAAACTCATTGAGAAACTAGTTTTCGAAAGCCGGGGTTTTCAAAATAAGGTTCCTATCTAACGACCATGCTAACTAAGGTTCTCCTACAGTCAGGATGGCTCTAATACCAAGTCTGTAGGGCCCCCGGATTAATCCTCCGAGAATCCCTGTTATGCATACAACCACGATACCATGATCAGTTAGTCGTGGCACATAACCGACATGTATCAAAGTAAACATCCAATACATATCGAGATACAAGACTTACATAAATGCCATGATGGCTACATTAAAATCATCAGCAGGACTTCATCAAGCGTAGAGCCCGAGCCATGCCATAACCTACAGGCAACTGACTGGGAGAACGGCCTAGCTCGCATAGTCGTCAACTTCATCCTCTTCTTGAAATCTGACCAAGTTAATATCCAGGAACAATGCCAGTGAGTACTTTGAATGTACTCGCAAACCACCTTAATAGAATAATAAAACAAGAGGATATGCAATATAGCTGTGGCAGTAGGTGGGCTCCAAGGGAGGTTCTTTTCTCAAATAGTTTCTCTTGTAGATATAGCATCTACATATCTTTGTTGAAAAACTTTTGTAAAACATTTTGGAAACATGTTGAAAGGTTTTGGAAACACTAGGATTGGGGCACCCATTTGTTCGCGTCTTCAGGTCGTCCCACGAACAAACTCCTTTCTTTCCCTTCTGACAATCCCATGGTCAAAACCTTTCTCCTTTACGACCATCCCATGGTCAAAACATTTCCAAAGCCATTTATTTCCTAAAATCCTTTTTGAAAACAAAACCAGCACCACTCTACAGCAACCTTCCCAACCTTCCATGACTGCGGACGCGGCTATTCGAATAGATTTACCCACACCATCTGGGTACACTACCCTGATCTTCACCGATCGTGGGTCGAGTAACCGATCAAGACTCTCTGGATGCCCAATCCAATATAAGTGCCTACCCTATGAGTGTTATTCCCCTCAAAACCAGGACGTCGGGTATCGAGGACCAATCGGAGCACTTTTTCCACTTATCGAGTGTGCGCTTTCAATGAGGGGCTCATAGTAACGCGTGGAGGTCCGTAAACCCTTCGTTCCTTCTCCCGGTCGATGTCCCACATGGACTGTTTGTCTAGAGAAGGCCCACCCTCCAGGGATCGCAATCCCCTGTAGTAGTTACGAGGGAGCTTATACCATAATATACAACCATCAAATCCAGTCCTGTCCCATTCCAGAGTAATGTGGTTGCACAGGGTTAAATGTTCTAGCAAAACTGCAAAGAACCGGGTGCATTTTCGTAAATATTTTTCCTCCATCTTCAATTCAGCATTTTGTAAAACAAAACCTTTTTTGTTTCTCAACATATCCTGGGAGGTCCCACCTCACCAAGGTTTTATCATAAAACATTTGGTAAAACTTCTCCCGGGGGTCTTCCCAATCTCTAGTTTTTGCTTCGGCTAAAACGGGGTCTCCAAGGGGTATAGTGTGTTACACCATCTACCATAATAGGGACAAGTAGGTGTCATCAAGGGGGTTCTACTTAATAGTACAAAAGTGTAATAGTTCGGAGGAGCCAAACCACTACCATATATACATCAACATATAGTAAAACAATGCAATTTTTAAGTAAACAGAAGATAAAACATGCATAAGTAAAACAGTAGGACCAGGCTTATGAGCAAGAAGGTGGCTTGCCTGATGATCAACAATATGGCAATATGTCCCTGGACTTCTTCTTTAGATAACCCAGAATACCAATACCAATGATAAATACCACTTCTTATGCTCTTCGATTTCATCGCAACTATCGTCGTCCCGACATCACATGCAAGCAAACCAAGCCACAATCAACACAAGTCATACAAGCACCAATACATACAGCAAGCAATGAACAATACAAGTTCACAAATCATTGGGTCTTAGGAGGAATGGATTTAATAAGGTTGGCCTTGTCTTGAAAATATGGAAGAGAATCCCCTTAGGATACATAGCCGAGGAACTACCTAAGAGGGGTTTTGGACCAAGGACATATTCTATAAGGTACCATTGTAAAAACATGATACCAACAGATACATATTGATAAAATGAAACCAACAAAAGTGGTTTCACCAATTTATCACTTTTCTTTAATTTCTTATTAATTTTTCTAGTGAAATAAACTCTAGTTTTAGGGAGATAAATCACCAGAAAAGTTCTGGAGCTCCAAAAATTATTTCCTTGGATGGTTCAGTAGGGTTTTATGTACTTCTTCACTGAGAGTTGGAATCATGTAAAAATATTTACCAGAATGCCCTCAGGAAATTCCCAAAGTAAGTTCTGTATGCAACTTGACTTTTTAACTAGATTAAATCCACAGTAGTTATTGATATGAAACCAAGGACACCTGCTAGGTATTTCCAATACCTTTGTGTAGAAATTGGATTCACTCCTTTTGGAGTTGCATAGCTACTGTAGGGATTTATTTAGTGAAACAACCCTAAGAACAAGGCTTTAATTCATTAAAATTACTCAGAGGCTTAATAATTCTTGATCTCCTGGATTTAGATATAACTGGATGTAACGCATCTCAGAGAGTTGGGATGAGGTCCATACCATTTAAGGTTTGTCCTAGAGAAATTTCTAAAGGCAGAAACTAATAGCTTTTGTTATTTTTACTATAGAAAAATTACTCTTCACCTTGGCATAAGACATATGGTAATTGCTTGGTATAGCAATTACCTTCCAGGATAACTTTGATTCATCCCAAATGGATATGTACAACTCCCTGGAGAATTTATTTAGTGTAAGACTATACTCTTTAGAAGATTAAATGCCAGAAAATAATACAGATTATTTTTGGCAGGGGACTAGTTCTGCATGTTAAAGAAAACCCCAGGGGACAATGTAAAATTGTCATCTGGACGATATCATGCGGTTTCATATTTTATTTGAATTTAAACTAACAGGTATAATGCAGATCTAGAATTCCTAAGAAAAAGAAAAAGGGAAAAGCCACGGCCGGGCCGGGATCTAGAGGGAAAGTGGGCCGCAGAGGGTAATTCGGCCCACCAAGGGTGAGCTGCACGTGGGAGGGAGTTCTGAATGTCACAAAGCGGGCCCGCCCGTCGATGACGTCTGGCAAGCAAGGTGCCTTGCAGATCTCATGTGCTTCATCTTAAGAAGATCCGACGGTTTATCGTCGTCTTCCTCCTCTAACAGGACCTGACGGAGATGAAACCCTAGCGACACAGAGTAGGGTAAGGGGTCACCTTGGGAGCATGGAGAGGCGTCAGGGAGGTGCCGAGGCGACGGAGGACTCCGGGGCAAGTCCGTAGAGGGCCAGCAGCGCCCATTTTGGTGAAGATCTGCGGAATCCTGCGTCGGGCAGGGGACGACGGCTCCAAGCTCGTTCGTGGTGGCGCCGTGGAGTGTCCTGGGAAGGGAGGAGAGGATGGTTAGATGTAGGATGTAGAGGAGAGCTCGGGAGGCTGACATGCAGAGGAGGAGAGGGGAGGAGGAAGGAGCTTAGCTCGATGCACAGGGGAGGCCAAAGCTTTTTTGGCTCTCACTCTGAAGCATCTCAGAGTAGGGGAGAGGGAGTGGTGCTCGGGGGAGGAGGGTGGGAGTGTGAGGGGGCAAATGAGAGGCCGAGAGGGGGTTGTACTGGCCTATGACCTATTTATCTTGAGGAGGATTGGTTCATGGTGGATTTGGTCTAAGGAAAGAATGGGGAGGAGAGCTAGCCTTCCATTGGGCAGCAGGGGTGGTGGAGAGAGGGTGGAGGTGTTATCCGAGGTCGTGCAGGAGCAGAGAGGGCCAACTGGTGGCTGCTGCAAGGTAATTGGCCTCACATGCTTGTCTCCCTCTCTCTCCTTCTCACCTCCAAGCACATGGGACAAGGGAGAGGGGTTGCTACAGTAGCTCATCTACAGTGCACACGACCAGGACTGAGGGGTGGTGCTGTGAAGGCTTGTTGGAGAAGATTGGATGGGATTTGATTTGGTTTTTGGGTACAAAAGGTCAATGTCCAAATCAGACATAAAGGATGATCAAGTGGTATACCTTGATTTTTGATCTTGACCAACTGAGATAAGGATGCTGGTAGATGGATAGGGTTAAGATGCATCTCTGCTATTTATTTGGGATTTTTCAGAGAATTAGAAGTCCACTTAAATCCATTTATTCAAAAACTGCAGAAGTAAAGTATTGGAGCTCATTTTATATTTTTACATTGGACCTTGTTGGATTTTGATGTGAGGTGATCCCAAATGTGAATACACACTTAGGGGAATTTTCCGAAGATTTATTGGGGCTTAAAAGTATTTAAAACAATTATTATTCTATTTCTGCCATTTAGGAAAATAGGCAAAAAGAAATAATAAAGCTCTTCAAAAATATTTATTCTTGAAGTGGGATGATGTGGTATGATGTGTGGACCTCAGTTGAACCAAAATTTGGGGAAGTGTTTTGGCAAAAACCAAACTTTCCTTTGGGGAAGGAGTTTTGGAGATTTTGTCTATTAAAGAGATTAATTAGCTTTGGAGCCATAATAATCATGGATAATATTTGATAAATCTTGATGATCATGGTAGATGATTTATACAAGGTGTAGCAAGCATTTGCAACCTTGGGAATTGGAAATCCAACTAGAATTAGATGGAAAACAAGGAGTTGTGGATCTAGGGTCAGGTTATTTTTATACCACCAAAACATGGTTGTATCTTGGAGTTCAGATCTCCCCTTGGGGCATGGGCTAGATGGGTAGTTGGACCAAGTCATATAGATGATCATGGCATAAGGATTTTGGATTTGGTACATTTGAGGTGGTCTTGAAGTGATGGCAAACTTTGTTGAAAATAAGGCTGCCATACCAGATGAGTCATGATGCCTTATAAACCATGTGGTTTTTAAGAAGCACAAAGATCCACTTGGGACAAGTGAAATAGATGTTGATAGAACTATATGAGTAGAACACAACCATGCAAATATTTGTTCCATAGAAGGTTGGATGATGGTGTGAGCTTCTGTCAAAGTAGGCATGATGACTAGATTTGCAGGAATAGTTATTTTCTTGCCTGCAAAACCATCAAGAACAAGTAGGTTGGATTATGATCTAACCAAGGGAAAGTGTGGTTCTTGGTAGTCCTTAGGATGGTTAACAAGATGGTTCAGATGCATTTTCAAAAATGCACAAGGGTTAAGAAAAGGAGGCATTCAAAAAGGTGATGTTGGAAACAGATTTCTAGACTTAGCCGAATTTGGAAGATTTAGGGTTTTTTACTAGAATAAGAGGGAGGATGTTTTTGATTGATTTCAAGGTACAAAAGGATCATCAAGTGGATGATGTTGAAGTGTATATTGAGTAGGAAGGATCCTTGCTTGATTCTGGTCTTCAGTGACTTGGAATCTTCTAGAATGGGTCATTGCAGAATTGATCTGGGTAAGGGTTTTAGATGATCACCTGGTGGCTAGAGATTAGATCCAGATTGTACTCTTGCTTAGGGTTTGGTGATTTTAATGTATATTGACCCTAGTGGATGAGCTCCTAGGGTAGATCATACTATCTCCTAAGTAGACAAATCAAGCAACAAATCAAGGCAACTCATCTTACAAACAAAGCAAACCTACTACTAGGGTTACCACCAAACTTAGATTGAGATAAGGATGGGTATTTTGAAAAGGTTGGATTTTGAATAATATGAGAGCCCTTGGTATCTCTACCAAGAGTAGAATTCAAAAGCTTACCAAAAGGTTTTGGAGATCCTAGAGATAAGAGTAGTTGAAGGTTCTGTCTTGAAGACATAAGGAGGTTATATCTCTCCATAGTTTTGTCAATGGAAGCTACTAAACTAGTTTTGGTTACACAAGCATCTTGGCTCATGTTTTGAAATGCCAGAGCATTTGAGAATATATAAAATGAGCCAGGATAGTTTTGTTAAATAGCTTTTTGACAACTAATGTTGAGGTAAGGAGTATCTCTTAATACAAAATCATAAGCATAAACACAGTCATACAACCAGCAAACACTTCACCAATGAACGAGAAAAAGTTTTTGTTCCCCCTGATTTTTGCATTCTGGACAACTAATCAAGGTTGCTGAAATTGGGATGTTACATTCAACATAGTCAATTCTAATCTAGATGAAGAGGTCGAGGTAGATGATCTCCAACGACTCCTCGTTGGAGGAGGAAGAAGAGGATGCTAATTTGGAAATAGCTATGGTGATGATTTTGAACGAGGATATTTAGCGGCCAGCGTTAGGATCCCCATTCGGCCTTTTGCATCAACTGAGATATACCCCGAGGAGGGGTGGGGGCATGCCCAGCTAAGAAGAAATTACTTCAACCCCAATGCAACCTATCTGTAGAAGTATTTCTAGCGGAAGATTCGAATGAACAAGAGTCTTTTCCTCACCATTGCAGAAGCCGTGGAGAAGCGTGATGATTGTTTTAAGTTGAGGAGGAGTTCATCAAGGTAGATCGATGCAAGCCTAGTGATGAAGTATGTCAGGATTGTTCGAGTGCTTGCTTTGGGTGTTTATCCGATGCCATTGACAATCATGTTCGCATTGAGAAAGATACATTCTTGGAGCCAATTTGAAGGTACACAAAGGTTGAAGGAGATATGCCCTAGAGAAAAATAATAAATGGGTTTAATTATCATATCTTAATTAGTTCGTAATAGTTTTATATTGTTCTATAACTGTATCAATCGGACATTGATACATGTGTGGTATGGAACATACCAAGTCCCTAGTTGCCTCTATTTATACTAATTCATTGAGAAATCGATGGTCAAGGATTCCTGATCATGGAGCATTTATGCCAGTTGACAACAGAGTCATATAATGATATGATGGACATTACCTAAAGATAGGTATTACGACAAGATCAAGTTACAAGGTTCATCGTTGCAATAGTTAGAAGCGTAGTATCCTTCTCCTTAGACTATGAGATCATATTAATCACTTTCTCCTGAGGATGCTTTAATCGCTTCAACCGTCATGTCCATAACTGGGTAGCCATAAAGGTGTGTTTCATGTATTTCTAGAGGAATAGTTGAGGCCTATGTATCAAGATCATGATTTGTTCACCCCGCGTGACGGGAAGATACACACGGCCGACTTGGTAAGATTACATCCATAATGTTGCAACATGTGACTAGGTCACGGGGATGGAATATCACGGGAACAAGTAAAACAGAACTTGTCAGTAACGAGATTGAACAAGGAATATGATAGCAATGATCAGACCTCGGACAAGTCGTATCGAAGAAACAAAGGGGATTGGACTCAACGCTTACGGTTAAAATGACATTATATCGTAGAATGCATAGGGGTCATTATGAGAATCCCGGTGCCACTAATGATGATTGTTATGAGGGGAGTCTTGGTCATGTCTGTGACATTTCTGAGCCGTTGGGGTAACACACTTAAGGGTACAATGATGCTAGAGATCATCATGTAAGATGTAATCACATATGAAAGAGAGATCAGAGTCATTCCGAAGAGAATTCGAAGTTGTTCGGAGGAGGAAGAGAAAAGGAAAAAGGCTGAAAGGTGTTTTAGATAAATGGCAATTTATAATATGCATTTATTGTATGTTAATTGTTAATTAATATATATTAAATAAATATTTAAATTAATATTTAGAGCAACTTCCTCAACAGGACCAAACCCCCAGAGGGAATCGGCCTAGGAGGAAGCCACCCGGAAAGGACAACAAAACAACAGCCACATGCTAGCAGCTTGATCGGCCCAAGCGACAAGAAGGTGGACGCCAGCGCCGCAGATGGTAGCCAACAAGGCGTCAGACGCGGGCCACGATCGGCCGCCTCGCCACTCTTGGGTTGCACGTGCTCAAGTAGAGGCCGGCCCACCTGGGCCTAGCGCTAGTTGTTGCCGCCGCTACCGCGTGTAGGGCGGCCTGCCCACCCGGCCATTGGTGCCACCGCTGCCAGCTACAACCGTTGTGCTGTGCCAGTCATGGGGAGGTGGCCCACCCGGCCAACACCTTAGGCCCACCCGGCTAACCCCTCCTCCTATTTTCTCTTTCCTTTTGTTTAGTTTCACATGGGAAACCTTTAGTGGGGAGTAACCCTCCTCCGTCTATATAGAGGGGTGCCCATGGGTGGGACTAAAACACAACACCAATTGAATAATTCTTCGAGGCACTTTCCTCTCTCTCTTTCTATCTCGTTGTTCTCTCGCGATGGAGCGGTCCCTGTAAGGACTACGCCTGCAAGAGACGACATACCTGTAGCATGCCATTGCACTACAGGGTCTAACATTCCAAAAAAATATCAAATTTTGGTATGTTAAAAATGAAATGAAATTATTTAAATAGTTGCTAAATTTTCCTATTCCCTTAGTCGAATTTTCAAAAGCAAATATACTTTTCAAATTTTATGAAAATAAATCAAATCCTATGTCTAAGCAAAAGATTTTGAAACAAGTGGATAGATAAACCCAATTTTCAAAACTCTTTAAAGTTATTTTGTTTTTGGGAAAAAATCTTGTAAAATTGGTTTTATAAACATAAAACCTTTAGTCAAAATAGATTCTGTACAAAACCCTTCTTGCATAAAACAAACCCTAATATATTTTTATGGTGTATGAAAATATTTATTAAACATTCCTAGTTTAAATTTTGTTTCCCCTTTTTTTAAATGTTTGTTTTTGAGCCAAATATAAAATCATATCTTAGTTTTCAAGATTTTCCCATAAAGCCATATTGGCAATGGGTTAATAAAAGGTGTTTTATAAAAGTTTATTTGGGGAGTATAATATTAGTTTTACTTTTAGTTCAAAAACACTTTTGCGTCTACAAATAAAAAAAATATTAAAAAAACAATTTTGAGAATCTTTTTGCCATATGCCTTTCCTAAGTGGAATCTACAAGCATATATTTACAAAATTATATTTATAAATTTTAATAATTTTTAGTTTTAAAAATAGCTTTCCTAAAACCCTAGTTTTGAAAATAACTAGGTTAGCCATAAGGCAATAAATGCTTAATGGCATTTTTGGAATTTATTTAGAATAAGAGGTTGCTGTTTGGAGCTTAAGGGGTGTGGTTTGATTTTACAAAATTATAGAAATTGCAATTACTATCTCAGTTTGGGATTATTAGTCCTAAGAGCTTTTTTACATTGTTTGAGATTATAAGGGCTGTCTCATTTATTAGTCTTTCTCGTCCAATGCATGTTCTCCTTTTCCTCTCACTTCTCTCATGCATGTAAAACTATTGGTGCATGCATATATTAATGAGAGAGAGTTATGGAGTGTCTTGGTATTAGCAACTTGGCCTTTAGGACTAATAATCCCAAACAGAGGTAGTACTAACTAAAATAGAAGTTATAAAACTAAAGCTACAAAAGGATTTGTAAAATAGAAAAAGAAAAATAATTAAAACTAACTAAATAAAAAAAGCAGCTAGCCCCACTAGGCCGACGCAACCAGCCTGGATGGCCTAGCGAGACAGTTACAGCTTCCCCGTGGCCTCCCCTCTATGTGCCGCGCGAGCGCCACCTAGCGGCCCAGCCCTGGCCCAATTACCCCTCTCCTCTCTATAACTGACACGTGGGCCCCGCCCACCTTCTTCCTCCTCCCAAACTGCTCGCTCGCCCACGACCTCGTGCATGACCGAGGACCGCGTCACCCCGCTCTCCCACTCTCCAGATCACCGAGCTACCCCTCACCCCTCTCCCCTCTGGCGCCACCCCGAAGTCACCTCTCGATTTCTCGCTGGAGTTTGTGCCTATGACCACCTTTTTTTGTCGCCGTTGTTGACTCAGTGAGTCACCGCCGCCCGTTTCTGGCCTCCTCTTTTCCCCTTGTTTGGGCGCACCTCCTCACCACTCCTTCCTCTCTCCCTCGCAGAGCACCCGCACCCCCGTGAGCTCCCCGAAGCCGACACCGTCCATGCTGCTCTGACCGCTCACCCTGTCACCCTTGGAAGCAATCGTGGATGTCATCGTCATGACCGCCCCCGCTGTCCTCTCCTACACCTCGCCGTCACCTCCGAGCTCACAGCCGTCCACCGCAGCCACATCATGTTGACCATTGTGTCGCGCGTCAACACCTTCCCCATATCCGGCACCCTCCCCACGGTGAGCTCCTCTCCCCAACGCCCTCAGTCGTCTGTCTCATTTTCTACGCCTAGGATTAGAAACGATACCGAAACTGTATTGGCCAGTAGGAGAGCGCCGCATGGTGTGCTGTGTAAGTAGCCGCATCAGCGCCGAATCAGCAACGTGTGGACACCGCATTAGTGCATCAGACCAATCACGTGTCGCCACGTGGCAACATTATCCACTATCTTTCCAGTTTTATTTTTAAATAGGAAAAAAGTTTTCATCTTCCAAAATTCATAAGAAATGTTCTACTAGTCAGAAAAATACAAAATTTATATGGTTGGAATCCGAAAAATGTGTAGAATATTATAGAGATTTAAAATTTGAACTTTGTCGAATAAAACTATTTTAAGTATTTTAAACTCTAATATACGGTATTTAAATCATAGTATTTATTTTTCCAAAATTTACAAATAATACCTTTTTGAAATCCCTGTGAGTAGTACTATACCCCACTATTAGTTTTCAAATTTGAACTTTTAAAATTGAAAAATATTAAAAAATTTCCATTTATAAATTATAGGCATAACTTTAATTATAAAAATGGTTTTGAAATGAATCTTTTTTGCAAAATGCTCATATTTTAGTCCTCTGTCCAATAGGACCAGAGAATAAAACTATTTCGTAGGTTTACAATTTTTTATTAAAATATGAATCTTTACCCCTTTCAAATGCCATTTTGCACATTATTAAATTAAGGAAATAGTTTTAAAAAGAAATATTTTTGAAAAATGTCCAGGAATGATTTATTTGTCCAATAGGGCTAAATGAAAATTGTTTTCCAAACATATCTACAACATAGTAGGTGTGTATGACCTAGTGCTACTATAAGCACTATATAGTCAAAAGAAACCATATGAAAGTAAACTTTTCAAATCTAAGACTAGTAAAGTATTTTGAGAACCAAGTATTGTTTAAAAACATGTGCAACCTAATCCAAACCTTTCAGCCTGCTTTGCTAACCTTCCTTGTATTGCCTTGATTAGAGTGCCTGCTTGGTTTGTTTATTTGTAGCAATGTTTGTGAACCATGTAGATTGACTGAAGAGTGCCCATTGTCTTGTGAAGAGAGTGAGTCCGGCATCTTCAACAAGAGACATTATTTGGTCATTTTGTATATAGAAATGATATGGTTTTTAAGATAAAAATTCTTCTCTTATGTAGATTATCTAGCGGTGCACTTGTACACCCCGTTTATGCAATGTGTGGAGAATCATGACCTGTTTATGGAGGTGTGTACACGTTTTATGGATATGAAAAAAGTATTTTTATCCAACATGTATGACAACATTGTATAAGGATTGGAGCTCCATCTCCTTAGGCATTTTTCATTTTATTCAAGATTACTTGTGTCGGAGATGAGTCCCGTGAAGGAACATGGGTCCAACGAGCCCTGAGTTCGAGAGGGGACTGAATCATGTGTTCTAAGATTGTCGGCAACGACGAAGACGGTGGTGCACGAGCACGACCGAGAGGTTCACACAGGTTCTTTTACCCAGGTTCGGGACCCTCATGAGGAGGTAAAGTCCCTACTCCTGCTTGGTTGTTGTAACTACCTCGGTGAATTACGCTCCTAGTTACAAGCCTGGATGAACGGAAATGGTTGAAATAGTACGGTGGGGCCCAAATGCCACTCACAGGTAGACCTTTCGGCCGTCCTAACCATTTCCAAACATCGGGACAAGAACGGGCGGCGTAATCGGCAGGCGAAGGGATCAACTACATACACAAATGAGTATGTATGCAAGCCACCATACAATAGTACATCAGAGCCATTCCATCTAAAAATAAAGGAAATATAGCAACGCCATACGACAAGATCCAAATATCCTAGATAGATATGATAGTTTAGGATATCTCCTCATACATCAAACATCAGAGTATCAGGCGGAAGCGGAAGACAAAATCCGAGTACGGATAAGAAGCAAATCGGCATAAGATGCCCCATAAATAAGCAGATCCCGCCCACAGATCTCACGGATCCCGTTCCGGAATCTCTACACGAATGATCGTTGCCCACATCGTCTGTCTCTTCCACCCAAGATCCGTCTTGCGAGGGTACTGCTCATCTGAACCAATAATTTATCGTGTGAGACCCTAGGGTACTCAGCAAGTCTTTATGCCTCTAAAGGGGACACAACCTGGGTGACGAATTGCAGCAAAAGATAAACCCTAACAATTCTATAGATACTGCTAACCATCCGCCTAAGTAGATAGACGGATGTCCGTGAATTAATAACAGCTTATAACAGTTATAACGGTAATATCCACAGATCCATCCTCCTCCTCGCCATCGACAAGGAAGCGGACGAACAACCCCATCCGCTGGCAGTTTTATTATCCATTCCATGAGTGTTGCACTATTTACTAGTCGGTACCTAGTCTAGTCAAATTAAAAGCGGTCCTTTAGTTATGCTTGTCTATGATCGAGAAACTGTGCTCCAAGTCGTCCATAACCATGGACACGGCTTTGAAAGTTTTACCTGCAGGGTGCACAAATAGCAACACACTCGATATGCCTCGAAAAACCAAATCAAAACCCAACGAGGCCACGACAAAGCGATCACAGGATTCAGAATATTTCAGGGGGCCACCCCATTGAGCTACCAACGGTTAGCGAAGTTGACTCGAGACGGCCTCAAGGTTTGCGCCAATGTGAAACGATCGGGAACCCGAAATGTGACTGGGCTTGTCGACACCATGAAAACACTCCGCTTTCCTAACAAGACAAAGCGTTACCTCGCACAATTTAAATAAAGTAGTAAAGCATGGCATAAGTACAGGATAGTAAATAAAACCTCAAACTAGTTTGTGGCCCCAAGAAATAAGAATGAATCAAGCTCTGGCTCAGGGGAGTTCATAAGCCTCCCGGATGTGGATAGCGCGAATATTCTTGGAACAGGAATCAAGTACTCGGGGTCTTACGGGACACAAGTGAGCCTGAAAAACCAAATAGCAAATATGGCTCACCGATGCCTCTTTCATTAGTTATCCCACTACTACTCAGGTTAAGTTGTTAGGCACCTCGTTATCCATCAGACACTCACATACCCTACACATGTTGTTCTACGACTCGCATGGCTCAATCAACTCCTGTAGTAATGGCTCATGGGATGGAGGAACAAGCTTCAGTGGGGTTTAAAAGTAAAGGCTATGCAATACTTGGGATTCAATTTAATGCAATCGCGACTCAATGATGCTAGAATAAGATAGAGGCAATAGGTACTATATGTATGCAAGCATGTGGTAGTGCTTGCCTGGCAGCTCAGTTGAAGCGAGAGAGGGATCTGGGTAGTGCTCCTGGTTCTCTTGGTATATCCTCGCCAAAGTCTATTCGAGAAGAACCAAGCATAAGGGCCAACATAAATAAAGTGCGCAAGCATATGAATTAAATGCGACAAGCAAACAATCATGCCATGATGAATGATGCACAATTTGCATGGCAATAAAGTAGCATGGCATGGGTGAGGTGTGGAATACAAGAATAAGTCATTTTATTGAGTTTTGGCCCCATTTTATTCTCATATTAGTTGCTGTATACATTATATTTATATGATGCATGCTTCAAAACAAACCAAGGAATGCATAAACAGAAAGGTCTCGTCGAGCTAATCATTTTAGACATATTATTTGTTAAATTTGGAGTTATAAAACAAAAGTTATTAATTAATTAAGGTAAAAGGGCATTTTATTGTAATTTTAATTAACTTAGAAAATAAAGTGTTCAAAATATATTTTGAATGGCATATTTGAAATCCTCACATTTTTCTGATTTGAAAACATATATTATTTGCATTATTTGGAATTATATTTGAAAAGTTATTTAAAAACAGAATTAAATTTGAATTTGAATTAAATTTGAAAAGGTTTGAATTTAAACAGATATACAGAAAAGCTTTTGTTACCCAGACAGATCCGCATACGTGCAATGACAGGGGGCTCATCGCTGATCGGGACAGCTTGTGAGAAAAACTTCACTCATCATGGCCGCCACCACCGAGGATGACAAAGTGACCGGGAACAGCGGGTCCACTACCGGCGCGTCAAGAAAGACGCCACGTGGGCGATCCCAGCTGGGAGGATCGGTCCGGACGGAAACATTCGCCAAGGGGTTTCTTGCAAAAAGAAAACCGAGGCTGACAGATGGGGCACTGGGGACGGCAGGTTTAGCGGAAAAGGCCGGGGCTTTCATAAAACGGCCAGCTGTCACGACGTGACGCGATAATCGACGGTGGCGGATCTGGCGGACTTCCGACGACGATGGCGACGAAACTAGCGAGAAACTGGCCAAGCCACGAAAAGGAAAGCTGAAGAGGGTTGCAGGATCTACAACTTTCATGCAGGTGGCATCGCCAGAGGAGGTCTACAGCACGCGGGGCACGGCAAGGAACAGAGGCGGTCAATGTCGCTGCAGCTCTATCGCCGCCAGAGCGACGCGGCGGCCAAGGCAGAGCGCTCGACGGAAGGCGGCGGAGCTACGGCGAGCTAGAGAGGAGAAGGGGATGTCTAGGGGATCGAGATGCTCACCAGGAGCTCGTTGGTGACGCCGCTGGAGCGAGAGGTAGATCGGATCAGGCTGCGGGCTCGGGGACGTTGGGCTCGGCCTACGGCGGTGCACGGCGGCGCTGGGCTGCTCCGGCGAGATCCTGGCCCAGGTACTGGTTCGAGCCGAAGAAGGGGACGCAGAAGAGCCCGTCGGTGCTCCTGGGGGCCTCAGAGAGCAACAGGTCGTGCAGGTCGTGATCAAGGCCGAAGCTAGGGTTTGGGAAAAACCATGGCCATGGCTAGGAGGTTGTGGGGAGGAAGGAGAGGTCTGGGTCTTCCTGGATCTCGATCTGAGACGGTTAAGGAGAGCTAGGGTGGTTGAGGTAGATAGGGGAGGGAGGAGCACATGGGGGAGATGGCTTTGCAAAAAGGTGAGGGAGGAGGTGATCAGGTAGGTGCTTCTCTTCTCTCCCTTTTCTCTTTGTCTTGAAGCCAAAGAAAGGAATGGGGGAGGGCAGAGAGGCTGCATGGTGGGGCCGGCCTGGTGGTGGGGCTGGCATGGCAGGTAGAGGGAAAGAGAGAGGGGAGGTGAGCTCGTGCTAGGGTAGATGGGGCTCGGGTAGGTAGATAGGGTTAGGGTTTTGGTTGATCTAGATAGGAGAGAGGAGAGGTGGTCTCGGGTTAGGGGGTGGCTCGGTTGATGGTGGTAGAGGGTTAGATGATTAGGGTTAGGGAGAAGGGAGCTTAGGGTTTAGAGATGGAAACTAGGGTTTGGAGAGGGGTAAAAGAGAGAGGGTGAGATGAGGTAGGTGATGTGTTTTCTTTTGACAAGATCAAGCCAAACTCAAGCAAGGACAAACCAAGATCAAACATGAGCTAGACCAAAGGAAGGAAGAGATAAAAGGTGGTGATGGGGTGGATAGAGATGGTGATGAGGTTTAAGCAAGATCAAAGTAGATCAAGCCCAAAAGAAGGGATAGAGATAGAGAGAGAGATGATGATCCACTCAAGATTCAAATAAAAACCAAATACTAGAAAAGGTGGCACTTGCATGGCCCATGCAAAATATTTAATACCATGTTGATTCTTGTGAAAACAATAATATTAAACATGGCATTGTTCATTTGCATTTCCAAAGGTGGAATAAAGCCAAGCAAAAGAAATGAAAGGATGCCCCATGTGGAGTAGTTGGAGATGGCCATGTTTGAAATAAAATGAGACATGCTAGTGTGTATGTTCCACTAGATGATTACTAGTCCCAAAAGTATTCCCACATGAGCATAAATCCAAAATAATCCATATGGAGCTAGGAAAAGGGTTCCACTCACAAGGCATGCAAAAGTGGCCATGTGGCTCTCATATATCAATAATGTGAAAACAACATGATGCTAAGATGAGAGCATGTGGAAAAAGAATTGGATCCATCCCAACCCACATGAGCTAGAGGTAAACTCAAATAAAGTGCAAAGATCACATTTAATTGGATGGTGGAATTATAAGGTGGTGAAAAGGAAAGGTGGTGGAGTAGATTAAAAGATATGCCCCCAACTCAAATTGGGCATTTAAACAATATATCAAGAACCAAATACAATATCAAGAGGCAAATACAATTTACAATGCATATGAGAGAAGATCCAAATGAAAAAGGGTTTTATATGATGCTCAAATGCAAGGTGGCATGATGACATGAGCATGATATAATTATGATGCAACAATTCTATATATGAAGTAGCATTTATATAGACTAGGCTAGTAGCATTGCAATTGTTAGACAATTGGGATGCTACAGTTGTATTACTCGCATTGCTTTGTGAGGGTACAATGGAGGACCAAAGTTTAGGGTTACAGGTTCTAGGAATCGACCCCCTCCTTGGTAGAAGAAGGCCTCCTTTTATAGGGCGACCGGGCCTCTTCACCCAAATGTTAGGCGAGAAGGGTCACCACACTGCCGCCCCTTGAGGATCCGATCTACAAAGCTTTGGAGGCTCCCGTCCTCGAGGTTTTTAATTTGCGGCCCCAAAGTAGAGACGCCAAGGAAAAGCGATGCCCAAGTTTCTTGTAATCGGATTGCATTACCTACATTTGGCGTGCCAAATGCTCAGAGGGACTTTTTTGGCACGAATTCAACATAACGTTTGAATACAAATATTAGGCTAACGCCCGTCAAGTTGGCCCCCTATCAGCTTTGGTCGTTATCCTGTTAGTTTTGACCGTTATGTCGCTGTCGTCATGGCTGCCATGTTGACTTGCAGCGTTGGCGCCTACATCCTTTCCTCGTCACGCTGCCGTGTTTTTTCTCGGAGCGGCGTTCTTTGGTCGCGACCATGGCGCGGAGCTGGGACGCCATTTCCTTGAGGGGTGAGATTCGGAAAGCTTGCCCTCATCATTCCGAATCGGAGCTCGCTCTCCTCATTCCGAATCGGAGCTCGCCATCACCATGGACACACCCATGGCACGGCGCGGGGATGAGAATTCATTCCCGGAGGAGATCTATCACCATGCCAAACCTGCTTGGTCCTGCTATCCTCCTCCCGTATCCGAGCTTGCCGTCGCCGTGGTCGCACCCACATCAACCATCGCGTTTGGAAGTGCACACGAGTGGGATCTAACTCTTCTCGCGTAAATTGGCAATTTTAATTCCCAGAGGAGGGGCATCGCACGAGTGGGATCTGTCTCTTCTCGCGAAAAATCACCGTTTCACTTTTTTTGCTCGTTAATTGGCAGTTTTTGGAGCACCTTTTTCCTCTCTCGCTAACAGTTATGTTTCTTTTTGCCCAAATTAGTAGCAAATCGAGAGCAGCTATTAAGATCACCGTAAGGCGAACGGTTGCCATGGAGTGCTTCCACCTCCTAAACCCTAGCCTACTTTTCACCGGCGATCCACCATTTCTCCGGTGATCGACCTCTTCCCGTCCAATCACTCTCATCGGCGTCTTCTCCTCTATCCGGTGACCCCCTTTTTTGTCCCTAGTTTCTCCCATGATGCGTCTTCTAGAAGGCCGGTGGAAGGTCACGTACACCACCGCGAAGGATCTAGATCATGGGCATTAGAAGGCTTATGATGGTGAGCTGTAGCTCTGGATTCGTCGGGACTAGTTAGTGTTGATCTGTGCAAAGGGTGCACCAATTGTTGGCAGGCATCTAGACAGGGACGAGCGTATTGTGATCGGATCTCATATGATATTCCCACTTCATGTTGTCAACGTGCGGGCGTGTTTGATCTCACCTGCTGAGGTATGTGATCTCCCTCCTATCCCCCCTCAAGTTAAGGATTCTTCTCTTTCCTTGGATGTGTATGAGTCCTTATCCATGGATATGGATTTCTCCCCGGGGGTGGATTTCAAAAAACGAATCAAATATATGTTTGGCTCGACAGTTCACCCTATTGGAAAGTCAAATCATTTTTTAATGGTTGTTTCTTTCGGCCGATCAAAATTTAAGCTGAATGAGGATTCTGTAAGTTTAGCATTGGAGTCCTGTATTGGTGGACTATGTGATGACTTGTTAGTGATTCAGCTGAGTGACAGGGTGTTCAGATTTTCTGTCTGCTCTAAGCATGTTGGTTTTATGGTCTATTCTCTGAAGTTTCATGCTTGCTCGGCTTTTCGTTGCTATTTTCATCTGTGGAGTAATGGAGGGCCCCGTTGGGAGAAGGAATTTGAGCTCTGGCAGCTTGAATGCAATGAGGAGTGGACTCTTATCAGTCCTAACAAAAAAAAGAACTGATAGGGCTTTACGTGCCCTAGGAAAACATCCTTCACGCACTGCTTTTAGGACACTAGATTCAATTAATAAAGAGCTTCATTTTGCTACCATTGAGAAATATGATGCTTGTGAGAGCTATCAATACCCCATCACTCATGAAATTGCTATGGATCATCTTGAAGCTGGGTATGACTTTCCGCAACTTCGGCGTGGAGTGCTCCTGCCTCCTAGCTTGGAATCATACACGCAAGCTTCGATTCCATTTGGGAACTTCAATGCCCCTTGCACAAATAGGGATGTTTCTTCTGGTGAAGGATCATCTGCAGTTCATTCTGCTATTGCAGATCTCCAATTCACCTCTACTCCTGATGCAATGAGGAGGAATCAGGTCAAGTTGCCCTCCTTGGATCATGTGCCACGGCATGTGAATTGGGCGCTAGAGCAACCTGAAGTAAATTGTTCTGCTGGGCCAATGTCAGAAGGAATTGGGCCTCAATCTGATGGGCCTAAAGAACTTGAGGATGAATTTACAGTTATGATCGATGATATGGCTTTAAAAAGTTTGGGATTGTAGCCGATGTCTGAGTTTTGGCCATCGCAAGGAGACGTGTACCAATGATGTGTGATGTCGTTTCTGCTTCCGATACGGGCATATTAAAAAAAATTGTTTGAGCTGGCTTGCAAAAAGGGGACAGTCTTGGGTTCCTAAACTAACAAGTATCTCGCAAGAATCCCATATTGTGTGCAACCCCTCCGGTATCATAACCGGGGTCGTTACGGATTCAGCCCCTGATATACCTGTTCTTCTCTCACCAGGAAACCCTACATCGCCGTCATTTCCGTCGAATCTACCTCTCTGCTCCACAATGGTAAACTTTCCCCTTGATCCTACTCGCTGGGTCCCTCCTGGCCATCAACGGATTGATGGTGGCCCTTCTAGACTACCAAGAACTTTCTACATGCCTACTGTGCAGCCACCGAGGCGCCATGATGACTACTGTATCGCCATCGTTGAGCCAGAGCAACCTGTGGAACATGAACACTTTTGGCACAATCAGGTTCATATGTTTATTCAGAATGATATGCAGAGAGCGGTAGAAGATTATGAGCCGTATTTATTTGGAGTTGGCATGTTCAGACTGCGTAGTTCTGCATCTCGTTTTGCTCTTGTTCAGAATAGCCCCTATGAGTTACCTGAGCACCAGGGAGTTTCTGTGAGATTTGTTAATCATGACAATAGGGAGCAGATTCAAAGGGCTGAACAGGGGTTTCGTACTGGTTGGCTCATGTTTCTTGGCATGCCACTTGATTTCAGAAACATTCATGACATATCCAATGCTATCGCTACTTTTGGTACCTTTCATCACTGGCATCAAGATGATGTAGCTATTGATCGCACTGTGGTTTTTGCATCCTATCCATCTGTTACTAGAGTGCCAAGAGATGTTGTCTTTGGTCATTATAGTGATGTTGGAGCTATCAGGCAGACTTGGACTGCTCATGTTTATGTTTTCCTGGCAAACTTTGCTGATGTTGTGCCTCCTGACGAGGATCAGATGCCAATGGATGGCAACCCTCACCCCATGCCTGGAAACGTGATGCCTAATAACAACATGTTTGTCCTGCCCCCTTATCCTGAGCTTGGATGGAATGGACCGTGGCCCAACCAGCATCAAGAACATCAGCAGGGAGGAAACCAACATGCTCCATTCTTTGAGAATGCTATTCAACAAGACAATCTTCAGCAAGCTTTGCATCAGGATAATATACCAATTTTTTAGGAAGTTCAGGATGCACAACATAATATGCAGCAGGTTGATCAACCTATTGTTGAAGAGCAAGTGGAGGAAATAGTGGATGATTCTATTATGCTCAACCCTTCATCTAATGAAGATATGGTTGTAGAGGAGGGAGAAGAAGTCCAACAACCATTGATGGATCTTATGCAACAACATCCTATTGGGCAACAAATGTTAAATATTGGCATGGTCAAAACTATTTTTGGGTCATCTCTGTTGCCCATGTTTGGTCCAGCACTGCTAGATGCAATGTAATAGGAAAGATTCTTCAGGGCATCCATGCCTGCTTTTATGTTCTCCAGTTTCCCTCAATCAATGCCTGTGAGTGGTTTCTTTCAGACAGTTATTTTGAACAAACGTTCGTGGAGGGAGGCATTCAATGCTAAGGTTGATTTTTATCCGGTTTATCTGACCTGCATTGAGCCTGCCCCAATCATCAAGTCGAGACATTGTTCTGTTGCTCGCCTTCTAGAGTTTGGAGAATGTTCAGAGAAGAATGAGTTGCCTCCTGTGTTTGCAGCTTCTCCTGTTTCAACGGATGTAAAGAAGAGAAGGGGCAGGGGAAAGAAGCTTGTGGAAGTGGTAGTGGTGGATACAGCATACCGAAGAAGCACTCGATCTTGTGTTAAAGGGGATGGACACTGACCTGCTTCAATGAGTGACACGGTTGCAAGACCTGCAAAGAAGACTAAAGTGTAGAGGACAAGGGCAAAGAAACTTCCCGTTGCTGAAGCCTATGTTGACGAGGAATTTGATCTTCATAAGCAACAGAAGAATTCTGAATCTGATATTGCTATAGCCAATCAGCAGAATCAAAGCAATCAATAGCCAGGTGGTA
Organism: Avena insularis; assembly: GCA_023614405.1. NCBI lineage: Eukaryota > Viridiplantae > Streptophyta > Magnoliopsida > Poales > Poaceae > Avena > Avena insularis. The sequence goes on along the minus strand of CM042690.1, from coordinate 392,599,547 downwards.
TTGCTGATAATGAAGATTTATCAAGACTACCTGAAACTCCAATAAAGGTTTTGCAGGATGTGGGAGCCAAGTTGGGAATTGATCCATCATTGCTATCAGAGGAGATGCTTAGAGCTGATCCTAAGAAGCAGAAGAGTATGGAGTCGGGTTCTGATGATTAGTGTCAATATATGGGAAAGAGGGACAAAGCACCCCCTAATTCATGCTCTCTTTTATCCTGATACTGTATTTCACGTTATGTGCACTGTTTTAATTTGGTGTCTGATTGTCTGCCGGTTAAAAGTTTGCTACTGGTTGTTTGGTCGTGACAGTGGTCAGTGGAAGTATGCCCATGCTTTTGTGTATGCTGAGCTTTGCATCTCTGGACTTCTCTGTGATATGATGTATTGTACTGACTAGGCTATTCCCTGCAGTTATTTTCATGCTTTTTCGAATGATGGTTGTGGACAGTGGAGCTATGCTCTTATCTGTAAATTCTTTTTAAACTCTTTGTGCTATAATGGGTTTACAACATAATAGAAAATGGAGGATTTTATGTTGGAATGTTAGAGGTCTTAACTCTGATAAACATCAAATGGCAGTCAGGTCTAAAATTGAGGAAAGTCAGTGTTCTATCATCTGCCTACAGGAAACCAAATGTGAATTCATTGATCATAAATTTCTCAGGAAGTTTTGTCCTAAAAGATTTGATAACTTTGTTTATGCCCCCTCGATTGGTGCTTCTAGGGATCTTAGTCATTTGGAGCTCTGCAATGTTTGCCGGTAATCTGGTGGAGGTTAAATTTTTGGCTTGGTTATTTCTTTTACTTCTATGCTAAAATGGAGAAACTTGGACGTTGGACAATGTATATGGCCCATGCATAGGACCATCCAGGGATCAGTTTGTTTCCTGGTTGTTTAATTTGCAAATTCCTGTGGGAAGCAACTGGCTACTGTTGGGAGATTTTAATTTCATTAGATCTGAGGAGAATAGAAATAAGCCAGGGGGAGATGTTAAGGACATATTCCTTTTTAATGAAATAATTGGTCATCTTGGCTTGCTGGAATTGCCTCTCAAGGGTAGAAGGTTTACATGGTCAAATAAACAGCAACAACCAGTGTTGGAGCAGCTTGACTAGTTTTTTACTAGTGCTGATTGGATCTCTTTTTATCCAAATTCGGTGGTGCTTCCTCTTGCCAATACTGCTTCTGATCACGTCCCTTGCGCTGTGAATATTGACACAGTCATTCCTAAAGCAAATATCTTCAGGTTTGAAAACTTTTGGGTTAATCAGCCAGGGTTTCTTGACTGTGTTTCTGCGGCTTGGAGCCAGAATTCTTGTAAAAAGTACAGCTCTGTTGTTGTGGCTGATAAGTTGAAAACTTTACAATATGCTTTGAAGAAATGGCACATGAGTCTTTCCCAGATTAAGTTGATTATACAAGACTACAATAAGGTAATCTTATTAATGGATAATCTGGAGGAGCATAGGCCTCTGTTCCGGTCTGAGTTTAACTTCAAGAAATTAGTAAAATTACATTTGGAAGATTTATTGAAACAAGAGTGTGAGTATTGGAGGAAAAGGTGCCCAGCTCAATGGGTAAAAGTAGGGGAGGATAATACTAATTTTTTTCATGCTATGGCCATTCAGAGATATAGGAGAAATTCCATTGCTATGTTAACTGCAGAGGATGGTAGACAGGTTACTGATCATGAGGAGATGGCTGGACTGCTGTGGGCTAGCTATAAGGACAGAATGGGATTGTCTAATGGAATTGATATGCAGTTTGACCTTCAGAATTTAATTCAGCGAGTTGAGGGTCTGGAGGAAATTTCGGCTCCTTTCTTGAAGGAGGAAATTGATCTTGTAATCAAACAAATGCCACCTGACAAAGCTCCAGGGCCTGATGGATTTAATGGTCTATTCCAGAAGAAGTGTTGGGCTATTGTGCAGGATGATTTCATCAATTTGGCTAATGATTTTTATCATGGGAATCTAAGTCTACAGAACATAAATGAGTCTTTTATCACTTTGGTGCCTAAAGTTCAGAGCCCTGATTCTGTTAATGACTTTATACCTATATCTCTCACTAATGTGTGTCTGAAGTTTCTGACTAAATTGGTTGCAAATAGATTTCAGCTTAAAGTGCTCAAATGTGTGCATAAAAACCAATATGGTTTTATTAAAGACAGATCCATTCAGGATTGTGTGGCCTGGATGTTTGAATATCTTCATCAGTTTCATGTCTCCAAAAATCCAATCATCATCTTAAAGCTGGACTTTGCCAAAGCTTTTGATACCATTGAACATGTGGCTATCTTGCAAGTAATGAAACACAAGGGGTTTGATGAGAAAACCATTGGATGGGTTAAGAGTATTCTTTCCTCTAGGACTTCAAAAATTCTGCTCAATGGGGTTCCTGGGAAGCAATTTCATTATAAGAGGGGTGTTCGACAAGGGGATCCATTGTCTCCTATTTTATATGTTCTTGGATGTGAGCTATTGCAGTCAGTGATGAATGAGTTGCTTTCACTTGGGAACTTATCTCGGCCTATTGAGATTAATGATCCAGATTTCCCTATCATACAGTATGCAAATGATACTCTGCTCATTTTACCTGCAGATTTAGATCAGTTTTTGACTCTTAAGGAGGTTCTCCACAAATTCTCCATTTCCACTAGATTAAAAGTAAATTACTCCAAGTCTAGCATAGTGCCAATAAATGTTGATGAGGATTCTGTGGCCTCTCTTACTGCTGCTTTTGGGTGTCAAGTGGCATCCCTTCCTTTTACTTACCTGGGTGTTCCTTTAGGCACCTCTCGGCCCAGATTACAGGACTTAACCCCTATTGTCACCAGATTGGAAGGAAAATTGACTTGTATCTCTTGCTTTCTGTCTCAAGGGGCTAGATTGCAACTGGTTGACTCGGCTCTGTCCTCATTGTCCATTTTCTTCTTGTGTCCCCTTCAGATTTCCAATGGCATTTTAAATTAAATTGACAGGATTTTGAGGCAGTGCTTGTGGAGAGACAATATTGATACTCCAAAACAATCTTTAGCTACTTGGGACATGATATGTAAGCCAAAGAACAAAGGAGATGTTGGAATTATTGATCTCAAAAAGAAGAATGAGGCTCTACTCATTAAGTATTTAGACAAATTTTATAATAAAGCTGACTTACCTTGGGTTAAGCTTATTTGGTACACTTATTATTAGAATTCTGTTCCCCGGGCTGATACCTTATGTGGGTATTTTTGGTGGCGCGATATTTTCAAGATGCTTGACAAGTTCAGGGGTGTTGCAACTGTTTTGCCTGGGAAGGGGGACACTTTCCTTTTTTGGGCTGATTGCTGGAAGTTTGATGGCTCCACACAACCTCTGGCCGAGAGGTTTCCAAGATTGCACTCTTATGCTATTGACACAAAACTCACTGTGAAGGAGGTTTATGATCAGCATGACTTGACAGATATTTTTCACCTTCCTATGTCGGCTCAGGCCTTTGAGGAACTACAAAATCTCCAAATTTTGTTAAGACAAAACCCGCTTTCTTTCGGAAAAGATACTTGGGTGTATAGTTGGGGGACATCTTACAGTTCTTCCAGTTACTACCAGCATTTACACAACCATATTAACGTTATGAATTTGTTTCAGTGGATTTGGAAATCATGCTATATCATGAGGACAAAGTTTTTTGCTTGGTTGCTTCTGTCAGATAGACTAAACACTCGAGACATTTTGCACAGAAGGAAATGGAAAGTAACTGATGATAAGCATCGTGTCTTTGTCCTACAGGTGCAAATGAGCATAGAATGCACCTATTTTTCGAGTGTAATTTCAGTCAAAGAGTGTGGAACTATTTGCAAGTGAACTGGTCCCAAGGTCAGGATATTCAATCTACTACAGTTCATGCGCGTAGGGAGTTTCATCGACCCTTTTTCATGGAAGTTGTCATTTTGGCATGCTGGAATATCTGGAAGCAGTGGAATGGGAAAATATTTGAAAATGAGAAGCCAACCTTTGCTGGGTGGAAGCGAGCTTTTATTCATGATATTTCTCTGCTCAAGTATAGAATTAGGAAGAAGCATCTAGCTTCTCTTAGTGACTGGTTAGATAATTTACCTTGATCATGTATATGCCTTAGATTGTACAGGTAGCTTTCTCTGGACACTCTTGTAGGCCCATCTCTCTTTTGTACATAAACTCTTTTATTTTATATTATTCTGCTGTGGGCGTTTTGCCTCACAGTTTCCCCGCTCAAAAAAAATCTAGAGCAGTTGCTCTCTTTAATCATTCGTTCCTTTTGGCCCTTGTTTTTGCCCGATCTGGTAGCAAATCTAGAGCAGCAAACCACACCGGCAGAATACATATATTCAGAAAACAGAACAAATTTAGATATAGTTGTGCGCAGCTAAATAGGATATAACGATAGATAGTAAGGGTGCTTAACAAGGTTCGATACATTTGCTGCTCAGGAGCTATCACACACAACATACAAAACCAAATAAGCTGCTTTATAGCAGTAGCAGCCGTAGACACGTTCAACCCCTCTTGGCCTGCACCTCTGCCTCATCCCTCTAGCGCTTCCTCCACTTCTTCTTACCCAGTCCCTTGATCTTGGGAACCTTGGGCTTCATCGGATGGATGCGACCCTCTTCGATGGCCACCCGCTGGAGGTTGCGGAGGTGAATTACGAGCGCCTGGTGTTGAGCGATGTAGGCATTGACGTTCACGGCCGTGCCAACATTGGGGTTTCCGGAGCTCGAGCCCTTTGCATGCTTCACGACACGGTTGAAGTCGGTGCCAGCGAGTCTCTTTCTATAGAAGGGGCACCTGTAGATGCTGTCAGCAAAGTAGGCATCGTACTAGCCGGCATGCAGCCTCCTCAGCACCTGCCGAGTCTTGGTGTGCCTGGACTTGTCATCGCTGCAGACGTCGCTGTTGTGCACCTGCTGGAAAAAACTAGAGTGCGTGATAATAAGGGCATGATTGAGATCCCTGGATTGCCAAGATTGATTTTTTGCATAAATTAACCGACTGAGATCCGTTGACACAAGATCAAACAAAATAAAATACGATTGAATGTGAACAGGCGGGTTAATCGAAACACTAGATCAATATAGAATCCAACACAAGAGGATTAGACGATGTAAGAAGATCGATCTCGCATCCAACGATTGAAATGCGAACAAACGATCCCTAATAACCCAAGATCTAACATCCAACGATGGGAAAAATAGAAGAACCAGGGAAGGGGAGCAAACCCTAGTTACCTCTGACCATGAGTCGTCGAGGCCGGTGTCGTACTGGTTCACCAGTGAGATGTACTCCTCCGGATCGTAGGGGTCCCAGTAGAGCGGATCTGCTTGGTTGGGGCCTCCCTGCCGGCGGTAGCCTCCTCACCGGCAGCTATGTCGGAAGCGGGGACGGGGGCCTAGACGGGACGGTGGCTGCCATCGATACCTTAACGGGGGCCTGGACAAGGACGGTGGCTCCTTTGAATGTCTCGAGGGGGGGGGACGAACATGGGGTCCTCCTCGCTAGCGGCCTTGGAGGTGACGATGGCCACCGCATCCTCCATCGCCATCACCGACGCGGTTTGGGTTTTCTCGGGAGTTTGGAGAAGGTGATGGGACAAAGGAGATGGTTGCGTGAAGAGAGTGAGTGAGAGTGAGAGTGGGTAGGCGGAGAGGGAGAGGGGCTCTATAATAAAGGTGAAGGGAATGGACGTTTCGTTGCACCATCGTGCACCGCGTACTAACCGGATAGGCTACTGCACCATACACCATGACACACGCGCGGTACATCACGTTTTTTCCTAGGCCATGCATGGCAGTTCTAGATCCAGCCGCATGCAAAGGGCACAAACAAAATTTCTAAGTACAATGGTTGACACCGCCATAAAATTGGCGATAAAAGATAATTAAAAGGGGAAATGTAAAGGAGGAGGTAGGAGGCTGTATGGTGAAATATGTGGGGTTTTGCTAGATCGGGGAGAGAGAGGTGTGGATGAGTGCGACGGGACATGATGAAGGCGGAGAAGTTAGGTCTCCTCGAGGGCTACCCTCCTTGAGGCCCATTTGGTGGCGCCGAATGCATCTCTTCGGCCTTGGGATGACGTTTGGAAGTTTCTTGTGGTAGGGCCGAGTTGGAAGTGACATTGAGAGCGTGCTGCGTAAAAATGGGATACACCTTATTAAAATCCAGGGGCATAACTCGCAGTGCCCGTCGATGACCGTGCACTCGATGACTCCGTTGCCCTGTGCATGTGTTGTGGCAGCGTAGTAGTAGTAGGATTTTTTAGACGAGATTAAACATGATATGACCAATTGACGAATTTAATGTACGGCTTCGTGTTCCTTCTTGTAGAAGTGTCGCTGAGAGAGATGTCCGTGCGTTCTCACATTGTAGTGTGAAGGGCATGACGTGTGCAACGATCCATGTTGGATCACAGAGGATCAACGGTTGGTGCGCACGATCCGCGTGACAACTTTGTCAACCATTCAGGATGAAGCAACCAAGGTGAGGACATGTTAGGGATCTTATGTGATTTGTGACTAAGAGAGAGGGAAAAATTGAGTAGTATAAAAAACCAAGGGCAAAACAGTCCAAGGGATTCAAATAGAAAATAGAAAGAGATTTTAAAAATGAAAATTGAGTATTTTATACAATGAAATACATCTTGGCATACATCCAATTGGTTGCAATTCAAGAACACATGCAATGTCACCCTAACATGTGTCCAACTATGGCTAGGAACCCTAGGAACATGCTAGGATTCAACTGCCACATGCAATGGAGCACCAGTTTGAAAGAGGTTGCGTCACCACATCCACTTGGATGTGTGTGTGTGGCCATGTGGCTCATTGTGGTTTGGCAAAGAACACATGGAATGTCACTCCAACATGTGTCCAACCATGGCCAGGAACCCTACCAACATGTTGGGATTCAACTACCACACGTAATGGAGCACCAGTTTCAAAGAACCTCAGCAACATGCTGGGATTCAACTGCCACATGCGGTGGAGAACCAAATTGAAAGAGGTTGCATCCTAACACCCACTTGGATGTGTGTGGCCATGTGGATCATTGTGGTTTGGCAAAAACACATGCAATTTCACTCCAACATGTGTCCAACCATGGCAAAAAAGCCCAGAACATGCTGGGATTCAACTGCTACATGCAGTGGAGCACCTATTTGAAAGAGGTTGCATCACCACACCCACTTGGATGTATGTGTGTGGCCATGTGGATCATTGTGGTTTGGCAAAGAATACATGTAATGTCACTCCTACATGTGTCCAACCATGGCCAGGAAGCCTAGGAACATGTTGGGATTCAGATGCCACATGTAATGGAGCACCACTCTAAAAGAGGTTGCATCACCACACTCACTCGGATGTGTGTGGCCATGTGGATCATTGTGGTTTGGCAAAGAACACATGAAATGTCACTACAACATGTGTCCAACCATGGCCAGGAAGCCCAAGGAACATGCTGGGATTCAACTGCCATATATAATGGAGCACCAGTTTGAAAGAGGTTGCATCACCACACCTACTTGGATGTGCGTGGCCATCTGGACCATTGTGGTTTTGCAAACAACACAAGCAATGTCACTACAACATGTGTCTAACCATGACCAGGAAGCCCAGGAACATGCTGGGATTCAACTGCCACATGCAATGGAGCACCAGTTTGAAAGAGGTTGCATCACCATAACCACTTTGATGTGTGTGGCCATATGGATCATTGTGGTTTGGCAAAGAACAAATGCAATGTAACTCCAACATATGCCCAAAAATGGCTAGGAACCCTAGCAACATGCTAGGATTCAACTGCCACATGCAATGGAGCACCAGTTTGAAAGAAGTTGCATCACGACACCCAATTGGATGTGTGTGGCCATGTGGATCATTGTTGTTTGGCAAAGAACACATGCAATGACACTACAACATGTGTCCAACCATGACCAGGAAGCCCAGGAACATGCTGGGATTCAACTGCCACATGTAATGGAGCACCAGTTTGAAAGAGGTTGCATCACCACACCTACTTGGAAGTGTGTGGCCATATGGATCATTGTGGTTTGGAAAAGACCACATGCAATGTAACTCCAACATGTGCCCAACAATGGCCAGGAACCCTGGCAACATGCTCAGATTCAACTCCCACATGGAATGGAGCACCAATTTGAAAGAGGTTGCATCACCACACCCACTTGGATGTGTGTGGCCATGTGGATCATTTTCGTTTGGCAAAGAACACATGCAAATGTCACTCCAACATGTGCCCAACCATGGCCAGGAACCCTATCAACATGCTAGGATTCAACTGCCACATGTAGTGGAGTACCAGTTTGAAAGATGTTGCATCACCTAAAACCCACTTGGATGTGTGTGGCCATCTGGATCATTGTGGTTTGGAAAATAACACATGAAATGTCACTCCAACATGTGTCCAACCATGGCCAGAAGCCCTAGCAACATGCTGCGATTCATCTGCCACATGTAGTGGAGCACCGGTTTGAAAAGAGGTTGCGTCACCACACCCACTTGAATGCGTGTGTCCATGTGGATCATTGTGGTTTGGAAAATAACACATGAAATGTCACTACAACATGTGCCCAACCATGGCCAGGAACCCTATCAATATGCTGGGATTCAACTGCCACATGAAGTGGAGCACCAATTTGAAAGAGGTTGCATCACCACACCCACTTGGATGTGTGTGTGTGCGACCATGTGGATCATTGTGGTTTGGAAAAGAACAAATGCAATGTCACTCCAACATGTGTCCAACCATGGCCAGAAAGCTCAGGAACATGCTGGGATTGAACTTCCACATGAAGTGGAGCACTAGTTTGAAAGAGGTTGCATCACCACACCCACTTGGATGTGTGTGTGTGGCCATGTGGATCATTGTGGTTTTTAAAAGAACACATGCAATGTCACTCCAACATGTGTACAACCATGGCCAGGAATCCCAACAACATGCTAGGATTCAACTAACACTTGCAGTGGAGCACTAGTTTGAAAGAGGTTGCATCACCACAACCACTTGGATGTGTGTGGCCATGTGGATCATTGTGGTTTGGCAAAGAAAACATGCAATTTCACTCCAACATGTGTCCAACCATAGCGAAGAAGCCCAGGAACACGCTAGGATTCAACTGCCACATGGAGTGGAGCACCAGTTTGAAAGAGGTTGCATCACCACACCCACTTGGATGTGTGTGTGGTCATGTGGATCATTGTGGTTTGGCAAATAATACATGCAATGTCACTCTAACATGTGTCCAACCATGACCTAGAAGCCAGGAACATGCTGGAATTCAACTGTCACATGCAATGGAGCACCACTTTGAAAGAGTTTGCATCACCACACTCACTTGGATGTGTGTGGCCATATGGAGCACTGTGGTTTGGCAAAGAACACATGCAATGTCACTACAACATGTGTCCAACCATGACCAGGAAGCCTAGGACCATGCTGGGACTGAACAACCACATGTAATGGAGCACTAGTTTGAAAGAGGTTGCAGCACCAGACCAACCTGGATGTGTGTGGCCATATGGATCATTGTGGTTTGGCAAATAACACATGTAATGTAACTCCAACATGTGCCCATCAATGGGAAGGAACCCTAGCAACATGCTAGGATTCAACTGCCACATGCAATGGAGCACCAATTCTAAAGAGGATGCATCACCACACCCACTTGGATGTGTTGTGGTTTGGTAAAGAACACATGCAATGTCACTCCAACATGTGCCCAACCATGTCCAGAAACCCTATTGACATGCTAGGATTCAACTGCCACATGCAGTGGAGCAGCAGTTTGAAAGATGTTGCATCACCACACCCACTTGGATGTGTGTGGCCAGATAGATCATTATGGTTCGGAAAAGAACACATGCAATGTCACTCCAACATGTGTCCAGCAATAGTCAGGAACCCCAACAACATGCTAGGATTCAACTACCACATGAAGTGGAGCTCTAGTTTGAACGAGGTTGCATCACCACAACCACTTGGATCTGTGTGTACATGTGGATCATTGTGGTTTGGCAAAGAACACATGCAATGTCACTCCAACATGTGTCCAACCATGGCAGGGAAGCCCATGAACATGCTTGGATTCAACTGCCACATGCAGTGGAGCACTAGTTTTAAAGAGGTTGCATCACCACACCCACTTAGATGTGTGTGTGGCCATGTGGACCATTGTGGTTTGTAAAATAATACATGCAATGTCACTCCCACATATGTCCAACCATGACCAGGAATCCCAGGAACATCCTGGCATTCAACTGTCACATGCAATGGAGCACCACTTTGAAAGAGTTTGATTCACCACACTCACTTGGATGTGTGTGGCCATGTAGATCATTGTGGACTCGCAAAGAACACATGCAATGCCACTACAACATGTGTCCAACCTTGACTAGGAAGCATAGGAACATGCTGGGATTCAACTGCCACATGCAATGGAGCACCAGTTTGAAAAAGGTTGTATCACCACACCCACTTGGATGTGTGTGGCCATATGGATCATTATAGTTTGGCAAAGAACACATGCAATGAAACTCCAACATATGCGCAACAATGGCCAGGAACCCTAGCAACATGCTGGGATTCAACTGCCACATGCAATGGAGCACCAATTTGAAAGAGGTTGCATCACCACACCCAATTGGATGTGTGTAGCCATGTGGATAATTGTGGTTTTGAAAAGAACACATGCAATGTCACTCCAACATGTGTACAACCATGGCCAGGAATCCCAACAACATGCTGAGATTTAACTACCACATGTAGTGGAGCACTTGTTTGCAAGAGGTTGCATCAGCACAACCACTTGGATGTGTGTGGCCATGTGGATCATTGTGGTTTGGAGAAGAAAACATGCAATCTCACTCCAACATGTGTCCAACCATGGCCAAGAAGCTCATGAACATGGTGGGATTCAACTGCCACATGGAGTGGAGCACAAGTTTGAAAGTGGTTGCATCACCACACCCACTTGGATGTGTCTGTGGCCATGTGGATCATTGTGGTTTGGTAAAGAATACATGCAATGTCACTCCAATATGTGTGCAACCATGACCAAGAAGCCAGGAACATGCTAGGATTCAACTATCACATGCAATGGAACACCACTTTGAAAGAGTTTGCATCACCACACTCACTTGGATGTGTGTGGAAATGTGGAGTACCGTGGTTTGGCAAAGAACATATGCAATGTCACTACAACATGTGTCCAACCATGACCAGGAAGCCTAGGAACATGCTGGGATTCAACTAGAACATGCAATGGAGCACTAGTTTGAAATAGGTTGCATCACCACACCAACTTGGATGTGTGTGGCCATATGGATCATTGTGGTCGGGCAAATAACACATGTAATGTAACTCCAACATGTGCCCAACAATGGCCAGGAACCCTAGCAACATGCTGGGATTCAACTACCACATGTAATGGATCACCAGTTTGAAAGAGGTTACATCACCACACCCACTTGGATGTGTTGTGGTTTGGCAAAGAACACATGCAATGTCACTCCAACATGTGCCTAACCATGTCCAGAAACCCTATCGACATGCTAGGATTCAACTGCCACATGCAGTGGAGCAGCAGTTTGAAAGATGATGCATCACCACACCCACTTGGATGTGTGTGGCCATCTAGATCATTGTGGTTTGGAAAAGAACACATGAAATGTCACTCCAACATGTATCAAACAATGGCCACGAACCCCAACAACATGCTAGGATTCAACTACCACATGAAGTGGAGTAGTAGTTTGAATGAGGTTTCATCACCACAACCACTTGGATGTGTGTGGACATGTGGATCATTGTGGTTTGGCAAAGAACACATGCAATGTCACTCCAACATATGTCCAACCATGGCAGAGAAGCCCATGAACATGCTTGGATTCAACTGCCACATGCAGTGGAGCACCAGTTTGAAAGAGGTTGTATCACCACACCCACTTGGATGTGTGTGTGGCCATGTGGATCATTGTGGTTTGGCAAAGAATACATGCAATGTCACTCCAACATGTGTCCAACCATGACCAGGAAGCCCAGGACCATGCTGGGATTCAACTGTCACATGCAATGGAGCACCACTTTGAAAGAGTTTGCATCACCACACTCACTTGGATGTGTGTGGCCATGTGGATCATTGTGGTTTGGCAAATAACACATGCAATGTCACTACAACATGTGTCCAACCATGACCAGAAAGCCCACGAACATGCTGTGATTAAACTGCCCCATGCAATGGAGCACGAGTTTGAAAGAGGTTGTATCACCACACCCAGTTTGATGTGTGTGGACACATGGATCATCGTAGTTTGGCAAAGAACACATGTAATGTAACTCCAAAATGTGCCCAACAATGGCCAGGAACCCTAGCAACATGCTAGGATTCAACTGCGACATGTAATGGAGCACCAATTTGAAAGAGGTTGCATCACCACGCCCAATTGGATGTGTGTGGCCATGTGGTCATTGTGGTTTTGAAAATAACACATGCAATGTCACTCCAACATGTGTACAACCATGGTCAGGAACCCCAACAACATGCTGGGATTCAACTACCACATGTAGTGGATCACTAGTTTGAAACATGTTGCATCAGCACAACCACTTGGATGTGTGTGGCCATGTGGATCATTGTGGTTTGGAAAAGAAAACATGCAATGTCACTCCAACAAGTGTCCAATCATGGCCAAGAAGCCCATGAAAAAGCTGGAATTCAACTGCCACATGGAGTGGAGCACCAGTTTGAAAGAGGTTGCGTCACCACACCCACTTGGATATGTGTGTGTCCATGTGGATCATTCTGGTTTGGCAAAGAATACATGAAATGTCACTCCAACATGTGTCCAACCATGACCAGGAAGCCATGAACATGCTGGGATTCATCTGTCACATGCAATGGCGCACCACTTTGAAACAGTTTGCATCACCACACTCACTTGGATGTGTGTGGCCATGTGGAGCATTGTGGTTTGGCAAAGAACACATGCAATTTCACTACAACTTGTGTCCAACCATGACCAGGAAGCCCAAGAACATGTTGGGATTCAACTGCCACATGCAATGGAGCACCAGTTTGAAAAAGGTTGCATCAACACACCCACTTGGATGTGTGTGGCCATATGGATCATTGTGGTTTGGCAAATAACACATGCAATGTAACTCCAACATGTGCCCAACAATGGCTAGGAACCCTAGCAACATGCTGCGATTCAACTGCCACATGCAATGGAGCACCAGTTTGAAAGAGGTTGCAGCATGACGCCCAATTTGATGTGTGTGGCCATGTGGATCATTGTTGTTTGGCAAAGAACACATGCAATGTCACTCCAACATGGGTCCAACCATGTCCAAGAACCCTAGCAACATGTAGTGGACCACCAGCTTGAAAGATGTTGCATCACCACACCCACTTGGATGTGTGTGTGGTCATGTGGAATATTGTGGTTTGGATAAGAACACATGAAATGTCACTCCAACATGTGTCTAACCATGGCCAGGAACCCCAATAACATGTTGGGATATAACTTCCACATGAAGTGGAGGACCAGTTTGAAAATAGGTTGCATCAGCACAACCACTTGGATGTGTGTGTCCATGTGGATCATTGTGGTTTGTCAAAGAACACTTGCAATGCCACTCGAACATGTGCCCAACCATGCCCAGGAACCCTAGCAACATGCTGGGATTCAACTGCCACATACAGTGGAGCACCAGTTTGAAAGATGTTGTATCACCACACCCACTTGGATGTGTGTATCCATCTGGATCATCGTGGTTTGCAAAAGAACACATGCAATGTCACTCTAATATGTGTCCAACCATTTCCAATAACCCTAGGAACATGCTGGGATTCAAATGCCACATGCAGTGGAGCACCAGTTTGAAAGAGGTTAGATCACCACACCAACTTGGATGTGTGTGTGTGGCCATGTGGATCATTGTGTTTTGGAAAATAACACATGCAATGTCACTCCAACATGTGTCTAACCATGGCCAGGAAGCCCAAGAACATCCTAGGATTCAACTGCCACATGCAGTGGAGCACCAGTTTGAAAGAGGTTGCATCACCACACCCACTTGGATGTGTGTGTGGCCATGTGGATCATTGTTCTTTGGAAAAGAACACATGCAATGTCACTCCAACATGTGTCCAACCATGGCCAAGAACCTTAGCAACATGCTGGGATTCAACTGCCAGATGCATTAGAGCACTAGTTTGAAAGAGGTTGCATCCCCACACCCACTTGGATTTGTGTGGCCATGTGGATCATTGTGGTTTGGCAAATAAAACATATAATTTCACTCCAGAATGTGTCCAACCATGGCCAAAAAGCCCAGGAACATGCTGGGATTCAACTTCCACATGCAGTGGAGCACCTGTTTGAAAGAGGTTGCATCGCCACACCCACTTGGATGTATGTGTGTGGCCATGTGGATCACTGTGGTTTGGTAAAGAATACATGCAATGTCACTCCAACATGTGTCCAACCATGGCCAGGAAGCCCAGGAACATGTTGGGATTCAGCTGCCACACATAATGCAACACCACTTTGAAAGAGGTTGCATCACCACACTCACTTGGATGTGTGTGGCCATGTAGATCATTGTGGTTTGGCAAAGAACACATGCAATGTCACTCCAACATGTGTCCAACCATGGCCAGGAAGCCTAGGAACATGGTAGGACTCAATTGCCACATGCAGTGGAGAACTAGTTGAAAGAGGTTGCATCACCACACCCATTTGGATGTGTGTCGTGGTATTGCCGATGAGTATGCCATGGAGGGGTCCTCACAGTGCGTGTTTAGAGACGTGGGGTAAGGCGGAGAGTTGGCGGGTACGAGGTAACACACCTTACCTAGGTTCAAGTCCCACAACGGTGGAAGAACTCTACTCCTGCTATAAATCACTATAATAGCAATACGCCGAGTTACAGAGATAGGTTCGGTGTGCAAGGTGTGCATGTTGTACGTAGCAATCTAGGTTGTGTCTTGCCCTAAAGGCTTCCACATGTCCGACTTATAAAGGCGCCAGAGCCTAGGGTTTACAGGGAAAGGTCCTTGCCAGACAAGGTAAAGAGTCCTATACTAATACGAACTAGTCTTTCATGTCTTGTACTCCAAGGCTCCGAGTACGTCGGTGACTCCTGCATAGCCTTCCTTTCTCCGGCATGGGCCTCCCTTCTGGATCCGTCTAACTGGGCCACCCAACAGGCCATAGGACTTGCTACCAACTATGGGCCACCAGGGTTAGCCGGAAGAAGGACGTGCTATGATGATACCCATTTAGCATATCCCCAAAGTAGCCCCTGGAGGACTTTGAAATCTTGCGCCGTCTTGCCCATTGATATTTGAATGCTCCGCCTTGGTGATGCCAGCAATTCATCGAGCAATATCTCAAAGGTCTCCCAAAGAACCCTGCAATGCTCTTCGGCTTCGCAATGTAGTCGGAGATTCCTTAAGTCTTCGTTTCTAGAGCCAGACATTCTCCGCCTTCGATGGAATCTTCAGACGTGACACTTCACTACAACTGTCAGGAGGATGACGTAGGGTGCAACCTACGCTACCTCGAAACTCAGAGAAGGCAGGGAATTTAATCATCAGCTATTTTAACACGCGCGATATATTCTAAATGGTAGAGTGGCAAAAATGGAGGACGTGGCAAAATTACCGCGCACGCTCATCTCCACGTCGGCAACGCTCCGTCCATCAGATCCCTTGGAACGAATCTTGACGCGGGGTCTATATATTTTTACCGTGGCCAGGTTATTTTCTTTTCACCCGCATTCACTTTCTCGTCTTTGTCTTTCTCCATTCACACACCCCTTCGAGCTCCTCCTCGGAAAACCCTAGCCAAAGCCCTCTTCTTCTCCACCTACTCCATCATCATAATGGCCTCTAGCAGCTCTATTCCTTGGATGACGACGACCCCCGAGGCTATTCTAGAGCCAGCTCAGGGAGTAACTGTCCCGCCGGAGGGGATGGTTATCCTTATCACCGCCATGGTGGAAGCCACTAGCGACGACCAAGAAAGAGCCGTGCCAGATGCCGCTGAAGAGGACAATGACTCCGACAAGGGAGTGTGGAGGGGCTCTGACCTCTCCTCCGAAGATCTGCAATAACTGGTCACTAAGGGGTATCTCCCCGCGGTGAAGGATTTGGTCTGGCGGCCGGCGCCGGACGGTGAGTTGGCTCCTTCTCCCCAAGCCGGAGAGAAGGTGTACCTCAAAGCCCAGCTGGTACGAGGCGTAAGCCTGCCAGTTTCCGACTTCTTCTTGGACTTCCTCCGGCACTTCCGGGTACTTCCCCACAACCTCTCTCCCAACAGCATCTCAGTCCTTAGCAACTTCATAGCTCTGTGCGAAGGGTTCCTAGGCATCAAACCTAGATTAGATCTGTTTGTGTAATTTTTTATCGTCAAGAGAGAGTCCGTAGAGTCCAAGGACGAGTTGCGGATTTGTGGAACCATTAGCTTTAAGATCCGGCCTAGCTGGCGCTTCCCTGACATTGTAGGGCATGAGTCATCCAAGAACTAGCAGCGCACATAATTTTATGGCCTAGATATTCCCCTACCTAACCGCCTTGAGACATATCCCGACTTTGTCGATGGAGCCGCCGCCTAGGTGCCCACATGTCGGACCCCAGCCTCCCTTCCTTCCGACAACAAGGCCAACCGCGCCGTAAGGCAGATTGAATGGCTCGTGGATAGAGGTATGACGGGCTTGGACTTAGCCATGTGCTGGTTTGTTAGGCGGATCTAGCCTCTGTAGCACCGCACCGAGTTGATGTGCAAATACACTCAAGATAGGAGGGATCCCATGTGAATTTCGCGGGATAACTTCTCCACTGACTCTGTCAAACTCCAGCTAAAGGACATCATCAAGGTGAAGGATAGGAAGCACGGCTTCAAGATCACCTATGACATGTTCGATTGCGATAGATGGCTAGAGGTAGCTTTTGTTTCCTTTGTTGCTCGTTATATACTCTATGGTTTTTCTGACTTGAAGTTGTCAGTCTAACACTCCTCTGTATCCCAGCTGGCGACCTTGGCGGTGGATTAGATGGCCACCCAGTTCTATGATCCCAAACTGAAGGATATCTAGGTGGTGTCCGACGATGACGCCCCCAAGGATCAGCTAGCTCCGGCAGCGTGAAAGCGGAAGAGCTCCACCTCTAACGTTGTTGCCGAGGCCAAGAAGAAGAAGAGATCGCAGAGTGGAGTCTCCAAACGATCCACCGCCATCTTAGAGGCAGAGAAGAAGAAATCCACTGGCATTCCCCTCACCAAGGCTCCTGCCGTGGAGTAAGTATATTCATTCTCCAGCTTGCAGTTTTAGCTCATACCTTTTTTCAACTCTTGTACTTATACTTCATATGTTTCAGGAGGAAAGCCGGTGCTAGTTTGAAGCGATCCTTCAGAGATGCTGGAGGGTCAAAAAATATTCGTGACATGGTGTCCAGAGATGTGGCCGCCAAGCCCTCTCCTGCTACTGCACCCCCTACTCCTGCCGCCAAGCCTTCTGCTGGACCCGCTGGCCCTTCGTCCCCCGTCATCCCTGAGATCTCCGCCATGGAGACATGTGTCAATACATCCTTGATGTGTCAGGCTCTTTTGAAGTGGGCATTGCTCCTAGTGGCCAGGCGACGCATGAGAGCACTTCCTCTAAAGTGGTTGAAGCTCCGGCTAAGGATGCCACCGAGAAAGGGAAGAAAGTAATGGAAGAGGCGGAGGCAGATGTGGTTGTGGCAACAGACAAGGCGACAGCCTCTGAGCCATCAACTGTTTTGAAAACACAACAGGCGGCTAGGGCATGCCTCCGGCTTCAACATCTCCTTTAGCTGCTACTCCTCCGATGTTGTGCTTGGATGACCTCATTGCGCAGGAGGATGCCGTGTATAATAATGCTGGCATCGTCCATACCGCATATGCCAACCTGTCCAACAATCTTAATCTTATTGCCATTGTAAGTCTTTTAAACTTCACTTCTTTTACTTTGTGTAGTATATCCCTCTATAGCCCCGAGCTCTTAGGCGGATAAACAAAAGTTATTAGCCTGAGTGCTCCAAAGAAGTAAGATTAGAAATTGATAATGTAGCCCCCGAGTGTCTAGGTGGAAAATTAGAAGATTTTCGGCTAGATGCTCTAAGAGTAGCATACTTGCTGATTAAAATCTTGTGATGTAGCCCCCGAGCGTGTAGTTGAAACTAGATAATTCCGACTAGATGCTCTAGAGAAACTAAGCATGCTTGCTTGTTTCCAGAATGAGAATAGATGGAGGATCACCACCAATGAGAGGTTTGCTGCTTTGAGGAAGGAACTGGACCTTGAACAGGGTAAAACAACATTCCTGGAGCAACAGATCAAAAATAGCCAGAGTCTGTTTCTTTTAACAGCTCCTTACTTTTCCTCATGGATTCATTTCTGCCGTCTTCTCATAGTGCTTTCCATTTTCTGTCATACATAGGCCATTGCCAAAGCCAAGAGCATCATCGAGCAATCCAAGCATATTCAAGAGCTCGACGATGAGAACAAAATCTTGAAGAAAGACCTGGCTGATGCTGTCAAGGGCCATGAAGAGGCGATGAAGGCACTCCAATAGTCTACTGACGCCGAGATGCAGCGCTCGAAGGACGAACTTACACAACTCAAGAAGAAGAACCAAGCTGCCAAAGAGTAGAATGCGAGGAACGTTGAGGTGTACAAGACAGTTTAGAAGGAGCAGGGCGTCTTGCCGGAGACATGCAAGCAAGCGGAGACGAGCATCTTCGGTAACTTTTCCCTGTCTTGGTCAATTCTGTAATTTGGATAATCATTTGATTTTTTTGTACTCATGGTCCTTGTATCTTATGCAAAGCACGGCTCCCATTCGCTTGGCCAACTTGGGTGAAGGTGCTCCAGATCCCAAGGAATGCATGATTCTTGCTGGCAACTTCGTCAACACCGCCATTGCCCAGGCCAAGGAGATAGCCCAACCTGTAGGAATAAACATCAAGGCGACAGACTCAGCAACCAAGTACGCGGAAATCATGCGCCGAGCCCCCGAGAAAGTCAAGGACTGGAAAGCCTCTTATGTCCGGGATGGTGCAAGGATGACCATGTCCTTGGTGAAGGCACACTACGACAACGCCGACATAGTTCTAGTGACCTCCAGCTTTCCCAAACTGGACGAGGAATTGAAGGAAATTGATAGCGATGCTATTTGGAATTCCCTCTCCGGCTTCGACACCAGGATTGCTAGAATGCTCAATGCAGATGTCTTCGTGCCTACCTAGATCCTTGGTGAAGACATGGCTTCGTTTGAGTCTAGCCCATCCCCTTACAAGTTTGATGAGCTTTCCCGACCTGGCTCTCCCGATGATGCCACCACGAAGTCCCCTGCACCAGAACCATGAAAAACAATATTTTTATTAAATGTGTCTCCGCGATGTGTATGCGGAAAAACTGATGCATTTTGTTAAGGCGGAAAAACTTGTACTCAAGTTTCCTGCTACTTATCTTTTTCCAGCATGTGTATATTTTTTAATTAAGTGCCGGCTTATCCATTATTCTGGTTCGTATGCATGACCTTTCATGAGACGGAAGACTCGCAGCACAGAACTATGCCCTCAAGTGATGATGCTTAATAGAACCATAAAAAACCTAAGAGCAAAATCGCTGGCTTTGAGTGCCGAGAAGTCACTACTCCAGAATCCACATAAAAACTTCATAAAACGTGTAGAATAGAAAACTTAAGCTAACGCTCGTAGGCGGAATTTTCACAAGTGCAAATGCAACTTGCGCATAAAGGGTTTATATGATCCAAAAAATGAAAATTAAAGGAGGTAAAAGACTCAGAGAATATGAGTGAACCAAATGCTTTATTTCATTGATCATATAAGAAAATTATTACATAATATAAATATTCTAAGTGTAAAAGGGACATAGCTATGCTATGTTTCATGGTCGATCTGTCTCTGGGTTATCATCATTGGAGTCACGTTGCTTGTTCTTGCGATTTTTTGGCCTATCTTTCAACTCGTAAATATCAACGAGGTAATAGGAACCATTTAGCAATGCTTTTCTTATGATGAACGGTCCTTCCCAAGGCGGGGATTGTTTGTGTGATATCTCCTGCTTGAGTCTAAGGACCAGATCCCCCTCTTTGAACGAGCGATGCTTTACACGGCGACTATGGTAGCCACGTAGCTTCTGGTGGTAGACGGCGAATATCTGGCATGCTAGCACGTGCTCTTCTTCAATTAGGTCCATAGATAGGCGTCTGGATTCTTCAGCGTCATCCTCCTTATAGGAGGCGACTTTTGGTGCATCATGGAGGATGTCGGATGGAAGGACGGCTTTTGCTCCATAAACCATGAAGAAAGGAGTCAAGCTGGTGGATCTGTTGGGTGTTGTTCGTAAACTCCACAGGACATATGGTAATTCCTCCGCCCAAGCCCCAACGGCTATACGTAGCGGTGCTTCTAAGCGTGGCTTGATTCCGTGCAGAATTAGTCCATTGGCTCAACTTGCCAATTTGACTGTGGGTGTTCCATAGATGCTAGGTCAAGGCGGATGCCTTTTTCATGACAGTACCCAACTTCCTCGAGACACAAATTTCTGCCATTGTCAGTGATGATGCTGTCTGGGAGACCAAATCTCACCACTAGATCCCGGACAAATTTTAGGGTTGTTGCCCATCAAGCTTTCTAATGGGTTTAGCTTCAATCCATTTTGTGAACTTATCCACTACTACTAGCAAGTGTGCAAATCCACAGGGTGTTGTCTGCAAAGGCCCCACCATGTCCAACCCCTAGACTGCAAACGACCAAGTTATCGGTATGGTTTGCAATTCTTCAGGTGGAACACTCGGTTGTCTTGCATAGAACTGACACCCAAGGCATGTTTGTACCAACTTGTCAGCGTCTGTGTTGGCAGTTAACCTGTAGAATCCTTATCGAAAGGCCTTGGCCAACAACAATCGAGGAGCAGCGTGATGCCCGGAATCTCCGAGATGTATTTCTCTAAGGATTTCAATACCTTGCTGCTGGGAGACACATTGAACAAAAACACATGTGGTACTTCTTTTGTATAGCTGGTCGTCAATGATCACGTAGCCTTTTGCTCTGCATACTATCTGCCGGCTTTCAACTTCGTCGACGGACAAAGTTCCGTTTTGTAGATAATCCATGAATGGTTTCGTCCAAGATGGAGAGGTCACTGTTACTGTATTAAAAAATGAGTCTACTCTATCCGGGTTGTTGGGGTCCGCTCCCTTCACGGATGCGTTCCCTAAATGCTCCAGGAAAACGGCTGGTGGAATTGGTCGATGAGCTGATCCAAGCTTTGATAGCAGATCTGCCGCCTCATTCTCCTCCCTTTTGACGTACTTGACTTTGTAGCCGTCGAAGCACTTGGCTATTTCGTCTACTTCGTCTCGATATGCTGCCATCATAGGGTTCCGCATGTTCCAGGTGCCAGCTACCTGTTGGGCAACCAAGTCGGAATCTCCACAGAAAACTATGTGCTTGATGCCAATATCCTTGGCCACACGAAGTCCGTGAATGAGGGCCTCATACTCCGCCATGTTGTTGGTAGTGTTGAAGTGGATCTGCAGGACGTATTGCAAATTTTCTCCTGTCGGTGATTGCAATAATACACCAGCCCCCGAACCATTAAGTAGCTTTGATCCGTCAAAGTGCATGACCCAATATTCTGGCTCTAGTACATGAGTGTCTTCTGGCAGTTCTATCCAATCTACGATAAAATCCGCAATGCTTGTGATTTGATAGCATCGTGTCTCTTGTAGGTGATTTCAAAGGCGACAAGTTCAATGCCCCACTTTGCCACTCTCCCTGTAGCGTCGCTGTTGTTGATGATGTCAGACAGTGGAGCTTTGCTCACCACTGTGATAGGGTGCTCCTGGAAATAATGCCTTAGCTTGCGCAAAGCAAGGAAAACTCCATAAGATATCTTTTGGTAGTGCGGGTAACGCTGTTTGGATTTTGTCAAGACCTTGCTTACATAGTAAACGGGTTGCTGAACTCCATATTCGTGCGTTGGTTCCTTGTGCTCCACCATGATGGCGATGCTAATGACTCGGTTGGTTGACGCCATGTAAACTAACATAGCTTCCCTTGACATCGGTGCTGCAAGTATTGGTGGGGAGGAGAGTATTCTCTTCAACTCCTGAAGTGCTGCGTCAGCCTTGTCCATCCATATGAATTTGTCCACCTTCTTGAGCAACTTGTAGAGTGGCATAGCCTTCTCACCAAGTCGGCTGATGAACCGGCTTACTGCCGATACACAACCTGTGAGCCTTTGTATGTCCTTCAGACATGTCAGACGTTTAATGTCGAGGATGGCCTTGATTTTCCCCGGGTTCACCTCGATTCTGCGATGCGAAACAATGAAACCTAACAGCTTGCCGGAAGGTACGCCAAAGACGCACTTCTTGGGGTTCAACATCATGTTGTATTTCTGGAGATTATTGAAGGTTTCCTGCAAGTCAGGGATAAGATCATTTGATTTCTTTGACATTACCACGATGTCGTCCATGTAAGCGTGTACATTGCAACCTATTTGGTCGTGTAAGTAATGTTGCATTGTCCGTTGGTAAGTAGCACCGGCGTTTTTTAGCCCAAAGGGCATCGTGACATAGCAATACATGTCGTAGGGTGTGGTGAATGAAGTGTCCAGTTGGTCTGACTTTCGCATACGGATTTGGTGGTAACCTGAGTAGGCATCGACAAAACACAGAAGTTCCGAGCCAGCCGTTGAGTCGATTACTTGGTCAATGCGAGGCAAAGCAAACGGATCCTTCAGACATGCTTTGTTCAAGCCGGTGTAATCAACGCACATTATTAATTCATTGGTTCCCTTTTTAGGGACAAGTACAAGATTTTCCACCCATCGGGTGTGAATAACTTCTCGGATAAAGCCAGCCTTAAGTAACCTAGCTATTTCTTTGCCTATAGCTCTTCGTCTTTCATCACCAAAGCATCGTAGAGGTTGTTTCGCTGGTTTGGCATTAGGATCAATATTCAAGCTATGCTCGGCAAGTTCCCTAGGTACACCTTTCATGTCGGCAGGTTGTCAGGCGAAGATGCCCCTATTTTCACGGAGGAACTTGATGAGTGCGCTTTCCTATTTGGGATCTAGCTCTGTGCCAATGGTGGTGGTCTTGGAGGAATCTCCTTCAACAAGTTCCACCTGCTTCGTCTTGATGGAAGCCTTGAATGTAGGTTCGACAGAAGTGATCTGCTTCTTTGAAGCTGGCATCTCCGAGGCATCTACCTGGTTCTGGATCTCCTTGAACTCCTCACCAAAGAGATCTGCTTCAGCGAAGGCGGCTTCAGTGAGCTCGCACTCCCGTGCTTTGTGTCAACACCCGGATTTTTAATCCCAGATGCCTGTTATGTCATACATCGCAATCCCAGGATCACCATTTTTGCGAGACATAACAGATTGGATATCACAGTACATCATCCATTACAAACCATAAATAAGGTCTTACACAAATAAGGATCTCATGATCCAGTCTTAATACAACAAGCAGCAGAATAAATAATAAGCGTAGCGGTGGGGTCCATCTTCAGGGGCACAGGCAATGCTGACGAATGCAGATAGTCCTAGTTATCATAGCCGTCCTGCTGGACATCATCTTGGTAGTCTCCTTCATAGTCTGGCCATGAGAATAGCTAGGGACAAAATCCATGAGTACTCTTTAAGTACTCGCAAACTACCACTAACAAGTAGTATAGTTCTAATGTAATATGCTAACTCTAATTTTAACTATAAAGTTAAGTTTCAAACCTAAGTTGAGTTCAGAAACAAATAAAGATAAAATAAAGTTCTGGAATCACTTAAATTGGGAAGCTAGTGTCATAGTGGCAACCCTGTTGTGGTCAAGTCAAGATTCATCATTCATTTCATAAGTTATTTTGAAAACACTGACAACGAAACAGTATGGCCACTCCAACTGTCCATAACCGCGAACAGTTATTCAGGAATCTCTCCTTCTTCTTGGCCTCCGTGTTGATCTCATCAAGTGCATACCTTGCAAGCGACAGGAATCTGTCACGGTACTCTACCACAGTCATTTTGCCTTGCTTCAAGTCACGGAACTCATCCCTCATTCTGATGACTAAGCCCTGAGGCACGTGGGTGCGGCTGAACTTGATTTTGAAGGATTCCCATGTCATCACTTGACCATGGTTCATCAGGCGGATGTTGTTCCACCATGCTCTTGCATCTCCTGCCAAGTAGTGGGTGGCAAAGAGAACTTTCTCGTTGTAATCAACTCTGGCTACTTCTAGATTGTTCTCCATTGTCTGCAACCAGTCATATGCATCTAATGGGTTCTCTGAAGTGCTAAAGATTGGGGGATTGGTCTTCTGGAAGTTCTTCAGCTTGGATCCTTGATGATCCTGATTTCCATGGTTCTGATTGTTGAGAGCCATATGGGCGATCTGTTGTAGTGTGGCTAGATTAGCTTGGCGCTCTGCCCTGCTTGCTTCTCTGTCTGCGATGAGATTCTGCAAGATCTGCAGCATTGGGTCTTGCGACGAGCTGCTCCCTCCTTGGTTTCCACGAGTCATCTAAAGATTGAGGTAGATAAAGGGGTAAGAGGGAAAGTTCTAAGGTTCATGGTTTTGGTGTCAAAACTAAAACTTTGAGTTTGACTCAGGTTTTGCAACTAACTTCATTCCATTCATTCAAGCATAGCACACGATACAAACACACACACATCATCAAAACAACAAAGGAAAACAAATGGTTTTAAGAACCATTCTGCAAACTACGATACAGTGGGACCGATACATCTCATGCTACCACAGTGCTCTAGTGCATCTACTCATCGTCGATGAAGTCGGAGTCCTCATCGTCAGTGTAGAAGTCCACGGCATCCTCCTCCAGAAAGTCATCATCATTGCTGAGGTAAGAATCCATGTCTCCCTGGATGTCTTCACTCTCCTCTTCTTCCTCCTTTGCTGCAAGCTGAGCTTCTTGCTCCTTGATGGTCTTCTCGAGGTCGGCCACCTTCTTGCGAAGACGGGCGATGGTGCGATCCTTCTTGTTGCGCTGGAGGCGAAGAGACTGACGATCCTTGACAAGCAGTGAGAAATTCTGGGCCTTCTGGGCGGCAATGGCACGGTTGTGGTTGGCAAACTCCCTAGCATTGTCCAATTCCTTCTAGCGATCGTACAACAGGAAGTCAAGGTTCTCCACTTGACGCTTCAGCTCCGGGTTGCTTGGCATCTCCATCGGCATTCCCATGAAGTCACGTCTTGCATATTGAGAAAAACGGGTTCCCTGGATTTTGTTGACACTAAGGGCACATAGACGTGCGACAGCTTCATGCATTGCCCTAGCTAATCGATCTAGCCAGTTGTTCTCTCTTATGGAAAAATAGATTCTCCTGGACGTTGGTGCTTCTATTCTTCCTTGAAGATTAGCAGTGACCAGCCACTATAAATCTCCTCCTGGGGGTTGTGGAAGTTGAGCTCCAAGAAACTCCGGATGCAGGCGTCCCAATAACTCAGACAGTGAATCTAGATCCCTCTCGAAGATCAGTTGGCCTCCATTGCCCAACTGGTAGAACTTGCTGAACTGAGTGTCCATCTACAAGAATTAAGGATGAGGAAATTAGTGAAGTGATCAAGTGTGTCAAATTTTATGTAGTAATGTAAGAATTGGAGGAACATGAATTTTTGAGAAAGAATGAATTCCCAAGGGTAAGAAAGGAAATATTTTTTCATAAATACTCACTTTGGTTTTGAAATTAAGTTTTTGTTCGGATGTCCATTCTAACTAGGGACTCCTATGGTCAGGATGGCTCTGATACCAACTTGTCAACACCCGGATTTTTAATCCCAGATGCCTGTTATGTCATACATCACAATCCCAGGATTACCATTTTTGCAAGACATAACAGATTGGATATCACAGTACATCGTCCATTACAAACCATAAATAAGGTCTTACACAAATAAGGATCTCATGATCCAGTCTTAATACAACAAGCAGCGGAATAAATAATAAGCGTAGCGGTGGGGTCCATCTTTAGGGGCACAGGCAATGCTGATGAAGGCAGATAGTCCTAGTTATCATAGCCGTCCTGCTGGCCATCATCTTGGTAGTCTCCTTCATAGTCTGGCCATAGGAATAGCCAGGGACAAATCGATGAGTACTCTTAAAGTACTCGCAAACTACCACTAACAAGTAGTATGGTTCTAATGTAATATGCTAACTCTAAGTTTAACTATAAAGTTAAGTTTCAAACCTAAGTTGAGTTCAGAAACAAAGAAAGATAAAATAAAGTTCTAGAATCACTTAAATTGGGAAGCTAGTGTCATAGTGGCAACCCTGTTGTGGTCAAGTCAAGATTCATCATTCATTTCATAAGTTATTTTGAAAACACTGACAACGAAACAGTATGGCCACTCCAACTGTCTATAACCGCGGACGCGGCTATTTGAATAGTTTGACACTCTAAAGAGGTGGTACACTTTCACCACAAGATTCGATACATCTGTCAGGGATAACCCTGAATCATCATACTTAGTATGCAGATAATCAAACATAACCTTTCCTTTACACACCCTAGTATAAGAACCTCTCCTATGAGCATGGCCTCCCAACCATGACCATCTGTCATCTTGGGCACTGCATAGGTGGACAACATTGAGAGGTAACCTTAGCTCAAACCTCTCCCGCGAGGGAACTAATACTAATGCATATAAACTTCCGGCTAAGCCTTACCCAGTTCAGGTATTGTGGTTGTACGGTAAATTTGGAATGGTATCGCATCCGAATCCAACCATCAGTTTTGTAAAAGGGCTAAGGCTCATGCCTCAACATTTTCATCATCATAAACCATTTGTGTTTCTCAACACATGTCAAAACATCTCAATAGAATGACTCATCATTCCAAGGTTTTCACAATTCATTTTCACCAAGTGTTCCCATCTAAAGTGACACAAATTTTGACTTAGTTCTAAGCTACTAAGTTAAGAGTGTTCACTAAGGTGGGATACTAAGATCAATCTGATGCCATAGAATGACATCTAAGGTTATCTAAATAGGTCAAGTTTTATACTCTTTATGCTACCTTCAAAACAAGAAAGGGCTTTGGTAAAGTAAAGAAAGTAAAAGATTGAAAGTAAACTTGGAATAGGTACTAGTCAAAGTGGTATAACCAAAGCATGCCTAATGCATCTTGCCTAATTCCTCTAGCTTAATTCTAGCTTTCTAACAATAGCTTGCCTTGGTTGGTGCAGTGGTTGAAGTTTTCTTCCTCCTCCTCTTGGTAGAACTCCTCCTCCTCGAAAGCTTGGTCGGTACTATCATCTATAAATACTATGGAGTACACAATCACCAAACAATACTTAACTAGTATACTTAGCAATCTAAGGCACACATTGGATGATCTATTATCATCACAAGCATCACAAGGTTTTATTAACTAGTTTCATTCTTTTTATTTAAGAAAAGTAATTTCTACTCATTGAAAATATCTAAGATTTAATATTCTCCACTTAGAATATGGGATCGTATGGACACATGTCATCACCACATATTCTAACATAAGGGAATGTGATTTAAGGGTTGGATCACAATTAATTAAGTTTAAGTTTAATATTTAATGATTTAAAGTGACTAGAAATGCCTATATAGCATTATTTTGGTACTAGTCCAAAGTCACTGCATGTAAACCTTAATATTATTACATATTCAGATAGGTACAGTTAAATGTGATTTTTGAGAGTTGGAATCAACTCAAAATCTATTATGGCTGATTTTATAAAAATGTTTGAATGTGCAAATGCTTCTGTCTTGTTATTTTTACTAGGAGAGATCTCTAACTCTAAATGAATTAAATCCAACGGGCTTGGATAGATCTTTTCAGTGTCTTTCTAAAATAATTTGAATCACTCCATTTGGTTTAGTAGATCTTCTGGAATTGATTTTCAAACTAAGGGACAGAAGTGAGTTCAAACTAAAATGGAAAAATCCATATTTGAATTCCCGGGCTAGCGCGGGAAAACTAACGAGACGGCCCAGTGGTGCTCAGCGGCGCAGAGGTCGGCTGACAGGTTGGTCCCGTTTGTCAGCGAGACTTAAAACCCGAAACGGTACGAGGCAATCTGGGGGCTACGATTAGAACAGAGATCGACGGCTCACAGTCGTTGTCGACGACAGACTCGTCTCCGGCGAGACTGAACCCTAAACGGCCAGCGGGGGTCTACCGGGGATGTACCAAGGCTCCAGCTACTACGGAAAGGCGGGTAAACAAACTGGACGGCGACAATGAAGTTCGTAAGGTCATGGTAGCTCTGCGGTCGATTTAAATCGACGTACTCCGCTCCCCCTCCTTTCGGCAAGCTCGCTAATTGAATTCGGCGGGCCGCTTTTGCTCCAGGGATGGGGTGGAGGGATCAGTGGAGAGAGGGGAGTGAGATGGTGTGAGTAGTTTGTGCTGGGGAGGGTTCCTTTTATAGGGCGACGAAGCGACCGAGCGGGATGGGCTGGCGACTCCGGCGAGGGCTGCATAGCGTGCTAGCGGCGTGGCTGGAGGTAGGGGATGGTTGGCTGCCTCCTGGCGGTGCTCTACGGTGTTAATGCGCGGCTAGGGGCGGTGGCGTTTGGTCGGGAGCGTCCCGCGCTCTGAGAGATAGATGTAACACCCTCAGAATCGGCCCTATGCAAGTTTTAGCGATTCCCGCCGAACCCGCATAGAAACGATTCAAAGGTGCCCACCAGGCACTTGCGTGCAGGTGGAAAACGAAGTAATAACATTACACAACAGTCCTCGATGGGACCCACAGAACAGATATATGTACAACACGACTCCATGAGTCAAGAATACAGATATACAGAACAAAGATCCAAATCACCTTGAAAACGATATAGAGTCCAGCTACGGACAAGATGCAAATGGGGCTAAGAGCCCTGAAGAATAACCAATGGCGTCCATAACCCTGCCCAGGCCAAGCCGGAAGGGTAACCCTGCTAACGACGTCGACCTCAAAACCTGCTTAAACAAAAGGGGTGCCGACAAAGGGCAAAGGAAAAAGAGAGAGCGGTCAAGATCGAGGCGATGCACGGCGAGGCTAGAATTCGGCGGTCCTCGCCTACAAAGGTATGGTGGACTGAACGGCAGCGCAGCATGCACTAAACAACCTATAGAGACTCGATATAACTGGCGGCTATCAGAGAGGGGTAAGAAAGACCTATTCGGAACCAACCTGATCCCAACGCCAAACAAACCCATCCTGGTATTTCCCCCTCGAGACCAATCGAGGAAGTCAACCGAGGAACTCACACAGTTGGCAGTTTTAGTTATTCAGTTATCTTTGCAGCAATTACTAGTCAGGTTTAGCCAACCATCCTGATAAAGTAAGCAGTGGGCACTTTTAGTTAATCATTCCGTGATAGTTGCAACACTTACTAGTCAGATACAATTAGCATGAGATAACCCCAAAACCCCGCAATTGTTGGTACTTTTATTTAGCCATTCCGTTATACTGAAGCTGATTACTAGTCATATCGGATACAAGATAATTTATAACAGTAAACTTTAGTTATAGTTGTCTATGATCAAGCACTGTGCTCCAAGTCGTCCATAACCGCGGACACGGCTTCTCGAAAAGATTTAACCCTGCAGGGGTGCACCAAAGTATCCACAAGCACTTCGACCCTTTTTGCCAGATCAGTTAACATACACCCATCGGTATGTCGGCGGGGCCTAAGTCATGACGCGTTCCTGGACCCAAAGCAAGCACGGGGCCACCCACTAAGTCTACCATAGCGAAGTCGGCCGGTCTCCGAGACGGACTTAGGGTTTGCGCCAGTGGCTGTAAACGACAGCAAATCCCAAAACTGGGACTGTCGATACCGCGAAAACACTCCGCTTCCTAAACAGTACAGCGTGCTCCTCACACAATCGTAAATAAAGCAGTAAAGCATGGCATAAGTACAGGATAGTAAATAAAACCTCAAACTAGTTTGTGGCCCCCAGTACAATACTTTGAAATCAGGTAATAATCAATGGGGGGCCCATATCTCCCCACCTGTGGTTAGCGCGCTCGATCTCGGAACAGGTGTCAAGAACTCGGAGTCCTACGGGACACAAGTGGGCGGTCGGAAACCAAATGTTATCTATCACCCACCGATGCCTCTGCTTACTTACTTCAATTTTAGTTGTTAAACAGAAATTAAGTGAACAAAAAGTAAAGCCATGATCATCTCCAACATTGAACATGCGGCACTTCTCCAACAGCTGTGGTACTTGACGACACGCAACAACACTTGAGCAAGCGACTACGACGCGCAAGTGCAACTATCTACCAAACAACAGGTAATAGGATGTGTCCAAGGCAATATGAGGCTGCTAGGGATATCACGGGTACGAAACTAGAGCATCGCAACACAGATAGCAAAAGATCAACAGGCGGGAATAAATACTAGAAAAGTAAGATAGGTAGAAAGGGGAAGATGCTCGCCTGAAAACATGGTCGAAGGTTCATCCGAAGATCGGGGCGAAGCTCACATCAACTCAACGGCCTTATCCGCGAAGAAGCAAAACACTAGAATAAACACCGGATGCAATATTTAAGATTACGGCAGAAGATCGGGCATGATGCATGTATGATGCATGACATGGCAAAGGTGCGATGCAATTAGGCCAGATTAAGCGGAACCGGGGTCCCGACAAATATTTAAGTGGTTCAAGTTGTTTAGATACCCCCCAATTTAAATGTTATCTTAGCATGGCAAAATATAGCACCAGTTCGCTACACAAATTTAAATGAGGCCAATATGAGAATAGATTTGCCTGCATATGGGCCCCATATTTAATTATGAGGTGAATCGGCATAAGGCCCCCAAACCACACGACAATATGCATGCATGAACATTTAATATGCGACAAGTTGTATTATATTATAAAATAGGGTTTCGGGAAGGGGTTCACACATTAGGGTTCGGCGATCTTGGTTCAGGGGGGGTTCGGCGGGGTCGGTCTCGGGGTCCGGATCTAGGGTTCGGCCTTGGCGGGATCGTTCTCAGATAACGGAGGTAGATCTTGGCGTTCCGCGAAGAAGGACCTGGTTCGGCGTCGAGGGGCACATCGGCTCCGTCCTGGTCGGTGTCGATCTTGTCGTCGATGGCGAACTTGAGTGGATCGGGTACCGGGGTCTTCGAGTCCGGGACGAAGATCTTGGCGCTTGTGACGAAGAACTCGGGTTCAGAAGAAGGGCTTGGCGTTCCGATGGATCGGTCCCCGGGGTCGAAGAACTTGGCGTCCGGGAGACGATCTTGTCGCATCCGCGATCGTCGGGCCATGTCGTCGGTCTTGTCGTCTCACGCGGAGATCTTGGCGTCCAGGTCACGGCGTCTTCGGGATCGGGGTCTTAGCACTCTAGGTAGAAGAACTCGGGGTGAGGCATCTTGGAATCCGTGATGGAGAGCTTGCCGTCCGTGAAGGCGACGTCGGTGGTCGGTGGCGAGCTTGTTCTGTACCAGGTACCTCATATCCTTTCTTCAGAGAAGATCTTGAGCCCCCACGACACCACGACACCATCTGTCAACACCCCGGTCACCACTTCGGCAAGCATCAGCACCACATCACGCAAGGAGCACTCAAAACAACGCCATGGAGTGAGCTAGACTGCTGCTGGTCTTCGACCGAGGGTAAAGGACACGGACCATAGCTGCTGCTGAAGAGGGTGGAGGCAGGCATGCCGACAGAGACAAGGACGTGCTCAAGCAGGAGGGTCGCGAGGCACACGCCTGCCCGGAGGCGCCAGGCCGGGAGGAGAGGCGGCGCTGAAGGAGCCACGGAGGCTTGGCCATGACGAGGAGGTGCTCGCGGTGGCGGCGAGGCAGAGGGCGGCGGGCGAGGCCGCTGGGGGAGAGGGAGAGGGAGGCCGGCGGCGGTTGGAGAGGGTCGGCGTCGGGGAAGAAGGGTTCCATGGCGCTGGGAAGAGGAGAGAGGCGGTGGACGAGGAGGAGAGGATGGAGAGAGGCGGGCGGAGGCGCTTGACCGAGGTGGGGACGGGCGAGGGCTCGGGGTTGGGGGGGGCGGGGCCCGGGGTGGGGCCGCGGTGGGGCCTGGGTCCTGGGTGGGCCTGGGGGTGTGGGGCGGGGTGGGGGTGGGACCAGGGGGTTGGGGGAGGGCTGCACAGGCGTGTGTGGGCTGGGGTGAGTTGAGAGGGGCTGTGGGGTGAGAGAGGGGGTGGGAATGAGGTGGCAGAGCATGGTTGGCTGGGGGGTTGGGGCAGGGTGACGTGGCGAGTTGCTATAGGGTGGGGTGAGGTGGCTGAAGGGGTGGGTAGAATAGGTTGGGTAGACTAGGGATTTCGGGCGAACCGTTTATTTTCTTGGGGGTGGTCGTTCGGGTCGAATCGGCCCGTTCGACTGCCCCACTATAAATATTTAACTATTTTATTTATTTCCAACCGGGCTTTTGCAAACCGATAGCAGACAAAACAAAGTATTCCGGCGACCCGGGTTTTGCGTTTGAATAAAGATGGGGCGTTTAGAAAACAAAACAGGTTTTTTCGAAAATAATTTTATGCGAACAAATGCAAGATGATGACGATGCTCAAATGCAATGTGGCATGATGACATGAGCATGCGGTCATGACGATGCAATGCACAAAAACAACACGATTTTCTAGTAGTGGTTTTGCGGGATGCCACAATAGAGGCGGTGCTCGACGCGGCGCACGATGACTATGGGTCGCGCAGCGGCGCACGGCCATGTCTAGCGGGGTTCTGGGGTTGAGGCGGAGCGGTGTGCACGGTATTGGGTCGACGGGCGGTTGGTGGCATGCTGGCGGCTAACACGCTCTGGCGCGCTCTGGCGAGTTCGCAGAGAGAAAGGGCGGTGAGGCTGTGGGGTGGTCCAGGGGCTGGCAGCGATCGAGTGGTGGACAGGGAGTGGCGGTAGGGTTAGGCGGAGCTAGCGGGCATGCGGGTTTGGCACGACGCAGTCTGCTGCGAGCTGTCCATGTTCGGCCGGCGACGACCCAAAACGGGCGGCGCGCTAGTGCTGCTCTAGTCCAATGGGTAGGCTGGTTAGGGGCTGGTTAGAACCGGGGGAGACCAGGGGACCAAAATTTGCCCAAATATTCGACAATGCATTGATCACCAAATAGTATTAGTTAGGCAAAAAAATGTGCATGCCACCTGTTCGACACAATGGTCGTAAGAGACTTTTATTTAAATTTTAAAGATTTTTGGTGGAGTGATTTATCTCATGCTTAAGCATCTAGGTTTGCTTGGGATTTGGAAATGAAGTTCATTCGAGTGGTTTTTTGAGAAAGTGGTATCTTCTCATATGAACTACATTCAATTTTCAAATGCCATTTAAAATTAGTGTTTGAAAGTTTTTGGTAGATCACAAAGTGGGACTTGGTACATCATTACATGTACTAGCAAGGGGTGCAAAGATCCACATTTTTCTCTGTTAGGTTTTGAGTTCTAGGAATAGCCAAAGTAGGTATGTTGATTAAAATGGCACAAATGACCATTTGGTTATTTTATTCATTTTGATTTGTTTTTCTTTGGGATTTGTTTGGGAATGATCTAGATGATGTTTATTTCACCTAAGAATCATTTTACAAGCAATGGATCACTTAATCATGGCAATTCAACACAACTCCTAAATTATATGCACACACAAATGAATGCTTTAATATTTTTAAATGGAAAAGTTTTTGTTAACTCTAAATTTGATGATTTGGATCTTGATCACTTGGATTAAAGTTTTGGGATGTTGCACTTTGGTGAAGCTTCCGTCAATGGTGATGATGCCGTTTTGTATGAGTATCTTGATCTTGTTGTAGACAAAGCATGGCCTTGCGAGGAAGGAGTGGAAGATGCCGTGTCCAAAAATGACATGGCACACGCTCTTGAAAGGCACCACTTCAAAGGTCATGTATTCTTGGCGGTAATTGTTAACATCGCCAAAAGCGACCGGAAGGGTGATGCAGCCTAGGGTATTTGCTTGTCGGCCAGGGATAACTCCATGGAACACGGTGTTGCTCTTCCTTAGCTGGGTCTCCATCAATTTCATCTTGTGCAGTGTATCTAGGTACATGATGTTGATGCTGCTTCCACTATCCATGAGGCACTTGGTGAATTCTGTGCCGTCAATCAAAGGGTTAATGACCATGGCATACTGGTTCTCTGTTGGGATAAGGTCTAGATGGTCCTTCCTATCCCAAGTAATTGGAATCTTCGACCACCTAACGTACCGGGGAATCGGAGGGAGGGTAGAAATCAGTATCCTCGGAGAGGTTTTCTGGGCCCGGACGATGGGAGTGCCAAGGAAGGTGTGGTAGACTGGAGCCTTCTTTTCGAAGGGATTTTCCCTTTACCCTCTCCCTTGTCGGAAGATTTGGGATCCACGTCTTCATCCATATCACTTGAATCCTTGGACTCCTCCTCCTTCTTCTTCCCTTTGCCCTTTCCATGGGGTCTATTCTTCCGACTTTGCTTGTAGCCGGACTCAGGGTCTTCCTTGAGGTTGTTGACAAATTTGCATTGGTGGTTGGTGTGGGTGGCTTTGCCGTTTGCGTCCAGGTGGACGAAACACGACATATCACGGCACTCTTCGTATGTTTGGGGACCGCGGGGTGCTGAGGGTGTAGAATCACTCCTCTGCTGGACATTTCTAGTCCCTTGGCCACGTCCATGCTGTTCACCTCCGCCTCTGCTAGTGAACGCTGCGGCGACCATGTCGGCTTCCTACTTTTCTTTAGGCAGATTTTTCCTCTTGTTATTGTTGTTCTTCCTGGCCTAGGTAGGGATTGCTATTGCCGGCAACAATCCACGCGCATCGCCATCAGCAGCGGCGAACTCGCTAGCCATGGCGATCATTGCGTTGAGGTTGAGCTCATTGTTGTCTTGCTTGCGCTTCAACGTATGCTGGAGCAAAGTTCCCTTTTCTAGACCGTCGATGAAGGCGGCCATATCGGTTTGTTCGTGCACCCCTGTGCGGGAATTTTTCATATCTAGCCAGCGAGAGAGGTAGGCACGAGAGGTTTCATTCTTTTCTTGCACACACCGCTGTAGGTCTCTGATATTGCAGGGACGTTTGTACGTACCCTCGAAGTTTTTGGTGAACGCTTCATGCATGTCCAACTAATTGCATATTGATTTCTCCTACAAGTCGTGAATCCATTGCCGGGCGGTACCAGTGAGCATAAGTGGGAGGTACTTAACAGCGACATTACGGTTCCCCCTGTGATGTGAATTGCTTCGCTGTAGTCCTACAACCATGTAATTGGTCTGGCGGTGCCGTCGTAGGGTTTGATGGTCTTGTCTATCCGGAGACCTTGGGGGTAGGTTGTGTCCCGTATTACTGGTCCAAAACAACGTGCCCCAAGGTATGGGAGCTCCCGAGATTCTTGGATCTTTTCTAGCCGTGAACGTGTGTCACACGGCTCTGGTTGCTTCCCTTTTGAATCATGGGGAGGGGAGTTGTGGCGTGATCTATGAGATCCACTGTGCCGTCCGCCATGATGGCTGCTAGGTGGTGATGGTGGCAGTGGGGGCGGTGGGTTAGCCTTCTTACTGTTTCCCTCCTGCGACTCCTCACGCCTATTGCGTTTGCTTATCAGATGTGGCGGATCCTTGTGGGATCTACTCCTATGTCCTTCAACACCGCTGCGCTGTCTGGCATGCCGGGGCTGCTCGCCCTGGTCACGTATAACTATGCCAACCTGGGGACACCTAGGTGGTGGCATGCTTGTACGGTGGCGCGGCTGTGGTTCCGTGACGCCAAGATGGTGGTGGAGGTGGCGACCGGCGAGGACGAGCCTTTCCTCCGTGATCGGAGGATATGGGTATGGTGTCAGTCCTGTGGCATGCGTCCCTTCGTCTTCGCTCTGTGGAGACTGTATGGGATCCCTGGCAAAGCTCCGGGTTGGACTCAAGCCGCTGCGAGGTAGCCTTTTCTTTTTGCTTGCATGCCTTGGTGACTAGCTCATACACCTGAGCAACTGCTTCTGGCGACCTGTCCTGTTCTAGGAGGGTCTTGGCGACGACAATGTTGAGGGCAGGAGTTGGCATGACTTACCTCCCCTCTAAATCAATGTATGGGGTGTCTTTTGTCGGCTTGGATCCCTCATATCCCAACCTACGCCAAACGCCGGGATCTTTGATGACGTGAGCTGGTGCTTTCTTTGCCTTTGGTTCAACAACAATTTCTTGTACTCAGCCTCCATAGCTCTTGCCGCCTTAATGGATTGTTGTGCCTTGGCCATGTCTTCGTCTAGCTTAGCGCCCTACTCCGCAATGCACTTGGCCTCCTCTAGGATTGCCGCACGCTTTTCATCAAGCTCCATAACGCTCCGGATATGAGCGATGGTAATAGGCTCAACGAGGAGTGCGCCGTAGATTGCCTTGTCGGTGGGAGTAACAAATGGGTTGCTAGCTGCAGACATTGATGGTGGCATTGGTGGCTGGTTTGATTGCCTAGTAGTACTGGGGGCCATGGTGAGTTCATGTGCCAGTTGTAGGTGGATAACCGGAGGAGGCAAGGCCTTGGACGAAGCCGGAGCCTCGGCGGCTTTCTTGGCCGCTGCCACTCTGGTAACCGCTGGCGTGGGTGGATCTCTCTCACGTTCCGTTTCCTATCCGTCTTCTTCCATCACGCTCCCGATGGCGACTAGCACCTGGTGGGAAGCGTTGGTCTTCTCGGCGTGCTCCTCCTTCTCGATCTCCTGCTCGATGTCCCTCATAACAGCATCATATTCCTCCGAGTTAGTGTCTGAGTCACTGCCATCCATATTGATGTCGGCGTATAGCGTGTCAAGGAAGGAGTCGGAGTTGGCTTCGGTGTTGGCGATGGAGGATGTAGAGGGTGATGTAGGCAGGCCGTTGTTGTTGATTCCTCCTCCGGCTACGACAGTGATTGCAGCCTCGGCCTCCTCATTGGCGTCCGCGTATTCGTTGATGATTGTGACCATCTCACCAAGGGTGAGAGGACCCGCGGCCTGCCGCCTTTAGAGGAGTGTTTTGGGTGTGAGCCCTTCCACAAAGTGGTACATGAGCTCATCGGCGTGGTCGCTCTCTAGGGTTTCCCTCACCCTCATCCATCTAGTGAGGTATTCGCAGTGAGGTTCTCCGTCCCTTTGAATGCATCTGGCCAGATCGAAGATGGTGACTACACCGACAAAGTGTGACCTGCGCATCTCTAACATTTGGGGAAGCCAAGCAGATTTGCGGGGTCCTTCCACCTTTATATCTTGTAGAGGGGCGGTTTGGGTGGGGCTTGAATTTTCCTGATCTGAGCCACCATACTCTAAGGAGAGATATGCCCAGATCCTTCCGCGAACGTGTCCTGATCATAGGCGGTATGTGTGGGGCTTGACGAGTTTCCGACATCCTAGGAGCTAGGACCCGAGTCGGTTTCGCTGATGAAGATGTGGATGTCTCCGAAGGGGATGATGGAGCAGCGCGTAGGGTTCATCTTTCCTGGCACCCAGAACTCATCTAGAGGGACGATCGGGACGTTGCCGGAGAAGAGAATGCATCCGATGGCTACGATGTCGCCGATTCCCGTGAAGAGATTGGACCTCGCCCGGTGTAGAACTCGAAGCGCCTCTTGCCCCATGGTGGGTGCCAATTGTCGTGGTATTGCCGACAAGTACGCCATGGAGGGTTCCTCGCTGTGCGTCTTTAGAGATGTGGGATAAGACGGAGAGTTAGCGGGTACGAGGTAACACAACTTACCTCGGTTCAAGTCCCACAACGGTGGCGGAACTCTACTCCTGCTATAAATCACTATAATGGAAATACGCCGAGTTACAAAGATAGGTTCGCTGTGCAACGTGGTGCATGTTGTACGTAGAAATCTAGGTTGTGTCTTGCCCTAAAGGCTCCCACAAGTGTGTCTTATAAAGGCGCCAAAGCCTAGAGTTTACAGGGAAAGGTCCTTGCCGGACAAGGTAAAGAGTCCTACACTAATACGAACTAGTCTTTCGTGTCTTACACTCCAAGGCTCCGAGTACGTCGGTGACTCCTGCATAGCCTTCCTTTATCCGGCATGGGCCTTCCTTCTAGATCAGTCAAACTGGGCTGGCCAGTAGGCCATAGGCCTTGCTACCAACTATGGGCCACCCGAGTTAGCCAGAATAAGGACGTGCTATGATGATACCCATTTAGCATATCCCCAACAATGTGTGTGTGTGTGGCCATGTGCATCAATTGGTTTCGAAAATAACACATGCAATGCTACTCCAACATGTGTCCAACCATGGCCAGGAACCCCAGCAACATGCTGGGATTCAAATGCCACATGCAGTGGAGCACCAGTTTGAAAACAGGTTACATCACCACACCCACTTGAATGTGTGTGTCCATGTGGATCATTGTGGTTTTTCAAAGAACACATGCAATGTCACTCCAACATTTGCCCAACCATGGCCAGGAACCCTATGAACATGCTGGGATGCAACTGCCACATGCAGTGGAGCACCAGTTTGAAAGATGTTGCATCACCACACCCACTTGGATGTGTGTGGCCATCTAGATCATTGTGGTTTGGAAAAGAACACATGAAATGTCACTCCAACATGTGTCCAACCATGGCGGGTAGCCCTAGCAACATGCTAGGATTCGACTGCCACATGCAGTGGATTACCAGTTTGAAAGATGTTCATCACCACACCCACTTGGATGTGTGTGTGTAGCCATGTGGATCATTATGGTTTGGAAAATAACACATGCAATGTCACTCCAACATGTGTCTAACCATGCAAGGAAGTCCAGGAACATGCTGGGATTCAACTGCCACATGAAGTGGAGCACCGGTTTGAAAGAGGTTGCATCACCACACCCACTTAGATGTGTGTGTGGCCGTGTGGATCATTGTGGATTTTAAAAGAATACATGCAATGTCACTCCAACATGTGTCCAACCATGGCCAAGAACCCCAACAACATGCTGGGATTCAACTACCACATGAAGTGGAGCACTAGTTTGAAAGAGATTGCATCACCACAACCACTTGAATGTGTGTGGCCATATGGATCATTGTGGTTTGGCAAAGAACACATGAAATGTAACTCCAACATGTTCCCAAGAATAGCAAGAACCCTAACAACATGTTGGGATTCAACTACCACATACAACGGAGCACCAGTTTGAAAGAGGTTGCATCACCACACCCACTTGGATGTGTGTGGCCATGTGGATCATTGTGGTTTGGAAAATAACATGCAATGTCACTCCAACATGTGACCAACCATGTTCAGGAACCCTATCAACATGCTGGGATTCAACTGCCACATGTAGTGGAGCACCAGTTTGAAAGATGTTGCATCAACACACCCACTTGGATGTGTGTGGCCATCTGGACCATTGTGGTTTGGAAAAGAACACATGCAATGTCACTCCAACATGTGTCCAACCATGGCCAGCAGCCCTAGCAACATGTTGGGATTCAACTGCCACATGCAGTGGAGCACCAATTTGAAAAGAGGTTGCATCACCACACCCACTTGAATGTGTGTGTCCATGTGGATCATTGTGGTTTGGCAAAGAACACATGCAATGTCACTCCAACATGTGCCCAACCATGGCCAGGAACCATATCAACATGCTTGGATTCAACTGCCACATGTAGTGAAGCACCAGTTTGAATCATGTTGCATCACCGCACCCACTTGTATGTGTGTGGCCATCTAGATCATTGTGGTTTGGAAAAGAACACATGCAATGTCACTCCAACATGTGTACAACC
The DNA here is from genome assembly GCA_023614405.1 of Avena insularis. NCBI lineage: Eukaryota > Viridiplantae > Streptophyta > Magnoliopsida > Poales > Poaceae > Avena > Avena insularis. The sequence continues at coordinate 392,559,777 of CM042690.1, read as the reverse complement.
ATGGCTAGAAGCCATGGCAACATGATGGGATTCAATTGCCTCATGTAGTGGAGCACCAGATTGAAAGAGTTTGCATCATCACACCCACTTGGATGTGTGTGTGTGGCCATGTGGATCATTGTGGTTTCGAAAAGAACACATGCAATGTCACTCCAACATGTCTCCAACCATGGCCAGGAAGCCCAGGAACATGTTGGGATTCAACTGCCACATGAAGTGGAGGACCAGTTTGAAAGAGGTTCCATCACCACACCCACTTAGATGTGTGTGTGGCCATGTGGATCATTATGGTTTTGAAAATAACACATGCAATGTCACTCCAACATGTGTCCAACCATGGCCAGGAACCCCAACAACATGCTGGGATTCAACTACCACATGAAGTCGAGCACTAGTTTGAAAGAGGTTGCATCACCACAACCACTTGGATGTGTGTGGCCATGTGGATCATTGTGGTTTGGCAAGGAACACATGCAATGTCACTCCAACATGTGTCCAACCATGGCCAAGAAGCCCATGAACATGCTGGGATTCAACTGCCACATGCAGTGGAGCACTAGTTTTAAAGAGGTTGCATCACCACACAAACTTGGATATGTGTGTGGCCATGTGGATCAGTGTGGTTTGGCACAGAATACATGCAATGTCAATCCAACATGTGTCCAACCATGATCAGGAAGCCTAGGAACATGCTGGGATTCAACTGTCACATGCAATGGAGCACCACCTGGAAAGAGTTTGCATCAACACACTCACTTGGATGTGTGTGGACATGTGGATCATTGTGGTTTAGCAAAGAACACATGCAATGTCACTACAACATGTGTCCAACCATGACTAGGAAGCCCAGGAACATGCTGGGATTCAACTGCCACATGCAGTGGATCACTAGTTTGAAAGAGGTTGCATCACCGCAACCACTTGGATGTGTGTGGCCATATGGATCATTGTGGTTTGGCAAAGAACACATGCAATGTAACTCTAACATGTGCCCAAGAATGGACAGGAACCCTAGCAACATGTTGGGATTCAACTGTCACATGCAATGGAGCACCAATTTGAAAGAGGTTTCATCACCACACCCAATTAGATGTCTGTGGCCATATGGATCATTATGGTTTGGCATAGAACACATGCAATGTCACTCCAACATGTGCCCAACCATGGTCAGGAACCCTATCAACATGATGGGATTCAACTGCCACATGTAGTGGAGCACCAGTTTGAAAGATGTTGCATCACCACACCCACTTGGATGTGTGTGGCCATCTGGGCTATTGTGGTTTGGAAAAGAACACATGCAATGTCACTCCAACATGTGTCCAACCATGGCCAGCAGCCCTATCAACATGTTGGGATTCAACTGCCACATGCAGTGGAGCACCAATTTGAAAAGAGGTTGCATCACCGCACCCACTTGAATGTGTGTGTCCATGTGGATCATTGTGGTTTGGCAAACAACACATGCAATGTCACTCCAACATGTGCCCAATCATGGCTAGGAACCATATCAACATGCTGGGATTCAACTGCCACATGTAGTGGAACACCATTTTGAAAGATGTTGCATCACCGCACCCACTTGAATGTGTGTGGCCATTGTCGTTTGGAAAAGAACACATGCAATGTCACTCCAACATGTGTCCAACCATGGCCAGAAGCCCTAGCAACATGATGGGATTCAATTGCCACATGTAGTGGAGCACCAGTTTGAAAGAGTTTGCATCACCACACCCACTTGGATGTGTGTGTGTGGCCATGTGGATCATTGTGGTTTGGAAAATAACACATACAATGTCAGTCCAACATGTCTCCAACCATGGCCAGGAAGTGTAACATCCCAATTTCAACAACCCTGATTAGTTTTCCAGAATGCAAAAATCAGGGGGAACAAAAACTTTTTCTTGTATTAATGCTGAAGTGTTTGCTTGTTGTTTGACTATGTTTATGCTTATGATGGTGTATTAGAAGATATACTCCTTACCTCAACACCAGTTGACAAAAGCTACTTCCCAAAACTATTTTGGCTTAATTTCCATATTCTCAAATGTTCTGGCATTTCGAAACCTGAGCCAAGATACCTTTACAACCTCCACCCTTTTTAGTAGCTTTTATTTCCCTAAACTATGGAGAGAAACCTATTATAATCTCCTAATGTTTTATAGACAGAACCTTCAACTATTATTATCTCTAGGTTTCTCAAAACCACTTTTTAAAGCTTTTGAATTCTACTATTGGTAGAGATACCAAGGACTCTCATCTTATTCAAACTCCAACCTTTTCAAAATACCCAACCTTCCCTCAAGCCAGGCTTGATGGTAACCCTAGGAGTAGGTTTGCTTTGTTTGTAAGATGAGTTGCCTTGATCTGCTAAGATGAATTGCCTTGATCTGCTGCATGATTTGTCTGCTTAGGAGATAGTATGAGCTACTATAGGAGCTCATCACTAGGATCAAGATGTTTCCAAATCATCACACCCTAAGCAAGAATACAAATCTCGATCTGATCTCTAGCTACTAGGTGATCATCTAGAACCCCTAACCAGACCCCTTCTGAAGTGATCCCTCCTAGGAGCTTCCAAGTCAATGAAGACCAGTATCAAGCAAGGATCCTTCCTACTCAATCTATCTTCAACATCATCCACTTGATGATGCTTTGGTACCTTGCAACCCATCAAAATCATCACCACCCACAATCTAGTCAAAAACCCATGTCTGCCAAATTTGGCTAAGTCTGGAAAACTATTTCCAACATCATATTTTTGAATGCCTCCTTTTCTCAACCCTTGTGCATTTTTAAAAATGAATTTGAACCATCTTGTTAAACATCCTAAGGACAACCAAGGCCCACTCTTTCCCTTGGTTATATATCTTCTAAGCCACTCGTTCCTGATGGTTTTGCAGGCAAGAAAATAACTATACTTGCCAATCTAGTCAACTTGCCTACTTTGACAGAAGCTCACACCACCATCCAACCTTCTATGGACCAACTCTTTGCATGTTTGTGTTCTACTCATATAGGTTTATAACTACCTACTTCACTTGTTATAAGGCTAGTTGATAATCTGCTTTGGCAGGCTTATTTTATTCAAAGTTTGAAAGCCTGTCTTGGTGAGCTCAAGCAGGATCAAGCCCAAACCCCTACACCATTACGGTCTACATCACTTGGTATATCCATCCATATATCCCATGCCCCAAGGGGAGCCTTGAGCTCCAAGATCCAATAAGGTTTTGGTGGCATGAAAACAATCTTACCCAAGATCCTTAAATCTCTAGTTTTCACCAAAATTAACTTGGATTCCCCAATCACAAGGTTGCAAATGCTTGTTACACCTTGTATACATCATCTAACTTGATCATCAAGATTTATCAAATATTATCCATAATTATTATGGCTCCAAATCTAACTAATCTCTTTAATAGACAAAATCTCCAAAACTCCCTTCCCAAGGGAAAGTTTGGTTTTTGCCAAAGCATCTCCCCAACTCCTTGCTCAATTGAGGTCCATATATCATACCCTACATTCCCATTTCAAAAATGAGTATTTTTGAGATCTTTTATTATTTCTTTTTGCCCTTTTTCTCAAATGATTGAAATGGAATAATAATAGTTTTAAATACTTTTAGTCCTCAATAAATCTTGGGAAAATTCCCCTAAGTGTGTATTCACATTTGGGACCATATCACATCAAAAACTCCACCTGTCCAATTCAAAAATACCAAATAAATTCCAAAAAACCATTTCTGCACTATTTGAATAATTGAAACAAAGTGCATCTAGAATTCTCTGAAAAATCCCAAATAAATCTCAGAGATGCATGTTAACCTTACCCATCTACCAGCATCCTTATCTCAGTTGGTTAAGATCAAAAATCAAGACATACCACTTGATCATCCTTTATGGCTGATTTGAACATTTAACCTTTTAGTACCCAAAAACCAAATCAAACATCCAATCATCCCCAGCAAGCCTCCACCACCACACCCCTCATTCCTGGTCGTGTGCACTCTAGCTAAGCTACTGTAGCTGACCTCTCCCTTGTCCATAGTGCTTGGAGCTAGTTTGAGGGAGAGAGAGGATTGTCTTTACCATTTGTAGGCAATATAGTTGCAGCAGGCTAGCTACCCCTCTCTGCCCGACCAAATCCCTCTCTCACCCCTCTCCACCGCCCCTCTAGGCCAATCACACGCCAGCACTACCCCTCCTCCATGCCCAAAAGGGACATTTCCCCCATGGATCCCTCTCTCTCGGTATACAAGGCCAGAGGCCACCCTGTGCCTCCCTTGCCCCTCATTTGCTTCCTCTCACGTCTTACCACCCCAGCACCCCCACTCCCTCTCCCTTGCCCTACCATGCTCGACAGAGAGAGAGAAGAGCTTCGGCCTTCTCCTCAAATCGAGCTAAGCTCTCTCTCCTACTCCTCTCCCCATGCATACAAGCTTTCTGAGACCCCTAGGGAATTCTGAATCTAACCCTACTTTCCTCTTGCTCAGGACGGCCTCCACCGACCACCACCGTCGAGCTCCGGCAAGTTCCCTCTCGGGCACTACTGCACGAGCAAGGTCCCTGCGACGAGAGCGCTGACGCTGCCCCTGTCCGGACTCGTCTCCGTGCGCTGCACAGATCTGTGCCGCTGCTGTCGCCTCCCAGCCATCGGTGAGCTCCCCCTCCGCCGGACCCTGCCGCAGTTAAGGTTCCGCCCCGCGGTCTCGGGAGCGAGGTAGGAGACGGCCCACGGCCGTCGATCCTGACTAGATCGGACGGCCGACGGTGCCTGATACACCTTTGCTGTCCCGCGTCGCTAATAGCTGGGCCCGTCCTGGCTGATTTTAAACGAGATCCCGCCTCGCGCAGTGATGCCTGGGTGGGCCAAATCCGCCCCTGTGGCCTGCTTCCCTCCAGATCTGGCCCACGACGCCCTTTTTCTTTTTTTTCCTATATTTCCAGATCTGTTAAATAGCTGTCCAGTTTAAATCTATATGCAAATGGAAAATGGGGTATCTTGTCCAAATAATTTTTTACCATGTTTATGTGTGTTTTGTGCAACATGCAGAACTGGTCTTTTGCCAAAAATAATTTTCCTTATTTATTGGCAATTAATCCATTAAAGGTTGTCTTTTGCACTAAATAAATTCCTCAGTAGGCTACACATTCCCAAAAGAAATGAAACCAAATCCCACTGAAAGTATGTCTCTATGACTTCAATTTAGCTTTACCTTAGGTCAAGGTGAACTATAGTTTGCCTGTAGCAAAAATAACAAAAACAAATCATATCTGTCTTTAAAAATTTCTCTAGTAAAAACCATAATAGCTTTTACCCTAATGCCAACTTTAATGGATTATCTACATCCATATCTAACCAAACCTAGGAGATCTTAATTTTTGAAAATCCTGTGGAGTTTTGGTGAAATAAACATTTTTGTGCATGGTTTATGCATCAATAAAATAAATACAGGAGTTATATAAATCCAAATAAGGTGATTCCAATTTCTACAGAAAGGTATTCTAAATACGCACCATGTGTCCTTGGAATCAAATCAAAAGCTTTTGTAGATTAAATCTAGTGAAAAATACAAAACAGCTCTAGAACTCCCTTTGTAAATTTCCTAAGGGCATTCTGGTAATTATTTTGGAGTGATTCCAACTCTCAGTACACCAAACTTACCTGACCATCCAAGGAAATAATTTTTGGAGCTCCAGAAATTTTCTAGTGAATTATTTCCTAAAACTAGAGCTTTTATCACTAGAATATTCATAAGAAATTAAAGAAAGGTGATAAAATAGTGAAACCACTTTTGTTGGTTTCATTTTATCAAATCCTATCTGTTCGTATCAATTTTACACAATGGTATCATACAGAATATGTCCTTGGTCCAAAACTCCTCTTAGGTAGTTCCTCGGCTATAAATCCTAAGGGATTTTCTTCCATGTTTCCAAGACTAGGCCAATCTTATTAAATCCATTCTTCCTAAGACCTACTGATTTGTAAACTTGTATTGTTCATTTCTTTCTATATGTATTGTTGCTTGTATGCCTTGTGTTGATTGTGCTCTTGCTGGTTTGCATGTGTGCTCCCTGACAACGATAGTTGCGATTATCTCGGAGATTAGAAGAAGATGGTTATTATTGTATATTATTGGGTATTCTAAGAAAAAGCCCAGGGACATTTATGCCATATTGCTGATCACAGGCAAGCCACCTTCTTGCTCATAAGCCTTGTCCTACTATTTTACTTGTGCATGTTTTATCTACTGTTTTAGGAAAACTACACGGTTTTACTATATGATGTTATATATCCGGTAGTGGCTTGGCTCCTCCAAATCATTACTCAATGGTACTACTAAGTACAACCCTCTCGTTGATACATACTTGTCCCTAGTATGGTAGATGGTGCAACACACCATACCCCTTGGAGACCCCGTTTTAGCCAAAGCAAAAACTAGAGGACGGGAAACCGCCGAAAAAGTTTTGCTAAAGGTTTTATGATAAAAACTTGGTGAGGTGAGACCTCCCAAGAGATGCTGAGAAAGAAAATGGTTTTGTTTGATGAAATGCTGAAGGAAAGATGGAGAAAAAAGGTTTATGAAAATGCACCCGGTTCTTTGCAGTTTTGCTAGAACAATTAACCCGTGCAACCACATTACTCTGGAATGGGACAGGGCTGGATTTGATGTTTGTTTATTCTGGTATAAGCTACCTCGCAACGACTACAGGGGATAAAAATCCCTAGAGGGTGGGCCTTCTCCTGTAAGGGTCCATGTGAGACATCGACCTGGAGAAGGAACGAAGGGTCTACGAGCCTCCACGCGTTACTATGAGCCCCTCATTGAAAGCGCACACGTGGGAGGTGGAAAAAGCGCTCCAGTTGGCTTGAGAACTATATAGGGTGTCCCGGTGTTGAGGGGAACAACACACATAGGGTAGGCACTTGTATTGGAGTGGGCATCCAGAGAGTCTTGATCGGTTACTCGATCCACGATCGGTGTAGATCAAGGTAGTGTACACGGATGGTGTGGGTAAAGTATGCAACCTCTGCAGAGTGTAAATCTATTCGAATAGCCGTGTACGCGGTCATGGACGGCTGGGAAGGTTGCTGTAGAGCGGTGCTGGTTTTGTTTTCAAAAAGGATTTTAGAAAAGAAATGGCTTTGGTAATGTTTTGACCATGGGATGGTCGTAAAGGAGAAATGTTTTGACCATGGGATGGTCGGAAGGGGGAGAAAGGAGTTTGGTCGTGGGACGACCTGAAGACGGGAAGAAATGGGTACCCCAATCCCAGTGTTTACAAAACTTTTCAAAAGGTTTCCAAAAAGGCTTTACAAAAGTTTTCAACAAAGATATGTAGATGCTATATCTACAAGAGAAACTATTTGAGAAAAGAACCTCTCTTGGAGCCCTCCTACTACCACAGCCATAATGCATATCCTCTTGTTATTATTATTAAGTTAAGGTGGTTTGAGAGTATATTCAAAGTACTCACTGGCATTGTTCCTGGCTATTAACTTTGTCAGATATCAAGAAGAGGATGAAGTTGACGGCTAAGCAAGCTAGGACATTCTCCCAGTCAGTTGCCTGTAGGTTAAGGCATGACTCGGGCTCTACACTTTATGAAGTTCCGCTAATGATGATCGATGTAGCCATAATGGCAATTAAGGTATGACATGTACCGTTTAAATAATGGATGTTTACTTTGATACTTGTTGGTTATGTGCCACGGCTAACTGATCATGGGATCGTGGTGTATGCATAATAGGGATTCTCGGAGGATTAATCTGGGGGCCCCACAGACTTGGTATCAGAGCCATCCTGACTGTAGGAGAACCTTAGTTAGCATGGTCGTTAGACATGAACCTTATTTTGAAAACCCCGGCTGTCGAGATATAGTTTCTCAATGAGTTTCAAAAAGTTCTACTTCTTCTCTTACTCTAAGTAAATGCTTTCGAAAATGGTTTCCTCTAACTCTAGTCCAAACTTCAAACCTACGGATTTTAAATAACTAGGATCTAGAACCCGGTGAAGACAATGAGAACAAAATGAAGACAAGCAACTACTAGCAAACACAAGGAGACTACAATATCGCTCTACCAACGGAATCCTCACAATTAGAAGACATCGGATGTTGCACTATAAAGAAGCATCCAACATACGACGAAGGCTTCATCTGCAAGATAGTGACTCCGACTTGAAGAAAGACAATATCTAGGGTCAATAGTCCTAAGAATAGGATTCCCCTCCATCGCGAGTAGTTAAGTCCTTGGTCCCTAACATTGACTGTGTTTTTCTTGCCTAAGTGCCACATGTGTTGCTTGTTGTGTGATGTTTGCCGAGGACATGGCGATCCTCTTTGCTTTGTTCGCCTTATATGTTGTGTTGGTTTGCTTTGACCTCACTAAAACGTTTTTCGAGGATCGATACCCCACTGAGTATCTCAGGCACCCCTATTAGTTGTCGCTAATGAGAAGCTAGATTAACCTCGAGGGTATGTGAACGGAAAAGCATCATAATTACCAGGAGTTTGACATCGTCAAGTCAGAACAACTAGAAGACTTCACCTAAGTAGGACGGCATACCTCGTCAAACTCACCTCTCAAGACTCATCAATAGCGTAACCCTCCCTTGTTCATCAGTCTACTAAAGCAAGAATCTCGTTGGAGCTCGAAGTCGATCACCGAAGGATCCTCAATATCCACAAGAAACCACCTGATAAGTCAACCAAGACAAGACGTGAAGACCTAACCACACTAACCTTTAGTGTATTAGAGCTTCTGACCGCCTCAGGAGACTAACTAATCTAGTCGACCCTACCCAAACTAACGGAATGATCCTCTCTAGAAGGTCAGAACCACCCCTGAAGTCAGATGATTAGGAAGCATAAAGACAATGAGTCCACTCCACCATCGAGCAGAAGCAACACAAGAAATGCCAATGAAGACCGCTTACCTGACGCTGACTGCATCAACCCTGACTAACTACTAGCAAGAGAGTCGTTAACCGCTAATTTACCCTGAGCTAACCCCTTAAAGGCTGCGTTAGGAAACCACCCCGCCAAGGTTGATAAATTATGGCATCGCTCGAAGACCTCAGCTCAAGACTCAGGTAAGATATATCCTTCCGCTAACAACAAGTCAGCCTTCCAAGACAGAAGATCCAAAACCCTTCTCGATGAACCTTAGTGAAGCTCTTAGGTGGAAAGACTACGTCTTTCCACTCAATCTCTAGAAGACTGTCTACCAAAAGATACTTCAGAAAAGATCCCCAGATTCGACGTCTTTTCGCCAAGTAGCAACTCGCGGTTCATCAGAGGAGAAACGAACTGAAGATTCTACGAAATCCCTTTGCTACGTCAGCTGAAAACTTATCCGAAGGACCACAGGATCGCTAACCGCTTAGATCCAATCACTTAGAGGACGTGAGACTCCAACGGCTCCAACAGATTAAGTACGAATAATCATAGTACATAAGCCCTATAGGACCTCCCTTTGCGGACATCTTTGGAAGATTCCAACTCTAGGAGAAAGAGTGACGACAGTCTTCAAAACACCTAGCTGCGACTCCAAGAAGGAAGGATTACTTCCACTCCTAGAATTATACCCTAGTTTAATCCTAAGCAGGAAAGACTGCGTCTTTCCCACCAAAATAGAGTAACACTTCACTAGAAGCAAACCCAGGAGTATCGACCATAAAATCTCTAATTAGGATATGCTACGCCCCTAAAGAAGAGCCGTGGACCCTCAGAGAAAGGTACACCAAGCCGTAGATTCTATCCTCCGACGAGTACCCCGTGAAGTTCAGCATCGAGATAGTCTGCCCAGTCTAAGCCCTCGAGATATAGAGCCCGGACAGAAAAGAAGGCCATCCCTCGCAATCGGGACTAGACTCTTCTCAACTCTCCGTGCATCCCGGAATACTGAAGCTCAACTTCATCGATGTAGTAACCACTTTCAAAGAAGGAGTCCGTAAGATAGTACGCGTAAGACACCTAGTATCAACCCGACTCAAAATCCCCTAAGCCTACTCTCCCGAATCTCGGGACGAGATTCTTTTAAGGGGGAAAGGTCTGTAACATCCCAATTTCAGCAACCCTGATTAGTTGTCCAAAATGCAAAAATCAGGGGGAACAAAAACTTTTTCTTGTATTAATGCTGAAGTGTTTGCTTGTTATTTGACTATGTTTATGCTTATGATGGTGTATTAGAAGATATACTCCTTACCTCAAGACTAGTTGACAAAAGCTACTTCCCAAAACTGTCTTGGCTTAATTTCCATATTCTCAAATGTTCTGGCATTTCAAAACCTGAGCCAAGGTACCTTTACAACCTCCACCCTTTTTAGTATCTTTTATTTCCCTAAACTATGGAGAGAAACCTATTATAATCTCCTTATGTTTTATAGACAGAACCTTCAACTATTCTTATCTCTAGGTTTCCTAAAACCTCTTTTTAAAGGTTTCGAATTCTACTCTTGGTAGAGATACCAAGGACTCTCATCTTATTCAAACTCCAACCTTTTCAAAATACCCAACCTTCCCTCAAGCCAGGCTTCATGGTAACCCCATTAGTAGGTTTGCTTTGTTTGTAAGATGAGTTGCCTTGATCTGCTAAGATGAAGTGCCTTGATCTGCTGTCTGATGAATTGTCTTGATCTGCTGCTTGATTTGTCTGCGTAGGAGATAGTATGAGCTACTATAGCAGCTCATCACTAGGATCAAGATGTTCCCAAATAATCACACCCTAAGAAAGAATACAAATCTGGATCTGATCTCTAGATACTAGGTGATCATCTAAAACCCCTAAGCAAACCCCTCCTTCTGAAGTGATCCCTCCTAGGAGCTTCCAAGTCAATGAAGACCAGTATCAAGCAAGGATCCTTCCTACTCAATCTACACTTCAACATCATCCACTTGATGATGCTTTGGTACCTTGCAACCCATCAAAATCATGACCACCCACATTCTTGTAAAAAACCCTAGGTCTGCCAAATTTGGCAGTCTGGAAAACTATTTCCAACATCACCTTTTTGAATGCCTCCTTTTCCCAACCCTTGTGCATTTTTAAAAATGCATTTGAACCATATTGTTAACCATCCTAAGGACTACCAAGGCCCACTCTTGCCCTTGGTTATATCATATTCTAAGCCACTTGTTCCTGATGGTTTTGTAGGCAAGAAAATAACTATACCTGCCAATCTAGTCAACTTGCCTACTTTGACAGAAGCTCACACCACCATCCAACCTTCTATGGACCAACTCTTTGCATGGTTGTGTTCTACTCATATAGGTATATCAATACCCACTTCACTTGTTACAATTGGATCCTTGTGCTTCTTAAACCCACAAGGTTACGAAGGCTAGTTGATAATCTACTTTGGCAGGCTTATTTTATTCAAAGTTTGAAAGCCTGTCTTGGTGAGCTCGAGCAGGATCAAGCTCAAACCTCTACACCATTGAGGTCTACATCACTTGGTATATCCATCCATATATCCCATGCCCCAAGGGGAGCCTTGAGCTCCAAGATCCAACAAGGTTTTGGTGGCATGAAAACAATCTTACCCAAGATCCTTAAATCTCTAGTTTTCACCAAAATCAACTTGGATTCCCCAATCACAAGGTTGCAAATGCTTCTTACACCTTGTCTACATCATCTAACTTGATCATCAAGATTTATCAAATATTATCCATAATTATTATGGCTCCAAATCTAACTAATCTCTTTAATAGACAAAATCTCCAAAACTCCTTCCCCAAGGGAAAGTTGAGGTCCATATATCATACCCTACATTCCCATTTCAAAAATGAGTATTTTTGAGATCTTTTATTATTTCTTTTTGCCCTTTTTCTCAAATGGCAGAAATGGAATAATAATAGTTTTAAATACTTTTAATCCTCAATAAATCTTGGGAAAATTCCCCTAAGTGTGTATTCACATTTGGGACCATCTCACATCAAAAACTCCACCTGTCCAATTCAAAAATACTAAATAAATTCCTAAAATCATTTCTGCACTATTTGAATAATTGAAACAAAGTGCACCTAGAATTCTCTGAAAAAATCCCAAATAAATCTCAGAGATGCATCTTAACCTTACCCATCTACCAGCATCCTTATATCAGTTGGTTAAGATCAAAAATCAAGACATACCACTTGATCATCCTTTCTGGCTGATTTGAACATTTAACCTTTTAGTACCCAAAAACCAAAAATCAAACATCCAATCTTCCCCAGCAAGCCTCCACCACCACACCCCTCAGTCCTGGTCGTCTGCACTGTAGCTAAGCTACTGTAGCTGACCTCTCCCTTGTCCCTAGTGCTTGGAGCTAGTTTGAGGGAGAGAGAGGATTGTCTTTACCATTTGTAGGCAATATAGCTACAGCAGGCCAGCTACCCCTCTCTGCCCGACCAAATCCCTCTCTCACGCCTCTCCACCACCCCTCTAGGCCAATCACACGCTAGCACTACCCCTCCTCCATGCCCAAAAGGGACAATTCCCCCATGGATCCCTCCCTCTCGGTATACAAGGCCAGAGGCCACCCCGTGCCTCCCCTGCCCCTCATTTGCTTCCTCTCACTTCTTCTTACCACCCCATCACGAACACTCCCTCTCCCTTGCCCTACCCTTCTCGAGAGAGAGATAGAAGAGCTTCAGCCTTCTCCTCAAATCGAGCTAAGCTCTCTCTCTCCTGCTCCTCTCCCCATGCATGCAAGCTTTCTGAGACCCCCAGGGAATTCTGAATCTAACCCTACTTTCCTCTTGCTCAGGACGTCCTCCACCGACCACCACCGTCGAGCTCCGGCGAGCTCCCTCTCGGGCGCTACTGCGCGAGCAAGGTCCCTACGATGAGAGAGCTGATGCCGCCCCTCTATGGAATCATCTTGGCGCACCGCACAGATCTGGGCCGCCGCCGCCTCCCAGCCATCGGTGAGGTCCCCCTCCACCGAAACCTGCCGCAGTTAGGGTGACGCCCCACGGTCTCGGGAGCGAGGTAGGAGATGGCCCGCGGCCGTCAATCCTGACTAGATCAGATGGCCGACGGTGCCTGATACCCCTTTGCCGTCCCGCGTCTCTAACGGCTGGGCCCGCCCTGGCCGATTTCAAACGGTATCCGACCTCGCGCAGTGACGCCTGGGTGGGCCGAATCCTCCCCTGTGGCCCGTTTCCCTCCAGATCTGGCCCACGGCGTCCTTTTTCTTTTTTCTTTTTCCTATATTTCTAGATCTATTAAATAGCTGTCTAGTTTAAATCTATATGCAAATGGAAAATGGGGTATTTTGTCCAAATAAAAAATTTACCATGTTCATGCGTGTTTTGTGCAACATGCAGAACTGGTCTTTTCCCAAAAATAATTTTCATTATTTATTGGCAATTAATCCATTAAAGGTTGTATTTTGCACTAAATAAATTCCTCAATAGGCTACACATTCCCAAAAGAGATGAAACCAAATCCCACTGAAAGTATGTCTCTATGACTTCAGTTTAGCCTTTACCTCAGGTCAAGGTGAACTCTAGTTTGCCTATAGCAAAAATAATAAAAATAAATCATATCTGTCTTTAAGAATTTCTCTATTACAAACCATAATAGGTTTTACCCAAATTCCAACTTTAATGGATTATCTACATCCATATCTAACCAAACCTAGGAGATCTTAATTTTTGGAACTCCTGTTGAGTTTTGGTGAAATAAACATTTCTGTGCATGGTTTATCCATCAATAAAATCACTACAGGAGTTATATGAATCCAAATAAGGTGATTCCAATTTCTACAGAAAGGTATTCTAAATACGCACCATGTGTCCTTGGATTGAAATGAAAATCTTCTGTAGATTAAATCTAGTAAAAAAGATAAAGCAGCTCCAGAACTGCCTTTGGGATTTTCCTGAGGGCATTATGGTAATTATTTTGGAGTGATTCCAACTCTCAGCTATTCAGTACACCAAACTTACCTGACCATCCAAGGAAATAATTTTTGGAGCTCCAGAACTTTTTTGGTGAATTATTTCCTAAAACTAGAGCTTTTATCACTAGAATAGTCATAAGAAATTAAAGAAAGGTGATAAAATAGTGAAACCACTTTTGTTGGTTTCATTTTATCAAATCCTATCTGTTGGTATCATTTTTACACAATGGTATCATACAGAATATGTCCTTGGTCCAAAACCCCTCTTATCTAGTTCCTCGGCTATAAATCCTAACGGATTTTCTTCCATGTTTCCAAGACTAGGCCAATCTTATTAAATCCATTCTTCCTAAGACCTACTGATTTATAAACTTGTATTGTTCATTGCTTTCTGTATGTATTGTGGCTTGTATGACTTTTGTTGATTGTGCTCTTGCTTGTTTGCATGTGTGCTCCCTGACAACGATAGTTGCGATTATCTCAGAGATTAGAAGAAGATGGTTATTATTGTATATTATTGGGTATTCTAAGAAGAAGTCCAGGGACATTTATGCCATATTGCTGATCGCAGGCAAGCCACCTTCTTGCTCGTAAGCCTTGTCCTACTGTTTTACTTGTGCATGTTTTATCTACTATTTTATGAAAACTGCACTGTTTTACTATATGATGTTGTATATCCGGTAGTGGCTTGGCTCCTCCAAACCATTACTCAATGGTACTACTAAGTATAAGCCTCTCTTTGATACCTACTTGTACCTAGTATGGTAGATGGTGCAACACACCATACCCCTTGGAGACCCTGTTTTAGCCGAAGCAAAAACTGGAGGATGGGAAAACCCCCGAAAAAGTTTTGCTAAAGGTTTTATGATAAAACCTTGGTGAGGTGAGACCTCCCAAGAGATACTGAGAAAGAAAAAGGTTTTGCTTTATGAAATGTTGACGGAAAGATGGAGGAAAAAGGTTTACAAAAACGCACCCGGTTCTTTGAAGTTTTGCTAGAACAATTAACCCGTGCAACCACATTACTCTGGAATGGGACATGGCTGGATTTGATGTTTGTTTATTCTGGTATAAGCTGCCTTGCAACGACTATAGGGCATAAAAATCCCTAGAGGGTGGGCCTTCTCCTGTAAGGGTCCATGTGAGACATCGACCTGGAGAAGGAACGAAGGGTCTACGGGCCTCCACGCGTTACTATGAGCCCCTCATTGAAAGCGCACACTTGGGAACTAGAAAAAGCACGTCGCTGGCTTGAGAACTATATAGGTCGTCCCGATGTTGAGGGGAACAACACTCATAGGGTAGGCACTTATATTGGAGTGGGCATCCAGAGAGTCTTGATCGGTTACTCAACCCACGATCGGTGTAAATCAGGGTTGTGTACCCGGATGGTGTGGGTAAAGTGTGCAACCTCTGCAGAGTGTAAATATATTCGAATAGCCGTGTCCGCGGTCATGGAAGGTTGGGAAGGTTGCTGTACGGTGCTGGTTTTGTTTTCAAAAAGGATTTTGGAAAAGAAATGGCTTTGGTAATGTTTTGACCATGGGATGCTCATAAAGGAGAAAGGTTTTAACCATGGGATGGTCGGAAGGGGGAGAAAGGAGTTTGGTCGTGGGACAACCTGAAGACGGGAACAAATGGGTACCCCAATCCAAGTGTTTACAAAACTTTTCAAAAGGTTTCCAAAAAGTCTTTACAAAAGTTTTCAACAAAGATATGTAGATGCTCTATCTACAAGAGAAACTAATTGACAAAAGAACCTCTCTTGGAGCCCTCCTACTACCACAGCCATAATGGATATCCTCTTGTTATTATTGTTGACTTAAGGTGGTTTGCGAGTACATTCAAAGTACTCACTGGCATTGTCCCTGGCAATTAACTTGGTCAGATATCAAGAAGAGGATGAAGTTGACGGCTAAGCGAGCTAGGACGTTCTCCCAGTCAGTTGCCTGTAGGTTAAGGCATGACTCGGGCTCTACGCTTTATGAAGTTCCGCTGATGATGATCGATGTAGCCATAATGGCAATTAAGGTATGACATGTACCGTTTAAATAATGGATGTTTACTTTGACACTTGTCGGTTATGTGCCACGACTAACTGATCATGGCATCGTGGTGTATGCATAACAGGGATTCTCAGAGGATAAATCCCGGGGCCCCACAGGAAGCCTAGTTTGAAAGATGTTGCATCACCGCACCCACTTGGATGTGTGTGGCCATCTAGATCATTGTGGTTTGGAAAAGAACGCATGGAATGTCACTCCAACATGTGTCCAACCATGGCCAGCAGCCCTAGCAACATGCAGTGGAGCACCAGTTTGAAAGAGGTTGCATCACCACACCCACTTAGATGTGTGTCTGGCCATGTGGATCATTGTGGTTTTGAAAAGAACACATGCAATGTTACTCCAACATGTGTCCAACCATGTCCAGGAACCCCAACAACATGCTAGGATTCAACTACCACATGAAGTTGAGCACTAGTTTGAAAGAGGTTGCATCTCCACAACCACTTGAATGTGTGTGGCCATGTGGATCATTGTGGTTTGGAAAATAACACATGCAATGTCACTCCAACATGTGTCCAACCATGGCCAAGAAGCCCATGAACATACTGGGATTCAACTGCCACATGCAGTGGAGCACCAATTTTAAAGAGGTTGCATCACCACACACACTTGGATGTGTGTGTGGCCATGTGGATCATTATGGTTTGGCACAGAATACATGCAATGTCAATCCAACATGTCTTCAACCATGACCAGGAAGCCCAGGAACATGCTGGGATGCAACTGTCACATGCAATGGAGCACCACTTTGAAAGAGTTTGCATCACCACACTCACTTGGATGTGTGTGGACATGTGGATCATTGTGGTTTAGCAAAGAACACATGAAATGTCACTACAACATGTGTCCAACCATGACTAGGAAGCCCAGGACCATGCTGGGATTCAACTGCCACATGCAATGGAGCACTAGTTTGAAAGAGGTTGCATCACCACACCCACTTGGATGTGTGTCGCTATATGGATCATTGTGGTTTGGCAAAGAGCACATGCAATGTAACTCCAACATGTGCCCAACAATGGCTAGGAACCCTAGCAACATGCTAGGATTCAACTGCCACATGCAATGGAGCACCAGTTTGGAAGAGGTTGCATCACCACACCCACTTGGATGTGTGTGGCCATGTGGATCATTGTGGTTTGGCAAAGAACACATGCAATGTCACTCCAACATGTGTGCAACCATGGCCAAGAGGCCCAGGAACATGCTGGGATTCAACTGCCGCATGTAGTGGAGCACTAGTTTAATAGAGGTTGCATCACCACAACCACTTGGATGTGTGTGTGTGGCTGATACCTTTGATCCTGATTCACGGATGTAGTATAATAGCCTTTTCCCTAGAAGACCTAGGTTTAATCGAAACTTGGAAAGCACTACTAAAAGGTAATAAGAAAGGACACGTCTACAAGACTTTGTTTGTTTGGTTTACCTTAGTTGACGGGACTAATCTAGTTTAGTTTGTAGTGGAGTTGAATCAATGGATGGAGATGGGCCAGGGTTGAAGATCCACCTGCAGCTGCACATCAAATGGGATGAAAGATCATAATAAGCATAGTCATGTATAGTGTTTGTATTGAGATAATATTTTGTGGGCAACACATCCTAATATTCTAGAGCCCTCGTGATGCAGTGGGCATAGCAATAGACTTTTAATCCAACCAAGAGAACACCAAAGCCATATGTTTCAAACGATTATTAAGTGTAAACACAGATTAAAGCTTTAAGTGGTGATGTTGTTGTTGATCCCAAATGGGGTGCTAAGCGAAGACCATACCTCCCTTTCTGTCACTAAGTTTCCTATGAGATTGCCGCTAGCCAAGTATCTCACCTCAACCTTTATCAATCTATGGGATATTGGGTACCTACAAGTCCACAGATCGAGGTAAGAGACAAAGAATCAAAAGATACAAATCACGAATCCAAACAAAATACAATTCTCCCATGATCTAGATGCACATAATTCCTGCGAGGTTTCTCTCCAACTAGTAGCCCGTGAGGACTACTCACTCATAACAAATAGATCGTAGATAGAAAACATCATGCAAAACATAGATTGAAATCAAATATTCTTACAATGGTCGCCAAATCACAAGGAGATCTAAAAGTACAAAGCAATGGCTATGGCTAGTGGAGGGATGGATGGTGGAAGTGATGAAGAATGGTGTGGATCTCCTTTGGGGATGTTGTGATGCAATCTGAGAATGGCGGCTCTCTGGCCAGTGGCTGGAGCCTCAAAATATATAGGCATATTCACGAAACTTGTAGGGTTTGATGAGACAAATCCGTCGCCACCTGGTACGGGTGGGCGGTATGGGCGGACCACGCCCATATCAGTGGTCGTTAAGTGCACTAATGCCTTGGTTGGCTTCTCTAATTACTTGGCCGTGTGTACAAAATCCTTCATTTTGACTCCTTATTTTGCCTGAAAAGTAGTGATTTCCTCCACAACATAAATCAAAGAAGGCATTTGCATATCTTTGCAATTATAAGTAATTGGTGACAAGGTTGAGAGTTTATTTTTCAATTGCTTGACCAAAAACAATGTTTAAACACAGTGGAAGACGGCAAAAATCAGAGCCATCAACTTCCCCAAATCTCAAACCTTGATCGTCCTCGAGCAAGAAGAATCAAAAGAGCTATAAGCAATTCAACGTTTAAACTTGAAACAACGAGAATAGGAGTTCACTTACAGTAGGTAGTCGTATGTGCTCAACACTTCATTCATTTGCAAAGCTTATCAAAGTTAGGGAGATGACAAGAATACTACACAAGCTTCGGTAAGTCAATATAATCAAATTAAAGTTTAATATAAGTATAAATAACTAGAAGTGTAGCAATCAATCCAATTCCTCTAATTAACTCTCAGATTGCCAAGGAACACTAATAATTTTAAATAGCATAATTGAGTAAGAGAGTTTCATGTCCCAAGTAGTATAGCAATGAAGTGTCAAATTATTGTCTTTCAAGAAAAATTCGTAAAGTAGTAATGAGACCATGCCAAGTACTTATTATGTGAATCCTCGTAGATATCTTTTTCTTTCTTTCTTTCTTTTTCATCTCATTTTTCAAGGATCGTTGTTTGTTTCTTTTTGCTAGTATTTGCACAACCTTTGAGAGTACCAATACTTTTTCCCATACATTGACACGGATGCTAATCATGTCATCAACTCATAGCCAAAATCCGGGGTTATATCATAGATCGTTCAAAAGCTAGCGGAGTTGTTGGTATCCCAAAGGTGTGCATTAGAGACATAGAAGAGAGTTGTCTCGCATCTTTCTCTTTTTTTTGAGCTAGAACCGCGGTTTGATCCACAAGGTTAGCTTTTGCATGCGTCACAATTACCACTCGACTTTATTTCAATCAAACAATTCCTTTCATGAGTGTTGTCGAGACTGTAAAAATATCTATGGGGTTAAGTATAATCAAGGGTATACTCTCAAGACAACCATTCATCAAACAAGTCATACATTTCAGAATTTTTCTTGTTGTACTTCTTTGGCATTATTATTTCCAAGGCAAGACTCGGTTAACTAAAAGAACTAGAGCAAGATCTTCAACAACTAATCATCACACTAATAAAAAGCCTTACTATAACCATATTAAATTACATCCCACTAGCATGCATCTTAGCAAATCAACCAACTAAGATAAATAATTCAAACTTCATAAGTGGGAGACATAGGACATACCTCTCATAAGTAACTTCCTGATCCTCTTCCTTATAGGGATGTGTTCCTTCAAAACTCAAACACGATTACTCTCGATATGATATCAAAGCAGAGAGGCAAAGTATGAATCTACATTTACGAAAACAGGATAAACGTAAAAATCTTTTTTTGAGGATAGGGATTAAAGAATAGAAAAGAACTTGCGACCAAGCAAGGGCTAAAAGAGAAAAAATAAACTAAAATGAAAGAAAATTTAAAATACAAAGGAAAAAAGCAAAGTGTTGGAACATGCCAACACGAGTGTTTCAAAGCTCACAAGGAGCTGGAGTATAATCTCATTATTAAAAAAATAAATTTGCTAGGGGAGCACATCCCCAAGATCAGGATTTTTCAATCCCCTTTGTTGTTCATTGTGGTGGTGGTGGATAATCTCCCATGTTCCATTGGCTGCTCCAATCATGGAACCGGGTGGCGAGTCTTGCAGCGGCATCTTGAAGGTTGATGGAGAGGTTGTTCATGGTGTGAATATTTCCTTTCAGTGCATAGATATCTTCATAGGTGGTGTAGTCATTTGGTGGTTACACATCATGTTCGGGTCCTTCTTGTTCTACTTCTTCATCTTCTCCTCCTCCCACGGGTATTTCTTGTTGGGGTAGACTAGCTTCGTGTCAACACCCGGATTTTTAATCCCAGATGCCTGTTATGTCATTCATCGCAATCCTAGGACTACCATTTTTGCGAGACATAACAGATTGGATATCATAGTACATCATCCATTACAAACCATACATAAGGTCTTAAACAAATAAGGATTTCATGATCCAGTCTTAATACAACAAGCAGCGGAATAAATAATAAGCGTAGCGGTGGGGTCCATCTTTAGGGGCACAGGTAATGCTGACGAAGGCAAATAGTCCTAGTTAACATAGCCGTCCTGCTGGCCATCATCTTGGTAGTCTCCTTCATAGTCTGGCCATGAGAATAGCCAGGGACAAAATCCATGAGTACTCTTTAAGTACTCGCAAACTACCACTAACAAGTAGTATAGTTCTAAAGTAAAGTGCTAACTCTAGGTTTAACTAGCAAGTTAAGTTTGAAACCTAAGCTGATTTTAGAAACAAAGAAAGATAAAATAAAGTTCTAGAATCACCTAAGTTGGGAAGCTAGTGTCATAGTCACAACCCTGTTGTAGTCAAGTCAAGATTCATCATTCATTTCATAAGTTATTTTGAAAACATCTGACAACGAAACAGTATGGCCACTCCAATTGTCCATAACCGCGGACACGGCTATTCGAATAGTTTGACACTCTGCAAAGGTGGTACACTTTCACCACAAGATTCGATACATCTGTCAGGGATAACCCTGAATCATCATACTTAGTATGCAGATAATCAAACATAACCTTTCCTTTACACACCCTAGTATAAGCACCTCTCCTATGAGCATGGCCTCCCAACCATGACCATCTGTCATCTTGGGCAGAGCATAGGTGGACAACATTGAGAGGTAGCCTCAACTTAAACCTCTCCCGCGAGGGAACTAATACTAATGCATATAAATTTCTGGCTAAGCCTTACCCAA
Source organism: Avena insularis (assembly GCA_023614405.1). Lineage (NCBI taxonomy): Eukaryota > Viridiplantae > Streptophyta > Magnoliopsida > Poales > Poaceae > Avena > Avena insularis. Next base: position 392,538,567 of record CM042690.1, on the reverse strand, counting down.
TTCAGGTATTGTGGTTATACGGTAAATTTGGAATGGTATCGCATCCGAATCCAACCATCAGTTTTTGTAAAAAGGGTTAAGGCTCATGCCTCAACATGTTCATCCTCATAAACCATTTGTGTTTGTCAACACATGTCAAAACATTACAATAGAATGACTCATCATTCCAAGGTTTTCTCAATTCATTTTCACCAAGTGTTCCCATCTAAAGTGACTCAAGTTTTTATCTAACTCTAAACTACTAAGTTAAGAGTGTTCACTAAGGTGGAAAGATGGGATCAATCTCATGCCATAGAATGACATCTAAAGTTATCTAAATAGGTCAAGTTTTATACTCTTTATGCTACCTTCAAAACAAGTAAATGACTTTGGTAAAAGTAAAGGAAGTAAAGCTTGGAAAATAATACTTGGGGTAGTAATAGTCAAAGTGGTATAACTAAAGCATGTCCTAAGCATCTTTGCTTGGGTTATCTAGATTGCAAGGATTTGCTTGCATTGTTAATGGTGGCTTGCTAGTATAATACTTGCAAGTGTTAGCTTGCCAATAATAGCTTGCCTTGGTTGGTGCAGTTGTTGAAGTTTTCTTCCTCCTCCTCTTGGTAGAACTCCTCCTCCTTGAAAACTTGGTCGGTACTATCGTCTATAAATACATACGGAGTACACAATCACCAAACAATACTTAACTAGTCTAATTAGCACTCTAAGGCAAACATTTGATGATCTATTATCCTCACAAGCATCACAATTTTTATTAACTAGTTTCATTCTTTTTATTTAAGAAAAGTAATTTCTACACATTGAAAAATAACTAAGATTTAATATTCACCACTTAAAATATGGGATCATGTGGACACATGTCATCACCACATATTCTAACATGTGGGAATGTTATTTAAGGGTTGGTTCATAATTACTTTGGTGTAAGTTCATTATTTAATGATTTAAAGTGACTAGAAATGCCTATATAGCATTCTATTGGTACTAGTCCAAAGTCACTGCATGTAAACCTTAATATTATTACATATTCATATAGGTATGGTTAAATGTGATTTTTGAGAGTTGGAATCAACTCAAAAGCTATTTTGGTTGATTTTATAAAAATGTTTGAATGTGCAAAAGCTTCTATCTTGTTATTTTTACTAGGAGATATCTCTAACTCTAAATGAGTTAAATCCAACGGGCTTGGATATATCTTTCCATCCGCTTTCCAACACAATTTGAATCACTCCATTTGGATTTGTAAATCTCTCTTAATTGATTTTCAAACTAGGGGACAGAACTAAGTTCAAAACTAAATAGAAAAATCTAAGTTTGAATTAAATAGGTCACGCGGGAAAGAAAATGGGCCGGCCCAGTGGCGTTCCGCGGCACAGAGAACAGCTGATAGGGGGGTCCACCGGTCAGCGGCTCTTTACAAGCGAAGCGGTACGGGGCGATGTGGGCCGTTAGATTAGAAGGGGGATCTACGGTTGGGGCTTGTCATCGACGACGGATAGGTCGCCAGCGAGGTCTAACCCTAGAGGCTCGGTGGGGGTGCTCAGGGGGCATACCAGGGCTCCAGCTACGGCGGTGATGGGGGCAATCGAACGTGATGACAACGACGGACTCAGGGGTGGTCGCGGCAGCTTCTGGGGTGGACGAAATCGACGGCGCCTTCTCCTCCTCTGCAGCGGGCTCCTCCGGCGAAATTCCGGCAAACCAAGGCTCGAGCGGCTCCGGCGAGAGGTGGGGAAGGACCAGTGAGGAGAGGGGAGTGGAATTGTGTGAGGAGTTTGTGCTAGGGTGGACTCTATTTATAGCTCGACAAGGCAACCGAAAGGGATGAGCTGGCGACTCCGGCGAGGGCTGCACAGCGTGCTAGCGGCGTAGCTTGAGGTAGGGGACGGTGGCCTGCCTCCTGGCGGTGCTCTACGGCTTAAATGCGTGGCTAGGGGCGGTGGCATTTGGTCGGGAGCGTCCCACGCTCTAGGAGACAGAGGCGGTGCTCGACGCGGCGCACGACGACTATGGGTCGCGCGGCGGCGCACGACCATGTCTGGCGGGGTGTTGGGGTCGAGGCGGAGCGACGTGCACGGTATTGGATCGAGGGGCGGTCAGTGGCGTGCTGGCGGTGAAGGCGCTCTGGCGCGCTGTGGCTGCACGCAAAGAGAATGGGCGGCAAGGCTGGGGAATGGTCTAGTGGCTGGCAGTGGCGGTGGGGTGGACCGTGGGCGGCGGTGAAGTCACACCGTGCTTCCTGGAGCGGCAGAGAGGGGTTGGCAGTCTACCGCTGCGTTGGCAAGGTTGGCCGGCGAGAATGTCCTCGGGGTGGCATGGTACTGCTGCTAGGGACAAGGGGGTGGGGTGATTAGGCTTTGGTTAGAGCTAGGAGGGACAGAGGGAGTAAATTGAGGTCAAATGGGTGTCAAAACCCTATAGAAACAGTGAGCTAGAATTAGAGTGTGATTCATGCCTGCTAGGTGTTCGACACAATGGCCGCATGAACTCAAGTTTGAAATTTTTGGATGAACTTTGGTGGGTTTGCTATACACATGCTTAAGCCTCTGTGGTTGCTTGGGAGTTAAAAATGGAGCTCATTTGAGTGTTTTTTGAATAAGTGGGATCTTCCCATATGAACTACATTCAATTTTCAATTGCCATTTAAAATTAGTGTTTAAAAGTTTTTGGCAGATCACAAAGTGGGCCTTGGTACATCATTACATGTACTAGCAAGGGGTGCAAAGATCCATATTTATTTCTGTTAAGAATTGAGTGCTAGGAATAGCCAAAGTAGGCATGGTAGTTAAAATGGCATAGATGACCATTTCTTTCTTTTATTCATTTTGATTTGTTTTTCTTTGGGATTTGTTTGGGAATGATTTAGATGATGTTTATTTCACCTAAGAATCATTTTACAAGCAATGGATCACTTAATCATGGCAATTCAAAACAACTCCTAATTTAAATGCACACACATATGAATGCTTTAATAATTTTAATTGGAAAAGTTTTTGCTAACCCTAATTTTGATGACTTGGATCTTAATAACCCTAGGATTGAAGTTTTGGGATGTTACACTTCGACCTGCATGTCATAACGCAAATATCCATCCTCGATAGAGAATAAACCGTTAGGCAAAAGAGCATGGATCAAGTGATCCGCTCCAGGTATATTGAAGAAATATCTACCATGGTTTTTAGAAATCATACCACATGCTCTTAGAGTAGATGGACCGAGACGGTTACCTCCAGTCAACGGTTGGATGTTAGCAAGGTTGACGTGAAGTGCGCGTGCAAGAATGGTCACAACTCCTCCTCCCCATATGGGTCCTCGAGATTGAAGAGCTTGATTCTTAAGATAAAACACAAGTAAAGAGCCCAAATTTGGCGTTGAATTACAATTGATAAGTGTAGCTTTTGCGAGGATCAACATGTCCTCCTCATTAACTCTAGTAAACTCACCATGTGCCTGCAATGTGTTAGCAATAACATAGAACAAATATGGAATGGCAGGATGATAAATTTGGTTCCCCTTGGGTGTGTGTCCACAGATTCTCATCAAGTTAAAGTATTTTGAAGGGGAAGGATCTAAAACAAAGGTAGTTGTGCGTACATCGGTGGTGTTGTTGGTAAACCCAAAGCATTGAGCCCATTGGCTGAGTGTCAAAGTATACTCATAGTTCATAAGGTGGAATTTGATTCGATCAACTCCAAGCCTTTGTTCCTCAGAACAACCATAAGGATCCACTGTGTGTGTCAAGGTGCTCAACAACTCATGTGTCAAGTGGCGGTATGTTGCAACATCCTGAAAGACAAAATTGTACAAACCAACATTGTTGCAAAGTAAATCAAAATCACCACGAATGCCAAGTTGGTTCAGGATATAGGGACACGCCCACTTGGTGGACTTGATCTCTCAAATCTTGAGACGATTGAAACGGGTAAGATGGAACTCCTCCGTGAACTCGATGCCAAGTGACAGGGGTTAACGTATCAACGGGTGGAGCGGAGGATTCCGCAGCCATCTCACGTGTACGACTCTTCGTGTTCATCTAATAAATAAAAACAAGACAAAGTAAATAAAATTGCTAATATTTTTTTGTTCCTATAGAAACATAGCATAAGTGATTCTCTACACTAACTACAAAAGGAACTCCTCTAAAAACAATGTTAAGCATACTTAGTACCAAGATTGAATCTAGAACAAGACCTATGTCTAGATTGACAATGATGAATGACCAAGCCAAGATTTTGCACAAATAAGTTAGGGATCGTAGGAGAATCATACCTTAGATCGAGTGAGTGCGAAGAATCGAAAAAAGATTAAGTAAATTTGAAGATCAAATGGAGGTAAGTTTGAAGTTTGGAGGAAGAAAAAGGGAAAATAGATGAATTGGGATTTTTAGGTTACCTGCTCGGGGTGATTATGGCATCCGCGTACTCGGTACGGGCGGGTGGTATGGCCGGAGCCTGTCCGTACCAGGTGGCTTACCTTGGGGCAAACGACAGCTCCTAGGCGGTGCACTCGGTTCAGGTGCGCGGTACGGTTGCGCACTCCCATACTACTGGTCGTTATTGCTGCGGTGACTTTGCTTGAAATCTGATGTTTTGCTCGGGGGTACGGTATGGGTGCGTTCGGCCGTACTAGTGGTCGTTATCGCCACTTATTCCTTCGGCAACCATCAAAATTTCTATCCCCCTTTGCCTTGAGTTGGTATGGGCGCATGGTACGGGCCACTCCGGCCGTACCAGTGGTCATTATCGACGTTGTGAACTACAACAAACTCAAGAATTTGATTAGTAGCTCCGTGCGCCTTCGCACATCTTATCAAAAGGTTAGATAGCAGCAAAAACACTAAGTAATGATCCAGCAATACTTCTTAGGCCATGTGTTAGTAAAATATAATATAGATGATTACCATATTTCTTCTCCTGTTTTCCATAGGTCTTCTCGAACACTCTTTATTAAAAACAAACACAAAACAAAAACTAACACAAAAATAAAACATAATAAAAACTTAGAGAAAATTTATTTCACATGGGTTACCTCCCATGAAGCGCTTCTAGTTAAGGTCAATTAGCTTGACCTTGATGGTAATCACTTAGGTTTGGGGAGTGGAATGCCCACTCCAAAATACTTTGCTTTTAAAGTAATCACACCATCATCAACATTAGGCTTGGCCTTCTTTTTCCTAGTGAAGTGGACTACAAAAGGATCTCTAGATGGTAGCCCTATCCTTACATTCCCTTCATGTAAATTAATAAAAGCTTTAATAGTTCTTAGGAATGGACTACCTAAAATTATAGTTGCTGTGGTATCTTCAGGCATGTCCACAATAACTAGATTTATAAGAGCGGGACTTACATTCATTTCAACAACTATATTTTCTTTGATCCCAACAACTTGTTTATAAGTAGAATCAACTAGATGGAGTCTTAATTCAGTTGTAACAAATGGCCCCAAGTTTAGTTTATTAAATAGGCTTTTGGAAATTGTTGAGACACTTGCACCAAGATCAGAAAGTGCTAATATCTCATTAATTCCCAACTTAATTTTAATAGTGGGCTTAAATATATCATCTAGCTTAGCTAGAAGCTTATCAGCTAGTCTTTTATACTCCATATGTAAATCACACACCTTAGATGCTACTTGTTTTATAAATTGTTGGTACATAGAATCGTTACTTTGTTCTATACCTAGATCCTTAATGGTGATCATCTTCAATAGATCTTCCATGGTATATTTCGGTGTTGGTGCGTCACTATAATCCAGCTCTTTAGGCTTTTCATCTTTTGTTGCCACCCTCATCATTTTGAGGTCCTCTAACGGATTTGGCTTGGGTTTGCCTGCGAACTTTTCTAATATGAGAGCTTGGCTCTCGGCCACTTTACCCAGCTAAGCCCCCATGGTCTTTGTCCTTTCCTATTGAGCCTGCACATCATTTCTAATTGCAACGACCTAGTTAGATTCTCTGTAATCTTAATAAGCATATTGTTTTGTTTGGTTTGAGCTTGCATAAATGTTCTAACAATTTTCTCAAACGGGAGATTACCATTATTTGCTCCATTATTATTATCATAATTATTATAAGGATCTATTTCCAGACTAGAATGGTATTTTTGAACATTAGAAGCATAATTATTTTTCCATGCAGGATTAAAAGGAGCGTGAGCTATAAAATTAACATCATTGCCATCGGTAGTGGTAGCATTAACTTGGGTATCTTCCTTAACCTTTACTAAGCTAAGCAACTCATCTACCTTAGATGTAAGCTCCTCATTGATTCCCTCGGTAATTGAACTTAATCCCTTCGAGATTCTTTCGACATGCCATTGGGAATGGTTATTTTGCATATCATCAAGTAACTTCTTTCCAACACTTACATGTTTTCCCATGATCATTCCTCTTGCTGCAGTATCTAGCATAGACTTAGACATTGGGTTAAGACCATTATAAAATAAATATAGTATAAGCCATTCCTCCATCCCATGATTAGGACTGTTCATTACGTCTTCTTTCATCCTTTCCCACGCATATGCTACTGTCTCACGGTCTTCTTGTCTAAAGCTTGTGATGTTGGATCGTAGCTACATAGTCTTAGCTGGGGGAAAATTAGTCATAAAAAAACTACTACATTCCTCCCAAGATTTAATAGTGCCCTTTGGTAGAGCTAGCAACCAATCCTTAGCCTTTCCTCTAAGAGAGAAAGGGAATAACCTTAGCTTAACAGCATTTGGATCTACGTCTTCAATACGCATCATGTCACAAATCTCAGTAAAAGTATTTAAGTGCAATCCTGAATCCTTAGAAGATGAACCCCCAAATTGGTTTTGTTGAACCAAACTTATAAGGTTAGGTTTTATCTCATAAGTTTCCGCATCAACTATGGGTTGAGTGATGGGTGCACGAATAAAATCATCGGTGGGAGTAGCATACTCCCCTAATATCTTTGGAGCCACGGCTCTTATCTTTTTGGTAATTTTTAAGTAATCAAAAACAAATAACAAGTAACTAATTTTTTGGGTTTTCAAATAGATAACAAGAAAGTAAACTAATAACAGGAATAAAACTACAACTAATAATAAAACTAAAAACAAGGTCTGTAATGACCTCACCAGGATAGAGAAATTGCTTCTCGGCAACGGTGCCAGAAAAAGGGTTGATACCTTCGATCCAGATTCACGAATGTAGTATAATAACTTTTTCCCTAGAAGACCTAGGTTTAATCAAACCTTAAAGCACTACTAAAAGGTAAATAATAAAGGACACGTCTACAAGACTTTGTTTGTTCATTTTACCTTAGTTGACCAGACCAATCTAGTTTACTTTATAATGGAGTTGAATCAAAGGATGGAGATAGGTCAGGGTTGAAGATCCACCTGCAGCTGCACATCAAATGGGATGAAAGATAATAATAAGCATAGTCATTTATAGTGTTTGTATTGAGATAATCTTTTGTGGGAAACACATACTAATATTATATAACCCCCGTGATGCAGCGGCCATAGCAATAGACTTTTTCATCCAACCGAGAACACACCGAAGCCACATGTTGCAAACGTTTATTATGTGTAAACATAGATTAAAGCTTTAAGTGGTGATGTTGTTATTGATCCCTAATGGGGCGCTAGGTAAAGACCGTACTTCCTTTTCTGTCACTGAGTTTCCTATGAGATGGCTGCTAGCCAAGTATCTCACCTCAAGCCTTTATCAATCTATGGGATCTTGGGTACCTACATGTCCATAGATCGAGGGGAGAGACGAAGAAACAAAATATAGAAATCACGAATCCAAACAAAATAAAACTCTGCCATGATCTTGATGCACATAATTGCTTCGAGGTTTCTCTCCAACCCGCAACCCGTGAGGACTACTCACTCATAACAAATAGATCGGAGATAGAAAACATCATGCAAATACTTAGATTGAAATCAAATATTCTTATAATGGTCGCCAAATAACAAGGAGATCTAAAAGTACAAAGCAATGGCTATGGCTAGTGGAGGGATGGATGGTGGAAGTGATGAACAATCGATGAACAATGGTGTGGATCTCCTTTGGGGCTGTTGTGATGCAATCTGAGAATGGTGGCTCTATGGCCGACGGCTGGAGCCTCAAAATACATAGGCGTCTTCATGAAAATTGTAGGGTTTGATGACACGAAGCCGTCTCCACCTGGTATGGGCGGGTGGTACGGGCGGACCGCGCCCGTACCAGTGGTTGTTAAGCGCACTAACGCCTTGGTTGGCTTCTCCAATTACTTGGTCGCCTTAAAAGCATGATTTCCTACACAACATAAATTAAAGAAGGGACTTGCATATATTTGAAACTATTAGTCATTAGTAACAAGGTTGAGAGTTTATTTGTCAATTTATTAAACAAATACAATGTTTAAACATAGTGGAAGATGGCAAATAATACATGCAATGTCACTCCAACATGTGTACAACCATGGCCAGGAAGCCCAGGAACATGCGAGGATTCAATTGACACATGCAATGGAGCCCCACTTTGAAAGAGGTTGCATCACCACACCCACTTGGATGTGTGTGACCATGTGGATCATTGTGGTTTCGAAAACAACACATGCAATGTCACTCCAACATGTGTCCAACCATGGCCAACAACCCTAGCAACATGCTGGGATTCAACTGCCACGTGCAGTGGAGCACCGGTTTGAAATAGGATGCATCACGACACCCACTTAGATGTGCGTGTGTGTGTGTGGCCATGTGGATCATTGTGGTTTGTAAACGAACACATGCAATGTCACTCCAACATGTGTCCAACCATGGCCAGGAAGCCCAGGAACATGCTGGGATTCAACTGCCACATGAAGTGGACCACTAGTTTGAAAGAGATTGCATCACCATACCCACTTGGATGTGTGTTTGTGTTGCCATGTGGATCATTGTGGTTTGGAAAACAACACATGCAATGTCACTCAAACATGTGTCCAACCATGGCCAAGAACCTCAGCAACATACTAGCATTCAACTACCACATGTAGTGGAGCACCAGTTTGAAGGAGCTTGCGTCACCACACCACTTGGATGTGTGTGGACATGTGTATCATTGTGGTTTGGAAAACAAATGCAATTTCACTCCAACAAGTGTCCAACCATCGACAAGAAGCCCAGGAACATGCTGGGATTCAACTGCCACATGTAGTGGAGCACTAGTTTGAAAGAGGTTGCATCACCACACCCACTTGGATGTGTGTGTGTGTCCATGTGGATCATTGTGGTTTGGCAAAGAATACATGCAATGTCACTCCAATATGTGTCCAACCATGGCAGGAAGCCCACGAACATGCTGGGATTCAACTGCCACATGCAATGGATCACCACTTTGAAAGAGGTTTCATCACGACACTCACTTGTATGTGTGTGGCCATGTGAATCATGGTGGTTTGGAAAAGAACACATGCAATGTCACTACAAACCCACTTGGATGTGTGTGGCCATCTGGATCATTGTGGTTTGGCAAATTATTCATGCAATGTCACTCCAACATGTGTCCAACCATGGCCATGAATGCTAGTAACATGCTGACATTCAACTGCCACATGCAGTGGTGCACCAATTTAGAAGATGTTGCATCACCACACCCACTAGGAGTGTGTGTGTTTGTGGCCATGTGGATCATTGTGGTTTGGAAATGAACAAATGCAATGTCACTGCAACATGTGACCAAACATGTCCAAGAACCCTAGATACATGTTGGTATTCAACTGCCACATGTAGTGGAGCACCATTTTGAAAGATGTTGCATCACCACACCCAATTGGATGTGTTTTTGTGTCCATGTGGATCATTGTGGTTTGGAAAAGAACACATGCAATGTTACTCCAACATGTGTCCAACCATGGCCAGGAATCCCAGGAACATGCTAGGATTCAACTGCCACATGTAGCGGAGCACCAGTTTTAAAGAGGTTGCATCACCACACCCATTTGAATGTGTATGGCCATGTGCATCATTGTGGTTTGGCAAAGAACACATGCAATGTCATTTCAACATGTGTCCAACCATGGCCAGGAAGCCTATGAACATGCTAGGATTCAACTGCCACATATAGTGGAGCACCAGTTTGAAAGAGGTTCCATCACCACACCCACTTGGATGTGTGTGTGGCCATGTTGATCATTGTGGTTTGGCAAATAACACATGCAATGTCACTCTAGCATGTATCCAACCATGGATACGAACCCTAGCAACATGTTGGGATTCAACTGCCACATGAAAGAGCCATGTGGATAATTGTGGTTTGGAAAATAGCACATGCAATGTCACTCCAACATGTGTCCAACCATGGCCAGAAACCCTAGAAACATGTTGGGATTCAACTGCCACATGCAGTGGAGCACCAATTTGAAAGATATTGCATCACCACACAAACTTGGAGTGTGTGTGTGTGGCCATGTGGATCATTGTGGTTTGGAAAAGAAGACATGCAATGTCAGTCCAACATGGGTCCAACCATGTCTAGGAACCTTAGAAACATGGTGGGAGCTAACTAACACATGCAGTGGAACACTATTTTGAAAGATGTTGCATCACCACACCCACGTGGATGTTTATGGCCATGTTGATCATTGTGGTTTGGAAAAGAACACATGCAATGCCACTCCAACATGTGTCCAACCATGGCCAAGAAGCCTAGGAACATGCTGGGATTCAACTACCACATATAGTGGAGCACCGGTTTGAAAGAGGTTTGTAACATCCCAAAACTTTAATCCAAGCTTATCAAGATCAAATCATCCAAAAATAGGGTTAACAAAAATGTTTCCAAATTAAAAATGAAAGCATTCATATGTGTGTGCATTTAACATAGGAGTTGAATTGAAGTGCCTTGTTTAAGTGATCCAATGCTTGTAAAATGTTTCCTAGGTGATTTAAACATCATCTACATCATTCCCAAACTTTTACCAAAGAAAATCAAATCAAAAAGAATTAAAAAGGAGGAATGGTCATTTTGGTCATTTTAATCCCCTACACTACTTTGAGTGTTCCTAGCACTCATTTCTTAACAGAAACAATTCATGATCTTTGCACCCCTTGCTAGTACACATAATGAGGTACCAAGGCCCACCTTGTGATCTGCAAAAATCTTTCAAATGCTAATTTTAAATGATAGTTCAAAATTTGAATCTAGTTCATATGGGAAGATCCCACTTTTTCAAAAACCATTCAAACAAGCTCCACTTTCAAAACCCTTGCAACCAGAGACTACCTAGCACTAGTGAAGAACACCCAAAAATTTTGAAATCAAAATTCAAAAGTTTTTCTCTTTCGACCATTTTGTCAAACACCGTGCTGGCAAGATCAAAGTGGCCTAACTATTACTGTTTTGGGGTTGATCTTGTCTAGCAAATTGAAGTGCTTTGATCATCTTTGTCTCCCTCAAGCCCAACCAGACCCACACCAGCACATCCCCTACCTCCTAGCTGCACTGCATTGCCATGCCGAGCCACTCCTCGCCGGCCGACCGTGCACTCGCAGCAGCAGATCTCTCCAGCCTCTCTCGCCATGTCTAGCACGTCGTCAGTGGTCCACCTCCACCGTCCAACCAGCCCCAAGCCAGAGACGGAGAGTACAGCGGCCAGGAACCGCCACGCCCGGAGCTGGTCGACCATGCCGATGCCGCCCGTAGAGCACGCTCTGTCCCCGCGTGCACAGACCGCCCCTTGGCCGTAGCCCGCGCCCACCGCTCCGCCATGACGTGGGGAACACCCCAGACACCCCTGCTGGCCGCCCAACTCACCCCAGCCACCGCTCGCCATGGACACCGCCGCCTCTGCCGCTTAGAGCGCCAGCTCGCCAAGACCGCATACCACCGCCCCTACGCCCGCATTCACTTCCTAGAGCACCGCCAGGAGACCACCTATCGATCGCCATCCTTCGCCATGCCACTAGCCGCCCGTAGCCATGTCGCCGGAGTCGCCTGCCCATACCCTTCGGTCTCACCATCGGGCCTATATAAACTGGCCTCCCCCGCACCATTTCTCCACACCCACTCACTCCCCACCTCTCACTGATCCTTTAACTCCTCTCCGAGCTGAGCCAAGCTCTGCTCACGGAATTGAGACGGAGCCAGCAGCAGGAGGAGAAGGGTGCCTGCAATTTAGGGCACCCCAAGCTCCGCCGCAACCGCGCCTCGCCTCGCCGTCGTCTTCCAGTTCGTTTGCCCGCCTCGCCTACCCCACTAGAGCCCTGGTACGTCCCCAGCAGACCCCCACCGAGCCGCTAGGGTTCGAGCTCGCCGGCGACATGTTCGTCGTCGACGACGACCCTCAGCCGTAGATCCCCTTTCTAATCCTACATCACAGCTGCCGTTTCACAGATTAAGACCCACTAACAAGCGGGACCCCCTGTTAGCTGAGCCCCGCGCCGCGGAGCGCCACTGGTCCGGCCCAAGATCTTTCCCGCGCTAGCCCAACCGTTCAAATATGGATTTTTCTTTTTAAGTTGAATCTAGTTTCTGTCCACTAGTTTAAAATTCAATTCTGGGAGTTTTATAAATCCAAATTTCATGAAACCAATTTTGTCTGAAAGGTATTGAAATGATCTATCCAAGACCGTTGGATTTAATTCAATTAGAGTTATAGATCTCTCCTAATAAAAATAACAAAACAGAAGCATTTGCACCTTGCAATTTTTTATAAAATCAACCAAGATAGCTTTTGAGTTGATTCCAACTCTCAAAAATCAAATTTCACCATATCTATCTAAATATGTAATAATATTAAGGTTTACATGCAGTGACTTTGTACTAGTACCAAATTAATGCTATATAGGCATTTCTAGTCACTTTAAATCATTAAATAATGAACTTAAACGAAAGTGCTTATGATCCAACCTTTAAATCTCATTCCCACATATTAGAGTATGTGGTGATGACATGTGTCAACATGATCCCATATTTTAAGTGGTGAATATTAAATCTTAGTTAAAGTTTTCAATGAGTAGAAATTACTTTTCTAAAATAAAAAGAATGAAACTATTGAATTAAACTTGTGATGCTTGTGATGATAATAGATCATCAATTGTGTGTCTTAGAATGCTATCTAGCCTAGTTAAGTATTTTTTGGTGATTTTTTACTCCGTATATATTTATAGAAGATAGTACCGACAAAGCTTACGAGGAGGAGGAGTGCTATCAAGACGAAGACGAAGAAAACTTCAACCACTTCACCAACCAAGGCAAGCCACCATTAACAGTGCAAGCTAACACTTGCAAGTTTAGTGCTTAGCAAGCTAGGATCAAAATAGATGGTTTAGCAAAGATGCCTTAAGCATGCTTTGATCACACCCCTTTTAACTAGTAGTTACCTCAAGTCTTTGTTTACAAGTTTTTACCTCCCTTAGTTTACACCAAGTTCTTTACTTGTTCTGAAGGTAGCATAAAAAGTATAAAACTTGACCTATTTATAAACCTTTATATGTCATTCTATGGCATGAGATTGAACCCATCACTTCCACCTTAGTAAACACTCTTAACTTAGTAATTTAGAGTAGATCAAAAACTTGAGTCACTTTAGATGGGAACACTTGGTGAAAATGAATTATGAAAACCTTGGAATGATGAGTCATTCTATTGAGATGTTTTGACATGTGTTGAGAAACACAAATGGTTGATGATGATGAAAATGATGAGGCATGAGCCTTAACCCTTTTATAAAACTGATGGTTGGATTCAGATGCGATACCATTCCAAATTTACCGTACAACCACATTACCTGAATTGGGTAAGGCTTAGCTGGAAATTTATATGCATTAGTATTAGTTCCCTCGCGGGAGAGGTTTGAGCTGAGGCTACCTCTCATGATGTCCACCTATGCAGTGCCCAAGATGACTGATGGTCATGGTTGGGAGGCCATGCTCATAGGAGAGGTGCTTATACTAGGGTGTGTAAAGGGAAGGTTATATTTGATTATCTGCATACTAAGTATGATGATTCGGGGTTATCCCTGACAGATGTATCGAATCTTGTGGTGAAAGTGTACCACCTCTGCAGAGTGTCAAACTATTCGAATAGCCGCGTCCGCGGTTATGGACAGTTGGAATGGCCATACTGTTTCGTTGTCAGATGTTTTCTAAATAACTTGAAATGAAGGATGAATCTTGACTTGACCACAACAGGGTTGTGTTTATGACAATAGCTTCCCAACTTAAGTGATTCTAGAACTTTACTTTATCTTTCTTTGCTTCTGAACTCAGCTTAGGTTTCAAACTTAACTTTAGAGTTAAACTTAGATTTAGCACTCTAACTTAGAACTATAGTACCTGTTAATAGTAGTTTGCGAGTACTTAAAGAGTACTCATGGCTTTTGTCCCTGGCTATTCTCATGTCCAGACTATGAAGGAGACTATCAAGATGATGGCTAGCAGGATGGCTATGATAACTAGGACTATCTGCCTTCGTCAGCATTGCCTGTGCCCCTGAAGATGGACCCCACCGCTACGCTTATCTTTTATTTCCGCTTCTTGTTGTATTCAGACTGGATCATGAGATCCTTATTTGTGTAAGACCTTATGTATGGTTTGTAATGGATGATGTACTGTGATATCCAATCCGTTATGTCTCACAAAAATGGTAATCCTAGGATTGCGAGGTATGGCATAATGGGCATCTAGGATAAAAAGTCCGGGTGTTGACAAGTTGGTATCAGAGCCATCCTGACCATAGGAGACCCTAGTTAGAATGGACGTCCAAACCAAAAACTTAGCTTCAAAACCAAAGTGAGTATTTATGAAAAACTATTTCCTCTCTTACCCTGGTGAACTCATTCTTTCTCAAAAATTCATGTTCCTCAAAATTCTTACATTACTACTTAAAACTTGACACACTTGATCACCTCACTAATTTCCTCATCCTTAATTCTTGTAGATGGAGACTCAATTCAGCAAGTTCTACCAGTTGGGAAACGGAGGTCAGCTGATCTTCGAGAGTGATCTAGATTCCGTCGAGATTCTTGGGATGCCCACATCCGGAGTTTCTTGGAGCTCAACTTCCAGGACCCCCAGGAGGAGACCTACAGTGGCTAGTCACCGCAGATCTTAGAGGAAGCATCGAAGCACAAACTTCTGGGAGAATTCAGTTCTCCGTGAGAGAGAACAACTGGCTAGATGGATTAGCCAGGGCAATGCATGAAGCTCTCGCACGTCTATGTGCCCTCAGCGTCAACAAGATCCAAGGATCCCGTTTTGCTTACTATGCAAGACGTGACTTCATGGGAATGCCGATGGAGATGCCAAGTCACCCAGAGTTGAGGCATCAAGTGGAGAATCTTGACTTCTTGTTGAATGACAGACAGCAGGAACTGGACAATGCCCGGGAGTTAGCCACCCAGAACCGTGCCATTGCCGACCAGAAGGCCCAGACTTTCGCACTGCTCATCTAAGATCGCCAGTCTCTTCATCGCCAGCGTGCCAAGAAGGATCGCACCATCGCCCGTCTTCGCAAGAAGGTGGCCGACCTTGAGAAGACCATCAAGGAGCAGGAGGCTCAGCTTGCCGCCAAGGAAGAAGAAGATGAGGGTGAAGACATCCAGGGAGACATGGATTCTTACCTCAGCAATGATGATGACTTTCTAGAGGAGGATGTTGTGGACTTCTACACTGATGATGAGGACTCCGACTTCATCGACGATGAATAGATGCATGAGAGCACTGTCGTAGCATGAGTTATATTGGTCCCACTGTATCATAGCTTGCAGAATGGTTCTTCAAACCATCTTCTTTCCTTTGTTGTTGTGGTGTGTGTTGTATTGTGTGCTTGCTTGCATAAATGAAAATGAAGTTAGTTGAAAAACCTGAGTCTAACTCAAAGTTTTAGCTTTGAAAACCCAAAACCATGAACCTTAGAATTTTCTCTTACCCCTATATCTATCTCAATCTTCAGATGACTCGTGGAAACCAAGAAGGGAGCAGCTCGTCGCAGGACCCAATGCTGCAGATCTTGCAGAATCTCATCACAGACCGTGAAGCAAGCAGGGCCGAGCACCAAGCCAACATAGCAGCATTGCAGCAGATCGCCCAGATGGCTCTCAACAACCAAGGACATGGAAATCAGGATCACCATGGATCCAAACTCAAAAAAATTCAGAATACCAATCCCCCAATCTTCAACCAATCTGAAAACCCATTAGATGCTAACGACTGGTTATAGACGATGGAAAACAACCTTGAAGTTGCAAGAGTTGATGAAAATGAGAAAGTGCTCTTCACCACCCACTATCTGGCGGGAGATGCAAGAGCTTGGTGGAATAGCATCCGCAATATGAACCATGGCCAAGTTATGACATGGGAAGCATTCAAACTCAAGTTCAGCCGCACCCACGTGCCGCAAGGTCTCGTCAACAGGATGAGAGATGAATTCCGTGAATTGAAGCAAGGAAGAATAACTGTGGTGGAGTACCATGACAGATTCCTGTCACTTGCCAGATATGCACCTGATGAGATCAACACAGAGGCCAAGAAGAAGGAGAGATTCTTGAACGGACTGCATGATGAGATGCAAACTGTCCTCGTCAATATCCGCTTTCAAGATCTCGAAGAACTAGTCGACTCTGCCATTCAGATGGAAGGGAAGATTAACCAGGCAAACGACAATCGCAAGCGTTGTATGATGCAGAAGTCTGGATCAAGTAGTCACCAGAAGTACCGTCCCAACCCTTCACCAGGATATACACCAAGGAACAACTGACCCCCAAATTCTCGCCCAAGCTACCCCAACCGTAGCGGAGGCAATGTGAAGTCCGGAGGAAACAATCACAACTCCGGTAATGCCAACAATTTCAACTGTGCACCTCCCAAGAGCAACAACAACAACACTGCACCTAGAACTGGCACCAATGCTGTGCCTGTCGCAGTCAAGGACAAGTCCCAGATCACTTGTTTCGAGTGTGGAGTGAAGGGTCACTACTCCAATAAGTGTTCCAAGAAGACTGCAACCAATGCCAATGTGAATGCCCCAGCTCAGCAGCAGCGTCATGTTCAACCAGGAAAGAGATTTGCCCCAGGGAACCCTCACAACCGCAACAGTCGTCTCTTCCACATGAACGCAGAAGAAGCCCAGGAAGCGCTAGATGTAGTGCTGGGTATGTTTTCTATCAACTCAGTTTTAGCAAGAGTATTGTTTGATTCTGGAGCATCGCATTCATTTGTCACCGAAGAATTTGCATGCACTAGTAAGATTCACCCAACCAACCTGAAGCATGTCATGATAGTTCAAATCCCCGGTTCAACTACAAAAGCTAGAAAAATTTGCAAAGTTGTACCTATCAGAATACATGGGATAGATTTTTATGCCAACCTAATTGTACTTGGAACCAAAGGATTGGAAGTAGTACTAGGTATGGACTGGATGTCAAGACATAAAGGATTGATAGACTGTGCTAAGAAAGCCATCACCATGACCAGTAGTTCTGGAGTAACAGTAGAGCATATCTCTGAAACCTTACCCCGTCAATTCAAGTGCAACAAGAGTGTAGCCCTGCCCACCATAGACCAAGTCAGAGTAGTCTGTGAATACCCCGACGTATTCCCAGATGAATTGCCAGGTATGCCCCCGGATAGGGATATCGAGTTCATTATCGAACTAATCCCCGGAACCGGACCCATAGCCCAGAGACCCTATAGCATGAACCCCTCAGAGTTAGTGGAACTGAAGAAGCAGTTGGATGCCATGTTAGGAATAGGCTTGATTCAGCCAAGCGCATCACCCTGGAGATCACCAGTGTTATTCATCAACAAGAAAGATGGAGGCAACCATCTGTGTACAGATTACAGAAAGTTGAATGACATCACCATCAAGAACAAGTACCCTTTGCCAAAGATAGATGATCTATTTGATCAGTTGACCGGAGCTCAGGTATTCTCAAAGATTGATCTTAGGACTAGTTATCACCAACGTAAGATTCGTGCAACAGATATTCCGAAGATCGCCTTTACTACTCGCTATGGTTTATACGAGTATACGGTTATGTCTTTTGGATTAACCAATGCCCCTGCTTATTTCATGAATCTCATGAATAAGATCTTTATGAATTTCCTAGATAAGTTTGTAGTTGTGTTTATCGACAACATCCTTATCTACTCCAAGTCATAAGAAGAGCATGAGCAACATCTGAGAGTTATCCTAGAAACCCTGAGAGAGCATCAGTTATATGCCAAGTTCAGCAAGTGCGAGTTTTGGCTGAAGGAAGTAGGATTCCTGAGACATATTGTGTCTGCCGGCGGAGTCTCGGTTGATCCTGCCAAGATCAAAGATGTCAAAGAATGGGAAGCCCCAACCACTCAAACCCAAGTCCGTGCATTTCTCGGATTAGCGGGATACTACCGCAAGTTCGTAGAAGGATTCTTGAGCATCGCCCGACCCATGACCCAATTGTTGAAGAAGGACAAGAAGTTTGAATGGATAGACAAGTGTGAAGCCAGTTTCCAAGAGCTGAAGAAGAGATTGATATCAGCCCCAATATTGGTCATGCCAAACATCAAGAAGCTGTTTGATGTGTATTGTGACGCATCCAAGATTGGTCTAGGATGTGTATTGATGCAAGAAGGCAAAGTTATCGCGTATCTGTCTCGACAACTGAAGCAGCATGAGCAGAACTATCCGACCCATGATCTTGAGCTAGCAGTTGTGGTTCTAGCGTTGAAGACATGGCGTCATTATTTGATGGGTAATCACTGTGAGATTTACTCGGATCACAAGAGCTTGAACTATATTTTCACTCAGAAAGAGCTAAATATGAGACAAAGGAGATGGATAGAGTTAATCAAGGATTGTGACCTTGACATTCACTGTCACCCCGGCAAAGCCAATGTGGTAGCGGATGCTCTTAGCAGATTGTCGTGTAGGCTTAACACCATGATCAAAGAGAAGCAACCAAGTTTGTATGAGGAGTTGGAACAATTCAGAACTGAATTAGTTAGCAAAGGATTCCTAGCTAGCATTGAACTTCAACCCACTTTGATTAGCCAAATCAAGGAAGCCCAGAAGGGGAATGAAAGTATCGACGGTATCAAACGTCATATTGGTACAGGAAAGGTACCTGGATTCACCGAAGACGAAGAAGGAGTACTGTGGTACAAAGGACTTGTCTGTGTGCCAGCAGATTCGGAAATGGAGGAAGTTATCATGAAGGAAGCTCATGATACTCTTTATTCTATCCACCCCGGAGGAACAAAGATGTATCAGGACTTGAAGGAGCAATTTTGGTGGCACAAGATGAAGAGAGAAATCGGAAGCTACATCGCCAAATGTGACATCTGTCAAAGAGTCAAAGCAGAGCATCAGAGACCTGCAGGACTATTGCAACCATTGCAGATTCCGGAATGGAAATGGGATTCTGTCAGAATGGACTTTATCACCGGTATACCTACTTCTAGTAGGGGAAATGACTCAATCTGGGTCATCATTGATAGACTGTCCAAGGTAGCCCACTTCATACCTGTCAAGACAACCTACCAGAGTGCAAAGTTAGCAGAACTATACATTGCTAGGATTGTTAGTCTGCATGGGACCCCCAAGACCATCGTATCAGATCGAGGAACCTAGTTTACTTCAAGATTTTGGCAGAAAGTTCAGGAAGGTTTAGCAACCAAGTTGAACTTTAGTACCGCGTATCACCCGCAAACAGATGGACAGACAGAGAGAGTCAACCAGATCCTTGAGGATATGCTTAGAGCTTGTGTGTTGGAATACAGATCAAAATGGGAAGACTGCCTGCCTTTTGCAGAATTCTCATATAACAACAGTTATCAAGCTAGTTTGTAGATGGCACCATTTGAATTCCTATATGGAAGAAAGTGTCGTACCCCTTTGAATTGGTTGCAAGTAGGAGAGAGTCAGATCTTCGGACCCTGCATTCTCCAAGAAGCAGAAGAGAAAGTTCCCAAAGTCCGTGAGCACCTTAAGACTGCCCAATCCAGACAGAAGAGTATGCTGATAAAAGAAGGAGAGACCTGACTTTCAATGTCGGAGATTTTGTATATCTCAAAGTTTCACCATTGAAGGGAACTCAACGCTTTAGTCTGAAGGGAAAGTTAGCCACCAGATATATCGGACCTTTCAAGATTCTGAACCACCGAGGAGAAGTATCGTATCAACTAGAACTACCGGAAGAGATGTCAGCCATCCACAATGTGTTCCATATCTTGTTACTTCGCAGATGCTTGGAAGTGCCTGAGAAGACTGAAGTTCTCAAGAACATCGATCACAGAGCTGTGGAAATCAACAATGACCTGACCTATCGGGAAGTGCCCATCCGTATCTTAGAAGAAGCCTACAGAACCACCAGGACCAGGAGCATCAAGTTTCGCAAGATCCAGTGGAGCAACCATTAAGGGGGGAAGGTTACATTAGGACAGAGTTCCCAGATCTCTTTAGTTCCTAGTTTTCTTTGTAAATCTCGGGACGAGATTTTGTTTAAGGGGGGAAGGTTTGTAACATCCCAAAACTTTAATCCAAGCTTATCAAGATCAAATCATCCAAAAATAGGGTTAACAAAAACTTTTCCAAATTAAAAATGAAAGCATTCATATGTGTGTGCATTTAAGATAGGAGTTGAACTGAAGTGCCTTGTTTAAGTGATCCAATGCTTGTAAAATGTTTCCTAGGTGATTTAAACATCATCTACATCATTCCCAAACTTTTACCAAAGAAAATCAAATCAAAAAGAATTAAAAAGGAGGAATGGTCATTTTGGCCATTTTAATCCCCTACACTACTTTGAGTCTTCCTAGCACTCATTTCTTAACAGAAACAATTCATGATCTTTGCACCCCTTGCTAGTACACATAATGAGGTACCAAGGCCCACCTTGTGATCTGCAAAAATCTTTCAAATGCTAATTTTAAATGATAGTTCAAAATTGGAATCTAGTTCATATGGGAAGATCCCACTTTTTCAAAAAACTATTACTGTTTTGGGGTTGATCTTGTCTAGCAAATTGAAGTGCTTTGATCATCTTTGTCTCCCTCAAGCCCAACCAGAGCCACACCAGCACATCCCCTACCTCCTAGCTACACTGCATTGCCATGCCAAGCCACTCCTCGTCGGCCGACCGTGCACTCGCAGCAGCAGACCTCTCCAGCCTCTCTCGCCATGTCTAGCACGTCGCCAGTGGTCCACCTCCACCGTCCAACCAGCCCTAGGCTAGAGACAGAGAGTAGAGCGGCCAGGAACCGCCGTGCCCGGAGCTGGTCGACCATGCCGACGCCACCCGCAGAGCATGCTCTATCCCTGCGTGCACAGACCACCCCTCGGCCGCAGCCCGCGCCCACCATTCCGCCATGACCTGGGGAACACCCCAGACACCCCCGCTGGCCGCCCAACTCACCCCAACCACCGCTCGCCGTGGACACCGCCGCCTCTGCCGCTCAGAGCGCCAGCTCGCCCAGACCGCATAGCACCGCCCCTACACCTGCATTCACTTTCTAGAGCACCGCCAGGAGACCACCTATCAATCGCCATCCTCCGCCATGACGCTAGCCGCCCGTAGCCGTGTCGCCGGAGTCGCTTGCCCATACCCTTTGGTCTCATCGTCGGGCTTATATAAACCGGCCTCCCCCATGCCATTTCTCCACACCCACTCACTCCCCACCTCTCACTGATCCTTTCACCCCTCTCGCCGGAGCCAAGCAAGCTCTGCCGCTTGAGTGGAGCCGAGCAGCCAAGAGGGAGGAGAAGGGCGCCTGCGATTTAGGGCACCCCAAGCTCCGCCGCAACCGCGCCTCGCCTCGCCGTCGTCTTCTAGTTTGTTTGCCTGCCTCGCCTACCCCGCTGGAGCCCTGGTACGTCCCCAGCTGACCCCCACCGAGCCGCTAGGGTTTGAGCTCGCCGACGACCTGTTCGTCGTCGATGACGACCCTCAGCCGTAGATCCCCTTTCTAATCCTACCCACAGACGCTGCAGTTCCAGTATTAAGTCCCAATCGACAAGCGGGACCCCCTGTCTGAGCCAGCGCATGAGCGCCACTGGGTCGGCCCAGGTTCTTTCCCGCGCTAGCCCAACCGTCCAAATATGAATTTTCTTTTTAAGTTGAATCTAGTTTCTGTCCACTAGTTTAAAATTCAATTCTGGGAGTTTTATAAATCCAAATTGCATGAAACCAATTTTGTCTGAAAGGTCTTGAAATGATCTATCCAAGACCATTGGATTTAATTCAATTAGACTTATAGATCTCTCCTAATAAAAATAACAAAACAGAAGCATTTACACCTTGCAACATTTTTATAAAATCAACCAAGATAGCTTTTGAGTTGATTCCAACTCTCAAAAATAACATTTCACCATATCTATCTAAATATGTAATAATATTAAGGTTTACGTGCAGTGACTTTGGACTAGTACCAAATTAATGCTATATAGGCATTTCTAGTCACTTTAAATCATTAAATAATGAACTTAAACCAAAGTGATTATGATCCAACCTTTAAATCTCATTCCCACATATTAGAGTATGTGGTGACGACATGTGTCAACATGATCCCATATTTTAAGTGGTGAATATTAAATCTTAGTTAAAGTTTTCAATGAGTAGAAATTACTTTTCTAAAATAAAAAGAATGAAACTATTGAATTAAACTTGTGATGCTTGTGATGATAATAGATCATCCATTGTGTGTCTTAGAATGCTATCTAGCCTAGTTAAGTATTGTTTGGTGATTGTGTACTCCGTATATATTTATAGAAGATAGTATCGACCAAGCTTACGAGGAGGAGTGCTATCAAGACGAAGATGAAGAAAACTTTAACCACTACACCAACCAAGGCAAGCCACCATTAACAGTGCAAGCTAACACTTGCAAGTTTAGTGCTTAGCAAGCTAGGATCAAAATAGATGGTTTAGCAAAGATGCCTTAAGCATGCTTTGATCACACCCCTTTTAACTAGTAGTTACCTCAAGTCTTTGTTTACAAGTTTTTACCTCCCTTAGTTTACACCAAGTTCTTTACTTGTTCTGAAGGTAGCATAAAAAGTATAAAACTTGACCTATTTAGAAACCTTTAGATGTCATTCTATGGCATGAGATTGAACCCATCACTTCCACCTTAGTGAACACTCTTAACTTAGTAATTTAGAGTAGATCAAAAAATTGAGTCACTTTAGATGGGAACACTTGGTGAAAATGAATTATGAAAACCTTGGAATGATGAGTCATTCTATTGAGATGTTTTGGCATGTGTTGAGAAACACAAATGGTTGATGATGGTGAAAATGATGAGGCACGAGACTTAACCCTTTTATAAAACTGATGGTTGGATTCGGATGCGATACCATTCCAAATTTACCGTACAACCACATTACCTGAATTGGGTAAGGCTTAGCTGGAAATTTATATGCATTATGAAGGAAATATGCCCTGAGAGGCAATAATAAAGTTGTTATTATATATTCCTTATATATGATAGATGTTTATTTTACATGCTAGAATTGTATTGATCAGGAAACATCAATACATGTGTGTTTAATGAACAAAAAAGGGTTCCTAGTTATGCCTCTCTTATAGACTAGCTTGTTGATTAACAAGATGATCAAGGTTTCCTGATCATGGACATTGGATGTTGTTAATAACAAGGTCACACCATTGGTGGAATGATGTGATGAACATTCATCCGAAGTATAGCATTACGATCAAATCATTATGTTTATATTTCTATAACATCGTATGAAGTAATCTTTATCCTTAGACCATGAGATCATGTTAATTGCTAACACCGGAAGAGTATCTTGATAACATCAAACGTCACATCGTAAAATTGTGACTATAAAGATGGGTTCGGTACTACGAAGGTGTTATGTTGAGGCTCATGGATCAAGAGTGGAACTTTTCAATCCCGATGACAGATAGATATACTCTAGGCCCTCTTGGTGATATCACATTGAGATAGCTTGCAAGCAAGTGATGTGATCACTACAATGTTATATCACGGGAACGAGAAAAGGGTGCATGTCGGTAACGAGATCAAACTAGGTATGGAGATACCGATGATCGAATCTCGGACATGTAATATATCGAGAGACAAAGGGATTTAGTTACAAGCGTTAAAGGTTCTCACGATCATAGAAGTCATCGTTGAATGTGTAGGAGTCAGTACGGATCTCCAGGTCCCGCTGCTGATTATTGCTCGGAGAAGGGTCTCGATCATGTCTGCATTATTCGCGAACCGTAGGGTGGCACACTTAAGAGTTACCGGACAGCATTTTGGAGCACATATGTTTCAGACGAAAGAATTGCAAAGCGTAGGAATTGTTTCAATAGAAACCGGAAATTGTTTCGGGTGAAATTGCAAAAAGAGGTTCTGCATGTGATATTGAAATATTGCAAGGGGCTATATGTGAATGTTTGTTAATTAAAGTAATTAACAAAATTCTAAATAAATTTAATAAAAGATTTTTATTAAATGAGAGAGCATTAAATTTGGAGAAATTTAATGCATTTAAAGTGGAGACTTTAAAAGGGAATGTGAAGAGGCATTTTAATGTGGAGGGGTTACCACCACATGAATGGGGGAGGTGAGGGGTCACCCCCATGCGCTGGCCATGGAGAGAGGGGCACCCCTCCTCCTATAAAAGGCCACCCATTCCTCCTTCATCCTCACACCTCCTTGTGAAGGATCTCTCTCCCCTCTAGAATTATTCCCCATGGTCTCGGATTAGCGAGATACATGTTGCAGTGGCATTTAAATGCGGAAGGAGTTCTTGCTTCCTGGATCGCTGGAGCGAGGAGGTGGAGGTTGTCCGATGGCTTGAGCGTGTGTGCGAGTGATGCGGCTGAGTTGCGGCCTGGACTTCCTCACGATCTTGAGATCGGCAAGTGTACAACTACATCAACCACGAGTTCCTACTCGTTAACAAAACTCATTGTCTTCAAGGGTAAGTTCTGTTGGATGTATGTCCACCCGTTTCTTTGTACCTAGGAGATAGATCTTGGCGTGTAGTTCACACCGTTGGAATTTTTTTTGTTTTCTATGTTGCGGACCCAACAGTGGTATCAGAGCCTGATCTATGCGTAGGTGCTTTGCACGGGTAGTACACATATGTTTATATGTGGGCGATGATGATCATGTTATTTCATCTTCTATGTATTTTGGATATTGGTGGCATAGTGGGATGAAGCGTCCCGGACCAACCTTACATGTCATCGTACATGAGACCGGTTCCGTGACTGACATGCAACTTGTTTTGCATAAGTGGCTGGCGGGTGTCTGTCTCTCCTACTATAGTCAATATCTAATTTACAACGAGTTGCTAATAACTGAGTTATCCTCGTTGTGGTTCATGTTCGTAGGTGAGAACGGTTCTATCTCCGAAGCCCTAAGCCACCTAAAACTTGCAATTGATAAATTAGAGGCGTCTAGTTTAGATCGTTGCTGGGCTAGTGTATTGATATGGTATTGTTGTAAGTAGATGTATGATAGATACTCTTACAACACACTCAACGTGTAAGTTCCATAGACCTTGGCCTTACACACAAAGGAATGATAGAGATCATACCACGATGCAAGTGATAGAGATCAAATGCATGGACCATGTCATCTCACTTTACACATTAGATGTGTGCATCTTATACTGCTAGTTTGGCGCTTTTGGTAGCATTATAAGATGATCCCTCATTTAGATATCAAGATAAAAATGTGTTCTTCCTTAAGTATGCACCGTTATGTGGATCGTGTTTCGAGACATCACGTGATGATTCGGTGTACTCGAATCTACGCTTTCATAGGAACGGGTGTAAGACAGTTTTACACACACGAATACTAAGGTTCTTACTTGGCGAGCCTAGCATGTACAGACATGGCCTCAGAACACGGACCAAAAGGTTAAGCATAAGTCATATAGTTGATATGATGCCCATATAGATGCTCGCCTTTAAAGCTACATCAACTCACGTGATGATCGGACTTGGTGTAGTGGATTTGGTTCATGTAATCACAAAAAGGACACGAGGGATGTTGTTTTTGAGTGGGAGTTCATTAGTAATTTGGATTAGTTGAACTCAATCTATCATAAACTTAGTCTAAATAAACTTTACAAATTCTGTTGTAGATGGCACCACCTGCTTTTAATTTCAATGTGTTCATGGAGAAAGAGAAACTTGCTGCGAATGGTAGCAACTTCACCAACTAGGCTATGAATTTGAGGATTCTCCTCACTACTGCACAAAAGCAATATGTGCTAGATGCGCCGCTAGGCCCCCCACCAGCTCCTGATGCCCCTGACGAGGAAAAGAATGTCTATGTGACTCGTCAGGAGGACCACAACTTAGTTCATTGCGACATACTGTATGGGCTAGAGCCAGAACTTCGGAAGCGTTTCGAAAATGGCAATGCCTTTGATACCATGGGAGAATTGAAAATGATTTTCGATACCCATGCTGCCGTTGAGAGTTATAATGCTATATAAAAGTTCTTTAGCTGCATGATGGAGGAAAACAGCTCCGTTAGTGAGCACGTACTCAAAATGTCTGGGTAAGTCGATAAGCTTGTGTCCTTGGGAATAACAATTCCCATTGACTTAGGCATACATCGTGTTCTCCAATCTCTGCCACCTAGCTACAAGAGCTTCGTGATGAACTATAATATGCAGGGCATGAAGAAGTCTCTTCCCGAGCTTCTGTCAATGCTTAAGACTACATAAGTGGAGATTAGGAAAGAACATCAAGTGTTGATGATCAATAGGACCACCGGTTTCAAGAAAGACAAGAAAGGCAAGCACAAGGGAAAGATGTGTGGCAATTCTGTTGCCACACCTGAAAAGAAACCCCGAGCTGGCCCTAAGTCTGACACCGAGTGCTACTATTGTAAGGGATAGCCATTGAAGCTTAATCGCCCCTAAGTATTTGGCGGACAAGAAATCCGGCAAGGCAAACAAACGTATATGTGATATACATGTTATTGATGTGTACTTGACTAGTACTCGCAGTAGCACCTGGGTATTTGATACGGGATCGGTTGCTAATATATGTAACTCGGTTCAGGGGCTACGGAACAAGCGACAACTAGCAAGGGATGAGGTCAGGATGCGGGTCGGCAATGGATCAAAAGTTGATGTGATCGTCGTCGGGACGCTACCTCTCCATTTGCCATCGGGATTAGTTATAAACCTAAATAATTGTTATTTAGTGCCTGCACTGAGCATGAACATTGTATCTGGATCGTGTTTGATGCAAAGTGGTCATTCCTTTAAATCTGAAAACAATGGTTGTTCGATTTATAAGAATGATATCTTTTATGGTCATGCACCTATGTTGAATGGTTTATTTCTGATAGATCTCGATAGTAATATTACGCACATTCATAATGTTAATGCTAAAAAGATTAAACTTGATGATGATATATCTTCATATATGTGGCACTGCCGTCTAGGTCATATTGGCGTTAAACGCATGAAGAAACTCCATTCTGATGGACTTTTGGAATCACTTGATTTTGAATCATTTGATACATGTGAGCCATGCCTTATGGGCAAGATGACTAGAACGCCGTTTTCCGGTTCAATGGAACGGGCGACAGATCTATTGGAAATCATACATACTGATGTGTGTGGACCAATGAGTGTGTCGGCGCGAGGTGGATATCGTTATTTTGTTACTTTCACGGATGATTTGAGTAGATATGGGTATATCTATTTGATGAAACACAAATCTGAAACTTTTGAAAAGTTCAAAGAATTTCAGAATAAAGTGGAAAATCATCGTAATAGAAAGATCAAATTTCTACGGTCTGATCGTGGAGGAGAGTATCTAAGTTACGAGTTTAGCACACACATGAAAGAGTGTGGAATAGTTTCACAACTCACGCCTGCCGAAACACCACAACGTAATGGTGTGTCGCAACGTCGTAATCATACCTTCTTGGATATGGTTTGATCTATGATGTCTCTGATTGACTTGCCACTATCATTTTGGGGTTATGCACTGGAAACAGCTGCATTCACTTTAAATCGGGCACCATCTAAATCCGTTGAAACGACACCGTATGAATTATTGTTTGGAAACAAACCTAAGCTGTCATTTCTTAAAGTTTGGGGATGCGATGTTTATGTGAAGAAACTTCAACCAGATAAACTCGAACCCAAAGCGGAAAAATGCGTCTTCATAGGATACCCTAAGGAAACAATTGGGTATACCTTCTATCACAGATCCGAGGGCAAGGTTTTGTTGCCAAGAATGGATCCTTTCTTGAGAAGGAGTTTCTCGCGAAAGGTGTGAGTAGCCGGAAGGTAGAACTCGAAGAGGTTATTGAACCTTCTCTTCATGGAATGACGAGTGGCGTAGAACCGGAAGTTGTTTCAGAGTTGACTTCACCTGATGAAGAGAGAGCTAATGATAATGATCATGAAACTCCGAAAGAGGACACTACCAAACCTCGTTGGTCAAGCAGGACACGTGCAGCTCCTGAACTGTACGGCAATCCTGTTGTGAATTTCATGGTTGATGAAATGGATGACCCTGCGACGTATGAAGAAGCGATGATGAGCCCGGATTCCAACAAATGGCTGGAAGCCATGAAATCCGAGATGGAATCCATGTACGAGAACCAAGTTTGGAACTTGGTGGACTTACCTCACGATCGAAAGGCCGTTGAGAATAAATGGATTTTCAAAAGAAAAACTGATGCTGATGGTAATGTGATCATCTATAAGGCTCGACTTGTCGCAAAGGGGTTTCGACAAATTCAAGGATTTGACTACGATGAGACATTCTCTCCCGTAGCGATGCTTAAGTCGGTTAGGATTATGTTAGCAATTGTTGCATATTTCGATTATGAAATATGGCAGATGGATGTGGAAACTGTGTTCCTCAATGGTAATATTGAAGAAGAGTTGTATATGATACAACCTAAGGGTTTTGTCGATCCTAAGGATGCTAATAAGGTATACAAACTTCAGCGATCCATCTATGGACTGAAGCAAGCATCTCGGAGTTGGAATCTCCACTTTGATGAGGTGATCAAAGAGTTTGGATTTGTCCAAACTTATGGAGAGGCTTGTATTTACAAGAAAGTGAGTGGGAGCAATGTGGCATTTCTGATATTATATGTGGATGACATATTATTGATTGGAAATGATATAGATCTTTTAAACAGTGTTAAAAGTTATCTAAACAGCAAATTTTTGATGAAAGACCTTGGTGAAGCGTCATATATATTAGGCATTAAAATCTATAGAGATAGATCAAGGGGCCTAATTGGGTTATCGCAGAGTACATACCTTGATAAGATATTAAAGAAGTTTAATATGGACGAAAGTAAGAAGGGGTTCTTACCTATGTTGCAAGGCAAGACATTATGTAAGACTCAAAGTCCGGCTATGGCGGAAGAAAGAGAGATGATGGATAAGATCCCCTATGCCTCGGCCATAGGCTCTATTATGTATGCCATGCTATGTACAAGACCGGATGTGGCACATGCTATTAGTTTGACTAGTAGGTACCAATCTGATCCAGGTTCGTAACACTGGATGGCGGTAAAGAACATCCTCAAGTACTTGAGAAGAACTAAGGATATGTTTCTTATATACGAAGGTGAAGAAGAGATAGTTGCTAAGTGTTATGTTGATGCTAGCTTTGACACCGATCCGGATGACTCTAAGTCTCAATCCGGATACGTATTTCTCTTGAACGGAGCAGCAGTTAGTTGGAGGAGTTCCAAACAACCTGTGGTGGCTGGATCAACGACGGAGGCGGAATATGTTGCTGCTTCAGAAGCGGCACAGGAGGCGGTTTGGATGAAAGAGTTCATTACAGAACTAGGTGTGGTTCCTAGTGCGTTGTACCCAATGGTGATCTATTGTGACAACAATGGAGCCATAGCCAACGCAAAGGAACCGAGGTCTCACAAGAATTCCAAGCATATTAAGCGCCAGTTTCACTCCATTCGCGAGCATGTCAAGGATGGAGATATAAAGATTTGTAAAGTACACATGGA
Source organism: Avena insularis (assembly GCA_023614405.1). Lineage (NCBI taxonomy): Eukaryota > Viridiplantae > Streptophyta > Magnoliopsida > Poales > Poaceae > Avena > Avena insularis. The sequence goes on along the minus strand of CM042690.1, from coordinate 392,508,643 downwards.
CCTAAATGTAGCATATCCGTTGACTAAAGTTCTCCCTAGGGAAAAACATGATCAACACCAGAAATCCATGGGTGTTAGATTTATGACTATGTGAACTAGATTATTGTCTCTAGTGCAAGTGGGAGACTGAAGGAAATATGCCCTAAGAGGCAATAATAAAGTTGTTATTATATATTCCTTATATATGATAGATGTTTATTTTACATGCTAGAATTGTATTGATCAGGAAACATCAATACATGTGTGTTTAATAAACAAAAAAGGGTTCCTAGTTATGCCTCTCTTATAGACTAGCTTGTTGATTAACAAGCTGATCAAGGTTTCCTGATCATGGACATTGGATGTTGTTAATAACAAGGTCACACCATTGGTGGAATGATGTGATGAACATTCATCCGAAGTATAGCATTATGATCAAGTCATTATGTTTATATTTCTATAACATCATACGAAGTAATCTTTATCCTTAGACCATGAGATCATGTTAATTGCTAACACCGGAAGAGTATCTTGATAACATCAAACGTCACACCGTAACAGGGTGACTATAAACATGGGTTCAGTACTACGAAGGTGTTATGTTGAGGCTCATGGATCAAGAGTGGAATTTGTCAATCCCGATGACGGATAGATATACTCTGGGCCCTCTCGGTGATATCACATTGAGATATCTTGCAAGCAAGTGATGTGATCACTAGAATGTTATATCATGGGAACGAGAAAAGAGTGCATGTCGGTAACGAGATCAAACTAGGTATGGAGATACCGATGATCGAATCCCGGACATGTAATATATCAAGAGCAAAGGTATTTAGTTACAATCATTAAAGGTTCTCACGATCATAGAAGTCATCGTTGAATGTGTAGGAGTCAGTACGGATCTCCAGGTCCCGCTGCTGATTATTGATCGGAGAAGAGTCTTGATCATGTATGCATTATTCGCGAACCGTAGGGTGGCACACTTAAGAGTTACCGGACACCATTTTGGAGCACATATGTTTCAGACGAAAGAATTGCAAAGCGTAGGAATTGTTTCAATAGAAACCCGAAATTGTTTCGGGTGAAAGTGCAGAAAGAGGTTCTGCATGTGATATTGAAATATTGCAAGGGGATATATGTGAATGTTTGTTAATTAAAGTAATTAACAAAATTCTGAATAAATTTAATAAAAGAGTTTTATTAAATGAGAGAGCATTAAATTTGGAGAAATTTAATGCATTTAAAGTGGAGACTTTAAAAGGGAATGTGAAGAGGCATTTTAATGTGGAGGGGTTACCACCACATGAATGGGGGAGGTGAGGGGTCACCCCCCATGCGCCGGCCATGGAGAGAGGGGGCACCTCCCTCCTCCTATAAAAGGCCACCCATTCCCTCCTTCATCCTCACACCTCCTTGTGAAGGATCTCTCTCCCCCTCTAGAATTATTCCCCCATGGTCTCGGATTAGCAAGATACATGTTCCTGGTGGCATTTCATCTAGAAGGAGTTGCTGCTTCCGCTGGATCGCTGGAGCGAGGAGGTGGAGGTTGTCCGGTGGCTTGAACGTGTGTGCGAGTACATATGCGCTGCTGAGTTGCAGCGCTCAGACTTCCTCACGATCTTGAGATCGACAAGTGTACGACTACATCAACCACGAGTTCCTACTCGTTAACAAAACTCGTTGTTTTCGAGGGTAAGTTCTCGTTGGATGTATGTCCACCCGTTGCTTTGTACCTAGTAGACTTGGCGTGTAGTTCACACCGTAGGGATTTTTTTGTTTTCTATGTTGCGGACCCAACACATTAGTATTAGTTCCCTCGCGGGAGAGGTTTGAGCTGAGGCTACCTCTAATGATGTCCACCTATGCAGTGCCCAAGATGACTGATGGTCATGGTTGGGAGGCCATGCTCATAGGAGAGGTGCTTATACTAGGGTGTGTAAAGGGAAGGTTATGTTTGATTATCTGCATACTAAGTATGATGATTCAGGGTTATCCCTGACAGATGTATCGAATCTTGTGGTGAAAGTGTACCACCTCTGCAGAGTGTCAAACTATTTGAATAGTTGCGTCATGATTATGGGGATTGGAATGGCCATACTGTTTCGTTGTCAGATGTTTTCTAAATAACTTGAAATGAAGGATGAATCTTGACTTGACAACAACAGGGTTGTGTTTATGACAATAGCTTCCCAACTTAAGTGATTCTAGAAATTTACTTTATCTTTCTTTGCTTCTGACCTCAGCTTAGGTTTCAAACTTAACTTTAGAGTTAAACTTAGATTTAGCACTTTAACTTAGAACTATAGTACCTGTTAATAGTAGTTTGCGAGTACTTAAAGAGTACTCATGGCTTTTGTCCCTGGCTATTCTCATGGCCAGACTATGAAGGAGACTATCAAGATGATGGCCAGCAGGACGGCTATGATAACTAGGACTATCTGCCTTCGTCAGCATTGCCTGTGCCCCTGAAGATGGACCCCACTGCTATGCTTATCTTTTATTTTCGCTGCTTATTGTATTCAGATTGGATAATGAGATCCTTATTTGTGTAAGACCTTATGTATGGTTTGTAATGGATGATGTACTGTGATATCCAATCCGTTATATCTCGCAAAAATGGTAATCCTGGGATTGCGAGGTATGGCATAACGGGCATCTGGGATTAAAAATCTGGGTGTTGACAAGATTGCATCACCACACCCACTTGGATGTGTGTGTGTGTGGCCATGTGGATCATTGTGGTTTGGAAAATAACACATGAAATGTCACTCCAATATGTGTCCAACCATGGCCAGGAATGCCAGCAACATGCTGGGATTCAACTGCCACATACTATGGAGCCCTAGTTTGAAAGTGGTTGCATCACCACACCACTCAGATGTGTGTGTCCATGTGGATCATTGTGGTTTGGCAAATAACACATTCAATGTCACTCCAACTTGTGTGCAACCAAGGGCAAGAACCCTAACAACATGCTAGGATTCAAGCGCCACATGAAATGGAGCACAAGTTTGAACGATGTTTCATCACCACACTGTGAACACCCAGATTTTTAATCCTAGATGCTTGTTATGCCATACATCGCAATCCCAGGATTACCATTTTTGCGAGACATAACAGAATTGGTACCACAGTACATCATCCATTACAAACCATAATAAAGGTCTTACAAATAAAGGATCTCATGATCCAGTCTTAATACAATCAAAGCAGCGGAAAGTAAACGTAGTAGGGGCTCCATCTTCAGGATCACAGGCAATGTTGACGATGGGAGATGATCCTAGTTCTCATAGACCTCCTGTTGTCCATCTTCCTGGTAGTCCTCCTCATAGTCTGGCCACAATAATAGCTAGGGACAAAGCCATGAGTACTCTTTAAGTACTCGCAAACTATCACTAACAAGTAAGGTAATTCTAGTAGGAACTTAAGCTCTAGGTTTATTTGCAAAAAGTTAGGTTTATTTCATAAGGAGTTCAAAAGTAAAGAACCTAATTTAATTTTCTACACCACCTAAGTGGGAACCTATTTTTCATATCCACAACCCTGTTGGGGTCAAGTCAAGGTCATAATTCAATTCACAAGTCATTTTGAAAACATCTGACAATGGAACAGTATGGCCACTCCAACTTTCCATGACCACGGACGCGGCTATTCGAATAGTTTGACACTCTGCAGAGGTGGTACACTTTCACCACAATATTCGATACATCCGTCAGGGATAACCCTAAATCAGCATACTTAGTATGCGAATAATCAATCATAACCTTTCAATTACACACTCTAGTATAGGCACCTCCCCTATGAGCTTGGCCTCCTAGCCATGGCCATCTGCCATCCTGGGCACTGCATATGTGGACATTCACATTCACGAGGTATCCTCAGCTCAACCTCTTTCCGCGAGGGAACCCATCTAAGGCATATAAACTTCCAATTAAGACCTCCCCAATTCAGGTATTGTGGTTGCACGGTAAAATTGGAATGTTATCGCATCTGAACCCAACCATCAGTTTTTATCAAAACCAAGGCTCATGCCTCAAGAAGTTTCATCATCAAATCATTTTGTGTTCATAACACATGTCAAAACATTTCAATAGAATGAATCATCATTCCAAGGTTTTCATAATCATTTCCTCCAAGTATTCCCATCTAAGGTGGTCAGTAGTAGTTTAGCACTAGCAACTAGCAATGAGGGTGTCACTAATGAGGGTGCAAATCTAGTGTAACTATCCAAATCTAGTTTTATGATTTTTAATGGCATCTAAGTATAACTACCTAGGCCTAGTTTTATGCTCTTTATGGCATCTATCCTATTTTTCCAATAATCACAAATCACTAACTAAAGGTAAAGAACTTTGGTAAAAGTAAAAGAAAAAAGCTTGCAAGTAAAATTTGGGATTGGTGTAATCAAGGTTGCATAACTAAAGCATGCCTACATGCATCTTGCATAGGTTATCTTGCAAGGATGGCTTGCATAGTTAACTTGTAGTGTTAGACTTGCCTTGAGTAGTGCAGTGGTTGAAGTTCTCTTCTTCTTCTTCTTCATAGTACTCCTCCTTGTAGCCCGGGTCGGTACTAGCATCTATAAATGAATACGAGGTACACAATCACCAAAAAATACTTAACTTCTTCTATTTAGCACACAAAGGCTCACACTAGATGATCTAGCATCATCATAATCATCACATGAAATATATACCTAGTCTTATTTATCTTATTTTGGAAAAGTAATTTCTACTCATTGAAAATACTTAAGATTTAATATTCTCCAATTAAAATATGGGATCATGTTGACACATGTCATAACCACATATTCTAATACTTGGGAATGTGATTTAGAGTGGTGGTCATATTTTATAAAGTTTAAAATTACTATTTAATACAATTAAAGTGACTAGAAATGCCTATATAGCATTCTTTTGGTACTAGTCCAAGATCACTTCATGTAAACCTAAATATTTTTACATATTCAGATAGATCTTGTAAAATGTGATTTTTGAGAGTTAGAATCAACTCAAAAGCATTTATGGTTGATTTCTAAAAAATGTTTGAAGTGGCAAAAGCCTCTGCCTTGTTATTTTTACTATAGGGGATCTATAATTTCAAATGGTCTGAATCCAACGGGCTTGGGTAGATATTTTGAATATGTTTCCAAAAAATTGGAATCAAGCAATTTGGTTCAGTAGATCTATGTGAATTTATTTTTGAATCTACTGACAGAATCTTGTTTTAACTAAAATGGAGAAAGTCTATTTGAATCAATTGGCTCTACGCAGGAAACTAATTGGGCCGGCCTAGCTACGCGGCGCGCGCGCAGCGGGCTGCTGACATGCGGGTCCCACTGGTTAGCGACTAACCTAACGCGAAGCAGTAAGTTTCATTCCCAGCCCTACGATTAGACTAGGATCTAACGGTTGTGGTTCATCATCTCCGTCGCACAGCGCCGTCGAGAACTGAACCTTAACGCGACGGTGGGGGTACGTGGGGGCTCACCTGGGCTCCAGCTAAGGTCGGCAATGGGGGCGAATGAGGTTGTCATTGACGGTGGTTGGAGGTGCGGTCACGGCGGCTCCTGGGGCGGCTCCTAGCTCCAGTTCCTCTTCTCCTCTGCAGCGGCGGGCTCCGGTGAAATTCTGGCGATGTGGTGCTCTCCTTGCTCCGGGGAGAGGTGTGGGAGGTTTTTGAGAGAAAGGGGAGTGAGATGGTGTGGCGAATGAGGGCTGGCATGGCCTCTATTTATACACGGGCGAGAGGGACAACGTGAAATGGCTCAGGCTCGTCGGCGACATTGTTGTAGTGAGCTATCGACATGGCTGAGGGTAGGGGTCGATGCGGTGCTTCAGGGTGGTCATCATGCGTTGATGGCACGGAAAGGGGTGGTCTAGAACGGTCGGGACCAGTCCATGCTCTGTGCAGGAACGACGGCTTTCGAGACGGCACAGAGTGGCCACGGTTCACACGGCGGCGAATGGGCGTGTCTGGGGGTAGCTGGGGTCATGGTGAGTGCGGGCACGCGCGGAGAGGGCGAGGCGCGACGTGTGTGCGTGTATTGGCTGCGGCGCTCTGACACTCTCTCAGCATGGCAGACAGAGAAGTGGGCGCGGCGATCACGGCTGGTCCACGGCGTGTCTCTGGTCTAGGGGTGGACAGAGGGTGGCGGTGGAGTGTTGCCTGTCTCCTGGACATCGTAGGAGAGGGTGGCACGGTCTATGGCGAGTGGGGCGTGGTCGACCTGCACAGCGAGCTCGGGCGACGCTACACTGGTGCGAACGGCAAAGGGAGAGCTTGTCCACTGCGCTGCTAGGCACTAGGGGAGACCAGGGGAGAGAATTGAGGCACTAGTGGCGATCAATTACTGCTCCAAATAGTAGAAGTTAGGCAAGTGTTTACTAGTGTCTGCCATGTGCTCGACCAAATGTCTGTATGAATTCAAAGTTTGAATTTTTGGATGAATTTTGGTGAGTGTTTCGAGTACTTGCTTGGGTGTCTATGGTTGCTTGGGTTTGCCAAGGTGAATTGATTTGAGTGGTTTTTGAAAATTGGTGATCTTAGTACATATACTTGATTCAATTTTGCAATGTGTTTTAAATAGATTTGGAATTTGTTTCTGCTAGTTTGTAAAGTGGGCTTGGGTTAACTTTTACTTGATCTAGCAAGGGGTGAAAAGAATTGGGAAAGTTCCTGTTAGAAATCTTTTACTAGGAACACTCAAAGTAGTCTAGTGGATAATTTTTGTCAAAATGACCATTTGCTTATATGATTCATATTTGATTTTCTTTTCATTTGATTTTGTTTGTAAATGACCTAGATGATGTAGTATTCATCTTTAAACCACTCCTTATCATTTGTAGCAATCAAACATGGAAATTGCACTCATTCATACACTAATGTAATTCACACACACACTCATATTAAATTTAATAAGAAAAGTGTTTGTTAACCCTAAACTTAGATGATTTGAACTTGATAATCTTGATTAATATTTTTGAGGTGTTACAAACAACCACTTGGATGTGTGTGGCCCTATGGATCATTGTGGTTTCGAAAAGAACACATGCAATATCACTCAAACATGTGTCCAACCATCGCCAGCAACCCTAGTACCATGTTGGGATTCAACTGCCACTTGAAGTGGAGCACCAGTTTGAAAGATGTTGCATCACGAACCCACTTGGATGTGTGTGTGTGGCCATGTGGATAATTGTGGTTTGGAAAACAAAACATGCAATGTCACTCTAGCATGTGTCCAACCATCGCCATGAACCCTAGCAACATGCTGGAATCCTACTACCACATGTAGTGGAGCACCAATTTGAAAGAGGTTGCATCACCACACCCACTTTGATGTGTGTGGCCATGTAGATCATTGTGGTTTGGCAAAGAACACATGCAATGTCACTCCAACATGAGTCCAACCATGGCCAGGAACGCTTGCAACATGCTGCAATTCAACTGCCACATATAGTGGAGCACCAGTTTGAAAGATGTTGCATCACCACACCCACTTGTATGTGTGTGGCCCTGTGGATCATTGTGGTTTGGCAAAGAACACATGCAATGTCACTCCAACGTGTGTCCAACCATGGCAAGGAAGCCCAGGAACATGCTAGGATTCAACTGCCACATGCAGTGGAGCACTAGTTTGAAAGAGGTTGCATCACCACACCCACTTGGATGTGTGTGTGGCCATGTTGATCATTGTGGTTTAGAAAATAACACATGCAACGTCACTCTAGCATGTGTCAAACCATGGCTAGGAACCCTATCAGCATGTTGGGGTTCAACTGCCACATGCAGTGGAGCACTAGTTTGAAAGAGGTTGCATCATCACACCCACTTGGATGTGTGTGGCCATGTGGATCATTGTGGTTTGGAAAATAAGACATGCAATGTCACTCCAACCATGGCCACAAACCCTAGAAACATGTTGGGATTCAACTGCCCCATGCAGTGGAGCACCAGTTTGAAAGATGTTGCATCACCACACAAAATTGTAGTGTGTGTGTGTGTGGTCATGTGGAATATTGTGGTTTGGAAAAGAACACATGCAATGTCAGTCCAACATGGGTCCAACCATGTCCAGGAACCTTAGAAACATGGTGGGAGACAACTAACACATGAAGTGGAGCAGTAGTTTGAAAGATGTTGCATCACCACACCCACTTGGATGTGTCTTGCCATGTTGATCATTATGGTTTGGAAAAGAACACATGCAGTGCCACTCCAACATGTGTCCAACCATGGCCAAGAAGCCCAGGAACATGTTGGGATTCAACTACAACATGTAGTGGAGCACCAGTTTGAAAGAGATTGCATCACCACACCCACTTGGATGTGTGTGTGGCCATGTGGATCAGTGTGGTTTGGAAAAGAACACATGAAATATCACTCCAACATGTGTCCAACCATGGCCAGGAACCCCAGCAACATGCTGGCATTCAACTGCCACATACAGTGGAGCACCAGTTTGAAAGTGGTTGCATCACCACACTACTTGGATGTGTGTGTCTATGTGGATCATTGTGGTTTTGCAAATAACACATTCAATGTCACTCCAACATGTGTCCAACCAAGGGCAAGAACCCTAACAACATGTTGGGATTCAACTGCCACATGAAATGGAGCACGAGTTTGAAAGATGTTTCATCACCACTCCCACTTGGATGTGTGTGGCACTGTGGATCATTGTGGTTTCGAAAAGAACACATGAAATATCACTCCAACATGTGTCCAACCATGGCCAGCAACCCTAGTACCATGCTGGGATTCAACTGCCACTTGATGTGGAGCAGCAGTTTGAAAGATGTTGCATCACGAACCCACTTGGATGTGTGTGTGTGGCCATGTGGCTCATTGTGGTTTGGAAAACAGAAGATGCAATGTCACTCCAGCATGTGTCCAACCATGGCCATAAACCCGAGCAACATGCTAGAATCGTACTGCCACATGTAGTGGAGCACCAGTTTGAAAGAGGTTGCATCACCACACCCACTTTGATGTGTGTGGCCATGTAGATCATTGTGGTTTGGCAAATAACACATGCAATGTCACTCCAACATGAGTCCAACCATGGCCAGGAACGCTTGCAACATGTTGCGATTCAACAGCCACATATAGTGGAGCACGAGTTTGAAAGATGTTGCATCACCACATCCACTTGGATGTGTGTGGCCATGTGGATCAATGTGGTTTGGAATAGAGCACATGCAACGTCACTCCAACATATGTCCAACCATGGCAAGGAAGCCTAGCAACATGTTGGGATTCAACTGCCACATGCAATGTAGGACTAGTTTGAACGAGGTTGCATCATCACACCAACTTGGATGTGTGTGGCCCTGTGGATCATTGTGGTTCTGAAAAGAACAGATGCAATGGCACTCCAACATGTGTCCAACCATGTCCAGGAACATTAGAAACATGGTGGGAGTCAACTACCACATGTAGTGGAGCACTAATTATAAAGATGTTGCATCACCACAACCACTTGGATGTGTCTGGCCATGTTTATCATTGTAGTTTGGAAAAGAACACATGCAATGTCACTCCAACATGTGTCTAACCATGGCCAAAAGCCAGGAACATTCTAGGATTCAACTACCACATGCAGTGGAGCACCAGTTTGAAAGAGGTTACATCACCACACCCACTTGGATGTGTATGTGTGTCCATGTGGATCATTTTGGTTTGGAAAAGAACACATGACATATCACTCCAACATGTGTCCAACCATGGCCAGGAACCCCAGCAACATGCTGGGATTCAACTGCCACATATAGTGGAGCACTAGTTTGAAAGAGGTTGCATCACCATACAACTTGGATGTGTGTGTCCATGTGGATTGTTGGGGTTTGGAAAATAACACATTCAATGTCACTCCAACTTGTGTCCAACCAAGGCCAAGAACCCTAGCAACATGTTGGGATTCAACTGCCATATGCAGTGGAGCACGAGTTTGAAAGGTGTTTCATCACCACACCCACTTGGATGTGTGCGGCCCTGTGGATCATTGTGGTTTTGAAAAGAACACACGCAATGTAACTCCAACATGTGTCCAACCATGGCCAGGAACCCTAGGAACATGTTGGGATTCAATTGCCACATGCAATAAAGCACCAGTTTGAAAGAGTTTGAATCACTACAACCACTTGGATGTGTGCGGCCATTGGATCATCTTGGTTTGGAAAAGAACACATGCAATGTCACTACAACATGTGTCCGACCATGGCTAGGAAACCTAGGAACATGCTGGGATTCAACTGCCACATGAAATGGATCAACAGTTTGACAGAGTTTGCATCACCACAACCAATTGGACGTGTGTGGCCATGTGGATCACTGTGGTTTGGCAAATAACACATGCAATGTCACTCCCACATGTGTCCAACCATGGCCAGGAACCCTAGAAACATGCTGGGATTCAACTGCCACATATAGTGGGGCACCAGTTTGAAAGAGGTTGCATCACCATACAACTTGGATGTGTGTGTCCATGTGGATTGTTGGGGTTTGGAAAATAACACATTCAATGTCACTCCAACTTGTGTCCAACCAAGGCCAAGAACCCTAGCAACATGTTGGGATTCATCTGCCATATGCAGTGGAGCACGAGTTTGAAAGGTGTTTCATCACCACACCCACTTGGATGTGTGTGGCCCTGTGGATCATTGTGGTTTTGAAAAGAACACACGCAATGTAACTCCAACATGTGTCCATCCATGGCCAGCAACCCTAGTAACACGCTGGGATTCAACTACCACTTGTAGTGGAGCAATAGTTTGAAAGAGGTTGCATCACGAATCCACTTTGATGTGTGTGTATCATTGTGTTTTGGAAAAGAAAACATGCAATGTCACTCCAGCATGTGCCCAACCATGGCCACGAACCCCAGCAACATGGTGGAATCTGACTGCCACATGCAGTGGAGCACCAGCTTGAAAGAGGTTGCATCACCACACCCACTTGGATGTGTGTGTGGCCATGTAGATCATTGTGGTTTGGGAAAGAACACATGCAATGTCACTGCAACATGAGTCCAACCATGGCCAGGAACCCTTGCAACATGCTTGGATTAAACTGCGACATAAAGTGGAGCACCAGTTTGAAAGATGTTGCATCACCACACCCACTTGGATGTGTGTGGCCATGTGGATCATTGTGGTTTGGAAAAGAACACATGCAATGTCACTCCAACATATGTCCAACCATGGCCAGGAACCCTAGGAACATGTTGGGATTCAATTGCCACATGCAATAAAGCACCAGTTTGAAAGAGTTTGAATCACTACAACCACTTGGATGTGTGCGGCCATTGGATCATCTTGGTTTGGAAAAGAACACATGCAATGTCACTACAACATGTGTCCGACCATGACTAGGAAACCTAGGAACATGCTGGGATTCAACTGCCACATGAAATGGATCACCAGTTTGACAGAGTTTGCATCACCACAACCAATTGGACGTGTGTGGCCATGTGGATCACTGTGGTTTGGCAAATAACACATGCAATGTCACTCCCACATGTGTCCAACCATGGCCAGGAACCCTAGAAACATGCTGGGATTCAACTGCCACATGCAGTGGGGCACCAGTTTGAAAGATGTTGCATCACCACAACCACTTGGATGTGTGTGGCCGTGTGGAACATTGTGGTTTGGAAAAGAACACATGCAATGTCACTCAAAAATGTGTCGAACCATGGCCAGGAACCCTAACAACATGCTAGGATTCAACTGCCACATGCAGTGGAGCACTGGTTTGAAAGAGGCTGCATCACCACACCCACTTGGATGTGTGTGTGTGTGGCCATGTGGATCATTGTGGTTTGGAAAAGAACACATGCAATGTCACTCCAACATGTGTGCAACCACATCTATGTACCCTAGCAACATGCTAGGATTCAGCTGCCGCATGAAGTGGAGCACCATTTTGAAAGATGTTGCATTACCACACCCACTTACATGTGTGTGGACATGTGGATCATTGTGGTTTGGAAAATAACACATGCAATGTCACTCCATCATGTGTCCAGCGACGACCAGGAACCCCAGGAACATGCTGGGATTCAACTGCCACATTTAGTGGAGCACCTTGTTTGAAAGACTTTGCATCACCACACCCACTTGGATGTGTCTGTGTGTGTGCGCGTCCATGTATATCATCATGGTTTGCAAAACAACACATGCAATGTCACTCCAACATGTGTCCAACCATGGCCAAGAAGCCCAGGAACATGCTGTGATTCAACTACCACATGAAGTGGAGCACCGGTTTGAAAGAGGTTGCATCACCACACCCACTTGGATGTGTGTGTGTGGCCATGTGGATCAGTGTGGTTTGGAAAAGAACACATGAAATATCACTCCAACATGTGTCCAACCATGGCCAGGAACCCCAGCAACATGTTGGGATTCAACTACCACATACAGTGGAGCAGCAGTTTGAAAGTGGTTGCATCACCACACTACTTGATGTGTGTGTCCATGTGGATCATTGTGGTTTGGAAAAGAACACATGCAATGACACTCCAACATGTGTCTAACGATGGCCAAGAACCCCACCAACATGTCGGGATTCAACTACCACATGAAGTATAGCACCAGTTTGTAAGAGGTTGCATCACCACACCCACTTGTATGTGTGTGGCCATGTGGATCATTGTGGTTTGTCAAAGAACACATGCAATGTCACTCCAACATGTGTCCAACCATGGCCAAGAACCCTAGGAACATGCTAGGATTCAACTACCACATGAAGTGGAGCACCAGTTTGCAAGATGTTTCATTACCACAATCACTTGGATGTGTGTGATCATGTGGATCATTATGGTTTTGAAAAGAACACAAGCAATGTCACTCCAACATGTGTCCATCCTTAGCCAGCAACCCTAGTAACACGTTGGGATTCAACTACCACATGTAGTGGAGCACCAGTTTGAAAGAAGTTGCATCACGAACCCACTTTGATGTGTGTGTGTGTGTCGCCATGTGGATCATTTTTTGGAAAAGAAAACATGCAATGTCACTCCTGCATGTGTCCAACCATGGCCATGAACCCCAGCAACATGGTGGAATCCTACAACCACATATACAGTGGAGCACCAGCTTGAAAGAGGTTGCATCACCACACCCACTTGGATGTCTGTGTGGCCATGTAGATCATTGTGGTTTGGCAAAGAACACATGCAATGTCACTTCAACATGAGTCCAACCATGGCCAGGAACCCTTGCAACATGTTGGGATTCAACTGTGACATATACAGTGGAGCACCAGTTTGAAAGATGTTGCATCATCACACCCATTTGGATGGGTGTGGCCATGTAGATCATTGTGGTTTAGAAAAGAACGCATGAAATGTCACTCCAACACATGTCCAACCATGGCCAGGAACCCTAGGAACATGCTGGGATAAAACTGCCACATGCAATAGAGCACTAGTTTTGCATCACCACAACCACTTGGATGTGTGCGGCCATGTGGATCATTGTGGCTTGGAAAGAACACATGCCATGTCACTACAACATGTGTCCAACCATGGCTAGGAACCCTAGGAACATGCTGGGATTCAATTGCCACATGCAATGGACCACCAGTTTGAAAGAGTTTGCATCACCACATCCAATTGGATGTGTTTGGCCATGTGGATCACTGTGGTTTGCAAAGAACACATGCAATGTCACTCCGACATGTGTCCAACCGTGTCCAGGAACCCTAGAAACATGCTGGCATTCAACTGCCACATGCAGTGGACCACCAGTTCGAAAGATGTTGCATCACTACACCCACTTGGATGTGTGTGCCATGTGGATAATTTTGGTTTGGAAAAGAACACATGCAATGTCACTCAAACATGTGTCTAACCATGGACAGAAACCCTAGGAACATGCTGGGATTCAACTACCACATGCAATGAAGCACTAGTTTGAAAGAGTTTGCATCACCACAACCACTTGGATGTGTGTGTCCATGTGGATCATTGTGGTTTCAAAAATAACACATGCAATGTCACTCCAACATGTGTCCAACAACAACCAGGAACCCTAGGAACATATTGGTATTCAACTACCACATTTAGTGGAGCACCAGTTTGAAAGACGTTGCATCCCCACACCACTTGGATGTGTGTGTGTGTGTGTGGTCATGTAGATCATCGTGGTTTGCAAAACAACACATGAAATGTAACTCCAACATGTGTCCAACCATGGCCAAGAAGCCCAGGAACATGCTGGGATTCAGCTACCACATGAAGTGGAGCACCGGTTTGAAAGAGGTTGCATCACCACACCCACTTGTATGTGTGTGTGTGTCCATGTGGATCATTTTGGTTTGCAAAAGTACACATGCAATTTCACTCCAACATGTGTCCAACTATGGCTAGGAAGCTCAGGAACATGCTGGGATTCAACTGCCACATGCAATGGAGCACCAGTTTGAAAGACGTTACATCACCACACCAACTTGGATGTGTGTGTGTCCATGGGGATCATTGTGGTTTGGAAAACAACAGATGCAATGTCACTCCAACATATGTCTAACCATGGACAAGAACCCCAACAACATGTTGGGATTCAACTACCACATGAAGTGGAGCACCAGTTTGTAAGAGGTTGCATCACCACACCCACTTGGATGTGTGTGGCCATGTGGATCATTGTGTTTTGGCAAAGAACACATGCAATGTCACTCCAACATGTGTCCAACCATGGCCAGGAACCTTAGGAACATGCTAGGATTCAACCGCCACATACAATGGAGCACCCGTTTGAAAGAGTTTGTATCAGCACACCCACTTGGATGTCTGTGTGGACATGTGGATCATTGTGGTTTGTAAAAGAACACATGCAATTTCACTCCATCATGTGTCCAAGCAAGGGAAGGAACTGAAGCAACATGTTGGGATTTAACTGCCACATGCAATGGAGCGCCAGTTTCAAAGATGTTGCATCACCACACCCACTTGGATATGTGTGGCCATGTGGATCATTGTGGTTTGGAGAAGAACACATGCAATGTCACTCCAACATGTGTCTAACCATGGGCAGGAACCCTAGAAACATGTTGGGATTCAACTACCACATGTAGTGGAGCACCAGTTTCAAATATCTTGCGTCACCACACCCACTTGGAGTGTGTGTGTATGTGGCCATGTGGATCATTGTGGAGAACAACACGTGTAATGTTACTCCAACATGTGTCCAACCATGGCCAGGAACTCTAGGAACATGCTACGATTCAACAACCACATGCTATGGAGCACCAGATTGAAAGAGTTTGCATCACCACACCCACTTGGATGTGTGTGTCCATGTGGATCATTGTTGTTTGGAAAAGAACACATGCAATGTCACCCAAACATGTGTCCAACCATGGCCAGGAATCCGAGCAACATGTTGGGGTTCAACTGCCATATGCAGTGGAGCACCAGTTTAAAAGATGTTGCATCACCATACCCACTTGGATGTGTGTCGCCATGTGGATCAGTGTGGTTTAGAAAAGAACACATGCAATGTCACTCCAACATGTGTCTAACCATGGCCAGGAACCCTAGGAACATGTTGGGATTCAACTGCCACATGCAGTGGAGCACCAGTTTGAAATAGTTGCATCACTCCATGGCAAAGAACACATGCAAGGATTAATCATAACCTTAGCGCCCAATGGTGGCCGTTAGATCGATTCTTCTAGAAGGCCCACCCCAAGACACTTATTCTGCATCCCAATTGTTATAGACCGTTTGCTCGACGCGCTTGGAATATTGGGATGGTTCTTCATAAGAGAGATCAGTGAGTAGGCTGTTCTGCGACATGATTGCCCTCGCTTACTGTCCGCTTGCTCTGGACAAACTGGCAATATCGCGTGCTCCCAATTGCCAGTGTCACGTGTTCCGTGGGACCACCTACTAGTGTCATGTCCCCTTTACTTCTCTTCCTCCCCTACTCCTCTTCCTTCCCCTCAAAGACACTTTCCCCACTTCTTTTCCATCCTGCCGTAGCCGCAAGCCGACGGCGCCTCCAGCGATCTCCCCCGCAGACAGAGCAGTCCCCCACCCCCTTTCGCCATGGGTTGAAGGGGAGACGGTAAGGAAACGTGTCATGACGACAACGACGGTGATTTCGATGTGAGTCGTCTCATATCTAACATCTATGGACATTTATATATTTTGAGTGAGATCTACGCTAATTACTCATGCACATCTGATGTGTTAGGCCAACTAGACGTTGTACGACTCCGACTATCACAGTTTAGTAGAGGGAGACAGTCCTCCACTATGTAAACATGGAGATGTGCCCACTAGCAGAGGGAGAGTTCAAAGGACGCAACGCAAGTAGGAGGTTTTTAGGGTGTTAAGGACAAGGTGAAATGTTGCCACGTAGAAGTTGCGGTGTTGTCAATGGGTAGATCTAGAGTAGCCCAAATTGATACAGAAAACGCTAGACAAACTATGGGATATGACTATTGATTTGAAAGCAGCTCAATTCTTGCGAGTGCCGAGATGAAGTTATTTGACAATGGTGACACAACCAAGCTTCACCGAGATCTCAGGAGGGTGCAATACAAGGTTAGCAAAGTCGAGGAGGAGAGGGACGTTGCGTTGGTTCTGAAGGCTGAAGTAGAGCAAGAACTGATTGACGCAAGGATTGAACTTCACCAGGCCAAAGTCCAGCAGTTCAAAACTACGGGTATTGACAAGTTCATGAGGATAAATACAGAGAAACAATTGAAGTTGTACAAGGAAGATGCTAAAAGCATGGCGCAGACGATTCAATCCTTGCGCTCACAGGAAGATGTGCATCGGGCTACGATTAGGAAGATCAAGGAGATGTATGATAACTAGTTTTGTTTAGCTATATCTCCTACTTTTTTAGTTGTAATAATAGTACTTGTTGACCAAGCGGTCTGAGCTAGTGGTCTTGGAGTCCTTGGAGAAAAAATTGGTTGTCCGTTATTTTGTCTTAGCCCTTCATTACTTCCTTTTGTCTAATGATGGTGGTAATCTGACTTTGGTGGTTTGTTTAATTGTAATCTATGTGGATTATTCCGCATGAAAATGGCATAGACACAATTTATAAAGTGGAAGCACATACACCGTGTTATTGGAGATCCGAGAGCTTCACCATATGCAAGGAAGGCAGGAGCAGGGAGGTGGTGAGATAGATGGGCTCAAGATTAGGCCATAAAGTGGTACCAATTTCCTCAGATCTAGGAATTATCGGTTGCCATTGTTGTTTATGTTGCCATGTTGTTGTCCAACAACTGAAATAAGTTGCTGCTTCGTGGAGTGTAGCAGCTTAAATAATTTATTTCTTTGCCACTAACATTCCATCGAATTTGGATACCCCCCCAGCAATCGCGTTCCCGATGCTATGAGTTCTTAGATAGTAGTGGCACAATCACAATTTCGGATTCAACTAGTGACTCGTCTGTTTCCAAACCTCAAGTCGCGGTACATTTTACTCTGAGAATGGGTGTAGATTGTTTCGGCTTACAAGTTCCACACGCATAGCTCCAGAATTTAACTAAATTGCATATATAGATTCAAGTTCAACACATTATTATGCATCTTCATTGCTAGCCTTGTTCCCCTGGCTGGGTGCCAAGCCTTCACGTCCATCGGCTTCTTCATTTCCTACCTTCTTCCTCTTCCCGAGTGCCAATCTTCTTACCTTCACGTACTCTGCATCGCCGAGACAATCTGCACCAAAATCATGTCCAGCATCATTACCCCACTCATTTTGATTTTCTTCCAGCAGCAAAATGACTAACTCAGCATTGATATTTATAACCTTGTGCTTCCTGCCAAAGAAACAAGACACGGCTAACTACCTTATATCTACAGAGTAAACAAAAAATTACAATTCATCATAAACAAGCAAACCCCAAGAGACTTTTGCTTACCAGGAGAAAGGGTTCGAGTGACCATCATGTCCAAGAATAGCAGGGCGACTCCTAGTAGCAGCAACTTCCACATCCAGTACATCACAATTCATTGTAAACATGTAAGCTGAAGCAGACTTTTTCATCAACCCAATTAGCTAATTGTCACACGTTAGAGGAACCATGATGCCTCGTTCATCCATGAAGCTGAACTTTGTTGCTTTGGCCCTATTTCAGCATGCCTATGCAAAGGAGCAACCATACCAGGGATAGAGCAGATTTGCACAGGCACTTCTTCCATCATGAGATAATGATGTCCATACCACTTGCCCTTCCCATTTGCTAATTTAGAGTCATAGATAAAGAGGGCTACCGTAACCAGGTAAGGGTGGTCCATGGAGATCACACTTGACAGAAAAATGGGGGCAAAAAATAATAATTGTTTGTCAGCGTTGATCTAGCAAACAATTCTAGGTTCAATAGACAGCTAGCAGTTATAGTTAGTGCGAATAGCAAAGAGAAGAGTAGCTCAACCGCATGTAGGCTGAAATTCTTCTTCCTTGGTAGTAGGATCTACCATCCTCCATGCTGCTTAGCTTGTCTGCGGCGGAGGCGGCCTAGAGCCTCACAACAGTGGGAACAGCATGCGGGATTGGAACTCGGGATCAGCAAGTGGGCACATCAACTTGGCGCTAGAAGTCAAATGTCCAAAGGGATCATTAGTGTTGGAGGGTGGATTTTGCTGCCACCGAGCTAGGGTTCATGTGAAAGGAGGGAGTGAATTTGTGAATTTGGTCAATGCGCTAAGGCCCTTAGTTCATCGTTTTTCCTACCTGGTTGCCGTGTTGGTGCTCACATCACAGACATAGTACTAACATGAGGGTCACGACCGTCTACTTCAAGGGGCAGTTTGACGGAATGTTTGAATTTGGTAGGGGTGAGATGAGTTTGCCTCGAAATGGACATGTTCGGTAGTTGGTAGCCCAACTTTGCGAAACGCGACAATTACAGGCAAATGAAGCCCTGTTATACACTCACCCAACAACTTTGGGGCTACAAACAAACAAGTCCCTCGTCCTCCACATGCCCTCCGTCATGGATGACGATTATTCCTCCAGGACGCGTCGCCTCTGGCTCCCCTTGCACCGAAACAACGAGACACCGTCCCTGTTGTTGGGTCCATTATCAAGGTCACCTTTGGCCACTCGAGACCCCTTGGAGCATACCGGGAAGGCATCCTATGCTCCGCTCCCGTCCTGTTTGTCGCCTCCTGAACCCGAACTTGTATGCCTCTGACCCTCACGAGGGTGCTGCTCCCGGAGCCCTTGTGAGGTACTCGGACGCACCGCCTGGGGGCCCAGTCGACGAGGGACTCAGTGTACCCCTGTGCCCTTGGTGTGACAGTATCCCCCCAGGCTCGTGGACCGCATGCTTTCCTCTAGGAGAGGAGGGTCGGGCAGACCAACGGTCGGCTGGTGCTGTCTGGTCATGCGCCCGCCCGCTCCTTCGGTCCCGTGCTCACAGGGCCGCGTGGCGTGGTTGGGAGACCCGGGCGCACCATGATGAGGACCACCCTTATATGGTCATGCTCTTTCTTGCCGAGTATCCCATATTCCAACCACCGAGCCGCCTCTGCTCCTACTCACTTTGCCGCCCATTCTCTAAACTCGCCAACATGAGATGTCTTGCCGAGCAGCCTCCATTGTTAAGTCGAGGCCTGCCCCTGCCGAGTCCTCCCAGGTGGAGGATGAAGAGGAGACCGGCAAGGTGTTGATCCCCTCTACCATCTTCTTGGATTCGGGGATCGACTGATTCCGCTCGCAACTTGCCTCAGACTAGAACAAGTGGGGGGGTGACCAAGTCGTGTCCTGGCTCCACAGATCTTGCGAGTCTTGCTAGTTCCGTGCAGCCATTCTTCTACCACACCATCCTCGTGGGAATGGTCCCTCTGTTTTCTTCCTTCTACATGGCAGTCCTAGAGAACTACTAGATTTCTGCCCTGCACCTCCCTCCCAAATCCATCATTACCCTCTCGATCTTCGCCTTCTGGTGCGAGATGTTCATCAGGGTGAAGCCTTCTATGGCGCTGTTGCAGCGTACGTACGCCCTTCGCCTCACCTCCACCTCTCATAGTGCCGGCTGCGTTTCTTTGTGAAGGTGGGAGCCTTAGGATTCCCCATGGGCTGGTCGAAATGGGTAGAGGACTTCCGGAAGATTTGGTTCTTCATGGACATCCTGGAAGATGACCCGTGTCTCCGTCTCCCCACTGTCTCCGTCTCCCCACTGCCCTGGCTGGGAGCCATGGAGTTCCTCCGCCGATGCATCGCCCCATTACAGAAACATCGCAAGGACCTGCGGGACCTGGCCGAGGAGGACCACTTGTCTCTGGGGGACGGCATCACCGATGACTCCGCCATGGGAGGCCATCGTGTTGCCTCTAGAGAGACTACGGAGGCTAGGAATAGGGCCAGCGAGTCCGGCCCTTAGGAGGCGACTGGTCGGAAACGCGCATGGTCGCCCACCCCTGAGGTTGCCAGAGGGGAGGAGACTTCGCATCGCGAGACCAGTGCGAGCGGGAGCGGTGCATCGGGGCCGATCAAGGCATTCGTGCTGCCTAGTGTGAAGTGAGGGAGTTGGGATTCTAGCTCATATCCGTTGGTGCTCCCAGGTAA
This sequence comes from Avena insularis, assembly GCA_023614405.1. NCBI lineage: Eukaryota > Viridiplantae > Streptophyta > Magnoliopsida > Poales > Poaceae > Avena > Avena insularis. The sequence goes on along the minus strand of CM042690.1, from coordinate 392,488,118 downwards.
AGCTCGACTAACCCGGGGGCAAAGTCCTGCCTCTCTTGATTCCATGCTTTCCTGACCAAACTATCGCGTGGCTTGTAGTGGTGATCCTCCCTGAAAGAGGCAGGTGAAAATGACCTCCTCCTGGAAGGCCCGCTCGGTAGCTCGCAGGAGTGACCTCACGGCCGCTCTGCAGATGAGCCTGACCTGTCAAAGGCCCCCGAGGCGAGGGAAGTCGTTGTGTCGGTGTGCACTTTTCCTCGCCACGCTTCCCCATCTACAACATGAAGTGAGGCTGGTGAATCCCTGAGGCCGAGCGGGCCCCTGGCTTCCGCCGTGCTCCTGTAGGGAGAGGCGTGGGACATCCCTCCCGTGGCTGATACCGCCGCACTGTACGCACACCGAGGGGCGGCGGCTCCTGCCGCCGCTGTCGGGACCGCGTACTCTGGTTAGTCCGTCCATGAGGCCCCTTTGGTTAATGGCACGGTCTAGTGTGGAGCTCGTGGGCCGGTCTCGGCATCTCCCGCTCCTTCTGGCTCCAGCCTCCGGCGATCTCTTGAGGCCAGGGTGGCTTCCGAGGCCAGGGCGTCTTCTGAGGCCAGTCTTGCTGAGTCCCGGGCACTTGTCCTAGCCATATCGGAGCTTCCGGGCTTTGGCTGGGTCAAACACCTAGGAAGGCTCATCTTCGGCTTTGAGTGCAACTGGACCAGTTCCCTGCGGACGCCACGAGGGAGGACCTCCAGCTGATGCTGGACCGAGACCGGCTCAGCGAGGCCCAGCGGACGATGGAGGCGGAGCAAGAGAAGGCCCGCCTCTCCATGGAGGCGACACTTCAAGATGCTTCAGCGCGGGCGATGAAGGTTGTCGCTCACATAGAGGCATGTGTTTCTTCCCAGGAGCAATTCTTGGTCGCACGTGAAGGATCTGTTTCCTCGCGATAGGCAGTCGTAGCCAAGCGCTAGCTCGAGCTCGATACCTAGCTCCACGAGGTTTATGCCAAGCATGAGGAGGTCCACGACTCCCTGGTCAAGGAGCGGGAGGAAAGTTCCCAACTGCGTCAGGCCTGACTACAAGAAATCTGGTGACTAGTGACCTTTTTTTAACGACCATAGATTTTTTGGGTCATAGATCTATGACCATTCTAAACCAGTTGGACGTAGAGAATTTGGGAAGATCCAAACCTTGAAAAATAACGACCAATTTTGACAAAAAGGTCATAGTGTCCTAACATGAAATGGTCGTAGATGGATAGGATTGGTCTAAAGCCTTCTATCAGAGAAACTGCGACCAATTTAGATGGTCATATCATATAATAACAATATATTATAAATTATAAAAAGGGTGACTAGACTGCCACCTAAGTAGTTCGTCTATGTGTCATGTCCATTTTAAGCAGACCACTTCCATTTTGTATATGTCTAACCCACTAGAAATAACGACCACTTTTGACAAAAAGGTCATAATGTCCTAACATGAAATGGTCGTAGATGGATAGGATTGGTCTAAAGCCTTCTATCAGAGAAACTGCGACCAATTTAGATGGTCATATCATATAATAACAATATATTATAAATTATAAAAAAGTGACTAGACTGCCACCTAAGTAGTTCGTCTATGTGTCATGTCCATTTTAAGCAGACCACTTCCATTTTGTATATGTCTAACCCACTAGAAATTAAGTCAAAAAAGGGAGCCTCGCGCGCGGGTTGGAAGCCACGACCAGCTTCTATCGCTGAAGGAACTAGACCAACCCACCAACACTTCATTCATGTAAACTAACATGTTCGAACCCAAGACCACTTCCCCAAGCGCACGCAACCAAACCACTACACCAACAAATAGATCTTGTTACTAAAACACAAATGAACCATTTTGTATAGCACGAAATAGTGTTGGGCCTAGGTCCCAGACGGGAATAGCCTCCTCTTTTTTTTCTCCTAGATATTTGGCCCCACTAGCTGGGTCAACAACCTAATATTCATTGGTAGGTTGGTTTTATTAAAAACTATGGGTTTGTTTTAAAGTTTGAGCCCAGAAAGTATAAAAACTTAATTTCTCTATAATTTTTTCATATAACTTTGGATTGAAATGATATAAAAATCAATTTAGTTTATCTTTAGAAGGTGTATAAATTTATTGTCATATAAAATTACGTAAAGGATTTCTATTTATTTAAATGTTTTTAATTAGTTACGCCAATTTTAAGACGCGGTCAAATCGACGGGAGTGACACATATAGGTGTTGAGTCTTACTAAAACTTTTGTGGATCTCTAAAAAATAGCATATTATGAAGCTGAATTTTTTTTTTAAACATGAGCATTAGATAATGTACATGTAGTTCAAATCGGACCCGCTTCCTACCGATTCAGCGGACATTTATCTTTTTCGTCAGGGCTGTACGAAAAGTTTTTAGATACTTTGGTTAGGACATTGTCCATGCAACATGGTCTAGTATTTTAAAAAAATAGGGTGGTACTATTTTAAAACTTACATTTGGTGGTTGATTCACAAAATGCCCCGTTTTTTGCACTCGATAAATAGAATATTGCATTTTCTGTGCGATAAAAAGGAAAACTTCCTCCTGCAACATTGTTCGTCATCGCAAGATACATGTGCGTGTGCATAATATGGGCACATTATCACAAACTATGTCGCGATTCTAATCATAACATTGAAACCTCAAACATGATAGGTCATTTCTGTGAAGGTTTTTTCGAGATATTTACAATATACCAAGTTTGGTATTTTTTTCTTGCAACTATGTCACATAATATGACACCACACAAAGGATTTACCTTGTTCGGACCGTTTTTGAAAATTTTATGCTCGTTTCAAACTATGGTCAAAACGGCGGGCATGAAGGTTCTTAGCTAGGGGATGATCCTCGCTGAACTTGCATTGGATCTCTAAAAAATATCATACTGTGAGGCTAAAAATGATTTTTTCAAAAAATCATGGGCCTTGGATCATGTACCTGTAGTTCAAATCGGACCCGCTTCCTACCGATTCGGCAGACATTTGTCTTTTTCATCAAGGGTGTACGAAAAGGTTTTAGATACCCCGGTTGGGACATTGTCCATGCAACATGGTCTAGTATTTTTGAAAAATAGGATGGTACTATTTTATAACCTATATTTGGTGGTTGATTCACAAAATGCCCCGTTTTTCGCACTCGGAAAATAGAAAATGCATTTTCTGTGCGACGAAAAGGAAAACTTCCTCCTGCAACATTGTTCGCCATCGCAAGATACACATATGTGCATAATATGGGAACATTATCACAAACTATGTCGTGATTATAATCATAACATTGGTCGTTTGGTCCAAAAGCCATGAAACCTCGAACATGATAGGTCATTTCTAAGAAGGTTTTTCGAGATATTTACAATATACCAAGTTTAGTATTTTTCCTTGCAACGATGTCACATAATATGACACCACGCAAAGGATTTACCTAGTTTGGACCATTTTTGAAATTTTTATGCTCGTTTCAACCTATGGTCAAAACAGCGGGCATGAAGGTTCTCAGCTAGGGGATGATCCTCACCAAACTTCCATTGGATTTCTGAAAAAACATCATATTTTGAACCTAAAAACGATTTTTCCAAAAAATCATGGGCCTTGGATCATGTACCTGTAGTTCAAATCGGACCTGCTTCCTACCGATTCAGCAAACATTTGTCTTTTTCGTCAGGGGTGTACAAAAAGGTTTTAGATATCCCAGTTGGGACATTGTCCATGCAACATGGTCTAGTATTTTTGTAAAAAAGGGTGGTACAATTTTAAAACTTACATTTGGTGGTTGATTCACAAAACGCCCCATTTTTCGTACTTGGAAAAAGGAAAATGTTTTTTCTGTGCGACGAAAAGAAACACTTCTTCCTGCAACATTATTCACCATCGCAAGATACACGTGTGTGCACAATACGGAAACATTATCACAAATTATGTCACGATTCTAACTATAACATTGGTCGTTTGGTCCGAAAGCCATGAAACCTCGAACATGATAGGTCATTTTTGTGAAGGTTTTTTCGAAATATTTACAATATAGCAAGTTTGGTATTTTTCCTTGCAACTATGTCACATAATATGACACCACGTAAAGGATTTATCTTGTTCGAACCGTTTTTGAAATTTTTATGCTCGTTTCAAAACTATGGTCAAAACGGCGGGCATGAAGGTTCTTAGATAGGGGATGATCCTCGCTAAACTTGCATTGGATCTGTGAAGAAACATCATATGTTGAACCTAAAAATGATTTTTAAAAATAATCACAGGCCTTGGATCATGTATGTGTAGTTCAAATCGGACCCGCTTCCTATCGATTCGGCAGACATTTGTCTTTTTTGCCAGGGATGTATGAAAAGGTTTTAAATACCCCGGTTGGGACATTGTCCATGCAACATGGTCTAGTATTTTTGAAAAATAGGGTGGTACCATTTTAAAACTTACATTTGGTGGTTGATTCACAAAACGCCCAATTTTTCGCACTCGGAAAAAGGAAAATGCTTTTTCTGTGCGACGAAAAGAAAAACTTCCTCCTGCAACATTATTCGCCATCACAAGATACACGTGTGTGCATAATATGGGCACATAATCACAACTATGTCACGATTCTGACTATAACATTGGTCGTTTGGTCCGAAAGCCATAAAACCTCGAATATGATAGGTCATTTCTGTGAAGATTTTTTCGAGATATTTACAATATACCAAGTTTGGTATTTTTCCTTGCAACTATGTCACATAATACGATACCACACGAAGGATTTACCTTGTTTAGACCGTTTTTGAAATTTTCTATGCTCGTTTCAAACTATGGTCAAAACGGCGGGCATGAAGGTTCTTAGCTAGGGGATGATCCTCGCTAAACTTGCATTGGATCTCTGAAGAAATATCATATTTTGAACCTAAAAATGATTTAAAAAAAATCATGGGCCTTGTATCATCTACCTGTATTTCAAATCGGACCCGCTGTCTACCGATTTAGTAGACATTTGTCTTTTTCGCAAGGGGTGCATGGAAAGGTTTTAGATACCTAGGTTGGGACATTGTCCATGCAACATGGTCTAGTATTTTGTAAAAATGGGGTGGAACCATTTTGAAACTCTCATTTGGTGATTACTTCACAAAACACCCCATTTTTCGCACTCGGAAAATGCATTTTTCCAGCCAATCAGATCACTCGGACAACCTCCCCACAGATCACCAACATAGACCATGATCTGAACCGTCCAACATCTACCCATCCAACGCCACTAGCCTCTCCTCCCGAAAGAACCAAAAAAAACCACCAAACCCTAGTCTCGATCCCATTCCCCCCCCAACACCAGACTAGAGAGGCGGCGGCATCCCCCCCAAACACGAACCACAAACCCTAGTCTAGATCCCGACCAGACCAGAGAGGCGGCGGCAGCGCCCCCAGAGATGTCGCGGTGGGTTGGCTCACCGGCACGTGCGTGCATCCATGGACGACGCTCCGTCGAGTCGGCCTGCCCGCATCGACCGCGTGGCCCCATCATGGCAGCTGCCCCCATCCTCCCTCACGGACCTCCAAGGACCCACGACAGTAGCGACACACGCTGGACGAGGGTGGCCTCTACATCAAGGGCCAGCGGGGGCTCACGGGCCCAGGCAGCAGGGGCAGGTATTCTTCCGCATCACCAGCCGACGGCGCTAGGAGGAACCTGCACACATAGACGACAGGGAACATCGGCGAGTCCTCCATCTTTGACAACATGGTCTTCACCTCCTTTGTAACTTTCGCATCACCAGTGAGATCGAGGCCAGCAACCCACGCGTCGCCTGTGAGATCGAGGCCTGCAACCCTCTCGTGACCAAGATCGAGGCCAGCAACTCTCTCGTCGCCGAGATCGAGGCCATCAACTTCTGTAAAGGCAAGTACCTACCACCCAGATATGATCATGTGACTTCTGTAACTTATGTTTTTGCATGTCCCTCTGGCATGCAAACCTTGTTGCGCTAGATGCAATTGTAGGTGCATCTTCCTGTGGCCTACAAACCTTATTGAGCTAGTTCATGTCATGTGTTCTTGTTAGTTAGTTCATGCCTACAAATCTAGGTCATTGTATTACCAATAGCTAATTATCATCTGATAGTGGAATAGGCTGTTGTATCATCTCATTATGTCTTAGTACTGCTGGTTGCTTTATAAACAATTTAGTTGAAACTGAACTATGTCTTTTCACTTGACAGTGGATCTGGTTCAGTACTGACCATGCTTCTCATGTTGTTAGTTGCGTATCTGGTTTAGTCCCATTATGTATCAAGGCTTGCATGTTCAAACTATTGAAATCCTTTTGCTGTTAGTTGAGTATCTAAATGACTTGCACATGTCAAACATTTGACATTCTTGTCTTTGATGTGGTGATGCAGGTACGCGATGTACTACAAATAAAACGAATTAACTGATCACATTGTGTTTATTCAATCTCATGAAGGATTGATGCTGCTTTGTGATATGATTTTTAGATGTATAATCTGTTCTCTGAATTGATTAAGTTGTTATCCTTGTTGCATTTTCACTTAACTTGCATATCCTTGCTTTAACTTTGCCAATATTTTGTGCAACCTGGTCTGGCAAAGCTTAAAACTAAGGTCAACTCAATAGATAGGATCATCCTTGTTGAAACAAAGCAAACACTCATTTTTTTGTGAAACCTGGTCTGGCTTTTATAGCGAAGTCCGTAACTCTACCGTGTTTAAGCATGAACAACAGTTGCCCTATTTTCTTATAAAAAAAAATTGACACGTATCCTTTGTACTGACATCATAAAGACAAGATGCACTATGTGTAAAGTGTGATCTGTTAATAAGAAGAGGCTGTAACAATGCTATTATGATTTTGTTAATAAGATGTTGTTCCCTGTATGCAAATTATTACCCTGTATAAATTAAATAATAACGATTCTCTTGTCTAACTTCTTGTACTTGTTAGCTATCATAAGTATATTTTCTGATTTTGCTGTATTGATCTAAAAATAGTGGGCTATGTCTCTCAGTCAGCATAGAACTATTAGTTGTAAGAAATGTAATAGCTAGGACTTAAAATATACTGTGGTATATTGCTGCATGTTGTGATTGAATACACATGGCGCATTGAAGGCAACTCTGCCCATAGATGTTTATATTGCTATCTTGCTGTCTACAAGCATCCCTGGACGTGATCTTGGACGGGAGGTGGAGGCTTGCTCGCCATTGATGATGGATCCTCCAGCAGTCCCTTGGCTTATTCTCCTTTCTACCACCACCGCCATGGCGCCACACACAAGGTGGCACTCACCTGCATCTAGCGGCCCGTCGTCGAGTGCCTTGGCATATCTGTCGATCTCTACGACCAATGATCCGTGTGAGTACTCTTGCCTGCCACCCCTGTTGTGTTTCCTTGTTGTACTGGGATTTGCAGCGCCCTTAGAATTATCTGTCACGCTACGGTAATTCACAACAAAGCTTGTATCAGCTGGTGTAATTTGTTATCTAGGAGCGTACCTGATCATGGTGCCTTCTGTGATTAGAGATCTGAGCTGATTTGGCGGACAGGCCACGACATCCAAGCGGACATCCGCCTGCATCCCTAGGTGAAGTAATGAAGTGTCCAAGTCATGAATTTTTTTGAACTAGTACATGTAATCTTCTGTTGTTTCTTTTACTAGGGTTCTTATAGAGATTTGCTCTTTTCTAGATTACAGGAGAATGCTCTGTCTTGCTCTTTTCCAGTTTGCAGGAGAATGCTATGTTGATAAGGATTTGAACCACGAGTTTTTGACGAGAATGCTCTGTTGATAAGGATTTGAACTACGAGTTTTTTGATGCTTATAGGGTCTATTGTCCCTGATTGTGTGTGTGTACACAGATAACCTTGTGTTAGAAGATAGATTATTTTTTCTATAACATATGCAACATTATGTAAGCAATACAGCTGCACTGCCTTTTGATATTTTCTATGTGTATTTATCTGTTCTGTAATCTGTAATGAAAGTTGTGTATTATTTTTGGCTGTTATTTATAAAGTTCCAACATTGATAATTTATATACATTCAAAATGTAGAAATCTAATGCGTGGGACTAGTTTGGAAATGAAATCTGGTGTGTGCGTCCAATTCAAAATAGAAACCTAACAAGTAGGGCACATCTGAATGGTGGGACCAATACAAATAGAAACCTGCCTGGTAGGGGTAGCTCTAAATTAAATAGAAAACATAAAATATTGCGCAAAAAAAGCCATAGTCCAAAAAGAAATACATTGTAAAAGGCCAAGGCCAAGAGAACAAAAGGCCAAAATTGTTGGGCTTGGCCCATGTAAAACACCTAACTGGACTGGGCTGAATCTGATCGACGACCTTTCCAATTGGTCACAGATTTGCCACATCAGATCAGCCACGTAGGATCTGACGTGGACATGACAGACAGTCTGTGACCATTACAGTTGGTCATAGAATCCGTGACCAACTTTATTGGTCATAGACATCTATGACCAATTCAGAAAAAAATTCGTGGTCTTTAACTAGTGACGCTCAGCTTTTGACCTTCTGTATTTGGTCACAAAAAGGTCACAAATTAAAAACTATGACCTTTCAGTGCCCAATATGGAGGGTCATGTATCACCAGATTGCTTGTAGTGCCTTGGAGGAAGCGGTGAAACGCTACGATGCCTCGCTCCATGAGGTCGAGGGCCTCATGGACGAGGTCACGGCCCTGAAGAAAGATGCTGCCACCACCATCAGGGTCCACAAGGAGAAAGACCGGTTAGCTTATCAGGCGCTATAGGCCCATAGGAAGTCGTTCTCCGCCCTTGTTGAGTAGAGTGCGACCATTCTGCCCACACTAGGGGTCGAGGGCTTCTGCGTCCCCGACCTTCCCGCCGGGCTCAAGGTGGAGGGGTTTCTCAAGCTTACCTGTAGGATTCTCACTCCTCTGGAGGGCGCGACACAAGGCCTGGACGATTTCATCACCCGGGAGTGGTAGGAGATGCTAGGCATCATGGGGAAGGCGCTCTTCACCAACCTCCTACATCTTGCTCCTAATGTGGATTACGCCCCGGTTGTGCGTCCGTCTTCCGCCATGGTCACCCTAGAGCCCCAGGTTTTGGAGCTCATAGATCTACGGATCTGGGCATTCCCTTGTGGGGCGGTTGGCGAGTCGGAAGACTCTCAAGGCTCTACTACCCTGGGTGTCGGTCCCGATGTTCTGGATGCTGACACCATAGTCAGCGAAGTTTGACGTTTATCCGTGTGATCCCTTTGAGACACCCTAGAACTGTATTTCCCCGCTGGGACTGTATGAGCATTCCATCTATTCACCCACTCTTGCTCGTGCCCCCTTGCTCCTCGGTCCCCCCAGCGAGGTGGCCCTGTACTGGCCCATCGACCCCTCGAGGAGGTGGTCTTAGGCTCTAACAGCGTTTGAGCCGCTTGAGGTTGCGCTCCTCGTGGGCTGCCTCGTCTCCCTCTCCATGAGAGGTCTGCGAGGCTTGTACCTGTCATGTAGGCTCCCTTGGGGCAACCTGTAGGCTCTGTACATTCAGATCCGTCCCCCAAGCCCCTCGAGGAGGGATCCGTAGGACGTGTACTTCCCCTACATAGTTCCTCGGGGAGGAACCATAGGTTCCGCACGGTGAATGCTTTCCCCGTGCATGTCGTGTGAGGATTATCGAGCACCAGGTACCGTGGGTTAGGTGACTTGCCACCAGAGCTAGTACGTAAGCCAGAGCTCGACACTCTAGGCCTTGGTGAAGACCATGGGTGGCGCCGGCGACATGCACCGTGCCTAGCCCCGATGCTTCAGCTCAGCCTGGATAGCGGCTTCAACTCCGTAGACGAGGAAGAATGGGATCTCGCTAGTCGGTTTGGTCGCAGTGGTGTGGATGGACCATAACACTCCTAGGAGCATGTCGATCCAGCCTCGGCTGCACTCCTTAAGTTTGCGGTGAAAGCTCCTTTTCTTAAGGCCCCCAATCACCTCCACGTTGGCCCACTCCGCCTGTCTGTTATTGCGTGGGTGGGAGACGGAGGCGTAGCAGATCTTTTTCCCGCTGACTTCACAGTAGAATTTGAATTTTCCACATGTGAACTAGCTGTTGTTGTCGGTGATGATGCGATTTGGCACTCTAAAGTGGCACACCAGGCTGTAGACGAACTTGACCGCTGATCCCACGGGGATGGTTCTGACACGCTCTACCTCGGCCCACTTGGTGAATTTGTCAATGGTGATGCAGAGATACCTGTAGCCCTCGGGTGCTCGAGGAAAGGGACCCAGGATATCCAGCCCCCAGACCACGAATAGCCACGAGAGTGCGATGGTTTGTAGTTGCTGAGCGGGTTGGTGAATTTGCTTCGCATTGAATTGGCAGGATTCGCATGACTTGACCAGTTCTTTGGCGTCATCAAGCATCATAAGCCAGTATAAAACGCTGTAGAAAGCCTTACCCTCGAGGGTGCATGCCGAGGAGTGGTGGCCGCTTTCTCCGGCATGGATGCCAACCAATAGTTCCTATCCCTCCTTAGCTCGGCGGACGAGGCACTCAACCATGTCTTTGTTGTCTGGTAGGGTGCCGTCCCTCAGGTAAGCCTAGAGCTCGGAGATCCAGTATGTCTCCTCAGCGGAAAGTGCTAAGACAAGGCGGTCTCCTGAGGGTAGCCCATAATCCAGGGCGCCTATCGAGGGTGGCCGGGTGGGCCCTCATGAGGTTTGTCCTAGCCCTTGCTTGGCAAGGTAGTCAATGGTTCAAAGAGCCTCTCCTCGAAGACTCCAGGCTGTTGTGGCTCCCGACGGGACGCACATTTGGTGATCTCATTGGCCTCCTGGTTCCCTCCCCACGGGATGTGGAGTAGGTCCACGCCCAAGAAGTGTTTTTCCATTCTCTGGACTTCCTCTAGGTATGCCACCATATGTTCGTATTTTGGCGTATAGCTTTTGTTGGAGAAGTTGAAGAGGAGCAAGGCGTCTCCCTGTATCGTGACCCGCTTGATGCCGAGGGCGATGGCAGCTTTGAGCCCTGTGATTAGGCCCACGTACTTAGTGATGTTGTTGGAGCGCTTGGCCTTGTCGCTGAACCACACTTGTACGGTGTAGTGGAGCTTGTCACTGGTTGAGGACATGAGTACCGCTGCTTCCCTAGCCCCGCCGCCATTGAATGCCCCATCGAACTTCACTGCCCAACATCCTGAGTCCAGCTTCCCGGGTAACTGGGACATCTCCTCCCTGGCTTCGCTACCGCCAGGATCCGTCCACTCCGCGGTGAACTCCACGAGGGACATCCCTCGGACAATGGGTGTCAGGGGGATGGTCCCCAGGTACCCCAACCGGATAAGAAACAAGACAGTCAGATAGCGTCCAACTGGCCAGATGCAGCCGGACAGGGTAAGACAGGCCGGCTATCACCCGGTAGCCGGATCAGGAAGAGACAGCTGGATACGGTGACGTAGCCGGACCCAATCAGCGAGCGAGACGACATGCGACGATTGCACGTACGCCCTATACGATGACAAGATCGACAACCACCCAGCCATACCGAAGACTTTGCGAGGTGACGCAGAACGAAGTGGCGATCTGACGGCCAGGCAGCCCACGGCGTGCTCCTATGACAACCATACCGCTCGTACTCCGATAAGACATGCCATACTAGATACTGTAGATGACTAGCCGGATGGGACCCGCCTGTGGGGCCTGCCAGTCGGACTAGTCAGTGAGACCTTTGCCTCTCTGCCTATATAAGGAGAGGCAAGGCCTCAGTAGAAAGGGTTGGTCATACAGCATTTAAGGCAGTAGCTAACACATACAGCTCGAGGAGCACTTGTAGTTCGAGTATTCCACATAGTCAGATCCGGCAGGAGTAGGGGCTTTACCTCACCACGAGGGCCCCGATCCTGGGTACTTCTTGCATCCCGCTACGCTCACTCGTACCCAATCTCGCCTGCGGACGCTGTCGATAGCTTCCCTGCTAGTCCCCACACCTCTATCTAACCTCTTCAGGTACTGCTGTTCCCAACACAACGACAGTTGGCGCCCACCGTGGGTCAAGATGGCTTCGACCGGAGTCACGTTCCGCACGGGACCCCGCACTTCAGCCGGTGAGCGCGTGGCCTCCGGGCTGGTGCTCACGCTTGGCAAGTTCGACTGCGTTATCGATAACACCTCCTACTTCGCCGGAACCTCCTTCCCGGCGAACGACACCGTCCTGCTATTCAGCGATCTCCCCGTCTACGTCGCCACTGTCCCGGAGCGTTTCCCTAGGGAAATCGTCTCTGTCGCGGAGCTGCCGCGCTCAGGCGACAGCGCCACCGCCACACCCCGCGGCGTGGAGGTCATGATGGCCGGTTCTAGCTCACATCCCCGCCAGCCGCGGGAGCGAGGCGCGGACGAGGTCAGAACTTCCGCTCCCCCGCAGCCTCGGAACCCAGTGGAGGATGCCATTGATCGGCTCCTGACGCCGGTTAACCTCGGGGATAACCCGGAGGAAGCAGAGGCCAACTTCACCATGGAGAGACAGATCCTCCTCCAGGAGGCCATGGAGCTGGCGGCAGCCCGCAAGCAACTCGAGATCACCCGGCGTGAGTACGACCGCGCGCACGGCCTTACTACAGCTACCATGAGCCGCAAGCCATGCAAGGCAGCGTCGGCGGGCGGCGAGCTGGGCGGTAGGATGGAAAAGGACGGGGAACCGGATCCCGCACCTGCCCTCCCACGGCCCACCTACAGCACGCCCATCAAGAACCTGGGCGTGGCGCGAGCCGCGGCAGAGGAACTGCCTAGCCTGGAGGGCGAGGAGCGAGCCCGTCAGCATGCTCGCATGCAGGAGCTCCTCCGCGTCGCGGACGAACATGCCGGTGCCAACCGGAAGATGCAGGAAGACCTTAGCTACTCCAGGGGGAGCAGGCTACCTGCCAACAGCAGGGGCGCGCTGCGCGACACCCAGCAGGCGTCCTCCCCTCAGCCGCCCAGGGCCCGCAGCAGGCGTTGCAGCTCTGGCAACAGGGGCCAGCCGCGCCAGGAGCAGACGGTGAACAGCAACCCGCCGCCTCCCCCTCCGATAGCCGGAGCGCCCAGACCAGCCGGTTCGCGTCTCTCAGGCCGGGTGGGAGCGCCCAACCCGGATTGTCCGGATGCCCGCGACCGCATCGAGCTCCTCGCTCAAGCACGCATCACAGAGGAGGAAGATTCGATCGACCCGGTTTGTTTCGGACCCCGCATCCGGAACGAGCCGTTTCCGGATAAATTCTCCCTGCCCAGGGACACCCCCAAGTACGACAGCAGCATGAAGCCAGAAGACTGGTTGACCGACTATGCTATGGCAGTCGGCATTGCCCACGGGAACAAGCGCACAACCGTGTGCTACGTCTCCCTCATGCTAACCGGGTCGGCAAGGACATGGCTCAATAACCTTGCGCCCAATAGCATCAACGCCTGGCCTGACTTCGAGAAGGTGTTCGTTGTGCGTCCAGGGCGACCGCGAGTACCTCGCCAAGTGGACGGAGCTGCGCAATACTTGCGAGGGCATCCTGGAGAGCCAAGCCATCAGCTTCTTCATCGAAGGTTGCCGAGAGGGCACCATGCTTCACCACCGGCTACTGTGTGACGAGCCGAAAACCATGGCGGAGCTCATGACGGTTGCGGCCCAGTACGCCATGGCGGATGCTGCCATGAAGAAGCCCCTCCGAGTAAACACGGACAGCCGTCCGACTCCCACAGAGCCGGCTCACGATCGACCAAGCAACCCGACAGGAGAAGCCGGATCCTCCATAAGCCACGGCAATGACAACCGGTTCCATGGGGATCGCCAGGCCGGATAGCAGAAGCCTCGCTACCACGCGCGGCAGGTCAACGCTGTGGAGGGCGCGCCTGATGCACCGGCTAATGAGGCAAGAAGGCAGAAGCCACGGCTCACCTTCGACCAAATGTTTGACGGCCCGTGCAAGTGGCATAGCGGTACCTTCAAACCGGCTATGCACACCACCCGAAACTGCAGCTAGACCCGCCAGGTAAAGGACCAGGGCAACCAGCCTCGTCTCCCGCCTCCCTCACCGGGTGGACCTCCACCACCGGCTAGGGGAGCCGGTAATGATGGTAACGGCGGCAACGGTGGCAACAACAACAACGGCTACCCCCAGCCGCACGCTGCCTACCACATCTTCGAGACGGGGCAGGACGACAAGCACAGTCGCAGGCGACGCTCCAAGGAGGTCAATGCCATCGTTTCTCCGGTCCCCCAGTACCTGAACTGGTCGGAAACCCCCATCACCTGGAGCCGGGCGGATCAGCCTAGGCATCTGCCGACTCCCGGGGGCTAAGCCATGGTGCTCGACCCTCTCATCGTCTCCAATGTGCGCACCTGCCGATTCTCGCGTGTCCTCATCGACGGAGGCAGCAGCCTCAACCTCCTCTACCAGTCCTCGCTGGAGAAGCTGGGCATTCGTGAAAGCGACCTGCGCCCGACTACCACGACGTTCCACGACGTACTGCAGGGGCCAGCCTGCGCCCCGCCGGGAAAAATCCAGCTGCACGTCATCTTCGGGACCGAGGAGAACTTCCGCCGCGAACCAATCTGGTTCGAGGTGGTAAATCTGACAAGCTCCTACCATGCTCTCCTCGGGCGCCCAGCCCTTGCCAAGTTCATGGCCATCCCCCACTACGCATACCTCAAGACGAAGATGCCAGGACCCCACGACGTGATCACTGTCGCCGGCTGCTTCAGGCGGTCGATGGAGTGCGCCTCAGCCGGTTCCAAACTAGCAGAGGCCCTCATCATAGCCGAAGAAAAATGTGTGATCATGCGCAATGTGGCCATGGCCCAGCAGGACATTCCGGCTAGCAGCAAACCGGCAGGAGAAGGATCTTTCCAGCCGGCAAAGGAGACGAAGAGGATCCTGCTCGACCCCTCCGATCCGACTAAGTTCGTCAACATTGGTGCCGTCTTGGATAGCAAATAGGAAGGCGCGCTCGTCGACTTCCTCCGTGAGAATCGGGACATCTTTGCATGGTCCCCCAAGGACATGCCGGGTGTGCCGAAGGAGTTCGCCGAGCACTCACTTCATGTGCGTCCATACGCCAAGCTGGTCAAGCAACCTCTGCGCCGGTTCGCAGAGGAGAAGAGAAAGATAATCGGTGACGAGATCACCCGGCTCCTTGCAGCCGGGTTCATCATGGAAGTGTACCACCCAGACTGGTTGGCGAACCCAGTCTTGGTGCTGAAGAAGAACAAGACCTGGCGCATGTGTATCGACTACACCATCCTGAACAAGGCATGCCCGAAAGACCCCTTCACCTTGCCCCGTATCGATCAAATCATCGATTCCACGGCCGACTGTGATTTGTTGTCTTTTCTAGATTGTTATTCCAAGTACAATCAGATCTGGCTAAACCCGGCTGATCAGATTAAGACATCATTTATCACCCCCTACGGGGCTTTCTGCTATGTAACCATGCCTTTCGGCCTAAAGAACGCAGGCGCCACCTATCAGTGATGTATGCAGAAATGCTTGCACTCGCAGATAGGCCGAAACGTGCATGCTTACGTGGATGACGTGGTCATCAGGAGAAGCGCACCCTCCTCGAGGATCTGGGAGAGACATTTGGCAACCTCCGCCAGTACCAGATGAAGCTGAATCCAGAGAAGTGCGTCTTCGGAGTACCATCCGGCCAGCTACTCGGTTTCCTCGTATCACAATGAGGCATCAAGGCGAATCCGGAGAAGATCGCGGCCATCGAGAGGATGCAGCCGCCCAGGAACCTGCTTGGGGTCCAGAAGTTCACCGGATGCCTGGCTTCCCTCAGTCGCTTCGTCAGCCGGCTGGGGGAGAAGGCACTCCCGTTGTACCAGCTGATGAAGAAGACGGACAAGTTCTCCTGGACTTCGCAAGCTGACGCCACATTTCACGACCTCAAGCGCATGCTATCCACAACACCGGTTCTAGCCACACCGGCTAGCAAGGAGCCGATGTTGCTCTATATAGGAGCCATCAGTCGGGTCGTCAGCGTCGTCCTGGTGGCGGAGCGCCCCGAGGAAGGCAAGGCTCAGCCGGTTCAGAGACCCGTCTACTACCTCAGCGAGGTCCTCTCCCTCTCCAAGCAGAACTACCCCCACTACCAAAAGATGTGCTACGGTGTGTACCTGGCATGCAAGAAGCTCAAGCACTACTTCTAGGAGCACCCGATTAAAGTCGTGTGCACTGCACCCCTTTCGGAAATCATCGGCAACAAGGACGCCACCGGCCGAGTCGCCAAGTGGGCCATCGAGCTCGCCGCCTACTCGATCAAGTACGAGCCCCGGCTCACGATCAAGTCACAGGCGTTGGCGGACTTCCTCGTCGACTGGGCCGAGACCTAGTATCTCCCACCGGTTCCAGATTTGGACCACTGGCGGATGCACTTCGATGGGTCAAAGATGCTCGGGGGCTTGGGAGCCGGCATCGTGCTCACCTCGCCCAAAGGAGACCGGCTAGAGTATGTGTTGCAGATCCACTTCAAGGCCTCCAACAATGTAGCCGAATACGAGGCATTGGCGCACGGGCTCCGGCTGGCCAAGGAGATCGGTGTCAACCGGATCTTGTGCTTCGGTGATTTGGACTTAGTGGTGCAGCAGGTGTCCGGAGAATGGGACGCCAGAGATGCAAACATGGCTCTCTACTGATTCCACATCCAGAAGCGCAACGCCCCCTTCGACGGGTGCGAATTTCACCACATCCCCCGCACCAACAACGAGGCAGCCGATGCGCTCTCCAAGATCGGATCCACCAGGCAGGCCATCCCACCATGGGTCTCCTTGGAGCACCTGCGCAAGCCATCCATCAACCCGTAACCGGAATCAGAATCCATCGTCTGGGCAGGAGGCGTTCTGACTGACGGAACAACAGAAGCGGAGCCGATAGAACCACCGAAGAAGAAGACCCGCACCAATTCCGGCCAGGCAGCGCGTTCTGGCTCGCAAGACCCGGGGGCTGCCGGCTCGCCTAGTGGCTCGGGGGCTACCGTCCCGGGTACGCCACCCGGACGACCCCCCGACACCCGTCAGCCGGAGGACAGGAGTGTTCTCGTCATTCGGGAAGTACCATCCTGGGTATAGCCCTTCATGAGCTACATCGCCAATGGAGAACTCCCGGATGACGAGGTGGAGGCCAGACAAATCCGGCGCCGCGTGCACACGTACACCATCATAAACGACGAGCTGTACAAGCGCAGCGTATCCGGTATTTTCCAAAGATGTGTTGATGTGGACACAGGCTACCGGCTACTCAAGGATATCCACCAGGGCGAGTGCGGGCACCACGCTTCGTCAAGGGCGATAGTCGCCAAGGCATTCCGCCATGGTTTTTATTGGCCCACCGCCCTCGAGGACGCTGAGCAGCTGGTCCACGCATGCAACGGTGCCAACGCTTCGGGCAGCTCAGGAACATGCCAACTTCGGTACTCAAGACCATACCGATCACCTGGCCCTTCGCGGTTTGGGGCCTCGACATGGTTGGTCCTTTCAAGCTAGCACGTGCGGGCATGACCCACCTGCTGGTAGCGGTGGACAAGTTCACAAAGTGGATCAAGGCCAAGCCTATCCGGAAGCTGGATGGAGCGATGGTTGTTACCTTCTTCACCGACATCATCAACCGCTTCGGCTACCCCAACAGCATCATCACCGACAACGGCATGAACTTCGCCAGGGGGGCCTTCGCCCGGTTCTGCAGCAACAAGGGCATCCGACTGGACCTTGCCTCCATCGTGCACCCGCTGTCCAACAGGCAAGTCGAAAGAGCAAACGACTTTGTGCTAGCCGGCATCAAGCCACGTCTCATCGAGCCGTTGGAGCGGTCACCCGGATGTTGGATCGAAGAGCTTCCGGCTGTGCTGTGGAGCCTCCGCACCACACCGAATAGGTCAACCGGCTACACGCCATTCTTCTTGGTCTACGGATCAGAAGTCGTCCTATCCGCTGACATCGAGTTCGACTCCCCTCGCAAGCTCCTTTACGACGAAAAGGCCAACAGGGAGGTGCGAGAAGACGGAGTGGACCTCCTGGAGGAGGCCCGCGAGCTGGCCCTGTCTAGATCAGCCTTGTACCAGCAGCGACTGCATCGCTACCATTCAAGCCGGATCTGCCCAGTCGCGTTCCACGAGGGCGACCTGGTTCTCCGGCTGGTGCAAGGCATGAAGGGCATGCACAAGCTATCACCACCATGGGAGGGCCCCTTCATCATCAGCCGGGTGCTGCCCAACGACTCCTATTACCTCATCGACGCACAGCAGCCGTGCATGAACAAGATGGACAAATCAGACGAGGAGACCGAGCATCCCTGGAACGCGGCCCTACTGCGCCCGTTTTACACCTAGTCGCCAGGCAGTGTATGTATCCCGAAAACCCTATGCATGAAAATGCGGACCCCCGCGAGAATCTCAGTGGCTCCTTACTAGAAATGTGTGTGCACCTGTTTTCCGGTTCAAATTTTCCGGCTCCGGCAACCCCTACCCGGGGGCTCGCCGGCTGGCCCGGCCTGCTAAGTCAACAAACCAGCTAAGTAGTGTGTGATGATGTCAGACGCCCACTTTTTTTCTTAGCTACAGACCGCAACCCGACTGTCCAGCTAGCAAGAGAAAAAGCCCGAGACATCCCACATGAAAAACAGGGAGGAAACGCGACAGATCGGGCGTCCTGCCCCTGCAACTAGCTCGAACCAATCCAGCTGCTAAGCCGTTAGTACCGTCTGTAATGTACTGTCAGCTCCCTTCGATTCCGGCTGCCCGGCAAGGACGCAGCGAAAACAGCAGAGCACACGGGAAAGCGACTAAGTGTCTAGAAAGGAGCAAGCCAGTTTTTGAAAAAACAAGCCGTTTTCTTGCTACAATTTGATAGACTAACCTACTAACCTATGTGGACATGTGTGTATGCGTATGTGCATTCTTGTCCGACTACCTCGAGTCAGAATTCAGGAG
Source organism: Avena insularis (assembly GCA_023614405.1). NCBI lineage: Eukaryota > Viridiplantae > Streptophyta > Magnoliopsida > Poales > Poaceae > Avena > Avena insularis. The sequence continues at coordinate 392,469,206 of CM042690.1, read as the reverse complement.
AAGGAAAGAAGATTCGAAGTCCTTGCCTTCATCAAGTGCTCCGAATCTCGGGGCTACACCCACTGGGTGCGCTCGCGCGCCCCCGGTGGAATCTTGTAGTTCCTGACCGGCTAAGGGCGTTTAGCCGGCCGTTCGGAGCCCAGGGGAGGGCAAGGGCAGGAGCAAGAAAAGACAAGAAAGATTCGAAGCACCTGGCTATGCCAGCTACTTCGAATCTCGGGGGCTACACCCAGTGGGTGCGCTCGCGCGCCCCCACTGGAATGTTAGTTCCCCCTGCTGAAGGCGTTCAGCCGACGAAAGCGGCCGACTGGGACGAGGCCAGTTGGATAAAGTTAGAAGACTTGGGATAAATAAGGAAGATTCGAAGCACCTGGCTACGCCATCTACTCCGAATCTCGGGGGCTACACCTAGTGGGTGCGCTAGCGCGCCCCCACTGGAGGTGTAGTTCGTCCGGCTAAGAGTGTGTAGCCGGACGAGGTTAGCCAGGCGGAGCAAGCCAGCAAAAATATCAAAAGGAAACTCATTGCACAAGTTAAGAGACTCAAGAATTTCAACGATTAACAAACAAAAGGGAGACGAAGCTCCCATAAGTTACCCGGCATCAAAGACAACCGGTACAAACAGACAAGATTCGTAAACATGTCACACAAGACAAATACACCTGGCAACCCGGGGCAATAACTAGGCGGCAGGACCCTTGCCGTGCGGGGGATCTTGGCCGGCAGAAGCTTCAGGTGGCGGAGGAGGCGCGAAGCTTGATCCGGTTCCGGCGCCTGCGGGCGGTGGCATCAGGCCCTCCACGTCGGGAGTACCGACGGACTCCGAGTCGGTGTGCGCCTCGTCGGGGTCCACGTAGTCGGCAATCTTGATGGCGGATCCGTGAAGCTCCGGATGGGCTTGGCGGATGGCGACAAGATCGGCTCCGGCATGGAAGCCACCGTCAATCTTCTCAACGCGGGCATCCTTGTACCAGGAGAGCATGAGGACCAGAGCCATCTCCGCTCCGGCCCGCGCCGCTAGGTCCCGTAGCCAGTCCACCACAGCCGGCACCTCTCCCACCTTCGCAGTCGGTTGCATCATCGTCTCTGGAACCGGAGCCTCCGGCCACACGAAGGAGAAGACGTCCCGTGCCGCCTGACGAAGCTTGGCGGCTTCCTCGCCAAGAAGGACGACGAGCTCCTGGGCCGTCGGCTGCGCTCCCGACCAGTTCTCCTGCAGCTGGTTGTAGGCCAGCAGGTCTATGCCAGGGTAAAAGGCTGTCAGAAAGGAGGGTCAGATCCGGCTACCGGATCCGGAAAGAAAGGAAGACGGGAAAAGGAACTCACCCTTGGCAGTGTGGTCGTCCTGCATCAGCTCCTCCACCAACGCCTTCTCCTTGATCGCTAGCCGTTTGATCTCCTTCTCTTGGTCCTTGTTCTGGGCCTCGAGAAGGGTGAAGGCTTCACCCGACTAGCGAGCGAGGCGTCGCGCTCCTTGACGGTGGCCTCCAGACCGTCTACCCTCGCGTGCCAATCCTTGTTCTGCAGCCGCAGAGTGGAGTTGGACTTGCTCAGCCGGTCGTTCGCTTTCTTCAAGCGATCGATCTCGCGCTGAGCGCACACAAGGATGGCTGCAACAAAACCGGCTATCAGTAAAAAAAAAGAGCGAGCTGGGTGAAGCAAACTTACTCTGGGAAGTCCCGTTGGTGGCAGCAAGCTTCTGCTCCAATGTCCGGTTCCCGCCGGCTGCGGCCTCCAACAGCCGGATCTCCTTCACCGCCAGCTCGAGCATGGCGGCAAGGTCCGACAGCGAGGCGGCGGAGGAAGCGTCGTCGTCCACGATGTTGACGGCCAAGGACTCCTTCGCTGCAACCACCGCCATTCGCCATTCCTCCCCGAGGTCCTCGTCGGAGTTATCATTGCCAACAACGACGAGCTCCTTGCCGGCAGCCCCCCACGCGCTCACGAAGGAGCCTTCCGGCTGGGAGGGCTCCGCTTCTGGTTGGGGACCTTCCGGCTGGGCGGAGACGGTCGGCTCAGCTCGAGGGGAAGGCGAGGGCTAGTATGAGGGAAGCTGAAAGAATTGCAAAATTGTACGAAATTTATTTCATAGTGCTCTCGGTTGATGGTGAAGCTTATCATGCACATGTTACCTTTCTCCTTGTGGTCATCATAGAAGGAGGCAAGGAACTCGTGGGTAAGTTCGGTGTAGGTGTCGTGGCTTGCAAAGCCAAGTACCGCCAACCCCGCCCTGCTGCACATGAGGTTGAAGTCCTCCTTCAACCCTACCGTGGTGAGAAAGTTGTGTTCGTCCCAATGTGTGGGCAGCACCCGCCTCGATGAGACAATTTCCAACTTGGAGTTGCGCATAGCTCAGGACCCCGAGCTTGAGCCCTCACCTCGTTGGCGCTTGCTCGAACGAAAGAGGTTACCGATTTTGTTCATTGTGATGCACGATCTGTTGATTCCCCCACTCAAATGAACGAAATCCTTGAATAATCAAGAGTTCTAGGTGGATTTTGAGAGGTTTGGAGAGAGAACACGAGAGATTAATGATGATAGGAGGAAGACCTAGCCGTCCGGTGCGATTTTGTGGTCACACCGAACTATACAGCCGGAACTATACGGGCGGGTGATGTTGCTCCGCCCGTATAGTTGCGGCGGCGCCACCAACTAGGGTTTCTCTATACAGAAAACAACTATACGGCCAGATCACAGTGATCCCACAGTATAGTTGGTCGTTAAACCGTCTGCCTCTCGAGATAAATTTCTAAAAATGGCATCGATATCTATACGACCGGAACTATATGGCCTGAATTTTTATTCCTGCCTTACAGTTGGTCATTAAACTCTCAGTACCTTTGGGATCAAATTCTACGAAGGCATCGATATCTATACGACTGGAACTATATGGCCAGAATTTTTATTCCTGCTGTATAGTTGGTCGTTAAACTCTCAGTACATTTTAGAAATTTTTTGTATGGAGGCATCGATATCTATACGACCGGAGCTATATGGCCAAAATTTTTATTCCCGCTGAATAGTTGGTCGTTAAACTCTCTGTGGCTTCGAGGAAAATTTGTTGATGGCAAAGATAACTATATGACCGGAACTATACGGCCGAAATTTTCATTCCTGCCGTATAGGTTGTCGTTAAACAATCAGTAGTCATCAAAAAAATTCTATTTCTTCAAGGATACCTTCTTATCCCATAACTTAGCGAATACCAAGTTTTTTAACAGAAAATTGATAGTAAAAACCGTCGACCAGCATTAGCATATTAAAAGCAAAATTTTAGCTTCTGTAAATAGAAAACTCAAAATTTTATTCTTATTATTATTCTCTACTCATTCAATCGACGTTTCTACTACTTTTTGACAGCTGCATCTTCACGGGCGTGCTTCCGCAAGAATGTCTGTGAAAAAGTGGTGGGAATGCGATGAACTTCTTATTCTCTATTCTACTAAATTGACGAAGTTGGGTTGACTCCCATTAAGCATTTATTAACAATGGTTGAATATCCCATCCTCTTCTCTCTTATCAAATTCTTACCTTTGGTTGCCCCTTATCAATGGCACTTACCACATGAACTCGTTTTGCCGGTGGAACATATCTTTCTCCTTCTTCTAGCTTCTTTGGAAAATACCGGATGATTTCAGCATCATAAATATTGAAGATTATCTTCCCTTCTGCACAATCTACTGACGCACCTGCAGTACTGAGGAAGGGTCTTCCAAGTATTATAGATAATCTTTCATCTTCTGGCATTTCAAGAATAATAAAATCAGTAGGAATAACATGCTCATCTATCCTAAGTAAGACATCCTCAATCATACCAACAGGTTGTTTAGTGGACTTGTCAGCCATCTATAAAGTGATAGTAGTAGGAGAATACTCCCCTAATCCTAACCTTTTATGGAGGGAGTATGGAATTACACTAACTCCTACTCCTAGATCACATAAGGCATTGTGAATATCTAGTTTACCTATTGAGCATGAAATAGTTGGTATTCCAGGATCTCTAGACTTAGACAACAACTTTCTATTAGCAGGATAGCTAGTTACCATGGCAATAGTTTCAGTTATTTCTTTCTTTCTACTAAGAATATCACGAAGGAATTTACCACAAGTATGAACTTTGATTGCATCCGCAAATGGAATTTCCAAACGAAGGTCACTAAGTGCCTTTGTAAAAGAATTATAAATTACCTCATCCAGTGCTTTCTTTTTTCAATCTAGATAAGGAAGCTTTTTCTCACCTTACTTACTCTTCTCTTTTACCTTTTTGGGGGGTTAGGCTCTTTCGTTGCTTTCCTTTGTTGTTACTTATTGCTTTTCTTCTTTTCTACTACAACAACTTCATCTTCCTTACTTATTTCTTTATCTTCTCTTGGATCAACCGTCTCTGCATCAGAGTCATAATGATCATCTTATGCATCATTTGGTCCTCCTTGGTTTGCTCTTGCTTCTTAGTTTCATCTTGAGGATCCACCAACGTATCATATTCTTGGCTTACTTCGACCAAGGATTTTTCCTTGCGCTCTTTTTAGCTTCGTATTCTGGTGGTCCTAAGGGTCATGTTACAACTACACCCCTTCTTGTGACAACATTAGCAGAAATAGGAATATCTTCGTCTTCACGAAGAAAAATTTGATATCTAGATGCTATTTGTTCACACTCGGTTTCAATCATACTAAGACACTTATAAAATAATTTTACTTCTTGGCCTATCTCATTATAATTTTCCGTGAGTTCTGCCAATTTTTTTATGTTTTTGGAAATGCTTATGCAAGTTATTATGATATTTTACTTGTCGATGTTTTAATTCTTGAAAAAAAATTCTGGTCTCGTCTTCATCAGTTAAAACTTGTAACAAATCCTCTTTGTTTTCCTTAGCAAGTTCAGAAGGTATACCTTTTTCTTTCATAGTTTTGCGTACCTCAGGCATAAGATTAGGAGTTATCCGAAGTATCCCTTTTTCCGACTTAGTGCCAAAATCAGGATTATATAAAGAATCATTCTTAGCCCTAGTAGACATTAATTCCAAAAATTCTTTAATAGTTAAAGTATTTATTGATCCTCCTGCTGAGAAGTCAAGCAATTCTCTACATTGAGTATTGAGACCATGGTAAAATAAATGGAAGATTGTTAGTTTAGAATAGCCATGATTAGGAATACTATTGATCATTCCAAAGAATCTTTCCTAGGCTTGTGGGTAGTTTTCTCCCACGTTCTGACTAGAGTTGCCTATGTTCTTTCTTGGTTCAGTTACCTTTTTAAAATGATTAAACCTGTTTATGAGTATAGTAATGCAGTTTTCCCAGCATTTAATGTAATGGCGAGGGAGAGAGTATAACTAGTCTAGAGATTTACCTTTAAGAGACCATCGAAATAATTTAAGACAAGAGAAGTCTCTAGGTAAACCTTTTGGTCTGAGCGATGTTATCACATCGTCGAATTCTCTAATGTGTCTTCCTAGGTCTTCATCTTCCCTTCTACTAAAAGCTTTCTCCTGCAAAATTTTAATGATTCCACCATCAAATCGATATTCTCTAACTCTAGGATTAGGGAACTCTATAGGTTGTTTAAGGAATTCAGAATATGGAGCACTGTATTCCCTAAGAGTTTTCTCAGGTTTCATAGGAGTTGTCCTATAAATAGACATGATTTCCATAATATCACTTAGGTTTTCAACTTCAACTTTATTTGATCTTAATTTTTTTCAATAATTTCTTCGCGCCTCTGAGTAGGCACGCGCTCAATATAATTCGGCGGGTGGGTCCTACCAGAGCATGTAGACCCTTTGTCTCCTAAGGAGAACATTTTGTAGTAGCAACACCTGAAATGTCAAAAGACAAACACTTAGGGCTTAGCTCCCCGGCAACGGTGCTAGAAAATAGCTTGATGTCTGCAAGAGCACAACTTGTTTGTAGCTAGTTTTGAAGTTCAGATATCGATCCCATAGGGAGCCCAAAGGTAAGTGTTTATTGATGAAGTCTTTGTCACACCCAAAGTTTTCATAGGTCTTCGAGTGAATTGACTGCAAGTGTTGAAATAAGAATGGTATTTTGATTAAATGCGATAGATTTAAATAGAACTAAAATGTAAACTTCAGAAATATAAAGCATAAAAGTAAAGAACGACTTTGCTTGTTTGTTGTTTCCTGCAGATGGCGAAAGAAGGCGCAGGGAGATTCAGTTCATGGTGATAGTGACTGTGCCAGGTGGACGAGTGGTAAATGTAACAATTATAATCTTATAGATATATGTGTAGGTGAGTAACCCATAATTAGCCAGAACTCCTCTTGGTAGATTTCATCCCAACTTCAATAATCCTACTAGCCTGCTACCAAAACCATGGTCAGACACTAGACGATTAAGACCCTTCAGGTCGCTTAGCGATTAAGCTCCTTGGATCGGACTAATGCAATAACCACAATGGTTACTCGTTATCCTCGAGTCAACTAGCTTTCCATTGATATCCCGTGTCACCCTGGGGTGGTTAGTCCACTAGCGAAAAAGATCTTTTCTATGTAGAACAAAGTATCATGTTGTTTGGGCCCTTAATTGGACAAAAAGCATTAGGTATCCCACAGATAGTCAAGCACACATAATATAGTGATTAGAATCAATCACAAACTAATGGACAATATATGAAGGCACATCACATCTCACCAATCCCCTACATCTCCCATGCCCAAGGGAATTACTCACACATGACAGAAGAAGGGATCATAAATATAATCAAATAAAGGGAATTCATCTTTGTATTACCGTGGAGATCCACAATAAGAATAGAAAAATATCCAACACAATTCAAGATGGGAAGAAACAATATCAAACCCTAGTCTTGCAAGGTGGAGATCCCTCTCTCTCTCTCAAGTACAAGTAGTGGCTATGGGGGTGTATTGGCTAGGAGGTCGAAGATTGTGGAGCGAGATGAAAAACGTCTTCTCCTTCTTCTCCGGATCTCTTCTTTATCCCTTCTGGATGGTATGGTGGCTACTGCATTATGTTTTCGCTCCCCTTCCCTTCAAGGAAGTTGTCCCTTTTGACAAGAAAGAGGCGGCAGCAACTATACGGCAGGAACTATACGGTCAGAAAAATATTCCGGTTCTATAGTTGCTCGTTAAAGCTTCTTTGAGCTCCCCTCGCGTGCTTCCAAAGTGAGACTTGCTTGTTTTCTCCAGAATATTGTATTTCTCTAGTTAAATCCTTCTTTTGACGTTCAGAACCAGAAACACGCATTAAAAACCAAGTTTTCTTTGTTACTGAAGTATTAGCGTTAGGTAAAGCTAGAAAATGATCAAATCTAGGAGAAAACCATCAATAAAAGCCATCAAAAATGTGTCGAATCTCACAGCTATCACTCATCATGTCTTGGCATAGCAATGTTATACTTATTAGATCTATCAACTTGGTAGGAACATGTTGTCCGAGTGATGACTCATACACAATAACAAGTTGATGAAGGAGTTTGTAGACAACCTAGAGAGGTCTAGATCCCATGCAATGTTGGCATGGGCCAACATCTGCCACAAGTGTGTGTCATGTCTTTGCATAGCACTCTCATACTTAGATGTAGCAACTAGGTGGGATCATGTTGGCCAAGTGCTGAGGCACACAACCACAATTTGAAGAGGGAGTTTCTAGCCAACCAAGAGAGGTATATTGCCCATGCAATGTTGGCATGGGCCCACATTTGTCACAAAGTGTCTCATCATGTCTTGGCATAGCAGTGTTATACTAAGATCTATCAACTAGGTAGGATCATGGTATCCAAGTGATGACTCATACAACCACAAGTTAGTGAAGGTGTTTCTAGACAGCCCAGATAGGTCTAGATCCCATGCAATGTTGGCATGGGCTAACATACTCCACAAGTGTTTGTCATGGCTTTGCATAGCACTCTCATACTTAGATGTATCAATTGGGTGGGATCATGTTGGCTAAGTACTGAGGAACACAACCACAAGTTGATGATGGAGTTATTAGCCAACCAAGAGAGATCTATAGCCCTTCCAATGTTGGCATGGGCCCACATTTTCCACAAAGTTCCTCATCATATCTTGGCATAGTAGTGTTATACTTAGATCTATCAACTATGTAAGATCATGTTGTCCAAGTGATGACTCATATACATTAACAAGTTGATGAAGGTGTTTCTACAAGATAAGATATGTATACATCCCATGCAATGTTGACATGGGTCCACAAGTGCGACAAGTGTGTATCATCGATTCACATAACACTATAATACTTAGATGTATCAACGGGGTGGGATCATATTGGCCAAGTGTTGACTCACACAGCCGCTCAGTTCATGAAGGAGTTTCTAGCCAACCAAGAGAGGCCTATAGCCCATGAAATGTTGGCATGGGCCCACATTTGCCAAAAAGTGTCTCATCATGTCTTGGCATAGTAGTATTATACTTATTAGATCTATCAACTTGGTAGGAACATGTTGTCCAAGTGATGATTCATACACAATAACAAGTTGATGAATGTGTTTGTAGACAACCTAGAGAGGTCTAGATCCCATGCAATGTTGGCATGGGCCCACATCTGCCACAAGTGTGTGTCATGGCTTTGCATAGCACTCTCATACTTAGATGTAGCAACTAGGTGGGATCATATTGGCCAAGTGATGAGGCACACAACCACAAGTTGAAGAGGGAGTTTCTAGCCAACCAAGAGAGGTATGTAGCCCATGCAATGTTGGCATGGGACCACATTTGCCACAAAGTGTCTCATCATGTCTTGGCATAGCAGTGTTATAATAAGATCTATTAACTAGTTAGGAACATGCTATCCAAGTGATGACTCATACAACCACAAGTTAGCGAAGGTTTTTCTAGACAACTCAGATCGGTCTAGATCCCATGCAATGTTGGCATGGGCCCACATCTCCCACAAGTGTTTGTCATGGCTTTGCATAGCACTCTCGTACTTAGATGTATCAATTGGGTGGGATCATGTTGGCCAAGTGTTGAGGCACACAACCACAAGTTAATGATGGAGTTTCTAGCCAACCAAGAGAGGTCTATAGCCTGTGCAATGTTGGCATGGGCCCACATTTGCCATAGAGTGTCTCATCATGTCTTGGCATAGTAGTGTTATACTTAGATCTATCAACTAGGTAGGATCATGTTGTCCAATTGATGACTCATATAAAATAACAAGTTGATGAAGGTGTTTCTACAAATATAAGATAGGTCTACATAACATGCAATGTTGGCATGGGCCCACATCTTTCACAAGTGTATCACTGATTGGCATAGCACTCTAATACTTAAATGTATCAACTAGGTGGGATCATGTTGGCCAAGTGTTGACTCACACAACCACTGAGTTGATGATGGTGTTTCTAGCCAACCCAGAGAGGTCTATAGCCCATGCAATGTTGGCATGGGCCCACATTTGCCACAAAGTGTCTCATTATGTCTTGGAATAGCAATGTTATACTTATGAGATCTATCAACTTGGTAGGAACATGTTGTCCAAGTGATGACTCATACAAAATAACAAGTTGATGAAGGTGTTTGTATACATCCCAGAGAGGACTATAGCCCATGTAATGTTGGGATGGGCCCACAACTGCCACAAAGTGTCTCATCATGTCTTGGCATAGCAGTGTTATACTAACATCGATTAACTAGGTAGGATCATGTTGTCCAAGTGATGACTCATACAACCATAAGTTGATGAAGGTGTTTCTAGACAGCTGATACATTGCAAACGTATCTATAATTTTTGATGTTCCATGCTTGGTTTTATCTACTTTCTTATGTTTTGTCCACACTTTGGAGTACTTTTTATACACTTTCCTGAACTAACCTATTAACAAGATGCCACAGTGCCAGTTGCCTGTTTTCTGCTATTTTTCGTTCCAGGAAAGTATGAAAATCAATATTCTTGGAATTCAACCCGACAAAAGCCAAAGTCGATATTTTACCGGAAGACTCACGGAGCCAGAAGACGAGACAGAGAGGGGCCACAGGGTGGCCACACCATATGGTGGCGCAGGCTAGCCCTGGCCGCGCCACCAGGTGGGATGGGCCCCTTGGCCACCCACCGACCTTGCCTCTTCGCCTATAAGATGCCTCCCGATGCAAAAACCCTAAATTGTCAATCCTCTAGCCACGAAAAGTTCCACAGCGCCGCCACCACCAAAGGGGAGATTCAGAGGACAGAAAGTCTCTGTTTAGGCACCCTGCCGGGATGGGGAAGTGCCCCCGGAGCCATCTCCATCGATCTCCACGACCATCTCCATCACCATTGCTGATTCCCATGATAAGGAGGGAGTAGTTCTCTCTCGAGGCTAAGGGTTCTACAGGTAGCTATGTGTTCATCTCTCTCTCTATGCATGATCATATTGTGATCATGATATTTGTAATCAAGTAGATCTACCTTGTTACTCAAGTGCTTTAATAGATCTCTGCTCTCCCCATGTGTGTGAAGTTGACAGTGTGCACACCATGGTGGCACTTAGGCTAGAGATTACAAATACTTGTTATGAGTTATATTTGGAGTTGGATATCTTTATCAAATTGTGGTGTTTGTTTGAACAATCTAGTGCTCAAGGTGACAGTGTGGGTTTATCTAGATGTGGAAAGCGAACTTTGAGGTGTGTTGTTATAGCCCTACCATCGATTAGAGTGTCCAACCAGAGAGTAGTTAAGAGTAGTATCATAAATAGAAGATATTTATATGAGAGTGTTCACTAGCGAAAGTATGATCATTAGGCCTTGTTTCTAAGCATTGAAACACCGTTTGCAACTAGATCCGTTACATGTTTGCTTGCTTTAATCTTTATTTCAGTTTGCCTTTAGTCTTTTCCATGCCATCAAAGTATTTTCTGGCACCGTTGTGTTATATCCATACCACTTGTATTTCACTATCTCTTCGCCGAACTAGTGCACCTATACACCTGACAAGTGTATTGGGTGTGTTGGGGACACAAGAGACTTCTTGTATCTTGATTGCAGGGTTGCTTGAGAGGGGATACCTTTGACCACTTCCTCCTTGAGTTTGATAAACCTTGGGTAATCTAGTTAAGGGAAAACTTGTTGCTGTTCTACAAACCTCTGCACTTGGAGGCTCAACAACTGTCTACAAGAATAGAAGTGCGTAGACATCAAGCTATTTTCTGGCACCGTTGCCAGCGACTAAAGAAGAAGAAGCTCCCACGTTAACCACGCACCAACAAGTATTTTCTGGCGCCGTTGCCAGGGAGGTAAGGTAAAAGGTACTCACATCCTCTGGTGTGAGTGCTCGATGTTATTTCCTTTAGATTCTGCAATTTTGTCTTTTTGTTTCTTGTTTTAACTAGTTAGGCTTAATGGAAAACAACAAAAAAATTAGAGAGCTTTATAGTATTTATCTTGAGTTAGGACATGAAGTGTTTGAATAGAAAATTAAAACACCTATGGGACTTTATTTGCATGCTAATAGCAATGTTGTTAGTATGAATTCTTTGGACACTATTATTGCTAATGCTATGGAAAAGTCTAAGCTTGGGGAAGCTAGTTTTTATGAAAATGATCTTTTTAGTTCCCCAGCTTTGGAAGATAGCTATTCTATTGCTTATGATGATACCAAACCTCCAATATATGATGATTACAATGATGAATATGATATTTTCAGTCCACCTACTATTGAGAAGAAAATTAATTATTATTACAATATGCCTCCTATATTTGATGATTATGGTGATGAGAATAATAATGATAGCTATTTTGTTGAATTTGCTCCCACCACAATTAATAAGAATGACTATGCTTATGTGGAGAGTAATAATCATTTTATGCATGTGGCTCATGATAATAATGTTTTATGTGATACTTATATTGTTAATTTTATTCATGATGCTACTGAAATTTATTATGCGAGAGGGAAACATAGTTTTATGTATCTCAACAAAATTAAGTTTCCCCTCCTTATGTTGAAAGTCTTGAAGTTGCACTTGTTTTGCTTTCCTATGCTTGTTGCTTTGTCCTTTCATGACTTGTTTCTTCACAAGATTCCTATGCATAGAAAGTGGGTTAGACTTAAATGTTCTTTGAATTTGCTTCTTGATGCTCTCTTTTACTTCAATTCATATTTCTTATGTGAGCATGTTCTCAAACTATCATGCCTAACTTAAAGGCGTTAAAGAAAAGTACTTATTGGGAGATAACCCAAAAGTTTTAGATGAGTCTTGGAAGTTATTACTTTAGTAATAACCGCTCCTTCTCCTTTTTATTTGCTTTTTGTGCCAAGAGTAACCTCTAATGAGAGAGAAGTAATGATTGGGAAAGTTGCTGTCCCGAAACAGATTTCTATGCTTCACCATAAAAATTCGTATAAAACCTCTGTACGTCCTTTTGAGGCGTGAATTTTTGTGCTTCTGCCCCAGGTTGTTATCTAACTTTCGTTAGTTCAACACTTTTTGATTTGAGCAACAGAAGGTCTTCGAAAAATTCGTCTTTACCTTCTGGTCTGTTTTGACAGATTTCAACCATTATTTGCATTTGCTTCTTGTTGGTTCCTTTTTGAGTTCTTTTGGGGAATTGAGATTTTTGAGGGAAGTGCTTCAATAGCTTGTGTTTTAATGGAAGTTTTATGGGTGTTAGAACTGAACCTAAAAGACCTATTATCTTGAGTGCACTAATATTGCTAATAAAGATTGTGTGAAGTTTTGTATGAACGAAAAATTTCAGTTGTATGGAAGGAATGAGTAATGGGATGAAGGATGGACTAAAGCTCAAGCTTGGGGATGCCACGCGTGTCACCCCAAGAAATATCCAACAAGTACAAGCGTCAATGCTTGGGGATGCCCAAGGCATCCCCTTCTTCATCAATAAAAATCCCAGGTTTCTTCCAAACACTTCATTTTTATTGTTTCATGCACAGTTGTGTTGTTCTTGGAGCGTCTTCTTTTTTGTTTTTGTTTTGGTTTTTCGTTTGCTTGGCTTTCTTAGTTTATTGAATAAATTGGTTGGACCCCCTCTTTCATACATTGTTTTTCAAATAGTTTGATTTGGATTGGAAAAGAGTAGGAAAGTTCATGCTTAAGTGGTAAAGAGAGCTTGTTTTTGACTGTGGCCCATGCTTTGTCATGCCATGCTTGATATTGTTTTGGCTTTAGGCTTAGTATTATTTGCTGTAGCATGACGTGTTATAAACAATTGGGATTGCTTAATGTGCCTTGGAAGAATCATGCGTTGTTTTAGCATATTAAAGCATAGTATTGTGGTTTTCTCCTTTGATGCTTTATTTGGGTTGACTTGGCACATGCTCACACCATGTTATGACTATCCCAAGTCACCATAACCATTTATGATCCTTTAGTTTCAACTTGTAGTATCATTTTATGCTTTGATTAATGATGTTTTGTTGCTTTGCATGATTATGGCCATTATTGCTCTCTTAGTCGATCGCTCCCAATCTTTTGCTAGCCTCCGTAACCAAGTATGAGTTCCACTCATGCATCCAACTCCTAAAACCAAGTTATTCCAAAGAGTCCACCATACCTACCTATTGGCATATTCTAATCCAAGTATATTCATGTTTTTATCTACCTTCCAAATTAAACTTGTTATGAGAAAACTAGTGATTAAAGCTCTCACGAACTTGATGGCACACTTTACTTTCTTGCATTTCATAAACTTGAACCATTGCATCCATATTTGTTGCGTATATGCTTGCGCTTTATAAGTTGAAGTTAGCAGAACAATGTATCATGGGGAACACTTTCAACATTGCACTTATACTTTGTAGCCCATTGATATCATGTTCTTTTGCTTATGGATCCCGGCGGTGTGAAATAAAAGGGGAACTTGTAAGATCATGGAGTTTGTATTTGTGTTAGAGAAACGCTTGGGCCGCTAGCCTAAGCCATGCCTAATCATGGTGGAAACTTGCAGCATAACCATAATGAGCACTCTATGAAGCATCCTCAATAAAAACGTATGCAAATAGCAAATAAAAAGATCGCTGAGATGCTCATTGTCTGCTTGCCTTGCCATTTTGATTATGGGATAGCTCCTGTATCATGTGCAAGGGGTACCCCATTGGCGGTTCTCTATGATACATATGTACTTACAATGCCAAGAGCTTACTTGTGACTAAAGTTGAGTAGCATGAGGTTCGGTCTTCATAAGTAAGGGGCATGAGATTTCGGCTTATAACTTGTCAAGCATATCCTCTTAGTTGTGTCACTTTAACCTTAATCACCTTCAAAATGCTTATTATAGGGGCAATGAGAGCTGAAAGCTAATAAGTACCATAATTTTCGGAAGCTCTTTATGAGACTTGAATCCCTACTTCCTTCTATGAAGGCGTTTCTTTTACTTTTATGTTGAGTCTCCACCTTCTATCTTTATGCACCTACTTTGAGAGCATAGTGGCCATTCTTAGTTCTATGAGCATTGTCCCAAGACTTGTTGATTGATGCATAGCTTTGATATTGCTTGTTTTAAACTATTTGTATCTAGTCACTCTTATGAACTTTGAAGGTGTCCTATGCATTTATGTTTGCTACTCTATGAGGGACAAGTTGAATGCCACTATGCTATGTTTTCTTTATGTGAAACAAACAAACGTCTTGCAAAGCATTGTTATTCATGAATCTTTTGTCTGTGCCCTTTCATGTTGCATGCATAGTTGCTATGTCTTATTGTTAGAACTTTGTCTTTCATGCTATGTTGAAGTACTATGATCCCAGCTATCAATGTTTTACAAATATTTGATCAAGTTTATGATTGTGCATGTCACCTCAAAAATTATTCTTTCTTTTTATCACTTACCTACTCGAGGACGAGCAGGAGTTAAGCTTGGGGATGTTGATACGTTGCAAATGTATCTATAATTTTTGATGTTCCATGCTTGGTTTTATCTACTTTCTTATGTTTTGTCCACACTTTGGAGTACTTTTTATACACTTTCCTGGACTACCCTATTAACAAGATGCCACAGTGCCAACATGTTTTCTGCTGTTTTTGGTTCCGGGAAAGTCAGAAAATCAATATTCTCGGAATTGGACCGGACAAAAGCCAAAGTCAATATTTTATCGGAACACTCATGGAGCCAGAAGACGAGACGGAGAGGGGCCACAGGGTGGCCACACCATATGGTGGCGCGGGCTAGCCCTGGCCGTGCCACCAGGTGGTGTGAGCCCCCTGGCCACCCACCGACCTTGTCTCTTCGCCTATAAGATGCCTCCCGATGCAAAAACCCTAAATCGTCAATCCTCCAGCCATGAAAAGTTCCACAGCGCCGCCGCCACCAAAGGGGAGATTCGGGGGACAAAAAGTCTCTGTTCCGGCACGTTGCGGGGATGGGGAAGTGCCCCCGGAGCCATCTCTATCGATCTCCACCACCATCTCCATCACCATTGCTGATTTCCATCATGAGGAGGGAGTAGTTCTCTCTCGAGGCTAAGGGTTCTACCGGTAGCTATGTGTTCATCTCTCTCTCTATGCGTGATCATATTGGGATCATGAGCTTTGTAATCAAGTAGATCTACCTTGCTACTGAAGTGCTTTAATAGATCTCTGCTCTCTGCATGTGTGTGAAGTTGACAATGTGCACACCATGGTGGCACTTAGGCTAGAGATTAGAAATACTTGTTATGATTTATATTTGGAGTTGGATATCTTTATTAAATTGTGGTGTTTGTTCGAACCATCTAGTGCTCAAGGTGACAGTGTGGGGTTATCTAGATGTGGAAAGCGAACTTTGCGATGTGCTGTTATAGCCCTACCATCGATTAGAGTGTCCAACCAGAGAGTAGTTAAGAGTAGTATCATAAAGAGAAGATATTTATATGAGAGTGTTCACTAGCAAAAGTATGATCCCTAGGCCTTGCTTCTAAGCATTGAAACACTGTTTGCAACTAGATCTGTTGCATGTTTGCTTGCTTCCATCTTTATTTCAGTTTGCCTTTAGTCTCTTCCACGCCATCAAAGTATTTTCTGGCACCGTTGTCTTATATCCATACCACTTGTATTTCACTATCTCTTCGCCGAACTAGTGCACCTATACACCTGACAAGTGTATTGGGTGTGTTGGGGACACAAGATACTTCTTGTATCTTGATTGCAGGGTTGCTTGAGAGGGGATACCTTTGACCACTTCCTCCCTGAGTTCGATAAACCTTGGGTAATCCACTTAAGGGAAAACTTGCTGCTGTTCTACAAACCTCTGCACTTGGAGGCCCAACAACTTTCTACAAGAATAGAAGTGCGTAGACATCAACAACTTAGATAGGTCTACATCCCATGCAATGTTTGCATGGGCCCACATCAGCCACAAGTGTGTGTCATTCCCGACATAGCATTCTGATAATTAGATGTATCAATTGGGTGGGATCATGTTGGCCAAGTGCTGAGGCACAAAACCACAAGTTGATGAAGGAGTTTATAGCCAACCAAGAGAGGTCTATAGCACATGCAATGATATCATGGGACCATAGTTGCCACAAGTTGTCTCATCATGTCTTGGCATAGCAATCTTATACTTTGTCAACATGATCCCACCTAGTTGTTTGATTAAATTATAAAACTGCTATGCCAAACCATGACATTGATTCTAAGTATAAAAGTGGTTTGCCATGGCATGATGCACACTTGTGCCTCATATAGGCTCATATATCCCAACATTGCATTGGGCTTTAGACCTATGTCAGTTGACTAGAATCACCTTCATCAACTTGTTGTAGTATGAGTAAACACTTAGTCAACACGATCCCACATACTTGTTATTCCATGGTATGGTGTACACTTAATGCTACCATATATGTGTATGCCTATGCATAGTTGTTCATGTATTTTCCGTGCTCAATGTTATCTCATTAATTTACAATGTAAGGTGCATTGATAATAGGAAGTATGAAATACTCGAGATGCAAATTCCATATGACACTCCTATTTTTTGAATTTGAATTAGAGAAAATGAGGCCTAAATGGTCAACTTAGTGTAGTAAACTAATATACTTCTGCTCAAGATTTCAGGTAATTTTTATTTGAATTATGTTCAATGCCATATGAAAAATTGTGTGATAGAAATTGGAAGCGGTCTGCTAGATAACGGGCCGTCCTTAGTAACCCTGCTGCTCTGGTTATGCTGTTTTAAGCATCGTATGTGTACGTAATGTTTACGGTGTACGTGGTGGTGGGGCTGATGTGGGCGAAACCAAAATGACACCACGTATAAAGGGTTTGTCTGCCGAATCGTCTCCTTTTCCCCACTCATCCCCCCAAATCGGGAAGAAGAAAAGCCTCGTCTCACTCGTTCAACTCCAGCGCCTCCCACTCGATTCTTCTCCCTCTCCCCACACATTCATCTACTCTGCCAGCGATGAAGGCGGGGAACATCGCTGTGGGACCCCGGATTTATGGTCCGAGAATTCCCTGTTATGCTTGCCATTCACGTTCCCATGATAAGTGAGCCATGAGCATAACCGACAAGCATCATTACAACATCCAGAAAGTAACGAGTACAAAACATACATCAGTGACATTATGGTGGTAGAAACATCAAGATCGGAACTTCTTCATTCGCAGAGCCCATGTCATGCCTTAACCTACATGCAACTGGCTAGGAAGACGACCTAGCTCGCATAGACGTCAACTTCTCCATCATTCTTCGTGCTTCTGAAAGTCTGGCCAAGTAAATAGCCAGGGACAAAGCCGGTGAGTACTTTGAATGTACTTGCAAGACCACCAAGATAAGGTAAACAAGATAATGCAATTTGGCTGTGGAGATATAGCTTTTTCTAAGGTTGTTTTGTAAAATCCTACTATCTCTTGTAGAAATGGCATCCCTATATCTTTGTTGCAAAAGAGTTTTGAAAGCATGTCTCCATTTAGAAAGTATGGATATCTTGATATCCTGTTTGGAAAACCTTTTTGAAAACAGTTTTAGAGGAAAAACCCTGTTTAGACATCTCCACCATACATGGTCAAAACGAAAAACCATCCTCATATTCTCTCATGACCAAGTCACATCCTTCTCTTCTTTCTCAAAATCACCACTAGGGTACTCCTAGAGATCAACTTTCCAATCGTCCTTGACTGTGGACACGGCTATTCGAATAGATTATACTCTATAGAGTTTATGCACTTTACCCACTAGAATCAATACATCCTCCAGGATACAACCATGACCGGCTACACACAGTAAACGAGGGTTCAGATAATCAAACCTAACTTTTCATTTGTCATCCCTAGCAAAGGCGGCTTTTCCTTTTGGGTTTTTTCACCCCGACAACGAGTATGTGGTGCCATGCACCATAGTCCTGCCTTCCGGACACGTGTATACCCAAACTGCAGCTTGGCGTATACCTTAATTTGGTGACTCTACTTCCTTTCGTACTACCTAAGTCATACCGTCTGTGGGAGACCCAATTCTTGCACCGGCAAGTAGCCGAAGCAAGATGCAGGCCCTAGATCCGTAGATCACTTCTAGAGCACACCCGGAATTCAAGGGATTTCTCCAATCAGCAGTGTACAAGATGCCCCAGCTAAATACAACAAACTACGAGCTAAGTCCTAGCTCCTGGGGTAATGTGGTTGCACGGATAAATTGTTCAAGTAAAGGCGTAGAACATCCCTTCTCTTTCTCTTGTTTATTTTTCTCACTTCTCATCATCACCATTTATTTAGTTAAAAAATCCACTTGGAAACGATGCCTCTTCCCAAGGGTTTTACAAAGCATTTTTGAAACATCTGTAGTAGGGTAAATCCCAAAACAATTTATTCATCAAAAATCTATGGTTTCCAACTAGGTAGGATGCTAATCATCATAACCTTGCTCTAAACGGGTAAATGGTAGGTATACATTAGGGTGGGTGTTATGAGGGACACCAAGTCATAACTTGTAGGAGCCAAGTCATTAGCGTAGTGTTTATAAAACAAGACATGCTGATAGAAATGCAATTTATAAAGGAGATGCAAATAGGTAATAAAAGTAATAGGGAAAGTATCGGAATTCAGGAAGGGTGGCTTGCCTGAGATCAGCAATAAGTCCTTGGACTTCTTCTTCTTAGATAACCAAGAATACCATAAATAACAATAAGTGGTTTCCTTCTTCTTAGCATCACACAATCGCAACTATTGCCATCATAGAGTATACATGCAAACAAGCAATACCACCATCAACACAAGGCAGACAAGCACCAATACAAAATAGCAAGTAATGAACAACGCACCACTACAATTTAGTAGGGTTAGTAATTTGGGTTTAGAGAGATTGAAATTATCTTATTTTCAAATGTGGGTTTTCTTTAATGATTTAAAGACCAAAACTACTTAACTAAGGGGTTTTCAACTAATAAAAGGTTCTATATGATATTAATGTACAAAAATCATTCCATAAGGTAGGTACTAACAAAACAAAACCACCAAAAGTGGTTTCACCAATTTTGCGCTTTCCTTTATTTATTTATGGCTTTTCTAGTGAATCAAACCCTGGTTTTTAGGGGATGAATCACCATAAATAATATGTATGTCCATAAATTATTTCCTTGGATGGTTATGAAGTATTTTGAGTGTTGGTTCCTTGAGAGTTGGAATTACTCCAAAATAATTAAAATAATTCCCTTGGGAAAATGCCAAAGTCAAATATGTAGTTGTTTTGTCTTTTTCACCAGATTAAATATACATACGATATTGATATGAATCCATGGACACATGTTAGGTAATTCAATTTCCCTTCTTTAGAAATTGTATTTACTAATTTTGGAATTATAGAACTCCTAGAATTAATTATCTAGTGAAAATACACCTGGCATAGGAGTTGAATTCACCAAAATTCATAAATGCCTCAATAATTGTTGAGCTTCGGGATTTGGATAGGCCTCACATTGCATGTGTCCTGGGAGTTGTAATTTCGTCAAAAAAGTCCTACCCTGTCCTGGGGTATTTTGTAAAGGCATAAAGGAGTTTCTTTTGGTATTTTTAGTATAGTAAAACCATGAGAGTAATTGGATTGAGGTCAAGGATTCAAGAAAGGTATCCTAGATACCTTTCATAACAATGTGGATTCACTCAAATTAGATTTACCAAACTCTCTTAAAGAATTTCTTACTGAAAATGATACTTGTTTGTAATTATAAATCCATAAAATCACTAAAACAATTTTGGGTTCGATAATGGTTCTGCATGTTGGGTAAAACATGCAGGAACCTGAGACAAATTAGATCTGGTCAACTTAAAACAATTTTCATTTTCATTTCTATTTAAACTGAACTACTAATTTCAGATATGGGAATAAAGATTAAATGAAATGGGGCAACGGGCCGGGGTGATGCCAACGTGGGCTGCAGGGGAAGTTTTCGGCCCAGATGGGAGACTTAGCAAGCGGGAGGGGATTTCAAATCTTGCCTAGGGATTTCAAATCGATAGCCCCCGACTCTCTTCTTCCTTCGGTCAGGAGAGGAGATAGGGGAAACCCTAGGGGCGGCAGGGGGTCGCGGAAAGCTCACCTAGGGCCACTGGGAGTCGGTGGAGAGGCGAGGCAGCGACACGGCGCGTCGAGGCGAATCCAACGAGGGGCGGGAAGGGTAGGTTCAACATCGAGCAGATCCTCGCGCACGAACGCTGGTAAAGGCTGCCGCATGTGCTCGCTGGAGTAGATACTAGGGCCCGGCCTAGGGCAAGGAACGGACAGGGTAAGGTAGATCCAACCGGGGAGATAATATGCATGCAGAGAAGAGGGGGTAAGGGAGCTTCAGGTGGGTCAGCCAAACTCACTATTTGCTCTCAGCATCGAGAGTTGCTCTTCTTCTCTGGAGCTGCAGAGAGAGGGGAGCTCTCAAGGGTCTAGGAGAGGGATGGGGCGAGGGTATGGGAGTGAAATGGGGGTGATGGGAGTATTGTGGCAGCCTCGGTCCTTTTTATCCAGCGAGACACGACCTATGGTAGACTCGGTCCGATTCGACGAGTTAGGGGAGTTACCCTATGCTAGTTGGTCATGGATGGTAGTGGAGGGGTTAGGGTAGGGCCATAGGAGGGCAGAGACGTGGCCAACAGGGCCATGTACTGCCTATATGAGGATCTCCCTCTCTCTTGGGCATAAGAAGAAGAATGGGAGAGATGAGGCTGGGTTAGCTAGTGAGGCTGGAGGTGGGGTAGAGGGTGTTTGGTGGTGCCCTTATACTCTACAAGTGAGGGGGTAGAGGGGTGGCTACTGTTGTGGCATTAATGTACAAGATTTTGGCCAAGATTTGCTTTGGTGCATGTGTACTTCTCTCTCTCACTTGGTCCAAGCACATGGTGCAAGAGAGGGATGCTACAGTACCCTACGACCAGTGGAGGGGGTGTGGTGTGCTGGAGGGGTTAACAAGCAATTTGGGATTAGTTTTTAGTTTAGAGAGATGAAAGAGCATGCATGCATGTATTCGATCAAGGATGGTACTTTGGGTTTTTGGAAATGATCATGTAGATGATCTAAAGGTAGTTATAATGTAGGATGGAGGGGTGTTGTGAAGGTGATCCAAGAGATTAGAGAAGGTGTTGGTGGTTTTGGAAACATTTTGGTATTTTATCATTTAAGTTTTTGTTTCACGAATCTAGCTCTATGCATATGTAATCAAGAGTTCTTAAGTTGAGCATGATCAAGTATAGTTGATATGTTAGGGTAGATGGTTAGTAGCTCTTGAGAAGAAGTCAAATCGAGAGAATTTGGAATTTAGTGGTTTTGTGGATCTTGAGGGTTGGTGTGTTTATGCCTAGTTTGATTGACTACAAGAGATGATCCAAGTATTTATTTTAGGAGAGAGAAGTTTAGTTGGAAAGAGGATTTGATGCTCTATATGATGGTGCAATAAGATTTGCCAAAGCATCTTAGAGTTGGTAACAAAGATTTTCCCATGTTGGGGAAAAATAAGGTGGTCAAAATAGAATATCAAATAGCCTCGAAAACCTTGTGGGTTTAAGAACTACAGAGCTCCAATTTGAACAAGGAGGTCATGGTTAGGTAGAAACTTATGAGTAGAACACACTCATGCAAGGATATGGTCCAAACAAGATAGTATGAAGATGTGAGCTTCTACTTTGGCATGTTGCTAATATTGGCAGAAAAAAGATATTTTATTGCCTACAAAACCATCAAGGATGAGTGGGTCCAAGGATTGTTTAACCAAGGGTGAAGGTGGGCATTATTAGTAATCATGATGGACTACAATATGGTTCAAGTACATTTAAAAAAAATGCATAAGGGTTGCAAAGGAGAGGGTCCCAAAGTAGTGATGTTGATAATAGTTTTAGACTTAGCCAAAATTTGATAGATTTGGGGTTTTGAACTAGGTCACAAGAGGGGATGTTTTTGAAAGAATGCAAGGGTCCAAACTCACTGCTAAGTGGGTGATATTTAAGTGTGGGTTAAGTAGAGGGGATTCATGGCTTAAGTTGATCCTTTAGATTATAAAGTCTAGGAGAAGGAAAGCACTCGAAATAGAGTTTGCTAAGGGGAAACACAAGGTCACTTGAGTGACTAAGGAACACGGCAATCTTGGAGAAGTTGGGGAAAGGATTCATTGGGAAAGAGAGAGTGTAGGAGATGATGGGTTACATCCAAGGATGATGGTAGATGTTGCACTAGGCCAGAGATCAAGAGTTGGGGATTTTGTAGGGGGCTTATCCAAGATGATACTCATGGTAGAGGGAGGGTTTATCATCCTAATATGTTATGAAGATTTCTTCTCAAGGGAGTATAGGTTTATTTTTTTGTTGTAACTTGTTGTTAAGGGATACTCTTAGGTTAGCTCACACTACTTCCTAGTTAAAAAAGTCAAACATTAGATCAAGGCCAATCATCTAAACAATACTTTTAAGTCTACTACTAAGGGTACCCTCAAGCTTATCTTGAGGTAAATATGGGTACTTTGGAAAGAGTTGAATTTTGAAGTAGGTGAGAGTACTAGGTACTTTACCAAGATTGGAATCCAAGGGTTTTGTGAAAAGTTTTGGAAAAGTAGAGGTAATATTATTTGGAAGTTCTCTCTTGAAAACATAAGGAGATGATAGCATATAGATCTCCATAGTTTTGTAAATAGAAGCTACTAAAATACTGGTTATATCAAAGGCATGTTGGCTTTTGTTTTTAAAATTCCAGAATATTTGAGAACATAAAAAGAAGCCAAGACACTTCTTTTGTTAAATAGTTTTTGTCAACTAAGGTTGATGTAAGGAGTACAACTTCTATTACACAATCAGATGCATAAGTACAAACAAGAAAACAAACACTGCATCATCAAGCAAGAAAAACTTTTTGTTCCCCCTGATTTTTGCATTCTGGACAACTAAGCAGGGTTACTGAAATTGGGATGTTATAAGCGTAGCCGATGCGGTTGCTGCTACTATGGACAAGAAGTGCGTTGTCACCGGCATAGGTGCAGTGAAGGTGGTTGGCGGTTCCCATGGAAGTGCAGGTGGTGGTGCAGCCAAGTTGGCTGGTGTCATCGTGGCGGCGCTAGATCATGACAAGGAAGAGGAGGTGGCGGTAGTTGAGGTGGATGTGTTGGGTCTGGGCGTGAAGAACGGCTCCAACGAGGATCCGGTGGTGAAGGCCCAGCAGCTTGTGATGGTGCATCTATGTGTTTTATTTAACCTCCATTTTTCCTCTTGTCTTATTGATAAATAGGGTTTGATTTTTTGGGTTGATTATTAGGATTTGAGTGTTAGTATGAGGTTGGTGTAGTACTTTGTTTAGTGATTAGCACCTTTTGGGGGCATTGTAGAGTAGATGAACACATTATGTGCAACGTTGATAGCCCTTTGCAGAGTCGATCATAGATATTGAATGTTTATAGTTTGAAGAATTATGTGTATGATAAAATTTCACTGGATTGAATGCTGGAATTTGTTAGTGCATAATGACAATATACATCTTCAGCAACTAGCAAGTTAAAATATTTATGTGCGGTTTATAAAAATATAATGTATGATATCTAAACATTCCGAAAAAGTGGACACATGTTTATAAATGATTCATCTCTAGACATTACTAAAGATGTATATAAATTCATCATGTTTACATAGTCTAAGTGCACCACACAAATTTATGTTAGGATCTTTAATTTTATTCCTTTTATCTAGGGCTTGAACCTTTGATTTTGCATGAAATGATACTACAAATTTATGTGTGTGAAATTAAACATTTGTGTTCTTTGTCAACTTTTAGATGTATGGAATTATTATTTTCAGTCTTGTACTATTTGTCGAGGGAGCATGTGCTTCAAGGTGTAGTTTTGTGCATGCATTGTTTATATTCTAGTTGCTGATCTACTATACAATTATTACTTGTGACCACCAACAAATAAACTAGAAGAGAGGTCTTGACCACAAACAAATTGACTTATTTTTTATATTCTTGTGGATGATCTACTATATTAAGATTCTTCCTGGCAATTATACATGCCAAGCTTTTATTTGTCATTTATTCAAATGTTGGTATATGTTCTAAACTATGCACTAGAATTTATCAAATTGCTACAACTATATATAGTATTGAGTTTGAACTTTGGCATCATGGAATAGGTTGGCAGTTGGAGGTTTTATGTTGTCATATATCTTTTTCTCTATGGGTCATTTTCCAAGTGGACCATAGTGAGTTCTTTTTAAGTTTTTGTGAACATTAAACTATGCATCAATACTAATTGAATGGTTGTGAACCATCTAAGTGTGTCTCATTTAGATGGAAAGTTGGTGTTGCATTTGTAGAAGGATAGGGCCCTTTGTTTTGCTTGTTTTTGCAATAGACAATATGCATATCTAATACACCTTGTCATTAGTACATATATGTGACATTAGTATGTAATCTGGGAAGATTGCTCCCCTCTTTTGCGGTTCTTTATGTTCTTGAAAGTGTTTTACAACCTTTTGTAATCTATCTGATGTGTAAAAATGACAAAAATGAGTTTTATTTGAATTACAAGAATGTGTAGGTCGAAACTTGATAAGCATACAAAGATGAGTAGTGTTTAGATATACATGGCAGTTATAAATTCACACTTCATTTTCATCATAGAGGATTTTATATCCTTCCATTGCCTTAATCCATAATTTCAGAATGTATTTGAACTTAGAAGTTTTTTCCCATTACTCTTTCTATTATAACCTGCTAATTATTTTGCTTTTCCAAAATTACCTCTTTTCAAACTTGTTATACTCTTGCTCCTATGAGATAAATAGTTGTTTATTTATGTAAATAGGAAGGGGATCCAGGAGAAGGTGGGCAGAAGAGGAAGGTGCACCTTGGTTACTCCTCTAGCAGAGACGAGTCGGTGAGTTTTCTGATAGATGTATAAACCGAAAGAGGCCTTGATCTAAGTAGAATCTTGCTAGCAATTATACATGCCAAGCTTTTATTTTCCATTTATGGCCCAACTTTTATTTGTCATTTATTCAAACACTAGAATCTGTTGGGAGTAAGACACTAGAATTTATCAAATATTAATTGATTGTTTATGTACCATCTAAGTGTGTCTCATTTAGATGGAAAGTTGGGGTTGCACTTGCAACAGGATAGGGCCCTCTGTTTTGCTTGTTTTTGCAATAGACAATATGCAAATTAAAGACACATTGTCATCAATACATAGATTTAACAGTAGTATATAATCTGTGAAGATTGCTGCCCTTTTTGGGGGTTATTTATGATCTTCAAATTGTTTTACAACCTTTTGTAATCTATATGATGTGTAAAAATTAAAAAACTAAGTTTTATTTGAATTACAAGGTTGTGTAGGTTCAAACTTGATAAGCACAAAGACAATTTAAAAACTAATTTGTTTACAATACGCTATTATCCGCTAGAACCTAAATCGTAACATCAGAACCTATTTGTCATGTACTATAAAATCTGTGAAATACTTTCAGATCAGGGCTTTAAATTTAATT
This sequence comes from Avena insularis, assembly GCA_023614405.1. Lineage (NCBI taxonomy): Eukaryota > Viridiplantae > Streptophyta > Magnoliopsida > Poales > Poaceae > Avena > Avena insularis. The sequence continues at coordinate 392,443,348 of CM042690.1, read as the reverse complement.
ATTGCTGGTCCAGTGGAACCTGACAATGCATTCAGATATGAGTAGTGTTTAGATATACATGACATTTATAAATTGACATTTCATTTTCATCATAGAATATTTCATTTCCTTCCACTGCCTTAATCCATAATTTTAGAAAGTATTTGAACTTAGAAGTTTTGCTTCCCATTATTCTTTCTATTATAACCTGCCAATTATTTTTCTTTCCATAATTACCTCCTTTCAAACTTGTTATACACTTGCTCCTATTGAACTCAATATTGTGCCAAGGAAGGAATACAAGCTATTGAACATGCCCGTGTGTTCATATCCACAGGAATATGACCACCTATCAGTTGATCGCATGTGTGAACTAAGTTACCCTACTGGATTTTCATGCGAGGGAGACCCTATTGAAAAAGGAAGAATCCTCATATGTGGGAAAAAACCATGAACATTCATGGTGTGTATAGGGGTACTCTACCAGGCCTAACTAGAGCTGTTGTGAAGAACATGTTCCATACTAGTACTATTTGCTATCAACTCAGTGTTGTTCCATCAGACTTTAGGTTCAAACATGTTGTTGATCAAGATGGGAGTCTGTACATGAAATTTCTCGACCCTGTCAACGCTAAAACAATGGCAAGGAGGAATTATTTTTTTGATAGATTCATGATCATGTTTTATCTTGAAAACCGTGTTACCAAGTGTAGCAAGTAGTTTGACATGGCAAATACAAACAAGGTGCATTACAGGAATCATCCTGATGTCTATTTCGAACCCATCCATACCTCGAACTTAAGAACAAGGATCATTTTCAAGTTATAAAGATTCTTTTAGTTTAAGAACTTATCTATTTTGTTTTGTTTATGGCCGCAGAAGATTTCAAACCTCTATCATTATGTTCTAGCACCCTAGATCTATACAATATAATTGCTTGTGCTTATCCTTTGGTTTCTGGTCTCACCAGCTCTACAAAATATTTGTGTATTCATTTGTGTTGGTCCTGGGAGAATCCCTTTAGCATATGTGAGGCCATATGTGCTTAGCAGAATGTGACGTGCTGAAACTGTGTACTCCCTCCGGTCCATATTAATGGCCTCAACTTTATCTAGATTCGTATGTATCTAGTTAAGTATTTAGACTAGATGCATTCGTATCGAGGCAAAGTTGAGGACATTAATATAAACTAGAGGGAGTATGTTTTTTCAAATCTCCAAGATGATGATGGGAGGTGCTCTACCCAGCCGATGATTAATTCACATTATGTGTCCAAGATCCCAATTGGTTACATCAAAGCATGCATTGTTCTTGGTTGTACAAATTTGTATCCCCATTTTTCATGTGGGCATCACATATGAGGTACAACGGGGTTTTATTAGATGGAATTACATGCATCTCTGGTTTCCGGTGGCACCGGCTCATGATGAATCATAGTACATGCTAATGGTAGAACTAATGCGATTGGAACCCGATGGTATGTACAATAGAATTGAAGCAGGGTCTCTATGGTCTAGTGATATGTTGCTAACGTATCTATAATTTTTGATGTTTCATGCTTAGTTTTTATCTACTTTCTTATGTTTTGTCCACACTTTGGAGTATTTTTATACACTTTCTGGGACTAACCTATTAACAAGATGCCATAGTGCCAGTTGCCTGTTTTCTGAAGTTTTTGGTTCCAGGAAAGTCAGAAAATCAATATTCTCGGAATTGGACTGGACAAAAGACAAAGTCGATATTTTACCAGAAGACTCACGGAGCCAGAAGACGAGACGGAGAGGGGCCACAGGGTGGCCACACCACCCCTTGGCGCGGGCAGCCCTAGGACGCGCTAGGGCATGGTGTGGGCCCCTGGCCGCCCACCGACCTTGCCTCTTCGCCTATAATATGACTCCCGATCAAAAACACTAGATCATCCCAGAAATCCACGAAACGTTCTGCAGCACTACCGCCACCGAAGGGGAGATTCGGGGCATAGAAAGTCTCTGTTCCGGCACCCTGCCGGGATAGGGAAGTGCCCCCGGAGCCATCTCTATCGATCTCCGCCACCATCTCCATCACCATTGCTGATTTCCATCATGAGGAGGGAGTAGTTCTCTCTCGAGGCTAAGGGTTCTACCGGTAGCTATGTGTTCATCTCTCTCTCTATGCGTGTTCATATTGGCACCGTTGTCTTATATCCATACCACTTGTATTTCACTATCTCTTTGCTGATCTAGTGAACCTATACACCTGACAAGTGTATTGGGTGTGTTGGGGACACAAGAGACTTCTTGTATCTTGATTGCAGGTTTGCTTGAGAGGGGATACCTTTGACCACTTCCTCCCTGAGTTCGATAAACCTTGGGTTATCCACTTAAGGGAAATCTTGTTGTTGTTCTACAAACCTATGCACCTGGAGGCCCAACAACTGTCTACAAGAATAGAAGTGCATAGACATCAAGCTATTTTCTGGCGTCGTTGTCGGGGAGGTAAGGTAAAAGGTACTCACATCCTCTGGTGTGAGTGCTCGAAGTTATTTCCTTTAGATTCTGCAATTTGGTCTTTTTGTTTCTTGTTTTCACTAGTTAGGCTTAATGGAAAACAACAACAAAATTAGAGAGCTTTATAGTATTTATCTTGAGTTAGGACATGAAGTGTTTGAAGAGAAAATTAAAAAACCAATGGAACTTTATTTGCATGCTAATAGCAATGTTGTTAGTATGAATTCTTTGGACACCATTATTGCTAATGCTATGGAAAAGTCTAAGCTTGGGGAAGCTAGTTTTTATGAAAATTATCTTTTTAGTTCCCCAGCTTTGGAAGATAGCTATTCTATTGCTTATGATGATACCAAACCTCCAATATATGATGATTACAATGATGAATATGATATTTTCAGTCCACCTACTATTGAGAAGAAAATTAATTATGATTACAATAAGCCTCCTATATTTGATGATTATGGTGATGAGAATAATAATGATAGCTATCTTGTTGAATTTGCTCCCACCACAATTAATAAGAATGACTATGCTTATGTGGAGTGTAATAATCATTTTATGCATGTGGCTCATGATAAGAATGTTTTATGTGATAGTTATATTGTTAATTTTATTCATGATGCTACTGAAAGTTATTATGAGAGAGGGAAACATGGTTTTATGCATCTCAACAATATTATGTTTCCCCTCTTTGTGTTGAAAATCTTGAAGTTGCACTTGTTTTGCTTTACTATGCTTATTGCTTTGTGCTTCCATGACTTGTTTCTTTACAAGATTCCTATGCATATGAAGTGGGTTAGACTTAAATGTGCTTTGAATTTGCTTCTTGATGCTCTCTTTTACTTCAATTCATATTTCTTATGTGAGCATCTTCTCAAACTATCATGCCTAACTTAAAGGCGTTAAAGAAAAGTACTTATTGGGAGATAACCCAAAAGTTTTAGATGAGTCTTGAAAGTTATTACCTCTATAATAACCGCTCCTTATCCTTTTTTATTTGCTTTTTCTGCCAAGAGTAACCTCTAATGAGAGAGAAGTAATGCTTGGGAAAGTTGCTATCCCGAAACAGATTTTTGTGCTTCGCTGTAAAAAATCGTGTATAATGTCTGTATGTCGGTTTGAGCTGTGATATTTTGTGCTTCTGCCCTAGGTTGTTATCTAACTTTCGTTAGTTCAATACTTTTCTATTTGAGCAACAGAAGGTCTTCGAAAAAATGGTTTTTACCTTCTGGTCTGTTTTGACAGATTTCTGCCATTATTTGCATTTGCTTCTTGTTGATTCCTTTTTGAGTTCTTTTTGGGGAATTGAGCTTTTTTAGGGAAGTGCTATAGTAGCTCGTGTTTTAATTGAAGTTTTATTGGTGTTGAAACTGAACCCAAAGACTTATTATCTTGAGTGCACTAATGTTGCTAATAAAGATTGTGTGAAGTTTTGTATGAAGGAAAAATTTCTGGTGTGTGGAGAGAATGATGTAATGAGATGAAGAATGTACTAAAAGCTCAAGCTTGGGGATGCCACCCCATGTCACCCCAAGAAATATTCAAGAGGTACAAGCGTCAAAGCTTTGGGATGCCCAAGGCATCCCCTTCTTCATCAATAAAAATCCCAGGTTCCTTCCAAACACTTCATTTTTATTGTTTCATGCACAGTTGTGTTGTTCTTGGAGCATCTTCATTTTTTGTTTTGGTTTTCGTTTGCTTGGTTTTCTTAGTTTGCTGAATAAATTGGTTGGACCCCCTCTTTCATGCATTGGTTTTCAAATAGTTTGGTTTGGATTGGAAAAGAGTAGGAAAAGTTCATGCTTAAGTGGTAAAGAGAGCTTGTTTTTGACTGTGGCCTATGCTTTGTCATGCCATGCTTGATATTGTTTTGTCTTTATGCTTAGTGATCTTTTCTATAGCATGACATGTTATAAACAATTGAGATTTCTTAATGTACCTTGAAAGAATCATGCGTTGTTTTAGCATATTAAAGCATAGTATTATGGTATTCTCCTTTGATGCTTTATTTGGGTTGACTTGGCGCATGCTCGCACCATGTTATGACTATCCCAAGTCACCATAGCCTTTATGATCCTTTAGTTTTCGACTTGTAATATCACTTTATGCTTTAATTAATGATGTTTTGTCGCTCTGCATGATTATGGCCATTATTGCTCTCTTAGTTGGTCGCTCCCAGTCTTTTGCTAGCCTCCACACCAAGTATGAGTTCCACTCATGCATCCAACTCCAAATAAAACCAAGTTATTCCAAAGAGTCCACCATACCTACCTATTAGCATTTGCTATTCCAAATATATTCATGTTTTTATCTACCTTCCGAATTAAACTTGATATGAGAAAACTAGTGATTAAAGCTCTCACGAACTTGATGGAACACTTTACTTTTCTTGCCCTTAATAAACTTGAACCATTATGTCGTCTATGTTGTATATGCTTGCACTTATATGTTGGGGATTAGCAGAACCAAGCTGTCATGGGGAACGCTTTCAACATTGCACTTGTACTTTGTACCTAGTTGATATCATGCTCTTTTGTCTATGGATGTCGTCGGTGTGAAATGAAAGGGGAGCTTGTAAGTCCATGGAGTTATGTATATGTGTTAGAGAAACGCCTGGGCCACCGGTCTAATCCATGTTGTCATGGTGGAAACCTGCAGCGTAACCATAATGAGTTGTCTATGAAGCATTCTTCTTATAAAAAAAGAGATAGAGATTGAGAAAAAGAGAAAAATAAAAAAAAGATATGAGAAAAGAGGAAAGAGAGAAAAAAGCACCATTTTCCCATGGTAAATAAGAAGATTGCTGATATGCTCGTTGTCTGCTTGCCTTGTCATTTGGATATGGGGATTCTTCCGTATCATCGGGCAAGGGGTACCCCGTTGGCGGTTCTGTATGATACACATGTACTTACTATGACAAGAACTTACTGGTAACTAAACTTGAGTAGCATGAGGAGCGGCCGTCGTATTCAAGGGACATGAGATTTCCAACTTATACTTTGTCAAGCATATACTCCATAGTTTGTTCATTTTAACCTTAATCACTTCAAGATGCTTATGATAGGGGCAATGAGAGTTGAAAGCTAATAAGTACCATAATTTTTGGAAGCTCTTTATGAGACTTGAATCCCTGCTTCCTTCTATGAAGGCCTTTCTTTTACTTTTATGTTGAGTCTCCACCTTCTATCTTTATGCACCTATTGAGAGAGCATAGTGGCCATTCCTAGTTCTATGTGCAATGTCCCAAGACTTGTTGATTGATCCATAACTTTGATATTGCTTGTTCTTAAACTATTTGTATCTAGTCACCCTTATAAACTTTGAAGGTGTCCTATGCATTTATGTTTGCTACTCTATGAGGGACAAGCTGAATGCCATTATACTATGTTTTCTTTATGTGAAACAAACAAACGTCTTGCAAAGCATTGTTATTCATGAATCTTTTGTTTGTGACTTTTCATGTTACAACATAGTTGCTATGTCTTATTGTTAGAACTTTATCTTTCATGCTATGTTGAAGTACTATGATCCCAGCTATCAATGTTTTACAAATACTTTGATTAAGTTTATGATGGTGCATGTCACCTCAAAAATTATTCTTTCTTTTTATCACTTACCTACTCGAGGACGAGCAGGCGTTAAGCTTGGGGATGTTGATACGTTGGTAACGTATCTATAATTTTTGATGTTCCATGCTTGGTTTTTATCTACTTTCTTATGTTTTGTCCACACTTTGGAGTATTTTTATACACTTTGTGGGAATAACCTATTAACAAGATGCCACAGTGCCAGTTGCCTGTTTTCTGCTATTTTTGGTTCCAGGAAAGTCAGAAAATCAATATTCTCGGAATTGGACCGGAAAAAAGCCAAAGTTGATATTTTACCGGAACACTCACGGAGCCAGAAGACGAGACGGAGAGGGGCCACAGGGTGGCCACACCACCCCTTGGTGCGGGTATCCCTAGGCCGCGCCAGGGCATGGTGTGGGCCCCCTGGCCACCCACCGACCTTGCCTCTTCGCCTATAAGATGCCCCCCGATTCAAAAACTTTAGATCATCAATCCGAAATCCACGAAAAGTTCTGTAGCGCCGCCGCCACCGATGGAGAGATTCGGGGGATAGAAACTCTCTGTTCCGGCACCTGCCGTGATGGGGAAGTGCTCTCGGAGCCATCGATCTCCACCACCATCTCCATCGCCGTTGCTGACTCCCATGATGAGGAGGGAGTAGTTCTCTCTCGAGGCTAAGGGTTCTACCGGTAGCTATGTGTTCATCTCTCTCTCTATGCATGATCATATTGTGATCATGAGCTTTGTAATCAAGTAGATCTACTTTGCTACTCAAGTGCTTTAATAGATCTCTGCTCTCCCCATGTGTGTGAAAGTGAAAGCGTGCACACCATGGTGGCACTTAGGCTAGAGATTATAAATACTTGTTATGAGTTATATTTGGAGTTGGATGTTTCTATGAAATTGTGGTGTTTGTGGGAACCATCTAGTGCTCAAGGTGACAATGTGGGGTTATCTAGATGGGGAAAGCGAACTTTGATGAGTGCTGTTATTGCCCTATCATGGATTAGAGTGTCCAACCGGAGAGTAGTTCAGAGTAGTATCATGAAGAGAAGATATTTATATGAGAGTGTTCACTAGTGAAAGTATGATCCCTAGGCCTTGTTTCTAAATATTGAAACACCGTTTGCAATTACATCTGTTACATGTTTGCTTCCTTTCATCTTTATTTCAGTTTGTCTTTAGTCTCTTCCACGCCATCAAGCTATTTTCTGGCACCGTTGTCTTATATACGTACCACTTGTATTTCACTATCTCTTTGCCAAACTAGTGCACCTATACACCTGACAAGTGTATTGGGTGTGTTGGGGACACAAGAGACTTCTTGTATCTTGATTGCTGGGTTGCTTGAGAGGGGATACCTTTGACCACTTCCTCCCTGAGTTCGATAAACCTTAGGTGATCCACTTAAGGGAAAACTTGCTGCTGTTCTACAAACCTCTACACTTGGATGCCCAACAAATATCTACAAGAATAGAAGTGCGTAGAAATTATCTAGCACTGTCACTAGCTTACACACCGCACATCAAGTTAACATAACATGTTCTGCTAATAAGTACTTTCAGCAAGGTCTTCAATTGTTGTCAAAGAGCCCCACCATGATTAGATGCAGTCAACCATCACTATCTAGTTTAAAGTGGAAGAGGTGATGTCTCCCTCTTGTATCTTGTACTCCAGGACAGCATAATACCACCCACTTGTCAGCATTACATTGTCTGATAACTGTCTCATCTTTATCCTCATGTTAATCTTCTTCTCAAATCCAATGTACTCGGCATAGACATTCACAGGTTCTTCCAGGTACCCTTCCAAATGTTTTTTTGAGAATGGAGCTCCAAAATCCTGCCAAAAAGACACATTTGGATAAATTTTAATTCAGAGCCAAAAGAATGAATTCAGAGGCAAAAGAATGAATTCAGATACTAAAGAATGTGATAGTTTAGTATAATAATCATTTATCTAGCAAGTATTGAAGGTACCATTTTGCATCTTTTAGGAATGAGATCGTAACTGGTCATCCTAAGCACATAGTAATGAATCTTGCCTAAACAAGAACCTTCACATAAATCATTGAGGAAATCCACTTGTTGCTCATTCAGGTACATGTCATTGCCAAACATGTAGTGTTCATCAAACAACCTTATCCCAGTATGTCTAGGTACTACAAGAAACAACACAATATATGATATAGATGAAGCACTGTTTAATAGATTATTTCATACTAATATTACATATAATATTCAAACAAAAAAGATTGTTCATAATAGTAGAAGAAGATTATAACCCCGAACTTCATCTTCATCTTCATCTTTGTGGCAGAAGCATCTTTATGAGTCCCCAGCTTTAGCTTCTTGTTTCGAGCAGAAGAAACTTCGTCAGTCCCTATTTGCAGCTTCCTCTGTGAATCAAAAGCATCTTCGTACGTCCCAGCTTCATCTTCTTCGTTGAAAGAGCAGCATGTTTGCAGGTCCCCATGTTTAGCTTCTTCTTTGAAGCAGCAACATCTTTGCAGGTCCCCAGGTTTAACTTCTTCTTTGAAGGAGCAGCACCAGTCCCACCGGTACCCAGCTTAATCTTAATTATTGAAGCAAGATCATCAAAGTCATCATCTAGGAAGACAATAACTTCTTTCCCTTTGGTCCCCATCTGTAAACAGATATTTCAATAGATATAGGAATTTTAAAGAACTATTTTGTAACACTTAAGTAAAAGATCAACTAATGCATATAATTAGCTCTACTAGATAACAAATCTAGTAAATCACAGCAAAGCTACTGGTCCTATCTACGGCTAATAATAGCAAAGCTAGTAAAACATAGCAAATTAATCAAATCTAGTACCCCCTCTGACCAAGTTAATAGACTCAAATTTTTCTAGATTCGGAAGTATATAGACATGTTTTACTGCTAGATACATCCGAATCTAGACAAACATGAGTTAATTAATTTGGATCGAAGGGAGTAAATCAAGAAATCAGAGCAAATCTCTAAGTTAACTTGAGCTGATGGTAGAGTAGAATAACAGTACAAAATGCCATGGATTAAAAGTAATTAAATCCCTAGGTTAACCCTAATCTAGAAATGAAAGCAAATCTAAGAAAATCGATTCGACGAAGATGGAAGACTAGATTAAGACTAAGAAATGGTGAGTACAAAAATATGGAGATGGAGAAGGGAACCAGTAATAAAGTTGAAGCTATGTACACTTACCAAAGATGGAGGAGGGAGAAAGAGGAAGGCGACACCAGCATAAAGTGACTGTTCGTGGACTACTGGCGGACAACAACTGGAGGAAGGATAAAGGGGTAAGGTGAAAACTAAAATGGGCTCTAAGTCTTGAGTGAGGGATGCTACGCTGTGGTGAGGCGGCCACGGGAGGCCAAGATGGGCTAGGTTGGTTGTGTTGCTAGCTTGCCCAATTGAAACCTGATTTTGTTATTCTTTTCTTTTTCTTTTAGTTTTCTATTTACTTAGTAAATAAATTTGCTTTTTTAAAACTTCGAAATTTTTGAAAAAATACATATTCTTCACAAGTACCTGTCTGCTAGCATATGCAAAAAAAATTGGGTTAATGTAGTGAAGGTCTAAAAAATGAAAAATTTACGAACGGCCCATTTGGTCTTACTTGAACCCCTTTTTCTAACAATGTGAGTTTTTCAACCTTCATGAAATAACCTCAATTTTCAAACACATACTAAAATACACAAACTTAGACACAAGGAATAGGTTTTTTTATTTTTCGATTTTTTTTCAAATTTATGGTGGCATGGTCAAATTTATAACAAAATCACGACTTACACCATGTGTGCCTATGGGAAGAGTCTTCATAATGTAAGAATAGATCCATGATAAAACAACATGTCAGGATCATAAAAGTGTTGAGTCACACAACCATAACTTGATGATGGTGTTTCTAGCCCTATAGCCCATGCAATGTTGGCATGGGCCCACATTGCAACAAAGTATTTCATCATGTCTTGACATAGCACTCTTATAATTATATGTATCAAATGGGTGGGATCATGTTAGCCAAGTGTTGAGTCACACAACCACAAGTTGTAGAAGGAGTTTCTAGCCAACACGGAGAGGTCTAAAGCCTGTGCAATGTTGGCATGGGCCTACATTTGCCACAAAGTGTCTCATCATATCTTGGCATAGCAGTCTTTTACTTGGATCTATCAACTATGTAGGATCATGTTATCCAAGTGATCACTCATACAACCACTAGTTCATGAAGGTGTTTGTAGACTTCCCGGAGAGGTCTAAGTCCCATGCAATGTTGGCATGGACCCACATTTGCCACAAAGTGTCTCATCATGTCTTGGCATACGAGTGTTATACTTAGATCTATCAATTTGGTAGGAACATGTTTTCCAAGTGATGACTCATACACAATAACAAGTTGATGAAGGTGTTTGTAGACATCCCAAAGAGGTCTAGATCCCATGTAATCTTTGAATTCTCCCACATCTCCCACAAGTGTGTGTCCTGGCTTGGCATAACACTCTAATACTTAGATGTATCAACTGGGTGGCCTCATGTTGGCCAAGTTCTGAGGCACAAAACCACAAGTTGATGAAGGAGTTTCTAGCCAACCAAGAGAGGTCTATAGCCCATGCAATGTTGGCATGGGCCCACATTTGCCACAAAGTGTCTCATCATGTCTTGTCATGGTAGTGTTATACTTAGATCTATCAAGTAGGTAGGATCATGTTGTCCAAGTGATGACTCATACAACCACAAGTTGGTGAAGGAGTTTCTAGCCAGCCTAGTTGGGTCTATAACCCATGCAATGTTGGCATAGGCCCACATGTAACACAAAGTTTCTTGACATGTCTTGCCATAGCACCGTTATACTTAGACCTATCAACTTGGTAGGAACACGTTGGCCAAGTGTCGAGTCATAAAACCATAAGTTGATGAAGGTGTTTCGAGACAGCCCAAAGAGATCTAGGTCCCATGCAATGTTGGAATGGGCATACATTTAACACAAAGTGTCTTCGCATAGCAAAATTATACTTAGATCTATCAAGTATGTAGGATCATGTTGGCCAAGTGCTAAGCCACAAAACCACTAAGTTGATGAAGGAGTTTATAGACAACCGAGAGAGGACTATAGCCCATGCAATCTTGGCATGGTACCACATTTGCCACAAAGTGTCTCATCATGTCTTGGCATGGCAGTGTTATACTTAGACCTATCAACTAGGTGGGATCATGTTGGCCAAGTGTTGAGTCACAAAAGAACAAGTTGATGATGGTGATTCTAGCCAACCTAGAGAGGTCTATTGTCCATGCAATGTTGGCATTTTCCCACATGTAACACAAAATGTCTGATTATGTCTAGGCATATCAAAATCATACTTAGATCTATCAAGTAGGTAGGATCATGTTGTCCAAGTGATGACTCGCTCATGCAACCAAAAGTTGGTGAAGGTGTTTCTCACCAGCCAAGAGAGGTCTAGATCCCATGCAATGTTGGCATGGGCCCACATCTTCCACAAGTGTGTATCATGGATTGGCATAGCACTATTATACTTAGATGTATCAAATTGATGGGATCATGTTGGCCAAGTGTTGACTCACACCACCACTGAGTTAATGATGGTGTTTCTAGCTAATCCAGAGAGTTCTATAGCCCATGCAATGTTGACATGGTCCCACATTTCCCATAAATTGTGTCATCATGTCTTGGTATAACAGTGTTATACTTAGATCTATCAAGTAGGTAGGATTATGTTGGCCAAGTGTTGAGTCACAGAACCAAAAGTTAATGATGGTGTTTCTAGCCAACCCAGAGAGGTTTATAGAGCATGCAATGTTGGCATGGTCCCACATGTAACACAAAGTGTCTCATCATGTCTTTGCATATCAAATTCGATCTATGTCAACACCCGGATTTTTAATCCTAGATGCCCGTTATGACATACCTCGCAATCCCAGGATTACCATTTTTGCGAGACATAACGGATTGGATATCATATTACATCATCCATTACAAACCATACATAAGGTCTTACACAAATAAGGATCTCATGATCCAGTCTTAATACAACAAGCAGCGGAAATAAAAGATAAGCGTAGCGGTGGGGTCCATCTTCAGGGGCACAGGCAATGTTGACGAAGGTAGATAGTCCTAGTTATCATAGCCATCATGTTGGCCATCATCTTGATAGTCTCCTTCATAGTCTGTCCACGAGAATATCCAGGGACAAAAGCCATGAGTACTCTTTAAGTACTCGCAAACTACCACTAACAAGTAGTATAGTGCTAAGTTAAAGTGCTAAATCTAAGTTTAACTATAAAGTTAAGTTTGAAACCTAAGCTGAGTTTTGAAGCAAAGAAAGATAAATTAAAGTTCTAGAATCACTTAAGTTGGGAAACTATTGTCATAAACACAACCCTGTTGTGGTCAAGTCAAGATTCATCATTCATCTCATAAGTTGTTTTTAAAACATCTGACAACGAAACAGTATGGCCATTCCAACTGTCCATAATCGCGGACGCAGCTATTCAAATAGTTTGACACTCTGCAGAGGTGGTACACTTTCACCACAAGATTGGATACATCTATCAGGGATAACCCTGAATCATCATACTTAGTATGCAGATAATCAAACATAACCTTTCCTTTACACACCCTAGTATAAGCACCTCTCCTATTAGAATGGCCTCCCAACCATGACCATCAGTCATCTTGGGCATTTCATAGGTGGACAACATTGAGAGGTAGCCTCAGCTCAAACCTCTCCCGCGAGGGAACTAATACTAATGCATATAAATTTCCAGGTAAGCGTTACCCAATTCAGGTAGTGTGGTTGTACGGTAACTTTGGAATGGTATCGCATCCGAATCCAACCATCAGTTTTATAAAAGGGCTAAGGCTCATGCCTCAACATTTTCATCATCATAAACCATTTGTGTTTCTCAACACATGTCAAAACATCTCAATAGAATGACTCATCATTACAAGGTTTTCATAATTCATTTTCACCAAGTGTTCCCATCTAAAGTTACTCAAGTTTTTGATCTACTCTAAACTACTAAGTTAAGAGTGTTCACTAAGGTGGAAAATGGTGGGATCAATCTCATGCCATAGAATGACATCTAAAGGGTTCTAAATAGGTCAAGTTTTATACTTTTTATGCTACCTTCAAAACCGGTAAAGAACTTTGGGTAGAGTAAAGGAAGTAAAGCTTGAAACTAATACTTGGATGAAATACTAGTCAAGGTAGTATAACTCAGTCATGCCTAAAGCATCTTTGCTAAACCATCTAGTTCAATCCTAGCTTGCTAAGCATTATACTTGCAAGTGTTAGCTTGCATTGTTAATGGTGGCTTGCAAGTACAACTTGCAAGGTTTAACTTGGATAGTGCTAGCTTGCCTTGGTTGGTGCAATGGTTGAAGTTTTCTTATTCTTCTTCTTCTTCTTGGTAGCACTCCTCCTCCTCGTAAGCTTGGTCGGTACTATCTTCTATAAATACATACGGAGTACACAATCACCAAACCATACTTAAATAGTCCAATTAGTATTCTAAGGCACACAATTGATGATCTATTATCATCACAAGCATCACAAGGGTAATTCACTAGTTTCATCCTTTTTATTTTAGAAAAGTAATTTCTACTCATTGAGAAATTAACTAAGATTTAATATTCACCACTTAAAACATGGGATCATGTGGACACATGTAATCACCACATATTCTAATATGTGGGAATGTTATTTAAGGGTTGGATCATCATTACTTTGGTTTAAGTTCATTATTTAATGATTTAAAGTGACTAGAAATGCCTATATAGCATTATTTTGGTACTAGTCCAAAGTCACTGCATGTAAACCTTGATATTATTACATATTCATAAAGGCATGATGAAATGTGATTTTTGAGAGTTGGAATCAACTCAAAAGCTAACTTGGTTGATTTTATAAAAATGTTGCAAGGTACAAATGCTTCTGTTTTATTATTTTTATTAGGAGAGATCTATAACTCTAATTGAATTAAATCCAACGGGCTTGGATAGATCATTTCAATACCTTTCAGACAAAATTGGTTTCATGCAATTTGGATTGTCAAACATCCCAGAATTGATTTTTAAACTAGTGGACAGAAACTAGAGTAACTCTAAATAGAAAAAACTAAATTTGAAAATTTAACTGCTTGAGGAACTAATCGGGTCGACCCATCTACGCAGTCAAGCATAAGCTGCCTGACATGCGGGCTCTACTAGTCAGCTGCACAAAATCACTGAAACAATATCTAGCATCCTAGGCCACACGATCTAAAGGGGATCCAACGGTGGGAGGTCATCATCGACGACGGATTACTCCGGCGAGAACCTGACCTAGACGCGGCGGTGGGGATCAATTGGGGGCATACCAGGGCTCCAGCAAGGTCGGTGAGGCGGGCAAACGGGCTGGTAGACGACGGCGAGGCGAGGCACGGTTGCGGCGGAGCTTGGGGTGCCCTAAATAGCAGACGCCCTTCTCCTCCTGATGCGGCGGCTTCGGCTCCAATTCCGGCGAGACAGAGCTCGAGCGGCTTCGGCTAGAGGTGGGTAGGGTTCAGAGAGAGGTGGGGAGTAAGTGAGTATGGAGAATTGAGGCTGGGGTGGGAGCTTTATATAGGGTCGACGAGGAGGCAGAGCGGGCGCTAGTGAGGTCATCGGTGACGACGATGCGGGGCTCTCTCGGCATGGGCGAGGGCGGCGATGGATACTCTACTCCCCGGTGATCCTCTAGGGCTTAAAGGCGCGGCAAGGCGGAGTCTCTACTGGTTGGGAGCATGCAGTGAACTGCGCGCAGGCAGCGGTGTTCGACGCGGTTCCTCTGGGCTGCTGGTCACTAGGCGGCGAACGACGATGTCTGGGTGGTTGTTGGGCCTGCTGCGGGTGCTGACACACAAGGCTAGGGCTAGGCGAGGTCGGTGCTGCTCTGGCGGGCACAACGCTCCGGGGTGATCGGCATGGCAGACAGTGGCATGGGCGCGAGCAAATGAGGCTTATCCTCCGCTCGATTTTGGTCGGGGGCTGGTCAGGGCAGAGCGGTGTGATGGCGCCTGTCTCCCAGCAAGCGAAGGAGAGGGCGAGACGGGCTGAGGCGAGTTGTCCGTGGTCGACCTGGCACATGGCATCGGGCGGCTTGCTACTGGAGCAGACATGGGAGAGGGAGAGAGAGTTAGGGCCGGGGTTTTAGCTAGGGGAACAAGGGGACCAAGTTAGGCCCAAATGGATACCGAAGCTACTACTCACTATAGTGTTTTAGGTTTTGTGAGATTTGTGTCTGCCACCTGTTTGATGAAATGGCCGCAAGAAGCAAAAGTTTGAATTTTGGTTTCAAATTTTCTAAGTAATCTCCACTAGTACTAGGTAGCCTCTGGTTGTAAGGGTTTTGAAAATGTTCAAATGGATGGTTTTTGAAATAGGGGTGATCTAGGCATATGCATTGAATTCAATTCTCACATGCCATTTAAAATAAGTATTTGAATGTTTTTAGAAGATCAAAAAGTGGGCATTGGTACCTCATTATGTGTACTAGCAAGGTATTTCTGTTGAGAAATGAGTGTTAGGAACACTCAAAGTAGTGTAGTGGATTAAAATGACCAAAATGACCATTCCTCATTTTTAATTGTTTTTTATTTGATTTTCTTTGGGATTTGCTTGGGAAAGATTTAGGTGATGTTTAATTTACCATACAAACATTTTACAACCAAAGAATCACAGAACCATGGCAATTCATATCAATTCCTAAATTACATGCACATACACATGAATGCTTTCATTTTTAATTTGGAAAAGTTTTTGTTAACCCTAATTTTGATGATCTGGATCTTGATAAGCTTGGATTAAAGTTTTGGGATGTTACAATCTATCAAGTAGGTAAGATCATGTTGTCCAAGTGATGAATCATACAACCACAAGTTGGTGAAGGTGTTTCCATCCAACCTAGAGAGGTCTAAATCCAATGCAATGCTGGCATGGGCCCATATCTGCCACAAGTGTGAATCATGGATTGGCATAGCACTACTATACTTAGATGTATCAAACGGATGGGATCTTGTAGGACAAGTGTTGACTCACACAACCACTGAGTTGATGATGATGTTTCTAGCCAACCTAGAGAGTTATATATCCCATCCAATGTTGACATGGGCCCACATTTGCCACAAAGTGTCTCGTCATGTCTCGGCATACCAATGTTATACTTAGATCTATCAACTTGGTAGGACATGTTGTCCAAGTGATGACTCATACACAATAACAAGTTGATGAAGGTGTTCGTAGATAGCCTAGATAGGTCTAGATCCCATGCAATATTGGCATGGCCCCACATCTGCCACAAGTGTGTGCAATGGCTTGGAATAGCACTCTCATACTTAGATGTATCAACTGGGTGTCATCATGTTGGCCAAGTGCTGAGGCACAAAACCACAAGTTGATGAAGGAGTTTCTAGCCAACCAACACAGGCCTATATCCCATGCAATGTTGGCATGGGCCCACATTTTACACAAAGTGTATCGTCATGTCTTGGCATAGAAGTGTCATACTTATATCTATCAACTAGGTTGTATCATGTTGTCTAAGTGATGACTCATACAACGACAATTTGATGAAGGAGTTTCTAGCCAGCCCAGATAGGTCTATAGCCCATCCAATGTTGGCATGGGACCACATGTAACACAAAGTGTCTCAACATTCTTGGCATAGCACTCTCATACTTAGATGTTTCAACTGGGTGGCATCATGTTAGCCAAGTGTTGAGGCACAAAACCACAAGTTAATGAAGGAGTTTCTAGCCAACCAAGAGAGGTCTATAGCCCATTAAATTTTGGCACGGGCCCACATTTTCCACAATGTGTGTCATCATATCTTGGCATAGACGTGTTATACTTAGATCTATCAACTAGGTAGTATCATGTTATCCAAATGATAACTCATACAACCACATGTTGGTGAAGGAGTTTCTAGCCAGCCTAGATAGGTCTATAACCCATGCAATATTTGCATGGGCCCACATGTAACACAGAGTGTCTCAACATGTCTTGGCATAGTGTTATACTTAGACCATCAACTTCGTAGGAATATGTTGGCCAAGTGTTAACTCATACAACCACAAGTTGATGAAGTTGTTTCTAGACAGCCTAGAGAGATCTAGATCCCATGCAATGTTGGGATGGGCCCACATTTGCCACAAAGTTTCTCATCATGTCTTGGTATAGAAAAATTATACTTAGATCTATCAACTAGGTAGGATCATGTTGTCCAAGTGATGACTCATACAACCACAAGTTGGTGACTGAGTTTCTAGCCAGCCTAGATAGGTCTATAACCCATGCAATCTTGGCATGGGACCACATGTAACATAAAGTGTCTCAACATGTCTTGGCATAGAAGTGTTATACTTAGAACTATCAACTGGGTGGCATCATGTTGGCCAAGTGTTGACTCATACAACCACAAGTTTATGAAGGTGTTTCTAGATAGCCCAAAGAGATCTTGATCTCATGCAATGTTCGCATGGGCCCATATTTAACACAAAGTGTCTCATCATGTCTTGTCATAGCAAAATTATTCTTAGATCTATCAAGTAGTTAGGATCATGTTGGCCAAGTGGTGAGCCACACAACCACTAAGTTGATGAAGGGGTTTATAGCTAACCTAGAGAGGACTATAGCCCATGCAATGTTGGCATGGGCCCACATTTTCCACAAAGTGTCTCATCATGTATTTCCATAGAAGTGTTATACTTAGACCTATAAACTGTGTGGGATCATGTTGGCCAAGTGTTGAGTCACACAACCATAGGTTGATGATGGTGTTTGTAGCCAACCTAGAGAAGTCTATAGACCATGCAATTTTGTCATGGGCCCACATTAAGACAAAGTGTCTCATCATGTCTTGGCATAACTTCATTATACTTAGATCTATCAACTTGGAAGGAACATGTTGTCCGAGTGACGACTCATACAATAACAAGTTGATGAAGGTGTTTGTAGATGGCCAGAGAGGTTTAGATCCCATGCAATGTTGGCATGGGCCCACATCTGCCACAAGTCTGTGTGATGGCTTGGCATAGCACTCTCATACTTAGATGTATAAACTGGGTGGCATCATGTTGGCAAAGTGTTGAGAAACAAAGCCACAAGTTGATGAAGGAGTTTCTAGCCAACCCATAGAGGTCTATAGCTCATAGCAGATATAGCATAAACAAACTCAACGTATATGCCCGAATTTCAGTTTTATTTTCAACGGGATATGAGTAAACTCAACAAATATAGCATAAACAAACTTAGCAGATATAGCATAAGCAAACATAGATATATACAATCTCCTACCCCAGATAAAGAGATAGAGAACACACGATTTAAAGTACCAACACAAACTTTATGACCTAATTACATGATCACACAAGAACTGAATAGAAATAGCTTAAAGGGGGCAGGGGCAGCAGCAGGAGGCAGGCACATTCCTTCATTTATCATCAAACTACTTGACGAACTTACCATCTCTCATAGGAGACCAACGACCGTCATCCCAGTTGTTTCTTCCCTTCTGGGCTGCCCACTTCTGACGAAATGCATGTTCATCCCACTTGGCAGGGGCGTTGGCTTCCATATCTTAAGAATCTTGTGGCACAAAGAGCAGTGCATCACAGGCCTAGTTGTTGCTGCTAGAAGCTGCCACCTCTCTGTTTTCTACTTCAGCTGCAACCTCTCTCCTTGCACATTCAGCGTCAAGCTCAACTATCCTGCATTTCCGACAAAGGGCTCCCTTTGTGTGTCTTCCCTCTTGCAACTAGGGCAAAACACAAGGAAACATAGAAAGAAATATATCCGAACGTACAGGTGGTAGGTCACGTAAGCATCTATGCCTGCATACTTCAGGTTTATCTCAAACAATGGCGGCTCCTCCCAGAAATAGTGCCTATCTTTAGGAAATTCTGCCTTCATTGGGTTCTACGACTCATCAATGATTCTACCTGCAAGACTAGCCATTCCATCCTTTCTCGAGCCCCCTCTGATCTTGACAATAGTCTGAATGTCGTTCTAGTTTTTCTCAAGAATTGTAATTTCCTCGTATTCAAATTTCCAGTAATCAGATGTTTTTTCAACAGTGCAGAAAACAATTTCTTTTTCTACAAGGAATTGGCGCAGAGGCGGACACTTCTTGTCAGTCCTAAAAGTATGTAGTTTGTCAGCATAAACTACAGGACCAACACTTGGATAAAACTTATAACTACAAATGTTTTGTCAATGCAAGATCATCATCTCAATATAATTTTATGCTACAAAAGTTTAGTAAATGCAAGATCAAGACTCTAAAAACTGGCTTGTCATAATTTATTTGGTACTAACTAAATTCAGTAGTTGCAAGATGAGAAAATGAATAGATTCCATTTGATGCAAAAATGCAGTACTTGCAAGATCCACACTGTAATAAAATTTAGGACTACGACTATTTAGTCAATGCAACATCATAATAACCTAAATTTGAAACTAAAAAGTTTAGTAAATCCAAGATCAACAATCTGAAAATTATCTAGTCATAATGCATTTGGTACTAAAATAATTTAGTACATGATCAACATTTGAATAAAATTTGAGACTATGACAGTTTAGTAAAGGCAAGATCAACTGATTAAAATCATACAGGTGACCATTTAAAAATAATAAAACCCGACATGTGGTTAACTACAAAGCACAGGTCCATAAACCAGGAGAAGTGGTAGACGAGGACATGTTTCCTCATTGTTAGTTGAATGATGGCGAGTTCATTATCGAACTCTCGGTCCTCCTTGGTGTACTCGAGGTCCAATCCCAGGAACTTGTCCTTGTATTTCTCAAGCCAGTCCTCGTACATCCTCAGGACTCGTACCACTATCTCCTCCTGGTTGGTGTATATGACATCTATCTTCGTATTGCCATGGGCGATGAAGCTTGTTTCTCGAGTGTAATCTTCCATGGTGACAAGGATCAGACAGAAAGAACATGGTAGGGGAAGTAGAAGGAAGAGGACAAGAATAAGAAGTGGGGTTTTTGTGAGACAAGGGAACAATGGAACCGTCAATGCGCATCTGTCATGCTTGTAGATAATGGGGACGGAAGGCCAATGGGGAGACGCGTGGGCGTTGACCGTTCCAGTTTTTGAGTAAACAAAGATTAAAAATAGTAATAACAAGGATATGCGACGTGTGTTGTCATGTTAATTCATGTTATCATTTGTGTTGTCCTATCAACCACTGTCCAATGCGTCACCTTAGCTCATGTGCTCTACATCATTCGTTTTCACGTGTCAAATTCTATCGTCCAAATTAATTGCGCATACCCATTTTCTGCATATCCTCTAGCCTTCTAGATCCATGTCTATCGTATAATCATCAAACCGGACCCATGTGTATCAATCTTTCTCTTCTTGGACACATATATGCTATAAGGTCCCACGGGCAACAATACGTATATTCTTGGTACCCTTCTAGATCTAATACTATCATTTAATGAAAATGCCCAACATGTAAGAATATTGTTAGTTATCATCCTTGGCAATACTGTTTGCTAGCTATAAGGGCCTACATTCACCAACACAACTCACATTGCACTTCATAGATACTTTATGGGCCCACATGTAACAATCTTGGTATCCTTGGACCCGCAAATGCTAGTTGAAGTTGCATAGACTACATAAACTACTCTTGGTACCATTTTGGATCTAGTTATATCGTATAATTCTAAAACTGTCCCTACATGTAGCATTCTTGCTCAGGTATATGCTATAAGGGCCTACATTCACCAAAACAAGTAACATTGCACTCACAAATGCCATATGGGCCCGCATGTAACAATCTTGGTATCCTTGGACCCGCAAATGCCAGTTGAAGTTGCATAAACCTACATATACTACTCTTGGTACCATTGTGAATCTAGTTATATCGTATAATTCTCAAACTGGCCCTACATGTATCATTCTTACTCAGGAATATGCTATAAGGGCCCACATTCACCAAAACAACTAACATTGCACTCACAAATGCCATATGGGCCCACATGTATCAACCATGGTCTCCTCGCCCAACAAATGCCAATTCAAGATACAAAGACCTACATGTACGCTTGGTACACTTGTAGACCTAATTAAAATCATGTAATTCTCAAACTGGCCCTACATGTATCATTCTTTCTCAGGTATATGCTATAAGGGCCGACGTTCACCAAAACAAGTAACATTGCACTCACAAATGCCATATGGGCCCGCATGTATCAACCTTGGTCTCCTGGACCCACAAATGCCATTTAAACATACAAAGATGTACATATACTCTTGCTACACTTGTACACCTAATTAAATCATGTAATTCTCAAACTGGCCCTACATGTGTCATTCTTTCAAAATTCATAGTAAGGTGCACAAGTTGATGAAGGTGTTTCTAGCCATCCCAGAGAGGTCTAGATCCCATGAAATGATGGCATGAGCACACATTTTCCCCAAGTTTGTATCATGGATTGGCATAGCACTATTATACTTAGATGTATCAAATGGATGGGATCATGTTGGCCAAGTGTTGACTCACACAACCACTGAGTTGATGATGCTGTTTCTAGCCAACCTAGAGAGTTCTATATCCCATGCAATGTTAGCATGGGCCCACATTTGTGACACAGTGTCTCATCATGTCTTGGCATAATAGTGTTATACTTAGATCTATCAACTAGGCAGGAACATGTTGTCCATAACTCATACACAATAACAAGTTCAAGAAGGTGATTCTAGACAACCCAGAGAGGTCTAGATCCTAGGAAATGTTGGCATGGGCCCAAATCTGCGATAAGTGTGTGTCATGGATTGCCATAGAACTCTCATACTTAGATGTATCAACTGGGTGGCATCATGTTGGCCAAGTGCTAAGGCACAAAACAAAAAGTTCATGAAGGAGTTTATAGCCAACCAAGAGATGTCTATAACCCATGCAATGTTAGCATGGGCCCACATTTTCCACAAAGTGTCTCATCATGTCTTGGCATAGAAGTTTTATACTTAGATCTATCAACTGTGTAGTATCATGTTGTCCAACTGATGACTCATACAACCACAAGTTGGTGAAGGAGTTTCTAGCCAGCCTAGATAGGTCTATAGCCCATGCAATGTTGGCATGGTCCCACATGTAACACAAAGTGTCTCAACATGTCTTGGCATAGCACTCTCATACTTAGATGTATCAATTAGGTGGCATCATATTGGCCAAGTACTAAGGCACAAAACCACAAGTTGATGAAGGGGTTTCTAGCCAACCAAGAGAGGTGTATAGCCCATGCAATGTTGGCATGGGACAACATTTGCCACAAAGTGTCTCATCATGTCTTGGCATAGACGTGTTTTACTTAGATCTATCAACTAGGTAGGATCATGTTGTCCAAGTGATGACTCATACAACCAAAAGTTAGAAGGAGGTTCTATCCCGTTCAGATAGGTTTATAACCCATGCAATGTTGGCATGGGCCCACATGTAACACAAAGTGTCTCAACATGTCTAGACATAGCAGTGTTATACTTAGACCTATCAACTTGGTAGGAACATGTTGGCTAGGTGTTGACTCATACAACCACAAGTTGATGAAGGTTCTAGAGAGATCTTGGTCCCATGTATTGTTGGCACGGGCCCACATTTAACACAAAGTATCTCATCATGTCTTGTCATAGGAAAATTATACTTAGATCTATCAAGTAGGTAGGATCATGTTGGCCAAGTGCTGATCCATATAACCACTAAGTTGATGAAGGTGTTTCTAGGCAGCCTAGAGAGGACTTTAGCCCACGCAATGTTGGCATGGGCCCACATCTGCCACAAGTGTATGTCATGGCTTGGCATAGCACTATTATACTTAGATGTATAAAATGGATGGGATCAAGTTGGCCAAGTGTTGACTCACAGAAACACTGAGTTGATGATGGTGTTTCAAGCCAACCTAGAGAGGTCCATATCCCATGCAATGTTGGTATGGGCCCAGATTTGCCACAAACTATCTCATATTGTCTTGGAATAGAAGTTTTATACTTAGATCTATCAACTTGTTAGGAACATGTTGTCCAGGTGATGACTCATACAAATTAACAAGTTGATGAAGGTGTTTATAGAAAGCCCAGAGAGGTCTAGATCCCATGAAATGTTGACATGGGCCCACATTTTCCACAAGTGTGCGTCATGGCTTGGCGTAGCATTCTCATAGTTAGATGTATCAACTAGGAGGCATCATGTTGGCAAAGTGATGAGGCACAAAACCACATGTTGATGAAGGAGTGTCTAGCTAACCCATATAGGTCTATAGCTCATGTAATGTTGGCATGGGCCCACATTAGGAAACACTTATTTATGTTCCAGCCTTCTCAATTTAGATCTGAGCGTGTTTTAGAATCCTAGATTGTGGCGGACGGGTGTGCTAAGCAAGGTGAACAAGATGGAACTGCGATAGAAATCTTCTAATTGGTACTTCCCACATCTCTACACCTTACTTTTGATTTGTTTTGAGTCTCGTCTGCTTCTGCTAGCTCATAGTGCCCACCACCATCAAAAATAGGGGAGATGTTGATGTCGTGAGCACCTTTGAGTTGTGTATCAAATTGTTGCCCTCTAAAGCAATGTTAGTTGATGGTAGTATGCCCCCCATTGAGATAGACAAAATTGTCAAATTGGAGGTCGATTTTGATGACCTTGATCCCCAAGAACTACAAATCATGAAAGAGAAGGCGGTGAGGAATTTGGTGGAAAGAATTGGGGAGAGTGTTCTTTGGGGTCCACAACAAGAAGTAAGTGTTTTACTCTTCGATGATTGCAAAGGTGTGTATGTTAGGATTGAGAATGGGGAAGAAATGGTTAATGAAATCGATCTGCAAGACGGCTGGACAAGCAAACATGCTCTATTTTCAACAAAGCTCTTTGAAATGAGAAATGATTCGAGGGTTGGATATATGCCCTCAAAAATGGTTTCTCAGATGGTAAAAGATGATTGGGCTGCACAGAGGCAGAATCAGCCCATAATTACTAAATTGACAATGTTGACATAGGTGGCTACTATAGATGCTGAAAATGTTAGAACTGTTGATTGGAATACAGTTGATATAAGTGCTCGGACTGATTTGGTGATTGCACCAATATCTAACATTGAAATAGCAAAGCATTTTGGCATTCAGTAGACAACAGAGAAAAGGAGAAGGAGAGTGATGATGCTGCAGATAACTGTAACACACATTCAAGACATGATGATGAAGATATAGATCTAGAGTTGATGGAAAATGCCGCAGTTGATGTAGATGATGCACATGATGATGATCTAGTAAATGTGTATGACAAAGAAAACCCAGTTATTGAAGTAGGAAGATTGTTTCCAAGCATGGATGATTTTAGGATGCCTTTCAGGACTTATGCAGTCAAACGTGAGTTTGAAACCAATACTATGTGGATAGATAAAAAGAAGTTCTATGCAAAGTGCAGAGGTTTTGATGGTGGTGCCAAGCCTTGCAAGTGGTATATATCTTCTAGACGCCAACCTGATGGAAAGACAATAAAGGTGAATCAAATTCCAAAAGCACATACTTGTATTACAAGTTCACAGAAAGTTTCAACCATGACCTCACAACTTTGGGTTACAGAAAAAATAACGCCTATTTTAGCCAAGACACCAAATACCAATGCAAAGAAACGGAAAGTAGATATGGAAAAGGATTACCCCATTAAGCTGAATTACACTATAGTGTGGAAGGCAAAGAAAATGGCAATGAAAGAGCTATATGGTGATTGGGAAAATACCTATAGAATGCTTTATAATTTCAAAGCAGAAGTGGAGAAGAGGTCACCTAGCAGTGTTATGGAGATGGATACTGAGGTTACACCACATGGGAAGGTCTACTTCTCCAAAATTTTCATGGCTTTAAAGCCATGCATAGATGGCTTCAAAGTAGGGTGTCATCCATATTTGAGCATATACTCATCATTTTTATTTGCAAGTGGAATGGACAACTAGAAACTTGCAATGCTTTAGATGGACACAATTGGATGTTTCCTATAGCAATTGGCATGTTTTAGTCTGACATAGAGGTTTCACGGACATGGTTCATGATGCAGTTGAAAAGATGCATAGGGCTAGTGTCTCCTTTGGAAGTTCACACCGATGCATGTAAAGGGCTAGAAAATGCAGTCAATACTATTTTCCCCATGCTGAGCAGAAGGAGTTCTTTGGTCATATGTTGATGAATGTGATCAAAAAAATTAGAGGAGATGATTTGGCTGTTTGTGGCCAGAAGCAAGATCTTACACTCTATAGAGACACTCATATCATCCTGGTAAGATAAATTCATCAAACAGTGAGTATATCCCTTGGACAAACACCTACCATTCTCTATTGTGGTATAGGTCTGGATTTAACACTTCCATAAACTGTGATCCTATCAACAACAATTTGTCAGAAAGTTTTAATAACAAAGTGAAGGAGTTAAAAGACTTGCTTGTCCATGACATGGTTGACCAGGTCATGATCATGATCATGAGGTTGTGGGAATTGAGAAGAAGGCTTGGTGATCATTTGCAAGGGGATAAGCTGCCTAATTTAGTGTAGCAGGTAGACAAGAGGAGCAGAAATCTTGCACATTTGTGTGTCAAGAAATCCTCGTTGTGGGGTGCTGAAGTTATAGATACAAAGACTGGAAGAAGGCATGTTGTTGACACTGAATTACATGAATGCACTTGCCTTGTGTCAACACCCGAATTTTTAAGTCCAGATGCCTGTTATGCCATACATCGCAATCCCAGGATTACCATTTTTGCGAGACATAAGAGAATTCATACCACAGTACATCATCCATTACAAACCATTATAGTCTTACAAATAGTTGATCTCATGATCAAGTATTAGTACAAATCGGAGCAGCGGAAATATAACGTAGTAGACTCCATATTCATAGTCACAGGCAATGCTGACGATGGGAGATGATCCTAGTTATCATAGACCTCCTGCTGTCCATCTTCCGGGTAGTCCTCCTCATAGTCTGGCCATGGGAATAGCCAGGGACAAAGACATGAGTACTCTTTAAGTACTGACAAACTATCACTAGTATAAGTAAAGTAAAACTAGTAGGAATCTTAAGCTCTAGGTTTGTTTGCAAAAAGCCAGGTTTATTTCAGAATGCCGTAAAGAGTAAACACCTAATTTAGTTCTCTAGACTACTTAAGTTGGAATCTAGTTTTCATGTTCACAACCCTGTTATGGTCAAGTCAAAGTCATAGTTCAAGTCACAAGTCATTTTGAAAACATCTGACAGCGGAACAGTATGGCCACTCCAACTGTCCATAAGCACGGACGCGGCTACTCGAATAGTTTGATACTTTGTAGAGGTGGTACACTTTCACCACAAGATTCGATACATCCGTCAGGGATAACCGTGAATCATCATACTTGGTATACAGATAATCAATCCTAACCTTTCTGAAAGGATCGTATGGGCACCTAGAGGGGGGGTGAATAGGTGCTACTCCAAATTTTACTCTTTTTCAATTTAGGGTTTGACACAAAAGGTAAATTCTCTAGATTATGCAACTATGGTTAATTTACCTACATGTCAACTTAGCACAAGTACTAAGCAAGAACTAGATAAGTAAAGTGCGGTAAAGGATAGAAGTAACCAAAGTGGAGGACGCGGAGACACAAGGATTTGTTTCCCGTAGTTCCTTCCTTTTGAGGGGAAGTACGTCTACATTTGGAGAGGGGGTGGTTTCAAACCACCAACACCACGAGAGGCCTCCCTTGTTGTCCGATGAACCTGACCCCAAAGGGTTCGATTCACCTCTTCCAATATATGGCAACCTTCGAGGTGGAAGCCTAGACCTTTACAACGAGTTCGGGGCACACATCCAGAACTTAATTGGAGGCTCCCAAATAAAAGCAAGCTGTCAAACAATCAAAGACAAGCTTGTAAGAACCAAATCAAAAGCTAGGGTTTCCAAAGAAACATTAGAGAATGGGGGCCCTCAAGTGAATGAGGGGGAAATGAAGATCTCTCTTGGTGAAGCTGTAGATCAAGGCCTCCTCCTTCAATTCTCCAAAGATCAATGACTTTGGATGGTTGGATGAAGAGATCTTGTTGATTTGGTGGCTCAAATGGGGATGGTGTTCTTCAGTGGAACAAGAAGCTAGAGGAAGGGGATAAGGTCCTCTATTTATATCCCTTCACTCCACTGAACCATTTTCTGACCGTTGGAGAAACGTCAGACCGGAGACTCCGGCCTGCACACCGGAGACTCCGGTCTACACTGGAGATTCCGGCCCATCTCCGGACTAGCCTCTGGACCATCAAACAGATTGACCCAGCCCGTCGGTGAGCCAAGTGGACCAGAGACTCCGAACCAACCACACCGGAGACTTTGGTCAGGGGCTTGGACCGGAGACTCCGGTCAGACCTCCGGACCTAGCTTCGGACCACCTATCTGGCTGACCCATGCATAAAACTAGAGTCCCCTCCGGAGATTCCTGGGGAGACTCCAGACCACACCGGAGGGGAGACTCCAGACCACACCGGAGACTCCGGTCCAGGAAGACCGGAGACTCCGGTTTGGAACTCCCAAGAATACATAGATATTGGAGGGAAAGTTCCATAGGTCAAGGGTCCTTTTAACTTTGCATTATATCAACCTGTAGACAATAGCATACTATAAAATGTTCTACTTGTTCTTAACAAACACCAATAGTGATTATGACAGTAAATGTCCTATCAATCTCCCCCTTTTTGGTGTTCGATGACAACAAGTGATTTTGCATGGAAATAATTTTGCAATGAATTATAACAGTTATGACAGAGTATAATAATGCTCCGCCTGACTATGTGCACTAATATAAACATGTAAAGCATGCTGGGTAGGTAGTACATAGATAAAACACATAGTTCTCACACGAGTTATAATAATTTTAGAGCACCCACAGAGTCACACACAAATAGCAAATAGTATCTCGCAAGAACATAAGGCAAATAAGTACGGTCGAGATAGCAAATAAGAATCAAATCCAAGCCCATGCAAATCCCGATGGCAATTTCTTCTCCCCCTTTGGCATCGGAACGCCGAAGAAGGGAAAAGACCTAAGCTAGCACCCCAATGAATCAGTAGTCCTCGTCGTCATCATCCTCGTCCTCCTCATCCATATCCTGATCCTCATCACCATCATCATAGTCATCATCACCATCTGGAGCTGCAGGTCCTTTGCCATGACATCAGAAAAGGTCTTCCAATACACCAAGCTGTCCTGTTGGGCATTCCATGCCCCAAAAGAAAGAGTGTAATATGACTCAGTGGATGGTTGAGCGCCATGCTCCCAGTGTACTCATCCTTTCCTTCCTCATCATCTGCTGCACCCTGATATGTTGCTAACGTATCCATAATTTTTTATGTTCCATGCTTGGTTTTATCTACTTTCTTGTGTTTTGTCCACACTTTGGAGTACTTTTTATATCATTTCTTGAACTAACCTATTAACAAGAGACACAGTGCCAGCTGCCTGTTTTCTGCTGTTTTTGGTTCCAGGAAAGTCAGAAAATGAATATTCTCGGAATTGGATGGGGAAAAAGCCAAAGTCAGTTTTCACCTAGGGACACCCGGAGCCAGAATACGAGACGGAGAGGGGCTGGGGCCCGACCACACCACCTGGCCGCATGGCCAAGCCTAGCCCACGCCAGGGTGTGGTCTGGCCGCCCTAGGCACCCCCTCGGCCTCTCCTTCCGCCTATAAGTTGCCTTCGATACAGAAACCCTAAGTACCCGATCAAAATTCCACGAAAGAGTCTGTAGCTGCCGTCATCTCCATCCCTAGATCAGGAGGGATCTGAAGCTCTTCCTGGCACCCTACCGGAGAGGGAAATTTAGCCTTGAGGCCTTCTTCATCACCATGCAAGCCTCCGGTGTGATGTGTGAGTAGTTCATCTCTAGTCTACGGGTCCATGTAGTAGCTAGATGGCTGGTTCTCCTCCTTTGTGCTATCATGTTTAGATCTTGTGAGCTCCGTTCATGATCAAGATCATCTATTTGTAATTCTGCATGTTGTGTTTGCGGGGATCCGATGGATATTGAAATGCTATTTTAGATTGATTATTGATTCTATCATGTCTTTGTTATTTGTGATCTTGCATGCTTTCCATTGTTAGTAGCTATCTTGGCCAAGTAGATGCTAGCAACTCCAAAAGTTAGTATTTATGCTCGATAGTGGGTTCATGCCTCTGGTAATCTGGGGAAGTGACAGAAATCTCTAAGGTACTAGATGTGCTATTGCTACTAGGGAGAAAACAACAATCCTTTGTTCATAGAACAATCGTATTGTTTACTTTACACACAATTCGTAATGCAATTATCCGTTTCTTGCAACTTAATACTGGAAGGGGTTAAGATGATAACCTGAAGGTGGATTATTAGTCATAGATGTAGTTGGATGGCGGTCTATGTATAATGTTGTAATGCACAATCGAATCTCAAAGGAGTCAAGATGAGTAGTATATGCCTGTATGCTTTCTCGATGTTTGTCAATTGCCCCGCTGTAATTTGTTCACCCAACATGTCATCTATCTTAAGGAGAGCCACCTCTAGTGAACTATGGACCCCAGTCCTTTCTTTTACTATCAATCTTCAACAGTTTACTATTTTGTGTTTACTTTCTGCAAACTATTACTTTCTTCCACTCGATACGTTTAATCCTTTGTTTTCAGCAAAACCAGTGAGATTGACAACCTCATCGTAAGTTGGGGACAGAGTTCTGTGGTTGTGTTGTGTAGGTCTCCATGTTGCTGCTGGCGCCGGTAGTGCGCCCTGCCAAAGTCCAGCTAGCAACACCTTTGAGGTGTTTCCTTGCTCCTACTGGATTGATAACCTTGGTTTCATAACTGAGGGAAAACTTACTGCTGTGCTCATCATACCCTCCTCTTGGGGTTCCCCAACGAGCTCGTTAGTACACAAGTAAGCAACTATATTTTCTGGCGCCATTGCCGGGGAGTCAAGGACATATTCACAAGGGGAGTCCGTCATAACCAATCTCTTTACTTTGTTATTTTTGTTTTGCTTAGTTTACTTTTTCTTTGTTTGCTTGTTTATTTATCAAAAACACAAAAAAATTAGTTTTCCAAGTTTGCTTTCTTTATTAAAAATACAAAAAAATGACTACTCTTGAAAACACTAAGTTGTGTGACTTCACTAGCACCAACAACAATGATTTTATGAGCACACCTATTGATCCACCTGTTCCTGAAGCTACTTTCTTTGAGATAAAACCTGCTTTACTCAATCTTGTTATGAGAGAACAATTTTCTGGTATTGGTAATGAAGATGCTGCTACCCATCTAACTAACTTTGTTGAACTTTGTGAAATGCAAAAGCATAGGGATATAGATGGAGATATTATTAAGCTTAAATTGTTTCCTTTCTCTTTGAGAGGAAAAGCTAAAGAATGGTTGAATTCCTTAACTAGGAATAGTATTGATTCTTGGACTAAATGTAAAGATGCTTTCATTGGAAAATACTATCCTCCTACTAAGATTATATCTATGAGAAGTGAAATAATGAAGTTTAAACAATCTGATAATGAACATGTTGCTCAAGCTTGGGAAAGAATGAAATCTTTGGTAAAGAATTGTCCCACTCATGGACTGACTGCTTGGATGATTATCCAAACCTTTTATGCAGGATTGAACTATTCTTCAAGAAATCTATTAGATTATGCTGCTGGAGGTACCTTTATGACCATTACATTGGGTGCTAGAACAAAGCTTCTGGATAATATGATGGTTAACTATTCTGAATGGCATACTGAGAGAGCTCCACAAGGTAAGAAGGTAAATTCTGTTGAAGAAACCTCCTCCTTGAGTGATAAAATTGATATTATTATGTCTATGCTTGTTAATGGGAAAGCCCATATTGATCCAAATAATGTTCCCTTAGCCTCTTTGATTGCTCAAGAAGAGCAAGTTGATGTGAACTTTATAAGGAATAATAATTTTAGCAATAATGCCTACAGGAATAATTTTGGTAACAACAATTATAAGCCATATCCTCCCAACAATGGTAATGCCTATGGAAATTTCTACAACAACAATAGGAGTGCTCCCTCTGAACTTGAAGTTATGCTTAAGGACTTTATTAGTAAACAAACCGCTTTCAATAAAACTATTGAGGAAAAACTCTCTAATGCTGAAAGAAATATATCATCTTTGTCTGAAGCTCAATCTTCTTTGAATAAAATGGCTGCTAAACCTGAAACTAATGATAATCCCTTTGCAGCTACTAATGCCATACAAGTGAGAATTGATGAAAATATTAGACTATTAACTGAACTGCATGCTAAGTGGGAAAGAGAAGATGAAATTGCTAGAAACATTAGTGTTTCTACTATCACTAGCACTAGTGTTGAGGCTAGTAATAGCTCTACTACTTTAGATGATAATTATGATTTTGGTCTTGATGATTGCAATATCTCTGAAGTTATTAAGTTCCTACAAAAACTTGCTAAAAGTCCTAATGCTAGTGCTATGAACATGGCCTTTACAAAACACATTATTGATGCTCTCATAAAGATTAAAGAAGAAAAGATGAAACATAAAGCTTCTATTCCTATAAAACAAGAAGATGGTTGGGAACCCATCATTAATATGAAAGTGAATGATTTTGATTTTAAAGCTTTATGTGATCTTGATAGTAGTGTTTCTATTATGCCTAGAAGGATTTATGATATGCTTGATTTGCCACCACTTGAAGATTGTTATTTGAATGTCCCACTTGGTGATAATGATAAAAAGAAACTCATGGGGAGTATTAATGATGTTCTTATTATGGTTAACAATGCCTATGTCCCCGTTGATTTCTATGTTTTGGATGTTGAATGCAATGCTTCTTGTCCTATTACTTTGGGAAGACCTTTTCTTAGAACTATTGGTGCCATTATTGATATGAAAGAAGGCACCATTAAATATCAACTCCTACTCAAGAAAGGTATAGAACACTTCCCTAAGAATAGAGAGAAGATTTCTTTTGCCTCTCCTATGAAAACAAAATTTGCTATTAATGCTTCTTCATTTGAGAACACTTGATCCTTTTTCTTGCTTCTTATTCCTAACTTAAAGGCGTTAAAGAAAAGTACTTATTGGGAGATAACCCAAAAGTTTTAGATGAGTCTTGGAATTTATTACTTCAGTAATAACCACTCCTTAAACTTTTTATTTGGTTTTTTTGCCAAGAGTAACCTCTAATGAGAGAGAAGTAATGATTGGGAAAGTTGTTGTCCCGAAACAGATTTCTGTGCTTCACCGTAAAAATTCGTGTAAAATCTCTGTACGTCCTTTTGAGGCGTGAGTTTTTTTGCTTCTGCCCTAGGTTATTATCTAACTTTCGTTAGTTCAAAACTTTTAGATTTGAGCAACAGAAGGTCTTCGAAAAAATTCGTCTTTACCTGCTGGTCTGTTTTGACAGATTTCTGCCATTTTCTGCATTTGCTTCTTGTTGGTTCCTTTTTGAGTTCTTTGGGGGAATTAAGCTTTTTGAAGGAATTTCTATAGTAGCTAGTGTTTGAATGGAAGTTTTATTCGTGTTAGAACTGAACCTAAAGACTTATTATCTTCAGTGCACTAATGTTGCTAATAAAGATTGTGTGAAGTTTTGTATGAAGGAAAAATTTCAGGTGTATGGAAGGAATGAGTAATGAGATGAAGAATGGACTAAAGATCAAGCTTGGGGATGCCACGTGTGTCACCCCAAGAAATATCCAAGAAGTACAAGCGTCAAAGCTTGCGGATGCCCAAGGCATCCCCCTCTTCATCAATAAAAATCCCAGGTTTCTTCCAAACACTTCATTTTTATTGTTTCATGCACAGTTATGTTATTCTTGGAGCGTCTTCTTTTTCGCTTTCGTTTTGGTTTTTCGTTTGCTTAGTTTGCTTAGTGTGCTGAATAAATTGGTTGAACCCCCTGTTTCATACATTGGTTTTCAAATAGTTTGGTTTGGTTTGGAAAAAGAGTAGGAAAGTTCATGCTTAAGTGGTAAAGAGAGCTTGTTTTTGACTATGGCCTATGCTTTGTCATGCCATGCTCGATATTGTTTTGGATTTATGCTTACTATTCTTTGATGTAGCATGACTTGTTATAAACAATTGATATTTCTTAATGTGCCTTTGAAGAATCATACTTTGTTTTAGCATATTAAAGCATAGTATTGTGGTATTCTCCTTTGATGCTTTATTTGGGTTGACTTGGCACATGCTCACACCATGTTATGACTATCCCAAGTCACCATAGCCTTTATGATCCTTTAGTTTTCAACTTGTAGTATCACTTTATGCTTTGATTAATGATGTTTTGTCGCTATGCATGATTATGTCCATTATTGCTCTCTTAGTTGGTCGCTCCCAGTCTTTTGCTAGCCTCCGTAACCAAGTATGAGTTCCACTCATGCATCCAACTCCTAAAACCAAGTTATTTCAAAGATTCCACCATACCTACCTACTAGCATATTCTATTCCAAGTATATTCATGTTTTTATCTACCTTCCGAATTAAACTTGTTATGAGAAAACTAGTGATTAAAGCTCTGACGAACTTGATGGCACACTTTACTTTATTGCATTTAATAAACTTGAACCATTGCGTCCATCTTTGTTGCGTATATACTTGCGCTTTATAAGTTGAAGTTAGTAGAACCATGTATCATGGGGAACGCTTTCAACATTGCACCTGTACTTAGAGAAACGCCTGGGCCGCTTGCCTAAGCCATGACTAATCATGGTGGAAACTTGCAGCATAACCATAATGAGCACTCTATGAAGCATCCTCAATAAAAACCTATGCAAATAGCAAATAAAAAGATCGCTGAGGTGCTCATTGTCTGCTTGCCTTGTCATTTTGATTATGGGATAGCTCATGTATCATGTGCAAGGGGTACTACGTTGGCAGTTCTCTATGATACATATGTACTTACAATGACAAGAGCTTACTTGTGACTAAAGTTGAGTAGGATGAGGTTCGGTCTTCGTAAGTAAGGGGCATGAGATTTCGGCTTATAACTTGTCAAGCATATGCTCTTAGTTGTGTCACTTTAACCTTAATCACCTTCAAGATGCTTATGATAGGCGCAATGAGAGCTGAAAGCTAATAAGTACCATAACTTTTGGAAGCTCTTTATGAGACTTGAATCCCTACTTGCTTCTATGAAGGCCTTTCTTTTACTTTTATGTTGAGTCTCCACCTTCTATCTTTATGCACCTACTTTGAGAGCATAGTGGCCATTCTTAGTTCTATGTGCATTGTCCCAAGACTTGTTGATTGATGCATAACTTTGATATTGCTTGTTTTAAACTATTTGTATCTACTCACTCTTATGAACTTTCAAGGTTTCCTATGCATTTATGTTTTCTACTCTATGAGGGACAAGCTGAATGCCACTATGCTATGTTTTCTTTATGCAAACAAACGTCTTGCAAATCATTGTTATTCATGAATCTTTTGTTTGTGCCTTTTCATGTTGCAACATAGTTTCTTTGTCTTACTGTTAGAACTTTGTCTTTCATGTTATGATTGAAGTACTATGATCCCAACTATCAATGTTTTACAAATACTTTGATCATGTTTATGATGGTGCATGTCACCTCAAAAATTATTCTTTCTTTTTATCACTTACCTACTCGAGGATGAGCAGGAGTTAAGCTTGGGGATGTTGATACGTTTCTAACATATCCATAATTTTTGATGTTCCATGCTTGGTTTTATCTACTTTCTTGTGTTTTGTCCACACTTTGGAGTACTTTTTATATGATTTCTTGGACTAACCTATTAACAAGAGCCATAGTGTCAGCTGCATGTTTTCTGTTGTTTTTGGTTCCAGGAAATTCAGAAAATGAAAATTCTCGGAATTGGACGGGACAAAAGCCAAAGTTACTTTTTCAACGAGGGACACCCGGAGCCAGAATACGAGACGGAGAGGGGTTGGGGCCCGGCCACCCCACAGCCCGCAGCGGCTAGGCCTGGCCGCGCCAGGGGTGGTCCACGCCCAGGCACCTCGGCCTCTCCTTCCGCCTATAAGTTGCCTCCGATACAGAAACCCTAAGTACCCGATCAAAATTCCACGAAAGAGTCTGTAGCTGCCGTCATCTCTATCCCTAGATCGGGAGGGATCTGAAGATCTTCCCGGCACCCTGTCGGAGAGGGGAATTCACCCTGGAGGCCTTCTTGATCACCATGCAAGCCTCCGGTGTGATGCGTGAGTAGTTCATCTTTGGACTATGGGTCCATGTAGTAGCTAGATGGCTGGTTCTCCTCCTTTGTGCTATCATGTTTAGATCTTGTGAGCTCCGTTCATGATCAAGATCATCTATTTGTAATTATGCATGTTGTGTTTGCGGGGATCCAATGGATATTGAGATGCTATTTCAGATTGATTATTGATTCTATCATGTCTTTGTTATTTGTGATCTTGCATGCTTTCCGTTGTTAGTAGCTATCTTGGCCAAGTAGATGCTAGCAACTCCAAGAGTTAGTATTTATGCTCGATAGTGGGTTCATGCCTCTGGTAATCTGGGGGAAGTGACAGAAATCTCTAAGGTACTCGATGTGCTGTTGCTACTAGGGAGAAAACAACAATCCTTTGTTCATAGAACAATCGTATTGTTTACTTTACACACAATTCGTAATGCAATTATCCGTTGCTTGCAACTTAATACTGGAGGGGATTCGGATGATAACCTGAAGGTGGATTATTAGTCATAGATGCAGTTGGATGGAGGTCTATGTATAATGTTGTAATGCCCAATCGAATCTCAAAGGAGTCAAGATGAGTAGTATATGCTTGTATTCTTTCTCGATGTTTGTCAATTGCCCCACTATAATTTGTTCACCCAACATGTCATCTATCTCAAGGAGAGCCACCTCTAGTGAACTATGGACCCCGGTCCTTTCTTTTACTATCAATCTTCAACTGTTTACTGTTTTGTGTTTACTTTCTACAAACTATTACTTTCTTCCACTCGATACGTTTAATCCTTTGTTTTCAGCAAAACCGCTGAGATTGACAACCTCATCGTAAGTTGGGGACAGAGTTCTATGGTTGTGTTGTGGAGGTCTCCACGTTGCTGCTGGCGCCGGTAGTGCGCCCTGCCAAAGTCCAGCTAGCAACACCTTTGAGGTGTTTACTTGCTCCTACTGGATTGATAACCTTGGTTTCATAACTGAGGGAAAACTTACTGCCGTGCTCATCATACCTTCCTCTTGGGGTTCCCCAACGAGCTCGTTAGTACACGAGTCAGCACACCCTGAGCCTTAATCTCCTTGAGAAGCTTCTCTATGCGATGGTTTCTCTTGTAGGAGGCATGTTGTTGCTTGCGGATGTCCACATTCATGCAACAAAGGGTCCTCTCCCAGAATGAAGCCTTCTTGACCTTCTCATGTACATAGGAACATGTCATGGGAGGCAAGGGTGCGTTGGAGGCATTCTTCCTCCAAGCCCTAGTAGGAGAGGGGGCCCTCTCAGTCTCAGAGATGTCATCCTCCTCATTAGCATAGGAGCATCTAGGAGGGGGCCCCATGTGTCCCTTCTGCTGCAGTGATACAAGAGTGTGCTTAGTAAGTTTGGTAGCCATGCCAAGTGGAGAACCATGGTCCTGGGTGTTGATGAGTCTCATTACAAGTGGTGCATATGGAGGAGCTTTCTTCTACAGAATGGCATGGTACATATCCTCAAATATGTAATCGATAACATCAATAGGATCTACATCTGCCTCGGGGCCAGCCATGTAAATCATGTGGGTATGGTATAGCAAGTTGACCAAACCACATTTGATGGCATCATCATTTCCAGCACTAGGGGAGATGGTTTGGCGGAATATCCTCAACATTAGATTGTAGAGAGGCTTGAGTCCCTTGGACCGCCCATAACTCCCTCGTTGCCATACAAAGGGGCAAGCTTATTCTTGTTCACCCCAAGAGCTGCTGAGTGGATGCGCACCCCAACATGAGTGGACACACCCTAAAAGATCTCAAATATGGCCTCAGCAAAGTTGTAGAAAGTTGCAGAGCAGCGGTGATTTCTAGTCATCCAGGTCATAGTCCTGTCTTGGTCAGTCCCAAACACAACTGTGGCATAAAACTGCTAAACGAGGGTGATGTTGTAGTCTTCACGGAGCTCCATCATGTTGCACAGCCCTAACTTCTCACTAATCCATAGTGCATCAGAGAAGTAGGGGCTCTTCCTCATCTGATCAACACTCATGTACTTCTGGGGGCACACAGGTGACCTCTTGAGCACCTTGTAAATGTCTTTCATGAAAACAACTTGCTCCTTCCTCCAATAGCATGGGTCCTCGCTGGTGCCAGGCAAGGCATAGGAGTCAGCCTTGCGCATTTCACGGTACTCCTTCTTTTACATGTGTGCCAAAGACTGAAGATTGCCGTACTTTGCCCTCTTGGCACGATTCTCTTCCTCAGCCCTGTCCTGCTCCCTCCTCATGTAGGCTGCATCATGGGCCTGCTGTCTCCGGTTGGACGGGGGCACAATATACTGACCCTCGGACTCATCATAGCGAGGATCCACCCTCTTTAACTTGGCCTTGGTGAGAGGAGGACGACGAGAGCCAGAACCTGTGAAAAGTAGTGAGGGAGATAGCATGGAGGTGAGTATAAATGTCCCGAGGAGGTAGCACTAGATGCTTGAGGCATTACGAGATCTGTTTGATCCATCCCACACCAGAGTCTCCACTGTAACATCCCAATTTCAGCAACCCTGACTAGTTGTCCAGAATGCAAAAATCAGGGGGAACGAAAACTTTTTCTTGTTAAGTGTTGTAGTGTTTTCTTGTTGATTGTCTGTGCTTATGCTTCTTATTGCATAGCTTATGATATACTCCTTACCTCAACATCAGTTGTTAAAAAGCTATTTAACAAAACTGTCTTGGCTTAATATCCATATTCTCAAATGTTCTGGCATTTCAAAACCTGAGCCAAGAAGCCTTTGCAAACCAACTATTTTAGTAGCTTATATTTCCCTAAACTATGGAGAGGAACCTATTATAATATCCTTATGTTTTATAGACAGAACCTTCAACCATTCTTATCTCTAGGTTTCCCAAAACCTCCTTTTAAAGCTTTTGAATTCTACTCTTGGTAGAGATACCAAGGACTCTCATCTTATCCAAACCTCAGCCTTTTGAAAATACCCATCCTTACCTCGAGCTAGGCTTGATGGTAACCCTAGTCGTAGTTGATGTGTTTGTAAGATGAGTTGCCTTGATCTGCTGTTTGACTTGATTGCTTAAAGTAGTATAAGCTACTCTAGGAGCTAATCCACTAGGATCAAGATACTCTAAAATCACCAAACCCTAAGCAAGAATACAAGCTGGATCTAATCTCTAGATACTAGGTGATCATCTAAAACCCTTAACCATATCAGCTCTGAAGTGATCTAATTCTAGAAGCTTCCAAGTCAATGAAGACCAGTATCAAGCAAGGATCCTTCCTACTCAATCTACACTTCAACATAATCCCCTTGATGATGCTTTGGTACCTTGCAACCCATCAAAAATCATCACCACCCACATTCTAGTCGAAACCCTAAATCTGCCAAATTTGGCTAAGTTTGGAATCTGTTTCAACATCACCTTTTTGAATGTCTCCCTTTCTCCACCCTTGTGCATTTTGGTAATGCACTTGAACCATATTGTTAACCATCCTTAGGACTACCAAGGCCCACTCTTGCCCTTGGTTAGATCATCGTCCAACCGACTTGTTCTTGATGGTTTTGCAGACAAGAAAATATCTATTCCTGCAAATCTAGTCAACATGCCTACTTTGATAGAATCCCACACCACCATCCCACCTTCTCTGGACCAACTCTTTGCATGGTTGTGATCTACTCATATATGTATACCAATACCTACTTCACTTGCTCCAATTGGATCTTGGTACTTCTTAAACCCACATGGTTTTGAAGGCTCTCTGATAATCTACTTTGGCAACCTTATTTTATTCAAAGTTTGAAATCAATTCTTGGTGACCTCAAGCAAGATCAATCTCAAACCTCTATACCATGTTGATGTACACCACTTTGTCTATCCATCCATCTATCCCCTGCCCCAAGGGGAGATATGAGCTCCAAGATCCAACAAGGTTTTGGTGGCATGAAAACAATCTTACCCAAGATCCTTAAATCTCTAGTTTTCACCAAAATCAACTTGGATTCTCTGATCCCAAGGTTGAAAATGCTTGTTACACCTTGTCTACATCACCTAACTTGATCACCAAGATTTATCAAATATTATCCATAATTATAATGGCCCCAAATCTATTTAATCCCTTTAATAGACAAAATATCCAAAACTTCTTCCACAATGGAAAGTTTGGATTTTTCCAAAACACCTCTCCAACTTTTGCCTCATTTAAGGTACATACATCATACCCTATCCTCCCCCTTCAAAAATAAATATTTTTGAAGATCTTTAATAATTCTTTTTGCCTACTTTCTTAAATGGCAGAAATGTAAAAATAATTGTTTTAAATACATTTATTCATCAATAAATCGTGGGAAAATTCCTCAAAGTGTGGATTCATAATTTGGACCTTCCCAAACCAATACCTCACCGTGTCTAGTTCAAATATCTCAAAGAAAATTGATAAAACCATTTCAGCAATATTTGAATAACTAATATGAAAGGGATCTAGACTCTTCAGAAAAATCCCAAAAGTAATTACAGGGCATGTATCTTGGTCACACCTATCTACCAGTACCCTTGTTCCAGCATGCCAAGATCAAAATCTTAAACTTGCTTCACAATCACCTCTTTAGCCAATATTTGAGTTTTTGCAAACTCAAGCTTCTAAACCAACCCAACCATCACCAAACTAGTCAACCAAGCTTGCACAACACATCTCTCACTCCCCTAGTAAAAATTACTATAGCACTGCCCTCTTGGGTCCCATGTGCTTGTGAAGAGTGAGAGAGAGAAAGATATTACACTTATTGCAAATCTTGGTATTAAAAGCAGCAGCAAGCTCCACCACTCCCTCCCTATCTCCCTGCTCGACTCAGAGACCCACCACACTCCCTCCACCGCCCATATCGACCAACCCCTGGCCCGCACCTCCCTCCCATGTCCAAAATGGACATTGCATATCCCCATCTCCCTTCCCTATTTAAATAGGCTAGAGGCCACCCCGTGCCTCCCCTGTCCTTCATTTGCTTCCGCTCCCTTCTTCTTACCACTCCAGCACCCCCAGTCCCTCTCCCTTTCCCTACCCTGCTCGAGCTTCGGCCTTCTCCTCAAATCGAGCTAAGATCTCTCTCTCCTGCTCCTCTTCCCATGCATGTAAGTTTTCTGAGACCCCTAGGGAATTCTGAATCTAACCCTACCTTCCTCTTGCTCAGGACGGCCTCCACCGACCGCCATCGTCGAGCTCCAGCGAGCTCCCTCTCGGGCGCTACTGCGCGAGCAAGGTCCCTGCGACGAGAGCGCTGATGTCGCCCCTCTCCGGACTCGTCTCCATGCGCCGCACAAATCTGGGCCGCCGCCATTGCCTCCTAGCCATCGGTGAGCTCCCCCTCCACCGGACCCCGCCGCAGTTAGGGTTCCTCCCCGTGGTCTCGAGAGCAAGGTAGTAGATGGCCCGTGGTTGTCGATCCCGACTAGATCGGACGGCCGACGGTGCCTGATACCCCTTCACCGCCGCCTCCGGCTGACAGCAGGCCCCACCCCGCGGGATTGAAATCCGCCTCCCGCTAGCGCAGCCCGCCCGGGGTTGGGCCGAATCGGCTCTGCGAGGCCCAGCTGCCCCAGATCCGATCCACTAGCCCTTTCCCCTCTTTTCTTTTAAATTTCTTATTACATCGAGAAACTTAGCTGTTGATTTAATTTGTTTTGAAAATGTAAATCAGCACAAATTGCCAAGGTCTAAATTTCTTCCAGTCCCCACATGTTTCCTTAAACATGCAGAACCAATCTCCTGCCAAAAATGATTTTTATTATTTACTGGCAATTATTCTACAAAAAGGTATCCTTATCACTAAATAAATTCCTTATACACCTCCAAAATGGATGAAAGCAAGTTCCACTTATGGCATGTTTCTATACCTACCATCAGGCATTTATCTCAGGCCAAGGTGAACTAAGGTCCACCCTTAGCAAAAATAATAAAAACAGGACATCTCTGCCTTAGGTAATTTCTCTAGGTCAAACCAACAGAGGTATTGGCCCAATTCCAACTCCCAGTAAAACTCCATATCAACATATATCAAACCCCAGAAGCTCAAATTTTATTGAGCTCTGGTTCAATTTTAATGAATTAAACTATTTTGAGTAGACTCATTTCACTAAATAAACCACTCCTATAGTTCTTAATATCCAAAAAGGTTGATTCCAATTTCTACAGGAAGGTATTCTAAATACCTACCATGTGTCCTTGGAATCAAATCAAAAGCCTCCGTAGATTAAATCTGGTGAAAAAGACAAAACAGTTATACAACTGCCTTTGGGAATCTCTTAAGGGCATTCTAGTAAATACTTTGACATGATTCCAACTTGCAGTAAATCAGTACATCAAACTCTACCTGAC
Organism: Avena insularis; assembly: GCA_023614405.1. NCBI lineage: Eukaryota > Viridiplantae > Streptophyta > Magnoliopsida > Poales > Poaceae > Avena > Avena insularis. The sequence goes on along the minus strand of CM042690.1, from coordinate 392,401,725 downwards.
CATCCAAGGAAATAATTTTTTGGAGCTCCAGAACTTTTCTGGTGAATTATTTCCTAAAACTAGAACTTTTATCACTAGAATATTCATAAGAAATTAAAGAAAAGTGATAAAATAGTGAAACCACTTTTGTTGGTTTCATTTTATCAACTACTATCTGTTGGTATAATTTTTACACAATGGTATCATACAAAATATGTGCTTGGTGCAAAACCCCTCTTAGGTAGTTCCTTGGCTATAAATCCTAAGGGATTTTCTTCCATGTTTCCATGACAAGGCCAATCTTATTAAATCCATTCTTCCTAAGGCCTACTGATTTTTAAACTTGTATTGTTCATTGTTTGCTGTATGTATTGTTGTTTGTATGCCTTGTTTTGATTGTGCTCTTGCTTGTTTGCATGTGTGCTCCCTGACGACGATAGTTGCGATTATCTCGGAGATCAGAAGAAGATGGTTATTATTGTATATTTTTGGATATTCTAAGAAGAAGTCCAGGGACAATTATGCCATATTGCTGATCTTAGGCAAGCCACCATTCCCGAATTCGAATACTTGTCCTACTATTTTTATTACCTATTTTTTACCTCCTTTACAAATCGCATTATTTATTTTCATGTTTGGTTTTATAAATACTGCGCTAATGACTTGGCTCCTCCAAGTTATGACTTGGTGTCCCTCCTGGCACCCACCATGATGTAAACCTACCATTTACTCCCCTTTTGATTGAGGTTATGATGATTAGCATCCTACCTCGTTGGAAACCATGGATTTTTGTTGAATAAATTGTTTTGGGATTTACCCTACTACAAATGTTCAAAAACTGCTGTGTAAAACCCTTGGGAAGAGGCATCGTTCCAAGCGGATGTTTTAACTAAAGAAGTGCTGATGATGAGAAATGAGAAAATGGACAAGAGAAAGAGAAGGGATGTTCTACGCCTTTACCAGAACAATTTATCAGTGCAACCACATTACCCTAGGTGCTAGGGCTTAGCTCGTAGTTTTTCTTCTTTAGCCGAGGCAGCTTGTACAATTCTTATTGGGAGAAATCCCTTGAATTATGGGCAGGCGCTAACAGTTCTATGGAGCTAGAGCATGTAGCTTGATTCGGCAAGAGTGAGCCTGTCTTGGCAGGAGTACCGGTGCAACAATTGGGTCTCCCGCGGATGGTATGAGTTAGGTAGTACGGAAGGAAGTGGAGTCACCAAGTTAAGGTATATGCCAAGCTGCGGTTTCGGTATACGCGTGTACGGAAGGTAGGAAAAGCAGCCTTTGCTAGGGTCGACAAGCGAAAGGTTAGGTTTGATTATCCGAACCCCCGTCTACCGTGTGTAGAGGGCCGTGGTTTTATCCCGGCGGATGTATTGATTCTTGTGGGGAAAGTGCGCAAACTCTATAGAGTATAATCTATTCGAATAGCCACGTCCACGGTCAAGGACGGTTGGAAAGGTGATGACTAGGAGTACCCAAATGGTGGTTCTCGGAAAAATGGATGAATGTATGGAGGTTCCGAGGGGACCTGAGTTTGAAGTTTTGTTTTGACCAGAGGCGGTCAAAGAGGTTTAAAAAGGGTTTTAATCCAAAACTATTTTCAAAAAGGTTTTTCAACAAGGTTATGGGGATATCCTACTTTATAAAACGGAGGCATGTTTGTCAAAACTCTTTTTCAACAAAGATATAGAGATGCCTTAATTACAAGAGATGAACTAGGCTTTTAAAAAACAACCCTAGATAGAGCTATCTCGCCACAGCCAGATTGCATTACCTTGTTTAACTTATCTTGGTGGTTTGCGAGTATATTCAAACGTACTCACTGGCATAGTCCCTGGCTATTAACTTGGTCAGATTTCAAGAAGAAGGCGGTGATGAAGATTATGCGAACTAGGATGTTCTCCTAGTCAGTTGCTAGTGGGTTGAGGCATGATTGGGCTCTGCGCGTGATGATGTTCCGCTGCTGAAGATGGTATAGCCATAATGACATTTATGTAAGTCTTGTAATTCAGTATGTCTCGGATGTTGTAATGATACTTGTCAGTTATGTTCCACAACTCACTGATCATGGGAACGTGGATATATAGATAACAGGGATTTCTCGGATGATTAATCCAGGGGGCCCCACATCCATAGTCCACATCGGAGTCTCTGGCTCAGACCGTAGTCTCCGTCCTTGAGGACCAGAGTCACTGGCAGGAGGCTCGGGGGAAGAACAGGGAGGCTCCAGTAGGGGTTGAATCCAATAGATCTTGCAATACAACAAGGGTAATGTACTAGTGTGCATGCATACAAGAGATTCCCGTGGAAAAAAACAGTCCCAATCCTCAAAAACAAATCAAGGGATGAAACCTAGGAGAAAAGGAGGAGGAGAGGTACCAGATCTATCCATGGGATTGATTCCACCGTTGGGAATCACCCAATGGTGAAGGGAAGAAGGTTGGCTAGTGGCACGGCGGATCCCGGGGGCTTCTTGACCTCCGGGGAGGTGTTTTGGAGGAGGAGGCGATGGGGTAGAGAGGGGAGGACGGGGGTGGATGAATGAAACTGTCTGTTTTTGTAGTGACCTCGGATCAAGTAAGATCCTAAGTCCCTGTGAATAACATGCTAGTCCCTGGATCAATAGCTAGCACTCACAGTCGATGAAATATCATGTAAAACACAAGTCTTTATTACATGAATCGAGTAATCCAGAGTTTACATTATTACAACATAAGCGATATAAATACAACTTGGAGTCCCATCAATGCCACAGGCAGGTTGAGTGAAGACCCGCGATCCTAGCGCACCTTTCAAAGATCTCCGAAATTCTGCACATGAAACGTGCAGCCAACAAGTTGGGTCAATACTTTGAATGTATTGGCAAATTACACCAAGGAAAGAAAGACTATCTCTACATGCAAGGCTAGTTTAGGCTGTAGAGTTCATTTGCTCGAAGCTAGTTTTTTTTAAGTAGAGAAAAGAAGAGAGTATTGTCCTACTTTGTAAACATTTGCTTAGATAAAATAAGGTCGAGTGGCACACGAGGATATTACGCACCAAGTGTCCAAACCACCAAACACTTGGATATTACGCACCAAGCGTCACTTGGATATTACACACCAAGTTCCCCAAATCCCCACCCATTGGTGATATTACGCACGCCATGGGGTTTTCAAAACTTTGTTTTTGAAAAGAGAGAGGAAGATCCTTCAGAGGCTCCATCCTTCAGACGCTCAATGTTGTTCTGTTTCCGTGAACACGGCTGATCGATCAGATTGCAATACTCTCGAGAGTTTGTGCACTTTACCCACAATCCACGATCAAGTCCTTTTACAGACAAGACCATGGCGAGGCTTTCCCTTAGTAGCCCCTCTACCTTCTGGATCCAACCGTGCCAAGAACCTCCAAATGTTGGTACCCAGGTGAGGTTTCCCACTAAGTACTAGGCCAAGACAGAGCCCATAATGTATTGTGGTTGCACTGGAAGCTTCTGAATTCTGAAACATGGCAGACTTCTTTGATTGTTGGGCGGCCGTCCTCCACCAAAATCACACTCGTTGACCCGACAACCATTCCGCCCAGAAGAAAACTTAGTTTTATTTTGAAGTGGATTTGAGAAGAAAAGTTTGCTCAAGAGAGCCTTTATACTTAGAAAAATTCATTGTCTTTCGAACCCCCCAACAGTACTTTGTATATATAGCATAGCAAGCAATACTTTGCAAAAACAGGGGTAACCTATTAGGATGGGAAATCCTAAGTATAGAGCTACTCATGGCATACTACAAAATCATCGCACTTGCAAAATAATACTAAGGAAAAATTCTACTAGAATATTCTACACATGCATACTACAAAATTTTTGAAGATCACATGCATAGAACCAAAACAGGGACAAAATTATGAACAAGTGGTGTAACTTGCCTTATGTTGATAATATGAGTGTTAGATTGTATTTCTTCGCAGCAATCGCACTCTCCGAACAATCTAATACGAGGACAAGGTAGTTCCAATCAAAACAATTGCAAACATAGCAAACACAACAAGGATGATCGAAAACATGCATGACGATTTAACATTACACAATGGGTATAATTAGTTTTATGAATATTAATATATCATATGATGCATGTATGAGTTCATTTAATGCAATAGGGTACTTGTTATTAATAATTACTTGCCAATATAAGGGTTTTGATAGTTCTGTTGAAACATCTGTACTAATTGCCGTATTAAATTTGTATCTAAAGTGTACTGGATAGAGGGCATTAATACGAACCAGTAGCAATTGGATTCAACTTAATCGGAGTTACAAATCTTTTATTATGATTTAAATAGTGTTTAATGGAGTTTAAATCATTTAAACAATTTCTGTTGTCTAAAATTCAAACTAAAGACAGATTTCTAATCTACATGATAATGTGATTCCAGAGACATATTATTCATATTTTTCTGAGTTATAAATTATTTACTATGAATTTAATACTCTAAATGTCGATTAAAACTATTTAAATCACTACAGCAATTTTACACCTCAAAATTTGGATCTAACAGCATATTAATATTTTATATGAAATTGTGAATCCATAGACACTTTATTTGTATTTTTAGGATCTACAGATAATTTACTATGATTTATTATGTCTAAAAAGCTCATTAAACCATTTAATTTATTACAGTAAATATGTACTGTAAAAGTTATATCTATTCTTGTATTATTGTTCTACACAATTTTATGAATCCAATCATATATTATTTATAATTTTTGGACATGTATTCAATTTTATATGAATTTTACAAGATTGGACATAATTCTGGCTATTTTAAATATTAAAATCAAATAACTCATGTTGGTCAAGGCTGACCTGGGCGAGCGACGTGGCGGAACTTGCGATTGGGCGACACGTCACACCCTGATTGGAGGATACCGGTTGGGCCTCGATCTAATCTGGAGCGTCCGTCGCAGATCCGATGGATGGGAACCAACCCTGCTGGCTCACCGGCCCGGTCGATGGCGAGCGGCGGCGAGCGGCTCAGATGGCGACGTTAGGCAGTGCTCCGGCGAGTTCCCAGGATGTCGGAGTGGATGACGGCGTCGCGTGCTACCCTCGGTGACTTCCCTTGCTTCCTCCGGCCGAGGTGGTCGGATGGAGCTCCATGGCGCTGTGGTACTCCGCGGCGAATTGGCTGACCTCTGGTGTTCTGCGAGAGGAAGCGAACAGGGTGAAGCGATGCTCCAAGGGGAAGGGATCTAGGGAGAGAACAGGGCACGGGGTGGACCAGACCGTGCTCTACCTCGAGCTCCCATGAGCAACAATGGCGCGACATCGGCGAGATCTGAATCGGCTCAGGGCTAGGGTTTCCAGGGTTTTTTTTGAAAGGGTAAAAAGCTTGCAAGGACGGGGGATTATACGGGGGTCCAGCCTTATACAAGGGGGCAACATATCAGGCGTGAATCGGACGGATTCCTCGCAGAATTTGGTTCGGGAGCGGTCGTGTTCTTGCCGGTCTCTTGCGCCGGAGGAGGGAGATGACATGTGGGGTCCAGCGTCGGTGAGGAGAGAGGCGGGCTAGTGTTGGGCGGCCCGTTGGCAGAGATGGCGCGTCTTTGCTTTCATGGTAGGGAAGAGAAGGGAGAGGTGGGATGCTGGGCCGCTCGGTCCGTTAGCGGTTAGGTTTAGTTTTTTTTATTCTTTTCTCCTTTTCTATTTCCTTGTTTACTTTATATCTTTTTCATATCATCTCCAAATGAGTTGATTCTTGTCTCCAAAATTTTCTAAAATTCTGTAGATCATCATAGGACACTTTATAGAAATATTTTTCATATTTAAACAAATGGATTCATAAAACCTTGTTTGTAGTCTTATAGGAGTATTTTCGGTAATTTCAAAATAGGGTTTGCAAACGGTGATTTAACTTAAGAACTTGTATTAATGGAAGGTTCACGGATGAGAAATCAAACAATTGTCTTGGATTTGTTCAAAACTTGGTAGTCATAGTAATCCTCTTCTTTTACTGTGGTTTAGTAAAATATCAATCATCAACAAAAGTTTCTTTTCATTCAAAATTTCAACAAGATTAAGCAATCCAATCAACTTAATAATTTTATTTTATCATTCCAAATTTAGGAAAAAAAATCGGGATGTTACAGACTACCACCCTTAAAAGGAATCTCGTCCTCGAGATTCGCGAAAGCTAAAAGAAATAGGTTTGGTTCACACCAAGGTGCTACCACCCTTAAAGATTGTACTTGTTAGGTTCTTCTGATGGGTCGGTGTGGATTGTTGATTTGTAAGATCCATTCTCACTAACATAATTCGTCGTAGCTTGATGGACGGATTGGGATTCTTTCCTTTGGCATTTCCTTTTCCATAATCATTCTTCCTTTTCCGAGGGAAATTTGACGAGTAATGCACTGTTTCACCATACTTATAGCATGTCACCTGGCTAGAATCTTTCTTGGGCTTCTTCACGCTACTGCCTCTATTACTATTACCATCGTCGTTCTTATCCTTTCCAGCTACATTCACATGTTTTGGACAATTATCAGCATAATGCCCATGATTGTGACACTGGAAGCATAGGACTTTGCTTAGATCCTTCCTCCTGTCTCTTATCAGTGGAAACATCATAGGGTGCATAACGGGCTAGCTTGTTGAAAAGCTCACCATACTCGGTGACAAAACGGTGCAGCTAGTGTAGGTTGCGAAATTCGCGCCTTTTTAGAGTCATGATACCAGCAGCCACATGATGAGTGCGAAAAGCTAACTCAAACTGATCAAGTGATAGCATCAATATCCGGGTGGGTGACTTGGTAGTTATCCCACCATTCTGCAGCAGGTCCTTCAAGCTGGCGTGCGGCATAACGTACCCTGTCGGCTCCGACAGCTTGCACGGTGTCTAGCTCCAGTCATCTATGATGATTGATTTAGCGCTGCTAGTGAAGGTAGGTGGGTTCAACCTCAAAAACCGAGTTAATCGATCCTGTTGAGGTGGTGGCGGAGGTGGCGGTGGTGGCGGGTTGTTGTTGTTTTGCATGTTCTGAGTGAGCAGTTGGATCAGCTGGTTCTGAGTGGCCAAAAGTTGTGCTATTTCTGGAGGAATTTCGGTATTCGCACGTCTTGGCGGCATATGTGGGGTTTGAGAGAAAGTTAAGAAATAGACAGAAAGACTAAGTAGTAAACTCCTACCCTTATGAAAACACACCAAGCACACAAGACACACAAGACACATTAACACAACTTAACACAGAAAACAACCAAGTTTAACTAAACCAGAATTGTCTTGGTATTTATTACAATCGCGAATAACGTTCTACTATAGAATTAAAGGTGGTCCAACTATTACACACCCTCCACGCCTTCCTCTTCCTCATCCTCGAACGAGTAGCCTTCCTGATCTAGGATTGTCTTGTACAACTCCATCTCCTTCATGGTGGCTTCAAGCTTCTCTTGGGGGTTCTTTATCTCATCCTGCAGCTTCTTGGATTTTTTTGGTATACGAGACGAGATTGAAGTAGAACCACTTTAAATTTTTTTCCTAAGATATCACCCCTTGACGATCATCAATGGCGTGTTGCATCTCCCACCAGGTTGCAGCGTCGTCCTTTAGGAATTGGGTGGCATAATGAAGCATTCTGTTGACTTCAATGTTGGCATCCTTCATTCTTTCTTCAACCTGGAGCATCCACTTCTTTGCATCTGCGTGGCTCTTACGCTTGGTGGAGTTGAGTTCCTTGTCCTCCTTATTGATATGGTCCATCCGTCGAGTTGACCAAGGTTTAGAGTAGGAACGAATGGAGTATGGAAAGACGAAGAATATCCCATACAAGAAACTTTATTTAGAAAATAGGTTTTCATTAGCTATGGTAATAAACCATACTAGATAGCAAACAATTTGTCGCATCTATATTTAGCGAAATCTTATTCGGGTTTGGTTCCTAATAGGTCACTTGGAATCTTTGAGGCTTCGAGTCTCCAAAAGTCCTCGTGCTCTTGATAGTCTTCATGTTCTTCATAATCTTCAATCTTTTGAGTTCCTTAGTTAATAATATTGACTTAAGGCCTTTTAAGTCTTTAATCTCGTAGCTTCAGTCTTGGAACATCTTTCATGGAGGGCTTCAAGTCCTGACTTAATCGAAACATTGAGATGATCTTCTTTGAAAAGGTAATCTTGAGAAAGTTTCTTCTTGAAGTGTGTAGTGGTCATTTTCTAATGTTGAAAAGAAGAGACTTAAGAAATTTTAAAACCCCAAAGGTAGATGATGAGAAGTATGAGAGTTTTCTGAAATAACTTAGAAAATATTGTCCTAAGGTTTTTCCATGTCTAGGGTCACGATCTACAGTAAACTTATGCTCTGATACCATCTGTAGTGACCTCGGATCAAGTAAGATCCTAAGTCCCTGTGAATAACATGCTAGTCCCTGGATCAATAGCTAGCACTCACAGTCGATGAAATATCATGTAAAACACAAGTCTTTATTACATGAATCGAGTAATCCAGAGTTTACATTATTACAAGCGATATAAATACAACTTGAGTCCCATCAATGCCACAGGCAGGTTGAGTGAAGACCATGATCCTAGCGCACCTTTCAAAGATCTCCGAAATTCTGCACATGAAACGTGCAGCCAACAAGTTGGGTCAATACTTTGAATGTATTGGCAAATTACACCAAGGAAAGAAAGACTATCTCTACATGAAAGGCTAGTTTAGGCTGTAGAGTTCATTTGCTCGAAGCTAGTTTTTCTTAAGTAGAGAAAAGAAGAGAGGATTGTCCTACTTTGTAAACATTTGCTTAGATAAAATAAGGTCGAGTGGCACACGAGGATATTACCAAGTGTCCAAACCACCAAACACTTGGATATTACGCAAGCGCCACTTGGATATTACACACCAAGTTCCCAAATCCCCACCCATTGGCGATATTACGACGCCATGGGGTTTTCAAACTTTGTTTTGAAAAGAGAGGAAGATCCTTCAGAGGTTCCATCCTTCAGGGACGCTCAATGTTGTTCATTTCCGTGAACACTACGATCGATCAGTTGCAATACTCTAGAGTTTGTGCACTTTACCCACAATCCATGATCAAGTCCTTTTACAGACAAGACCATGGCGAGGCTTTCCTTAGTAGCCCCTCTACCTACGGATCCAACCGTGCCAAGAACCTCCAAATGTTGGTACCCAGGTGAGGTTTCCCACTAAGTACTAGGCCAAGACAGAGCCCATAATGTATTGTGGTTGCACTGGAAGCTTCTAAATTCTGAAACATGGCAGACTTCTTTGATTCGTGGGCGGCCGTCCTCCACCAAAATCACCCTCGTTGACCCGACAACCATTCCGCCCAGAAGAAAACTTAGTTTTATTTTGAAGTGGATTTGAGAAGAAAAGTTTGCTCAAGAGAGCCTTTATACTTAGAAAAATTCATTGTCTTTCGAATCCCCCAACGGTACTTTGTATATATAGCATAGCAAGCAATACTTTGCAAAAATAGGGGTAACCTATTAGGATGGGAAATCCTAAGTATAGAGCTACTCATGGCATACTACAAAATCATCGCACTTGCAAAATAATACTAAGGAAAAATTCTACTAGAATATTCTACACATGCATACTACAGAATTTTTGAAGATCACATGCATAGAACCAAAACAGGGACAAAATTATGAACAAGTGGTGTAACTTGCCTTATGTTTATAATATGAGTGTTAGATTGTATTTCTTCGCAGCAATCGCACTCTCCGAACAATCTAATACGAGGACAAGGTAGTTCCAATCAAAACAATTGCAAACATAGCAAACACAACAAGGATGATCGAAAACATGCATGACGATTTAACATTACACAATGGGTATAATTAGTTTTATGAATATTAATATATCATATGATGCATGTATGAGTTCATTTAATGCAATAGGGTACCTGTTATTAATAATTACTTGCCAATATAAGGGTTTTGATAGTTCTGTTGAAACTTCTGTACTAATTGCCGTATTAAATTTGTATCTAAAATGTACTGGATAGAGGGCATTAATATGAACCAGTAGCAATTGGATTCAACTTAATCGGATTTACAAATCTTTTATTATGATTTAAATAGTGTTTAATGGAGTTTAAATCATTTAAACAATTTCTGTTGTCTAAAATTCAAACTAAATACAGATCTGTAATCTACATGATAATGTGATTCCAGAGACATATTATTCATATTTTTCTGAGTTATAAATTATTTACTATGAATTTAATACTCTAAAAGTCGATTAAAATTATTTAAATCACTACAGCAATTTTACACTGCAAAATTTGGATCTAACAGCATATTAATGTTTTATATGAAATTATGAATCCATAGACACTTTATTTGTATTTTTAGGATCTACAGATAATTTACTATGATTTATTATGTATAAAAAGCTCATTAAACCATATAATTTATTACAGTAAATATGTACTGTAAAAGTTATATCTATTCTCGTATTATTGTTCTACACAATTTTATGAATCCAATCATATATTATTTATAATTTTTGGACATGTATTCAATTTTATATGAATTTTACAAGATTGGACATAATTCTGGCTATTTTAAATATTAAAATCAAATAACTCACGCTGATCAAGGCCGACTGGCCGACTTAGCGATGACGGGCGGTGACGGAACTTGCTGACGGGCGACACGTCACACCACACCCTGATTGGAGGATACCGGTTGGGCCTCGATCTAATCTGGAGCGTCCGTCTCAGATCCGATGGATGGGAACCAACCTGGCTGCTCACGGCCCATGACGGCGGCGGCGGCGCTCGATGGCGGCGTTAGGCAGTGCTCGGCGAGTTCGGGCGTCGGAGTGGATGACGGTGCGTCGCGTGCACGATCTCGCGGTACCCTCGGTGACTTCCCTTGCTTCCTCCGGCCCGAGTCGGTCGGATGGAGCTCCATGGCGCCTGTGGTACTCGGCGAATTCGCGACCTATGGTGTTCTGCGAGAGGAAAGCGAACAGGGTGAAGCGGTGCTCCAAGGGGAAGGGATCTAGGGAGAGAACAGGGCACGGGGTGGACCAGACCGTGCTCTACCTCGAGCTCCCGTGAGCAACAATGGCGCGGCATCGGCGAGATCTGAATCGGCTCAGGGCTAGGGTTTCCAGGGTTTTTTTGAAAGGGGAAAAAGCTTGCAAGGACAGGGGATTATATGGGGGTCCAGCCTTGTACAAGGGGGCAACATATCGGGCGTGAATCGGACGGATTCCTCGCAGAATTTGGTTCGGGAGCGGTCGTGTTCTTGCCGGTCTCTTGCGCCGGAGGAGGGAGATGACATGTGGGGTCCACGTCGTGGCTTGGAGAGGAGGCGGAGCTAGTGTTGGGCGGCCCGTTGGCGATGGCGCCTTGCTTGTAGGGAAGAAGGAGAGGTGGGATCTTTGGGCGCTCGGTCCGTTAGCGGTTAGGTTTAGTTTTTTTTATTCTTTTCTCCTTTTCTATTTCCTTATTTACTTTATATCTTTTTCATATGATCTCCAAATGAGTTGATTCTTGTCTCCAAAATTTTCTAAAATTATGTAGATCATCATAGGACACTTTATAGAAATATTTTTCATATTTAAACAAATGGATTCATAAAACCTTGTTTGTAGTCTTATAGGAGTATTTTCGGTAATTTCAAAATAGGGTTTGCAAACGGTGATTTAACTTAAGAACTTGTATTAATGGAAGGTTCACGGATGAGAAATCAAACAATTGTCTTGGGTTTGTTCAAAACTTGGTAGTCATAGTAATCCTCTTCTTTTACTGTGGTTTAGTAAAATATCAATCATCAACAAAAGTTTCTTTTCATTCAAAATTTCAACAAGATTAAGCAATCCAATCAACTTAACAATTTTATTTTATCATTCCAAATTTAGGAAAAAAAATTCGGGATGTTACAGTTTTAGTTCACCCCGTCCTCCTTCTATGTGGCCCGAAACCGTCCAGACTGGAGACTGCGGTCTACACCAGAGACTCTGGTGTGAGTACACCGGAGACTCCGGTCCTCCTCGACCAAAAACTCCAGGTTTTGTGTATGGGGACATATATGAGAGAGAGTGTTTATAGTACTAGGAATAGGCTTGTGTTAAGATGACCTAGTGTGAAGAATCAAGGAAACCATAGAAATCCATTCAAATGTTTATTAACACTCCAAACAAAAACGAACTAAAAACCAACCCTTCAATGAGAAGAGGGTGGTGGCCGAGGCCACCATGTAAGAGTTGGTGGCATGACACCGTGAAGAATTATCCTTGGGTTCATAGCCACTACTCATCAATGAAACTCACGTATCAGACAATGATATTAAGAGGATTGAATTTCTTAATTTTGGCATTATGGGGGGAGGGATAGCCCAATGTATTAGGACCGCACTCCCCCTATCTCCATGCCTGCACCTAAACCAAATAAGGTTCAAGACATAGGTGAGTATGCAAGGTGATCAAGTCAAGCTCCTAGAATCTATGATATTTAGTTCATTCCTCAAATAACAAAACCTTGCTTCATCAAGTGGCTTCGTGAAAATGTCAGCAAGCTGGTCTTTGGTTGACACGTAGGATAGCTCAATATCACCTCGAGCAACATGATCTCTAATGAAGTGATGATGAATCTCAATATGCTTAGTCCTTCTATGATCCACTAGGTTATAGGCAATGTTCATAGCACTTTCATTGTCACATAGAAGATGCACTTTGTCACAATGGACACCGTATTCCTTTAAAGTTTGCCTCATCCACAGCAATTGAGTACAAGCACTAGCAGCTGCCACATACTCGGCTTCGGTGGTGGAGAGAGACATACAATTTTGCTTCTTAGAAGACCAACACACCAAGGACCTCCCAAGGAATTGGCAAGCCCTGGAGGTTGATTTCCTATCATCCTTGTCACCAGCCCAATCCGAATCCGTGTATCCACAAAGGGAGAAAGTTGAGCCCCTAGGATACCAAATACCATAGTTTGGGGTATGAACCAAATATCGAAAGATTCTCTTGACCACCATCAAATGGCTTTATTTAGGAGCCGCTTGATATCTTTCACACACTCCTATACTCAACACAGTATCGGGTCTAGATGCACAAAGGTAAAGCAAAGAGCCGATCATGGATCGATATACCTTTTGATCCACATCTTTACCATTTGGGTTTAGTTCAAGATGAGTTTTAGTTACCATGGGAGTGGGAGCTCCATTTAAATCTTTAATGTTGAATCTCTTGAGCATATCTTGAGTATACTTGGCTTGGTTGAAGAATGTTCCTCCTCTCACTTTCTTGATCTCAAAACCAAGAAATACTCTCAATTCTCCCATCATAGACATCCTGAACCTGTCAGTCATAAGCTTTGAGAATTCATCATTAAAAGTTTTGTTAGATGAGCCAAAGATAATATCATCTAAATATATCTAGCATACAAAAAGTTCCCCATTGACCTTCTTAGTAAAAGGAGTGGGATTGATTTTCCCAACCTCAAACCCACGATCTAACAACAACTCTCTAAGGTGCTCATACCACATGCGTGGGGCTTGTTTGAGCCCATAGAGCGCCTTATCAAGTTTGAAGACGTGGTTTGGAAGGTTCGGATCCTCAAACCTAGAGGTTTGCTTTACATATACCAACTCATGCAATGGACCATTAAGAAATGCACTTTCTACATCCATTTGTTCTAATTTAAATTTATGATGTGCCGCATAAGCAAGAAGGATATGGATGGACTCAAGGCGAGCCATGGGTGCATATGTCTCTCCATAATCAATGCCTTCAATCTGAGAGAACCCTTGTGCAACCAATCTTTCTTTTTTCCTCACCACAATTCCATGCTCATCTTGCTTGTTCTTCAAAATCCACTTGGTGCCTATAACATTGCGGCAATCTTTTGGTTTTTCAACTAACTTCCATACTTTGTTTCTCTCAAAGTTGTTGAGCTCTTTGTGCATTGCATCCAACCAATCCGAATCTTCAAGAGCTTCCCATACTTTCTTTGGTTCCACCATGGAAATGTGTGCTTGGTTCTCACCAAAGTTCTTTAGTTGAGCTTGAGTGGATAACCCTCTTCTTAGATCTCCTACCACATTCTCAAGTGTGTGGTCTCTTAATTCCAAAATTCTATCCATTCTAGCTTGGCGACGAGTTTCGATCTCCTTGTTGTTTTTTCGGGGGTCACTTCATCATTTTGGTCCTCGTCTTGACCATTAACTTGACCTCTATCATCATTGGAATCATTCTCCTCTGCATGAGGCAAATATTGACCTTGGTCTTGATCAAGCATACTTTTAGATAGGCGTTGGGCTTCCCTTATGGCAGTTTCTATAGATCTTCCTTGTGTAATAGACTTAGCACCACTGGACATTCTGGCAAAGGGAGACTAAAGCACCTCCTGGCTAGATGTTTCTTCTTGATCAACAGGTTGAGGGTCCACAACTTGTCTTTGGCTTGGGTAATTGGCCTCCTCGATAAGAGATTGTTGATGTTGTAATGACGAGGGCTCCACATGAGTAGAGCATAGTTCTTATCGATCCGCCATAATGGGTTCCTCAACAAGGCGGATGAAACCCACACCCATTCTTCCTATGGCATCCTGAGGCATTTCATCATCTACCTCACAGACATCAACACACCCCGCTTGGGCACCATCATATTCTTCAAAGACCACACTACGAGATTCTATGATAGTTCCGGAGAGCTTGTCATAGATTCTATAAGTGTGGGATTCGAGACCATAACCAACAAAAATACCCTCTAATGCTTTGGAATCAAACTTGGACAAACGAATACCCTTAATGCGATAGAAACACTTACAACCGAACACCCAGAAGTATGAAACATTGGGCTTGTTACTGGTAAGAATTTCATATGGAGTCTTGATCAATTCTTTGCGGAGGTAGAGACGGTTTGATGCATGGCATGCGGTGGAGATATCTTTAGCCCAAAAATTGTATGGAGATTTAAACTCCGCCAACATGGTCCTTGCCATATCAATAAGAGTCCGATTCTTCCTCTCAGCTACACCATTTTGTTGAGGGGTATATGCAGCGGAATATTGATGTTTTATTCCCTCATCACTAAGAAATCCATTCAATGTGTAGTTCTTGAACTCGGTACTGTTGTCACTTCTTATTGTTAATACTAGGACATTGTGTTGATGTTGAGCCATGTTGATGAAGTCAATGAAGTTTTCTTGGGTCTCACTTTTCAGCTTGAAGAAATATACCCAAGTGTATCTTGAGTAGTCATCAATAATCACCAAACAATATTTCTTCCCACCAAGGCTTGCATGAGATGGAGGACTAAAGAGATCCACATGAAGGAGCTCCAAGATCCTCTTGGACTTGATGTAGTTCTTAGGCTTGTGGGAGAATCAGGCATCTTTCCTTCAATACATGCCCTGCAAACACGATCTCTGGCAAAGCAAACATTTTCTTTTGGTCCAACAATATGACCATCCTTGTGGAGGCTTTGCAAAGTTCTCATGTTGACATGGGCTAGACGGTGATGCCATAGCCAACCCACATCGGCCTTTCCGAATAAGCACATCGCACTTGTAGTGGTTTTCCCCGAGAAGTCCACCACATACAAGTCATTTTCGACGTACCCAACAAAAGCAACCTTTAGAGACTTGCTCCACATGAGGATCACAATATCATCATCAATAAAGACGGCAAAACCCATATTTCCAAGAGCACAGACTGAAAGTAAATTATAGCCAAGGGTCTCAACAAGCATGATGTCCACGAGAGTGATATCGTGTGCAACCACAACTTTGCCGAAACCCATTACCTTAGACTTTGACTTGTCGGCATATGTCACAGATATTTGGTATCAAATCCTTGACACTTGATGCGCTTCCTGTCATATGACTTTTGCATCCACTATCAAGCACCCATTTTTACCCTTCGGAAGCGTATGTCTACAAGAGATCAAACTAGTTTTTAGGTACCCATTTTTCAATGGGTCCTCTTTTGTTAGCAACAAGGGTCTTGGGAACCCAATAGACCAAGCAATATAACCATCAAATGGGACAACATATTGTGCATAAACATCACCATAATAATCACTCATTAAAACATAGAGAGGGTTAACACTTCTCGCAAAATCATCATGAGACATAGTTTTCCCATTCGTGGACTTACTATCCGTAATGACCTTGTCCTTTTCTTGTGTGGGCTTGGCCTTCTTCTTGTTGTTGTTCTCTTCTTATTACCTTTAGAGACAAAGCCAATGCCCCTTTCTCACTACTTGACCTTTGCTTACTCAAGAGGTCATCAATTGACTTGTTTCCTTTGGGAAATGTGGCCTTAGCTAGCTCCCCCTTCAACCTAGCATTTTCTTCAAGTATACTTGTACAACTAGAGGGAATAAAAGTACTAGGTGAAGAAATATTGGTCAATTGAGTTTGAGGCTTTTCATGAGACTTCGTGAGCAACAAGAGTTCACTCTCCAAGGCCTTGTGAGCCTTGTCAAATATCCTAAAGTCCTCAGCAATTTTTTCATGAACAACATCAAACTCAATCTTATCCTTTTTAGCCCTTTTATATTTAGCAATAGCATGGTCACGTTCCTTGATGAGTTTATTAATGATGAGATCATTTGCTTCATCAAGCCCTTCAAGTCTAGTTTCAAGTGACATTCTAGTTTCTTGTTCTTCTTCTAGAGCATTATTTAGATCTTCTACCTCAATCATGTGCTCTCTTCCTAATTTACATCTCTCATCTAGAAGTTCTTGTGTGTGTGCAAGTTGATTTAAGAGGTCCACAACAATGTTTCTTGTGTTCCCCTTGCAAGTTGTACAGAAACACATCAAAAGCAACTAATTCCTTTTTGACCTCAAGAGATAACTCATCATCAAATTCATCATTGATTAAAGAGGTGGAGTGTGATGATGATAATACCTCCATTCCTCTTGCCATAAGGCAAGTGACGTTCTTGTTGGAGATATTCTCATTTGGAGAGTCGAAGAGTGAGAATGTAGGGGTAGAAGTAGTGGCAAGATCAGCCACACCACTTGATGTCTCCTCTTCATCATCTTCATCATCATCGGAGGAGGAGAATTCTTCATGTGTGATCAAGACAATTTCACCCAACTTCTTATTGGTTGAATTCCTTTTGATGAAGGGTTTCTTGTAAGGAACTTTGGAGGTCTTCTTCAACACAAGTTTACGCCCATGATCTTCTCTTTTCTCATAGGGACAAGCATCAACAAAGTGATAACGGTCACCACAATTGAACCAAGTTCTCAACTTGGACCCATTATCTCTTCTCCCATTGGGGTTGCTTCTTCGTTGCATTTCCATCGTGGCCTTGGCAGGATCTTTCCAAAAGTTTCTTGCATAGAAGGCCATTTATTCACCATGAGCAACCTTGACATATTCGGGGTGGCTCATTGAAAGTCCCTCATCACTCCCTTCATCTTCATCATACTCCACAACCTTCGCCTTCAAGGCAAGATTGAAACCACTACTCGTTCCAATGGCACGAGCACGAGCGTCTTTAGCATTCTTGGTAGCAACCTTGAAGGCGGCAATCTCTTGCGTAACTTCATTGGATATCATGAGATGGTCGTTGTGTCTTCCTTGGAAACTCTTCAAGTCAGTAGGCTCGAAAGGCATGAGAGCACTCACATACTTCCTCTTGATCCAAGCATCATCAATGTGAGAAGCGCCAACATTCCTGAAGGCGGTGGCTGTGGATTTGAGTCTTTGATACATGTCTTCATGATCCTCACCATCCTTCATGAAGAAACCTTCGGCCTCATTGCTTAAGGCATCATATCTATTTCTTCTCATACTCTCATTGCCAACAAACAAGTCAATGGGAGCATCCCAAGCTTCCTTGGAGGTATTGTAGTGCTCAATATGAGGAAAATCTATTGGCCCCACTCCAAGTTGGATCATGTGCAAGGCATTCGCATTGAGTTGTCTATTAACCACTTATCTTCTAGTCAAGTTGGTTGGATCCTCAACTTTGAGTCCTTATTCAATAATATTCTGCAAATCAATGCAAGAGCTGCGGACATGAGATTTCATTAAAACTTGCCATTGAGCAAAAGTATGTGCAACTAACTTAGGTGGCTATCCTCTATTATTTATATGTGGGTGAGGGATAGGAGGGTCGGGAGAGTACCATCCGGGGACCACATGGTGCTCTTCCTTCCCATCACCCCTTTTGGTGGTGGAATCGGTGGAATTATGTTCATCCCCCGCCACTTCCTCCAAAGGCTTAGCCGGAGCATTTGCCTTTGGGTTAGGTGGTGTTTCCTCTTGAGGTTGGATTATTCCTAACAAGTTGCTCAATGAGTTTGCACAACTGTTGGATTTTGTTGCCCAAGGTAGAGCTCAAGCTTGTTTCCAAATTCTTGAGATCTACCAAGGTCACCAAATGGCTAGCCCCACTTTCTCTCTCATCTCGGTTGCCCATAATCACTTAGGCGGTTAAGCTCGAATAAAGAGCCGAGGCTCTGATACCAATTGGAAGGATCGTATGGGCACATAGAGGAGGGGTGAATAAGTGTTACTCCAAATTTTACTGTTTTTCAATTTAGGTTTTGACACAAAAGGTAAATTCTCTAGATTATGCAACTATGGTGAATTTACCTATATGTCAACTTAGCACAAGTATTAAGCAAGAACTAGGTAAGTAAAGTGCGGTAAAGGATAGAAGTAACCAAAGTGGAGCATGCGGAGACACAAGGATTTGTTTCCTGTAGTTCCTTCCTTTCGAGGGGAAGTACGTCTACGTTTGGAGAGGGGGTGGTTTCAAACCACCAAGGCCACGAGAGGCCTCCCTTGTTCTCCGATGAACCTCACCCCAAAGGGTTCGATTCACCTCTTCCACGATACGGCAACCTTCGAGGTGGAAGCCAGCACCTTTACAACGAGTTTGGGGCACACATCCACAACTTAATTGGAGGCTCCCAAATACAAGCAAGCTGTCAAACAATCAAAGACAAGCTTGTAAGAACCAAATCGAAAGATGGGGTTTCCAAAGAAACACTAGAGCATGGGGGCCCTCAAGTGAATGAGGGGGGAAATGAAGATCTCTCTTGGTGAAGCTGTAGATCAAGTCCTCCTCCTTCGATTCTCCAAAGATCAATGACTTTGGATGGTTGGATGAAGAGATCTTGTTGATTTGGTGGCTCAAATGGGATGGTGCTCTTGAGTGGAACGAGTATCTAGAGGAAGGGGATAAGGTCCTCTATTTATAGCCCTTCACTCCACTGAACCATTTTCTGACCGTTGGAGAAACGTCATACCGGAGACTCTGGCCTGCACACCGGAGACTCTGGTTTACACCGGATATTCCGGCCCATCTCCAGACCAGGCTCCAGACCATCAAACAGATTGACCCAGCCCATCTATGAGCCAAGTGGACCGGAGACTCCGGTCCAACCACACCGAAGACTCCATTCAGGGGCTTGGACCGGAGACTCCGGTCAGACCTCCAGACCTGGCTCCTCACCAACTATGTGGCTGACCTAGGCATAAAACTGGAGTCCCCTCCGGAGATTCCTGGGGAGACTCCGGACCACAACGGAGACTTCGGTCCAAGAAGACCGGAGACTCTAGTCTGGAACTCCTAGGAATACGTAGATATTGGAGGGAAAGTTCCGTAGGCCAAGGGTCCTTTTCACTTTGCATTATATCAACTTGTAGACAATAGCATACTATATAATGTTCTACTTGTTGTTAACAAACACCAAAAGTGATTATGACAATAAATGTCCTTTCACTTTCAATTACACACCCTAGTATAGGAACCTCCCCTATGATCTTGGCCTCCCAGCCATGGCCAACTGCCATCCCAGGAACTGCATAGGTTGACAATCATATTCACGAGGCAGCCTCAGGTCAACCTCTTCCGCAAGGGAACCCATACTAAGACATATAAACTTCCAGTTAAGCCCTACCCAACTTAGGTAATGTGGGTGTACGGTAAAATTGGAATGGTATCGCATCCGAACCCAACCATCAGTTTTTATCAAAGTCAAGGCTCATGCCTCATTCAGTTTCATCATCAAACCATTGTGTTTCATAACACATGTCAAAACATTTCAATAGAATGAATCATCATTCCAAGGTTTTCATAATCATTTTCTCCAAGTGTTCCCATCTAAAGTGATCAAGATTTAGCTTAGCACTAGCCACTAGTGTTGAGGGTATCACTATTGAGGGGTGCTAATCAAGTATAAGTATCCAAGACTAGTTCTATGATCTTGATGGGATCCATCCTATTTTCCACTAATCACAATTTATTAACTAAGTAAGAAAACTATAGTAAAAGGAAAAGTAAAATTGGCAAGTAAAACTTGGGATGGGTATAATCAAAGTTGCATAACCAAGCATGTCTAGTGCATCTTGCATTAGTTAGCTTGCACTGATAGCTTGCCTTATTGAGTGCAGTCGTTGAAGTTCTATTCTTCTTCCTCGAAGTACTCCTCCTCGTCGTAGCCCAGGTCGGTACTAGCATCTATAAATACACATGAGGTACACAATCACCAAAAAACACTTAACTACTTCTATTTTGCACACAAAGGCTCACACTAGATGATCTAGCATCATCCTAATCATCACATGAAATAATGGCACATCCTTATTTATTTTATTTTGGGAAAAGTAATTTCTACTCATTGAAAAATACTTCAGATTTAATATTCTCCAATTAAAATATGGGATCATATTGACACATGTCATCACCACATATTCTAATACTTGTGAATGTTATTTAAAGTGGTGGTCATATATTACCATATTAATATTACTATTTCATAATATTAAAGTGGCTAGAAAAGCCTAAATAGCATTCTTTTAATACGAATCCATGTTTTATATCTCTAAAACCAAATCTTTTTACATATTCATGTAGAGCATGGCAAATGTGATTTTGAGAGTAGGAATCAACTCAAAATCATTTATGGTTGATTTTATAAAAATGTTGGAAGTGGTAAAAGTCTCTGTCTTGTTATTTTTACTATAGGTGATCTACAATTTCAAATGGTTTGAATCCAACGAGAGTGATTAGATATGTTCAACACCTTTCTAACAAAATTGGAATCATGTAATTTGGTTCCGTTTAACTCTTTGAATTCAATTTTGAAAACAGCTACTGAATAGGATTTCGAATAAAATAGAAAAGCTAAGTTTGAATCACTGGGCTATGCACGGGCACAAAACTGGGCCAGCCCAACTACACAACACGCGCGCAACGGGCTGCTGACAGGTTGGTGCCATGTGTCATCTACTCTATCTAAACGAAACGGTACCAGCTAATATCAGTGCTATGATTAGAACAAGATCGATGACTGAGGTTCATCGTCTACGGCGAACTGCTCTCGGGGGATTCGAAACCTAGCGGCACGGTGGGGGTCATCCGAGGCATACCATGGCTCCAGCTAGGTCCGACAATGCGGGCGAATGGGCCGGTAGACGATGGCGAGTCGAACGGTGGCCGTGGCGGCTCCTGGGGTGGCTCCAATCGACGGTGCCCTTCCTTCACTGCAGCGGCAGGCTCCGACCGAATTCAGGCGATGTATTGCTCGCTTTGCTCTAGGGAAGGGTCTGGGAGGTTTCTAAGAGAGAGAAGAGTGGAATGGTGTGCCATTTGAGGTCTAGGGAGGGTCCTATTTATACACTGGCGATGGAGGCAGGGCGGCATGGGTCGGGCTCACCAGCGACACTGCTACAGGTTGCGATAGGCATGGCGGATGGCATGGGTTGACGCGGTGGACTGCGGTGATCGTCCCGCGCATGATGGCGCGACAAGGTGCGGTCTCAGTCGGTTAGGAGAGGTCCGTCCTCTGTGCGGGTACTGAGGTGTTCGTCATCGAGTACGATGGTCATGGGGCGCACGACGGCGATTAGTCGTGTCCGGGAGGTGGCTGGTGGCGCGACGAGTGCGGGTATGCATGGAGAGAGCGAGGCGAGGCATGGCAGCGTGACGCAGCTTCGGCGCTCTGGCGTGCTCTCGGCATGGCTGTGAGTTAAATGGGCGCGGCTGTGCCGGCTTCTCCACTGCTCGCCGTTGGTCAAGGGGTGGAAAGAGAGGTGCGGTGAGGTCACACATGTCTTCTCGTGGTCGTGGGAGAGGGCGGCGCGGCGTGTGGTGTCTTGTCCATGGTCGACCGGCATGGACATGCTCGAGTACGACATGGCACTGGTGCAACAACAAAGGGGAGAGGCTCCACTGCACGACCAGGTACTAGGAATGATCATGGTGAGTATTGGAGTTGAATTGGGTACAACTGATGATCAATTGATAGATCAAAACAGTACATAGTTGTTGAACTGGTACTCTGTCTGCTAAGTGTTCAAATAAATGGCCGCATGATATAAAGATTCAAATTTTTGAATGAATTTTGGTGGGTGTGTTGGTCACATGCTTGAGTATCTCCGGTTTCTAGGGATTTCCATGTGGTGTTGGTTTGAGTGGTTTTTGCAAAATGGTGATCTATGCACCTATACCTGATTCAATTTTGAATTGCCTCTCAAATAGGTTTGAAATTGGTTTGTGTAGATTTGTAAAGTTTCCTTGGGTTCATCTTTACTTGCTCTAGCAAGGGGTGAAAAGAAATAGAATTGTTTCTATTGGAAATCTTTTACTAGAGATGCCCAAAGTAGACTAATGGTTAATTTTGGCCAAAGTGACCGTTTGGTCATATGCCTCATATATGATTTTACTTTTAGTTGATTTTATTTGGAATTGACTTAGATGATGTGGTATTCATCTTTAAACTAATCCTTATCATTTATAGCAATCAATCATTGCAAATGCAAACTCTCATGCATTAATATAAATCACACATGCACACATATGGTTTTAAGAAATAAAGTTTTTGTTAACCCTAATCTTGGGTGATTTGAACTTGATATGCTTGTTTAATATTTTTGAGATGTTACACCTTCAGTGGCAACACACTGGAAAACGTTATGAACATGCAATACTTTTCCTGGCCTCCGAAGCCAAGATAAATATGCACCCATATTTGCATGAGTATTACCCAGTAGAAAAATACAGAGCTACATATGCAACTCCAATTCTACCACTTACAGATCAGTCTTAGTGGCCTGGAGTGGACATTGAATTCTGTATGTTCCCTCCTTTGATGGTAAGAAAGGCTGGCAGGCCTATACATAGTAGATTCAAGGCTTGGTTTGAGAAAGGTTGGAGCAGTAAGAAGGGTAAGAAAGATGCCAAGCCAAAAAGGGCCCAAAAAGGTAACAAAAATAGATGCAAGATCTGTGAAGAACTTGGACACCGTGATGGATCTACCAAGTGTAAATACATTGCTGAAAAGCCAATGTAATGTTCATGTTCATGTCAAAGGCTATGTTTATGTTTTTTATGACTTTTTCACTTACTAATCATATGAAATGGTTTGTTTTTAGGAGGAAGCATGCAGTTGAGCCCCTTGTTGTTGAAACTTGCTGGCCAATTGAAAATGCAAGAAATGGGGTTAGAAAGAAGATAAGTGAGCACATTTTGTTCAGTTGTGATAAAATAGTGCAAAGTGGGGCACCTGAAGTTGATCTTGAAGTGGATGTTGTTCCACCTAAAGATGTTGAGATGCAAACTGAAGACGTTGTGGCACTTGAGGATGTTAGGGTGCAAACTGAAGTTGTTATGCCACCTGAAGATGTTGAGGTGCAAACTGAACATGTTGTGCCACCTAAAGACATTGAGGTGCAAACTGAAACTGAAGATGTTGAGATGCAAATTCAAGTAGTTTTGGATGAAATTCCAGCTCGAGGTCGTGCTGCAGAACAATCTGAAAGTGATGCAAAGAAAACATGGAGCATGACTGATCTTCTTGGTGTAAAAAGCAAAAATAAGCAACGGTACGACGACGAAGAAGAAATACCGCGCTAGGAAGAAGTGATGTAATGTTTTTTGTACTATGATTCTTGAAAACTTGTGTGATATATTGTTACTAGTACTATGATTCGTGAAAATTTGTAATTTATAATAATTCTAAGATGTTGATTTGAACCAGAATTCAAATTCAAATTTGAACTGACAGTTAAATTTGAACCAACCTTCACTTTTTTGGAGTTGATTGATGATGTTACAATGATTTATGCACTATAATGCATGTTAGTTCTGCAATCCAAGCTACTTTTAGTTGGTAAAACTCATAGTCACCGAAAAAGTGGTCCAAATGTGCTCAAAAGCTAGGCCAAACAACCCCATTTCTAAGCATGTTTTTTCTACCTTCTCTAAATCGGCCAAATAAATTTCCTTACCATCTATTCGACATGTATAGTACCAATACGAAGTATCACTATTTATTGAATTAATCTTCAAATTATTAAATAATTTTTGAAAAACATGGTTTAATGGAAATACACTAATAAAATAAGATTAAAACATGAAAATACGAAAATAACTTTAGATCCTCCTTAGTCACTCCAAAATGAAGATAGGGTGAGGTTTTTGATATTTTTCATTTTCAAAACCCCAAACCCTCTACTCTCATATTTGAAGTCTCTGCAACCTTAGTGGAGGTTGTTCAATTTGTGATGGATTTTTCGTGCAAATATCTGTACATCATGTTTATGACTTCCCCTCGTAACTAGGTGACATAACATGACTATGTGCGAAGGATTTGTATTTTTGCGATTTCTTTGAATTAGTTATGCAGATTTGAAATTTGGTCAAACCTCTCAAAACCACATTGGCTAGCTCCAAAACCTCGCTAACCCTAACACCGGATGTCGACCGTCCATCTAACCCTAGCGCTATATTGCGGCCATGGTATCGAGGTCTTCTAGAAGGATGTTGTGGGCTTGCTCTGGGTGATCCGTGGTAGACCTCGTTCTTGAATCCGATTGGCTGGTGTTATGCCATGCAAGCGAGCATCTCGTGTCCCGCATCCGTGCCATGCATGCAACAATTAGCATTGTCGCAGCCTAGCTATTTTGAGCATCTCGTCGTAGTAAAGCATCGTTGCAGCCTAGCTATTTTAAGCATCTCATCGAAGTAAAGCATCATCGCAGCCTGCACACAGAAGAATGCATGCATTGCGCAGCTAAGATACATTGCATCATGGTAATTAACAAAGATACACACACAAAGCACGCGGTGGAATCTCAGACCTGGGTGGGTCGGGCCGTCAGGGCAGCCTTATCGTCATGCACTGAACATAATCTCGCGCGGGCAGGTAGCCTTACCGTCACGGGCCGATTCCTCTCCTCGATCGTGTCATCCTATGCTGCTTCGGCATGCTCGGCCGCAATGTTGAACGAAGCACCTTCGTGTTTAGGTGGAACCACGACAGTGTAATGGCAGCGTTGTTTCGTCATTTTTCCTCACACCTCTCACACTCATCTCTCAAGCCGCCACCGCTTCTTCTTCTCATGCAACCACTCTAGCCACCGCCCCCTAGCTATCCACCATGTAGTTCACCAGGCCAACCTACTAGCGGCATCGCACCGTGCCCGAGAGGCAGTTCGACGGTGTCCTGGTGGAGAACTAGCTCCGGGTGTGGGCATTTTTAAGGTGGAGGAACAAAGCGGATCTACCTTGTTTCTTCCTCGCAGCCGGCTACTGCCACCTCCTTGCGGGTGTGCCACACATGTATCGCCTCGAGGAGTACTACGATATCAGCAGTAGCGGCCTCATCATCAGGCACTTCGTCACCTTCACCAACCACTTTGATGCTCGTGTTCTCCTAGGCTAGGTGTTTTAGTGTCGGTGTGAGTTCATCGCATTCGTGGCCTACAACATCTACACCGACTTCCTCTCCATCTTCCCCTACTCGGAGGATGACGAGTGAGGGGCCAAGGAGTGGCCAACGAAAGTGAATGGGCACCCGGAGTGAAGATGGCCGGAGTTTGGACGCCCCCGAAGTTTAGCTAGTTTTTATTATCCATATATTATTCGTCGTGTCGTCAATTATGGCTTTATCATGTTTATTGCCGGTGAACTACTCTTGTATCATACTATGTAGATTGCTATATTATGTAAGGGTGTTTCTATAATCTATGTGATTATAGTTTGTACAAAAAACGTATATTTTTCTAATTTACATTTGCATATTTTTATTTCTATAAGTTCCATTTTATTTGGCCACACACTTGCGCCAAAACCCATTCTAATTTAAGTTTCCTAAAATGTGGTAACACACTTGTGCATACAACAAAAACACCTTGTGCATACGTGCATCAAAAGGCTGAAAATAGTTTCTCTAAAAATTTCAACAATAAGAAACTACACGAGTGCATCAAGCAAAAGAAAACTGGGTTCTCATATAAAACAAACTAAACAATCCAAAAATGAGTTCTCATCTAAAACAAACTAAACAATCTAAAAATATTGAGTTCTCATATGAAACAAACTAAACAATCAAAAAATGAGTTCTCATATAAGATTCCTGCAATAATCTCAAAATGAGTGAAATGATATAAGCACAAAGGGGGTATACATTTCTGTCAAGCAATCCTTTTTTTCTTGAGACTTATCCACAGACTTTGCATGAGTTTCACGAACACCATCAGGTGGATTTTCAAACCACACATGCCTATCAGCAGAAAGATATATAGGGCTCTTATCTAGGGTATGCGAGTTTTTTTGCGGAATTTATACATCCCTAGATATATTGCACCGTGAGCACTTTTTTTGTTGAATCTACACGTACTTACTATTGGGCCTAGATATGATATCTTGACATAGCAGTCTGATACTTAGATCTAACAAATAGGTAGGATCATGCTATCCAAGTGATGACTCATACAACCACAAGTTGATGAAGGTGTTTCTAGACAGCTCAGATAGGTCTAGATCCATTGTAATTTTGGCATGTGCCCACATCTACCACAAGTGTGTGGCATGGCTTGGCATAGCATCCTGATACTTAGATGTATCAACTAGGTGCTGAGTCACACAACCACAAGTTAATGAAGGAGTTTCTAGCCAACCCAGAGAGGTGTCTAAAGCCTATGCAATGTTGGCATGGGCCCACCCCGCCACAAAGTGTATCATCATGTCTTGGCATAGCAGTCTTTTACTTAGATCTATCAACTTGGTAGGATAATGATGGAATTGGTCAAAAACCCATCAAGTCAATCCAATGTTTGTGGGTGACTGATGTCCTCAGTATGCAGGACGGGTGTGGAGGAAGCCTGACATCGCCTGGCAAGTCATTGATTGTTGCATATGTTTTTCCACCAAAGCTGGTAGGATGATGCAAATAGCACAAGTGCATCATCAGAATTAAGTAAACAACACAATGCACAATGCACAACCCTAAAAAAGAATTAAGTAAACACCACAATGAATCATACAATTTGACAGGAAAATTTATCATCAAAATTTCCTAAACTACATGCATCTGAAAACTACCTAAAAAGCAGAGTCTGTCAAAAAATAACCTAAATAGCACAAGGAAATAACTAGAGTAGTACGAAATCACCGCAAAATGCTTCAGCATGTCAGAACTAGGCAAAGGGAATGAATAACTTTTTTTTGAGGTCACCGGGGAGGATAGATAGGCCCCCACCTCAATTTTCTGGTTTTATCATAAAGAAGGGGAGAAAAAAGGACACAGCTTTAGTGACTTGGTGAACCCAAGTCTCACGTTGACTTGCCCCAAGATCCACCTTCCATCTTAGATCCAATGTATCACAGTAGCTCAGATTTTGAACTAAAAAGTAAAACTATTTGAAAAAATTGACAAAAAATCAGTAAATCATCTGTGCCTAAGTCTTAATCCTATGAAAGTTTCATCCCATTCGGATCACTATTTTGTGATTAGATAGATTTTTATGTTCCCAGTAGTACTAGTTTAAACTAATATCCACTGCATCCAGAAAAATCCCCGGAGCAGAATACACAAAAGAGGGAGGAAGTCAGGGAGACAAAATCCAACGCAGAACTTACACTAGGGTCAATGAATTCTGAGAAGATGGAGCAGGCACCACCGACAAATGACAAGCCATAGCCGTTGACGCTGAAGAAGCACGACCATGAGCTGACACATCCTAGCATCCCATGCAGCCGTCGTTTTGGCAGCGGCAACCAACATAGCCGAATTTGTTTTAGCAGCAGTCGATGAGGATTTTGACTATTCCTCCACCACTTTCTAAGCATCACTCAACACTTCCCAAGACTCCGATGCGGTACAAGCATCGGCCTCCGCATCCGCTTCACATGTATGCACTAGTGCTGCTTCAGCATCCACCTCTGCTTTACAAGCATCCTCCAACGCAGCAAATGCATCCGCCAACACCGATTCCATTTCCTGGAAACACCACCAGCTTATTTAGCTTGCAATTACCAAAAATAAATGCATTCTATCCTTCAGAAAGCCCATAATGGCTAGAGGTTGGGGACGTACATACCAGCGAACGGCGGTGCTGTGGTGTTCAATGGTGGAGCGGCGGGGATGGAACGATCGAGAGAGGGCGGGCAGGAGGAGAAGATGACGATGGGTTCGAGGTGCACACGACTGAGCTTCCTCGAACTCGAAACTAACTTTCGCCCCACTATATGTTTTTTTTGTGAACCCCGCATTTTAGGAGAAAACCTCCGTTGTATTAATAGTAGCAACCACACAACTGATACAAGTTTGTGCACTTGTGTTGCTTAGTTTCCCGCCTACAGACATAAATTTTCTGCAATTATTTGTGTGATATAAAATATACCAGGTAGTAGAAGCCTGCCCTTTCTATGACATCAAGATCTCGAGTTCAAACATCAACATGAAATTTCACAATATACAAGTACAACTTTTGGTTTACTACCAGAAACATGATAACAAATCACTCGCAATTGGCATTAACATCATCGTTAACAGATCTCAGAAGGAAAAAAATGAAAGATAAAAAACCACCGCAAGTTCGAATAAGATGACTGTTGTTGCCAAATATAGTCACATAAATCCAGTTCCAATATATATGTCATAATAGTACATCAAATATATAGATGCGTGGACACCACACACTAGCAGAGAAAAAAATAGTTATAGTACCTGATTTAACACATAGTCATCCTCACAAGAGACCCAAACCCTTCATAAATAAAAGTAGAGCGTTCAATATGGTTTACAGATTGCCTCATCTTTTGCAGAATCAGGATTATATGGGCATCGAGAATCTTGAATTTCTGTCATGGTCTCATCTACTTCTAGAGACAAATTGAAAAGATTTTCAGCTTGCATTCCCACTTGTTCCAAGATCCGGTCATACGCCTGGCCAATCAGCTCGTCACCATCCACATCAGGCGACTTGGGAACTAAGTTTTTAGCACGAACTTTTGAAAAACAACAATAGCATCATGAGCAACTGAAATTGATGTATTCCATCCTGTAGTCAAATCAGCTATCCGCTTAGTGGATGTGGCCACTTCTTCCTTCAGGCGCCTAATCTGTTCATCCTGGTGTTTCTCTTTCTCTTGAAGGCACGAAATCATGTGTCTATGAGCTTTGTATTTATCTTAGAGACAGGCAATTGTCAAATCCTTGTAGTGACCAGCACCATTACACCATGAGCAATATGAGTAAGGTGGAAACTTCAGATAACAAATCCAAAATTAAACCAGATTCTCATTTCAAAAAATTAAACCAAATTCTCATTTCAAAAAAATCCAAATTCAGCTGCACACATCGTGCAAGCTCCATAGTGTTACCGCAAATGGCAAAGAAACATAGAGGCATATTGCCCAAACATGGGAAACAAAACCGACATGAAAAGGGCTGTACTTCAGGGTTTGCCTTCTTAGCTAGCACATGGGAAGTCCTAGCCTTAGTACGTGTCAACAGATCAGAATGTCTTTGTTTCTGCAAATCATGATGCAACAAAAATGATCAGTATAATTTAGTGGACATTTTAAGTAATAAAGCGCTCTTTATCAAAAAAAAATTCGAAGACAAAGCATAGGTTACTTAAATTCTAGCAAAGCAGCTGGACACATAAAAACATTTGTCACACGATAATTCCTCCTCCACGGGTGGGACATGCGCATGATGCTAAATGAAATGCAGCAAAACCAGTAAATTTTAGGAAATAACACATCAACTCCGCAATGCAAAGAAGGATACGTGCATTAATCTGATGCCAAGGATTGGGCGTGTTCCCTTTACCAAAAAATATAATTTAAAGAACTCAGCAATGCAGGACACCAACAAACAATACTCTGTTTATGAATGATATGCAACAAATTACATTTTCATTGTTCAGCAGAGGACCGTTCTGTGAAATAAAGCCATGTGCAAGCTTCCCATCCTCATAAGACCCTTCTTGGTAGCATGTACTTACCTATTTTTAGTGGACCTTATAACTAATTCCATGGCTACATCCATGGTGATCCTAGCTTCCTAATGTGGCATATAGATCTACTATTTCAAATAGCAATCACCTAAACAACTATCTGGATGGTTGCAGACTCATCGAAGATTGCGCTGATGCAATGGAAAGGTGGATGTTGCTGAGTAAAGAAGGTGCACAGTGGGAGAGGTGCACAAATGTGCAAAAAATGTAGCGATACTCGTATATAGATAGAGATAGAAGTAACACATAAACTAGATCAATTAGTAGTAACCACAAACTCTAGATAGGTTATAAGCAGATTGTCAACTACTCCCATATTAATTAACCTAGTGTAATTTAACGTGGTAGTACTATGAGATGGTGTGAACTAGTAAACAAAACTGGTTTACTTAAGTATAAGTGGAATCTACAGCCAGCCATCAAAAGCATCATGACCATGCTAAATATCTAGATTGCATACCATACTTGGTTAAGAACCTAATGTCCAGCTCTAATTACCCAAATCTAAGAGCATATATCCTATTTACGACTGAGTGCAGTGAGTTGGATACATCTGCTAACTCTCCTGCCATCTCCTCGGCATGCATCTTATGGCACTCCTGCTCCTCCTCTTGGAGGTCATCATGGATCTCGAGCTGTAACCATAGCGACATCATCACGCGCTGCAGCGAAAGTGAGTGCGGTAGATCTACCCAGTGGACGAACGTGCAATTCTCACATTCGTAGTTGCAACCCAAGAACCTATGGCCAAAGTTCGTTCCTCGAACACGACAGGGTGACGGGGCGCAGTCGCACCAGATCTGGAGATCCGCGTCGGTAACAATGCCGTACCACTCCGCGTCTACCATCCGTGCCGGCATCTGAACCCAGGAAACATCGTCGATCAAGACGGGTAGAATAGAGAAAAAACCCCAAAAGGAGAGAACCCATAAGCTGAGTTCGAGAAAATGAACTAAGACCGTGAACTCTGGCGCACTTACCCTAACCCAGCCTCCTTGCGCATCAAGATCTGGCATGACTGAATCCTCCGACATTGCTCGAAAAAAGAGCGTTCCTTCAAAGCCTAGCGCAAAGGCTTCATGGAGAAGGAAGAGGTAGGGGAGCCAGTCCTCACATCGCTGGCTACTATTGTATTTAACTTGACCACTGATAACTCGGGCCCGCGCTAGAGAGCGCGTCGGCCCCCAAACATCACTCACCTAGTTTGACTTGCATTACATGTACTTTCAGAAAACAGATCAAAACTCAATAAATAAATAAACCAAAGGCCCCCTCGCTATTTGCGAAAACCCACTACAAAACGGAGACGCTCACAAATACGTACACACACTCAACCCTATGAATGCAGGTACGCACCACTTTGGAAAGGCTGGATCTTGAGACTGATCAGGTAGGGCTTGAACTTGACGAAGTCACCATAGGCACTTCGCTATATATTGACGGGAACGTCACCTCTCACTACCCTCATAACCATCCTTCAAAGTCAAGCGCCAAGGCTTCGTGGTGAAGGAAGTGCTAGGGGGTCAGAGCTCACATTCGCTGGCTGCTATGGGATGTAATTGAACCACTAATAATGTGGCCCTCGATAGTGAGCCCATAGACCCTAGACACTAGTGATCATTACAATTACTTTGGCAAAATTGAGCAAAACTTAATATAGACGGAAGGCCCATCTCTTTGCAAAAACCCACTACAAAACACACACCCTCACAAATGCATAGACACACACACCCCTATGAACGCATGAACGCAGATCCTACCCCTATGAGCACCTCCGAAATATTGTGTCTTCAGATTGTCCTATGGGGAGCTTGAGCTTGACGAAGTCACCATAGGCACCTCGCTATTGATGGGAACGTCACCTCATACCGCCCTTGTAACCATCCTTCAAAGCAGAGCGTCGATGCTTCATCGAGAAGAAAGAGCTAGAGGAGTTAGAGCTAATATTCATTGGCTGCTATAATATATAACTAGACCACTAATAACAATGGGCCCCCACAGTAGTGAGCCCATAGGCCCCAAACATCAGAGCAAGCACGGCGTCAAGTCTTAAACATATGTCTAAACGGTGGAGTGAGTAGTGATAACAAAAAGATTCTTCAAGGTGATTCTAGTGCTAGAATTATGTCTAAGAGAATCAATTGGAAGGAGGGCCCACTAGTCAGTGGTTAACAGTCTGTTTTTATTTTTCTTTAAAGCATGGTTGTGTGGACCCACTTCAGTTCTAAACGCTAGAGCAAAAGTAGTTTTCATAGCTACTTCTAGACACTTCACACGCCCTTACTAGACGTAGCTTAGAAATTTACTAGCCTCGTTTCTAAAAAATAAAAAATCTGCTCCACTATTTAGACCAGATAGGAGACCCACTCATCTGAGTAGAAAGATACAATAAAGAAAACCTTATAGACACTAACAAGTGGGGCCCACTGCCATTTGATTCCCTTAGACATGTATCTTGTATAGACCCAGGGTCCAAAAAACTTAGCTAGCTATCCGTTGTTTAGACCAAGGTCTAGTAATTTTACCACTATATAGTGTATGAATTACTTTGAATATTGACCATTGGATCGAGACTCGCGAATCCGAACGTTTCCAGCCATTGGATCTTCTTTTCTATTCTAGCATCTAGAAGATTCTATTGATAGTCTTTAGCATAATTAATACTATGCACAAACCTCCAAACACACTTCTCCATCATACTAGAATCTTCTCACTCGTTTCTCAAGACCATGTTACCAAACATTTCAAGTGTTAGGTAGCTAATAATCTTTGACCTCTACACATGATGATACAAAGTAGAAGAACCAAATATACACCAATACTTTGTATATGTTGATCAAATTTATATTTTTCTGTTTTACCTATTATAAATTTATATAGTGATGATATGTCAGACGTCTATTATCTGAGCCTCACGTGCAGGGAACGTGCAACTTACTAGTTAAGAAAAAGATTCTCTTAGAGTACACCCCAAAATTCCAACGATGCACCATGCTCTTAATGACCTAGTTTGAATTGCATCATAGGTACTTTTGGATAACCGAACAAAACTCAATACAAACCAAAGGACCCTCACACATTTATTTTGAAAACCCAATACGAAACACAGACACTCACAAATGCATACACACTCACCCCTATGAACGCACGCACACCCTACCTCTATATGACCACCTACGAAAGACTGTGTCTTGAAACTAATCCACGGCGAGGCGCTTGAGCCTGACGAAATCATCATACACAACGATCTATTGACGGGGACATCGCTTCCCACTTAAGAATAATATTCCGCCTTTTAATGGACACCAAAGTGCCAAACCTGATGAGGTTTGAACTCTGGTGGGCAAGGGGATCCCACTTCACTCAGAACCATCCAACCATGGGTTATTTTCTTGATCTCTCTCATATATATAGTACATGGTACACAATTAAATAACTGGTGTACAAGAAATTAGTCGAACGCACTTTCTAAGCTCTTTATTGTGACCGAGCTCTTAAAGAGTAGTTGAGGAAACTCTTTAAAACTATATTGTTTAGTACGTTAACATTAACAAGCAAAAAATGTTGCTCACATAAGTTCTTTAAGAAAGCAAACCAAATTCAAACGAGTCTACTAGACGAGCTAGGGCTCATTAAACTTGCCATGCAACAGCTTTCCACCGGCAATTTTTAGACAAATGAGTAGACATGTGTTTAGGGTTTAGGGTTTTAGCGTTTTATGGTTTAGGGTCATTGTGCTAAATACATGGGCTTGGATGCAATTTTCATTTATTATGAGGTCCTTAATGCAACTTGTACTTCCATCGACCGTGTTAACTCAAGCACCTCGCTCCTATGGGACTAATTATAGTAAATGCAACCGCCCCAATTATATATCACACAAAGTGAACCTCGGTTTATTATAAGTAATACCCAATTTTTTAGTACTAGCTAGGAATTTTCAAGCTTCCTAGCTAATTTCGCACACTTCGGAGACTTCTTGCCGATTTAATGAATTGAGGTCAAACTTGAGCTACACGTAAGCACGATAGATTGCTCTTGAATTAAATGTCTTTTGGGAGGTAGATGGGTGCATCAAATTATAGTAAACGATTTCCCCAGTGTGAGTTTCCAACTACCAGGAAAGAACATTCTCAATTTCTCGAGTGATGTTGTAACATCTCAAAAATATTAAACATATTTATCAAGTTCTAATCACTCGAGATTAAGGTTAACAAAAACTCTTACTCCTAAACCCATATGAGTGCATGTGTGATTTATATTAATGCATGAATGGTTGTATTTGCCATGATTGATTGCTATAAATGCTAAGGATTAGTTTAAAGATGAATACCACATCATCTAGGTCAATTCCAAACAGAATCAAATAAAAAGAAAATCAAATATGAGGCATATGATCAAATGGTTACTCTGGCTAAAATTAACCACTAGCCTACTTTGGGTATCTCTAGTAAAATATTTTCAACAGAAACAATTCTAGTTCTTTTCACCCCTTGCTAGACTAAGTAAAAATGAACTCAAGCAAAGTTTACCAATCTACAAAAACCAAGTTTAAATCTATTTGAGAGGCAATTCAAAATTGAATCAAGTATACATGCATAGATCATTATTTTTCAAAAACCACTCAAACCTCCACCATTTGACAATCCCTAGCAATAAGAGACTACCAAGCATGTTACCAGCTCACTCACCAAAAATCATGAAAAAATTCCAAGGTTAAGTTCATGCGGCCATTTAGTCGAACACTTAGTAGACAAAGTACAAATTCAACAAATATCTATTGTTTGAAATAAAACTTATGCTCATGCTTGTACTGCAATCGACCTAATAAATCACCCACGACTATCCCTAGTACTTGGTCATGTAGTGGAGAAACCTCACTCGCCGTAGTGACCAGTGGCATGACCATACCGAGCATGCTATGTCGGTCGACCATGGACCAGTTTCCACACACCGCGCCGCCCTCTTCCACGATGCCTAGTTGATAGCCGTGACCTCACTGCCCCTCTCTATCCACCCCTTGACGAACAACGAGGAGTGGAGAAGCCAGAGAACTCGCGCCCATTTATGTCTCTACCATGCCGAGAGCGCGACGGAGCGTTGAAGCCGCCTCGCGCACACACGTTGTGCCTCGCTCTTTCCACGTGTACCCGCACCCGCCGCGTCACCAGCCACCTCCCAGACACGATGATTCGCCGTTGCATGCCACGTGACCACCGTACTCGATGACAAACACCTTTGTACCTGAATAGAGTGTTGACGTCACCCAACTGACTGAGACCGCCCCTTGCCGCGGCACTACACGCGTGATGATCGCCACAGTCCACCGCGTCAACCCATGCCATCCACCGTGCCTAGCTCGACCTGTAGCAGCGTCGCCGATGAGCCCGACCATGCCGTCCTGCCTCCAACGCTGGTGTATAAATAGGAGCCACTCCAGACCTCAAACGGCACACCATTTCACTCTCCACTCTCTCAGAAACCTCACTGACCCTTCCCCGGAGCAAGGCGAGCACCACGTCACCGGAATTTCCTAGAGCCCGCCGCGAGCACCAATCGACTCGCCGTTGTCTACCAGCCCATTCACCCCCATTGCCGTACCTAGCTGGAGCCCTAGTAAGCCTCCCACGACTGCCATCGTGCCGCTAGGTTTAGAATCTCGCTAGCTCTGCAACGTAAACGATGAACCTCAGCCATAGATCTTGTTCTAATTGTAGTGCTGAGATTTGCTGATACCGTTTCGGTTAGATAGAGCCGCTGACGCGTGGGACCAACTGTCGACAGAGCCACTGTGCGTGTCTTGATTGGGCCAGCCCATTTCTTTTTCCGCGTAGAGCCCAACGATTCAAATCGAATTTTGCCATTTAGTTTAAAACCCTATTCACTAGCTGTATTCAAAATTGAATTTAAAGAGTTGTACTAAACCAAATTGCATGATTCCAATTTTGTTAGAAATGTATTGAAAATATCTAATCACTCTCGTTGGATTCAAACCATTTGAAATTATAGACCACCCATACCAAAAATAATAAGCCAGAGAGTATTACCACTTCAAACATTTTTATAAAATCAACCATAAATGCTTTTGAGTTGATTCCAACTCTCAAAAATCACATTTTTCATGCTCTACATGAATATGTAAAAAGATTTGGGATTATAGATATTAAACATGGATTAGTATTAAAAGAATGCTATATAGGCATTTCTAGTCACTTTAATATTATTAAATAGTAATATTAAATCTTGTAATATATGACCACTACTTTAAATCATATTCCCTAAGTAATAGAATATGTTGTGATGACATCTATCAATATGATCCTATATTTTAATTGGAGAATATTAAATCTTAAGTATTTTTCAATGAGTAGAAATTACCTTTCCCAAAATAAGATAAATAAGCATGTGCCATTAATTCATGTGACGAGTAGGATGATGCTAGATCATATAGTGTGAGACCTTGCGTGCTAAATAGAAATAGTGAAGTGTTGTTTGGTGATTGTGTACCTTGTATATATTTATAGACGCTAGTACCGACCCGGGCTACGACGAGAAGGAGTACTTCGAGGAAGAAGAACAGAACTTCAAAGACTACACCCAACAAGGCAAGCTATCAGTGCAAGATAACTAATGCAAGATGCACTAGGCATGCTTGGTTATGCAACTTTGATTATACCCATCCCATGTTTTCCTTACAAGCTTTAGTTTTCCCTTTTACTAAAGTTTCTTACTTAGTTAATGAATTGTGATTAATGGAAAATAGGATGGATCCCCTCAAGATCCTAAAACTAGTCTTGGATACTTATACTTGATTCGCACCCCCCATAGTGATACCCTCAATACTAGTGATTAGTGCTAAGCTAAAACTTGATCACTTAGATGGGAATACTTGGAGAAAAGTATTATGAAAACCTTGGAATGATGATTCATTCTATTAAAATGTTTTGAAATGTGTTATGAAACACAATGGTTTGATGATGAAATTGAAGGATGCATGAGACTTGACTTTGATAAAAACTGATGGTTGGGTTCGGATGCGATACCATTCAAATTTTACCGTACACCCTCATTACCTGAGTTGGGTAGGTCTTAACTGGAACTTTATATGTCTTGCTATGATTTCCCTTGCGGAAGAGGTTGAGCTGAGGCTACCTCGTGAATATGAACGTCCACCTATGCAGTGCCCAGGATGGCAGATGGCCATGGTTGGGAGGCAAAACTCATAGGGGAGGAGATTATACTAGGGTGTGTAATTGAAAGGTTAGGATTGATTATCCGGATACCAAGTATGATGATTCTGGGTTATCCCTCACGGATGTATCGAATCTTGTGGTAAAAGTGTACCACCTTTGCAGAGTGTTAAACTATTCGAATAGCCGCGTCTGTGGTTATGGACAGTTAGAGTGGCCATACTGTTCCGTTGTCAGATGTTTTCAAAATGACTTGAACAATGACTTTGACTTGACCACAACAAGGTTGTGAACATGAAAACTAGATTCCCACTTAAGTAATCTCGAGAACTAAATTAGGTCTTTACTCTGTAAGGCATTCTGGAATAAACTGGCTTTTTTGCAAACAAACCTAGAGCTTAATATTCCTACTAGCTTTACCTTACTTATACTAATGATAGTTTGCGAGTACTTAAAGAGTATTCATGGCTTTGTCCCTGGCTATTCCCATGGCCACACTATGAGGAGGACTACCCGGAAGATCGACAACAATAGGTCTATGATAACTAGGATCCTCTCACATCGTCAGCATTGCCTTTGACTATGAAGATGGAGTCTACAATGTTATATTTTCCACTGCTCTAATTTGTATTAAGACTGGATCATGAGATCCTTTATTTGTAAGACTATTATGGATTGTAATGGATGATGTACTATGGTACCAATTCTGTTATGTCTCGCAAAAATGGTAATCCTGGGATTGTGATGTACGACATAACAGGCATCTGGACTTAAAAATCCAGGTGTTGACAAGTTGGTATCAGAGCCATCCTGACCATAGGAGACCCTAGTTAGAATGGACGTCTGAAAAATTTAGTTTCACAACAAAGAAAGTGAGTATTTACAAAAACCTATTCTCACTCTTATCCTTGAGATTCTTTGAAAACAGATTTCACATGTTCCTCAAAACTCTTACAATTCTACATAAAAATTGACACACTTGATCCCCCCACTAACTTACTCATCTTAATTGCTTATAGATGGAGGTCAAATATAACAAGTTTTACTAGTTGGGCAACGGAGGACAGCTCATCTTTGATAGGGATTTGGATCAGCTCTCCGAGTATCTTGGACGCCCGCACCCGGAGTTCTTTGGAGCACAGCTCAATGGCCAACAAGGAGGGGAACTACAGTGGCTGATAGTTGCGGATCTGAGAGGCAAAATGGAGCCACCTCTTTCGGAGAAGATTCAGTTTAGCCTGAGGGAGAACAACTGGTTAGACGGTCTAGCCAGGGCAATGCAGGAGGAACTTGCTCGTCTGTGTGCACAAAACATCAACTAGATCAATGGCACCCGTTTTGCCCACTATGCAAGACGTGACTCTACGGGACAGCCTTTGGCCATGGCGGCACAACCAGAGTTGAAGCATCACGTGGACCACATGGCCTTCATGCTGCATGAGACCCAGAAGGAGTTGGACAATGCCCATGCCTACGCCAACCAGAATCATGCTGAAGCCACTAAGAGGAAGCAAACCCTCGCCATTATCATCAAGGAGCGCAAGTCACTTCGTAACCAGCATGACAAGAAGGATCGCATCATCGCCCGTCTTTTTCATAAGATAGCCACCTTGGAGGAGACTATCCATGACCAGGAGATCTAGCAGGAGGAGAAGGAGGAGGAAGGTGAAGATATCCGTGGTGATATTCACTCCTACCTCAGTGATGATGATGACTATCTGGAGGACGTCGCCATGGAGGACCACACTTGACAGGATGATGCCGACTTCATTGATGACGAGGAGCCCGACACCCCCGATGACGAGTAGTCGCACCTGAGCACTATCATAGGTGTGAGTTGTATTCCGTCCCATTGTATCGTAGCTTCATAGAATGGTTCCTAAAACCATCTGCTTTATTAGTTGTGGTGTGTGTTTGTATTTTGTGCTTGGAATGAATGAGAAAAGGTTATTAGTTTCAAAACCTTAGTCATGCTCAAAGTTTTAAAAACTTTTGAACAATACCAATAAACCATAGAAAATTTCCCTGTTGTCTCATTATCTATCTCAATCTTCGGATGACTCGCGGAAACCCCAAAGGAAGCAACTCATCTCAGGACCCAATGCTGCAGATTCTACAGATGTTAGTTTCTGACCATGAAGCCGGTAGAGCTGAACAGATAACCCAGATGGCACATAACAATCAAGGCCATGGAAACCAAGATCACCATGGATCCAAACTCAATAACTTCCTAAACACCAACCCTCCCATGTTTAGTAAATCAGAAGAGCCTTTAGATGCTGATGACTGGCTGCAGACCATGGAAAACAACTTAGAAGTGGCAGGAGTAGATGCCAACGAGAAGGTACTGTTTGCCACCCACTATCGGGCAGGCTAGGCAAGATCTTGGTGGAACAACACCCGTACCATGAACGGACGTCAGATGATGACTTGGGAGGAATTCAAACTCAAGTTCAGCCAGACCCATGTGGCCCCGGGTTTGATCAAGAGGATGAGAGATGAATTTAGGGAGCTGAAGCAGGGGAGAATGACTATGGTGGAATACCGTAACAAATTCCTATCTTTAGCCAGGTATGCCCCTGATGAGATTGACACTGAAGCGAAGAAGAAGGAGAGATTCTTGAACAGTTTGCATGATGAGATGCAGACGGTGCTAGTCAACATTCCCTTTGATGACCTCGAAGCCTTAGTGGATTCGGCTATCCAGATGGAAGGAAAGATCAACCAAGCTAGTGAGAACCGCTAGCGTCATATGATGCACCAACCTGGACCCCACCAGACCCCGAAGTATCGTACCAACCTGTCTGCAGGATATGCACGCAGAAACAACAGACCCCCTATGTCCCGTCCGAACTATCCCAATCATGGCGGAGGAAACCCGAGGGCCGGAGGCCACAACAACAACCCTGGCAACCCCAATAATTTCAACCGTGCACCGCCAAGGTCCAACAACAACAACAACAATACTTTCCCAAGGACTGGAAGCAATGTTCTGCTTGTCGTAGGGAAATACAATTCAATGATCACTTTCTTTGAATGTGGAGTCACGGGTCACTACTCCAATGAGTTTCCCAAGAAGCTTGCCGCAGCAACCAACGTTACTACACCTGCCCAACAGCAGCGCCGTGGCCAGCCTGGAAAGAGATTTTCCCCAGGAAACCCGCACAACCGTACCGGTCGTCTATTCCACATGAATGCTGAAGAAGCTCAGGAAGCGCCGGATGTCGTTCTAGGTATGTTTTCTGTTAACTCAGTATTAGCAAGAGTGTTGTTTGATTCTGGAGCATCGCACTTGTTTGTTATAGAAGAATTTGCATGCACTAGTAAGATTCAACCCACCAATTTGAAGCATGTTATGATAGTTCAAATACCTGGTTCAACCACCAAAGCTAGAAAAATTTGCAAGGACATACCTATAAGAATCCATGGGATAGATTTTTATGCCAATCTAATAGTACTCGGAACCAAATGTTTGGAAGTAGTACTAGGAATGGATTGGATGTAGAAAAACCAAGGATTAATCAACTGTGCCAAGAAAGCCATAACCATGCCAGTAGCACCGGAGTATCAATAGAACATGTATCTGAGATGCTACCCCGTCAATTCAAGTGCAACAAAAGTTTAGCCAAAACCACCATTGACCAAGTTAGAGTAGTCTATGAATACCCCGATGTGTTCCCAAATGAATTGCCTGGTATGCCCCTAGATCAGGATATCGAGTTTATCATTGAACTAGTTCCTGGAACTGGACCCATAACTCATAGACCATATAGTATGGACCCATCTGAATTAGTAGAGCTGAAGAAGCAACTTGATGATATGTGGGGAAAAGGTTTGATACAACCAAGTGCATCGCCATGGAGATCACCTATTTTCTTTGTGGATAAGAAGGATGGTGCCAACCGTTTGTGTATGGATTATCGGAAGCTGAATGATGTCACCATCAAGAATAAGTACCCACTACCGAAGATAGAAGATTTGTTTGACAAACTGACTGGTGCCAGAGTGTTTCCTAAGATTAATCTTAGAACTGGTTATCATCAATTGAAGATCCGCACAACGGATATTCCAAAGACTGCCTTCACCACCAGATATGGACTGTATGAGTATAATGTCATGTCTTTTCGATTAACCAATGCCTCCGCTTACTTCATGAACCTCATGAATAAGAATTTTATGAACTTCCTGGATAAGTTTGTCCTTGTTTTTATCCATGACATTCTAATCTACTCCAAGTCAGAAGAAGACCATGAACATCACCTAAGAACCATCCTTGAAACCCTTAGAGAGCATCAGTTGTATGCCAAGTTTAGCAAATGTGAGTTCTGGTTAAAGGAAGTAGGATTCCTAGGCCATATCTTGTCAGCAGGAGGAGTTGCTGTCGACCCCACCAAGATTAAAGATGTCAAATAATGGAAAGCCCCAACCACTCAAACCGAAGTCCGTGCATTTCTTGGATTAGCCGGATATTACCGCAGGTTTGTTGAAGGATTTCGAGCATCGCAAGACCGATGACTCAGCTATTGAAGAAAGATAAGAAGTTTGAATGGACGGACAAATGTGAAGCAAGTTTTTAAGATCTTACCAAGACATTGATTTTAGCCCCAATTTTGATCATGCCGGATATCAACAAGCCTTTTGATGTGTATTGTGATGCATCCAAGATTCGTCTCGGATGTGTGTTGATGCAATAAGGCAAAGTCATATCACACCTATCCAGACAACTGAAGCAACATGAGCAGAACTATCCTACCCATGACTTAGAACTAGAAGTTGTAGTTATAGCCTTGAAGACCTGGCGTCATTACCTCATGGGTAACCGCTGGGAGATTTATTCAGATCACAAGAGTCTGAAGTATATTTTCACCCAAAAGGAGCTGAATATGAGGCAAAGGAGATGGATAGAGTTAATCAAGGATTATGACCTTGACATTCACTATCACCCCGACAAGGCCAATGTGGTAGTAGATGCTCTTAGTAGATTGCCATGTAGACTAAATACCATGATCAAGGAAGACCAACCAAGTTTGCATGAGGAGTTGGAGAACTTTAGAATGGAGCTAGTTAGCGAAGGATTTCTAACCAGCATTGAACTTCAACCCACTTTGATCAGTCAGATAAAGGAAGCTCGGAAAGGAAACGCCAGTATTGATGGAATCAAGCGTCATATTGGAACATGGAAGGTACCCGGATCCACCGAAGATGAAGAAGGCATTCTCTGGTATAGGGGACATATCTGTGTGCTAGCAGATTCTGATTTGAAGCAAGTCATTATGAAGGAAGCCCATGATACCCTTAATTCTATTCACCTGGGAGGAACCAAGATGTATCAGGATTTGAAGGAGCAATTTTGGTGGCACAAAATGAAGAGAGAAGTCGGAAGCTACATAGCCAAGTGTGATA
The DNA here is from genome assembly GCA_023614405.1 of Avena insularis. Classification (NCBI taxonomy): domain Eukaryota; kingdom Viridiplantae; phylum Streptophyta; class Magnoliopsida; order Poales; family Poaceae; genus Avena; species Avena insularis. The sequence continues at coordinate 392,358,907 of CM042690.1, read as the reverse complement.
TCTGTCAAAGTCAAAGTGGAACATCAGTGACCTGCAGGACTTTTGCAACCATTACAAATTCCGGAATGGAAATGGGCTTCTGTTGGAATGGATTTCATCACAGGTTTGCCTACATCTAGTAGGGGAAATGACTCTATTTGGGTCATAGTGGATAGACTGTCGAAAGTAGATCATTTCATACCCGTCAAGACTACCTATCAAAGCTCGAAGCTAGTGGAGTTATACATTGCTAGAATAGTTAGTCTGCATGGAACCCCCAAAACAATAGTGTCAGATCGAGGAACCTAGTTTACCTCAAGGTTCTGGAAGAAAGTCCAAGAAGGATTAGGAACCAAACTAAACTTCAGCATAGCTTATCACCCGCAAACCAACGGACAAACAGAAAGAGTAAACTAGATACTAGAAGACATGTTGAGAGCTTGTGTTCTAGAATATGGATCCAAATGGGAAGATTGTCTGCCTTTCGCGGAATTCTCATACAACAACAGTTATCAAGCCAGTTTGCAAATGGCCACATTTGAGTTTTTGTATGGAAGAAAGTGTCGTACCCCCTTGAATTGGTCGCAAGTAGGAGAGAGTCAGATATTCGGACCCGATATCCTACGAGAAGCCGAAGAGAAGGTTCACAAATTCCATGAACACCTCAAGACCGCCCAATCAAGACAGAAGAGTTATGCTGATAAAAGATGTCGAGACCTGACCTTCAATATAGGAGATTTTGTGTATCTCAAAGTATCACCCTTGAAGGGAATGCAGCGTTTTCGACTGAAAGGGAAGCTTGCCCCAAGATATATTGGACCCTTCAGGATTTTAAGCCGCAGAGGAGAAGTATCCTATCAACTGGAACTGCCTGAAGAAATGTCAGCCGTACATGATGTGTTCCATATCTCGTTACTTAGGAAATTCCTAGAAGTTCCGGAGAAGACCGAAGTTTTCAAGAACATTGATCATAGAGCCATAGATATCAATAAGGATCTAACTTATCGTGAAGTGCCCATCTGTATTTTGGAAGAAGCATTTAGAACCACCTGGACCAGAAATATCAAGTTTCTCAAGATCCAGTGGAGTAACCATACCGAAGAAGAAGCTACTTGGGAGCGAGAAGATTATATTAGGATAGAGTTTCCCAATCTCTTTAGTTCCTAGTTTTTCTCGAATCTTGGGATGAGATTTTGTTTAAGGAGGGAAGGTTTATAACATCTCAAAAATACTAAACAAGCTTATCAAGCTCTAATCACTCAAGATTAGGGTTAACAAAAACTTTTACTCCTAAACCCATATGAGTGCTTGTCTTTGCCATGATTGATTGCAATAAATGCTATTGATTAGTTTAAAGATGAATACCACATAATCTAGGTCAATTCCAAATAGAATCAAATAAAAAGAAAATCAAATATGAGGCATATGATCAAATGGTCACTTTGGCCAAAATTAACCACAAGCCTACTTTGGGCATCTCTAGTAAATGATTTCCAACAGAAACAATTCTAGTTCCTTTTACCCCTTGCTAGACTAAGTAAAAATGAACCCAAGCAAAGTTTACCAATCTATAGAAACCAAGTTTAAATCTATTTGAGAGGCAATTCAAAATTGAATCAAGTATAGATGCATATATCATTATTTTTCAAAAACCACACAAACCTCCACCATTTGACAATCCCTAGCAACCAGAGACTACCAAGCATGTGACCAGCTCACTCACCAAAAATCATGAAAAAATTCCATGGTTAAGTTCATGCGGCCATTTAGTCGAACACTTAGTAGACAGAGTACAAATTCAACAACTATCTATTGTTTGAAATCAAACTTGTGCTCATGCTTGTACTTCAATCAACCCAATAAATCACCGATGACCATACCTAGTACTTGGCCGTGCAGTGGAGCAACCTCACTCTCCACAGTGACCAGTAACATGACCGTACCGATCATGCCATGCCGGTCGACCATGGACCAGTCGCCACACGCCGCGCCGCCCTCTCCCACAGTGCCTAGCTGATAGTCGTGACCTCACCGCCCCTCTCTGTCCACCCCTTGACCGATTATAAGGAGTGGAGAAGCCAGAGCAGTCGCGCCCATTTATGTCTCTGCCATGCCGAGAGCACGACGGAGCGCCGAAGCTGCCTCGCGCACACACGCCGCGCCTCGCTCTCTCCGCGTGTACCCGCACCTGCCGCGTCACCAGCCACCTCCCAGACACGATGATTCGCCGTCGCATGCCCCGTGACCACCGTACTCGATGACGAACACCTCGGTACCTGAACAGAGCGCCGACGTCGCCCGAACGACTGAGACCGCCCCTTGTCGCGCCACTACGTGCATGATGATCGCCACAATCCACCGCGTCGACCCATGCCATCCCCCATGCCTAGCTCGACCTGTAGCAGCATTGCCGATGAGCCCGACCATGCCGCCCTGCCTCCAACGCCGGTGTATATATAGGAGCCACCCCAGACCTCAAACGACACACCATTTCACTCTCCACTCTCTCAGAAACCTCACCTACCATTCCCCGGAGCAAGGAGAGCACCACGTCGCCGGAATTTGGCTGGAGCCCGCCGCTGCAGTGAAGGAAGGGCAATGTTGATTGGAGCTTCCGCGACCACCAATCGACTCACCATCGTCTACCAGCCCATTCGCCCACATCACCGGACCTAGTTGGAGCCCTGGTAAGCCTCCCACGACCCCTACCATGCCGCTAGGTTTAGAATCTCGCGGGAGCTCTGCGACGTAGATGATGAACCTCAGGCGTAGATCTTGTTCTAATCGTAGCGCTGAGATTTGCTGATATCGTTTCGGTTTGATAGAGCCGCTGACACATGGGACCAACCTGTCAGCAGCCTGCTGCACGTGCGCTGTGCAGTTGTGCCAGCCCATTTCTTTTCCCGCGTAGAGCCCAATGATTCAAATAGAATTTTGCCATTTGGTTAAAAACCCTATTCAGTAGCTGTATTCAAAATTGAATTCAAAGAGTTGTACTAAACCAAATTGCATGATTCCAATTTTGTTAGAAAGGTATTGAAAATATTTAATCAGTCCCGCTGGACTCAAACCATTTAACATTATAGATCACCTATACCAAAAATAACAAGACAAAGAGTTTTACCACTTCAAACATTTTTATAAAATCAACCATAAATTCTTTTGACTTTATTCCAACTCTCAAAAATCACATTTGCCATTCTCTACATGAATATGTAAAAAGATTTGGTTTTATAGATATTAAACATGGATTAGTATTAAAAGAATGCTATATAGGCATTTCTAGTCACTTTAATATTATTAAATAGTAATATTAAATCTTGTAATATATGACCACCACTTTAAATCACATTCCCAAAGTATCAGACTATGTGGTGATGACATGTGTCAATATGATCCCATATTTTAATTGGAGAATATTAAATCTTAAGTATTTTTCAATGAGTAGAAATGACCTTTCCCAAAATAAGATAAATAAGCATGTGCCATTAATTCATGTGATGAGTAGGATGATGCTAGATCATATAGTGTGAGCCCTTGTTTGGTGAAAGAGTACCTTGTATATATTTATAGAAAGAGTGAAGTGTTGTTTGGTGATTGTGTACCTTGTATATATTTATAGACGCTAGTACCGACTCGGGCTTCGACGAGGAGGAGTACTTCAAGTAAGAAGAAGAGAACTTAATCGACTTCACCCAACAAGGCAAGCTGTCAGTGCAAGGTAACTAATGCACGATGCACTAGGCATACTTGGTTATGCAACTTTGATTATACCCATCCCAAGTTTTACTTACAAGCTTTACTTTTCCCTTTTACTAAAGTTTCTTACTTAGTTAATGAATTGTGATTAATGGAAAATAGGATGGATCCCCTCAAGCTCCTAAAACTAGTCTTGGATACTTATACTTGACTAGCACCCCCCATAGTTATACCCTCAATACTAGTGGCTAGTTCTAAGCTAAAACTTGATCACTTAGATGGGAATACTTGGAGAAAAGGATTATGAAACACAATGGTTTGATAATTCATTCTATTGAAATGTTTTGACATGTGTTATGAAACACAATGGTTTGGTGATGAAACTGAAGGAGCCATGAGCCTGGACTTTGATAAAAACTGATGGTTGGGTTTGGATGCGATACCATTCCAAATTTACCGTACACCCACATTACCTGAGTTGGGTAGGGATTAACTAGAAGTTTATATTTCTTAGTATGGGTTCCCTTGCGGAAGAGGTTGAGCTGAGGCTACCTCGTGAATATGAATGTCTACCTATGCAGTGCCCAGGATGGAAGATGGCCATGGCTGGGAGGCCAAACTCATAGGGGAGGTGCCTATACTAGTGTGTGTAATTGAAAGGTTAGGATTTATTATCCGCATACCAAGTATGATGATTCAGGGTTATCCCTGACGGATGTATCGAATCTTGTGGTAAAAGTGTACCACCTCTGCTGAGTGTTAAACTATTCAAATAGCCGCGTCCACGGTTATGGATAGCTGGAGTGGCCATACTGTTCCGTTGTCAGATGTTTTCAAAATAACTTGAACAATGACTTTGACTTTACCACAACAAGGTTGTGAACATGAAAACTAGATTCCCACTTAAGTAATCTAGAAAACTAAATTAGGTCTTTACTCTGTAAGGCATTCTAGAATAAACCTAGCTTTTTTGCAAACAAACCTAGAGCTTAAGATTCCTACTAGCTTTACCTTACTTATACTAGTGATAGTTTGCGAGTACTTAAAGAGTACTCATGGCTTTGTCCCTGGCTATTCCGATGGCCAGACTATGAGGAGGACAACCTAGAAGATGGACAGTAGGAGGTCTATGATAACTAGGATCATCTCCCATCGTCAGCATTGCCTGTGACTATGAAGATGGAGTCTACTATGTTATATTTTCCGCTGCTCTGATTTGTATTAAGACTAGATCATGAGATCCTTTATTTGTAAGACTATTATGGTTTGTAATGGATGATGTACTGTGGTACCAATTATGTTATGTCTCGCGAAAATGGTAATCCTGGGATTGCAATGTATGGCATAACAGGCATCTGGACTTAATAATTCGGGTGTTGATAGATGTCACGAGCCAAAAAATTAACAAAATTAAATGTCTTTTCGAAGTTATATTAGGTCGAATTTGAACTACAGGTAAATTGTAGGTTGCTTTGAAAGTTTTATGAAAAAACTTTTCGAGGAACCCAGCAGGGGGTCCATTAATATATCACAAACCATTGAGAGTTTTTACGATAGGTTCAACTTCTTGCTAAGATAGATTTTGCATCTTGACAATTTAACGAAATTAGGTCAAACTTGAGCTACAAGTTAGCGCGATATAGATTCCGCTTGAATTAAATGACTTTTCGGAGGTCTATAGGTGCATCTTGTTGAAGTAAATAATTCCATCAGTATGAGTTTCCAACTATCTCGGGAAAGAACATTCTCAATTTTTCGAGTGTGATGACGAGATTGTTCTTTCCCGTAAAGCAAGTCTGGAGAATATGGATCAAAATGACACAGAGGCAAGTTTGCACACATATATTGTGAACCAACATGTTGTATTTACGATTTCCCATGTTTTATGAGTTATCAAACTTCCTATCTAACTTCTCCCACTTGATTGATTTTATGCCGATTTATCAAAATTATTAGGTAAAAATTGAACTACCGCAAGTAAATTGTAGGTTACTTCGAAAGTTTGATGAAACATCTCTCTTGGAGGTACCAATCGGGGGGAGGCGGTCAATTAATATATCAGAAACCACCAAGAGTTTTGATGATAGGTACGGTTCAACTTCTTGCTAAGATTTTGCATCAATTTAATGAAATTAAGTTAGACGTGAGCTACAAGTAAGCGTGATAGACTACTTTTTAATGAAAGGTCTTTTCGTAGGTAGATGGTTGCATCTTCTTGTAGTAAACAATGTCGTCGGTGTGAGTTTCCAACTATCAGGAAAGAACATTCTCAATTTTTTAAGTGATGTCATGATCATTCTCTCCCGTAAAGGAAATCCAAAGAATATTGATCTAAATGCCACAAGCCAAAGTTTTCAGACACACACACACATACACACATATATATATATAGTGGACTAGCATATTGTACTTATGATTTCCCGTGTTTCATGAGTTCTCAAACTCCCTACCTAACTCCGCCCACTTGAATGACTTTATGTGGATTTATCGAAAATAGTCAAATTTTAACAAATAGCAGTAAATCGTAGGTTACTGTGAAAGTTTTATGAAAAAGATTTTGGAGGTACCCATCAGGGGGTCACAATTAATATTTGAGAAACCATCTAACGAGAGTTTTGACGACAAGTTGGATCAAGCCTGGCAAATCCAAACATTTTATTAGCAATTGGATCTTCTTTTCCATTCTTAGCATCTAGTAAATTCTGCTAATAGTCTTGATGAGCATGATGAACGCTAGTATGCGTAAACCTCAAAACACACACTTCATTACTTAGTTTTACGGTCCTTGTGCAAAATGCATGGACTTGGATGCAATTTTCATTTTTTATGAGGTCTTGATGTATTTTGTACTCCACCGACCGTGTTAGCTCTCAAGCACCTCGTTCCTACGAGACCTACCATTAGATCGGCCATTCGTAGTACTTCTTATCTTATGTTTACCTTGTCTTATCTCTTACAATACCATACCGCTACATATAGTGTACGGATTAACATTGAACATTGATTGTTGGATCAAGACTAGCAAATCCAAACATTGCTAACCATTGGATCTTCTTTTCCATTCCTAGCATTTAGAAAGATTCTACTAATAGTCTTTAGCACGATGAACGCTAGTATGCGCAAACCTAGCCCAAAACACACACTTCATTGTTCAGTTTCAGGGTCCTTGTGCTATATGCATGGACTTGGATGCAATTTTCATTTTTATGATGTCCTTGATGTAACTTGTAATTCTACCCACCATGTTAACTCTCAAACACCTCACTCCTACAAGACCTACCATTATATCAGCCATTATCCGCATTACTTCTTATCTTATCTTTATCTTGTCTTATCTCTTACGTAAAATATCATACCACTTCATATAGTGAATAGATTAACCTTGAAAATTGACCGTTGGATCAAGACTAGCAACGCCAAACATTGCAAACCGTTGGATATTCTTTTCCATTCTTATCATCTAGAAAGATTATACTGATAGTCTTTAGCACGATGAATGCTAGTATGCGCAAACCAAAAACACACACTACATAGTGTACAGATAAAATTTGAAACATTGACCGTTGGATCAAGGCTAGCAAATCCAAACATTGCTAACCATTGGATCTTCTTTTCCATTCCTAGCATCTAGAAAGACTCTACTGATAGTCTTGAGCATGATGACCGCTAGTATGCGCAGACCTCAAAACACACAATACTTCATTACTCAGTTTCAGGGTCCTTGTGCTAAATGCATGGACTTGGATGCAATTTTCATTTTTTATGAGGTCCTTGTCGATGTAACTTGTACTTCCACCGATCGTGTTAACTCTCAAGAACCTCGCTCTTACGATACATACCATTAGATCATCCATTCGCAGTACTTCTTATCTTATATTTATCTTGTCTCTTGTCTCTTACAATACATACTACCACTACATAGTGTTGGGATTAACTTTGACCATTGACCATTGGATCCAGACTGGCAAATCCAAACATTGCTAACCATTGGATCTTCTGTTCCATTCTTAGCATGTAGAAAGATTCTACTAATAGTCTTTAGCATTATGAACACTAGTATGCGCAAACCTCAAAACACATTACTTCATTACTCGGTTTTAGGGTCCTTGTGCTAAATGCACGGACTTGGATGCAATTTTTATTTTTTTATGAGGTCGTTAATGTAAATTGTACTTCCACCGGCCATTTTAACTCTCAAGCACCTCGCTCTCACAAGACCTACCATTAGATCGGCCATTCGCAGTTCTTCTTATCTTATCTTTATCTTGTCTCTTATCTCTTACCATACCATACCACTATATAGAGTACGGATTAACTTTGAACATTGATCGTTGGATCAAGACTGGCAAATCCAAACATTACTAACCGTTGGATATTCTTTTCCATTCTTAGTATCTAGAAAGATTCTACTGATAGTCTTTAGCACGATGAACGTTTTTCTACTATGTGCAAACCTCAAACCACACAGTACATCATTGATCAATATCAGAGTCCTTGTGCTAAATGCATGGACTTAGATGCAATTTTCATTTTTTACTTGGTTCTTGATGTAACTCGTAATCCCATCAACTGTGTTAACTCTCCAGCACCTCGCTCCTACGAGACCTACCATTAGATCGGCCATTTGTAGTACTTCTTATCTTATCTTTATCTTGTTTTATCTCTTATAATACCATACCACTGTATAGTCTTACAATACCACCATGTTAACTCTCCAGCACCTCGCTCGTACGATACGTACCATTTGATCGTCCATTCACAGTACTTCTTATATTTATCTTGTCTTATCTCTTACAATACCATACCACTTCATAGTGTATGGATTAACTTTGAACATTGACCGTTGGATCAAGACTAGCAAGTCTAAACATTGCCAACCGTTGGATCTTCTTTTCCATTCTTAGTATCTAGAAAGATTCTACTAAAAGTCTTTAGCACGATGAACACTAGGGTGCGCAAACCTCAAAACACACACTTCATTGCTTAGTTTCAGGGTCCTTATGCTAAATGCATGGACTTGGATGCAATTTTATTTTTTATGAGGTCCTTGATGTAACTTGTACTTCCCCCGACCATGTTAACTCTCAAGCACCTCGATCCTACGACTCCTACCATTAGATAGGCTATTCGCAATACTTCCTATCTAATATTTATCTTGTCTTATCTCTTACAATAACAGACCAGTGCATATAGTGTATAGATTAACTTTAAACATTAACCGTTGGATCAAGACTGGCAAATCCAAACATTGCTAACTGTTGGATCTTATTTTCCATTCTCAACGTATAGAAAGATTCTACTGATAGTCTTTAGCACAATGGACGCTAGTATGCGCAAACCTCAAATCATACACTTGATTGCTCAGTTTCAGGGTCCTTGTGCTAAATGCATGGACTTGGATGTAATTTTCATTATTTATGAGGTCCTTGATGTAACTTATACTTCCACTGACCATGTTAACTCTCAAGTACCTCGCTCCTATGAGACATACCAAGGTTAAAATAAAATGCAACCGCCCCAATTAGCACACAAACTGGACCACGGTTTCTTATACGTAAAACCCAAGTTTTTAGTACTAGGATTTTTCAAGCTTCCTAGGTAACTTCACGCACTTCGGTGACTTATTTTCAGTTTAACAAAATTAAATCAAACTTTAGCTACAAGTGTGCGATAGATTGCTCTTGAGTTACATGTCTTTTCGGAGGTAGATGGGTGCATCTTATTGTAGTAAACAATGTCGTCGGTGTGAGTTTCCAACTATCAGGAAAGAAAATTCTTTGTTTTTGAGTGATGACAAGATGATTCTTTTCCATAAACAAAGTCCAAAGAATATGGATCTCAATGCCATAACCCAAGCTTCTAGACATACTAGCTAGGTGGACCAATGTGTCTTACTTACGATACCCATGTTTTATGAGTTTTCAAGGTTCCTAGCTGACCCCGCCCACTTGTTGAATGACTTTATGTCGATGTATCGAAATAAGGTCAAATTTGAACTACAAGTAATAAATTATAGGTTGGTTTGAAAGTTTTATGAAAAAATCTTTTGGGGGTACCCATCGAGTAGTCAATTAATATATCAGAAAACATAGAGACTTTTGATGACTGGTTCGATTTCTAGCTACTAAGATTTTGCATCTTGAAAATTTTGAACCCCTTTTGAAAACTATCACCTAAAATATGGAGAGAGGGGAAAAGATTTTTCTATTCTCTATGGTCAACCCAAAAGCTTGAGGTGCACCTTAGGCTTAAAGATAACTTTATTTTTTCCACTATGTATATGGTGAACCTTAGTAGATGCCACATAGTAGGCCTTATTAAGGTGTGCTTTTTTACACAATGCGGGAGTAGCATATTTCTTTTCTTATACATATGCTCACCTTTGTCCACGCGTTGTACATGCTGAGAGAATAAACCATTGGCAGGGGAAGAGGGCAACAACGAAGAGGAGTTGAAGGAGGCTCCATGTCAGAGCAAAGTTATGATGGGTTCCTGACACGAGGTACTCTTGCAGCCTTAGAGTGTATACTCTACTAATAGTAAATTTTAGGACCTATGCATGCAAAACAAATCGTGTGTTTTCTCTCTCCTTCGCTATACTCCATCTCTCCTCCCCTTTCCCCATGCGCACCAGCCCAGCTGATCACTCCCTCGTCCACATCATGGCGATGCGCAAGTGTGCCTTGGTACGGCGGCTCTGTGTCTCTAGCGTGTTCGGTAGCCGCGCGTTGGTGTGGAGTAGGGATGAGGAGTACATAGGAAGGAAACCACTTTGGTCCATGGCGGCACAAAAATTCAAACTTTTCGTGTTTTCGAAATTTTCACTTGCTTCCCAAACATCGGGAGGGAAGGTTATTCAAAAGATCGGCCATTCACAGTACTATACTTCTTAACTCATCTTTATCTTGTCTTATCTCTTACAATATCATACCGCTGTACGGATTAACTTTGAACATTGACCGTTGGATCAAGACTAGCAAATCCAAACATTGCTAACCGTTGGATCTTCTTTTCCATTCTTAGCATCTAGAAAGATTCTAATGATAGTATTGAGCACGATGAACGCTAGTATACACAAACCTCAAAACACACACTTAATTCATTGCTTAGTTTCAGGGTCCTTGTGGTAAATGCATGGACTTGGATGCAATTTTCATTTTTTATGAGGTCCTTGATGTAATGTGTACTTTCACCGACCGTGTTAACTCTCAAGCACCTTGCTCCTATGATACCTACCATTAGATCGGCCATTCGCAATACTTATTATCTTATGTTTATCTTGTCTTATGTCCTACAATACCATACCACTACATAGTGTAGGGCTTAACTTTGAACATTGACCATTGGATCAAGACTAGAAAATCCAAACATTGCTAACCATTGGATCTTCTTTTCCATTATTAGCATCTAGAAAGATTTTACGGATAGTCTTTAGCACGATGAACGCTACTATGCGTAAACCTCAAAACACACAGTACTTCATTGCTCAGTTTCAGGGTACTTGTGCTAAATGCATGGACTTGGATGCAATTTTCATTTTTTATGAGGTTCTTGATGTAACTCGTACATCCACCGACCGTGTTAAATCTCAAGCACGTCGCTCCTACAAGACCTACCATTAAATCGGCCATTCGCAATGCTTCTTATCTTATCTTTATCTTGTCTTATCTCTTATAATACCATACCACTTCATATAGTGTATGCCTTAACTTTGAACATTGATCGTTGGCTCAAGACTGGCAAATCCAAACATTACTAACCGTTGGATGATCGGTCTTCTTTTCTATTCTTAGCATCTAAAAAGATTCTACTGATAGTCTTTAGCACGATGAACGCTAGTATGTGCAAACCTGAAAACACACATTTCATTGCTCATTTTCAGGGTCCTTGTGCTAAATGCATGGACTTGGATGCAATTTTCATTTTTCTGAGGTCCTTGATGTAACTTGTAATTCCACCCACCGTGTTAACTCTCAAGCACCTCGCTCCATGCGTCCTACCATTAGATCGGCCATTCGCAGTACTTTTTGTCTTATCTTTATCTTGTCTTATCTCTTACAATACCATACCACCACTTCATATAGTCTACGGATTAACTTTGATCATTGACCGTTGGATCAAGACTAGCAAATCCAAACATTGCTAACCATTGGATCTTCTTTTAAATTCTTAGCATCTAGATAGATTCGACTGATAGTTTTGGGCACGATGAACGCTAGTATGCGCAAACCTCAAAACACACACTTCATTGCTCAGTTTTAGGGTCTTTGTGCTAATAAATGCATGGATGCAATTTTCATTTTTTATGAGGTCCTTGATGTAACTTGTGCTTCCACCGACCGTGTTAACTCTCAACCTCGCTCCTACGTGACCTACCATTAGATCGGCCATTCGTAGTACTTCTTATCTTATCTTTATCTTGTCTTATCTCTTATAATACCATACCACTAGTAGGAAAATGCTTATCCACAGGGGTTATATTAGTGGCGAACATCTAAAGGGTGCCCCATGGATAGTTATGTGTGGCACTCTAGGATAGAGGTGCACCACTAATCTGCTTATAGCCGTGGCGCACGGCAAGAACGGTATGCCATGCACACGTGGGACCCACCTCTGGTGGTCGACACCATCTCCGGATAAGTTCGATGCATGCATATCTGTGGCACACAGACCAAGCATGCGCCACTGAGTTTGGGCACTTAGCCGATAATGCGCATGCTCCCTGGCCTATTCCCCTTCGTCCTCTCGTTCACCTGCTTCCTCTGTCACATTCCCCTTCCTCTCTCCCAAAGACGGCACCGGCGCCACCATCCTCTCGTTCCTCCCCACCGGCAACACCAGACCACCTGCCGTGGAGAAGACGAAGTCCACCACCGCCACCTCCTCTTGTTCCTCACCATCAGAACGGAGAAGACGAAACCCACCACCGCCATAACCTGCCGCGTGCCGCCACGACCTACCACCACCTGCCAGGTTTGAGGCCCACTCTCCCTCCCCTCCCCTCCCCTCTCCCCTCTCTTGCTAGGGTTAGGGTTCCAAGCTAGGGTTAGGGTTCGTAGCTATGTTTAGGGTTCCTAGATAGGGTTAGGGTTCCTTCTAGGAGCAATACAGGAGCGGCGCGAGGCCGGCGACAATGCCATGGTGCACAACCTGTACAAGTCACCACGGAACACATCCCCAATAGAAGCCACCACGGCAAGTCCGCATCAACACATCAGTAACTGCAGACACATTAATCACTCATTCACTACTTCAAATTAGTATAGGCATATGGCAAACAGTAACCCACACACCCGAGTTGCTGCCATGTAGTGCATGCCCACCTCCACACGCGCGGCACACCAGGTATACGCACATTGCAAACAGTAACCCACACACCCGAGATGCTGCCATGTAGAGCATGTCCTCTATTCAAACAAGGTAGCTAGTTTTGCACAAACTGGGTGTATCGCGTCATCACCAGTGGCTCTGAGATCTTTCCTGCTTAAACCACTGTCCACATGGACCAAAACCGCTTCCAAAATAGCCATCATCGGTTTGAGGGGGTAATTTGCCCGGTATTAGATACTTAGGGGGGTTAAGTGTTCCAGTTAATAGTTAGGGGAGGTTAGTGTCCCAAACTTGATACATAGGGGGGTTATGTTGACTTCTTTCCTATTCCTTCATATTAGGAATCATTCACAAGTGCTAACCCTGCTTGCTCCCTGGTATGTTGCTATAATGAGTGTCCTAAGACTCTTCTTTTGAAATCTCTGGTTCTAACTCCACAATCTGAGTCACACTTGTGACATTGTGAGGGACCATCAATTGAATAACCATATCAAATTTCAAGAAATCCTCTTGCTATCAAAGTAGGATTAGTTAGTTGAATAATTGGTTGTTTGACTCTGTTACCACACTGAATTATTTCAATTGCAGATGCAAAATTCTCAACAATTGATATGTCTTTGATAAAAATTGACTCATTTCATCCACCAACCTTATGATTATTGGTTATAGCCTGTTAGCAAGAACCTTTGCAATTAGATATGGGATTGAATGTTGTAGTGATACTGGTTTGTAGTCAGTTATTGTCATAGGACTATCACATTTTGATAGGAGTGCAATGCTTGCAAGGTTTAAACCTGCTAGCTGAATCTCCTAGTCATATAGTGCTTGAAAGTTGTTCCAAATCAGGTTTCATCTCTTGTATGTAGAATTTTTAGAACTTGTTTGTGAAGCTAACTAGTCCTAGGCTTATGTTTGCAGGTGCCCTTTTTATTGCTAGCTCTATCTCTGGCCAACTGAAGGATGTAGCCAAACCTTGTAGATCAGAATGTGCCTTTCTGTAAAGCTATTGTAGGTTTATATTTGACCTGATACTACTTGTGACCTTGTGAGGGACCATCAATTAGAATGTTTACCCTTGGTTTAGCTGATGTCAGGTACCATACCTATTAGCTGTTGTCAAATGAACTTAACCAAGAAGTATGCTTCATTCTAACATTTTATCTCCTTTTACCTAGTGCCATGTAACCTTTCTAACCAAGAACTATGTAACCCCTTTCTTCCTAAGCAAGAAGCTCACCACGCCACGTCCCTAGCTATCCCTGGTTTAGTTATATGCTCTGAAGTGGTTGGCTTGGGGCTGGCATAAAAAGATTAGAGAGGGGAGGAGTATAACACATGTTTGGTGGCTTTTCAAAAGTAAAATGGGTAACACAGAAAAAGCTTGGGGTTGACATGAATAAAATGCCAAGTCAATGTAAAATGGCCACATACATATTCTGAAACACATTTAGAGATTATTTGGAAGCAAACACATACTGCTACAAACACATACACATCATCCTGCTACAAGCACATACAAGTAGTCAAACAACTCTAGTAGGTATACGTTATTCATTGAACAAACTGCCCTTCTTCTTCTATTTGCTGCTGCCTTCACCAAACTTCTCCTTCTTCTTCTTTAGCATCTTAATCCTATCTTTGAAATACTCAATGCTTTTATTAATCAATAACAATGTAGTAGCTGCTTTGAGCTCAGGAAGCAACCTTGATCGAACATTTTTCGGCAAAGGAGCATTGCTTTTGAACAAACCTTGGACAATGGATTCATGCTCTAAGAATGAAGGATCATCTGGCGCTGCTACCTCACCCAAGTTCTCAAGTGCCCTAGCATCCTTCCTCTCCTCCCTCTCTACATTGCTTCTCCTTGTGTAAAACTTGGTCTCGATAGCTGGAATGAAATGTCGATGCAGAGTATGTTCTAGCTTTTATTGACATACAAGAGCACCTGGGGAAAAAAGCATGCACATACAAGTAGAACAGTGAACAATTTAGGTATATATCACTTCACAGTGACAAGTAAATGCAACCAAAAATGGAAATTGTGCCTTTATTCCATTTTGAGGAATCTATCAGTCATATATCACTTCACCATGCATGTGCTTTTGGACTGCTTCTGCTGCTTTAGGAATATATTTTGCATGTTAGGAATATAGGGACTGCTCCCATGCAAACATGCGGCCATTCGTTTTGTTGTATAACATATACTTTATGCCTTGTCTGGTTCCATGTTTTAGGGGTCGGGTTCCATGTTTGAAGAAGAACCGGATGAAGATCTTGATCATGGTCTCGATGTTTCTCCCCGTCGTTGCTACTATCCTCTATTCGATCATAATCTAGGGTGATAGATCTATGTGTAATGTGATGATCAAATTTGTAATGTGATGACCGAATTTGTACTACCAATGTGTGTAATAATCTAACAGTTGAATTCATATCTGATGTATTTCAGAACTTTGGATCACTATCATCTTAGATTCGGTGTATTGCTGTATAACTGATGTATATAACTTCCGTATAAATGAAAAAATACACTCGAGTAGTCAGTGGCGCACCGTTGTTGATATCAGTGGCGCACAATGTCAGTTGGTGCCGCTAGCTCACGTGCGCTGCTGATAATATCCGTGGTTCATGGTATGGTCGTGCGCCACGGACTACCCTGCTATCCGTGGCACACCTGGACGTGCGCCACTAACTACCCTACTATCAGTGATGTATTATAAGTGGTGCATGCCCCATCCGGCACTGACTTCTTTTTTGGTGTGCCACTAATAGCTCTTTTCATACTAGTGTACCACTTTATAGTGTACAGAACATTGACCATTTGATCAAGACTGGTAAATCCAAACAATGCTAACCATTGAATCTTCTTTTCCATTCTTAGCATCTAGAAAGATTATACTGATAGTCTTTAGCCCGATGAACGCTAGTATGTGCAGACCTAAAAACACACACTTCATTGCTCAGTTTCAGGGTCCTTGTGCTAAATGCATGGTTTTATTAGATGCAATTTTCATTTTTATGAGATCCTTAATGTATCTTGTACTTCCGCCGACCGTGTTAACTCTTAATCACCTCGCTCCTACAAGACCTACCATTAGATCGGCCATTTACAGTAGTACTTCTTATGATATCTTTATCTTGTCTTATCTCTCTTACAATACCATACCACTGTATAGTCTACGAAACATTGACCGTTTGTTCAAGACTGGAAAATCCAAACATTGCTAACCATTGGATCTTCTGTTCCATACTTAGCATCTAGAAAGATTCTACTTATATTATAGTCTTTAGCACGATGAACGCTAGTATGCGCAAACCTCAAAACACACATGTCCTTGCTCAGTTTCAGGATCCTTGTGCTAAATGCATGGACTTGGATGAAATTTTCATTTTTTATGAGGTCATTGATGTAAGTTGTACTTCCACCCACCGTGTAAACTCTCAAGCATCTCGCTCCTACGAGACCTACCATTAGATCGGCCATTCATAGTACTTATTATCTTATTTTTTCTTGTCTTATCTCTTATAATACCATACCACCACTATATAGTGTACGAATTAACTTTAGTCATTGACCATTGGATCAAGACTGGCAAATCCAAACATTGCTAACCGTTAGATCTTTTATTTTCCCTTAGCATCAAGAAAGATTCTATTGATAGTATTTAGCACGATGAACACTAGTATGCTCAAACCTCAAAACACACACACTTCATTGCTCATTTTTAGGGTCATTGTGCTAAATTCATGGAGTTGGATGCAATTTTCATTTTTTATGAGATCCTTGATGTAACTTGTACTTCCATCGACCGTGTTAACTCTCAAGCACCTCGCTCCTACGAGACCTACCATAGTTAAAATAAAATGCAATCGCCCCAATTATCACACAAATTAGACCCATGGTTTCTTATACGTAATACCCATGTTTTTAGTACTAGGATTTTTCAAGCTTCCTATCTAACTTCACACACTTTAGTGAATTCTTGTCGATTTAATGAAATTAGGTCAAGCTTGAGCTACAAGTAATCACGATAGATTGCTCTTGAATTAAATGTATTTTCAGAGGTAGATGGGTGCATCTTCTTGTAGTAAACAATGTCATCGGTGTGAGTTTCCAACTACGAGGAAGGAAAATTCTCAGTTTTCTGAGTGATGACGAGATGGTTCTTTTCTGTAAAGAAAGTATGAAGAATATGGATCTCAAGGACATAAGACAAACTTCTAGACATATTAAGTGGACCAACATGTTTTACTTATGATTCCCATGTTTTATGAGTTTTCAAACTCCCTATAGCTAATTAACTTTGCCCCACTTGAATGACTTCATGCCTATATTTATCGAAATTTGGTCAAACTTGAACTACAACAACTAAATTGTAGGTTGCTTCTAAAGTATTACAAAAAACTTTTGGAGGTGTACCCATTGGAGGGTCAATTAATGTATCAGAAACTAACCGAGAGTTTTGAAAATAGGTTTTTAACTTCTTTCTAATTAAGATTTTTCATCTTGAAAATTTAACAAAAAATTAGCTCAAACATGAGCTACAAGTAAGCACGATAGATTTTTCTTGAATTAAATGTCTCTTTGGAGGTAGACGGATGCATGTTATTGTAGTAATGAGTACCGTCGGTGTGAGTTTCCAACTATCAGGAAAGAACATTCTCAAATTTCTGAGGGTTGATGAGATTATTGTTTGTTTTCGTAAACAAAGTCCGAAAGATATGGATCTGAATGCCACAAGCCAATCTTTCAGACATATATAATGGACCATCATGTTGTACTTATGATTCCCGTGTTTTATGAGTTTTCAAACTTATTCCTATATCTAACTTTGCCTACTTGAAAGTGACTTTATGTCGATTTATTGAAATTAGGTCAATTTTGAACTACAAGTAAATTGTAGGTTGCATTGAAAGTTTTATGTTTTTTTGGAGCTAACCATTGGGGGCTGATTTAATATATCACAAACCACCACAGAGAGTTTTGACAACAGGTTCAACTTCTTGCTAAGATTTTCCATCTTGACAATTAACGAAATTAGGTGAAACTTGAACTACAAGTAAATGCGATAGATTGCTCTTGAATTAATTGTCTTTACGCAGGTAGACGGGTGCATCTTCTTGTAGTAAACAATCCCATCGATGTGAGTTTCCAAATATCCAGAAAGATCATTCTAAATTTTCCGAGTGATGATGAGATTTTTCCTTTCCGTAAAGACAGTCTGAAGAGTATGGATTTGAATGCCACAAGCCATGTTTTTAGACATCTTACCACTATATAGTGTACAAATAACTTTGAATATTGACCGTTGGATCGAGACTCGCAAATCCGAACATTTCCAGCCATTGGATCGTCTTTTACTTTATAGCATCTAGAAGATTCTATTGATAGTCTTCAACACAATAAATGCTATGCATAAACCTCTCAAAACAAACTTCTCCATCATACTAGAATTTTCTCCCTCGTTTCTCTAGACCATGTTACTAAAAAATTTAAGTGTTAGGTAGCTAATAATCTTTGACTTCTACATATAATGATACAAAGTAGAAGAACCAAATATAAACCCATACTTTATAGGTGTTGATCAAATTTATATTTTTTCTACTTTATCTATTATAATTTTATATAGTGATGATATGTCAAGCGTCTATTATCTGAGCCTCGCGTGCAGGACACGTGCAACTTACTAGTATATATAGTAGACCAACATGTTGTACTAACGATTCCTATGTTTTATGAGTGTTCAAACTTCCTAGCTAACTTCGCCACTTGAATGATTCTATGCAGATTCATCAAAATTAGGTCAAATTTGAACTACAAGTAAATTGTAAGTTGTTTTGAAAGTTTTAAGAAAAAGCTGTTGGAGGTACCCATCAGACGGTCAATTAATATATCAGAAACCACAGAGAGTTTTGACAAGAGGTTCAGCTTCTTCCTAAGATTTTGCATCTTGACAAACTTGAACTACAAGTAAGCATATATACTTGTCTCGAATTAAATGTCTTTCTAGAGTAAATTAATGAAAAAAGAAAGGGACGTAATAACTTAGCTAGTTACCATAATATCACACATACCAAGACTAGTATATGATTCTACAACCTAATTAATTATGCCTTGCGTGACACTACACACATGTTATTACCCACTATGAAGGTACATGTGGAACTTACTAGTCTAAGTTATTTAGCACTATGTGACCATCTTAAATCAGAAAGGAGGTGTACGTACTATATGCCTTAGAGGCACCTGTTCCGCTGCGCTTCAAGTTGTTCACCACTCATGTCGGCTCTCACTAGTCAGACGGATAAAGCCACTGACTTGTTGATTTGGTATTGTATATTGTCGATCTTCTTCCGTCACTAACAGAGAACAAATTCTTCTACTGCTTCCAGGCGCGTCCTTTCATGGAGCTACAACCAGTAACTCAGACGACTACTCCCGTGGCGCTTAAGCAATTGCGACCGTCTGTTCATAATGAACGGAAAGCATTAAACAATGGATTTTCTTTTGGTGGATGGTTGATTTTTTTGAGAGATTGTCGACTTTTTTTCTTTATTGAACGAAGAGATGGTCGATTTGGGGTCTGGTAACGGGGGCGTATAAGCCGATAGGGGAGAGGAAATTGGCGATGTGGCATGCAAGCTTATTTGAGGTGGCAGCGTGTGGGTGTACAGATGGTACTAGTAGCCCATTTTGTGAGCATTTTGTTGTTGTACTACAAGAGTTCAAGAGTAGTATTCCAGTTTTAGTTCCTTAATTACCATTGGAACCTTTATGTGTTTATTAGTTACAATAGTACAATACTTGTTACAAATGTGTCTGCACAAGATGATGAATGTAGAAGATCCAAGGATTATTACATTCAGCAAGAGGAGGTCCGAGTATACTCCAAACTGTCTCTCTGTCATGACCACTTATTTGATAGGACAGTACATCTCCATCCCGTGCTTGGCTAGCTTTGTTGTACTACCAGAAATGCCTCACCTATTTACTCGATAGGCACCAGGAAACGCAGAGAAGAGAGAAAAACCACGCTCGGTAGGCGGTATGATTTCAATCAATTTATTCTATTTTCCTTTGCTCTCCGTCCTCTTCGTCTCCATCTTCTTGCTGATCCCCACTCGCCCGCCTTAGCACACGCCAATGCTGCCATGTTGCTTTCGGAGCATCTTTGTAGCCTAGTTCTATAGGCACAGTAGATTTAGCAGAGAGAAAGAAGGCACGCTTGGTTTTATTTCATTCTCTATTTATCTTTGCCTCGATCTCCATCCTCACTTCACTTCTAGTGTCCTGGCGATTGCCATTCCCACTAGCACACCAGTACAGGCACGCGCCAATTCCACCATGCCGCTTTAGGATCAACTCCGGTGCCCAGTTTGATAGACTATTTTCTGACTCACACTGCCAACTGTTGGTCGCTCTCTCCTCCAAAACCCAAATCAAAACCAAATGCCATCGCCCCCACCTGCTCGAGCTCTTCCTCGCGATGGCCTAGTTGATCGATGATAGTGACACTCCTAGGGTGTTTTCTGATAGCCCCCTTGAAGAAATCTCAGCCACATGCAACGTCATCACCGCCGCGAGCCTTGTCGCCTGCTGTAAACATTATCTTTACTAAGAAACACATAGTGCATCCCTGGCGAAATCTCATCCGTTTGGTCTCCCCTGTGTTCTTCACTCTCACCCAACTGAGCTACCGCGTGAGTACAATGTCTTCTACCGTGATAATCACATGAAGCAGTTCTAGAGGGGCAGCTACTATTGTGGCAGGGGCAACCAGAAGCCACAGAAGAAGTTCATGTGGACCTTGTGCGAGCTGACGCTGCTGGCAGGTCCCTCTCCGATGTTGTGATGCCATATTGCGAGGGTAAGAACTGGGCAGGTTGCCCATGGAGATTGGATCGCCATTGTTGGCCTCATCTAGAATTGGGAGCTTATGAATGTGTTCACTAATCGCCGGATTCCTCTACCAACGATCTTCGATTTTGAGGCCACACCCGAGGTACTTAAGTTTATGGTGGATGGTCAGCCTACTAATCTACTGAAGATAGCGATTTGTCGAGTTCCCACAGCTGCTAGGAACTATAAGGAGCTCTCTGTCCTAGCCATCTTTGACACGATAATTGCCTTCCTTGATGGTTCTCATGGTATGTGGATGGTTCTTGAGAACTAGTTCAGCATGTTCAGCTACCATGATGCAATTATCCACAAGGGAGTTGTCTATGTTGTAACTCAGATTGGCAATGTTAATGCATGGGATCCTTGGGTATGGGGTAAAGTTTCAACCTTAAATTTTCAAGCTTAATCATTCAAATTTTTCTTAGTTGACCTCTGAATGTTCTTTCGTTGCAAGGTCCTGTGCGTCTTCCGGGGCCACCTGATTTTGATGGTAATCGTGAGTACTGTCCTGATCTGTGGTGGTTAGCAAGATCTCCTGATGGTGGTAGCCTTATTCTGATCAATAATGTGGGCGTTAGTGATAGGCGGTATGACACTACTTATGGTGGTTATCGTGTCGGTGAAAATATTGGTTATCATCATGGCCGCAATATTCACACCTCTTCTACTGGGTTTTGCTACCATGTGTTCTCGATTGACACTAGTAGGTTACTTCCACCGAGGCAATGGTGGAGGGTTTTAGACCTTGGAGCATTTCTAACTTCCTTGGATTGAACTATCCGATTACTATTCTAGTTGGCGTGGCAGGACTTGGCCCTAGAGATCTAACAAAGAGCAACTGTCTATGCACCTCGCCGCATGCACTCTTCATCCTGAAATATGACGCTTCAGTATGAATGCTCAAGACGCTGCTGTTGGTTTTTCAACCAACATTGGCTAGAATTGGCTGTAAACTCCATTGTGGTTCGTCCCAAGCTTGGCCAACGCGAAGGATTGGAACCAGCATAATTAATGGTTCAAGGGAGAGGGGTTGAACGTAGTGATCATATGGAATAGGGATTTGTGTATCTTGAATTACTTTTTTTGCCTGATTTGTATCGTATGGCCTCAACTAGTAACTTGTTGTACTCTAACACTCATTTCACTACAATGTAAGTGCAAGGCCTGTGATTTGATGAAACTACTTTTATATGCAAGCCATACTTTTAGTCAGTGTGGGTCGAATATTCTGCAACTCGTTGCGCATGCACCCCTTTATTATTTGTTGCACTTTCGAGTTCTCAAAAAATGTGAAATAAATCAGGAACATTGTCTATGTCGTATCTTGTGCATCTTAAATATTCGGTCCCACAATAATATATTTTGTAACCTGTGTGAATGGAAAAGAAAAAATCTAAGCGAACAATATCTTATATTCATTTGTTCATTTTGTGGTGGCCACACCATGTACTAGTAATATTTTTGGGATGGAAGTTTAGAGATGAACTATACGAATATGATCTATGTTGATCATTTATTTCACATTTTCTGAAAACTTGGAAGTGCCACGTGCAATAGCTTGTTGCTGGTGCAACTAGTTGCAAATTATAATTTCCGTCACGGACGTACCTAGTGGCTCCAAACGCATGATGCATGCAGATTCTCACTAGCAGGTGGGGTTATAATATCTCAGACTCTACGATCTAAGCACGAGCCTGGATGAACACAAAAGTGGATAAGAGATTATATCGCGGAGGCCCAAGGCCACCCACATGTAGGCCCATCGAAACGGAGCAGGGCACGGTACCAGCCGACCATCCTATCCACTTTCCTGAACAAGCGGCGTAGTCGATAGGTAACGCGATCATGACATACACAAATGAGTATATATATGTGTGACTTACAATAGACATCAGAGTCACACCATCTAGAAACAATAGAAATAGAAATATTCAACGCCATACAGCAAGATCCAAAAATCCTAGATAGATATAATAGTTTAGGATACCTCCTTATACATCACGCAATAGAGTATCAAGCCGAAGCAGAAAACATGATCCGAATACGGATAAGAAGTAAATTGGTATAAGATGTCCTAAAATAAGCACATCCTGCCCACAGATCTCATGGATCTCCATCCCCAGAATCTCTACACCGGACAGTCAGTCGTTGCCACCATCATCCGTCTCCTCAACCAAGTAACCATCCTGAGAGTATACCTGTCCATCTGAACCAAATATTTATCGTGTGAGACCCTAGGGGTACTCAGCAATTCTTAATGCTTCTAAAGGGAACAACATGGGGGGTGACACAATTTTAGCATAAAATAATATCTACAAAGTGCTATAGAGACACGCTACATATCCGCCCAACCAGAGATGGATGGACGCTCGTTAATTAATAACAACTGTTATTTAAGCAACATAAATAAACATCACTCATCCTTCTACTCGCTTACCGACGAGAAGGCAGAAGAACATCCCATCCGTTGGCAATTTTATTAACCATTCCATGAATGTTGCACTATTTAAAGGAGGTACTTTAGTTATGCTTGTCTATGATCGAGAAACTATGCCCCAAGTTGTTCATAATTGCGGACATGTCTTTCAGAAACATTCACCCTCCAGGGGTGCACAAATAGCAACACACGCATGATCAACCTCAGGAAGAACCAAATAAAACACAACAAGGCCTCACGACAAAGCATTTACAGGATTCATAAATCATTTCAGGGGGCCACCCTACTAAGATACCTGCAACGAAGTTTGCCGGCTCTAAGATGGACCTAGGGTTTATGTCAATGGTTGTAAACGATTAGGAACTCGAAAGTGTGACTAGGCTTGTCGATACCGCGAAAATACTCCGCATTCCAAAACAGTACAGGCTCTCCACGCGCAATCGTAAATATAGCAGTAAAAGATGGCATAAGTACAGGATACTAATAAAGCTCCAAACTACTTTGTGGTCCCAATAAATAAAGTGTGAATCAAGCTCAGGCGAAGGGGATTCATGGCCCCACATGCCGATAGTTCGATACTCAAGGAACAAGTATCATGTACTCGGGGCCTACGGGACACATGTGAGCTTAAAGAACCAAATAGTAGATAATGCTCGCTGGTGCCTCTTTCAGTAGTTATCCTATTACTATTCAGACTAAGTTGTTTAGGTACCTTGTTATCTAAAGACTCGCACAAACCCTACACATGCAATTCTATGATTCGCATGGCTCAAACAACTCCTGTACTAATGGCTCATGGGATTGAGGTACAAACTTCGATGGGGTTTAAAAGTAAAGGCTGTGCAATACTTGGGATTTAATTTATTGCAATCGCGACTAAATTATGCAAGAGTAAGGCAGAAGGATAGGTGCAAGAGAATGGGAAATTGCTCGTCTAGCATTTCTGTTGTGTAATAAGAAGGATCCGGATAATACTCCTGAGGCTCCTGATATTCTCCGTGCTCAGTGCCTATCCGGATAAAAACCAAACACACAAGGGCCGAAAATAAATACATTGCACTGTCATAGAAATAAGATGCAACAAGCAAACAAGGTATACCATGTTGGAATGATGCACAATTGCATGGTATAACATAGCATGGCATGGGTGAGGCGTGGAATCAAGAAATAAGCATTTTTAGTATTTATTTCGTCAAGTTTTACTTGCATATTCCTTGTTGTTTTCTTAATATTTATATGATGTATACTTTAATTCATATCATGAAATGCATAATTAGAACGGGCTCGTCGCGCTGATCACTTTAGACATATTATTTGCCAAATTTGGAATTGAGGAAACTAAAGTTATAGATTTATTATGAAAAGGCATTTATTGACATCTAAATAATTTTGAAATTTTAAATTGCTCAAAAATTATTTTGGGTGGGATATTTGAATTCTTGGAGTTTTTCTGATCAGAAAACATATATCATATGCAAAATTTGAATTTATGAATTTAAAATTATTATTAAATGCAAATAATTTGAAAAGGGTCAAATGTCACAGGTTTGCCTAGTTAGGGTTGATTCTGGTCAAATTTATTTGTATTTAAGCAATTTTTGGAATTATTTTTATTAATAAAATGTTTTGGAAACATTTTGTACCTAGGCATTTCTAGCCACAGGCACTGACGGTGGGGTCGATGGCGCTTGCAGTCCCACGCGCGCGCGAGCGAGAGGGGCGGCGACACGTGGCGAAGATGGGACGACAAGGTGGAAAACCTAAAAAGCTGGGTACCTTTTTGTAAGATAGCCAGGGTGGTTGACAGGTGGGCCACAGGGCTGTATGCTGTTGAAACGGAAAAGGCCAGGGGTGTTTTTGCAAAACGATCCGGCTAGGCTGAAGTAGACTGACGAACTGAATATTCCAAAAATGAAAACAGTTTAGCTGATGCAATCTTTCGAGGAAGATGGTGAGCAATCCGCTTGGAATTTTGCATCGCCACGAAAGGCAAAGTTTATGCTGGATCGTAGATCTACAAGTTTCGTTCAAGGAGTTTCTACATAGGTGGGTTGCAGCGGCCGGTAATCATCGACGAACAGAGGGAAAAACACGTGGAACAAACTGATGAAACTGCAGTCTGAAATTGACAGTGTCGTAGTGAAATTGGACGATCTTTGTCGGAAGATTTGGAGAGGTACGGACCACCGTTTTGAGTGATTCCTTTTTGGAATGGAAAGAGGGGACAATCTACTCTGTTTTTCACTTAGGTATTTTCGTTGAAGGAAGGATGCAACGTCTAGGATCTGGCGAGGAAGAGGTGAGAGCGAGATGCGCGCTGGCTGCTGTTGCTGTTCGACGCGGCGCACGGTGATGTGTGTGTGCGACAAGCGGCATGGCGGCCAAGGAGTGGGGCAGGGACACGGGGCGAGGACGTGGTGCTCACCGAGGGGTGCTCGCGAGGTGGTTGCAGTCGGAGAAGAGGAAGTAGGCAGCGAGGCGAGGTTGTGGACGAGAACTCCCGGAGAGAAGGTGACGAGGCTTCCATGGCTGCAGAACAGCGGCGTGGTTGACGGTGTACGGGCCCTTCTCCTTCGTGCTCCCTGTACCGAGCATCTTCGTGGGATCATCGAGTAGCTTCGGTGCTCGCGGTGTCTTCCGTTGGAACTAATCTTATTATTAGTACTAAGTTTAGATAATTATGCATGGTGGAGTGTGGGTGCATGCGTGGGCATCCAGGTGTTTGAGTAGCATGCATGGATGTGTGAGTTTTGCTAGCTGCTGGTTAGGCTTAGGTGAGGACCGAGTATTCAGCATGGATGTTGGCTGATTTGTGATAACTGCGTCAAAGAGCTGTTAGTCATGGCCTAGATAACAGCTAGTGGAGTGATCATCGGATCAGCAACTGTGAGGCTGACCGTGGTGTGCGTGTGTGTTATTTATAGCCATGTAATCAACTCAGTTTGTTTAATGAGAAAGAGGAAAAGATGTAGCATTTGTGGGGTACCAGGGGAGTCTCAAGGCAAAGCTTTGTGTTCTTCCTTGGTGTACATGTGTGTGTCTTCTTCCACCTTGGATATCGCTAGAGTTTCTCACCGTATGTGTTCATGAGAGATTGTGAGCAGTCAAAGAGAGAAGAAGAACATGGGGCTGCGAGGTGCAGCTCCAACATTTGGTATCAGAGCCTCGTGCGTTGAGGCCCGGAGCTTCATCGCTGTCGAGCTGCATCACGGCAAGGAGAAAGGTATGCTGCCCGGCAAGTCGCGTCGCCGGCGGCAAGGAGGTCATCTCCAAGGTGCGGAGGCCATTACCATGAAGAGATCGTCGTCCATGTGCGAGTCATCGACAAGGTGCATCATCCACGACAACATGAAGGTGAGACACCGGCGAGCTACGTCACCGGTGGCGGTGAACATGGAGGTGAGTCATCGGCGAGTTGCGGTGCCGGTGGCGGTGAACATGGAGGTGAGTCATCGGCGAGTTGCGGTGCCGGTGGCGAACATGCGACAGCGAGTGTGCCATGGCGGTGTGCTCGTGGTGAAGGCGTGGGAGGTGTGTCTCTCATCGAGTTCAGTGGCGACGACAGCAATCGGCGTGACAAGATAGCATTGGTGGCCGTCTACGTGTTCACCGACGACATCGACGTCCATGGGCTTCAAGAGATGAATAAGCAATAACAAGATTAGAGAGGTGATTGTTGGAACTAATCTTATTATTAGTACTAACTTTAGATAATTGTGCACGGTGGAGTGTGGGTGCATGCGTGGGTATCCAGGTGTTTGAGTAGCATGCACGGATGTGTGAGTTTTGCTAGCTCCAGGTTAGATTTAGGTGAGGACCGAGTATTCAGCATGGACGTTGGCTGATTTGTGATGGCTGCGTCAAAGAGCTGTTAGTCATGGCCTAGATAACAACTAGTGGAGTGATCTTCGGATCAGGCAACTGTGAGGCTGACCGTGGTGTGCGTGTGTGCTATTTATAGCCATGTAATCAGCTCAGTTTGTTTAATGAGAAAGAGGAAAAGAGGTAGCATTTGTGGGGTACTAGGAGAGTGTCACTGGCAAAGCTTTGTGTTCTTCCTTGGTGTACATGTGTGTGTCTTCTTCCACCTTGGATTTCTCTAGCGTTTTTCACCGTATGTGTTCATGAGAGATTGTGAGCAGTCAAAGAGAGAAGAAGAACATGGGGCTGCGAGGTGCAGCTTGTAGCATCCCAATTGTCTAACAATTGTAATGCTACTTGGTCTAGTAATATTATGGCTACTTTAAATATATAATTGTTGCATCATAATTATATCATGCTCATGTCATCATGCCACCTTGCATTTGAGCATCATATAAAACCCCTTTTTGTTTGGTTCTTATCTCATATGCATTGTTAATTGTATTTGCCTCTTGATATTGTATTTGGGTCTTGATATATTGTTTAATGCCCAAGTTCAGTTGGGGGCATATATCTTATTAACTCCACCACCTTTCTTTCACCACCTTATAATTCCACCATCCAACCAAATATGAGCTTTGCACTTTATTGGGTTTTACCTCTAGCTCATGTGGGTTGGGATGGATCCAATTCTACTTCCCACATGCTCTCATCTTAGCATCATGTTGTTTCCACATCATTGATATATGAGAGCCACATGACCACCTTTGCATGCCTTGTGAGTGGAACCCCTTTTTCCTAGCTTCCATATGGATTATCATGGATTTATGCTCATGTTGGGGTATTATTGGGACTACTAAACATCTAGTGGAATAAACACACTAGCAAGTACCAATTATAATCAAATATGATCATCTCCATCTATTCCCCTTGGGATTTTCCTTTAAATTCTTGCTTGGCTTTATTCCACTTGTGGGAATGCCATGTGATATTATTGTCTCACAAAAATAAACATGGCATTAAATATTCATGCATGGGCCATGCAAGTACCACCCATTCTAGTTTTTGGTTTTTATTTGAATTCTTGAGTGGTTCATCTCTCATCTCTCTCTCTTTTCTTCACCCCCTCTCCTTTTCTCCACCATCCATGCATGATCATGTGGTTCCTATCTAAACCCTAACCATCTTCCCCTCACCTTCCTCTCTCAACCTTTCCACCTTTTTGTCTTTCCTTGTCTTGGGTCTTTTTCTTCATCTCCTTGGTTATGCTTTGCATGATCAAGTGTGATCATCACCATCCCCCCCTCTCCTAAACCCTAAACCGAGCATCCCTAGCTCTCACCCCTCTCTCTCGGCCTCTCTCTGCTTTCCACCTAGCTGGCCCCACCTGACCCATCTACCCCAACCCTAGCTACCAAACCTAACCCTAACCAAGCCTAGCTCCAAGCCCTAGCCCAAGCCCGAGCCTCCCCTCTCCTCTCTCCTTTCTTACTCTCTACCAAGCGGGTCCCACCAGCCGAGTCTCCCCCTGCCTACCATCCAGCCCGAGCCCCACCTTCACATGCCTCTGCCCTGCCACCAGCCGAGCACGTGAAGGAGAGGAGGAGAAAAGGTGGCCGAAGCCACCTTTATCTCCAACCTGCTCCCACACGGCACCCACGCCTCCCCCTCGCCTTTCCCTCCTCCCACACAACACCTCGGCATCCCCCAGATCTCCCCAGACCGCCCCTTCCTCTCCGCCTACCCCTACCACCGTCTACCCCATCCCCGGCCACCGTCGGTGTCCGCCGTCGCATCCTCGAACCAGCCGCTGGCGTGGCGCTCTGGGTGTCGAGGAAGATTGAGGAGATCCCCAGGAGGCCGCGGTGCAGTCATGAGGAGGCGGACCAGAGCCACCCGGCCCGACGCCACACCGACGAAACCCTAGCTCCGCCCGGCGCCTGCTACGACGCTGATCGCCGGCTCCTCTGCCCGAACCAACCGCACCAGCAACCTCCCGGTGAGCTGCTGAGCCCCCCTGACACCTCCTTCCTCGCCGTTGCATCCTGTTCGCGTCGGACCGCTCGTCGAGCACCCTCGGTGCACCGGCTAGCGCGTGCGTCCTTTCAGCGTGGCGTCGCGAACCCTATCTAGCCGTGCAGCCCTCCCCTACTAGCAACCCCCAAGCCACCGCAGCGGTAGCCGCCTCCGCGCGCGAGCCCCAGGTCCGAGGATCGATTCCCCACGCCGCGCCTGCGTCGGACGCGCACCGATCTGTCCTCTACTCGCGGAGAAGAGGAACAGTACGGCCGCACTTTTTCGATAACCCCTGCATTTGTTTTCGTGCAACCCAGCGCCCCTGGCCCATCTGCATCTCGGTGCAGTTTTGCAGAAAAGCCCCCTGGTTTCCCTGGCCGTAACTCGCGCTCCAGCTCGGCCCTTGACAGCCCAGCCCCAGCGTGGCTAGATTAGCGTTGCATGATGAACGAAAGAACTTCTGTGCGCGTGTGTCCCAGTCAGCAATGGCCCACTTGTCACTGACTGTGGCTAGAACTGGTCTGTGTGACAAAAGACTTTCTGCGATCTGTTTTAATTCAATCTTTACAAATTTAATTCAAATTCAAATTTAAATCCTGTTTTTGAATAACTTTTAAAATATAAATCCAAATTAAACAAATAATATATGTTTTCAAATCAGAAAAATGTGAGGAATTCAAATATAGCCTTCAAAATATATTTTGGACATTTTATTTTTCCAAGTTGATTTAAATTACATTAAAATGCCCTTTTGCCTTAATTAATTAATAACTTTTGTTTTATAACTCCAAATTTAACAAATAATATGTCTAAAATGATTAGCTCGACGAGACCTTTCTGTTTATGCATTCCATCATCTGTTTTGCAGCATGCATCATATAAATATAATGGGTACAGCAACTATTTTGAGGTTAAAATGTGGTCAAAACTCAATTAAATGCTTTATTATTGTATTCCACACCTCCCCCATGCCATGCTACTTTATTGCCATGCAAATTGTGCATCATTCATTATGGCATGATTGTTTGCTTGTCGCATTTAATTCATATGCTTGCGCACTTTATTTATATTGGCCCTTGTTTGTTTGGTTCTTCTTCGAATAGGTATTTGGCGGGGATATATCAAGATACCCAGGAGCACTACCCAGATCCTTCTCTCGCTTCAACTGAGCTGCCAGGCAAGCACTACCACATGCTTGCATACATATAGTACCTATTGCCTCTATCTTATTCTTGCATCATTGAGTCACGATTGCATTAATTTGAATCCCAAGTATTGCATAGCCTTTACTTTTAAACCCCACCGAAGCTTGTTCCTCCATCCCATGAGCCATTACTACAGGAGTTGATTGAGCCATGCGAGTCGTAGAACAGCATGGGTAGGGTATGCGAGTGTCTGATGGATAACGAGGTACCTAAACAACTGAACCTGAGTAGAAATGGGATAACTAATGAAAGTGGCATCGGTGAGCCATATTCGCTATTTGGTTTTTCAGGCTCACTTGTGTCCCGTAGGACCCCGAGTACTTGATTCCTGTTCCTTGAATATTCGCGCTATCCACATCCGGGAGGCTTATGAACCCCGAGCGAGCTTCATTCATTCTTATTTCTTGGGGCCACAAACTAGTTTGAGGTTTTATTTACTATCCTGTACTTATGCCATGCTTTTCTTGCTTTATTCAAATTGTGCAGGTAATCGCACAATGTCTTTGTTAGGAAAGCGGAGTGTTTTCGGTGTCGACAAGCCAGTCACATTTTCGGGTTCCCGGTCATTTACTGACCATTGGCGCAAACCTTGAGTCCGTCTCGAAAGGCCAACCGTCGCTGGTAGCTTAATGGGGTGGCCCCTGAAATATTTCTGAATCTGTGATCGCTTTGTCGTGGCCTCGTTGGTTTTGATTTGGGTTTTCGAGGTTGATCGAGTGTGTGTTGCTATTTGTGCACCTGCGGTAAAACTTTCTGAAAGCCGTGTCATGGTTATGGACGACTTGGAGCACAGTTTCTCGATCATAGACAAGCATAACTAAAGTACCGCTTTTAATTTGACTAAGTACGACTAGTAAATAGTGCAACACTCATGGAATGGATAATAAAACGCCAGCGGATGGGGGTTGTCCGTCCGCTTCCTCGTCGGTAAGCGAGGAGAAGGATGGATCTGTGGATATTACTGTTATAACTGTTGTTATTAATTCACGGACATCCGTCTATCTCTGGTTAGGCGGATGGTTAGCGGTATCTATAGAATTGTTAGGGTTTATCTTTTGCTGCAATTCGTCACCCAGGTTGTGTCCCTTTAGAGGCATAACGACTTCTTTGAGTACCCCTAGGGTCTCACACGATAAATTGTTTGATTCGGATGAACAGGTAAACTCATAAGATGGATCTTGGGTGGAGGAGAGACGATGTGGGCAACGATCATTACGTGTAGAGATTAGGGAGCGGGATCCGTGAGATCGTGGCGGGATGTGCTTATTTATGGGGCATCTTATGCCGATTTGCTTCTTATCCGTACTCGGATTTTGTCTTCGCTCGCTTGATACTATGATGTTTGATGTATGAGGAGATATCCTAAACTATTATATCTATCTAGGATATTTGGATCTTGCCGTATGGCGTTGCTATATTTCCTTTCTTTTTAGATGGAATGGCTCTGATGTACTATTGTATGGTGGCTTGCATATATACTCATTTGTGTATGTAGTTGATCCCTTATTGCTGATTACGCCACCGTTCTTGTCCCGATGATTGGAAATGGTTGGGACGGCGAAAGAATCTACTGAGTGGCATGTGGGCCCCACCGTACTATTTCAACCATTTCGCTCATCCGGGCTTGTAACTAGGGCGTAATTCACGAGGTAGTTACAATTGGTATCGAGCCATCCGCCTTTGAGGTCTCGACCAAATGGTGCGTTGTGCATCTAGCAAATATTTTCGGTAGTTATGTATACTAGGGAAAAACAAAACGCGAGAGTAGGACTGCTTCCACTTTTATTCTTACCCAACCATCCACCCTTTTCTAGTAAGGAAGTGTAACGTTTTCTATCCTCTTCTTAAAATTCAAACTAGGATTCACGTGTTCTGGGTTTCCGTAGTGCCATAGGTTGTGTGTGTGTGTGTAATTCCTTGTCTATGTTGCATCCAAGTTGTTATCTTTATCGCCTTTTGGTTATCAGCTGTTGGTACATTCCATACCGATGTGCTTTTTGCAAACCACGATCTATCGATTCGTTGTATACCGCCGCGATCTGTCTTACTCTTTGTTATCCGGCGTCATCTTGTTTGGGGTGTTCGTTTCCGTAGTTACTAATCTTTAGGTTCATCTTGAGAAAGGTGTTGGGATATGTGTTCTACTTATTCATGTTCGGAGTAATGATTTGAGTGCGGGATGGAGTCGCGACCATACCACTACTCTTATCATTCGCTCTTGCATATTAAATTGGTAGAGTCACTAATCTTGATTCGTTAAGTGATTTTGCATCTATTGGTATTTTAATACCGAAATTTGTGGAAAATTTCTTTGATATATTTGTGTACCACACTCCTTTTTCATCGTGTGCGATATGCTTAATATCTTCTAGGTGCTTTGAACTTTGTTGATATTTTAATATCATCTTAGTAAATTGTATCCTTTAATCTTGATTAATTCCATCTTGGTACTATTTTGGATTATTATTATTCTCCATCATAGTAATGACTTGTGTTTTATATCAATCACAGGATGGCACCACCACGCCCGTTACGAGGAGGACATCCAACCTGATGCGGGGCGGCGTTGTCAAGCATCGCCAATGCCTTGGCAATGCAATGCAGAACTAGCGGCGTTTGAAGAAAGTGCCGGGAGGAATGAGTTTGTTCCTCTACCTCCACCTCCCAAGCGAGGAGACATCAAAAGCTTTCGAAGTTCAACCCGCCCGGTTTGATGTTTCGATCAACCACTTGATGCGATGATTGGTTGCGTGAGATGTCAAGGCTCTTGATGACGCTGATGTTCTGAGCAAGAATGGGTAAAGTGTGCCACTCACCTTCGAAGGAGATGCAGCTCTACGGTGGGAGAATTACACGAAGGCAAAGCGCGGTTTTCAGCCTACTTGGGGGCGATTCCTGGAGCTTTCAAAGAGCGATATCTGCCGAAATTGTCATGGAGAGGATGAAGGACGTGTTTCTCAACCTCAAGCAGGGCAATGATAATGTCAACACCTACATCAAGAACTTCATGAACCTTTCTCGTTATGGTGGCGATGAGATGTCTGATGACAAGAAGAAGCAAAAGAGGTTCCGGCAAGGGCTCAATGCATCGATTAAATATGCAATCACACATGCAAGGCCGGCGTCTTTTCTGGAACTTCAGCATACAGCTCTGCAGGAAGAGGCAAGTAGGCAAGTGTTTGAGGAGTCAAAGAAACACAACCGTGATGCAGCAAGCTCTTCAGCTATGTCAACTCCTTCTAAGCGTGGGTATGCGGGTTCCTAACACCCCACCGTCGCTCCCGGCTTCACCAAGACCTTCCAGCTACGCAGCAAGGCCACCAAACTTCCTCACTGCTGCTCCTAGGGGCTACAACCACCACTACCCTGGAGCGCCTGGCGGAGTCCCTGGCTACGTTGCTCCACGTCCACCTGGTGCTTGTTACACTTGTGGAGACACTGGGCATCAAAGCTGGAACTGTCCGATGAGGAACAAGGCTCTTCCTCCACCACCTCCAAGATCTGCGGCAAGCTCTCCTTTGGTTCGTGCACCACCACCTCGGGCTCTCAACATCAACACCAAGCCCGGGTCTACTGTTGCTCGTGCCAAGCTGTCAACGCCGCTCAAGCTGAGCATGCACACAGGTTGTGATGGGTATGCTATCCGTTAACTCAGTCCCTGCATGAGTTTTGTTTGATTCTGGTGCATCGCATTCTTTTGTTTCTCACAAGTTTGCAGATGGAAATGGGTTAGCTATGGATCCTCTCCTTAAGCGGTTAATGGTCCTTTCTCCTGGAGCAACAATGGCAGCTTCTAAAATCAGCCATGGCAATCAAATTGAGATTGGTGGCTCTTCGTTCTCGGCTTCCTTAATCATTCGGGAAATTCGACATTGATGTCATCTTGGGCATGGATTGGTTGACTGCAAATGCAGCTGTGATTGATTGTCTTTGAACGCCGGTTTCTCACGAAGATTCTCAAGGCCATATACTCTATTCTCCAAGTCGACTCCTGCTATCCAGCTTTTCTCTTTGGCGACTCTGAATGTTGATGCTATGGAAGCTATTGAGTGTTCGGTGGTCTGTGAGTTCCCGATGTCTTTCACGAAGAGTTGCGGTATGCCTTGGATCGTGAGGTTGAGTTTGTAATTGAGCTTGAACTGGTACCGCTCCTATCTCCAAGCGGCCTTATAAGATGGGTCTGCTGAGTTGGCTGAACTCAAGCGTCGACTTGATGAACAAGAAGTTGGGTTTCATTCAACATAGTACTTCTTCTTGGGGTAGCCCAACAATCTTTGTGAAGAAGCGAGACAAGACTGATAGACTTTGTGTTGACTATCGGGCTCTCAATGCTAAAACCATCAAGAATAAATATCCCTTCCATGGATTAATGATCTCTTGATCAGCTAAATTTGGAGCTGTGGTATTCTCTAAGCTTGACTTGAGAAGTGGTTATCACCAAATCAAGATTCGCAAGGAAGATGTTCCTAAAACAGCTTTCACCACCCGCTATGGCCTGTATGAGTACACGGTCATGTCTTTCGGTCTCACCAACGCACCTGCCACCTTCTCGAGGCTCATGAACTCGGTTTTCATGGAGTATCTTGACAAGTTCGTTGTGGTCTATCTGGATGACATCCTAGTCTATTCTAAGTCACAAGAAGAGCATGAAGAACACCTTCGGTGTGTCCTAAACAAGCTTCGTGAGAACCGCTTGTATGCAAAGTTCTCCAAGTGTGAGTTTTGGCTGCCTCAAGTAACCTATCTTGGTCACGTCATCTCTGCCAAGGGCATTGCAGTCAAATCCGGAAACTGTGAAGACAATTGTTGAATGGCTTCCTCCTGTTAATGTCAAAGAAGTGCGGAGTTTCCTTGGTTTAGCTAGTTATTGTCATCGCTTCGTTCAGAACTTCTCGAAGATAGCGAAGCCTCTTACCGATCTCCTCAAGAAAGGCAAGAAATACCTTTGGACTCCTGCATGTCAAGCAAGCTTCGAGACACTCAAAGAGAAGCTCACTTCCACACCAGTCTTGGTTCCTCCGGATACATCCAAGCCTTTCCAGATATTCTGTGACGCCTCTTTGCACGGATTGGGTGCGGTCCTTATGCAAGAAAAACAAGTTGTTGCTTATGCCTCTCGACAGTTGAAGACGCATGAGATCAACTATCCTACACATGACCTCGAGCTCGCAGCAGTTGTCTTTGCTTTGAAAGTATGGAGGCACTACTTGCTTGGCAACCGTTGTGAAATCTTTTCTGATCACAAGAGTTTGAAGTATATCTTTACTCAGCCTGATCTTAACCTTCGGCAGAGGAGGTGGATTGAAGCAATCAATGACTTCGATTTGACCATCAACTACACTCCGGGCAAAGCTAATGTCATGGCCGATGCTCTCAGCCATAAAGCTTATGTCAATAACCTCATGATGGAAGAACAACAGCCTCTCTTGTGCGAGGAATTCCGTCAGCTCAACCTTGAAGTTGTGGAACAAGGATATCTCCTGAACCTTCTGGCAACTCCTCTCTTGGAAGAAAGGGTTCACTCCTTTCAGCTTGGTGATCCGTACACAAGAAAGGTCATCTCCAACATCCAGCTTCCGAAGTATGAGTCCTTCCACGTTGATGATCAAGGCACGCTTTTCTTTGAACACCGGATGTTCATTCCGAACTACCCGGGTTTGAGAGAGCAAGTTCTCAAGGAGGCGCATGATTCTGTTCTTTCTATCCACCCTGGCAGCACAAAGATGTACATGGACTTGAAAACACAATATTGGTGGCCTGGTTTGAAACGATATTGTGCCAAGTATGTCTCGGAGTGTGATGTCTTCCGCAGAGTGAAAGCTGTTCATCAGAAACCTTCCGGTCTTCTACAGCCATTGAAACCCCCGGAATGGAAATGGGAGAAAGTAGAGATGGACTTCATCACTGGCTTTCCAAGGTCGCAGAAGGGCAACAATGCAATCTTTGTTGTCATTGACAGGCTTTCTAAAGTGGCTCACTTCTTCCCCGTCAAGGAAACAATTTCTGCAATTCAGTTGGCTAAGTTATATATCAACAGAATTGTCTCTCTGTATGGGGTTCCTCTCGAGATCAGTTCAGACCGTGGAAGCATCTTCACTTCCAAGTTCTAGGAGAGTTTCCAAAATGCTTTGGGAACAAAGTTGAACTTCAGCACAGCTTACCACCCTCAGTCGCAAGGACAAGTTGAAAGGATTAATCAGATTCTGGAGGATATGCTTCGTGCTTGCGTCATCTCTTTTGGCATGAAGTGGGAAGAATGTCTTCCTTATGCTGAATTCTCTTACAACAATAGCTTCCAGAAAAGTCTAAAGATGGCACCATTTGAGGCTCTCTATGGTGTAAATGCAGAACTCCGATTAGTTGGTGGTGCGGAGAAAGAATCTTGTTTGGCCACGACATTTGTGACTCAAGCGGAGGAGAAGGTTCACATCATTCTTGAAAATCTGAAGATTGCTCAAAGTCGCCAGAAGAGCAATTATGACAGGAAGCACACGGACATGGAGTATGTCCCTGGTGATCTCGTTTACCTTCGTGTCACTCCCATGAGAGGCACGCACCGTTTTGGTATCAAAGGAAAGCTGGCTCCTAGATACATCGGTCCATTCAAAATACATGGAAGAAGAGGAGAAGTTGCTTATGCTCTTGAGCTCCCGGAAAAACTCAAGGTCCATGATGTTTTCCACATCTCTCAGCTTAAGAAGTGCTTCAAGGATCCCGGCAGGACCGTGGATCATGAGCTTATCAATCTCCAAGAAGACCTGTCTTATCAGGAACACCCCACAAAAATCCTTGAAGTCGCAGAAAGGAGGACTCGCAACAAGTCCATCAAGTTCTGCAAGGTGCAGTGGTCGCACCATTCCGTTGATGAAGCCACTTGGGAACGTGAAGATGAGCTCCGTGCCATGTATCCTACCCTCTTTGTGTCTTCTTCTTCTTCCTAGAATCTCGGGGCGAGATTCCTTTTTAGTGGGGGAGAGTTGTAGCATCCCAATTGTCTAACAATTGTAATGCTACTTGGTCTAGTAATATTATGGCTACTTCAAATATATAATTGTTGCATCATAATTATATCATGCTCATGTCATCATGCCACCTTGCATTTGAGCATCATATAAAACCCCTTTTTGTTTGGTTCTTATCTCATATGCATTGTTAATTGTATTTGCCTCTTGATATTGTACTTGGGTCTTGATATATTGTTTAATACCCAAGTTGAGTTGGGGGCATATCTCTTATTAACTCCACCACCTTTCTTTCACCACCTTATAATTCCACCATCCAACCAAATATGATCTTTGCACTTTATTGGGTTTTACCTCTAGCTCATGTGGGTTGGGATGGATCCAATTCTACTTCCCACATGCTCTCATCTTAGCATCATGTTTTTTCCACATCATTGATATATGAGAGCCACATGGCCACCTTTGCATGCCTTGTGAGTGGAACCCCTTTTTCCTAGCTTCCATATGGATTATCATGGATTTATGCTCATGTTGGGGTATTATTGGGACTACTAAACATCTAGTGGAATAAACACACTAGCAAGTACCAATTATAATCAAATATGATCATCTCCATCTATTCCACTTGGGATTTTCCTTTAAATTCTTGCTTGGCTTTATTCCACTTGTGGGAATGCCTAAGATTAATGCCATGTGATATTATTGTCTCACAAAAATAAACATGGCATTAAATATTCATGCATGGGCCATGCAAGTACCACCCATTCTAGTTTTTGGTTTTTATTTGAATTCTTGAGTGGTTCATCTCTCATCTCTCTCTCTTTTCTTCACCCCCTCTCCTTTTCTCCACCATCCATGCATGATCATGTGGTTCCTATCTAAACCCTAACCATCTTCCCCTCACCTTCCTCTCTCAACCTTTCCACCTTTTGTCTTTCCTTGTCTTGGGTCTTTTCTTCATCTCCTTGGTTATGCTTTGCATGATCAAGTGTGATCATCACCATCCCCCCCTCTCCTAAACCCTAAACCGAGCATCCCTAGCTCTCACCCCTCTCTCTCGGCCTCTCTCTGCTTTCCACCTAGCTGGCCCCCACCCATCTACCCCAACCCTAGCTACCAAACCTAACCTCAGAGCCTAGCTCCAATCCCTAGCAGGGCCAGCCTCCTCTCCTCTCTCTCCTTTCTCTCTCTCAGCGGGTCCCACCAGCCGAGTCTCCCCCGCCTACCATCCAGCCAGCCCCACGCACACATGCCACCACCTTACAGCCAGGCCAGCCGCACGTGAAGGAGGAGGAGAAAAGGTGGCGAAGCCACCTTTATCTCCAACCTGCTCCCCACGGCACCCACGCCTCCCCTCGCCTTTCCCTCCTCCCACACAACACCTGGCATCCCCAGATCTCCCAGACCGCCCTTCCTCTCACTCCCCTACCACTGCTCACCCCCATCCCCGGCCACCATCGGTGTCCGCCGTCGCATCCTTGAACCAGCCGGTGGCGTGAAGCTCTGGGTGTCGAGGAAGATCGAGGAGATCCCCAGGAGGCCGCCGGTACCGGTCGCGAAGGAGGGGGCGGACCAGAGCCACCCGGCCCGATGCCACACCGACGAAACCCTAGCTCCGCCCGGCGCCTGCTACGACGCTGATCGCCGGCTCCTCTGCCCGAACCAACCGCACCAGCAACCTCCCGGTGAGCTGCTGAGCCCCCCTGACACCTCCTTCCTCGCTGTTGCATCCTGTTCGCGTCGGACCGCTCGTCGAGCACCCTCGCTGCACCAGCTAGCGCGTGCGTCTGCTCGCGTAGCGCGTCGCAGAACCCTATCTAGCTGTGCAGCCCTCCCCTACCAGCAACCCCCAAGCCACCGCAGCGGAAGCCGCCTCCGCGCGCGAGCCCCAGGTCCGAGGATCGATTCCCCGCGCCGCGCCTGCGTCGGACGCGCACCGATCTGTCCTCTACTTGCGGAGAAGAGGAACAGTATGGCCGCACTTTTTGCTGATAACCCCTGGCTTTTTTCGCGTCATGCAGCCCAGCCTGGCCCATCATGTCATCTCGGTGAAGTTTTGCAGAAGCCCCTGGTTTCTCCGGCGTAACTCCGCGGCCCCAGCCCAGCGGCCCAGCCTTGGGTTCGCATGACCGCGTGTCCGCGTGTCGTAGCCCCACCTGTCATCTTTGTGGCTAGATTAGCTCATGATGTGAGAAAGAATTTCTGTCTTGTGTGTCCGAAGTCACAATGGCCCACTTGTCCTTGTTGCTAGAACTGGTCTGTGTGACAAAAGACTTTCTGCGATCTGTTTTAATTCAAATCTTTACAAATTTAATTCAAATTCAAATTTAAATCCTGTTTTTGAATAACTTTTAAAATATAAATCCAAATTAAACAAAATAATATATGTTTTCAAATCAGAAAAATGTGAGGAATTCAAATATAGCCTTCAAAATATATTTTGGACACTTTATTTTTCCAAGTTGATTTAAATTACATTAAAATGCCCTTTTGCCTTAATTAATTAATAACTTTTGTTTTATAACTCCAAATTTAACAAATAATATGTCTAAAATGATTAGCTCGACGAGAACTTTCTGTTTATGCATTCCATCATCTGTTTTGCAGCATGCATCATATAAATATAATGGGTACAGCAACTATTTTGAGGTTAAAATGTGGTCAAAACTCAATTAAATGCTTTATTATTGTATTCCACACCTCCCCCATGCCATGCTACTTTATTGCCATGCAAATTGTGCATCATTCATCATGGCATGATTGTTTGCTTGTCGCATTTAATTCATATGCTTGCGCACTTTATTTATGTTGGCCCTTGTTTGTTTGGTTCTTCTTCGAATAGACGCTGAGCAGGGGATATATCAAGATACCCAGGAGCACTACCCAGATCCTTCTCTCGCTTCAACTGAGCTGCCAGGCAAGCACTACCACATGCTTGCATACATATAGTACCTATTGCCTCTATCTTATTCTTGCATCATTGAGTCGCGATTGCATTAATTTGAATCCCAAGTATTGCATAGCCTTTACTTTTAAACCCCACCGAAGCTTGTTCCTCCATCCCATGAGCCATTACTACAGGAGTTGATTGAGCCATGCGAGTCGTAGAACAACATGTGTAGGGTATGTGGCGTCGATGGATAACGAGGTACCTAAACAACTGAACCTGGTAGAAATGGGATAACTAATGAAAGTGGCATCGGTGAGCCATATTCGCTATTTGGTTTTCAGGCTCACTTGTGTCCGTGGGACCCCGAGTACTTGATTCTGTTCCTTGAATATTCGCTATCCACATCCGGGAGGCTTATGAACCCCCAGAGCCAGAGCTTGATTCATTCTTATTTCTTGGGGCCACAAACTAGTTTGAGGTTTTATTTACTATCTGTACTTATGCCATGCTTTCTTGCTTTATTCAAATTGTGCGAGTCTTTTGCTTTGTCTTGTTAGGAAAGCGGAGTGTTTTCGCGGTATCGACAAGCCCAGTCACATTTTCGGGTTCCCAGTCGTTTACAGCCAATGGCGCAAACCATGAGTCCGTCTCGGAGTCGGCCAACATAGTCGCGGGTAGCTTAATTGGGTGGCCCCCAGAAAAATTTCTGAATCCAGTGATCGCTTTGTCGTGCGCCTCGTTGGTTTTGATTTGGTTTTCGAGGTTCATCAGTGTGTGTTGCTATTTGTGCACCTGCAGGTAAAACTTTATGAAAGCCGTGTCGCGGTTATGGGCGACTTGGAGCAGTTTCTCGATCATAGACAAGCATAACTAAAGTACCGCTTTTAATTTGACTAAGTACGACTAGTAAATAGTGCAACACTCATGGAATGGATAATAAAACTGCCAGCGGATGGGGGTTGTTCGTCGCTTCCTCGTCGATGGCGAGGAGGAGGATGGATCTGTGGATATTACTGTTATAACTGTTGTTATTAATTCACGGACATCCGTCTATCTACGGTTAGGCGGATGGTTAGCGGTATCTATAGAATTGTTAGGGTTTATCTTTTGCTGCAATTCGTCACCCAGGTTGTGTCCCCTTTAGAGGCATAAAGACTTGCTGAGTACCCTAGGGTCTCACACGATAAATTGTTTGATTGAGATGAGCAGTAAACTTCATAAGATGGATCTTGGGTGGAGGAGACGACGATGTGGGCAGCGATCATTCGGTGTAGAGATTCCGGAGCGAGGATCCGTGAGATCAAGGCGGGATGTGCTTATTTATGGGGCATCTTATGCCGATTTGCTTCTTATCCGTACTCGGATTTTGTCTTCCGCTTCCGCTTGATACTCTGATGTTTGATGTATGAGGAGATATCCTAAACTATTATATCTATCTAGGATATATGGATCTTGCCGTATGGCGTTGCTATATTTCCTTTCTTTTTAGATGGAATGGCTCTGATGTACTACTGTATGGTGGCTTGCATATATACTCATTTGTGTATGTTGTTGATCCCTTCGCCTGCCGATTACGCCGCCCGTTCTTGTCCCGATGATTGGAAATGGTTGGGACGGAAAAGGTCTACCTGTGAGTGGCATGTGGGCCCCACCGTACTATTTCAACCATTTCTGCTCATCCAGGCTTGTAACTAGGAGCGTAATTCACCGAGGTAGTTACAATTGGTATCAGAGCCATCCCGCCCTTCAGGGTCTCAGCCAAATGGTCGTTGTCTGTCTAGCAAATATTTTCGGTAGTTATGTATACTAGGGAAAAACAAAACGCGAGAGTAGGACTGCTTCCACTTTTATTCTTACCCAACCATCCACCCTTTTCTAGTAAGGAAGTGTAACGTTTTCTATCCTCTTCTTAAAATTCAAACTAGGATTCACGTGTTCTGGGTTTCCGTAGTGCCATAGGTTGTGTGTGTGTGTGTAATTCCTTGTCTATCTGTTGCATCCAAGTTGTTATCTTTATCTGCCTTTGGTTATCAACTGTTGGTACATTCCATACCGACAGGCTTTTGCAACCGACACGATCTATCTGAT
Organism: Avena insularis; assembly: GCA_023614405.1. NCBI lineage: Eukaryota > Viridiplantae > Streptophyta > Magnoliopsida > Poales > Poaceae > Avena > Avena insularis. The sequence continues at coordinate 392,316,540 of CM042690.1, read as the reverse complement.
TCGTTGTATACCGCCGCGATCTGTCTTACTCTTTGTTATCCGACGTCATCTTGTTTGGGGTGTTCGTTTCCGTAGTTACTAATCTTTAGGTTCATCTTGCGAAGAAGGTGTTGGGATATGTGTTCTACTTATTCATGTTCGGAGTAATGATTTGAGTGCGGGATGGAGTCGCGACCATACCACTACTCTTATCATTCGCTCTTGCATATTAAATTGGTAGAGTCACTAATCTTGATTCGTTAAGTGATTTTGCGCATCTATTGGTATTTTAATACCGAAATTTGTGGAAAAAATTTCTTTGATATATTTGTGTACCACACTCCTTTTCAGTCGTGTGCGATATGCTTAATATCTTCTAGGTGCTTTGAACTTTGTTGATATTTTAATATCATCTTAGTAAATTGTATCCTTTAATCTTGATTAATTCCATCTTGGTACTATTTTGGATTATTATTATTCTCCATCATAGTACTGACTTGTGTTTTATATCAATCACAGGATGGCACCACCACGCCGTTCTGAGGAGGACATCCAACCTGATCTGGGGGCAGCGTTGTCAAGCATCGCCAATGCCTTGGCAGCAATGCAGCAGAACTAGCAGCGTTTTGAAGAAAGTGCCAGGAGGAATGAGTTTGTTCCTCTACCTCCACCTCCCAAGCGAGGAGACATCAAAAGCTTTCTGAAGTTCAACCCACGCCAGTTTGATGTTTCTGATCAACCACTTGATGCTGATGATTGGTTGCGTGAGATGTCAAGGCTACTGATCGCTGATGTTCTGAGCAAGAATGGGTAAAGTGTGCCACTCACCTTACGAAGGAGATGCAGCTCTACGGTGGGAGAATTACACGAAGGCAAAGCTGCTGGTTTTCAGCCTACTTGGGGACAGTTCTGGAGCTTTCAAAAAGCGATGTCATCGAGAAATTGTCATGGAGAGGATGAAGGGCGTGTTTCTCAACCTCAAGCGGGGCAATGATAATGTCAACACCTACATCAGGAACTTCATGAACCTTTCTCGTTATGGTGGCGATGAGATCTCGATGACAAGAAGAAGCAAAGAGGTTCGGCAAGGGCTCAATGCATCGATTAAATATGCAATCACACATGCAAGGCGGCGTCTTTTACGGAACTTCAGCATACACTCTGCGGGAAGAGGCAAGTAGGCAAGTGTTTGAGGAGTCAAAGAAACACAACCGTGATGCAGCAAGCTCTTCACTATGTCAACTCCTTCTAAGCGTCGTAATGCAGGTTCCTAACACCCCACCGTCGCTCGGCTTCACCAAGACCTTCCAGCTCGCAGCAAGGCCACCAAACTTCCTCACCGCTGCTCCTAGGGGCTACAACCACCACTACCACAGGCGCTGGCGGAGTCACAGCTACGTTGCTCCACGTCCACACAGTGCTTGTTACACTTGTGGAGACCTTTGGGCATCAAAGCTGGAACTGTCCGATGAGGAACAAGGCTCTTCCTCCACCACCTCCAAGATCTGCGGCAAGCTCTCCTTTGGTTCGTGCACCACCACCTCGGGCTCTCAACATCAACACCAAGCCCGGGTCTCATTGCTCGTGCCAAGCGTGTCAACGCCGCTCAAGCTGAGCATGCACAGGTTGTGATGGGTATGCTATCCGTTAACTCAGTCCCCACGAGTTTTGTTTGATTACGGTGCATCGCATTCTTTTGTTTCTCACAAGTTTGCAGATGGGAATGGGTTAGCTATGGATCCTCTCCTTAAGCGGTTAATGGTCCTTTCTCCTGGAGCAACAATGGAAGCTTCTAAAATCAGCCATGGCAATCAAATTGAGATTGGTGGCTCTTCGTTCTCGGCTTCCTTAATCATTCTGGGCAATTCTGACATTGATGTCATCTTGGGCATGGATTGGTTGACAGCAAATGCAGCTATGATTGATTGTCTTTGAGCGCTCGGTTTCTCTGAAGATTCTGAAGGCCATATAGTCTATTCTCCAAGTCGACTCCTGCTATCCAGCTTTTCTCTTTGGCGACTCTGAATGTTGATGCTATGGAAGCTATTGAGTGTTCGGTGTCTGTGAGTTCCCGGATGTCTTTCTGAAGAGTTGCGGGTATGCCTCCGGATCGTGAGGTTGAGTTTGTAATTGAGCTTGAACACGGTACGCTCCTATCTCCAAGCGGCCTTATAAGATGGGTCCTGTTGAGTTGGCTGAACTCAAACGTCAGCTTGATGAACAAGAGAAGTTGGGTTTCATTCAACATAGTACTTCTTCTTGGGGTAGCCCAACAATCTTTGTGAAGAAGCGAGACAAGACTGATAGACTTTGTGTTGACTATCGGGCTCTCAATGCTAAAACCATCAAGAATAAATATCCTTCCGCGGATTAATGATCTCTTGATCAGCTATTTGGAGCTGTGGTATTCTCTAAGCTTGACTTGAGAAGTGGTTATCACCAAATCAAGATTCGCAAGGAAGATGTTCCTAAAACAGCTTTCACCACCGCTATGGCTTTGTATGAGTACGGTCATGTCTTTCGGTCTCACCAACGCTTTGCCACCTTCTCGAGGCTCATGAACTCGGTTTTCATGGAGTATCTTGACAAGTTCGTTGTGGTCTATCTAGATGACATCCTAGTCTATTCTAAGTCACAAGAAGAGCATGAAGAACACCTTGATTGTGTCCTAAACAAGCCGTGAGAAGCTTGTATGCAAAGTTCTCCAAGTGTGAGTTTTGGCTGCCTCAAGTAACCTATCTTGGTCACGTCATCTCTGCCAAGGGCATTGCAGTCAATCCGGAAACTGTGAAGACAATTGTTGAATGGCTTCCTCCTGTTAATGTCAAAGAAGTGCGGAGTTTCCTTGGTTTGGCTAGTTATTGCCGTAACCGTTCAGAACTTCTCGAAGATAGCGAAGCCTCTTACCGATCTCCTCAAGAAAGGCAAGAAATACCTTTGGACTCCTGCATGTCAAGCAAGCTTTGAGACACTCAAAGAAGCTCACTTCCACCGTCTTGGTTCCTCCGGATACATCAAGCCTTTCCAGATATTCTGACGCCTCTTTGCGGATTGGGTGCGGTCCTTATGCAAGAAAAACAAGTTGTTGCTTATGCCTCTCGACAGTTGAAGACGCATGAGATCAACTATCCTACACATGACCTCGAGCTCGCAGCAGTTGTCTTTGCTTTGAAAGTATGGAGGCACTACTTGCTTGGCAACCGTTGTGAAATCTTTTCTGATCACAAGAGTTTGAAGTATATCTTTACTCAGCCTGATCTTAACCTTCGGCAGAGGAGGTGGATTGAAGCAATCAATGACTTCGATTTGACCATCAACTACACTCCGGGCAAAGCTAATGTCATGGCCGATGCTCTCAGCCGTAAAGCTTATGTCAATAACCTCATGATGGAAGAACAACAGCCTCTCTTGTGCGAGGAATTCTGTCAGCTCAACCTTGAAGTTGTGGAACAAGGATATCTCCTGAACCTTCTGGCAACTCCTCTCTTGGAAGAAAAGGTTCGCTCCTTTCAGCTTGGTGATCCGTACACAAGAAAGGTCATCTCCAACATCCAGCTTCCGAAGTATGAGTCCTTCCACGTTGATGATCAAGGCACGCTTTTCTTTGAACACCGGATGTTCATTCCGAACTACCCGGGTTTGAGAGAGCAAGTTCTCAAGGAGGCGCATGATTCTGTTCTTTCTATCCACCCTGGCAGCACAAAGATGTACATGGACTTGAAAACACAATATTGGTGGCCTGGTTTGAAACGATATTGTGCCAAGTATGTCTCGGAGTGTGATGTCTGCCGCAGAGTGAAAGCTGTTCATCAGAAACCTTCCGGTCTTCTACAGCCATTGAAACCCCTGGAATGGAAATGGGAGAAAGTAGAGATGGACTTCATCACTGGCTTTCCAAGGTCGCAGAAGGGCAACAATGCAATCTTTGTTGTCATTGACAGGCTTTCTAAAGTGGCTCACTTCTTCCCCGTCAAGGAAACAATTTCTGCAATTCAGTTGGCTAAGTTATATATCAACAGAATTGTCTCTCTGTATGGGGTTCCTCTCGAGATCAGTTCAGACCGTGGAAGCATCTTCACTTCCAAGTTCTAGGAGAGTTTCCAAAATGCTTTGGGAACAAAGTTGAACTTCAGCACATCTTACCACCCTCAGTCGCAAGGACAAGTTGAAAGGATCAATCAGATTCTGGAGGATATGCTTCGTGCTTGCGTCATCTCTTTTGGCATGAAGTGGGAAGAATGTCTTCCTTATGCTGAATTCTCTTACAACAATAGCTTCCAGAAAAGTCTAAAGATGGCACCATTTGAGGCTCTCTATGGTCGCAAATGCAGAACTCCGATTGGTTGGTCGGGTGCAGGAGAAAGAATCTTGTTTGGCCCTGACATTGTGACTCAAGCGGAGGAGAAGGTTCACATCATTCTTGAAAATCTGAAGATTGCTCAAAGTCGCCAGAAGAGCAATTATGACAGGAAGCACACGGACATGGAGTATGTCCCTGGTGATCTCGTTTACCTTCGTGTCACTCCCACGAGAGGCACGCACCGTTTTGGTATCAAAGGAAAGTTGGCTCCTAGATACATCGGTCCATTCAAAATACGTGGAAGAAGAGGAGAAGTTGCTTATGCTCTTGAGCTCCCGGAAAAACTCAAGGTCCATGATGTTTTCCACATCTCTCAGCTTAAGAAGTGCTTCAAGGATCCCGGCAGGACCGTGGATCATGAGCTTATCAATCTCCAAGAAGACCTGTCTTATCAGGAACACCCCACAAAAATCCTTGAAGTCGCAGAAAGGAGGACTCGCAACAAGTCCATCAAGTTCTGCAAGGTGCAGTGGTCGCACCATTCCGTTGATGAAGCCACTTGGGAACGTGAAGATGAGCTCCGTGCCATGTATCCTACCCTCTTTGTGTCTTCTTCTTCTTCCTAGAATCTCGGGTAGATTCTGTTTAGTGGGGAGAGTTGTAGCATCCCAATTGTCTAACAATTGTAATGCTACTTGGTCTAGTAATATTATGGCTACTTCAAATATATAATTGTTGCATCATAATTATATCATGCTCATGTCATCATGCCACCTTGCATTTGAGCATCATATAAAACCCCTTTTTGTTTGGTTCTTATCTCATATGCATTGTTAATTGTATTTGCCTCTTGATATTGTATTTGGGTCTTGATATATTGTTTAATGCCCAAGTTGAGTTGGGGGCATATCTCTTATTAACTCCACCACCTTTCTTTCACCACCTTATAATTCCACCATCCAACCAAATATGAGCTTTGCACTTTATTGGGTTTTACCTCTAGCTCATGTGGGTTGGGATGGATCCAATTCTACTTCCCACATGCTCTCATCTTAGCATCATGTTGTTTCCACATCATTGATATATGAGAGCCACATGGCCACCTTTGCATGCCTTGTGAGTGGAACCCCTTTTTTCTAGCTTCCATATGGATTATCATGGATTTATGCTCATGTTGGGGTATTATTGGGACTACTAAACATCTAGTGGAATAAACACACTAGCAAGTACCAATTATAATCAAATATGATCATCTCCATCTATTCCACTTGGGATTTTCCTTTAAATTCTTGCTTGGCTTTATTCCACTTGTGGGAATGCCTAAGATTAATGCCATGTGATATTATTGTCTCACAAAAATAAACATGGCATTAAATATTCATGCATGGGCCATGCAAGTACCACCCATTCTAGTTTTTGGTTTTTATTTGAATTCTTGAGTGGTTCATCTCTCATCTCTCTCTCTTTTCTTCACCCCCTCTCCTTTTCTCCACCATCCATGCATGATCATGTGGTTCCTATCTAAACCCTAACCATCTTCCCCTCACCTTCCTCTCTCAACCTTTCCACCTTTTTGTCTTTCCTTGTCTTGGGTCTTTTTCTTCATCTCCTTGGTTATGCTTTGCATGATCAAGTGTGATCATCACCATCCCCCCTCTCCTAAACCCTAAACCGAGCATCCCTAGCTCTCACCCCTCTCTCTCGGCCTCTCTCTGCTTTCCACCTAGCTGGCCCCACCTGACCCATCTACCCCAACCCTAGCTACCAAACCTAACCCTAACCGAGCCTAGCTCCAAGCCCGAGCCCGAGCCTCCCCTCTCCTCTCTCCTTTCTTACTCTCTGCCAAGCGGGTCCCACCAGCCGAGTCTCCCCCTGCCTACCATCCAGCCCGAGCCCCACCTGCACATGCCTCTGCCCTGCCCTGGCCGAGCCAGCCGAGCACGTGAAGGAGAGGAGGAGAAAAGGTGGCCGAAGCCACCTTTATCTCCAACCTGCTCCCACACGGCACCCACGCCTCCCCCTCGCCTTTCCCTCCTCCCACACAACACCTCGGCATCCCAGGATCTCCCCAGACCGCCCCTTCCTCTCCGCCTACCCCTACCACCGTCTACCCCATCCCCGGCCACCGTCGGTGTCCGCCGTCGCATCCTTGAACCAGCCGGTGGCGTGGCGCTCTGGGTGTCGAGGAAGATCGAGGAGATCCCAGGAGGCCGCCGGTACCGGTCGCGAAAGAGGGGGCGGACCAGAGCCACCCGACCCGACGCCACACCGACGAAACCCTAGCTCGCGGCGGCGCTTTACGCTGATCGCGGCTCCTCTGCCCTGAACCAACCGCAGACAACCTCCCGGTGAGCTGAGCCCCCGACACCTCCTTCCTCGCGTTGCATCCTGTTGCGTCGGACCGCTCGTCGAGCACCCTCGGTGCACCGGCTAAGCGGCGTCAGCGTGGTAGCGTCGCAGAACCCTATCTAGCCGTGCAGCCCTCCCCTACCAGCAACCCCCAAGCCACCGCAGCGGTAGCCGCCTCCGCGCGCGAGCCCCAGGTCCGAGGATCGATTCCCCGCGCCGCGCCTGCGTCGGACGCGCACCGATCTGTCCTCTACTCGCGGAGAAGAGGAACAGTACGGCCGCACTTTTTGCTGATAACCCCCTGCTGTTTTGCGTGCGCAACCCGCGGCCCAGCCTGGCCCATCTGTCTGTCTCGGTGAAGTTTTGCAGAAAAGCCCCCTGGTTTCTCCGGCCGTAACCCGCGCTCCAGCTCGGCCCCGCCTGGCAGCCCTTGTCACCCGTTACGCTCACGATGGTCGCGTGTCTTACATAACCCACATCTTTGTGGCTAGATTAGTTTTGGGTGATGAAGAATTTCTTGGCGTGTGTCCCCCAGCAATGGCCCACTTGTCACGGGCTGGCTAGAACTGGTCTGTGACAAAAAGACTTGCGATCATTTTAATTCAAATCTTTACAAATTTAATTCAAATTCAAATTTAAATCCTGTTTTTGAATAACTTTTAAAATATAAATCCAAATTAAACAAATAATATATGTTTTCAAATCATAAAAATGTGAGGAATTCAAATATAGCCTTCAAAATATATTTTGGACACTTTACTTTTCCAAGTTGATTTAAATTACATTAAAATGCCCTTTTGCCTTAATTAATTAATAACTTTTGTTTTATAACTCCAAATTTAACAAATAATATGTCTAAAATGATTAGCTCGACGAGACCTTTCTGTTTATGCATTCCATCATCTGTTTTGCAGCATGCATCATATAAATATAATGGGTACAGCAACTATTTTGAGGTTAAAATGTGGTCAAAACTCAATTAAATGCTTTATTATTGTATTCCACACCTCCCCCATTCCATGCTACTTTATTGCCATGCAAATTGTGCATCATTCATCATGGCATGATTGTTTTATGTCATTTAATTCATATGCTTGCACTTTATTTATGTTGGCCCTTGTTTGTTTGGTTCTTCTTGAATAGACGCCGAGGGATATATCAAGATACCAGAGCACTACCAGATCCTTCTCTCGCTTCAATGAGCTGCTGTGCAAGCACTACCACATGCTTGCATACATATAGTACCTATTGCCTCTATCTTATTCTTGCATCATTGAGTCGCGATTGCATTAATTTGAATCCCAAGTATTGCATAGCCTTTACTTTTAAACCCCACCGAAGCTTGTTCCTCCATCTCATGAGCCATTACTACAGGAGTTGATTGAGCCATGCGAGTCGTAGAACAACATGTGTAGGGTATGTGAGTGTCTGATGGATAACGAGGTACCTAAACAACTGAACCTGAGTAGAAATGGGATAACTAATGAAAGTGGCATCGGTGAGCCATATTCGCTATTTGGTTTTTCAGGCTCACTTGTGTCCCGTAGGACCCAGTACTTGATTCCTGTTCCTTGAATATTCGCTATCCACATCCGGGAGGCTTATGAACCCCTGAGCCGAGCTTGATTCATTCTTATTTCTTGGGGCCACAAACTAGTTTGAGGTTTTATTTACTATCTGTACTTATGCCATGCTTTCGCTTTATTCAAATTGTGCGAGTCTTGCACCTTTGTACTGTTTAGGAAAGCGGAGTGTTTTCGCGGTATCGACAAGCCCAGTCACATTTTCGGGTTCCCAGTCGTTTACAGCCATTGGCGCAAACCTTGAGTCCGTCTCGGAGTCGGCCAACTTCGTTGCGGGTAGCTTAATGGGGTGGCCCCCTGAAATATTTCTGAATCCTGTGACCGCTTTGTCGTATCGCCTCGTTGGTTTTGATTTGGTTTTCAGGTTGATCAGTGTGTGTTCCTATTTGTGCACCGCAGGTAAAACTTTCTGAAAGCCATGTCCGGTTATGGACGACTTGGAGCACGATTTCTCGATCATAGACAAGCATAACTAAAGTACCGCTTTTAATTTGACTAAGTACTGACTAGTAAATAGTGCAACACTCATGGAATGGATAATAAAACTGCCAGCGGATGGGGTTGTTCGTCCGCCTCGCCGGTAAGTTTAGGAGGAGGATGGATCTGTGGATATTATTATAACTGTTGTTATTAATTCACGACATCCGCTTATCTCTGGTTAGGCGGATGGTTAGTAGTATCTATAGAATTGTTAGGGTTTATCTTTTGCTGCAATTGCGTCACCCTGTGTTGTGTCCCCTTTAGAGGCATAAAGACTTGCCGAAAACCCTAGGGTCTCACACGATAAATTGTTTGATTCAGATGAACAGTAAACTCGCAAGATGGATACCGGTGGAGGAGATTGACGATGTGGGCAACGATCATTCGTGTAGAGATTCCGGAACAGGATCCGTGAGATCCGTATGGATGTGCTTATTTATGGGGCATCTTATGCCGATTTGCTTCTTATCCGTACTCGGATTTTGTCTTCCGCTTCCGCTTGATACTCTGATGTTTGATGTATGAGAAGATATCCTAAACTATTATATCTATCTAGGATATTTGGATCTTGCCGTAAGGCGTTGCTATATTTCCTTTCTTTTTAGGTGGAATGGCTCTGATGTACTATTGTATGGTGGCTTGCATATATACTCATTTGTGTATGTAGTTGATCCCTTCGCCTGCCGATTACGCCGCCCGTTCTTGTCCCGATGATTGGAAATGGTTGGGACGGCCGAAAGGTCTACCTGTGAGTGGCATGTGGGCCCCACCGTACTATTTTAACCATTTCTGCTCATCCAGGCTTGTAACTAGGAGCGTAATTCACCGAGGTAGTTACACAGCTCCAATATCTTCTCCGGTGACACGACCAGCGGCACGGCGAGCGTCCAGCGGCAGCCTTGGCATGACCTCGAACTAGCTCTGATTTGGAGAGGGGAAAAAGGGATAAGATGGAGTGGTTGAGGGAGATGGCCTCGGATGCTTGGCCTCGGTGCCTGCTTTATGACCCGGAAGCAAAAGGTTGGCAAAGGGGTCACGAGCAGGGCGTGGGCCGTGGGAGGAAGAGAAACAGGGAGATGGGTCAGCTACGGTTTGGTTCAGATATGACCACTTGACCAGGATAGGCGTGCGAGGCAGCATGTGTTGGCTTGCTGATTAGAGATGGAAACCACAAAAAGGGTGCTACCTAGCTAACTTTATGTTGAAAAACTAGATGCACTGATCGGTTGGGTTACACCAAGTGTAGAGAAAGAAAAAGAGAGAGGAGAGGTGGAATCGTGAAATGCATGCATATGTGCAATGGCACACGCACCTATGGATATATGTATGTGGAAAGTATAGAATCTTGATTTGACCCTCATGGGGTGTATATATAGACGTACAAACTTGGAGGGCAAGAAGCCTATGACTTGGAGTACAAGATTATCTCTAAAGTCCTAGTCTATCTCTAGTTGTGTACGTATCCTAACATCCTCCTCAGTCGTAGCGGGAGTGAAGCGGACGCTTGCGACTGGATTTGAAGTCTTGCGCTTCCATCGTCTTCACCTTTTTGTCATCATCACCTGTGTGGATATGATCATGGCTGGCACCTAGGGGCGGTGACTGCGTCCCCTTCTGGTGCCTCTCTTCCCCCCGCAGTCACAGCGGGAGTGGTGTGGATGCAAGTGACGACGCGGACGCTATTGACTGGAGTTCTTGAGTTGTTGTAGACATTGTTCTTGATGTCGATGTCGAGGTAGCCGATCATGACATAGCCGTGGTCGAGGTGGTGTGGTCGATGTCGTAGTCGTCGTATGTTATGTGGCCGCCATTGCCGGAGGCGCAAAAAAAATTGCGCGTTTTTTGTTGTTGTTGTTGACGAAGCTGCAGTTGTAGACGTTTTGCACCTTTTAGAGGTACTGTCGGGGCGTCTCTTGGACGCGGTCATAAGTGAGACCACCGGTTTTGCCAGGACCGGAGGAACCCACCAAGCACACACGGTTTTGCCAGAACCGTATGCGCGGTCGTAGGGGCATCACAATTCTGATGCCGGTTTGTTGATGCAGCCGTCAGGGTCATGGATGCAGCCATGCCGTCGTCGTGCCTTGCAGTTGTACTGTCAGAGGGCGTCATAGTTGTATGTCCATCGTGTGGACGATGTAGCGGCTGCGGCGGTGTGTTTTGACGAAGATGTTGATGAAGACCACGTTGATGTAGACCTTGGCGATAATGCTGTCGGCGATGTCGCAGTAGGCATGACGTACAGCGTCGCTTGAAGGCGTCCCTTGTAGAGACAATGTTGTCGATGCCGTCCTGCACGTGAGAAGTCGTCGAAGTCGTGTCCCACACCGGCCTGGCGTGTGGATGATGTTGATGTCGCTTCTTTGTGGATGTGCTCGACGAAGATCTTGGTGTAGTCGTACAACTTGACGTCGTGGATGTTCAGGTCGTTGTAGTTCGGCTCGATGCAGTATAGATCGGTATATTGATGTAGACATTCGGTGCAGTGCAGATCCTCACGTAGTGGAGACTTGTACATGGCCGCGTCGTTTACCAGATCGTACTTCATGCTCGGAGATGTGGAGTCCGTGGTAGCCCTGCACGCAAAGAATAAAAAATCTGTTTTTCTTCCAAAGCATGAGGTCCTCTTGTGCATGCGGGAGCAGGAGCTGGAATTCCTCCCGTGATCAGGCAACGCATTGCTGAAGTACGCGCGGTTGTTGACGCGGAGGACCACCGGAGCCCATGGAGGCCGATGCTGCCGTGTCCTCCTGTGGCAGCGGCGAAGAAGGGCGGCCTCGTGTGTGGCCTTGGAGTCTGCGCCGCGACCCGGAGGCGTGCGCCGTATGCATGATCTGAGGTCGATCTGTATTAACTTGCGCCGGATGATTTGGATACCGATGTAGGGAATTTATTTTCCTAAACTCGATCTAATCTATGGATTGGAAAACTAAATTTGATCTAGGAGCTAGTCTAAGAACCGGTCTGATCTATGATTGAGACCGGGTGCCGCGCTCCCGAGGAGAGGAGATTGATCTCTCCGGGAGCGGCGCGTTGCAGAAGTGATGGAAAAAATCTAGAATCGGCGCCGTGAGGCTAACCGCTCTGATACCATGTGGAAAATATAGAATCCCTAATATTTCTGTATGTATTGATTTGACCCTCATGGGGAGTATATATAGACGTACAAACTTAGAGGACAAGAAGCCTATGACTTGAAGTACTTTAAGGATGATCTCTAAAGTCCTAATCTATCTCTAGTTGTATACGTATCCTAACAATGTATATATGTGTGCGATATATGGTGTCATATATATAGGTGTCAAGAATATGGAGTAGATCACTAGAGCCCTACGGAATATAGAGGGTGCCCAAATAGACTCCAACAAAATAAGAAGATAGAGGCCTTCACAAGAGGAGTACATGGAGTAGGTGAAGAAATGGAATTAGATGGATGGATAGAAGATCACAAGAAGAAGAGAGAGATAGCATGAATGCAAGGGATGTGAGTTCAAATGAAACCATGACGTAGAGTTGAAGTTGATAGAAGGGACAAAATCAAATAGATACAAGCTCACATTAGGGATATTATAACCGGGACAAGAGGAAGCTCTCTCAGGCCCTTAGATTCTCGGTCGTCCGATTGTTGTTTTGGATCGCTAATGACCATTGATTTGCACTCAATCGTGCTATGTGGGTCGGATATCCCAGAGCCAGCTACTCTGCGAAACAAATCCACGTGCTCTCGTTATTTGGGCCAGCAACGACCCACTAAAAGCCCAGCTAGCTCCGCGTGAGTATATCAGTGTAGCGACCAAGTGGATTTCGATAAGAAAAGAAAATCCAGTCATCCTTGCGTGAGGAGCTCCCTACTTGCCGTCGGCACCGCCATATTCGCCGGCTCTCAGCTTCCCATCTTCCATGCATGGATATCCTTTTGTTGCCCGACGGCACGGCGACTCTCCCCGCTTCACCATCGTGTGTGTGCTCTAGGCGCTGCAGTAAGCATGTTGGCAAGGATGGGATCTGAGAGGGTGGAGTACAGTGATGGAAGGAGAAAGGGACATTTGGGGACGAACGAACGGAAAGAAGGTACTCCGTACATAATGCGCGGTTTTTTCTTACACATACTCTCAGATTCGATCAAGGGGACGTATGGGGCTATGGGGGGGCAACTGACCACCAGCTTCATGGGTTGATGTACTTCGATGAAGACCAGATGATGGCAGGTTTTTATCTCTCAGCCTTTTTTAAATGCTTATTACACAGTGAAGACTGAGGACGGTGTATATTAGATCATTCTCTTTGAAGATATTTTGCTTACTAATGCTCACAGATCAGTTCTGTTTGTTCTATCATTTTCATGTCTCTTTGTATTGGTGCGTACCTTTTCTCTCTAGGGATGCAGAAGGTTAAGCTAAGGTATTTTTTTAATCTGATTTTGCAATTTGGTTAGTTGCAGTGTAAGTGTTCAAATCAGACATGTTTCGTCAAAACTGAAGTGCCTAGCATTCAAACAAGCGAACAGAAAACCCATGGAGTGAAAAACCTGCTAATAGTACTAATGTTGGTGATTTTTTCAGTTGTCTATTCAACATCGTTTCTCTTATTCATGTTCGAGATAATGTTGTGACCCTGCGGGACATCTTCTCCTTGTTGATTGATATTCTCGTGTAGGTATCAAAGAAAATAAATGCTTAGTGGAAAGAGCTTAAGTATTTGATTAGGAAGATGTGCTGATCTATATTTGGTGATCGAGTAAGTACACTATTATTTTTTTAGAAGTAGTAAGTGCAGATGTTAGTTTACCTACTACAGTTTGTTAGCTGTTATCATTCTTCAATAATCGCATTAAGGATCTAAGGAACACTTAAGTATAGCAAACGCTGACTGAAAAATAGACAGAATACAGATATGGAGTACAATAATATTATATTTCCATTTGTTTTATTTTTTGTGTCGAGCTATGAAATTCTGATATGGACATCCTACATATATGGTTGGCAGTGTGTTAGTCACTTGATCCTTCAATTGCCTTGGAATTCGATGGACTGTGAGTATTTGTATGGTATCAGATAAAAACCGTGTTCCATCATGTTTGAACTCTAAAGTAGCTTTAATACTAATTTATTTTCTGTTCTGAGTATATAGTACTATGGTGTTTTTTTAGAGCCGGCACTAATTTGAATTCTTTTTTTCATGTGCAAGCATATACTTGAGTGAGCTTAGCACTACCGATTTGATAATTCGGTGTCAAATAGATACCTTTTTCGAATCCTGCTTTCATGTCTTGGCGATACCATTGCTATTTCTTTGATAGGATTGTTCGGTTTTTGTTGAACAAACTTGAGATTTTGCCTCTCTAAGAATTGAGCCCCCACATATTGATTATGGACGACTTGCCTTCATCCATTACAGAATCAAAAATAAGGAACTACACTTGCTAGACTTTTCATCCGGTGTATCATGCACTTTCTGACTATGAGACTATACAAACCGCACACTTGCATTAGATAAACCTGTTTTGACTCGGGAAATATGTAGACTAAGTTTTGCACTTTATATTGATATTTGAAAATTTAGACACTCATTTTCGTGGGTGCTTGTGCTTCAAACATTCGGTTATGATTTATTATTGGGCCTATCGTTCATGACGTGTACTACATTGCTCCAAACATATTAAAGCCCTCTTTAAATTGGCAAATAATTGAGATTCTCTCTGAAGTGACCAATATGTAAATTAATTTCCATATGTCATGTCATATTATGATTATTCTACGGCACAAATAGACGGGCGCAGCAACGCGCGCCATCATGATCTAGTAGAATTTTAAAACAAGAACATAGGCACATACATGGCATCATTTCATGTGAGCATGGAATAGAGTCCATATTGCATGTGGACAGAATAGAGGGACATGATCGCATGCATAGAGAAAGAGAGTGGCAAGCCCTAGCATGTAGAAGATAAAATGACAAGATAAGATAGGATCCATAGAATCCAAATGGGCTTGATTTAAAATCCATAAAGAAAAATAAAGAACCCATTTGTTTTCATATGGTGGAAATTAAGAGAGCCCATATGGACAGTTGGAATGGCATGTCATCGATGGAAAGGAAAAAAGAAGAGAGGTGCCCTCAACTCAAATTGGGCACTTAACAAATATCAAAACAAATACAATATATCAAGAAACAGATATTAATGATACATATGCAATATGAGGGAAAGAGTCAAATGAAATGGATTTTAATATGATGGTCAAATGCAAGGTGCCATGGTGACATGAGCATGATATAATGATGATACAATTAATTATATGTAGGAAGTAGCAATATATAGACTAGGAAAGTAGCATTACAATGATTAGACAATTGGGATGCTATAGGGGCTGACCTAAATAAGGCCCACATGTTAGTGATTCGGAGCCACACAAAGTCATACACGTTGCCTGTCTTGAGCGAAATCTGGTGTCCGTGCACGTATCCCATTTTGCTGCGCGGTTGCATGCTATACATGTGTAATTCCATGTACCTTGTACTAGAACATATATGAACACATGCAACATGCCAAAAATACTACGGACACACCCATATTGTGCATTATATCTGGTGTATATATTTTCGGTTCTGTGCTACGACTTCTGCATGTAGGGGAACAAGATGAAAGAACATGTGTCCATGCCGCGGCTACTACTAGTAGTAGTAGTTCGTCCACCTATTTTCCGTTGAAAATACTACAATATGTTGTAATGAAAGCTGTAAAAAGAAAACCCTTTGGTCAAACTGATGTGACTAGACAATACTACACCTCTGATACGTAGTAAGTAGGAGTATTGTCAAATTACTAGCTGTGTGGTGTGCTAGTATAACAAACAGTGAAGTCTAGGTGGCGGTGTCCTTGATGCAGCTATTGACTAGACAGAGCAAGCAAGTAAAATCTTCTCCCTCGTTTTTTCTTTGCCTCTCCATCTACTTCCCCAGTCCAACTCCACCCACGATCTCCCCCATGCTCTCTCTTCTCACCCATTCCTAACGCACCCCTCCTCCTACAGAAAACACCAGCCACACTTGGCATCCGCCTAAATCCATCCGGCTGTGATGGTCGATTCGAAGCTCAGCGGGCGATGCAAGTGGGATCAACTCAGCGCGGTTGATGTCGAACTCATCGTTCAAATACCGACATTTCCAAAGACTGTCAGTTAGCCGATGCTGCAAGCTTCTTTATACGTTGCTAACGTATCCATAATTTTTGATGTTCCATGCATGGTTTTTATCTACTTTCTTATGTTTTGTCCATACTTTGGAGTACTTTTTATACACTTTCTTGGACTAACCTATTAACAAGATGACATAGTGCAAATTGCCTTTTTTTTGCTGTTTTTGGTTCCAGGAAAGTCAGAAAATGAATATTCTCGGAATTGGACGGGACAAAAGCCAAAGTCAGTTTTTCACCGAGGGGACAGAGCTGCACGAGATCGAGAGGGGCTGGGAGCAACACCACCTGGTCATGGCCAGGCCTGGCTCGCCAGGGTGGTCCGCCACCTAGGGCACCCCTCTCCCCTTTCGCCTATATATCGACTCCGACATGTAAAACCCTAAGCACCCGATCAAAATTCCACGAAGAGTCAGAGCCATGGCCATCTCCATCCTCGATCGAGAGGATCTGAAGCTCTTCCCGCACCACGAGGGGGGGAGATTTCACCCTGGAGGCCTTCTTCATCACCATGCATGCCTCCGGTGTGATGCGTGAGTAGTTCATCCTTAGACTACGGGTCCATGTAGTAGCTAGATGGTTGGTTCTTCTCCTTTGTGCTACCATGTTTAGATCTTGTGAACTCCGTTCATGATCAAGATCATCTATTTGTAATCCTACATGTTGTGTTTGTGGGGATCTGATGGATATTGAGATGCTATTTTAGATTGATTATTGATTCTATCATGTCTTTGTTATTTGTGATCTTGCATGCTTTCTGTTGTTAGTAGCTATCTTTGGCAAGTAGATGCTAGCAACTCGAAGAGTTAGTATTTATGCTCGATAGTGGGTTCATGCTTCTAGTAATCTGGAGAAGTGATAGAAATCTCTAAGGTACTAGATGTGTTGTTGCTACTAGGGAGAAAACAACAATCCTTTGTTCATAGAACAATCGTATTGTTTACTTTACACGCAATGCATAATGCAATTATGTGTTTCTTGCAACTTAATACTAGAGGGGGTTCGGCTGATAACCTGAAGGTGGATTATTAGTCATAGATGCAGTTGGATTACGGTCTATGTATAATGTTGTAATGCCCAATCAAATCTCAAAGGAGTCAAGATGAGTAGTATATGCTTGTATGCTTTCTCGATGTTTGTCAATTGCCCCGCTGTAATTTGTTCACCCAACATGTCATCTATCTTAAGGAGAACCACCACTAGTGAACTATGGACCCTGGTCCTTTCTTTTATCATCAATCTACAACTGTTTACTGCTTTCTGTTTACTTTCTACAAGATTTTACTTTCTTCCACGCAATATGTTTAATCCTTTGTTTTCAGCAAAACCGGTGAGATTGACAACCTCACTGTAAGTTGGGGGAAAAGTTCTGTGGTTGTGTTGTGCAGGATTCCAAGTTGGCAACAACACCTTGGAGGTGTTTCCTTGCTCCTACTGGTTCGATAACCTTGGTTTCATACCTGAGGGAAACCTTGTTGTTGTGCTCATCATACCTTCCTCTTGGGGTTCCCCAACGAGCTCGATATATTTTGGGTCATCACTACTGTACGATCGTATCGCCAACAATGAAGGTACAAAATGGACTTTTCACCATTGGAATGAACCCTTCCTACTGATGCCTCAACCTACTTATTGGTTCGACGAGCACTATGACAGTACGAGGGTACATCGTCTACACGACACAGTGTACGACGTGGTGCCCCTCGACCATCCTCGGTGCACCGCCATCCTACCCTACATGCACGAAATATTCTGGGTTGGCATGAACAGCGACTGGCTCGCTGCCGTGGACCAGCACGGGGCCTGGTGCCTAGTGAACATCTACTCCTATCGAGTAATCGACCTTCCATTGACGGATACTTATGGCATTCAGGCCGCCTCACATCCAGTATATAACATGTAATGCTACTAGCCAGCCAGGGTTCCCCCAGTTACCTATACTCATTTCTAAACTCATGCATATTTGAAAAGTTTTTTTGGCAAATCCGCAGGTATGGAGAAAAGTTCAATAAGTCATGAGTTGGATGTATTGACCCATTGAAGATCATAATCTGTAGAATTCCCATAGAAGCTGGAGGTTACATAGACTATAAGCTCCTCGCGTTGTTCGACTATGAAATCGCCTACCTGGAAGGCGGCAACAAAGTTTAGAGATGTCTGGAGCATCCAAGTCATGGAAGACGACAGCACTATGATGCCATTGACCACGGTGGCCTCATTTTTGTGGTCGCAAGTCCAGGATGCACCTACTGCTGGGATCCCAAATTGGAAGGTAATTCTAGTTCCATGATGATACATTGTGAGTGATTCAGTGAAGTTGTTCTTTAACTACCTTGTTTATGTTTTACCTTTCATATGACTGAATGAGCACACCCTTTATGTCGTAAAAAATGAATGAACCATTGCCAATAATGAATTAGTACCAGTAATATGTCTTCCAAAAATATAGTGTATGATGGCATCCTTGCACTAGTAAGTCCATTCGTTGTCAGAATATGAAAGGTATTATTAATCAACATCTCAAATGTGAGCGCAACACAATGAAGCCAGGTTTCTTTATCTGCTTGTACTTTCAGGCCCTCCTTGGATTGTAGGAATCACGTAGGATTTTTGCAGGACACCAATCTTTCCTTTTTGGATTTTGTCTTGGGATTCAGAGGAATTGTGTAGGATTTTTGTAGGATTTGGATCCTTAGGATTTTTTCTATAAAATTATGTTTGTTTTTAAAGAGTATAATCCTTAGGAATTCCTTCAAATGATTCCTTTTCACTCTATTTTGGAGGAAAATTTCCATCCACTCCAACCGCTTTGTACAATTCCTTTGGTTTTCCTATGCAATCAAACACCACTTGATCCAAAATATTGCAGGCATCTAAGGGCACCACAGTGTGTAACCAAAAGTGGTTCTATATTTGCTTTTTGGCTTTTGGAACTAGTTCCCTACACTGTGGAGGTGGTTCCAAATTGAGCAAAATAAGGAACTAGAGCAAGAGGGTGCTCCAATGCCAAATGTGGTTCCACATTGATTATCCAACATGTGTGTGACATGTGTCCTCTTCTCTCATATCTTAGTCAAAAAATGAGGCTTTTCTTGTCAGCTGTATGACCCAATGATGCAGAACTTAGAATAGCTACATTGTGGAACTCTAGCCAAATTAGTGGTGAAGCCAAATTTACCTTTTGCAAATTTAGCTATAGCAACATTGTGGCTGCCCTAGTCCTATAGGATTCAAGCGTACATGCCTCTATATCAATAAAAAGTGGCGCTTCCTCTTTTGAAACTTACAAAAACTAGCAAACTAAGATAAGAAGAAATCCAAATATTCGGAATAGCAGAATAAGAAATGCAATTTCTAATGTTGCTAATTTATTGAGTAATATTATTGTCAGGATTTGCATATTCACACTGTTAGCATGAACAATGAAGAATGCTGCTATTATAATATGTATTTCAGTAATGCACTTTTTGTCTAGAATTTAAATGTTGTAGGAAACAAGGAGCTTTCGTTTCTAATCCCAAAGACCTATTGTGAATGATCGGCCGTGCATGTGGTTCCTTGCTCGATCGGCTGATGGTGAATGCTTGATGATCATAATTACAACATATGGCATGGGGTTTCCCATGGTGAAGAGGGTGGAATCATTCCCCATGCTCAAAATGGGACTAACCTACACCTATATCCTACCTCTCATGTCTACATTTTTGAAGAGGATCCTAGCTCTGATAGACCTCTAGGGGTCATCGTTTGGAGGAAGGTTAATAGCCTGGGCGACAACTCTCTGTTTCTTGGTCTCAATTGTCCAATCATTGACAAGATGATGAAGAAACATGGATGCAAGGCTCTTGATGACACATTGTTCCCATCCATGAGGAAAAACTATGTGTACACAACATACATGAGCTTTCGCGGAATACAATTCCCTCAGATTAAATGCTGCAACCTGCAGCCAACTGAAGGTGAGCCTGTGGCAGTTATCAGCGTCCCCAAAGATGGTTGGAACAGTGTGCGACAGGCGGCAATTTGGTTTAGTCCTAGTTTAGGTGTGGTAGGCTCGTGGTTCCATCCCTAGACTGAGCTATGGATATTTCTGGTGTATTATTATGTCATCTTTTTTTGCATCACGGTTCAACAGTTGACTATTAGTACACTAGTTTTAGTGGCCAGCTTGAATCGTTTTATATGAGCCCTGCCATGCTTTTGTAATTGGAATTGCCTTCCACGGTTTAATCCATGTAGCGGTGCTTATTTCGTAGCATGATTTCTTTACTATAGTTTTTAGTATTGTTTTGGCTTGTATATACGCGACTCATGCAACTTTTTTTAACCATCACACCCGTGCAACTTTGTGTTTTTAGAGGTATATTCCTTCTTTCCTCTTAGCGAATAGGGAAAAGTAGGTCACTTCTTCTTATAGGTCCATGAAACAGGCCTTAACTGGGTCGTAATTGAACTTGGCTCGATACGCCAAAGCAGACCGAGACGCCATAGGATGATAGCAGCAAATGTTTATGCCGATTTTCTAAAAAAAAGTTTATGCAAACCCTTCCAAAAAATAAAATTGTTTACGGAGACCCCATATTGTCTCTGATACATGGCATACTTTTGGCGCTATCATGAAATTACTTGTTCAATATAGTATATATCCTTGCTCATTCTTCTATATGTGAAATGAACAAGTCAAGCTCTGATGTGACATGAACAAGTCAAGATCTGATGTGCGGACATTGTACTGTCATGTGCTAGTGTACAAACTGGTTGTATTATTATGTTCGAAACTGTGAACTAAATGTGCGAATTCTGAGCCTTTTTGCATGATGACAATGCCACATGTTGGCGCTAATTGCGGCATATATTAATTTGATCGTACGGAAGCATACAACTTCGAGCGGTCAGTATAAGCTGGTGTTTACCCGAGCAGTCTGAAGTTGGGCAAGTCAAGGCCACCGTGTCTCTATCGCCTACATCTTATATGCCATGATTACAAGGTTTTGAGTACATAAATTGATTGGGCACTTAGGCCGATTCAAAGCCACCCAAACCATCTCGAAATATATCCTTTGATGAATAGATGATTGCACGCTATAAGACTTGATATGACATGATTTTATCTCAATCATTCAAACTCCCTCTAGTACTTTCCATGTTCGAATCCTGCGCTATCCAAGTTCCTCGCTATGTAAAACTCTTAATAAGGTGCAATATCAGTCACTTTTCTCCCTTTCCAACTTCGTTCTTTTGGATCCGGTGTAGGTACAGCCAGGTCAGGTGGACCATCGACCTTCAGTACAATGTATTTTTACTACCCAGCCTATGAAAACGAATATTTCAACCCCACTTCGGACAAAAAACTTCCCATAATCTTGCTTAAAAAAATCCCTTAATTAGCCTTTTATGGTGAGTAGAGTATATATTTTTTAGGGTACCAACTAAGTTTTTTTGAGGATGGGGTACCAACTACATTGAATTTTCACTAAGGACCTAATGAAAATATTGCACATTCGACCCAACACTGGCCCAAAGCCTTGCAAATTTAGCCTGCTGGGTCAGGTGGACTGCTGACCCCCGACATATTGAGTACATTGAATTTTCAGTGAGGAGCTTATTAGAAAATAGTACTACATTCTACCCAACTGTGGCCCAAAACTTCGCTAATTTATGCTTTCGGGTTCAAGTCGATCGTGGGCCACCAACCCTCAACACATTGTTATTTGGTTTTTTAAAATGAACCATATTAAAGAAGTTTCACTAAGGAGCCCACGATAAGAACCCCATTGGTTCACAAGATTGGACCCAAGTTATTTTTTGTATCACCCAAAATCGTCTTAATTTAGCATTTTCGTGCCATTCTGATAAAGTACAGGACAAGCTTCTCCTACCCATGATGTATTTATACAGAGCATTTAGCATTTTTTTATGGCAAGTCATCAGGGTCGCTACCTTTTCATAAGTGATTTCAACATTTCTAAATGTAATCTTTTCTAGGAGTGGCATAAATGGTTCTGGTGTAGTGTAAGCGCACACGGTTCCCATTTGTTGAAGTCTTGAGTTCGATTCCTAGGTTTATCAATATAACTATATAATATATAATATAATCTCTGTCGTTCTTTACATTTTTTCCAGCATACACATGTTTCTTACATAGAGAAGGCTAACATCTGGGACCCAAAAACATTGCCAAGGTCAAAATAGTGGAGTCCATCATACACACGATGCATTTGCAGAGACGCTGAAATGTTGGACCCTGCAGAGACCTTATACAGATGTTGCATCGAGCAATAAATGTTTCATTTATAGAGAGGCTGATATGTGGGACCCAGCAGTGTGAGCTTATAAAGGTGCTGCATCCAGCAACGTTGCTAGTTTGAAACAGGGAGGCATGAGCGAGAAAAATTTCAGCATGTACACGTTTCTTCTAATGAGAGGCTGAAATAGATGACCCAATAGCGTGAGAAAACGGCAGATTCTTCGAGCAACGATATCTAGTTCGAAACAAGGTAGCGCTATAAAAGAAAAAATTACATCATACCCACGATTCTTCTAATGTGAGGCTGACATAAGGGACCCACCAGCCTAAATAAACGACTGATGCAGCGAGAGACTCTATCAAGTTAGGAACACGAAGGCACGGTAGAGGGTACAATATCCATCATACACACGTTCCTTCTAATGAGAGGATGGCATGTGGGGCCCAACGGTGTGATTAAATGGTAGATGCATCGAACAATCCTATCAAGTTTGGAACAGGGAAGCACGAGCAAAGGAAAACAAATCCATCATACACACATTTCTTCTAATGAGAGGATGGCATGTGGGGCTCAGGAGGTTGGTTAAACGGTAGATGCATCAAGCAGCGCTATCAACTTCAGAACAGGGTAGCGCCAGCGAAGGAAAAAATTCCATCATACACACATTTCTTCTAATGAGAGGATGACATGTGGGTCCCAGGAGGTTCATTAAATGGTAGATGCATCAATAAACGCTATCAACTTCAGAACAGGGTAGCCGAGTGAAGGAAAAAAATTCCATCATACACACGATTCTTCCAATCAGAGGCTTACATGTGGGACCTAGTAGACTGACAAAATGGTAGACGCATCGAGCAACGTTATAGAGTTCAAATCAGGGAGGCATGACCGAAAAGTATGGTCCGCTAGAGACACTAACGCCCGGTAACCACATGCCTCAAAAGAGTTCGGCGAGTCAACATCGCGCGAGGAAATGAAAATCTTGCTTCTTTCACGTGCCAGCCAAGCTTCCTCAATGTTTTTAGCGGTTCCATCATAGTAGAGGGTTGCTAAACCGGAAAAAAGATCTCCATCGGCTACAGTTGAGCCGAGAAATTCGTCGCGGAAAACGCGCCTTCTACGATGAACGTCGGATAAAGTCGTTGCGGAACGAGACATTTCTTGTAGTGGAAGCACACAATCACAAGTTGATGAAGGAGTTTTAGCCAACCCAAAACAACTCTATTGCCCATGCAATGTTGGCATGGGCCGACAATTGCCTCAATGTGTCTCATCATGTCTTGGCATAGAGGTGTTATACTTAGATATATAAATTTGGTAGGATCATGCTATCCAAGTGATGACTCATACAACCACAAGTTGATGAGGGTGTTTCTAGATAGCTCAGATAGATCTAGATCACATGCAATGTTGCCATGGGCCCACCTCTGCTACAAGTGTCTCATCATGTATTGGAATAGCACTTGTAGCAGAGGTGGGCTCATGTTGGCCAAGTGTTGAGTCACACAACCACAAGTTGAGAAAGAGTTTCTAGCCAACCAAGAGAGGTCTATATCCCATGCAATGTTTGCATGGTCCCACATTTGCCACAAAGTGTCTCGTCATGTCTTGGCATAGGAGTCTTATACTTAGATATAACAACTAGGTAGGATTATGCTATCCAATTGATGACTCATACAACCACAAGTTTATGATGATGTTTCTAGACAGCTCAAATAGGTCTAGACCCCTTGCAATGTTCGCATGGCCCCACATCTGCCACAAGTGTGTGCCATGGCTTGGCATGGCACTCTAATAATTAGATGTATTAACTAGGTGGGATCATGTTGGCCATGTGCCGAGTCACACAACCACAAATTAATGAAGGAGTTTCTATCGAACCCAGAGAGGTCTAAAGCCTATCCAATGTTGGCATGGGCCAACATCCGCCACAAAGTGTATCCTCATGTCTTGGCATAGTAGTTTTTTACTTAGATTTATCAACTAGGTAGGATCATGTTATGCAAGTGATGACTTATACAACCACAAGTTGATGAAGGTGTTTCTAGACAACTCAGATTGGTCTAGATCTCTTGCAATGTTGGCATTGGCCCACCTCTGCCACAAGTGTCTCATGATATCTTGGCATATCACTCTCATACTTAGATCTATAACCTGGGTGGGACCATGGTGGCCAAGTGCTGAGTCACATAACAAAAAGTTGATGAAGGAGTTTATAGCCAACCTAGAGAGGACTATAGTCCATGCAATGTTGGCATGGGCCCACATTTGCTACAAAGTGTCTCATCATGTCTTGGCACAACAATGTTATACTTATATTTAACAACTAGGTAGGATCATGGGCCAAGGGCTGAGCCACACAACCACAAGTTGATGAAGGAGTTTCTAGCCAACCAAGCAAGGTCTACAGCCCATGCAATGTTGGCATGGGCCCACATTTGCCACAAAGTGTCTCATCATGTCTTGGCATAACAGTGTTATACTTAGATCTATCAACTTGGTAAGAATATGTTGTCCTAGTGATGACTCATAAAACCACAAGTTGATGAAGGTGTTTCTAGACAGATAATATAGGTCAAGATCCCATGCAATGTTGGAATGGGCCCACATCTACCACTAGTTTGTGTCGTGTCTTGGCATAGTGATACATTGCAAATGTATCTATAATTTTTGATGTTCCATACTTGGTTTTATCTACTTTCTTGTGTTTTGTCCACACTTTGGAGTACTTTTCATATGATTTCTTGGACTAACCTATTAACAAGAGCCATAGTGCTAGCTGCATGTTTTTTGTTGTTTTTGGTTCCAGGAAGGTCAGAAAATGAATATTCTCGGAATTGGACGGGACAAAAGCCAAAGTTGCTATTTTACCGGAAGACATCTAGAGCCAGAATACGAGACGGAGAGAGGCTGGGGCCCGGCCACACCACCTGGCCGCGCGGACAGGCCTGGCCCGCACCAGGGCTTGGTCTGGCCGACCCCAGCACCCCCTCGGCCTCTCCTTCCGCCTATATATTCCCTCCGATACCAAAACCCTAAGTACCCGATAAAAAATCCATGAAAGAGTCTGTAGCCGCCGTCATCTCCATCCCTAGATCGGGAGGGATCTGAAGCTCTGCCCGGCACCCTGCCAGAGAGGGGAATTCACCCTGGAGGCCTTCTTCATCATCATTCAAGCCTCCGGTGTGATGCGTGAGTAGTTCATCTCTGGACTACGGGTCCATGTAGTAGCTAGATGGCTGGTTCTCCTCCTTTGTGCTTTCATGTCTAGATCTTGTGAGCTCCGTTCATGATCAAGATCATCTATTTGTAATTCTGCATGTTGTGTTTATGGGATCCGATGGATGTTGAGATGCTATTTCAGATTGATTATTGATTCTATCATGTCTTTGTTATTTGTGATCTTGCATTCTTTCTGTTGTTAGTAGCTATCTTGGCCAAGTAGACGCTAGCAACTCCAAGAGTTAGTATTTATGCTCGATAGTGGGTTCATGCCTCTGGTAATCTGGGGAAGTGACATAAATCTCTAAGGTACTAGATGTGCGGTTGCTACTAGCGAGAAAACAACAATCCTTTGTTCATAGAACAATCATATTGTTTACTTTACACGCAATTCATAAAGCAATAATCTATTGCTTGTAACTTAATACTGGAGGGTGTTCAGATGATAACCTGAAGGTGGATTATTAGTCATAATGTTATGCCCAATCAAGTCTCAAAGGAGTCAAGATGATTAGTATATGCTTGTATGCTTTCTCGGTGTTTGTCAATTGCCCCGCTGTAATTTGTTCACCCAGCATGTTATCTATCTTAAGGAGAGCCACCTCTAGTGAACTATGAACCCCGGTCCTTTCTTTTACTTTCAATCTACAATCAAAATGTTTACTGCTTTGTGTTTACTTTCTGCAAACTATTACTTCCTTCCATTCGATACGTTTAATCATTTGTTTTCAGGAAAACCGGTGAGATTGACAACCTCATCGCAAGTATGGGGCAAAGCGTGGTTGTGTTGTAGGTGTCTCCACGTTGTCAGCCGGGCACGTAGTGCGCCCTGCCAACGTTTAGCTAGCTACACCTTTGGGGTGTTTCCTTGCTCCTACTGGATTGATAACCTTGGTTTCTTACTGAGGGAAAACTTGTTGTTGTGCTCATCATTCCTTACTCCTGGGGTTCCCCAACGAGATCGATATATTTGGGCCATCAATCACATAGCACTCTTATACTTAGATGTATCAACTGGGTGGGATCATGCTGGCCAAGTGATGAGTCACACAACCACTAAATTGATGATGGTATTTATAGCCAACCAAGAGAGGTCTATAGCCCATATGCAATGTTGGCATGGGCCCACATTTGCCACAAAGTGTCTCATCATGTCTTGTCATAGAAGTGTTATACTTAGATCTATCAACTAGGTAGGATCTTGTTGTCCAAGTGATGACTCATATACAATAACAAGTTGATGATGGTGTTTCTAGACAGATAAGATTGGTCTACATACTATTTATCAACTAGGTTGGATCATGTTCGCCAAGTGTTAACTCACACAACCACTAAGTTGATGATGGAGTTGAGTGACATAACCACAAGTTGATGAAGGAGTTTCTAGGGAAACCAGAGGACTATAGCCCATGAAATGTTGGCATCCCCACATTTGCCACAAAGTGTCTCATCATGTCTTAGCATAGTAGTGTTATACTAAGATCTATCAACCAGGTACGATCATGTTATCCAAGTGATTACTCATACAACCACAACTTGATGAAGGTGTCTCTAGACAGCGAAGATTGGTCTAGATCCCATGCAATGTTGGCATGGGCCCACATCTGCCACAAGTGTGTGTTATGGCATATAGTTAGATGTATCTACTAGGTGGGATCATGTTGGCCAAGTGTTGAGCCACACAACCACAAGTTGATGATGGAGTTTATAGCGAACCAAGAGAGGTCTATATCCCATGCAATGTTGGCATGAGCCCATATTTTCAACAAAGTGTCTCATCATGTCTTGGCATAGCAGTGTTATACTTAGATATATTAACTAGGTAGGATCATTCTATCCAAGTGATGACTCATACAACCAGAAGTTGATGAGAATGTTTCTAGACAGCTGATAGGTCTAGATCCAATGCAATGTTGGCATGGGCCCACCTTTGCCACAAGTGTCTCATCATGTCTTGGCATAGCACTCTCATACTTAGATGTATCAACTAGGTGGGGTCATGTTCGCCAAGTACTAAGCCACACAACAACAAGTTGTTTAAGGAGTTTCTAGCGAACCAAGAGAAGTCTATAGCCCATGCAATGTTGGCATGGGCCCACATTTGCCACAAAGTGTGTCATTATGTCTTGGCATTGCAGTGTTATACTAAGATCTATCAATTAGGTAGGATCATGTTTGTGTCATGGCTTGGCATAAAACTCTTATACTTAGACTAGATTTAGGGGTGCACCTTGGCGCACGACCCCGTGGCTCTCGCTTCGGTTTCTATTGTGTATACTGCTATCAAAAAGTAGAAAGTAAACCGATGATATTTTTATGAATTTCCATTGCAACCATATAAAACGATGTACTAATCTTCCGAGAAGACAATGTATGCTGACAATGCCATGAATAAAGAATGGAATTGAAAAGAAGCAACGATACTTTCAATGTAGATAATAACTACTAAGAGATAATGGCATCAAACTAGAGAAGAACAACGGTATTTTTCCCAAGAAATCTACAAGGGGTAACCATCAATAAAATCACATTAATAGATAGATAATGGCATGAAACTAGTAATTTACAGCAATCTTTCCCCGGGTAATTTATAGCATCAAACCAAATTTATATGTCAACTACAAAAGGGCACACCATGATCCTTACATCCCACCTAGATAGATAACAGGAAGCGAACAACTACTAACGACTCGTGTGACCAAAAGGCTACACTCCTGAAAAGCAAAGCATAAATCAGCCTGTAGTAAATCCTTGGTCAAAACAAATAGATGATAAAGAGCATGGGATCTAAAATCTACCTCCCATATAATAAATGGTATTTCTCAAAATAATTAGAAGATATGCAAGGAAATTTATATTTTCTAACCGTATGATGGGTTACCAACCTGAACTATTTCATGTCTTAAGGTCACATATGATGCTACACGGAACTGAAAGTATTGAGAGAACAACCGAAATAAGATTTTAAAAGGTAAAGCATGATTAAAAGATGCAATAATTAGAGTTGATAAGAACCAATCCGCCATCAATTTTTGAACTACATAATATTCTTCCATATGTTATTTATTTTTTATTTTCCTGTCACCATGATTTACATGCTTAGTATACATATGTAATATAGAGTACCAAAAGATCTGAAATGATGTTGCAAAATCAATAGTGCTGGTAAGAACATATGATTTAATCACCACGATGGAGCATAATTTTTTCATCTTGCTACCAACATGTACCTGAGAAAACATGGGAGACAACAGGTTGCCTGACCATTATCTACTATGCAGATACATGTACCGAGAGAAAACACATGTATCTGAAATGGCAGTCATCTACACACAATGTGTTGTAAAGTGTCAAAGATTTGCAGATAACAAGGACAAAGAGCCCAAATCTTGCCTAGGACAAAACATAATAGCAGACGAAGCCTCTCATACCAGCAAACACTACATGCAGGCTCACACTAAAATGAACATCATTCAGATACAACAAAGGCCTCCATTTGTAAGACAAAGGATGCATGATGACGGTCGGCACTGCTCGCTCTCTTCTTCCCAAAATCAATCTCTACATCAGCCATGAAACAAAATATTTACTCTGAGTAGAGAATCAACACCAAAGTATTCTAACAGACAACAAGGTCAATGTAGCGAGACCTACTTTGGTTATTACCACTCAAAACACAAAGAGGACAACTTTGGTTCTGAGCTCCCACTGAATAAAATTTTCGCGACCTCCAACTATCAACTGCAGCACATATCCAGCTTCATAATGGGCATAGAAAACCATTGAAAGGAAAGTCATATGCCAACATAGAAGCAACTGAGGCCTGTGGTGACGATGTTGTATCTGTGACAAGGACAATCATGACTCATGGCGCTGTCTAGTGTTGAAGCAACCGAGGCCTCTGGTGAAGATGTTGTGTTCAGGCCATGCCAACACTATGTTCTATCAGCTGCCTATCCATCTCTTTAAGAATAATTTTGTTCTAGGCCCTTGGACCACTCCACTCATCTCTATATCAGGTGAAGGAACAACTTTTGCAACTAAAGTCCAAGAACAAGTTGTCCATTTGTGCCCAACACAGAACCAGTGGACTTGGGAGGCTGTACCTAATGGGGATAAGGCCTTCAAGATTTCCCTTTCAACTCAGGAGGACATGTACCATGTGAATGGTATGGAATTCATGGTGAGAGCTAACAAGGTCATGTTGTCTATCAATGCATGGAGGATGGACCAGATCGCCCCGGTCTTTCATTTGGTTCAGGTTTGGGTGCATGTCACCAAAGTTTCCCACGAGCTGCGACACTTTCTTGGACTTTGGGGTGTGGGTTCTCTCATTGGACAGACACTTGATGTGGATATGTTTAGTTTGAGGTGTCGGGCATGGGTTCTTATTCTTTTCGGCATGGTGGACACCTCGGCTTTTGTGGATGATAATGGAGAATATTCAGCTTCTGCTTCTAATTTGGTTGTCCAATTACAAGGATTTGAATTCACCTACGTTCTTGAAAGTGAGGATTATGTGCCTGAAGAGCATTTCAAGCCGTTTATGTGGAAGAAGCCTGATGATGAGTCCGATGGTCGTGGAAATCAAGGCGTAGATGGTGATGCTACGGGGGATAATAAGAGGTCAAAAAATAGTGGATCGACGTCATCCTCGTAGCAACAGCAGCAAGGTGGACCGGTTCCTATGATAATGGCCTCGGTAGCACCGCCGAGTGCTGCTACTTCTGTGGTGGATGGGAGTGTTGCAGCAGGTATACTAGGAAATCGCCCTGCCTCACACTCGGCACTGCGCCAGGAGACATCTCGCTCGACTATGTGCCAAGGCTGGACTACTTTTGCGTCCTTGCAACTGTGCTAGGAGATTGTGCGATCCGCACCCAGCCCTTCACCGCGCCAGGCTAGGACCTCCCCTCCATGCTTGGACATGTGATGGGCTACGCAGGCGGGCCAGCAGCAGGTTTACACCAGGCGGGCCACTGGTGTGCAGTGTCGTCCGGCCTAGCAAGGCGGGTTACAGGATTCTGGCAAGCAGGCCACTTGCTGTGGGTAGATTACATGGGCTGCTTCACCGACTTAGGCTACTAGGCGGGTGGCAATACAACACCAGGGGGGCAGTTCTACTCCAACTTCGTTGTCCCCTGTCGACACAATGAAGGTAGCACCTTCTACACCGTCACCGCACACTCCGATTCTGGAGGTCCAGGTGGCGTGTTCCACCCCATTGAGGCGCATAGGGAGGCACCCCATGTCAGAGGGTGGAGCTACTCCTATCGATGAGGATTCTCTCACGAAGGCTATGCGTCTTCAAGCTACACGCAACCTAGAATTCTCCCAAGGTACCTCATCACATAAGTCCTTTATGTCTTTTCCTAGTGCACGTATTTCTTATAATTTGAATGCACTAGGAGTCAATCTAGGTTCTATTGTAGATGAGGTATCTCGGTTAATGCTCTGAAACATGTAGAATTTGATAGGAGTAAGGTCTCTTCAAAAGAAAAATGCTACCTAACTGATCACGAACTTGATGATGAGGAGGATCACACTACCTATGATAGTAAGCTCCTCTCACATTTAGTTGGTGTGGTGTCAGAGGTGAGGTTGGATGAGTCGAAGCTGGGATCCTTTTGTGATCTAACGTCCTCCACTCGCAGGACCAAATCTCACAAAGTAAATAAAACTAAAGTACCGTCGAAAAGGGCGAGAGTGTCTAAATCCTCTGATGTTTCCTTATGAGATGCAAAATATGGAATAGTAGATGTCTATGCGACTTAGCTAAACATTTACCTATTGCCGACTATACTAACGATCATGAGTTGGACTTTATCGCGATCACGGAAACTGGTAACAAAGATTTTAAGATGCATATTCTAAACCACCTAACATGTGCGATCAATTCATCCGAATGGATACCACCGCCTGAGGTCTGGGGGAGTTTACTTGGTGTCCGAGCTTCTTCTTTGGAATTGATGGAATACTCGATAGGGGAATTTCACATTAAATTCCACCTCCGAAATAAATCAGATCATTCCATATGGAGCCTCGTAGCCGTGTATGGAGCCGCCCAAGTGGAGCATAAGGCTACTTTCCTAAGAGAATTGGTGAATCTTGCCAAGGACAACCCACAGCCTATGCTAATAGGAGGGGATTTTAATATCCTTAGGTTCTGGCAAGATAAAAGCAATGATCGGTTCGATGGTTATTGGGCTTTCTTGGTCAATGCTGTCATTGACAACTTGAATGTAAGAGAGGTAAATATGACTGGAAGGCAATACATATGGGCAAATAATAGACCAGTGCCTACATACGAGAAGTTGGATGGCGTACTAATGGATGCCGAGTGGGAAACAAAGTACCCTATGGTGTCAGTACGCGCCATGAAATGTATAGAAAAACTCTCTGATCATGCCCCATTACTTCTAGACACTTGATCTGATAAGCTACACAGGAAGAAAACCCCTTTCAAATTTGAATTAGGGTGGCTATCCCGTGATGGTTTTGAAGACATGATCAAGGAAGTATGGAGCAGACAAGTGGTTGGGAGCACACCTATCCTAAGGTGGAATAATAAAATCCGTAATCTACAGAAACACCTACGAGTATGGGCAAGGCATATAAGTGGTATTTACAAGAAGGAAAAGAAGCAACTCTCTGAGATAATTGATACTCTTGAATTCGTTGCGGAGACGCGGGTGCTATTACAACATGAGCTTGAGTTGAAAAACAAAGTAAATGAACAGATAGCTAGCCTGCTACGCGAGGAAGAAATAAAGTGGTATCAAAGATCAAAAGCCCAGTTCATCCTAGAAGGTGATAGTAATACTAGATACTTCCATATGGTGGCTAATGGCCATCATAGGAAGAAGTATATACATACGCTTTATTAGGATGAGGTATAATCGAGGGTCAAGCTGAGTTGAAAAGATATATTACAATTTTTTATAAGATCCTGTTTGGACCACCAGAGGAAGCAAACACTTCTATGAATGAAATACAAACATGAGATATCCCACATGTTTCCAATGAGAATGCTTTCTTAACTGCTCCCTTCATAGAAGAAGTAAGAAATGCAATCTTTGAAATGGAACATAATAAATCCCCTGGTCTGGATGGATTCCTAGTGGAGTTTTATCAAACCTTTTGGGATATTATAAAATCAGATTTACTAGTGTTGTTCAATGATCTACATAAAGGACAACTCAACCTTTTTAAGCCCAACTTTGGTGAAATTATTCTGTGCCTAAAGTTAAGGATGCGGAACGAATTCAACAATATAGATCGATCTGTATCCTTAATGTTAGCTTCAAAATTTTCACAAAGACGGCGACCATCCATTTAAATTCGGTGGTAGACAATGTTCTACATCCAAATCAGACAGCTTTTATGCAAGGTCGTTATATACTCTATGGAGTAGTAACCCTGCATGAGACAGTTCATGATCTACACCGTAAAAATTTGAAAGAAGTGATTTTTAAGATTGACTTTGAGAAGGCCTATGATAAAGTCAAATGTCTTTTTCTTTTTCAAGTTCTTAAAATTAAAGGCTTCTCTTCTGAGTGGCAAGATTTAATACGGAACTTTGTACAAGGAGGTAGTGTTGTTATAAAAGGCAATGATGACATCGGCCATTACTTCCAAACAAAGAAAGGATTACGTCAATGTGACCCCCTATCCCCGATATTATTTAATATTGTGGTACATATGTTGGCCATAATGATAGAGCGAGCCAAAAATGATGAGAAAATTGGTGGGATCGTACCACATCTTATAGATGGGCGACTATCGATCCTACAATATGCCGACACAATTATTTTCATGGAACATGATATCGAAAAGGCCAAAAACCTGAAGCTAATTCTCTCAGAGTTTGAGAAACTTTTGGGTCTAAAAATAAACTTCCATAAGAGTGAGTTGTTTTGTTTTGGAGAAGCAAAAGAGGCTATGGATCAGTATACCGAATTGTTTGGATGTGAACAAGGCCAATTTGCAATGAAGTATTTGGGAATACCAATATATTATCAAAGACTCATGAATGAAGAATGGAAAATGGTTGAGGAATGTTTACATAAACGTCTGAGCAGCTGGAAAGGAAAACTCCTCTCAGTTGGTGGAAGACTAGTTCTTATTAATTCCGTCCTCACTAACATGGTATTGTATATGTTATCCTTCTTCGAAGTACCAAAAGGAGTTCTCCAGCGACTTGATTATTATCGCTTGAGATTCTTTTGGCAAGGAGATTCGGAAAAAAAGAAATATAGACTGGCAAAATGGAATGTAGTATGCCGTCCAAAAGACCAAGGGGGCCTTGGGATCCATGATCTCGAAGCCAAAAATACTACACTTCTAGGTAAATGGTTGTTCAAGCTATTAACTAAGGATGGAGTATGACAAACTCTCTTGAGAAGGAAGTACATAGGTTCAAAAGTTGTATCCTAAATATACTGGAAACCAGGGGATTCACACTTTTGGGCCGGTCTAATGCAGGAAAAGAAATCTTTCTTCTGATTTGGATATTTACTTATTAAGGGTGGTTTGGAGAAGAGATTCTGGGAGGATTCCTATCTGGGGAATTCACCTCTTATGGAACAATATCTCGCCATTTACAACATAGCACGTAATAAGAGGAATACAATCGCAGAGGTGTTAAGTACCTCTCCTCCCAACGTGAATTTTATATGAGATCACATTGGGGCACGCCTTGCCTCGTGGTACACTCTACAGGAGCGGTTAGCGATCATACAGCTAACATATGAGCTAGATGAATTTTAGTGGAATTTTGTGGGTCCCCTGGATTTATCGTCCGAAAAATCCATGTTATGCACATATCCACGTTCCCATGATCAGTGAGCCGTGGAACATAATAGACAAGTACCATTAGATCATCCAAAAATAAATGAATACAAGACTTACATAGATGCCATTATGGCTACATAATCTTCAACATCGGATCTTCATCAAACGCAGAGCCCAATCATGCCTTAACCTATAGGCAACTTACTGGGAAGACGACCTAGCTCGTATAGACGTCACCTTATCTTCCATCTTCTAGCTTCTGAAAGTCTGGTCAAGTAAATAGCTGTGGACAATGCTGAGTACTTTGGATGTACTTGCAAACCACCAAGATAAGTTAAGCAAGATAATGCAAGATATGGTGGCAAGATAGCTCTATCTAGGGTTGTTTTGGAAAGCCTAGATTTCTCTAGTAGATATGGCATCTCTATATCTTTGTTGAAAAGGAGTTTTGGAAACATGTCTCCATTTTAGAATCTGGATATCTCCATATCTTTGTTTAAAACCTTTTTGAAAATAGTTTTAGAGAGAAACACCTTTTGAACATCTTCGACCATCTTTGGTCAAAACAAAGCCTTAATCTTAGGTCCTCTCAGGACCTCCATACTTTCATCCATCCTTTCAATACCACCATTTGGGTACTCCTAGCAATCACCTTTCCAACCGTCCTTGATCGTGGACACGACTATTCGAATAGGTTATACTCTACAGCACTTTACCCACAAGAATCAATACATCCACCAGGATTAAACCACGACCTGTTACACACGGTAAACGGGGGTTCGGATAATCAAAGATATCCTTTCATTTGTTGACCCTAGCAAAGGAACCATTCCCTTTTGGATTCGTCCTCGCCGACACAAGTATGTGGCGCCCCGCACCATAGTCCTACCTTCCGTACACGCGTATACCCAAACCACAACTTGGGAAATACCTTAATTTGGTGACTCCACTTCCTTCCGTACTACCTAAGTCATACTATCCGCGGGAGACCCAATTGTTGCACAGGCATGTCCTTGACATCTGCAAACTCCATATCCGTAGATCTTTATAGGAGAGAGCCCATAGATTGGAGGATTTCTCCCCTATAGCATGTGTAAGGGTTGCCCATGCTAAAGCAAACAAACTACGAGCTATGCCCTAGCTCCTATGGTAATGTGGCTACACGGATAAGTTGTTCTGGTAAAGGCGTAGAACATCCCTTCTCAACATCTAGTTCCTCATTCTCAGTCTTCCTCATCACTTCTCTTGCTTTAAAACATCCACTTGGAAGCAATGCCTCTTCCCCAGAGTTTTTCCAAAATATTTTTAGGACATTTGTAGCGGTATGAAATCCCAAAATAGTTTGGTTTAGCTAATCTGGTCTCTAATGAGGTAGGATGCTAACCATCATACTCTTAGTCTAAAGGGATGAATGGTAGGTATACATCAGGGTGGGTGTCATATGGGACACCAAGTCATAAATTGGAGGATCCAAATTATTGGTGCAGTTTTTATAAAACAAGACATGCAGATAATAATGCAATTTATAAGTGAGATACAAAATATGTAGTAAAAGTAGTAGGGTAAGTATCAGAATTCAGGAATGGTGGCTTGCTTATGATCGGCAATAAGTCCCTAGACTTGT
Source organism: Avena insularis (assembly GCA_023614405.1). Lineage (NCBI taxonomy): Eukaryota > Viridiplantae > Streptophyta > Magnoliopsida > Poales > Poaceae > Avena > Avena insularis. The sequence continues at coordinate 392,280,770 of CM042690.1, read as the reverse complement.
TCTTCTTAGATAACCAGTAATAGAGAAAATCACAAATATATGATCCCTCCTTCTAGTTGTCACCACAATCGCAACTATCTCCGTCATTGAGCATCCATGCAAACAAACCATACCATAATCAATACTAGCAAACAAGCACCAATCAGGGGATTTTAACCAAGGCCTTGTTCAGTAAGATATCAAGGTGCTACAATGATACCATCAGATAGGTTTGATTACTTTGGGGTCAAGCAAGTGGGATTACATTATTTGGATTTGTGGGATGCTTTATTTATTTATTAGTCCAACATTACATCAATCAGGGGATTTTAACCAAGGCCTTGTTCAGTAAGATATCAAGGTGCTACAATGATACCATCAGATAGGTTTTAAATGAACAAAGCCACCAAAAGTGGTTTCATCATTTTATGACTTTCAATTATTTAGTGAAATAAACCCTAGTTTTAGGGAATAAATATCCATAAAAGATCTGTAAGTCCAATCATTATTTCTTTGGATGTTTATGTAGTGTTTTAGGTACTGGTTCATTAAGAGTTGCATTCACCTCAAAAAATTTATCAGAATGCCCTTAGGAAAATCCCAAAGTCGGTTCTATAGTTATTTTGTCTTTTTAACCAGATTAAAACTGTAGGGGATATTGATATGAATCAAAGGGTACAAGTTAGGCCTATAAAATACCTTTCAGAAGAAATTGGATTTACCAATTTATGACTTATAGAACTCTTGAAATGATTTAATTGGTAACATATACACATGCAGAAGTATTTAAATCTCCAAAATTTATGAAAGCCTCAATAATTATTGACCTTCTAGTTTTCGATAGAGCTTACATTTCATCCATTATTAGAGTTGGAATTAGGTTAATACCCATCTTGTTTTGTCCTAGAGAAAATCCTAAAGGCAGATTAGGGCTGATTTTGTTAATTTGGATATGGGAAACCATGAGGCTTGGGGGGTAGGGTCAAAGGGGTATGTAAGGTACTAGAAGTACCTTTCAGTACAAAAAGGTACCACTCCAATTGGAGTTACTAAACCCCCAGAGATAAACATATAGTGTAAAAGACACATTTAGGCATATAATTTAATATTATAAATATAGATATTATTTTGGCTGGCATACTGTTCTGCATATTAGAAAAAATGTTGTTTAACATGCCAGAATTTCGATCTAAGTAGTTTCATGCACTTATCATTTTCGTTTCTATTTAAACTAGTTGGCATACTTGTGGATTTTGAGGAAAAGAATAAAAAGGAGACGAAAAAGATAGAATAGGCCGCAATGCTGTAGACCAAATGGGTCGGCCCAAGACGCGACACATGCGTGGCACACATGAAGGTGTTTTGAATGCCTGGCCACGGGCCCAGTCGTCGGCGACCTAGGGAAATGAAGGGGTATCATATGCCCTTGTCCGTCCGATTAGAGGAAGATCTGCGGTCCAGGATTCGTCTCCTACCTCTCCTCGGGACAGAGGGGAGGAAACCCTAGGCGATGACTGCGATGGGTGGGGCGGCTTACTAGAGCTTGGTCGGTGACCCGACAACGGCGGAGAGGAAACGGTGCTCCGTAGGGACCCCAGGGATGGGCGGAAAGGAAGGTTACGCTTTCGGGAGGGGGCTCTCATGATGGTGGCTGAGAGAGGCTTGACGGAGCTCGATGGTGGCGGTCGGTGGAGTCCGTCTTGATCAAGATAAAGAGGAGGGTTAGATGCATACGGGGATGGGTAGTGCTAAGAGGTAACATGCAACGGAGGAGGAGCAGTGGAGGAAGATCTACACCCAAAACTTGAGAATGGCCGAGCGAGCTTCTCTCCCTTCTTCCGGTCAGGGCAAAGCAGAGGGGAAGGAGTGGCGTTCAGGGGTGTGTAGTGGATTGTAGGGGGAGCAAATGAGCCAGAGGGGGAGATTCAGGGGGTGATGATGCCTTAAAACCAAGGGGAAGCATGACCATGGTGCACCGAGTCCATTCGGGATGGGTCGAGAAGAGGGCGTGGGGGATGCGTGTGAGGCTCTTGACAAGCTGCTAGGGACAAGGGAGTGAATAGGCCACTCTCTCTCTTGCCTCGGGCATGGGAAAGAATTAGAGGGAGTGGGGCTTAGGGCTAGCTGAGGCAACGTCCAGGTGGGGTAGGGGAAGGATGTGGGTTCAGGTACACGCCCACCTATTGGCTGGAGGGGGAGGTGCTACTACTGCATTTATGTTACAAGATTTTCAATATATTGTGTTTCTCTCTTAATCTCCACTCTAAGTGCAAATAGACAAAAGAGGTGGGTCTAGCATTGTAGTGCTACAGTGTACTTGACCAGAGGGGAGTGGTGAGGTTGCTCGAATGTTTGATCAAGTACTTATGGTGATTAGAGGTTGTAAGCAAAGTGGGATTAGGGTAGAGGGGGATTACTTGATTTATTCTATTTTAGAACCATCACAATCAAGTGGGAGTTGATGATGGAGGATGATGTTGGTATGATCAAGTATTTTAGGGGGTTTATTAAGATATCACTAGTTGGTTTTGAGGTGAAATCAAATTGAGGAAATTTGATTTCGGGTGATTTAGTGATCTTGCGTTTTAACATCGTCATGTCTCCTTCATCAATCCATACTAAATGACTCGAAGGTACCTTTTGATCATGGGACATATGGATGGATAGTCCAAGTGGTGTATATTAGGGATGTACTAGAAGTTGATCATAATAATGATTGAGTTTTCTTAGAAAAGATTTCAAACTTTGTTGAGATTAAGACTGCCAACACATAACATCATCTTACCTCCAAAGCATGGTTGGTTGGAGAAGCACAAGGATCCAAAGGGAACCAGTGAAGCATGGGTTGATAAACCATGTTTAGTAGTTCACCACCATGCCAAGGGTTGTCAAAAATAAGGTGGCAAGAGGATGTGAGCTTCTGCTAAAGTTGGCATGTTGTTAGGATTGGCAAAATAGATATCTTATTGCCTACAAAACCATCAAGGATGAGTGAGTCAAAGAGGGGTTTAGCAAAGGGAAATTGTAGGATTTAGTAGTACTCATGATGTACTACAAAATGGTTCAGATGCATTTCCAAAAAGGCTCATGGGTTTGGAAAGGTTGAGTCTCAAATAATGAATCTAGATAAGGGTTCGAGACTAAGTCAAATTTTGGTAGTTTTGGTGTTTTTGACTAGGGTACTAGAGAGGATGTTTTTTAGGGGAAGTAAGGGTTCAAACTCACCATCAAGTGGATGATGTTGAAGAGTGGGTAATATAGGAAGAATCAAGGGCTGGAGGTGGTCTCAACTACCGTGGAAACTATAAGAAGAAAGTGAGCGAGAAATGAATCTACTAAAGAAAACAGTGGGTCTAGGTAATGACCAAGGATCAAGGTAAGCTTGGGAATGTTGGTGAATGAATCCATTCATCAAAAGAGATAATAGGATATGGTGGTTTACATCTGAAGGGTGATGGTAGGGTGGTAGTAATCCTTAGATCAAGGGTTAGGGGTTTTTATGTAGCTTGTCCAAGATGATCCTGATCACAGGGAGAGAAGTTATCTTCTGATATGGGTTGATGATTTTCTCCTAAAGATTAGAGGTTGCACTGTTGGTTTGGTTTAGACCTTTAAACATAAGCCCTAGGGTAGCTCATACTAACTCCTAAACAAGAAAAATCAAATAGCAGATCAAGGCCATTCATATATTCTATCACCTAAAGTCTACTACTAAAGGTACATTCAAGCTTTGCCAGAGTAAGGATGGGTATTTTGAAAAGGTTGTGTTTTGAAGTAGGTGAGAAATCTTGGTACTTCTACCAAGATGGGAATCCAAAGTTTTATAAGGAGTTTTGGAAAACTAGAGGTAAGATTATTTGGAAGTTTTATCTGGAAACATAGGGAGATGATAGCATAGAGATCTCCATAGATGCTATGAAAATACTTGTTGTGTCAAGGCGATCTTGGCTTTTGTTTTTGAAATGACAGAACATTGGAGATATGCAAAATAAGCCAAGACACTTATTTTGTTAAATAATTTTTTTGTCAACTGAGGTTGAGGTAAGGAGTACAACTTCAATTATACAATCAGATGCATGAGTACAAACAGACAATCAAACACTTCATCAACAAGCAGTTTTTCTTGCCCCCGATTTTTGCATTCTAGACAACTAAGCAAGGTGGCAGAATTTGGGACGTTACAAATTTGACTTAGTGAATTCTATGTACAATGAAGTACTACATTACGATGCTCCAGTCCATAAGAACAAACACATATGGAAGATGAAGATACCATTGAAGATTAAATTTTTTGCATGGTATGTTAGTCGTGGTATGATTTTGACAAAGGATAATCTGGTTAGGCGCAACTGGCATGGGAGCACAAAATGTTATTTATATTACCGGCCGCATGATCGCTAGCGGCGGGATCGTTTAGATCCAGCTTAGCATCTACTTCTGGGCGCCTGATCACACACAAGGCGATGATGCCAGTTGGCACTTTCAACCTATTCGTCGGCTTCACGGATGTCGTCGACCCGATGGCGACGGCGATAATCGGCAGATTGCCACCCACCATGATCTACTCTCAAAGGGCCAGATCTGCTCCATCAGCCGCCTCACCTCCGAGTATGATTCAGCTGCCAGCAATGCGGCCGAAACCGACACAGTCGCGGACGACGCGGCCTTCCATGACGACGCCGATTTGGCGACCCTTGCCTCGGTTGCCGGATCCATCACCGCCGCATCACACGAAGACTCCATCACGCGAGTCTCCAACCCTGAGGATTTTGAGGACCCCTCCATCCTCAGGATCTTTGACTTCTACTTTGGGTCAGAGTCCCCCGAGGACTTCCGCGCTAGATCCAATCGCTTCAACGCGATCTACATGGCGGGCAGAGCGACCGCCTGATACGTTGCTAATGTATCCATAATTTTTGATGTTCCGTGCTTGGTTTTATCTACTTTCTTTTGTTTTGTTCCAACTTTGGAGTACTTTTTATACCCTTTCTTGGACTAACCTATTAACAAGAGCCATAGTGCCAGCTGCCTGTTTTCTGCTATTTTTGGTTCCTGGAAAGTCAGAAAATGAATATTCTCGGAATTGGACGGGACAAAAGCCAAAGTCAGTTTTTCACCGAGGGACACATGGAGCCAGAATACGAGACGGAGAGGGGCCAGGGGGCCGCCACACCACCTGGACACGTGGCCCAGCCTGGCCCATGCCAGGGGGTGGTCTGGCCGCCTCCGGCACCCCCTCGTCCTCCCCTTTCGCCTATAAGATGCCTCCGATACAGAAACCATAGGTACCCGATCAAAATTCCACGAAAGAGTATGTAGCCGCCGTAATCTCCATCCCTAGATCGGGAGGGATCTGAAGCTCTTCCTAGCACCTTGCCGGAGGGGAGAATTCACCCTGGAGGCCTTCTTCATCACCGTGCAAGCCTCCGGTGTGATGCGTGAGTAGTTCATCCCTAGACTACGGGTCCATGTAGTAGCTAGATGGCTGGTTCTTCTCCTTTGTGCTATCATGTTTAGATCTTGTGAGCTTCGTTCATGATCAAGATAATCTATTTATAATTCTACATGTTGTGTTCATGGGGATCCGATGGATATTGAGATGCTATTTTAGATTGATTATTAATTCTATCATGTCTTTGTTATTTGTGATATTGCATGCTTTCTATTGTTAGTAGCTATCTTGGCCAAGTAGATGCTAGCAACTCCAAGAGTTAGTATTTATGCTCGATAGTGGGTTCATGCCTCTAGTAATCTGGGGAAGTGACAGAAATCTCTAAGGTACTAGATGTGTTGTTGCTACTAGCGAGAAAACAACAATCCTTTGTTCATAGAACAATCGTATTGTTTACTTTACATGCAATTATGTGTTGCTTGCAACTTAATACTGAAGGGGGTTCGGATGAAAACCTGAATGTGGATTATTAGTCATAGATGCAGTTGGATTATAGTCTATGTATAATGTTGTAATTTCCAATCAAATTTCAAAGGAGTCAAGATGAGTAGTATATGCATGATTGCTTTCTTGATGTTTGTCAATTGCGCCGCTGTAATTTGTTCACCCAACATGTCATCTATCTTAAGGAGAGCCACCACTAGTGAACTATGGACCTCAGTCCTTTCTTTTATCATAAATCTTCAATCAACTGTTTACTGCTTTCTGTTTACTTTCTGCAAACTATTACTTTCTACCATACAATACGTTTAATCCTTTGTTTTCAGCAAAACCGGTGAGATTGACAACCTCACTTTAAGTTGGGGCAGAGTTCTGTGGTTGTGTTGTGTAGGTTTCCACGTTGCTGCTGGCACTGGTAGTGTGCCCTGGCAAAGTTCAGCTAGCAACACCTTGGAGGTGTTTCCTTGCTCCTACTGGATTGATAACATTGGTTTCATAACTGAGGGAAAACTTGCTGTTGTGGTCATCATACCTTCCTCTTGGGGTTCCCCAATGAGCTCGCTATATTTTGGGCCATCACCGCCCCGCCAGATCCATTCTCTATCCGATCCCGCCAACCGTGACGATAACGGAGATGGAGGAATCCCGCCTATGCCTGGAAGAGTCTACGCGCAAGTAGTAGGACGAGCGCGAGAAGTTCCGCCTCGAGCGGCAAACAGCGCAGGAGATATCGCTCTACCACCAATGCCGCATCAGGACCCGCCTGAACTCCAGTATCCAGGGCCGCGTCCTAAACTTCAACAACGAGAACGACCCCACCCATGCAGCCGAGTGCAAGTTTTGCAAGAACACGCCGCCCGTCGGCAGCAACCACCCGCCACCTGGGGCACCTGCGACTGGACCTCCACCACCACCCATAGGTCGTACGCCTCCGCCGGATCAGCCGCAGATCATCATATTGCCATAAGCCCGCGACACCAATGGGCTCCTACTGTACTCCACCCCGATGGAGAATGACATTGCGGGACAAGCCGCAGTCGCCAACTTCAACATCCAGGGAGATGGTGCACTGCAGATCCAGTATGCCTAGGCCCTACTCGCCAGGGCCATTGAGTAGCAAGCCGCAGGAGTTGATCCGCGAGGACGGATGCACTCCCACTCATCGGGGAGCAGTGCAGCCTAAAGCAGCCGTCCAACAGTCGCCAACACCCTCAACTGCCCACCGCCTGAGCCCCTGCAGCTCCAACCACGAGCCGGAAACCCTGTGTTCTCCACAAACGTGCCGCGGCCTATGAACAACACGGTTGCCACCAATGGCACCCCGATCGACGCGCGGACCCACATCATCAACAGCCAGGCTTGGCGAGCCCACCGGCTGCATGATCTGCGGTACACCCTCACCAACCGCGGCGAGCCGGAGCCAAGGGGATCACCCCGAGTCGACTCGCCACTGGTCCAGCGGTGGCAAGACCTGTGGATCAACACCTCTAGCATCCACCCAGACACGGCGATCCACTGCTTCAAGAACACGTGTTGGTACGAGCCTCTGGTCGCCAAGATCAAGAGGGTCTACAAGACGCTCGACAACATCCCCGACCTCCTAGAGATTGCCAAGCGCTACACGCAGGAGGACCCAAACCAAGACTCCGATGACGAGTCGGGGGGAAGACGCCACACCAGCGTCAACGACAATAGGCAACAGCGCGACATGCGCTACAGCAACACTCGCCTCACCGGCAAGCGCTGTGGTGACAGGAGAGTCGACTTCATCGCTAATGATGGATATGGGCAGCGTAACCCGAAGAACTTCCGGCAAGACAGAGGAAACTATCGCGACAGTGAAACTACCATGCCAACAACACGGCAAGGCCTAAATTCAACCTTGCCGCCCTACTCAACCAGCCCTATGTCTACCACAGTAGGGAGGGGAAGCCTACCACTAACACCACCCCAGACTGCCATTCTCTAAAGGAGATTGAGAAGGCAAGGCGAGCAAGAGAGGACCCCAACAACACCCGCCAAGGGACAATGACAGCGCCGACAGATTCGGCAATACAGTTGGCTCCCTACACACCTTCACCAGGCTTGGCACCAAACGCGAGAAGAAGGTGCTCGCCCACGCGGTTGCCGTCAATGCGGTGACCTAGGTCGATGTCCCCAGCTTCCTCAACTGGTCTGAGCAAAGCATTACCTAGAGTCACCAAGATCATGCGCCTAGGATCCAATATCTTGGGTGAGTCGCGCTGGTGGTTAGGCCCAAAGTGGCCGACTACTAGCTACCCAAGACGCTGATGGACGGCGGAAGCTCCATCAATATCCTGTACCTGGATACGTTCAAGAGGCTACACCTCCCAGAGTCGATGATCGAGTCGACCCTCACCACCTTCCATGGCATCGTCCCCAGTCGGAAGGTGTTCCCGATTGGCAAGGTGACGCTACCAGTCACCTTCTGCACACCAGCAAACTTCCTCACCGAGCGGATCATATTCGAGCTAGTGAACTTCTGCATCCCATACCACTGCATCCTAGGACACCATGCGTTCGCCAAATTCATGGTGGCCCCACACTACACCTACAACATGATGAAGATCCCCAGGCCAAGTGGCATCAGCACCATCCACGGTGACCCCGATATGGCCGTTGAGTGCAAGGACAAAGGTGCCAAGCTCGCCGATGCCATCATCGCCGCGGAAACCAACCACACAGATGAGCTTGCGAAATACGCGAGCAACATCGACAAGGATGACCCCACCATTCTGAAGAAGCCGACCTCAAAGAACTCCGGGGGAACAACTTTCGAGGCGGCCATGCACACTCGCACCGTCTAGCTCGTCCCGGCGACTCCAACCAGGCGGTCACCATCGTGACAAACATGAGTCCTGCATAGGAAAGCGCTCTCATTGGGTTCCTGCATGAGAATTGTGACATCTTCGCATGGAAACCATCTGACATGCCTGGTGTCCCGAGGGAACTCGCTGAGCACAAACTCAACACTGACCCCAAAGTGCGTCTAGTGAAGCAGTCATTGCGGTTCTTCAATGAAGAGCGCCGCCGAGCAATCACCGAAGAAGTGCAGAGTATACTCGTTGCAGGCTTCATCCGGCCAATCAAGTACTCCAAGTGGCTGGTGATATGTCCATTTTGCATCACTATTCTATATCATAATTTACTGTTATTCACTGATATATTTCATATTAAGATATGATACTTATGTTATTTCATCTGTTTTTGCATGGTTGATGACTTTTGGAGGATGGACTGCTGAAGTCAGGATTCTGATGGAAACGACACTGTTTAGAGGTGAAATTCGTGAAGATCAGAAAATCCTAGAAAATATATGGAAAATCATATGTTTCCAAAAGACGAAGGAAGCCAGAAGGGGGAGCAGAGATGGGCCATAGGGGGCCCACACCACGCCTTGGTGCGGGCCACCCTAGGCCGCGCCACCAGGTGTTGTGGCCACCCTAGCCCACCTTTGGCTCTACTCTTTGCTGTATATAATCCTCCCAAAACCGTAAGACTCGGGAAGAAACCACAGAAAGGTCCGCCGCCTCTGTGGGGCAGAAACTATAGAGAGAGAAAGAGCTCTCCGGCAGGCAGAAATCTATAGGGGAAATTCCTTCCCGGAGAGGGGAGATCGTCGCCATGAACACCATCATCGAGCAGGACTTCATCGGCATCATCATCATCATCACCACCATCATCTCCACTAGCACCATCATCACCATTCCATACTGCTGTAACAATTGGGTTGAATCATGCATAGTTTTTAGGGGAAACTTTCCCGGTGTTGATTACTTGTTGTAGTTGATGTTATTAAGTGGAACCATTGAATTATCGTTCATTTTTTGATTGTTACTTGTCATTATTTTATCTCTGATATTGATCCATATGATGTCCTATGAGTAGTTCGTTTCGTTCTTGAGGACATGGGAGAAGTCATGTTGTTAGTAGTGGAATTGTGTTGAGAAAGATTCAATGGTTTGATAATTAAGTTGCGGTGTTATTCTTCTAGTGGTGTCATGTGAACATCGACTACATGATACTTCACCTTTATGGGCCTAGGGGAATGCATTGTGTATTTGGATACTAATCGTAGGGGTTCCCGTATTGATAGAAACCTGAACCCCCGTTAGGAAACCTTTGCACAAGGGAGTGTAGGATCTCAAAGTTTAAGGCTGTGGTTAGGTTTTTATCTTAATTAGTTTCCTGTAGTTGCGATGCTTGCAAGGGGTATAATCACAAGTATGTATTAGTCCTAGGAAGGTTAGTACATTAGCACAGGTTCACCCACACAACACTTATCCAACCACAGAAGATTAATCAACTATATGACGCAAAATCACTTGACGATGTTCCCATGTATCCTCGAGAACGTTTGGTCATCTTAAGTAATACAACCGGCTTGTCCTTTGCTAAAGAAAGGATTGGGCCACTTGCTGCATTTATTATTATTGTCTTTTATTTACTCGACTTTATTTATCTGCATTATCAAAAACACCTAAAAATCCATTTGCTAAGTATTTACAGAGAATTCCTTCTCCAAGCCATTCGTCAACACCTTCTGATCCTCGTTGGGTTCGACACTCTTACTTATCAAAAATACTATGACACACCCCCTATATGTGTGGGTCATCAAGACTATTTTCTAGCGTCGTTGCCAGGGAGTGAAGCGCTATTGAAGAATGGAACTGGTAAAGGAAACTTCTACTGTGAGTATTGTTTATTTCTGTTAGTTACTTATTTCAATATGGATAATTCACTTAGTTTCTTATTTCGTAATGCTAGTACCACTACTAAGGTAGTAGATGAACCACCACCTGGTCAAAATGATACTTTTAAGATACCTACAAGAATTAGTGATCTTGTTATGGATAACTACTATTTTGGAGATGGAACTGTCCATCCCGGTGATCATTTGCTCTTTATACACGAATTATGCGGGTTGTTCAAGTGTGCAGGTATTACAACAGATCAAGTAAAAAAGAAGTTATTCTCATTATCACTGAAAGGAAGAGCTGAGGAATGGTATAAGCTGTTGAAGAATGGTCAAGTTCTTGAATGGGAGGAAGTAGTACCTCTCTTTTATTCAAAATTTTATCCTCCTAGTGAGATTCACAAAGATCGGAATCAAATATACAACTTTTGGCTTCGTGATGGAGAGAGTATTGCTCAAGCTTGGGGGAGATGTCCTATTCATGAGCTCCCTAACAATATTATTATCAATAACTTTTATGCAAGACTTTCTCTTCATGATAAGGATCTATTGGATGCTACTTGTGCTGGACCGTTTACACGCATGGAATAAGAAGCTAAATGGGATCTTCTAGACCCTATTCAAGACAATGTTGAAGCATGGGAGAATGATAAAGGAAGAAAGGCAGGTATAAATTATGAGTATGAACGCATTAAATCTTTTATGGGAACTGATGACTTTCATAATATTAGTAATGCTTATGATCTTGATTCTCAAAGAATTACAAATTATTTTAAGGCTTTTGCTTCTTATATTGAAATTCCTAAAAAGAAATGGAATAAGTATCATGAGCCATATAAAGATATTGCTAATTGTGTTCCTGCAAGAGATACTGAAGTTTATACTGCTAATCATATTTTACCTGAACCTTACATTGAGAAAATGCTTTTCCCGGTCAAGGTAAAGGAACAGTCTATGATAGCTAGTATAGTTAATGAAAGTACAAATAAAGCTGTTGAACCTGCAGTAGCAAATGTGAAATACTTTGTCACTAAATATGTAGAATATGGACACACTATCCTCTTTAAGGATACTTCTAATATTGTTTCAGAAAGTAGAGTTAGGAGAGCTAGTGCCCCTGTTTTTTCTGTTAGAATAAGTAATCATTGCTACAATGGTTCATGTGATAGTTATATCTTTAAATTTATGCACGATACTAAAAGTTACTATGAGAGAGGGAATTTTTTTATCTTATGCATCTCAATAATATTAAGTTTCCTCGCTTTATGCTGAAAGTCTTTATGTTGCACTTGTTTTGCCTTCCTATGCCAGCAGCCTATGGTTTCAACAATTTATTTTCCTACAAAATTCCCTTGCATAGGAAGTGGGTTAGACTTAAACATGTGTATTTTTGCTTCTTGATCCTCTCTTTTACTTAAATTCATATACTTATTGAGCATCATTGAATTATCATGTCCAGCTAAATGGCTATAAAGAAAGAGCTTTTTGGGAGACAACCCAATATTTTTTTGCTTTCAGTTTGTTTTTGTTTATTTGAGTCTTGGAAGTTATTGCTTCTGTAATAACCTCTCCTTATCCTTTTGTTTGGTTTTTGTGTCAAGATCATCCTCTAATGAGAGAGAAGTAATATTTGGGGAAGTTTCTGTCCCAAAACAGAATTTTGTGCTTCACTATAAAAAATTGTTAAAAATCTCAGAATGTCGTACTGATCTGTAATTTTTTGTGTGGATGCCCCAGGTTATTATTTAACTTTTGTTAGTTTTGCACTTTTTGATTTGAGCAACAGAAGATTTTTGGAAAAATTGATCTTTACCTGCTGGTCTGTTTTGACAGATTTTTGCCACTCTTGCATTTGCCTCTTAAATCGATTTCCTTTTTGAATTCCTTTTGGGCTTTCGGAAGGAGTTGCTATAGTAGCTTATGTTTTGATGGATTTCAGTTGAAATTGAACTTAAAGATTTATTATCTTGCATGCACTAATGTTGCTAATGAGAGTTGTGTGAAGTTTTGTGTGAAAGGAATTTCAAAGTTGTAGGAGGAAACGGTGTAATAAGATGGTGAATGGTCAAAATACTCAAGCAATATGTTTTTGAAGATGAAGATATTGATGTTATTCAAGTGGTGACTATGGAAAAATTTATCAAAGACCAAATTCAGAAACCTGTAGAGTCCGTTTTCGAATAGGTAACAGTTCTGGTAAGAAAAGATCCGCGAAAAATCTGTCAATTTATATTTTTGCAGTTTTTATCTAACATGGAAAGCAATGAGTAGAAAGACGGACAGAAACAGAGCTCGGGTGGCTCAGACCACCCCGTGGCATGGGCCCACCTAGCCACGCCACCAGGTGGTGTGGCCACCCCGGAGCCCGTCTCTGACCCGTTTTCTCCCAGTACTTTCCTTTTTTTGTTAGACTTTGTAATATATAATCCCCCAGATCCCTCGAGGTTCGTATATCGTGTTCTCGTCATGTTTTTGTTTTGATCTATTTCTGTCAGGAACTATTCTCATGTTTAGAAGCACGATGGTCTCAGCCAACGATAAGGGCAAGGAGCCTGCGGAAGATGATCTCCAAGACTCTGAGCAAGAGGAGGAGATCGAGAGTGAAGTTGAAGAGGAGCCAAAGGAAGACCAACATCCGCACACCAGCACCACCATTGCAACTATTGGAGTGGTGGGGGAAATCCTACCAAGTTCAAAAGGACTTCACGGATGTCCACCGGAGGGAAGGTTCCGTGTCATTGCTTGGCTTCACGGTCACCTCCTCCACGCACGAAGAATCCCTTCCATAACCTTATTCATGAGCAGAAATTCCAGAATATGCCCAAGGAAAAACTACCCTCCAATTGGGATATGCCTCGTTCTAACCATGCAGGAAAAGAATACTTCAAGGAGGAAGAATGGGTAAAGAATCGCAAGAGCTAGGATTCATAGCCCGACATGATCATGAACCGCATTGAGCACAATTCGGAGTTGATTCGTACTCTCACCTTCGAGATTGAGGATTTGAGGGAATTGATTGAAATGCTCATCGAGAGAACACCACCACCACCGAAGGAGTAATTTGTCATCAGGTTTTGGCATCCCCTTGGTTTGTTCCAAGCTTGGGGGAGTTCCACGGTATCGTATCATTATCTTTTATCTTTTTACCTTTTCAGTAGAGTCATATCATGAATAGAGAGGTTATCATATAGGATGGTTTACATTATGGAAGTATCTCTCCTCTAGTTAGATATATATGTATCCCTTGGTGTGAGTTGTCGTTATGGAATATTAATGAGAAGTTCTATCATTTACTTTTTGCACATCTTATATTAGTTTGCAATTTCTGTTATATGATTGATCTTGTTGTTAGTATTGGTATCACTTTGGGATAATTAAGTAAATTTAGTTGGTTTTGGAAAACCTGGCTCTGGTCAGTAGCAACACTATTTGAGAATTGAATGAAAAGATAAAAGTACTCTTAAGAAATATAATTTCATCATCTTTCTTTCTTGATTTGCTCATAAGGTTAGTATTCTCTAGTTAAGATCTTTTGTGCTTCCAAGGAAGATTGCATGTTTGTTTGTTTCCTTCAAATCTTATGCTTGCTACCCAGCCTTGCTAGCCAAAAACCTGTACTGAGAGGGAATGCTTCTCGTGCATCCAATCCTTAAACCAAAACCTATGCCATTTGTGTCCACCATACCTACCTATTAGCATTATTGCTATTTCCCAGTAAATTTATGTTTTGATCTACCCTCCGAATTAAACTTGTTATGTGAAAATTAGTGATTAAAGCTCTCACGAACTTGATGGCACACTTTACTTTCTTGCACTTAATAAACTTGAACCATTGTGCCCATCTATGTTGCGTATATGCTTGCATTTTGTAAGTTGTGAATTAGCAGAACCATGTTACCATGGGGAACGCTTTCAACATTGCACTTTATTTAGTTGATATCATGTTCTTTTGCTTAAGGATCCCGGCGGTGTGAAATGAAAGGGGAGCTTGTAAGGCTCATGGAGTTCGTATATGTGTTAGAGAAACGCCTGGGCGGCTAGTATAATCCATGCTAATCATGGTGGAAACGTGCAACATAACCATAATGAGCAATCTGTGAAGCATCCTAACATAAAATAAAATAAAATAAAACCTATGCAAATAGGAAATAAAAGGATCGCTGTCATTGTCTGCTTGCCTTGTCGTTTTGATATGGGAAAGTTTCTGTATCATCGGGCAAGGGGTACCCCATTGGCTGTTCTCTATGATACACATGTACTTACAATGATAAGAACCTACTTGTGACTAAAGTTCATTAGCATGAGGAATGGTACTCGTAAGCAAGAGGCATGAGATTTTCAGCTTATAACTTGTCAAGCATATCCTCATATTTGTTCACTTTAACCTTAATCACCTAAATAGGCTTATGATAGGGGTAATGAGAGCTAAAAGCTAATAAGTACCATAATTTTTGGAAGCTCTTTATGAAACTTGAAATCCCTGCTTCCCTCTACGAAGGGCCTATCTTTTACTTTTCAGTTGAGTCAGTAAACCTATTCCTTTCTATCTCAAGCAAGTATTTGAGTTGTTGTGTTTCATTCATTCATATGATGATTTATTCAATCATGTTTTTTATGTTCCTTGTTCTGCACACTACTCTTATCTTATTGAATATTATTTTGAAATCTATCATTGAAAACCCCATTATGTTTGAACTCCTGCAAATTATTAACCGTTCTTTGACCAAGAACAAAGTTTGCCATTACCAATTATGATTTACTTTGTGTATCTTTATTGTGTTTCCTTTACTTATTGCAAGTCAAGTTGTATAATAGTGAGTTGTCTTCTATTATGTTTTGTGTATTGATGAATGTGATGCTTCTTGTCTGTATTCTTTTATCGACACTTCACTCCATAAACCTGAGGTCATGTTTATTGAGCTCAGTTTTTGCTCGGGGACAAGCGAGTCTAAGCTTGGGGGGAGTTGATACATCCATTTTACATCACTATTCTATATCATAATTTACTATTATTCATTGATATATTTCATATTAAGAGATGATACTTATGTTATTTCATCTGTTTTTGCATGGTTGATGACTTTTGGAGGATGGACCGCTGAAATCAGGATTCTGATGGAAAAGGCACTGTTTGGAGGCGAAATTCGTGAAGATCAGAAAATCCCGAAAAATATATGGAAAATCATATTTTTTCAGAAGACGAAGGAAGCCAGAAGGGGAGCGGAGATGGGCCACAGGGGGCCCACACCACCCCTGGCGCGGGCCAACCTAGGTCGCACCAACAGATGGTGTGGCCTCCCTGGCCCACCTTTGGCTCTGCTCTTTGTCATATTTAATCCTCCCGAAACCCTAAGACCCGGGGAGCAACCATAGAAAGGTTCCGCCGCCTCTACGGGGCGGAAACTATAGAGAGAGAAAGAGCTCACCGACAGGCAGAAATCTGATGGGGAAATTCCTTCCCAGAGAGGGGAGATCATCGCCATCAACACCGTCATCGAGCTGGACTTCATCGGGATCATCATCATCATCACCACCATCATCTCCACCAGCACTGTCATCACCACTCCATACCGCTGTAACAATTGGGTTGAATCTTGCATAGTTCTTAGGGGAAACATTCCCGGTGTTTATTACTTGTTGTAGTTGATCATATTGAGTGGAACCATTGTATTATTGTTCATGTTCAGATTGTTACTTGTCATTATTTCATCTCTGGTCTTGATCCATATGATGTCTTATGAGTAGTTCGTTTAGTTCCTAAGGACATGGGAGAAGTCATGTTGTTAGTAGTGGAATTGTGTTGAGAAAGATTCAATGGTTTGATAATTAAGTTGTGGTGTTATTCTTCTAGTGGTGTCATGTGAACGTCGACTACATGATACTTCACCTTTATGGGCCTAGGGGAATGCATTGTGTATTTGGCTACTAATCGTAGGGGTTGCCGGACTGACAGAAACCTGAACCACGGTTAGGAAACCTTTGCACAAGGGAGTGTAGGATCTCAAAGTTTAAGGCTGTGGTTAGGTTTTAATCTTAATTACATTCTTGTAGTTGCGGATGCTTGCAAGGGGTATTATCACAAGTATGTATTAGTCCTAGGAAGGTCAGTACATTAGCACAGGTTCACCCACACAACACTTATCCAACCAAAGAAGATTAATCAACTATATGAAGCAAAAGCACTTGACGATATTCCCATGTGTCCTCGAGAACGTTTGTTCATCTTAAGTAATACAACCGGCTTGTCCTTTGCAAAAGAAAGGATTGGGCCACTTGCTGCATTTATTATTATTGTCTTTTATTTACTCGTACTTTATTTATCTGCATCATCAAAAAACCCTAAAAATCTGTTTGTAAGTATTTACAGAGAATTCTTGCTCCAAGCCACTCATTAACACCTTCTGCTTCTCGTTGGGTTCGACACTCTTACTTATCGAAAATACTACGATACACCCCCTATACTTGTGGGTCATCAACTGACAAACCCAATCCTGGTTGTGAAGAAGAACAACACTTGGATAATGTGCATCCACTACACCAACCTGAACAGCGCCTGCTCGAAGGAGCAGTTCGTCCTCCCCGCATCGACCAGATCATCGAATCGACTGCGGGCTTGGAGTCGCTGTGCTTCCTCGAAACATACTCTGGGTACAGCCAGATCAAGATGGCGGTCGATGATGAAGAGAAAATAGCGTTCATCATGCCATTCGGCGCCTTCTGCTACACCACTATGACGTTCGGCCTCAAGAACGTTGGCACAGCCTACCAACGGTGCATGCAGGAGTGCCTTGCGAGTCAAATTGGCTGCAACATCCACGTCTACATCGATGACGTGGTGGTAAAGTCCACCCACCAGAGTGACCTGCTCGCCGACCTGGCCAAAACCTTCAAAAATCTCCAGAGGTACAAGATCAAGCTTAACCCAGGGAAGTGCACTTTTGGCGTGCCCACCGGACAACTCATGGGGTACGTCGTCTCCAAGCAAGTCATTGACTCAAACACCACCAAGATCGACACCATTACGCTGCTTGGGAAACCCGAGTGTGTGCAGGATGTTCAGAAGTTGTCCGGGTGAGTCGCGGCTCTTAGTCACTTCATCCCCCAGCTCAGTGAGAAGGCAATCCCCCTCTACCGCCTGATGCGCAAGAACCCCATGTTCCAATGGGACTAAGAAGCGGACAACACACTCAAAGCGCTCAAGGAAGTGCTACCCATAGCACCACTGCTCGCCGCCCCAGTCGACAAAGAGCCAATGCTCGTCTACGTCGCAGCCTCCACTTGAGTCGTCAGTACCGTGATGGTTGTCGAGTGACCAGAAGAAGGCAAGGAGCGCCCCGTACAACGCCTAATCTACTACATCAGCGAGGTCCTAACGGACTCAAGGCAGCGCTACCCGCAGTACCAAAAATTGGTGTATGTGGTCTTCAGAGCCGAGGACGAGGAGCGGAGCCACCGGAACCCCCACATAGCTGATGCGCCATCCGTGGGTCACCGTCGCGGCCGGCGGCGCGAGGATGTCGAAGTGCACGAACATCACCGCCTCGTAGAAGTTCAGCGCGGGCATCTCCATGGCGGCGCGGTGGAGATTGGAGAGGGAGCAAGGGGATGGACGATGAAGCAACGACACGGTGGAGATTGGAGAGGGCGAGGGGATGGACGACGAATCTACGCGCTGTGGCGCCTCCTATTTTGTACACGAGGACGACGAAGCGATGGGTGGAATATCCAAGGGGCATTGGTCAGACAAAAGTAAGTAATGCAGGGTGAAGACAGGTTAATGGGCGACCAATTTTTTTCCTCCCAGGACTCCGGGGCCAATAGTTAAGACCGCTAGGTCAACAAGTACAACTATTACAACTTAAAAACGCACGGAGCTCAAGCTAAATAGAACTAATTATCACACATCTCCTTGATCTTCCTAATCTTAGCCCGATGCGCATCTTCCTGCGAGAGCAAGGATCGAATCGTCTGCTCCTTCCTTTTAGCATCTTCCTTGCACAGCTTCAATTGTTTCTCTGCATTTTTCCTCATGCACTTGTCAATACTCGTAGTTGTGATTTGCAGGACTTTGGCCTAGTGAAGACCATTCCTTGCTTGAGTCAGTTCTTGCTCTGCTTTAGCCTTCAGGGCCAATGCCGCGTCCCTCTCCTTCTCGACTTTGCTAACCTTGTATTGCACCCACCTGAGATCTCGCTTATGCTTGGTCGTGTCAACTGGTTCCCATAGCTTCATCTCAATACTGTCAATAAGTGAGCTGAATATGGATTCTTTCAACTCAACAGTCATTTCCCATAGTTTGTCTAGCATTTTTTGCATCGATTTGGGCCACTCTGGATCTACCCATTTGACAACACCACAACTTCTGCCTTGCATCATTGCAGGATGTCCTTGACACCGTAGAAACCTCCTTCCTGTGTTTCGTCCTTTGAACACTACAAATTTAGCAGGCACATATCCATGTTTACATAGAAGAGGATTGTCTTCATCCGCTAAACCGTGATAGTTGGAGTCATACATCGTCTGGTTGGCCTAACACATCATACGCGCATGATTAAACAGAGTAGATCTAGCTCAAAAAATAGATAACTGGCCACATATGATAGAGACAGAGATGAGACGACTCACATCGAAATCACCGTCCCTGTCGTCACGATGCGTTTCCTCGCCGTCTCCCCTTGAACCCATGGAGAGAGGGGAGGGGGTGGCTGCCAGAGAGGGGATTGGAATGGAGGCGTTGTCGGCTTGCGGCTACGGCAGGATGGGAGTGAAGTGGGGAAAGTGGCTTCGAGGGGGAAGGAAGAGAAGTACGGGGAGGAAGAGAAGTAATGGTGATGTGACACTAGGATATGGCCCACTGAACTCGTGAGTCGTGACACTCGCAACAGGGGAGCGTCTGGTGTTGCCAGTTTGTCCAGAGCAAGCGTGGCCAATCATGCCGCAGAATAGCCTACTCGCGGATCGCTCTCACGAAGACCATACCAATCGTCCAAGCGCCCCGATCGAACGGTATGTAACAATCCTCAAGCAGAACAACTGTGTTAGGGCGTGCGTTCTAGAAGACTCGGTCTAACCGTGGATCCATTGGGGGGCTAAGGTTAGGGCTCTCGTAAGGTTAGGATACATATGTGGTTTATGAAAAGAACACACATCCAATGAAACTTGTGGATCCTTATGTGGTTTGTGAGAAGAACACACATGCAATCACACTGGGTGGATCCATATGTGGTTTATGATAGGAACACACATGCAATGACACTGGTGATACGTGGTTTGTGAAAAGAACACACCTGCAATGACTCTAACTGAGGTTAATGAAAAGAGCAGACATGCAATGACACTGGCGGATCCAAGTGTGGTTTGTGAGAAGAATACACATGCAATGACACTGGCTGTGGATCATGAAAAGAACAGACATGCAATGACACCGGTGGATCCTTGTGTGGTTTGTGAGAACAACAGACATGCAATGACTCTAGTTGTGGTTCATGAGAACAACAAACATGCAATCACACTGGTGGATCCATGTGTGGTTTGTGAGAAGAACAGACATGCAATGATTCTAGATGTGGTTTATGAGAAGAACACACATGCAATGACACTGGTGGATCCATGTGTGGTCTGTGAGAAGAACACACATGCAATGACACTAGGTGTGGTTCATGAAAAGAACACACATCCAATGACACTGGTGGATCCTTATGTGGTTTGTGAGAAGAACAGACATGCAATGACTCTAGATGTGGTTCATGAGAAGAACACACATGCAATGACACTGGTGGATGGTTTATGAGAGGAATAGACATGCAATGACACTGGGTGTGGTTCATAAAAAGAAGAGACATGCAATGACACTGGTGGATCCATATGTGGTTTGTAAAAAGAACAGACATGCAATCACACTAGTTGACTCTAGATGTGGTTCATGACAAGAACACACATCCAATGACACTGGTGGATCCATGTATACACTGTGAGAGGAACACACATGCAATGACACTGGGTGTGGTTCATGAGAAGAACACACATGCAATGACGTTGGTGTATCCTTATGTGGTTTGTGAGAATAACAGACAAGGAATGACTCTAGCTGTGGTTCATGAGAAGAACACACATGCAATGACACCGGTGGATCCATGTGTGGTTTCTCAGAAGAACAGACATGCAATGACTCTAGTCGTGGTTCACGAGAAGAACACACATGCAATTAACCTGGTGGATCCATGTGTGGTTTTTGAGAAGAACAGACATGCAATGACACTGGGTGAGGTTCATGAAAGAACAAACATGCAATGACACTGGGTGTGGTTCATGAAACGAACACACATTCAATGGCACTGGTGGATCCTTCTGTGGTTTGTGAGAAGAGCACACATGCAATCACACTTGGTGGATCCATGTGAGGTTTATGAGAGGAACACACATGCAATGACACTGGTGATATGTGGTTTGTGAAAAGAACAGACATGCAATGACTCTAACTATGGTTAATGAAAAGTGCAGACATGCAATGACACTGGTGGATCCATGTGTGGTTTGTGAGAAGAACACACATCCAATGACACTGGTGGATCCTTATGTGGTTTGTGAGAACAGACATGCAATGACTCTAGCTGTGGTTCATGAGAAGAACACACATGCAATGACACTAGTGTATCCTTATGTGGTTCATGACAAGAACACACATGCAATGACTCTAGATGTGGTTCATGAGAAGAACACACATCCAATGACACTGGTGGATCCATGTGTACACTATGAGAGGAACACACATGCAATGACACTGGCTGTGGTTAATGAAAAGAACACACATGAAAGGACATCGGTGGATCCTTGTGTGGTTTGTGAGAATAACAGACATATAATGACTCTAGCTGTGGTTCATGAGAAGAACAGACATGTAATGACACTGGAGGATCCATGTGTGGTTCATGAGAACAACACACATGCAATGACACTAGTGGATCCATGTGTGGTATGTGAGAACAACACACATACAATGACACTGGTGGATCCTTATGTGGTTTGTGAGAAGAACACACATGCAATCACACTTGGTGGATCCATGTGAGGTTTATGAGAGGAACACACATGCAATGACACTGGTGATATGTGGTTTGTGAAAAGAACAGACATGCAATGACTCTAACTGTGGTTCATGAAAAGAGCAGACATTGAATGACACTGGTGGATCCATGTGTCGTTTGTGAGAAGAACACACGTGCAATGACACTAGCTATGGTTCATGAAAAAAACAAGCATGCAATGATACTGGTGGATCCATGTGTGGTTTGTGAGAGGAACAGACATGCAATGACACGGGGTGTGGTTCATGAAAAGAACACACATCCAATGACACTGGTGGATCCTTATGTTGTTTGTGAGAAGAACACACATGCAATGACACTAGTGATATGTGGTTTGTGAAAATAACACACATGCAATGACTCTAACTGTGGTTAATGAAAAGAGCAAACAGGCAATGACACTGGTGTATCCATGTGTGGTTTATGACAGGAACACACATGCAATGACTCTGGGTGTAGTTCATGAAAAGAACACACATGCAATGGCACTAGTGATATGTGGCTTGTGAAAAGAACACACATGCAATGACACTGGTGATATGTGGTTCGTGAAAAGAACAGAGATGTAATGACTCTAACTGTGGTTAATGAAAAGAGAAGACATGCAATGACACTGGTGGATCCATGTGTGGTTTGTGAGAAGAAGACACATCCAATGGCACTAGTGGATCCTTATGTGGTTTGTGAGAAGAACAGACATGCAATGACTGTAGCTCTGGTTCATGAGAAGAACACATATGCAATGACACTAGTGTATCCTTATGTGGTTTCTGAGAAGAACACACATGCAATGACTCTAGATGTTGTTCATGAGAAGAACACACATCCAATGACACTGGTGGAGCCATGTGTACACTGTGAGAGGAACACACATGCAATGACACTAGGTGTGTATCATGAGAAGAACACACATGCAATGACACCGGTGTATCCTTATGTGGTTTGTGAGAAGAACAGACATGCAATGACTCTAGCTGTGGTTCATGAGAAGAATAGACATGCAATGACACTGGTGGATCCATGCGTGGTTTATGAGAGGAACAAACATGAAATGGCACTGGGTGTGGTTCATGAGAATAACACACATGCAATGACACTGGTGGATCCATATGTGGTTTGTGGAAAGAACACACATGCAATGACACTTGGTGGATCCATGTGTGGTTCATGAGAAGAACACACATGCAATGACACTGGTGGATCCATGTGTGGTCTGTGAGAAGAACACACATCCAATGACACTAGGTGTGGTTCATGAAAAGAACACACATCCGATGACACTGGTGGATCCTTATGTGGTTTGTTAGAAGAACACACATGCAATCACACTTGGTTGATCCATGTGTGGTTTATGAGAGGAACACACATGCAATGAAACTGGTGATATGTGGTTTGTGAAAAGAACAGACATGCAATGACTCTAGCCGTGGTTCATGAAAAGAACATACATGCAATGACACTGGTGGATCCATGTGTTGTTTGTGAGAGGAACAGACATGCAATGACACCAGGTGTGGTTCATGAAAAGAACACGCATCCAATGACACTGGTGGATCCTTATGTTGTTTGTGAGAAGAACACACATGCAATGAAACTGGTGATATGTGGTATGTGAAAAGAACAAACATGCAATGACTCTAACTGTGGTTAATGAAAAAAGTAGACATGCAATGACACTGGTGTATCCATGTGTAGTTAATGAGAGGAACACACATGCAATGACTCTAGGTGTGGTTCATGAAAAGAACACACATGCAATGACACTAGTGATATGTGGTTTGTGAAAAGAATACACATTTAATGACACTAGTGGATCCATTTGTGGTTTGTAAAAAGAACAGACATGCAATCACACTGGGTGGATCCATGTGTGGTTCATGAGAAGAACACACATGCAATGACACTGGTGATATGTGGTTTGTGAAAAGAACAGACATGCAATGACTCTAACTATGGTTAATGAAAAGAGCAGACATGCAATGACACTGGTGGATCCATGTGTGGTTTGTGAGAAGAACACACATCCAATGACACTGGTGGATCCTTATGTGGTTTGTGAGGACAGACATGCAATGACTCTAGCTCTGGTTCATGAGAAGAACACACATGCAATGACACTGGTGTATCCTTATGTGGTTTGTGACAGGAACACACATGCAATGACTCTAGATGTGGTTCATGAGAAGAACACACATCCAATGACACCGATGGATCCATATGTACACTGTGATAGGAACACAATGCAATGACACTAGCTGTGTTTGATGGAAAGAACACACATGCAATGACACCGGTGGATCCTTGTGTGGTTTGGGAGAAGAACAGACATGCAATGACTCTAGCAGTGGTTCGTGTGGAAAGAATAGACATGCAATGACACTGGTGGATCCATGTGTGGTCTGTGAGATGAACACACATCCAATGGCACTGGGTGTGGTTCATGAAAAGAACACACATCCAATGAGACTGGTAGATCCTTATGTGGTTTGTGAGAAGAACACGCATGCAATCACACTTGGTGGATCCATGTGTGGTTTATGAGAGGAACACACATGCAATGACACTAGTGATATGTGGTTTGTGAAAAGAACAAACATGCAATGACTCTAACTGTGGTTCATGAAAAGATCAGACATACAATGACATTGGTGGATCCATGTGTGGTTTCTGAGAAGAACACACATGCAATGACACTGGATGTGGTTAATGAAAAGAAAAGACATGCAATGATACTGGTGGATCCATGTGTGGTTTGTGAGAGGAACAGACATGCAATGACACAGGGTGTGTTCATGAAAAGAACACACATCCAATGACACTCGTGGATCATTATGTTGTTTGTGAGAAGAACACACATGCAATGACACTAGTGATATGTGGTTTGCGAAAAGAACACACATGCAATGACTCTAACTGTGGTTAATGAAAAGAGCAGATATGCAATGACACTGGTGTATCCATGTGTGGTTTATGAGAGGAACACACATGCAATGACTCTGGGTGTGGTTCATGAAAAGAACACACATGCAATGACACTAGTGATATGTGGTTTGTGAAAAGAACACACATGCAATGACACTGGTGGATCCAAATGTGGTTTGTGAAAAGAACAGACATGCAATCACACTGGGTGGATCCATGTGTGGTTCATGAGAAGAACACACATGCAATGACACTGGTGATATGTGGTTTGTGAAAAGAACAGACATGCAATGACTCTAACTATGGTTAATGAAAAGAGCAGACATGCAATGACACTGGTGGATCCATGTGTGGTTTGTGGGAAGAACACACATCCAATGACACTAGTGGATCCTTATGTGGTTTGTGAGAAGAACAGACATGCAATAACTCTAGCTATGGTTCATGAGAAGAACACACATGTAATGACACTGGTCTATCCTTATGTGGTTTATGAGAAGAACACACATGCAATGACACTGGTGTATCCTTATGAGGTTTGTGAGAAGAACACACATACAATGTCTCTAGATGTCGTTCATGAGAAGAACACACATCCAGTGACACTGGTGGATCTATGTCTGGTCTGTGAGAAGAACAAAAATGCAATGTCTCTAGCTGTGGTTCATGAGAAGAACACACATGCAAAGACACCGGTGGATCCATGTGTGGTTTGTGAGAAGAACAGACATGCAATTACTCTAGCTGTGGATCATGAGAAGAACAAACATGCAATGACACCGGTGGATCCATGTGTGGTTTATGAGAGGAACACACATGCAATGACACTTGGTGTGGTTCATGAGAATAACACACATGCAATGACACTGGTGCATCCATATGTGGTTTGTGGAAAGAACACACATGCAATGACACTTTGTGGATCCATGTGTGGTTCATGAGAAGAACACACATGCAATGACACTAGTGGATCCATGTGTGGTTTGTGAGAAGAACACACATCCAATGACACTATGTGTGGTTCATGAAAAGAACACACATCCAATGACACTGGTGGATCCTTATGTGTGGTCTGTGAGAAGAACACACATCCAATGACACTATGTGTGGTTCATGAAAAGAACACACATCCAATGACACCGGTGGATCCTTACGTTGTTTGTGAGAAGAACACACATGCAATGACACTGGTGATATGTGGTTTGTGAAAAAAACACACAGATATGCAATGACACTGGTGTATCCATGTGTGGTTTATGAGAGAAACACACATGCAATGACTCTGGGTGTGGTTCATGAAAAGAACATACATGCAATGATACTGGTGGATCCATGTGTGGTTTGTGAGAGGAACAGACATGCAATGACACCGGGTGTGGTTCATGAAAAGAACACACATCCAATGACACCGGTGGATCCTTACGTTGTTTGTGAGAAGAACACACATGCAATGACACTGGTGATATGTGGTTTGTGAAAAAAACACACATGCAATGACTCTAACTGTGGTTAATGAAAAGAGCAGACATGCAATGACACTGGTGTATCCATGTGTGGTTTATGGGAGGAACACACATCCAGTGACACGGGTGGATCCTTATGTGGTTTGTGAGAAGAACAGACATGCAATGACTCTAGCTGTGGTTCATGAGAAGAACACACATGCAATGACACTAGTGTATCCAAATGTGGTTCATGAGAAGAACACACATGCAATGACTCTAGATGTGGTTCATGAGAAGAACACACATCCAATGACACTGGTGGATCCATGTGTACACTATGAGAGGAACACACATGCAATGACACTGGCTGTGGTTAATGAAAAGAACACACATGCAATGACACCGGTGGATCCTTGTGAGGTTTGTGAGAATAACAGACATGTAATGACTCTAGCTGTGGTTCATGAGAAGAACAGACATGTAATGACACTGGAGGATCCATGTGTGGTTCATGAGAACAACACACATGCAATGACACTAGTGGATCCATGTGTGGTACATGTGTGGTATGTGAGAACAACACACATCCAATGACACTGGGTGTGGTTCATGAAAAGAACACACATCCAATGACACTGGTGGATCCTTATATGGTTTGTGAGAAGAACACACATGCAATCACACTTGGTGGATCCATGTGTGGTTTATGAGAGGAACACACATGCAATGACACTGGTGATATGTGGTTTGTGAAAAGAACAGACATGCAATGACTCTAACTGTGGTTCATGAAAAGAGCATACATGCAATGACACTAGTGGATCCATGTGTGGTTTGTGAGAAGAACACACATGCAATGACACTGGCTGTGGTTCATGAAAAGAACAGACATGCAATGATATTGGTGGATCCATGTGTGGTTTGTGAGAGGAACATACATGCAATGATACCGGGTATGGTTCATGACAAGAACACACATCCAATGACACTAGTGGATTCTTATGTTGTTTGTGAGAAGAACACACATGCAATGAACTTGTGATATGTGGTTTGTGAAAAGAACACACATGCAATGACCCTAACTGTGGTTAATGAAAAGAGCAGACATGCAATGACACTGGTGTATCCATGTGTGTTTTATGAGAGGAACACACATGCAATGACTCTGGGTGTGGTTCCTGAAAAGAACACACATGCAATGACACTAGTGATATGTGGTTTGTGAAAAGAACACACATGCAATGACACTGGTGGATCCATATGTGGTTTGTGAAAAGAACATACATGCAAGCACACTGAGTGGATCCATGTGTGGGTCATGAGAAGAACACACACCCAATGACACTGGTGGATCTATGTGTACACTGTGAGAGGAACACAGATGCAATGACACTGGGTGTGGTTCATGAGAAGAACACACATGCAATGACACTGTTGTATCCTTATGTGGTTTGTGAGAAGAACAGACATGCAATGACTCTAGCTGTGGTTCATGAGAAGAACACACATGCAATGACATTGCTGGATCCATGTGTGGTTTATGAGAGGAACAGACATGCAATGACACTAGGTGTGGTTCATGAAAATAACACACATGCAATGACATAGGTGGATCCATATGCGGTTTGTGGAAAGAACACACATAAAATGACACTTGTTGGATCCATGTGTGGTTCATGAGAAGACCACACATGCAATGACACTGGTGGATCCATGTGTGGTCTGTGAGAAGAACACACATCAAATGACATTGGGTGTGGTTCATGAAAAGAACACACATCCAATGACACTGGTGGATCCATATGTGGTTTGTGAGAAGAACACAAATGCAATCACACTTGGTGGATCCATGTGTGGTTCATGAGAATAACACACATGCTATGACACTAGTGGATCCATGTGTGGTCTATGAGAAGAACACACATCCAATGACACTGGGTGTGGTTCATGAAAAGAACACAGATCTAATGACACTGGTGGATCCTTATGTGGTTTATGAGAAGAACACACATGCAATCACACTTGGTGGATCCATGTGTGGTTTATGAGAGGAACACACATGCAATGACACTGGTGATATGTGGTTTGTGAAAAGAACAGACATGCAATGATACTTGGTGGATCCATGTGTGGTTTCGGAGAAGAACACACATGGAATGACACTGGCTGTGGTTAATGAAAAGAACACACATCCAATGACACTGGTGGATCCTTATGTTGTTTGTGAGAAGAACACACATGCAATGACACTGGTGATATGTGGTTTGCGAAAAGAACACACATGCAATGACTCTAACTGTGGTTAATGAAAAGAGCAGATATGCAATGGCATTGGTGTATCCATGTGTGGTTTATGAGAGGAACACACATGGAATGACTCTGGGTGTGGTTCATGAAAAGAACATACATGCAATGATACTGGTGGATCCATGTGTGGTTTGTGAGAGGAACAGACATGCAATGACACCGGGTGTGGTTCATGAAAAGAAGACACATCCAATGACACCGGTGGATCCTTACGTTGTTTGTGAGAAGAACACACATGCAATGACACTGGTGATTTGTGGTTTGTGAAAATAACACACATGCAATGACTCTAATTGTGGTTAATGAAAAGAGCAGACATGCAATGACACTGGTGTATCCATGTGTGGTTTATGAGAGGAACACACATCCAGTGACACTAGTGGATCCTTATGTGGTTTGTGAGAAGAACAGACATGCAATGACTCTAGCTGTGGTTCATGAGAAGAACACACATGCAATGACACTAGTGTATCCTTATGTGGTTCATGAGAAGAACACACATGCAATGACTCTAGATGTGGTTCGTGAGAAGAACACACATCCAATGACACTGGTGGATCCATGTGTACACTATGAGAGGAACACACATGCAATGACACTGGCTGTGGTTAATGAAAAGAACACACATGCAAGGACATCGGTGGATCCTTGTGTGGTTTGTGAGAATAACAGACATATAATGACTCTAGCTGTGGTTCATGAGAAGAACAGACATGTAATGACACTGGAGGATCCATGTGTGGTTCATGAGAACAACACACATGCAATGACACTAGTGGATCCATGTGTGGTATGCGAGAACAACACACATACAATGACACTGGTGGATCCTTATGTGGTTTGTGAGAAGAACACACATGCAATCACACTTGGTGGATCCATGTGTGGTTTATGACGGGAACACACATGCAATGACACTGGTGATATGTGGTTTGTGAAAAGAACAGACATGCAATGACTCTAACTGTGGTTCATGAAAAGAGCAGACATGCAATGACACTGGTGGATCCATGTGTGGTTTGTGAGAAGAACACACATGCAATGACACTGGCTGTCGTTCATGAAAAGAACAGACATGCAATGATATTGGTGGATCCATGTGTGGTTTGTGAGAGGAACATACATGCAATGATACCGGGTATGGTTCATGAAAAGAACACACATCCAATGACACTGGTGGATTCTTATGTTGTTTGTGAGAAGAACACACATGCAATGAACTTGTGATATGTGGTTTGTGAAAAGAACACACATGCAATAACCCTAACTGTGGTTAATGAAAAGAGCAGACATGCAATGACACTGGTGTATCCAAGTGTGTTTTATGAGAGGAAGACACATGCAATGACTCTGGGTGTGGTTCATGAAAAGAACACACATGCAATGACACTAGTGATATGTGGTTTGTGAAAAGAACACACATGCAATGACACTGGTGGATCCATATGTGGTTTGTGAAAAGAACATACATGCAAGCACACTGAGTGGATCCATGTGTGGTTCATGAGAAGAACACACATCCAATGACACTGGTGGATCCATGTGTACACTATGAGAGGAACACAGATGCAATGACACTGGGTGTGGTTCATGAGAAGAACACACATGCAATGACACTGGTGTATCCTTATGTGGTTTGTGAGAAGAACAGACATGCAATGACTCTAGCTGTGGTTCATGAGAAGAACACACATGCAATGACATTGCTGGATCTATGTGTGGTTTATGAGAGGAACAGACATGCAATGACACTAGGTGTGGTTCATGAAAATAACACACATACAATGACATAGGTGGATCCATATGTGGTTTGTGGAAAGAACACACATGCAATGACACTTGTTGGATCCATGTGTGGTTCATGAGAAGAACACACATGCAATGACACTGGTGGATCCATGTGTGGTCTGTGAGAAGAACACACATCAAATGACATTGGGTGTGGTTCATGAAAAGAACACACATCCAATGACACTAGTGGATCCATATGTGGATTGTGAGAAGAACACACATGCAATCACACTTGGTGGATCCATGTATGGTTCATGAGAATAACACACATGCTATCACACTGGTGGATCCATGTGTGGTCTATGAGAAGAACACACATCCAATGACACTGGGTGTGGTTCATGAAAAGAACACACATCTAATGACACGGGAGGATCCTTATGTGGTTTGTGAGAAGAACACACATGCAATCACACTGGGTGGATCCATATGTGGTTTATGGGAAGAACACACATGCAATGACACTGGTGATATGTGGTTTGTGAAAAGAACAGACGTGCAATGACTCTAACTGTGGTTAATGAAAAGAGCAGACATGCAATGACACTAGTGGATCCATGTGTGGTTTGTGAGAAGAACACACATGCAATGACACTGGCTGTGGTTCATGAAAAAAATAGACATGCAATGATACTGATGTGTTTCATTGTACAAGACACTCACTTTCGATTTTTATACTACTCAGTTTTTCCCTTGGTTTTATGATACAACTCAGTTTTGCCCTTGGTTCCCCCTCTCCCTTTCGTAGAAGCCCAAACCTGTGCTCACTCTAGCTGCTACGCCCTGATTGGTTGTCACAGTTGTCACGCGGACCCTGTGTGATCGAGCGATAATTGTTGCACACGTCATGCCCTTCCCAGTACAGCACGAGACAGCTCATACGTCTCCCTCTACTCGAAGGAACGCGATGCCGTCCATGGAAAAAGTCGTCGAGTAGTCATGTCACGTTTAATCTAGTCTGCAAAGGCAACTACTGCTACTACAACACATGCACAGGGCAACGGGGTCATCGAGTGCACGGTTGTCGACGGGACGCTGCAATTTATTGCCACCTGATTTTAATAAGACATATCCCATTTTTATGCAGCGCTCTCAATCTCTTCCAACTGGGCCCTACCGCAAGTAACTTCCATGAGTCAAGGGCCCCCCTCGAGTAGGTATAACGTTGCTAGAAATTGGTTCCACGCCACTTGCATGCGGTGGAATCGAGGTCTGCCATGAGCGTGTTTTCAATGCATCTCTAAAGTGGAGATCGTGGTTGTTTCAAAAAAACGGAACCCCAAAAAAGAGAGGTGGAGATCGTGGTAGCCCCCCGCCCCCCGCCCACCACATGTGTCCACTCGAGGACTACGAACGGTCCGGTGTTTATAAACCCGCTTGACCTTCTTCTTACATGTGCTCGTGTCATTTTCCCCCAGTCTGTCTAGTCCCAAGACCCCAATCTGCACCTACCGCACACGTCGAAGCTCCCTCGCTTGCACTACCTCCTTCCCTATGTGCGCCATGAAGCATACACATGAAGACGAGCCAGAGGTGAAGCCAGTTGAAGGCAGAGCAGTAGATGGCTCGGTCGTCGCCAAGAAGGTGGAGGCGTCTTCTCTAGGCACAAAAGCTGCCTGTCGCCGTGCCGTCGAGGGTGCGAGCTCATCCGTCCAGCCAGTAGCCGTCACCGTCGAGCAGCAGGTGGCCGACAACATCGTGGTGCCAGCGGCAGATTTGGATGGGGGGCAGGCGGCAGGCGGAGGAAATCCGGTGCTCTACATCAACGACCCCATTGCCGTACAAGAAATCTTTGACGCAATCATGGAGAATGACGAGTTCGAGGAGGAGGTCCCTAATGAGGAGTCCGAGGTACTACATTGCTAGCTTCTCTAGTCGTAGCCGCAGATTTCACTATTCGTACATAGGATTTGCTCAATCGTGTACAAATTCTTTTTCTCTTTAAGTAGGGTAGTATATATATGGTTCGATCGGTCAATTGATGCATCTGCCATCTAGTCACAAAACCCCAATCCGTCTAGTCACAAAACCCCAATCTGCTCATTTGCCATCTAGTTGAGTTTGCTAGTTGAGTGTTGTTTTCGATACATAGCATGCCTATAACATTACATTTCTATTCCTTACTAAGCCCAATGATTCAATTTTTCCCCAAAATAGTGCAAGGGCATCTGATGGTGTCATTTTCTTAGGGATGGTTAGTGAACCTGAGGCAGCAATGCACATAAACAATATAGGTTGTGCTGTTGGTATTTTGGTTCTCCGACTCCATCGCTGAAAAAAATGAGGCCCTAATTTTTTTCTCATATGGAACCTATATATAATCTCTGTATTGTTTCTGATCTATGAATGCGTTGTATGATGCATATGTATATCCCTGAATATTGTTTTGTATGATTACATTTCAATTTCTTATTGTGGCCAATGATTCAAATTTTCTCCAAAGAGAGGCAGACACATTGGTGTCAGATTTTTTCAGGGATGAGTTAGCGAACCTGGGGCCATGTACAAGATCAATATAAGCTGTGCAATTGTTACTTGGTTCGCTTACGCCATCTATGTAGAAAGTTATGAAGCTACAATCTTTATTCTACATTCATAGAACTATGATATTTGAATTATCTATTCCATGCATTCACAGTGTATAAGAATTACATTTTAGTTTGTCACCGAGGCCGATGATTGAAATTTGTGCCAAAAGAGTTCAAGGGGAGACATGTATGATGGTGTTGTGTTTTAGGATGTGTTGGTGAACCTGAGGTAGCAATGCAAACAAACAATATAGGTTGTGGTGTTGGTACTTTGGTTCTCCAACTCCATCTCTGAAACAAATTATGAGGCCCTTGATTTATTCTCATATGGAACTACATATATGATCCTTGATTTGTTTCTGATCTTTTAATGATCGGTATGATGCATATGTTTTAGAATGGTTTGGATCATAAGTATTTTTAACATGTACCTAAAGATTAATTGTTTGGTTTTTTGTTTATAATTACAATATTTAGGCTTGTTTTTGTACCTGACTATGTATATCTCTGAATATTGTTTTGTACGATTACATTTCAATTTCTTATTATGGCCAATGATTCAAATTTTCCCCAAAGAGAGGTAGACACATTGGTGTCAGATTTTTTCAGGGATGAGTTAGCGAACCTAGGGCCTTGTACAAGATCAGTATAAGCTGTGCAATTGTTACTTGATTCGCTTACGCCATCCCTGTAAAAAC
This sequence comes from Avena insularis, assembly GCA_023614405.1. Lineage (NCBI taxonomy): Eukaryota > Viridiplantae > Streptophyta > Magnoliopsida > Poales > Poaceae > Avena > Avena insularis. The sequence continues at coordinate 392,247,406 of CM042690.1, read as the reverse complement.
TTATGAGGCTGCAATCTTTATTCTACATTCATAGAACTATGATATTTGAATTATCTATTCCATGCATTCATAGTGTATAAGAATTACATTTTAGTTTGTCACCGAGGTCGATGATTTAAATTTGCCCAAAAGAGTTCAAGGGGAGACACGTATGATGGTGTCGTGCTTTAGGGATGGGTTGGTGAACCTGAGGCAGCAATGCACACAAATAATATAGGTTGTGTTGTTGGTACTTTGGTTCGCCAACTCCATCTCTGAAACAAATTATGAGGCCCTAGATTTATTCTCATATGGAACTACATATATGATCCTTGAATTGTTTTTGATCTTTTAATGATTGGTATGATGCATATGTATATGAATGGTCTTGATCATAAGTATTTTTAACATGTACCTAAATATTAATTGTTTGGTTTTTATTTATAATTACAATATTTAGTCTTGTTTTTGTACCTGACTATGTATATCCCTGAATAATGTTTTGTACGATTACATTTCAATTTCTTATTGTGGCCAATGATTCAAATTTGTCCCAAAAGAGAGGCAGACAGATTGGTGTCAGATTTTTTCAGGGATGAGTTAGTGAACCTAGGCGATGTACAACAACATTACAGGTTGTGCAATTGTTACATGGTTCACTGACTCCATCCCTGAAGAAACTTATGAGGCCCCTAGATTTATCCTACATTCACTCTGATGCAATTATTTGTCATTGTGTTGAGATGAAATGATATATGAACCGATCAAACTATTGCTGAGATGCTTGATATTTGATATCCATGGATATATTGTCTTACATATACATGTTGTCAATTCTTGAGTTGTAATACAATTCAATCATATGTATGAGTTCTAAGTTATGTTCTTAAAAATCAACAGGAGAATGATAATGAAGTGGACGATAGGAAGGTATCCAGGGACAACAAGAGCCGCTACGTGCTGAGGCAGTTACGGTGTGGGATAATCCGTTTCCACCGTAGGGGGAGACTGTTTTGCCCATTCTGTGGCAAAGCAATCAACATGGACCTTGATAGCATGATCGAGCACGCGGTGGGCGTTGGTAGAGGCAGAGGCAGAAGCCATAGGCCAATTACCTTGCCGCGGCATGCAGCCTTCGGCAAATTCCTCCGGGAGTATGTCAGCACTGACCTGTATCCCATCGACTAGGCTGTCGCTGCCTGCTACTGATATGCCCCTGCCCTGCTAGGCGTCTCCTTGTCCCGGCCTCCTTCTGCCACCCCTGCTTTTATTTTGTTTTAGTTAATTATTACCTGTGTGTGGCATGTAAGACAATATATCCGTGGTGTCTCCGGTGAACCTTCTATATTAATCTACTCCTTTATATGGAGTGCCTTAAAATTTCTAGTGTTCAATTATATTACTGATCATGCTCATGCACACTACAAAATATTTCTAGTGCTCGATTATATTATAATTGTCAAGGAATACATCAACAAGTTAAATTGGTCGAAATTTTGTATTGAAGTAACTAAATGATCTCACATCGGCGGTGGACGTTGGTAGAAGCCGAAGACCTTGAGCTGACTGATCTTGACAGCAAATTCCTTGCAGGTTCAACAACGGGTTGCCGCCGCCCAGCTCCGAATTCGCTTACAGGTACAACATGATAGAACTTGAGCTACCACAGAGACCTCGGCAGTGGTGGCAGAATTGGTGCGGGTGCAACCATGGCGACGGCGAGCTCGGATTCTAGAAGAGGAAAACAGAACCGAGCATGGTCAACACGGTGACAGATCTCACCGGGAACCAATTCTCGTCCCTGCACCATGCCCTGGGTGCGTCCATGGTGAGGGAAAGATCCGACTCAGGATGGGGAGGAGAGAGGGGCCGAGCAGGTTCGTCACATCCCAGATCTGCACCATGGCCGCGACCACAGATTGCCGCTCCGGGGAAGAAGAAGACGCGTAATGGATGCAGGCGCCAACGCTGCAAGCCTACAGGGAGGAGAGCTGGGCCGAGCAGGTTCGTCCATGTCCCAGCTCCGCGCCATGGTTGCGACGCCCCACAGATTGCCGCTCCGGGGAAGAAGAAGACGTGTAACGGATGCAGGCGCCAACGCTGCAAGCCTAATTGACACCTAAGCGATGGGAGCGACATAATGGCGAGAACTGACAGGGGGGCCCAACTTGACGGCCATTAGCCTGATTTTTTGTATTGAAACGTAAAGTTGAATTCGTGCCGAAAAAGACCCTCTAAGTATTTGGCACACCAACTATAGTCATCCCGGCTGATTTCAGGGAACTTGGGTACCGCAATGCCTGGGCGCCCCAACTTTCGTACCGCAAAATGATATTCTCCCTGGCACCACCACTGTGTCCTGGTACGGGAGCAGATCACCCATCACCAGCACCCGCTCCCTGAACAGAGCAGCCTTGGCGGTCAACCTAAGCACCTCCGCGACTCCACCAAGCCAGTCGGTGAGGGATACCTGCTAGTGACGTCGTCGAGGTCGAAGTCGTCGGGAAGTGCACGAGCCTGAGACTGAACGTCGTGGTGGCCCTGTGCCGGAAGGCTGATCATGCCATCCACTGGACCACTGTGGGAGCCTCCTCGAGATAGCACCACACTTCCGTCAACCCACCGGGAATCCCTTGGAGAATAGCCTAGATGCAAAGCGCCGAAGCGGTGGTTGCATTTGCCACCACCGTCACGCATTGCGAGGCGTCAAAGGTCTGCACCACCGAGTCACTTTGACCTAGCATGGCTGCAATGTGAGAAAATCAATACCACTTTGACCCAGTGGACTCATCCGCTCGGGGACTCACCAGCTCGAGGACTCGCCATATACCAGAAAAGAAGGAGCGGAAGAAAAAGATACTCACCAAGGAGTTTGCGGCAGCTCTCCGTCACATTCTTCTCAAGCGTCGCAAGGTTGTCCTGCAACCCAAGGATGACTGAGTCAGAGGCCTTCCACTCCTCCTCTGCTACGGCGACCCCAGGCCTTGTCCCTCTCCTCAGAAGAGATCATCGAGGTCTTCACGGCCTCCACCTCCTTCTTCAATAAGACGATTCGCTCCTCCGCCATGGCCAAAGTGACCTTCGCGGTCTCTAGTTCGGCGACTGGAACATAGCCCTCACGGGCCTTGGCGATTGTAGCGAAAGAATCAACTTAAGGAAAGAAGACCATATCTCAGTATCCCCACAAAAGCAAGAACCCAAACTTACCAAAAGCAATACAACTTACCAGCAGACGCCTGGAGTCGCTGATTAGCCTCCTGTGTCCCCCCATAGATCGCGCTCCAAGCACTCCTTCACGGCCTGCCATCGTACAATTCCCTTTCTAGGCCCTGTAAACAGAAAACAATAAGGGACTGTACGACTAAAGTTCTAAGTGCCTAGCCGCTGAAATTCAGCGACTAGACCCTCGGGGACTGGACATACCTGTATAGCAGCACCTAACATGCCGAAGCTCGATAGCATCCGTCGAGGCAATCATGAACAATGTGCGTCCACGATGTCGTACGGTGTAGTCATCAACGACCTCAGGAACCTGTGGTGACTGCAGGCCGCCACGCACGGCAGGCCCTCGCCAGCGAGGGAACGCCACGACCGTACCTCCAGAGAGCAATCGGCGGCACTGGCGCCTCCGCTGGCTCGGTCGGCTTGCTCGGCTCTGAGCTGGCGGCCACTTGAACAACTGCAAGAAAGGCAGGACCGCCCTTCCTCACATCTTCTTCTGCTAGGGTGGCGGAGTCACCCTCCTTCTTCTTCTTCATGCCTTCACCTGGCGCCTCCACTGTGGTGGCCTTCCACTTCTTGAAAGGGTCGACCCTCCCTTCAGCGTCGACTAGCGGAACCTTGGACACTGAAGGGCGACCAATCTTCTTGACACAAGACTTCAGAAATCGCCATGGTCAACAAGCTAATGATGCAAGAAAATATCAAAATGCAAGAAAGAAAGCATCAAACTTACTTGGCGACGGGGAGCGTGCGCAAACCGATGCTAATATGGGCGGGCTTCTCCAGCTCCAGCCCCAACTTGCACGAGAGTCCCTTCTCAAATACGGCCGTGGCCCACGACACCGTGGGCTTCTTCGACATCGAGCTCGCGGTTGCGGGAACCCCCGGCCCGGGCGACACGGGCACCCCCTCTGGTGGTGGGGACTTTGACCCCGTGTTTACAGCTGGCCCCGGCTCCGGGGCCGCCGAGACTGTTGGCATGATGACGGCGAGCGGAAGAGCCAGTTCTACCATCGTGTCCATTGCCCCTGATTCCATCATCGCAAAGGGGTCCTCCGGAATCTTCATCGTAGCCTCGCCCTCCTCGTGGTCAGACTCCTCGTCTGACGATTTGAATGCCACCACCGACCGAGGAGGTGACGTCCGTTTCGTTGTTGGCTTCTTCGCGAGCGACTTTGTCTTTGGCATGGGCTTCGCCAATGTCGCCACGCACCGTGAGTTGTGCTCCTGCACGATACCATCATCGCTTTCGCGCTCTTCGAGGCTGCGACTTGCCTCCATCTTGCATTGCTTTTGCCTGCGGGTCTTACAAGCCGCGGACATAGGCACGACGACCTCTGCTACATCATCCTCACCATCAGAGGACTCCACCGCCCCATCTTCAAACTCGGAAGGAACCTCTTCATCAAGAGGTGGAAGCCAATTTTCTAGCACCTGAAATAGATGACAAAGATAGAAAAGTGATAAAAACAAACACAAAACCTTAACTGTAAAACTATGACTGCGAAATTGTGACTACAAAAGATCCAACTACAAAATTAAGGATAAGAAAGGAGGCTTACTGTGGGGGCCTGACGCTTCCTGGTCGCGGTAAATGGAGCAATCCCGGCCTTCGGGTCATTGTACTCCGCGTCTGTGATCTTCTTCAGCGTGGAGATGTAATCATCAGCCTCCTAGACGTCATTGCTTGCCTTCGTGGCATCGTCTTTGACGGTGTATTCATACATCCAGTGGGCTTGGTTAGCTAGCAGGACCAACCGCTGCCTGAGCCAGCAGTTAAATTGATGGTCTCTAGGCCCTCCTTCAGCTCCTTGATCCGCGTCAGCATTTCGTCAATGGCCATCCTTTGATCTTCAGGAAGCACGGTCGCCGACAATCGACATGGTTCACTCCTCTCGGTGGTGTACATTGGTAGTGCCACCTCACCGTCGGGGGTAGAATCCTTTACATAAAACCGGCTCTTCTTCCATTCGCTGGCGGCCTTCTTCGGTAGCAGAAGCTTCACGAAGGTGGCCTTGGTCTTCAGTTGAAATGTGACTCCACCTGCCGCCAGGATGGGGCAGCCAGTCCCTTCGCGACCGACATGGCCGTGGAATAGCTCCAGCGATAAGGGGAAGCAGGGCAGCACCCGAGGTAACTTTTGCAGAAGGCGACGAAGATCGCGAGCTGCTCCACGCTGTGTGGCCCTAGACATGATGGCTTGATCGTGTAATACGTGCAGAATCGCCGAACGAAGAGTGATGTTGGGAAGCCTAGCCCTCTTTCTAAGTGGCTCTGGAAGCAGATGAATTCGCCAGGGCGAGGCTTCGTTCTGTCTCGCCGAGCGCGGGGATATGCCAATTCCCCTTGTAGAGGATGCCCGCATCCTGGAAGGACTTCAAGGCGTTCGTGGTGCATACGGATTTTCCTCACAGATCCTTCGAATGCGCCATTAGGAGGAATGGATTCGCTCTCTCCGGAACTTTTGGATCGAGGAAGGCGGAAAGACTGAGGGTGTGCGGGGGCGGAGAAATGCGAGGAAGATGCGTGACTCCCCCTGTCACTCCCCTTATAAAGGGATGCTACCCGCCAATTTCGGAGTAGCCGTTACCCTGCGGTAATTATGGCAAAGTTACCATTGCGTTACCCAATGACTAGTTTGACCAAGCTGATGGTCCAACTTCATTCACTCGACTCGCCTGCTGGTGCGCCTTGTCCACTCAATACGGTGCATCGACTTGAGCATAATTCCACTCGCCAATGCTACGACTAAAGACATGCTGGGGAGACTTCCTCCTTCATCAAGGGTGTCCATCGCCGATTCGACTGGGCATCCAAATTGGACTCGCCTACTCCGACTTCCAAATGAACACCTGCGCCAAATCAAGGTTGGCCTCGGGGACTACTGATGGGGATATAACGAATGGGGTGTGACTAGCAGGACGTTTCGAGTGGGCCTGTAGGATGGCGACTGGAATACGACCGAGAAGGAGCCAGGCGACTAGAAGCTGGAGGCCCAGAAGTGTAGCAAAAGCCGAGTCAGATTAGGTCAAATCCTCCGAGTCCCTAACTGACACGGTTTTATATCTGTAAAACTCTAGCGGGGTACCCCCTATATAAACCTCCCTAGGGTACTCTCTGTACTTACGTTCCATCATACACCCCATCCAAGCGACTCGCTGCCTAGCCGCCGAGCTCGCCACCCTTGTATCTCACTCGCCGACAATACAATCTAGCAGGAGTAGGTCTTTACCCTATGGGGGCCAAACCTAGGTATATTCATGTGTCTTTGCCCTCATCTCGCTCCGCAGATGGCTGCCTGCTCTTGCCCCAAATCCTTCCTGGTAGCGACTGCCATGGTTATTCCCATGACAATGATGAAAATATCAAACATTTGTTCTTTGAATGTCAGTTTGCGTGTTCTATATGGCCAGCCATACAAGTTGCCTCAACCTTGTCTCCACCTCTCTCAGTTTCCAATATTTTTGGGAACTGGTTGCATGGTATAGATAAAGGAATAGGATACATATACAGATATGAGCGATTGCATTGCTATGGTCGTTGCGGCTATGTAGAAATAATTTGTTTTTTTATGCTAAAATGTCTTCCGCTATGCAGGTAATTTTTCATTGTGCACATTTACTCCAGGAGTGGTCTACTCTTCAAAAATCAGAACATCGCACCCTTTATATCGAGGTCTCTTCGCGGTTGGAGCAAGTGGCGAAAGATGTTTTTACCCATCATGGGTGGCAACATAGATTGAGGATTGAACCTCCTCCACCATGAGCGTCTCTTATAGCTTCATGTATGCTAGGATTTGCTTATGAACTTCCCTTCCTGTCCACTAATCTGTTTTTTTTGGTTGTGTGAACCATGATGTGCAGAGGTCGGGTGTGGCTCTCTTGATTGTATCATCTTGATGTAAACTTTTGAGTTAATAAAAGCGCCCCTTATCGAAAAGGAAAGTCATATGCATATTCTCCAACTTATCTGTTTTTTAATTGAAAATATGCTTCAAATCTTAGTGTTTCGATGTACTCTAAGTGTAAGGCGAGAAGGGACCTTAAACTCTGCTTCGAGAGGAGGAGAAGAAGAGACCTAAAACTGGCATACACATTTGTCGAAAATCTCAGAAGAGACACTGAAAGGTAGAGCCAAACAAACTCTAATCAAAAGGAGGATAAAAAATTATCATATCAAGACCAGACCTAATTATAATATAATACATCGGTTAAGCTTACTAATCCCATCATACAAATTCATAGTCAAGTGTTCCCATCAAGGCAAACAGCATTGAAAATGCTGAAACATTTTCTAGGAAATAGGGGGCCAATCAAGAAAAATTGGGTATCAAGATTCACCCGAGAGACCCGAAATCAAGTAGAGGCGCTGACTCCTCGACGCAAGGACGTCGGTGGCAGAGATAGTGCAGCAGCGGCGTGAGATTGACCAGGGGAGGTTCCTCCTATCTACTAAACACCTTCTAGGGTCTCGTCACCGACACCAACACACCATGGAGAACTCCAGGATAAAGGGGATCATGAGAGAGGGAGAGGGACAAACATGGGGAGAGAGAGGGGAGAGGAACATTCTACGAATGGTGGCCATCGCCGGTGGCTGGAGAGCGTGCTCCTCCTTGCTGTCCTTTGGGATATGTAGACCACCCAATCTGATAGCTACATCAATTGAACTAATGTCGCATAAGTAAGAAATCGAACTCCAATTCTCAACATATTTGCTGTGGGATGTTGTGGAAAATATCAAACATCAGATCATGAACATTAGAGCAAAAAAATACTACATACGAGGTTCTAATAGACTCAAAGAATCCTTATATGTTGTAACTATCAGCAACTTATCAAGAGAAATATCATTGTATAAATGCAATCTATCAGGAGACATCCACGTGAAGTGAAAGCCCCATGCTGGAAACAATAGAACAACACTTGCGAAAAGGTTATTTTCACCAATCTAGGAAAGGCATAATAAGAAGAAAAAATCATAGTTCACTATTATTGTAAATTTGAACAACAATATTTTTTATTAAGATTAAAAGGGGGAAACTGCTGCAATTCTTATTCAGGTCACACGCATAGTAAAACTTATTATGGAATTCATATATGCATTCAAGATTCATCATGAATAAATCAAAGGGAGTAGTTATTCACTTGTGTCTTGTGGGTTTGTTTATGCCATAATAGCATCCATTCAGAAATATCCACAATCTACATATATAAAGCTGATCTTGCAACCTAGATTACCTTTCCTCTTTAAGCTCTTGCTAGGTCTCCAAATGAATGCTCGTTAAAACTATTGCAATTTCTTAACTGCTTCCACGACGAATACTTCAATTTGGACACTCCCATCTAAATCGCTGAACCATTCCATTGAGATATTATGCATGAGCATCAATCTCCTATAATGAATCTTAAATGAGAGGACTCGGAATTATATGTACAACAAATCAGGATGTCATATATAAAGTGGTCTCTGTAGAAAATGAGACATTCAGTACTGAAAGAACATTAATCCAATAAACCCAATGTTCATTGCAATACAAAGTTTCTTCACTTTATATCTAAATAAACACAAATAGAAGTACTTTTTATTTTCAAATGGATCTTTCTTCGCATTCTTACAATCCATAGTGTATAAATAATTAACACTCCATGTATAAGCACAATTTGAACTTTGCAAGAAAAAGACAAACTAACCAACAATGAGTGGTAGCAGACAATCTAGAAAATACCTAGCAATCTCTGGATGGTTACCCTTCTCATTTTCTGAATAGCAATCCAACCACATCCACATGCATGCACCTCAACAAGCCCATACGAGAAAGAAATCTCCTTAAACTTCAATCGGACAAGAGAGAGAGTGAGATGAAATGCCACTTAAATATCTCAGCTACTGCCCCATTGATGTTCTTGAAGAGAGGAGGACACAGCCAACCAAATGGTCGAAGGAGAAACATACCAAATCGACCACCGTGCCCGAGAAATGCGAACCAGAACGAACCTTTTAGGATATCTAGTGAGCATTGTACTCTCGTTGTCGACGGCGTCTACCACCCACACGCAACTGAGCAACCTCTGCGAACACCGCCTAGACAAGGCTCTCCTACACCCTGGTCAGGAGGATGGAGAGGCGGAGCACGCCTGCAGGATTCGCTCTTGGAATTGAGCGCTTACGAGGAGGACGCTTGAAACCATGAAGCAAAGGCGTCCTTCCGCTCCTCCCAGCAACAGCCTGGTGCAAGGCGGCGGTGCAATTGGTCGCCGACGAGGAGGAGGTGGCAGCAGCAGACTGTGGGGAGAGGAACAGCTGACATGGAAGGGTGGGGGAGCATGGGGTTTGTTAGCAGAACGTCGACTATTGAGGATAAAGCAAAGGTTGAGGAGGAGGTGGTGGCGTCGGCTCGAGGAAGACAATGCAGGACCTGCCGGAGGCACCATGGGATTGGAGAAGGAGGCCTATAGCGAGGCGAATTAGGAGCGATGAGAGGGGGAGAGAAAAGGAAGAAGTGAGGGAGTCACTAGCGGCGGCTGGATGATATCTCCCTCTTGGTTTTATATGATGCGGTGAAAAAGATCCAATGGTTTTTACAACTTCAGGATATAATTAGACGCCTAAAGAAATCTGATTTTGTCGATCGCGCGAGGACCCCCACCGTTTATAGGTTAGATGTATCAATTGGGTGGGATCATGTTGGCCAAGTGTTGAGTCAGACAACCACAAGTTTATGATGGTGTTTTTATCCATCCAAGAGAGGTCTATAGCCCATGCAATGGGCCCACATTTGCCACAAAGAGTCTCATCATGTCTTGGCATACCAGTGTTATACTTAGATCTATCAACTTGGTAGGAACATGTTGTCCAATAACAAGTTGATGAAGGTCTAGAGCCCATCCAATGTTGGCATGGGCCCACATGTAACAAAAAGTGTCTCATCATGTCTTGGCATAGCAGTGTTATACTTAGATTTATCAACTAGCTAGGATCATGTTGTCCAAGTGATGACTCATACAACCACAAGTTGATGAAGGTGTTTCTATATAGCTAAGTTAGGTATAGATCCCATGCAATGTTGGCATGGACCCACAACTGCCACAAGTGTTGGGGGGATACCCCCGGGTAGGGTAACACCGGGGTATAGAGGCCTAGTTAGCCGAGGTACGGCAAGGTCAAAGCGAAAGCTGGCCGGGTCACCTCAAGACAGGCCGACTTATGATGTAACCCGGCCTGGAGGATGTCTGTTTAACCATGTCCCGACTGACGTCAATCGTATTTCGGCAAGATCTTTATAATTCGTCTGCAGGTATACACGGGGCCGGATTAACCAGGCCTGATCCGGGTTATATCAGACTTGCAAGAGAAGGAAGGTATCCTGCTGGTCAAAAGGTGGTCTCTGTGCGCTGGAGCGTGAGTGAAGCGGACAGAGGGAAGGACCAGCGAGGCGTGGCCGATAAAGGTGACGTAGCCTATGTCGGCTGACGCTGGCGCCGCAGAGGCTTATGTAGCCTCTGCATGGCTTACGAAGGCAAAAGGTGACCCGGTCGGTTTGCTATTTTGGGAGAGGCATATTCCCAGGAATATGCCTCCACGTATGCCCTAGCTAGTAGCCTGGCCTCCCCTTTATAAGGAGCGCTAGGACCCCAATAGAAGGGGATCGCGAATTGTAGGGCGAGAGATTGGCCTAATATTTGAGTAGAGGTAGTGGTGATAGTAAGAGAGCTCCTTCTTCCTCCTCTCCCCGATACAGCTCAAGGAGCATCTGTAAACTTGGTGAACTTAAAGAATACAAAACATTTGTGTGTGGAATCACCACACTATCCCTCCCTATATTCCTCTAGTGCATATTGGCCCCACCTTTAGCCTATCCATAGCGTCTGCCGTGACACCACCACGATAGTTGGCGCCCACCGTGGGGCTAGAGGCGCTAGCAGGAGTGAAGATCCGGACGGGAAGCATCATCGGCACCGGCGAGCGCATCATCTCTAGGCTCGTTCAGCGCTTTGGAGCGCTGGACTACATCAGCGACAATGCTGGTAGCTTCGGCAGGCGACCTCCACCGTGCAATGGCCTGTTCATCAAGTTTGGTGCCCACAAGATCTACGTCGGCATCGATGTGTCTTGCGTTCACCCGCGGCACATTGTCGAGGGAGGCGAGCCACCCCTTAGCGCGGCTCATGATGCGTGTATCACTCGCTCCCCTGACCGTGCTGAGGTAATGATGATAGCGCCTGACGCTGGTGCGAGCAAAGACCCGGCACCAGATCCAGAGGTAACATCCAAGGCGCCCAGGAAAAGTAGAGGTCCTCCACTAGAGAGGCCAGAGAATGTGCTGCAGCAGGCAATAGATAGCTTGGCAAGCCCCATAGCACCTGTGGTAGATCCGGCTCAGGCACAAGCCGAGTTAGAGGAAACTAGGCAGAAAGTACTAGAGGGTGCGAAAAAGATAGCCGCGGCTCAGCAGTCATTGAACATGACGCTGCGCGAGTACGTAAGAGCAAATAAGGTAGATCCTGTAAAAGTAAAAGGGAGAAACCTCATCAGTGAGATGAACAAAGAGGGTGAGACTAGAGTTGAGGAATCAGAGAACCTTTTGTCCATGGGGTTGCCGAAGTACAGCACCCCGGCAAAGAACCACAGAGCAGCGGATGCGGCTGCATCCGAGTTAGAAGGTTTGACGGGTGAAGCCCGACAAAGACAACAAGAGAGGGTCAATGAGTTAGTTCGAATCGCTAACAGACAGAATGAGGAGTTGCTCAGGGCTAACCCGACAAGAGCAGGGGCTTCCAAGGTTGTTTATTCGGAAGTGGGAAACCCGGAGATATCCGCTGGGGCTGCATCATCACCTCATGATGGTCCTAGAAGAGAGGAAGTGGTAACCTCAGCAAGGAGAAACAAACAGATAGTTCCATATGACCTAGCAAGGGCAGGGAAAGGAAAGGTAGTGCAAGGAAATGAGGATCGACAAAGTGTCAGCCGAGCTGAAGCTGGCCGAGGTCAGAGAAACGCTGGAAACGGCAATGCCAGATAGCGTAACTCGGCGGGTGCAGGGCAAAACCTACCTCGGCAACAACAGCAGCAGAATATATCACGGCAAGAGCAAAGTGCAGGCCAAGGTATCCAACAGAGATGTGATCAACAAGAACAAGATAGATACAATGACGATGATTCAAAAAAAGTGAATGCAGGATACCATAGGCCGGACCATCAGCTAATAGGATCAAGGCTAGGAGGCAGGAACTTGCTGCCGGATGACGCCAGACTAAAGCTGGATCGGATCTATAGGTCGGAGCAAATTGAGGTGCAAGGTCCTCCGGGTCCAGCGTGTTTTGGGCCCCGGATCATGAAGGAGCCTCCGGTACCTAACTTCCAGTTACCAAGAGGCACAAAAACATATGACGGTAGCACAAAGCCAGAGGATTGGTTGATTATCTATGCAACAGCGGTAAAAATTGCTACACGCAACTTGAGATGGGCCATGAGATATGTACCTCAGATGTTGGAGGGGCCAGCGAGGATATGGCTAAACAATTTACCACCCGGTAGTATCAACTGCTTGCTGGATTTTGAGGAAATGTTCGTCAGTAACTCCTCAAGCACATATCAGAGGCCGAACAGGCCACACACCCTAGCAATGTGCAAACAGAGACCAAATGAGACAGACCGGAGTTCTTAACTCGCTGGTGCAATGTGCGAAACTCATGCGAGGGCGTGATTGAGTTACAGGCCATAGCTTGGTTCGCACAAGGGTGTAGATATGCAAGCATGTTGTGGCAAAGATTACAAAGGGATATGCCAACTACGCTGGTAGAAACAATCCGGATTGCTGATTCATATGCTTTAGGTGATCCGACTCAACCCCGGCTTGTGTCAAACGAGTCCAATGAGGAGTACTATCAGCGAGACGGAGCCGGATCGTCCCGGCGAAATGACTACCAAAGTAAGAGAAGAGATGATAGACTGGATTACAGGTACAACTCGCAGCAAGTTGCTGCTGTAAATCAAGATCAGCCCGGAGCAAGGAGTAATCAGCGTCAAAAAACTGGAGGGCAGCAGTGGACCCCAAGAAATGATGGCAAGAAAACTTGGACGCCAGAGAAAAAGAGAAAGTGGCAAGAAAAGAAAGACTGGCTGAGATATACTTATGAGGCAATGCTAGATCAGCCATGTAAATTTCACACGCCAAGTCCGAATAACCCAGCGGGTCATACAACTCGGCAGTGTGAGTGGATGAGGAAGATAGAGCAAAGTGGTTCGGGGAATGCTCAGGCTCGAAACGATCAGCCTCGACAGGAGCTACCTCGGCATCAACTACTCTCCGGAGCAAATACGCAACAGTTGATGTTGCCACCACCTCCGCCGAGGTATGAAAACCATGAGAGAAGGGATGAAGTGCATCAGGTGGACAATCAGCATCAGCCAGATCAAAGGTACCCCGGCAATGATGGGAGAAATGAGTACAGGGAGCATCACCAGAGTTACTGTGTGTTTACCATGGAGGAAACGGATAGAAAGAGCTTGCAACGCCGACATATAGAGGTGAATGCGGTTATGCCGGTAGTGACGAGGTATATGCCTTGGTCTGATCAGGAAATTACATGGAGTATCAAGGAGCATCCTAGGCTCATTCTGAGTCCTGGTTCGTATGCATTAGTGCTAGACCCAACGTTTATCGATCCAAATATCAATGTGAGGTTCTCAAAGATACTGATTGACAATGGCAGCAAATTCAATATCATGTATGTGGATACAATGCGCAAGTTGGGAATCTCGGAGAACATGCTCCAAGATACAAGGACAACTTTCCATGGCATTGTGCCAGGTATTTCCTACGAGCCCATTGGAAAAGTCCAGGTTGATGTGTTATTCGGCACAAGAGATAACTGCCGAATTGAGAATTTGGAATTTGAGGTGGTGAACCTAGAAAGTGCATATCACGCATTACTCGGCAGGCCAGCCCTAAACAAATTCATGGCAAGTACTCACATCAGCTACCTAAAGATGAAGTTGCCCGGGCCAAATGGAGTAATCACCATAGCTAGGGATTTCCGGCGTTCCATTGAGTGTGCGTCAGCAGGGTCTAACCTGGCCGAGTCACTCGTGATTGCACAAGAAAAAAGAAAGATTCAGGAAGTAGCGTCATTGGCTCAGTCTGCGCAGCAATACATGCCGGCAATGAGTAACCCTCATGGAAGTGTCTGATTTCAAGCAACAAAGGATACAAAGAAAGTACATGTTGATGATCTATTCCCAGAGCGCACTTTAACAATTGGTGCCGGGTTAACTGACAAATAGGAAAGCGAGCTCGTCAGCTTCCTCCGTGAGAATCGGGATATCTTTGCTTGGTCCACACATGACCTGCAAGGTGTTCCAAGGGAGTTGGCCGAACACTATTTGAATGTGAGACCCGGAGCAAAGTCGGACGGTTAACCTCTCCGCTAGCCAAGACAGGAGAAAAGTCATTGGAGATGAGATAGCTCGGCTCCTCGCAGCCGGGTTCATCATGGAAGTGCTTTATCTGGATTGGTTATCTAATCCGGTGCTTGTGGAGAATAATAAAGATGATCCGAATGTGGCAGTGGTTTGGTGTATGTGCATCGATTACATGAACCTGAATAAGGCGTGCCCAAAAGATCCATTCCCACTGCTGTAGCATCCCAATTGTCTAACAATTGCAATGCTACTAGCCTAGTCTATATAGATGCTACTTCAAATATATAATTGTTGCATCATAATTATATCATGCTCATGTCATCATGCCACCTTGCATTTGAGCATCATATAAAACCCTTTTCCATTTGGTTCTTATCTCATGTGCATTATTAATTGTATTTGCCTCTTGATATTGTAGTTGCTTCTTGATATATTGTTTAAATGCCCAAGTTGAGTTGGGGGTATATCTCTTATTAACTCCACCACCTTTTTCTTTCACCACCTTATAATTCCACCATCCAACTAAATATGAGCTTTGCACTTTATTTGAGTTTACCTCTAGCTCATGTGGGTTGGGATGGATCCAATTCTTGTCCACATGCTCTCATCCTAGCATCATGTTGTTTTCACAATATTGATATATGAGAGCCACTTGGCCACCTTTGCATGCCTTGGGAGTGGGAACCTTTTTCCTAGCTTCCATATGGGTTATCATGGAATTATGCTCATGTTGGGATAATTTGGGGACTATTAAGCATCTAGTGGTATATACACACTAGCAAGTCCCATTTCTATTCAAACATGGTCATCTCCATCTATTCCACTTGGAGCTTTCTTTGAAATTCCTTTGCTTAGGCCTTACTCCACATTTTGGAATGCATAATAATAATGCCATGAAATAATATTGTTTTCACAAGAATCAACATGGCATTAAATATTTTGCATGGGCCATGCAAGTACCACCTTTTGCTTGTCATTTGGATTTTATTTGTTTTTGGAGTGGATCATCTTCCTCTCTCTATCTATATCCTTTCTTTTGGCTTGATCCATGTTGATCTTGCTTAAAACCTCATCTCCATCCACCCATCACCACCTCCCTTTTCTTCTCTCTTTTGGCCATTTCTTGCTTGAGCTTGTTTTGGTCTTGCCTGATCTTGTCAAAGAGAACCACACCACATCTCTCTCTCTCTAAAACCCTAATCTACCATACCCCCCATCTAAGCTAAACCCTAACCCTAGCATGTACACCACCTCTCTCTCTCGGCCTCTCTCTCTCCTCTCTCACCTCATGGACCCCTGGCCCCACCCAGCTAGCCCACCCGAGACCACCCCTCCCTAACCCTAGTCAAACCCTAACCCGAGTCCCTCCCTAGCTAACCCTAGCTCCAACCCGAGCCACTCTCCCTCTCTTCTCTCCATGCCACAAGGCCCCACCAGCCCGAGCCTGCCCTCCTAACCACGGCCTCCCCTCCTTCCTTGGTCCCTCTCTAAGCTACAGGACAAGAAGGAGGCAAGAGAGAAAGACCTAACCCGAGCTACCCCTCCTCCCCTTTTTGAAAAACTACCACCCCCATGTGCTCCTTCCTCCCCTCTCTACCCAACCACCCCAGCTCACCTCTCCTCACCCAGATCCCATCTAGAAGGCTCCCAAGCCCCTCCCCTTCTCCTCCTTCCTCCCAAGCAGCCTGGCCTTACCGTGCCGAACCCCAAACCCTAGCCACGGCCCCCCTGCCCTTCGTTGACCTGGTGAACGCCAAGACGATCCAGGAGCACGAGGAGCTTCGTCGGCTTCGTCTACCTCACCCTGCACCGGCCACGCCTCGCCGGAGCCCTCTGCAGCTCCCCGGACCCGCCGCGGCCACCGGAGCAGACGCCCGCGGGACCTCTGCCTCGACGCCGATCCGCTCCACCTCCGGCTCCAGCGACCACACCGACGAGCTCCTGGTGAGCCCCTCAACCCCCTAGACACCTCCCTTTCCCTTCTAGCCAGCGCTTTCCGTCCCGCGCCTGTCTGCTGCCAGCAAGGCTGTGTCAAGGCAAAGAAAGCAGCAGCCGCTTTTCCCCTTGTTTCTCCATTGCATCACAAGGCTGTACCCCCAATTTAGTCGCTCTCTGAACGAAACTTGTAGCCCTATGTCCCCTCGTCGTTTTTCGTTTTTGCGGCTCGGAGGGATACGCCGTCGTTTAGTCGCCACCGTCGTCGAAACTCCGGCCGTTCTCCGGTACTCTGCAGACGGCGCGCAGCAGCAGACCGGCGACGTCGTCGTCTTTGCAAGAAACCCCCCTGCCTTTTTCCCGCCTAAACCCGCGGACCCCGCAGCCCACCTGTCAGCCTCGTGTTCTTTTTGCAAATAAAACCTCGGAAGATCCACACCGTCACGGACAGACCTCCCAAGCGCTGGATCGCCCACGTGTCCGGCACACGTTGGTCAGCGCCTGTGGCCTGCGATCGCCGGCCCTTTGTCACCACAACGGCTAGATTAGCTCGCGGTGTTAAAAGCTTTTGCGCGCACCCTATCCCAGTCAGCAGCTGGACCCACTGGACAGCGTCTGCGGCTAGCTTCACGGGAGTATAAAAAGTATTTTCTGAATCTGTTTTAATTCAAATCTTTTCCAAATTAATTTAAATTCAAAATTCAAATATGTTTTTGAATATCTTTTAAAATATAAATCCAAATAATACAAATAATATATGTTTTCAAATCAGAAAAATGTGAGGATTTCAAATATGCAATCCAAAATATATTTTGAACATTTAAAATCCCAAGTTTATTTAAATTACAATAAAATGCCCTTTTGTCTTAAATAATTAATAACTTTTGTTTTATAACTCCAAATTTAACAAATAATATGTCTAAAATGAATAGCTCAACGAGACCTTTCTGTTTATGCATTCCATGTTTTGAATTGCAGCATGCATCATATAAATACAAAGTATACAGCAACTAATATAAGAATAAAATGGGGCCAAAGCTCAATAAAAATGCTTTATTATTGTTTCCACACCTCACCCATGCCATGCTACTTTATTGCCATGCAAATTGTGCATCATTCATCATGGCATGATTGTTTGCTTGTCGCATTTATTCATATGCTTGTGCACTTTATTTATGTTGGCCTTGTTTGTTTGGTTCTTCTTCGAATAGACGCTGAGCAGGGGATATATCAAGAGAACCAGGAGCACTACCCAGATCCATCCCTTGCTTCAACTGAGCTGCCAGGCAAGCACTACCACATGCTTGCATACATATATTACCTATTGCCTCTATCTTATTCTTGCATCATTGAGTCGCGATTGCATTAATCTGAATCCCAAGTATTGCATAGACTTTATTTTCAAACCCCACCGAAGCTTGTTCCTCCATCCCATGAGCCATTACTACAGGAGTTGTTTGAGCCATGCGAGTCGTAGAACAGCATGTGTAGGGTATGTGAGTGTCTGATGGATAACGAGGTGCCTATACAACTTAACCTGAGTAGTAATGGGATAACTAATGAAAGTGGCATCGGTGAGCCATATTCGCTATTTGGTTTTTCAGGCTCACTTGTGTCCCGTAAGACCCCGAGTACTTGATTCCTGTTCCAAGATTATTCGCGCTATCCACATCCGGGAGGCCTTATGGACCCCCGAGCCGAGCTTGATTCATTCTTATTTCTTGGGGCCACAAACTAGTTTGAGGTTTCATTTACTATCCTGCATTTATGCCATGCTTTATCGCTTTATTTAAATTGTGCAGGTAACGCACAATCGCATCGCTTAGGAAAGCGGAGGGTTTTCGCGGTGTCGACAAGCCCAGTCACATTTTCTGGTTCCTAGTCGTTCACAGCCATTGACGCAAACCTTGAGTCCGTCTTGGAGTCTGCTAACTTCGCTATGGTAGCTCAATGGGTGGCCTCTGAAATATTTCTGAATCTGTGATCGCTTTGTCGTGGATCGCCTCGTTGGTTTTGATTTGGTTTTTCCGAGGCATTTCGAGTGTGTGTTGTTATTTGTGCACCCTCGCAGGTAAAACTTTCTAAAAGCCGTGTCCGCGGTTATGGACGACTTGGAGCACAGTTTCTCGATCATAGACAAGCATAACTAAAGTACCGCTTTTAATTTGACTAGACTAGGTACCTGACTAGTAAATAGTGCAACACTCATGGAATGGATAATAAAACTGCCAACGGATGGGGGTTGTTCGTCCGCTTCCTCGTCGGTAAGCGAGGAGGAGGATGGATCTGTTAAGATTACCGTTATAACTGTCATGACTGTTGTTATTAATTCATGGACGTCCGTCTATCTCTGGTTAGGCGGATGGTTAGCGAGTTTCTATAGAATTGTTAGGGTTTATCTTTTGCTGCAATTGCGTCACCCCAGGTTGTGTCCCCTTTAGAGGCATAAAGACTTGCTGAGTACCCCTAGGGTCTCACACGATAAATTATTGGTTCAGATGAACAGGTACCCTCGCAAGATGGATACTGGGTGGAAGAGACGGACGATGTGGGCAACGATCATTCGGTGTAGAGATTCCGGGAACGGGGATCCGTGAGATCTGTGGGCGGGATGTGCTTATTTATGGGGCATCTTATGCCGATTTGCTTCTTATCCGTACTCGGATTTTGTCTTCCGCTTCCGCCTGATACTCTGATGTTTGATGTATGAGGAGATATCCTAAACTATTATATCTATCTAGGATATTTGGATCTTGCCGTATGGCGTTGCTATATTTCCTTTCTTTTTAGACGGAATGGCTCTGATGTACTGTTGTATGGTGGCTTGCATACATACCCATTTGTGTATGTAGTTGATCCTTCATTACGCCGACACGCCCGTTCTTGTCCCGATGCTTGGAAATGGTTTGGACGGCCGAAAGGTCTACCTGTGAGTGGCATTTGGGCCCTACCGTACTATTTCAACCATTTCCGTTCATCCAGGCTTGCAACTAGGAGCGTAATTCACCGAGGTAGTTACAATTGGTATCAGAGCCATCCCGCCCTTCAGGGTCTCAGCCAAATGGTTGTTGTCTGTCTAGCAAAATATTTTTGGTAGTTATGTATACTAGGGAAAAACAAAACGCGAGAGTAGGACTGCTTCCACTTTTCTTCTTAACCACCCACCCACCCTTTTCTGGTAAGGAAGTGTAACGTTTTCAATCCTCTTCTTAAAATTCAAACTAGGATTCACGTGTTCTGGGTTTCCGTAGTACCATAGAAAGTGTGTGTGTGTGTGTAAATCCTTGTCTATCTGTTGCATCCAGTTTGTTATCTCTATCTGCCTTTTGGTTATCAACGGTTGGTACATTCCATATTGACAGGCTTTTGAAAACCGACGCGATCTATCTGACTCCTTGTTAACCGGTGCCATCTTCTTAAGGGTGTTCTTCCTTCTAGCAACTCCACATTCTGTGAAACCATCAGTACCTAATAAGTGATTTTGCGCATATATTGGTATTTTAATGCCGAAAAATGTGGAAAAATTTTCTTTGATACATTTGTGTTTCCACACTCCTTTTCCGTCGTGTGTGAAACATTATCTATCTCCCTTTTATCAGCATGTCCATGCTAACTCATTCTTTTGTCACCGGCGCTTAATCCTGGAGTTTTATCTCATCTCCTATTCTTTTGGGCTAATTACATAACATGTGTCGATCCGATGCGGGTGATTGTAATTTGGTTCTCCGCAAGCATCTTTGGCAATCCGGAGTTTCTCAAGGCACTACGGTGGGCTATCATCTGTTCATCATGCTGCACATCTTTTTGAACTCCATATCTGCACACCTTTTTCGTCTCTGGTATCTTTGCTTGAGGTATGAGCTATCATCGTTTCTTCATCCTAGATCTCTTTATCTTTGTAACCGGTGATCCGATCGACAATGTGAACCAGGTGACATCTCTTTTCCTTCCGAAGGACCAGATAATCTATTCTTCCAGTGCATCTTCTTCAACACGAACCCGTGCTCGTAATATTGATCTTTCTAAGAGCGTTGAGCTCAGGAAGTGTTCGAGCATTTGTTCGTTTCTCCCGCCTCTTGAACTTGATATTCTAGGAATATACTGTTAATCCATGGGGGTATATGTTGATAATATGCTTGCCTATTCGATATCAATGGAAGGACATGGATGATCATCTGTGTTTTCCTATCTCAAGCTTCGTGAGCACTGCGTGTGTGCAAAGTCTTAAAGTGAGAATTCTGACTTTTTGAAGTCACCTATCTCGGCCACGTCCTTCTGCTAAATACATTGCTTCAATTTTGGAATTAGCAAGTCCATTGTTAATTCCATCTTCCATCTTCAACCAATCCGGAGTTGTTCCTTGTTGGCAAGTTATCATCGTCGTTCCGCCGTAGTTTCCTCAAGACTGCTAAATCTCTCTCAATCATTTCAAGAAGAACATGGAGTTCTTTCACCTTAGTCTCGTCAAGTGATCTTTTGAAACCCTCTCGCTCTATCGTCTATGCTCAATCCACCAGAGGCCATGAAGGCCTTCCAGATCTTGTTTTCCTTCTGTTCAACTTGGTGCTATCTTCCCTATATCTGCGGAATCTTGCAGTTCTTCTCCGTAATCTTCCTTCATATCTTTCCGGTGGCTTGGTACTTCAGACATGACGACAACATCATCATCTTTATCTATTTGTGAATCCGGCGAATCGTTTGCATCTATCCTTGTTCTCTAACGGAGTTCCATGAGCTCTTCTTATCAATACCTTCAGTCTGTTTCCGTAGTGGGTTGCATGGTTTTCTTATTCGTGTGCGGAGTAATGCTTTGAGTGCGGGATGGAGTAGCTACCATACCACTACTCTTATCATTCGCTCTTGTACATTGAATTGGTGAATTAATGCGATTCACTCATTCCACGGAAGTAAGGAGTGGCCTTTATCCCTCGATACTTTTACTTCCGTCCTTGTTTTCCGGAGTGCTCTCTCGAAGAAGGTAATCAATAATCTCTTGTTGGTGATCTCGCCCTTTCTACACGGAGCAAAATCTTCAATTATCTGGTGGAAACAAACGCAAACTCTTTTCTGTCCTCGTCTTTCTACCGATGCTCGACATCCCCAAACAAGATGAAAGGAAGCTATCTCTCTCTTTGTTTCATCAATTCTTCTCGGTGGTAAAGCCAATTATGGTTGATGCCATCAGCCGCAAATCGATTGCGTTAGCCTCAAGGCTAAAGAAAGCAATAAGTATCTCTACAATAAACTCCAGATCCTCCATATTCTTTGCTTCTCGGGAGTCCACCATGATCTGGCTTCACATCCATCTCTGGAAGTTATATCCGCGCACCTCAATGGCGTGATCCTTTGGTTCTTACCGGCGCAACAAGAATCTAATCCGACGATGTCTAACTAAATCTTTCTGTTGATATCAAGGGACTCTATTGTTTGAAGGCAATATTGTTTCCGTACTTCATTTCTCAAATCCGAGAGAAGATACGATGCTATTGTCATAGTGGTTCAAAACCTCTCCAATCTAGCTCTTCTCTTCCGGCGAGATAAAGATTCATCCTCTAGAGTATCGATAAATCTTTAATCTTAACGGTGTGCCTTTCTGTATCCAGGATACATCATCTTGTCCTTTCTTTCACAAGTGGTTCTAGTCTTTTATCTTGTTTCTCGAAAAAAACCGGAGCTATATCCATCCTATCCTTCTTGTCTCATGACAATCCTTCAACTCTTCTAACCGTTGTTTCTCAAGCAAAACGCAAGACTCGCAACAAGTCTAGCAAGTTTGCAAGGTGTAGTGGTCGCACCATTCCGTTGTTCCTCAACTTGGGAACGTGAGGGTCACCTTCGTTCCGAACACCCGCCTCTCCTTGTGTTGTTTTCTTTTTCCTAGGAATCTCGGGGCGAGATTCTTGTTTAGTGGGGGAGAGTTGTAGCATCCCACTTGTCTAACAATTGCAATGCTACTAGCCTAGTCTATATAGATGCTACTTCAAATATATAATTGTTGCGTCATAATTATATCATGCTCATGTCATCATGCCAC
Organism: Avena insularis; assembly: GCA_023614405.1. Lineage (NCBI taxonomy): Eukaryota > Viridiplantae > Streptophyta > Magnoliopsida > Poales > Poaceae > Avena > Avena insularis. Next base: position 392,224,812 of record CM042690.1, on the reverse strand, counting down.
CTTGCATTTGAGCATCATATAAAACCCTTTTCCATTTGGTTCTTATCTCATGTGCATTATTAATTGTATTTGCCTCTTGATATTGTAGTTGCTTCTTGATATATTGTTTAAATGCCCAAGTTGAGTTGGGGGCATATCTCTTATTAACTCCACCACCTTTTTCTTTCACCACCTTATAATTCCATCATCCAACTAAATATGAGCTTTGCACTTTATTTGAGTTTACCTCTAGCTCATGTGGGTTGGGATGGATCCAATTCTTGTCCACATGCTCTCATCCTAGCATCATGTTGTTTTCACAATATTGATATATGAGAGCCACTTGGCCACCTTTGCATGCCTTGGGAGTGGGAACCTTTTTCCTAGCTTCCATATGGGTTATCATGGAATTATGCTCATGTTGGGATAATTTGGGGACTATTAAGCATCTAGTGGTATATACACACTAGCAAGTCCCATTTCTATTCAAACAAGGTCATCTCCATCTATTCCACTTGGAGCTTTCTTTGAAATTCCTTTGCTTAGGCCTTACTCCACATTTTGGAATGCATAATAATAATGCCATGAAATAATATTGTTTTCACAAGAATCAACATGGCATTAAATATTTTGCATGGGCCATGCAAGTACCACCTTTTGCTTGTCATTTGGATTTTATTTGTTTTTGGAGTGGATCATCTTCCTCTCTCTATCTCTATCCTTTCTTTTGGCTTGATCCATGTTGATCTTGCTTAAAACCTCATCTCCATCCACCCATCACCACCTCCCTTTTATTCTCTCTTTTGGCCATTTCTTGCTTGAGCTTGTTTTGGTCTTGCCTGATTTTGTCAAAGAGAACCACACCACATCTCTCTCTCTCTCTAAAACCCTAATCTACCATACCCCCCATCTAAGCTAAACCCTAACCCTAGCATGTACACCACCTCTCTCTCTCGGCCTCTCTCTCTCCTCTCTCACCTCATGGTCCCCTGGCCCCACCCAGCTAGCCCACCCGAGACCACCCCTCCCTAACCCTAGTCAAACCCTAACCCGAGTCCCTCCCTAGCTAACCCTAGCTCCAACCCGAGCCACTCTCCCTCTCTTCTCTCCATGCCACAAGGCCCCACCAGCCCGAGCCTGCCCTCCTAACCACGGCCTCCCCTCCTTCCTTGGTCCCTCTCTGCCCTCTCTAAGCTACAGGACAAGAAGGAGGCAAGAGAGAAAGACCTAACCCGAGCTACCCCTCCTCCCCTTTTTGCAAAACTACCACCCCCATGTGCTCCTTCCTCCCCTCTCTACCCCAACCACCCCAACTCACCTCTCCTCACCCAGATCCCATCTAGAAGGCGCCCAAGCCCCTCCCCATCTCCTCCTTCCTCGCAAGCAGCCTGGCCTTACCGTGCCGAACCACAAACCCTAGCCACGGCCCCCCTGCCCTTCGTTGACCTGGTGAATGCCAAGACGATCCAGGAGCACGAGGAGCTTCTGGTCTGCCTCACTCCACCTCAGACTGCCACGCCACGCCGGAGCTCCCAGCTCTCGACGGGACCATACACCGGAGCAGACGCCTGACCCTCTGCCTCGACGCCGATCTGCTCCACCTCCGGCTCCAGCGACCACACCGACGAGCTCCTGGTGAGCCCCTCAACCCCCTAGACACCTCCCTTTCCCTTCTAGCTCGCCAGAAGGCCGCCGCCTCCGAAGGCTCTGCCATGCTGTCAAGGCTCTGGCAGCAGCATTGCAGCTGCTTTTCCGCCCCTATTCTCCGCCGTACCCCGCGCGCTATAGCCCACCCCCGTAGTCGCTCTCTGAACGAAACTTGTAGCCCTATGTCCCCTCGTCGTTTTTCGTTTTTGTGGCTCGGATGGATACGCCGTCGTTTAGTCGCCACCGTCGTCGAAACTCCGACCGTTCTCCCAGATCTGCAGACGGCGCGCATCAGCATCACCGGCGACGCTGCCTTTGCAAGAAACCCCCCTGCCTTTTTCCCGCCTAAACCCGCGGACCCCGCAGCCCACCTGTCAGCCTCGTGTTCTTTTTGCAAATAAAACCTCGGAAGATCCACACCGTCACGGACAGACCCCTCCCAGCGCGCCTGGATCGCCCACGTGTCCGGCACACGTTGGCCGCGCCCGCGTGTGGCCTCAAGGGCCTTCGCCCCGCCTGTCAGTCACAACGGCTAGATTAGCTCGCGGTGTTAAAAGCTTTTGCGCGCACCCTATCCCAGTCAGCAGCTGGACCCACTGGACAGCGTCTGCGGCTAGCTTCACGGGAGTATAAAAAGTATTTTCTGAATCTGTTTTAATTCAAATCTTTTCCAAATTAATTTAAATTCAAAATTCAAATATGTTTTTGAATATCTTTTAAAATATAAATCCAAATAATACAAATAATATATGTTTTCAAATCAGAAAAATGTGAGGATTTCAAATATGCAATCCAAAATATATTTTGAACATTTAAAATCCCAAGTTTATTTAAATTACAATAAAATGCCCTTTTGTCTTAAATAATTAATAACTTTTGTTTTATAACTCCAAATTTAAAAAATAATATGTCTAAAATGAATAGCTCGACGAGACCTTTCTGTTTATGCATTCCATGTTTTGAATTGCAGCATGCATCATATAAATACAAAGTATACAGCAACTAATATAAGAATAAAATGGGGCCAAAGCTCAATAAAAATGCTTTATTATTGTTTCCACACCTCACCCATGCCATGCTACTTTATTGCCATGCAAATTGTGCATCATTCATCATGGCATGATTGTTTGCTTGTCGCATTTATTCATATGCTTGTGCACTTTATTTATGTTGGCCTTGTTTGTTTGGTTCTTCTTGAATAGACGAGGTGGGGATATATCAAGAGAACCAGGAGCACTACCCAGATCCATCCCTTGCTTCAACTGAGCTGCCAGGCAAACACTACCACATGCTTGCATACATATAGTACCTATTGCCTCTATCTTATTCTTGCATCATTGAGTCGCGATTGCATTAATCTGAATCCCAAGTATTGCATAGCCTTTATTTTCAAACCCCACCGAAGCTTGTTCCTCCATCCCATGAGCCATTACTACAGGAGTTGTTTGAGCCATGCGAGTCGTAGAACAGCATGTGTAGGGTATGTGAGTGTCTGATGGATAACGAGGTGCCTATACAACTTAACCTGAGTAGTAATGGGATAACTAATGAAAGTGGCATCGGTGAGCCATATTCGCTATTTGGTTTTTCAGGCTCACTTGTGTCCCGAAGACCCCGAGTACTTGATTCCTGCTCCAAGATTATTCGCTATCCACATCCGGGAGGCCTTATGGACCCCCGAGCGAGCTTGATTCATTCTTATTTCTTGGGGCCACAAACTAGTTTGAGGTTTCATTTACTATCCTGTACTTATGCCATGCTTTATCGCTTTATTTAAATTGTGCGGTAACGCACTCGCATCGCTTTAGGAAAGCGGAGTGTTTTGGTGTCGACAAGCCCACATTTTCTAGTTCCTAGTCGCTCACACCATTGACGCAAACCTTGAGTCCGTCTCGAGTCCGCTAACTTCGCTATGGTAGCTCAATGGGGTGTCCCGCTTAAATTTTTCTGATTGCTGTGATCGCTTTGTCGTGTCTGCCTCGTTTGGTTTTGTTTTGGTTTTTAGGAGGCATTTCGAGTGTGTGTTGCTATTTGTGCACCCTCGCAGGGTAAACTTTCTGAAAGCCGTGTCCGCGGTTATGGACGACTTGGAGCACAGTTTTTCGATCATAGACAAGCATAACTAAAGTACCGCTTTTAATTTGACTAGACTAGGTACCTGACTAGTAAATAGTGCAACACTCATGGAATGGATAATAAAACTGCCAACGGATGGGGGGTTGTTTGTCCGCTTCCTCGTCGGTAAGCGAGGAGGAGGATGGATCTGTTAAGATTACCGTTATAACTGTCATGACTGTTGTTATTAATTCACGGACGTCCGCTCATCTCTCGTTAGGCGGATGGTTAGCGAGTTTCTATAGAATTGTTAGGGTTTATCTTTTGCTGCAATTGCCACCCTGTGTTGTGTCCCTTTAGAGGCATAAAGACTTGCTTAGTACCCCTAGGGTCTCACACGATAAATTATTGGTTCAGATGAACAGGTACCCTCGCAAGATGGATACTGGGTGGAAGAGACGGACGATGTGGGCAACGATCATTCGGTGTAGAGATTCCGGGAACGGGGATCCGTGAGATCTGTGGGCGGGATGTGCTTATTTATGGGGCATCTTATGCCGATTTGCTTCTTATCCGTACTCGGATTTTGTCTTCCGCTTCCGCTTGATACTCTGATGTTTGATGTATGAGGAGATATCCTAAAACTATTATATCTATCTAGGATATTTGGATCTTGCCGTATGGCGTTGCTATATTTCCTTTCTTTTTAGACGGAATGGCTCTGATGTACTGTTGTATGGTGGCTTGCATACATACCCATTTGTGTATGTAGTTGATCCTTTCGCCTGCCGATTACGCCGCCCGTTCTTGTCCCGATGCTTGGAAATGGTTGGGACGGCCGAAAGGTCTACCTTTGAGTGGCATTTGGGCCCCACCGTACTATTTCAACCATTTCCGTTCATCCAGGCTTGCAACTAGGAGCATAATTCACCGAGGTAGTTACAACTGCCAAGGATAGACCAGGTCATAGATTCTACTGCTGGGTGTGAGTTGTTGTCGTTCATAGACGCATATTCTGGTTTCCACCAGATACCTCTGAACCTGAATGATCAAATAAAGGCTGCATTTATAACCCCGTACGGGGCTTATTGTTATCGCACCATGCCTTTCGGTTTACGTAATGTAAGGGCAACGTACCAAAGATGTATGCAAAAATGTTTACACGACCAAATTGGCCGAAATGTGCAAGTGTATGTGGATGATGTGGTTATAAAAACAAAGGAAAGCAAAATGCTCCTTGATGATATCCGGCAAACATTCGCGAACTTAAGGAGGCTTCGAATGAAGCTTAACCCAGAGAAGTGTACCTTCGGTGTCCCGGCTGGAAAACTACTCGGATTTCTTGTCTCCAGCTGAGGTATCGAAGTTAACCCAACTAAAATTTGAGCCATAGAGCGGATGGAATTGCCAAAGTGCCTTAATGATGTCCAGAAGTTCACTGGTTGCCTGCTATCCTTAAGTCGGTTTGTATGTTGGTTGGGAGAAAAGGCATTGCCTCTCTATCAACTAATGAAAAAGTCGGACAAGTTCATATGGACGACGCAGGCTAATGAAGCCTTCATCCAGTCAAAGAAAATGTTAGCCACTACAGCAGTATTAGCCTCTCCACTATCAAAAGAGCCAATGTTGCTCTACATAGCCGCAACCAACGAGTTGTAAGTGCAATAATATTGGTAGAGCGCGACGAAGACGGTAAGTCAGCGCAAAGGCCAGTCTATTACCTGAATGAGGTATTATCAGCGTCAAAACAAAACTATCCTCACTATCAGAAGATGGCATATGGTGTGTATATGGCAGCAAAGAAGTTGAAGCACTATTTTGAAGAGCACCGCATCAAAGTGATATGTGAAGCCCCCATATCCGAGATAGTGAGCAACAAGGATGCAAGCGGCCGGATCGCAAAATGGGCAATCAAGCTAGCCCCTTATGCTCCACAATTCGACAGGAGAGATGCGATCAAGTCTTAGGCAGTGGCCGACTTTTTCGTGGATTGGGCCGAGATGCAATATGAGCCACCGTTGCCAGATCCGAACTACTAGAGAATGCATTTTGACGGATCAAAAACGAAAACCAGGTTAGGCGCCGGAGTTGTGCTTACCTCTCCCAAGAAAGACTAGCTGAAGTATGTGCTGCAGATCCACTTCTGGTGACTCGGATCCATTGCTTTGGTGACTCGGATCTGGTAGTTCAGCAAGTCTCAGGGCAATGGGATGCTTTGGATGCAAACATGGCATTGTACAGATTTCATGTGCAGAAGATATCGGGATACTTCGAGAGATGCGAGTTCCACCATGTACCCCGACAGGAAAATGAGGCTTCCGACATACTGTCGAAACTCGGATCAACCCGACAAGCGATCCCACCGGGTGTAGCACTAGAGCACCTTAGAAAGCCATCTATCAGGCCATCCCCAGAATCCGAGTCAATCTATATCCCGGCAAATCCGGAGTCGGAAGCTGTGCCCATGGACATTGATGTGGGAAGTGGTGCAGGAAACCCAGGGACTGCTTCGAAGAACCCGAGGACTGCGTAGCTTGACCCGGTAGAGGTTATGTCGGTGGATCAAATGGTAATTGACGAGGATGTGTTTCCGGTGTGAGCTATACCAGCTTGGGCACTGCCCATATTCCAGTTCTTGAAGGATGGAACTTTGCCCAATGAAGAGGTGCCTTCGAGGGAAATTCAGAGGAGGGCAAAGGCATACACGATTATCAATGCCGAGCTATACAAGAGGAGTGTCACGAATGTCCTGCAACAGTGTGTTGACCCGGAAGAAGGGCTTGACATCCTCCGAGATATACATCAAGGAGAATGTGGGCATCACGCCTCATCCAGGGCCTTAGTGGCAAAAGCTTTCCGGCATGGATTCTACTGGCCAAGTGCCTTGGAACAAGCAGAAAATCTAGTAAGAAAATGTAATGGTTGTGAGAGATATGCTACCGAGACACACATGACAATGTCGGAGCTCAAGACCATACCAATTACCTAGCAATTTGTTGTATGGTGTTTGGATATGGTTGGCTCATTTAAGCCGGCAAAAGGAAATATGACCCATATCTTGGTAATGGTTGACAAGTTTACAAAATGGATAGAAGTAAAGCCGATAAGAAAATGTGATGGAGATACAGCCGTGTCATTCCTCAAAGATATCATTATGAGATATGGCTATCCTCATAGTATCATAATAGATAACAGCACCAATTTTGCTGAAGGAGCATTTGCACGATTCTGCCGGGATAAAAAGATCCGGCTGGACGTTGCCTCGGTAGCACACCCAGCATCGAACGGACAAGTGGAAAGATCCAATGGATTAGTATTATCCGGGATAAAACCCCGGCTCATTGAGCCGCTGCAAAGATCAGCGGGGTGCTGGATAGAAGACCTACCAGCGGTACTGTGGTGTTTAAGAACAACTCCGAATCGATCAATAGGCTATACGCCATTTTTTCTGGTATATGGGGCAGAAGCTGTATTACCAGCCGACATAGAGCATGATTCACCTAGGGTCACCCAATACACAGAAGCCGAAGTGCGAGAAGCCTGGCAAAATGATGTTGATCTGCTGGAAGAAGCGAGAGAATTGGCATTGTCCAGATCCACCATATATCAGCAAAATCTCCGACTCTATCATAGCCGGAAAGTAAACCCCCGAGTCTTCCGGGAAGGTGATCTGGTACTCCGGCTGGTACAATGTACTGCTGGCATGCATAAGTTATCCCCCCATGGGAAGGGCCAATCATTGTGAGCAAAGCATTGCACAATGACTCTTATTATCTCATTGATGCACAACCACAGGAGAAGAACTAGGCGGATAGGTCCGACAAGAAATCTAAGCGTCCATGGAATGTAGCACTACTTCGTCCATTCTATACTTAACAAAGAAGTGTGTGTATCCGAGTCTCTCATATGTCGATATGTATGCTGGCAATGAGTTTATCAATGAAATCTTGGCACCTCGAGCAGTAACTCGGGGACTGCCTTAGTAATAATTGTCATTCTATTTGTTAACTATTTTATTTTTTATGTCGGCTGGCTTAAGTTCCTTCTGCCTAAGCCAGATTAGTAGTGTCTAAGAAAAAAAACTCAACTTTTCGACTTGCTGTTGTCCAACAAGAATTGGCTTCATGGCAAGCAAGAGAACAAGTTTGGAATTGCGAAGCACACAAAAAACGACTAAGGAAAAGAACGTAATCGAGCCGACATTTGTTATTCGGACTAACCTTATGTTTACCTTATTTTTACTATGCTAGATTATTTTGAGCTAATCCTAAAGTTTCCAAGTATTGTTAAGTCAATTTTTGAAACTCGGACTCATAAGTCACAAAACAGAATCAAGGTAGACGCGAGCCGAGCCATGAAATTGGAGAAACAAGAAAATGAAACTCGGGGACTACGCCGAAGTTAATTCGGTGTGAACAACTTAGTAGCAAAACATAATCCATATGCTTAATACATTTGCACCCGGCATACCGGGGATCTGATAAATTTCAAAGTGTTTTTTGTGCTCAAGGAGCAGCAACAGGAGGAGGTAACTCGGTGCCAGCGGGTGGAAAACCGGCTTCAGTCTCGTCATCATCTTTGTTATCTTCGAGATCCGAGGCTTCGTCCTCTTCCTCGTAACCCGAATCATCTTCAACATATTCATCATCAACGATGCCGAGGAAGCTTGTTCCTTCGTTCCATTGATGGACAGGGGCAAACTGGATAAGGTTGTGGGCACAAGCCTTGCACCAAGCTACCCAATCCGGATCATTCGACCACCTGGACCCGGTGCGCAAGCACTCGAGAACAATCAGATCCAGTTTTTCATACCACGTGAGCACGAAGTGGAGGACAGTATTAGCTCCGGCACGTGTGGCAGATTCCCTCTAGAGGTCGAGCTGGATCTCGCAATCCATCAATTTGTTGATCAGAGCAGTGGACCCCTCTAGAGGATCCTCACCAGGCCAAAGGGCACGGAAGATCCGGACGGCTGAATCCAGGATACTCGAACCATAGTTCTTCACAATTTCAATGCGAGAGGATAGGCTAACCAGCAGTTCCTCCATGTCATAGGGAATGTTTTCCGAGCCAGGACCAGTTGGGGTACCCCTCTGCTGGTGGAACTTGGTAACCGCAGTAACTGCAATGGCATCGCCCTATGGGAATTTGCCTGGAAACAAAGCAAGTGAAATGAATAAAGGAGTCTAACCTGGAGAAATACACGTCGGCGGAAGGAAAGGAACTTACGAGAGATATCACTGTGGATCCAGGTCAGCTCTATGGTGCAATCAGCACGCCTCTTCCGGAGCTTCTCAAGTTCAACATTAGCCGAGTCAAGCTTGACGTCGGCCTCCTTCAGCAACTCTTGATCCTTTGCAAGTTGAAGGCTAAGACGTTCTCGCTATTCGGTGAAGTCTTGGCCAGCCTTGTCCATTTCAATCTTGTGGAGCTCTTTGAGTTTTTTCATCTCAGCCTTGAGCTTGGTGATCTCATCATCCTTAGCTCGGAGCTTGGCCAGCTCGTCGTCCTTCTTCTTGAGCTCGGCCTGGTGTTGCCCTGCTTGTTCGAGAAAATGCAGCATCATATCAAGCACGGACACACTATCTTCAAGGGAGGCTGCAACGATTTGTTAACCCGGCAGAGCCGAGGTATAAATATCTGCCGAGCCAAGAAGAAAGGAGAAAGACCGTAGAAGAGGGTTAACCAAAGTGAATTACCTTTTATCTCGTCTAAGTTTTTCCTCATGATGGTGTTTTCGGCCTCCACTTCGGCTGTGCAATCCGAATGACAGATTAGTTCGGTGGGAAAAGGCATAGAAAGATGGGGAAAAAGTCAAAGAGAAAACTTACCCCTTTTCTCGAACTCAGCGAGAAGCGCAGCATGTTTCGAGCGCAGCACCTTGTGTGTGTCCAAGAGGCGCTGAAACTCAACACTCCGACGATTGGTAGTGATCTGAAAAAAGCAAGGTTGGCTCAGTTATTGCATATTCGAAGTGTACAAGATCGGGGCCAAGTGGAACTTAACCCGGCTCTAGGTGTGTGCATATTCGAGTTGTACAAGATCCAGGCAAGTGGAACTTAACCCGGCTCTAGGTGTGTGCATATTCGAAGTGTACAAGATCCGGGCCAAGTGGAACTTAACCCGGCTCTAGGTGTGTGCATATTCGAAGTGTACAAGATCCGGGCCAAGTGGAACTTAACCCGGCTCTAGGTGTGTGCATATTCAAAGTGTACAAGATCCGGGCCAAGTGGAACTTAACCCAGCTCTAGGTGTGTGCATATTCGAAGTGTACAAGATCCGGGCCAAGTGGAACTTAACCCGGCTCTACGTGTGTGCATATTCGAAGCTACTATGGAGCCACGCTAGTTCTCTAAGGAGCATTTGGCCGAGTAACAAGTTACTCCCCCAAAGGCTCGGGAACTAATGGCTATATCTCTAAGGACTTGTGCATGTTAAAGAAAAGACAAAGTAGCGTACCTCCATCATTCGACCATCACGGTTGATAGCCTTAGCTGCCGTGTTCATTTGTGAACTGAATTCGGCGAGCCCAAACTTCTCCGGGAGATCGTCGTTTGGATCGACGAACTCCGCTTTGTTCCAATTGTTTACATATTCAATCAAAGCTGGAGGATAGCTCTCTCCACTAAGCATGTGAGGCGCAACCAAGCCTTTGCCGTGGGCCTCCCTCCTCGCAACTATGGCGGCAGCAGGGCTGGTATGCAGTGCAAGTTGCTTGCTGCTAGCTAACACAGAGGAGGCATCCCTCTTCGGCAGCATAGACACGAGCGTACGCTGTCCAGCCTCGATGGATGTTTCCTTGGCGGCGCCAGAACCTTTCTTAGCCTTGGGTTGCTGCTAGGAGGCTGAGGCTTGAGCTGCAGATTTGGACTTGGGTGCAACCTTGGTGCTAGTTGGGTCTTCTCGCCGAGTGTTGGAAGACTCGGACGAGGCAGAAGGAGTTGGTGCTGGTGCTAGTGCTTGTGTTGCTGCTGGTGCTGCTGGTGGTACTGGTGCTGATGCTTGTACTGTTGCTGGTGTTGGAGGTGGTTCTGCTGTTGCTGCTGGTACCTCGGAAGTGACGGGTTGCGGCTGAGCCGATGAAGATCTAGGAGCATCCGCTACCTCGGTCGTGCCACTTCCCCCTGCTCCGAGGTTGCCCTCCTCCAGACGAGGTGGGCTAGGACCCGGAGAAGCCACTGAACCATCCTGAATTGGGCTCAGTGGGCGTGTATTGTCACCACGAGGCAGAGATGGGGTGCGCCGAAAAGATGAAGCGATGCTGGAGCCGCTCTGGGGAACCTCCATCGTAGCCCTGCCGAATCAAACAACGAATAACAAGTTATAACAAAAAGAAAGGCATATAGATAGAGAAGCATGAAGCAGAGAATTGGACAAATAAAAAAGTGACTTACTCATCAGAAGTCAAAGGCTCCCTGGGCTTTCGAGCTCTCCGAACTATGGCCTTAGTCGGAGGCTTGGTGGCGGCCTTGTTAGTGGAATTCTTCCGCCTTTTGGTTGCTTGGGGAGGCTCGGAAGAAGCAGCCGAGGCAGTGACCCGTTTCTTAGACGCAACAGGAACCGACTCACCTGTAGCAAGACGGGGATCCTCATGAATCTGCCTAGCCGGGTTAGCTGAAGCCGGAAACGCGTAAGAAATAGGTGCCGGGTTATATACCTCCAACATCTCAATATCGGAATCATCTTCATCGTCAGGCCAATCCTTTAAGGAAAGGAAGTTACCAGTGGTTCGCCTGGATCCGTCCGGGGAGGCAAGAACATCTCCTAATCCGGCTCCTCCTCTTCTGAGACAAGTCGATCCTTCCCCCATTTAAGGGAAGGCTCGATGCCATCTTCGAGAGTTTGCTGGAGAAACAACTGAAAGTAAAATGCAAGGGGATCAGATAAGTAACTTGTTCTGACATAGGATATAACTCGGAGAAGGATTGGGTAACAAAGTTTACCACAGGAGGAGGCCTATCCCGGCAGAAGTGCTCCAACCCCCACTCCCACTCTGAGTTGAACTCTTTGTCGGTGGAGAAGATCGCCTTAACCCGGCGGAAGATCTCGGTATTGTTCAACTCGAAGGAGGATGTCTGGTTGGGGTCAAGATGCCCGCTCATATGGCAGAGCTTGTGTTTGCGCTTCTGCAGGGGGGAGATCTGGCTGCGGAAGAATGTGATCATCACATCCTCGTTGCGCAGATTCTGCTCCTTCAGCTCCTTGAACCGCTTGTTAACCTGGTTCGCCAGGGCAGTTGGTATCTTGGGGAGCCAGTCCCACAAAGACGGATTAGGGCCCATCGTGAAGGGGCGCAGCTGGATCAAATCTTCATTCGTGTTGTTCCGGACGTAAAAGAAGGTCTGGGCCCAGCCTTTGCAAGACTCGAGGCCTGTAACCCGGGGGAAGACGGTAGTTTTCCGGGGAGAGATGGAAGCACCACCGCACTGGGTGAGCAACTTGTTGGCCGGGGCAGCTGTCTTATCCGGGATAAAGTTTTTCTTTAGACCAAAGAACCAGATCCAGAGCTCCTTGGTAGGCCACAGGCCAAGGAATCCTTCTCTAGCAGATGCGAAGGAGGAAAGGGAAGTGATGGTGTTCGCCGGGAGATGATGAGGTTGCAGCTCGTATGTTTTTGTAAGATCATGGAAGAAATCACTCACTGGCAGGCCGAAGCCGCGCTGAAAGTGGGAGAGGAAGACGACGAACTCACCCGGATTGGGTGAGGGAGCAATCTCTTCGTAGGGAAGGCGTGAAATCCCACCTTGGGGAATGCGGCGGGTGTGGTAGAGCCAATCCAGATCATATTGGCACACCCAAGAGCCGGCCCAGGCACCACGCTCCTGCACCTCGTTTTCCTCCTCCGTCTCCTCCTCGTCGACGACGGCGAGTTCTTCCTATGTCATCTCTAAGTCACTGTCCACACCGGCCCAATCAGAGGTTGGGGGCAATGATTTAGACTGGCGCGGCCCCGTGGCGTTGAGACAGCGCGGGAGCGGCAGCAAGGAAACACGAACGTGAGATGCGGCGATGGCGCTATCGCAAGGAAGAAGAAGAAGCAGAAAGGCAGAGGGGCGCGAGTAGGGGAAAAAACAGCCAAGGGGCGCCCCCCTCCCCTATTTAACCATGCCCTAACGGTGGATAGTGGGATCGTGATGTGCCTCGAGGCCACAAGGTGTGGTCGTGTATTGCCGGGTCAGCCAATCAGAAGCAAGCGACAAGAAGGACCGCAGGGAACAGGGGATCCCACGACGTGACATGGTGATGCGGTTAACGAGGAGACAGCTGCGACGCGATGTTTGCTGCAGTAATCTCTGACAATAAGTGTAGTAACTAGCGTAGGCCCTTAAAATGAGGCAAGATAATGATTACCCTCCATGTGGGACGTGGGGAAGTGTATAAGAGAAGGAAGGACAACACGGAAAGCTGAAGGGTAGCCCAGCCAGCGAGTGATAACTCAGAATGTGCCAAGGGAATGCTACACCACGGGATCCGAGCTACAAAGTAACTCGGAAAAGGGAGCCAAAAGATTAAACCTACCATGGCCTTAGCAGCTAAAGTTGCTAAGACCGCACCAGCTTCGGGGACTAATGTTGGGGGGATACCCCTGGGTAGGGTAACACCGGGGTATAGAGGCCGAGTTAGCCAAGGTACGGCAAGGTCAAAGAGAAAGCTGGCCGGGTCACCTCAAGACAGGCCGACTTACGGAGTAACCCGGCCCGGAGGATGTCCGTTTAACCATGTCCCGGCCGACATCAATTGTACGTCGGCAAGCTCTTTATAATTCGATTGCAGGTACCCACGGGGCCGGATTAACCAGGCCTAATCTGGGTTCTATCAGGCTTGCAAGAGAAGGAAGGTATCTTGCTGGTCAAAAGGTGGTATTTGTGCGCTGGAGCGTGAGCAAAGCGGACAGAGGGAAGGACCAGCCAGGCGTGGCCGACAAAGGTGACGCAGCCTATGTCGGCTGACGTCGGCGCCGCAGAGCAGAGGCTTATGTAGCCTCTGCATGGCTTACGAAGGCAAAAGGTGACCCGGTCGGTTTGCTATTTTGGGAGAGGCATATTCCTAGGAATATGCCTCCACGTATGCCCTAGCTAGTAGCCTGGCCTCCCCTTTATAAGGAGCGCTAGAACCCTAGTAGAAGGGGATCGCGAATTGTAGGGCGAGAGATTGGCATGTTCTTTGAGTAGAGGTAGTGGTGAGAGTAAGAGAGCCTCCTTCTTCCTCCTCTCCCCGATACAGCTCAAGGAGCATCTGTAAACTAGGTGAACTTAAAGAATACAAGACATCTGTTTGTGGAATCACCACACTATCCCTCCCTGGATTCCTCTAGTGCATATTGGCTCCACCTTTAGCCTATCCATGGCATATACCGTGACACCACCACGACAACAAGTGTGTGTCATGTCTTGGTATATACTTAGATGTATCAACTGGGTGGGAACATGTTGACCAAGTGTTGAGCTACACAAGAACAAGTTGATCAATGTGTTTCTATCCATGCTAGAGAGGTTTATATACCATGCAATGTTGGCATGGGCCCACATTTGCTACAAGTGTCTCATCATGTATTGGCATAGCCATGTTATACTTATATCTATCAACTAGGTAGGATCATCTTGTCAAAGTGATAACTCATACAACCACAAGTTGATGGAAGTGTTTCTAAACACCTAAGATAGGTCTATTCTCCCATTAAATTTTGGCATGGGCCCACATCTGTCACAAGTGTGTATCATGGCTTGGTATAGCACTTTCATACTTAGATGTATCAACTGGTGGGATCATGTTGGCCAAGTGTTGAGTCACACAACCACAAGTTGTTGAAGGAGTTTCTAGACAGCTCAGATAGGTCTAGATTCCATGCAATGTTGGCATGGGCCTAACTCTGCCACAAGTGTCTCATCATGTCTTGGCATATCACTCTCATACTTAGTTGTATCAACTAGGTGGGACCATGTTGGCCAAGTGCTGAGTCACACAACCACAATTTGATGAAACAGTTTCTAGCCAATCAAGAGAGGTATATAGCCCATGCAATGTTTGCATGGGCCCACATTTGGCCCAGAGTGTCTCATCATGTCTTTGCATAACAGTCTTATACTTAGATCTAACAACTAGGTAGGATCATGATATCCAACTGATGACTCATGTAACCCCACAAGTTGATGATGATGTTTCTAGGCAGCTCAGATAGGTCTAGATCCCTTGCAATGTTCGCATGGGCCCACATCTCCCACAAGTGTGTGTCATGGCTTCGCATAACACTCTAATACATATATATATTAACTAGGTGGGATCATGTTGGCCAAGTGCCTAGTCACTCAACCACAAGTTGATCAAGGAGTTTCTAGCTAACCTAGAGAGGTTTAAAGCCTATGGAATGTTGGCATGGGCCAACATCCGCCACAAAGTGTATCATCATGTCTTGGCATAGTAGTCTTTTATTTAGATTTATCAACTAGGTAGGATCATGCTATCTAGGGGATGACTCATACAACCGCAAGTTGATGAAGGTGTTTTTAGACAGCTCGGATTGGTCTAGATGCCATGCAATGTTGGCATGGGCCCACCTCTGCCACAAGTGTCTCGTGATATCTTGGCAGAGCACTCTCATACTTAGATGTATAACCTGGGTGGGACCATGATGGCCAAGTGCTCAGTCACATAGCCACAAGTTGATGAAGGAGTTTATAGCCCACTCAGAGAGGACTATAGCCCATGCAATGTTGGCATGGGCCCAGATTTGCCACAAAGTGTCTCATCATGTCTTGGCATAACGGTGTTATACTTAGATCTAACAACTAGGTAGGATCATGTTGGCCAAGGGATGAGCCACACAACCACAATTTGATGAAGGAGTTTCTGGATAACCAAGAGAGGTCTACAGCCCATGCAATGTTTGCATGGGCCTACATTTGCCACAAATTGTCTCATCATGTCTTGGCATAACAGTGTTATACATAGATCTATCAACTTTCTAAGAATATGTTGTCCTAGTGATGACTCATAAAACCACAAGTTGATGAAGGTGTTTCCAGATAGATAATATAGGTCTAGATCCCATGCAATGTTGGCTTGGGCCCACATCTACCACTAGTTTGTATCATGTGTTTACATAGCACTCTTATACTTAGATGTATCAACTTGGTGGGATCATGTTGGCCAAGTGATGAGTCACACAACCACTAATTTTATGATGGTGTTTCTATCCAACCAAGAGAGGTCTATAGCCTATATGAAATGTTCGCATGGGCCCACATTTGCCACAAAGTGTCTCATCATGTCTTGGCATATCAGTGTTATACTTAGATATATCAACTATGTAGTATCATGTTGTCCAAGTGATGACTCATATACAATAACAAGTTGATGAAGCTATTTCTAGACAGATAAGATAGGTCTACATCCCATGTATCAACCAGGATGGATCATGTTGGCCAAGTGTTGACACACACAACCACTAAGTTGATGATGGTGTTGAGTCACATAACCACAAGTTGATGAAGGACTTTCTAGCCAAACCAGAGAGGACTATAGCCTACGAAATGTTGGCATGGGCCCACATTTTCCACAAAGTGTCTCATCATGTCTTGGCATAACAGTGTTATACTAAGATCTATCAACTAGATAGGATCATGTTATCCAAGTGATGACTCATCCAACCACAAGTTCATGAAGGTGTTTCTAGACAGCAAAGATAGGTCTAGAACCCATGCAATATTGGCATGGCCCATGTCTGCCAAAAGTGTGTGTCATGGCTTGGCATATACTTAGATGTATCAAATAGGTGGTATCATGTTGGATAAGTGCCAAGCCACACAACCACAAGTTGATGAAGGAGTTTATAGCCAACCAAGAGAGGTATATAGCCCATTCGCATGGGCTTATATTTTCCACCAAGTGTCTCATCATGTCTTGGCATAGCAGTGTTATACTTAGATCTATCAACTAGGTAGGATCATGATATCCAAGTGATGACACATACAAGCACAAGTTGATAAATGTGTTTCTAGACAGCTCAGATAGGTCTAGATCCCATGAAATGTTGGTATGGGCCCACATCTGCCACAAGTGTTTGTCATGGCTTGGCATAGCACTCTCATGCTTTAATGTATACTCTGGGTGGGGTCATGTTGGCCAAGTACCGAGCCACACAACCACAAGTTGATGAAGGAGTTTCTGGGAAACCAAGAGAGGTCTATAGCCCACAAAGTGTGTCATCATGTGTTTCCATATGTAGCACCCCGGGTAAACCACCACTAGAACATGAGATCATGTCAATCACTAACACTAGAAGAGTAACTTGATAACATCAAACGTCACACCGTAACAGGGTGACCAAGGTTTGCCACGGTGGAAACCTCTGGCTCGCCCAAGGTCACCAATGTGGGTAGGTCTTTGCCTGTAAAATGCCCTGCTCCTGTGCTGACGTCATAATGACGCAGTAAAGTTGTTAGATCATTTTACTAATTCCAAAAATTGTTATAATCTTATAAAATTCATAAATAATTCATATTTAATTAGAAAAATATGAATAATATATCAAAATCTTCCGAAAAATGAGATCTACACTTTAAAAAAACAATCATGCATTGTTGATCAACCTAAACCCTAGCTAGTTAGAGGAACATCGACCCCCCCAATTGCATATGGGATCAATGGAATGCCAAGCCCTCGGAACTCCGAACCCATTTAAATCGATGTTAATCCTATGGTTGCCATGATAACTTTAATCTGCCATATCATTCATGTGCTTACACATTGCATGGTTCGAGATATTGATTGTTGCCCTTCTTTCCGGTATTGCTTCTTCGTGATAGGATCCGATCACGAGACCGAAGTCAACGATACCGAACATCCATATCTGTCTACTGAAGGACAAGGCAAGCGTAGCCTCTCATTCTGAACCTATGGTTTACAAAGTATCTACTTTCTCGCTATGTTGCACACGATTATAATGTGGTCTTTTGTCAGTAGCTAGAGTTACCTATCTGCTACATAGTTTCCCTATTGTAGCCTTATACACCTGATCCATTGCTCCTAGCATATCTAGGTCTCGCATGTGAGCATTGCTAGAGCTTCTTTGATGGTCAAGCTTAGCCATGCTTAGTACCTACGCCTGATCCATCCCGATGATGACGAATCAGAGATGCCAGAGGATCTAGAAAGGTAGTAGAGGGAGACATGATCGAAGGTGACCGATAAATATGCTAAGGCTTGCATGGGAGGCCACGTCGGGTGTGGTTTTTGTAGTCCTATGCTCGCCATCATTAGGACTTGAGTTCTTGCCTCTTGAACCAAGACGAGCGTACACCCACACGGGGCCTAGAAAACCCCTCGACTAACTAACTTGCCTAGTAGATTCCATGAGTCACATAGTTTGGTCTTTCCATTTGGCATATGCATTGAAAATGTTTTCGAAAGAAGAAGTGTGTCATAACAGGTAGATAAGCATGACCGGGGTTACTTGGGGTCGACGGAGCCCATGGTAAAACCAACCCTGCCCACATGTCTAGGGACCGGCTTCAGGATTTGACCCGTTATAGTGGAACCCTCCTTAGGGCATCACTCATGGTCTCGGCGACAGCAAGGTAAGGTCGTGGTCAACCACCCTTTGCCGGCCCTCTAAGGAAGAGGGCTAATAATATTTGGCACTAAGAGTCCGTTGCTACATGTGGGTAAAGTTGTACACCCCTGCAGGGTTAAATCTTTTTTGAAAAGCCATGTTCACGGTTATGAACGACTTGGGAACGAACATGATGATCATAGATAATGGTAATTGAATATAAAACCCATTGTTTCACGTGGGCTTAAGTATGCTTCCTCGGGGTTCGAGGGGGTGATCCTAGATGAGGAGTTCAGATGTACTTGGTTAATAAGTTCTATGTAGACGAGCCTCTTCTCCCTCTCTTGTTTACAAACAAAGTTGGCTTTATGCAAAGAAAATCCAGAGAAAGCTTTTCTAGCCAGAGCATGTAGATACTAGGGTATCTAAGTCTTGCGGAGTACATTCTCGTACTCAGCCTTGCTATATTGTTGCTTTTCTCTAGATGATCTAATCGCAACTGAAGGAGGCTTCTATGTTGACATCGACAAGTAGTTGGGGGTCCTAGGTAGCAGCCTGAGGACTATGAGTTGGACGTCACTTATGTTTATGGCCTCTTAGGCCTTTTTTAAGTTTGTTGTGTAGAACAACAAAATTTGCTTTCGTTGTTTGGTGTAATGATGGGTCTGCGACCCCTAGTTTGTAATAATCTGATATCGTACTCTATTAAGAGTTTAAACTTATGCTATTGAATCCCTATGTTCTGTAATGTTACTGAATCATATACTATGAGTCTCTGAGGTTGGAGTTAAGTTTATCTTGGAGGATAATCCGAGGATTGTTTAACCCTAACCCCGGGGGTGTTACAGGTTTTGGTATCAGAGCGGGACTGCCTGTAGGAAACCCTAGTATTGGTTGATGTTGAGTCTAGAAGTTGACAAAACTATTTAAAGGTTGAAAACTAATTGCAAAAACTCTGACTAGGACTCTTTTTACTCCATTCTTGGTGTGATTTTACTGCTGGAGTTTTCTTATCATATTTGGTTTGAAAAGGTTTTCATTCCTTACCCCTAATCTCAAATATCCAGGATCGTGTCTTCGGGGTTATTTTTCTAAGTACTCCATAAGTGGTTGCTATTCTTAGAGTTATCAAGATGTCTCGTATCTGCTTGATGCATAACATCTTAGCACTCCATTGTTATGGTTTGTAAGTCAGCTGGTTAGTGTATACATTAGTATGCTTCGATACTACCATGCTTGATGAGATAACATGTTTTACATCCAGTGTCTTTTGTCTTTGTACCCTTGGCTAACGCCTTCTGTTCTTAGAGGATGGGTGACACTTCTCGATCTCGCACCCATGCTCAAGCTCATGGGTCTAGGAATGAGGATGATCCTTCTAATCTTCCTCCACAACCATCAATGGTTCAACTTATGGCTATGTATGAGACCAACCGTGCTGACAACATGAGGCTCCTTGAAAGGATTGAGCGCAATTCCCAGCGCCCAAACAACCAAGTCGGTATCATGGATTTCATACGTCTCACTCCGCCAGTCTACAGCTATTCCACTGAGCCACTTGATGCAGACTACTGGCTTCGCACCATGGAGTGCAAACTTCAGGTTGGTCATGTTCATAAAGCTTATTGGGTAACCTTTGTCGCCTACCATCTGGAGGGAGTAGCTAACTCCTGGTGGGAAAATTTCTTGGCACTGCAAGCTGCTCAGCATGTCGTTACTTGGCAAGAATTCACTGAAGGATTCCGAGTCTATGAAATTTCGGAGGGTCTAATGGATGAAAATGGGGAGGAGTTTCTTAAGCTGAAACAAGGCACTGATTCGGTGTATGATTACCAGCGCAACTTCAATCGTCTTGCATGTTATGCTCCTGAAGAAGTTTCCACTGATGCTAAGAAGCAAGTTCTGTTTCGTAAGGGACTGGACCCTGATGTTCGTCGTGATCTTCATCTGATGGATTTTGGGAATCTGCAAACTCTTGTGAACAAGGCAATGAAGGCAGAGTGTGGAAAAGTGGAGTATGAGGAGACTCGTAGGCATTCTTATGAAGGATTCAACAAGGTTGGTTCAAGCAATAAGAAGCGTCGTGTCTTTGTGCCTTATAGTGCTGTGCCACGTGCTGCTTACACCCCAAGGTCTTCTGGACATGCTCCTCGTCTGAATGCTACTTCAAGCAATGTTGGTAGGACGAACTATCCTGCTGCTGGTACCACATCAGGTCTCACCTGTTTCAACTATCGCCAGCCTGGTCACTTTGCAAAGGAGTGTCCCCAAAAGAGTGCTACTAAGGGAGCACCGCCAAATAAGTATACCAAGCCTCAGGTTGCTGGAAGTGGTCGTGTGACCCATATCTCTGCTGAAGAGGCTCGGGAAGATCCAAGCAACTTTATGGGTACGCTTCGTATCAATCACATTCCAGCTAAAGTTTTGTTTGATTCTAGAGCATCACATTCATTCATGTCACAAGCTTTTGCGGAATTGCATGGGATAAGTTTTGAGGGGTTGTCTAGACCTTTGATGCTTCATTCTCCTGGTTATAGATGGTAAACCACCATGGTTAGCCATGGGAACTTAATCAATGTTACCTCCCAGTTGTTCCCCACTTCTCTTATTGCCCTCAAGTCAACTGATATTGATGTCATTTTGGGCATTGACTGGTTGTAGCAATATCAAGCGGTCATTGACTGTGCAACCAAGTCCGTGACTCTGACTAGTCCTGCTGGCATAACAGTCACTTACTGGACCGTAGGGTCACTTTCTCCTTTAGCTGTTTCTATTTCTAAAGAGGAGTTGTATGCTCTTGAAGTTCAACCTCTGTTAGAGATTCAAGATGTTTCCGTGGTATGTGACTTCCCGGATGTCTTTCCTGAAGAGTTGCCTGGCATGCCACCTAATCGAAGTGTGGAGTTTGTCATAGAGTTGGTCCTTGGAACTGCACCTGTTTCCAAGAGACCCTATCGTATGCCCCTCATGAGTTAGTGGAGTTGAAGAAGCAATTAGAGGAGTTGGAAGTAAAAGGACACATCCATCCTAGCACATCTTCTTGGGGATGTCCTACAATTTTTGTTAAGAAGCGGAATACCAATATACCACGACTGGTTGTGGATTATCGCCCTCTCAATGCTGTGAATGTCAAGAACAAGTATCCTCTCCCTAGGATCAACGATCTTTTTGATCAGTTAAGTGGTGCCACCGTCTTTTCCAAAATGGATTTTAGGTCAGGGTATCACCAAATCAAGATCCAAAAGGAAGACATTCCAAAGACTGCCTTCACTACTCGTTATGGTCTTTACGAGTACAATGTCATGTCCTTTGGTCTTACCAATGCTCCAGCCACTTTTATGCTGCTAATGAACTCTGTCTTCATGGAGTATCTCAAAAAGTTTGTTGTGGTCTACATCGACGATATTCTGGTCTATTCTAAGACTGAAGAAGAACACGCTGAACATCTGCGTTTGGTGTTGACAAAGCTTCGAGAACATCGTCTCTATGCCAAGTTCTCCAAGTGTGAGTTCTGGTTGCAAGAACTCATATTCCTTGGTCATGTTGTTTGCGCCGAAGGGGTTGCTGTTATTCCGAACAAGGTTCAATCCATTTTAGACTAGGAATCCCCCAAATCCGTTAAGGTTGTTCGAAGTTTCCTAGGATTGGCGGGATACTACTGTCGATTCATCGAGAACTTTTCCAAGATTGCCAAGCCAATGACTGATCTTCTTAAGAAGGATAAGAAGTTTGAATGGTCTGATAAGGCAGAAGAAAGCTTCCAGGTTTTGAAAACCAAGCTAACTACTGCTCCGGTGCTAGTTCTTCCAGACACCAGTAAATACTTTTATATCTTATGTGATGCCTCGCACCAAGGTCTCGGATGTGTGTTGATGCAAGATGGTCATGTGGTGGCCTATGCCTCTCGACAACTGAAACCACATGAGAACAACTATCCAACTCATGATCTCGAGCTTGCAGCTTTTGTTCATGCTCTTAAGCTATGGTGACATTACCTCATCGGTAGTTGCTGTGAGTTATATTAGGATCATCAGAGTCTGAAGTATCTTTTTACATAACCTGATCTGAATCTCAGGCAAAGAAGATGGTTGGAACTCATAAAAGATTATGATTTGGGTCTCAACTATCAACCTGGCAAAGCCAATGTCGTTGCTGATGCGCTAAATCAGAAGTCTTACTGCAATAATATGTTGATCAAACAATCTCAACCTTCTCTTCACGAGGAATTTTCTCGACTGAATCTTGAAGTTGTTCCTCGCGGATTCCTTTCTACTCTTGAGGTGAAATCTTCTATAGAGGATGAAATCAAGCTTGCTCAAAAGAATGATTCGGAAGTTGCTGAGATCAAAGAGAACATTGCTAAAGGAGTTGCAAAATATTTATGTACTGATGATCAAGGTATTGTCTATTTTGGTAACCGTCTAGTGGTGCCAAAGAGAACAAAGTTGAGGGGTTTAATTCTTAAAGAGGCTCATGAATCACCTCTCTCCATTCACCCTGGAGGTACCAAGATGTACCGGGATATCCGTCAAAGATTCTGGTGGTCTTGTATGAAGCAAGATATCGTTCGTTTTGTTGCTGAATGTGACGTTTGTCGTCGCGTCAAGGCTGAACACCAAAGACCCGCTGGTCTCCTACAACCACACTGTATTCCTAAGAGGAAATGGGATGAAGTTGGTATGGATTTCATCACTGGTCTTCCCAAAACTCAAACGGGAAATGACGCCATCTGGGTAATTGTTGATTATCTGTCCAAGGTAGCTCATTTCCTCCCTGTTCCAAAAACCATCTGAGCTAGTTCTTTGGCTGATCTTTACATATCTCGGATCGTCGTTCTTCATGGAGTTCCTAAGAAGATAGTATCTGATTGTGGGAGTTTGTTCACTTCAAGGTTCTGGGATAGTTTCCAAACTGCCATGGGAACTAGCCTATCCTTCAGTATAACTTATCATCCTAGCAGCGGTGGTCAAACTGAAAGGGTGAATCAAATCCTTGAAGACATGGTTAGAGCATGTGTCATATCTTTTGGTAAAAACTGGGAGAAATGCCTACCTTTTGCTGAGTTCTCCTACAACAACAGTGATCAGTCCAGTATAGACATGGCACCTTTCCAGTTCTTATACGGACGAACATGTCGTACTCCTCTGAATTGGTCTGAAACCGGTGAAAGAAAGTTCTTTGGACCGGATATGATCAAAGAAGCAGAAGATCAAGTTCATATTATACGAGATCATTTGAAAACTACTCAGTGTCGTCAAAAGATCTATCATGATCGTCACCATTATGATGTTGAATATGAAGTTGGTGATCAAGCTTATCTCCGAGTCACTCCGTTAAAGGGTTTCCATCATTTCGGTATCAAAGGCAAACTGGCTCCTCGCTATGTAGGTCCTTTTCGTGTTCTCTCCAAGTGTGGCAAGCTCGCATATCAATTGGAGTTGCCTGCATATTTCCCTGAGGTGCATGATGTCTTCCATGTGTCTCAACTCAAGCATTGCTTCAAAGACCCAGTTCGTGGTGTTGATCACCAAACCCTTGACCTTCAAGAGGATCTGACTTATCGAGAGTATCCTGTTCGTATCCTTGATGAAGTCGAGTGCAAGACTCGTCATGAAAGCATCAAGTCCTAAAAGTTCAGTGGTCTCATCACTCTGAGGATGAAGCAACCTGGGAACGAGAAGATCGTCTTCGATCTGAGTACCCTGCCTTTTTTTGTAAAACTTAGGAATCTCGGGACGAGATTCTTGTAAGGGGGGTAGAGCTGTAACAACCCAAGTTTGTAATATATGTAATTAGTACTTAAGCATTGCATGCATCTGTTTAAATCAATAAAATATATGCATGTGACCAAGTGTGTGAACCAAATACAAGTACAAAACCCTAAAATATGTGCAAATGGATTCAAATATGCACCAAAATTCAAGTTTGGTAATATTTTGGTATTTACAAAAGTGCCCTTGCATTTTTCCCTATTTAAAATTGTTTAAAAATCAAATAAATAGAGCCATTTTAAATAAAAACTGAGGTTTTAATAAAACCCAAGGGTTTCCTTGCAAATTTCAGCCCCTGGATCACTGATCTGGACTACGGGTTGATCTCTGGTTTTTGCCTGGGGGTTTTCGCAAAATTGCCATCGTCTTCTCCCAACTGGAAGCTGCTCGGTGTCGTTGCCGGCGCCTTCGATCCCCACCGCCCGCTCTGCGCCATCCGTCGTTGCCTAGAGGAGGATAAGACCGCCGATTTGTGTCCCTCTTCGCCTGTGCCTCTCTCTTCCTCCTGCTCTTGCCCTCTCTCGCTCTCGCGCAGGGCCGAAACCCTAGCCGCCATGACCTCGAGCTAGAGCTTGTTCCCGGCCACCCCGAGCCCCGCTGAGCTTGCTAGAAGCTTCGCCACGCCATGTGGAACCTCCTCGCCGAAGGAATCGAGCCCAGGCACTCGCAATCTCCTGCATCGGTTGCTTCTTCCCCGACGCCGACGTGCTCCGCCGTGGACATCGCCATCGCTCTGGTCCGTCTTCCGCCTCGCCGTCACCAGCAGCAGACTCAGGGTGAGCTCACGGTTCTTGCGAAACCTTTCGCACTTCCCCTTCCTCTCTAGTTCGCCCCAGCGTCGCGCACCGCCGTCTGCCTCCGCCGCTCACCGTTGTAGTCGCGTCTCCGGCAACCTTTAACCAGCAGCACCGCCACTCCCAGGTTTGCGTCGACGAGCCGCGTCGAACGCACCCCTCCGCGCAGCCCCGCTCGTCCCCTAGCACCACCAACCGCCGCCAGCCGACATGCTCTCCGACGAGCCCATGTGGCACCAAGGTGGCGATGAGGTGGCACCCACGTGGCCCTGACGTGCGTGTCGACCAAGGTTTGCCACGGTGGCAACCTTATTGGCCCTGGCCCACAGGTCAGCCACTTTGGGTAGGTTCTGCCCCGGTGTAAAATGCCCCGCTCCCGTGCTGACGTCATAATGACGCAGTAAAGGTGTTAAATTGTTTTAATAATTCCAGAAATTGTTATAATATTATAAAATTCATAAGTAATTCATATTTAATCAGAAAAATATGAATAATATATAAAAATGTTCAGAAAAATGTGGTATACACTTTAAAAATATAATCATGCATTGTTGATCAACCTAAACCCTAGCTAGTTAGAGGAACATCAAACCCCCCTCCCAACTGTATATGGGATCGATGGACTGCCAAGCCCTCGACACTCCGAACCCATTTAAATCGATGTTAATCCTAGGGTTGCCATGATAACTTTAATCTGCCATATCATTCATGTGCTTGCGCATTGCATGGTTCGAGATATTGATTGTTGCCCATCTTTCTGGTATTGCTTCTTCGCGATAGGATCCGAGCACGAGACCGAAGTCAACGATACCGAAGATCCATATCTATCTACTGAAGGACAAGGCAAGCGTAGCCTCTCATTCTAAACCTATGTTTTACAAAATATGTACTTTCTCGCTATGTTGCACACAGTTCTAATGTGGTCTTTTGTCAGTAGCTAGAGTTACCTATCTGCTGCATAGTTTCCCTGTTGTAGCCTTATACACCTGAACCATTGCTCCTAGCATACATAGGTCTGGCATGTGAACGTTGCTAGAGCTTCTTCGGTGGTCAAGCTTAGCCATGCTTAGTACCTACACCTGATCCATCCTGATGATGATTAATCAGAGATGCCAGAGAATCTAGAAAGGTAGTAGAGGGAGACATGATGGAAGGTGACCGATAAATATGCTAAGGCTTGCATGGGAGGCCACGTCGGGTGTGGTTTTTGTAGTCCTATGCTCGCCATCATTAGGACCCGAGTTCTTGCCTCTTGAACCAAGACAAGCGTACAGCCACACAGGGCCTGGAAAACCCCTCGACTAACTAACTTGCCTAGTAGATTCCATGAGTCACATAGTTCGGGCTTTCCATTTGGCATATGCATTGAAAATGTTTTCGAAAGAAGAAGTGCATCATAACAGGTAGGTAAGCATGGCCGGGGTTGCTTGGGGTCGATGGAGCCCCTGGTAAACCAACCCTACCCACATCTCTAGGGACCTACTTCAGGATTTGACCCATTACGGTAGAACCCTCCTTAGGGCGTGACTCATGGTCTTGGCGACAGGAAGGTAAAGGTCATGGTCAACCTCCCTGTGTCGGCCCTCCAAGGAAGAGGGCTAATAATATTTGGCACTAAGAGTCGGTTGGTACGTGTGCATAAAGTTGTACACCCCTGCAGGGTTAAATCTTTTCGAAAAGACATGTTCACGGTTATGAACGACTTGGGAACAGACGTGATGATCATAGATAACGGTAACTGAATATAAAACCTATTGTTCGACGTGTGCTTAAGGATGCTTCCTCAGGGTTCGAGGGGGTGATCCTAGATGAGGAGTTCAGATGTACTTGGTTAACAAGTTCAGATGTTCAAGATGGAGTCGTCTCTCTCTTATCTCATTTTGAAAGTATTCTATGTAGACGAGCCTCTTCTCCCTCTCTTGTTTACAAACAAAGTTGGCTTTACGCAAAGAAAATCCAGTGAAAGCTTTTCTAGCCAGAGCATGTAGATACTAGGTTATCTAAGTCTTGCAGAGTACATTCTCGTACTCAGCCTTGCGCTATTGTTGTTTTTCTCCAGATGATCTAATCGCAACTGAAGGTGGCTTCTACGTTGACATTGACGAGTAGTTGGGGGTCCCAGGTAGCAGCCCGAGGACTATGGGTTGGACGTCGCTTATGTTTATGGCCTCTTAGGCCTTTTGTTAAGTTTGTGGTGTAGAACAACATAATTTGCTTTCGCTGTTTGGTGTAATGATGGGTCTGCGACCACTGGTTTGTAATAATCTGATATCGTACTCTATTAAGAGTTTAAACTTATGCTATTGAATCCCTATGTTCTGTAATGTTACCGAATCATATATTGTGAGTCTCTGAGGTTGGAGTTAAGTTTATCAAGGAGGATAATCCGAGGTTTGTTTAACCCTAACCCCGAGGGTGTTACAAACAACATCCCATGTCCATGATCAAGAAACCTTGATCATCTTGTTAATCAACGAGCTAGTTTATAAGAGAGGCAAAACTAGGAACCCTTTATTTGTTTATCAAATACAGATGTATTAATGTTTCCAATTAATACAATTACAGCATGCAAAATAAACATTTATCATAAACATGGAATAAGATAATAACCACTTTATTATTGCCTCTCGGGCATATTCCCTTCAGTTTCCCACTTGCACTAGAGTCAATAATCTAGTTTGAAAAACCTGTGCATTCAACACCTATAGCTTTTTGGTGTTGTATATACGTGTTTGCTAGTGGTTAACATAATCTTCGGATCTGACACTTTTAGGTCCGTGTGTATTTGCATGTCTTTGCATCTCTATGCATCACTCATTCGCTAATGAGATGGCATTGTATAAATTTAGTCCTTTGGTGAGACCTTTAGTTCCTTTGGGTTAAAATATGTTGATATAATTGTGGCACAATATATCTTCATAGTACTATCCCACTATGAACCACACCTAGTTTGATTACAAACTATTTAACCAAATTCCCCCTTTGATGCTACTATAGCAGTCATATACTTAGCCTTTTGTTGTAGTATCCGTCATAATGTATCAACTTTGGGACTCATCCAAATCCATCACGGAACCTCCTTTCCATTACATTGTGCCACCCATAGCTTAAATCGAGATAAATTTAATTTGTATCCTGTGACAAACTAGAATCAATGTAACACTTTACAATGAATTATTTTTAACTATTTGTCACTTATACATGATATATTATTCCAAAGCTCATAATAATATCTTTACTATCGTCCAATGATCATCTTATAAATCATTCTGGTATATGCTCACAACATTTAGAGCATATCATGGTATTATTGATCAAAATATTCATGTGATTTCACTCATCAAGTGTTAAAACACTTGAATCTAGTTTCACTCACCAAGTTTCGATACACTTGAATCTTGATATACCTTTTTCCATGCAGCAAGAACCTTTCTTGTCGTTTCCATATTGAACTCATTCAATATTTCATATATATATATGTCTGGCACAACCATATTAGCGTTTCAATCTATCCATATCGTCATTGATGCTAAATATTCCGGTTTTTCCCAAGTCTTTCATCGAAATCCAATTTTAATGAAATTATTAACCCGTGTCAATAAAAGATACATCATTTCCAATTAACAATATGTCCTCGACATAATGTATTAGAAATACGTCTTAGTGCCCCCACTTAATTTCTTGCAAATACAAGCATCTTCATTATCTTCGATGAAATTAAACATTTTAATAGTTTCATCACGGTGAAGATTCCAACTCCCCTATGCTTACTTCAACCATTGAAGTTTCCATGCCCTTTTTACCATCCTTTGATTTAACAAAACCCTTCGGACTATGTCATCTACACGTCCTAGGTTACCATTCTATTAGAAGAACTTTGTTTTGTTTGTTCAACTACCACATACCAAATTATATGTAGTGGTTGCTATATTAATCTGTCAAGACTGAATATCGCTATGAAGGATCAAATCTCTTCATTGTCAACTCCTTGAACATTGTCGTAAACTCCTTTCCGACATGTCGACTATTTCATAGATGTCAAATATCCATGTCTATTTATTTATAGATCCAAATATGACCGATAGGCTTCACGCCTTTCTAGAGGGTCTTCCAAGTTCAGAAACTTAATTTCTCTTGTATGGATACTATCATGGATTTTATGACTTCTAGTCATTTTATGGAGTCAGGGCCCATCATCGCTTCTTTGCATGCAGTCGGTTCATCATTGTCAAAACAATAACGACTTCTGTTTCAAATCTTACTATTGGATTCTTACCTGACCCACACGGTTCAATAGGAACTCTAATCTTGGAGATCACAACCTTTGTAATCACAGGAGCCATGAGAATTTTAGCCGCCTCCGGGACACTCTCAGGCACTGTGCTACTTAGCACATGTTGCTTAGGTTCATCGACCTAATAAAAGTTCTATTGTCCTCTCACTTAACTTTTGTAAAAAATTCCTTCTTTAAGAAACTTCACGTTCCAAGCGACAAACTCTTTTGTCTTCGATGTTATGGAGGAATACCCATCAAATTCTTTGGGATAACCTACAAAGACGTGCTTATCCAACTTTGGTTGTAAACATTTTACTTATGCATAGCATACCAAAATTTAAGAAAAGACAACTCGGGTTTTATCCCAAACCATAACCTTTATGCGGTAGTCTCTAAAGCTTTAATCCTTAAAACATAATGGAAGTTTTATAAATGACACCTTTGATCTGACCATGTCAAACAAGGTTCGATTTGATCTCTCAAACATACCATACTCCTATGGTTTATCGGGAAATGCAAATACATGGAACAATTCCTAAAATCTTAGGTCTTTTGCTAAACATGTAACTCAAATATCTTCCTTTATGATCGAATCATAAATTATTTATTTTCTTGTTACAATGATTTTCCACTTCATCTTGAAAGTCTTTGAACAATTTTAAAATGTTTCATACTTCTTCCTTATTAAGTAAATATACAGATATATTCACTCAAATTTTAGGAGAAAGCATATGAAGTCAAAAGATCCACCATGCATGGCTACATATAATGGACTATATACATCAACATTAATAATGTCCAATAAGTTAGTCATCCGTTCCTCTTTGGCGTATGAATGGAGTTTCAATTATCTCGAGGAAAGTCTCACAAGCGTCATTTGAACAAAATCAAAGACTCCAACAATCCATCAACATGGAGTTTCCTCATGTTTTCTTTCCAATATAATTTAAACAACGATGTCACTTCGTAAGTGATCTTTCAATCATTTGTCTTACGACATTTTAGCATTAGTTTTATGGACGTGATTTCTCCAACTAGACTTGTAAAACATCATCCATCTTCTATGGAATACAGTAATTATTTGAACAACCATTTTCTCTTAATACCAGAACAAAATAATAATTATTTATACAAATCTTGAAGGTAATCTTTGACGCCAACGATGAACAGAATAACACTTTATTTGTTTTTGATGAACATCATCATATATTCTCTTTCTAGTTACTTAGGCCATTGTAGTTCATGAATTCCATTGTTTTGTATGACATTTCACACCAACCAATTATTTATCCAATACCTAATAACCACATTGTTTAACAAGCAAAGGATACAACCATAACATGTATATCATCTATATACCTTAGCTGGACATTTCTAGTCTTTTCTCTTTTCTGCCAAATATTTTATAGATTCTCTTTCAGCATTTCCCTTTTCGTCCTCTTCCTCGTCACCCGAATCATCTTCAACATATTCATCGTCAACGATGCTGAGGACGCTTGGTCCTTCGTTCCATTGATAGACAGGGGCAAACTGGATAAGATTGTGGGCACTAGCCTTGCACCAAGCTACGCAATCCGGATCATTCGACCACCTGGACCCGGTGCACAAGCACTCGAGAACATTCAGATCTAGTTTTTCATACCACGTGAGCACGAAGTGGAGGACAGTATCAGCTCCGGCACGTGTGGCGGATTCCCTCCAGAGGTCGAGCTGGGTCTCGCAATCCATCAATTTGTTGATCAGAGCAGTGGACCCCTCCAGAGGATCCTCACCAGGCCAAAGGGCACGGAAGATCCGGACGGCTGAATCCAGGATACTCAAACCATAGTTCTTCACAATTTCAATGCGAGAGGATAGGCTGACCAGCAGTTCCCCCATGTCATAGGGAATGTTTTCAGAGCCAGGACCAGTTGGGGTACCCCTCTGCTAGCGGAACTTGGCATCTCCCTATGGGAATTTGCCTGGAAACAAAGCAAGTGAAATGAATAAAGGAGTCTAACCTGGAGAAATACACGTCGGCGGAAGGAAAGGAACTTACGAGAGATATCACTGTGGATCCAGGTCAGCTCTATGGTGCAATCAGCACGCCTCTTCCGGAGCTTCTCAAGTTCAACATTAGCCGAGTCAAGCTTGACGTCGGCCTCCTTCAGCAACTCTTGATCCTTTGCAAGTTGAAGGCTAAGACGTTCTCGCTATTCGGTGAAGTCTTGGCCAGCCTTGTCCATTTCAATCTTGTGGAGCTCTTTGAGTTTTTTCATCTCAGCCTTGAGCTTGGTGATCTCATCATCCTTAGCTCGGAGCTTGGCCAGCTCGTCGTCCTTCTTCTTGAGCTCGGCCTGGTGTTGCCCTGCTTGTTCGAGAAAAATGCAGAATCATATCAGGCACGGACACACTATCTTCAAGGGAGGCTGCAACGATTTGTTAACCCGACAGAGCCGAGGTATAAATATCTGCCGAGCCAAGAAGAAAGGAGAAAGAGCATAGAAGAGGGTTAACCAAAGTGAATTACCTTTTATCTCGTCTAAGTTTTCCTCATGATGGTGTTTTCGGCCTCCACTTCGGCTGTGCAATCCGAATGACAAATTACTTCGGTGGGAAAAGGCACAGAAAGATGGGGAAAAAGTCAAAAAGAAAACTTACCCCTTTTCTCAAACTCAGTGAGAAGCGCAGCATGTTTCGAGCGCAGCTCCTTGTGTGTGTCCAAGAGGCACTGAAACTCAGCACTCCGATGATTGGTAGTGATCTGAAAAAAGCAAGGTTGGCTCAGTTATTGCATATTCGAAGTGTACAAGATCCGGGCCAAGTGGAACTTAACCCGGCTCTAGGTGTGTGCATATTCGAAGTGTACAAGATCCGGGCCAAGTGGAACTTAACCCGGCTCTAGGTGTGTGCATATTCGAAGTGTACAGGATCCGGGCCAAGTGGAACTTAACCCGGCTCTAGGTGTATGCATATTCGAAGTGTACAAGATCCGGGCCAAGTGGAACTTAACCCGACTCTAGGTGTGTGCATATTCGAAGTGTACAAGATCCGGGCCAAGTGGAACTTAACCCGACTCTAGGTGTGTGCATATTCGAGGTGTACAAGATCCGGGCCAAGTGGAACTTAACCCAGCTCTAGGTGTGTGCATATTCGAAGTGTACAAGATCCGGGCCAAGTGGAACTTAACCCGGCTCTAGGTGTGTGCATATTCGAAGCTACTAAGGAGCCACGCTAGTTCTCTAAGGAGCATCCGACCGAGTAACAAGTTACTCCCCCGGAGGCTCGGGGACTAATGGCTATATCTCTAAGCACTTGTGCATGTTAAAGAAAAGACAAAGTAGCGTACCTCCATCATCCGACCAGCAAGGTTGATAGCCTTAGCTGCCGTGTTCATCTATGAACTGAATTCGGCGAGCCCAAACTTCTCCAGGAGATCGTCGTTTGGATCGACGAACTCCGCTTTGTTCCAATTGTTTACATATTCAATCAAAGCTGGAGGATAGCTCTCTCCACTAAGCATGTGAGGCGCAACCAAGCCTTTGCCGTGGGCCTCCCTCCTCGCAACTAGGGCGGCAGCAGGGCTGGTATGCAGTGCAAGTTGCTTGCTGCTAGCTAACACGGAGGAGGCATCTCTCTTCGGCAGCATAGACACGAGCGTGTGTTGTCCAGCCTCGATGGATGTTTCCTTGGCGGCGCCAGAACCTTTCTTAGCCTTGGGTTGCTGCTGGGAGGCTGAGGCTTGAGCTGTAGATTTGGACTTGGGTGCAGCCTTGGTGCTAGTTGGGTCTTCTCGCTGAGTCTTGGAAGACTCGGACGAGGCAGAAGGAGTTGGTGCTGGTGCTTGTGTTGCTGCTGATGCTGCTGGTGGTACTGGTGCTGATGCTTGTACTGTTGCTGGTGTTGGTGGTGGTGCTGCTGCTGCTACTGGTAGCTCGGAAGTGACAGGTTGCGGCTGAGCCGATGAAGATCTGGGAGCATCTGCTACCTCGGCCGTGCCACTTCCCCCTGCTCCGAGGTTGCCCTCCTTCGGACGAGGTGGGCTAGGACCCGGAGAAGCCACTGAACCATCCTGAATTGGGCTCAGTGGGCGTGTATTGTCACCACGAGGGGGAGATGGGGTGCGCCAGAAAGATGAAGCGATGCTGGAGCCGCTCTGGGGAACCTCCATTGTAGCCCTGCCGAATCAAACAACGAATAACAAGTTATAACAAAAAGAAAGGCATATAGATAGAGAAGCATGAAGCAGAGAATTGGACAAAGAAAAAAGTGACTTACTCGTCAGAAGTCAAAGGCTCCCTGGGATTTTGAGCTCTCTGAACTATGGTCCTAGTCGGAGGCTTGGTGGCGGCCTTGTTAGCGGAATTCTTCCGCCTTTTGGTTGCTTGGGGAGGCTCGGAAGAAGCAACCGAGGTAGCCGCCCGTTTCTTAGACGCAGCAGGAACCGGCTCACCTGTAGCAAGAGGGGGATCCTCATGAATCCGCCTAGCCGGGTTAGCTGAAGCCGGAAACGCGTAAGAAATAGGTGCTGGGTTATATACCTCCAACATCTCAATATCGGAATCATCTTCGTCGTCAGGCCAATACCTTAAGGAAAGGAAGTTACCAGTGGTTCGCCTAGATCCGTCCGAGGCAGGCAAGAACATCTCCTGATCCGGCTCCTCCTCGTCTGAGACAAGCCGATCCTTCCCCCATTTAAGGGAAGGCTCGGTGCCATCTTCGAGAGTTTGCTGGAGAAACAACTGAAAGTAAAATGCAAGGGGATCAGATAAGTAACTTGTTCCGACATAGGATATAACTCAGAGAAGGATTGGGTAACAAAGTTTACCACAGGAGGAGGCCTATCCTGGTAGAAATGCTCCAACCCCCACTCCCAATCTGAGTTGAACTCTTTGTCGGTGGAGAAGATTGCCTTAACCCGGCAGAAGATCTCGGTATTGTTCAACTCGAAGGAGGAGGTCCGGTTGGGGTCAAGATGCCCGCTCATATGGCAGAGCTTGTGTGTGCGCTTCTGCAGGGGGGAGATCTGGCTGCGGACGAATGTGATCATCACATCCTTGTTGTGCAGATTCTGCTCCTTCAGCTCCTTGAACCGCTTGTTAACCTGGTTCGCTAGGGCAGTTGGTATCTTGGGGATCCGGTCCGACAAATCCGGATTAGGAGGGCCAATCGTGAAGGGGCGCAGCTGGATCAAATCTTCATTCGTGGTGTTCCGGACGTAAAAGAAGGTCTGGGCCCAGCCTTTGCAAGACCCGAGGCCCGTAACCCGGGGGAAGACGGAAGTTTTCCAGGGAGAGATGGAAGAGCCACCGCACTGGGTGAGCAACTTGTTGGCCAGGGCAGCTGTCTTATCCGAGATAACGTTCTTCTTTAGACCAAAGAACCGGATCGAGAGCTCCTTGGTAGGCCACAGGCCAAGGAATCCTTCTATGGCAGATGTGAAGGAGGAAAGGGAAGTGATGGCGTTCGCCGGGACATGATGGGGTTGCAGCTCGTATGTGTTTGTAAGATCATGGAAGAAATCACTCACTGGCAGGCCGAAGCGATGCTGAAAGTGGGAGAGGAAGACGATGAACTCACCCGGATTGGGCGAGGGAGAAATCTCTTCGCAGGGAAGGCGCGAAATCACACCTTGGGGAATGCGGTGGGTGTGGTAGAGCCAATCCAGATCATATTGGCACACCCAAGAGCCAGCCCAGGCACCGTGCTCCTGCACCTCGTTTTCCTCCTCCGTCTCATGCTCGTCGACGACGGCGAGTTCTTCCTATGTCATCTCTAAGTCACTGTCCACATCGGCCCAATCAGAGGTGGTGGGCAATGATTTAGACTAGCGCGGCCCCGTGGCGTTGAGACAACGCGGGAGTGGCAGCAAGGAAACACGAACATGAGATGCGGCGGTGGCGCTGCAGAGCAGAAGCGGCGGTGGTGGCGCTGTCACAAGGAAGAAGAAGAAGCAGAAAGGCAGAGGGGCGCGAGTAGGGAAAAAAATAGCCAAGGGGCGCGCCCCCTCCCCTATTTAACAATGCCCTAACGGTGGATAGTGGGATCGTGCTATGCCTCGAGGCCACACGGTGTGGCCGTGTATCTGCCGGGTCAGCCAATCAGAAGCAAGCCACATGAAGGACCGCAGGGAACAGGGGATCCCACGATGTGACATGGTGATGCGGTTAATAAGGAGACAGCTGCGACGCGATGTTTGCTGCAGTAATCGCTGACAATAAGTGCAGTAACTGGCGCAGGCCCTTAAAATGAGGCAAGATAATGATTACCCTCCACGTGGGACGTGGGGAAGTGTATAAGAGAAGGAAGGACAACACGGAAAGCTGAAGGGTAGCCCAGCCAGCGAGTGATAACTCAGAATGTGCCAAGAGAATGCTACACCACGGGATCCGAGCTACAAAGTAACTCAGAAAAGGGAGCAAAAAGATTGAACCTACCGTGGCCTTAGCATCTAAAGTTGCTAAGACCGCACCAGCTTCGGAGACTAATGTTGGGGGGATACCCCCAGGTAGGGTAACACCGGGGTATAGAGGCCGAGTTAGCCGAGGTACGGCAAGGTCAAAGCGAAAGCTGGCCGGGTCACCTCAAGACAGGCCGACTTACGGAGTAACCCGGCCTGGAGGATGTCCGTTTAACCATGTCCCAGCCGACGTCAATCCTACGTTGGCAAGCTCTTTATAATTCGTCTGCAGGTGTTCACGGGGCCGGATTAACCAGGCCTAATCTGGGTTATATCCGGCTTGCAAGAGAAGGAAGGTATCCTGCTGGTCAAAAGGTGGTCTTTATGCGCTGGAGCGTGAGCAAATCGGACAGAGGGAAGGACCAGCCAGGCGTGGCCGACAAAGGTGACGCAGCCTATGTCGGCTGACGTTGGCGCCGTAGAGGCTTATGTAGCCTGTGCATGGCTAACGAAGGCAAAAGGTGACCTGGTCGGTTTGCTATTTTGGGAGAGGCATATTCCCAGGAATATGCCTCCACGTATGCCCTAGCTAGTAGCCTGGCCTCCCTTTATAAGGAGCGCTAGGACCCCAGTAGAAGGGGATCGCGAATTGTAGGGCGAGAGATTGGCATGTTCTTTGAGTAGAGGTAGTGGTGAGAGTAAGAGAGCTCCTTCTTCCTCCTCTCCCCGATACAGCTCAAGGAGCATCTGTAAACTTGGTGAACTTAAAGAATACAAGACATCTGTTTGTGGAATCACCACACTATCCCTCCCTGGATTCTTCTAGTGCATATTGGCCCCACCTTTAGCCTATCAATGGCGTTTGTCGTGACACCACCACGACAACAAGCGTGTGTCATGTCTTGGTATATACTTAGATGTATCAACTGGGTGGGATCATGTTGACCAAGTGTTGAGCTACACAAGAACAAGTTGATCAATGTGTTTCTAGCCATGCTAGAGAGGTTTATATACCATGCAATGTTGGCACGGGCCCACATTTGCCACAAGTGTCTCATCATGTCTTGGCATAGCCGTGTTATACTTATATCTATCAACTAGGTAGGATCATCTTGTCAAAGTGATAACTCATACAACCACAAGTTGATGAAAGTGTTTCTAAACACCTAAGATAGGTCTATACCCCCATTAAATTTTGGCATGGGCCCACATCTGTCACAAGTGTGTATCATGGCTTGGTATAGCACTTTCATACTTAGATGTATCAACTGGTGGGATCATGTTGGCCAAGTGTTGAGTCACACAACCTCAAGTTGTTGAAGGAGTTTCTAGACAGCTCAGATAGGTCTAGATTCCATGCAATGTTGGCATGGGCCTAACTCTACCACAAGTGTCTCATCATGTCTTGGCATATCACTCTCATACTTAGTTGTATCAACTGGGTGGGACCATGTTGGCCAAGTGCTGAGTCACACAACCACAATTTGATGAAGCAGTTTCTAGCCAATCAAGAGAGGTATATAGCCCATGCAATGTTTGCATGGGCCCATATTTGCCCCAAAGTGTCTCATCATGTCTTTGCATAACAGTCTTATACTTAGATCTAACAACTAGGTAGGATCATGATATCCAAGTGATGACTCATACAACCCCACAAGTTGATGATGATGTTTCTAGGCAGCTCAGATAGGTCTAGATCCCTTGCAATGTTCGCATGGGCCCACATATCCCACAAGTGTGTGTCATGGCTTCACATAGCACTCTAATACATATATGTATTAACTAGGTGGGATCATGTTGGCCAAGTGCCTAGTCACTCAACCACAAGTTGATGAAGGAGTTTCTAGCTAACCTAGAGAGGTCTAAAGCCTATGGAATGTTGGCATGGGCCAACATCCGCCACAAAGTGTATCATCATGTCTTGGCATAGTAGTCTTTTATTTAGATTTATCAACTAGGTAGGATCATGCTATCTAGGGGATGACTCATACAACCGCAAGTTGATGAAGGTGTTTCTAGACAGCTCGGATTGGTCTAGATCCCATGCAATGTTGGCTTGGGCCCACCTCTACCACAAGTGTCTCATGATATCTTGGCAGAGCACTCTCATACTTAGATGTATAACCTGGGTGGGACCATGATGGCCAAGTGCTGAGTCACATAGACACAAGTTGATGAAGGAGTTTATAGCCCACCCATAGAGGACTATAGCCCATGCAATGTTGTCATGGGCCCACATTTGCCACAAAGTGTCTCATCATGTCTTGGCACAACAGTGTTATACTTAGATCTAACAACTAGGTAGGATCATGTTGGCCAAGGGATGAGCCACACAACCACAATTTGATGAAGGAGTTTCTGGATAACCAAGAGAGGTCTACAGCCCATGCGATGTTTGCATGGGCCTACATTTGCCAGTGTCTCATCATGTCTTGGCATAACTGTGTTATACATAGATCTATCAACTTTCTAAGAATATGTTGTCCTAGTGATGACTCATAAAACTACAAGTTGATGAAGGTGTTTCCAGATAGATAATATAGGTCTAGATCCCATGCAATGTTGGCTTGGGCCCACATCTACCACTAGTTTGTATCATGTGTTTGCATACCACTCTTATACTTAGATGTATCAACTTGGTGGGATCATGTTGGCCAAGTGATGAGTCGCACAACCACTAAGTTTATGATGGTGTTTCTATCCAACCAAGAGAGGTCTATATCCTATATGAAATGTTGGCATGGGCCCACATTTGCCACAAAGTGTCTCATCATGTCTTGGCATATCAGTGTTATACTTAGATATATCAACTAGGTAGGATCATGTTGTCCAAGTGATGACTCATATACAATAACAAGTTGATGGAGCTGTTTCTAGACAGATAAGATAGGTCTACATCCCATGTATCAACCAGGATGGATCATGTAGGCCAAGTGTTGACGCACACAACCACTAAGTTGATGATGGTGTTGAGTCACATAACCACAAGTTGATGAAGGACTTTCTAGCCAAACCAGAGAGGACTATAGCCTACAAAATGTTGGCATGGACCCACATTTGCCACAAAGTGTCTCATCATGTCTTGGCATAACAGTGTTATACTAAGATCTATCAACTAGATAGAATCATGTTATCCAAGTGACTACTCATCCAACCACAAGTTCATGAAGGTGTTTCTAGACAGCAAAGATAGGTGTAGAACCCATGCAATATTGGCATGGCCCACATCTGCCACAAGTGTGTGTCATGGCTTGGCATATACTTAGATGTATCAAATAGGTGGTATCATGTTGGATAAGTGCAAGCCACACAACCACAAGTTGATGACGGAGTTTATAGCAAACCAAGAGAGGTCTATAGCCCATTCGCATGGGCTTATATTTGCCACAAAGTGTCTCATCATGTCTTGGCATAGCAGTGTTATACTTAGATCTATCAACTAGGTAGGATCATAATATCCAAGTGATGACACATACAAGCACAAGTTGATAAATGTGTTTCTAGACAGCTCAGACAGGTCTAGATCCCATGAAATGTTGGTATGGGCCCACATCTGCCACAAGTGTTTGTCATGGCTTGGCATAGCACTCTCATACTTTAATGTATCAACTGGCTGGGGTCATGTTGGCCAAGTACTGAGCCACACAACCACAAGTTGATGAAGGAGTTTCTAGGAAACCAAGAGAGGTTTATAGCCCACAAAGTGTGTCATCATGTGTTTCCATATGTAGCACCCCGGTTAAACCACTACTAGAAAATCGTGTGTTGTTTTTATTTTGTGCATCATCATGACTGCATGCTCATGTCATCATGCCACATTGCATTTGACCATCATCATCATTATGCATAAGTTTGCTTAAAACTAAGTTCTAAAGATTATCTTTATTTATTAAATACCACCTCTTTATTTCAAATTAAAACCCCGGTCTCTTTCGGATCTTTTATTTGTCTAGAACCTATTTACAAATGTTTCTCTTTAACCGAAATAAAATAAATAAAGTATAGAAATATTTTTATCAGGGGAGGCAGCCGTCGTCCAGGCCAAAAGGCCCAGCCATCAGCCAGCCTACTACCCCAATATACCCCAACCCTAACCCTAAGACCTGACCCTAACCCTAACCTTCCAAGCCGCCACCACCTACAAAACCACACCCGCACACAGCGCACGGCGTGCATCGCTCCTCACGCACATGATGCAACACGCACACCCTAGTCCCACACTAACCACACCGACACACCACCACCTTCCTCTCTCCTTGGCCCCACCCCACGCGTGATGCGCTCGCGACCGCCACTAGCCCCCAATCCGTTCGCAACCCACTCTCGCTTGGACCCCACCACCCCTTCTCCCTCGCATATTACTGCATCCTCTAGTTTTCCCCACCTTCTCGTGCACCTCGTTCCTCTCCCCGTTCGTAGCGACCGCCGCCAGGAGCAGCCGTGTCCCCGTGCTCCGGCCCGCCACTCGCCTTCGGGTGCCAAGCCCGGCCTCCTTGTCCCTTGTGCGACCACCACCTAGGGACGACCTCTTCATACTGCCTTGCTACCTCGCCTCCTCCAGCACCATCCCGATCTGCTGGCCACTTCGGCTTAGCCTCCCCACGGCCGCCCGTGCTTGTCCCTATGGTGCTCCGCCTCCTAGGCCGCCGCAGGCCCCGTCTCCCCTCGTCAATCTGGCGCTTCCCTTCTCGTTGTCCTCATGCAAGCTCGTGAGGACATCGTCTTCCTCAACCTCGCATGAGAGCCCGTCCTCCGGGCCGCCGCCTCATTACCACACCTCGCCTTTGACCCGTGTTGCCCTGACATCCGTGCCTCCGCATGTGCCCCTCTTCTCCAGTCGCCGTCGGCCGCCTCGACCGTGCCAAGCTCCACCTGCCTCGCTCACAACCGCCAGGCGCCACCCCGCAATCCATTGCATGGTCGTCGCTCGTCTGGTACCAGCCTACCCTAGCGTTGCACCTGCCACGTGTTGTTGTGCTTCTACTCGAGAACCAGCTAAGCTATGTTTGTATGTAACCTGCAGCTGTAGTGTGTTGGAGTTGTTCAAGTCCAATTGGGAGAATGTTGTAGCCCCAAGTTCAACCCGATGAGACCTTCGTCGCCACTGTTGATTGGTGTTCCCTGATGCACCATGTCAAAAACAAGAGCGTCCTCCGACGAGTCCGACAACCGACATGAGAAGTAGGAGCCCGAAGATCACCTACATGGGAGCGACAAGTTCTCTATCACGGAACCTGATTTCACAAAATGCTGAGGTCCCCGTCACGGACACCAAGACCCCGGACCCGATGATC
Organism: Avena insularis; assembly: GCA_023614405.1. NCBI lineage: Eukaryota > Viridiplantae > Streptophyta > Magnoliopsida > Poales > Poaceae > Avena > Avena insularis. The sequence goes on along the minus strand of CM042690.1, from coordinate 392,184,066 downwards.
GGAAGCCCCGATCCTGTAGTCCAAAGACCCAAACCCCGTCGAACCCCTCGGAGCCAAAGACCTCCGGAACCGAGATGTGTGACCCTTTCTAAGACCTCTATTTTTATGAATACCATATAAACTTGTTGCTTATTAATTCACCCATACTCGCATACATGTTCATTTTTTGGGGGGTATGTTGTTAATTCACCTCATAATTAAATATGGAGACTATATGCGGGTTATTCTTGTCTTATATCGTCTCCATTTAAATTGTGCCATGTTTTGCCTTGTTAAGCTAACATTTAAATTGTGGGGTATCTAAATAACATGAACCTTCTAATTGATTGTCGGGATCCTGATTCCGCTTAATATTTCCTAGTTGCATCGCATCTTTGCCATGACACGCATCGTAAATGAATCATGCTCAATCTTCTACCGTAGTAATAAATATTGCATCTGGTGTTTGTTTTAGTGCTTTGGTTCTTCATGAATTAGGCCGTCGAGTTGATGTGAGTATCGACAAGTTTTTCGAATATAAACCTTCGGCAGTGTTTCCCAGGCAAGCAATCTCCCCCTTTCTATCTTTTTTGCGTTTATAGTCTTTATTTCCTCCTATTGATCTATTGCTACTTGTGTTGTGATGCTTTAGTATTTCCTTACCCGTAATATCCCTTGTAGCCTTTATATTGCCTTGGACACCTCCTATTACCTCTTGTTTGGTAGATAGTCGGCCTTGCATGTCGTAGTCACTTGCTCAGGTGCTACTTCGTGTCGTCAAATACCATAGTTGTTGGAAGGTTACCATATGCTTTATGTTGGAGATGATCATGACTTTAAATACAACTTGATATTAGAATGCTAGGAATAGATGTAACTAATGCAGAGGCACCGGTGGGCAATAGCTAATATTTGGTTTTTAACCGCCCACTTGTGTCCCGTAGGCCCCAACTACTTGACACTTGTTCCTTGACTACCGCACTATCCGCATGTGGGACCATGAATCCCCTTATCCAGAGCTTGATTCATTTCTTATTTCTTGGGGCCACAAACTAGTTTGGGGCTTCATTAATATCCTGTACTTATGCCATTCTTTACTGCTTTATTATGATTGCGCGTGGAGCGCTTGTACTGTTTTGGAATGCGGAGTGTTTTCGTGGTATCGACAAGCCTAGTCACACTTTAGGGTTCCCAGTCATTTACAGCCATTAACGCAAACCTTGGGTCCATCTCGTAGTCGGCCAACTTCGTTGCGGGTAGCTTAGTGGGGTGCCCCCCTGAAATATTTTTCGGATCTTATGATTGCTTTGTCGTGAAATCCTTGTTGGGTTTTTATTTGGTTTTACCGAAGTTGATCGTGTGTGTGTTGCTATTTGTGCACCCCTGCAGGGTAAATCTTTCTGAAAGCCGTGTCCGCGGTTATGGACGACTTGGAGCACAATATCTCGATCATAGATAACTATCACTAAAGTAGTGCTATAAATTTGACTTTAACATGTCTAGTAATCAGATTCACCACAACGAAATGAGTAAATAAAAGTGCCAACAACTGCTAGATTTGGGAGGTCTCATTCTATTTGTATCTGACTAGTAAGTATTGTAACTACAACAGAATGGTTAACTAAAACTGGCCACTACTTATGATATCAGGATGACTCCTGCTATCTATATCTGGCTAGTAAATGCTGCAACTATAATGGAATGAATAAAACTTCCAACCGTTTGAGTTCCTCAGTTTGACTTCCTCATTTGCTCTCAAGGGGGAAATACCATGATGGGTATGTTTGGTGTTAGTATCAGGTTGGTTCGAATAGGTATTTCTTATCTCTCTCTGATAGCCGCCAGTTGTATCGAGTCTCTATAGGTTGTTTAGTGCATGCTTCACTACCACTTAAGTCCACCATACCTATGTAGGTGAGAGCCGCCGAATTCTAGACTCGCCGTGTACTGGCCTCATTAATGACCGCTCCCTTTTTCCTTTGCCCTTTGTCGGCACCCCTTTTGTTTTAGCAGGTTTGAGATCGATGTCGTTAGCAGGGTTACCCTTCTGGCTTGTCCTGGGCAAGGTTATGAACGCCATTGGTTATTCTTTAGGGCTCTTAGCCCCAATTGCATCTTATCCGTACTGGGATGTTGTATCGTTTTCAAGGTGATTTGGATCTTTGTACTGTATATTTGTATTCTTGACTCATTGAGTCATTGTTGTATATATATATGTTCTGTGGTGTAACTACCTCGGTGAATTACGCTCTTAGTTACAAGCCTGGATGAGCGGAAATGGTTAAAGTAGTACGGTGGGGTCAAATGCCACTCACAGGTAGACCTTTCGGCAGTCATAACCATTTCCAAACATCGGGACAAGAACGAGCGGCGTAATCGGCAGGCGAAGGGATCAACTACATACACAAATGAGTATGTATGCAAGCCACCATACAATAGTCCTCAGAGCCATTCCATCTAAAAGAAATAGAAATATTGCAACGCCATACGGCAAGATCCAAATATCCTAGATAGATATAATAGTTTAGGATATCTCCTCATACATCAAACATCAGAGTATCAGGCGGAAGCGGAAAACAAGATCCGAGTACGGATAAGAAGCAAATCAGCATAAGATGCCCCATAAATCTCACCCACAGATCTCACGGATCCCCGTTCCCGGAATCTCTACACCGAATGATCGTTGCCCTCATCGTTCGTCTCCTCCACCCAGTATCCATCTTGTGAGTGTACCTGTTCATCTGAATCAAACAATTTATCGTGTGAGACCCTAGGGGTACTCAGCAAGTCTTTATGCCTCTAAAGGGGACACAACCTGGGGTGACGCAATTGCAGCAAAAGATAATACCTAACAATTCTATAGATACTCGCTAACCATCCGCCTAACCAAAGATAGACGGATGTCCGTGAATTAATAACAACAGTTATAACAGTAATATTAACAGATCCATCCTCCTCCTCGCTTACCAACGAGGAAGCGGACGAACAGCCCCCCATCCGTTGGCAGTTTTATTATCCATTCCATGAGTGTTGCACTATTTACTAGTCAGGTACTTAGTCAAATTAAAAGCGGTACTTTAGTTATACTTGTCTATGATCGAGAAACTGTGCTCCAAGTCGTCCATAACCGCGGACACGGCTTTCAGAAAGTATTACCCTGCAGGGGTGCACAAATAGCATCACACACTCGATCAACCTCGGAAAAACCAAATCAAAACCCAACGAGGCAGTCACGACAAAGCGATCACAGGATTCAGAAATATTTCAGGGGGCCATTAAGCTACCATAGCGAAGTTGGCGGCTCGAAGCAGACTCAAGGTTTGTGTGGACGGTATGCGAATCGAGAACCGAAAGTGTGGTGGGCTTGTCGATAGCGACGTGTCACGATCCTAAGCAGTACAGGTGCTCCACGACAATCGTAAATAAAGCGATAAAGCATGGCATAAGTACAGGATAGTAATAAAGCCCCAAACTACTTTGTGGCCCCAAGAAATAAGAATGAATCAAGCTCGCTCGGGGGGTTCATAAGCCTCCCGGATGTGGATAGCGAATATTCAAGGAACAGGAATCAAGTACTCGGGGTCCTCTGGACACAAGTGAGCATGAAAAACCAAATAGCGATATTGCTCACGGTGCCACTTTCATTAGTTATCCCATTACTACTCAGGTTAAGTTGTTTAGGTACCTCGTTATCCATCGACACTCACATACCCTACACATGCTGTTCTCGACTGCATGGCTCAACCAACTCCTGTAGTAATGGCTCATGGGATGGAGGAACAAGCTTGGGGTTTAAAAGTAAAGGCTATGCGTACTTGGGATTCAGTTTAATGCAATCGACTCAATGATGCAAGAATAAGATAGAGGCAATAGGTACTATATGTATGCAAGCATGTGGTAGTGCTTGCTGGCAGCTCGATTGAAGCGAGGATGGATCTGGTAGTGCTCGGTTTCTTGATATATCCCACCTTTCGGCGTCTATTGAAGAAGAACCAAACAAACAAGGGCCAACATAAATAAAGTGCACAAGCATATGAATTAAATGCGACAAGCAAACAATCATGCCATGATGAATGATGCACAATTTGCATGGCAATAAAGTAGCATGGCATGGGTGAGGTGTGGAATACAAGGAAATAAGCATTTTATGTGGTTTTAATCATATTTTATACTCAAATAAGTTGCTGTATACTTTATATTTACATGATGCATGCTGCAATTCAGAACATGGAATGCATAAACAGAAAGGTCTCGTCGCGCTGATCATTTTAGACATATTATTTGTCAAATTTGGAGTTATAAAACAAAAGTTATTAATAAAATAAGGTAAAGGGGCATTTTATTGTAATTTAAATCAACTCGAAAATTAAAGTGTGCAAATAATATTTTGAATAGCATATTTGAATTCCTCACATTTTTCTGAGTTCAAAACATATATTACATGTTTAATTTGGATTTATATTTCAAAAGATATTTGAAAACAGATTTGAATTTGAATTTAAAACAAATTTGAAAAAGATTTAAATTAAACAGCCAAGCAGAAAACATTTTGTCGTTCACACAGACCTAGCCATAGACACAGACGGGTTGGGCGGTCTTGGCCAGGACCGTCAACCTGTGGAAATTCTTTTCTCCACAGGCTCGCCTAGCCCCGAGGCTGGGTGGGCCATCTGGCCGAGCACGTGTGTGTGAGGAGGCCAAGGCGGGGTGGGGCTGGGGCTGGAGCGCGGGTTGGGTGTTCAAAACTGCGGGGGTGTTTTTGTAAAATGGACAGGGAGGCTGACTGGTGGGGCTCGGTGTACCACGGGTTGAGGCGAAAAAATAAAAGGAGGGGCTAACTGTAAAGCTACCACGGCCCAGTACTGTTGTTCTTCTCTCTGAACCGCGGACAGATTCGTCTTGACAGTGAAGCCTTGGCCTGAGGAACTCGAACTTCATGTCATGAGCGTCCGCTTAGAGGTTAACCAACGCGGTTGGGTACGGGAGGTTGAAAGAGGAGCGGACGGGGCTTAGGTATGCTTCTGGCGAGGGTGTGGAGAAGACGATGTCGGCAGCGTAGCGTAGCGTGTTTGATGAAAAGTCCGGCGGATCTAGACGACGATGGCGAGGCGGATCAAGTCAGGGAGGTCAAGGCGCTCACCGCGGGTTGGTTGGTGTGGTCGGATCAGGTAGTGGCGCAGAGGATCATCGGGGAGGCTGGCGGCGGGAGTTAGGGTTTTGTCGGGGCGGCGCCGGTCCTGGCGAGCCTGGGGTCCTTCTCCTTCGCGTCGGCGTGTACAGGGCGGTGTAGAGGAACTTCCTCGACCTCCTCGACCACTCCCACGTCGTGCTCATTGGCTGGAACGAGGCAGCCAGGGGTGAGACGGCGAATCGCGATGGCAGTAAGGCGTCGTCGGGAGAGGAAGGAGAGGAAGGCAGCGACCCTGGGGTAGATCTGGCGAGGTAGAGGTGCCGTGTGGGGGAGGAAAAAGCGAGAGGGAGAGAGAGGAAAACGGGCGTGGGCACGGGGTAGATAAAGGTGGCCTCGGTGCCACCTTTTTGCTCCTGCCTCACGTGGTGGCTCGGGCTGGGCAGCTAGGTCGTGGAGAGGGCTGAGGTGGGACCCGAGGCGTCAAGGAAGGGTAGGCTCGGGTGGGGCTCTTTGGCGAGAGAAGAAGAGAGAGAGAGAGGAGGAGGCGGGTGAGCTTGGTTAGGACTAGAGGGGCTCGGGTTAGGGTTGTTAGGGTTGGGGTAGGTAGTGGGGTGGTTAGGCTGGTGTAGGAAGGGTGGCAGGTGGGGCCATCAAGGGAGGATCGGCATGGTGAGAGGAGAGGGAGAGGAGGGGGAGATGAGGTAGGGTGTAACTAGGGTTAGATGAGGGATTAGGTTTAGGGTTTTAGCTAGGTTAGAGAGAGAGAGATGAGAGAGGGGCCTTAGGGTTTGAATGCTTGCATACATCAAGCTAGATCATGCAAGGATAGGTGGAATTGGTGTAGGGTTTTAAGCTCAAACAAAATCAAACAAAAAGGAGTGGTAGAAAGGGATAGAGGTTGATTCACTCAAAACCAAACATAACAAAGGAGAACACAAGATGGAGATGGAAAGGATTTTACATGGCCATGCATGGCATACACATGTGAGAAAAGCTTGATGAGCACTAGGCCAAAAGAAAATAAACCAAACATGGTGAAAGATTTGGAGAGAAGGAGAGCTCCAAGAGATATACACCACTCAATAATTCATATAAAATCAAAGGACTAGAATGTGGTGGTGCTTGCATGGCCCATGCAAAAATGATAATTGCCATGATTATTCTTGTGAAAACAATATTTTTAACAAGGCATTATTCTTATGCATTCCCAAAAGATGGATTAAGGCCAAGCAAAAGATTTAAAGGAATAGATCCATCCTATCTCCCATGAGCTAGATTAAATGCCAAAGGAAAAATAAAAATACAAGCTCATGGAGATGGGGTGGTGGAATTATAAGGTGGTGAAAGAGAAGGTGGTGGAGTGGAATAAAAGATATGCCCCCAACTCAACTTGGGCATTTAAACAATATATCAATAACCAAATACAATATCAAGAGGCAAATACAATTTACAATGCATATGAGAGAGGAACCAAAACAAAAAGGGTTTTATATGATGCTCAAATGCAAGGTGGCATGATGACATGAGCATGATATAATTATGATGCAACAATTATATATATGAAGTAGCCAATATATTACTAGACCAAGTAGCATTACAATTGTTAGACAATTGGGATGCTACAACTCTCCCCCACTAAACAAGAATCTCGCTCCGAGATTCCTAGGAAAAAGAAAACAACACAAGGAGAGGCGGGTGTTCGAACGAAGGTGACCCTCACGTTCCCAAGTTGATGAACCATGGAATGGTGCGACCACTACACCTTGCAAAACTTGCTAGACTTGTTGCGAGTCTTGCGTTTTGCTTCAAGAACAAAGGATTAGAAGAATTGAAGGATTGTCGTTAGACAAGAAGGATAGGATGAACATAGCTCCGGTTTTCTCAAGAAACATGATAAAAGAATAGAACCACTTGTGAAAGAAAAGACAAGATGATGTATCATGGATAAAGAAAGACACACCGTTAAGATTAAAGATTTACCGATACTAGAGAGGATGAATCTTTGTCTCGCCGGAAGAAAAGAGCTAGGTTGGAGAGGTTTGAACCACTATGACAATAGCATCGTATCTTCTCTCGGATTTGAGAAATGAAGAATGGAAACAATATTGCCTTCAAACAATAGAGTCCCTTGATATCAACAGAAAGATTTAGTTAGACATCCTCGGATTAGATTCTTGTTGCGCCGGTAAGAACCACGGATCACGCAATTGACGTGCGCGGATATAACTTCCAGAGACGGATGTGAAGCGAGATCATGGTGGAATCCCGAGAAGCAAAGAATATGGAGGATCTGGAGTTTATTGCAGACATACTTATTGCTTCTTTAGCCTTGAGGCTAACGCAATAGATTTGCGGCTGATGGCATCAACCATAATTGGCTTTACCACAGAAAAAGAATTGATGAAACAAAGAGAGGGATAGTTTCCTTTCATCTTGTTTGGGGATGTCGAGCATCGGTAGAATGACGAGGACAGGAAAGAGTTTGCGTTTGTTTCCATCAGATAATTGAAGATTTTGCTCCATCTAGCCCACCAACAAGAGATTATTGATTACTTTCTTCGAGAGAGCACTCCGGAAAAACAAAGACGGGAGTAAAAGTATCGAGGGATAAAGGCCACTTCTAACTTCCGTGGAATGAGTGAAATCACATTAATTCACCAATTCAATGTACAAGAGCGAATGATAAGAGTAGTGGTATGGTAGCTACTCCATCCCGCACTCAAAGCATTACTCCGCACATGAATAAGAAAACCATGCAACCCAACTACCGAAACAGACTGAAGGTATTGACAAAAACTCATGGGACTACGCTAGAAAACAAGGATAGATGCAAACGATTTGCCGGGTTCACAGATAGATAATGATGATGATGTTGTCGTCATGTCGGAAATACCAAGCCCCCGGAAAGATATGAAGGAAGATTATGGAGACAACTACAAGATTCCACAGACAAAGAAAAAGATAGCACCACTTGAACAGAAGGAATACAAGATCTGGAAGGTTTTCATGGCCTCTGGTGGATTGAGCATAGACGATAGAGCGAGAGGGTTTCAAGAGATTACTTAACGAGATAGAGGTGAAAAGAACTCCATGTTCTTCTTGAAATGATTGAGAGAGATTTAGCATCTTGAGGAAATCTTCGGCGGAACGACGATGATAACTCGCCAACAAGGAAAACTCCGGGTTGGTTGAAGATGGAGGATGGAATTAACAATGGACTTGCTGATTCCAGAGTTGAAGTAATGTATTTAGCAGAAGGACGTGGTCGAGATAGGTGACTTCAAGAAGCCAGAATTTCCACTTTGGGAACTTTGCACACGGCAGTGTTAACAAAGCTTGAGAGAAAGATACACAGATGATCTTCCATGTCCTTCCATTGATATCGAATAGGCAAGCATATTATTAACATATACCCCCAAGGATGAACAAGATATTCCCAGAATACCAAGTTCAAACGGCGAGCGAAACGAACAAATGCTCGAACACTTCCTGAGCTCAACGCTCTTTGAAAGATCAACGTTACGAGCACGGGTTCGTGTTGAAGAAGATGCACTGGAAGAATAGATTATCTGGTCCTTCGGAAGAAAAAGAGATGTCACCTGGTTCACATTGTCGATTGTATCACCGGTTACAAAGATAAAGAGATCTTGGATAAGAGTCGATGATAGCTCATACCTTAAGCAAAGCTATCAGAAGCGAAAAGATGCAATTCCCTCGTATCCAGGAGAATTGTGCAGATATGGGGTTCAAAAAGATGTGCAGCAAGATGAACAGATGATAGACCGCCGTAGTGCTTTGGTAAACTCCGGATTGCCAAAGGTGCTTGAATATGCATAGATATGATCACGGTGTACTCAAAATCACAGGAGGTAACCGTCACCATTTGGAGGATAGCGGTGGTTGCATTTTCCATATTCCACTCATGATGAGTGTCATATAGCTATGCCAAGAACCAAATTACAATCACCAGCATCGGATCGACACATGTTATGTAATTAGCCCAAGAGAATTGGAGATGAAATAAAACTCCAGATTAAGCGTCGGTGACAAAAGAATGAGTTAGCATGGACATGCTGATAAAAGGGAGATAGATAATGTTTCACACACGACTGAAAAGGAGTGTGGAAGCACAGATGTATCAAAGAAAAAAATTCCGCATTTTTCGGCATTAAAATACCAATAGATGCGCAAAATCACTTATCAGGTAGAGATTAGCAACTCCACATTCTGTGAAAGCATGCTGGAAGGAAGAACACCCTTAAGAAGATGGCACCGGTTAACAAGGAGTCGGATAGATCGCTAGGTTTTCAAAAGCACTGTCGTATGGAATGTACCAACATTGATAACCAAAAGGCGGATAAAGATAACATGTTGGATGCAACGGATAGACAAGGAATTACACACACACACACTTTCTATGGTACTACGAAACCCGAACACATGAATCCTAGTTTGAATTTTAAGAAGAGGATGGAAGCGTTACACTTCCTTACCGAGAAAAGGGTGGGTGGGTGGGTAAGAAGAAAAGTGGAAGCAGTCCTACTCTCGCGTTTTGTTTTCCCAAGTATACATAGCTACCAAAAATATTTGCTAGATGACAACGACCATTTGGCTGAGACCACGAAGGCGGGATGGCTCGATACCATTGTAACTACCTCGGTGAATTACGCTCTTAGTTACAAGCCTGGATGAGCGGAAATGGTTAAAATAATGCGGTGGGGCCAAATGCCACTCACAGGTGAACCTTTCCGTCCTAACCATTTCCAAACATCGGGACAAGAACAGCGTGAATCGGCAGTGAAGGATCAACTACATACACAAATGAGTATGTATGCAAGCCACCATACAATAGTCCTCGAGCCATTCCATCTAAAAGAAATAGAAATATTGCAACGCATACGGCAAGATCCAAATATCCTAGATAGATATAATAGTTTAGGATATCTCCTCATACATCAAACATCGAGTATCGGCGGGCAGAAAACAAGATCCGATACGGATAAGAAGCAAATCGGCATAAGATGCCCCATAAATAAACACATCCCATACAGATCTCTCACGGATCCCGTTCGGAATCTCTACACGAATGATCGTTGCCCTCATCGTTCTTCTCCTCCACCCAGTATCCATATTGTGAGTGTACTGTTCATCTGAATCAAACAATTTATCGTGTGAGACCCTAGAATTTTCAGCAAGTCTTTATGCCTCTAAAGGGGACACAACACAGGGTGACGAATTGCAGCAAAAGATAATACCTAACAATTCTATAGATACTGCGCTAACCATCCGCCTAACCAAAGATAGCGGATGTCCGTAGAATTAATAACAGATTATAACATAATATTAGATCCATCCTCCTCCTAAACACCAACGAGGAAGGGACGAACAACCCCATCCGTTGGCAGTTTATTATCCATTCCATGAGTGTTGCACTATTTACTAGTCGTACTTAGTCAAATTAAAAGCGGTACTTTAGTTATACTTGTCTATGATCGAAACTGTGCTCCAAGTCGTCCATAACATGGACACGGCTTTGAAAGTTTTACCTGCGGTGCACAAATAGCATCACACACTCGATCAACCTCGGAAAAACCAAATCAAAACCCAACGAGGCATCCACGACAAAGCGATCACAGGATTGAAATATTTGAGGCCACCCATTAAGCTACCATAGCGAAGTTGGCGGCTCGAGACGGACTCAAGGTTTGTGTGGACGGCTGTAAATGACTAGGAACCGAAAGTGTGGTGGGCTTGTCAATACAAGCAAGCGTGTCACGATCCTAAACAGTACAGGTGCTCCACGCACAATCGTAAATAAAGCAGTAAAGCATGGCATAAGTACAAGATAGTAATAAAGCCCCAAACTACTTTGTGGCCCCAAGAAATAAGAATGAATCAAGCTCTGGCTCAGGGGGTTCATAAGCCTCCCGGATGTGGATAGCGCGAATATTCAAGGAACAGGAATCAAGTACTCGGGGTCCTACGGGACACAAGTGAGCATGAAAAACCAAATAGCAGATATTGCTCACCGGTGCCACTTTCATTAGTTATCCCATTACTACTCAGGTTAAGTTGTTTAGGTACCTCGTTATCCATCAGACACTCACATACCCTACACATGTTGTTCTACGACTCGCATGGCTCAAACAACTCCTGTAGTAATGGCTCATGGGATGGAGGAACAAGCTTCGATGGGGTTTAAAAGTAAAGGCTATGCACGATGGGATTCAGTTTAATGCAATCGCGACTCAATGATGCAAGAATAAGATAGAGGCAATAGGTACTATATGTATGCAAGCATGTGGTAGTGCTTGCCTGGCAGCTCAGTTGAAGCGAGGGATGGATCTGGGTAGTGCTCCGGGGTTTCTTGATATATCCCCTGCTCAGCGTCTATTCGAAGAAGAACCAAACAAACAAGGGCCAACATAAATAAAGTGCACAAGCATATGAATTAAATGCGACAAGCAAACAATCATGCCATGATGAATGATGCACAATTTGCATGGCAATAAAGTAGCATGGCATGGGTGAGGTGTGGAATACAAGGAAATAAGCATTTTATGGGGTTTTAATCATATTTTATACTCAAATAAGTTGCTGTATACTTTATATTTACATGATGCATGCTGCAATTCAGAACATGGAATGCATAAACAGAAAGGTCTCATCACGCTGATCATTTTAGACATATTATTTGTCAAATTTGGAGTTATAAAACAAAAGTTATTAATAAAATAAGGCAAAGGGGCATTTTATTGAATTTAAATCAACTCGAAAATTAAAGTGTGCAAATAATATTTTGAATAGCATATTTGAATTCCTCACATTTTCTGAGTTCAAAACATATATTACATGTTTAATTTGGATTTATATTTCAAAAGATATTTGAAAACAGATTTGAATTTGAATTTAAAACAAATTTGAAAAAGATTTAAATTAAACAGCCAAGCAGAAAACATTTTGTCACTCACACAGACCTAGCCACAGACACAGACGGGTGGGCCAGTCTTGTGGCCCGGGACACTGGCGTCCAGGAATTCTTTTTCTCTGCAGGCTCGTAGCTTGAGGCTACGGGTGGGCCATCTGCCTTGAGCCCACGTGTGTGTGAGGGAGACCGGGCGGACTGGTGGGGCTGGGGCTGGAGCGTGGGTTGGGTGTTCAAAACTGCGGGGGTGTTTCTGTAAAATGGACAAGGAGAGGCTGGGTGGGGCTCGGTGTACATGGTTGAGGCGAAAAAATAAAAGGAGGGGCTAACTGTAAAACTACCACGACCCAAGATCGTTGTTCTTCTCTACGAATCATGGACAGATTCGTGCGACAATGAGGCGTGGCGTGAGGAACTCAAACTCGTCCGCAGCGGCCACCGAGGGGTTAACCAGCGCTGGGTACGGAGGTTGAAAGAGGAGGCGGGCTTAGGTATGCTTAACAGGCGCGGCATGAAGCGACGCGTCAGAAGCGTGTTTGACGAAAAGTCCGGCGGATCTAGACGACGATGGCGAGGCGGAGCAAGTCAGGGAGGTCAAGGCGCTCACCGCGGGTTGGTTGGTGTGGTCGGATCAGGTAGTGGCGCAGAGGATCGTCGGGGAGGCTGGCGGCCGGAGTTAGGGTTTTGTCGGGGCAGCGCCGGTCCTGGCGAGCCTGGGGTCCTTCTCCTTCGCGTCGGCGTGTATAGGGCGGTGTAGAGGAACGTCCTCGACCTCCTCGACCACTCCCACATCGTGCTCGCTGGCTGGAACGAGGAGACGGCGGGGTAGACGGCGGCGACTCGCGGCAGAGCTGGGCGTCGTCGGGAGAGGAAGGAGAGGAAGGCAGCGACCCTGGGGTAGATCTGGCGAGGTAGAGGTGCCGTGTGGGGGAGGAAAAAGCGAGAGGGAGAGAGGAAGCAGGCGTGGGCACGGGGTAGATAAAGGTGGCCTCGGTGCCACCTTTTTGCTCCTCCCTCACGTGGTGGCTCGGGCTGGGCAGCTAGGTCGTGGAGAGGGGCTGCAGGTGGGACCAGGGAGCGTCCAAGGAAGGGTAGGCTCGGGTGGCGCTGCTGGCAGAGAGAAGAGGAGAGAGGAGGGAGAGGCTCGGGTGAGCTTCAGTTAGGACTAGAGGGGGCTCGGGTTAGGGTTGTTAGGGTTGGGGTAGGTAGCTGGGGTGGTTAGGCTGGTGTAGGAAGGGTGGCCAGGTGGGGCCATCAAGGGGAGGATCGGCATGGTGAGAGGAGAGGGGAGAGGAGAGGGGGAGATGAGGTAGGGTGTAACTAGGGTTAGATGAGGGATTAGGTTTAGGGTTTTAGCTAGGTTAGAGAGAGGAGAGATGAGAGAGGGGGCTTAGGGTTTGAATGCTTGCATACATCAAGCTAGATCATGCAAGGATAGGTGGAATTGGTGTAGGGTTTTAGCAAGCTCAAACAAAATCAAACAAAAAGGAGTGGTAGAAAGGGATAGAGGTCGATTCACTCAAAAACCAAACATTACAAAGGAGGACACAAGATGGAGATGGAAAGGATTTTACATGTCCATGCATGGCATGCACATGTGAGAAAAGCTTGATGAGCACTAGGCCAAAAAGAAAAATAAACCAAACATGGTGAAAGATTTGGGAGAGAAGGGAGAGCTCCAAGAGATATACACCACTCAATAATTCATATAAGATCCAAAGGACTAGAATGTGGTGGTGCTTGCATGGCCCATGCAAAAATAATTAATGCCATGCTTATTCTTGTGAAAACAATATTGTTAACATGGAATTATTCTTATGCATTCCCAAAAGATAGATTAAGGGCCAAGCTAAGGATTTGTAGAAGTAGATTCATCCTATCTCCCATGAGCTAGATTAAATCCCAAAATAAAATAAAATACAAGCTCATGGTTAATGGGATGGTGGAATTATAAGGTGGTGAAAGAGAAGGTGGTGGAGTGGAATAAAAGATATGCCCCCAACTCAACTTGGGCATTTAAACAATATATCAATAACCAAATACAATATCAAGAGGCAAATACAATTTACAATGCATATGAGAGAGGAACCAAAACAAAAAGGGTTTTATATGATGCTCAAATGCAAGGTGGCATGATGACATGAGCATGATATAATTATGATGCAACAATTATATATATGAAGTAGCCAATATATTACTAGACCAAGTAGCATTACAATTGTTAGACAATTGGGATGCTACAACTCTCCCCCACTAAACAAGAATCTCGCCCCGAGATTCCTAGGAAAAAGAAAACAACACAAGGAGAGGCGGGTGTTCGAACGAAGGTGACCCTCACGTTCCCAAGTTGATGAACCATGGAATGGTGCGACCACTACACCTTGCAAAACTTGCTAGACTTGTTGCGAGTCTTGCGTTTTGCTTCAAGAACAACGGATTAGAAGAATTGAAGGATTGTCGTTAGACAAGAAGGATAGGATGAACATAGCTCCGGTTTTCTCAAGAAACATGATAAAAGAATAGAACCACTTGTGAAAGAAAAGACAAGATGATGTATCATGGATAAAGAAAGACACACCGTTAAGATTAAAGATTTACCGATACTAGAGAGGATGAATCTTTGTCTCGCCGGAAGAAAAGAGCTAGGTTGGAGAGGTTTGAACCACTATGACAATAGCATCGTATCTTCTCTCGGATTTGAGAAATGAAGAACGGAAACAATATTGCCTTCAAACAATAGATTCCCTTGATATCAACAGAAAGATTTAGTTAGACATCGTCGGATTAGATTCTTGTTGCGCCGGTAAGAACCACGGATCACGAAATTGAGGTGCGCGGATATAACTTCCAGAGACGGATGTTAAGCTAGATCATGGTGGAATCCCGAGAAGCAAAGAATATGGAGGATCTGGAGTTTATTGCAGAGATACTTATTGCTTCTTTAGCCTTGAGGCTAACGCAATAGATTTTCGGCTGATGGCATCAACCATAATTGGCTTTACCACAGATAAAGAATTGATGAAACAAAGAGAGGGATAGTTTCCTTTCATCTTGTTTGGGGATGTCGAGCATCGGTAGAATGACGAGGACAGAAAAGAGTTTGCGTTTGTTTCCATCAGATAATTGAAGATTTTGCTCCATCTAGCCCACCAACAAGAGATTATTGATTACTTTCTTCGAGAGAGCACTCCGGAAAAACAAAGACGGGAGTAAAAGTATCGAGGGATAAAGGCCACTTCTAACTTCCGTGGAATGAGTGAAATCACATTAATTCACCAATTCAATGTACAAGAGCGAATGATAAGAGTAGTGGTATGGTAGCTACTCCATCCCGCACTCAAAGCATTACTCTGCACATGAATAAGAAAACCATGCAACCCAACTACCGAAACAGACTGAAGGTATTGACAAAAACTCATGGGACTACGCTAGAAAACAAGGATAGATGCAAACGATTTGTCGGGTTCACAGATAGATAATGATGATGATGTTGTCGTCATGTCGGAAATACCAAGCCCCCGGAAAGATATGAAGGAAGATTATGGAGACAACTGCAAGATTCCACAGACAAAGAAAAAGATAGCACCACTTGAACAGAAGGAATACAAGATCTGGAAGGTTTTCATGGCCTCCGGTGGATTGAGCATAGATGATAGAGTGAGAGGGTTTCAAGAGATTACTTAACGAGATAGAGGTGAAAAGAACTCCATGTTCTTCTTGAAATGATTGAGAGAGATTTAGCAGCTTGAGGAAATCTTCGGCGGAACGACGATGATAACTCGCCAACAAGGAAAACTCCGGGTTGGTTGAAGATGGAGGATGGAATTAACAATGGACTTGCTGATTCCAGAGTTGAAGTAATGTATTTAGCAGAAGGACGTGGTCGAGATAGGTGACTTCAAGAAGCCAGAATTTCCACTTTGGGAACTTTGCACACGGCAATGTTAACAAAGCTTGAGAGAAAGAGACACAGATGATCTTCCATGTCCTTCCATTGATATCGAATAGGCAAGCATATTATCAACATATACCCCCATGGATGAACAAGATATTCCCAGAATACCAAGTTCAAACGGCGAGAGAAACGAACAAATGCTCGAACACTTCCTGAGCTCAACGCTCTTTGAAAGATCAACGTTACGAGCATGGGTTCGTGTTGAAGAAGATGCACTGGAAGAATAGATTATCTGGTCCTTCGGAAGAAAAAGAGATGTCACCTAGTTCACATTGTCGATTGGATCACCGGTTACAAAGATAAAGAGATCTTGGATAAGAGCCGATGATAGCTCATACCTTAAGCAAAGCTATCGAGTTTAAAAGATGCAATTCCCTTGTATCCAGGAGAATTGTGCAGATATGGGGTTCAAAAAGATGTGCAGCAAGATGAACAGATGATAGACCGCCGTAGTGCTTTGGGAAACTCCGGATTGCCAAAGGTGCTTGAATATGCATAGATATGATCACGGTGTACTCAAAATCACAGGAGGTAACCGTCACCATTTGGAGGATAGCGGTGATTGCATTTTCCATATTCCACTCATGATGAGTGTCATATAGCTATGCCGAGAACCAAATTACAATCACCAGCATCGGATCGACACATGTTATGTAATTAGCCCAAGAGAATTGGAGATGAAATAAAACTCCAGGATTAAGCGCCGGTGACAAAAGAATGAGTTAGCATGGACATGCTGATAAAAGGGAGATAGATAATGTTTCACACACGACTGAAAAGGAGTGTGGAAGCACAGATGTATCAAAGAAAAAATTTCCGCATTTTTCGACATTAAAATACCAATAGATGCGCAAAATCACTTACCAGGTAGAGATTAGCAACTCCACATTCTGTGAAAGCATGCTGGAAGGAAGAACACCCTTAAGAAGATGGCACCGGTTAACAAGGAGTCGGATAGATCGCTACCGTTTTCAAAAAGCTCACAAGATGGAATGTACCAACAGTTGATAACCAAAAGGCAGATAAAGATAACATGTTGGATGCAACAGATAGACAAGGAATTACACACACACACACACACTTTCTATGGTACTACAGAAACCCAGAACACGTGAATCCTAGTTTGAATTTTAAGAAGAGGATTGAAAACGTTACACTTCCTTACCAGAAAAGGGTGGGTGGGTGGGTAAGAAGAAAAGTGGAAGCAGTCCTACTCTCGCGTTTTGTTTTTCCCTAGTATACATAGCTACCAAAAATATTTGCTAGACTGACAACGACCATTTGGCTGAGACCCTGAAGGGTGGGATGGCTCTGATACCAATTGTAACTACCTCGGTGAATTACGCTCTTAGTTACAAGCCTGGATGAGCGGAAATGGTTAAAATAGTACGGTGGGGCCAAATGCCACTCACAGGTAGACCTTTCGGCCGTCCTAACCATTTCCAAACATCGGGACAAGAACGAGCGGCATAATCGGCAGGCGAAGGGATCAACTACATACACAAATGAGTATGTATGCAAGCCACCATACAATAGTCCTCAGAGCCATTCCATCTAAAAGAAATAGAAATATTGCAATGCCATACGGTAAGATCCAAATATCCTAGATAGATATAATAGTTTAGGATATCTCCTCATACATCAAACATCAGAGTATCAGGCGGATGCGGAAAACAAGATCCGAGTACGGATAAGAAGCAAATCGGCATAAGATGCCCCATAAATAAACACATCCCGCCCACAGATCTCACGGATCCCCGTTCCCGGAATCTCTACACCGAATGATCGTTGCCCTCCTCGTTCGTCTCCTCCACCCAGTATCCATCTTGTGAGTGTACCTGTTCATCTGAATCAAACAATTTATCGTGTGAGACCCTAGGGGTACTCAGCAAGTATTTATGCCTCTAAAGGGGACACAACCTGGGGTGACGCAATTGCAGCAAAAGATAATACCTAACAATTCTATAGATACTCGCTAACCATCCGCCTAACCAAAGATAGACGGATGTCCGTGAATTAATAACAACAGTTATAATAGTAATATTAACAGATCCATCCTCCTCCTCGCTTACCAACGAGGAAGCGGACGAATAGCCCCCCATCCGTTGGCAGTTTTATTATCCATTCCATGAGTGTTGCACTATTTACTAGTTAGGTCCTTAGTCAAATTAAAAGCGGTACTTTAGTTATACTTGTCTATGATCGAGAAACTGTGCTCCAAGTCCTCCATAACCGCGGACACGGCTTTCAGAAAGTTTTACCCTGCAGGGGTGCACAAATAGCATCACACACTCGATCAACCTCGGAAAAACCAAATCAAAACCCAACGAGGCAGTCACGACAAAGCTTTCACAGGATTCAGAAATATTTCAGGGGGCCACCCCATTAAGCTACCCGCAACGAAGTTGGCCGGCTCCGAGACGGACTCAAGGTTTGTGTGGACGCCTGTAAACGACTAGGAACCCGAAAGTGTGACTGGGCTTGTCGATACAGCGAAAACGTGTCACGATCCTAAACAGTACAGGTGCTCCACGCACAATCGTAAATAAAGCAGTAAAGCATGGCATAATTACAAGATAGTAATAAAGCCCCAAACTACTTTGTGGCCCCAAGAAATAATAATGAATCAAGCTCGCTTGGGGGTTCATAAGCCTCCGGATGTGGATAGCGAATATTCAAGGAACAGAATCAAGTACTGGGTCCCACGGACACAAGTGACCATGAAAAACAAAATAGCAGATATTGCTCACCGGTGCCACTTTCATTAGTTATCCCATTACTACTCAGGTTAAGTTGTTTAGGTACCTCGTTATCCATGAGACACTCACATACCCTACACATGCTGTTCTACGACTCGCATGGCTCAAACAACTCCTGTAGTAATGGCTCATGGGATGGAGGAACAAGCTTCGGTGGGGTTTAAAAGTAAAGGCTATGCAGTACTTGGGATTCAGTTTAATGCAATCGCGACTCAATGATGCAAGAATAAGATAGAGGCAATAGGTACTATATGTATGCAAGCATGTGGTAGTGCTTGCCTGGCAGCTCAGTTGAAGCGAGGGATGGATCTGGGTAGTGCTCAGGTTTCTTGATATATCCCCGCTTTCGCCTATTCAAGAAGAACCAAACAAACAAGGGCCAACATAAATAAAGTGCACAAGCATATGAATTAAATGCGACAAGCAAACAATCATGCCATGATGAATGATGCACAATTTGCATGGCAATAAAGTAGCATGGCATGGGTGAGGTGTGGAATACAAGGAAATAAGCATTTTATGGGGTTTTAATCATATTTTATACTCAAATAAGTTGCTGTATACTTTATATTTACATGATGCATGCTGCAATTCAGAACATGGAATGCATAAACAGAAAGGTCTCATCACGCTGATCATTTTAGACATATTATTTGTCAAATTTGGAGTTATAAAACAAAAGTTATTAATAAAATAAGGCAAAGGGGCATTTTATTGTAATTTAAATCAACTCGAAAATTAAAGTGTGCAAATAATATTTTGAATAGCATATTTGAATTCCTCACATTTTTCTGAGTTCAAAACATATATTACATGTTTAATTTGGATTTATATTTCAAAAGATATTTGAAAACAGATTTGAATTTGAATTTAAAACAAAATTGAAAAAGATTTAAATTAAACAGCCAAGCAGAAAACATTTTGTCACTCACAAAGACACAGACGGGTGGACCAGGTGCTGACTGGGACACGCGCGTCCAGGAATTCTTTTCTCACCACGGGCTCGCCTAGCCACTGAGGCTGCGGGGTGGGCCATCCGCATGTGCCCACGGACGGCGAGGGAGACCCAAAGTGACTGGGGCTGGAGCGCGGGTTGGGTGTTCAAAACTGCGGGGGTGTTTTTGTAAAATGGACAGGGAGGCTGACTGGTGGGGCTCGGTGTACCGCGGGTTGAGGCGAAAAAATAAAAGGAGGGGCTAACTGTAAAACTACCACGACCCAGTACTGTTGTTCTTCTCTCTGAACCATGGACAGATTAGGCGCTGACAATGAGCGCGCTGGGAACTCAACTCGTCGCATGAGCGTCCGCACCGAGGGGGTTAACCAGCGCGGCTGGGTACGGGAGGTTGAAAGAGGAGCGGACGAGGCTTAGGTATGCTTCGCGCGGCCATGAAGCGTGTTTGATGAAAAGTCCGGCCGATCTAGACGACGATGGCGAGGCGGAGCAAGTCAGGGAGGTCAAGGCGCTCGCCGCGGGTTGGTTGGTGTGGTCGGATCAGGTAGTGGCACAGAGGATCGTCGGGGAGGCTGGCGGCCGGAGTTATGGTTTTGTCGGGCGGTGGCGCCCGGTCTGGCGAGCTGGGTCCTTCTCTCCTTGGCGTGTATAGGGCGGTGTAGAGGAACGTCCTCGACCTCCTCGACCACTCCCACGTCGTGCTCGCTGGCTGGAACGAGGAGACGGCGGGGTAGACGTCGGCGACTCGCGGCAGAGCTGGGCGTCGTCGGGAGAGGAAGGAGAGGAAGGCAGCGACCCTGGGGTAGATCTGGCGAGGTAGAGGTGTCGTGTGGGGGAGGAAAAAGCGAGAGGGAGAGAGAGGAAAACGGGCGTGGGCACGGGGTAGATAAAGGTGGCCTCGGTGCCACCTTTTTGCTCCTCCCTCACGTGGTGGCTCGGGCTGGGCAGCTAGGTCGTGGAGAGGGGCTGCAGGTGAGACCAGGGAGCGTCCAAGGAAGGGTAGGCTCGGGTGGCGCTGCTGGCAGAGAGAAGAAGAGAGAGGAGGGAGAGGCTCGGGTGAGCTTCGGTTAGGACTAGAGGGGGCTCGGGTTAGGGTTGTTAGGGTTGGGGTAGGTAGCTGGGGTGGTTAGGCTGGTGTAGGAAGGGTGGCCAGGTGGGGCCATCAAGGGGAGGATCGGCATGGTGAGAGGAGAGGGGAGAGGAGAGGGGGAGATGAGGTAGGGTGTAACTAGGGTTAGATGAGGGATTAGGTTTAGGGTTTTAGCTAGGTTAGAGAGAGGAGAGATGAGAGAGGGGCCTTAGGGTTTGAATGCTTGCATACATCAAGCTAGATCATGCAAGGATAGGTGGAATTGGTGTAGGGTTTTAGCAAGCTCAAACAAAATCAAACAAAAAGGAGTGGTAGAAAGGGATAGAGGTTGATTCACTCAAAAACCAAACATAACAAAGGAGGACACAAGATGGAGATGGAAAGGATTTTACATGGCCATGCATGGCATACACATGTGAGAAAAGCTTGATGAGCACTAGGCCAAAAAGAAAAATAAACCAAACATGGTGAAAGATTTGGGAGAGAAGGGACAGCTCCAAGAGATATACACCACTCAATAATTCATATAAAATCCAAAGGACTAGAAGATGGTGGTGCTTGCATGGCCCATGCAAAAATAATTAATGCCATGCTTATTCTTGTGAAAACAATATTGTTAACATGGCATTATTCTTATGCATTCCCAAAAGATGGATTAAGGGCCAAGCTAAGGATTTGTAGAAGTAGATCCATCCTATCTCCCATGAGCTAGATTAAATCCCAAAAGAAAATAAAATACAAGCTCATGGTTAATGGGATGGTGGAATTATAAGGTGGTGAAAGAGAAGGTGGTGGAGTGGAATAAAAGATATGCCCCCAACTCAACTTGGGCATTTAAACAATATATCAATAACCAAATACAATATCAAGAGGCAAATACAATTTACAATGCATATGAGAGAGGAACCAAAACAAAAAGGGTTTTATATGATGCTCAAATGCAAGGTGGCATGATGACATGAGCATGATATAATTATGATGCAACAATTATATATATGAAGTAGCCAATATATTACTAGACCAAGTAGCATTACAATTGTTAGACAATTGGGATGCTACAACTCTCCCCCACTAAACAAGAATCTCGCCCCGAGATTCCTAGGAAAAAGAAAACAACACAAGGAGAGGCGGGTGTTCGAACGAAGGTGACCCTCACATTCCCAAGTTGATGAACCATGGAATGGTGCGACCACTACACCTTGCAAAACTTGCTAGACTTGTTGCGAGTCTTGCGTTTTGCTTCAAGAACAACGGATTAGAAGAATTGAAGGATTGTCGTTAGACAAGAAGGATAGGATGAACATAGCTCCAGTTTTCTCAAGAAACATGATAAAAGAATAGAACCACTTGTGAAAGAAAAGACAAGATGATGTATCATGGATAAAGAAAGACACACCATTAAGATTAAAGATTTACCGATACTAGAGAGGAGGAATCTTTGTCTCGCCGGAAGAAAAGAGCTAGGTTGGAGAGGTTTGAACCACTATGACAATAGCATCGTATCTTCTCTCGGATTTGAGAAATGAAGAACGGAAACAGTATTGCCTTCAAACAATAGAGTCCCTTGATATCAACAGAAAGATTTAGTTAGACATCGTCGGATTAGATTCTTGTTGCGCCGGTAAGAACCACGGATCACGCAATTGAGGTGCGCGGATATAACTTCCAGAGACGGATGTGAAGCTAGATCATGGTGGAATCCCGAGAAGCAAAGAATATGGAGGATCTGGAGTTTATTGCAGAGATACTTATTGCTTCTTTAGCCTTGAGGCTAACGCAATAGATTTGCGGCTGATGGCATCAACCATAATTGGCTTTACCACAGAAAAAGAATTGATGAAACAAAGAGAGGGATAGTTTCCTTTCATCTTGTTTGGGGATGTCGAGCATCGGTAGAATGACGAGGACAGAAAAGATTTTGTGTTTGTTTCCATCAGATAATTGAAGATTTTGCTCCATCTAGCCCACCAACAAGAGATTATTGATTACTTTCTTCGAGAGAGCACTCCGGAAAAACAAAGACGGGAGTAAAAGTATCGAGGGATAAAGGCCACTTCTAACTTCCGTGGAATGCGTGAAATCACATTAATTCACCAATTCAATGTACAAGAGCGAATGATAAGAGTAGTGGTATGGTAGCTACTCCATCCCGCACTCAAAGCATTACTCCGCACATGAATAAGAAAACCATGCAACCCAACTACAAAGCAATTTGAAGGTATTGACAAAAACTCATGGGACTACGCTAGAAAACAAGGATAGATGCAAACGATTTGCCGGGTTCACAGATAGATAATGAGGATGATGTTGTCGTCATGTCAGAAATACCAAGCCCCCGGAAAGATATGAAGGAAGATTATGGAGACAACTGCAAGATTCCACAGACAAAGAAAAAGATAGCACCACTTGAACAGAAGGAATACAAGATCTGGAAGGTTTTCATGGCCTCCGGTGGATTGAGCATAGATGATAGAGCGAGAGGGTTTCAAGAGATTACTTAACGAGATAGAGGTGAAAAGAACTCCATGTTCTTCTTGAAATGATTGAGAGAGATTTAGCAGCTTGAGGAAATCTTCGGCGGAACGACGATGATAACTCGCCAACAAGGAAAACTCCGGGTTGGTTGAAGATGGAGGATGGAATTAACAATGGACTTGCTGATTCCAGAGTTGAAGTAATGTATTTAGCAGAAGGACGTGGTCGAGATAGGTGACTTCAAGAAGCCAGAATTTCCACTTTGGGAACTTTGCACACGACAGTGTTAACAAAGCTTGAGAGAAAGAGACACAGATGATCTTCCATGTCCTTCCATTGATATCGAATAGGCAAGCATATTATCAACATATACCCCCATGGATGAACAAGATATTCCCAGAATACCAAGTTCAAACGGCGAGAGAAACGAACAAATGCTCGAACACTTCCTGAGCTCAACGCTCTTTGAAAGATCAACGTTACGAGCATGGGTTCGTGTTGAAGAAGATGCACTGGAAGAATAGATTATCTGGTCCTTCGGAAGAAAAAGAGATGTCACCTGGTTCACATTGTCGATTGGATCACCGGTTACAAAGATAAAGAGATCTTGGATAAGAGCCGATGATAGCTCATACCTTAAGCAAAGCTATCAGAAGCGAAAAGATGCAATTCCCTCGTATCCAGGAGAATTGTGCAGATATGGGGTTCAAAAAGATGTGCAGCAAGATGAACAGATGATAGACCGCCGTAGTGCTTTGGGAAATTCCGGATTGCCAAAGGTGCTTGAATATGCATAGATATGATCACGGTGTACTCAAAATCACAGGAGGTAACCGTCACCATTTGGAGGATAGCGGTGATTGCATTTTCCATATTCCACTCATGATGAGTGTCATATAGCTATGCCGAGAACCAAATTACAATCACCAGCATCGGATCGACACATGTTATGTAATTAGCCCAAGAGAATTGGAGATGAAATAAAACTCCAGGATTAAGCGCCGGTGACAAAAGAATGAGTTAGCATGGACATACTGATAAAAGGGAGATAGATAATGTTTCACACACGACTAAAAAGGAGTGTGGAAGCACAGATGTATCAAAGAAAAAATTTCCGCATTTTTCGGCATTAAAATACCAATAGATGCGCAAAATCACTTATCAGGTAGAGATTAGCAACTCCACATTCTGTGAAAGCATGCTGGAAGGAAGAACACCCTTAAGAAGATGGCACCGGTTAACAAGGAGTCGGATAGATCGCTACCGGGTTTTCAAAAAGTTCACAAGATGGAATGTACCAACAGTTGATAACCAAAAGGCAGATAAAGATAACATGTTGGATGCAACAGATAGACAAGGAATTACACACACACACACACACTTTCTATGGTACTACAGAAACCCAGAACACGTGAATCCTAGTTTGAATTTTAAGAAGAGGATTGAAAACGTTACACTTCCTCACTAGAAAAGGGTGGGTGGGTGGGTAAGAAGAAAAGTGGAAGCAGTCCTACTCTCGCGTTTTGTTTTTCCCTAGTATACATAGCTAAAAAAATATTTGCTAGACTGACAACGACCATTTGGCTGAGACCCAGAAGGGCGGGATGGCTCTGATACCAATTGTAACTACCTCGGTGAATTACGCTATTAGTTACAAGCCTGGATGAGCGGAAATGGTTAAAATAGTACGGTGGGGCCAAATGCCACTCACAGTAGACCTTTCGCCGTCCTAACCATTTTCAAACATCGGGACAAGAACGAAGCGGCGAATCGGTAAAGCGAAGGATCAACTACATACACAAATGAGTATGTATGCAAGCCACCATACAATAGTCCTCGAGCCATTCCATCTAAAAAGAAATAGAATATTGCAACGCCATACGGCAAGATCCAAATATCCTAGATAGATATAATAGTTTAGGATATCTCCTCATACATCAAACATCGAGTATCAGCGGAAGCGAAAACAAGATCCGAGTGCGGATAAGAAGCAAATCGGCATAAGATGCCCCATAAATAAACACATCCCGCCCAGATCTCACGGATCCTCGTTCCGGAATCTCTACACCGAATGATCGCCATCATCGCTTCGTCTCCTCCACCCAAGATCCATCTTGTGAGTGTACCTGCTCATCCGAATCAAACAATTTATCGTGTGAGACCCTAGGGTACTCAGCAAGTATTTATGCCTCTAAAGGGGACACAACCTGGGTGACGAATTGCAGCAAAAGATAATACCTAACAATTCTATAGATACCGCTAACCATCCGCCTAACCAAAGATAGACGGATGTCCGTGAATTAATAACAAATTATAACCGTAATATTAACAGATCCATCCTCCTCCTCGCTACCAACGAGGAAGTTTAACAACCCCCATCCGCTGGCAGTTTTATTATCCATTCCATGAGTGTTGCACTATTTACTAGTCGTACTTAGTCAAATTAAAAGCGGTACTTTAGTTATACTTGTCTATGATCGAGAAACTGTGCTCCAAGTCGTCCATAACATGGACACGGCTTTGAAAGTTTTACCTAGGGTGCACAAATAGCATCACACACTCGATCAACCTCGAAAAACCAAATCAAAACCCAACGAGGCAGTCACGACAAAGCGATCACGGGATTCAGAAATATTTCAGGGGCCACCCATTAAGCTACCCAGCAAAGTTGGCTGGCCCGAGACGGACTCAAGGTTTGTGTGGACGGTCAGAACGATCGGGAACCCGAAAGTGTGACTAGGCTTGTCGATACAGCGTAAAAACGTGTCACGATCCTAACAATGACAGGTGCTCCACGACAATCGTAAATAAAGCGTAAATCATGGCATAAGCACAGATAGTAATAAAGCCCCAAACTACTTTGTGGCCCCAAGAAATAAGAATGAATCAAGCTCGCTGGGGGTTCATAAGCCTCCCGGATATGGATAAGCGAATATTCAAGGAACAGGAATCAAGTACTGGGTCCCACGGACACAAGTGAGCATGAAAACCAAATAGCAGATATTGCTCACCTGTGCCACTTTCTTTATTTATCCAATTAATACTCATGTTAATTTGTTTAGGTACCTCGTTATCCATGAGACACTCACATACCCTACACATGCTGTTCTACGACTCGCATGGCTCAATCAACTCCTGTAGTAATGGCTCATGGGATGGAGGAACAAGCTTCGGTGGGGTTTAAAAGTAAAGGCTATGCAGTACTTGGGATTCAGTTTAATGCAATCGCGACTCAATGATGCAAGAATAAGATAGAGGCAATAGGTACTATATGTATGCAAGCATGTGGTAGTGCTTTTGGCAGCTTGAAGCGAGGGATGGATCTGGTAGTGCTCCGGTTTCTTGATATATCCCCGCCATCAGCCTATTCAAGAAGAACCAAACAAACAAGGGCCAACATAAATAAAGTGCACAAGCATATGAATTAAATGCGACAAGCAAACAATCATGCCATGATGAATGATGCACAATTTGCATGGCAATAAAGTAGCATGGCATGGGTGAGGTGTGGAATACAAGGAAATAAGCATTTTATGGGGTTTTAATCATATTTTATACTCAAATAAGTTGCTGTATACTTTATATTTACATGATGCATGCTGCAATTCAGAACATGGAATGCATAAACAGAAAGGTCTCGTCGCGCTGATCATTTTAGACATATTATTTGTCAAATTTGGAGTTATAAAACAAAAGTTATTAATAAAATAAGGCAAAGGGGCATTTTATTGTAATTTAAATCAACTCGAAAATTAAAGTGTGCAAATAATATTTTGAAAAGCATATTTGAATTCCTCACATTTTTCTGAGTTCAAAACATATATTACATGTTTAATTTGGATTTATATTTCAAAAGATATTTGAAAATAGATTTGAATTTGAATTTAAAACAAAATTGAAAAAGATTTAAATTAAATGCCAAGGTAAAATATTTTGTCACTCACAGGACAGGGCAGGGGTGGGCAGGCTGGCCAGGACACGGCGGCCAGAAATTGAGTGGGCGGGTGGGCGGTCTTGGGCCAGGGGCAACGCGTCAGTGCTTTTCTCACCACGGGCTCGCTTAGCCAATCGAGGCTGTGGGTGGGCCATCGCACAGCCCACGTGTGTGTGAGGAGACAGGCTGACTAGTGGGGCTGGCTGGGCCGGGTTGGGTGTTCAAAACTGCGGGGTGTTTTGTAAAATGGACAGGAGGCTGACTGGTGGGCTCGTGTACTGCTGGTTGAGGCGAAAAATAAAAGGAGGGGCTAATCAGAAACTACCACGACCCAGTACTGTTGTTCTTCTCTCTGAACCGCGGACAGATTCGTGCGCGACAGCGGAGCGCGGCGCGCGGGGAACTCCAACTCGTGTCGCAGGCGTCCGCACCGAGGGGGTTAACCAGCGCGGCTGGGTACGGGAGGTTGAAAGAGGAGCGGACGGGGCTTAGGTATGCTTTCTGGCCTTGCGCGAAGCGACGGCAGTGTCCGAGTCGTAAGCGTGTTTGATTTAAAAAGTCCGCGGATCTAGACGACGATGGCGAGGCGGAGCAAGTCAGGGAGGTCAAGGCGCTCGCCGCGGGTTGGTTGGTGTGGTCGGATCAGGTAGTGGCGCAGAGGATCGTCGGGGAGGCTGGCGGCCGGAGTTAGGGTTTTGTCGGGGCGGCGTCGGTCCTGGCGAGCCTGGGGTCCTTCTCCTTCGCGTCGGCGTGTATAGGGCGGTGTAGAGGAACGTCCTCGACCTCCTCAACCACTCCCATGTCGTGCTCGCTGGCTGGAACGAGGAGACGGCGGGGTAGACGTCATGGCCACTGTAGCGTCGCGTCGGAGAGGAAGGCGACGACAGGGGTAGATCTGGCGAGGTAGAGGTGTCGTGTGGGGGAGGAAAAAGCGAGAGGGAGAGAGAGGAAAACGGGCGTGGGCACGGGGTAGATAAAGGTGGCCTCGGTGCCACCTTTTTGCTCCTCCCTCATGTGGTGGCTCGGGCTGGGCAGCTAGGTCATGGAGAGGGGCTGCAGGTGGGACCAGGGAGCATCCAAGGAAGGGTAGGCTCGGGTGGGGCTGCTGGAAGAGAGGAGGGAGAGGCTCGGGTGAGCTTCGGTTAGGACTAGAGGGGGCTCGGGTTAGGGTTGTTAGGGTTGGGGTAGGTAGCTGAGGTGGTTAGGCTGGTGTAGGAAGGGTGGCCAGGTGGGGCCATCAAGGGGAGGATCGGCATGGTGAGAGGAGAGGGGAGAGGAGAGGGGGATATGAGGTACGGTGTAACTAGGGTTAGATGAGGGATTAGGTTTAGGGTTTTAGCTAGGTTAGAGAGAGGATAGATGCGAGAGGGGGCTTAGGGTTTGAATGCTTGCATACATCAAGCTAGATCATGCAAGGATAGGTGGAATTGGTGTAGGGTTTTAGCAAGCTCAAACAAAATCAAACAAAAAGGAGTGGTAGAAAGGGATAGAGGTTTGTTCACTCAAAAACCAAACATAACAAAGGAGGACACAAGATGGAGATGGAAAGGATTTTACATGGCCATGCATGGCATACACATGTGAGAAAAGCTTGATGAGCACTAGGCCAAAAAGAAAAATAAACCAAACATGGTGAAAGATTTGGGAGAGAAGGGAGAGCTCCAAGAGATATACACCACTCAATAATTCATATAAAATCCAAAGGACTAGAATGTGGTGGTGCTTGCATGGCCCATGCAAAAATAATTAATGCCATGCTTATTCTTGTGAAAACAATATTGTTAACATGGCATTATTCTTATGCATTCCCAAAAGATGGATTAAGGGCCAAGCTAAGGATTTGTAGAAGTAGATCCATCCTATCTCCCATGAGCTAGATTAAATCCCAAAAGAAAATAAAATACAAGCTCATGGTTAATGGGATGGTGGAATTATAAGGTGGTGAAAGAGAAGGTGGTGGAGTGGAATAAAAGATATGCCCCCAACTCAACTTGGGCATTTAAACAATATATCAATAACCAAATACAATATCAAGAGGCAAATACAATTTACAATGCATATGAGAGAGGAACCAAAACAAAAAGGGTTTTATATGATGCTCAAATGCAAGGTGGCATGATGACATGAGCATGATATAATTATGATGCAACAATTATATATATGAAGTAGCCAATATATTACTAGACCAAGTAGCATTACAATTGTTATACAATTGGGATGCTACAACTCTCCCCCACTAAACAAGAATCTCGCCCCGAGATTCCTAGGAAAAAGAAAACAACACAAGGAGAGGCGGGTGTTCGAACGAAGGTGACCCTCACGTTCCCAAGTTGATGAACCATGGAATGGTGCAACCACTACACCTTACAAAACTTGCTAGACTTGTTGCGAGTCTTGCGTTTTGCTTCAAGAACAACGGATTAGAAGAATTGAAGGATTGTCGTTAGACAAGAAGGATAGGATGAACATAGCTCCGATTTTCTCAAGAAACATGATAAAAGAATATAACCACTTGTGAAAGAAAAGACAAGATGATGTATCATGGATAAAGAAAGACACACCGTTAAGATTAAAGATTTACCGATACTAGAGAGGAGGAATCTTTGTCTCGCCGGAAGAAAAGAGCTAGGTTGGAGAGGTTTGAACCACTATGACAATAGCATCGTATCTTCTCTTGGATTTGAGAAATGAAGAACGGAAACAATATTGCCTTCAAACAATAGAGTCCCTTGATATCAACAGAAAGATTTAGTTAGACATCGTCGGATTAGATTCTTGTTGCGCCGGTAAGAACCACGGATCACGCAATTGAGGTGCGCGGATATAACTTCCAGAGACGGATGTGAAGCTAGATCATGGTGGAATCCCGAGAAGCAAAGAATATGGAGGATCTGGAGTTTATTGCAGAGATACTTATTGCTTCTTTAGCCTTGAGGCTAACGCAATAGATTTGCGGCTGATGGCATCAACCATAATTGGCTTTACCACAGAAAAAGAATTGATGAAACAAAGAGAGGGATAGTTTCCTTTCATCTTGTTTGGGGATGTCGAGCATCGGTAGAATGACGAGGACAGAAAAGATTTTGTGTTTGTTTCCATCAGATAATTGAAGATTTTGCTCCATCTAGCCCACCAACAAGAGATTATTGATTACTTTCTTCGAGAGAGCACTCCGGAAAAACAAAGACGGGAGTAAAAGTATCGAGGGATAAAGGCCACTTCTAACTTCCGTGGAATGCGTGAAATCACATTAATTCACCAATTCAATGTACAAGAGCGAATGATAAGAGTAGTGGTATGGTAGCTACTCCATCCCGCACTCAAAGCATTACTCCGCACATGAATAAGAACCATGCAACCCAACTACCGAAACAGACTGAAGGTATTGACAAAAACTCATGGGACTACGCTAGAAAACAAGGATAGATGCAAACGATTTGCCGGGTTCACAGATAGATAATGATGATGATGTTGTCGTCATGTCGGAAATACCAAGCCCCCGGAAAGATATGAAGGAAGATTATGGAGACAACTGCAAGATTCCACAGACAAAGAAAAAGATAGCACCACTTGAACAGAAGGAATACAAGATCTGGAAGGTTTTCATGGCCTCCGGTGGATTGAGCATAGATGATAGAGCGAGAGGGTTTCAAGAGATTACTTAACGAGATAGAGGTGAAAAGAACTCCATGTTCTTCTTGAAATGATTGAGAGAGATTTAGCAGCTTGAGGAAATCTTCGACGGAACGACGATGATAACTCGCCAACAAGGAAAACTCCGGGTTGGTTGAAGATGGAGGATGGAATTAACAATAGACTTGCTGATTCCAGAGTTGAAGTAATGTATTTAGCAGAAGGACGTGGTCGAGATAGGTGACTTCAAGAAGCCAGAATTTCCACTTTGGGAACTTTGCACACGGCAGGGTTAACAAAGCTTGAGAGAAAGAGACACAGATGATCTTCCATGTCCTTCAATTTATATCGAATAGGCAAGCATATTATCAACATATACCCCCATGGATGAACAAGATATTCCCAGAATACCAAGTTCAAACGGCGAGAGAAACGAACAAATGCTCGAACACTTCATGAGCTCAACGCTCTTTGAAAGATCAACGTTACGAGCACGGGTTCGTGTTGAAGAAGATGCACTGGAAGAATAGATTATCTGGTCCTTCGGAAGAAAAAGAGATGTCACCTGGTTCACATTGTCGATTGGATCGCCGGTTACAAAGATAAAGAGATCTTGGATAAGAGCCGATGATAGCTCATACCTTAAGCAAAGCTATCAGAAGCGAAAAGATGCAATTCCCTCGTATCCAGGAGAATTGTGCAGATATGGGGTTCAAAAAGATGTGCAGCAAGATGAACAGATGATAGACCACCGTAGTGCTTTGGGAAACTCCGGATTGCCAAAGGTGCTTGAATATGCATAGATATGATCACGGTGTACTCAAAATCACAGGAGGTAACCGTCACCATTTGGAGGATAGCGGTGATTGCATTTTCCATATTCCACTCATGATGAGTGTCATATAGCTATGCCGAGAACCAAATTACAATCACCAGCATCGGATCGACACATGTTATGTAATTAGCCCAAGAGAATTGGAGATGAAATAAAACTCCAGGATTAAGCGCCGGTGACAAAAGAATGAGTTAGCATGGACATGCTGATAAAAGGGAGATAGATAATGTTTCACACACGACTGAAAAGGAGTGTGGAAGCACAGATGTATCAAAGAAAAAATTTCCGCATTTTTCGGCATTAAAATACCAATAGATGCGCAAAATCACTTATCAGGTAGAGATTAGCAACTCCACATTCTGTGAAAGCATGCTGGAAGGAAGAACACCCTTAAGGAGATGGCACCGGTTAACAAGGAGTCGGATAGATCACGCCGGTTTTCAAAAGCCTGTCAGTATGGAATGTACCAACAGTTGATAACCAAAAGGCAGATAAAGATAACATGTTGGATGCAACAGATAGACAAGGAATTACACACACACACACACTTTCTATGGTACTACGGAAACCCAGAACACGTGAATCCTAGTTTGAATTTTAAGAAGAGGATTGAAAACGTTACACTTCCTTACCAGAAAAGGGTGGGTGGGTAAGAAGAAAAGTGGAAGCAGTCCTACTCTCGTGTTTTGTTTTTCCCTAGTATACATAGCTACCAAAAATATTTGCTAGACTGACAACGACCATTTGGCTGAGACCCTGAAGGGCGGGATGGCTCTGATACCAATTGTAACTACCTCGGTGAATTACGCTCTTAGTTACAAGCCTGGATGAGCGGAAATGGTTAAAATAGTACGGTGGGGCCAAATGCCACTCACAGGTAGACCTTTCGGCCGTCCTAACCATTTCCAAACATCGGGACAAGAACGAGCGGCGTAATCGGCAGGCGAAGGGATCAACTACATACACAAATGAGTATGTATGCAAGCCACCATACAATAGTCCTCAGAGCCATTCCATCTAAAAGAAATAGAAATATTGCAACGCCATATGGCAAGATCCAAATATCCTAGATAGATATAATAGTTTAGGATATCTCCTCATACATCAAACATCAGAGTATCAGGCGGATGCGGAAATAAGATCCGAGTACGGATAAGAAGCAAATCGGCATAAGATGCCCCATAAATAAACACATCCCGCCCACAGATCTCACCGATCCCCGTTCCCGGAATCTCTACACCGAATGATCGTTGCCCTCATCGTTCGTCTCCTCCACCCAGTATCCATATTGTGAGTGTACCTGTTCATCTGAATCAAACAATTTCTCGTGTGAGACCCTAGGGGTACTCAGCAAGTCTTTATGCCTCTAAAGGGGACACAACCTGGGGTGACGCAATTGCAGCAAAAGATAATACCTAACAATTCTATAGATACTCGCTAACCATCCGCCTAACCAAAGATAGACGGATGTCTGTGAATTAATAACAACATTTATAACGGTAATATTAACAGATCCATCCTCCTCCTCGCTTACCAACGAGGAAGCGGATGAACAGCCCCCCATCCGTTGGCAGTTTTATTATCCATTCCATGAGTGTTGCACTATTTACTAGTCAGGTACTTAGTCAAATTAAAAGCGGTACTTTAGTTATACTTGTCTATGATCGAGAAACTGTGCTCCAAGTCGTCCATAACCGCGGACACGGCTTTCAGAAGTTTTACCTGCAGGGTGCACAAATAGCATCACACACTCGATCAACCTCGGAAAAACCAAATCAAAACCCAACGAGGCAGTCACGAAAAAGCGATCACAGGATTCAGAAATATTTCAGGGGGCCACCCCATTAAGCTACCCGCAACGAAGTTGGCCGGCTCCGAGACGGACTCAAGGTTTGTGTGGACGGCTGTAAACGACTGGGAACCCGAAAGTGTGACTGGGCTTGTCGATACAGCAAAAACGTGTCACGATCCTAAACAGTACAGGTGCTCCACGCACAATCGTAAATAAAGCAGTAAAGCATGGCATAAGTACAGGATAGTAATAAAGCCCCAAACTACTTTGTGGCCCCAAGAAATAAGAATGAATCAAGCTCTGGCTCAGGGGGGTTCATAAGCCTCCCGGATGTGGATAGCGCGAATATTCAAGGAACAGGAATCAAGTACTGGGGTCCCACGGACACAAGTGAGCATGAAAAACCAAATAGCAGATATTGCTCACCGGTGCCACTTTCATTAGTTATCCCATTACTACTCAGGTTAAGTTGTTTAGGTACCTCGTTATCCATCAGACACTCACATACCCTACACATGTTGTTCTACGACCCGCATGGCTCAAACAACTCCTGTAGTAATGGCTCATGGGATGGAGGAACAAGCTTCGGTGGGGTTTAAAAGTAAAGGCTATGCAGTACTTGGGATTCAGTTTAATGCAATCGCGACTCAATGATGCAAGAATAAGATAGAGGCAATAGGTACTATATGTATGCAAGCATGTGGTAGTGCTTGCCTGGCAGCTCAGTTGAAGCGAGGGATGGATCTGGGTAGTGCTCCGGGGTTTCTTGATATATCCCCTGCTCAGCGTCTATTCGAAGAAGAACCAAACAAACAAGGGCCAACATAAATAAAGTGCACAAGCATATGAATTAAATGCGACAAGCAAACAATCATGCCATGATGAATGATGCACAATTTGCATGGCAATAAAGTAGCATGGCATGGGTGAGGTGTGGAATACAAGGAAATAAGCATTTTATGGGGTTTTAATCATATTTTATACTCAAATAAGTTGCTGTATACTTTATATTTACATGATGCATGCTGCAATTCAGAACATGGAATGCATAAACAGAAAGGTCTCGTCGCGCTGATCATTTTAGACATATTATTTGTCAAATTTGGAGTTATAAAACAAAAGTTATTAATAAAATAAGGCAAAGGGGCATTTTATTGTAATTTAAATCAACTCGAAAATTAAAGTGTGCAAATAATATTTTGAAAAGAATATTTGAATTCCTCACATTTTTCTGAGTTCAAAACATATATTACATGTTTAATTTGGATTTATATTTCAAAAGATATTTGAAAACAGATTTGAATTTGAATTTAAAACAAAATTGAAAAAGATTTAAATTAAACAGCCAAGCAGAAAATATTTTGTCACTCACACAGACACAGACGGGTGGGCCAGGTGGTGACTGGGACACGCGCGTCCAGGAATTCTTTTCTCACCACGGGCTCGCCTAGCCCACGTGAGAGAAAGAGAGGCGGGCCGGGGAGGGCTGGGGCTGGGCCTTGGGTTGGGTGTTCAAAACTGCGGGGGTGTTTTTGTAAAATGGACAGGGAGGGTGTTAAATGTTGGCGCAATGTGGCCTTGAGGAACTCAACTCGTGTCGCAGCGCGACCGAGGGGTTAACAGTGCTGGGTACGGGAGGTTGAAAGAGGAGCGGACGGGGCTTAGGTATGCCATGAGGCGCGGAAGCGAGCGGCATGCAGCGATGTCGGCAGCGTGGCGTGTTTGATGAAAAGTCCGGATCTAGACGATCTAGGCGGCGATGGCGGCGGAGCAAGTCGGAGGTCAGGCGCCGCGGGTTGGTTGGTGTGGTCGGATCAGGTAGTGGCACAGAGGATCGTCGGGGAGGCTGGCGGCCGGAGTTATGGTTTTGTCGGGGCGGCGCCGGTCCTGGCGAGCCTGGGGTCCTTCTCCTTCGCGTCGGCGTGTATAGGGCGGTGTAGAGGAACGTCCTCGACCTCCTCGACCACTCCCACGTCGTGCTCGCTGGCTGGAACGAGGAGACGGCGGGGTAGACGTCGGCGACTTCATGGCAAGGCGTCGTCGGGAGAGGAAGGAGAGGAAGGCAGCGACCCTGGGGTAGATCTGGCGAGGTAGAGGTGTCGTGTGGGGGAGGAAAAAGCGAGAGGGAGAGAGAGGAAAACGGGCGTGGGCACGGGGTAGATAAAGGTGGCCTCGGTGCCACCTTTTTGCTCCTCCCTCACGTGGTGGCTCGGGCTGGGCAGCTAGGTCGTGGAGAGGGGCTGCAGGTGAGACCAGGGAGCGTCCAAGGAAGGGTAGGCTCGGGTGGCGCTGCTGGCAGAGAGAAGAAGAGAGAGGAGGGAGAGGCTCGGGTGAGCTTCGGTTAGGACTAGAGGGGGCTCGGGTTAGGGTTGTTAGGGTTGGGGTAGGTAGCTGGGGTGGTTAGGCTAGTGTAGG
Source organism: Avena insularis (assembly GCA_023614405.1). Lineage (NCBI taxonomy): Eukaryota > Viridiplantae > Streptophyta > Magnoliopsida > Poales > Poaceae > Avena > Avena insularis. The sequence continues at coordinate 392,148,188 of CM042690.1, read as the reverse complement.
AAGGGTGGCCAGGTGGGGCCATCAAGGGGAGGATCGGCATGGTGAGAGGAGAGGGGAGAGGAGAGGGGGAGATGAGGTAGGGTGTAACTAGGGTTAGATGAGGGATTAGGTTTAGGGTTTTAGCTAGGTTAGAGAGAGGAGAGATGAGAGAGGGGGCTTAGGGTTTGAATGCTTGCATACATCAAGCTAGATCATGCAAGGATAGGTGGAATTGGTGTAGGGTTTTAGCAAGCTCAAACAAAATCAAACAAAAAGGAGTGGTAGAAAGGGATAGAGGTCGATTCACTCAAAAACCAAACATAACAAAGGAGGACACAAGATGGAGATGGAAAGGATTTTACATGGCCATGCATGGCATACACATGTGAGAAAAGCTTGATGAGCACTAGGCCAAAAAGAAAAATAAACCAAACATGGTGAAAGATTTGGGAGAGAAGGGACAGCTCCAAGAGATATACACCACTCAATAATTCATATAAAATCCAAAGGACTAGAAGATGGTGGTGCTTGCATGGCCCATGCAAAAATAATTAATGCCATGCTTATTCTTGTGAAAACAATATTGTTAACATGGCATTATTCTTATGCATTCCCAAAAGATGGATTAAGGGCCAAGCTAAGGATTTGTAGAAGTAGATCCATCCTATCTCCCATGAGCTAGATTAAATCCCAAAAGAAAATAAAATACAAGCTCATGGTTAATGGGATGGTGGAATTATAAGGTGGTGAAAGAGAAGGTGGTGGAGTGGAATAAAAGATATGCCCCCAACTCAACTTGGGCATTTAAACAATATATCAATAACCAAATACAATATCAAGAGGCAAATACAATTTACAATGCATATGAGAGAGGAACCAAAACAAAAAGGGTTTTATATGATGCTCAAATGCAAGGTGGCATGATGACATGAGCATGATATAATTATGATGCAACAATTATATATATGAAGTAGCCAATATATTACTAGACCAAGTAGCATTACAATTGTTAGACAATTGGAATGCTACATGTGGGTTCCATCATGAACTATTGTGTAATGGTATTACTTCATTTTCCACCCGCACGCAAGTACCTGGTGGTCATCTTTGAATCCTTTCTATGCGGGTTCGACGGGAATCGCTGAAATCTGCATAGGGCCGATTCGAGGGTGTTACAACATAGATGTGTTATACTAAGATCTATTAACTAGGTAGGATCATGTTTGTGTCATGCTTTGGCATAACACTCTTATACTTAGATGTATCAACTGGGTGGGATCATGTTGGCAGCATAGTAGTCTTTTACTTAGATTTATCGACTAGGAAGGATCATGCTATCCAAGTGATGACTCATACAACCACAAGTTGATGAAGGTGTTTATAGACAGCTCAGATTCGTCTAGATCCCATGCAATGTTGGCATGGGCCCACCTCTGCCATAAGTGTCTCATGATGTCTTGGCATAGCACTCTCATACTTAGATGTATAACCTAGGTGGGACCATGGTGGCCAAGTGCTGAGTCACATAACCACAAGTTGATGAAGGAGTTTATAGCCAACCTAGAGAAGAGTATATCCCATATACCACATGCCAAGTTCACCTACAACCGTGCCAAGCACTCAAATACCAAGATGAGTCCCTTCATGATCTTCTATGGTTTTGAGCCCCTCACCGCGCTCGACATCCTACGACTACCTCTCCATGAGCACACCAACATGGATGTTGAGAAGCGTGCACATGCTATGAAGAAGCTTCATGAAGAAACTAGAGCTACTATCGAGCAACAAGTCCTTCGCCCAGCTTCAAAGGTAAACAAGGACAAGAAGGAGATGATCTTTGAAGAAGGTGATCTTGTATGGATACACTTGAACAAGGACCATTTCCCCAGAGAACGTGATTCCAAGCTAAAACCAAGAGGAGATGGTCCCTTCAAGGTCCTCAAAAGAATCAACAACAACGCCTACATCATTGACATATCGACCTCCAAGTACCTTGCAAGCAATACATTCAATGTCAAGGACCGCTCACCGGAGTATCTGGACCGAGCGTCGCGAGGCATGTAAAAGGCCTTTGGGCCTTCGGCCCATGTACCCCTTAGTCCATCCAGAACTTATCTATTATCCCTAAAGTACCCCTGACTTTGTGTCTGGCCTATATATAGTCCCCCACCTCTATTGTAAACCCTAGGCATGATATTTGGAATTATTGGAAACCCCTTGTGGATCTATCTAGTTCCTGCCTCATGCTCCTTGATCAAGGATCACCAAATATCACAAACCTCGTTGGAGTTTGCATCGTGCCTCCACGTTGTACAAGGCCTAGGCATTGGAGTCCCTTTGCCTAGATGCCAAGATCTCACCAAGTCTCCCTACTCGTCGTGTCGGTTCGAGAGAGAGTCCTCCACCCGACGCCGATCCTAGGGATTACATCGGACCGGTCACCGCCGGCGTGAGCCATTGGTGTGTATCATGGTTTTGCGAGAGTGTGTTCCTCGTGTTCTTTGTGCGTCAGTTCATCATGTTCATCCTCCCCTCCTCTCCCCGCACTGCACCCTCGATTTGAAAGGGATTCGTGAAAGATCGGGCTACCCTAGAGGTTTGCCCTCAACATTTTCCCTTACTGCTTTGTGCATCTTCATGGAAGTTGCTTGTATGAATATTATTGAACTCCTTTGTCTTGTGCATTTTCTGCTGCATGCGTTTGTTGGGTTTGCACCATAGAAAACAAAAAAATCCTACAATGTGAACAACTAAGCACCAAGATATATCTACCTAGATACAATCAATGGGTGGATATACATACATGGAGAACATACCCTTGAAGAGTGAAAAAGCGTTAAAAGGTTGTACTCGTGGATGATGTAGTCGTACACTTGTCGATCTCAAGATCGTGATGAAGTCCAGCAAGTCCAGCAGGTCTAGCACCAGCAAGTCCAGCACCATAAAGCAGCGGTGCATCCTTGATCGCACACACGTCCGGTACCCCAACAACCTCCATGTCCTCGCTCCAGCGATGCAGCGGAAGAAGCAACTCCTTTCCAGATAAAGCCACTAGGAACATGTATCTCGCTAATCCAAGGCCATAGGGAATAATTTCTAGAGGGGGAGAGAGATCCTTCATGAGGAGGTGTGAGAGTGGAGGAGGAGAGCTCCTTTTATAGGAGGAGGGGGCAGCCCCCAAGGGGCCATGCGCATGGCATGGTGGTGCCCCCACCTCTCCCTCCATAATGGTGAGTGGAGCTTACAGTAAGCCCACTCCCATTAAAACCAACTCCACTCACTTTGCATTAATTTTCCACCAAATTTAATGCAAGGTCTCATTAAATAAAACTATTTTATTTATTTTATTCAGAATTTTGTTAACTACTTTAATTAACAAACATTCACATAGAACCCCCTGCAACATTTCAATATCACATGCAGAACTAGTTTCTGTAATTTCACTCGAAACAATTCCGGTTTCCATCGAAATGATTCCAGTGCTTTCTTAAATCTTTATATGAAACAAAATTTCTCCAAATGGTGTAGGTATCCCTTAAATGTGTCACCCTATGGTTCACGAATAATACAGACATGGTCAACACCCCTCTTCGATCAATAATTAGCAGCAGGACTTGGATATCTGTACTGACTCCCACATATTCAATGATGACTCTAGTGATCGTATGAACCTTTAACATCATAAATAAATCCCTTTGGTCATCAGTATCTCCATACCTAGTTTGATCTCGTTACCGACATGCACTCTTTTCTCGTTCCTGTGATATAACATTCTAGTGATCACATCAGTTGCTTGCAAGCTATCTCAATGTGATATCACCGAGAGGGCCCAGAGTATATCTATCCGTCATCGGGATGGACAAATCCCACTCTTGATCCATGAGCCTAAACATAACACCTTCGGAGTATCTAAACCCACCTTAATTTTCACCCTGTTATGGTGTGACGTTTGATGTTATCAAGTTACTCTTCTAGTGTTAGTGATTGACATGATTTCATGTTCTAAGGACTAGAATTACTTCATATGATGTTATAGAAATTTAAACACAATGACTTTGATCGTATTGCTATACTTTAGATGAATATTCATCACACCATTCAACAAATGGTGTGACCTTGTTATTAACAATGTAACAACCCAAGTTTGTAATATATGTAATTAGTACTTAAGCATTGCATGCATCTGTTTAAATCAATAAAATATATGCATGTGACCAAGTGTGTGAACCAAAATACAAGTACAAAACCCCAAAATATGTGCAAATGGATTCAAATATGCACTAAAATTCAAGTTTGGTAATATTTTGGTATTTACAAAAGTGCCCTTGCCTTTTCCCTATTTAAAATGGTTTAAAAGTAAAATAAATAGAGCCATTTATAATAAAAACAAAGGCTTTAATAAAACCCAGGGGTTTCCCTACAAATTTCAGCCCTTAGATCGCTGATCTGGACTGCGGGTTGATCTCTGGTTTTTGCCAAGGGGTTTTTGCAAAATTGCCATCGTCTTCTCCTAGCTGGAAGCTGCTCGGTGTCATCGTCGGCACCGTCGATCCCCACCGCCCGCTCTGCGCCGTCCGTCGCTGCCTGGAGGAGCATAAGACCGCCGCGTCGTGTCCCTCTTTGCATGTGCCTCTCTCTCCCTTCCGCGCTTGCCCTCTCTCGCTCCCGCGGAGGGCCGAAACCCTAGCTGCCATGACCTCTAGCTAGAGCTCGTTCCTGGCCACCCCGAGCCCCACTAAGCTTGCTAGAAGCTTCGCCACACCGTGTGGAACCTCCTCGCTGAAGGAATCGAGCCCGGGCGCTCGCAATCGCCTGCATCGGCCGCTTCTTCCCCGACGCCGACATGCTCCACCACGGACATCGCCATCGCTCCGGTCTGTCTTCCACCTCGCCATCACCAGCAGCAGACTTAGGGTGAGCTCATGGTTCTTGCGAACCCTTCCGCGCTTCCCCTTCCTCTCTCGTTCACCCTAGCATCGCTCGCTGCCGTCTGCCTCCGCTGCTCATCGTCGTAGTCGCATCCCCGGCGACCTTTAACCAGCAGCGCTGCCACTCCTAGTTTTGCCTCGATGAGCCGCGTCGAACGCACCCCTCCGTGCAGCCCCGCTCGTCCCGTAGCACCGCCAACCGCCACCGACCGACGTGCCCTCTGGCGACCCATGTGGCGCCAAGGTGGTGATGAGGTGGCGCCCACGTGACCCTGACGTGGGTGTCGACCAAGGTTTGCCACGGTGGCAACCTCTGTGGCCCTGGCCCACAGGTCAGCCACGGTGGGTAGGTGCTGCCCCGGTGTAAAATACCCTGCTCCTGTGCTGACGTCATAATGACGCAGTAAAGTTGTTAAATTGTTTTAATAATTCTAGAAATTGTTATAATCTTATAACATTCATAACTAATTCATATTTAATCAGAAAAATATGAATAATATATCAAAATTTTCAGAAAAATGAGATCTACACTTTAAAAATACAATCATGCATTTTTGATCAACCTAAACCCTAGCTAGTTAGAGGAACATCGAACCCCCCAATTGCATATAGGATCGATGGAATGCCAAGCCCTCGGCACTCTGAACCCATTTAAATTGATGTTAATCCTATGGTTGCCATGATAAATTTAATCTCCCATATCATTCATGTGCTTGCACATTGCATGGTTCGAGATATTGATTGTTGCCCTTCTTTATGGTATTGCTTCTTCGCGATAGGATCCGATCACGAGACCAAAGTCAACGATACCGAACATCCATATCTATCTACTGAAGGACAAGGCAAGCGTATCCTCTCATTCTGAACCTATGTTTTACAAAGTATCTACTTTCTCGCTATGTTGCACACGATTCTAATATGGTCTTTTGTCAGTAGCTAGAGTTACCTATTTGCTATATAGTTTCCCTGTTGTAGCCTTATACACCTGAACCATTGCTCCTAGCATACCTAGGTCTGGCATGTGAGCGTTGCTACAACTTCTTCGATGGTCAAGCTTAGCCATGCTTAGTACCTACACCTGATCCATCCCGATGATGATTAATTGGAGATGCCAGATAATCTAGAAAGGTAGTAGAGGGAGACATGATCGAAGGTGACCGATAAATATGCTAAGGCTTGCATGGGAGGCCACGTCAGGTGTGGTTTTTGTAGTCCTATGCTCGCCATCATTAGGACCTGAGTTCTTGCCTCTTGAACCAAGACAAGCGTACAGCCACACAGGGCCTGGAAAACCCCTCGACTAACTAACTTGCCTAGTAGATTCCATGAGTCACATAGTTTAGGCTTTCCATTTGGCATATGCATTGAAAATGTTTTCGAAAGAAGAAGTGCATCATAACAGGTAGGTAAGTGCGGCCGAGGTTGCTTGGGGTCGATGGAGCCCCTGGTAAACCAACCCTACCCACATCTCTAGGGACCTACTTCGGGGATTTGACCCGTTACGGTGGAACCCTCCTTAGGGCGTGACTCATGGTCTCGGCGACAGCAGGGTAAAGGTCGTGGTCAACCACCTTGTGCCGGCCCTCCAAGGAAGAGGTCTAATAATATTTGGCAATAAGAGTCGGTTGGTACATGTGGGTAAAGTTGTACACCCCTGCAGGGTTAAATCTTTTCGAAAAGACATGTTCACGGTTATGAACGACTTGGGAACAGACGTGATGATCATAGATAATGGTAACTGAATATAAAACCTATTGTTCCACGTGTGCTTAAGGATGCTTCCTCAGGGTTCAAAGGGGTGATCCTAGATGAGGAGTTCAGATGTACTTGGTTAACAAGTTCGGATGTTCAAGATGGAGTCGTCGCTCTCTTATCTCATTTTGAAAGTATTCTGTCTAGACGAGCCTCTTCTCCCTTTCTTGTTTACAAACAAAGTTGGCTTTACGCAAATAAAATCTAGAGAAAACTTTACTAGCCAGAGCATGTAGATACTAGGTTATCTAAGTCTTGCAGAGTACATTCTCGTACTCAGCCTTGCGCTATTGTTGTTTTTCTCCAGATGATCTAATCGCAACTGAAGGTGGCTTCTACATTGACATTGACGAGTAGTTGGGGGTCCCAGGTAGCAGCCCGAGGACTATGGGTTGGACGTCGCTTATGTTTATGGCCTCTTAGGCCTTCTGTTAAGTTTGTTGTGTAGAACAACATAATTTACTTTCGCTGTTTGGTGTAATGATGGGTCTGCGACCACTGGTTTGTAATAATCTGATATCATACTCTATTAAGAGTTTAAACTTATGCTATTGAATCCCTCTGTTCTGTAATGTTACCGAATCATATACTGTGAGTCTTTGAGGTTGGAGTTAAGTTTATCAAGGAGGATAATCCGAGGTTTGTTTAACCCTAACCCCGGGGGTGTTACAAACAACATCCAATGTCCATGATCAGGAAACCTTGATCATCTTGTTAATCAATGAGCTAGTTTATAAGAGAGGCAAAACTAGGAACCCTTTATTTGTTTATCAAACACATATGTATTAATGTTTCCAATTAATACAATTATAGCATACAAAATAAACATTTATCATAAACATTGAATAAGATAATAACCACTTTATTATTGCCTCTCGGGCATATTCCCTTCAGTTTCCCACTTGCACTAGAGTCAATAGTCTAGTTTGAAAAACTTGTGCATTCAACACCTATAGCTTTCTAGTGTTGTATATACGCGTTTGCTAGTGGTTAACATAATCTTCAGATCTGACACTTTCAGGTTCATGTGTATTTGCATGTCTTTGCATCTCTATGCATCACTCATTCGCTAATGAGATGGCATTGTATAAATTTAGTCCTTTGGTGAGACCTTTAGTTCCTTTGGGTTAAAATATGTTGATATAATTGTGGCACAATATATCTTCATAGTACTATCCCACTTTGAACCACACCTAGTTTGATTACAAACTATTTAACCAAATTCCCCCCTTTGATGCTACTACAGCAGTCATATACTTAGCCTTTTGTTGTAGTATCCGTCACAATGTATCAACTTTGGGACTCATCCAAATCCATCATGGAACCTCCTTTCCATTACATTGTGCCACCCATAGCTTAAATGGAGATAAATTTAATTTGTATCTTGTGACAAACTAGCATCAATGTAACACTTTACAATGAACTACTTTTAACTATTTGTCACTTATACATGATATATTCTTCCAAAGCTCATAATAATATCGTTACTATCGTCCAATGATCATCTTATGAATCATTCTGGTATATGCTCACAACATTTAGAGCATAGGACATATCTGGATATGTACATATCACGGTATTATTGATCAAAATATTCATGTGATTTCACTCATCAAGTGTTAAAACACTTGAATCTAGTTTCACTCATCAAGTTTCGATACACTTGAATCTTGATATAACTTTTTCCATGCAGCAAGAACCTTTCTTGTCGTTTCCATATTGAACTCATTCAATATTTCATATATATATATGTCTGGCACAACCATATTAGCGTTTCAATCTATCCATATCGTCATTGATGCTAAATATTCCGGTTTTTCCCAAGTCTTTCATCGAAATCCAATTTTAATGAAATTATTAACCCGTGTCAATAAAAGATACATCATTTCCAATTAAAAATATGTCCTCGACATAATGTATTAGAAATACGTCTTAGTGCCCCCACTTAATTTCTTGCAAATACAAGCATCTTCATCATCTTTGATGAAATTAAACATTTTAATAGTTTCATCACGGTGAAGATTCCAACTCCCCTATGCTTACTTCAACCATTGAAGTTTGCATGCCCTTTTTACCATTCTTTGATTTAACAAAACCCTTAGGACTATGTCATCTACTCGTCCTAGGTAACCATTCTATTAGAAGAACTTTGTTTTGTTTATTCAACTACCATATACCAAATTATATGTAGTGGTTGCTATATTAATCCGTCAAGACTGAATATCGCTATGAAAGATCAAATCTTTTCATTGTCAACTCCTTGAACATTGTCGTAAACTCCTTTCCGACATGTCGACTATTTCATAGCTGTCAAATATCCATATCTATTTATTTATAGATCCAAATACGACCGATAGGCTTCACGCCTTTCTAGAGGGTCTTCCAAGTTCAGAAACTTAATTTCTCTTGTATGGATACTATCATGGATTTTATGACTTCTAGTCATTTTATGGAGTTAGGGCCCATCATCGCTTCTTCGCATGCAGTCGGTTCATCATTGTCAAAACAATAACGACTTCTATTTCAAATCTTACTATTTGATTCTTACCTGACCCACACGGTTCAATAGGAACTCTAATCTTTGAGATCACAACCTTTGTAATCACGGGAGCCATGAGAATTTTAGCCGCCTCCCTGGACACTTTCAGGCACTGTGCTACTTAGCACATGTTGCTTAGGTTCATCGACCTAATAAAAGTTCTATTGTCCTCTCACTTAACGTTTGTGAAAAATTCCTTCTTTAAGAAACTTCACGTTCCAAGCGACAAACTCTTTTTTCTTCGATGTTATGGAGGAATACCCATCAAATTCTTTGGGATAACCTACAAAGACGTGCTTATCCGACTTTGGTTGTAAACATTTTACTTCTGCATAGCATACCAAAATTTAAGAAAAGACAACTCGGGTTTTATCCCAAACCATAACCTTTATGCGGTAGTCTCTAAAGCTTTAATCCTTAAAACATAATGGCAGTTTTATAAATGACACCTTTGATCTTACCATGTCAAACAAGGTTCGATTTGATCTCTCAAACATACCATACTCCTATGGTTTATCAGGAAATGCAAATACATGGAACAATTCCTAAAATCTTAGGTGTTTTGCTAAACATGTAACTCAAATATCTTCCTTTATGATCGAATCATAAATTATTTATTTTCTTGTTACAATGATTTTCCACTTCATCTTGAAAGTCTTTGAACAATTTTCAAATGTTTCATACTTTTTCCTTATTAAGTAAATATACAGATATATTCACTCAAATTTTAGGAGAAAGCATATGAAGTCGAAAGATCCACCACGCATGGCTACATATAATGGACTATATACATCAACATTAATGATGTCCAATAAGTTAGTCATCTGTTCCTCTTTGGCCTATGAACAGAGTTTCAATTACCTCGAGGAAAGTATCATAAGCGTCATTTGAACAAAATCAAAGACTCCAACAATCCATCAACATGGAGCTTCCTCATGTTTTCTTTCCAATATAATTTAAACAGCGATGTCACTTCGTAAGTGATCTTTCAATCATTTGTCTTGCGACATTTTAGCATTAGTTTTATGGACGTGATTTCTCCAACTAGACTTGTAAAACTTCATCCATCTTCTATGGAATACAGTAATTATTTGAACAACCATTTTCTCTTAATACCGGAACAAAATAATAATTATTTATACAAACCTTGAAGGTAATCTTTGATGCCAACGATGAACAGAATAACACTTTATTTGTTTTTGATGAACATCATCATATATTCTCTTTCTAGTTACTTAGGCCATTGTAGTTCATGAATTGTGTTGTTTTGTATGACATTTCACACCAACCAATTATGTATCCAATACCCAATAACCACATTGTTTAACAAGCAAAGGATACAACCATAACATGTATATCATCTATATACCTTAGCTGGACATTTCCAGTCTTTTCTCTTTTCTGCCAAATATTTTATAGATTCTCTTTCAGCATTTCCTTTTCATTTAAAAGAATCTATCAACATCAATAGTGGCACCATACACATGACACATAATCCAAAGCATGTATAGTCAAATACTAATACCTTTGGACTTGCACTTTGAAGTGAATCACCATCATCAAATGTTTGGCATTCTTTCAAAAAAATCCATTCCTTAGTAATCTATTAGTGTAGTAAAAAAGTTATCTACATCTTCTATTCATCCTTATCTTGACAAGTTTCATGATCTAGCTACTATAGCCTATAAGGGTGAATAGGGAGTATAATGTCATTTCCCAAAACCTTTTTGGGAAATTAAGACGCCTAGCGTCTCCAACCTTCGCAAAATCTCATACAATATGACAACATGTATTTTGCTAAATTATACTCTATCATATTGCAACCATATACATTGTTTCATTTATCACAATGTCTTCCAGACATGATGGTTTCTGAAACAATTCTTTCAGCTCCTAGATAACCTCGATATTAAAAGAACTTTTGAATATCAAGAATCATGGAGGCTATTGGGGATATACTTTTCGGGTATCCTCACAGTCCTCGCTGACCAGGGTGGCCCACTTCGGGTTAGAGCTTTGCTTCACGGGCATCCCAGTCAGGGAGAAGAGGCGGAGTCCAATGTGGCTACGGGAAGGCCTAGAAGACTTACCGATTTAGGCCCATAGTGTTACTTGTAGTTCAAGACGTACTCTGTAACCGACTCTCGGTCGTAGCCGGATAGTTATCTCCTGTAAACCCTAGGCCGGATATCTATATAAGCTGTCCTAGGGAGAGCCTTTAGGGCACCCTCAATAGTCTACAATCTCAACTCGCACAGGCGAACCCTTGTAACCCATATTCCGGCTCTGCCGTATTACTGGATTGCTAGCAAGAGTAGGATCTGTCCAAAGCCGGTGGATTCGAACCTGGGTAAACTTGTGTGCTCACCATCCCGGAACACCATACGTCTCACACCCCTCTCTTCCGCATGCCTCGAGGACCCCCTCATGGCGTACTTGTCATCAATCCGATGAAAGATGGAAACATATCGAAGATGATGTCATCAACTTTGGTCTTCTCTTCTCGAAGACTCCGAAGTTCAGCCCGGAGCGCCTCGGAAAGGTCCTTCTCTCTACAAAGCTCATTGTTGAGATCCGAGATTCTCTGATCTTGAACTAAAATCTGACGATCACGTTCATCAGTAGCCATGGAGGAGGATTCGAGAATTTGAGCAATGTTACTCTCATGATATGCCTTGAGCTTATCCAGCTCTTGGCGAAGTTCTTTATTCTCCACCACTAGGGTTTTGAGGTTCTCGGCCTCTTCAATCATAGCGCAGGACTGTTTTACCAGTGTTGTAAGTCAAAAAGAACAACAGTTCAGTAAAAATATTCGACTATGAAAACACAATACAAGGTTTGAGTCTTAGAATGTTTACGTCCGGCCTCATCCTTGGAAACCTTCAGCTCAGCATTCTTAAGTCGGAGAGCTCTGATCTCTCTCCGCTTGTTGCAAACATTCTTCAACAAATCCTGGTTATATGAATTAACTTTTTGTAAGTCAAAATACCCAGAGTTAGAAGTCTACTGAAGACTCAGGCTAATATTGTTACTAATATCAGCACGAGCCTTGGGGTCTACACTAGTTCATTCTTTGGCATCCTAAGGAAGCATAAATGAGGATTGTATATCCTACTTCATGCTTGGGGGCTAGAGGATATGATATAAAGTACAATAAAGAAAATCGTGAGTTGGAATTCCGACTTACATGATGTTCATGTGTGAGCTTGCTCAGACACATGTTCACCTTGGTGGTAACCTTCTCGGCGAGGGTGAGTGGAATAACCAGAGGTGGTGGAAGCACACCAGCTCTAAATCCCTCATCGTGAAGGCAGACTTGTTCAATAATGTCGGAGTACTTGATGTCCTCCGCTTCTTGTGCTTCTTCTTCGGCAGAGAGATTTCGGCTCTCCAGGCATTGTCGGGCCAGAAGCTGGATTTCTTCTACAGATTTCCGAGACAAGCCAAATTTGGCAAGTCCCGGATTGTTCAGGAGGTTTTCGACAAAGGTCTCTGCCGAGGGATCATTACCCGAATCGGGTTCACCCTTATCTAAACCTGAGCCACCCGTGGTGGCGTCAGTCTGCGATTCTAGGATCACTGGCCCCGTTGAAGGAGCCGGATCATCTGCGGCAACTGGTGATGGAGTAATCACCGGTGTTGTGGAAGTTTGAGAAGTAGGAGTTGGAGGAGCCGCAGCAGGAGAAGCCATAGCCAGCTTCGTTTGCCGCAAGGGCTTCGAAGAAGTTCCCTTCCCCTTGCCCTTGATGAGCTACTTAGCTCTGAGAGTGTAATAGAGTGGAAAACATTACATCTCGTAAGAAAATTCGAGTAAGGTACAAAGGCAGAAGTTGTGTTGAAAGTTACCTCTTCATCACTGTCACCTCTTTTGTGCCGACGGCCACTGTCGGAGCTTTGCGCTTCCTGGGCACAATGTTCGGCAGTGGGACCAGTTCCGCCTCCTGAGAAAACTCTAGAGGATATCCCTTGATAGGAGACAACACCGACTCGGGGAGATCGGCAAGCTGAAAATAAGAAAGTATCTCAGTATTGCAAAATAACTTAAAAGGTGAAACACATAAAAGGGTTTATTATTGAACCTTACCGGAACTACAGTGTCTTCTGCTGTATGCATGTCCAGAGACAAGTCCAGAATTTTTCTTTCAATCCGCTCCTTGATCAGCCATTTGATCTAGCTTATGTAATCCTGTGGCTTTAAAGCCTTGGGACTGATGTGGAGGGAATCATTCTTCGACGGTGTGAAGGAGTGCATCAGACAGTCGCCGTGGTATTGGAGAGGCTGGATCCGGCATGCGACCCAGCACTGGACCAGGTCGGATCCTTTCAAGCCCTTGTGTTTTATCAGGTATTCAATCCACCTCTTAGCGAGGATCAGATCGTCACTAAGAGCCAGAGGATCCTCGTCCCAAGATGGAAGGGCCGTGGCGGCTCCGTCGATGAAAGCCTGCAAAGCAGTAGATTTGCCGGGAGCAGGAATGTCCTTATGGTAAAAGAAAGTGGCGGCCATAGTTTGACCGACTCACTGGCAGAAATGCAAGGATAACTACGCTCGCGTCTAACAGAAAGGCTAATAGTGCCGGTAATGTAAGGATTACCGGCAGTTATGGAGTTTCTCCGGACATGAAAGTAATAACAGAACAAAGTAAGACTTGGCCTAATGCCGATATACCCCTCACACAAAGCTGCGTAAGAACTCATCTCTAAGATGGAGTTTGGGGGAAGATGATGGAGCTGAACACCATAGTGATCAATCACCTCGGAAAAGAATTCCGGGGGAGGGAAATACAAACCTCTGTCGAGGTGGGTGCCGAAGTGTACCCGCTCGCTGGCTTGCAGATTGGGGATGGTTTCTCCGAAGCCACTCCACTCGTCGCCGGCACGGAGGAGACCTTCATTCTCCACGTTGCGGATCTTCTCGTTGTCGAGGAGACACGAGATCCAAACCCCACGGTTGCTCTCTTTCTCCGCTGCCACCGCCGCCGTCGCCGCGGCTGCAAAGCCAGCCAAGCCGGAAGATGAAGAAGAAGCCATTTCTCCGGTGCGCCGATGACCTTGCATGGGCAGCGCTAGGAATCTGGGAGGTAGGAGAGCTCTATGCGTGAGGGAGAAGTGGAGCAGAAGGAACGGCAAGGGAACAGGTGAAGATGAGAGAGAGAGGATCCTCACCCCTTATAACCACCTACATGCGCCAAGATTCGTGCAAACGGCACTGTGTAAACGCCACGCGTCGTGGAAGGAGCCGGGAAGGACCCACGTGATGATTACGTCGCCTCGATCTCCACATACGCATTAAAACGGCGCCTCGGTTCCATGAACAGCAGACCCACCAACGGTCGTGTTGACAGGATGTTTGTCAGATGATGTGACTTGACCATGACGAGTGTCAGACAACGTCAGAGACCAAATTCCGGCTTAGTTTGAATATCAAGTTGGAAAAATCAACTAATGTACTGATATGTCTGACTTATTTTGAGACCCGGATCGTATCTTTTGTTTTCAAGTTTCAGGAACCCTTCAAGATTCTGCAAGTCAAAGGTTAAGCTAGCCGATGATGATTCCGACTTTGGATCTTGGAGACTTCCGGGGGCTGTTGTTGGGGATATACTTTCTGGGTATCCTCACAGTCCTCGCTGACCAGGATGGCCCACTTCGGGTTAGAGCTTTGCTTCACAGGCGACCCAGTCAGGGAGAAGAGGTGGAGTCCAATCCGGCTAAGGGAAGGCCCAGAAGACTTACAGATTTAGGCCCATAGTGTTACTTGTAGTTCAAGATTTACTCTATAACCGACTCTCAGTCGTAGCTGGATAGATCTCTCCTATAAACCCTAGGTCGGATATCTATATAAGTCGTCCTAGGGAGAGTCTTTAGGGCACCCTCAATAGTCTACAATCTCAAGTCGCACAGGCGAACCCTTGTAACCCATATTCCGGCTCTGCCGTATTACTGGATTGCTAGTAGGAGTAGGATCCGTCCAAAGTCAGTGGCTTCAAACCTGGGTAAACTTTTGTGCTCACCGTCTCAGAACACCATACGTCTCACACCCCTCTCTTTCGCACACCTCGAGGACCCCCTCATGGCGTACTTTTCATCAATCCGACGATAGAGGCAAACATGATACTTTATATTGGCACACAAAATACCAGTTTGTAAAGTAAATATCCAGAATTATATAGTTCTACTATCTCAATTAAAACTAACCATAAGGTAGTAAACGAAGGCCAATGACTATAACAAATTATGCAAATTCACTTTGATTTAGTTTATGATAAATTTAGTTCAACTAATCCAAATTAGAAATGAACTCCCACTCAAAACCAACATCCCTTGAGTTGTTTTGGTGTAGCTTCAAAGGCAAGCATCTATATGGGCATCATATCAACTATATGACTCATGATTAACCTTTCGGTCAGTGTTCCTAGGCCATGTTTGTACATGCTAGGCTCACCAAATAAGAACCTTAGTACTCGCGTGTGTAAAACTATCTTACACCCGTTGTATGAAAGCATAGAGTCGAGAACACCCGATCATCACATGATGTCTCGAAACAACGATCCATAGAATGGTGCATATTTAAGTAAGAACACATTTTTATCTTGATATCTGAAAGAGGGATCATCTTATAATGCTACTGAAATGCCAAACAAGCAATATAAGATGCAAACATCATATGCAAAAAGTGTAATGATATGGTTCTTGCACTTGATCACTATCATGTGCATCGTGGTGTGATCTTTATCATTCCTTTGTGTGTAAGGCCAAGGTCTATGGAACTTACACATTAGGTATGCTATAATTTCCAAAAGTATCAACTATACTTCAAATTATAACCTTACCACATCATGACACTTGGCTAGCAACAATCTAAACTAGACGCCTCTAATTTATCAAATGCATGTTTTAAGTGGCTTAGGGCTTTCGAAGATAGAACCGTTCATACCTACAAACATGGAACCACAACGATGACAATCAATTATTAACAACTCACTTTAATTCAGATATTGACTATAGTAGGAGAAATAGACACCCGCTAGCCACTTATGCAAAACTAGTTGCATGTCAAGCATGGAACAGGTCTCGTGTGCGAGGACATGTAAAGTTAATCTAGGCCGCTTCATCCCACTATGCCACCAATATCCAAAATACATATAAGATGCAATAACATGATCATCATCGCCCACATACTTCTATGTGTACTATCCGTGCAAAGCATCTATGCATAGATCAGGCTCTAATACCACCGTTGAGTTTGCAGCATAGAAAAAAATTCCTACGATGTGAACAACTAAGCACCAAGATCTATCTACCTAGATACAATCAAAGGGTGGATATATATCCATAGAGAACATACCCTTGAAGAGCGACAAAGTGTTACAAGGTTGTACTCATGGATGATGTAGTCGTACACTTGTCGATCTCAAGATCGGGATGAAGTCCAGCGAGTCCTGTAGGACCAGCACCCACGTCTGGTACCCCGACAATCTCCGTGTCCTTGCTCCAGCTATGCAGCGGAAGTAGCAACCCCTTTCCTTATAAAGCCACCGAAAACATGTATCTTGCTAATCCGAGACCATGGGGAATAATTTCTAGAGGTGGAGAGAGATTCTTCACGAGGAGGTGTGAGAGTGGAGGAGGAGGAGGAGAGATCCTTTTATAGGAGGAGGGGCAGCCCCCAAGGTTCCATGCGCATGGCATGGAGGTGCCCACACCTCTCCATCCATAATGGTGAGTGGAGCTTCCAGTAATCCCACTCCCATTAAAACCAACTTCACTCACTTTGCATTAATTTTCCACCAAATTTAATGCAAGCTCCCATTAAATAAAACTATTTTATTTATTTTATTCAGAATTTTGGTAATTACATTAATTAACAAACATTCACATAAAACCCCCTGCAGCATACCAATATCACATGCAGAACCAATTTCTGCAATTTCACCCGAAACAATTCCGGTTTCCATCAAAAATATTCCAGTGCTTTCTTAAATCTTTATCTGAAACATATTTGCTCCAAATGGTGTCGGTATCCTTTAAGTGTGTCACCCTACAATTCGTGAATAATACAGACATGATCGAGACCCCTCTCCGATCAATAATCAGCAGCGGGACCTGGAGATCCGTAATGACTCCCACACATTCAACGATGACTCTAGTGATCATATGAACCTTTAACATTGTAACTAAATCCCTTTGTCTCGCAATATATTACATGTCCGAGATTCGATCATCGGTATCTCCATACCTAGTTTGATCTCGTTACCGACATGCACTCTTTTCTTGTTCTCGTGAAATAACATTCGAGTGATCACATCACTTTCTTGCAAGCTATCTTAATGTGATATCACCGAGAGGGCCCAGAGTATATCTACCCGTCATCGAGATGGAAAAAACCCCACTCTTGATCCATGAGCCTCAACATAACACCTTTAGAGTATCTAAACCCACCTTTATTGTCACCTTGTTACGGTGTAACATTTGATGTTATCAAGTTACTATTCTAGTGTTAGTTATTGACATGATATCATGGTCTAAGGACTAGAATTACTTCATATGATGTTATAGCAATTTAAACACAATGACTTTGAGTGTATTGCTATACTTCGGATGAATGTTCATCACACCATTCAACTAATACTATGACCTTGTTAGTAACAACATCCAATGTCCATGATCAGGAGACCTTGATCATCTTGTTAATCAACGAGCTAGTTTAAAAGAGAGGCATAACTTGGAACCCTTTATTTGTTTATCAAACAAACATGTATTAACGTTTCCAATTAATACAATTATAGCATGCAAAATAAACATTTATCATAAACATGGAATCATATAATAACCACTTTATTATTGCCTCTCGGGCATATTCCCTTCAGCCTTCCTGGTAGTCATAATAAGACTCTTGATCGTGGCATGCCGCTGCGATATCTTCTTGAGATTGTACATTCAAGTCACAAAACTTTTGCCTCTCGGCTGCACTTGACCATCCATATCCGAACATATCACTCTCGCGCTTCGCAGGTAATCCATATATTGCATTCTTTGAGAAGCGTCGAAGGACACAACAAGTTGGTATTTTATCTAGTCCCACGCAAGTCAATATGTAGAGGATGTGCTTGCAAGGGAGCCCCTTCCTAGCCATCCTTCTGCAGGAGCACTTTATAGTTTCCTCACTATCTCCGGGCATGTAGATCATGTCAAACTGCCTAGTAATTTTATTTTCCCATACCACAGTGTACTTAGAACTAGAACAACCTTTCGTACATTCACCAATCTTGAGTCCATCAATATTTTCTAGGTCCAATTGAAAGATATAGAAGTTTCCTGCAGTGAATACTTCTGTAGCAACCATCTCAGTATCCTTATATTTAGTAATCGCCATAGGTATTGTCTATGAGTCCACATAGTCCTGCCGTGCATCTTCCTGATGGATACGGTTAATGCAGTTCTCGTAGTACACAATCAAATTCACCAGTGTCATTCCAAAATCTAGGTGAAGGTGTAGGAATATTTCAAACTCTCGCTCCTCTGATTGCTTTTCATGCCAAGAAAAAATCCCTAGGCTAGATACGTGGCGACCCATCGTCTCTTCTTCTTATACTTTCTACCCAACCACTCTTTGGTTTTCTTCGACTATCATTCTTGAACAAACATGTTCCATCTCTGCTCAGAGACCTTTTCTGAGGTGTTGTAGTATAGCAATGTCGTGATTTCATTCAGAGATTCATGAAAGAGGTATTTTTCATATTCTTTTCAATGTGCCACATATATACACGGTGCCACACATGCTTGAAGACAATGCCAATAGCTTTCATCATTGAACCGTCTGCAACATTGATAACCCCTTATGGGTTCTTATGACACATAGCTTTCAGAAATGTTTGAAGCAGCCAAACATATGTTTCTGTTTTCTCGTTCGAGACGATGGCACATGCGAAAATAGTAGTCATGTGGTGATGGTTCAACCCCACGAAATGAATGAACGGCATTCCATACCAATACATTTTGTATGTACTGTCGAACACTAGCACATCACCGAATTCCGGATAGTCCCGATGTGACTGAGAGCCACACGAAAACATGGTTTTCAAATTTCCTTCTTTATCTAGCTGGTAATCGAAAAAGAATTTAGGATCACGCTCCTTCCTGTTCTACACAATTCGGATGGTTGTGTTAGCGTCACATGATGCAATCAGCTTCCTCTTCTCCCGAGAACACAAGTTGTAAATATCCTTTGTGACGAACCCAACCTTGCTCCACCTGCCACTTTTGCTGACGAAGGTTTTTATAATGTCGAACTTTCACATCCCACATGATCCTAGTAACATGATTTTAGCTCTCTAATAAGGCTTGATCTTTCAGTGGGACCGACGAAACGGGACTTCATCGGGTCTAGCTAGCACATGGTTGTGCTGAAATCTCAAAACTTTCCAATGCCCCTCAGATTTGTTAAACAACACGATGATATGGGCTTGAAAGTTGCAAGTTGCAGAGAGGCAGAGCTCGTTGCCTCTTCCTGCGGGCATCCATGTTCAAATACTTGTCCTCATGTTTCCCTGACTTGGAACAGAGAAACCACATGTATAGAATTTCTCCATTTGGATCTCGCTTCATCTTCTTTCGTCTTATGCTGAAACCATGTTCTCTCGCGTATATGTTGTAGTAAGAGTATGATGCTGCTTCGGAAGTGAAGGTCATCTCCTTTACATTCTGGTGCCTCTATCGCTTATCATGAGCATGCTGAAAATCCTTCTCTAGTATCACTTGATACTGATTGTACTCATGTTGTGAACTGTCTATAACCTATATAATTAAAAGCAAAGCAATATAAGTGGTGACCTAGTTGATACTATTTATGCCTTTCCATGCAACAATAAGCAACTTACATCACTCTTGTATTCAGATTTTGACCCTTCAGGTTCTTGTGACTCTTTCATGGCCTCTTCATCCCACGTTTCCAAGTCCAAATCCCCAAAATAATCATGGTCATTCTAAGAGAATAGTATAACCTGCACCATTGTAGCACAAAGTATATAGCATGTCTATTGAATTTTATTAAAATAGTGTAGCACTCGACATACATCACTAATGCTTTCCGAGAATGATTCTTCTAGATGGTGCTACTTGTTTCCACAACTGATATCCATCTACACAATTACAAAAATATGAGTATAAATTTGGATGCTCTAGGTTTGTGCACAAAATAAAAAAGAAACTTCACGTGACCTTATCATCCTCGGATCTATTTTCTTCAAAGAGGTCGTTATCAGTATGCTCATCTTTAGAGAAAGAACGATCTCTATCATCCGAACTTGAATCACCATTGCACGTAGGGACGCTCTCATTGTCACTCCCAATTGACATAGTCTTTCATCTGTTCAAGCAAATAAAACCAATAACGCTAATCTAATCACTGATGTATATGGAGGACTCGGAGATGCAAAGATGAACCCTAAGCCGCTATGCTAAAGGAGATGCAAAGAATGTGTGTTAGAGAAGCAACTACTCACATCATTTAGGCGCCAGTGGCGAGATGGGACACGGGACTGGTTGATGTGTCCGGAGGATGAGAAGATCAGGCTGGCCTTTGATCTGCAGATGTAGGATTGGAATGGTTATCATCGACATGGATGGCCAAGTCGCCACCGGAGCCGGGCAGGTTCTCATATGGAGGATTAGATCTCGGTCGCCGGTGCGGACGGTCACATCGCCACTGGAGCTAGGCAGGCTCATGGTTGGAGGATTAGAAGGATGGCCACCAGATTCACATTGCCGCCAGAGTCGGAAAGGATAAAAATATTAGGGTTACAAGTGCCTCGGGAAATGGTGGTCGCAATCTTATTTTTGTGACCAAAACCTAATGGCATGGCGATGTGGCATTGGTGTTTGCGAATGACAATGTTGCAATGAAGTGTCAAATGTAATGTAGCAACGTGGCAGTATGCGGATATGTGGGAATACATGCCTGGACATGGGCTTCGGGGGCTACCCTCGTGCGCCCTCCTCTCTAATACGCACGGGGCGGTTCTACCCTTTGGAAGTTTACAACGTTTCGGTCCTTTGGGGGTCCATTGAATCACGGCTCTTTACTTTTTGTTTTAAACCTCTCTAAAATAAATACTTTCGTGCATTTAGTTTCTTTAGTTCATAGATGATTACAATGGTGACACTCTAAATTAAAAGAATAAATTACTTAGCATTCAGATCCTTGTGCGATTGATACTTGTACTTACACATTGAAGATTGAGTGATTCCTACACTACTAGGTATCTGAATCGGCTAGAAACAACCATTTTTAGAGAAAATATGGGGAGTAAAGGGATATGAAGGGTTTATTCCTCTAAAATATAGGAGTCCGGCTAGATATGCTCTAAATGTATGGACTTATCTATTCCTAAGTTGCATGAATTTTCTGAATGACTAACCAGGAACATCAATAGCGCTAAATGGACGTATATGGTGTATATTACTTAAATACTTTATTAAGTTTGTTGGGATCTCTATAATATTCTTCTAACAATTTTTGAAAAGTCAATTTGAACGAAATTATAGAATATTTAGTAAAATGCTACTCTATTTGGTACAAATTATATGGTACGGGAAACGTAGCAATTGCAATAAGATAGAAGAAGTAAGCTAAGGTTATCACTAAATAAGCTAACACGCCAAAGACGGTAATAATTGCGTAAGTGATGAGGTTGTGTAGAGTTCAAATCCTTGGGAAGATTCTACCCCTCCGCTGGAGAGGCTTGAACATCAAGTCATGTCAACCACAATGGGTGCTATAATCAGTTGGGGAGCCATGACATCAACTATTTTGTAGTTACTTTGAAATATTGTAGTCAAATACATATATTTGTATGGAAATTTAATTATTTTTTGCATACTTTCATCTTGTGACCAAAAAACCTTTAAGTCAATTAACTACATACCTTAGGTGTGGCTCTTCCACTTTTGTAATAGAAATAACAGAGAGTGTCTAGGAATATTTGTTGGAAATATACCCTAGAGGCAATAATAAAGTTGTTATTATTCATATTTCCCTGTTCAGGATATTGTTTATTTCCATATTATAACTATATGTATTGGAAACTAAATACACCTGTGGATAAATAAACAACATAGAGTTCCTAGTAAGCCTCTTCTACTATTTTGTTAGTCAAGTGATGCTTAAGGTTTTCTATGCCATGGACCTAAATGTCACTTGATAATAGGATCACTTTATTAGAGAATGATGTGACGGACAAGACCCTTAATAATAAGCATAGCTTCTAATCACAATGTCTAGTTTGTTTGCTATCGCTTTATAAATATGTCAAGTATAGTTTCCTCAGACCATGAGATCATTTTACTACCGGGCATCAGAGGAATACCTTGTGGACATCAAATCTCACTTCGCAACTAGGTGATTATAAAGGTGTCTTTTAGGTATCTCCAATGGTTTCTGTTGGGTTGCATGAATCAAGATTGGGACTTGTTCCTTCAGATGACAGAGTGTAAGATATCTTTAGGCCTTTCGGTAGTGTTGCATCTAAGAGATTAGTGACTAAAGTAATTAGTCACATGGGTCCTATACCACCATCCAAGTAAAGAGAACTTATCGTTAATGAGATTGAACTAGGTATAGTGATACCGACAATCAAATCTCGGGCAAGCAACATATTGTGTTACAAAAGGAATCATATACCAGATTATTTGAATATTTGACATTGTGATTCGACCAAACAAAACTTTATTGAATATGTTAGAACCATTATGGGAATCCTGATCCCGCTGGTGGTTATTTATCATAGAGTTGTCTTGATCATGTTTGCATGTTCTCGAACCCATCTGGTGACACACTTAACCTACTGTGTCGCTATTCTTCATTGAGAATATCTATGGTGTTAAGCAAATATTATTTTGGAGTCTCATATTAGACCCTTGATCTCACGAGGAGCTCCGAAATGGGCCAGAGATAGAGAATTATATATGGCACTTCCTATTTTAGGGTTTTGGGAAAGTTCAAAATGTTCTATGTTGATGGAAGGTTCTAGAGGTGTCCATGTTTGGGCCCACCTGCAATATAGGGACACATGGGCCCATTGATGAGTCCAAAATTGAAGCATATTTACCTTTGGTTTCTTCATAAATAGATTAGGGATTTTAGTATTTCACTGAGTTAGCGCGCACCTTTTTGTCCTTGTTTCAATAGGTTCCCGAATTACTAAGTCTCTTATGCACATATCAATTAAAATTGTCATATCATGTTCTAATATGGTATTTTTAAGTGATAAAAGTCATTTTATTGATTTACCTTCACACCATGGAGAGTACCAAATGCAGGGAAGGCGCTTGTTGGTTTGCGGCCCAAAAGTTCCCGGGCGAGTGCATCATGATACCCAAGTTGCCTGTAATTGCCGCGTTTCGCAAAGTTGGGCTGCCAACTACCGAGAGGGGACATTTGGAGGCGAACTCATCTCACCCTACCAAATCCAAACATTCCGTTAAACTACCCTGTGAAGTAGACGGTCGGGACCCACATGTCGGTCATACGTCCGTGACGCGAGCGCCAACGCGGAAACTTCTTAGGAAAATCGAGGAACTAAGTGGCTTGGTGCGTTGACCAATTTCACAAATCCATTCCCACCTTTCCCCTAGCACCGGCAGCATCGAAATCCACCCTCCAAGCAGAATGATCCCTTCGGACATTTGACTTCCGGCACCAAGTTGTTGCGCCCAGTTGCTGCGCCCATTCGCTGATCCCAAGATCCAATGCCGCATGTCGTAGCCGCCGTTGCGAGGCTCTAACCCGCCTCCGCAGCCAACGAGCTCAGCCGCTCGGAGGATGGAAGATCCTACTACGAAGGAAGAAGAAGTTCTGGCTACATGCGGGTGAGCTACCCTTCTCTTTGCTATTCACACTAACTATAACTGCTAGTTGGCTACTAAACATAAAATTGTTTGCTAGCACAACGCTGACAAACATATTTTGTCCATAGTTTTCTGTTAAGTGGGATCTCCGTGGACCACCCTTACCTGGTTATGGTAGCTCTCTTCAGCTTCAACTCTAAATCAGCAAGGGTGAAGGGCAAGTGGTATGGACACCATTGTATCACGATGGAAGAAGCGCCTACGCAAATCTGCACTATCCCTCATATGGTTGCTATTCTGCGTAATCATGCTGAAATATGGCCAAAGCAGACTACAAAGTTCAGCTTCATGGATGAACGGGGCATCATGGTTCCTCTAACGTGTGATAGTTAGCTAATTGAGTTGATGAAAAGGTATGCTTCGGCTTGCATGTTTGAGCTGAATTGTGATGTACTAGATGTAGAAGTTTCTCCAACTAGGAGTTGCCCTTCTATTCTTGGACAGGGTGGTCCCTCAAACCCAATTAGCTCCTGGTAAGCAAAAGTCTCTTGGGGTTCACATGTTTGTGCTAAATTGTAATTTTTGTTTTCTTTACTCTGTAGATATTAGGCAATTATGCAACAGTCCTGTTTCTTTGGTAGGAAGCGCCGCAAGGTTAGAAACATGACTGTCGGGTCAGTCATTTTGCTACTAGAAGAAAATAAAAACGAGTGGAGTGATGATGATGGACACGATTCTAGTGTTGATTGTCCCGGCAATGCAGAGTACGTGAAGCTAGGAAAATTGGCACCGAAGAAGAGGAAGAAGGCATGAAATGAAGAAGCCAGTGGACGTGAAGGCTTGGCACCGAGGTGGGGGAAGAAGGCCGCTGGCAATGAAGATGCATAATAATGTGTTGAACTTGAACCTATGTATGTAATTCGGTTAAATTCTAGAGCTCTATGCCTGGAACTTGTCGGGTGGAACAATCTACCCACGTTCTCAGAGTAAAATGTACCGCCACTTAGGGTTTGGAAACGCCCGAGTCAGTAGTTGAATCCGAAATTGTGATTGTGCAACTACTATATGAAAACACACAACACCAGTTCCATGTTTTGCTGAGGGGCAATAGGTCTCCATATTTGATAGAATGTTAGTGGCACAGAAATAAATTATTTAAGCTTCTACACTCCATGAGACAGCAACTTATTTCAGCTGCTGCACAATGACATGGCAACATAAACAACAATGGCAACCGATAATGCCCAGATAATGAGGAAATCAATACCACTTTCTGGCCTAACCTTGAGCCCGTCTATCTCACCACCTGCCTGCTCCTACATCCCCTGCATTTGGTGAATCTCCCGGATCCCTAGTAACAGGGTGTACGTGCGTCCACTTTATAAATTTTAGCTATGCCATTTGCATGCGGCACAATCCACGTAGATTATGTTTAAACAAACCACCAATGTCAGAATACAACATCATCATACAAAAGTAAGTAATGGAGGGATAGGACAGATTAACGGGTGACCAATTTTTTTATCCCAGGACTCTGAGACCACTAGTTCAGACTGCTAGGTCAACAAGTACTACTATTACAACTTAAAAAAATACGGAGTTCAAGATAAATAGAACTAGTTATCACACATCTCCTTGATATTCCTAATCTTAGCCCAATGCGCATCTTCCTGCGAGCGCAAGGATCGAATCGTCTCCTTCGTCCTTTTAGCATCTTCCTTGTAAAACTTCAATTGTTTCTCTACATTTATCCTCATGCACTTGTTAATACTCATAGTTGTGAACTCCAGAAAATTTGGCCTGGTGAAGTCCATTCCTTGCTTGAGTCAGTTCTTACTCTTCTTTAGCCTTCTGGGCCAACGCCACGTCCCTCTCCTTCTCAACTTTGCTAACCTTGTCTTGCACCCTCCTGAGATCTCAGTTAAGCTTGGTTGTGTCAACATGTTCAAATAACTTCATCTCAGCACTCTCACGAAGTGAGCTGACTATGGATTCTTTCAACTCAACAGTCGTATCCCATAGTTTGTCCAGCGTTTTCTACATTGATTTGGGCCACTCTGGATCTACCCATTTGACAACAGCGCAACTTCTGCATTGCAACATTGCACGATGTCCTTGACACCCTAAAAACCTCCTACCTATGTTTCGTCCTACGAACGCTACAAATTTAGCAGGCACATATCCATGTTTACATAGCGGAGGAATGTCTTCCTCCGCACTGTCTTCCTCCGCTAAACCGTGATAGTCGGAGTCGTACAGTGTTTGGTTGGCCTAACACATCATACGTGCATGAGTAAATAGATTAGATCTAGCTCAAAATAGATAAATGGCCATAGATGTTAGAGATGAGACGAGTCACATCGAAATCACCATCCCTTTCATCATGTTGCATTTCCTCACCGTCCCCCCCTTGAACCCATGGCGAGAGGGGGGTGGGGGACTAGGGTAGCTGTGGGAGAGATGTCTGGAGGCACCGTCAGCTTGTGGCTATGGCAGGATGGGAGAGAAGTGGGGAAAGTGGCTTCAAGGGGAAGGAAGAGATGTATGGGGAGGAACAGAAGTAAAGGGGACGTGACACTCGCATATGGCCCACGGAACTCGTGACACTCGCAAAAGGGAGCGTGCGGTGTTGCTAGTTTGTCCAGAGCAAGCGGATGGTAAGCATGGCCAATCATGTCGCATAACAGCCTACTAGCGGATCGCTCTTACGAAGAACCATTCCAATCATCCAAGCGCCCTGATCGAACGGTATTTAATAATCGTCATGTAGAACAAGTGTGTTAGGGTGTGCCTTCTAGAAGACTCAGTTTAACGGCCACCATTGGGTTACGGCTCTGCTAACGTTAGGATCCACCTGGTTTATGAAAAGAACACACATGCAAATGGCCCGGGTGGATCCATGTGGTTGATGAAAAGAACACACATGCAAATGACTCTAGTGGATCCATGAGGTTTATGAAAAGAACACATATGCAATGACTCTAGTTGTGGTTTATGAAAAGAACACACATTTAATGACTCTAGTTGTGGTTTGTGAAAATAACACACATGCAATGACACTAGTGGATCCATGTGGTTTATTAAAAGAACACACTGTAATGACTCTGGTGGATCCATGTGGTTTATAAAAAGAACACATATGCAATGACTCTAGCTATGGTTTATGAAAAGAACACACACGCAATGACTCTGGTGGATCCATATGTGGTTGAGGAAAAATAACACACATGCAATGACTCTAGTGCTAGTTTAGGATAAGAATATACATGCAATGACTCTAGATGTGGTTCATGAAAAGAACACACATGCAACGACTATAGTGGATCCATATGTGGTTTGTGAAAAGCACACACATGTAATGACTCTGCTGGATCCATGTGTGGTTTAGGAAAAGAACATGCATGCAATGACTCTAGTGCTGGTTTAGGATAAGAACACACATGTAATGTCTCTAGTGGATCCATGTGTGGTTTGTGAAAAGAACACACATGTAATGACTCTGGGATCCATATGTGGCTTGTGAAAAGAACACACATGCAATGACTATAGGTGTAGTTCTTGAAAAGAACACACATGCAATGACACTGGTCGATCTATGTGGCTTATGAAAAGAACACACATGCAATGACTCTGGTGGATCCATGTGGTTTATGAAAAGAACAGACATGCAATGACTCTAGCTATGGTTTATGAAAACAACACACATGAAATGACTCTGGTGGATCCATATGTTGTTTAGGAAAAGAACACACATGCCATGACTCTAGTGCTAGTTTAGGATAAGACCAGACATGCAATGACTCTAGTTGTGGTTCATGAAAAGAACACACATAAAATGACTCTAGTGGACCCATATGTGGTGTGTGAAAACCACACACATGCAATGACTCTGGTGGATCCATGTGTGATTTAGGAAAAGAACACACATGCAATAACTCTAGTGCTGGTTTAGGATAAGAACACACATGCAATGACTCTGGTGGATCCATGTGGTTTGTGAAAAGAACACACATGCAATGACTCTAGTGGATCCATAGGTGGTTTGTGAAAAGAACACACATGCAATGACTCTAGTTGTGGTTCATGAAAAGACACACATGAAATGACACTAGTGGATCTTTGTGGTTTATGAAAAGAACACACATGCAATTACTCTGATGGATCCATATGTGGTTCAGGAAAAGAACACACATGCAATGACTCTGGTGGATCCATATCTGGTTTGTGAAAAGAACACAAATGCAATGACTAAAGTCGATCCATATGTGGTTTAGGAAAAGAACATATGTGCAATTACTCTAGTGCTATTTTTGGATAAGAACACACATGCAATGACATTGGTGGATACATATGTGGTTTGTGAAAAGACACACATTCAATGACACTGGTGGATCCATGTGGTTTATGAAAAGAACAGACATGCAATGACACTAGCTGTCGTTCATGAAAAGAACACACATGCATTGACTCTAGCTGTGGTTTATGAAAAGAACACACATGAACGAAACTGGTGGATCCATGTGGTTTATGGAAAGAACACACATGAAATGACTCTGGTAGATCCATATGTGGTTTAGGAAAAGAACAGACATGCAATGACTCTAGCTATGGTTTATGGAAAGAACACACATGCAATGACTCTGGTGTATCGATATGTGGTTTAGGAAAAGAACAGACATGCAATGACTCTAGATGTGGTTTATGAAAAGAACACACATGCAATGACACTGGTGGATCCATGTGGTTTATGAAAAGAACACACATGCAATGACTCTGGTGGATCCATATGTGGTTTAGGAAAGGAACACACATGCAATGAACTCTAATGGATCCATATGTGGTTTAAGGAAAGAACACACCTGTAATGACTCTAGTGCTAGTTAGTAAAAGAACACACATGCAATGAAATCTAGTGGATCCATGTGTGGTTTGTGAAAAGAACACACATACAATGACTTTAGTGGATCCATGTGGTTTATGAAAAGAACAGACATGCAATGACTCTAGCCGTGGTTCATGAAAATAACACACATGAAATGACACTGGTGGATCCATGTGGTTTATGAAAAGAACACACATGCAATGACTCCAGTGCATCCATATGTGGTTGTGAAAAGAACACACATGCAATAACTCTAGTTGTGGTTCATGAAAAGAACACACATGCAATGACACTGGTGGATCCATGTGGTTTATGAAAAGAACAAACATGCAATGACTCCTGTGGATCCATACGTGGTTGTGAAAAGAACACACATGCATAACTCTTGTTGTGGTTCATGAAAAGAACACACATGCAATGAGACTGGTGGATCCGTGTGGTTATGAAAAGAACACACATGCAATGACTCTAGTGCTAGTTTAGGATACGAACACACATGCAATGACTCTAGTGGATCAATATGTGCTTAATGAAAAGAACACACATGCAATGACACTGGTGGATCCATATGTGGTTTGTGAAAAGAATACACATTCAATGACACTGGTGGATCCATGTGGTTTATGAAAAGAACAAACATGCAATCACTCTAGTGGATCCATATGTGGTTTTTGAAAAGAACACACATGCAATGAATCTGGTTGTGATTGATGAAAATAACACACATGCAATGACACTGGTGGATCTATGTGGTGCATGAAAAAAACACATGCAACGACTCTGGTGGATCCATATGTAGTCTGTGAAAAGCACACACATGTAATGACTCTGCTGGATCCATGTGTGGTTTAGGAAAAGAACACACATGCAATGACTCTAGTGTTGGTTTAGGATAAGAACACGCATGTAATGACTCTAGTGGATCCATGTGTGGTTTGTGAAAAGAACACACATGTAATGACTCTGGTGGATCCATATGTGGCTTGTGAAAAGAACACACATGCAATGACTATAGGTGTAGTTCTTGAAAAGAACACACATGCAATGACAATGGTCGATCTATGTGGTTTATGAAAATAACACACATGCAATGACTCTGGTGGATCCATGTGGTTTATGAAAAGAACACACATGCAATGACTCTAGCTGTGGTTTATGAAAACAACACACATGCAATGACTCTGGTGGATCCATATGTGGTTTAGGAAAAGAATACACATGCAATGACTCTAGTGCTAGTTTAGGATAAGAACAGACGTGCAATGACTCTAGTTGTGGTTCATGAAAACAACACACATGCAATGACTCTAGTCGACCCATATGCGGTGTGTGAAAAGCACACACATGCAATGACTCTTGTGGATCCATGTGTGGTTTAGGAAAAGAACACACATGCAATGACTCTAGTGCTGGTTTAGGATAAGAACACACATGCAATGACTCTGGTGGATCCATGTGGTTTGCGAAAAGAACACACATGCAATGACTCTGGTGGATCCATATGTGGTTTGTGAAAAGAACACACATGCAATGAGTCTAGTTGTGGTTCATGAAAAGACACACATGCAATGCCACTGGTGGATCTTTGTGGTTTATGAAAAGAACACACATGCAATGACTCTGATGGATCCATATGTGGTTCAGGAAAAGAACACACATGCAATGACTCTGGTGGATCCATAAGTGGTTTGTGAAAAGAACACAAATGCAATGATTCCGGTGTATCCATATGTGGTTTAGGAAAATAACATATGTGCAATGAATCTAGTGCTAGTTTAGGATAAGAACACACATGCAATGACACTGGTGGATACATATGTGGTTTGTGAAAAGACACACATTCAATGACACTGGTGGAATCATGTGGTTGATGAAAAGAACAGACATGCAATGACACTAGCTGTCGTTCATGAAAAGAACACACATGCATTGACTCTAGCTGTGGTTTATGAAAAGAACACACATGAATGAAACTGGTGGATCCATGTGGTTTATGGAAAGAACACACATGAAATGACTCTGGTGGATCCATATGTGGTTTAGGAAAAGAACAGACATGCAATGACTCTAGCTATGGTTTATGGAAAGAACACACATGCAATGACTCTGGTGTATCGATATGTGGTTTAGGAAAAGAACAGACATGCAATGACTCTAGATGTGGTTTATGAAAATAACACACATGCAATGACACTAGTGGATCCATGTGGTTTATGAAAAGAACACACATGCAATGACTCTGGTGGATCCATATGTGGTTTAGGAAAGGAACACACATGCAATGAACTCTAATGGATCGATATGTGGTTTAAGGAAAGAACACACCTGTAATGACTCTAGTGCTAGTTAGTAAAAGAACACACATGCAATGAAATCTAGTGGATCCATGTGTGGTTTGTGAAAAGAACACACATACAATGACTTTAGTGGATCCATGTGGTTTATGAAAAGAACAGACATGCAATGACTCTAGCCGTGGTTCATGAAAAGAACACACATGAAATGACACTGGTGGATCCATGTGGTTTATGAAAAGAACACACATGCAATGACTCCTGTGCATCCATATGTGGTTGTGAAAAGAACACACATGCAATAACTCTAGTTGTGGTTCATGAAAAGAACACACATGCAATGACACTGGTGGATCCATGTGGTTTATGAAAAGAACAAACATGCAATGACTCCTGTGGATCCATACGTGGTTGTGAAAAGAACACACATGCATAACTCTTGTTGTGGTGCATGAAAAGAACACACATGCAATGAGAATGGTGGATCCGTGTGGTTATGAAAAGAACACACATGCAATGACTCTAGTGCTAGTTTAGGATACGAACACACATGCAATGACTCTAGTGGATCAATATGTGCTTAATGAAAAGAACACACATGCAATGACACTGGTGGATCCATATGTGGTTTGTGAAAAGAACACACATTCAATGACACTGGTGGATCCATGTGGTTTATGAAAAGAACAAACATGCAATCACTCTAGTGGATCCATATGTGGTTTTTGAAAAGAACACACATGCAATGACTCTAGTTGTGATTGATGAAAATAACACACATGCAATGACACTGGTGACTCTAGATGTGGTTCATGAAAAGAACACACATGCAACGACTATAGTGGATCCATATGTGGTCTGTGAAAAGCACACACATGTAATGACTCTGCTGGATCCATGTGTGGTTTAGGAAAAGAACACACATACAATGACTCTAGTGTTGGTTTAGGATAAGAACACGCATGTAATGACTCTAGTGGATCCATGTGTGGTTTGTGAAAAGAACACACATGTAATGACTCTGGTGGATCCATATGTGGCTTGTGAAAAGAACACACATGCAATGACTATAGGTGTAGTTCTTGAAAAGAACACACATGCAATGACACTGGTCGATCTATGTGGCTTATGAAAAGAACACACATGCAATGACTCTGGTGGATCCATGTGGTTTATGAAAAGAACAGACATGCAATGACTCTAGCTATGGTTTATGAAAACAACACACATGAAATGACTCTGGTGGATCCATATGTTGTTTAGGAAAAGAATACACATGCAATGACTCTAGTGCTAGTTTAGGATAAGAACAGACGTGCAATGACTCTAGTTGTGGTTCATGAAAAGAACACACATAAAATGACTCTAGTGGACCCATATGTGGTGTGTGAAAACCACACACATGCAATGACTCTGGTGGATCCATGTGTGATTTAGGAAAAGAACACACATGCAATAACTCTAGTGCTGGTTTAGGATAAGAACACACATGCAATGACTCTGGTGGATCCATGTGGTTTGTGAAAAGAACACACATGCAATGACTCTAGTGGATCCATAGGTGGTTTGTGAAAAGAACACACATGCAATGACTCTAGTTGTGGTTCATGAAAAGACACACATGAAATGACACTAGTGGATCTTTGTGGTTTATGAAAAGAACACACATGCAATGACTCTGATGGATCCATATGTGGTTCAGGAAAAGAACACACATGCAATGACTCTGGTGGATCCATATCTGGTTTGTGAAAAGAACACAAATGCAATGACTCCAGTCGATCCATATGTGGTTTAGGAAAAGAACATATGTGCAATTACTCTAGTGCTATTTTTGGATAAGAACACACATGCAATGACATTGGTGGATACATATGTGGTTTGTGAAAAGACACACATTCAATGACACTGGTGGATCCATGTGGTTTATGAAAAGAACAGACATGCAATGACACTAGCTGTCGTTCATGAAAAGAACACACATGCATTGACTCTAGCTGTGGTTTATGAAAAGAACACACATGAACGAAAATGGTGGATCCATGTGGTTTATGGAAAGAACACACATGAAATGACTCTGGTAGATCCATATGTGGTTTAGGAAAAGAACAGACATGCAATGACTCTAGCTATGGTTTATGGAAAGAACACACATGCAATGACTCTGGTGTATCGATATGTGGTTTAGGAAAAGAACAGACATGCAATGACTCTAGATGTGGTTTATGAAAAGAACACACATGCAATGACACTGGTGGATCCATGTGGTTTATGAAAAGAACACACATGCAATGACTCTGGTGGATCCATATGTGGTTTAGGAAAGGAACACACATGCAATGAACTCTAATGGATCCATATGTGGTTTAAGGAAAGAACACACCTGTAATGACTCTAGTGCTAGTTAGTAAAAGAACACACATGCAATGAAATCTAGTGGATCCATGTGTGGTTTGTGAAAATAACACACATACAATGACTTTAGTGGATCCATGTGGTTTATGAAAAGAACAGACATGCAATGACTCTAGCCGTGGTTCATGAAAAGAACACACATGAAATGACACTGGTGGATCCATGTGGTTTATGAAAAGAACACACATGCAATGACTCCAGTGCATCCATATGTGGTTGTGAAAAGAACACACATGCAATAACTCTAGTTGTGGTTCATGAAAAGAACACACATGCAATGACACTGGTGGATCCATGTGGTTTATGAAAAGAACAAACATGCAATGACTCCTGTGGATCCATACGTGGTTGTGAAAAGAACACACATGCATAACTCTTGTTGTGGTTCATGAAAAGAACACACATGCAATGAGACTGGTGGATCCGTGTGGTTATGAAAAGAACACACATGCAATGACTCTAGTGCTAGTTTAGGATACGAACACACATGCAATGACTCTAGTGGATCAATATGTGCTTAATGAAAAGAACACACATGCAATGACACTGGTGGATCCATATGTGGTTTGTGAAAAGAACACACATTTAATGACACTGGTGGATCCATGTGGTTTATGAAAAGAACAAACATGCAAACACTCTAGTGGATCCATATGTGGTTTTTGAAGAGAACACACATGCAATGACTCTAGTGGATCCATGTGGTTCATGAAAAGAACAAACATGCAGTGACTCTGGTGGATCCATATGTGGTTTGTGAAAAGAACACGCATGCAATGAATCTAGTGGATCCTTGCGGTTTATGAAAAGAACAAACATGCAATGACTCTAGTTGTGGTTAATGAATAGAACACAAATGCAGTGACTCTAGTGGATCCATATGTGGTTTGTGAAAAGCACACACCTGCAATGAATCTAGTGCAATTTAGGATTAAAACACACATGCTATGACTCTAGTGGATCCATATGTGGTTTGTGAAAAGCACACACATGTAATGACTCTTGTGCATCCATATGTTGTTCATGAAAAGAACACAATGCGATGACACTGGTGGATCCATGTGGTTTATGAAAAGAACGCACATGCAATGACGCTAGTAGATCCATATGTGGTTTGTGAAAAGAACACACATGCAATGAGTCTAGTGGATCCATGTGGTTTGTGAAGAGAACAGACATGCAATAACTCTAGCTGTGGTTAATGAATAAACACACATGCAATGACTCTAGTGGATCTATATGTGGCTCGTGAAAAGCACACACATGCAATGACTCTAGTGCTAGTTTAGGATAAGAACACGCATGCAATGACTCTAGTGCTAGTTTAGGATAAGAGCACACATGCAATGACTCTAGTGGATCCATATTTGGTTTGTGAAAAGCACACACATGGAATGACTCTAGTGGATCCATATGTGGTTCATGAAAAGAACTCACATGCAATGACTCTAGTGCTGGTTATAAAAAGAACACACATCCAATGAACTCTCGTAGATCCATATATGGTTTGTGAAACGAACACACATGTAATGACTCTGGTGGATCTATATGTGGTTTAGGAAAAAACACACATGAAATAAACTCTAGTGGATCCATATGTGGTTTGGGAAAAGAACACACATGAAATGACTCTAGTGTTGGTTAGGAAAAGAACACACATGCAATGAAATCTAGTGGATCCATATGTGGTTTGTGAAAAGAACACACATGCAATGACTCTAGTGGATCTATGTGGTTTATGAAAAGAACAGACATGCAATGACTCTAGCCGTGGTTCATGAAAAGAACACACATGAAATGACACTGGTGGATCCATGTGGTTTATGAAAAGAACACACATCCAATGACTCTGGTGGATCCATATGTGGTTTGTGAAAAGAACACACATGCAGTGACTCTAGTTGTGGTTCATGAAAATAACACACATGCAATGCCACTTGTGGATCCATGTGGTTTATGAAAAGAACACACATGCAATGACTCTAGTGCTAGTTTAGGATACGAACACACATGCAATGAGTCTAGTGGATCAATATGTGGACAATGAAAAGAAAACACATGCAATGACACTGGTGGATCCATATGTGGTTTATGAAAAGAACACACATTCAATGACACTAGTGGATCCATGTGGTTTATGAAAAGAACAAACATCCAATCACTCTGGTGGATCCATATGTGGTTTGTGAAAAGAACACACATGCAATGCCTCTAGTTGTGGTTCATGAAAATAACACACATGCAATGACTCTGATGGATCCATATGTGGTTCAGGAAAAGAATACACATGCAATGACTCTTGTGGATCCATATGTGGTTTGTGAAAAGAAAACAAATGCAATGACTCCGGTGGATCCATATGTGGTTTAGGAAAAGAACATATGTGCAATGACTCTAGTTGTGGTTCATGAAAAGACACACATGCAATGACACTGGTGGATCTTTGTGGTTTATGAAAAGAACACACATGCAATGACTCTGATGGATCCATATGTGGTTCAGGAAAAGAACACACATGCAATGACTCTGGTGGATCCATAACTTGTTTGTGAAAAGAACACAGATGCAATGACTCTGGTGGATACATATGTGGTTTAGGAAAATAACATATGTGCAATGACTCTAGTGCTAGTTTAGGATAAGAACACACATGCAATGACACTGGTGGATACATATGTGGTTTGTGAAAAGAAACACATTCAATGACACTGGTGGATCCATGTAGTTTATGAAAAGAACATACATGCAATGACACCAGCTATGGTTCATGAAAAGAACACACATGCATTGACCCTAGCTGTGGTTTATGAAAAGAACACACATGAATGACACTAGTGGATCCATGTGGTTTATGGAAAGAACACACATGCAATGACTCTGGTGGATCCTTACGTGCTTTAGGAAAAGAACAGACATGAAATGACCCTATCTATGGTTTATGGAAAGAACACTATTGCAATGACTCTGGTGTATCGATATGTGGTTTAGGAAAAGAACAAACATGCATTGACTCTAGATGTGGTTTATGAAAAGAACACACATGCAATGACTCTGGTGGATCCATGTGGTTTATGAAAAGAACGCACATGCAATGACGCTAGTAGATCCATATGTGGTTTGTGAAAAGAACACACATGCAATGACTCTAGTGGATCCATGTGGTTTGTGAAGAGAACAGACATGCAATAACTCTAGCTGTGGTTAATGAATAAACACACATGCAATGACTCTAGTGGATCTATATGTGGCTCGTGAAAAGCACACACATGCAATGACTCTAGTGCTAGTTTAGGATAAGAACACGCATGCAATGACTCTAGTGCTAGTTTAGGATAAGAGCACACATGCAATGACTCTAGTGGATCCATATTTGGTTTGTGAAAAGCACACACATGGAATGACTCTAGTGGATCCATATGTGGTTCATGAAAAGAACTCACATGCAATGACTCTAGTGCTGGTTATAAAAAGAACACACATCCAATGAACTCTCGTAGATCCATATATGGTTTGTGAAACGAACACACATGTAATGACTCTGGTGGATCTATATGTGGTTTAGGAAAAAACACACATGAAATAAACTCTAGTGGATCCATAAGTGGTTTGGGAAAAGAACACACATGAAATAACTCTAGTGTTGATTAGGAAAAGAACACACATGCAATGAAATCTAGTGGATCCATATGTGGTTTGTGAAAAGAACACACATGCAATGACTCTAGTGGATCTATGTGGTTTATGAAAAGAACAGACATGCAATGACTCTAGCCGTGGTTCATGAAAAGAACACACATGAAATGACACTGGTGGATCCATGTGGTTTATGAAAAGAACACACATCCAATGACTCTGGTGGATCCATATGTGGTTTGTGAAAAGAACACACATGCAGTGACTCTAGTTGTGGTTCATGAAAATAACACACATGCAATGCCACTTGTGGATCCATGTGGTTTATGAAAAGAACACACATGCAATGACTCTAGTGCTAGTTTAGGATACGAACACACATGCAATGAGTCTAGTGGATCAATATGTGGACAATGAAAAGAAAACACATGCAATGACACTGGTGGATCCATATGTGGTTTATGAAAAGAACACACATTCAATGACACTAGTGGATCCATGTGGTTTATGAAAAGAACAAACATCCAATCACTCTGGTGGATCCATATGTGGTTTTTGAAAAGAACACACATGCAATGCCTCTAGTTGTGGTTCATGAAAATAACACACATGCAATGACTCTGATGGATCCATATGTGGTTCAGGAAAAGAATACACATGCAATGACTCTTGTGGATCCATATGTGGTTTGTGAAAAGAAAACAAATGCAATGACTCCGGTGGATCCATATGTGGTTTAGGAAAAGAACATATGTGCAATGACTCTAGTTGTGGTTCATGAAAAGACACACATGCAATGACACTGGTGGATCTTTGTGGTTTATGAAAAGAACACACATGCAATGACTCTGATGGATCCATATGTGGTTCAGGAAAAGAACACACATGCAATGACTCTGGTGGATCCATAACTGGTTTGTGAAAAGAACACAAATGCAATGACTCTGGTGGATACATATGTGGTTTAGGAAAATAACATATGTGCAATGACTCTAGTGCTAGTTTAGGATAAGAACACACATGCAATGACACTGGTGGATACATATGTGGTTTGTGAAAAAAACACATTCAATCACACTGGTGGATCCATGTAGTTTATGAAAAGAACAGACATGCAATGACACCAGCTATGCTTCATGAAAAGAACACACATGCATTGACCCTAGCTGTGGTTTATGAAAAGAACACACATGAATGACACTGGTGGATCCATGTGGTTTATGGAAAGAACACACATGCAATGACTCTGGTGGATCCTTACGTGCTTTAGGAAAAGAACAGACATGAAATGACCCTATCTATGGTTTATGGAAAGAACACTATTGCAATGACTCTGGTGTATCGATATGTGGTTTAGGAAAAGAACAAACATGCATTGACTCTAGATGTGGTTTATGAAAAGAACACACATGCAATGACTCTGGTGGATCCATGTGGTTTATGAAAATAACACACATGCAATGACTCTGGTGGATCCATATGTGGTTTAGGAAAGGAACACACATGCAATGAACTTTAGTGGATCCATATGTGGTTTAAGGAAAGAACACACATGCAATGACTCTAGAGCTAGTTAGGAAAAGAACACACATGCAATGAAATCTAGTGGATCCATATGTGGTTTATGAAAAGAATAAACATGCAATGACTCTAGCCGTGGTTCATGAAAAGAACACACATGAAATGACACTGGCGGATCCATGTGGTTTATGAAAAGAACACACATGCAATGACTCCTGTGGAGCCATATGTGGTTGTGAAAAGAACACACATGCAATAACTCTAGTTGTGGTTCATGAAAAGAACACACATGCAATGACACTGGTGGATCCATGTGGTTATGAAAAGACCACAAATTCAATGACTCTAGTGCTAGTTTAGGATACGAACCCACATGCAATGACTCTAGTGGATCAATATGTGGTTAATGAAAACAACACACATGTAATGACACTGGTGGATCCATATGTGGTTTGTGAAAAGAACACACATTCAATGACACTGGTGGATCCATGTGGTTTATGAAAAGAACAAACATGTAATCACTCTAGTGGATCCATATGTGGTTTTTGAAAAGAACATACATGTAATTACTCTAGTTGTGGTTGATGAAAATAACACACATGCAATGACATGGTGGATCCATGTGGTTCATGAAAAGAACACACATGCAATTACTCTAGTGGATCCATATGTGGTTTGTGAAAAGAACACACATGCAATGACTCTAGTGGATCCTTGTGGTTTATGAAAAGAACAGACATGCAATGACTCTAGCTGTGGTTAATGAAAAGAACACAAATGCAGTGACTCTAGTGGATCCATATGTGGTTTGTGAAAAGCACACACCTGCAATGAATCTAGTGCTAGTTTAGGATAAAAACACACATGATATGAATCTAGTTGATCCATATGTGCTTTGTGAAAAACACACACATGCAATGACTCTTGTGCATCCATATTTTGGTTCATGAAAAGAACACAATGGGATGACACTGGTGGATCCATGTGGGTTATGAAAAGAACGTATATGTAATGACGCTAGTAGATCCATATGTGGTTTGTGAAAAGAACACACATGCAATGACTCTAGTGGATCCATGTGGTTTGTGAAAAGAACATACATGCAATGACTCTAGCTGTGGTTAATGAAAAGAACACACATGCAATGACTCTAGTGGATCCATATGTGGCTCGTGAAAAGTAGACACATGCAGTGACTCTAGTGCTAGTTTAGGATAAGAACACACATGCAATGACTCTAGTGGATCCATATTTGGTTTGTGAAAAGCACACACATGCAATGACTCTAGTGGATCCATATGTGGTTAATGAAAAGAACTCACATGCAATGACTCTAGTGCTGGTTATGAAAAGAACACACATCGAATGAACTCTAGTGGATCCATATATGGTTTGTGAAATAAACACACATGTAGTGACTCTTGTAGATCCATATGTGGTTTAGGAAAAACACACATGAAATAAACTCTAGTGGATCCATATGTGGTTTGGGAAAATAACACACATGAAATGACTCTAGTGTTGGTTAGGAAAAGAACACACAGGCCATGAAATCTACTGGATCCATATGTGGTTTGTGAAAATAACACACATGCAATGACTCTAGTGGACATATGTGGTTTATGAAAAGAACACACATGCAATGACTCTAGCCGTGGTTCATGAAAATAACACACATGAAATGACACTGGTGGATCCATGTGGTTTATGAAAAAGAACACACATGTAATGACTCTGGTGGATCCATATGTGGTTTGTGAAAAGAACACACATGCAGTGACTCTAGTTGTGGTTCATGAAAATAACACACATGCAATGACTCTGATGGATCCATATATGGTTCAGGAAAAGAACACACATGCAATTACTCTGGTGGATCCATATGTGGTTTGTGAAAAGAACACAAATGCAATGACTCCGATGGATCCATATGTGGTTTAGGAAATGAACATATGTGCAATGACTCTAGTGCTAGTTTAGGATAAGAACACACATGCAATGACCCTGGTGGATACATATGTGGTTTGTGAAAAGACACATATTCAATGAAACTGGTGGATCCATGTGGTTTATGAAAAGAACAGACATGCAATGACACTAGTTGTGGTTCATGAAAAGAACACACATGCATTGAGTCTAGCTGTGGTTTATGAAAAGAACACACATGAATGACACTGGTGGATCCATGTGGTTTATGGTAAGAACACACATGCAATGACTCTGGTGGATCCTTATGTGGTTTAGGAAAAGAATAGACATGCAATGACTCTAGCTGTGGTTTATGGAAAGAACACACATGCAATGACTCTGGTGTATCGATATGTGGTTTAGTTAAGAATAGACATGCAATGACTCTAGATGTGGTTTATGAAAAGAACACACATGCAATGACACTGGTGGATCCATGTGGTTTATGAAAAGAGCACACGTGCAATGACTCTGGTGGATCCATATGTGGTTTAGGAAAGGAACACACATGCAATGAACTCTAGTGGATCCATATGTGGTTTAAGGAAAGAACACACATGCAATGACTCTAGTGCTAGTTAGGAAAAGAACACACATGCAATGAAATCTAGTGGATCCATATGTGGTTTGTGAAAAGAACACACATACAATGACTTTAGTGGATCTATGTGGTTTATGAAAAGAACAGGCATGCAATGACTCTAGCCATGGTTCATGAAAAGAACACATATCAAATGACACGGGTGGATGCATGTGGTTCATGAAAAGAACACACATGC
Organism: Avena insularis; assembly: GCA_023614405.1. Taxonomy (NCBI): domain Eukaryota; kingdom Viridiplantae; phylum Streptophyta; class Magnoliopsida; order Poales; family Poaceae; genus Avena; species Avena insularis. The sequence continues at coordinate 392,106,648 of CM042690.1, read as the reverse complement.
AATGACACTGGTGGATCCATGTGGTTATGAAAAGAACACACATGCAATGAATCTAGTGTTAGTTTAGGATACGAACACACATGCAATGACTCTAGTGGGTCAATATGTGGTTAATGAAAAGAACACACATGCAATGACACAGGTGGATCCATATGTGTTTTATGAAAAGAACACACATTCAATGACACTGGTGGATCCATGTGGTTTATGAAAAGAACAAATATGCAATCACTCTAGTGGATCCATATGTGGTTTTTGAAAAGAACACACATGCAATGACTCTAGTTGTGGTTGATGAAAATAACACACATGCAATGACACTGGTGGATCCATGTGGTTCATGAAAAGAACACACATGCAATGACTCTGGTGGATCCATATGTGGTTTGTGAAATGAACACGCATGCAATGACTCTAGTGGATCCTTGTGGTTTATGAAAAGTACAGACATGCAATGACTCTAGCTGTGGTTAATGAAAAGAACACAAATGCAGTGACTCTAGTGGAACCATATGTGGTTTGTGAAAAGCACACACCTGCAATGAATCTAGTGCTAGTTTAGGATAAAAACACACATGCTATGACTCTAGTGGATCCATATGTGGTTTGTGAAAAGCACACACATGCTATGACTCTTGTGCATCCATATGTGGTTCATGAAAAGAACACAATGCGATGACACTGGTGGATCTATGTGGTTTATGAAAAGAACGCATATGCAATGACGCTAGTAGATCCATATGTGGTTTGTGAAATGAACACACATGCAATGACTCTAGTGGATCCATGTGGTTTGTGAAGAGAACAGACATGCAATAACTCTAGTTGTGGTTAATGAAAAGAACACACATGCAATGACTCTAGTGGATCCATATGTGGCTCGTGAAAAGCACACACATGCAATGACTCTAGTGCTAGTTTAGGATAAGAACACAAATGCAATGACTCTAGTGGATCCATATTTAGTTTGTGAAAAGCACACACATGCAATGACTCTAGTGGATCCATATGTGGTTCATGAAAAGAACCCACATGCAATGACTCTACTGCTGGTTATGAAAAGAACACACATCCAATGAACTCTAGTGGATCCATATATGGTTTGTGAAACAAACGCACATGCAATGACTCTGGTGGATCCATATGTTGTTTAGGAAAAACACACATGAAATAAACTCTAGTAGATCCATATGTGGTTTGATAAAAGAACACACATGAAATGACTCTAGTGTTTGTTGGGAAAAGAACACACATACAATGAAATCTAGTGGATCCATATGTGCTTTGTGAAAAGAACACACATGCAATGACTCTAGTGGATCTATGTGGTTTATGAAAAGAACAGACATGAAATGACTCTAGCCGTGGTTCATGAAAAGAACACACACAAAATGACACTGGTGGATCCATGTGGTTTATGAAAAGAACACACATCCAACGACTCTGGTGGATCCATATGTGGTTTAGGAAAGGAACACACATGCAATGAACTCTAGTGGATCCATATGTGGTTTAAGGAAAGAACACACATGCAATGACTCTAGTGGTAGTTAGGAAAAGAACACACATGCAATGAAATCTAGTGGATCCATATGTGGTTTGTGAAAAGAACACACATACAATTACTTTAGTGGATCCATGTGGTTTATGAAAAGAACAGACATGCAATGACTCTAGCCGTGGTTCATGAAAAGAACACACATGAAATGACACGGGTGGATCCATGTGGTTTATGAAAAGAACACACATGTAATGACTCCTGTGGATCCATATGTGGTTGTGAAAAGAACACAGATGCAATAACTCTAGTTCTGGTTCATGAAAAGAACACACATGCAATGACACTGGTGGATCCATGTGGTTATGAAAAGAACACACATGCAATGAATCTAGTGCTAGTTTAGGATATGAACACACATGCAATGACTCTAGTGGATCAATATGTGGTTAATGAAAAGAACACACATGCAATGACACTAGTGGATCCATATGTGTTTTGTGAAAAGAACACACATTCAATGACACTGGTGGATCCATGTGGTTTATGAAAAGAACAAATATGCAATCACTCTAGTGGATCCATATGTGGTTTTTGAAAAGAACACACATGCAATGACTCTAGTTGTGGTTGATGAAAATAACACACATGAGTCTGGTGGATCCATATGTGGTTTGTGAAATGAACACACATGCAATGACTCTAGTGCTAGTTTAGGATAAGAACACACATGCAATGACTCTAGTGGAAAACGGGCCTCCAGTCCCTGCCCGTTAGGGGCTTTAGTCCCGGTCCTGATAACCGGGACTGGAGCGGCGGGACTAAATGCCCACACATTAGTCCTGACCCTCTTACCAATGGGAATCCACGTGGCTGTCTCTGCGGGCGCTGGGTGCCCCCATTAGTCCCGGTTCGTATTACGAACCGAGACAAATGGTTCTCTGTCGCGGCAGCATTTTAGGCACTTTCTCTGCCGCGGCAGAGAATTTAATTTGTATTCTTTTTTTTCATTTCAAAATAGTTTTCTACGCTACCACATACTGTACATGTTCGTGCATACATAAGATAACTTCTCTTAAAACCGAGCATACAAATATATACATGATAGTTACACATGGAGATCACAATTATCGGGACTAGAGCCCGTCTATTCAATTACACGGTCGGGGATCATCGGCGCCTATTCACACTAAATTCTCCGGCGTCGTCTATCATATCGTTCATCAAGAATCCTGCCAGTTCTTCAGCAATTGCTACTACACGTTGCTGTGGTAGGAGCTGATCCCGCATTTTCTCGAACTATATATGAAAAGGAGATCAATATGAATATCAATCATGATAACAAAAAGTGATGGTAATAAAAATAATGTTATGAATGTATTGCTTACATCGACTCTATAATCATTCAGCTCACTGGTAAACGTGTGAATGAACTCGCAAACGTAGAATCCACATAGATTCGTCCCCTGTGGCTGCCTCACGCACTTTACGAGAATAGAATTCAATCAAAATAATAATCATGCATCATAATTGTATTGAAACTAGAAGTAAAGAGATGCGCCTACTACTTACCGAGACCGGCTTAAACGTCGACTTCTCGAAAGTCACCCGTAACCGCACTCTTGAACTGGTTCCAAACCCTACCCGGTAAAGAAAATGAATGAGTTATTTATTACGTGATATCTCAGGAAATCAACGAAAGAGACCACTGTAGCGCAAAAATTACCTCTGGAGCATGTCCTGCATGTCACTAAACTGTTCCAGGGGTCTCTTTAATGGGTCCATGACTTGAACTCTTCCCTTATCAAGTTGAATGTCCATGAGAATCCAGTGGAAACTGTACACGTTTATATATACATCGGTAACTCATCAATTACACTTAACATCGAGTAAGCAAAAGAGAACGTGTACAATAGAGTAAGACACTCATGCGAAATTGTAAAGAAATAGTATGTGGTCACAGAAATTTTGCTCCGTTAGAAACCTTAGAAGGTTTTCCTGTGTTTCCTCAGGTTTTTCCTTTAGCATCCGACAATGTATTTTATCTGGGTCAATGAACCCAACACTGAAGATTGACCTTCTTTTACATTCCATGATCTTCATTCTGCATAATAATAGAGTACAAAAGGATATAATTAGGATAATTACATGCAATGAACTGAACAACTGAAAAAATGAACAGCTTATATATAGACAATGAATTCAACAACTTACAGACAATAGCAACTCATGAGACTTTTGTCGATGGCGTCGAAAGTGTATAACTGGAAGAGTTCTGGAAACTCAACATGGACCTCTTCTTCTCAGAAGTATTAGTCATGTGGGACTTCCGCCACGATCATTATTCTCTCCTCCTTTACGGCATTCAAGTACCATTTATGTAAACTCCGCATTTGTGTTGGCAGTTGTTGGAACTGCTCAAAGCTGACCAGAGGCTTCCCTGGGACATATGTAGGGACTACCTGAGCCTTGGGTAACTTGTCGTCCTGGGAACCTAGTAATTCCTCAACAGTCACATTCATAGCGGCCGCAAGCTTCTTAGCTTCTTCCATATCCTGCTGGGGAGTGTCATAGGATACCACCTTGAGGGGTGGGATCGATTTTTTGGCCTGTTCCCCGAGCTAAGGGACGTCCTTTCTTTTCCCGGTTGCACTTTGACTTGATGATTTGCTCCCGCTTGCACTTCTACTTGATTTGCTCTTCTTCACTTCCTTCTGAAGTGTGCGTCGATAGTCATCTGGCTTATGGTGCAAGTCATATTGCGATTTTGTTATTAGAAAAGAAAGTGCATACGCTTTTTGCTTCTTGGTATATACCGGGGCGGGCTCGGGTTTCTTATTTTGAAGCTGCGCAACACATTCGGCCTTTACGATCATGTCGGTTTCCTCATCAGTACGATCGTAAGGTCTGATAGAAAGATTCTTATGAGGTACTCTTGGGAGGGGCGACATTTGTCGTTTTGGGCTCCTGCGTCATTTAGTACTAATCGGAGGCTGCGGCGGAGATCGAGATGGACTCGGGCTATGGTGGTCGTAGTCATGGGGTGGGCTTCTTGGAGGTGATGGAGGTGAAGGTGACATGCGACCACTCGGAGGCGGTGTTGGCTTTGGCGTCCAGCCTGGAAGCTTGATGTTGTTCTTGTCCCGTAGAATGATACCACCCAGTACTTCTCCGAGTGTCCTCTCACCTTCAGGTCCAGGGATGTCAAGCTCCATTGAGTCCCACCCCATTGCGATTTCATCCACACCAACTTTAGCATAGCCAGCTGGAATCTCACGGCCATGCCAGCATGCGCCAGGTGGACAAGGTAAAGCACATCCGACCGCCACCTTGATGGATAGGTTCTTCACCTTCTAATGGAGCTCACAAGATGCCTGCTCCTTGATTCCATCCACGGGGTAGCCGGGACCGCCATCTACCATACGTGCATCGTCAGAAGGGACCTCCGATTCAGCCACGCTGCTTTTCCGCTGAGATGGGACGGCGGTAATATTGAGTACAGGATCTTGCAGGCGCGCTGCTCCACGAAGTTCGTCAATCTGTTGCTGATGCATTCGAAGTGTTCCTATCAACTCGGTGAACTTGTCTCCCTCCTCCTCCTGCCGTCGCCTTTTTTCTCTCTCTCGGCTCCTATAAGTATCTCTGTCTTTGGGAAACCCCATCTCCCACGTATAACTAGGGCCAAGGCCTCGTACACGTCCTTCGCGTTCGTCATTCCCGAGGACCTTTGTCAGCAAGTCTTTCTCTCTATCAGGATGGAACTTTGTTGTCCCCGCTTTAATATCCTTCACCACTTTCTGCCATGTATCCCAGGGTATCCTAATCCCGTCACTACAAATAAGGTCCCTTGTACTTTCTTCATACTCACTCCCATGCCCAAGGAACCAATTCCTTGCCCTCAGATCCCATTCTTCGCATATTGGTTCTGGAGTGATCCCTTTAGCAAGCAGCTCATTCTCTTTAGCATCCCACTTTGGCATGGCAGCCGCGTAGCCCCCTGGCCCCAGGTGATGGTGATATTTCTTCATCGCGGCATTTTTCTTATTTTTTTCCGACATTTCCATAGCAGGTTGTGACTCCTTGTACTTCACAAATGCATCGATTAACTGATGCTTCGTTAGATAGCATTCAAATTTAGGAGCCTTCTTCGTCTTCTGATACTTTTGCCATAATGCTTTCTTCCATTTCTTGAATAGTTCGGCCATCTTCGTAAGAGTCCACTGCTTGACTTTCTTCCTCAATGCAGCTGTGTCGGCATCATCCTCACATTCTGGCAGGGTGAAATGTGTCATGAGGTCATTCCAAAGACCCTCTTTGCACCTGTCGGAGACATACTCACCCTCTTTCGCCCCTTTGGTCTTATTCCACTCGCGAACGGTGATCGGGATGCGATACCTAACCATAACTCCGCATTGTTGTTTAAATACAGTTTTACACTTTTCGGGTTCCACCGGTTCACCCCGTGGTGATACCCGCGTAATTGTATAACGCGTAGATGCGTCCAACTTTTTGGCCGGGCCTCGTTTGGAATATTTTTTGCTCGATGTGGAGGCCTAAGAGAAGAAACATTCGTCAATTTATATATATATACAACTCAGTTAATGCATCTACTGATCACCAGACTTCATATATATACCTCGTCGTTGGCTTCTCCACCACCGGAGCCATCGGCTTCTCCACCACCGGAGTCGTCGGCTTCTCCTTGATCATTTCGGTTGACCTCCTCTCCCTCACCGGAGGGGTTCAGATAAATCGACAGAGATTCGGGTGGATCAACATGGGGGGTGTCGTTGATCATATCCTCGAGAATTTCTTCCTGTGCTAGGTCTCTCTGGATTGGATCCATAGTTTTCTACAAAATGCACAGAATAACATTTTTCATTTAATATTGCTGCATAAAATAACACTAAACAATAATATGAACACGCAATTTGCTACAATAATACTAAACAATAGCAAAATTCTAGTGATGCCCTAACCCTAACCCTAAGTCCGGGCGGCCCGCAAGCACCACCACCCTAACCCTATCTCCGGGTGGCCCACAAGCACTACCACCCTAACCCTAAGTCCGGGCAGCCCGCAAGCACCACCACCCTAACCCGATGTCCGGGGGCCCGCGAGCACTACCACATTAACCCTAAGTCCGGGTGCCCGCGAGCACTACCACCCTAACCCTAAGTCCGGGCGGCCCACGAGCACCACCACCCTAACCCTAAGTCTAGGGGCCCGCGAGCACTACCACATTAACCCCAAATATTTCTATATACAAATAATTCCTATATACAAATATTTTCTATAAACAAATAATTCCTATATACAAATAATTCCTATATACAAATATTTCTATATACAAAAAACTTCTATATACAAATATTTCCTATATACAAATATTTCTATATACAAAAAATTTCTATATACAAATATTTCCTATATACAAATATTTTCTATATACAAATAATTCCTATATACAAATAATTCCTCTATACAAATATTTCTATATACAAAATATTTCCTATATACAAATAATTCCTATATACAAATATTTCTATATACAAAAAAATTCTATATACAAATATTTCCTATATACAAATATTTTCTATATACAAATATTTTCTATATACAAATAATTCCTATATACAAATATTTCTAAATACAAAAAAATTCATATATACAAATATTTCTATATACAAAAAATTTCATATATACAAATAATTCCTATATACAAATATTTCTATATACAAAAAAATTCTATATACAAATATTTCCTATACACAAAATATTTTTCTATACACAAAATATTTCCTATACACTTCTATACCAGCGATGGCGGTGGCGACCAGCGAGGGGAGGGGCGACGCCGGGGCTGTGGCGGAGCTCATGGCGGCATGGGTGGCCGCGACGGCGTGGGTGGCCGCGGTGGCGTGGGGAGGTATGGTGGCCGGGGCGGTCAGCCGGGAGGCCTTGACAGGGAGGTTAGGGAGGCGCAGGGCAGGACGGCCGATTTGGCGACTGGCACAGAATGCGCTCCTTGAGGGTGCTTCCTTCGTTCGATGGATTCGACCGGGGAAGAAGCGGCGCATTAAGTACCCACCCACCCTTTAGTCCCGGTGCGTGGCTAGAACCGGGACTAAAGGGTGGTCTTTAGTCCCGGTTCCAGCCACGCATCGGGACTAAAGACTTTGGGTGCCTTTTCGCATGCAGAGCCTTTAGTCCCGGATGGTGTTCTGGGCTGGGACTAAAGGCCCAAATTTGCGCGCGCTGGGCCTAAGTTGGCGCCTGTTTTTTCAAATATCACAATTTGTAGCTATTAGATTTTTTAAACATTTGAATTATACAGTTTTTGCATACTTATGAATTTGAGAAAAATTTCAACATGAAAAGTTTTTGAATATGAATAAGTAATCCAAATCTATTTTCTGTTTTATAAAATAATTATTCTAACTAGTGAAACTAATAACCATTTTGCCATTTCCAATTTAAAAATGCATTAACTATTATATTTTACATATTTTTAACATAAAAAGTATTTGAATTTGAATAAGTAATCCAAATCTATTTTCTGTTTTATAAAATTATTATTCTAACTAGTGAAACTAATAACCATTTTGCCATTTACAATTTAAAAATGCATTAACTATTATATTTTGCATATTTTTAACATATAAAGTATTTGAATTTGAATCAGAGATTCAAATCCATTTTCTGTTTTATAAAATAATTATTCTAACTAGTGAAACTAATAACCATTTTGACATCCAATTTAAAAATGCATTAACTATTATATTTTGCATATTTTTAACATAAAAAGTATTTGAATTTGAATAAGTAATCCAAATCTATTTTCTGTTTTATAAAATAATTATTCTAACTAGTGAAACTAATAACCATTTTCCCATTTCCAATTTAAAAATGCATTAACTATTATATTTTGCATATTTTTAACATAAAAAGTATTTGAATTTGAATAAGTAATCCAAGTCTATTTTCTGTTTTATAAAATAATTATTCTAACTAGTGAAACTAATAACCATTTTGCCATTTCCAATTTAAAAATGCATTAACTATTAAATTTTGCATATTTTTAACATAAAAAGTATTTGAATTTGAATCAGAGATTCAAATCCATTTTCTGTTTTATAAAAGAATTATTCTAACTAGTCAAACTATTAACCATTTTGCCATTTTCATGTGATTCCGATGCTCCGGTGGTCTTCCTCCGGCGAAACCCTAGACCGGGGGCCTCGGAACTTCCGAAGATGCCATAGGGCGTGTGCACCAAGGGCATCTTCGAGAAATTCCACCACGGGAGATTTCCAAACCCTTTCCTCCATCCATGGGGATGAAACTCTCCATCCATGTTGGCTTGGTCGTTGCCATAGCACATCTACACTCATATCTGCCGCCTCTCTCTGCTCTATCCCATGGCTTCCACCATACCTCTAACCCCAGGGAGGCGGAGATGTAGTCTTTCATGGGCTAGCAGGAAAATATTTTCTGAGGCGGAACTTCCGAAGATGCCATAGGGCGTGTGCACCAAGGGCATCTTCGAGAAGTTCCGCCACGGGAGATTTCCCAACCCTTTCCTCCATCCATGGGGATGAAACTCTCCATCCATGTTGGCCTGTTGAGTTTCTTGCCATGGCGTATCGATGCTCCTTTTATAGGCACGGCGCCGCTTCTACTTTGTCTTCTTCCTCCGACAGGGCGTCGTGTGCTACATCGAGCAGTGTAGTCCACCCACGCGTCCTTATCCTACCGACAGCTTTAGTCCCGGTTTGAGCCCCCACCTGGTACTAAAGGTCACCCACGCGTCCTTATCCCACCGACAGTTCTGTTAGATGACACAAAAACCACCTTTAGTCCCGGTTGCACCCACCAGCCCGTACTAAAGGTTAGACACCCCCCAGATAAGCCTCCCCCAGATAAGGCCCCCCCATCTTTTGTCCCGGTTTGAGCCCCCACCCGGGATGAAAGTTTCCCGCGCCACTACGTTCCCGCGGTTTCCACCGGTTCCTACCTCTGTCTTCCCGCCATTTTTTCAGTATATATATGTACGCTTGGCCTCCATTTACATATCACATCTAGACTCATCATTCTCTTCCCATGGCTTCCATAGTATCTCTAACCACCCAGGAGGCGGAGGCGCTTTGCACCTCGAACTACCCCTGCTATGTATCCTTAGTGTTTGTGGGTTCCTTCTCTTGTGATGGTTCCTTCTCTTTGTGTGATCACCTACCATGGCTCAGAACGTCTAGTTTGATTGAGCAAGATGTATTACATGAAAGGGGAACTTTATGTCTCAAATAAAAGGTTTAATACATTACATAGATTTATGTCTCAAATAAAAGGTTTAATTACATAGATTTATGTCTCAAATAAAAGGTTTAATACATTATTACACATCACCAACATCTAGTGTTGTGGTTTTCTTCTGCATCGTAGCCATGGAGAATCTTCATCATTTAACAGGATGCTTGGGTCAGTTTTCACTTTGAAGGGCGGAATTTCATGAAACTTATTGTAATCTTCTGACATGTCTGTCTTGTCATCCACTCCCATGATGTTTTTTTCCCTGAAAGAATTATGTGGCGCTTTGGCTCATCGTATTCTGTACTCTTTTGCTTATCTTTCCTTTTTCTCGGTTTGGTAGACATGTCCTTCACATAGAAAACCTGAGCCACATCGTTGGCTAGGACGAATGGTTCATCCATGTACGCAAGATTGTTGAGATCCACTGTTGTCATGCCGTACTTTTCGTCTACATGTGCCCCGCCTCCTGTCATCTTGACCCATTTGCACCAAAACAAAGGGACCTTAAAAGTAGGTCCATAGTCAAGTTCCCATATCTCCTCTATGTACCCATAATATGTGTCAATCTGCCCATTGTCATCTGTTGCATCAAAGCGGACACCACTGTTTTGGTTGGTGCTCTTTTTATCTTGGGCGATCGTGTAAAATGTATTCCCATTTATCTCGTACCCTTGGTAAGTACATATAGTCGAAGATGGTAACCTGGCCAACGAGTACAACTCATCTCCAACAGTGGTGTTATTCATGAGATGTGTCTGCAACCAATTGCCAAAATTCTTCTCGTGTTCCCCTTTAATCAAGGTTTTAGGCTTCCCCGGGTTTTTGGAGCGTAGAATATTATTGTGTTTATCGATATATGGAGCCACCACGGTGGAATTGTGTAGAACTGTGTAGTGTGCTTGAGTGAAAGAATGCCCGTCCCTACATACCATTGATTTCCTTCCTAGTGTGCCTTTTCCAGTCATCCTCCCCTCATACCGAGATTCAGGAACACCAATCGGCTTAAGGTCAGGAAGAAAGTCAACACAAAACTCAATGACCTCCTCTATTCCATAACCCTTGGAGATGCTTCCTTCTGGCCTAGCACGGTTATGAACATATTTCTTTAAGACTCCCATGAACCTCTCGAAGGGGAACATATTGTGTAGAAACACAGGACCGAGAATTCTAATCTCTTCGACTAGGTGAACTAGGAGGTGCGTCATAATATTGAAGAAGGATGGCGGGAACAACAACTCGAAGCTGACCAGACATTGGACCACATCAATCTGTAACCCTGATAGACTTTCTCGATCGATTACCTTCTGAGAAATTGCATTGAGGAATGCACATACCTTCACAATGGCTAGTCGAACATTTTCTGGTAGAATTCCCCGCAATGCAACTGGAAGCAATTGCGTCATACGCACATGGCAGTCATGAGACTTTAGGTTTTGAAATTTTTTCTCTTTCATATTTACTATTCCCTTTATATTCGACGAGAAGCCAGACGGGACCTTGCTACTGAAAAGCACTTCAAAAAAGATTTCCTTCTCTTCTTTGGTAAGAGCATAGCTGGCAAGCCCTTGAAACTGCCCTGGATGCTTGTCGTCTCGTCCTTTATGATGTTGCTGGTCCTCCCGGGCTGCCGGGGTATCTTTTGACTTCCCATACAAGCCCAGGAAGCCTAGAATATTCACGCAAAGATTCTTCGTCAGGTGCATCACGTCGATTGCAGAGCGGACCTCATGCACTTTCCAATAGGGTAGCTCCCAAAATATAGATTTCTTCTTCCACATGGGTGCGTGTCCGGTAATGGGGTCTTTCGGAACAGGTTGTCCTCCAGGACCCTTTCCAAAGATTACATCCAAATCCTTGACCATACCAAATACATCAGCACCACTACGGGGGACAGGCTTCGTCTGGGGTTCTGCCTTGCCATTGAAATGCTTGCCTTTCTTCTTTAAGGGATGCTTGGGCGGAAGAAAACGACGATTGTACGGGTACACACATTCTTTCTACATCTATCCAGATATATACTTTCAGTCTCATCTAAACAGTGTGTGCATGCATCGTATCCTTTGTTCGTCTATCCTGAAATGTTACTAAGAGCAGGCCAATCATTGATGGTTACGAACAACAACGCTTGTAGGTCAAATTCCTGTTGTTTGTGCTCATCCCACACATGTACACCTGGTTTGGCCCACAACTGTAGAAGTTCATCAACTAATGGCCTTAGGTACACATCAATGTCGTTGCCGGGTTGCTTCGGGCCTTGGATGAGCACTGCCATCATAATGAACTTCCGCTTCATTCACAACCAAGGAGGAAGGTTGTAGATACATAGAGTCACGGGCCAGGTGCTGTGACTGCAGTTCTGCTCCCCAAAAGGATTCATGCCATCAGTACTTAGACCAAACCATAAGTTCCTTGCGTCACCAGCAAAGTCCAAGAAGTCTCTCTCGATTTTTCTCCACTGCCGACCATCAGGAGGGTGCCTCAACATCCCGTCTTTCTTACGGTCTTCCATGTTCCATCGCAAGAACTTGGCATGCTCTTTATTTCTGAACAAACGTTTCAACCGTGGTATTATAGGAGCATACCACATCACCTTGGCAGGAACCCTCTTCCTGGGTTGCTCGCCCTCAACATCACCAGGGTCATCTTTTCTGATCTTATACCGCAATGCAGTGCATACCGAGCATTTGTCCATATTCTCGTACTTCTCACCGCGGTAGAGGATGCAGTCATTAGGGCATGCATGTATCTTCTGCAAGTCTAATCCTAGAGGGCAGACAAGTTTCTTTGCTTCGTACGTACTGGAGGGCAATTGGTTATTTCTTGGAAGCAGCTTCTTCATTATTACCAGCAACTTTTCAAATCCCGAGTCAGTCATACCGGTCTCTGCCTTCCACTTCAACAATTCCAGTGTGCTACCCAGCTTCTTCTAGCCATCTTCACAAGTTGGATACAGCAATGCGTTGTGGTCCTGTAACATCTGCTCGAACTGCAACATCTCCTTTTCTGTGTCGTAGTCTCGCCTTGCATCACTAATGACCCAACCAAAATCATCAACGGGCTCATCTGGTTCCCTTTCTTCACCCCCTTCTTTTTCATTATCTTCAATTGTGGTATCATCATATTCAGGAAACATAGATCGGTACTTGACATCATCGTTCTCTTCTTCATCGCCGTCCTCCATCATAACCCCATCCAAGACTTTCTTCATGCTTGGTCCAAACATTATAGCCGGACATGAAACCGGACCGAAGCAGGTGGCTCTAAATGACTCTTGAGGAAGTGTGAGCCTGCTCATTTCGACATTCAACACATGGACAACACATAAAACCATCCTGCCGCTTGTTCGCCTCGGCCACAAGGCGAAAAGAACGCACGCCTTCTCTGTAAGCGTCAGAGCGTTGGTCACCGTACATCCATGGGTGGCTCATCTGCATCATACAACCATGCATATATATCAAACGCAATCACGATGCTTAAATTAGTACCGCTGATCAAAAACGAGAAAATAGTTGCTAACCTTTTAGGACACTTCAAAACAAAGAGGAGAAACCTTAAGTGTCGCTCTGGCAGCTCATATCATATTTTGTCTTGTGTGAACTCAAGTGGCATCGCTCTAATAGGCATTTCACCGAACACCTCTAGTGCATATGAAGAAAAAAAGTTAGCACAAAGTTATACCAACCTCTCACATAGGAAAAAAACAAGAGAGAGTGGAGGGATGGGTGCATAAATATAGGGCCAGGACATTTGTCCCGGTTTGAGATACAAACCGGGACTAAAGGTTCTACGCGGCGGCCCAGACCTATTTGTCCCGGTTTGTATCTCAAACCGGGACTAATGGATTCTTACGGACCGAGACATAGTGCCTCGGCCTCCTCCGGCCGTCTGGTTCGGAACATTAGTCCGGCCCCAGCCACGGCCGGGACTAATGGCCCGAACCAAAGTCCCATTTTCTACTAGTGATAGTGGATGCTTGTGGTTTATGAAAAGTACGGACATGCAATGACTCTAGCTATGGTTAATGAAAAGAACACAAATGCAGTGACTCTTGTGGAACCATATGTGGTTTGTGAAAAGCACACACCTGCAATGAATCTAGTGCTAGTTTAGGATAAAAACACACATGCTATGACTCTAGTGGATCCATATGTGGTTTGTGAAAAGCACACACATGCAATGACTCTTGTGCATCCATAGGTGGTTCATGAAAAGAACACAATGCGATGACACTGGTGGATCCATGTGGTTTATGAAAAGAACGCATATGCAATGACGCTAGTAGATCCATATGTGGTTTGTGAAAAGAACACACATGCAATGACTCTAGTGGATCCATGTGTTTTGTGGAAAGAACATACATGCAATAACTCTAGCTATGGTTAATGAAAAGAACACACATGCAATCACTCTAGTGGATCCATATGTGGCTCGTGAAAAGCACACACATGCAATGACTCTAGTGCTAGTTTAGGATAAGAACACACATGCAATGACTCTAGTGGATCCATATTTGGTTTGTGAAAATCACACACATGCAATGACTCTAGTGGATCCATATGTGGTTAATGAAAAGAACTCACATGCAATGACTCTAGTGCTGGTTATGAAAAGAACACACATCCAATGAACTCTAGTGGATCCATATATAGTTTGTGAAACAAACACACATGCAATGACCCTGGTAGATCCGTATGTGGTTTAGGAAAAAAAACACATGAAATAAACTCTAGTGGATCCATATGTGGTTTGGGAAAATAACACACATGAAATGACTCTAGTGTTGGTTAGGAAAAGAACACACATGCCATGAAATCTAGTGGATCCATATGTGGTTTGTGAAAAGAACACACATGCAATGACTCTAGTGGATCTATGTGGTTTATGAAAAGAACAGACATGCAATGACTCTAGCCGTGGTTCATGAAAATAACACAGATGAAATGACACTGGTGGATCCATGTGGTTTATGAAAAAGAACACACATGCAATGACTCTGGTGGATCCATATGTGGTTTGTGAAAAGAACACACATGTAGTGACTCTAGTTGTGGTTCATGAAAATAACACACATGCAATGACTCTGATGGATCCATATGTGGTTCAGGAAAAGAACACACATACAATGACTCTGGTGGATCCATATGTGGTTTGTGAAAAGAACACAAATGCAATGACTCCGGTGGATCCATATGTGAGCGGTATGGCTGTCGTGGGCACAGTGAACGTCGTGCGAGCCTGTCGTCAGAATCGGGCCACTATTCCTGCATCACCCCCGCAAAGTCTTCGGTATGGCCGTGTAGTTGCCAGTCTTGTCGTCGTACAGGGCGTACCGCGCACTGTTCCTCACGTCGCCCTGTCTCCTTGATTGGTTCCGGCTAAACTGTTGTAGCCGTCTGCTTCTCGCCACTCCGGCTACCTCACAATAGCTGGCTTGACTTGCCTTGTCCGAATGCACTTGATCAGCTGGATGTTATCCGACTGCCATGTTTCTTGTCCGGTTGGGGTATCCAGGGGTCATCCCCCCGACACTAGCCCCCGAGAGCGTGTGGATTTCGCCCTTAGGTGAAATGTGCGTGCGCTCCCTCTTTGTTTTGAATTTCTGACCAGCTACGCCTGGCGGTTGCGCTACCCGTGACATCAGTGCTGATGCCGGCCACGCGCGCACGCACCATCATTACTCTGTGGTGGGCAGTGTAACGTCCCGTTGCACGTCGCCTCAAGAAACTGCCGCCTGACGCTTCGGTTCTTGCTCCGGGATCCTCTGCGCACCCCACGTCTACACACGGGATCTGGGGTGGTGGTTGGGGTGGGGATCGTCTCGATGGATGCCGCCTGGCACCATAGACGGTTGCCTTTCCGGTCCTTTAAAAGGGTTCCTAGGGGGGCAGTTCCTCTCCTTCACTTCCCCCGCTCCCAGTTGCCTTCTTCTTCCTCTGCGCTCCTGCTTTCTGCGCTTCGCTGCTGCTGCCACTATAGCCCGCTGTGCCGCCCGTTTGTCGTTGTCGGTGGTATAGGCCACCATCATTCATCCGCCACCCCACCCTCCAACGAACTGAAGATGGCCGCTGAGCGTGGAGCGTGGTGTGGATCCTCCGTCACGGAGGACCACATCCAAAAGTACCACGCCACCCGCGTCCTTCTGTCGGAGGAGGAAGTAGAGGTGCGGCTCGCGCCGGCGGGGGAGGTGTCGCCGCATCCGGCGGAGGGAGAACGGGTGATCTTCCTCTCGCACTTGGCGTGCGGGTTCGCATTGCCGGTGCACCCGTTCTTCCTCACCTTCCTCGCCTTCTTTGACCTCCACCTCCACCATCTCGATGCCAATGCAATCGGCACGCTGTCGCACTTCATGGCCTTCTGCGAGAGCTACCTCGGGATCCAGCCGGATCTCGGTCTCTTCTGCCGGCTCTTTCGGGTCCGGCCGCAGGTGCAGTTTATGAAGGGCCACTGGTTGTCTGCGGCGGCGCCTCCATCTACTCTCGTGCGCAGACCGGATACTCGAAGTCCCGTCTGCATGACACGGTACGACTGCGGCAGCAGTCGTACTTCTAAGTCCGGAACCGCACCAACATGGACCGGATCAACGTTCCGGTGTTCCAGGACGTGGAGTCCAGCCAGTAGCATACGGAATTGAAGATCTACGGCGAGAAGGCGGAGTCGGATGTGATGCTGCAACGCATGCGCTCCCTCGTCACCTGCTGGCTAACCGGCCTGGACATCACCCTCAGCTAGATGTCCCGGCTGATGATGCCGTTGTAGTAGCGAGCGCACAAGATGTGCTTCTACTCCAGCCGGCTGGACCCGACTCGGCTGTCGCGCCATGATCCCTGCTACCACAACCTGAAGGAGTGGGTGTGGACGATCACCAAGGAGCGGCTGCCGGAAGGCTGGTCCTTTGGGCTAGCCCCTTACAGCCATGACAACTGCGCGCCCGGGGTAGGTCCTTTTAGCCGGAATGTTCTTTTGTATCCCTTGCCCTTCTTTTTTGTTTTATCCGACTAATCTTTCGTATTTGGCAGATCTTCCCTTGCATCCTTCATGAGGAGGGCGACGCCCCCCTTGAGACGTTTACGCCTGACTTGCCCGAGCCGCGCGCTCGGCGGTCTAGCGAGGAGTCGGACGGGGATGGGGATGCCTTCCCCAGCCGGAACAACGTGCTGACCGCTGATCCCCATGCGGAGGTTAACGAGAAGGAAGAGGCCGCGCCGGCCACCAATCCGGGACACCGCCCTATGACGGACGGTGACTCCAGCCAGTCTGGCGCTGGCGGGAGTGGCTCCAGCCGTTCCAGCGCCAGTCGGCCTGCCGCAGAGGAGTCGGCCTGCCTGAAGAGGAGCCGGACCGGCGCCCTTCCGCCGAGTCGTCTTGGCCGGAAGAAAGGGCCGCCTCTAGTGGTGCAGGGGTATGCCTATCTCCGGGTTTCTTTACCATCTGCTATTTCTCCCTTTTTGCCTTTGGCTTATTTGCTTCTTTTTGCTTCTTCTCTTCTTCTATCTTTTCAGCATGTTGGTCTCCTTTGGAGCCGCGAGCCCGGCACGAGCGCTGACTGGGTCGCCATCCCGCGCTCCGGCCATGTCTATCTCCGCCCCTCCTTCCTCCGAGGCACCGCCTCCACCGTCGCCTCGAGCTGAACCGGTTGCCTCAGCCGGAGCGGAGAGTCCCTAGCCAGACGCGGTGGTCCTGCCGGAAACGGTTGAGACCACCTCGCGGGGCGGGGACGGCTCTTCTGCGGGAACATGGAGGGCGGCAACCGGCAAGGAGCTCGTGGTTGTTGACAATGACAACTCCGAGGACGAGCCGGGGGAGGAGTGGAGTACAACGGTGGTCGCAGCGAAGGAGTCCCTGGCTGCCAACGCCGTGGATGACGACGCCTCCTCTGCCGCCTCGCTGACGGATCTCGCCGCCACCCTCGAACTGGCGGTGAAGGAGATCCAGCTACTCGTGGCCGCAGCCGGCAGGAATCAGTCCTTGGAGCAGAAGCTTGCTGCTGCCAACGGAACCTCCTAGAGTAAGCTTGCTTCATCCGGAATCATCCTTTTTTTATGATAGCTGGTTTTGTCGCAGCTATCCTTGTCTACACTCAGCGTGAGATCGATCGCTTGAAGAAGGCGAACGACCGGCTGAGCAAATCCAACTCCACTCTGCGGCTGCAGAACAAGGATTGGCACGCAAAAGTGGATGGTCTGGAGGCCACCGTCAAGGAGCGCGACGCCTCGCTCGCTAGCCGGATCGACGCCTTCAACCTTATCGAGGCCCAGAACAAGGACCAAGAGAAGGAAATAAAGCGGGTGGCGGCGAAGGAGAAGGCCTTGGTGGAGGAGCTGATGCAAGTCGGTCATACAGCTAAGGGTAAGTTCCCCTTTTCTGTCTCCTTTGTCTTTACGGATCCGATAGCCAGATCTGACTATCTTTTTTATGACAACGTTTTATCCCGGCATAGACCTGCTGGCGTACAACCGGCAGCAGGAGAACTGGCCCGGAGCGCAGCCGACAGCCCAGGAGCTTGTCGTCCTTCTCGGCGAGGAAGTTGCCAAGCTTCGCCAAGCGGCATAGGCCATCTTCTCGTTTCTGTGGCTAGACGCTCTAGTCCCGGAGACAATGGCGCAGCTAGCCGCGAAGGTGGGGGAGGTACCGGCTACGAGACTTGGCGGCGTGAGCCAGAGCTGAGATGGCCTTGGCCCTCATGCTATTGTGGTACAAGGACACCCGCGTCGAGTAGATCGGCGGAGGCTTCCGCGCCGACGCCGATCTTGCCCCTATCTGCTAGGCTCATCCGGAGCTCCGCCATCAAGATCGTCGATTACGTGGATCCCGACGAGGTGCTCACCGACTCGGAGTCCGTCGGCACTCCTGATGCGGAAGCTTCAACGTAGCCGGCTGGGGATGCCGGAACTGGGTCGACCGCCGCGCCTCCTCCTCCGCCTAAGGCTACTGCCAGCCAAAGCGCTCCGCATGGCAAGGGCCCTGCTATTTAGCTATCGCCTCGGGATGCCGGGTGTACTTGTTTATCTTGTCTTGTTTTGAAACTTGTCTGTCTGTATCGGCTGCCTCTGGCGCCGGGTAAACTTATGGGAGCTTCGTCTCCCCTTTTATTTTTAGTGCTAGTCTGACTCAATTTGGTTTGCCTTCAACTTGTGTTTTTGTATGTCCTTTCGACATTTTACCGGCTGACTTTGTCCGGATGAACGCCTTTAGCCAGGGGAAGTGCAATTCTGGTGGAGGCGCGCCAGCGCACCCACTGGGTGTAGCCCCCCGAGATTCGAAGTAGCTCGCGTAGCCAGGTACTTTGAATCTTCTTTCTTTCCTCAAGTCCTCTCACTTTATCCGACTAGACGCATCTTAGTCGGTTGCTTCTGCTGGCTGAGCGCCTGCAGCCGGGGGAACTAACATTCCAGTGGGGGCGCGCGAGCGCACCCACTGGGTGTAGCCCCCGAGATTCGGAGTAGCTGGGGTAGCCAGGTACTTCGAATCTTCTTCGTCTTTTCTTGCTCGTACCCTTTCCCTCACCTGGGCTCCAAATATCCGGCTAAACGCCCTTAGCTGTTCGGGAAACTACAAGATTATTTGAGGCGCATGGCGCACCTGGTGGGTCTTCGAGATTCGGAGCACTTGATGAAGGCAAGGACTTCGAATCTTCTTCTCTTTTCTTCCTGAATTCCGACTCGAAGTAGTCGTACAAAAATATACATACACATACATTCTCACTCGTTAATAGGTTAGTCTGCTAAACTGTAGCCGGATTTGTTTTTTTGAAAACCAGCTTGCGCCTTTCTGGACACTTAGTCGTTTTCCCATGTGCTCTGCTCTTTTCGCTGCGTCCTTGCCGGGCAGCCGGGTTGCGGTCTGCAGCCGGAATCGAAGGGAGCTGACAGTACATCGCGCACGGTACTAACAGCTTAGCAACCGGATTGTCTTAAGCTAGGGTCGAGGCCAGGACACCCGATCTGTCGTGTCTCCTCTCCGTTTTTCATGTAGGATGCCTCGGGCTTTTGCTCTTGCTAGCTAGACAGCCGGGTTGCGGTCTGTAGCTGAGACGAAGAGTGGGCCTCTGACATCATCGCACACTACTCAGCCGGTTTGTTGACTTAGCAGGTCGGGCCAGCCGGCAAGCCCCTGGGTAGGGGTTGCCGGAGCCGGAAAATCTGAACCGAAAAACATATGCATACACATTTCTAACAAGGAGCCCCCGAGCATCTCGTAGGGGTCCGCATTTTCATTCATAGGGTTTGCGGGATACATACAATGTCTGATGACTAGGTGTAAAACGGGCGCAGCAAGGCCGCATTCCAGGGACGTTTGGTCTCCTCGTCCGACTTGTCCATCTTGTTCTTCCGCGGATGATGCACGTCGATGAGGTAGTAGTAGTCATTGGGCAGCACCCGACTAACGATGAAGGGACCCTCCCAGGGTGGCGACAGCTTGTGCATGCCCTTCGTGTCTTGCACCAGCCAGAGGACCAGGTCGCCCACTCGGAACGCGACTGGGCGAATCCGGCCTGAATGGTAGCGGCATAGTCGTTGCTCGTACAAGGACGATCTAGACAGTGCCAGCTCGCGGGCCTCCTCGAGGAGGTCCACGCCATCTTCCCGCGCCTCTTGGTTGGCCTTTTCATCATAGAGGAGCTTGCGCGGAGAGTCGAACTCGATATCCGCGGAGAGGACGGCTTCCGATCCGTAGACCAGGAAGAACGGCGTGTAGCCGGTTGATCTGTTCGGCATGGTGCGGAGCCTCCATAGCACAGCCGGAAGCTCCTCGATCCAGCATCCGGGCGACTGCTCTAGAGGCTCTATGAGGCGGGGCTTGATACCAGCTAGGACTAAGCCGTTTGCCCTTTCGACTTGCCCGTTGGACTGTGGGTGCGCGACAGAAGCATGGTTCAACCTGATGCCCTTGTTGCTGCAGAATCGGGCGAAGGCCCCCTCGGCGAAGTTCGTGCCATTGTCGGTGATGATGCTGTTGGGGTAGCCGAACCGATTGATGACATCGGTGAAGAAGGTGACGACTGTCGCCCCGTCCAGCTTCCGGATGGGCTTGGCCTCGATCCACTTTGTAAATTTGTCCACCGCCACTAGCAAATGGGTCATGCATGCGCGCGGCCACTTGAAGGGACCGACCATGTCGAGGCCCCAAACAGCGAAGGGCCAGGTAATCGGTATGGTCTTGAGCACCGAAGTCGGCATGTTCCTGAGCTACCCGAAGCGCTGGCATCCATTGCACGCGCGGACAAGCTGTTCGGCGTCCTCGCGGGTGGTGGGCCAATAGAAACCATGGCGAAATGCCTTGGCGACTATCGCCCTTGACGAAGCATGGTGTCCGCACTCGCCCTGGTGGATGTCCTTGAGTAGCCGGTAGCCTGTGTCTACATCGACACACCTTTGGAAGATGCCGGACACGCTGCGCTTTTACAGTTCTTTGTTGATGATGGTGTACATGTGTGCGTGGCGCCGGATTTGCCTAGCCTCTACCTCGTCATCCAGAAGCTCCCCATTGGCGATGTAGTTCATGAAGGGCTATGACCAGGATGGTATTTCCCAGATGACAAGGATGCTTCCACTTTCCGGTTGATCGTTGTCGGGGGGTCGTTCGGATGAGGTATCCGGGACGGCAGCCCCGAGCCACTTGATGAGTCGGCAGCCCCCGGGTCTTGCGAGCCGTAGGGTACGGACTTGCCGGAGTTGGCGCGGGACTTCTTCTTTGGAGGTTCTGCTGGTTCTGCGTCTACTGCCCCGTCAACCGGGGTGCTCCCTGCCCATATGGTGGAATCCGACTCGGGGGACGGGTTGATGGAGGGCTTGCACAGGTGCTCCAAGGAGACCCCGGGTGGGATCGCCTACTTGGTGGATCCGATTCGTGTGAGCGAATCGGCTGCCTCGTTGTTGGCGCAAGGGACGTGATGAAATTCGCATCCGTCGAAGGAGGCGCTAAGCTTCTGTATGTGGAACCGGTAGAGAGCCATGTTTGCATCGCGGGCGTCCTACTCTCCGGATACCTGCTGCACCACCAGATCCGAATCACCAAAGCAGAGGATCCGGTTGACACCAATCTCTCTGGCTAGCCGGAGGCCATGCGCCAGTGCCTCGTATTCGGCTATGTTGTTGGAGGCCTTGAAGTGGATCTGCAGGACGTACTCCAGCCGGTCTCCCTTGGGCGAGGTGAGCACGATGCCGACTCCCAAGCCCTCGAGCATCTTCGACCTGTCGAAGTGCATCTTCCAGTGGTCTGAATCCGGAACCGATGGGAGGTACTGGGTCTCGTCCCAGTCGACGAGGAAATCCGCTAGTGCCTGCGACTTGATCATGAGCCGGGGCTCGTACTGGATGGAGTAGGCGGCGAGCTCGATGGCCCACTTGGCAACTCGGACGGCGGCGTCTTTGTTGCCGATGATTTTCGAAAGGGGTGCGGTGCACATGACCTTAATCGGATGTTCCTATAAGTAGTGCTTGAGCTTCTTGCATGCTAGGTACACGCCGTAGCACATCTTCTGGTAGTGGGGGTAGTTCTGCTTGGAGAGGGAGAGGACCTCACTGAGGTAGTAGACGGGCCTCTGAACCGGTTGAGCCTTGCCTTCCTTGGGGCGCTCCACCACTAGGACGAGGATGACGACCCGGCTGATATAGAGCAACATCGGCTCCTTGCTAGCCGGCATGGCTAGAACCGGCGCTGTGGACAGCATGCGCTTGAGGTAATGAAATGCGGCGTCGGCTTGCGAAGTCTAGGAGAACTTGTCCGTCTTCTTCATCAGCTGGTACAACAGGAGTGCCTTCTCCCCCAGCCGGCTGACGAAACGATTGAGGGAGGCCAGGCATCCGGTGAATTTCTGGACTCCAAGCAGGCTGCTAGGCGGCTGCATCCTCTCGATGGCCGCGATCTTCTCCGGATTCGCCTCCATACCTTTTTGTGATACAAGGAAACCGAGTAGCTGGCCGGATGGGACTCCGAAGACGCATTTCGCCGGGTTTAGCTTCATCTGGTACTGCTGGAGGTTGCCAAATGTCTCTCCCAGATCTTCGAGGAGGGTGTGCTTCTCCTTGGTCTTGATGACCACGTCGTCCACATAGGCATGCACGTTTCAGCCTATCTGTGAGTGCAAGCACTTCTGCATGCAGCGGTGATAGGTAGCGCCTGCATTCTTCAGACCGCAAGGCATGGTTACATAGCAGAAAGCCCCGTAGGGTTTGATAAATGATGTCTTAATCTGATCAGCCGGGTTTAACCAGATCTGATTGTAACCGGAATAGCAATCTAAAAAAGACAACAAATCGCAGCCGGCCGTGGAATCGATGACTTGATCGATACGGGGCAATGCGAATGGATCTTTCGGGCACGCCTTGTTCAGGCTTGTGTAGTCGATACACATGCGCCAGGTCTTGTTCTTCTTCAACACCAGGACTGGGTTCGCCAGCCAGTCCGGGTGGTACACTTCCATGATGAACCCGGCTGCAAGGATCCGGGTGATCTCGTCACCGATAATCTTCCTCTTCTCCTCTGCGAACCAGCACAGAGGTTGCTTAACTGGCTTGGCATCTGGCCGCACATGAAGTAAGTGCTCGGCGAACTCCCTCGGTACACCTGGCATGTCCTTGGGTGACCATGCAAAGATGTCCCAATTCACACGGAGCAAGTTGACGAGCGCGCCTTCCTATTTGCTATCCAAGTTGGCACCAATGGTGACGAACTTGGTCGGGTCGGAGGGGTCGAGCAGGATCCTCTTCGTCTCTTTTGCCGGCTAGAAAGCTCGTTCTCCAGCCGGCTTGCTTCTAGCCGGTATGTCTTGCTGGGCCATGGCCACATTGCGCATGATCACGCGCTTCTCCTCGGCTATGATGAGGGCCTCTGCCAGTTCGGAACCGGATGAGGCGCACTCCATTGACCGCCTAAAGGAGTCAGCGACGATGATCACGCCCTCGGATCCCGGCATCTTCGTCTTGAGGTATGCGTATTGGGGGACATCCATGAATTTGGTGAGGGAGGGGCGCCCGAGGAGAGCGTGGTAGGAGCTCGTCAGGTTTACCACCTCGAACCAAGTCGTCTTGCGGCAGAAGTTCTCCTCGGTCCCGAAGATGACGTCCAGCTGGATTTTACCCAGTGGGACGCAAGCCGTCCCTGGCAGTACGCCGTGGAACATTGTGGTAGTCGGGTGCAAGTCGCATTCGCGAATGCCTAGCTTCTCCAGTGAAGACCGGTAAAGGAGGTTGAGGCTGCTGCCTCCGTCGATGAGGACGCGAGAGAAACGGCAGGTGCGCTCGTTGGAGACGATGAGAGGGTCGAGCACCATGGCGTAGCCCCCGGTAGTCGACAGCTGCTCCGGCTGGTCCTCTCGGCTCCAGGTGATGAGTGTTTCCGACCAGTTCAGGTACTAGGGGACCGGAGAGACGATGGCGTTGACCTCCTTGGAGCGTCGCCTGCGGCTGTGCTTGTCGTCCAGCTCCGTCTCGAAGATGTGGTAGGCGGCATGCTACTAGGGGTAGCCGTTGTTGTTGTTGTTGCCGACGTTGCCGCCGTTACCATCATTGTCGGCTCCCCTAGCCGGTGGTGGTGGTCCACCAGGAGGGGGTGGGGGAGACATGGCTGGCTGCCCTGATCTTTTAGCTGGTGAGTCCAGCTGCAATTCCGGGTGGTGTGCGTAGCCGGTTTGAAGGGACCGCTGTACCATTTGCACGGGCCGTCAAACATCTGGTCAAAGGTGAGACGCGGCTTCTGCCTCCTTGCATCGTTGCCGATGCATCGGGCGCACCCTCCACAGCATTGACCTGCCGCACGTGGTAGCGGGGCTTCTGCTATCCGGCATGGCGGTCCCCATGGAACCGGTTGTCGTTGTTGTGGCACCAGGAGGATCCGGCTTCTCCAGCCGGATTGGTCGGACGATCGCGAGCTAGCTCCATAGGAGTCGGACGCCCGTTAGCATTTACTCGGAGGGGATTCTTCATGGCGGCATCCACCGTGGCTTACTGGTCTGCTACTGTCATGAGCTCCACCATGGTTTTCGGCTTGTCGCACAGTAGCTGGTGGCGAAGCATGGTACCTTCTCGGCATCCCTCGATGAATAAGCTGATGGCCTGGCTCTCCAGGATGCCCTTGCAAGTGTTGCGCAGCTCCGTCCACTTGGCGAGGTACTCGCGGTCGGTCTCGTGGTCGCCCTGGACGCACAAGGCCAGGTCGCGTGGGCGTCCCGGGTGCTTGTACACGCCATTGAAGTTGCGGACGAACACCTTCTCGAAGTCTGGCCAGGTGTTGATGCTGTTGGGTGCAAGGCTGTTGAGCCCTGTCCTTGCCAACCCGGTTAGCATAAGGGGGACATAGCACACAGCTGTGCGCTTGTTCCCATGGACGATGCCGACTGCCGTAGCGTAGTTGGTTAGCCAATCTTCCGGCTTCATACTGCTGTCGTACTTGGTGGTGTCCCTGGGCAGGGTGAACTTATCTAGAAACGGCTCGTTTCGGATGCGGGGTCCGAAACAAACCGGTCCAGTGGAATCTTCTTCCTCCGTGACGCGCGCTTGAGCAAGGAGCTCGATGTGGTCCCGGGCATCCGGACGATCCGGGTTGGGCGCTCCCACCCGGCCCGAGAGACGGGAACCGGCGGGTCTTGGTGCTCCGGTTGGTGGAGGGGGAGGCGGTGGGTTGATGTTCACCGTTTGCTCCTGGCGCGGCTAGCCCTTGTTGCCAGAGCTACGGCGCTTGCTGCGGGCCTTAGGCGTCTGAGGGGACGATGCCTGTTGGGTGTCGCGAGGCGCGCCCTTGCTGTTGACAGACGGCTTGCTCCCCTTGGAGTAGCTGGGGTCCTCCTGCATCTGCCGTTTGGCATCGGCCTGCTCGTCCGCGATCCGGAGGAGATCCTGCACGCTAGTGTGCTGGTGGACTCGCTCCTCGCACTCCAGGTTGGGCAGGTCGTCTACTGCGGCTCGCGCCGCATGCAGATTCTTGATGGGCGTGCTGTAGGTGGGTCAGATGAGGGTGGGCGCGGGATCCGGCTCCCCGTCCTTTTCCATCCTTCCGCCTAGCTCGCCGCCCCGGCGCCGCACCTGGCCGCGCCGGCTCGGCTCCGTGGTAGCCGGAGTGAAGCCGTGCGCGCAGTCGTACTCTCGCCGAGTGATCTCGAGTTCTTGCGGGTTGCCGCCAGCTCCATGGCCTATTTGAGGAGGATCTGTCTCTCCATGGCGAAGTTGGCTTCCGCCTCCTCCGGGTTGTCCCCGAGGTTAACCTGCGTCAGGAGCCGATCAATGGCCTCTTCCACCGGATTCCGAGGCTGCGGTGGGGCGGAGGTTCTGCCCTTGTCCGTGTCCCACTCCCGCAGCTGGCGGGGGTGTGAGCTGGAGCCGGCCATCATGACCTCGATGCCGCAGGAAGCGACGGAGGCGCTGCCGCGCGGATGCGGTAGCTCTGCGACAGAGACGATCTCCCTAGGGAAGCTCTCCGGAACGGTGGCGACATAGACGGGGAGGTCGCTGAAAAGTAGGACGGAGCCGTTCGCCGGGAAGGTGGTTCCGGCGAAGCAGGAAGCGTTGTTGATGATGCAGTCGAACTTGCCGAGCGTGAGCACCAGGCCGGAGGCCACATGCTCACCGGTTGAAGTGCGGGGTCCCATGCGGAACGTGACTCCGGTCGAAGCCATCATGCCCCACGGTGGGCGGCAACTATCGTTGTATTGGAAACGGCAGTACCTAAGAAGGTTAGATAGAGGTGTGGGGGCTAGCAGGGAAGCTATTGACGGCGTCCGCAGGCAGGATTGGATACAAGCAAGCGTAGCTGGACACAGGAAGTACCCAGGTTCGAAGCCCTCGTGGTGAGGTAAAACTCCTACTACTGCCGATCTGACTATGTGCGATATAGGAACTACAAATGCTCCTCGAGTTGTATCCTCTAGCTACTGTCTTAAATGCACTAAGACCAACCCACCCTTTCTACTGAGTCCATCCCTATCCTTATATAGGCAGAGAGGCAACGGTCTCACTGGCTAATCCGACTAGCGGGCCCCACAGGTGGGTCCCAGCCGGCTGGTCATCTACAGTATCCGGTACAACCACGTCCCATCAGAGTACGAGCGGTATGGCTATCATGGGCATAGTGAACGCCGTGCGAGCCTGTCGTCAGCATCGGGCCACTGTTCCCGCATCACCCCCGCAAAGTCTTCGGTATGGTCGAGTAGTTGCTAGTCTTGTCGTTGTACAGGGCGTACCACGCACTGTTCCGCACGTCGCCCTGTCTCCTTGATTGGTTCCGGCTACGCTGTTGTAGCCGGCTGCTTCTCGCCGCTCCGGCTACCTCACAATAGCCGACTTGACTTGCCTTGTCCGGCTGCACTTGATTAGCCGAACGTGATCCGACTGCTATGTTTCTTGTCCGGTTGGGGTATCTGGGGGTCATCCCTCCGACAGCAACAATGGTTCCCTTTCGCGTGGGGTCACTAGTACTGGCGAGGTGGACAGTTGGCTCTTGAGGTCTTCGAATGCTTCCTATGCCTCGTTAGTCCACTCGAACTTGTTAGCTTTGCGGAGGAGTTGGTAGAAGGGCAGTGCCTTTTCGCCCATTCGACTGATGAATCGACCGAGGCCCTTGATTCGCCTGTACCAGCTCTCGGACGCCTCTTATGTTCTTCGGCTTCTCCATGGCCAGTATGGCTTTTATTTTCTTCGGGTTCGCCTCGATCCCTCTCGCGGAGATAAGATACCTGAGTAGTTGCCCAAATGGTACGCCGAAGGCGCACTTATCCGGATTGAGCTTGATCCGGTAGCGGTCGAGGTTGGCGAAGGTTTCGTGCAAATCATCGATTAGTGAAGCTTCCTCTTTGGTCTTGATTACGATATCGTCAACATAGACTTGGATGTTGCGATCAAGTTGGTTCTTGAGGCAAGCCTGCATGCACCGCTGTACGTGGCTCTTGCGTTTTTTATCCCGAAGGGCATTGTGTTATAGCAGAACACACCAAAAGGCGTTGTAAACGCCGTTTTCTCTTGATCCTCCTCCTTCATTCAAATCTGATTGTAGCCTGAATAGGTGTCAAGGAAGCAGAGGCACTCACATCTCGTGGTGGAGTCGATGATCTGGTCGATTCATGGCAGCGGAAAGTGGTCCTTCGGGCAGTGCTTATTTAGAGAGGTGAAGTCCACGCACATCCGCAGGATATCCGTGTCCTTTTTTGGTACTAGCACCGTGTTGGCGAGCCAAGTGCTTTCCTTGATCTCTCATATGAATTTGGTGTCGAGGAGTCTGTTGATCTCCATTCCGACTGCCTTTGCTCTTGTTTTGGACAGTCCCCGAATTGTTTGTTTAACTGGCCTTGCGTCTGGGTTGACATTGAGTGCATGCTCGGCGAATTCCCTGGGAACTCCTGGCATGTCCGCTGGACACCAGGCGAATATTTCCCAGTGCTCACGGAGGAATTCGACGAGCGCGAGTTCCTATGCGGGACTCAAGTTGTTGGTGATGAGGGTCGTCTTGGCGGGATCCGATGAGTGGACCTACACTTTCTTCGTGTGCACCGATGAGTCGAAGGATAGGTCGGGTGAACTTGGCCGGCTTAGGGGGCAGACTGTTGTCTATCGAGTCCTTCAGTCTCGTGAGTTCTTCTAGCATGCCGAAGGACTGGGAAATTCTGTTGAACTCCCTGACGCAACTGTCGGACCTCTCGAAGCTCCCGTTGATTGTCATAATGCCATTAGGATCTGGCATTTACATCTGTAGATAGGCGTAGTGTGGCACTGCCATGAACCTAGCGAACGCGACATATCCGAGGGCAGTGGTACTGTGAGGGCCAGTCGACGACTTCAAAGTCGATGCGCTCGCACCAAAAGTTTTTAGGCGTGCCAAAGATGACGTCGAGGTTGATTTTGTCAAGGGGATATACGCCCTTGCCTGGGACGATGCTGTGGAATGTTGTCTCCGAGGACTCTAGGCAGGTCAGAGGGATCCTCATTGATCGCAAGGTACTCGTGAACATAAGGTTGATGTCGCTTCCTCCATCCATGAAGACGTGGCTCATGTCGAAGCCTCCGATTGGCGCCTCGAGTACAAGGGGACAGTGTCCTGGACGAGGTACTTGGCGCGGATGGTCACTCTTGTCGAAGGTGATGTAGGAGTCGCTTCCATTGAGGTACTCAGTGGTGGGTGGTGGTGAGTTTGTCGCCAGATTCACTTGGGGAGTGATGGCCTTTTGCACACGATTAGAGGGGCGGCCCTTTTGGGTCATCATGGTAGCCATGGCCCGTGGGTACGGTTTGCTTCCGTGGTGCTAGTCCGGTGCAGCTGCGTTTGGTGGTGGTCCGGGTGGTGGTGGAGGAGCTCCATGTGCCAGAGCGCCTGGGGTGGCTCCGTAGCCCCTATTGACTGCGTCGCGATTCATCCGAGCCAGACCCTCATGAAGTTTGAGGAACTCGTGGTAGTCCTTGAGGAGGTGGCTGGATTTCTTTTTGCCGTCATGTTTGTCGATGTAGAAGTGCACCGTGCATGGCCCGGACATCTTATCCTCAATGTATGTTGTGGGTGTTTCGTCGCGAGTGCGGCGCTGCAATACTTGCTTGGTTTTCCCGGAGTCGCGGTGTCCACCGCTGCGGTACCCGCTGTTGCGGTTGTCATCGCGTCTGTCGGCGTAGCCGGCTGCGACCATGTTGACGTCGTCCCGGTCATCGTAGATGCGCATTCGATGTTTGCTTCGGCGACCGCGTCTGCGCTCGAGTTCTGCCTCATCGTCAGAGTGGACGCGATTTTTCACTGAATCTTCTCCATCTACCCACCGATTCGCAATTTCCATCAGGTGGTCAATGGTTTTGGGCTTCGAGCGACCCAGCTCCTCCCTGAGCTCTATGCGGCGAACGCCACCATTGAATGCGTCGATTGCACGATCCTCCAAGATATTTTCTGCGGAGTTCTTGATGATGGACCACCTTTGGATATACAAGCTTAGCGATTCGCCCGAACTTTGTTTGCAGCACCTCAGTTCTTTGATTGACGCATGCCTTTTGTAGGTGCCCTTGAAGTTGCGCACAAAGCTGTAGACCAGCTCTTCCCAACTGCGAATGGATCCACGTGGGAGGTTGTTGAAGCATGCCCGGGCGGCGCCCTGTAGCTGTAGCTGCAGGCATTTTATAGCCGTGCTTCGACTCCCGCCGTGGAGCCTGACGGAGAAGATATGGTCTTCCAACCAGATTTTCGGGTCCTATAGACCGTCAAACTTTGGATTCTCTGATGGGATCTAAAACCCTTTGGGAATTCGCTTTTGCCTGATGGCCCTGCTGAAGCATCTGGCGCCACAGAGCTCCATGTCTTCGTTTTTTGAGTTAGTCGATCGGGCACGTCACGCCCTTGACTTGTCGATCTTGCACTGCATGATGTCATCATGTGCGTCGTAGTCGTGGTCATGTCACTAGGAGCGGTGGCGTCGAGACAGATCGTGACTGTCTTTGCTGAATGAGGGCGAGGAATAGCGGTTTTCCAGAGCCTTGCCTTTTTTCGGCTCCGGTGTCGGCTCTTTGTCAAGAGCGTCCTCGATTAACCCCAAGCCTGCGATCATAGATCGGTACATGGTAGCTCCAGGGTCTCCAGCTAGCGGCTGGTTGTTGAGGAGGTACATTGTGGCCGCCGTTACCGCGGCTTGCGGCGTTTTTGGAAGCACGTTGCCACGCGTATCCACCGTCATGGAGCTGAAGTCAAGGACCTTTGTGGCTTCTACACGCTCTTGTTCGGTGAGATGGGCCAGTCGAGATCTCCTCTTGTTAGCAATGTACTCGTTGCACTTGGAGGAGGATCCTCCGTGGAAGGAGAGCCCAGCTCGTCGCAGGCTCGACTCGTCTGCCGCCTTTTTACGCGCCCCGAGTTGCGCGATTGTTTGCAGTTGGCATTTGTATTCCTCCTTCAGGAGCCAGTGGTAGCCCATCAACAGTTCTTGCTGGGAGCCGAAAGGTAGAGGGTGGCCTCATTGGGCTTCTTGGCAGCGGGCCCACTCGAGATCACTGAGCCTGATCACGACGCGTTCACCAGTTTGCTCATTCACCATGGTGGGGGGTTCGGCTCCCCCTCTGTTGTTGACGGGGGCGCCGTTACTGGGGCTGCCGTTGGGCGGTCCGCCATTGGGTGGTCCGCCATTAGGTATGCCGCCGTTTGGCGGGTCAGTTCCATTGCCACCGTTACCCGTGTTGTCGCGGTTGGCGGAGGAGTCGCTCGCGTTGATGATGGCGCACATGAAGTGGTTGGGGAAGCTGCTGCTCCCACAACTTTCGGATCCGGAACCGTAGGCTCCATCTTCAGTTGCTAAATTGCCCAGATCGGATTCGCGAGTGCTGTCGATGTCCGTATTCTCGACTATTGTCAAGGTATTGAGCTCGCTGAGGGCGCCGATCGGCGGAGGGAACCACGATGCTGGAGGAATCGATGGTATTGTCGGTTGGTCGGGCATGCGAAGCGTGCCCATCTGACCAACTTGGAAGCGGAAGTTCCCGATCGCCAGGCTAATTCCGTCGCCCACGGACTCGAAAGCCGGGCGAGTGGCCGGCATATGGACGGTGAAGTTGAATGCACCAAAGAGCTGGCGAATCTCCACTGCTGCGGAGTTGTAGATCGCAGTTGATGGGGCCTAAGAAGCCGCAACATCAGCACTCCCAATTCCCACAGACGGCGCCGATTGACGAGGGTTTAACTCATCAATGCCCATTGTTATGGACTTGGGTTTTGAAGAAGGAGGGAGCGCTAGAAGCATCAATCGGCTAGCAAACAAGCACACAGGGGACTCAAAGATTGACCCAGGTTCAGGCCTCGTAGAGTTCCCTACTCCTGCTTGTCTGCTCGTGGAAGTAACGGAGGAATCGAAGATTACAATGGTGCGCAGATGCAATCTGGCGAGGGTTGTGGAAACTAGGGCTGCATGTGTCCTCCTCGTCGCCCCTCCTAGCCGTTATATAGATAGGCTAGGTCTCAGGTAGCAGGTTGAGTCGGTTACAGGTTAGGGTTTTCCCTTTGAACTTCCTATCTTTAGTTTCTTCTTGTTCCGCAAGCAATCAAAATTCCGTAGGTTACTCGAGTTCTTCATTTGGGCCTTGGCAATGCCGTGGGCTTCTGCTGTATCCAGGCCGTATATACCAAGCTCGAGTACCTGTAGGGTATACCCATGTCACGATGACTCTAGCCGTGGTTCATGAAAAGAACACACATGAAATGACACTGGTGGATCCATGTGGTTTATGAAAAGAACACACATGCAATGACTCTGGTGGATCCATATGTGGTTAGTGAAAAGAACACACATGCAGTGACCCTAGTTGTGGTTCATGAAAAGAACACACATGCAATGACACTTGTGGATCCATGTAGTTTGTGAAAAGAACACAAATGCAATGACTCTAGTGCTAGTTTACGATACGAACACACATGCAATGACTCTAGTGGATCAATATGTGGTTAATGAAAAGAAAACACATGCAATGACACTGGTGGATCCATATGTGGTTTGTGAAAAGAACACACATTCAATGACACTGGTAGATCCATGTGGTTTATGAAGAGAAGAAACATGCAATCACTCTAGTGGATCCATATGAGGTTAAGGAAAGAACACACAAGCAATGACTCTAGTGCTAGTTAGGAAAAGAACACACATGCAAGGAAATCTTGTGGATCCATATGTGGTTTGTGAAAAGAACACACATGCAATGACTCTAGTGCATCCATGTGGTTTATTAAAAGAACATACATACAATGACTCTAGCCGTGGTTCATCAAAAGAACACACATGAAATGACACTGGTGGATCCATGTGGTTTATGAAAAGAACACACATGCAATGACTCTGGGGGATCCATATGTGGTTGTGAAAAGAACACAAATGCAATGACTCTAGTTGTGGTTCATGAAAAGAACATACATGCAATGATAATGGTGGATCCATGTGGTTATGAAAAGAACACACATGCAATCACTCTAGTGCTAGTTTAGGATACGAACACACATGCAATGACTCTAGTGGATCAATATGTGGTTAATGAAAAGAACACACATGCAATGACACTGGTGGAACCATATGTGGTTTGTGAAATTAACACACATTAAATGACACTTGTGGATCCATGTGGTTTATGAAAAGAACAAACATGCAATCACTCTAGTGGATCCATATGTGGTTTTTTAAAAGAACACACATGCAATGACTCTAGTTGTTGTTCATGAAAATAACACACATGCAATGACACTGGTGGATCCATGTGGTTCATGAAAAGAGCACACATGCACTGACTCTGGTGGATCCATATGTGGTTTGTGAAAAGAACACACATGCAATGACTCTAGTGGATCTATGTGCTCTATGAAAAGAATAGACATGCAATGACTCTAGCTGTGTCTAATGAAAAGAACACACATGCAATAACTCTGGTTCATCCATATGTGGTTTAGGAAAAGAACAGACATGCAATGACTCTAGCTGTGGTTTATGAAAAGAACACACATGCAATGACACTGGTGTATCCATGTGGTTATGAAAAGAACACACATGCAATGACCCTAGTGCTAGTTTAGGATACGAACACACATGTAATGACTCTAGTGGATCAATATGTGGTTAATGAAAAGAACACACATGCAATGAACTAGTGGATCCATATGTGGTTTGTAAAAAGAACACACATTAAATGACATTGGTGGATCCATGTGGTTTATGAAAAGAACAAACATGCAATAACTCTAGTGGATCCATATGTGGTTTTTGAAAAGAACACACATGCAATGACTCTAGTTGTGATTCATGAAAATAACACACACGCAATGACACTAGTGGATCCATGTGGTTCATGAAAAGAACACACATATAATGACTCTGGTGGATCCATATGTGGTTTGTGAAAAGAACCCACATGCAATGACTCTAGCTGATCCATGTGGTTTATAAAAAGAACAGACATGCAATGACTCTAGCTATGGTTAATGAAAAGAACACACATACAATGACTCTGGTGTATCCATATGTCGTTTAGGAAAAGAACAGACATGCAATGACTCTAGGTGTGGTTTATGAAAAGAACACACATGCAATGACACTGGTGGATCCATGTGGTTTATGAAAAGAACACACATGCAATGACTCTGGTGGATCCATTTGTGGTTTAGGAAAGGAACAAACATGCAATGAACTCTAGTGGATCCATATGTGGTTTAAGTAAAGCACACATATGCAATGACTCTAGTGCTAGTTAGGAAAAGAACACACATGCAATGAAATCTAGTGGATCCATATGTGGTTTGTGAAAAGAACACACATGCAATGACTCTAGTGGATCCACGTGGTTTATGAAAAGAACAAACATGCAATGACTAGCCGTGGTTCATGAAAAGAACACACATGAAATGACACTGATGGATCCATGTGGTTTATGAAAAGAACACACATGCAATGACTCTGGTGGATACATATGTGGTTGTGAAAAGAACACACATGCAATGACTCTAGTTATGGTTCATGACAATAACACACATGCAATGACACTGGTGGATCCATGTGGTTATGAACAGAACACACATGCAATGACTCTAGTGCTAGTTTAGGATACGAACACACATGCAATGACTCTAGTGGATCAATATATGGTTAATGAAAAGAACACACATGCAATTACACTGGTGCATCCATATGTGGTTTTTGAAAAGAACACACATTCAATGACACTGGTGGATCCATGTGGTTTTTGAAAAGAACACACATGCAATGACTCTAGTTGTGGTTCATGAAAATAACACACATGCAATGACACTAGTGGATCCATGTGGTTCATGAAAAGAGCACACATGCAATGACTCTGGTGAATCCATATGTGATTTGTGAAAAGAACACACATGCAATGACTCTAGTGGATCCATGTGGTCTATGAAAATAACAGACATGCAATGACTCTAGCTGTGGTTAATGAAAGAACACACATGCAGCAAGTCTAGTGGATCCATATGTGGTTTGTGAAAAGAACACACATGTAGTGACTCTAGTTGTGGTTCATGAAAAGAACACACATGCAATGACACTTGTGGATCCATGTAGTTTGTTAAAAGAACACACATGCAATGACTCTAGTGCTAGTTTATGATACGAACACACATGCAATGACTCTAGTGGATCAATATGTGGTTAATGAAAAGAAAACACATGCAATGACACTAGTGGATCCATATGTGGTTTGTGAAAAGAACACACATTCAATGACACTGGTAGATCCATGTGGTTTATGAAGAGAACAAACATGCAATCACTCTAGTGGATCCATATGTGGTTAAGGAAAGGACACACAAGCAATGACTCTAGTGCTAGTTAGGAATAGAACACACATGCAAGAAAATCTAGTGGATCCATATGTGGTTTGTGAAAAGAACACACATGCAATGACTCTAGTGCATCCATGTGGTTAATGAAAAAAACAGACATGCAATGACTCTAGACGTGGTTCATGAAAAGAACACACTGAAATGACACTGGTGGATCCATGTGGTTTATGAAAAGAACACACATGCAATGCCTCTGGTGGATCCATATGTGGTTGTGAAAAGAACACAAATGCAATGACTCTAGTTGTGGTTCATGAAAAGAACACACATGCAATGATAATGGTGGATCCATGTGGTTGAGAACACACATGCAATGACTCTAGTGCTAGTTTAGGATACAAACACACATGCAATGACTCTAGTAGATCAATATGTGGTTAATGAAAAGAACACACATGCAATGACACTGGTGGATCCATATGTGGTTTTTGAAAAGAACACACATTCAATGACATTGGTGGATCCATGTGGTTTATGAAAAGAACAAACATGCAATCACTCTAGTGGATCCATATGTGGTTTTTAAAAAGAACACACATGCAATGACTCTAGTTGTGGTTCATGAAAATAACACACATGCAATGACACTGGTGGATCCATGTGGTTCATGAAAAGAGCACACATGCAATGACTCTGGTGAATCCATATGTGATTTGTGAAAAGAACACACATGCAATGACTCTAGTGGATCCATGTGGTCTATGAAAAGAACAGACATGCAATGACTCTAGCTGTGGTTAATGAAAGAACACACATGCAGCAAGTCTAGTGGATCCATATGTGGTTTGTGAAAAGAACACACATGTAGTGACTCTAGGTGTGGTTCATGAAAAGAACACACATGCAATGACACTTGTGGATCCATGTAGTTTGTGAAAAGAACACACATGCAATGACTCTAGTGCTAGTTTATGATATGAACACACATGCAATGACTCTAGTGGATCAATATGTGGTTAATGAAAAGAAAACACATGCAATGACACTAGTGGATCCATATGTGGTTTGTGAAAAGAACACACATTCAATGACACTGGTAGATCCATGTGGTTTATGAAGAGAACAAACATGCAATCACTCTAGTGGATCCATATGTGGTTAAGGAAAGGACACACAAGCAATGACTCTAGTGCTAGTTAGGAAAAGAACACACATGCAAGCAAATCTAGTGGATCCATATGTGGTTTGTGAAAAGAACACACATGCAATGACTCTAGTGCATCCATGTGGTTAATGAAAAGAACAGACATGCAATGACTCTTGACGTGGTTCATGAAAAGAACACACATGAAATGACACTGGTGGATCCATGTGGTTTATGAAAAGAACACACATGCAATGCCTCTGGTGGATCCATATGTGGTTGTGAAAAGAACACAAATGCAATGACTCTAGTTGTGGTTCATGAAAAGAACACACATGCAATGATAATGGTGGATCCATGTGGTTATGAACAGAACACACATGCAATGACTCTAGTGCTAGTTTAGGATACAAACACACATGCAATGACTCTAGTAGATCAATATGTGGTTAATGAAAAGAACACACATGCAATGACACTGGTGGATCCATATGTGGTTTTTGAAAAGAACACACATTCAATGACACTGGTGGATCCATGTGGTTTATGAAAAGAACAAACATGCAATCACTCTAGTGGATCCATATGTGGTTTTTAAAAAGAACACACATGCAATGACTCTAGTTGTGGTTCATGAAAATAACACACATGCAATGACACTGGTGGATCCATGTGGTTCATGAAAAGAGCACACATGCAATGACTCTGGTGAATCCATATGTGATTTGTGAAAAGAACACACATGCAATGACTCTAGTGGATCCATGTGGTCTATGAAAAGAACAGACATGCAATGACTCTAGTTGTGGTTAATGAAAGAACACACATGCAGCAAGTCTAGTGGATCCGTATGTGGTTTGTGAAAAGAACACACATGTAGTGACTCTAGTTGTGGTTCATGAAAAGAACACACATGCAATGACACTTGTGGATCCATGTAGTTTGTGAAAAGAACACACATGCAATGATTCTAGTGCTAGTTTATGATATGAACACACATGCAATGACTCTAGTGGATCAATATGTGGTTAATGAAAAGAAAACACATGCAATGACACTAGTGGATCCATATGTGGTTTGTGAAAAGAACACACATTCAATGACACTGGTAGATCCATGTGGTTTATGAAGAGAACAAACATGCAATCACTCTAGTGGATCCATATGTGGTTTTTGAAAAGAACACATGTAATGACTCTAGTTGTGATTCATGAAAATAACACACACGCAATGACACTAGTGGATCCATGTGGTTCATGAAAAGAACACATGGTGGATCCATATGTGGTTTGTGAAAAGAACCCACATGCAATGACTCTAGCTGATCCATGTGGTTTATAAAAAGAACAGACATGCAATGACTCTAGCTATGGTTAATGAAAAGAACACACATACAATGACTCTGGTGTATCCATATGTGGTTTAGGAAAAGAACAGACATGCAATGACTCTAGGTGTGGTTTATGAAAAGAACACACATGCAATGACACTGGTGGATCCATGTGGTTTATGAAAAGAACACACATGCAATGACTCTGGTGGATCCATTTGTGGTTTAGGAAAGGAACAAACATGCAATGAACTCTAGTGGATCCATATGTGTTTAAGGAAAGCACACACATGCAATGACTCTAGTGCTAGTTAGGAAAATAACACACATGGAATGAAATCTAGTGGATCGATATGTGGTTTGTGAAAAGAACACACATGCTATGACTCTAGCTGATCCATGTGGTTTATAAAAAGAACAGACATGCAATGACTCTAGCTATGGTTAATGAAAAGAACACACATACAATGACTCTGGTGTATCCATATGTGGTTTAGGAAAAGAACTGACATGCAATGACTCTAGCTGTGGTTTATGAAAAGAACACACATGCAATGACACTGGTGGATCCATGTGGTTTATGAAAAGAACACACATGCAATAACTCTGGTGGATCCATATGTGGTTTAGGAAAGGAACAAACATGCAATGAACTCTAGTGGATCCATATGTGGTTTAAGGAAAGAACACACATGCAATGACTCTAGTGCTAGTTAGGAAAATAACACACATGCAATGAAATCTAGTGGATCGATATGTGGTTTGTGAAAAGAACACACATGCAATGACACTGGTGGATCCATATGTGGTTTTTGAAAAGAACACACTTTCGATGACACTGGTGGATCCATGTGGTTTATGAATAGAACAAACATGCAATCACTCTAGTGGATCCATATGTGGTTTTTAAAAATAACACACATGCAATGACTCTAGTTGTGGTTCATGAAAATAACACACATGCAATGACACTGGTGGATCCATATGTGGTCTGTGAAAAGAACACACATGCAATGACTCTAGTGGATCCATGTGGTCTATGAAAAGAACAGACATGCAATGACTCTTGCTGTGGTTAATGAAAAGAACACACATGCAGTGACTCTAGTGGATCCATATGTGGTTTGTGAAAAGAACACACATGCAATCAATCTAGTGCTAGTTTAGGATAAAACCACACATGATATGACTCTAGTGGATCCATATGTGGTTTGTGGAAAGCACACACATGCAATGACTCTTGTGGATCCATATGTGGTTCATGAAAAGAACACAATGCGATGACACTGGTGGATCCATGTGGTTTATGAAAAGAACACACATCTAATGACACTAGTAAAGCAAAATTTGGTTTGTGAAAAGAACACACATGCAATGACTCTAGTGGATCCATGTGGTTTGTGAAAAGAACAGACATGCAATGACTTTAGCTGTGGTTAATGAAAAGAACACACATGCAATGACTCTAGTGGATCCATATGTGGCTCGTGAAAAGCCCACACATGCAATGACTCTAGTGCTAGTTTAGGAAAAGAACACATATGCAATGACTCTAGTGGATCCATATTTTGTTTGTGAAAAGCACACACATGCAATGACTCTAGTGGATCCATATGTGGTTCATGAAAAGAACTCACATGCAATGACTCTAGTGCTGGTTATGAAAAGAACACACATCCAATGAACTCTAGTGGATCCATATATGGTTTGTGAAATAAAACACACATGCAATGACTCTGGTGGATCCTTATGTGGTTTAGGAAAAGAACACACATGAAATAAACTCTAGTGGATCCATATGTGGTTTGGGAAAAAAACACATGCAATGACTCTAGTGTTGGTGAGTAAAAGAACACACACGCAATGAAATCTTGTGGATCCATATTTGGTTTGTGAAAAGAACACACATGCAATGACTCTAGTGGATCCATGTGGTTTATGAAAAGAACAGACATGCAATGACTCTAGCCGTGGTTCATGAAAAGAACACACATGAAATGACACGGGTGGATCCATGTGGTTTATGAAAAGAACACACATGCAATGACATTGGTGGATCCATATGTAGTTTGTGAAAAGAACACACATGCAGTGACTCTAGTTTTGGTTCATGAAAACAACACACATGCAATGACACTTGTGGATCCATGTGGTTTATGAAAAGAACACACATGCAATAACTCTAGTGCTAGTTTAGGATACGAACACATGCAATGACTCTAGTGGATCAATATGTGGTTAATGAAAATAAAACACATGCAATGACACTGGTGGATCCATATGTGGTTTGTGAAAAGAACACACATTCAATGACACTAGTGGATCCATGTGGTTTATGAAAAGAACAAACATGCAATCACTATAGTGGATCCATATATGGTTAAGGAAACAACACACATGCAATGACTCTAGTGCTAGTTAGGAAAATAACACACATGCAATGAAATCTAGTAGATCCATATGTGGTTTGTGAAAAGAACACACATGCAATGACTCTAGTGGATCCATGTGGTTTATGAAAAGGACAGACATGCACTCTACCGGGGTTCATGAAAAGAACATACATGAAATGACATTGGTGGATCCATGTGGTTTATGAAAAGAACACAGATGCAATGACTCTGGTGGATCCATATTTGGTTGTGAAAAGAACACAAATGCAATGACTCTAATTGTGGTTCATGAAAAGAACACACATGGAATGACACTGGTGGATCCATGTGGTTATGAAAAGAACACACATGCAATGACTCTAGTGCTAGTTTAGGATACGAACTAACATGCAATGACTCTAGTGGATCAATATGTTGTTTTTGCAAAGAACACACATGCAATGACTCTAGTTGTGCTTCATGAAAATAACACACATGCAATGACACTGGTGGATCCATGTGGTTCATGAAAAGAACACACATGCAATGACTCTAATGGGTCCATATGTGGTTTGTGAAAAGAACACACATGTAATAACTCTAGTGGATCCACATGGTTTATGAAAAGAAGATACATGCAATGACTCTAGCCGTGGTTCATGAAAAGAACACACATGAAATGACACTGGTGGATCCATGTGGTTTATGAAAAGAACACACATGCAATGACTCTGGTGGATCCATATGTGGTTGTGAAAAGAACACACATGGAATGACTCTAGTTGTGGTTCATGAAAATAACACACATGCAATGACACTGGTGGATCCATTTGGTTATGAACAGAACACACATGCAATGATTCTAGTGCTAGTTTAGGATATGAACACACATGAAATGACTCTAGTGGATCAATATGTGGTTAATGAAAAGAACACACATGCAATGACACTCGTGGAACCATATGTGGTTTTGAAAAGAACACACTTTCAATGTCCTTTGGTGGATCCATGTGGTTTATGAATAGAACAAACATGCAATCACTCTAGTGGATCCATATGTGGTTTTTAAAAATAACACACATGCAATGACTCTAGTTGTGGTTCATGAAAATAACACACATGCAATGACACTGGTGGATCCATATGTGGTCTGTGAAAAGAACACACATGCAA
The DNA here is from genome assembly GCA_023614405.1 of Avena insularis. Classification (NCBI taxonomy): domain Eukaryota; kingdom Viridiplantae; phylum Streptophyta; class Magnoliopsida; order Poales; family Poaceae; genus Avena; species Avena insularis. The sequence goes on along the minus strand of CM042690.1, from coordinate 392,065,594 downwards.
TGACTCTAGTGGATCCATGTGGTCTATGAAAAGAACAGACATGCAATGACTCTTGCTATGGTTAATGAAAAGAACACACATGCAGTGACTCTAGTGGATCCATATGTGGTTTGTGAAAAGAACACACATGCAATGAATCTAGTGCTAGTTTAGGATAAAACCACACATGATATGACTCTAGTGGATCCATATGTGGTTTGTGGAAAGCACACACATGCAATGACTCTTGTGGATCCATATGTGGTTCATGAAAAGAACACAATGCGATGACACTGGTGGATCCATGTGGTTTATGAAAAGAACACACATCTAATGACACTAGTAAAGCAAAATGTGGTTTGTGAAAAGAACACACATGCAATGACTCTAGTGGATCCATGTGGTTTGTGAAAAGAACAGACATGCAATGACTTTAGCTGTGGTTAATGAAAAGAACACACATGCAATGACTCTAGTGGATCCATATGTGGCTCGTGAAAAGCCCACACATGCAATGACTCTAGTGCTAGTTTAGGAAAAGAACACATATGCAATGACTCTAGTGGATCCATATTTTGTTTGTGAAAAGCACACACATGCAATGACTCTAGTGGATCCATATGTGGTTCATGAAAAGAACTCACATGCAATGACTCTAGTGCTGGTTATGAAAAGAACACACATCCAATGAACTCTAGTGGATCCATATATGGTTTGTGAAATAAAACACACATGCAATGACTCTGGTGGATCCTTATGTGGTTTAGGAAAAGAACACACATGAAATAAACTCTAGTGGATCCATATGTGGTTTGGGAAAAAAACACATGCAATGACTCTAGTGTTGGTTAGTAAAAGAACACACACGCAATGAAATCTAGTGGATCCATATGTGGTTTGTGAAAAGAACACACATGCAATGACTCTAGTGGATCCATGTGGTTTATGAAAAGAACAGACATGCAATGACTCTAGCCGTGGTTCATGAAAAGAACACACATGAAATGACACGGGTGGATCCATGTAGTTTATGAAAAGAACACACATGCAATGACATTGGTGGATCCATATGTAGTTTGTGAAAAGAACACACATGCAGTGACTCTAGTTTTGGTTCATGAAAACAACACACATGCAATGACACTTGTGGATCCATGTGGTTTATGAAAAGAACACACATGCAATAACTCTAGTGCTAGTTTAGGATACGAACACATGCAATGACTCTAGTGGATCAATATGTGGTTAATGAAAATAAAACACATGCAATGACACTGGTGGATCCATATGTGGTTTGTGAAAAGAACACACATTCAATGACACTAGTGGATCCTTGTGGTTTATGAAAAGAACAAACATGCAATCACTATAGTGGATCCATATGTGGTTAAGGAAACAACACACATGCAATGACTCTAGTGCTAGTTAGGAAAATAACACACATGCAATGAAATCTAGTAGATCCATATGTGGTTTGTGAAAAGAACACACATGCAATGATTCTAGTGGATCCATGTGGTTTATGAAAAGAACAGACATGCACTCTAGCCGGGGTTCATGAATAGAACACACATGAAATGACACTGGTGGATCCATGTGGTTTATGAAAAGAACACACATGCAATGACTCTGGTGGATCCATATGTGGTTGTGAAAAGAACACAAATGCAATGACTCTAATTGTGGTTCATGAAAAGAACACACATGCAATGACACTGGTGGATCCATGTGGTTATGAAAAGAACACACATGCAATGACTCTAGTGCTAGTTTAGGATACGAACAAACATGCAATGACTCTAGTGGATCAATATGTTGTTTTTGCAAATAACACACATGCAATGACTCTAGTTGTGCTTCATGAAAATAACACACATGCAATGACTCTGATGGGTCCATATGTGGTTTCTGAAAAGAACACACATGCAATGAATCTAGTGGACCCATGTGGTTTATGAAAAGAACAGACATGCAATGACTCTAGATGTGGTTTAGGAAAAGAACAGACATGCAATGACTCTACCTGTGGTTTATGAAAAGAACATACATGCAATGACACTGGTGTATCCATGTGGTTATGAAAAGAACACACATGCAATGACCCTAGTGCAAGTTTAGCATACGAACACACATGCAATGACTCTAGTGGATCAATATGTGGTTAATAAAAAGAACACACATGCAATGACTCTAGCTGTGTCTAATGAAAAGAACACACATGCAATAACTCTGGTTCATCCATATGTTGTTTAGGAAAAGAACAGACATGCAATGACTCTAGCTGTGGTTTATGAAAAGAACACACACGCAATGACACTGGTGTATCCATGTGGTTATGAAAAGAACACACATGCAATGACCCTAGTGCTAGTTTAGGATACGAACACACATGTAATGACTCTAGTGGATCAATATGTGGTTAATGAAAAGAACACACATGCAATGAACTAGTTGCTCCAAATGTGGGATTGGAAAAGAACACACATTCAATGACATTGGTGGATCCATGTGGTTTATGAAAAGAACAAACATGAAATAACTCTAGTGGATCCATATGTGGTTTTTGAAAAGAACACACATGCAATGACTCTAGTTGTGATTCATGAAAATAACACACACGCAACGACACTAGTGGATTAATGTGGTTCATGAAAAGAACACACATATAATGACTCTGGTGGATCCATATGTGGTTTGTGAAAAGAACACACATGCAATGACTCTAGCGGATCCATGTGGTTTATGAAAAGAACAGACATGCAATGACTCTAGCTATGGTTAATAAAAAGAACACACATGCAATGACTCTGGTGTATCCATATGTGGTTTAGGAAAAGAACAGACATGCACTGACTCTAGGTGTGGTTCATGAAAACAACACACATGCAATGACACTGGTGGATCCATGTGGTTTATGAAAAGAACACACATGCAATGACTCTAGTGCTAGTTTAGGATACGAACACATGCAATGACTCTAGTGGATCAATATGTGGTTAATGAAAATAAAACACATGCAATGACACTGGTGGATCCATATGTGGTTTGTGAAAAGAACACACATTCAATGACACTAGTGGATCCATGTGGTTTATGAAAAGAACAAACATGCAATCACTATAGTGGATCCATATGTGGTTAAGGAAACAACACACATGCAATGACTCTAGTGCTAGTTAGGAAAATAACACACATGCAATGAAATCTAGTAGATCCATATGTGGTTTGTGAAAAGAACACACATGCAATGACTCTAGTGGATCCATGTGGTTTATGAAAAGGACAGACATGCACTCTAGCCGGGGTTCATGAAAAGAACATACATGAAATGACATTGGTGGATCCATGTGGTTTATGAAAAGAACACAGATGCAATGACTCTGGTGGATCCATATTTGGTTGTGAAAAGAACACAAATGCAATGACTCTAATTGTGGTTCATGAAAGTTATGAAAAGAACACACATGCAATGACTCTAGTGCTAGTTTAGGATACGAACTAACATGCAATGACTCTAGTGGATCAATATGTTGTTTTTGCAAAGAACACACATGCAATGACTCTAGTTGTGCTTCATGAAAATAACACACATGCAATGACACTGGTGGATCCATGTGGTTCATGAAAAGAACACACATGCAATGACTCTAATGGGTCCATATGTGGTTTGTGAAAAGAACACACATGTAATAACTCTAGTGGATCCACATGGTTTATGAAAAGAAGATACATGCAATGACTCTAGCCGTGGTTCATGAAAAGAACACACATGAAATGACACTGGTGGATCCATGTGGTTTATGAAAAGAACACACATGCAATGACTCTGGTGGATCCATATGTGGTTGTGAAAAGAACACACATGCAATGACTCTAGTTGTGGTTCATGAAAATAACACACATGCAATGACACTGGTGGATCCATTTGGTTATGAACAGAACACACATGCAATGATTCTAGTGCTAGTTTAGGATATGAACACACATGAAATGACTCTAGTGGATCAATATGTGGTTAATGAAAAGAACACACATGCAATGACACTGGTGGATCCATATGTGGTTTTTGAAAAGAACACACTTTCAATGTCACTGGTGGATCCATGTGGTTTATGAATAGAACAAACATGCAATCACTCTAGTGGATCCATATGTGGTTTTTAAAAATAACACACATGCAATGACTCTAGTTGTGGTTCATGAAAATAACACACATGCAATGACACTGGTGGATCCATATGTGGTCTGTGAAAAGAACACACATGCAATGACTCTAGTGGATCCATGTGGTCTATGAAAAGAACAGACATGCAATGACTCTTGCTATGGTTAATGAAAAGAACACACATGCAGTGACTCTAGTGGATCCATATGTGGTTTGTGAAAAGAACACACATGCAATGAATCTAGTGCTAGTTTAGGATAAAACCACACATGATATGACTCTAGTGGATCCATATGTGGTTTGTGGAAAGCACACACATGCAATGACTCTTGTGGATCCATATGTGGTTCATGAAAAGAACACAATGCGATGACACTGGTGGATCCATGTGGTTTATGAAAAGAACACACATCTAATGACACTAGTAAAGCAAAATGTGGTTTGTGAAAAGAACACACATGCAATGACTCTAGTGGATCCATGTGGTTTGTGAAAAGAACAGACATGCAATGACTTTAGCTGTGGTTAATGAAAAGAACACACATGCAATGACTCTAGTGGATCCATATGTGGCTCGTGAAAAGCCCACACATGCAATGACTCTAGTGCTAGTTTAGGAAAAGAACACATATGCAATGACTCTAGTGGATCCATATTTTGTTTGTGAAAAGCACACACATGCAATGACTCTAGTGGATCCATATGTGGTTCATGAAAAGAACTCACATGCAATGACTCTAGTGCTGGTTATGAAAAGAACACACATCCAATGAACTCTAGTGGATCCATATATGGTTTGTGAAATAAAACACATGCAATGACTCTGGTGGATCCTTATGTGGTTTAGGAAAAGAACACACATGAAATAAACTCTAGTGGATCCATATGTGGTTTGGGAAAAAAAACACATGCAATGACTCTAGTGTTGGTTAGTAAAAGAACACACACGCAATGAAATCTAGTGGATCCATATGTGGTTTGTGAAAAGAACACACATGCAATGACTCTAGTGGATCCATGTGGTTTATGAAAAGAACAGACATGCAATGACTCTAGCCGTGGTTCATGAAAAGAACACACATGAAATGACACGGGTGGATCCATGTGGTTTATGAAAAGAACACACATGCAATGACATTGGTGGATCCATATGTAGTTTGTGAAAAGAACACACATGCAGTGACTCTAGTTTTGGTTCATGAAAACAACACACATGCAATGACACTTGTGGATCCATGTGGTTTATGAAAAGAACACACATGCAATAACTCTAGTGCTAGTTTAGGATACGAACACATGCAATGACTCTAGTGGATCAATATGTGGTTAATGAAAATAAAACACATGCAATGACACTGGTGGATCCATATGTGGTTTGTGAAAAGAACACACATTCAATGACACTAGTGGATCCTTGTGGTTTATGAAAAGAACAAACATGCAATCACTATAGTGGATCCATATGTGGTTAAGGAAACAACACACATGCAATGACTCTAGTGCTAGTTAGGAAAATAACACACATGCAATGAAATCTAGTAGATCCATATGTGGTTTGTGAAAAGAACACACATGCAATGATTCTAGTGGATCCATGTGGTTTATGAAAAGAACAGACATGCACTCTAGCCGGTGTTCATGAAAAGAACACACATGAAATGACACTGGTGGATCCATGTGGTTTATGAAAAGAACACACATGCAATGACTCTGGTGGATCCATATGTGGTTGTGAAAAGAACACAAATGCAATGACTCTAATTGTGGTTCATGAAAAGAACACACATGCAATGACACTGGTGGATCCATGTGGTTATGAAAAGAACACACATGCAATGACTCTAGTGCTAGTTTAGGATACGAACAAACATGCAATGACTCTAGTGGATCAATATGTTGTTTTTGCAAATAACACACATGCAATGACTCTAGTTGTGCTTCATGAAAATAACACACATGCAATGAATCTGATGGGTCCATATGTGGTTTCTGAAAAGAACACACATGCAATGAATCTAGTGGACCCATGTGGTTTATGAAAAGAACAGACATGCAATGACTCTAGATGTGGTTTAGGAAAAGAACAGACATGCAATGACTCTACCTGTGGTTTATGAAAAGAACATACATGCAATGACACTGGTGTATCCATGTGGTTATGAAAAGAACACACATGCAATGACCCTAGTGCAAGTTTAGCATACGAACACACATGCAATGACTCTAGTGGATCAATATGTGGTTAATAAAAAGAACACACATGCAATGACTCTAGCTGTGTCTAATGAAAAGAACACACATGCAATAACTCTGGTTCATCCATATGTTGTTTAGGAAAAGAACAGACATGCAATGACTCTAGCTGTGGTTTATGAAAAGAACACACACGCAATGACACTGGTGTATCCATGTGGTTATGAAAAGAACACACATGCAATGACCCTAGTGCTAGTTTAGGATACGAACACACATGTAATGACTCTAGTGGATCAATATGTGGTTAATGAAAAGAACACACATGCAATGAACTAGTGGATCCATATGTGGTTTGTAAAAAGAACACACATTCAATGACATTGGTGGATCCATGTGGTTTATGAAAAGAACAAACATGAAATAACTCTAGTGGATCCATATGTGGTTTTTGAAAAGAACACACATGCAATGACTCGAGTTGTGATTCATGAAAATAACACACACGCAACGACACTAGTGGATCCATGTGGTTCATGAAAAGAACACACATATAATGACTCTGCTGGATCCATATGTGGTTTGTGAAAAGAACACACATGCAATGACTCTAGCGGATCCATGTGGTTTATGAAAAGAACAGACATGCAATGACTCTAGCTATGGTTAATAAAAAGAACACACATGCAATGACTCTGGTGTATCCATATGTGGTTTAGGAAAAGAACAAACATGCAATGACTCTAGGTGTGGTTTATGAAAAGAACACACATGCAATGACACTGGTGGATCCATGTGGTTTATGAAAAGAACACACATGCAATGACTCAGGTGGATCCATTTGTGGTTTAGGAAAGGAACAAACATGCAATGAACTCTAGTGGATCCATATGTGGTTTAAGGAAAGCACACACATGCAATGACTCTAGTGCTAGTTAGGAAAAGAACACACATGCAATGAAATCTAGTGGATCCATATGTGGTTTGTGAAAAGAACACACATGCAATGACTCTAGTGGATCCGCGTGGTTTATGAAAAGAACAAACATGCAATGACTCTAGCTGTGGTTCATGAAAAGAACAAACCTGAAATGAAACTGATGGATCCATGTGGTTTATGAAAAGAACACACATGCAATGACTCTGGTGGATACATATGTGGTTGTGAAAAGAACACACATGCAATGACTCTAGTTGTGGTTCATGAAAATAACACACATGCAATGACACTGGTGGATCCATGTGGTTATGAACAGAACACACATGCAATGACTCTAGTGCTAGTTTAGGATACGAACACACATGCAATGACTCTAGTGGATCAATATATGGTTAATGAAAAGAACACACATGCAATTACACTGGTGCATCCATATGTGGTTTTTGAAAAGAACACACATTCAATGACACTGGTGGATCCATGTGGTTTATGAAAAGAACAAACATGCAATCACTCTAGTGGATCCATATGTGGTTTTTGAAAAGAACACACATGCAATGACTCTAGTTGTGGTTCATGAAAATAACACACATGCAATGACACTGGTGGATCCATGTGGTTCATGAAAAGAGCACACATGCAATGACTCTGGTGGATCCATATGTGGTTTATGAACAGAACACACATGCAATGACTCTAGTGGATCCATGTGGTCTATGAAAATAATAGACATGCAATGACTCTAGCTGTGGTTAATGAAAAGAACACACATGCACTAAGTCTAGTGTATCCATATGTGGTTTAGGAAAAGAACAGACATGCAATGACACTAGCTGTGGTTTATGAAAAGAACACACATGCAATGACACTGGTGTATCCATGTGGTTATGGAAAGAACACACATGCAATGACCCTAGTGCTAGTTTAGGATACGAACACACATGCAACGACTCTAGTGGATCAATATGTGGTTAATGAAAAGAACACACATGCAATGAAACTAGTGGATCCATATGTGGTTTGTAAAAATAATACACATTCAATGACACTGGTGGATCCATGTGGTTTATGAAAAGAATAAACATGCAATAACTCTAGTGGATCCATATGTGGTTTTTGAAAAGAACACACATGCAATGACTCTAGTTGTGGTTCATGAAAATAACACACACGCAATGACACTAGTGGATCCATGTGGTTCATGAAAAGAACACACATGCAATGACTCTAGTGGATCCATATGTGGTTTGTGAAATGAACACACATGCAATGACTCTAGTGGATCCATGTGGTTTATGAAAAGAACAGACATGCAATGACTCTAGTGGTGGTTAATGAAAAGAACACACATGCAATGACTCTGGTGTATCCATATGTGGTTTAGGAAAAGAACAAACATGCAATGACTCTAGGTGTGGTTTATGAAAAGAACACACATGCAATGACACTGGTGGATCCATGTGGTTTATGAAAAGAACACACATGCAATGACTCAGGTGGATCCATTTGTGGTTTAGGAAAGGAACAAACATGCAATGAACTCTAGTGGATCCATATGTGGTTTAAGGAAAGCACACACATGCAATGACTCTAGTGCTAGTTAGGAAAAGAACACACATGCAATGAAATCTAGTGGATCCATATGTGGTTTGTGAAAAGAACACACATGCAATGACTCTAGTGGATCCGCGTGGTTTATGAAAAGAACAAACATGCAATGACTCTAGCTGTGGTTCATGAAAAGAACAAACCTGAAATGAAACTGATGGATCCATGTGGTTTATGAAAAGAACACACATGCAATGACTCTGGTGGATACATATGTGGTTGTGAAAAGAACACACATGCAATGACTCTAGTTGTGGTTCATGAAAATAACACACATGCAATGACACTGGTGGATCCATGTGGTTATGAACAGAACACACATGCAATGACTCTAGTGCTAGTTTAGGATACGAACACACATGCAATGACTCTAGTGGATCAATATATGGTTAATGAAAAGAACACACATTCAATTACACTGGTGCATCCATATGTGGTTTTTGAAAAGAACACACATTCAATGACACTGGTGGATCCATGTGGTTTATGAAAAGAACAAACATGCAATCACTCTAGTGGATCCATATGTGGTTTTTGAAAAGAACACACATGCAATGACTCTAGTTGTGGTTCATGAAAATAACACACATGCAATGACACTGGTGGATCCATGTGGTTCATGAAAATAGCACACATGCAATGACTCTGGTGGATCCATATGTGGTTTATGAACAGAACACACATGCAATGACTCTAGTGGATCCATGTGGTCTATGAAAATAATAGACATGCAATGACTCTAGCTGTGGTTAATGAAAAGAACACACATGCACTAAGTCTAGTGTATCCATATGTGGTTTAGGAAAAGAACAGACATGCAATGACACTAGCTGTGGTTTATGAAAAGAACACACATGCAATGACACTGGTGTATCCATGTGGTTATGGAAAGAACACACATGCAATGACCCTAGTGCTAGTTTAGGATACGAACACACATGCAACGACTCTAGTGGATCAATATGTGGTTAATGAAAAGAACACACATGCAATGAAACTAGTGGATCCATATGTGGTTTGTAAAAATAATACACATTCAATGACACTGGTGGATCCATGTGGTTTATGAAAAGAATAAACATGCAATAACTCTAGTGGATCCATATGTGGTTTTTGAAAAGAACACACATGCAATGACTCTAGTTGTGGTTCATGAAAATAACACACACGCAATGACACTAGTGGATCCATGTGGTTCATGAAAAGAACACACATGCAATGACTCTAGTGGATCCATATGTGGTTTGTGAAATGAACACACATGCAATGACTCTAGTGGATCCATGTGGTTTATGAAAAGAACAGACATGCAATGACTCTAGTGGTGGTTAATGAAAAGAACACACATGCAATGACTATAGTGTATCCATATGTGGTTTAGGAAAAGAACCGACATGCAATGACTCTGGCTGTGGTTTATGAAAAGAACACACATGCAATGACACTCGTGGATCCATGTGGTTTATGAAAAGAACACACATGCAATAACTCTGGTGGATCCATATGTGGTTTAGGAAAGGAACAAACATGCAATGAACTCTAGTGGATCCATATGTGGTTTAAGGAAAGAACACACATGCAATGACTCTAGTGCTAGTTAGGAAAATAACACACATGCAATGAAATCTAGTGGATCCATATGTGGTTTGTGAAAAGAACACACATGCAATAACTCTAGTGGATCCACATGGTTTATGAAAAGAACATACATGCAATGACTCTAGCCGTGGTTCGTGAAAAGAACACACATGAAATGACACTGGTGGATCCATGTGGTTTATGAAAATAACACACATGCAATGACTCTGGTGGATCCATATGTGGTTGTGAAAAGAACACACATGCAATGACTCTAGTTGTCGTTCATGAAAATAACACACATGCAATGACACTGGTGGATCCATGTGGTTATGAACAGAACACACATGCAATGATTCTAGTGCTAGTTTAGGATATGAACACATGCAATGACTCTAGTGGATCAATATGTGGTTAATGAAAAGAACACACATGCAATGACACTGGTGGATCCATATGTGGTCTTTGAAAAGAACACACATTCAATGACACTGGTGGATCCATGTGGTTTATGAATAGAACAAACATGCAATCACTCTAGTGGATCCATATGTGATTTTTTAAAATAACACACATGCAATGACTCTAGTTGTGGTTCATGAAAATAACACACATGCAATTACACTGGTAGATCCATATGTGGTTTGTGAAAAGAACACACATGCAATGACTCTAGTGGATCCATGTGGTCTATGAAAAGAACAGACATGCAATGACTCTAGCTGTGGTTAATGAAAAGAACTCACATGCAGTGACTCTAGCGGATCCATATGTGGTTTGTGAAAAGAACACACATGCAATGAATCTAGTGCTAGTTTAGGATAAAACCACAAATGCTATGACTCTAGTGGATCCATATGTGGTTTGTGGAAAGCACACACATGCAATGACTCTTGTGGATCCATATGTGGTTCATGAAAAGAACACAATGCGATGACACTGGTGGATCCATGTGGTTTATGAAAAGAACACACATGCAATAACACTAGTAAATCAATATGTGGTTTGTGAAAATAACACACATGCGATGACTCTAGTGGATCCATGTGGTTTGTGAAAAGAACAGACATGCAATGACTCTAGCTGTGGTTAATGAAAAGAACACACATGCAATGACTCTAGACGATCCATATGTGGCTCGTGAAAAGCCCACACATGCAATGACTCTAGTGCTAGTTTAGGAAAAGAACACATATGCAATGACTCTAGTGGATCCATATTTGGTTTGTGAAAAGCACACACATGCAATGACTCTAGTGGATCCATATGTGGTTCATGAAAAGAACTCACATGCAATGACTCTAGTGCTGGTTATGAAAAGAACACACATCCAATGAACTCTAGTGGATCCATATATGGTTTGTGAAATGAACACACATGCAATGACTCTGGTGGATCCTTATGTGGTTTAGGAAAAGAACACACATGAAATAAACTCTAGTGGATCCATATGTGGTTTGGGAAAAAAAACACATGCAATGACTCTAGTGTTGGTTAGTAAAAGAACACACACGCAATGAAATCTAGTGGATCCATATGTGGTTTGTGAAAAGAACACACATGCAATGACTCTAGTGGATCCATGTGGTTTATTGTAACTACCTCGGTGAATTACGCTCTTAGTTACAAGCCTAGATGAGCGGAAATGGTTAAAATAGTACGGTGGGGCCAAATGCCACTCACAGGTAGACCTTGCGGCCGTCCTAACCATTTCCAAACATCGGGACAAGAACGAGCGGCGTAATCGGCAAGGTGAAGGATCAACTACATACACAAATGAGTATGCAAGCCACCATACAACAGTCCTCGAGCCATTCCATCTAAAAGAAATAGAAATATTACAGCATATACGGCAAGATCCAAATATCCTAGATAGATATAATAGTTTAGGATATATCCTCATACATCAAACATCAGAGTATCAGGCGGAAGCGGAAAACAAGATCCGAGCACGGATAAGAAGCAAATCGGCATAAGATGCCCCATAAATAAACACATGCCGCCCACAGATCTCACAGATCCCCGTTCCCCGAATCTCTACACCGAGTGGTCGTTGCCAACATCGTCCGTCTCCTTCACCCAGTATCCATCTTGCGAGTAAACCTGTTCATCTGAATCAAACAATTTATCGTGTGAGACCCTAGGGGTACTCAGCAAGTCTTTATGCCTCTAAAGGGGACACAACACAGGGTGGCGAATTGCAGCAAAAGATAATCCCTAACAATTCTATAGATACTCGCTAACCATCCGCCTAAACAAAGATAGCGGATGTCCGTGAATTAATAACAACGATTATAACTTAATATTACAGATCCATCCTCCTCCTCGCTACCAACGAGGAAGCGGAACAACCCCATCCGTTGGCAGTTTTATTATCCATTCCATGAGTGTTGCACTATTTACTAGTCAGGTACTTAGTCAAATTAAAAGCAGTACTTTAGTTATACTTGTCTATGATCGAGAAACTGTGCTCCAAGTCGTCCATAACCGCGGACACGGCTTTCAGAAAGTTTTACCCTGCAGGGGTGCACAAATAGCAACACACACTCGATCAACCTCGGAAAAACCAAATCAAAACCCAACGAGGCATTCACGACAAAGCGATCACAGGATTCAGAAATATTTCAGGGGCCACCCATTAAGCTACCATAGCGAAGTTGGCGGCTCGAGACGGACTCAAGGTTTCGTCAATGGCTGTAAATATGGGAACCGAAAGTGTGGTGGGCTTGTCGATACATGAAAACACTCCGCTTACCTAAGCGGTCAGGTGCTCCTCGCACAATCTTAAATAAAGCAGTAAAGCATGGCATAAGTATAGAATAGTAATAAAGCCCCAAACTACTTTGTGGCCCCAAGAAATAAGAATGAATCAAGCTCTGGCTCAGGGGGGTTCATAAGCCTCCCAGATGTGGATAGCGCGAATATTTAAGGAACAGGAATCAAGTACTCGGGGTCCTACGGGACACAAGTGAGCATGAAAAACCAAATAGCAGATATTGCTCACCGATGCCACTTTCATTAGTTATCCCATTACTACTCAGGTTAAGTTGTTTAGGTACCTCGTATCCATCAGACACTCACATACCCTACACATGCTGTTCTACGACCCGCATGGCTCAATCAACTCCTGTAGTAATGGCTCATGGGATGGAGGAACAAGCTTCGGTGGGGTTCAAAAGTAAAGGCTATGCAGTACTTGGGATTCAGTTTAATGCAATCGCGACTCAATGATGCAAGAATAAGATAGAGGCAATAGGTACTATATGTATGCAAGCATGTGGTTGTGCTTGACTGGCAGCTCAGTTGAAGCGAGGGACGGATCTGGGTAGTGCTCCTGGGTTTCTTGATATATCCCCTGCTCAGCGTCTATTCGGAGAAGAACCAAACAAACAAGGGCCAACATAAATAAAGTGCATAAGCATATGAATAAAATGCGACAAGCAAACAATCATGCCATGATGAATGATGCACAATTTGCATGGCAACAAAGTAGCATGGCATGGGTGAGGTGTGGAATACAAGAATAAAGCATTTTATTGGGTTTTAGTCACATTTTAACCTCAAATAAGTTGCTGTATACGTTATATTTATATGATGCATGCTGCAATTCAGAACATGGAATGCATAAACAGAAAGGTCTCGTCGCGCTGATCGATTTAGACATATTATTTGTCAAATTTGGAGTTATAAAACAAAAGTTATTAATTTATTAAGAAAAAGGGCATTTTGTTGTAATTTTATTCAACTCGAAATTTAAAGTGTTCAGAATATATTTTGAAGGCCATATTTGAAATCCTCTCAATTTTTTGATCTCCAAACATATATTATTTGTATTATTTGGAATAATAATTGAAAAGTTATTTGAAAACAGATTTAAATTTGAATTTAAAACAAATTTTGAAAAGTTTGAATTAAAATAGAAAGACAGAAAAACTTTTGCTACTCACCCAGATCTAGCCACAGCCACAGACAAGTGGGGCCAGGCTGAGAATAGCTCTGCCTGAGAAAGGGTTTCCTCACGCGGTCTTTCCTAGCCTCTGCGAATGACAAGTGGGGCGGTGGCTTGGGCCCAGTGCAGTGGTTGAATCTGCAGAGGCAGGGGAGGCGTCTTTGGAGGCCGGAGTTAAGGCTGAGGTTCTCTGGGGCTCTTTGTAAAAGGACAGGAGGCTGACTGGTGGGGCTCTGCGTCATGAGTTGAGCAGAAAAAAAATAGCGGAGGGCTAAGCGCAAAAGGCGCCCGTCTTGTGGATCTTCTCCACCGATCGACCGTCGGTGACCGACCAACTGTGGACGCTTGACAGTGGATCGAGCCCAGGGCCGCGAGGTGCACGCTGGGGGTCTGCAGTAGGTGAGGAGGTTGCTAGGAGGGATGGGCGGCTAGATGAGGCTCTTCGCAGCCGACGACGCATAGGACGCGCGCAGCGCCTGCACTGCAAAGGCGCTCGACGGTTGGTCCGGCGAGAAACGAGGAAACCTGGCGAGGACGGAGGTGTCAGGGAGGATCGTGGGCTCACCGCGGGGTTGTTGGTGCGGACGGATTGGGCTGGGACGCGGTGGATCGACAGTGATGCAGATGCTCTCGCGACTAGGGTTTCGTCGGGGCGTCTCGGTCCTGGCGAGCCTGGGGTCCTTCTCCTCCTCGCTGGCGCGTACGAGGTGAAGTAGGGGAGCCGCGTGGTCTTCCTCGACACCCGTGATCGTCACGCCACCGGCTGGTAAGAGAAGGGGAGGTGGAGGCCGACGGTGGCCGGCGATGGGGTAGATGGTCGCAGTGGAGAAGAGAGGGAAGAGGGCAAGGCCCTGGGGTGGATCTGGGAGGCAGAGGAGAGCCGTGTGGAAGGGGAAAAAGGAGGGAGGAAGGAGGAGCAGCCGTGGCAGGGGGTAGATGAGGGTGGCTTCGGTGCCACCTTTTCCCCCTCGAGCACGTGCTCGGCTGGACGGCAGGGGCAGAGGGAGGGGTAGATGGGGGCTGCCAGGTGGGTCAGGGCGAGGCCAAGGAGGGTAGGCTCGGGTGGGGCTGCTGTGGCAGGGAGAGAGCTAGAGAGAGAGAGGAGGGTGGCATGGAGCTAGGGTTGGAGGGATGGGGTGGCTCGGTTAGGGTTTTTGCTTAGGGTTATAGAGAGGGGTGGCTGGGGTGTGGGCCAGGGAGAGGGTGGCCAGGTGGGGCCATCAAGGGGAGGCTCGGCATGGTGAGAGGAGAGGGTGAGGTAGGGTGTAACTAGGGTTAGATGAGGGGTTAGGTTTAGGGTTTAGATACTTGCATGTATCTAGCTAGATCAAACCAGAATAGGTGGAATTGGTGTAGGGTTTTAGCAAGCTCAAACAAAAACAAACAAAAAGGAGTGGTAGAAAAGGGATAGAGGTGCTTCACTCAAAAACCAAAAAAAACAAAGGAGGACAAAAGATGGAGATGGAAAGGATTTTACATGGTCATGCATGGCATACACATGTGAGAAAAACTTGATGAGCACTAGGCCAAAAAGAAATAAACCAAACATGGTGAAAGATTTGGGAGAGAAGGGAGAGCTCCAAGAGATATACACCACTCAATAATTCATATAAAAACCAAAGGACTAGAATGTGGTGGTGCTTGCATGGCCCATGCAAAATAATTAATGGCATGTTTATTCTTGTGAAAACAATAATATTAACATGGCATTATTCTCATGCATTCCCAAGAGTGGAATAAGGCCAAGCAAAAGAATTTGTAGAATTGGATCCACCCTATCTCCCATGAGCTAGACTAAATACCAAAAGAAAAAATAATTACAAGCTCATGGATAATGGGATGGTGGAATTGTAAGGTGGTGAAAAGAAAGGGTAGTGGAGTGTAATAAAAGATATGCCCCCAACTCAACTTGGGCATCAAGCATTTATCAAGAACCAAATATAATATCAAGAGACAAATACAATTAACAATGCATATGAGATAAGAACCAAAACAAAAGGGTTTTATATGATGCTCAAATGCAAGGTGGCATGATGACATGAGCATGATATAATTATGATGCAACAATTATATATATGAAGTAGCCATTATATTACTAGACCAAGTATCATCACAATTGTTAGACAATTGGGATGCTACATTTATGAAAAGAACAGACATGCAATGACTCTAGCCGTGGTTCATGAAAAGAACACACATGAAATGACACGGGTGGATCCATGTGGTTTATGAAAAGAACACACATGCAATGACTTTGGTGGATCCATATGTAGTTTGTGAAAAGAACACACATGCAGTGACTCTAGTTTTGGTTCATGAAAACAACACACATGCAATGACACTTGTGGATCCATGTGGTTTATGAAAAGAACACACATCCAATAACTCTAGTGCTAGTTTAGGATACGAAAACATGCAATGACTCTAGTGGATCAATATGTGGTTAATGAAAATAAAACACATGCAATGATACTGGTGGATCCATATGTGGTTTGTGAAAAGAACACACATTCAATGACACTAGTGGATCCATGTGGTTTATGAAAAGAACAAACATGCAATCCCTATAGTGGATCCATATGTGGTTAAGGAAAGAACACACATGCAATGACTCTAGTGCTAGTTAGGAAAATAACACACATGCAATGAAATCTAGTAGATCCATATGTGGTTTGTGAAAAGAACACACATGCAATGACTCTAGTGGATCCATGTGGTTTATGAAAAGAATAAACATGCACTCTAGCCAGGGTTCATGAAAAGAACACACATGAAATGACACTGGTGGATCCATGTGGTTTATGAAAAGAATACACATGCAATGACTCTGGTGGATCCATATGTGGTTGTGAAAAGAACACAAATGCAATGACTCTAATTGTGGTTCATGAAAAGAACACACATGCAATGACACTGGTGGATCCATGTGGTTATGAAAAGAACACACATGCAATGACTCTAGTGCTAGTTTAGGATACGAACAAACATGCAATGACTCTAGTGGATCAATATGTTGTTTTTGCAAAGAACACACATGCAATGACTCTAGTTGTGCTTCATGAAAATAACACACATGCAATGATACTGGTGGATCCATGTGGTTCATGAAAAGAACACACATGCAATGACTCTGATGGGTCCATATGTGGTTTGTGAAAAGAACACACATGCAATGAATCTAGTGGACCCATGTGGTTTATGAAAAGAACAGACATGCAATGACTCTAGATGTGGTTTAGGAAAAGAACAGACATGCAATGACTCTAGCTGTGGTTTATGAAAAGAACATACATGCAATGACACTGGTGTATCCATGTGGTTATGAAAAGAACACACATGCAATGACCCTAGTGCAAGTTTAGCATATGAACACACATGCAATGACTCTAGTGGATCAATATGTGGTTAATAAAAAGAGCACACATGCAATGACTCTAGCTGTGTCTAATGAAAAGAACACACACGCAATAACTCTGGTTCATCCATATGTGGTTTAGGAAAAGAACAGACATGCAATGACTCTAGCTGTGGTTTATGAAAAGAACACACATGCAATGACACTGGTGTATCCATGTGGTTATGAAAAGAACACACATGCAATGACCCTAGTGCTAGTTTAGGATACGAACACACATGTAATGACTCTAGTGGATCAATATGTGGTTAATGAAAAGAACACACATGCAATGAACTAGTGGATCCATATGTGCTTTGTAAAAAGAACACACATTCAATGACATTGGTGGATCCATGTGGTTTATGAAAAGAACAAACATGCAATAACTCTAGTGGATCCATATGTGGTTTTTGAAAAGAACACACATGCAATGACTCTAGTTGTGATTCATGAAAATAACACACACGCAATGACACTAGTGGATCCATGTGGTTCATGAAAAGAACACACATATAATGACTCTGGTGGATCCATATGTGGTTTGTGAAAAGAACACACATGCAATGATTCTAGGGGATCCATGTGGTTTATGAAAAGAACAGACATGCAATGACTCTAGCTATGGTTAATGAAAATAGCACACATGCAATGACTCTGGTGTATGCATATGTGGTTTAGGAAAAGAACAGACATGCAATGACTCTAGGTGTGGTTTATGAAAAGAACACACATGCAATGACACTGGTGGATCCATGTGGTTTATGAAAAGAACACACAAGCAATGAATCTGGTGGATCCATATGTGGTTGTGAAAAGAACACAAATGCAATGACTCTAATTGTGGTTCATGAAAAGAACACACATGCAATGACACTGGTGGATCCATGTGGTTATGAAAAGAACACACATGCAATGACTCTAGTGCTAGTTTAGGATACGAACAAACATGCAATGACTCTAGTGGATCAATATGTTGTTTTTGCAAAGAACACAGATGCAATGACTCTAGTTGTGCTTCATGAAAATAACACACATGCAATGACACTGGTGGATCCATGTGGTTCATGAAAAGAACACACATGCAATGAATCTAGTGGACCCATGTGGTTTATGAAAAGAACAGACATGCAATGACTCTAGATGTGGTTTAGGAAAAGAATAGACATGCAATGACTCTAGCTGTGGTTTATGAAAAGAACATACATGCAATGACACTGGTGTATCCATGTGGTTATGAAAAGAACACACATGCAATGACCCTAGTGCAAGTTTAGCATATGAACACACATGCAATGACTCTAGTGGATCAATATGTGGTTAATAAAAAGAGCACACATGCAATGACTCTAGCTGTGTCTAATGAAAAGAACACACACGCAATAACTCTGGTTCATCCATATGTGGTTTAGGAAAAGAACAGACATGCAATGACTCTAGCTGTGGTTTATGAAAAGAACACACATGCAATGACACTGGTGTATCCATGTGGTTATGAAAAGAACACACATGCAATGACCCTAGTGTTAGTTTAGGATACGAACACACATGTAATGACTCTAGTGGATCAATATGTGGTTAATGAAAAGAACACACATGCAATGATTTAGTGGTTCCATATGTGGTTTGTAAAAAGAACACACATTCAATGACATTGGTGGATCCATGTGGTTTATGAAAAGAACAAACATGCAATAACTCTAGTGGATCCATATGTGGTTTTTGAAAAGAACACACATGCAATGACTCTAGTTGTGATTCATGAAAATAACACACACGCAATGACACTAGTGGATCCATGTGGTTCATGAAAAGAACACACATATAATGACTCTGGTGGATCCATATGTGGTTTGTGAAAAGAACACACATGCAATGACTCTACCGGATCCATGTGGTTTATGAAAAGAACAGACATGCAATGACTCTAGCTATGGTTCATGAAAAGAGAACACATGCAATGACTCTGGTGTATGCATATGTGGTTTAGGAAAAGAACAGACATGCAATGACTCTAGGTGTGGTTTATGAAAAGAACACACATGCAATGACACTGGTGGATCCATGTGGTTTATGAAAAGAACACACAAGCAATGAATCTGGTGGATCCATATGTGGTTGTGAAAAGAACACAAATGCAATGACTCTAATTGTGGTTCATGAAAAGAACACACATGCAATGACACTGGTGGATCCATGTGGTTATGAAAAGAACACACATGCACTGACTCTAGTGCTAGTTTAGGATACGAACAAACATGCAATGACTCTAGTGGATCAATATGTTGTTTTTGCAAAGAACACACATGCAATGGCTGTAGTTGTGCTTCATGAAAATAACACACATGCAATGACACTGGTGGATCCATGTGGTTCATGAAAAGAACACACATGCAATGACTGTGATGGGTCCATATGTGGTTTGTGAAAAGAACACACATGCAATGAATCTAGTGGACCCATGTGGTTTATGAAAAGAACAGACATGCAATGACTCTAGATGTGGTTTAGGAAAAGAATAGACATGCAATGACTCTAGCTGTGGTTTATGAAAAGAACATACATGCAATGACACTGGTGTATCCATGTGGTTATGAAAAGAACACACATGCAATGACCCTAGTGCAAGTTTAGCATATGAACACACATGCAATGACTCTAGTGGATCAATATGTGGTTAATAAAAAGAGCACACATGCAATGACCTTTGGTGTATCCATGTGGTTATGAAAAGAACACACATGCAATGACCCTAGTGCTAGTTTAGGATACGAACACACATGTAATGACTCTAGTGGATCAATATGTGGTTAATGAAAAGAACACACATGCAATGAACTAGTGGATCCATATGTGGTTTGTAAAAAGAACACACATTCAATGACATTGGTGGATCCATGTGGTTTATGAAATGAACACACATATAATGACTCTGGTGGATCCATATGTGGTTTGTGAAAAGAACACACATGCAATGACTCTACGGATGTGGTTTATGAAAGAAGGACATACAATGACTCTAGCTATGGTTAATGAAAATAGCACACATGCAATGACTCTGGTGTATGCATATGTGGTTTAGGAAAAGAACAGACATGCAATGACTCTAGGTGTGGTTTATGAAAAGAACACACATGCAATGACACTGGTGGATCCATGTGGTTTATGAAAAGAACACACATGCAATGACTCAGGTGGATCCATTTGTTGTTTAGGAAAGGAACAAACATGCAATGAACTCTAGTGGATCAATATGTGGTTTAAGGAAAGCACACACATGCAATGACTCTAGTGCTAGTTAGGAAAAGAACACACATGCAATGAAATCTAGTGGATCCATACGTGGTTTGTGAAAAGAACACACATGCAATGACTCTAGTGGATCCACGTGGTTTATGAAAAGAACAAACATGCAATGACTCTAGCTATGGTTCATGAAAAGAACACACATGAAATGACACTGATGGATCCATGTGGTTTATGAAAAGAACACACATGCAATGACTCTGGTGGATCCACGTGGTTTATGAAAAGAACAAAC
The DNA here is from genome assembly GCA_023614405.1 of Avena insularis. Lineage (NCBI taxonomy): Eukaryota > Viridiplantae > Streptophyta > Magnoliopsida > Poales > Poaceae > Avena > Avena insularis. The sequence continues at coordinate 392,044,247 of CM042690.1, read as the reverse complement.
ATGCAATGACTCTAGTTGTGGTTGATGAAAATAACACACATGCAATGACACTGGTGGATCCATGTGGTTATGAACAGAACACACATGCAATGACTCTTGTGCTAGTTTAGGATACGAACACACATGCAATGACACTGGTGGATCCATATGTTGTTTTTGAAAAGAACACACATTCAATGACACTAGTGGATCCATGTGGTTTATGAAAAGAACAAACATGCAATCACTCTAGTGGATCCATATGTGGTTTTTGAAAAGAACACACATGCAATGACTCTAGTTGTGGTTCATGAAAATAACACACATGCAATGACACTGGTGGATGCATGTGGTTCATGAAAAGAGCACACATGCAATGACTCTGGTGGATCCATATGTGGTTTGTGAAAAGAACACACATGCAATGACTCTAGTGGATCCATGTGGTCTATGAAAAGAACAGACATGCAATGACTCTAGCGGTGGTTAATGAAAGAACACACATGCAGCAACTCTAGTGGATCCATATGTGGTTTGTGAAAAGAACACACATGTAGTGACTCTTGTTGTGGTTCATGAAAAGAACACACATGTAATGACACTTGTGGATCCATGTAGTTTGTGAAAAGAACATACATGCAATGACTCTAGTGCTAGTTTATGATACGAACACACATGCAATGACTCTAGTGGATCAATATGTGGTTCATGAAAAGAAAACACATGCAATGACACTGGTGGATCCATGTGGTTTATGAAAAGAACACACATGCAATAACTCTGGTGGATCCATATGTGGTTTAGGAAAGGAACAAACATGCAATGAACTCTAGTGGATCCATATGTGGTTTAAGGAAAGAACACACATGCAATGACTCTAGTGCTAGTTAGGAAAAAAACACACATGCAATGAAATCTAGTGGATCCATATGTGGTTTGTGAAAAGAACACACATGCAATGACTCTAGTGCATCCATGTGGTTTATGAAAAGAACAGACATGCAATGACTCTAGACGTGGTTCATGAAAAGAACACACATGAAATGACACTGGTGGATCCATGTGGTTTATGAAAAGAACACACAGGCAATGACTCTGGTGGATCCATATGTGGTTGTGAAAAGAACACAAATGCAATGACTCTAGTTGTGGTTCATGAAAAGAACACACATGCAATGATAATGGTGGATCCATGTGGTTATGAACAGAACACACATGCAATGACTCTAGTGCTAGTTTAGGATACGAACACAGATGCATTGACTCTAGTGGATCAATATGTGGTTAATGAAAAGAACACACATGCAATGACACTGGTGGATCCATATGTGGTTTTTGAAAAGAACACACATTCAATGACACTGGTGGATCCATGTGGTTTATGAAAAGAACAAACATGCAATCACTCTAGTGGATCCATATGTGGTTTTTGAAAACAACACACATTCAATGACTCTAGTTGTGGTTCATGAAAATAACACACACGCAATGACACTGGTGGATCCATGTGGTTCATTAAAAGAGCACACATGCAATGACTCTGGTGGATCCATATGTGGTTTATGAACAGAACACACATGCAATGACTCTAGTGGATCCATGTGGTCTATGAAAATAATAGACATGCAATGACTCTAGCTGTGGTTAATGAAAAGAACACACATGCAATAAGTCTAGTGTATCCATATGTGGTTTAGGAAAAGAACAGACATGCAATGACACTAGCTGTGGTTTATGAAAAGAACACACATGCAATGACACTGGTGTATCCATGTGGTTATGAAAAGAACACACATGCAATAACCCTGGTGGATCCATATGTGGTTTAAGAAAGGAACAAACATGCAATGAACTCTAGTGGATCCATATGTGGTTTAAGGAAAGAACACACATGCAATGACTCTAGTGCTAGTTAGGAAAATAACACACATGCAATGAAATCTAGTGGATCCATATGTGGTTTGTGAAAAGAACACACATGCAATAACTCTAGTGGATCCACATGGTTTATGAAAAGAACATACATGCAATGACACTAGCCGTGGTTCATGAAAAGGACACACATGAATTGACACTGGTGGATCCATGTGGTTCATGAAAAGAGCACACATGCAATGACTCTGGTGGATCCATATGTGGTTTATGAACAGAACACACATGCAATGACTCTGGTGGATCCATGTGGTCTATGAAAATAATAGACATGCAATGACTCTAGCTGTGGTTAATGAAAAGAACACACATGCAATAAGTCTAGTGCATCCATATGTGGTTTAGGAAAAGAACAGACATGCAATGACACTAGCTGTGGTTTATGAAAAGAACACACATGCAATGACACTGGTGTATCCATGTGGTTATGAAAAGAACACACATGCAATAACCCTGGTGGATCCATATGTGGTTTAAGAAAGGAACAAACATGCAATGAACTCTAGTGGATCCATATGTGGTTTAAGGAAAGAACACACATGCAATGACTCTAGTGCTAGTTAGGAAAATAACACACATGCAATGAAATCTAGTGGATCCATATGTGGTTTGTGAAAAGAACACACATGCAATAAATCTAGTGGATCCACATGGTTTATGAAAAGAACATACATGCAATGACATTAGCCGTGGTTCATGAAAAGGACACACATGAATTGACACTGGTGGATCCATGTGGTTCATGAAAAGAGCACACATGCAATGACTCTGGTGGATCCATATGTGGTTTATGAACAGAACACACATGCAATGACTCTGGTGGATCCATGTGGTCTATGAAAATAATAGACATGCAATGACTCTAGCTGTGGTTAATGAAAAGAACACACATGCAATAAGTCTAGTGCATCCATATGTGGTTTAGGAAAAGAACAGACATGCAATGACACTAGCTGTGGTTTATGAAAAGAACACACATGCAATGACACTGGTGTATCCATGTGGTTATGAAAAGAACACACATGCAATAACCCTGGTGGATCCATATGTGGTTTAAGAAAGGAACAAACATGCAATGAACTCTAGTGGATCCATATGTGGTTTAAGGAAAGAACACACATGCAATGACTCTAGTGCTAGTTAGGAAAATAACACACATGCAATGAAATCTAGTGGATCCATATGTGGTTTGTGAAAAGAACACACATGCAATAACTCTAGTGGATCCACATGGTTTATGAAAAGAACATACATGCAATGACACTAGCCGTGGTTCATGAAAAGAACACACATGAATTGACACTGGTGGATCCATGTGGTTTATGAAAAGAACACACAAGCAATGACTCTGGTGGATCCATATGTGGTTGTGAAAAGAACACACATGCAATGACTCTAGTTGTGGTTCATGAAAATAACACACATGCAATGACACTGGTGGATCCATGTGGTTATGAACAGAACACACATGCAATGATTCTAGTGCTAGATTAGGATATGAACACACATGCAATGACTCTAGTGGATCAATATGTGGTTAATGAAAAGAACACACATGCAATGACACTGGTGGATCCATATGTGGTTTTTGAAAAGAGCACACATTCAATGACACTGGCGGATCCATGTGGTTTATGAATAGAACAAACATGCAATCACTCTAGTGGATCCATATGTGGTTTTTTAAAATAACACACATGCAATGACTCTAGTTGTGGTTCATGAAAATAACACACATGCAATGACACTGGTGGATCCATATGTGGTTTGTGAAAAGAACACACATGCAATGACTCTAGTGGATCCATGTGGTCTATGAAAAGAACAGACATGCAATGACTCTAGCTGTGGTTAATGAAAAGAACACACATGCAGTGACTCTAGTGGATCCATATGTGGTTTGTGAAAAGAACACACATGCAATGAATCTAGTGCTAGTTTAGGATAAAACCACAAATGCTATGACTGTAGTGGATCCATATGTGGTTTGTGGAAAGCACACACATGCAATGACTCTTGTGGATCCATATGTGGTTCATGAAAAGAACACAATGCGATGACACTGGTGAATCCATGTGGTTTATGAAAAGAACACACATGCAATGACACTAGTAAATCAATATGTGATTTGTGAAAAGAACACACATGCAATGACTCTAGTGGATCCATGTGGTTTGTGAAAAGAACAGACATGCAATGACTCTAGCTGTGGTTAATGAAAAGAACACACATGGAATGACTCTAGTGGATCCATATGTGGCTCGTGAAAAGCACACACATGCAATGACTCTAGTGCTAGTTTAGGAAAAGAAAACATATGCAATGACTCTAGCCGTGGATCCATATTTGGTTTGTGAAAAGCACACACATGCAATGACTCTAGTGGATCCATATGTGGTTCATGAAAAGAACTCACATGCAATGACTCTAGTGCTGGTTATGAAAAGAACACACATCCAATGAACTCTAGTGGATCCATATATGGTTTGTGAAATGAACACACATGCAATGACTCTGGTGGATCCTTATGTGGTTTAGGAAAAGAACACACATGAAATAAACTCTAGTGGATCCATATGTGGTTTGGGAAAAAAACACATGCAATGACTCTAGTGTTGGTTAGTAAAAGAACACACACGCAATGAAATCTAGTGGATCCATATGTGGTTTGTGAAAAGAACACACATGCAATGACTCTAGTGGATCCATGTGGTTTATGAAAAGAACAGACATGCAATGACTCTAGCCGTGGTTCATGAAAAGAACACACATGAAATGACACGGGTGGATCCATGTGGTTTATGAAAAGAACACACATGCAATTACTTTGGTGGATGCATATGTAGTTTGTGAAAAGAACACACATGTAGTGACTCTAGTTTTGGTTCATGAAAACAACACACATGCAATGACACTTGTGGATCCATGTGGTTTATGAAAAGAACACACATGCAATAACTCTAGTGCTAGTTCAGGATACGAACACATGCAATGACTCTAGTGGATCAATATGTGGTTAATGAAAATAAAACACATGCAATGACACTGGTGGATCTATACGTGGTTTCTGAAAAGAACACACATTCAATGACACTGGTGGATCCATGTGGTTTATGAAGAGAAGAAACATGCAATCACTCTAGTGGATCCATATGTGGTTTGTGAAAAGAACACACATGCAATAACTCTAGTGGATCCACATGGTTTATGAAAAGAACATACATGCAATGACACTAGCCGTGGTTCATGAAAAGAACACACATGAATTGACACTGGTGGATCCATGTGGTTTATGAAAAGAACACACATGCAATGACTCTGGTGGATCCATATGTGGTTGAGAAAAGAACACACATGCAATGACTCTAGTTGTGGTTCATGAAAATAACACACATGCAATGACACTGGTGGATCCATGTGGTTATGAACAGAACACACATGCAATGATTCTAGTGCTAGTTTAGGATATGAACACACATGCAATGACTCTAGTGGATCAATATGTGGTTAATGAAAAGAACACACATGCAATGACACTGGTGGATCCATATGTGGTTTTTGAAAAGAGCACACATTCAATGACACTGTTGGATCCATGTGGTTTATGAATAGAACAAACATGCAATCACTCTAGTGGATCCATATGTGGTTTTTTAAAATAACACACATGCAATGACTCTAGTTGTGGTTCATGAAAATAACACACATGCAATGACACTGGTGGATCCATATGTGGTTTATGAAGAGAACACACATGCAATGACTCTAGTGGATCCATGTGGTCTATGAAAAGAACAAACATGCAATGACTCTAGCTGTGGTTAATGAAAAGAACACACATGCAGTGACTCTAGTGGATCCATATATGGTTTGTGAAAAGAACACACATACAATGAATCTAGTGCTAGTTTAGGATAAAACCACAAATGCTATGACTGTAGTGGATCCATATGTGGTTTGTGGAAAGCACACACATGCAATGACTCTTGTGGATCCATATGTGGTTCATGAAAAGAACACAATGCGATGACACTGGTGAATCCATGTGGTTTATGAAAATAACACACATGCAATGACACTAGTAAATCAATATGTGATTTGTGAAAAGAACACACATGCAATGACTCTAGTGGATCCATGTGGTTTGTGAAAAGAACAGACATGCAATGACTCTAGCTGTGGTTAATGAAAAGAACACACATGGAATGACTCTAGTGGATACATATGTGGCTCGTGAAAAGCACACACATGCAATGAATCTAGTGCTAGTTTAGGAAAAGAACACATTTGCAATGACTCTAGCCGTGGATCCATATTTGGTTTTTGAAAAGCACACACATGCAATGACTCTAGTGGATCCATATGTGGTTCATGAAAAGAACTCACATGCAATGACTCTAGTGCTGGTTATGAAAAGAACACACATCCAATGAACTCTAGTGGATCCATATATGGTTTGTGAAATGAACACACATGCAATGACTCTGGTGGATCCTTATGTGGTTTAGGAAAAGAACACACATGAAATAAACTCTAGTGGATCCATATGTGGTTTGGGAAAAAAACACATGCAATGACTCTAGTGTTGGTTAGTAAAAGAACACACACGCAATGAAATCTAGTGGATCCATATGTCGTTTGTGAAAAGAACACACATGCAATGACTCTAGTGGATCCATGTGGTTTATGAAAAGAACAGACATGCAATGACTCTAGCCGTGGTTCATGAAAAGAACACACATGAAATGACACGGGTGGATCCATGTGGTTTATGAAAAGAACACACATGCAATTACTTTGGTGGATGCATATGTAGTTTGTGAAAAGAACACACATGTAGTGACTCTAGTTTTGGTTCATGAAAACAGCACACATGCAATGACACTTGTGGATCCATGTGGTTTATGAAAAGAACACACATGCAATAACTCTAGTGCTAGTTCAGGATACGAACACATGCAATGACTCTAGTGGATCAATATGTGGTTAATGAAAATAAAACACATGCAATGACCTTTAGTGGATCTATACGTGGTTTCTGAAAAGAACACACATTCAAGGACACAGGTGGATCCATGTGGTTTATGAAGAGAAGAAACATGCAATCACTCTAGTGGATCCATATGTGGTTTGTGAAAAGAACACACATGCAATAACTCTAGTGGATCCACATGGTTTATGAAAAGAACATACATGCAATGACACTAGCCGTGGTTCATGAAAAGAACACACATGAATTGACACTGGTGGATCCATGTGGTTTATGAAAAGAACACACATGCAATGACTCTGGTGGATCCATATGTGGTTGTGAAAAGAACACACATGCAATGACTCTAGTTGTGGTTCATGAAAATAACACACATGCAATGACACTGGTGGATCCATGTGGTTATGAACAGAACACACATGCAATGATTCTAGTGCTAGTTTAGGATATGAACACACATGCAATGACTCTAGTGGATCAATATGTGGTTAATGAAAAGAACACACATGCAATGACACTGGTGGATCCATATGTGGTTTTTGAAAAGAGCACACATTCAATGACACTGGTGGATCCATGTGGTTTATGAATAGAACAAACATGCAATCACTCTAGTGGATCCATATGTGGTTTTTTAAAATAACACACATGCAATGACTCTAGTTGTGGTTCATGAAAATAACACACATGCAATGACACTGGTGGATCCATATGTGGTTTGTGAAAAGAACACACATGCAATGACTCTAGTGGATCCATGTGGTCTATGAAAAGAACAGACATGCAATGACTCTAGCTGTGGTTAATGAAAAGAACACACATGTAGTGACTCTAGTGGATCCATATGTGGTTTGTGAAAAGAACACACATGCAATGAATCTAGTGCTAGTTTAGGATAAAACCACAAATGCTATGACTGTAGTGGATCCATATGTGGTTTGTGGAAAGCACACACATGCAATGACTCTTGTGGATCCATATGTGGTTCATGAAAAGAACACAATGCGATGACACTGGTGAATCCATGTGGTTTATGAAAAGAACACACATGCAATGACACTAGTAAATCAATATGTGATTTGTGAAAAGAACACACATGCAATGACTCTAGTGGATCCATGTGGTTTGTGAAAAGAACAGACATGCAATGACTCTAGCTGTGGTTAATGAAAAGAACACACATGGAATGACTCTAGTGGATCCATATGTGGCTCGTGAAAAGCACACACATGCAATTACTCTAGTGCTAGTTTAGGAAAAGAACACATATGCAATGACTCTAGCCGTGGATCCATATTTGGTTTGTGAAAAGCACACACATGCAATGACTCTAGTGGATCCATATGTGGTTCATGAAAAGAACTCACATGCAATGACTCTAGTGCTGGTTATGAAAAGAACACACATCCAATGAACTCTAGTGGATCCATATATGGTTTGTGAAATGAACACACATGCAATGACTCTGGTGGATCCTTATGTGGTTTAGGAAAAGAACACACATGAAATAAACTCTAGTGGATCCATATGTGGTTTGGGAAAAAAACACATGCAATGACTCTAGTGTTGGTTAGTAAAAGAACACACACGCAATGAAATCTAGTGGATCCATATGTGGTTTGTGAAAAGAACACACATGCAATGACTCTAGTGGATCCATGTGGTTTATGAAAAGAACAGACATGCAATGACTCTAGCCGTGGTTCATGAAAAGAACACACATGAAATGACACGGGTGGATCCATGTGGTTTATGAAAAGAACACACAAGCAATTACTTTGGTGGATGCATATGTAGTTTGTGAAAAGAACACACATGTGGTGACTCTAGTTTTGGTTCATGAAAACAACACACATGCAATGACACTTGTGGATCCATGTGGTTTATGAAAAGAACACACATGCAATAACTCTAGTGCTAGTTCAGGATACGAACACATGCAATGACTATAGTGGATCAATATGTGGTTAATGAAAATAAAACACATGCAATGACACTGGTGGATCCATATGTGGTTTTTGAAAAGAACACACATTCAATGACACTGGTGGATCCATGTGGTTTATGAAAAGAACAAACATGCAATCACTATAGTGGATCCATATGTGGTTAAGGAAAGAACACACATGCAATGACTCTAGTGCTAGTTAGGAAAAAAAACACATGCAATGAAATCTAGTCGATCCCTATGTGGTTTGTGAAAAGAACACACATGCAATGACTCTAGTGGATCCATGTGGTTTATGAAAAGAACAGACATGCACTCTAGCCGGGGTTCGTGAAAAGAACACACATGAAATGACACTAGTGGATCCATGTGGTTTATGAAAAGAACACACATGTAATGACTCTGGTGGATCCATATGTGGTTGTGAAAAAAGAACACAAATGCAATGACTCTAATTGTGGTTCATGAAAAGAACACACATGCAATGACACTGGTGGATCCATGTGGTTATGAAAAGAAGACACATGCAATGACTCTAGTGCTAGTTTAGGATACGAACAAACATGCAATGACTCTAGTGGATCAATATGTTGTTTTTGCAAAGAACACACATGCAATGACTCTAGTTGTGCTTCATGAAAATAACACACATGCAATGACACTGGTGGATCCATGTGGTTCATGAAAAGAATGCACATGCAATGACTCTGATGGGTCCATATGTGGTTTGTGAAAAGAACACACATGCAATGAATCTAGTGGATCCATGTGGTTTATGAAAAGAACAGACATGCAATGACTCTAGATGTGGTTTAGGAAAAGAACAGACATGCAATGACTCTAGCTGTGGTTTATGAAAAGAACATACATGCAATGACACTGGTGTATCCATGTGGTTATGAAAAGAACACACATGCAATGACCCTAGTGGATCAATATGTGGTTAATAAAAAGAACACACATGCAATGACACTAGTGGATCCATATGTGGTTTGTAAAAAGAACACACATTCAATGACACTGGTGGATCCATGTGGTTTATGAAAAGAACAAACATGCAATAACTCTAGTGGATCCATATGTGGTTTTTGAAAAGAACACAAATTCAATAACTCTAGTTGTGGTTCATGAAAATAACACACACGCAATGACACTAGTGGATACATGTGGTTCATGAAAAGAACACACATGCAATGACTGGTGGATCCATATGTGGTCTGTGAAAAGAACACACATGCAATGACTCTAGTGGATCCATGTGGTTTATGAAAAGAACAGACATGCAATGACTCTAGCTGTGGTTAACGAAAAGAACACACATGCAATGACTCTGGTGTATCCATATGTGGTTTAGGAAAAGAACAGACATGCAATGACTCTAGCTGTGGTTTATGAAAAGAACACACATGCAATGACACTGGTGGATTCATGTGGTTTATGAAAAGAACACACATGCAATGACTCTGGTGGATCCATATGTGGTTTAGGAAAGGAACACACGTGCAATGAACTCTAGTGGATCCATATGTGGTTTAAGGAAAGAACACACCTGCAATGACTCTAGTGCTAGTTAGGAAAAGAACACACATGCAATAAAATCTAGTGGATCCATATGTGGTTTGTGAAAAGAACACAAATGCAATGACTCTAGTGGATCCACGTGGTTTATGAAAAGAACAGACATGCAATGACTCTAGCCGTGGTTCATGAAAAGAACACACATGAAATGACACTGGTGGATCCATGTGGTTTATGAAAAGAACACACATGCAATGACTCTGGTGGATCCATATGTGGTTGTGAAAAGAACACACATGCAATGACTCTAGTCGTGGTTCATGAAAAGAACGCACATGCAATGACACTAGTGGATCCATGTGGTTATGAAAAGAACAGACATGCAATGACTCTAGTGCTAGTTTAGGATACGAACACACATGCAATGACTCTAGTGGATCAATATGTGGTTAATGAAAAGAACACACATGCAATGACACTGGTGGATCCATATGTGGTTTTTGAAAAGAACACACATTCAATGACACTGGTGGATCCATGTGGTTTATAAAAAGAACAAACATGCAATCACTATATTGGATCCATATGTGGTTTTTGAAAAGAACACACATGCAATGACTCTAGTTGTGGTTCATGAAAATAACACACATGCAATGACACTGGTGGATCCATGTGGTTCATGAAAAGAGCAGACATACAATGACTCTGGTGGATCCATATGTGGTTTGTGAAAAGAACACACATGCAATGACTCTAGTGGATCCATGTGGTCTATGAAAAGAACAAACATGCAATGACTCTAGCGGTGGTTAATGAAAAGAACACACATGTAGTAACTCTAGTTGGTCCATATGTGGTTTGTGAAAAGAACACACATGCAATGAATCTAGTGCTAGTTTAGGATAAAACCACACATGTTATGACTCTAGTGGATCCATATGTTGTTTGTGAAAAGCACACACATGCAATAACTCTTGTGGATCCATATGTGGTTCATTTAGAGAACACAATGCAATGACACTGGTGGATCCATGTGGTTTATGAAAAGAACACACATGCAATGACGCTAGTAAATCAATATGTGGTTTGTGAAAAGAACACACATGCAATGACTCTAGTGGATCCATGTTGTTGTGAAAAGAACAGACATGCAATGACTCTAGCTGTGGTTAATGAAAAGAACACACATGCAATGACTCTAGTGGATCCATATGTGGCTCGTGAAAAGCACACACATGCAATGACTCTAGTGCTAGTTTAGGATAAGAACACAGATGCAATGACTCTAGTGGATCCATATGTGGTTCATGAAAATAACTCACATGCAATGACTCTAGTGCTGGTTATGAAAAGAACACACATCTAATGAACTCTAGTGGATCCATATATGGTTTGTGAAACGAACACACATGCAATGACTCTAGTGGATCCATACGTGGTTTAAGAAAAGAACACACATGAAATAAACTCTAGTGGATCCATATGTGGTTTGGGAAAAGAACACACATGCAATGACTCTAGTGTTGGTTAGTAAAAGAACACACACGCAATGAAATGTAGTGCATCCATATGTGGTTTATGAAAAGAACAGACATGCAATGACTCTAGCCGTGGTTCATGAAAAGAACACACATGAAATGACACGGGTGGATCCATGTGGTTTATGAAAAGAACACACATGCAATGACTCTAGTGGATCCATATGTGGTTTGTGAAAAGAACACACATGCAGTGACTCTAGTTTTGGTTCATGAAAAAAAACACATGCAATGACAGTTGTGGATCCATGTGGTTTATGAAAAGAACACACATGTAATAACTCTAGTGCTAGTTTAGGATACGAACACATGCAATGACTCTAGTGGATCAATATGTGGTTAATGAAAATAAAATACATGCAATGACACCGGTGGATCCATATGTGGTTTGTGAAAAGAACACACATTCAATGACACTGGTGGATCCATGTGGTTTATGAAAAGAACAAACATGCAATCACTCTAGTGGATCCATATGTGGTTAAGGAAAGAACACACATGCAATGACTCTAGTGCTAGTTAGGAAACTAACACACAAGCAATGAAATCTAGTGGATCCATATGTGGTTTGTGAAAAGAACACACATGCAATGACTCTACTGGATCCATGTGGTTTATAAAACGAACAGACATGCAATGACTCTAGCCGTGGTTCATGAAAAGAACACACATGAAATGACACTGGTGGATCCATGTGGTTTATGAAAAGAACACACATGCAATGACTCTGGTGGATCCATATGTGGTTGTGAAAAGAAAACAAATGGAATGACTCTAGTTGCGGTTCATGAAAAGAACACACATGCAATGACACTGGTGGATCCATGTGGTTATGAAAAGAACACACATGCAGTGACTCTAGTGCTAGTTTAGGATACGAACAAACATGCAATGACTCTAGTGCATCAGTATGTGGCTAATGTAAAGAACACACCTGCAATGAAACTAGTGGATCCATATGTGGTTTGTGAAGAGAACACACATTCAATGACACTGGTGGATTCATGTGGTTTATGAAAAGAACAAACATGCGATCACTCTAGTGGATCCCTATGTGGTTTTTGAAAAGAACACACATGCAATGACTCTAGTTGTGGTTCATGAAAATAACACACATGCAATGACACTGGTGGATCCATATGGGTCATGAAAAGAACACACATGCAATGAATCTGGTGGATCCTTATGTGGTTTGTGAAAAGAACACACATGTAGTGACTCAAGTGGATCCATGTGGTTTATGAAAGGAACAGACATGCAATGACTCTAGCTGTGGTTAATGAAAATAATACACATGCAGTGACTCTAATGGATCCATATGTGGTTTGTTAAAAGCACACACATGCAATGAATCTTGTGCTAATTTAGGATAAAACCACACATGCTATGACTCTAGTGGATCCAAATGTGGTTTATGAAAAGCACACACATGGAATGACTCTTGTGGATCCATATGTGGTTCAGGAAAAGTACACAATGCGATGCCACTGGTGGATCCATGTGGTTTATGAAAATAACGCACATGCAAGGCCTCTAGTGGATCCATGTGGTTTATGAAAAGAACAGACATGCAATGACTCTAGCTGTGGTTAATGAAAAGAACACACATGCAATGACTCTGGTGTATCCATATGTGGTTTAGGAAAAGAAACGACATGGAATGACTCTAGTTGTGGTTTATGAAAAGAACACACATACAATGACACTGGTGGATCCATGTGGTTCATGAAAACAACACACATGAAATAACACTAGTGGATCCATGTGGTTTATGAAAAGAAAACACATGCAATGACTCTGGTGGATCCATATGTGGTTGTGAAAAGAACACACATGCAGTGACTCTAGTTGTCGTTCATGAAAAGAACACACATGCAATGATAATGGTAGATCCATGTGGTTATGAAAAGAACACACATGTAATGACTCTAGTGCTAGTTTAGGATACAAACACACATGCAATGACTCTAGTGGATCAATATGTGGTTAATGAAAAGAACACATATGCAATGACACTGGTGGATCCATATGTGGTTTGTGAAAATAACACACATTCAATGACACTGGTGGATCCATGTGGTTTATGGAAAGAACAAACATGTGCATCACTCTAGTGGATCCATATGTGGTTTTTGAAAAGAACACACATGCAATGACTCTAGTTGTGGTTCATGAAAATAACAGATATGCAATGACACTGGTGGATCCATGTGGTTCATGAAAAGAGCACACATGCAATGACTCTGGTGGATCCATATGTGGTTGGTGAAAAGAACACACATGCAATGACTGTAGTGGATCCATGTGGTCTATGAAAAGAATAGACATGCAATGACTCTAGCTGTGGCTAATGAAAAGAACACACATGTAGTGACTCTAGTGGATCCATATGTGGTTTGTGAAAAGCACACACATGAAATGAATCTAGTGCTAGTTTAGGATAAAACCACACATGCTATGACTCTAGTGGATCCATATGTGGTTTGTGAAAAGCACACACATGCAATGACTCGTGTCGATCCATATGTGGTCCATAAAAAGAACACAATGCAATGACACTGGTGGATCCATGTGGTATATGAAAAGAACGCACATGCAATGACGCTAGTAGATCAATACGTGGTTTGTGAAAAGAACACACATGCAATGACTCTAGTGTATCCATGTGGTTTGTGAAAATAACAGACATGCAATGACTCTAGTTGTGGTTAATGAAAAGAACACACATGCAATGACTCTAGTGGATCCATACGTGGCTCGTGAAAAGCACACACATGCAATGATTCTCGTACTAGTTTAGGATAAGAACACACATGCACTGACTCTAGTGGATCCATATTTGGTTTGTGAAAAGCACACACGTGCAATGACTCTAGTGGATCCATATGTGGTTCATGAAAAGAACTCACATGCAATGACTCTAGTGCTGGTTATGAAAAGAACACACATCCAATGAACGCTAGTGGATCCATATATGGTTTGTGAAACGAACACATATGCAATGACTCTGGTGGATCCATATGTGGTTTAGAAAAAGAACACACATGAAATAAACTCTAGTGGATCTATATGTGGTTTGGGAAAAGAACACACATGCAATAACTCTAGTGTTAGTTAGGAAAAGAACACACATGCAATGAAATCTAGTGGATCCATATGTGGTTTGTGAAAAGAACACACATGAAATGACACTGGTGGATCCATGTGGTTTATGAAAAGAACACACATGCAATGACTCTGGTGGATCCATATGTGGTTGTGACAAGAACACAAATGCAATGACTCTAGTGGATCCATATGTGGTTTGTGAAAAGAACACACATGAAATGACACTGGTGGATCCATGTGGTTTATGAAAAGAACACACATGCAATGACTCTGGTGGATCCATATGTGGTTGTGACAAGAACACAAATGCAATGACTCTAGTTGTGGTTCATGAAAAGAACACACATGCAATGACACAGGTGGATCCATGTGCTTATGAAAAGAACACACATGCAATGACTCTAGTGCTAGTTTAGGATACGAACACACATGCAATGACTCTAGTGGATCAATATGCGGTTAATGAAAAGAATACACATGCAATGACACTAGTGGATCCATATGTGGTTTGTGAAAAGCACACACATGCAATGACTCGTGTGGATCCATATGTGGTCCATGAAAAGAACACAATGTGATGGCACTGGTGGATCCATGTGGTTTATGAAAAGAACACACATGAATTGACGCTAGTAGATCAATATGTGGTTTGTGAAAAGAACACACATGCAATGACTCTAGTGGATCCATGTGGTTTGTGAAGAGAACAGGCATGCAATGACTCTAGCTGTGGTTAATGAAAAGAACACACATGCAATGACTCTAGTGGATCCATATGTGGCTCGTGAAAAGCACACACATGCTATGACTCTAGTGCTAGTTTAGGATAAGAACACACATGCAATGACTCTAGTGGATCCATATTTGGTTTGTGAAAAGCACACACATGCAATGACTCTAGTGGATCCATATTTGGTTCACGAAAAGAACTCACATGCAATGACTCTAGTGCTGGTTATGAAAATAACACACATCCAATGAACTCTAGTGGATCCATATATGGTTTGTGAAACGAAGACACATGCAATGACTCTGGTGGATCCATATGTGGTTTAGGAAAAGAACACACATGAAATAAACTCTAGTGGATCCATATGTGGTTAATGAAAAGCAAACACATACAATGACAGTGGTGGATCCATATGTGGTTTGTGAAAAGAACACACATTCAATGACACTGGTGGATTCTTGTGGTTTATGAAAAGAACAAACATGCAATCACTCTAGTCGATCCATATGTGGTTAAGGAAAGAACACACATGCAATGACTCTAGTGCTAGTTAGAAAAATAACACACATGCAATGAAATCTAGTGGATCCATATGTGGTTTGTGAAAAGAACACACATCAATGACCCTAGTGGATCCATGTGGTTTATGAAAAGAATAAACATGCAATGACTCTAGCCGTGGTTCATGAAAAGAACACACATGAAATGACACTAGTGGATCCATGTGGTTTATGAAAAGAACACGCATGCAATGACTCTAGTGGATCCATATGTGGTTGTGAAAACAACACAAATGTAATGACTCTAGTTGTGGTTCATGAAAAGAACACACATGCAATGGCACTGGTGGATCCATGTGGTTATGAAAAGAACAGACATGCAATGACTCTAGTGCTAGTTTAGGATACCAAAACACATGCAATGACTCTAGTGGATGTATATGTGGTTAACTAAAAGAACACACATGCAATGACACTGGTGGATCCATATGTGGTTTGTGAAAAGAACAAACATTCAATGACACTGGTGGATCCATGTGGTTTATGAAAAGAACAAACATGCAATCAATCTAGTGGATCCATATGTGGTTTTTGAAAAGAACACACATGCAATGACTCCAGTTGTGGTTCATGAAAATAACACACATGCAATGACACTGGTGGATCCATGTGGTTCATGAAAAGAGCACACATGCAATGACTCTGGTGGATCCATATGTGGTTTGTGAAAAGAACACACATGCAATGACTCTAGTGGATCCATGTGGTGTATGAAAAGAACAGACATGCAATGACTCTAGGTGTGGTTAATGAAAAGAACACACATGCAGTGACTCTAGTGGATCGATATGTGGTTCGTGAAAAGCACACACATGCAACGAATCTAGTGCTAGTTTAGGATAAAACCACACATGCTATGACTCTAGTGGATCCATATGTGGTTTTTGAAAAGCACACACATGCAATGACTCTAGTGGATCCATATGTGGTTCATGAAAAGATAACAATGCGATGACAATTGTGGATCCTTGTGGTTTATGAAAAGAACGCACATGCAATGACGCTAGTAGATCAATATGTGGGTTGTGAAAAGAACACACATGCAATGACTCTAGTGGATCCATGTGGTTTGTTAAAAGAAGAAACATGCATTGACTCTAGATCTGGTTAATGAAAAGAACACACGTGCAATGACTCTGGTGGATCCATATGTGGGTTAGGAAAGGAACACACATGTAATGAACTCTAGTTCATCCATATGTGTTTTAAGGAAAGAACACACATGCAATGACTCTAGTGCTAGTTAGTAAAAGAACACACATGCAATGAAATCTAGTGGATCCATATGTGGTTTGTGAAAAGAACACGCATGCAATTACTCTAGTGGATCCATGTGGTTTATGAAAAGAACAAACATGCAATGAATCTAGCCGTGGTTCATGAAAAGAACACACATGAAATAACACTAGTGGATCCATGTGGTTTATGAAAAGAACACACATGCAATGACTCTGGTGGATCCATATGTGGTTGTGAAAAGAACACACATGCAGTGACTCTAGTTGTGGTTCATGAAAAGAACACACATGCAATGATAATGGTAGATCCATGTGGTTATGAAAAGAACACACATGTAATCACTCTAGTGCTAGTTTAGGATACGAACACATATGCAATGACTCTAGTGGATCAATATGTGGTTAATGAAAAGAAGACATATGCAATGACACTGGTGGATCCATATGTGGTTTGTGAAAATAACACACATTCAATGACACTGGTGGATCCATGTGGTTTATGAAAAGAACAAACATACAATCACTCTAGTGGATCCATATGTGGTTTTTGAAAAGAACACACATGCAATGACTCTAGTTGTGGTTCATGAAAATAACAGATATGCAATGGCACTGGTGGATCCATGTGGTTCATGAAAAGAGCACACATGCAATGACTCTGGTGGATCCATATGTGGTTTGTGAAAAGAACACACATGCAATGACTGTAGTGGATCCATGTGGTCTATGAAAAGAATAGACATGCAATGACTCTAGCTGTGGCTAATGAAAAGAACACACATGTAGTGACTCTAGTGGATCCATTTGTGGTTTGTGAAAAGCACACACATGAAATGAATCTAGTGCTAGTTTAGGATAAAACCACACATGCTATGACTCTAGTGGATCGATATGTGGTTTGTGACAAGCACACGCATGCAATGACTCGTGTCGATCCATATGTGGTCCATAAAAAGAACACAATGCGATGACACTGCTGGATCCATGTGGTATATGACAAGAACGCACATGCAATGACGCTAGTAGATCAATATGTGGTTTGTGAAAAGAACACACATGCAATGACTCTAGTGGATCCATGTGGTTTGTGAAAATAACAGACATGCAATGACTCTAGCCGTGGTTCATGAAAAGAACACACATGAAATGACATGGGTGGATCCATGTGGTTTATGAAAAGAACACACATGCAATGACTCTAGTGCTAGTTTAGGATACGAACACACATGCAATGACTCTAGTGGATCAATATGTGGTTAATGAAAAGAAAACACATGCAATGACACTGGTGGATCCATATGTGGTTTGTGAAAATAACACACATTCAATGACACTGGTGGATCCATGTGGTTTATGAAAAGAACAAACATACAATCACTCTAGTGGATCCATATGTGGTTTTTGAAAAGAACACACATGCAATGACTCTAGTTGTGGTTCATGAAAATAACAGATATGCAATGGCACTGGTGGATCCATGTGGTTCATGAAAAGAGCACACATGCAATGACTCTGGTGGATCCATATGTGGTTTGTGAAAAGAACACACATGCAATGACTGTAGTGGATCCATGTGGTCTATGAAAAGAATAGACATGCAATGACTCTAGCTGTGGCTAATGAAAAGAACACACATGTAGTGACTCTAGTGGATCCATTTGTGGTTTGTGAAAAGCACACACATGAAATGAATCTAGTGCTAGTTTAGGATAAAACCACACATGCTATGACTCTAGTGGATCGATATGTGGTTTGTGAAAAGCACACGCATGCAATGACTCGTGTCGATCCATATGTGGTCCATAAAAAGAACACAATGCGATGACACTGCTGGATCCATGTGGTATATGACAAGAACGCACATGCAATGACGCTAGTAGATCAATATGTGGTTTGTGAAAAGAACACACATGCAATGACTCTAGTGGATCCATGTGGTTTGTGAAAATAACAGACATGCAATGACTCTAGTTGTGGTTAATGAAAAGAACACACATGCAATGACTCTAGTGGATCCATATGTGGCTCGTGAAAAGCACACACATGCAATGACTCTAGTACTAGTTTAGGATAAGAACACACATGCACTGACTCTAGTGGATCCATATTTGGTTTGTGAAAAGCACACACGTGCAATGACTCTAGTGGATCCATATGTGGTTCATGAAAAGAACTCACATGCAATGACTCTAGTGCTGGTTATGAAAAGAACACACATCCAATGAACGCTAGTGGATCCATATATGGTTTGTGAAACGAACACACATGCAATGACTCTGGTGGATCCATATGTGGTTTAGAAAAAGAACACACATGAAATAAACTCTAGTGGATCTATATGTGGTTTGGGAAAAGAACACACATGCAATGACTCTAGTGTTAGTTGGGAAAAGAACACACATGCAATGAAATCTGGTGGATCCGTATGTGGTGTGTGAAAAGAACACACATGAAATGACACTGGTGGATCCATGTGGTTTATGAAAAGAACACACATGCAATGACTCTGGTGGATCCATATGTGGTTGTGACAAGAACACAAATGCAATGACTCTAGTTGTGGTTCATGAAAAGAACACACATGCAATGACACAGGTGGATCCATGTGCTTATGAAAAGAACACACATGCAATGACTCTAGTGCTAGTTTAGGATACGAACACACATGCAATGACTCTAGTGGATCAATATGCGGTTAATGAAAAGAATACACATGCAATGACACTAGTGGATCCATATGTGGTTTGTGAAAAGCACACACATGCAATGACTCGTGTGGATCCATATGTGGTCCATGAAAAGAACACAATGTGATGGCACTGGTGGATCCATGTGGTTTATGAAAAGAACACACATGCATTGACGCTAGTAGATCAATATGTGGTTTGTGAAAAGAACACACATGCAATGACTCTAGTGGATCCATGTGGTTTGTGAAGAGAACAGGCATGCAATGACTCTAGCTGTGGTTAATGAAAAGAACACATATGCAATGACTCTAGTGGATCCATATGTGGCTCGTGAAAAGCACACACATGCTATGACTCTAGTGCTAGTTTAGGATAAGAACACACATTCAATGACTCTAGTGGATCCATATTTGGTTTGTGAAAAGCACACACATGCAATGACTCTAGTGGATCCATATTTGGTTCATGAAAAGAACTCACATGCAATGACTCTAGTGCTGGTTATGAAAATAACACACATCCAATGAACTCTAGTGGATCCATATATGGTTTGTGAAACGAAGACACATGCAATGACTCTGGTGGATCCATATGTGGTTTAGGAAAAGAACACACATGAAATAAACTCTAGTGGATCCATATGTGGTTAATGAAAAGCAAACACATACAATGACAGTGGTGGATCCATATGTGTTTTGTGAAAAGAACACACATTCAATGACACTGGTGGATTCATGTGGTTTATGAAAAGAACAAACATGCAATCACTCTAGTCGATCCATATGTGGTTAAGGAAAGAACACACATGCAATGACTCTAGTGCTAGTTAGAAAAATAACACACATGCAATGAAATCTAGTGGATCCATATGTGGTTTGTGAAAAGAACACACATCAATGACTCTAGTGGATCCATGTGGTTTACGAAAAGAATAGACATGCAATGACTCTAGCCGTGGTTCATGAAAAGAACACACATGAAATGACACTAGTGGATCCATGTGGTTTATGAAAAGAACACACATGCAATGACTCTAGTGGATCCATATGTGGTTGTGAAAACAACACAAATGTAATGACTCTAGTTGTGGTTCATGAAAAGAACACACATGCAATGGCACTGGTGGATCCATGTGGTTATGAAAGGAACAGACATGCAATGACTCTAGTGCTAGTTTAGGATACAAAAACACATGCAATGACTCTAGTGGATCTATATGTGGTTAATTAAAAGAACACACATGCAATGACACTGGTGGATCCATATGTGGTTTGTGAAAAGAACACACATTCATTGACACTGGTGGATCCATGTGGTTTATGAAAAGAACAAACATGCAATCACTCTAGTGGATCCATATGTGGTTTTTGAAAAGAACACACATGCAATGACTCCAGTTGTGGTTCGTGAAAATAACACACATGCAATGACACTGGTGGATCCATGTGGTTCATGAAAAGAGCACACATGCAATGACTCTAGTGGATCCATATGTGGTTTGTGAAAAGAACACACATGCAATGACTCTAGTGGATCCATGTGGTCTATGAAAAGAACAGACATGCAATGACTCTAGGTGTGGTTAATGAAAAGAACACACATGCAGTGACTCTAGTGGATCCATATGTGGTTCGTGAAAAGCACACACATGCAACGAATCTAGTGCTAGTTTAGGATAAAACCACACATGCTATGACTCTAGTGGATCCATATGTGGTTTTTGAAAAGCACACACATGCAGTGACTCTGGTGGATCCATATGTGGTTCATGAAAAGAACACAATGCGATGACAATCGTGGATCCATGTGGTTTATGAAAAGAACGCACATGCAATGACGCTAGTAGATCAATATGTGGTTTTGTGAAAAGAACACACAAGCAATGACTCTAGTGGATCCATGTGGTTTGTTAAAAGAAGAAACATGCATTGACTCTAGCTCTGGTTAATGAAAATAACACACATGCAATGACTCTAGTGGATCCATATGTGGCTCGTGATAAGCACACACATGCAATGACTCTAGTGCTATTTTAGGATAAGTACACACATGCAATGACTCTAGTGGATCCATATTTGGTTTCTAAAAAGCACACACATGCAATGACTCTAGTGGATCCATATGTGGTTCATGAAAAGAACTCACATGCAATGACTCTAGTGCTGGTTATGAAAAGAACACACATCCAACGAACTCTAGTGGATCCATATATGGTTTGTGAAACGAACACACATGCAATGACTCTGGTGGATCCATATGTGGTTTAGGAAAAGAACACACATGAAATAAACTCTAGTGGATCCATATGTGGTTTGGGAAAAGAACACACATGCAATGACTCTAGTGTTGGTTAGGAAAAGAACATGCATGCAATGAAATCTAGTGGATCCATATGTCGTTTGTGAAAAGAACACACATGCAATGACTCTAGTGGATCCATGTGGTTTATGAAAAGAACAGACATGCCATGACTCTAGCCGTGGTTGATGAAAAGAACACACATGAAATGACACTGGTGAATCCATGTGGTTTATGAAAAGAACACACATGCAATGACTCTGGTGGATCCATATCTGGTTTGTCAAAAGAACAAACATGCAGTGACTCTAGTTGTGGTTCATGAAAAGAACACACATGCGATGACACTTGTGGATCAATGTGGTTTATGAAAAGAACACACATGCAATGACTCTAGTGCTAGTTTAGGATATGAACACACATGCAATGACTCTAGTGGATCAATATGTGGTTAATGAAAAGAAAACACATGCAATGACACTGGTGGATCCATATGTGGTTTGTGAAAAGAACACCTATTCAATGACACTGGTGGATCCATGTGGTTTATGAAAAGAACAAACATGCAATCACTCTAGTGGATCCATATGTGGTTAAGGAAAGAACACACATGCAATGACTCTAGTGCTAGTTAGGAAAAGAACACACATGCAATGAAATCTAGTGGATCCATATGTGGTTTGTGAAAAGAACACACATGCAATGACTCTAGTGGATCGATGTGGTTTATGAAAAGAACAGGCATGCAATGACTCTAGCCGTGGTTCATGAAAAGAACACACATGAAATGACACTGGTGGATCCATGTGGTTTATGAAAAGAACACACATGCAATGACTCTGGTGGATCCATATGTGGTTGTGAAAAGAACACAAATGTAATGACTCTAGTTGTGGTTCATGAAAAGAACACACATGCAATGACACTGGTGAATCCCTGTGGTTATGAAAAGAACACACATGCAATGACTTTAGTGCTAGTTTAGGATACGAAAACACATGCAATGACTCTAGTGGATCAATATGTGGTTAATGAAAAGAACACACATGCAATGACACTAGTGGATCCATATGTGGTTTGTGAAAAGAACACACATTCAATGACACTGGTGGATCCATGTCGTTTATGAAAAGAACAAACATGCAATCACTCTAGTGGATCCATATGTGGTTTTTGAATAGAACACACATGCAATGACTCTAGTTGTGGTTCATGAAAATAACACACATGCAATGACACTGGTGGATCCATGTGGTTCATGAAAAGAACACACATGCAATGACTCTGGTTGATCCATATGTGGTTTGTGAAAAGAACACACATGTAGTGACTGTAGTGGATCCATGTGGTTTATGAAAAGAACAGACATGCAATGACTCTAGCTGTGGTTAATGAAAAGAACACACATGCAGTGACTCTAGTGGATCCATATGTGGTTTGTGAAAAGCACACACATGCAATGAATCTAGTGCTAGTTTAGGATAAAACCACACATGCTATGACTCTAGTGGATCCAAATGTGGTTTTTGAAAAGCACACACATGCAATGACTCTTGTGGATCCATATGTGGTTCATGAGAAGTACACAATGCGATGACACTAGTGGATCCATGTGGTTTATGAAAAGAACGCACATGCAAGGACGCTAGCAGATCCATATGTGGTTTGTGAAAAGAACACACATGCAATGACTCTAGTGGATCCATGTGGTTTGTTAAAAGAACAAACATGCAATGACTGTCACATCCCAAAATTTTCCAAATTTTGAAATGTGAAAATATTAAAACAAGATGAAGAACTAAGTCTTGAAAAATTCGGAGGAAACAAAAACTTTTGACTATTTAATATAACTCCTCTAAAACCTAAGTCAAATAGAATGAATTTTGTTTGTCAAGTGGTGTGCATGTTTTAAAATCCCAAATCATGAAACATGCATGAGCATCTTGACTTGGTTGCATTTCAAAAACCTAAGAGAAGTGAAAATTATCTCAAACCCTAAAACTCTAATTATTTGTTAACACTCAAGAACAAGGCAATACTATGGATATACTCCATATTTAAATTATACAAAAGAACTTCTATGTGAGCTAAAATATAAAGGACAAATTAATAAAACAATAGAGATTGGTTTCATCCTATTTGGAGCCATGGATAAAAAGATATGAATTAATTGAGAATAGAACTAAGAAAATACAATATTAGCTATTAAAGCCAAAGTGAATAAATTTGATTAGTAAATTTGAGATGGAAAGTAAATGTGTTCTATAATGTCCTAAAAACATAATTTGTGTTTTACAAAATTTTATAAATTTGTTTGATCCAATTTGGATGACTAAATAAAAAGTTTTGAAGAAAACAGAAAAAGAAAAAATAAAAAGAATAGACAAAACGAAAAAACAGCAGCAGCACAGCCGGCCTGCTCGGCCCAAACCCTAGCCCACTAATCCCACCCAGATCTCCCCTTCTCCCTCGCTGCTTTCTTTTCTCACCACCCCCTGCTCACCCCCTGTCGCTAACACCCCGGCCCCACTACCCCGTCACCGCCACCTCATCATCTTAAACCAAACGACAGAGGAGATCATCCACTCCCGGCCATTTCTGTGTGAATTCAGTTCGAGCAAATTCGCGTAAATGCTGGAGTAATTCTCCACTCCGACCCTAGCCTCTTAATCCCCACTCCCTCCTCTCCTTTTTCCCCCAGTTTCCCCAACCCCAGATCCACTGGGCAGCTCGAATTCGAGCTCTTCATCTTGCAGTCTCCAACGAGCTCCGGCGACGATTCCGGTGAGAGCTGACTGCCCCACACCCTCCTCTCTGTCCTGTAATCTTCGCTAGCCTCGGGCGCATCTGCTAATCCCCGACGAAGCCGAGTGCCCCTTTCTCAACCGCGACCACCACCGAGACCTCCTCGACCACCGCAACCCCTCGGTAACTTTGCTGCTTCCCCTACCCCGCTAGGATCACCGGAACACCACCCTCCCGTCGCGCCGCTGCCGCGCGCAGTTAACTAGCGCCGTCACTCCCTTTCCAAGCGCTAGGATCCGTTGGATCTGTAACCAGCGGCTAGGATTAGATCACTTACCAAAGCGGTATGGGCTGATCCGGTTCGCTCGTTGCCACTTAAATCCAACGGCCCATAGTGATCGATCCGACCGAACCGGTATGGACCAATAGAGACACGCCACGTCAGCCCTGGCGTCTATTTAATTTAGAAAATAGACAGAATATATGTTTAACTTGGAAATTCAATAACTTTTGATCCACAATTCATAAAAATACAAATTTGGTGTCTATGGATTGAGAAAACCGAGAGATTCACTGTAGGGGCCTTATTTCACCCTTTAGCCTCTGAAAAATTGGAGTTTTAGGCAGCACCTTTTTAGGAGTATTTTACCCATAAAAATTGTTTTGTAAATTATTTTTGGGTGAATCTTTTTGCTATGGATTCTAAATTGAACCCTCTATTCAGTAAGACCAAAATATAAATTTAGTTTACAATACATAATAACATGGAAATTATTTAGTGAGAATGGCCTTTCCAAATGCTAGAAAATTTTGCTAATTGTTACAATTGCACAAATGGTTGCATTTGTAATCTTTCAAATATAAAATGTTCAGAAAGCACTTAGTATTGTTCAAAACCTTGTTATAAAAATTTGTACAATAAAAATTGCCATCTTGTATGCTTGCATATTTTGCATGATTTTTTGGTATTGCCACTAGTGTTGATTTTGTGCATGTTTTGTCTTGGTTATTTTGTTTGCTAGATTGTGTGGATTGTCAAGTGTGTTACTGCGAAGAGTGTACCAACACCACCAACTACTAAGGCAAGTGGCACTATCATCCATGTCCTACTATTTTCATTACCCTTAGTGGATTTTTGTAGTATGCATGATAGGACTACTATGTTACTATGCTATGATATGTCCTATTTAGGATATCCTTTGTATCTTTCTTAGTTGAAACATCGTAATTGTAATATGCTTAGCCCTGCTATAGATTTGGGGTGGAATATATCATGATATGATTATATGAGATGTTGGAAAAATATATACTTTATATAATAAAACAAGTACTCAATCAATCACCTGGGTGGAAAGTGGATACTCAGTTGTGAATAAGGTGGCAACGAAGGGAACCATATCTATGGCTATCTCTTTCGTGTGTGCACTAGAAGAATACCACCCAGGGACTTAGAGATTGAACATCTTTCTCGTACAGTGGCTTCTGTGTACAGCCACATGCTAAATGGGCTCTGGCTTAGTCAATTACATAGTGGAAGACCCTTGCATTGGTACCTCTTTAGGTTAACTTGAATTATGTATTAGAAGTATATCCTTGCATTGGTGCCTGGTGGACGTGGTGGTATTATGTATTGGGAGGACTTCTATGGAAAGACTTTGTCACATTATCGATCTACCGGTACTCCATCTTGGTGTGTACTAATCCAGCGGCCACTAGTGGCGTTAAGACGAGATTGTGTCATGTGGGTAAAGTGTACTACTTCTGTAGAAGATCAAATTCTAAGTGCTTAGTCGTGTCCCCGGTTACAGACAACTCTGAGCAACTAAGGCCTGAAGCTATGAAAGAACTCGACATTCCAATTTCTCAAAGTAAAACTTGATGGTGTCAACAAGGGAGTAGAAGCACTTGGAGTTTACCAAGGAGTTCAGAAAGTTGTTGAAAGATCAAAACTATTTTGCAAAGATAGGATAAAACCATATTGCTTTCTGCAAATAAGCCTAGGCTCTACTTAGCCAAATATGCATGTAGTGAAAGTCCAACTTATATTCACAAACTAGTGACACTTGCCAATACATTCAAAGTATTGACCCTTTGTGGCTGCAACCTATCATGTTGCAGGTTATTCTATTGATGAGTGAGGATTGATGATAGGGGTTATGAGTCTGCACTCAACATGTTTGCCTATGGCACATGAAGATGAAGGACTCCATGCTTTACTTGTATTCTACTACTTTGTAATAAGATAGCCTATGGCTATGAGTTTGTAATAAAGTATTCATATTCTGGATCATGCGATGTAATATGACATTTGTATCTTGATATTACATCTAAAACTGTGGGTGCTAGCTATTCGATCCAGGGACTAGCACTGTAATCACAGGGATTCGAACCAAGTCGGGTTCGGGTCTTGACAAATGGTATCAAAGCATTGTGTTGCCTGTAGGTTCGTAACCCTAGGAATTGGACAAACCCCTTGTTAGGAATGAACTTATATTTTATACTTAGTAGATTTTCTCGTATACCTTGATCATTCTTTACTTAATCTCTTCTCCTTCAAACATGTAGAAACTAGCCTTTTGCTTTCTCTAAGGACCTTAAAGATGGATCATGTCAACAAGAAGTTCAAGATACAAGTTGCGACAAGTCCTCGATCTTGCAAAATATGTGGAGAAGTAGGCCACACCTCTAAGGAATATCAAGATCAATGTCCATTTTGTGATCACAACCATCTAGTTGTAGAATGCCCCACATCTCAAGTCACTTGTTACCTATGTGAAGGAACCAACCACAATCCTGCTCAATGCCACCTCGACTTCATAGTGTAACAAGTGAAAGAACAAGTCAAGGATAGAATGTATCAAGCTCTCAGGAAGATAGAAGAAAACCTTAGCCATATCACCTGCTTCAAATGCAAGAAAGAAGGACACAATATCAGTGAATGCCTAGAGAAGGAAGTTCGAGAAAACCACAACGACACTTCAAGGAAAAGGACTCGAGACATGATAAAAGTGTTTTGCCATCGCTGCTGGAAAATAGGACACTTCACCGATGATTGCCCAACTCAAAAGAGAGCTCCCACTGATGTTATCATAGTGCAACCCATGAGACATTAGATTGCCTACCAACTATCATGTTCGAGTTATCGATATCGTGTTAGCGTATGGATCATACCGACCTATGTGGTGTGACTATACCAGATTGCTTGTTTCAAGAGAACTTGTTGTTTTCTTCTATAATGAGTTAAACTCAAAAGTTGCTAAGTGATTGGTTGCTTGATGAATTATTGATTAAACTGGTTTGTTTTGGGTTGAGTGTGTTAGAACTCCCTTAGATCTATCTATCTATCTATCATTACTTATCCCTATTAAACCAACAGATTCCTCCGAGATGTGCCAACAACCGCAATAACAATGGAGACAACAACAACAATGAAAATGAGATGCAATAGATGATGACTGCACAGACTCAGCTAATGCAGATGATGACACAATTCATGGCAACCATCAACAATCAGAATCAGAACAATAACAATAACAACCAAAACAACAACAATCCTCCACCTCTGGATATGCTCACTAGATTTCTAAGGTTGAGACCTGCAAAGTTCTCGGGTACTTCTGATCCAATGGTAGCTGATGACTGGTTACGTTCAGTGAATAGGGATCTAGTGACTATTGGATGCTCTGATGCTGAGAAAGTGAGATTTGCAGCGCACTTGCTTGAAGGCCCTGCCGCTACATGGTGGGACAACTTTCAAGTCACTCACCCCATTGAAGAAGTGACTTGGGAAATATTTGAAGATGGTTTCCGCACCAATCATATATCTTCAGGCATGATGAGTCTAAATAAGAAGGTGTTTCACAACCTTAAACAGTGTCACGATAGCATCACTGAATACATTGAGGAATTTAACAATCTATCACGTTATGCTCCAAATGATACTGATACTGATACTGATGTTAAGAGGAAGGAAAAGTTCCTAGATGGACTGAATGATGAACTTTCCATGCAATTATCAGTTGCTTATGTTCCAACTTATCAATCACTATGTGAAAAATCTAGAATTTTAGAGAGTAAGAAGGATAAAGTTGAGAACAGGAAGAGGAAGCATAGCTTTGACAAATATCACTCAGGATCATCACAGAAGATGCGTTCATTCAGAAAGGACAATGGGGATTCTGGATCACATCAACATGAAGGAAATGAACATAATCACCATCATCACAAGAATCACCATACCAACAATAGGAGTGGTAGTAACAATGTGAATGGTACTAACAATGGAGATAACCTTGGTCAGAACCAACATAATGATCCCAAGAAGGACATTATCTAGTTGTAGTGTTACAATTGTAAGCAACTTGGACACTATGCAACAGACTGTTATGAGAAGAAGAAGAATAAGAATGTTGGAGACTCTAATGGCAGCAATTCCAAAGTGACCCAGAAAGGACATGTGAACCACATCAATATGTATGGAACCCTTGAAGAACTAGATGATGTCGATGTTAAGCTTTAGAGAACTCAATTCAGTGGTATAAGAATCTCAAGATGAAGAAATGTTAACAACCTTTGGATGTCAATCATTGGACCCTTAGCCAAGTGAATCATCAAATGAAACCCAACAAAGTTTCCTTTTAAGGGTGGTAGCACCAAAGTTATCCTAAAACCCAACCTATTCTTTCTAACCTTCTCAAATCTCGAGGACGAGATTCCTTTTAAGGGTGGTAGTCTATCACATCCCAAAATTTTCCAAATTTTGAAATGTGAAAAAATTAAAACAAGATGAAGAACTAAGTCTTGAAAAATTCAGAGGAAACAAAAACTTTTGACTATTTAATATAACTGCTCCAAAACCTAAGTAAAATAGAATGAATTTTGTTTGTGAAGTGGTGTGCATGTTTTAAAATCCCAAATCATGAAGCATGCATGAGCATCTTGACTTGGTTGCATTTTAAAAACCTAGGAGAAGTGAAAATTATCTCAAACCCTAAAACTCTAATTATTTGTTAACACTCAAGAATAACACAAAACTATGGATATACTCCATATTTAAATTATACAAAAGAACTTCTATGTGAGCTAAAAAGATAAAGGACAAATTAAAAAACAATAGAGATTGGTTTCATCCTATTTGGAGCCATGGATAAAAAGATATGAATTAATTGAGAATAGAACTAAGAAAATACAATATTAGCTATTAAAGCCAAAGTGAATAAATTTGATTAGTAAATTTGAGATGGAAAGTAAATGTGTTCTATAATGTCCTAGAAACATAATTTGAGTTTTACAAAATTTTATAAATTTGTTTGATCCAATTTGGATCACTAAATCAAAAGTTTTTGAAGAAAACAGAAAAAGAAAAAGAAAAACTAAAAAGAATAAGCAAAACGAAAAAACAGCAGCAGCACAACCGACCTGCTCGGCCCAAACCCTATCCCACTAAGCCCACCCGGCTCTCCCTTTCTCCCTCGCTGCTTTATTTTCTCACCACCCCCTGCTCACCCCCTCTCGCTGACACCCCGGCCCCACTGCCCCGTCATCACCACCTCATCATCTTCAACCAAACGACAAAGGAGATCATCCACTCCCGGCCGTTTCTATGTCGATTCAGTTCGAGCAAATTCGCGTAAATGCTGGAGTAATTCTCCACCCCGACCCTAGCCTCTTAATCCCCACTCCCTCCTCTCCTTTTTCCCCTAGTTTCCCCAACCCCAGAGCCCCTAGGCTGCTCGAATTCGAGCTCTTCATCTTGCAGTCTTCGACGAGCTCCGGCGATGATTCCGGTGAGAGATGACTGCCCCACACCCTCCTCTCTGTCCTGTAATCTTCGCCAGCCTCGGGCGCATCTGCTAACCCCCTCCACTTGCTTTAGCATGCCCCAGGTCGGTGTCACGGTCATTACCGGAGCTCTTTCTGCCGCCGCTGTTCACCGCCGAGGTCCAGTGAGACGCAGGTTCCTGCCTCCCTACTTTGGCCACCGCCAGCTTCAACACGACCTGATGCACCTTACTAACCCCCTGCCTTGTATGCTCGAGCCCCAGGACGATGCCACCGTCTCGAAGATGTGAGCTCCACCGTCGGCAGGAACTCCGGGAGGAATCCCCGACGAAGACGAGCGCCCCTTTCTCAACCGCGACCACCACCGAGACCTCCTCGACCACCGCAACCCCTCGGTAACTTTGCTGCTTCCCCTACCCTGCTAGGATCGCCGAAACACCACCCTCCCAACGCGCCGCCGCCGCGCGCAGTTGACCAGCTCCGCCAGTCCCTGGCCAAGCGCTAGGATCCCTTGGATCTGTAACCAGCGGCTAGGATTAGATCACTAACCAAAGCGGTACGGGCTGATCTGGTTCGCTCGTTGCCACTTAAATCCAACTGCCCACAGTGATCGATTCGACCGGACCGGTATGGACCAATAGAAACACGCCACGTCAGCCCTGGCGTCTGTTTAATTTAGAAATAGACAGAATATATGTTTAACTTGGAAATTCAATAACTTTTAATCCATAATTCAGAAAAATACAAATTTGGTGTCTATGGATTCAGAAAAATGAGAGATTCACTGTAGACACCTTATTTAACCCTTTAGCCTTTGGAAAATTGGAGTTTTAGGCAGAACCTTGTTAGGAGTATTATACCCATAAAAATTATTATGTAAATTATTTTTGGGTGAATCTTTTTGCTATGGATTGTAAATTGAACCCTCTGTTAAGTAAGACCAAAATATAATTTTATTTTACTATGAATAATAGCATGAAAATTATTTAGTGAGAATGGCCTTTCCAAATGCTAGAAAATATTGCTAATTGTTATAATTGCACAAATGGTTGCATTTGTAATCTTGCAAATATAAAATGTTCAGAAAGCACTTAGTATTGTTCAAAACCTTGTTATAACAATTTGTACAATAAAAATTGCCATCTTGTATGCTTGCATATTTTGCATGATATTTTGGTATTGCCACTAGTGTTGATTTTGAGCATGTTTTTTCTTGGTTATTTTGTTTGATAGATTGTGTGGATTGTCAACTGTGTTACTGCGAAGAGTGTACAAACACCACCAACTACTAAGGAAAGTGGCACTATCATCGATGTCCTATTATTTTCATTACACTTAGTGGATTTTTGTAGTATGCATGATAGGACTACTATGTTACTACGCTATGATATGTCCTATTTAGGATATCCTTTGTATCTTTCTTAGTTGAAACATCGTAATTGTAATATGCTTAGCCCTGCTATAGATTCGGGGTGGAATATATCATGATATGATTATATGAGATGTTGGAAAAATATATACTTTATATAATAAAATAAGTACTCAATGAATCACCTGGGTGGAAAGTGGATACTCAGTTGTGAATAAGGTGGCAACGAAGGGAACCATATCTATGGCTATCTCTTTCATGTGTGCACTAGAAGAATACCACCCAGGGACTTAGAGATTGAACATGTTTCTCGTACAGTGGCTTCGGTGTACAGCCACATGCTAAATGGGCTCTAGCTTAGTAAATTACATAGTGGAAGACCCTTGCATTGGTACCTCTTCAGGTTAACTTGAATTATGTATTGGAAGTATATCCTTGCATTGGTGCCTGGTAGACGTGCTGGTATTATGTATTGGGAGGACTTCTGTTGAAAGACGTTGTCACATTCTCGATCTGTCGGTACTCCATCTTGGTGTGTACTAATCCAGCGGCCACTGATGGTGTTCAGACGAGATTGTGTCCTGTGGGTAAATTGTACTACTTCTGCTGAAGATCAAATTCTAAGTACTTATCCGTGTCCCCGGTTAGGGACAACTCTGAGCAACTAAGGCCTGAAGGTATGGAAGATCTCGACATTCCAATTTCTCAAAGTAAAACTTGATGGTGTCAACACGGAAGTATAAGCACTTGGAGTTTGCCAAGGAGTTCAGAAAGTTGTTGAAAGATCAAAACTATTTTGCAAAGATAGGATAAAACCATATTGCTTTCTTCAAATAAGCCTAATCTCTACTTAGACAAATATCCATGTAGTGATAGTCCAACTTATATTCACAAACTAGTGACACTTGCCAATACATTAAAAGTATTGACCCTTTGTGGATGCTACCTATCATGTTGCAGGTTATTCTATTGATGAGTGCGGATTGATGATAGGGGTTATGAGTCTGCACTCAACATGTTTGCATGTGGCACATGAAGATGAAGGACTCCATGCTTTACTTATGTTCTACTTCTTTGTAATAAGATATCCTATGGCTATGAGTTTGTAATAAAGTATTCTTATTCTGGATCATGAGATGTAATATGACATTTCTATCTTGATATTACATCTTAAACTATGGATGCTAGCTATTCGATCCAGGGACTAGCACTGTAATCACAGGGATTCGAACCAAGTCGAGTTCGGGTCTTGACAATGACTCTAGCTGTGGTTAATGAAAAGAGCACACATGCAATGACTCTAGTGGATCCATATGTGGCTCGTGAAAAGCACACACATGCAATGACTCTAGTGTTAGTTTAGGATAAGAACACACATGCAATGACTCTAGTGGATCCATATTTGGTTTGTGAAAATCACACACATGGAATGACTCTAGTGGATCCATATGTGGTTCATGAAAAGAACTCACATGAAATGACTCTAGTGCTGGTTATGAAAATAACACACATCCAATGAAATCTAGTGGATCCATATATGGTTTGTGAAACGAACACACATGCAATGACTCTGGTGGATCCATATGTGGTTTAGGAAAATAACACACATGAAATAAACTCTAGTGGATCCATATGTGGTTTGGGAAAAGAACACACATGCAATGACTCTAGTGTTGGTTAGGAAACGAACACACATGCAATGAAATCTAGTGGATCCATACGTGGTTTGTGAAAAGAACACACATGCAATGACTCTAGTGGATCCATGTGGTTGATGAAAAGAACAGACATGCAATGACTCTAGCCCTGGTTCATGAAAAGAACACACATGAAATGACACTGGTGGATCCATGTGGTTTATGAAAAGAACACACATGCAATGACTCTTGTGGATCCATATGTGGTTGTGAAAAGAACACAAATGCAATGACTCTAGTTGTGGTTCATGAAAAGAACACACATGCAATGATAATGGTGGATCCATGTGGTTATGAACAGAACACACATGCAATGACTCTAGTGCTAGTTTAGGATACGAACACACATGCAATGACTCTAGTGGATCAATATGTGGTTAATGAAAAGAAAACACATGCAATGACACTGGTGGATCCATATGTGGTCTGTGAAAAGAACACACAATGACACTGGTGGATCCATGTGGTTTATGAAAAGAACAAACATGCAATCACTCTAGTGAATCCATATGTGGTTTGTGAAAAGAACACACATGCAATGACTCTAGTTGTGGTTCATGGAAAAAACACACATGCAATGACACTAGTGGATCCATGTGGTTCATGAAAAGAACAGACATGCAATGACTCTAGTTGTGGTTCATGGAAAAAACACACATGCAATGACACTAGTGGATCCATGTGTTTGATGAAAAGAACACACATGCAATGACTCTAGTGGATCCATATGTGGTTTATGAAAAGAACATACATGTAGTGACTCTAGTGCTGGTTTATGATAAGAACACACATGCAATGACTCTAGTGGGTCCATATGTGGTTTGTGAAAAGAACACAGATGCAATGACTCTAGTGGATCTATGTGGTTTATGAAAAGAACAGACATGCAATGACTCTAATTGTGGTTAATGAAAAGAAAACACATGAAGTGAATCTAGTGGATCCATATGTGGTTTGTGAAAAGCACACACATGCAATGAATCTAGTGCTAGTTTAGGATAAGAACACACATGCTATGACTCTAGTGGATCCATATGTGGTTTGTGAAAAGCACACAAATGCAATGACTCTTGTGGATCCATGTGTGGTTCATGAAAAGAACACACATGCGATGACACTGGTGGGTTCATGTGGTTTATGAAAAGAACACACATGTAATGACGCTAGAAGATCCATATGTGGTTTGTGAAAAGAACACACATACAATGACTCTTGTGGATCCATGTGGTTTATGAAAAGAACAGACATGCAATGACTCTAGCTGTGGTTAATGAAAAGAACACACATGTAATGACTCTAGTGGATCCATATGTGTCTCGTGAAAAGCACACAGACATACAATGACTCTCGTGGATCCATATTTGGTTTGTGAAAAGCACACACATGCAATGACTCTAGGGGATCCATATGTGGTTTGGGAAAAGAACACACATGCAATGACCCTAGTGGATCCATATGTGGTTCATGAAAAGAACTCACATGCAATGAATCTAGTGGTGGTTATGAAAAGAACACACATCGAATGAACTCTAGTGGATCATATGTGGTTTGTGAAAAGAACACACATGCAATGGCTCTGGTGGATCCATATGTGGTTTAGGAAAATAACACACATGCAATGAACTCTAGTGGATCCATATGTGGTTTGGGAAAAGAACACACCTGCAATGACTCTAGTGGATCCATGTGGTGTATGAAAAGAATAGACACTCAATGACTCTATTTGTGGTTCATGAAAAGAACACACATGAAATGACACTGGTGGATGTATGTGGTTTACGAAAAGAACTCACATGCAATGTCTCTGGTGGATCCATATGTGGTTTGTGAAAAGAACACACATGCAATGACTCTAGTTGTGGTTTATGAAAAGAACACACATGCAATGACACTGGTGGATCTATGTGGTTTATGAAAAGAACACACATGCAATGACTCTAGTGCTAGTTTAGGATACGAACACAAATGCAATGGCTCTAGTGGATCCATATGTGGTTAATGAAAAGAACACACATGCAATGACACTGGTGGATCCATATGTGGTTTGTGAAAGGAACACACATTCAATGACACTGGGGGATCCATGTGGTTTATGAAAAGAACAGACATGCAATGACTCCGGTGGATCCATATGTTGTTTGGGAAAAGAACACACATGCAATGACTTTATTTCTGGTTCATGGAAAGAACACACATGCAATGACACTGGTGGATCCATGTGGTTCATGAAAAGAACACACATGCAATGACTCTGGTGGATCCATATGTGTTTTATGAAAAGAACACACGTGCAATGACTCTAGTGCTAGTTTAGGATAAGAACACACATGCAATGACTCTAGTGGATCCATATGTGGTTTGTGAAAAGAACACACATCCAATCACTCTAGTGGATCCATATGGTGTATGAAAAGTAAAGACATGTAATGACTCTATCTGTGGTTAATGAAAAGGGAACACATGCAATGAATCTAGTGGATCCATGTGTGGTTTGTGAAAAGCTCACACATGCAATGTTTCTAGTGCTAGTTTAGGATAAGAACACACATGCAATGAATCTAGTGGATCCATATGAGGTTTGTGAAAATCAAACACCTGCAATGACTCTAGTGCATCCATATGTGGTTCATGAAAAGAACACACATGAAATAACTCTTGTGGATCCATATGTATCTTAGGAAAAGAACACACATGCAATGACTCTAGTGCTGGTTTAGGAGAAGAACACACATGCAATGACACCGTGGGTCCAAATGTGGTTTGTGAAAAGAACACACATTCAATGACACTGGTTGATCCATGTGGTTTATGAAAAGAACAGACGCAATGACTCTAATGTTGGGTTAGGATAAGAACATACATGCAATGACACTGATGGATCCATATGTGGTTTGTGAAAAGAACACGCATGCAATGACTCTCATAGATCCATATGTAGTTTAGGAAAAGAACACACATGCAATGACTCTAGTGTTGGTTTATGATAAGAACACACATGCAATGACTCTACTAGATCCATATCTCCTTTGTGAAAAGAACACACATGCAATGACTCTAGTGGATCCATATGTGGTTTGTGAAAAGAACACACATGCAATGTCTCTAGCTATGGTTCATGAGAAGAACACACATGCAATGACATTGGTGGATCAATGTGGTTTACGAAAAGAACACACATGCAATGACTCTGGTGGATCCATATGTGGTTTAGGAAAAGAACACAAACGCAATGACTCTAGTGCTGGTTTAGGAGAAGAACACAAATGCAATTACACTGGTGGATCCATATGTGGATTAGAAAAAGAACACACATTCAATGACAAATCCATATGTGGTTTAGGAAAAGAATACACATGCAATAACTCTAGTGTTGGTTTAGGATAATACCACACATGCAATGACACTGGTGAATCCATGTGGTTTATGAAAAGAACACACATGAAATGACTATGGAGGATCCATATGTTGTTTGTGAAAACACAACACATGCAATGACTCTAGTTTTGGTTCATGAAAAGAGCACACATGTAATGACACTGGTGGATCTATGTTGTTTATGAAAAGAACACACATGCAATGACTCTAGTTGTGGTTCCTGAAAAGAGAACAGATGCAATGAAACTAGTGGATCTATGTGGTTTATGAAAAGAACACACATGCAATGAATTTGGTGGATCCATATGTGGTATAGGAAAAGAACACACATGCAATGACTCTTGTGCTGGTTTAGGATAAGAACACACATGGAGTGACACTGGTGGATCCATATGTGGTTTGTGAAAAGAACGCACATTCAATGACACTGGTGGATCCATGTAGTTTTTGAAAAGAACAGACATGCAATGACTCTAGATGTGGTTTATGTAAAGAACACACATGCAATGACACTGGTCGATCCATGTGATTTATGAAAAGAACACACACAATGACTCTGGTGGATCCATATGTGTTTTGTGAAAAGAACACACATGCAATGACTCTAGATGTGGTTCATGAAAAGAACACACATGCAATGACACTGGTGGATCCATGTGTGGTTTAGGAAAAGAACACACATGAAATGACTCTGGTGGATCCATATCTGGTTTAGGAAAAGAACACACATGCAATGACTCTAGTGCTAGTTTAGGATAAGAACACACATGCAATGACTCTAGTGTATCCATATGTGGTTTTTGAAAAGAACACACATGCAATGACACTAGTTGTGGCTCATGAAAAGAACACACATGCAATGACACTGGTGGATCCATGTGGTTTATGAAAAGAACACACATGCAATGAATCTAGTGGATCCATATGTGGTTAAGGAAAAGAACACACATCCAATGACTCTAGTGCTGGTTTAGGAGAAGAACACACATGCAATGACACTGGTGGATCCATATGTTGTTTAGAAAAAGAACACACATCCAATGACACTGGTGGATCCATGTGGTTTATGAAAAGAACACATAGGCAATGATTCTAGTGGATCCATGTGGTTTAGTAAAAGAACGCACATACAATGACTCTAGTGCTAGTTTAGGATAAGAACACACATGCAATGACTCAAGTGGATCCATATGTGGTTTGTGAAAAGCACACACATGCAATGACTCTAGTGCATCCATATGTGGTTCATGAAAAGAACACACATGAAATAACTCTGGTGGATTCATATGTGGCTTAGGAAAAGAACACACATGCAATGACTCTAGTGCTGGTTTAGGAGAAGAACACACATGCAATGACACCGGTGGATCCATATGTGGTTGGTGAAAAGAACACACATTCAATGACACTGGTGGATCCATGTGGTTTATGAAAAGAACAGACATGCAATGACTCTAGTGTTGGGTTAGGATAAGAACGCACATGCAATGACACTGATGGATCCATATGTGGTTTGTGAAAAGAACACGCATGCAATGACTCTGGTAGATCCATATGTGGTTTAGCTAAAGAACACACATGCAATGACTCTAGTGCTGGTTTATGATAAGAACACACATGCAATGACTCTACTTGATCCATATCTCCTTTGTGAAAAGAACACACATGCAGTGACTCTAGTGGATCCATATGTGGTTTGTGAAAAGAACACACATGCAATGTCTCTAGCTATGGTTCCTGAAAACAACACACATGCAATGACATTGGTGGATCCATGTGGTTTACAAAAAGAACACACATGCAATGACTCTGGTGGATCCATATGTGGTTTAGGAAAAGAACACAAATGCAATGACTCTAGTGCTGGTTTAGGAGAAGAACACAAATGCAATTACACTGGTGGATCCATATGTGGATTAGAAAAAGAACACACATTCAATGACGGATCCATATGTGGTTTAGGAAAAGAATACACATGCAATAACTCTAGTGGTGGTTTAGGATAAGACCACACATGTAATGACACTGGTGGATCTATTTGGTTTATGAAAAGAACACACATGAAATGACTATGGAGGATCCATATGTTGTTTGTGAAAACACAACACATGCAATGACTCTAGTTGTGGTTCATGAAAAGAGCACACATGTAATGACACTGGTGGATCTATGTGGTTTATGAAAAGAACACACATGCAATGACTCTAGTTGTGGTTCCTGAAAAGAGAACAGATGCAATGACACTAGTGGATCTATGTGGTTTATGAAAAGAACACACATGCAATGAATTTGGTGGATCCACATGTGGTATAGGAAAAGAACGCACATGCAATGACTCTTGTGCTGGTTTAGGATAAGAACACACATGCAGTGACACTGGTGCATCCATATGTGGTTTGTGAAAAGAACACACATTCAATGACACTGGTGGATCCATGTGGTTTTTGAAAATAACAGACATGCAATGACTCTAGCTGTGGTTTATCTAAAGAACACACATGCAATGACACTGGTGGATCCATGTGATTTATGAAAAGAACACGCACACAATGATTCTGGTGGATCCATATGTGTTTTGTGAAAGGAACACACATGCAATGACTCTAGATGTGGTTCATGAAAAGAACACACATGCAATGACACTGGTGGATCCATGTGTGGTTTAGGAAGAACACACATGCAATGACTCTAGTCGATCCATATGTGGTTTAGGGAAAGAACACACATGCAATGACTCTATTGCTAGTTAAGGATAAGAACACACATGCAATTACTCTAGTGTATCCATATGTGGTTTGTGAAAATAACACACATGCAATGACACTAGTTGTGGCTCATGAAAAGAACACGCATGCAATGACACTGTTGGATCCATGTGGTTTATGAAAAGAACAAACATGCAATGACTGGTGGATCCACATGTGGTTAAGGAAAAGAACACACATCTAATGACTCTAGTGCTAGTTTAGGTGAAGAACACACATGCAATGACACTTGTGGATCCATATGTTGTTTAGAAAAAGAACACACATCCAATGACACTGGTGGATCCATGTGGTTTATGAAAAGAACACATGCAATGATTCTAGTGGATCCATGTGGTTTAGGAAAAGAACGCACATACAATTTCTCTAGTGCTAGTTTAGGATAAGAACACACATGCAATGACTCTAGTGGATCCATATGTGGTTTGTGAAAAGCACACACATGCAATGACTCTAGTGGATCCATATGTGGTTTTTGAAAAAACGTGCATGCAATGACACTGGTGGATCCATGTGGTTTATGAAAAGAACACACATGCAATGACTCTGGTGGATCCATATGTTGTTTGTGAAAAGAACACACGTGCAATGACTCTACTTGTGGTTCATGAAAAGAACACACATGCAATGACTCTAGTTGTAGTTCATGAAAAGAACACACATGAAATGACATTGGTGGATCTATGTGGTTTATGAAAAGAACACACATGCAATGATTCTAGTGGATCCGTATGTGGTTTAGGAAAAGAACACACATGTAATGACTCTAGTGCTAGTTTAGGATAAGAACACACATGCAATGACACTAGTGGATCCATATGTGGTTTGTGAAAAGAACACACATTCAACGACACTGGTGGCTCCATGTGGTTTATGAAAAGAATAAACATGCAATGACTCTAGCTGTGGTTTATGAAAATAACACACATGCAATGACACTGGTGGATCCATGTGGATTATGAAACAAAAACACATGTAATGACTCTGGTGGATCCATATGTGGTTTGTGAAAAGAACACACATGCAATGACTCTAGTTGTGGTTTATGAAAAGAACACACATTTAATGACTCTAGTTGTGGTTTATAAAATAACACACATGCAATGACACTAGTGGATCCATGTGGTTTGTTAAAAGAACACACATCCTATGACACTGGTGGATCCATGTGGTTTATGAAAAGAACACACATGCAATGACTCAAGTGGATCCATGTGGTTTATGAAAAGAACGCACATGCAATGACTCTAGTGCTAGTTTAGGATAAGTACACACATGCAATGACACTAGTGGATCCATATGTTGTTTGTGAAAAGCACACACATGCAATGACTCTAGTGGATCCATATGTGGTATATGAAAAGAACACGCATGCAATGGGACTGGTGGATCCATGTGGTTTATGAAAAGAACACACATGCAATGACTCTGGTGGATCCATATGTTGTTTGTGAAAATAACACACGTGCAATGACTCTAGTTGTGGTTCATGAAAAGAACACACATGCAATGATTCTACTTGTGGTTCATGAAAATAACATACATGCAATGACACTGGTGGATCTATTTGGTTTATGAAAAGAACACACATGCAATGATTCTGGTGGATCCATATGTGGTTTAGGAAAAGAACACACATGCAATGAGTCTAGTGCTAGTTTAGGAATAAGAACACACATGCAATGACACTGGTGGATCCATATGTGGTTTGTGAAAAGAACACACATTCAACGACACTGGTGGCTCCATGTGGTTTATGAAAAGAACAGACATGCAATGACTCTAGTTGTGGTTTGTGAAAAGAACACACATGAAATGACACTGATGGATCCATGTGGATTATGAAAAGAACACACATGCAATGACTCTGGTGGATCCATATGTGGTTTGTGAAAAGAACACACATGTAGTGACTCTATCTGTGGTTCATTAAAAGAAGTCACATGCAATGGCCCTGGTGGATCCATGTGTTGTTTAGGAAAAGAACACACATGCAATGACTCTAGTGCTGGTTTAGGATAAGAACACACATGCAATTACTCTAGTGGATCCATATGTGGTTTGGTAAAAGAACACACATGCTATGACTATAGTGGATCCATATGTGGTTTAGGAAAAGAACACACATGCAATGACTCTAGTGCTGGTTTAGGATAAGAACACACATGCAATGACTATAGTGGATCCATATGTGGTTGGTGAAACAAACACACATGCAATGACTCTAGTGGATCCATGTGGTTTATGAAAGAACAAACATGCAATGACTCTAGCTGTGGTTCATGAAAAGAACACACATGCAATGACACAGGTGGATCCATGTGGTTTATGAAAAGAAAACACATGCAATGAAATCTAATGGATCCATGTGGTTTATGAAAAGAGAACACATGCAATGAACTCTACTGGATCCACATGGTTTATGAGAAGAACACACATCCAATGAACTCTAGTGGATCCATGTGGTTTATGAAAATAACACACATCCAATGAACTCTAGTGGATCCTTGTGGTTTATGAGAATAACACACATGCAATGAACTCCAGTGGATCCATGTGGTTTATGAGAATAACACACATGCAATGAACTCTAGCGGATCCATGTGCTTTATGAGAATAACACACATGCAATGAACTCTAGTGGATCCATGTGGTTTATGAGAAGAACATACATCCAATGAACTCTAGTGGATCCATCTTGGAATAATTTGATGTATTGCCTAATGTATTTCATTGTACAAGACACTCGCTTTCCATTTTATACTACTCTGTTTTGCCCTTGGTTTTTGGATACTACTTAGTTTTGCCCTCTCTCTCTTTTGTAGAAGCCCAAACCTGTGCTCACTCTCTCGGCTACACCCTGATTGGTTGTCACAGTTGTCACGCGGATCGTGCACACCAACCGTTTATCCGATGTGATCCAACGAGTATCGTTGCACATGCCGTGCCCTTCAAAGTACAGCGTGAGATAGCACGGACGTCTCTCTCAACGAGACTTCTACAAGAAGGAACATGAAGCCATCCATGGAAAAGGTCGTCGAGTGGTCATGTCATGTTTAATCACGTCTGAAAAACCTACTACTGCTACTACTATGACACAACACATGCGTCATCGAGTGCATGGTCGTTGACGGGCAGCTGCAATTTATTGCCACTTGATTTTAATAAGACATATCCCATTTTTGGGAAGCACACTCTCAATCTCACTTCCAACTGGGCCCCACCATAATAAACATCCACACGTTAGTCGGAGGCCGAATAGCTGAGAAATGGGTCTCGAGGAGGGGGGCCTCGAGGATACCTAACGTCTCC
The DNA here is from genome assembly GCA_023614405.1 of Avena insularis. Taxonomy (NCBI): domain Eukaryota; kingdom Viridiplantae; phylum Streptophyta; class Magnoliopsida; order Poales; family Poaceae; genus Avena; species Avena insularis. The sequence goes on along the minus strand of CM042690.1, from coordinate 392,000,674 downwards.
ACCTTCATAGAGTCCCTCACACTCATCCACACATCCCTCTACCCGATCTAGCACAACCCTACAAATCTCACCGTATAACCACCTACATTATCCTCTACATTTCCCCTTTTAACTATCGCCAATTTTATGGCCGTGTCAAACTTCGTACATAGAAATTGTGTCTGCGCCCTTTGCATGCGGCTGAATACAAAACTGCCACGCATGGCCTAGGAAAAAATGTGACGTACTGTGCGCGTGTCGTGGTGCACAGTGTAGTAGCCTACGTGGCGCGGTGCACGGTGGTGCAATGAAACGTGCCTTGCTTCCATTCACCTTAACTATAGATCCCCTCTCCCTCTCCCTCTCCGCATACCCATTCTCACTCTCGCTCACTCTCCTCACGCAACCCTCTCCATTGTCCCATCAGCTTCTGCAAACTCCCAAGAAAACTCCATCCGCGCCGACGATGGCGGAGGAGGATGGGGTGGCCATCGTCACCTACAAGGCCACCAACAAGGAGGCCCCCATCTCCGTCAGGGTCCCCCTCGATGTGTTGAAAGCAGCCGCTGTCCCTGTCTATGCCCCAGCCTGGGCATCGATGGCACCCGCTGTTCCAGTCTAGGCCACTGTCCCCGCTACCGACATAGCCGCCGGCCAGGAGGCCCCTGCCAGCAAGGAGGCCCTCGTCGGTCATGAGCAGATCCAGCTCTTCTGGGACCCCTACGATCCAGAGGAGTACATCGCTCCGATGAACCCCTATGACACTGACATCGATGACCCATGGTCGGAGGTAACTAGGGTTTGCTCCCCTTCCCTAGTTCTTCTCATGTTCCCATCGTTGGATGCTAGATCTTGGTTTATTAGGGTTCGCTTGTTTGCATTTCGATTGCTCGATCTTCTTACATCATCTAATCCTCCCTTTTTTATTCCAATAGGTTTACGGTAGTGATGTCTGCAGCGATGACGAGTCTAAGCACACCAAGACTCGTCAAGTGCTAAGGAGGCTACAGGCCGGCCAGTATGACACCTTCTTTGCTTGCAGTGTCTATAGTTACCCCTTCTGCTGAGGAGTCCAGGCACACCAAGACTCGCTGGCACCAATTTCAACTTCGTCGTCATGCATGAAGAGGACTCGAGCTTCAGCACCCCTAAAGTCGTCCAAACCATGAACATCAACGCTTACATCGTTGAACACCAAGCTCTCGGCATTCACCTCTGCAACCTGCAGCGGGTGTCCATCGAAGAGGGTCGCATGCCTCCGATCAAGCCCAAGGCCCCCAAGATCAAGGGACTAGGAAGCAAGAAGTGGAGGAAGCGCCATAGGGAGGAGGAGGAGGCGTAGGCGCATGCAAGGAGGGGTTGAACGTGTTTGCTGCTGCTGCTAAGCAGCTTCTTTTCATTTTGTATATTTTGCGTGTGATGGCATCTGAGAAGCTAATGTATCAAACCTAGTTAAGAAACCTACTTTCTATTGCTATATCCTATTTAGTTGCGCACAGCTATATCAATAATTGTTTTGTTTTCTAAATGAATGTATTATACCTGGTGTGATTTGCTGCTCTAGATTTGCTACCAGATCGGGCCAAAAAGAGGGCCAAAAGGGAACAAATGATTAAAGAGAGAATCTGCTCTAGATTTGCTACCAATTTGGGAAAATGAAACATAACTATTTAGCGAGAGAGGAAAAAGGTACTCTTTCAAACTAGCAGTTAACGAGCTGGCATATTGACAAGCTACCAGACACATACAGAAACATAACACACAAAAGTAAAATTTTATTTCACTACTCTCACTTGAGGCGCTAGCCATCTTGACAAGCTAACCGAGTTCCACAAAACAGAAACATAACACAAAGGAGTAAAATTTAATTCACTTCTCATCAGACCACTTGAGGCACTTGCCATCGTTCTTAGGTGACCAACTGCGAGCATTCCAGGTGTCTCTTACATTATTGGCCTTCCACATCTCATGAAATGCAAGTTCTTCCCACCTGGAATCTGCCTTGGGTTCTCTATCGTCAGCATCCAGCGACACAATTAGCGGTGCATCACAGGCCTGGTTATTGCTGCTGGAAGATGCTGCCTCTTTGTTTGCTGCTTCATCTGCAGCCTCTCTGTCAGCTACTTCAGATGCAACCATTTTCTTTGCATGTGCAGCATCATGCTCATCTATACTGCATTTGCTACAAAGGGCTCCCCTAAGCTCATCTTCCCTCTTGCAACTAGGGCAAAACACGAGGAAAGGTAGAAAGAAATGGATCTTCTTGTACAGCTGGTAGGTCACGTAAGCATCTATGGCTGCATACTTCAGGTTTATCTTAGACAACGGCCACTCCTCCCAGAAATTGTGCCTATCCGTAGGGAAACCTGCCTTCATTCTATCGTACGACTCATCCAGGATACTAGTTGCGAGTGTATCCATTCCATCCTTCCTCGATCCCCCTATGATTGACAAGACTCTGAATATCGATCCACTTGTGTGCAGGAATTCTAATTCCCTCATAATGAAATTTCCAAAAATCAGTTCTATTGTCGATAGTGCAGAAAACAATTCCTTTTTCTACAAGGAACTAACGCAGCGCCGGACACTTCTTGTCAGTCCTAAAAGTATGTAGTTTGTCATCACCATAATTTGTAACTACAAATGTTTTGTCAATGCAAGATCATCATCTTAATATAATTTTAAAAAGTAGATGCAAGATCAAGACTCTCAACATTGACTTGTCATAATTTATTTGGTCCTAATAAAATTCAGCAGTTGCAAGATGAGCAAATGGATAGAGAACAAGAGGAGAAAACCATAAAAGCAGTTAACTACAGAGAGAAGATCTACAAACTCGGAGTAGTGGTAGACAAGGACGTGTTTCCTCATGACCAGTTGAACGACGGTGACTTCATTCTCTACATATGGGTCCTCCAGGGTGTACTCGAGGTCCAATCCCAAAAACTTGCCCTCGTCTTTCTCAAGCCAACCCTCGTACATCCTTAGGACCCGCACCACTGTCTCCTCCTCGTTGGTGTACACGACGTCTATCTTCTTATTGTCATGGGCAATGAAGCTTGCCTCTAGAGTGTGACGACCTTCCATGGCGGCAAGGAGAAGATGGAAAGAAGAAAGATGACAGGAAGAATAAGAGTGGTTTTTGTGAGAGAGGAGAACGGTGGAACCGTCAATATATTTCTATGGTAGTGGTTAACGACATGGACGGAACTCCAATGGAGAGACGTGTGGTGGTGTCCATTCTAGCTTCTGAGTAAACACAAAGTAATAATAACGAGGATATATGCACTCTGTTTTGTCATGACAATACACTAGGTCGGTCGTGTTGTCCTATCCACTGCGCTAGCGCTGCAAGCCTACGTGATAGCCACCATGCCTAAGCAATGGCAGCGACATAACAGCGAAAACTGACAGGGGCCCAACTTGACGGGTGTTCGCCTGATATTTTGTATTAAAACATAAAGTTGAATTCCTGCTGAAAAAGACCGTCTGAGAATTTGGCACGCCAACTATGGGCAACACGGCTAATTACAAGCAACTTGGGTACCGCTTTGCCTGGGCGCCTCAACTTTCGGGCCACAAAATGATACTCACGGGGAAGGCACCTACAGCGATAACGACTAGTGGTACGGGCGGAGCCCGCCCATACCGTCCGCCTATGTGATAACCTCAGATCTAGAGAGATTCTAAGTCCCTCTGATTAACATGCTAGTCCCTAGATTAATAGCTAGCACTCACAGTCAATGGAATATCATGTAAAATACAAGTCTTTATTACATGAATTGAATAATCCAGACTTTACATTATTACAATAGAAGCGAAATAATACAACTTGGAGTCCCATCAATGTCACGGGATAGTTGAGTAAATACCCATGATCCTAGCGCATCTTTCAACAATCTTCAAATTCTGCACATGAAACGTGTAGCCAAACAAGTTGGTCAATACATTGAATGTATTGGCAAATTATACCATGAATAAAAGACTTGGCTATCTCTACATGCATAGGCTGACAAAAGGACTGAGGTTTATGTGCGTAAAGCCAATTTTCATAAATCAAGAAGAAGAGGGAAAATCTTGTATCCTACTTTGTAAACATTTGATAAGTAATATAGGGTTGAGTGGAACAAGGACTTGGATATTATGCACCAAGCCACTTGGATATTACGCACCCAGTTTCTAATCCTTAACCTAACACTTGGATATTACACACCAAGTGGCACTTGGATATTACGCACCAAGTTACTTGGATATGACACGCAAAGTCCCAAAACCCACCTATTAGCGATATTACGCATGCCATAGGGTTTGAAAACTTTTGTTTAAAAAGAGAGAGCAAATCCTTCAAAGGGTCCATCATTCAGATGATCAAAGTTGTTCTTTTTTCGTTGACACGGCTGATCGATCAGATTGATTACTCTCGAGAGATTGTACACTTTACCCAAATCCACGATCAAGTCCTTTTACAAAAAAGACCATGGCGAGGCTTTCCCTTAGGATCCCCTCTACCTTCCGGATCCACCCGTGCCAAAAATCCTCCAAGTGGTGGTACCCAGGTGAGGTTTCCCACTAAGTACTAGTCCAAGACGGAGCCCATATGTATTGTGGTTGCACTGGAAGCTTCTGAATTCTGAAACATGGCAGACTTCTTTGATCCTGGGCGGCCGTCCTCCACCAAAATTCCACTTGTTGTCCCGACAACCGTTCCGCCCAGAAGAAAACATAGTTTTTTATTTTGAAATAGACTTGGGAGGAAAAGGTTCGCTCAACTGAGCTTTTATACTTAGAAAAATTTCTGTATTTGAACCCCCATCGATATTATATATATAGCCTAGCACAAGCATAACACTTAGAAAAATTCAGGGGTAACCTATTAGGAGTGGAAATAATCCTAAGTATAGATCTACTAATGGCAAACTACAAAACAAGATCCCACGTGTAAAACACTTGTAAAATATATCTACATAGTACTTCTACTAAAACATCCTACACATGCATACTACTATTTTGAAGATCAAGGCGTAACTTGCCTTATGTTAGTAATATGTTTGATAATTGTGTTCCTCCGTAGCAAATGCACTCCCCGGTTAATCTAAAATGGTAATAAAGTAATTTCAATCAAAACAATTGCAAACATCACAATATTGCAAACATATAATACAACATGATGACCGAATGCATGCATGATGATATAATATGTTATAATGGTTGTAATTAGTTCTCTAAACAATATTATATTACATGATGCATGCATAGAAGTTTTTGATGCCATTAATGTGGTTTTAATATATTTATCGCAAGTTCTGTTCTAGTTGTCGAATTAAATTTGTATCTAGGGTGTACTGAATAGAGGATATTAATACAAACCAGTAGAAATTTGAGTCACCCTAAACGGAGTTTTAGATCTTTTTATATGATTTAATTACTATTTAATAGAGTTTTAATCATTCAAATAATTTATCTTGTCTAAAATTAAATTTAAAATCATATTTGTATTCTACGTGAGATTGTGAATCGAGAGACATATTATTTATATTTTCCTGATCTATACATAATTTATTATTAATTTAATACTCTAAAAGATCATTAATACTAATTAAATTACTAAAGTAATTCTACACTTCAAAATTTAGATCTAACAGCATATTAATGTCGTATGTGAAATTAAGGATCCCTAGATACTTTATTTGTATTTTTCTGATCTACAAATTATTTACTATGATTTATTTAGTCTAAAGTGTCCATTAAACTAATTAAATTTCTATAGAAAAACTATTTCGTAAAATCTATATCTAATCTTATATTAATATTATACATATTTTTATGCATCCAACGACATATATTTGCTAAATTTGGATCTATATTTAATTTTATATGAGTTTTACAAGATTGAGTAAATTTCTAGCTAGTTTTAAATATTAAAATTAAATTAACTGATGGTGACTAGGCTTTAACCTACTGACCGTGCAGTGACACGGTGCTAAAGTTGCTGCTAACGGAGTGATGACATGGAAGACACGCGAAAGTTTGTTACTGGTTGTTACCCCTTTGGTTTAGTAATTTATTCTTGGCCACTCGATCTGGATCGGACGGCTGCTGGTGTCGATGATGAGGGAGGAGCGGCTGGTGGCCAACATCGATGGTGGAGACGGCGACGCAGTTCGGAACACGACGGTGGAGAGACTCCCGGTTTTCCTTTGCGACAGAGGAGTAGTCCATGATGTTCAACTCTTCTCGGCGGTTATGGAAGTATCATCGATGTCATGAATTGCTTCCCGTGGTGGTGGTACCTCGCGGCTAGAGCGTGCACCGTTTACGAGCTCCAGCGAGCTTGTGCGTGCGACATGCGGTGCTTCAGAAGGGGAAAACGGGTGCGGACGAAGTGGATGTGATCGTGGAAGAGAACAAGGAAGATATGAGGGGCGTGGGGTGACTGCACCGTCAAAAAAGAGATCGGCCTGGAGCTTGCTTCGGTAATGGCGGCGGCGAGATTAGAGTAGATTGATCTGGGCGGCTAGGGTTTGTGATATGGGCACGATATGCACGAGAGAGGAGCAGGAGGAAGACGCAAGAGAAGATTATCAAAACGAAGGCGACTGAGAGATGGAAGGCAACCAAGAAGGAAGGTTCAATTCGGACAGACAGAAGTTCTGAAATTGAAAAGGACGTGGTTTCCACATACCAACTCCGAATTAAGCAAATAAGTACTTGTTGGAAAGATAATTCCGAGATCTTTCCAACGTGTACTTGAACGTCTCCTGTTTCTTTACGAGTTGTGCGCGGCAACCGAAACAAGACGATGGACATTTTCTGCAGTTTACAAATAGAGTCCTTTTAAGTTAGTAAAGTTAGGTCATGTTTGGCACCTGTTATTTTTTCTCAGTATTGGGAAGCTACCATAGTATATAAAAATACTGTAGTTTCCAATACTTTGAGCTATTTGGCCATAGTAAAATACCAAAGTTTCAAAACTTTGGTATTGCTAAAACTGAGATTTTTTTGCACGATTCAAGAAAGATGTCTAGAGCTCTTTTTTTACAAATACTTCGGGTTTGTGCAAACCGCAGTATTGCTTGCCCAGGTGTTGGTATACTATGGTTTTAGAATACTTCGGTTTGACAAAAACCAAGCAGCCAAATGGAGCCTTAGAGATATGTTTGGTTTTGACCCCAACTCTATGTTGGACGTCTAACAACCTTTATATAGGCCTGTAAATCATGTTTTTTAGGGTTAGCTTGAAATTGAGTCTAAAACTATTGTGTGAGTTGCTTGGTGAGCATTCCTTCGGGCACGATGATGCCATGTTATCTATCGTATTGATATTGTCGTGGAGGTTCTTGTGTTCATCAAGGATTGTCGTGTTTTGGTTTGAGACGTGGTGATCTTCTCCATGTTGCTTGCTGGATTCGTTCCTCTTCTTCAGGTTGCATTCATCACGTAATTGGAAGATTACCTACCTGGTTGACTCGCTGTGAAAGATCGGCACAACAATCTTAGGATCCTCGGCTTGATCCGTATTAGTTTGCGGATGGTGAAATTTGGATTTAATTTGCTAAATTTGGATCTATGAATCCAACGACATATTATTTGCCAAAGTTGGATCTATATTTAATTTTATATGAATTTTACAAGATTGGTTAAATTTTTAGCTATTTTTAAATATTAAAAGTAAATTGACTGATGCTTACTGGGCTTTGACCTACTGACCATGAAGTCACGCGGTGCTAACCTTATTACTGAAGGAGCGATGACATGGAAGACACGCGGTAGTTCCTTATTGGCTGATACCTCTTCGTTTTAGTGATTTGTTCTTGGCCACTCGATCTGGATCGGACGGCTGTTAGTGTCGATGATGAGGGAGCAGCAGCTAGTGGCCAACGTTGATGGTAGAGACGGCGGCGCGGTTCGAAACATGATGGTGGAGAGACACCCGGTTATCCTCTGCGACAAAAGAGTAGTCCATGATGTTCACCTCTTCTCAGCGGTCACAGAAGTATCATCGATGTCATCAATCGCTTCCCGTGGCGGTGGTACCTCGCGGCTGGAGCATGCGCCGTTTGCGAGCTCCGACAAGCTTGTGCGCGTGACCTGTGGTGCTTCAGAAGGGGAAAACATATGAGGATGAAGCGAAAGTGATCATGGAAGAGAACAATGGAGATAGGAGGGGCATGGGGTGACTACACCGTCGAAAACGAGATTAACCTGGAGCTTGCTTCAGTAATGGCAGCGATGACATTGGAGTAGATCGATCTGGGGTGGATAGGGTTTGCGGATGGAAAAAATTCGCACAAAAGGAGGTTTATATGGGGAGGATTGAGTATGGAGGGGGGCATGGGTATGCGTGAAATCGACGGAATTAACCGGGATCTGCGGCACTTCTTTCGATAGGCGGTCTCTTGACCGGAGGAGGAAGAAGGCCACGAGGGACCCGCTTGGCAGCGAGAGGAGAGTGTTATCCGGGTGGGCTGCTGCAGGCGCTTTGCTTTGGGCTCGCTTGCTTGGCTCACTTAGGGATAGTTTAGTTTTTTTTCATTTCTTTTATTCTTTTATGTTTTCTGATTTATTTTATATCTTTTGTATATGATCTCCAAATGAGTTGATTCTTGTCACAAAAAATTTCCAAAATTCTATAGATCATCATAGGATCCTATTTAGTAATAGTTTTTATATTTAAATAGATGGATTCATAAATCCTTGTTTGTACTCTTATAGGAGTATTTTGGTAATTTCAAAATAGGGTTTTGCAAATGGGGTTTTAACTTAAGAACTTGTATCAATGCAATGATCATGAATTCAAAGCAAAAACAAATGCCTTGGATATGTTCAAAACTTTCCAACCAATGTTATAGTCATGTTAATCCACTTCTTTTATTGTTGTTTGGTAAAAAATTCAAACAAACATCAAATGTTTCTTTTCATTCAGAGTTTCAACGAGATTAACCATTCAATCGAATTATTTCAATTTTTCTACATTCCAAAATAGGAAAACTTTGGGATGTTATAGCCTGTAGCACGCGGCAGCGTGTCCGCCGAGTCAAATAGTTTCTCCTAGTGAACAGGCAAACAGATCCAACATTCAAAGCATCCTAGAACCACGAAAAACCACACCAGAACAAGATCTAAAGGAGGAACTTGGAGAACGGCAAATCCCTGCTGCCTCACAGATCATTAGAGGACATCGTATCATTCCCTTCATCATCAACCGCTGCATATCCATCGCCATTACTACCCCCATCTCTCATATATTAGATCTTGTTGTAACTACAGATTCAATTGTGGTTTGTACTATATTTATCCCTATACTTCTATCCTTCCATTTGATTATGATGATGCCGTTGATTGCTTCCATGTGTGAGTAGTTTTCCCTTGTTCTTGGGGAGATGGAGAAACCCTAGCACTATTATGAAGTTGCAATAAATATGATCTATTCTTGTGTCCATATGACATACTGGTCTATAATAGATTTATGATTTGTTTCTGATCTCTCCCTTTAGATGGTATGTGTAGTCGGCCACATATAATTTGCCTTCGATACTAAAGATGAGGGAGAAATACTTTGGACGTGTTTGGAAGTGTGCCCAAAAAGCTTCGTGACAATTGGCACCGGCTAGCAACCTACAGGGTTAAAGGAGGATAAAGAGAGACTCCCTAAGCTAATTACGATATCCACGGGGAGACCCTTAATTGCGGTGGTCTATATGGGTGATTTCTCTCAGACATCATGGTGGTTATTTTAAGGTGACCTCATTCTTGGCTCAACAAAGTGGCTTCCTACGAGCCTTGAAGTGAACATCTTATTATGGAGCTCTCTCCACACATATCATGACACAATAAGTAGGTTATCCTAATTATGGTTAATAATATCATGCTAGTGGTGTATCCTACACCCCCGAGAACGTTTTAGCCCTATTGAGTTCAACCACATTTCCAAACGCTCTTGTTACTTGCTTTCTTTTACTTGTTTTTATTACTTTTTTGCACTCAACCAAAAACCTTTCATACACCCTTTACTTTAGATGAAAGGCATCTTATAAGTATCCTTTGGTGGATAGTGATGAGGAGCATACAGACTTTAACCAAATATCTCTCTGTGGGTATGATACTCTTATTTAGAAACTAGCTACAATTGATTTGTGCACTTGCAGCCATCAAGCTATTTTCTGGTGCCGTTGCCAGGGAGCTAAGTGGCTTTGGTATTAGTTCTTAATTTCTTATTCTAAAAATTGATTTACTAAAGTTGTTTACTAGTTCAGATAAACACCATGCGCGAGTATGAACATATAATTCAGCTGGAGGCTATAAAGAATTCCGGCCCACCCATGGATGCTTTTTTAGAATCTAATAACCCGAGAGGGTATGATATTAACCCCATGCTTTTGAAGGGGACGGTACAGAAGATCCGTATGAGCATGTAGGGTTCTTTGGCGATACTTGTGGAACTTTTCGTCTTAATATACTTACTGAGGATGAGGTTAAATCTGCTCTTTTTGTTCAAACACTTATTGATGAGGCCCATTCTTGGTATATTCAAAGTCCTAAAAATATTACTAACTCCTGGGAAAGCTTAGCCTCTTTGTTCTTAGTTGATTTCTTTCCCAAGACGAAAACTCCTGGAGCGAGACACATGATCACTAATTTTAAAGGAAAACCTGAAAAAAGCTTGCATGAAGGATACACATGGTTTAGGGGATTGCTCGATCACTGCCCCCACCACAAATTCCCAACTTGGTTGGTAATACATACCTTCTATGGACGTTTGAGCACTAATAATAAAAATGAACTTGACTACCTTACCAATTGGTCATTAACTGAGTTTAGTGTTGAAAGAGCCTGGAAATTGCTAGACATAGTGCATAGGACAAAAAAATATTATTGTGGGGATGAACTTAACAAAGAAAATCCTATAGAGTATAATTGTTTGAGAAGATTTCTAGCTTCGGGTAAAGTAGAAAAACTGCATGGAAATTTCAACCTTGACCCCCGTATGATTGTTCAGATTGTTAAAACTTATGCTGAATATCTGCAGATCCCAAAATAATGGGAACGCAACACATCGCCTATTGAAAAGAAGCTCCCTAAACCTTACCATAGGGAAAAATACTCGCAAATGCAGAAAAAAATGTTAGACGAGGATGAAACTATCCTCACAAAAATCATGGAGAGTAAGGGTGAAAGAAATAAAAGGATATGGGGGGTTAACTAAGGACCTGGGAAGCATTAACAAGAACATTGGGATAGTGAAAGAACTTCTAGAACCTGAGATGTTCGAGGATTAAGTAATGGTAGTGAGTAGAGAATCTTCTGTTATGATAAGAGGTAAGTTTGATCGTAAAAATAGAAGTCAACAGAAAACCCCTTTTTTTTAGGGGGGACCACTTATGTATGGTTTAGTGACTTAAACTCTTCCACTAACATTATGCCTTACACAATCTATGAAGAGTTAGGATGCCATCTTGATCCATACCTTGAGTCATCAAAAGTTATTTCTATCCTTTCTAACCGAACTTTGCAGTGGACGCATGGGATACTTCGCAATGTCTGTGTTTCTATGGGAGCTTTTGTGTACCCAGTTGATTTTCAGATCATTGAAATGCCTTTAAACTCCTTTTGCCTGGTCATTTTTTGTAATCGTTTTTACAGCTCTATGAATATTGATATTAATAACAAGAAACAATCTTTGTTTCTATAGTTTGTGGAAGAAGTTTTAGAAATTAATTGCAGCCGACTCACAAAGATGCCTTATGAAAAGAAAGTTGAAGTTAAAGAGGAGAAAACTATTGAAGAATTGGTGGTAATCTATTTTGGTACTCCACAATATGAATTGAATAGGAGTTTGACAGGTAATGATTCACTCTCAAACGACTCTGCAAAAGAAGATTTGGATAAAATCCTCAATGCTGCACTAGAATTTGAGACTCTCCTTATAGAAAAATTTGAAGAACTTGAAAGAAAATGGGATGAGGATCTAGCACCTCTCGTTTTAAAGCCTCTCCCTGCAGGGCTCATGTATGAATTCTTAGACAAGGAAGGTAAGTTCCCTGTAATTTTAGCGACATAGAAGGTATAGAACCGTCCATAGTAACTCATAAAATACCTCTGATTGAGGATGCCAAAACATGTGTTGATACTCAAAGAAGTTTGAATCCCAAAATGAAAGAGGTAGTAAGAAAATAAGTCATACGTATGTTGGACAGTGGTATTATCTGTCCAATTTCAGATAGCAAATGGGTAAGCCCAACTCCTTGTATACCTAGGGAAGGATGTATAACTAATAACGATAAGGATGAATTAATCCCCTCTAGAACAATAGAAGGTTATAAAATGTGTATACACTTTAGGAAGTTAAACAAGGAAACAATAAAAAATCATAATCAAATATCTCGCATGAATAGCGTCATGGAAAAGGATGTTTGGTAGCTCTCACTTCTATTCCTTGACGGTTATTCGAGTTTGATACGTTGCTAACGTATCCCTAATTTTTGATGTTCCATGCTTGGTTTTATCTACTTTCTTATGTTTTGTCCACACTTTGGAGTACTTTTTATACACTTTCTTGGACTAACCTATTAACAAGGGTCACAGTGCTAGCTGCATGTTTTCTGCTATTTTTGGTTCTAGGAAAGTCAAAAAATGAATATTCTCAGAATTGGATGGGACAAAAGCCAAAGTCAGTTTTTCACCGAGGGACACACGGAGCCAGAATATGAGACAGAGAAGGGCCAGGGGGCCGCCACACCACCTGGCTACACGGCCAAGCCTGGCCCGTTCCAGGGGGTGGTCTGGCCGCCTCGGGCACCCCCTCGGCCTCCCCTTTCGCTTGTAAGATGCCTCCAATATAGAAACCCTAAGTACCCGATCAAAATTCCACGAAAGAGTCTGTAGCCGCCGTCATCTCCATCCCTAGATCGGGAGGGATCTGAAGCTCTTCCCGGCACCCTGCCAGAGAGGGGAATTCACCCTGGAGGCCTTCTTCATCACCATGCAAGCCTCCGGTGTGATGCGTGAGTAGTTCATCTCTAGACTGCGAGTCCGTGTAGTACCTAGATGGCTGGTTCTTCTCCTTTGTGCTATCATGTTTAGATCTTGTGAGCTCCGTTCATGATCAAGATCATCTATTTGTAAACCTACATGTTGTGTTTGCAGGGATCGATGGATATTGAGATGCTATTTCAGATTGGTTATTGATTCTATCATTTCTTTGTTATTTGTGATCTTGCATGCTTTCTGTTGTTAGTAGCTATCTTGGCCAAGTAGATGCTAGCAACTCCAAGAGTTAGTATTTATGCTCGATAGTGGGTTCATGCCTCTAGTAATCTAGGGAAGTGACAGAAATCTCTAAGGTACTAGATGTGTTGCTGCTACTAGGGAGAAAACAACGATCCTTTGTTCATAGAACAATCATATTGTTTACTTTACATGCAATGCATAATGCAATTATATGTTGCTTGCAACTTAATACTAGAGGGGGTTCAGATGATAACCTGAAGGTGGATTATTAGTCATAGATGCAGTTGGATTATGGTCTATGTATAATTTTGTAATGCCTAATCAAATCTCAAAGGAGTCAAGATGATTAGTATATGCATGTATTGCTTTCTCGATATTTGTCAATTGCCCCGCTGTAATTTGTTCACCCAACATGTCATCTATCTGAAGGAGAGCCACCAATAGTGAACTATGGACCCTGGTCCTTTCTTTTATCATCAATCTACAACTGTTTACTGCTTTCTGTTTACTTTCTACAAACTATTACTCTCTTCCACACAATACGGTTAATCCTTTGTTTTCAGCAAAACCGGTGAGATTGACAACCTCACTGTAAGTTGGGGGCAAAGTTTTGTGGTTGTGTTGTGTAGGATTCCACGTTGCTACTGGCGCCGGTTGTGCGCCCTGCCAAAGTCCAGCCAGTAACAACTTGGAGGTGATAACCTTGGTTTCATAACTGAGGGAAAACTTACTGTTGTACTCATCATACCTTCCTCTTGGGGTTCCCCAACGAGCTCGTTAATACACAAGGGGAGTAAAGGACATCTTCACAAGGGGAGTCCCTCATAACCAATCACTTTACTTTGTTGTTTTTCTTTTGCTTAGTTTATTTTTGCTTCGTTTTCTTGTTTCTTTATCAAAAACACAAACAAAAAATTAGTTCCTCCTATAGTTGTTATTTTCGTTGGTTTGCTATTGTCTTGCTTTACCATGCTCTCTATCAATGGTTGGTTTCTTTGAAACTGAATCTAATTGGCAAGGTGGTTTCACGGAAGAACAAAAATATTATTATAAGGAACACCACTTGTCACAAAAAGGGAAACACTTATGGGAACAAATTTATAAATTGTATACCATTGCTAGAAACGTGTGCTCTACTTATAATGTTACTTATTGCTTTTATAAATCTTGTTGATGTAAGAGGTATAAACACCTCCCTTTTGAATGTGAGTATAATGATGATGTTACCATATCTTCTGATGTTAAGGGAAATTATGACTTTTATGATGTGGAACAAATTGAAGAATTTATTGCTTGGAAGGGTGCATGTGAACTTGCTAGTTTGCTTGAAAGTACTGATGATTCACCTTATAAATATGAGGTTTATGATATACTTAAATTTTTCTTTGATAATTACAATAAAATGGCTACATTCTTGAATATATTAATAGATGATTTCCACAAACGGAAGAGACTAATGCCTTGCACGAGCTTATGGAAGAATAAATTGCTGAAACGGGAAGCTCTTTAGATGAAAAAGAGGAGGAGAGTGATGAACAAAAGGCGGAAGAATGGATTATCTACCCATGCCTACCTTCTAATGAGAGTAACTCTTTACCCCTTACATTATTTGATTATCCCCCATGCTTACCAAAGGAGGAAGAATGTCATGTTCCTGGGGATTCTTTTGAAAATGTTTATAATAAAGCTCTAGTGTTTGTAGATCATGAAAAGCATGCTTTATATGATAGTTATATTGTTGAGTTTATTCATGAGGCTACTGAAAATTATTATGAGAGAGGAAAATATGGTTGTAAAAGTTTTCATGGTACTGAAACACCTCTCTATTTGCTGAAAGTTTTGAAGTTACTCTCGTTTTACCGTCCTATGCATGTCGCTTTGTTCTTTGTGAATTTATTTTCTTACAAGATTCCTATGCATAGGACGTGGATTAGACTTAAACATGTTTTGAATTTGCTTCTTGATGCTCTCTTTTACTTCAATTCATGTTTCTTATGTGAGCATCTTCTCAAACTATCAAGCCTAACTTAAAGGCGTTAAAGAAAAGTACTTATTGGGAGATAACCCAAAAGTTTTAGGTGAGTCTTGGAAGTTATTGCTTCAGTAATAACCTCTCCTTATCCTTTTTATTTGCTTTTTGTGCCAAGAGTAACCTCTAATGAGAGAGAAGTAATGATTGGGAAAGTTGTTGTCCCGAAACAGATTTCTGTGCTTCACCGTAAAAATTTGTGTAAAATCTCTGTACGTCGTTTTGAGGCGTGAATGTTTTTGCTTCTGCCCCAAGTTGTTATCTAACTTTTGTTAGTTTAACACTTTTTGATTTGAGCAACAGAAGGTCTTCGAAAAAATTGGTTTTTACCTGCTGGTCTGTTTTGACAGATTTCTGCCATTATTTGCATTTGCTTCTTGTTGATTCCTTTTTGAGTTCTTTTTGGGGAATTGAGATTTTTTAGGGAAGTGCTACAGTAGCTTGTGTTTTAATGGAAGTTTTATTGGTGTTGAAACTGAACCCAAAGACTTATTATCTTGAGTGCACTAATGTTGCTAATAAAGATTGTGTGAAGTTTTGTATGAAGGAAAAAATTTGAGGTGTATGGAGAGAATGATATAATGAGATGAAGAATGGACTAAAGCTCAAGCTTGGGGATGCCACCCCGTGTCCCCCCAAGAAATATTCAAGAGGTACAAGCGTTAAAGCTTGGGGATGCCCAATGCATCCCCTTCTTCATCAATAAAAATCCCAGGTTTCTTCCAAACACTACATTTTTATTGTTTCATGCACAGTTGCGTTGTTCTTGGAGCGTCTTCATTTTTTTGTTTTTTGGTTTTTGTATGCTTGGTTTTCTTAGTTTGCCGAATAAATTGGTTGGACCCCCTCTTTCATGCTTAAGTGGTAAAAGGAGTTTGTTTTTGACTGTAGCATATGCTTTGTCATGCCATGCTTGATATTGTTTTGGATTTATGCTTAGTAATTTTTGCTGTAGCATGACATGTTATAAACAATTGAGACTGTTTAATGTGCCTTTCAAGAATCATGCGTTGTTTTAGCATATTAAAGCATAGTATTGTGGTATTCTCCTTTGATGCTTTATTTGGGTTGACTTGGCACATGCTCACACCATGTAATGACTATCCCAAGTCACCATAGCCTTTATGATCCTTTAGTTTTCGACTTGTAATATCACTTTATGCTTTGATTAATGATGTTTTGTCACTCTGCATGATTATGGCCATTATTTCTCTCTTAGTCGGTCGCTCCCAGTCTCTTGCTAGCCTCCATAACCAAGTCTGAGTTCCACTCACGCATCCAACTCCTAAAACCAAGTTATTCCAAAGAATCCACCATACCTACCTATTAGTATTTGCTATTCCATGTATATTCATGTTTTTATCTACCTTCCGAATTAAACTTGTTATGAGAAAACTAGTGATTAAAGCGCTCACGAACTTGATGGCACACTTTACTTTCTTGCACTTAATAAACTTGAACCATTGCATCCATCTTTGTTGCGTATATGATTGTGCTTTATAAGTTGAAGTTAGCAGAACCATGTATCATGGGGAACTCTTTCAACATTGCACATGTACATTATACCTAGTTGATATCATGTTCTTTTGCTTATGGATCCTGGCGGTGTGAAATAAAAGGGGAACTTGTAAGATCATGGAGTTTGTATTTGTGTTAGAGAAACGCCTGGGCCGCTAGCCTAAGCCATGCCTAATCATGGTGGAAACATGCAGCATAACCATAATGAGCACTCTATGAAGCATCTTCAATAAAAACCTATGCAAATAGCAAATAAAAATATCACTAAGATGTTCATTGTCTGCTTGCCTTGTCATTTTGATTATGGGATAACTCATGTATCATGTGCAAGGGGTACCCCGTTGGCGGTTGTCAACACCCGGATTTTTAATCCTAGATGCCTGTTATGCCATACCTCGCAATCCCAGGATTACCATTTTTGCGAGACATAACAAATTGGATATCATAGTACATCATCCATTACAAACCATAAATAAGGTCTTACACAAATAAGGATCTCATGATCTAGTCTTAGTACAATCAAGTAGCGGAATAAATAGCGTAGCGGTGGGGTCCATCTTCAGAGTCACAGGCAATGCTGACGATGGAAGATGGTCCTAGTTATCATAGCCATCCTGTTGGCCTTCATCTTGGTAATCTCCTTCATAGTCTGGCCATAGGAATAGCCAGGGACAAAAGCCAGAGTACCCTTTAAGTACTCGCAAACTATCACTAACAAGTAGTATAGCTCTAGTAGGAAATGCTAACTCTAAATTTACTTGTAAAGTTAAGTTTGAAACCTAAGCTGAGTTCTGAAACAAAGAAAGCTAAAAGAAGTTTGAAAACACCTAAGTGGGAACTTAATCTTCATAGTAACAACTCTGTTGTGGTCAAGTCATGTCACAATTCATTTCATAAGTTGTTTTGAAAACATCTGACAACGGAACAGTATGGCCACTCCAGCTGTCCATAACCGCGGATGCGGCTATACGAATAGTTTGACACTCTGCAGAGGTGGTACACATTCACCACAAGATTCGATACATCTGTCAGGGATAACCCTAAATCATCATACATGGTATGCAGATAATCAAACATAACCTTTCCTTTACACACCCTAGTATAAGCACCTCTCCTATGAGCATGGCCTCCCAACCATGGCCATCTGTCATCTTGGGCACTGCATAGGTGGACAACATTGAGAGGTAGTCTCAGCTCAAACCTCTCCCATGAGGGAACTAATACTAATGCATATAAACTTCCGGCTAAGCCTTACCAATTCAGGTATTGTGGTTGTATGGTAAAATTGGAATGGCATCGCATCCGAACCCAACCATCAGTTTTATAAAAGGGCTAAGGCTCATGCCTCAACATTTTCATCATCATAAACCATTTGTGTTTCTCAACACATGTCAAAACATCTCAATAGAATGACTCAGCATTCCAAGGTTTTCACAACTCATTTCACCAAGTATTCCCATCTAGAGTAAATCAAGTTTTTTTTGGTTTAGCTCTAAACTACTAAGTTAAGAGTGTTCACTAATGTGGGATGCTAATGTCAATCTCATGCCATAGGATGACATATAAGTCTAACTAGATATGTCAAGTTTTATACTCTTTATGCTACCTTCAAACAAGTAAAGGACTTTCGTAAAGTAAAGGAAGTAAAGCTTGTAAATAAAACTTGGGGTAGGTATAAGTCAAAGTGGTATAACCAAAGCATGCCTAATGCCTTTGCTTAGGTTATCTAGATTGCAAGGGTTAGCTTGCATTGTTAATGATGGCTTGCCTTGTGCAGTGTAGTGGTTGAAGTTTCTTACTCCTCCTCTTGGTAGAACTCCTCCTTCTCGTAAGCTTGGTCGGTACTATCGTCTATAAATACATACGCAGTACACAATCACCAAACAATACTTAACTAGTCTATTTAGCACACTAAGGCACAAATTTGATGATCTAATATCATCACAAGCATCACAAGGCTTAATGAACTAGTTTCATTTATTTTATTTGAGAAGAGTAATTTCTACTCATTGAAAATAACTAAGATTTAATATTCTCCAATTAAAATATGGGATCATGTGGACACATGTCATCACCACATATTCAAACATATGGGAATGTGATTTAAAGGTTGGATCATGTTTTAATAAGTTTTAGTTTAATATTTAATGATTTAAAGTGACTAGAAATGCCTATATAGCATTATTTTGGTACTAGTCCAAAGTCACTGTATACAAACCTTAATATTATTACATATTCAGATAGGCATGGTTAAATGTGATTTTTGAGAGTTGGAATCAACTCAAAAGCTATTATGGTTGATTTTATAAAAATGTTTGAATGTGCAAAAGCTTCTGTTTTGTTATTTTAACTAGGAGAGATCTCTAACTCTAAATGAATTAAATCCAACGGGCTTGGATAGATTTTTTCAGAAGCTTTTCAACAAAATTGGAATCACTCAATTTGGTTCAGTAAATCTTCCTGAATTGAATTTTGAACTAAGTGACAGAATTGAGTTTAAACCTAAATAGAAAAAATCCTAATTTGAATTGCTGGGTCAGCGCGGGAAATGAAATGGGCCGGCCCAGTGATGCTCAGCGGCGCAGAGGGCGGCTAACAGGTTGGTTCCCCTTGGTCAGCGAGACTTAAAACCCGAAATGGTATCTAGCGATCTGGGACACAAGATTATAACGCGGATCAACGGCTCACAGTCGTCGTCGACGACGGACTCGTCGCCGGCGAGACCGAACCCTAAACGGCCGGTGGGGGTCTACTGGGACGTACCAGGGCTCCAACTAGTGCGGCAAGGCGGCCGATCGAACTAGACAGCAACGGCGGACTCATGCGAGGTAGCGGTAGGGGCTGAGGTGGACGGAATCGACGACAGCGTCTATTCCTCTGCAGCGGCCTCCTCCGGTGCAATTTCGGCAAACGGCGGCTCGAGCGGCTCCGGCGAGTGAGGGGAAATGTTCAAGGGAGAGAGGGGAGTGGAATGGTGTGAGGAGATGGTGTTGGGGAGGCCTGCTTATATAGGCTCGACGTTGAGACCGAGAGGCATGGGCACGACTCGTCGATGATGGCGAAACAGGGGGGCTACCGGCGTGGCAAGGTAGGCAGACGGTGGGCGGTCTGCTGGCGGTCAGCTATGGCGAAATGGCGCGGCTAGGGGCGGTGCCTAACTGTCCGGGGCTTCACGTGCTCTGGGGGACAGAGGCGGTGCTCGACGGAGATCATGGCGAATGTGGGTCGCGCGGCGGTGCACGGCCATGTCTGGTGGGTTGCTAGGGTCGAGGCGGAGCGGCGTGCGCGATATGGTGTCAAGGCGCAGTCTGTAGAGCCTCGGATAGCAATCAAATCCTAAATCCTCGGCACGGCCGTGTCTGGCTTGCTCGCAGAGAGAAAGGGCGGCACGGTGCTGAGGTGGTCCAGGGGCTGGGGTTGATCGAGGGGTGGACCATGGGCGGCGGTACGGTTGGGCGGAGCTAGTGGGCACGCTGGTTTGGCGCGGCACGGTTTCTAGCGTGTTGTCCGCGTCTGGCCGGCAGTGACCTCATTTGGGCGGCGCTGCACTGGCGCTGCCGGGAAGGGGGGTGCTGGTTTGGGCTTGGTTAGATGCTAGGAGGACAAGGGAGTGTAGAGAGGGTTGAGAGGGGGACAAGGGCTTAACTAGCAACAGTAATAGTTAGGCCACTTTTTATCTGCCTGCCAGGTGTTCGACACAATGGTCGCATGAAGAAAATATTTGAATTTTTGGGAGATTTTTGGTGGATGCTTTGATCTGATGCTTGGTAGACTATGGTTGCTAGGATTTTCCAAATGGAATTCATTTGAGTGGTTTTTGAATAAGTGTGATCTATACATATGAACTACATTCAAATTTCAATTGTCATTTAAATTTAGTGTTTGAATGTTTTTGGGATGAAACAAAGTGGGGCTTGGCACATCACTACTTGTACTAGCAAAGGGTGCAAAGGACCATAATTGTTTCTGTTAAGATTTGAGTTCTAGGAATAGCCAAAGTAGGCTAGTTAGTTAAAATAGCACAAATGATCAATTCCTTATTTTATTCTTTTTGATTTCTTTTTCCTTGGGATTTGTTTGGGAATGATCAAGATGATGTTTAATTCACCTTAGAATCATTTGACAATCAATAGATCACTCAAACATGGCAATTCAAAACAACTCCTATTTAAATGCACACACATATGAATGCTTAAAGATTTTTAAATGGAAAATGTTTTTGTTAACCCTAAATTGGGTGGATTTGATCTTGATCACTTGGATTAAAGTTTTGAGATGTTACAAACCTTCCCCCCATAAACAAAATCTTGTATCGAGATTTAAGAAAGAAAACTAGGAACTAAAGAGATCTAGGAACTCCGTCCTAAGGTAATCTTCTCGCTCCCAAGTGGCTTCCTCTTCGGTATGGTTGCTCCATTGAATCTTGAGAAACTTGATGCTCCTGGTCCTGGTGGTTCTGTAGGCTTCCTCCAGGATACGGATGGGCACTTCACGATATGTCGGGTCCTTGTTGATATCAATAGCTCGGTGATCGATGTTCTTGAAAACTTTGGTCTTCTCCGGCACTTCTAAGCATTTGCGAAGTAACGAGATATGGAACACATTGTGGATGGCAGACATCTCTTCAGACAGATCCAGTTGATAAGATACTTCTCCTTGGTGATTCAGAATCTTGAAGGGTCCGATATATCTGGGGGCTAACTTTCCCTTCAGACTAAAACGTTGGGTACCCTTCAATGGTGAAACCTTGATATATACAAAATCTCTGACATTGAAAGTCAGGTCTCTCCTTCTCTTGTCAGCATAACTCCTCTGTCTGGATTGGGCGGTCTTGAGGTGCTCACGGACCTTGTGAACCTTCTCTTCGGCTTCTCAGAGAATGTCAGGTCCAAAGATCTGACTCTCTCCTACTTGCGACCAATTCAAAGGGGTGCGACACTTTCTTTCGTATAGGAACTCAAATGGTGCCATTTGCAAACTAGCTTGATAACTGTTGTTATATGAGAATTCTGCGAAAGGCAGGCAGTCTTCCTATTTTGATCCATATTCTAACACACAAGCTCTCAACATATCTTCTAAGATTTGGTTGACTCTCGATCATTCCATCGGTTTATGGGTGATAAGCGGTGCTGAAATTCAACTTGGTTCCTAATCCTTCCTAGACTTTCTGCCAAAATCTCGAAGTAAATTGGGTTCCTCGATCTGATACTATGGTCTTGGGGGTTCCATGCAGACTAACAATTCTTGCAATATATAGCTCTGCTAGCTTCGAACTCTGGTAAGTTGTCTTGATCGGTATAAAGTGAGCAACCTTGGACAGTCTATCAACGATGACCCAGATTGAGTCATTTCCCCTACTCGAAGTAGGCAATCCGGTGATAAAGTCCATTCCAACAGAATCCCATTTCCATTCCGGAATCTGCAATGGTTGCAACAGTCCTGCGGGTGTCTAATGTTCCGCTTTGACTCTTTGACAGATATCACACTTGGCGATATAGCTTCTGATTTCTCTCTTCATTTTGTGCCACCAAAATTGCTCTTTCAAATCTTGATACATCTTCGTTCCTCCGGGGTGGATAGAATAAAGAGTATCATGAGCTTCCTGCATGATAACTTGCTCTAGCTCCGAATCTACTGGCACACAGATACGGCCTTTGTACCACAAAACTCCTTCTTCGTCTTCTTTGAATTCAGGTACCTTTCCTATACCAATACGATGTTTGATTCCGTCGATACTTTCATTTCCTTTCCGAGCTTCCTTGATTTGGCTAATCAAAGTGGGTTGAAGTTCAATGCTAGCTAAGAATCCTTTGCTAACTAGCTCAGTTCTAAACTGCTCCAACTCCTCATACAAACTTGGCTGCTTCTCTTTGATCATGGTGTTTAGCCTACACGGCAATCTGCTAAGAGCATCCGCTACCACATTGGCTTTGCCGGGGTGATAGTGAATGTCAAGGTCATAATCCTTGATTAACTCTATCCATCTCCTTTGCCTCATATTCAGCTCCTTCTGGGTGAAAATATACTTCAAGCTCTTGTGATCTGAGTAAATCTGACAACGATTTCCCATAGGATAATGACGCCATGTCTTCAATGCCAAAACTACGGCTGCTAATTCAAGATCATGGGTCGGATAGTTCTGCTCATGCTGCTTCAATTGTCGAGACAGATAAGCGATGACTTTGCCTTCTTGCATCAATACACATCCAAGACCAATCTTGGATGCATCACAATATACGTCAAACGGCTTCTTGATATCTGGCATGATCAATATTGGGGCTGAAATCAATCTCTTCTTTAGTTCTTGGAAACTGGCTTCACATTTGTCAGTCCATTCAAACTTCTTGTCCTTCTTCAACAATTGGGTCATGGGTCTGGCGATGCTAGAAAATCCTTCTACGCACTTGCGGTAGTATCCCGCTAATCCGAGAAATGCACGGACTTGGGTTTGAGTGGTTGGGGCTTCCCAAGCTTTGACATCTCTGATCTTTGTGGGATCAATAGAGACTCCTCCGGCAGACACAATATGTCCTAGGAATCCTACTTCTTTCAGCCAAAACTCACATTTTCTGAACTTGGCATACAGCCGATGCTCTCTAAGGGTTTCAAGGATGATTCTCAGATGTTGCTCATGCCCTTCTTCTGACTTGGAGTAGATAAGGATATCGTTGATAAACACAACGACAAACTTATACAAGAAATTCATAAAGATCTTATTCATGAGATTCATGAAATAAGCAGGGGCATTGGTTAATCCGAAAGACATAACCGTATACTCGTATAAACCATAGCGAGTAGTAAAGGCGGTCTTCGGAATATCCATTGCACTAATCTTAACTTGGTGATAACCAGTCCTAAGATCAATCTTTGAGAATACCTGGGCACCAGTCAACTGATCAAATAGATCTTCTATCTTTGGCAAAGGGTACTTGTTTTTCATGGTGACGTCATCCAGCTGTCTGTAATCGGTGCACAAACGGTTGCCTCCATATTTCTTGTCGACGAATAACACTGGTGATCTCTATGGCGATGCACTTGGTTGAATCAAGCCTGTTGCTAACATCCCATCCAATTGCTTCTTCAGTTCCACTAATTTTGAGGGGTTCATGATATAGGGTCTCTGGGCTATAGGTCCGGTTTCGGGGATTAATTCAATAATGAACTCAATATCCCTATCCAGAGGGAATACCAGACAATTCATCTGGGAATACGTCGGGGTATTCACAGACTACTCTGACTTGGCCAATGGTGGGCAGGGCTAGACTCTTGTTGCACTTGAATTGACGGGGTTAGGTTTCAGATATATGCTCTACTGTTACTCCAGAGCTACTAGTCATTGTGATGGCTTTCTTGGCACAGTCAATCAATCCCTTATGCTTTGACATCCAGTCCATTCCTAGTACTACTTCCAAACCTTGGGTTCCAAGTACTATTAGATTAGCATAAAAATCTATTCCATGTATTCTGATATGCACAACTTTGCAAATTTTTCTAGCTTTTGTAGTTGAACCGGGGATTTGAACTATCATGACATGCTTCAAGTTGGTTGGGTGGATCTTACTAGTGCATGCAAATTCTTCGGTGACAAATGAGTGCGACGCTCCAGAATCAAACAACACTCTTGCTAAAACCGAGTTGACAGAAAACATACCCAGCACTACATTTGGCGCTTCTTGGGCTTCTTCGGCGTTCATGTGGAAGAGACGGCCATTGCGGTTGTGAGGGTTCCCTGGGGCGAATCTTCTTCCTGGTTGAACACGACGCTACTGTTGAGCTGGGGCATTCACATTGGCAGTGGCGGCAATCTTCTTGGGGCACTCATTGGAATAGTGACCCTTCACTCCACACTTGAAACAAGTGATCTGAGACTTGTCTTTTGCTGCCACGGGCACAACATTGCTTCCAGTTCTGGGTGCAGTGTTGTTATTGTTGTTGTGTTGTTTCTCTTGGGAGGTGCACGATTGAAATTGCTGGTGTTGCCGGAGTGATTGTTGTTTCCTCCGGACTTCACATTTCCTGCGCTATGGTTGGGGTAGCTTGGGCGAGACATTGGGGGTCGACTGTTCCTTGGTGCATATCCTGCTGAGGGGTTGGGACGGTAATTCTGGTGACTGTTGGATCCAGCTTGATGCATCATACGACATTTTCGGTTGTCGTTTGCCTAGTTAATCTTGCCTTCCATCTGAATGGCAGAGTCGACTAGCTCTTCGAGATCCTGGAAACGGATGTTGACGAGGACAGTTGCATCTCATCATGTAGTCCGTTCAGGAATCTCTCCTTCTTTTTGGCCTACGTGTTGATCTCATCAGGTGCATACCTGGCCAGGGACAAGAATCTGTCACAGTACTCCACTACAGTCATTCTGCCTTGCTTCAACTCACGGAATTCATCCCTCATTTTGGTGACTAGACCCTGAGGCACGTGGGTGCGACCGAACTTGATTTTGAAGGCTTCCCATGTCATCACTTGACCATGGTTCATTGTGTGGATACTGTTCCACCATGCTCTTGCATCTCCTGCCAAATAGTGGGTGGCAAAGAGAACTTTCTTGTTGTCATCAACTCTGGCTACTTCCAAATTGTTCTCCATTGTCTGCAACCAGTCATCAGCATCCAATGGGTTCTCCGAGGTGCTAAAGATTGGGGGATTGGTATTCTGGAAGTTTTTCAGCTTGGATCCTTGATGATCCTGATTTCCATGGTTCTGGTTGTTGTGAGCCATCTAGGCAATCTGCTGCAGTGTTGCTAGATTAGCTTGGCGCTCTCCCTGCTTGCTTCCCTGTCTATGATGAGAGTCTGCAGCATTGGATCTTGCGATGGGCTGCTCCCTCCTTGGTTTCCATGAGTCATCTGAAGATTGAGGTAGATAAAGGGGTAAGAGGGAAAATTCTATGGTTTATGGTTTTGATTTCAAAGATAAAACTTTGAGTTTGACTCAGGTTTTTGCAACTAACTTATTTTCATTCATTCAAGCAAGCACACGATACAAACACACACACACCACAACATCAAAGCAAAACAGATGTTTTTAAGAACCATTCGGTAAGCTACGATACAATGGGACCTATACTCCTCATGCTACGACAGTGTTCTAGTGCATCTACTCATCGTCAATGAAGTCGGAATCGTCATCGTCGGTGTAGAAGTCCACGGCATCTTCCTCCAGAAAGTCATCATCATTGCTGAGGTAGGAATCAATATCCCCTTGGATATCTTCACCTTCCTCTTATTCTTCCTTTACAGCCAGCTGAGCTTCTTGCTCCTTGATGGTCTTGAGAGGTCGGCCACCTTCTTGTGAAGACGGTCGATGGTGCGATCCTTCTTGGCGCGCCGACGGCAAAGAGACTGACGATCCTGGACTAGCAGTGAGAAAGTCTGGGCCTTCTAGGCAGCAATAGCGAGGTTGTGGTTGGCTAGCTCTCTTGCATTGTCCAACTACTTCTGGCGGTCGTACAACAGGAAGTCGAGGTTCTCCACTTGACGCTTCAGTATTGGGTGACTTGGCATATCAAGCGGCATTCCCATGGAATCACGCCTTGCATAGTGAACAAAGCGGGTTCCCTGGATGAGGTTGACACTGAGGGCACACAGACATGCGAGGGCTTCATGCATTGCCCTAGCTAATCCATCTAGCCAGTTGTTCTCTCCCACCGAGAACTGAATCCTCCCAGATACTGGGGCTTCTATCTTGCCTCGGAGATCAGCAGTCACTAGCCATTGCAAATCTCCTCCTGGTGGACCCGGGAGTTGAGCTCCAAGGAATTCCGGATGAGGACGCTCCAAGAACTCAGACAGTGCATCCAAATCCCTCTCGAAGATCAGTTGGCCTCCGTTGCCAAACTAGTAGAACTTGCTATATTGAGCTTCCATCTATAAGAATTTAGGATGAGGAAGTTAGTGAAGTGATCAAGTGTGTCAAATTTTTATGTAGTAATGTAAGCATTTGGAGGAACGTGACTTTTTTGAGAGAAAGAATTCCCAAGGGTAAGAGAGGAAGTAGTTTTTCATAAATACTCACTTTGGTTTTTGAAGCTAAGTTTTTGTTCGGACGTCCATTCTAACTAGGGTCTCCTAAGGTTAGGATGGCTCTGATACCAACTTGTCAACACCCAGATTTTTAATCCTAGATTTGTGTTATGCCATACCTCGCAATCCCAGGATTACCATTTTTGCGAGACATAACAGATTGGATATCATAGTACATCATCCATTACAAACCATAAATAAGGTCCTACACAAATAAGGATCTCATGATCCAGTCTTAGTACAATCAAGTAGCGGAATAAATAGCATAGCGGTGGGGTCCATCTTCAGAGTCATAAGCAATGCTGACGATGGAAGATAGTCCTAGTTATCATAGCCGTCCTGCTGGCCTTCATCTTGGTAATCTCCTTCATAGTCTGGCCATAGGAATAGCCAGAGACAAAATTCAGAGTACTCTTTAAGTACTCGCAAACTATCACTAACAAGTAGTATAGCTCTAGTAGGAAATGCTAACTCTAAGTTTACTTGTAAAGTTAAGTTTGAAACCTAAGCTGAGTTCTGAAACAAAGAAAGATAAAAGAAGTTTGAAAACCCCTAAGTGGGAACTTAATCATCATAGTCACAACTCTGTTGTGGTCAAGTCATGTCACAATTCATTTCATAAGTTGTTTTGAAAAAATCTGACAACGGAACAGTATGGCCACTCCAACTGTCCATAACAGCGGACGCGGCTATTCGAATAGTTTGACACTCTGCAGAGGTGGTACACTTTCACCACAAGATTCGATACATCTGTCAGGGATAACCCTGAATCATCATACTTGGTATGAAGATAATCAAACATAACCTTTCCTTTACACAACCTAGTATAAGCACCTCTCCTATGAGCATGGCCTCCCAACCATGACCATCTGTCATCTTGGGCACTGCATAGGTGGACAACATTGAGAGGTAGCCTCAGCTCAAACCTCTCCATGAGGAACTAATACTAATGCATATAAACTTCCGGCTAAGCCTTACCCAATTCAGGTATTGTGGTTGTACGGTAAAATTGGAATGGTATCGCATCCGAACCCAACCATCAGTTTTATAAAAGGGCTAAGGCTCATGCCTCAACATTTTCATCATCATAAACCATTTGTGTTTCTCAACACATGTCAAAACATCTCAATAGAATGACTCAGCATTCCAAGGTTTTCACAACTCATTTTCATCAAGTATTCCCATCTAGAGTAAATCAAGTTTTTTTGGTTTATCTCTAATCTACTAAGTTAAGAGTGTTCACTAATGTGGTATGCTAATGTCAATCTCATGCCATAGGATGACATCTAAGTCTAACTAGATAGGTCAAGTTTTAAACTGTTTATGCTACCTTCAAACAAGTAAAGGACTTTGGTAAAGTAAAGGAAGTAAAGCTTGTAAATAAAACTTGGGGTAGGTATAAGTCAAAGTGGTATAACCAAAGCATGCCTAATGCCTTTGCTTAGGTTATCTAGATTGCAAGGGTTAGCTTGCATTGTTAATAATGGCTTGCCTTGTGCAGTGCAGTGGTTAAAGTTTTCTTCCTCCTCCTGTTGGTAGAACTCCTCCTCCTCGTAAGCTTGGTCGGTACTATCGTCTATAAATACATACGTAGTACACAATCACCAAATGATACTTAACTAGTCTATTTAGCACACTAAGGCACACATTTGATGATCTAATATCATCACAAGCATCACAAGGCTTAATGAACTAGTATCATTTATTTTATTTGAGAAAAGTAATTTCTACTCATTGAAAATAACTAAGATTTAATATTCTCCAAATAAAATATGGGATCATGTGGACACATGTCATCACCACATATTATAACATATGGGAATGTGATTTAAAGGTTGGATCATATTTTAATAAGTTTAATTTAATATTTAATGATTTAAAGTAACTAGAAAAGCCTATATAGCATTATTTTTGTACTAGTCCAAAGCCACTGTATACAAACCTTAATATTATTACATATTCATATATGTATGGTTAAATGTGATTTTTGAGAGTTGGAATCAACTCAAAAGCTATTATGGTAGATTTTGATAAATATGTTTGAATGTGCAAAAGCTTCTGTTTTATTATTTTAACTAGGAGAGATCTCTAACTCTAAATGAATGAAATCCAACGGGCTTGGATAGATCTTTTCATAATATTTTCAACAAAATTGGAATCACTCAATTTGGTTCAGTAAATCTTCCTGAATTGATTTTTGAACTAAGTGACAAAATTGAGTTTAAACCTAAATAGAAAAATCCAAATTTGAATTGCTGGGTCAGCGCGGGAAATGAAATGGGCCGGCCCAATGACGCTCAGCGGCGCAGAGGGCGGCTGACAGGTTGGTCTCGCTTGTCAGCGAGACTTAAAACCCGAAATGGTATCTAGCGATCTGGGCCACACGATTATAACACGGATCCACGGCTCACAGTCGTCGTTGACGACGAACTCGTCGCCGGCGAGACCGAACCCTAAACAGCCGGTGGGGGTCTACTGGGGACGTACCAGGGCTCCAGCTAGTGCGGCGAGGCGGGCGATCAAACTGGACGGCGACGGCGGACTCAGGCGAGGTAGCGGCAGGGGCTG
This sequence comes from Avena insularis, assembly GCA_023614405.1. NCBI lineage: Eukaryota > Viridiplantae > Streptophyta > Magnoliopsida > Poales > Poaceae > Avena > Avena insularis. The sequence continues at coordinate 391,971,328 of CM042690.1, read as the reverse complement.
AGGTGGACGGAATCGACGACAGCGTCTACTCCTCTGCGGCGGCCTCCTGCGGTGCAATTCCAGCATACGGCGGCTCGAGCGGCTCCGGCGAGAGAGGGGAAATGTTCAGGGGAGAGAGGGGAGTGGAATGGTGTGAGGAGATGGTGCTGGGGAGGCCTGATTATATAGGCTCGACGGTGAGTCCGAGAGGCATATGGGCGGTCTGTCTGGCCGACTACGGTGCAATGGCGGGGCTAGGGGCGGTGCCTAACTGTCGGGGGCTTCACGTGCTCTGGGGACAGAGGCGGTGCTCGACAGCGATCATGGCGACTATGGGTCGTGCTATGGTGCACGACCGTGTCTAGTGGGTTGCTGGGGTCGAGGAGGAGAGGCGTGCGTGATATGGTGTCAAGGCGGGGTCTGCTGCGTGCTGGCGGCGATCGCGCTCTGGCGCGCTCTAGCTTGCTCGCAGAGAGAAAGGGCAGCGCGGTGCTGAGGTGGTCTAGGGGATGGGGTGGACGAGGGGTGGACCGTGGGCGGCAGTAGGGTTGGGCGGAGCTAGTGGGCACGCTGGTTTGGCGCGGCACGGTCTCTGGCATGCTGTCCGCGTCTGGCCGGCGGTGATCTCATTTGGGCTGCGCTGCACTGGCGCTGCGGGGAAGGGGGTGCTGGTCTAGGCTTGGTTAGATGCTAGGGGGACAGGGGAGTGCAGAGAGGGTTGAGAGGGGGACAAGGGCTTAACTAGCAACAGTAATAGTTAGGCCACTTTTTATCTGCCTGCCAGGTGTTCGACACAATGGCCGCATGAAGAAAATATTTAAATTTTTGGGAGATTTTTGGTGGATGCTTTGATCTGATGCTTGGTAGACTTTGGTTGCTAGGATTTGCCAAATGGAATTCATTTGAGTGGTTTTTTAATAAGTGTGATCTATACATATGAACTACATTCAAATTTCAATTGTCATTTAAATTTAGTGTTTGAAAGTTTTTGGGATGAAACAAAGTGGGCCTTGGCACATCACTACTTGTACTAGCAAGGGGTGCAAAGAACCATAATTGTTTCTGTTAAGATTTGAGTTCTAGGAATAGCCAAAGTAGGCTAGTTAGTAATGGCACAAATGACCATTTCCTTATTTTATTCTTTTTGATTTCTTTTTCCTTGGGATTTGTTTGGGAATGATCTAGATGATGTTTAATTCACCTTAGAATCATTTTACAATCAATAGATCACTCAAACATGGCAATTCAAAACAACTCCTATTTAAACGCACACACATATGAATGCTTAAAGATTTTTAAATGGAAATAGTTTTTGTTAATCCTAAATTGGGTGGATTTGATCTTGATCACTTGGATTAAAGTTTTGGGATGTTATAGCGGTTCTCTATGATACATATGTACTTACAATGACAATATCTTACTTGTGACTAAAGTTGAGTAGCATGAGGTTCGGTCTTCGTAAGTAAGGGGCATGAGACTTCGGCTTATAACTTATCAAGCATATCCTCTTAGTTGTGTCACTTTAACCTTAATCCCCTAAAGATTCTTATGATAGGGGAAATGAGAGCTGAAAGCTAATAAGTACCATAATTTTTGGAAGCTCTTTATGAAACTTGAACCCCTACTTCCTTCTATGAAGGCCTTTCTTCCACTTTTATATTGAGTCTCCACCTTCTATCTTTATGCACCTATTTTGAGAGCATAGTGGCCATTCTTAGTTCTATGTGCATTGTCCCAAGACTTGTTGATTGATGCATAACTTTGATATTACTTGTTCTTAAACTATTTGTATCTAGTCACTCTTATGAACTTTGAAGGTGTCCTATGCATTTATGTTTGCTACTCTAGGAGGGACAAGTTGAATGCCACTATGCTATGTTTTCTTTATGTGAAACAAACAAACGTCTTGCAAAGCATTGTTATTCATGAATCTTTTGTTTGTGCCTTTTCATGTTGCAACTTAGTTGCTTTGTCTTATTGTTAGAACTTTGTCTTTCATGTTATGATTGAAGTACGATGATCCCAGCCATCAATGTTTTACAAATACTTTGATCAAGTTTATGATGGTGCATGTCACCTCAAAAATTATTCTTTCTTTTTATCACTTACCTACTCGAGGATGAGCAGGAGTTAAGCTTGGGGATGTTGATATGTTGCTAACGTATCCATAATATTTGATGTTCCATGCTTGGTTTTATCTACTTTCTTATGTTTTGTCCACACTTTGGAGTACTTTTTATACACTTTCTTGGACTAACATATTAACAAGAGCCACAGTGCCAGCTGCCTGTTTTCTGCTGTTTTTGGTTCCAGGAAAGTCAGAAAATGAATATTCTCGAAATTGGACGGGACAAAAGCCAAAGTCAGTTTTTCACCGAGGGACACACGGAGCCAGAATACGAGACGGGGAGAGGCCAGGGGGCCGCCACACCACCTGGCCGCGCGGCCAAGCCTGGCCCATGCTAGGGGGTGTTCTAGCCGCCTCAAGGACCCCCTCAGCCTCCCCTTTCTCCTATAAGATGCCTCTGAAACCCTAAGTACCCGATCAAAATTTCATGAAAGAGTCTATAGCCGCCGTCATCTCCATCCCGAGATCGGGAGGGATCTGAAGCTCTTCCCGGCACCCTGCCAGAGAGGGGAATTCACCCTGGAGGCCTTCTTCATCACCATGTAAGCCTCCGGTGTGATGCGTGAGTAGTTCATCTCTGGACTACGGGTCCATGTAGTAGCTAGATAGCTGGTTCTTCTCCTTTGTGCTATCATGTTTAGATCTTGTGAGCTCCATTCAAGATCAAGATCATCTATTTGTAATCCTACATGTTGTGTTTGCGGGGATCCGATGGATATTGAGATGCTATTTTAGATTGATTAATGATTCTATCATGTCTTTGTTATTTGTGATCATGCATGCTTTCCGTTGTTATTAGCTATCTTGGCCAAGTAGATGCTAGCAACTCCAAGAGTTAGTATTTATGCTCAATAGTGGGTTCATGCCTATAGTAATCTAGGGAAGTGACAGAAATCTCTAAGGTACTAGATGTGTTGTTGCTACTAGGGAGAAAACAGCAATCCTTTGTTCATAGAACAATCGTATTGTTTACTTTAGACGCAACGCGTAATGCAATTATTTGTTGCTTGCAAATTAATACTGGAGGGGGTTCGGATGATAACCTGAAGGTGGATTATTAGTCATAGATGCAGTTGGATTACGGTCTATATAATGTTGTAATGTCCAATCGAATCTCAAAGGAGTCACGATGATTAGTATATGCATGTATTGCTTTCTCGATATTTGTCAATGCCCCGCTGTAATTTGTTCACCCAACATGTCATCTATCTTAAGGAGAGCCACCGCTAGTGAACTATGGACCCCGGTCCTTTCTTTTATCATCAATCTACAATTGTTTACTACTTTATATTTACTTTCTGCAAACTATTACTCTCTTCCATACAATACGGTTAATCCTTTGTTTTCAGCAAAACCGGTTTGATTGACAACCTCACTGTAAGTTGGGGGCAAAGTTCTGTGGTTGTGTTTTGCAGGTTTCCACGTTGCTGTTGGCGCCGGTAGTGCGCCCTGCTAAAGTCGAGCCAATAACACATTGGAGGTGTTTCCTTGCTCCTACTGGATTGATAACCTTGGTTCCATAACTGAGGGAAAACTTACTGCTGTACTCATCATACCTTCCTCTTGGGGTTCCCCAACGAGCTCGTTAATACACGAGTCAGCAGGGTTACTCTCAAATCGCTAATTACCCCGAAGACCAAGTGACATGGGTATACCCTACAGGTACTCGAGCTTGGTATATACGGCCTAAATACGGAAAGGCCCACGGTGTCGCCAAGGCCCAAATGAAGGACTCGAGTAACCTACGGACTCTCGATTGCTTGAAGAACAAGAAGAAGCTAAAGATAGAAAGTTTGAAGGGGAAAACCCTAACTTGTAACCGACTGACTACCCGAGAGACCTAGCCTATCTATATAAAGGCTAGGAGGGGGCAGCGAGGAGGACACACGCAACCCTAGTTTCCACAACCCTCGCTAGATTGCATCTGCGCACCATTGTAATCTTCGATTCCTTCGATAATTCCACGAGTAGACAAGCAGGAGTAGAGACCTCTACGAGGCCTGAACCTGGGTAAATCTTTGAGTCTCCTGTGTGCTTGTTTACTAGCTGATAGATGTCTCCAGCGCTCCCTCCTTCTCCAAAACCCAAGTCCATAACAATGGGCATTGATGAGTTAAACCCTCGTCAATTGGCGCCGTCTGTGGGAATTGGGAGTGCTGATGTTGCGGCTTCTTCGGCCCCATCAACCGCGATCTACAACTCCGCAACAGCGGAGATTCGCTAGCTCTTCGGCGCATTCGACTTCACCGTCCACACGCCAGCCACTCGCCCGGCTTTCGAGTCCGTAGGCGACGGGATCAGCCTGGCAATAGGGATCTTCCGCTTCCAAGTTGGTCAGATGGGCACGCTTCGCCTGCCTGATCAGCCGATGGCGCCATCGATTGCTCCAGCATCATGGTTCCCCCCATCGATCGGCACACTCAGTGAGCTCAACGCCTCGACAACAGTCGAAAACACGGTCAGTGATAGCAGTCGCGACTCTGATCTAGGCGACCTGGCCACTGAAGACGGAACCTACGGTTCCGAATCTGAGAGTTGTGGGAGAAGCAACTTCCCCAATCACTTCATGTGCGCCGTCATCAACGCAGGCGACACCTCCGCCAACCGCGACAACACGGGCAATCGTGGAAATGGAACCGACCCGCCAAACGGCGGCAACGGAGCTAACGGCGGTAACGGTGGCGATCGCACCAACGCCAACAATGGAGGAGCAGCCGAGCATCCAACCATAATAAATGAGCAAACCGGCGAACGCGTCATGATCAAGCTCAACGAGCAAGAGTGGGCTCGCTGCCGCGAGGCCCTACGAGGCACTCCTCTACCCTTCAGATCTCCGCAAGAGCTGCTAATGGGCTACCATTGGCTCCTGAAGGAAGAATTCAAGCGCCAAGTGCAAACAATCGTGCAACTCGAGGCGTGCAAAAAGGCAGCAGACGCGTCGAGCCTTCGTCTTGCAGGGCTCTCCTCCTACGGAGGGTCCTCCTCAAGAGGCAACGAATACGTTGCCAAAAAGAGGCAATCTCGGATGGCCCATCTCATGGAGCAAGAGCGCATAGAAGCTGCAAAGGTCCTCGACTTCAGCTCTATGACAGTCGACACACGGGGCAACGTGGTCCCCAAGACGCTGCAAGCCACGGTGACAGCGGCCACCATGTACCTCCTCAATAACCAGCCGCCAGCTGGAGATCCCCGAGCCACCATGCACCGATCTATGATCGCGGGCTTGGGACTAATCGAAGACGCCCTCGACAAGGAGCCAACACCGGTACCCACACCAACAAAACAGTGGTACGCGCACTACCAGAAGCTGGCATACAGTGTCTTCATGACCGCCCAGCGACTGCGCCATTACTTCCAGGAACACCCAATCGTGGTGGTCAACGACGCCCCGTTGGGGCATATCCTCAATAACCCCGATGCCACGGGACGAGTCGCGCTTTGGGGAATAGAATTGTCTCCACGAGACATCACATACGAAAAGCGCGACGCATTCAACTCGCAAGTTCTCCCTGACTTCCTCGTGCACTGGATGGAGAACCAGCTCTCGGACAAACCAGATATGTCCTACCTCTGGACAATGCACTTCGATGGGTCCAAGCGGAAGGACGGAGCAGGCGCAGGTGTCATACTGACATCACCTCAAGGGGACAACTTGAACTATATCCTGCGAATGCAGTTCACAGCCTCCAACAACGAGGCTGAATACGAGGCCCTGTTGCACGGGATGAGGATGGCAAAATCCTGCGGCGCCAAGAGGCTCATCATATATGGCGACTCCAAGCTGGTCATCAACCAAACAATGCATGAGTGCGACGCACTGAACGACAACATGATCGTGTACCGTGACCTCTACGACACACTCGAAGGAGACTTTGACTGTTGCGAGCTACGGCACGTAGGTCGCGAAAGCAACGAAGTGGCGGACGCACTCGCCAACATAGGCTCTACCTGCGCCCCGATAACACCCGGGGTATTTCTCGAGCGCATCTGTGAACGCTCCATCAAGCCAAAGGCCGAAGAGAAGAAAACAAGCGCAGCAACGGACTCGGGGGCTACGCCGCCCAATGAGTCAATGGCACTCGATGACATGGAGCTGGGCACAGGACTCGAGGGACCAATGAGCGTCATGATGATTGAGCAATCCTGGACGCAACCGTACATCGCGTACCTCCTCAGCAAAAGGCTACCGGACGATCCGACTGATGCACGGCACATCGCGCGGCGATCCAAGGCATTCGCTATTATCAACGGCGAACTATATAAACGCAGCATCACAGGAGTACTGCAATGATGCGTCTCCACAGCCGATGGAAGAGCTGTTCTCCTCGACATCCATGAGGGAACCTGCGCACACCACGCCGGAAGTCGGGCCCTCGCCGCCAAAGCTCTACGAGCTGGGTTCTATTGGCCTACGGCCATGCGCGACGCCAAGGACATCGTCCAAAAATTCAACGCTTGCCAACGATTCGCGGATAAGCCGCATGCACCGGGCGCAGAGCTCCGACCAATCCCATTGGCCTGGCCCTTCGCACAATGGGGACTCGACATGGTCGGCAAACTCCCAAGGTCCTCACGAGGAGGCTACGTCTATCTCTTGGTCACAGTTGACAAGTTCACCAAGTGGATTGAAGCCATGCCAGTGACCAACCAATCAGGACACAGCGCAGTCAAGTTCTTCGAATCCATCGTCTACCGCTTCGGAGTACCGCACAGCATCATCACCGACAATGGGACGAACTTCACATCCAAGGAGTTCCAAAAATTCTGCGAGAAACTGGGGATCAACATCAGCTACGCCTCTGTAGCACATCCACAGACCAATGGTCAGGTGGAAAAAGCAAATGGGCTCGTCTGCGGTGGCATCAAGAAGCGACTCCTCTGGCCACTCGAACAGGCCGCGGGCTGCTGGCCAGACGAACTGCAATCCGTACTCTGGAGCCTACGCACAACTCCAAATAGTGCCACGGGCTACACGCCATTCTTTATGGTGCACGGAGCCGAGGCAGTGCTACCCGCCGAGGTACGCTACAAGGCGCCGCGCGTGGTCGCTTACAACGAACAAGATTCATCCCTCACACTCGAAGACTCCGTCGATCTCCTTGACGAGGCAAGTGAAATCGTCGCAGAAAGATCAATGATCTACCAGGAACTCAAGAACTACTACGAGGAGGCTACGCCCCAGATCCTTCATCGAAGGCGACATGGTCCTGCGACTGAAGCAGCAGGGACATCTCAAACTCGAGTCCCCCTGGGAAGGACCATATGTGATTACAGAAGTAATCCCAGGTGGCGCCTATCACCTTCAAGATTTAGAGACAGGAGTCGCATACTCCAACCCCTGGAACGTCGCACAGCTGCGATGCTTCTACCCTTAGTCGTTTTACTTTTGCATCGCAAATAAGGCACTCAGCTAAGGCTACTTAGCCACACATTGTACTTCGTACTGTCTCACAAATAAATAAAGCTAAGTGCCCCAAAACTCTGTATCTTCCTTTATTTTTTCAGAAATTATCGACTCGAGGGCTACGCCACCCTACACACATCTGTTCTACGAACTACAAACGCGATATCTCGAGTAGCTGGCACATCAATCTAAACCCTTGACACAACATCAACCTAGTTGCAACGCACCTGACAGGTTGACAAGGGACTGAGATAAAACGCATGGCCAGGCTAACGAAAAGGAGTCGCATAGTGCAACGCACTCACACGCTAGCAAGCTCTTTATACATATTAGACAATAAATTATGTACAACATTTATACGAACTTTACAACACGGGTACACTTATGTGCAGGATACAAACTAAGATACTACTGCAGTAAGAGAATGTTGGTTTGCTCCTCAAAGAAGTCGATGATCTCTTCTGCTGGGCGATCCACATCCTGGTAGTGCGGCACCATATTCCAGGCAGAACCTACTGGTGGCGCAGGCGGCCCAACCGCAATTGCCGCAACATCTACGTCAGGCCTATGCAGTCGCACCAGCGATAAAGCGACCTTGGCACCAGCCACCAACTGTTGCCTCACGCACTCGCGAACCGCGGACAGATCTTGAAACTTGGCAATAAGGGCCAGCAAGCTCGACGGAGTAACATCCAGCGGAAACATCATCCGATAAATGTTCTTCAAGCATGACTGCGACTTCTTCAGGAAGTGCAGCACTCGCGACGCACGATCCTGCAGGGTCGCCAGCGCAATCGCACGATCATGATCTACCCAGAAGTATCCACTCTCTTGAAGTTGCTCCTGGGTGAGATCATGCATACGAATGGCAATCCTATCCTTCTCATCCTGCGGATGACGTGCGCTGACAACTACACGAAGCAGCAACAACATCATAAGTACAGTGCACCATCGCGAGTGACCACAACGAAAAGATAAGAGCAAGCAAACTAACACTTGAATTGGTCGCCTAGCTGCGTCACCTCGCCAAGTAGATACTGCTCGCGGGCAGCGGCCTTCTCCGCCTTCGACTTCCATACATCCGCTATCATGGAGCACGGCAACTCACGCCCAGCTGCTTCATCGCAGCGATCGCTAGCCAAAGCAGCGACAACTCATCTACCCTTGAGCGCGGTGGAGCCAAAGAATCATCAAGAGGCGGTGAGTCCTGAGTTTCCCTCAAAGGATCACTCGATGTACCCTACCACAAGCCAAGATAGAAACAAATAAGACGACCAAATCAACACAAGGACAAAAGATTCAAGTGCATTCAAGACTGGATACACTCGCCAGCAGGCATGTTCTTAACAAAGGACATAAACTAGTTAACTATTACAAAGCTACTACGGAGCAATTGGCTTCTTCGACTTCGATGGCTTCGGGGGCTTCATTGAGTCCGTGGCAGTGTCAGATGCCACTGACTTTCCGCCAGCCCCTGATGCCGCAGCCTTTGCTGCCTTCTTAACACGCTGCAGCTCCTCAGAATACTTCGCAACCGTGTTTATCAGCTGCGGCCCATATTTACCACAGGCAGTCACGAAAGGAGCAAAGACTACCTGCTGGCCGTCCGCGCTAATAGGCATCGCCTTCGACACAGCGGCAGGATCTATCGCAACTCCGTGGGCCTGCACCATGGCAAGTAAAATGGACGCGCCAGCCGTGCGGAGTGAGTTCTTGAAGCTGGAAGGAACACCCCCGGCGAAAGACTCCACCAGCTCGCTCATATTCTCGATTAACTCAGCCTTGGGCATCAGCTCCTCCTAGAGGCGACTAAGAACGCCCTTGGCCTTGGAGAGCGTATCTTGAATGGCGATGCTACGGTCCTCGACTGCCGAAAGCACGCCCGCCAAAGCGTCGTCGCGGCGGAGGGCCTAAGGATCGAAGCTCAAACCGCTAGTACCTGCACACAAACCAACACATGAATATCAAACATCAATGCCAATGGAAAAATAACAAACAGAGAACAACAATGATATCCAGACAAGGTACCTGAGAGGGATTTGGCAATCAAGAAAAGCTGTTCTTCGAACAACTTATCCCTGGAAACAATGGAAGCACGAAGATCCTTTTCGCGCCTTTGCGCCTCGTCACGCGCGGCGATTGCCTCATCACGACCCTTCACAGCCGCGGCAAGAGTTTTCTCCATGGCGGCAGCATCGCGCAGGAGGGCATTATCTTCAGCTACACAAGCAAAAAAGGTTTGACTATCAGTCGACTATATCAAATAAGAAGAAGAATAAGTGCAGGACACTCACTCTCGACCACGCGATGACGCGTCTCCAGCATTGCATGCTGGCGGCCCATCGCGAGCACTTGCTTCGCCAGGTGCGCGGCCTCCTTCACAAGGAGCTATCGCATAACAAAGGATCAGCAGAAACCATCGACTGCAACATCAAAAAGAAAAAAAGCCTACACTTACATGATCCTCTAAAGACTCCGAAGTCGTTTGGTGCGTAGTCATCTGGGCAACCATTCGATGCTCTCCTGCATGAGGAGAACTGGAAGAGTTATGCCCGGAGTGGGCTGCCAATGGAGGGGAAGGAGCACGCTCGACCTCTTTCTTGGCCCTTGAGGTCGCGACTCTTGATTCTTTCAAGAATTGAACGTCGCTAGAAGATGACGACGCCTCTTGGCTGCAAGACAAAATCCACATCAAGAAAAGGACAAACACAGAGACGATCCAAACAAGGGCAAATCCAGAGAAGAGCAAAACAAATTAGAAAACTTACCAATAAAATTTATCAAAGTCAAAAGTGGCCTCCTTCGACTCTGACGAGGACTCTTGGGAAGTCGCATCTTCTTGCGAGAGGATGGTGCTACGGCGCTCACAGGAATGGCAGGGATCGACGACTCCACACCTACACCTGCACCTTCCGGAGTCGAAGGAGACGACGCATCGGAATCCTCACTGCGCGAACGCTTGCGAGTATCCGGACTACCGGACTCGGGGGCTTCCTCCTCCACATCAGAGGGGACGGTCGACTCCGACTCATCCTCCTCCAAGGCTTCGCGAGGAATAATCCCCTCAGGAAGAGGGGGCATACAAGGCGACACCGCCCAATCCTGCATACAGACAACAAGTTCAACAAAAAATAAATAAACAGCAGAAAAGCAATTGACAAATTAAGCTACTGCATATCACACCTATACCTCAGGAGGAGGGTTAGCAGCATCAAATGGAGGAACAACTGGTTCATTGCGGAGCACATCTTTGACAGTGTACTTGTTGACCAGTCCAACCCTTTTGTCCACTTCACTCGCGGACATGCCATCGGCAGACACGCGAGTGGGATCGTCAGCGCCAGTCCACTGAAACATGGGGTGGACTCTGGCCTGTAGAGGCTGGACGCGACGGCGTGGCCACGTGCGAATGAGGGCGCAGCCTCCTCCCTGTCGGCGAGGCGATTTCGAGGTCACAGACACGCCAGACAAAGACGTCCGTCTCCGCGGATTCGCCAGGCATAACTACATTTTTCCAGGAGCGCCCCCTATTGCACGGCGTCGCGGGATCGAAGCGTGCGAGTCCGAAGTGCTCGTCGCCAACCTTCTCATCACGGATATAGAACCACTTGTCCCTCCACCCTTGGACGGATGCTGTGAGTTTGATGTCGAAATAGGTGGCGGATGGGTCGACTTGAATCCCGCAACCACCTACATCGTAGACTAAAGAGCCAGATGCAGATTGGCGCTTCAATTTGAAGAGGCGCTTGAAGAGGCCGAAGTGCGGCTCGATTCCGAGCCAGCACTCGCAGAGGGTAATGAAGCAAGAGATGTGGAGGATCGAGTTCGAAGTCAGCTGATGGAGCTGAAGCCCGTAGAAACAAAGGAGGCCCCTAAAAAAGGGGTGAAGGGGCAAGGAGAGACCGTGAATGATGAATGCCAAAAACATCACTCGAAAACCAGCGGGAGGAGAAGGAATTGCCTCACCGCCGGGGACGCGTGCGTCGGCGACTGCGCCAGATAGCACTCCATCTTGACAAAGAAGACGGAGATCCGATGACTTGATGATGGAGGGACACCATGCGCCATTCATGACGCAGGTGCCCGTGCCCTTCTTCTTCCTGCCGACGGCGGTGCTGGTGCCAGCAGCGATGGAGCCGCCTTTCTTCTTTGCCGCAGTAGCAGTGGCTGCGGAATCGACCGCAGCAGCTGCTTTCTTCTTCCCCATGGCGCGGCGGCGAAGCGACCAAAGGAAGTAGCTTGGAAACGAGCGGAGCTGGTCCAGCGTCAAGGACGAGACGAGCGCAGAGAAAGCAGAGGAGTAGCGGCAATGGCAATGGAAGCAATGGATGAATACGAGCAGATGAGAAATTACCATCACAACACCGCTACTTAACCCCTTGAAGATGCAATCCAATGGCTCAGAAAAACCCTATTGGACGCGTGGCAAAAATCGTGCTGGACACGTGGAGGAGTGGAAGCGCGAACCGTCCCTCCACTACTCCCATTATGCGTGGAAATCGAGGAGGTGCAGATAAAATAAAGATTACGCACGCCCAGTCAAATCAAAGTCAGAAAGTGGGACCCACTGCTCGTCACGTCCCGTCAAACTCGCTCACGGGGGCAACTGAGGTCATGAAATCGTCAGCACTGACGTCATCAAAGCTACACAGCAGAAGACTTCGACTACTTTAGTCCTTGCTCGAGTCTTCGACTCCACCAAGCACTCGGGGGCTAGTCCCATAGGGAGCGCTGGTCGCGCACCCTACGATTTTTCTTTCTTCTTCTTTTTTCAGGAACATGGATAATCAAAGCAAACCCAACCACTCGAAGCATGGCTTGACTATGGACATGGGTTACTCCCATAGGGAGCGCCGGAAACAAATTCGACTGAAACAATTAAACAAAAGACGACAGCAGTCGCAAAACGATTCTTTAGTCCCTGCCTGAGTCTTCGACTCAACCAGGCACTCGGGGGCTACTCCCATAGGGAGCGCTGGTCGTGCACCCTATGATTATTTATACAAAAACTGTGTGTTGATAACATCCACACTCGAAACTCATGGCGACACCGCCTCATATTTTTTCCCTACAAAGAGACTACGTCTCCTGGGTCACCCGAATTGTCTCCGCAATGATAAAATTTGGATGCCGCGCTTACAGCGTGAAGCTAAGACCTGAATAAGGCCTGGCAATGCATTAGCTGCGCACTACCAGAAATGTATCTGTACCTACAGGTATGATGAACATGCCTTGATGGACACGTCGAGTGCTCACACCCATATAACTGGAATTCGACTCCTGTAAGACCTCTGTGGCTTGAGTCGAATTACGCCAACACTTTTCCGTATTCGAGTCTGGGGACTCGAGTCCGAGTAGATTGCGTTGTTTCACCCTAAGGTGGTTAACTGATACCGATACTTCGGTTAAATCAAGCACGCACATCAACAATCCCTATAACACAAACAAAGCAGTCGAAATATACTCATTCATTCACTCAAAAGACTTCAAATAGTCCCTAGTCGAATCTACGATTCCACTGGACACTCGGGGGCTACTGACATGGGTGTACCCTACAGGTACTCGAGCTTGGTATATGCGGCCTAAATACGTAAAGGCCCACGGTGTCTCCCAGGCCCAAATAAAGGACTCGAGTAACCTACGGACTCTCGATTGCTTGAAGAACAAGAAGAAGCTAAAGATACAAAGTCTGAAGGGGAAAACCCTAACTTGTAACCGACTCGACCTGCTACCCGAGACCTAGCCTATCTATATGTAGCATCCCAATTGTCTAACAATTGTAATGCTACTTGGTTTAGTAATATAATGGCTACTTCATATATATATTTGTTGCATCATAATTATATCATGCTCATGTCATCATGCCACCTTGCATTTGAGCATCATATAAAACCCTTTTTGTTTTGGTTCTTCTCTCATATGCATTGTAAATTGTATTTGCCTCTTGATATTGTATTTGGTTATTGATATACTGTTTAAATGCCCAAGTTGAGTTGGGGGCATATCTTTTATTTCCACTTCACCACCTTTCTTTCACCACCTTATAATTCCACCATCCCATTATCCATGAGCTTGTATTTGATTTTTCTTTGGTATTTAACCTAGCTCATGGGAGATAGGAGGGATCTACCTCTACCAATTCTTTGCTTGGCTTTATTCCACTTGTGGGAATGCATAAGAATAATGCCATGTAATATTATTGTTTTCACAAGATTTTAATCATGGCAATTATCATTTTTTTTGCATGGGCCATGCAAGAGTACCCCACCTTTAGCCTTTTGATTCTCTCTTGGTTTTGATGGGTTTTATCTTATGGAGACATAGCCATCCATCTTCCTCTACCCCTATTTGGCTTGATCTAGTTGGTCTTGCTAAAAGCCACACCACATCTCTCTCTCTCTCTCTCTCTCTCTCTCGTTTTCCTCACCTTCCTCTCCTTTTCACCTCCATCCATGCATGATCATGTGGATCATGTCTAAAACCCTAAACCATACCCTCTCTCTCTAATCCCTTTTCCAAAATCTTACACCTAATCTAAACCCTAAACCAAGACCCATCTCTAACCCTACCACCACCATGAGCACCATCTAACCTAACCCGAGCCCCCTCTCTATCTAACCCTAGTTACACCCTACCTCATCTCCCCCCTCTCCTTTCACCATGCCGAGGTGCCCCTCTTCCTCCCTTGCAGGCCCCACCTAGCCACCTACTCCCCCTGGTCGAGCTACCCTCCTACCCAACCCTAACAAAAAACCCTAACCCGAGGCTACGTACCCTAGCCCGAGCCTCCCCTCTCTTTTTCCCTCTCTTCTCTCCCTGCCATGAGGGCCCCCAGCCCGAGCCTCCCCACCGAACCTGCCATCCCTACCTGCCCTGCCCTGCCTGGACCAGCCCCAGACCGAGCCCTACCCGAGCACGTGAGGAGAGGGAGAACAAAAAGGTGGCCGAGACCACCTTTTTCCTCCACCTTCCCCACGGCACCCTCCCCTCCCTCTGCTATCTACCACCACCTCACGGCTCTCCTCTGCACTCCCAGATCCGCCCCAGGGCCTTGCCCTCTCCCCTCTCTTCTCCACCGCCACCATCTATCCCATTGCCGGCGATCCGTCGGTCTCCTTCGTTCTCCCTCTTGCAGCCGGTGGCGAGGATCGGTGGTTGTCGAGGAAGATCGAGGAGACTCCTAGGAGGACGCCTGTACCTATCGCGGAGGAGGAGAAGGACCAGAGCCGAAGTTCACCGACGAGCCCGACGCTAAACCCTAGACGCCGTCCGCTAGCTTCGTCGACGATCCCCTGCTTCCCGGCTCGATCTGACACCATCGCCGTCCCCGCGGTGAGCCTCTGAACCTCCTGGACACCCCCCTCTGGCCGATCCTCCTCAGACGCTAGTCAATTGTCGAAGCGCTCAAGGCGCTCGCGGTCGCGTCCTCGCCGTAGTGCGGTAGTGATTTCTGGCCGCGCAGCCGTTCCCCAGCAGCAACGCCAGGCCACCACAACGGTAATCACACACAAGACGCGAGGTCGCGTTCAACTCCTCACCGAGCCCCGCCCTGTCGAGCACCAACTTGTCGACAGAGTCAGAGAAGAAGTACAGTAGCAGCTGCTACTTTGCACTCCCCCGCCTTTTGATTCTTAACCCGCCTCCGCTTGGTCCCACCTATGCGCCTCATGGAGTTTTGCAAAAAGCACCCCTGTTTTCCAGAACCCTAACCCGCACTCCATCGCGTTCCCGCTTGTCAGTCACTGCGGGTTAGTCGCTGTCACGTGGGCCCGTAGCCACCGGACCCAGCTGTCATCCTCTGCGGCTAGAAAGCGACGTGGTGAGAAAAATATTTTCCGCGCGCGTGTCGCCCAGTCAGCCTGGTCCCACTTGTCACCGTCTGTGGCTAGGACTGGGCTGAGTGACAAAAGTATCTCTGTTTCTCTGTTTGAATTTAAACCCTATTCAAATTAATTTAAATTCAAATTTAAATCTGTTTTAATATATCTTTTAAAATACAACTCCAAATTAAACATGTAATACATGTTTTGAAATCAGAAAAATGTGATGAATTCAAATATGCCATTCAAAATATATTTTGGACACTTTAATTTTCAAGTTGATTAAAAATTACAATAAAATGCCCTTTTTCCTTAATTTATTGATAACTTTTGTTTTATAACTCCGAATTTGACAAATAATATGTCTAAAATGATAAGCTCGACGAGACCTTTATGTTTATGCATCCCATGTTCTGAATTGCAGCATGCATCATATAAATATAAAGTATACAGCAACTTATTGGAGTATAAAATGTGACCAAAACTCAATAAAATGCTTATTTCTTGTATTCCACACCTCACCCATGCCATGCTACTTTATTGCCATGCAAATTGTGCATCATTCATCACGGCATGATTGTTTGCTTGTCGCATTTTATTCATAAGCTTGTGCACTTTATTTATGTTGGCCCTTGTTTGTTTGGTTCTTCTTCGAATAGACGCTGAAAGGTGGGATATATCCGTAAACCGTGAGCACTACCTGATCCTTCTCTCGCTTCAATCGAGCTGCCTGCAAGCACTACCACATGCTTGCATACATACAGTACCTATTGCCTCTATCTTATTCTTGCATCATTGAGTCGCGATTGCATTAAATTGAATCCCAAGTACTGCATAGCCTTTACTTTTAAACCCCACCGAAGCTTGTTCCCCCATCCCATGAGCCATTACTACAGGAGTTGATTGAGCCATGCGGGTCGTAGAACAGCATGTGTAGGGTATGTGAGTGTCTGATGGATAACGAGGTACCTAAACAACTTAACCTGAGTAGTACTAGGATAACCAATGAAAGTGGCACCGGTGAGCAATATCTGTTATTTGGTTTTTCATGCTCACTTGTGTCCCGTAGTACCCCTATTTCTTGTTTCGTGTTCCTTGAATATTCGCGCTATCCACATCCGGGAGGCTTATGAACCCCCCTGAGCCAGAGCTTGATTCATTCTTATTTCTTGGGGCCACAAAGTAGTTTGGGGCTTTATTACTATTCTGTACTTATGCCATGCTTTACTGTTTTCTTTAAGATTGTGCGAGGATGCACCTGTCGCTTAGGTAAGCGGAGTGTTTTGTGTATCGACAAGCCCAGTCACACTTTCGGGTTCCCAGTCGTTTACAGCCATTGACGCAAACCTTGAGTCCGTCTCGGAGCCGGCCAACTTCGTTGCGGGTAGCTTAATGGGGTGGCCCCCTGAAATATTTCTGAATCCTGTGATCGCTTTGTCGTGAATTCCACGTTGGGTTTTGACTTGGTTTTTCCGAGGTTGATCGAGTGTGTGTTGCTATTTGTGCACCCCTGCAGGGTAAATCTTTCTAAAAGCCGTGTCCGCGGTTATGGACGACTTGGAGCACAGTTTCTCGATCATAGACAAGTATAACTAAAGTACCGCTTTAATATGACTAAGTACCTGACTAGTAAATAGTGCAACACTCATGGAATGGATAATAAAACTGTCAACGGATGGGGGGTTGTTCGTCCGCTTCCTCGTTGGTAAGCGAGGAGGAGGATGGATCTGTTAATATTACCGTCATAACTGTTGTTATTAATTCACGGACATCCGTCTATCTCTGGTGAGGCGGATGGTTAGCGAGTAACTATAGAATTGTTAGGTATTATCTTTTGCTGCAATTGCGTCACCCCAGGTTGTGTCCCCTTTAGAGGCATAAAGACTTGCTGAGTACCCCTAGGGTCTCACACGATAAATTGTTTGATTCAGATGAACAGGTAAACTCGCAAGATGGATACTGGGTGGAAGAGACGGACGATGTTGGCAACGATCACTCGGTGTAGAGATTCCGGGAACAGGGATCCGTGAGATCTGTGGGCGGGATGTGTTTATTTATGGGGCATCTTATGCCGATTTGCTTCTTATCCGTACTCGGATCTTGTTTGCCGCTTCCGCCTGATACTCTGATGTTTGATGTATGAGGAGATATCCTAAACTATTGTA
This sequence comes from Avena insularis, assembly GCA_023614405.1. Classification (NCBI taxonomy): domain Eukaryota; kingdom Viridiplantae; phylum Streptophyta; class Magnoliopsida; order Poales; family Poaceae; genus Avena; species Avena insularis. Next base: position 391,953,832 of record CM042690.1, on the reverse strand, counting down.
TCTATCTAGGATATTTGGATCTTGCCGTATGGCGTTGCAATATTTCTATTTCTTTTAGATGGAGTGGCTCTGAGGACTGTTGTATGGTGGCTTGCATACATACTCATTTGTGTATGTAGTTGATCCCTTCGCCTGCCGATTACGCCGCTCGTTCTTGTCCCGATGTTTGGAAATGGTTAGGACGGCCGAAAGGTCTACCTGTGAGTGGCATTTGGGCCCCACCGTACTATTTTAACCATTTCCGCTCATCCAGGCTTGTAACTAAGAGCGTAATTCACCGAGGTAGTTACACTATATAAAGGCTAGGAGGGGGCGGCGAGGAGGACACACGCAACCCTAGTTTCCACAACCCTCGCCATATTGCATCTGCACACCATTGTAATCTTCGATTCCTTCGATAATTCTACGAGTAGACAAGTAGGAGTAGAGACCTCTACGAGGCCTAAACCAGGGTAAATCTTTGAGTCCCCTGTGTGCTTGTTTGCTAGCTGATAGATGTCTCCAGCGCTCCCTCCTTCTCCAAAACCCAAGTCCATAACAATGGGCATTGATGAGTTAAACCCTCGTCACCAAGAAAATACTTCTTTCATTTGTCCTTACGGAACCTATGCTTAGCGACTAATGCCTTTTGATTTATGTAATGCAGCTATTACTTTTCAAGACTGTTTCTTGAAAATCGTTGACAATTTTGTGGAAAACACCATGGAAGTTCTCATGGATAACTTTGGTGTGTATGGAACCACTTTTGAGCGGTTCCAATTTCTGAAAAAAGGATTAAGGGTGATAGTTCAAAACTTGTTACTTTAGAAAATTTACGGATTCCGTAAGACATAAAAGGGGTAAAGAACTTTCATGGGCACGATGGTTTCTATAAGCATTTTATTAAGGATTTCGCTAAAATAACTGCTCCTTTAGCTCGTCTCCTAGATAAAGATACCTTTTTTCTTTTGATAGAAATTGCATTGATTCCTTCGAACAGTTGAAAAAAAGCACTAGTTTCTGCACCAGTTATCCAACCACCAAATTGTGACGAGCCATTTGAAATTATGTGTGATGCTAGTGACTATTCTATTGGGGTTGTTCTATGACAAAGAGATGGATCGAACCTAAATGGCATTCAATACGCTAGTCGAGTTTTCGATGAGGATCAAAGAAATTATGCAACAACTGAAAAGTATTTTAGTTTTGGTTTTTTCTTGTGATAAATTTAGACACTACATTATCAATTCAAAAGTAATAGTTCATACAGATCATCAGGCTTTGAGACATCTTGTAGATAAGAAAGATGCTAAACCCCGTTTAATTAAATAGATCTTGTTACTCCAGGAATATGACCTGCAAATAGTGGATAGGAGAGGTAAGGATAATCCTATTGCCGATCATCTCTCGTGTATGGAAGGTATCATAGAAGACCCCATTCCCATTAACGTATCTTGGCCAGGAGAATATCTAGTAGCTATAGAGTCTCATGACCCTTGGTTTGCAGATTATGCTAACTTACTTGTAGGTAAGTTTCTACCAAAAGGAATGGATTACAATCAAAGAAAGAATTTATTTAATGTTTAAAAAATTACTTTTGGGATGACCCTTATTTATACAAGCATGGGATTTATGGGATAACTAGCAAATGTGTACTGACCACGAGTTGAGAGCCATTCTCAAGGCTTGTCATGATAGTCCTTATGGAGGACATCATCATGGGATCATACAGCAGTCAAAGTCATACAAACAGGTTTTTACTGGCCTAGCCTGGTTAAAGATGCTCATGAATATGTTAGGAATGGTAATGCATGTCAATGTATGAGTAACATTAGTAGAAGACATGAAATGTCTATGAAATATAATCTCGTAATAGAGCCATTTTATGTGTGGGGAATGGATTTTATGGGGCCTTTTATCCCCTCTAACGGTTATAATCATACTTTTGTTGATGTTGACTATGTTACTAAGTGGGTAGAGGCTATACCCACTTCTCATGCAGATGCAACCACTTCCATAAAAATGATTAAGGATATCCTTTTTCCTAGGTTCGGAGCACCTCGATTTTTGATTACTGATGGTGGAACTCATTTTATGAAAGGTACTTTTACCAAGATACTTCAAAAATTATGGAGTCAATCATCGAGTAGCCTCACCTTATCACCCACAAACCAGTGGTCAAGTGGAACTATCTAACCAGGGAACAAAAGTCATACTCCAGAAGATGGTGAATAAGTCAAGAAAATATTGGGCTATGAAGCTTAATGTTGCATTATGGGCATATAGCACAGCATTCAAAAATCTAATGGGAATGACGTCATACAAAATGGTCTATGGTAAAACTTGTCATCTTCCATTAGAGCTAGAACATAAGTCTCGTTGGGCTATCAAAACTATGAATTTTGATTGTAAAACTGTTGGGGAAACGACTCTTAGTTATTCATGCTTTGGATGAACTCAGAAATGAGGCCTATGAAAATGCTAGGATATTCAAGGAAAAGGTAAAAAATGGCATGATCAAAATTTAGAGAATAAGGAATTTAAATCTAGAGATAAGGTTTTGCTCTACAACTCTAAGATTAAGATTTTTGTAGGTAAACTGAAATCCAGGTGGGAAGGACCTTATGAAGTTGAGGAGGCATACCCTTCGGGAGCGGTAAAGTTGAAAATACTACTCCCTCTTATTCATCCAAGATTGTGAATGGGTGGCATTTAAGCACTATAGAGTTGGCAAAGTTTACACAGTGGAGCTAATCTTCTTAATATCAGCCGAGGAGTGTAGTAAAGTGAGGTAACAAGATTTTAGCTGCTCAATTTTTGTTGTTCCGAAATCTTTTTAGTTCGTTTAGTCTTGTTCTTTGTATTCCCTTTATTTTTCTGAGCTATTTTCCAACCTGGTATGGGTGGGTCGTACGGTCAGACGCCCCCGTACCGGTGCTCGTTAAATAGTTAGGACACCGCACTCCTTTTCTTGCATTTCGGTACGACCGGGCCATACGGGCAGGCGCGCCCATACCAATGGTCGTTACCAGCTCTATTTTTTTCCTTGTTCATTCGCTGGTAAAAAAGGATGAAAGTCGGTAAGACGTTAGTACGGGTGCACGGTACAGACAGGGCCCACCCATACCATTACCTCTGACTGACTCCAGCCCTTTTAGCTATGGTTTTTATTTCTTTTATTTTCACCTTTTATCCTTCTTTGTCTTTCTCCATCGTCTTTCATATCTTGAGTTTTCTTTCTTCGCCTTCTACCATGACACGTCAGATCTCACTTGATTGCTCAAGAACTATGCAGCCTTTTCATATCAAGCAGATCTAGACCAAGAAGGAAGATGTTCTTCATTGCTCAAGAACTATGCCCCTGCCTCCTCTTCTTCATTGCGTTGTGATCCTCATTTTCTCAATACCGAGTCTATTAATGTAGTATCCCAATTGTCTAACAATTGTAATGCTACTTTCCTAGTCTAGATATTGCTACTTCCTACATTTATTATTACATCGTCATGAATGCATGCTCATGTCATCATGTCATCATGCCATACTGTATTTGAGCATCGTCATGTCATCATGCATATTTTGCCAAAAACTATTTTCTAAAAGCTTATCTTTGTTTCATAAATATCCCCTTCTTATTTTCAAATTATAAAACCCTTGCCTTTTTTGGATCTTTTATTTGCTTCTAAACTATTTTTAGAAGTCTATTAAAAATAAACGATATAAAATAAAAATGTTTTTGTCTGGGAGGCCGCCACCGGCCAGGCCCAAAGGTCAAACCGGCAGCTACCTACAACCCCACCAAACCCTAACCTAACCTAGCCATCACCAACTTATCTATTGATGACCCACACGTATAGGGGGTGTATCGCAGTATTTTCGATAAGTAAGAGTGTCGAACCCAATCCTCTGCAAAGTATAGGGGGTCTATGGCTAGTGATATGAATCAGGAATTCTCTGCAAATACTTAGCAAACGGATTTTTAGGGTTTTTTGATAAAGCAAGTAAACAAAGTACGAGTAAATAAAAGACAGTAGGAATAAATGTAGCAAGTGTCCCAATCCTTTATGCAGCAAATGACAAGCCGGTTGTATTACTTAAGATGACCAAACGTTCTCGAGGACACATGGGAAGACTGTCAAGTGCTTTCGCTTCATATAGTTGATTAATCTTCTTTAGCTTGATAAGTGTTGTGTGGGTGAACCTGTGCTAATGTACCGCCCCATCCAAGACTAATACATACTTGTGATTATACCCCTTGCAAACATCCATAAGTACAAGAAAGTAATTAAGGTAGAAACCTAACCACAGCTTTAAACACTAAGACCCTTACGTCCCTTGTGCAATGGTTTCCTAACGGGGTTCAGGTTTCTGTCACTCCGGCAACCCCTACGATTAGTAGCCAAATACACAATGCATTCCCCTAGGCCCATATAGGTGAAGTGTCATCTAGTCGACATTCACATGACACCACTAGAAGAAGTACACCACAACTTAAATAACAATCTATTAAATCTTTCCCAACACAACTCCACTACTAACAACAAGACTTCTCCCATGTCCTCAAGAACAAAACGAACTACTCACAAGACATCATATGGATCATGATCAGAGATGGAATAATGATGTATAACAATCTGAACATAAACAATAATTCAATGGTTCACTCAATAGCATCAACTACAAAGAGTAATCAACACCGGGAAAGTTTCCCCTATGAACTAATGCAACATTCAGCGCAATTTTTACAGCAATATGGTGGTGATGAGGGTGCTGATGGTGATGATGGTTGTGATGATGATGAGGATGATCCCGATGAAGTCCATCTTGATGGTGGTGTTGATGGCGACGATCTCCCCTCTCCGGGAAGGAATTCGCCCGGCAGAAATCTGTCTACTGGAGAGATCTTTCTCTCTCCGTGTTTTCTTCCCCGCAGAGGGGGCGGAATCTTTCTGTGGTCGCCCCTCGAGTCTTAGTGTTTCAGGAGGATGATATACGCCAGAGGAGAGAGGCTAGAGTGGGCCAGGGTGGCCACACCACCTCCAGGCGCGGTCTAGGGCTGCCCGCGCCATGGGGTGGTGTGGGCCCCCTGTGGCCCATCTGCACTCTGTCTTCTGGGCCCCTGTGCATATTTTCCCGGATTTTCTGATCTTCGCGAATTTTGCCTCCAAACATCACCTTTTCCATCAGAATCCTGACTGCAGCGGTCCATGCTCCAAAAGTCATCAACCATGCAAAAACAGATGAAATAACATAAGTATCACCTCTCAATACGAAATATATCAATGAATAATAGTGAATTAAGACATAGAATAGTGATGCAAAATGGACGTATCAACTCCCCCCAAGCTTAGACTTTGCTTGTCCCTGCTTAAACTGAGCTCAATAAACATGGCCTCAGGTTTATGGAGTGAAGAGTCGATAAAAGAATATGGACAAGAAGCATCACATTCATCAAATACATAGATCATAATAGAAGACAACTCACTATTATATAACTCAACTTGTAATAAGTAAAGGAAACACAATAGAGATACAAGAAGTAAATCATAATTGGTAATGGCAAACTTAGCTCTTGGTTGAAGAATAGTTGATAATTTGCTGGAGTTCACAAATAACTGGTTTTTCAATGATAGCTTTCAAAGTAGTAAGCATCAGGATAAGATCAATGTGCAAAACAAGGAACATAAAAAACATGAGTGACTAAATCAACATATGAATGAATGAAACACAACAACTCAAAATACTTGCTGAGATAGAAGGGGGTAGGTTTACTGACTCAACTACAAAGTAAAAGAAAGGCCCTTCAAAGAGGGAAGCAGGGATTGCAAGTCTCATAAAGAGCTCCCAAAAATTATGATACTTACTAGCTTTCAGCTCTCATTGCCCCTATCATAGGCATCTTTAGGTGATTAAGGTTAAAGTGACACAACTAAGAGGATATGCTTGACAAGTTATAAGTTGAAATCTCATGCCCCTTACTTATGAGTATCGATCCTCATGCTACTCAACTTCACACAGCAAGCTCTTGTCATTGTAAATACATGTATCATTGAGAACCGCCAACGGGTACCCTTGCACATGACACAGAGCTATCCCATAATCAAAATGACAAGGCAAGCATAAAGGAGCATCCCAAATGATCTTTTTATTTGCTATTTGCATAGGTTTTTATTGAGGATGCTTCATAGAATGCTCACTATAGTTATGTTGCAAGTTTCCACCATGATTAGGCATGGCTTAGGCTAGCGGCCTAGGCGTTTCTCTAACACACATATAAACGCCATGATCTTACAAGTTCCACTTTTATTTCACACCGCCGGGATCCATAAGCAAAAGAACATGATATCAACTAGGTACAAAGTACCAAATGAAGTGTTGAAAGCGGTCCCCATGATACATGGTTCGGCTAACTTCAACTCATAAAGCGCAAGCATATACGCAACAAAGAAGGACCCAATGGTTCAAGTTTATTAAATGCAAGAAAGTAAATTGTGCCATCAAGTTCGTGAGAGCTTTAATCACTAATTTTCACATAACAAGTTTAATTTGGGAGGTAGATAAAACAAGAATTTACTTGGAATAGCAATAATGCTACTAGGTAGGTATGGTGGACACAAATGGCAAAGGTTTTGGTTTAAAGGAGGTGGATGCACGAGAAGAATACCCTCTCAGTACAGGTTTTTGGCTAGCAAGGCTGGGTAGCAAGTATAAGAGTTGAAGGAAACAAACAAACATACAAGTGATAAAGACAAACATGCAATCTTCCTTGGAAGCACAAAATATATTAACTAGAGAATACTAGACTTATGAGCAAATCAAGAAAGAAAGACGATGAAATAATTTTTCTTTAGAGTACCTTTATCTTTTTCATTCAACTCTCAAAAATAGTGTTGCTACTGACCGAGCCAGGTTTGCCAAAACCAACTAAATTAACTCAATGATCCCAGAGTGCTACCAATACTAACAACAAGATCAATCATACAACCACGAATTGAAAACTAATATAAGCTATGAAAAAGAGTGAATGATAGAACTTCTCATTAATATTCCATAACGGCAACTCACACCAAGGGATACATATCTAACGAGAGAGGGGACACTTCCATAATGCAAACCATACTACATAATAACTCCTCTATTCATGATATGACTCTACTAAAAAGGTAAAAAGATAGAAGATAGTGATGTGATACCGTGGCACTCCCCCAAGCTTGGAACAAACCAAGGGGATGCCAAACCTAATGACGAATTACTCCTTTGGTGGTGGTGGTATCCTCTCATCTTCGTCTGTCTTCCAAGGTACTTCCCTTCAACAAAGGACATCGTGGTTTCCAACATCCTGAAACTTGCAGCAGCACTTATGAGTTTTAATCTAGCCTCATACTCATAGTTTTGATTTTGAACGTCATAGAACTGTCCTTGTAGTTTGTTGGTTGTTTGGCGGAGTGAGAGGACTTCGTCTTTGAGTTCAGCAGTCTCCTTTTGGTGCTCGGTGATGAGTTCGGAACAAATCTTATGGATGATATCCACTTCGTGCTCCGCCATCTTCTTGTACCTAAAGACTTCTTGTTCCAATGCTTCCATCCTGTCCTCCAGACTTCCTTCACCTTTAGGCCCTTGAACCTCTTTAATCCGAACCTCCCTACCTTCGACCAATAACTCCTTGGGATGAATCTTCAATTCTCTCATGTATGGGTTGATGATATCTTCCAAGGAATCTCCCTTAACTGATCCAGTGGAAGACATTGAGGCTAAAAATCTGAGATTTTACCCGCGTAAACAGATCAAACAAAAACACGCATTTAAATATTTATATACGGACCTCGGGGGATCCGGGGGGTTATATATTACGAAGTTTCATATCAAAAGGAAGGTACTGGTGAAAATGAGTCGGAGGCGGAGTCCGGGGCGGACTCACCACCTGGTGGCGCGGCCAGGGGTGGGCCCACAACACATGGTGGTGTGAGCCACCCTGGCTCCGTTGCCGTCCCTTTTTCGCTTCGTAGCTTTCCTTATCGACTGAAAACTACAAAAATATAGTTTGATTGTATTTTCACAGAACTTTTCTTACCAGAACTGTTACCTATTTGAAAACAGACTCTGCGGGTCTCTGAATTTGGTATTTAGTGGATCCTTCTGGAGTCACCACTTGAATCATCAATATCTTCATCTTCATACACTTATTACTTGAGTCATAAAACCCTTCTTTTCCTTATTACACCATTATCTCCACTTCCTGGAAATTTCTTTCACACAAAACTTCACACAGTTCTCATTAGCAACATTAGTATAAGTGAAGTGATAAAACCTTTTGAGTCCAACTTCAACTGAAAACCATCAAAACATAAGCTACTATAGCAACTCCTTCCGAAAACCCAAAAAGAATTCAAAAAGGAAATCGAATAAAGAAACAAATGCAAGAGTGGCAAAATCTGTCAAAACAGACCAGCAGGTAAAGATCAATTTTTTCGAAAATCTTCTATTGCTCAAATCAAAAAGTGCAAAACTAACGAAAGTTAAATAACAACCTGGGTCAGAAGCACAAACAATTACAGCTCAATCCGATAGACAGAGGTCTCTCACATTTTTTTACGGTGAAGCACAAAAATCTGTTTCGGGACAGCAACTTCCCCAAATCTTACTTCTCTCTCATTAGAGGTTGATCTTGACACAAAAACCAAACAAAACGGATAAGGAGCGGTTATTACCGAAGTGATAACTTCCAAGACTCAAAGAAACAAAAACAAACTAAAAGCAAAAACAAATTGGGTTGTCTCCCATAAAGCTCTTTCTTTATAGCCATTAAGATGGGCATGATAATTTTGAAGAAGCTCTCATAGGGATATGAATTGAGGTGAAAGAGAGCATTAAGAAGCAAAAAATACACACGTTTAAGTCTAACCCACTTCCTATGCAAGAGAATTTTGTAAACAAACATGTTTTTGAAACCAGAAGCAACTTGCATAAGAGGGCAAAAGAAGTGCAACATAAAAACTTTCAGCATAAAACGAGGAAACATGATATTATTGAGATGCATAAGAACACTTTTCCCTCTCTCATAGTAACTTTCAGTATCATGCATAAACTTAACAATATAGCTATCACAAGGACCATCATAGCAATGATCACTTATTCTAACAGAAAACACAGGAATACTAGCTCTCATAACACTACTTTGTGAAACAATATTAGAGGTATCCTTACAAAAGATAGGGTGTCCCTCTTTTTCATATTTAGTAACAAAGTCTTTCACATTTTCTATTATAGGTTCATCAACCATTTGTTTATCAGGTTTAACAGCTTTATTTGTACTTTCATTAACCATACTAGCTATCATAGAATGTTCCTTAATCCTAACTAGGAAAGGCATTTTCTCAATATAAGGTTCAGGTAAAACATGATTAGCAGTATAAACTTCAGTATTTCTTGAAGGAACACTCTTAGCAACATCTTTATAAGGTTCATGATACTTATTCCACTTCTTTTTAGGCACTTCAATGTAGGAAGAAAAAGCCTTAAAATAATAAGCAATAGCTTGAGAGTCTAGACCATAAGCATTTTTAATATTTTGAAAGTCATTAGTTCCCATAAAAGATTCAATGCATTCATAATCATAATTTATACCTGACTTTCTACCTTTGTCATTCTCCCAAGCTTCAGCATTGTCTTGAATATGGTCCAGAAGATCCCATTTAGCTTTTTCTTCCATGCGAGTGAATGATCCAGCAGAAGAAGCATCCAATAAATCTTTATCATGTAGAGGGAGCCTTGCATAAAAGTTGTTGATAATAATATTGTTGGGGAGCTCATGAATGGGACATTTGAGCATTAGTAACTTCAATCTCCCCCAAGCTTGAGCTATACTCTCTCCATCAAGAGGGCAAAAGTTGTATATTTGATTCCGATCTTTATGAATCTCACTAGGAGGATAAAACTTTGAATAAAAGAGAAGCACTATTTCCTCCCATTCTAGAGCTTGACCATTCTTCAATAGCTTATACCGTTCCTCAGCTCTTCCTTTTAGCGACAATGAGAATAACTTCTTATTAACTTGATCTGTAGTAATACCTGCACACTTGAACAACCCGCATAATTCGTGTATAAAGAGTAAATGATCAGCGGGATGGACAATTCCATCCCCAACATAGTAGTTATCCATAACACGATCAATAATTCTTATAGGTATTTTGAAAACATCATTCTCAGCAGGTGGTGGTTTATCTACTACCTTAGCAGTGGTAGTAGAATTACCAAATAAGAAACTCAGCGAATTATCCATAACAAAAATAAAGCAACTAACAGAAGTAAACAATACTCACAATAGAAGTTTCCTTTACCAGTACCACTCTCCAATAGCGCTTCACTCCCCGGCAACGGCGCCAGAAAATAGTCTTGATGACCCACAAGTATAGGGGGTGTATCGCAGTATTTTCGATAAGTAAGAGTGTCGAACCCAACAAGGAGCAGAAGGTGCTGGCTAGTGGTATGGATCAGGAATTCTCTTCAAATACTCAGCAAACGGATTTTTAGGGGTTTTCGTTAAAGCAAGTAAACAACGTACGAGCAAATAAAAGACAGTAGGAATAAATGCAGCAAGTGGCCCAATCCTTTATGCAGCAAAGGACAAGCCGGTTGTACTACTTAAGATGACCAAACGTTCTCGAGGACACATGGGAAGACTGTCAAGTGCTTTCGCTTCATATAGTTGATTAATCTTCTTTATCTTGCTAAGTGTTGTGTGGGTGAACCTGTGCTAATGTACTTCATCCAAGACTAATACATACTTGTGATTATACCCCTTGCAAACATCCGTAAGTATAAGAAAGTAATTAAGGTAGAAACCTAACCACAACTTTAAACTCTAAGACCCTTACGTCCCTTGTGCAATGGTTTCCTAACGGGGGTTCAGGTTTCTGTCACTCCGACAACCCCTGCGATTAGTAGCCAAATACACAATGCATTCCCCTAGGCCCATATAAGTGAAGTGTCATGTAGTCGACGTTCACATGACACCACTAGAAGTACACCACAACTTAAATAACAATCTATTGAATCTTTCTCAACACAACTCCATTACTAACAACAAGACTTCTCCCATGTCCTCAAGAACAAAACGAACTACTCACAAGACATCATATGGATCATGATCAGAGATGGAATAATGATGTATAACAATCTGAACATAAACAATAATTCAATGGTTCACTCAATAGCATCAACTACAAAGAGTAATCAACACCGGGAAAGTTTCCCCTATGAACTAATGCAAGATTCAACGCAATTGTTACAGCAATATGGAGATGGTGATGAGGGTGATGATAGTGATGATGGTGGTGATGATGATGATGATGATCCCGATGAAGTCCAGCTTGATGGTGGTGTTGATGGCGATGATCTCCCCTCTCCGGGAAGGAATTCCCCCGGCAGAAATCTGTCTGCTAGAGAGATCTTTCTCTCTCGGTGTTTTCCGCCCCGCAGAGGCGGCGGAATCTTTCTGTGGTCGCTCCTCGAGTCTTAGGGTTTCGGGAGGATGATATACGCCAGAGGAGAGAGGCTGGAGTGGGCCAGGGTGGCCACACCACCTCCAGGCGCGGCCTAGGGTTGCCCGCGCCATGGGGTGATATGGGCCCCCTATGGCCCATCTCCACTCTATCTTCTGGCATCCTTAGTCTTCTGGAAAAATAGGATTTTCCGTATATTTTCCCGAATTTTCTGATGTTCGCGAATTTTGCCTCCAAACAGCACCTTTTCCATCAGAATCCTGACTGCAGCGGTCCATGCTCCAAAAGTCATCAACCATGCAAAAACAGATGAAATAACATAAGTATCACCTCTCAATAGGAAATATATCAATGAATAATAGTGAATTAAGACATAGAATAGTGATGCAAAATGGACGTATCATCTACCTAGCCGCCACCCACCTAAAGCAGCTGCGGTGCAGCAAACACGCACGCACTCGCGCGTGCAAGCACGCAGACACGCAACCCCGCCTCGCGGTGCACCTACACGCTACCGGCCGCTCACACACATAGTGGCACAACACCTGGCACGCTAGTCACCTAGAGCCGCAACAACCTACCGCTGCATGTCAGCGCCCCGTACCACACCCCTCGACGTGAGAAAACGCAACCCGCCTCCCCCGCTTAACCGGTCCACCCCGCGGGCACGAACCCCACCCCCGCTCTTCCACCTACCGCGACGCGGGCCCCACCCCGCCGATGCGGAGCACTCACGTTTCCTCCCCTCTCGCATCGCCCTCGGTGCATCCCCGCTAGGCCTCGCGTCCACCACCACCAGAGAGCCACCGCCGCTGCAGCTAGCTCTGGCCAGCCAACGCCGTCCGTACGCCACGCCATGCCGCACCACTTCTCCTCGGCGAGCTTCGGTGCCTCTGCTCTTCCTCGTCCAACACGCTGCAGGTGCAGCTCCGCCTCGATGCTGTTTGGCTCGTCCCCAGCAGCAGCATCCTTTGGCGTCCAAGCACCCGTCCATGACCTCCGAGACCGTGCGGCACCCTGCCCCGCTCGTCCAGCAGCAGCCGCCGTCCTCTATGCCTCCCCATCGCCGTAGGTGCGAGATCGACCGCCTCACCGGAGCCCGACCTAGCCCACGCACAAGCCCATCAAAATCGTCCCCGGCAAGCCCTCTGTCAACACCCGGATTTTAATCCCAGATGCATGTTATGCCATACATCGCAATCCCATGATTACCATTTTTGCGAGACATAACAGAATTGGTACCACAGTACATCATCCATTACAAACCATAATAAAGGTCTTACAAATAAAGGATCTCATGATCTAGTCTGAATACAATCAAAACAACGGAAATTAAACGTAGTAGGGGCTCCATCTTCAGGGTCACAAGCAATGTTGACGATGGGAGATGATCCTAGTTCTCATAGACCTCCTGCTGTCCATATTCCTGGTAGTCCTCCTCATAGTCTGGCCATGGGAATAGCCAGGAACAAAGCCATGAGTACTCTTTAAGTACTCGCAAACTATCACTAACAAGTAAGGTAGTGCTAGTAGGAATCTTAGGCTCTAGGTTTATTTGCAAAAAGCCAGGTTTATTTCATAAGAGTTCAAAAGTAAAGAATCTAATTTAATCACTTAAGTGGGAACCTAGTTTTCATATCTACAACCCTGTGGTGGTCAAGTCAAGGTCATAGTTCAATTCAGAAGTTATTGTGAAAACATCGACAGTAATGCAGTATGGCCACTCCAATCTATCCATGATCATGACGCGGCTATTCGAATAGTTTAACACTCTGCAGAGGTGGTACACTTTCACCACAAAATTCAATACATTCGTCAGGGATAACCCTGAATCATCATAATTAGTATGCGGATAATCAATCATAACCTTTCAATTACACACTCTAGTATAGGCACCTCCCCTATGAGCTTGGCCTCCCAGCCATGGCCATCTGCCATCTTGGGCACTGCATAGGTGGACATTCACGTTCACGAGGTAGCCGCAGCTCAACCTCTTTCCACGAGGGAACCCATACTAAGGCATATGAACTTCCAGTTAACCCCTACCCAATTAGGGTATTGTGGTTGTACGGTAAAATTGGAATGGTATTGCATCCAAACCCAACCATCAATTTTTATAAACGACTAAGGCTCATGCCTCAGCATTTTCATCATCAACCATTGTGTTTCTCAACACATGTCAAAACATTTCAATAGAATGAATCATCATTCCAAGGTTTTCATAATCATTTTTACCAAGTATTCCCATCTAAAGTGATCAACTTTTATGCTTAGCACTAGCCACTAAAGTTGAGGGTATTCACTAATGAGGGGTGCTAATCAAGTGTAACTATCCAAATCTAGTTTTATGCCTTTTGATGACATCTACGTATAACTAGTTAGGCCTGGTTTTATACTATTTATGGTATCTATCCTATTTTTCCAATACTCAGAATTCACTAACTAAAAGTAAAGAATTTTGGTAAAAATCAAGGTTATAATCAAGGTTGCATAACAAAAGCATGCCTAATGCATCTTGCATAAGTTATCAAGTTTGCAAGTGGTAGCTTGCATACTTCTAGCTTGCCTTGAGTAGTGCAGTGGTTGAAGTTATCTTCTTCTTCTCCTTGGTAGTACTCCTTCTCCTCGTATCCCGGGTCAGTACTTTCATCTATAAATAAATACGAGGTACACAATCACCAAACAATACTTAACTACTTCTATGTAGCACACTAAGTCTCACACTAGATGATCTAGCATCATCACAATCATCACATGAAATAAAGACCTAGTCTTATTTATCTTATTTTGGAAAAGTAATTTCTACTCATTGAAAATACTTAAGATTTAATATTCTCCAATTAAAATATGGGATCATGTTGACACATGTCATCACCACATATTCTAATACTTGGGAATGTGATTTAAAGTGGTGGTCACATTTTATAAAGTTTAAAATTACTTTTTAATACAATTAAAGTGACTAGAAATGCCTATATAGCATTCTTTTAGTACTTGTCCTAGATCACTGCATGTAAACCTACATATTTTTACATATTCAGATAGATCTTGTTAAATGTGATTTTTGAGAGTTGGAATCACCTCAAAAGCATTTATGGTTGATTTTTGAAAAATGTTTGAATGTGGAAAAGTCTCCGCCCTGTTATTTTTGGTATAGGTGATCTATAATTTCAAATGGTTTGAATCCAATGGGCTTGGATAGATATTTTGAATACATTTCTAGAAAAATTGGAATCATGCAATTTGGTTTAGTGAATCTCTTTGAATTGATTTTTGAATCTACTGACAAAATCTAGTTTTAACTAAAATGGAAAAAGCTTATTTGAATCGACGGGCTCTGTGCGGGAAAGTAAATGGGCCGGCCCAGCTATGCGGCGCACGCGCAGCGGGCTGCTGACATGACGGTCCCACTAGTCATTGGCTCAACTAAACCGAAACGGTAAGTTTCTATCTGGGCTGTGCGATTAGACTAGGATCTAACGGCTGACATGCATTGTCTCTGACGAACAGCTCCGGCGAGATCCTAACCCTAACATGGTGGTGGGGGTCGCTGGGGACTCACCTGGGCTCCATCTAAGGTCGGCGAGGGTGGCGAATAGGGTTGTCATGGACGGGGAGTCGAATAGTGGTCGCAGCGGCTCCTGGGGTGGTCGCAATCAACGGGCTCCTTCCTCCTCTGCAGTGGCGGGCTCCGGTGAAATTGCAGCGACGTGGTGCTCGCCTTGCTCCGGGGAGAGGTGTAGGAGGTGTCTGAGAGAGAGCGGAGTGAGATGGTGTGGCGAATGAGGGCTGGGATGGCCTCTATTTATACAACGGCGAGAGGGACAGGGCAGGATGGCTCGGGCTCGTCGGCGACATTGATACAGGGGGCTAGCGGCATGGCTGAGGGTAGGGGTTGACGCGGTGCTTCAGGGCAGTCGTCATGCGAGTGATGGTGTGGCAAGGGGCGGTCAAGAACGGTTCATGCTCTATGTGGGAACGACGGCATTCGAGATGGCGCACAGTGGCTACGGTCCACGTAGCGGCGAACGGGCATGTCTGGGGGGTAGCTAGGGTCACGATGAGTGCGGGCACACGCGGAGAGGGTGAGGTGTGGAGTGTGTGCGCGTGTCATCTATGGCGTTCTGGTGCGCTCTCGGCATGGCAGACAGAGAGGTGGGCGCGGTGATCACGGCTGGTACACGGCGTGTCTGCGGTCGAGGCATGGATAGAGGGTGGAGGTGGTGTGGCGCCTGTCTCCTAGACATCATGGGAGAAGGCGGTGCGGTCTGTGGTGAGTGGGGCGTGGTCGACCGGCATGGTAAGCTCGGGCAGCACGGCACTGGCGGAAACGGGAAAGGGGGATTGTGTCCACTATGTTGCTAGGTGCTGGGGGAGACCGGGGGAGAGAATTTAGGGGTTAGTGGCGATTGATCACTACTCAGAACAGTAGAAGTTAGGTAGTGGTTTATCTATGTCTACAAGGTGCTCGACCAAATGGCGGCATGAATTTAAGTTTTGAATTTTTGAATGAAATTTGGTGAGTGTCTTTGTCACATGCTTGAGTGTCTATGGTTGCATGGGTTTGCCAAGGTGAATTGATTTGAGTGGTTTTTGAAAAGTGGTGATCTTAGTACATACACTTGATTCAATTTTGAATTGTCCTTTAAAATGATTTGGAATTTGTTTATGTTGGTTTATAAAGTGGGCTTGGGTTCACTTTTACTTGGTCTAGCAAGGAGTGAAAAGAATTTAGAAAGTTTTTGTTAGAAATCTTTTACTAGGAACACTCAAAGTGGTCTAGTGGTTAATTTTGGTCAAAATGACCATTTGATCATATGAATCATATTTGAATTTATTTTCTTTGGATTTTGTTTGTAATTGCCCTATATGATGAAGTATTCATCTTTAAACCATTCCTTATCATTTGTAGCAATCAAACATGTCAATTGGACTCATTCACACACTAATGCAATTCACACATACACTCATATTAATTTTAATAATAAAAGTTTTTGTTAACCCTAAACTTGGGTGATTAGAACTTGATAATCTTGATTAATATTTTTGGGGTGTTACAAACCTTCCCTTCTTAAACAAAATCCCGTCCCGAGATTTAAGAAAAACTAAGAACTAAAGAGATTTGGAAACTCGGTCCTAATGTAATCTTCTCGCTATCAAGTAGCTTCTTCTTCAGTATGGTTGCTCCACTGGATCTTGAGAAACTTGATACTCCGGGTCCTGGTGGTTCTGAAGGCTTGTTCCAAAATACGAATGGGTACTTCACGATAAGTTAGATCGTTGTTGATATCTATAGCTCGGTGATCAATGTTCTTGAAAACTTCGGTCTTCTCTAGAACTTCTAGGCATTTGCAAAGTAACGAGATATGGAACACATCATGTATGGATGACATCTCCTCCGGCAGTTCCAGTTGATATGATACTTCTCCTCAGTGATTCAAAATCTTGAAGGGTCCAATATATCTAGGGGCTAACTTCCCTTTCAGTTGAAAACGTTGCATTCCTTTCAAGGGTGATACTTTGAGATACACAAAATCTCCGACATTGAAGGTCAGGTCTCGACGCCTTTTGTCACCATAACTCTTATGTCTGGATTGGACGGTCTTGAGGTGTTCACGGACTTTGTGAACCTTCACTACAAGAAATGTGTTAACTTGGGACCCTCTCTTAATGACCGTGGGTATATTGGTCATAAATCTATGACCATTTCACACCAAATGGTCGTAAGGCGTTTTGGAGGGTCCAAACCCTGAAAAATTATGACATTTTTTCCATGAAGGTCGTAGTTTGCTTATATGAATTGGTCATAAAAAGGATAGCACTGGTCTATGACCTTAAATTTAAACAATTGCGACCAATTTAAATGGTTGTGATTGCTAATTCATCATGCGTTGAGAGGATTGGATTGCCACATCAATACTTTTGGTTATGTGTCATATCCATATGTCAATTTCCGCTTACATGTATAGATAACGCTATATTAGGACCTACCATTCATAGGTGGGACCCGCACACCGTATCCCATGACATGTGGGACCTACCTATTATACATGCAAACCCTACATCATCATGATAGGTGTGACCTGCCTACTCGGCACGCATACGGTGGCAGGCAAGAAAAGAGTGCGGGATCAAATATTGGATGCCGCCCATGCCTCACTAGTGGGGAATTATTTTCTCCTTAAGTTCCGCGGGCGAACCGAAATACATCTCCAAACCCTAGCAGATATTCTCCTTTGTCGCCACCCCTCTCTTCTCTCCCCATCCCACCCCACCTCACCACCGCGCCCATGTTTCATGCTCTTCGCCGCCACTCCTCTTCTCCATAACTAGCCACGAGCCTCGCGTTCTTTGGATCTGGAAGCCATGGGAAATCCCTAGATCCGCCCTCTAGCCATTTGACGTTCGCGGGCGAGCGGTGATGCCCATCTCCTCCACCCGAGACAGATGACCGCGAGCGGCAGCGGCCATCTCATCTCTTCCATGGACCAGGTGGTTAGGCACGTGGTGACAGTGGAGATCCTCTCCACCTCTCTCCTCCGGAGGCGGCTGGCAGCACCAAGGAGGCGCTCCACGTCTTCCTCCCCCTCCCAATGAGGTGCAGCTATATGCATAGAAAGAGTCGCCACGGCCGGTGCTCCCTCCTGAGGTGGACGGGGTCTACCTTGACCCGACGGCCACCGCCGCTCTCCACTACGCTGGCTTCAGCAATGACAATTAGGATGCAGAGGTCCTTCTCACGGACCCAAGACCGTGCCCGACGCCACAAGATCCGTGGTCCATGGACCCTCCTGCTTCTACCGGCTCCGCGACCACCTCTGGGTCGTCCCCCGCCACCACGCCAAGCTCCTTCACCTCCAGCTCTCAGCTTACCCACCTTCTGTACCCAGCAAACGGTGGCGACACTAGCAGCATGGCGCCGGGGTAGGCGGTTGAGTGGCCATGGAGGGCAAGGAGATAAGTCAAGGCAAATAGGTGCTGACCACATGTGTCTATGGCTCCAAGCTTTGCAACCCCCTGCCGCTGGCGTGCAGACGAAGGGCACAGGGAGCTTCAGCAAGCACCGGAACAAACGTGCACGCGCACAGACAAAGAGCGCAGACATGGCAAAGATTCATCTCCTCTCCCAATCCCCCTTTATTCGTATTTCTCCTATCGAATCATATATGTAGTATGAGTTATAGTTGGAGGCACTGATGCATTACTGTCATTGAGATGTTGCTTGTTTGGAATTCTTGAAACATTCACTACTAGAAATTCAGTCTTGTGATTTTAGCAGAAAAGATTTGTATCCCTGTGCTGATGTACTGTATTCATGAAGCATTCACTCCTAGAAACATTCACACATCTCGGCACCATCTCCACATCTAGGAGTCACAAGCTGGTGTTTGTGTGTTGATTAGCTGCAGTAATAAGCCGTAGATTGCTAGATTGTGTGAAGGTTAACGATATCAGCACACATTAGGCATTCATTTGTTTAGGTCTATTTGTGCATATATGACAGAATTTACCTGTTTGTTGGGTTACCATGATACACCATACTATGCATTTGTTAAGTATTTTATTGGCAAACACTATGGCCTGATGCATGTACTGTTCTATCCCTGGAATCTAAAAAAGCAGACTTTAAACTCAAGTCTGCTATTAGGCATTCAAGTAGTGATCTGATGTATACCCATGTGGACAGTTCGTATCTTTATTTTCCAGCTAGTGAGATGTCCAGGGAAAGTCATGCCTTCGTTAATATGCAAAAAAATAAGCATTCATCCCTTCTATATCCTACCGTCAGTTACATGTACTGTTTAATTGCTTATGATCTCAGTTTGTTGATATATGTTTCCCTTTCGTGCATCCTGCGGGCTGATGTAATTAGTTGGTAGCATGTAGGAAGGTGTATTTGCAGCTGAGTATATTAGATGATATCAACCCTGCTGTAGGTAATTTCCAAATGCAATATGCTTTTCCTGAATGAAGCATGTGGAGGCAAACCCTAGATCTCACGGATTGATGCAGCCTTGTCCTTGGCGCGACGTCTGTACCTGGTCCAGTCAGTTGTTGCCGAGACCAGCATCATATCACATTATATCCAACGAACGACGCGTTTAGTGTTTAGGATTACACACATCCTATTTTGTTACCTTTTCTCATGTTGTTTGTGGGTCTTCGTAACTAAACTCTTCCCTTCATCCATCTAAGTTGTCTTTTTCATTTCAGAAAACATTCAGCTCTAAAGTTTTCAGCTGCCTTGTGGGGGTTTCTTATTGGTCAGTCCTCTATCTCTTACTATGTTCACATATATGTGTACATTGTACGTACCTAGCACCTATCTTTTATGGACCTCCCACATGCCTACAGTAAGTCTAAACAAACAACACGAGTCATATTACACCTGCAGCCCTGACTATCTTCATCTCATTCTTGGCTCAAAAGTTTTCATATATCATGTAATTATAGAAGCCTAGATGATGTACTTTTATTCCAATTTTCAGTCTAAATCTTTACACAAGTACGAGTATTATGTAGTAATTATTAGAAAGCTGAAACATGATGCTTTTGTGAAAATAATTGATAGTACAGTTGCATTAAATAATTGAGACATGGTTTCTGAATCTATTAGTCACAGATCCATCAGTACAACTCTGCATATATAAGTGGACCACTTGATATTGTTCAACATCGAAAGCTAAGCCAAATGTGTAGACACATGCCCAAGGGTCTACGTTGGTATGTCTAATATATCTCCAATCGCCACAGCCAGACTAAACTTGCTCCAAGAGACCAAGACTAATGTAAATGATGTACATCCATAGCTACCAAATTAGCGAAGATTTAGCTAATAGCGCATAATTTTGTAATTATTTTTGGAGGACGAACTGAACCTACAAAGAAGGTTGCTTCGTTCTTGCCTACGTCACTTCGACATTTTGATTCACTATCGTACATTAGTATTGATTTATCATGCATGTCTATCTGATATTATGTATATGTAGAAAGAGGGGCGCACAAAATAATACCTGTGTCTGTGTGCGTGCATGGCCAGACTTTTGTGCTTTCAAGATAGTGATTATGTAAATTTTTTTGGGGGGAGGTGGTAATTGTGTCTTGATTTTCTTAGCCGGGATGGGATATATGACTTCTATGATGATTGAATAATTTTTTGATCGTACCCTTGTTGATTAACCGTGATCACACATTTGTTATTTCTAGGCTTATTATTCATCTGATGTATGAGTGAAATAGGTTAGTTCAAAGTTCTCACTTGTATGTCATAGAATAAACCCTACTGTTATCTCTTCACATGCCTTTTCAAATCATTGTGCGGTTACACTTGCCTTCTTACAGGTGTATTACTATGGCACGTCTAATCACAATCTGTAGTAAGCATTATAGTCACAGCGTGGTGTTTGTGTGTAGATTAAGTGTTAATTCTGATTGGTGTAGCACACTTTGTACTGCTACTGTTAAAGTTATGATGCAAATTGCTCACTTGTTAGCTTAGTCTTGACCAATGCTTACTACAAATTGTAGTGACAAGAAGCCATGAATTGGAAAAGTATTTTTGCATTTTGTGTTGTACACTAGGGATCAATGGTCTATGGAATAATTTTTACTTATTGTGACCTGCAGCACCATGCTTGACATTCTTCTCAACATGTCTCGCAGATGTCCATGCTCGGCGTGTAGCTCTAGACCATCCCCACTGATTTTCAGAGGGTGTCAAAGAACCATGGCAACATGTATATTATAGTTTGAT
Source organism: Avena insularis (assembly GCA_023614405.1). Lineage (NCBI taxonomy): Eukaryota > Viridiplantae > Streptophyta > Magnoliopsida > Poales > Poaceae > Avena > Avena insularis. Next base: position 391,932,601 of record CM042690.1, on the reverse strand, counting down.
TTTTATATATTTTGGTAGTTGGATATCTGATGTGAACTACACATGATTGTAATGTACTGCTGTTATATGAAATGTTATAAGAAAATCATTTGTTGTTAATTATATTATCAAAAAGTTGGAAAATAAAATTACAACTGGTTGGGACTGAATTAAATTAAAAGGCCGAAATTTAGAAGAAATCGTATGTAAAAAGGCCACGGCCCAAAAATAAAAGCGTTGAATTGTTGGGCTTGGCCCGTGTAGATGACTAAAATTCATAAAGAATAAATAGACAGATTGTTGGGCTAGGCCCATTTAAAAGGCTAAACCAGACCAGGCTGAATTTGCTGCCACGTCAGATTCCACGTCAGATTGTCTTACATGGACAGGCCAGATGCCATGATCAAAATTTTGGTCATGGACACTATGACCATCTATTTTGGTCATAGTAGTCCATGACCAATTAGAAAAAGGGTCGTGAGTCGTCTATAGTGACGCTTGCTATGTGACCTACTGCTTTTGGTCATAGAAAGGTCACAAATGGACTACTATGACCTTTCTATGACCAATATTTAGGGTCACCAGTTAGCATATTCCTTGTAGTGCTTCTCTTCGGCTTCTCGTAGGATGTCGGGTCCGAAAATCTGACTCTCTCCTACTTGCAATCAATTCAAGGGGGTACGACACTGCCTTCCATATAGAAATTCAAATAGGGCCATTTGCAAACTGGCTTGATAACCATTGTTGTATGAGAATTCTGCAAAAGACAGACAATCTTCCCATTTTGATGCATATTAACACACAAGCTCTCAACATATCTTCCAAAATTTGGTTGACTCTTTCAGTTTGTCCATCGGTTTGCAGGTGGTAAGAAGTGCTGAATTTCAGCTTGGTTCCTAGTCCTTCTTGGACTTTCTGCCAAAATCTTGAGGTAAACTGGGTTCCTCGATCCGATACTATGGTCTTAGGGGTTCCACGCAAACTGACGATTCTAGCAATGTACAGCTCTGCTAGCTTCAAACTCTGGTATATGGTCTTGACAGGTATAAAATGGGCTACCTTAGACAGTCCATCCACTATGACCCAAATAGAGTCATTTCCCCTACTAGATGTAGGCAAACCGGAGATGAAATCCATTCTGACAGAATCCCATTTCCATTCCAGAATCTCCATTGGTTGCAAAAGTCCTGTGGGTCACTGATGTTCCGCTTTGACTCTCTGACAGATATCACACTTGGCTATGTAGCTTCCGATTTCTCTCTTCATCTTGTGCCACCAAAATTGCTGCTTCAAATCCTGATACATCTTCGTTCCTCCGTGATGGATAGAATAAAGAGTATCATGAGCTTCTTGCATGATGACTTGTTTCAACTCAGAATCTGCTGGCACACATATGCGTCCTTTGTACCACAAAACTCCTTCTTCATCTTCGGTGAATCCGGATACCTTCCATGTACCGATACGACGCTTGATTCCGTCGATACTTGCATTTCCTTTTGGCGCTTCCTTGATCTGACTGATCAAAGTGGGTTGAAGTTCTATGCTAGCTAAAAATCCTTTGCTAACTAGCTCCATTCTAAACTGCTCCAACTCTTCATGCAAACTTGGCTGGGCTTATTTAATCATGGTGTTCAATCTACATGGCAGTCTACTAAGAGCATCCGCTACCACATTGGCTTTCCCGGGGTGATAGTGAATGTCAAGGTCATAATCCTTGATTAACTCTATCCATCTCCTTTGCCTCATATTGAGCTCCTTCTAGGTGAAAATATACTTCAAACTCTTGTGATCCGAATAAATCTCACAGCGATTACCCATAAGGTAATGACGCCATGTCTTCAAAGCTAAAACTACGGCTGCTAGTTTTAAGTCATGGGTAGGGTAGTTTTGCTCATGCTGCTTCAGTTGCCTAGACAGATATAAGATGACTTTGCCTTCTTGCATCAACACACATCCGAGACCAATCTTGGATGCATCACAATACACATCAAAAGGCTTCTTGATATCCGGCATAATTAGAATTGGGGCTGAAATCAATCTCTTCTTGAGCTCTTGAAAACTTGCTTCACATTTTTCCGTCCATTCAAACTTCTGATCTTTCTTCAACAGTTGGGTCATTGGTCTTGCGATGCTCGAAAATCCTTCTATGAACTTGCAGTAATATCCGTCTAATCTGATAAATGCGCGGACTTAGGTTTGAGTGGTTGGGGCTTTCCATTCTTCCACATCCTTAATCTTGGTAGGATCGACAGCAACTCCTCCTGCCGACATGATATGTCCTAGGAATCCTACTTCCTTTAACCAGAACTCACATTTGCTAAACTTGACATACAATTGATGTTCTCTAAGGGTTTCAAGGATGGTCCTTAGGTGTAGCTCATGGTCTTCTTCTAACTTGGAATAGATCAGAATATCGTCGATAAAAACAACGACAAACTTATCCAGGAAGTTCATAAAAATCTTATTCATGAGATTCATGAAATAAGCGGGGGCATTGGTTAATCCAAAATACATGACAGTGTACTCATACGATCCATATCTGGTGGTAAAGGTGGTCTTTAGAATATCCGTTGCACGAATATTGAGTTGATGATAACCAGTTCTAAGATCAATCTTAGAAAACACTCTGGCACCAATCAACTAGTCAAACAGATCCTCGATCTTCGGCAGTGGGTACTTGTTCTTGATGGTGACATCATTCAGCTTCCGGTAATCCGTACACAAACGGTTACCTCCATCTTTCTTATCCACAAACAAAACAGGTGATCTCTATGGCGATGCGCTTGGTTGAATAAGGCCTTTCTCCAGCATAGCATCAAGTTGCTTCTTTAGCTCCAATAATTCAGATGGGTTCATACTATAAGGTCTCTGAGCTATGGGTCCAGTTCCAGGAATTAGTTCAATGATGAACTCGATATCCCGATCTAGGGGAATACGGGGCAATTCATTTGGGAACATGTCGGGGTATTCACAGACTACTCTGATTTGGTCTAGGGTTGGTTGGGCTAGACTCTTGTTGCATTTGAATTGACGGGGCATCGTCTCACATACATGCTTTACTGATACTCCAGTGCTACTGGTCATGGTTATGGCTTTCTTGGCACAGTCGATTAATCCTTTATGTTTCGACATCCAATCCATTCCTAGTACTACTTCCAAACCTTTGGTTCCAAGTACTATTAGATTAGCATAAAAATCTATTCCATGGATTCTGATAGATACAGCCTTGCAAATTTTTCTAGCTTTGGTGGTTGAACCATTGTATTTGAACTATCATAACATGCTTCAATTTTGTTGGTTGAATCTTACTAGTGCATGCAAATTCTTCTGTAACAAACGAGTGCGATGCTCCAGAATCAAACAACACTCTTGCAAGTACTGAGTTAATAGAAAACATACCTAGCACGACATTTGGCGCTTCCTGAGCTTCTTCAGCATTCATGTGGAACAGACAGCCGTTGCAGTTGAGCGAGTTCCCTGGGGTAAATCTCATTCCAGCCTGAACACGGCGTTGCTGCTGAGCGGGTGCATTCACATTGGTGGTTGCTGCAAGCTTCTTGGGACACTTGTTGGAGTAGTGACCCTTGACTCCGCATTCAAAGCAAGTAATCAGGGACTTGTCTTTTCCTACAATAGGCACAACATTGCTTCCAGTCCTTGGGGCAGTATTGTTGTTGTTGGTGTTGTTGTTGTTGGACTTGGGTGGTGCATGGTTGAAGAGATTGGAATTGCCGGGGTTATTGTTGTGGTTTCCTCTAGACCTCAAGTTTCCTTCGCCACAATTGGGATAGTTTGGACGGGACATAGGGGTTCTGTTGTTTCTTCGGGCATATCCTGCAGATGGGTTAGGGTGATACTTCTGGGTATTCTGGGATCCAGGCTGGTGCATCATCCTGCGCTTGCGATTATCATTGGCTTGGTTTATCTTCCCTTCCATCTGGATAGCAGAGTCCACTAAAGCTTCAAGATGATCAAAGGGAATGTTGACTAGCACGGTTTGCATCTCATCATGCAGTCCGTTCAGGAATCTCACTTTCTTATTTGCTTCTGTGTCAATATCATCAGGGGCATATCTAGCTAAAGATAAGAATTTGTCACGGTATTCCACCACAGTCATCCTTCCTTATTTCAAATCTCTGAACTCATCGCTCATCCTCTTAATCAGACCTGGGGGTACATGGGTCCTACTGAACTGGATTTTGAACTCATCCCAAGTCATCATCTGACCTCCATTCATGGTACAGGTGCTATTCCACCAAGCTCTTGCATCACCTGCCAGATAATGGGTGGCAAACAGTACTTTTTCATTGGCCTCAACTCTTGCAACCTCTATGTTGTTCTCCATGGTTTGCATCTAGTCATCAGCATCTAAGGGCTCTTCAGACTTGTTAAATATAAGGGGATTGGTGTTTTGAAAGTTCTTGAGCTTGGATCCATGGTTATCCTGGTTTCCGTGACCTTGATTATTGTGGGTCATCTGAGCTATCTGCTGAAGAGTTGCTAAGTTGTCTTGACGTTCGGCTCTACTAGCTTCACGGTCAGAAACTAACATTTGTAGAATCTGCAGCATTGGGTCCTGAGATGAACTGCTTCCTTCGGGATTTCCACGAGTCATCTGAAGATTGAGATAGATAATAGATAAGAGGGAAATCTCTAAGGTTCATGGTTTTGCTTCAAAAGCTTTAAACTTTGAGTTTGACTCAGATTTTGCAAAATAACAACTTCCTCTCATTCATTCATTCATTCATAGCACACAATACAAACACACATCACAACACAAATAGAAAAACAGATGGTTTTAAGAACCATTATGCGAAACTATGATACAGTGGGACTGGGTACAATTCACTCCTACGGTAGTGATCAAGTGCATCTAATCATCATCAATGAAGGCGGCATCATCTTCATCAGTGTGGAAATCCATGGCCTCGTCCTCCAGGTAGTCGTCATCATCGCTGAGGTAAGAGTAGAGATCTCCACGGATATCTTCACCTTCCTCCTACTCAGCTTCAAGCTGGATCTCCTATTCACGGATGGTCTTCTCGAGAGTGGCCACCTTCTTGCAAAGATGATCGATGATGTGATCCTTCTTGTCACACTAACGACAAAGTGAATGGCACTCCTTGGCGAGGATGGCGAGGGTCTGGTCCTTCTTGACTGTAATGGCATGGTTGTGGTTGGCATAGGAACTGGCGTTGTCCAACTCTTGTTGACTATCATACAACATGAAGTCAAGATTATCCACTTGGTGCTTCAGCTCCTGGTGTCCTGGCATCTCCAAGGGCATTCCCATAGAATCATGCCTTGTGTAGTGAGCAAAGAGAGTTCTAATGATCTGGTTGATGATTCACCCACACAGATGGTCAAGAGCTTCGTGCATAGCCCTGGCTAATCCATCTAGCCAGTTGTTCTCCCGAATGCTGAATTGGATCTTCTCCGAGGTGGGTGCTTCCATCTTGCCTCAGAAACCTGCAACTATCAGCCAATGCAGTTCTCGTCCTTGCTGATCATTGAGTTGTGCCCCGAAGGACTCCAGGTGCGGGTGCTCAAGATACTCTACGAGTGCATCTAGATCCCTCACAAAGATCAGGTGACCTCCGTTGCCCAGCTGGTAGAACTTGCTATACTTTACCTCCATCTATAAGAATTTAGGGTGAGCAAGTTAGTGGGATGATCAAGTGTGTCAAATTTTATGTAGGATGGCAAGAATTTTTGAGGAACCTGAATTTTTTTGAAAGAATCTCAAGGATAATAGTGGGAATTGGTTTTCATAAATACTCACTTCTTTTGTTTTGAAACTAAGTTTTTGTTCGGACGTCCATTCTAACTAGGGTCTCCTATGGCCAGGATGGCTCTGATACCATTTTTGTGAGACATAACAGAATTGGTACCACAGTACATCATCCATTACAAACCATAATAGAGGTCTTACAAATAAAGGATCTCATGATCCAGTCTGAATACAATCTAAACAGTGGAAAGTAAACGTAGTAGGGGCTCCATCTTCAGGGTCACAGGCAATGCTGACGATGGGAGATGATCCTAGTTTCCATAGACCTCCTGTTGTCCATCTTCCTGGTAGTCCCCCTCATAGTTTGGCCACGGGAATAGCCAGGGACAAAGCCATGAGAACTCTTTAAGTACTCGCAAACTATCACTAACAAGTAAGGTAGTGCTAGTAGGAATCTTAGGCTCTAGGTTTATTTGCAAAAAAGCTAGGTTTATTTCATAAGAGTTCAAAAGTAAAGAATCTAATTTAATCACTTAAGTGGGAACCTAGTTTTCATATCCACAACCGTCGTTGTATTGGGAACGGCAGTACCTGAGGAGGTTAGATAGAGGTGTGTGGACTAGAAGGGAAGCTATCGACGGCGTCTGCAGGCGGGATTGGATACAAGCGAGCGTAGCGGGACGCAAGAAGTACCCAGGTTCGAGGCCCTTGTGGTGAGGTAAAGCCCCTACTCCTGCCTGATCTGACTATGTGGAATATACGAGCTACAAGTGCTCCTCGAGCTGTATTCTTTAGCTACTGCCTTAAATGACCTGAGACCAACCCTTTCTATTGAGGCCCTCCCTCTCCTTATATAGGAAGAGAGGCAAGGGTCTCACCGCTACCATTGGCCGGGCGGGCCCCACAGGCGGGTCCCAGCCGACTAGTCATCTACAGTACCCGGCATGGTATGTCACATCGGTGTATGAGCGGTATGGCTGTCGTAGGCACAGTGGACGCCATGCGAGCCCGTCGTCAGCACATGCCACTGTTCCCGCGTCAGCCACGCCAAGTCTTCGGTATGGGTGGGTGGTTGCCCGTCTTGTCGTCGTATAGGGCGTACCATGCACTGATACGCATGTCGTCCTGTCCCTCTGATTGGATCCGGCTACGTCATCGTATCCGGCTACCTCTTCATGGTCCGGCTACCGGGTGGTAGCCGGTCCATCTACTGTCCGGCCAGATCTGGTCACCGCCGAGATCCGAGCCCTCTGCTTATTCGGGTGGGGTATCCGGGGATCATCCCCGTGACACTAGCACCCGAGCGCGTGTGGATTCCGCCCTTGGGCGAAATGCGTGCGCGCTCCCTTTTGCTTTTCGAATTTTGATCTGGCTGAGCCTGGCGGTTGCGCTACCCGTGACGTCAGTGCTGACGCCGGCCACGCGTGCACGCGCCATCATGCTCTGCGGCAGCCAGCGTAACATCCTGTCGCATGTCGCCTCGGGGAACTGCTGTCCGGCGCTTCGGTTCTCGCCCCAGGATCTTCTGCGCATCCCGTCCCGGCACACGGGATCTAGGCAGCGATTGGGATGTGGGTCGCCCGGATGCGCTCCACGTGGCCCTGCCGATGGTTGCCCCTCCGATCCTTTAAAGGGATGCCGCGGGGGAGGCAGTTCTTTTCCTTCGCTCCCCCGCTGCAATCTTTCTCTCCTTCTCGCGTGCTGCTCCTCCTGTGCTCTTGCCTTCTGCGCCGCCTGCTCGCCGCCGTCGACGTTACGGGCCACCATCACTCCTCTGTTGCTGCTCCTTCTCCTCAGCTGGAAATGGCCGCTGACCGCGGAGCCTGGTGCGGCTCCTCCGTCACCGAGGATCAGATCGCGAAGTATCACGCGACCTGCGTCCTCCCACCGGCGGAGGAGGTGGCGGTGCGGTTGGCACCGGTGGGGGAAGTGTTGCCGCATCCGGCGAAGGGGGAGCGTGTTATCTTCCTCTCGCACCTGGCGCGCGGGTTTGCGCTGCCGCTCCACCCCTTCTTTCTGACTTTTCTGGCCTTCTTCGACCTCCGCCTCCACCACCTCAGCGCCAACGCCTTCGGAACGCTGGCGCACTTCATGGCGTTCTGCGAGAGTTACCTCGGGATCCAGCCGGATCTCGGGCTCTTCTGCCGGCTTCCGAAGAGTTGGGCGCGCAGTACACAAAGGGCCCGCTAGTCGTCTGCGGCGGCGCCTCCATATACTCCCGCTCCCAATCCGGTTACCCGAAGTTCTTGCTCCAGGACACGGTACGGCTGTGGCAGCAGTCGTATTTTTATGTCAAGAACGACACCGATGTCGACCGGATAAACCTGTCGGCCTTCCAAGACGTCGAGTCCAGCCGGCAAAACTGGGACCTGAAGGTCTACGGCGACAAGGCGGAGATGGATGCGATGCTGGCACGCATGCGCTCCCTTGTCACCTGCCAGCTAACCGGTCGGGACATCACCCTTAGCAGGATGTCCTGGCTGATGATGCCGCTCCAGCAGCGGGCGCACAAGATGTGCTTCTACTCCGGCCGGCTGGACCCGACGCGGCTGTCGCGCCGCGATCCCCGCTACCACAACTTGAAGGAGTGGTTGTGGACGATCAGCAAGGAGCGGCTGCGGGAGAACTGGAAGTTCAGCCTGGCGCCCTACAACTGGGAGAACCGCGCGCCCCGGGTAAGTTCTTGTAGCCGGAATTTTTGCTTATTCCCTCTGTTATCTCCTTGTTCTGTCTGGTTGACCTTTTGCATTCGCCAGATCTTCGCCTGCATCCTTCGCGAAGAGGGCGACGCTCCTCTTGAGGTGTTCACGCCGGACTTGCCCGAGCCGCGTGCTCGGCGATCCGGCGAGGAATCCGATGGGGACGGCGATGCCTTCCCCAGCCGGAACGACGAGCCGGTCGCCGACCCACACGCGGAGGTGCACGAGGAGGAGGAAGCCGGGCAGCAAGCGGAGCGGCTCCAGCCATTCCGGCTCCCGCCGGCCTGCGGCGGAGGAGCCGGCTCCGAAGAGGGGCCGGACCAGCGCCCTGCCGCCAAGCCGTCTTGGCCGGAAGAAAGGGCCGCCCCCGGTTGTGCAGGGGTACATTTTTCTCCCCCATCCCTCTGTGTCTTCTGTTTGTTTGTTCTCATGCTTTTCTGACTTTAGCTTGTTTTGCTCTTGCCTTTTCCTCTTTCCCTTTAGCGCGTTGGTTTCCTTCGGCGCCGCGAGCCCGGCTCGGACGCCAGCCGGGTCGCCGCCTCGCGCCCCGACTGATCCAACCGGCGCCTCCCCTTCCTCTGAGGCGCAGCCTCCTTCTCCTCCTCAAGCCGAGCCGGCTGCCCCCTCCCAGCCGGAGGGTCCCCAGCCAGAAGCAAATCGCTCCCAGCCGGAAGGTTCCTCCGCGGGCGCGCGGGGGGCTACTGGCAAGGAGCTTGTCGTGGTTGGCAACGACGAGGCGCCGGGAGGAGGAGACAGTGGTGCTTGCGGCGAAGGAGTCCTTGGTCGTCAATGCCGTGGACGACGACGCCTCTTCCGCCGCTTCGCTGTCGGATCTTGCCGCCACGCTCGAGCTGGCGGTGAAGGAGATCCGGCTGCTTGAGGCCACAGCCGGTGGGAACCGGACGCTAGAGCAGAAGCTTGCTGCTACCAACGGGACCTCCCAGAGTAAGTTCGCCTTATCCGTCTGGCACTTTTTTTTTAGTAGTCGGCTTCGTTGCAGCCATCCTCGTGTGCGCTCAGCGCGAGATCGATCGCTTGAAGAAAAAGCGAACGACCGGCTGAGCAGGTCCAACTCCACGCTGCGCTTGCAGAACAAGGACTGGCACGCGCGGGTAGACGGCTTGGAAGCTACCGTCAAGGAGCGCGACGCCTCGCTCGCTAGCCAGGCCGAAGCCTTCTCCCTTCTCGAGGCCTAGAACAAGGACCAAGAGAAGGAGATAAAACGGCTAGCGGTCAAGGAGAAGGCGCTGGTGGAGGACCTGATGCAAGTCGGCCACACTACCAAAGGTGAGTTCTTTCTTCCGTCTTCTTCTCTTTCTGGATCCGGTAGCCGGATTTGACTCCTCTTCTCTGACAGCCTTTTACCCCGGCATAGACCTGCTGGCCTACAACCGGCTGCAGGAGAACTGGCCGGGAGCGCAGCCGACGGCTCAGGAGCTTGTCGTCCTTCTTGGCGAGGAGGCCGTGAAGCTTCGTCAGGCGGCGCGGGACATCTTCTCCTTTATGTGGCCGGAGGCTCCGGTTCCGGAGACGATGGCGCAGCTGGCGGCGAAGGTGGGAGAGGTGCCGGCTGCGGTGGACCGGCTGCGGGATCTGGCAGCGCGGGGTGGAGCGGAGATGGCCCTGGTGCTGATGCTTTCCTGGTACAAGGATGCTCGCGTCGAGAAGATCGACGGGGGCTTCTGCGCCGGATCCGATCTTGCCGCCATCCGCCAAGCCCATCCGGAGCTTCGCGGGTCCGCCATCAAGATCACCGACTAAGTGGATCCGGACGAGGTGTTGACTGACTCGGAGTCCCCCGACACTCCGGATGCGGAGTCCTCGGTGCCGCCGCCTGCCAGCACCGGAGCCGGAACGAGCACTGCGGCTCCTCCCCCGCCTCCGGCACCTGCCGGCCGGGAACTCCCTCATGGCAAAGGCCCTGCCGTCTAGCTGTTGCCCCGGGATGCCAGGTGTATTTGTCTTGTTTTTAGGTTATCGTGAAACTTGTCTGTCTGTACCGGCTATCTTTGATGCCGGGTAACTCTCGGGAGCTTCGTCTCCCTTTTGCCTGTTAATGCTGAATTCTTGAGTCTTTCTTAACTTGTGTCTTGAATTTTCTTTTGATATCTTTGCCGGCTCGCTTCGCCCGGCTGCCCTAGTCCGGCTGCACACTTTTAGCCGGACGAACTACACCTCCAGTAGGGGCGTGCCAGCGCACCCACTGGGTGTAGACCCCGAGATTCGGAGTAGCTGGCGTAGCCAGGTGCTTCGAATCTTCCTTGTTCTTCCCCGTTCTTCTAACTTTATCTGACTAGCCTCGACCCAGTCGGCTGCTTTCGTCGGCTGGACGCCTTTAGCCGGGGGAACCAACATTCCAGTGGGGCGCGCACTCCACCGGGTGTAGCCCCGAGATTCGAGTAGCTGGCGTGCCAGTGTGCTTCAATCTTTCTTGTCTTTATTGATCCCGCCTTGCCCTCACGGGCTCAACTGCCGGCTAACGCCTTAGTCGGCCAGAACTACAAGATTCCACTAAGTGGGTGTAGCCCCCGAGATTCGGAGCGCTTGATGAAGGCAAGGACTTCGAATCTTCTTTCCTTCTCCTGAATTCCGACTCGAAGTAGTCGGACAAGAACGCACATATGCATACACATACATCTTCATAGGTTAATAGGTTAGTCTGTCAAATCGTAGCCGGGAAACGGCTTATTTTTCAAAAACTCGCTTGCTCCTTTCTAGGCACTTAGTCGCTTTCTCGTGTGTTCTGCTATTTTTGCTGCGTCCTTGCCGGACAGCCGGGTTGCGGCCTGCCGCCGGAATCGAAGGGAGCTGACAGTACATTACGCACGGTACTAGCGGCTTAGCAGCTGGATTGGCTTGAGCTAGTTGCGGGGTCGGGACGCCCGATCTGTCACGCCTCTTCCCCGTTTTTCATGTGGGATGCCTCGGGCTTTTGCTCTTGCTAGCCGGACAGCCGGGTTGCGGTCTGTAGCTGAGACGAAGAGTGGGCCTCTGACATCATCACACACTACTCAGCCGGCTTGTTGGCTTAACAGGCCGGGCCAGCCGGCAAGCCCCCGGGTAGGGGTTGCCGAAGCCGGAAAATTTTAATCGGAGAACAGGTACGCACACATTTCTAGAAGGAGCCCCCGAGATTCTCGTGGGAGTCCGCAATGTTTGGCGACTAGGTGTAAAACGGGCACAGCAGGGCCACGTTCCAAGGACGTTTGGTCTCCTCGTCCGATTTGTCCATCTTGTTCTTGCGCGGCTGCTGTGCGTTGATGAGGTAGTAAGAGTTGTTGGTCAATGCTCGGCTGATGATGAAGGGGCCCTCCTAGGGTGGTGATAGCTTGTGCATGCCCTTCGTGTCTTGCACCAGCCGGAGAACCAGGTCACCCTCGCGGAATGCGACTGGGCGAATCCGGCTGGAATGGTAGCGGCGTAGTCGCTGCTGGTACAGGGCAAGCTCGCGCGGCCTCCTCCAGGAGATCTACCCCGTCCTCCCGTGCCTCCTTGTTGGCCTGCTCATCGTAGAGGAGCTTGCGGGGGGAGTTGAATTCGATGTCGGCGGAGAGGATGGCTTCCGATCCGTAGACCAGGAAGAATGGCGTGTAGCCGGTTGACCTATTCGTTGTGGTGCGGAGGCTCCACAGCACAGCCGGAAGTTCTTCTATCTAGCATCCGGGTGACCGCTCCAACGGCTCGATGAGACGTGGTTTGATGCCGGCTAGCACCAAGCTGTTTGCTCGTTCGACCTGCCCGTTGGACTGTGGATGTGCAACAGAGGCGAGGTCTAGCCGGATGCCCTTGTTGCTGCAGAACCGGGCGAAGGCCCCCTTGGCGAAGTTCGTGCCGTTGTCGGTGATGATGCTATTGGGGTAGCCGAAGCGGTTGATGATGTCGGTGAAGAAGGTAACAACCGTCGCCCCATCCAGCTTCCGGATGAGCTCGCTTGAACGACCCAACCATGTCGAGGCCCCAAACCGCGAAGGGCCAGGTGATCGGTATGGTCTTGAGCACCGAGGTTGGCATGTGCCTGAGTTGCCCGAAGCGTTGGCACCCATTGCACGCGCGGACCAGCTGCTCGGCATCCTCGAGGGCGGTGGGCCAATAGAAGCCGTGGCGAAACGCCTTGGCGACTATCGCCCTTGACGAAGCGTGGTGCCCACACTCGCCTTGGTGGATGTCCTTGAGTAGCCGGTAGCCTGTGTCTACGTCGACACATCTTTGGAAGATACCGGATACACTGCGGTTGTATAGCTCGCCGTTTATGATGGTGTATGTATGCGCGCGGCGTCGGATTTGTCTGGCCTCCACCTCGTCGTCCGGGAGTTCGCTGTTGGCGATGTAGTTCATGAAGGGCTGTGCCCAGGATGGCACTTCCCGGATGACGAGGACGCTCCTGTCCTCCGGCTGTCGGGTGTCGGTGGGCCGTCCGGGTGGGATATCCGGGGTGGCAGCCCCTGAGCCACTGGGCGAGCCGGTAGCCCCCGGGTCCTGCGAGCCAGAGGGCACCGCCTGGCCGGAGTTGGCACGAGTTTTCTTCTTTGGTGGCTCCGCCGGCTCCGCTTCCGCTGCCCCGGCTGTCGGGACGCTCCCTGCCCAGATGATGGAATCTGATTTCGGCGACGGGTTGATGGATGGCTTGCGTAGGTGCTCCAGGGAGACCCCTGGTGGGATGGCCTGCCTGGTGGACCCTATCTTGGAGAGCGCGTCGGATGCCTCGTTGTTGGTGCGGGGGACGTGATGAAATTCGCACCCGTCAAAGGAGGAGCTGAGCTTCTGGATGTGGAACCAGTAGAGGGCCATGTTGGCATCTCTGGCGTCCTATTCCCCGGATACCTGTTGTACCACCAAGTCCGAATCGCCGAAGCTCAGGATCCGGTTGACGCCGATTTCCTTGGCCAGCCGGAGCCCGTGCGCCAGTGCCTCGTATTCGGCTATGTTGTTGGAGGCCTTGAAGTGGATCTGCAACACATACTCCAGCCGGTCTCCCTTGGGCGAGGTGAGCATGATGCCGACTCCCAAGCCCCCGAGCATCTTCGACCCGTCGAAGTGCATCCTCTAATGGTCCGAATTCGGAACCGGTGGGGGATACTGGGTCTCAGCCCAGTCGACGAGGAACTCCGCCATCGCCTGTGACTTGATCGTGATCCGTGGCTCGTACTAGATGGAGTAGGCGGCAAGCTCGATGGCCCATTTGGCGACCAGGTCGGTGGCGTCCTTGTTGCCGATGATTTCCGAAAGGGGTGCAGTGCACACGACCTTGATCGGGTGCTCCTGGAAGTAGTGCTTGAGCTTCTTGCATGCTAGGTACACGCCGTAGCACATCTTTTGGTAGTGGGGGTATTTCTGCTTGGAGAGGGAGAGAACCTCGCTGAGGTAGTAGACGGGTCTCTGAACCTGCTGAGCCTTGCCTTCCTCGGGGCGCTCCACCACCAGGACGACGCTGACGACCCGGCTGGTGGCTGCTATATAGAGCAACATCGGCTCCTTGCTAGCCGGCGTGGCTAGAACCGGCACTGTGGACAACATGCGCTTTAGGTCGTGAAACGCGGTGTCGGCCTGCGAAGTCTAGGAGAACTTGTCCGTATTTTTCATCAGCTGGTACAACAGAAGTGCCTTCTCCCCCAGCCGGCTGACGAAACGACGGAGGGAAGCCAGGCATTCGGTGAACTTCTGGACTCCAAGCAGGTTCTTGGGCGGTTGCATCCTGTCGATGGCCACGATCTTCTCCGGATTTGCCTCGATGCCTCGCTGAGATACGAGGAAACCGAGTAGCTGGCCGGATGGTACTCCGAAGACGCATTTTTCCGGGTTCAGCTTCATTTGGTACTGGCGGAGGTTGCCAAATGTTTCTCCCGGATCCTCGAGGAGGGTGCGCTTTTCCTTGGTCTTGATGACCACGTCATCCACGTAAGCATGCACGTTTCGGCCTATCTGCGAGTGCAAGCATTTCTGCATACATCACTGATAGGTGGCGCATGCGTTCTTTAGGCCAAAAGGCATGGTTACATAGCAGAAAGCCCCGTAGGGGGTGATAAATGATGTCTTAATCTGATCAGCCGGGTTTAGCCGGATCTGATTGTATCCGGAATAACAATCTAGAAAAGACAACAAATCACAGCCGGTCGTGGAATCGATGACTTGATCGATACGGGGCAAGGCGAAGGGGTATTTCGGGCACGCCTTGTTCAGGATGGTGTAGTCGACACACATGCGCCAGGTCTTGTTCTTTTTCAACACCAAGACTGGGTTCGCCAGCCAGTCCGGGTGGTATACTTCCATGATGAACCCCGCTGCGAGGAGCCGGGTGATCTCGTCACCGATTATCTTTCTCTTCTCTTCTACGAACCGACGCAGAGGTTGCTTGACCGGCTTGGCATCCGGACGCACATGAAGTGAGTGCTCGGCGAACTCCCTCGGCACACCCGGCATGTCCTTGGGAGACCATGCGAAGATGTCCCGATTCTCACGGAGGAAGTCGACGAGCGCGCCTTCCTATTTGATATCTAATCCGGCACCAATGGTGATGAACTTAGTCGGGTCGGAGGGGTCGAGCAGGATCCTCTTCGTCTCCTTTGCCGGTTGGAAGGCTCCTTCTCCAGCCGGGTGCTGGTAGCCGGGATGTCCTGCTGGGCCATGGCCACATTGCGCATGATCGCGCGCTTTTCTTTGGCTATGATGAGGGCTTCTGCTAGTTTGGAACTGGCTGAGGCGCACTCCATCGATCGCCTGAAGCAGCCGGCGACGGTGATCACGCCGTGGGGTCCTGGCATCTTCGTCTTGAGGTATGCGTAGTGGGGGATGGCCATGAATTTGGCGAGGGCGAGGCGCCCGAGGAGAGCGTGGTAGGAGCTCGTCAAATTTACCACCTCGAACCAGATTGGCTCGCGGCGGAAGTTCTCCTCGGTCCTGAAGATGACGTCCAGCTGGATTTTTCCTAGCGAAGCGCAGGCTGGCCCCGGCAGTACGCCGTGGAACGTCGTGGTAGTCGGGCGCAGGTCCCTTTCGCGAATGCCCAGCTTCTCCAGCGAGGACTGGTAGAGGAGGTTGAGGCTGCAGCCTCCGTCGATGAGGACGCGCGAGAATCGGCAGGTGCACGCGTTGAGACGATGAGGGGATCGAGCACCATGGCGTAGCCCCCGGGAGTCGGCAGATGCTCAGGTTGATCTGCCCAGCTCCAGGTGATGGGGGTTTCCGACCAGTTCAGGTATTGGGGGACCGGAGAAACGATGGCATTGACTTCCTTGGAGCGTCGCCTGTGGCTGTGCTTGTCGTCCTGCTCCGTCTCGAAGATGTGGTAGGCGGTGTGCGGCTGGGGGTAGCCGTTGTTCTTGTTGCCGCCGTTACCATCATTACCGGCTCCCCTAGCCGGTGGTGGGGGTCCACCCGGTCGGGGAGGCGGGAGACGAGGTTGGTTGCCCTAGTCCTTTAGCTGGCGAGTCCAGCTGCAGTTCCGGGTGGTGTGCGTAGCCGGTTTGAAGGGACCGCTATGCCACTTGCACGGGCCGTCAATCATCTGGTCGAAGGTGAGCCGGGCTTCTGCCTTCTTGTGTCGTTAGCCGGTGCATCGGGCGTACCCTCTACAGCATTGACCTGCCGCGCGTGGTAGCGAGGCTTCTGTTGCCTGTCCTGGCGGTCCCCGTGGAACCGGCTGTCGTTGCCGTGGCGTCTGGAGGATCCGGCTTCACCAGTCGGATTGCTCGGACGGTCGCGAGCCGGTTCCGTGGGAGTCGGACGGCCTGCCGCGTTCACTCGGATGGGCTTCTTCATGGCGGCATCCGCCATGGCGTACTGGTCGGCAACCGTCATGAGCTCCGCCATGGTTTTCGGCTCGTCACATAGTAGCCAGTGGCGAAGCATGGTGCCCTCTCAGCATCCTTCGATGAAGAAACCGATGGCTTGGCTCTCCAGGATGCCCTCGCAAGTGTTACGAATCTCCGTCCACTTGGCGAGGTACTCGCGGTCGGTCTCGCGGTCGCCCTGGACGCACAAGGCCAGGTCGCGCGGGCGCCCTGGGCGCTTGTACGTGCCATTGAAGTTGCGGACGAAAACCTTCTCGAAATCAGGCCAGGCGTTGATGCTGTTGGGCGCGAGGCTATTGAGCCAGGTCCTTGCCGACCAGGTTAGCATGAGAGGGACGTAACGCACGGCTATGCGCTTATTCCCGTGGGCGATGCCGACTGCCGTGGCGTAGTCGATCAACCAGTCTTCCGGCTTCATCTTCTTTGTCGTGCCAGGGTGTCCTGGCAGGGGAAATTTATCCGGAATCGGCTCGTTCCGGATGTGGGGTCCAAACAACTGGTCGGTAGAATCTTCCTCCTCCGTGGCGTGCTTGGCGAGCAGCGCTCGATCGATGCGTGGGCATCCGGACAATCCGGGTTGGGCGCACCCACCCGGCCCGAGAGGCGGGAACCGGCTGGTCTGGGTGCTCCGGCTGGTGGGGGGCGAGGTGGCGGGTTGTTGTTGACCGTCTGCTCCTGGCGCGGTTGGCCCCTATTGCCGGAGCTGCGACACCTGCTACGGGCCCTAGCCGGCTGAGGGGAGGACGCCTGCTGCGTGTCACGTGGTGCGCCACTGCTGTTGGCGGGTAGCCTGCTTCCTCTGGAGTAGCTAAGGTCCTCCTGCGTCTGCCGGTTGCGCCGGCCTGCTCGTCCGCGACGCGGAGGAGCTCCTAGACACAAGCGTGCTAGCGGGCTCGCTCCTCGTCCTCCAGGCTGGGTAGTTCTTCTGCTGTGGCTCGCGCCGCGCGCGAGTTGTTGATGGGTGTGCTGTAGGTGGGCCGTGTAGGAGCAGGCGCAGGATCTGGTTCTCTGTCCTTCTCCATCCTGCCGCCTAGCTCACCGCCCCGACGTCGTACCTGGCCGCGCCGGCTCGGCTCCACGGTAGCCGGGGTGAGGCCGTGCGCGCGGTCATACTCGCGCCTAGCGATCTCCAGGTGCTTGCGGGCTGCTGCTAGCTCCATGGCCTCCTGGAGGAGGATCTGTCTCTCCATGGTGAAGTTGGCCTCCGCCTCCTCCGGGTTGTCCCCGAGGGTAACCGGCGTCAGGAGGCGATCAATGGCATCCTCGACCGGGTTCTGAGGCTGCGAGGGGGCGGAAGTTCCGACCTCGTCCATGCCTCGCTCCCGCGCGGCCGGCGGGGCTGCGAGCTGGATCTGGCCATCATGACCTCCACACCACGAGGTGCGGCGGAGGTGGCGCCGCTTGAGCATGGCGGCCACGCGACAGAGACAATTTACCTAGGGAAACGCTCCGGGACGATGGCGATGTAGACGGCGAGATCGCCAAATAGCAGAACGGTGCCGTTTGCCGGGAAGGAAGTTCCGGCGAAGCAGGAGGCGTTGTCGATGACGCGGTCGAACTTGCCGAGCGTGAGCACCAGGCCGGAGGCCACGCGCTCACCGGCTAAAGTGCGGGGTCCCGTGCAGAACGTGACTCCGGTCGAAGCCATTAACCCCACGGTGGGTGCCAACTGTCGTTGTATTGGGAACGGCAGTACCTGAGGAGGTTAGATAGAGGTGTGGGGACTAGCACGGCGTCCGCAGGCAGGATTGGATACAAGCGAGCGTAGCGGGACACAAGAAGTACCAAGGTTCGGGGCCCTCGTGGTGAGGTAAAGCCCCTACTCCTGCCTGATCTGACTATGTGGAATATACGAGCTACAAGTGCTCCTCGAGCTGTATTCTTTAGCTACTGCCTTAAATGAACTGAGACCAACCCTTTCTACTGAGGCCCTCCTTCTCCTTATATAGGAAGAGAGGCAAGGGTCTCACTGGCTAGTCCGACTGGCAGGCCCCACAGGCGGGTCACAGCCGACTAGTCATCTACAGTACCCGGCATGGTATGTCACATCGGTGTATGAGCGGTATGGCTGTCGTAGGCACAGTGGACGCCGTGCGAGCCCGTCGTCAGCACATGCCACTGTTCCCGCGTCAGCCACGCCAAGTCTTCGGTATGGGCGGGTGGTTGCCCGTCTTGTCGTTGTACAGGGCGTACCGTGCACTGATACGCACGTCGTCCTATCCCTCTGATTGGATCCGGCTACGTCGTCGTATCCGGCTACCTCTTCATGGTCCGGCTACCGGGTGGTAACCGGTCTATCCTACCCTATCCGGCTGCATCTGGTCAGCCGGCCGAGATCCGACTGTCTTGTTTCTTATTCGGGTGGGGTATCCGGGGATCATCCCCCTGACAACAACCCTGTGGTGGTCAAGTCAAGGTCATAGTTCAATTCACAAGTTATTTGAAAACATCTGACAACAGAACAGTATGGCCACTCCAACTGTCCATGACCATTCGAATAGTTTGACACTCTGTAGAGGTGATACACTTTCACCACAAAATTCGATACATCCGTCAGGGATAACCCTGAATCATCATACTTAGTATGCGGATAATCAATCATAGCCTTTCAATTACACACTCTAGTATAGACACCTCCCCTATGAGCTTGGCCTCCCAGCCATGGCCATCTGCTATCCTGGGCACTACATAGGTGGACATTCACATTCACAAGGTAACCTTAGCTAAACCTCTTTCCATGAGGGAACCCATACTAAGTCTTATAAACTTCCAGTTAAGCCCTACCCAATTCGGGTAATGTGGTTGTACGGTAAAATTGGAATGGTATCGCATCCGAACCCAACCGTAAGTTTTTATAAAGGGCTAAGGCTCATGCCTCAACATTTTCATCATCAACCATTGTGTTTCTCAACACATTTCAAAACATTTCAATAGAATGAATCATCATTCCAAGGTTTTCATAATCATTTTCACCAAGTATTCCCATCTAAAGTGATCAACTTTTATGCTTAGCACTATCCACTAAAGTTGCGGGCACTATTGAGGGGTGCTAATCAAGTGTAACTATCCAAATCTAGTTTTATGCCTTTTGATGACATCTAAGTATAACTAGTTAGGCCTAGTTTTATACTTTTTATGGTATCTGTCCTATTTTTCCAATACACTACTAGGAAACAGCTCTTCTATGGCGCACCTTTTTTCAACTTCTGTGGCGCATTTCCTAGTCGCCACTGATACCTCGCCACTGATAACTAACTTCAGTGGCGCATTTCAAAATGCACCACAGAAGTCTCAAACTTCAGTGGCACATATGGCCAATATGCTCCACAAAAGTTGTTTTCCAAAATTCAAAAAAAAGGCGGGCCAGATCTCAAACTTCTATGGCGCATATGGCCAATATGCGCCATAGAAGTTTTTTTTCAAATTTCAAAAAAAAAACCGGCCCAAATCTGGCCGGAGCTGGGGGTCGCTGGAGGTGGATCAGATGTGATGGCCGGAAGAGAAGGAGGCCGTCGGAGGTGGTCAAAGTAGTAGGAGGAGGAAGTCGCCGGAGGTGGAGGAAGGGCTCGCCGGAGATGGTTGGAGGAGGCCGCCAAAGATGGTTGGAGGAGACCGCCGGAGATGGTGGTGGTGGAGGAGGTCGCCGGTGGTGTTGGAGGTCGCCGAAGGAGGAGGTCATCTAGGTGGAGGAGGTCACCGAGGTAGCCATGGCCGGAGGTGGGTGTCGCCGGAGAGTGGAGGGAGAAGTGTGGAGGGGAGGAATAGTGGAGGGAGAAGTGGAGTAGAAGGGGAGAAGTATGAAGGGGAGGAGAAGTGGAGGGAGAAGTATGGAGGGGAGTAGAAGTGGAGGAGAAGGGGAGAAGAAGGAGAAGAAGTGGGGGAATATAAGGAGAAGGGGTGCTGGCGGGATTCAAATTTCGAATCCTGCCCAAGACTTCTGTGGCGCATATGGTGGAAATACGCCACAGAAGTTTCTCTCTCTTTTTTATTTTTTATAGGAAAAAACCTTCTGTCTGCCATAACTTTTTACTCTTTTGGAATTTGGGGAATCTAGCCGTTGAAATTGAGTAGAAAATTTCGAGACGATGATTTTGATAGGTTAAAGATTTTTTTCCGACATCGCATGCAAAAGTTAGAGCCGTTTTACCGTGCCATGACCTATTTTTGCAAAATACATCGAAATTCATGTTTTTCAATTTTGTCTAGATCTATACCCTAAAGTCTAACTACAACTTAAAGGAATTATTTTTTTGAAGTTTCTATCATTTTTGATTATTTTTTACAAAACTGAAAAGGCGATCCACGGGGGGGGGGGGAGGGGTATGATCTGTTTTCCCCCCTATATGCTTGTTCTGTGGCGCATACACCTATATACACCACAGAAACATCACTTTCTGTGGCGCGCCATAGAAGTTTCTCCCCCTTTTTTTGCTGCTTGGTCCCATCAACCTTCTGTGGCGCATACGTCTATATGCGCCACAGAAGTTTGACACTTTAGTGGCGCACACGAAAATATGCGTCATAGAAATATGGACTTCTGTGGCGCATATTGGTTTCGTGCGCCACTGAAGTGCCAAACTTCTGTGACGCATTGTTTCTAGTGCGACACTGATATATATCTGTGGCGCATATATTTACATATGCGCCATTGAATATCTTGTCTATCTATAAGCTGTTTCCTAGTAGTGATACTCACAATTCACTAACTAAAAGTAAAGAACTTTGGTAAAAAGTAAAAGAATAAAGCTTGCAAGTAAAACTTGGGATTGGTATAATCAAGGTTGCATAACCAAAGCATGCCTAATGCATTGATACATTGCAAATGTATCTATAATTTTTGATGTTCCATGCTTGGTTTCATCCACTTTCTTGTGTTTTGTCCACACTTTGGAGTACTTTTCATATGATTTCTTGGACTAACCTATTAACAAGAGACACAGTGCCAGCTACCTATTTTCTGCTATTTTTGGTTCCAGAAAAGTCAGAAAATGAATATTCTCGGAATTGGACGGGACAAAAGCCAAAGTGCCTATTTTTCCGGAAGTCATCAGATGCCAGAATACGAGACGGAGAAAGGATGGGGCCCGGCCACACCACCTGGCCGCACAGCCAGGCCTGGCCCGCACCAGGGGGTGGTCTAGCTGACCCCAGCACCCCCTCGGCCTCTCCTTCCGCCTATAAGATGCCCTCGGGACAAAAACCCTAAGTACCCAATCAAAAATCCACGAAAGAGTCTGTAGTCGCCGTCATCTCCAACCCTAGATCGGGAGGGATCTGAAGCTCTTCCCGGCACCCTGCTAGAGAGGGGAATTCACCCTGGAGGCCTTCTTCATCATCATGCAAGCCTCCAGTGTGATGCGTGAGTAGTTCATCTCTGGACTACGGATCCATGTAATAGCTAGATCGGGAGGGATCCTTTGTGCTTTCATGTTTAGATCTTGTGAGCTTCGTTCATGATCAAGATCATCTATTTGTAATTCTGCATGTTGTGTTTGCGGGGATCCGATGGATATTGAGATGCTATTTCAGATTGATTATTGATTCTATCATGTATTTGTTATTTGTGATCTTGCATGCTTTCCGTTGTTAGTAGCTATCTTGGCCAAGTAGATTCTAGCAACTCCAAAGTTAGTATTTATGCTCAATAGTGGGTTCATGCCTCTGGTAATCTGGGGAAGTGATAGAAATCTCTAAGGTACTAGATGTGCTATTGCTACTAGGGAGAAAACAACAATCCTTTGTTGATAGAACAATCGTATTGTTTACATTATATGCAATTCGTAAAGCAATAATCTGTTGCTTGCAACTTAATACTGGAGGGAGTTCGGATGATAACCTAAAGGTGGATTATTAGTCATAGATGCAGTTGGATGGCGGTCTATGTATAATGTTGTAATGCCCAATCTTGTTCGAAAGGACTCAAGATGATTAGTATATGCATGTATTGCTTTCTCGATGTTTGTCAATTGCCCCGCTGTAATTTGTTCACCCAGCATGTTATCTATCTTAAGGAGAGCCACCTCTAGTGAACTATGGACCCCGGTCCTTTCCTTTACATACAATCTACAAACTGTTTACTGGTTTGTGTTTTCTTTCTACAAACTTTTACTTCCTTCCATTCGATACGTTTAATCCTTTGTTTTCAGCAAAACCAGTGAGATTGACAACCTCATCGCAAGTTGGGGACAAAATTTCGTGGTTGTGTTGTGCAGGTCTCCACGTTGCTACTAGCACCGGTAGTGCGCCCTGCCAAGGCTCAGCTAGCAACACCTTTGGGGTGTTTCCTTGCTCCTACTGGTTCGATTAAACCTTGGTTTCATAACTGAGGGAAACTTGCTGCTGTGCTCATCATACCTTCCTCTTGGGGTTCCCCAACGAGCTTGTTAATACACAAGCCATCAAGCACTTTTCTGGCGCCGTTGCTAGGGAGTCAAGGACATCTTCACAAGGGGAGTCCCTCATAATCAATCTCTTTACTTTGTTAGTTTCGTTTTGCTTAGTTTCTTTTTGCTTTGTTTGCTTGTTTCTTTATCAAAAACACAAAAAAATTAGTTCCTACTATAGTTGTGATTTTTGTTGGTCTGTTATTGTCTTGCTTTATCATGCTTTCTATCAATGGTTGTGTTCTTTGAAACTGAATCTTATTGGCAAGGTGGGTTCACAGAAGAACAACAATATTAATATAAGGAACACCGCTTGTCATAAAAAGGGAAACACTTATGGGAACAAATTGATAAATTGTATACCATTGCTATAAATGTGTGCTCTACTTATAATGTTACTTATTTCTTTGATAAATCTTGTTGATGTAGGAGGTATAAACACCTCCCTTTTCAATGTGAGTATAATGATAATGTTACCATATCTTCTTATGTTAAAGGGAATTATGAATTTTATGATGTGGAACAAATTGAAGAATTTATTGCTTGGAAGGGTGCATTTGAACTTGCTAGTTTGCTTGAAAATACTGATGATTCACCTTATAAATATGAGGTTTATGATATACTTAAATTTTGCTTTGATAATTACAAGGTAGAAATTGGCTATATTCTTGAATATCTTAATAGATGCTCTCCACCAATGGAAGAGACTAATGCCTTGCAGGAGCCTATGGAAGAAGAAATTGCTGAAACTGGAAGCTCATTGGATGAAAAAGAGGAGGAGAGTCATGATCAAGAGGAGAAAGAATGGATCTACCCATCCCTACCTTCTAATGAGAGTAACTGTTTACCCCTTACATTATTTGATTGTCCCCCATGCTTACCAAAGGAGGACGAATGTCATGTTCCTGAGGATTCTTTTGAAAATGTTCATAATAAAGCTCTAGTGTTTGTAGATCATGAAAAGCATGCTTTATGTGATAGTTATATTGTTGATTTTATTCATGAGTCTACTGAAAATTATTATGATAGCGTAAAATATGGTTGTAAAAGTTTTCATGGTACTGAAACACCTCTCTATTTGCTGAAAGTTTTGAAGTTACTCTCGTTATATCTTCCTATGCATGTCACTTTGTTCTTTGGGAATTTATTTGCGTTTAAGATTCCTATGCATAGGAAGTGGGTTAACCTTAAATGTGTTTTGAATTTTCTTTTTGATGTTCACTTTTACTTCAATTCATCTTTCTTATGTGAGCATCTTTTCTTGCTTCTTATGCCTAACTTAAAGGCGTTAAAGAAAAGTACTTATTGGGAGATAACCCAAAAGTTTTAGATGAGTCTTGGAAGTTATTACCTCTGTAATAACCGCTCCTTATCCTTTTTATTTGCTTTTTGTGCCAAGAGTAACCTCTAATGAGAGAGAAGTAATGATTGGGAAAGTTGCTGTCTCGAAACAGATTTCTGTGCTTCACCGTAAAAAGTCGTGTAAAATCTCTGAACGTCTTTTGAGGTGTGAATTTTTGTGCTTCTGACCCAGGTTGTTATCTAACTTTCGTTAGTTCAACACTTTTTGATTTGAGGAACAGAAGGTCTTCTAAAAAATTCATCTTTACCTGCTGGTCTGTTTTGATAGATTTCTGCCATTTTCTGCATTTGCTTCTTGTTGGTTCCTTTTGAGTTCTTTTGGGGAATTGAGATTTTTGAGGGAAGTGCTTCAGTAGCTAGTGTTCTAATGGAAGTTTATTTGGTGTTGGAACTGAACCTTAAGACTTATTATCTTGAGTGCACTAATGTTGCTAATAAAGATTGTGTGAAGTTTTGTATGAAGGAAAAATTTCAGGTGTACGGAAGGAATGAGTAATGAGATGAAGGATGGACTAAAGCTCAAGCTTGGGGATGCCACACCTGTCACCCCAAGAAATATCCAAGAAGTACAAGCATCAAAGCTTGGGGATTCCCAAGGCATCCCCTTCTTCATCAATAAAAATCCCAGGTTTCTTCCAAACGCTTCATTTTTATTGTTTCATGCACAGTTGTGTTGTTCTTGGAGCGTCTTATTTTTCGTTTTTGTTTTGGTTTTTCGTTTGCTCTTGTTTGCTTAGTTTTCTGAATAAATTGGTTGGACCCCCTCTTTCATACATTGGTTTTCAAATAGTTTGGTTTGGATTGGAAAAGAGTAGGAAAGTTCATGCTTATGTGGTAAAAAGAGCTCTTTTTTTACTGTGGCCTATGCTTTGTCATGCCATGCTTGATATTGTTTTGGCTTTATGCTTAGTATTCTTTGTTGTAGCATGACTTGTTATAAACAATTGAGATTGCTTAATGTGCCTTGGATGAATCATGCGTTGTTTTAGCATATTAAAGCATAGTATAGTGGTATTCTCCTTTGATGCTTTATTTGGATTGACTTGGCGCATGCTCACACCATGTTATGACTATCTCAAGTCACCATAGCCTTTATGATCCTTTAGTTTTCAACTTGTACTATCACTTTATGCTTTGATCAATGATGTTTTGTCGCTCTACATGATTATGGCCATTATTGCTCTCTTAGTTTGTCGCTCCCAGTCTTTTGCTAGCCTCCACAACTAAGTATGAGTTCTACTCATGCATCCAACTCCCTAAACCAAGTTATTCCAAAGATTCCACCATACCTACCTACTAGCTTATGCTATTCCAAGTATATTCATGCTTTTGTTTACCTTCTGAATTAAACTTGTTATGAGAAAACTAGTGATTAAAGCTCTCACGAACTTGATGGCACACTTTACTTTTCTTGCCCTTAATAAACTTGAACCATTGTGTCGTCTATGTTGTATATGCTTGCACTTATTTGTTGGGAATTAGCAGAACCATGCTGTCATGGGGAACGCTTTCAACATTGCACTTGGTACTTGTACCTAGTTGATATCATGTTCTTTTGTATATGGATGTCGTTGGTGTGAAATGAAAGGGGAGCTTGTAAGTCCATGGAGTTATGTATATGTGTTAGAGAAACACCTGGGCCGTTGGTCTAATCCATGCTGCCATGGTGGAAACCTGCAGCGTAACCATAATGAGTTGTTTATGAAGAATTCGTCTTATAAAAAAGATTCCTATATTGAGAAAAAAGAGAAAAAGAGAAAAAAAATGAGATTATGAAAAGAGGAAAGAGAGAAAAAGGCACCATATTCCCATGGTAAATAAGAAGATTGCTGAGATGCTTGTTGTCTGCTTGCCTTGTCATTTTGATATGGGGATTCTTCCGTATCATTGGCAAGGGGTACCCCGTTGGAGGTTCTCTATGATACACATGTACTTACGATGACAAGAACTTACCAGTGACTAAACTTGAGTAGCATGAGGAGTGGCCCTGGTATACAAGGCACATGAGATTTCTAACTTATACTTCCTCAAGCATGTACACCATAGTTTATTCACTTTAACCTTAATCACTTCAAGATGCTTATGATAGGGGCAATGAGAGCTGAAAGCTATAAGTACCATAATTTTTGGAAGCTCTTTATGAGACTTGAATACTTTCTTCCTTCTTTGAAGGCCTTTCTTCCACCATTATATTGAGTCTCCACCTTCTACCTTTATCCACCTACTTTGAGAGCATAGTGGCCATTATTAGTTCTATGTGCATTGTCCCAAGACTAGTTGACTGATGCATATATTGATATTGCTTGTTATAAACTATTTGGATCTAGTCACTCTTATGAACTTTGAAGGTGTCCTATGCATTTATATTTGCTACTCTATGAGGGACAAGCTGAATACTATTATGCTATGTTTTCTTTATGTGAAACAAACAAACGTCTTGCAAAGCATTGTTATTCATGAATATTTTGTTTGTGCCTTTTCATGTTGCATCCTATTTCTTTGTCTTATTGCTAGAACTTTGCCTTTCATGTTATGATTGAAGTACTATGATCCCAGCTTTGAATGTTTTACAAATACTTTGATCAAGTTTATGATGGTGCATGTCACCTCAAAAATTATTCTTTCTTTTTATCACTTGCCTACTCGAGGAAAAGCAGGAGTTAAGCTTGGGGATGTTGATACATTGCAAATGTATCTATAATTTTTGATGTTCCATGCTTGGTTTTATCCACTTTATTGTGTTTTGTCCACACTTTGGAGTACTTTTCATATGATTTCCTGGACTAACCTATTAACAAGAGCCACAGTGCCAGTTGCCTGTTTTCTGCTGTTTTTGGTTCCAGGAAAGTCAGAAAATGAATATTCTCGGAATTGGACGGGACAAAAGCCAAAGTGCCTATTTTTTCGGGAAGTCATCAGATGTCAGAATACGAGACAGAGAAGGGCTGGGGGGCAGGCACACCACCTGGCCACACGGCCAGGCCTGGCCCGCGCCAGGGGGTGGTCTGGCCAACCCCAGCACCCCCTCGGCCTCTCCTTCCGCCTATAAGATTCCCTTGGGACAAAAACCCTAATTACCCGATCAAAAATCCACAAAAGTGTCTGTAGCCGCCGTCATCTCCATCCCTAGATCGGGAGGGATATGAAGCTCTTCCCGGCACCCTGCCGGAGAGGGGAATTCACCCTGGAGGCCTTCTTCATCATCATGCAAGCCTCCGGTGTGATGCGTGAGTAGTTCATCTCTGGACTACAGATCCATGTAATAGCTAGATGGCTGGTTCTCCTCCTTTGTGCTTTCATGTTTAGATCTTGTGAGCTCCGTTCATGATAAAGATCATCTATTTGTAATTTTTCATGTTGTTGTTTGCAGGGATCCGATGGATATTGAGATGCTATTTTAGATTGATTATTGATTCTATCATGTCTTTGTTATTTGTGATCTTGCATGCTTTCCGTTGTTAGTAGCTATCTTGGCCAAGTAGATGCTAGCAACTCCAAGAGTTAGTATTTATGCTCGATAGTGGGTTCATGCCTCCGTAACTGGGAAGTGACAGAAATCTCTAAGGTACTAGATGTGTTGTTGCTACTAGGGAGAAAACAACAATCCTTTGTTCATAGAACAATCGTATTGTTTACATTACACACAATTCATAAAGCAATAATATGTTACTTGCAACTTAATACTGGAGGGGGTTCGGATGATAACCTGAAGGTGGGTTATTAGTCATAGATGCAGTTGGATGGCGGTCTATGTATAATGTTGTAATGCCCAATCAAGTTCCAAAGGAGTCAAGATGATTAGTATATGCATGTATTGCTTTCTCGATGTTTGTCAATTACCCCACTGTAATTTGTTCACCCAGCATGTTATCTATCTTAAGGAGAGCCACCTCTAGTGAACTATAGATCCCGGTCCTTTCCTTTACATACAATCTACAAATTGTTTACTGCTTTGTGTTTACTTTCTGCAAACTTTTACTTCCTTCCATTCGATATGTTTAATCCTTTGTTTTCAGCAAAACCGGTGGGATTGACAACCTCATCGCAAGTTTGGGACAAAGTTCTATGGTTGTGTTGTACAGGTCTCCACGTTGCTACTAGCACCGGTAGTGCGCCCTGCCAAGGCTCAGCTAGCAACATGTTTGGGGTGTTTCCTTGCTTCTACTGGTTCGATTAAACTTTGGTTTCATAACTGAGGGAAACTTGCTGCTGTGCTCATCATACCTTCCTCTTGGGGTTCCCCAACGAGCTTGTTAATACATGAGCCATCATGCATCTTGCATAAGTTATCAAGTTTGCAAGTGGTAGCTTGCATAGTTCTAGCTTGCCTTGAGTAGTGTAGTGGTTAAAGTTCTCTTCTTCTTCTCCTTGGTAGTACTCCTCCTCCTCGTATCCCGAGTCGGTACTATCATCTATAAATGAATACAAGGTACACAATCACCAAACAATACTTAACTACTTCTATTTAGCACACTAAGGCTCACACTAGATGATCTAGCATCATCACAATCATCACATGAAATAAAGACCTAGTCTTATTTATCTTATTTTGGAAAAGTAATTTCTACTCATTGAAAATACTTAATATTTAATATTATCCAATTAAAATATGGGATCATGTTGACACATGTCATCACCACATATTCTAATACTTGGGAATGTGATTTAAAGTGGTGGTCACATTTTATAAAGTTTAAAATTACTTTTTTATACAATTAAAGTGACTAGAAATGCCTATATAGCATTCTTTTAGTACTTGTCCAAGATCACTATATCTAAACCTACATATTTTGACGTATTCAGATAGATCTTGTTAAATGTGATTTTTGAGAGTTGGAATCAACTCAAAAGAATTTATGGTTGATTTTTGAAAAATGTTTGAATGTGGAAAAGTCTCTGCCTTGTTATTTTTGGTATAGGTGATCTATAATTTCAAATGGTTTGAATCCAACGATATTGGATAGATATTTTGAATACCTTTCTAACAAAATTGGAATCATGCAATCACTAGTGGAAAATTTCTTATCAGTGGAGCATATTTTTTGCTATCAATGGCGCATATGGAATGCGCCACTAGTGTTGCGCCACTGATAATTAGATATCAATGGCGCATATACAATATGCGCCATTGATACTAGGACCACCAGTGGCGCACCTAAGAAATGCGCCATTGATATTTTACCATTGGCACAAATAGCCAAATGCGCCACTGATACTATATGCGCCACTAGATAAATAAAATATGCGCCACTGATGTTTCATACAGGTATACACAATACAGGGCTCTCAGGTATTTATACAGGTACATATATAGGTACATATACAGGTATTTAGACAGATACACAATAGTGTAAAAATAGAGATAATAATACCACTAGAATTATACATCATCACATCAATTAGAACCCGACATAGTGACAAGTGCCCGAATATTATACAAGTCTAGAACAAATTGATCTCATCTTCTCATACATTACACATTACAACAAGTTGATCATCATGATCATTATCCATGTCCTAAACTACTAAAGGACCGAGTAGAGTACAACCGCAATGGGGGTGATGAGCAAGACGGGGAGCACGATCATCAAGGTCTTCATCTGGTTCATGTCTCTCTGCTCTCTAAGGAGTTGGTTCCTCCACCTAGCTTCCGCCTGCTCTCTCGTCGGGTACCCTTTGTATCTGTTGCCACTGAATTTGTTCACTTGCTTATGACAATCCTCCCACTCGTCCTAGACTCCTGGGACCCTCCCTCTGAACACCACGTAGCACGGCATCTCTATACACAAGGCATATAGGTACTATATCATGCAACAGTAAGAATTAAAAGGTTCATCACATGCATCTCTACAAAAAATAAGGTTTCAATCTAAGGCAAGCTATTAAGTTTCATACATACGGTAATAAGCAAACGAAGTCCAACAACGACCGTTTCGAGCTAAGGCAAGTTAAAGTTTATGACACACACACATAGGAGATACACAAACCGGCTGAGCACTAGCTAGCTAGGAACACTACATCATGAAGACTTTGTTTTACACGGCGCCGGGAACGGATTGTAGCCGTCTTTTGTTGTCCATGTCCTACGGTCACCCTGCACCTCGAGCCGTGCTTCGATCTCGCGTTTACTGAATGCTCTTTTGCAGGATAAGGCCCCCCTTGTAATGACATCTTCTTGCACGATGGTCGCAATCTGAGTCTGGATGCGTAAGAAGTCGTCCTTAAGTTCATCATCATCCATTCTTGCCTCAGCTTCGGCCCATGCTCGGAGACTAGATGGCAACGTAATGATGTGTGCATCCCGGACGATCGCCCGCAGGTGATGGAGGGTGTAGTAGGCCTCCTTGACACTGTTATCCGGCTGCTTGACACAGGCGAACTTCATTACGTGTTTGAACACATGTCTGCCATCCCTGAAATTTTCCGCCCCCTTCTTGAATTCGCCCATTTTCGCAGATACCGAGAGCATCATCTAGAAGACTCCTTATGTTGGTGTAGTCTTTCTTCTTTTGCTCGCTCCCCGAGTCCAAGTACGTGGCTAGCGAATAACTCAGGTGAATGAGGATTAGTGTGTAGTATTTGTCTCTATGCAAAACAATTGAAACGAAACAATGTTGGAAAAAGAGCAACCGAAAACTAAGAAAGGACAAGTTACGGCGACGAGCGAGTGTGTGCACTTACTCGGGAAAGAAAGGCAAAATAAGCTCTTTTCCACTCTTGTGGTCCACCATGAAATTTTGGAGGTAGTTCCTTGCGCTGGCCCAGGTCACTGGATTCACCAACTGGCTATCACGCATGAAGTAGGGGTCCACTATCGCGACGCCAGGGGTCCTCTCTGTTGACCTGCATTGCCCGATGGAGCGCGCATAGGCGGACCAAGTTATAGTTCATCCGCTTTCCATGGAAAAGCTTGAAGATGTCCTCATACGATATGAAGAAGATATCCGCGGGGGCATTATCGACGAAGCCCGCGCCCGTTGGAACATTGACCGTGAAAACAGGGTACGATGGATTTGCTTCTTTAAGAAGGCACTCCTCTAGATATAGAATACCATGCTGCAGGTTAGCCATCGCTCCACTTGCATTTTTGATCAGCTCCTCACTCAGAATCGGTTGACCAGCTATGTGAACCCTGGTCAAGGTGCCCTTAGGGGGCTGTGTTAACGGGTCGTCCTGAGCCCGGGGCCTCTTCGGACCCGGCTAGCTCAAAGACTGCTTATTATTCTTCTTGGTTCTCTTGCGATGCTTCTTCCTTTCGATATTAGCAGCCATCTGCTCATCCACCGCCTTATGGAGTGTGGTGGGGCTGAAAATGATTCACTGGGTGCCTTTATACGGACCAGCGGCACCAGCATCCGGAGGCGTCTCCTCTAGGGTACCATGGAAGTCTAGACGCGTGCATGTTCTAGTACGAGCATTTGGGTCGTCGGTAACGCAGTAGGGCTCATCCATGTTTGGCATGAACAAAGAGTCCGTGACGCCAGTGTTGATCCAGTTATCTGGGTTGTCATCATCATCATCGTTAATGTTGTCCCCAGGTGCATCCTTGGGCGGTGGCGGCGCAACGGCGGCCTTGCCATGTGGAGGCGGCAGTGCGGCGACAGCCTTGCCATGTGGAGGCGGCGGCGCAGCGGCGGCCTTGCCATGTCGAGGCAACGGTGCAACGGCAGCCACCAATTGCTGGTGACGAGAGGTGGTGGCGGTGACTGGTTGTTGTGGCCGCCGCGGCAAGGGCACATTTGGCCGCTGAGTTACTTGTTGTTCCTTCACAAGCCGAATCTGGGTCTTTGGCCATGTCAAGACCCAGCCACAACAATCTTGAAGGTTCTTATGATCATCAGCGCCTCGAGGTTGGCTTGGGGGGTCCATGTCTTCGCACCCCGGCAACACCCGAGCCAGCCGGACCTTGAACACATCATCCTCCATCGACTTGTGGTGCATCGTGTGGCTATTTGGTTGAATAATTGAGCCCTTGCCTACATCCTTTAGATCGCCGTCCACGTAATGCAAGAGCGTGCAAGGAGTGTCCTATGGAAGAACAAGCATCGTGAGATGGCGCTAGCTAGTCATCAAAGGCAAAGGAGATGAAATGCATGTGTTGGCCGGCGTCATTACCTTGGAGATGGCGTTGAGCTTGGCTAATGTCGAGACACCGTTATCATCCTCCCGCTGAGATGCCTTACGAAGCACCATCAGTTGCGCCTTACTTTTGGCGAATCGGTGTGACCTATGGCTCTGTGTTGGTGCCGGTGGGAGGTGTCACTAGAGCGACCTCCGGCTCCACATTGGTGTTGGCGCCGGCGGGAGGGGGCACCGGAGCGACCGGGTGCATCTCGACATTGGCGGACTCGGGCGTCACCATGTTCGGCGACACGTGCTGGATCGAGTTGCTGCCGGAGAGGCTAGGCACCACGAGCGGCCCTCGTCAACCTGCCGCATTCCAAGAAGCGATCCCCTCCCACAGCTCATTGGGAAACATTTCGCGGATCTTCTCTTGCACTTTCTCATCGATCAGCCTCGGCATCTGTTCCATCTGCTCCTAGAGGACTTCAACCTCGCGTTTTTCACTTGCCGCCGCCGCGGCCTTCCTCTCTTTCTTCGCCTTTGGGTCCTCTTTCCTAAAGTCGCCAACCTTTTCGTACATACCATAGCCGGACACGCAGCCAAATGAAGTCGGCGGCACGGACTTGGCCCTCCCCTTGAACATGTTTGTCGCCCTGTTGAAGGGCGTGTCCCACCGCGGGTCCACCGTCGACCCCTGGGACGAGCTCGCACTTGACGCACAAGACTTTTCTTTGGATCTCTGAAGAGAAGGAAAGTGATCCCATTTAGAAATTCGGCTTCATTACTTAATTAGAAACACAGATGTACACCGAGATAAATTCCTTACCAGCCTTTTCTGGAACTTCCTCACATCATCGTCGTCAGTAACAAATTCCTTGAGTTCGGGGTGGAGATAGTAGCGGGAGCGGACAAACTGCATCACCTGATCGTCCGTGAATTTGTGCCACGGGTTATCTTTCCCTAGACGGGCATACTCGGCGTCCTCCTTTTCCCGAATAGCATTTTTTCCTCGGTAACTGCCGCTTCCGCAACGTTGGTTACCTATGTTCAACTCCCGCATACGGCTCCCCCACTCGGTCCATTCCTAACCTTCCGGTGAAGTGTAGTTCGCCTTGAACTTGATGAATTAATCTTCGTCGAGCATCAGCTCGGCCTTCTTTATCTCCTCCCAACTTTTACCCTCGTTAATCCTCCTCTTCACTCGGCTTTTCTAGCTGCTCAAGGCGGTGCTCATCCTTGTGAGGGCTAACTTGTTTACCTTGTTCCCTATGAGCTTTTGGTTATCGTACTCATCTGGGAACTTGTACCATTTGTGAAGCCTCCCAATGAGGAGTTCTCGCAACCGTTTGTTCTTTCTTATGTCCTTCTGGTTGATGCTCATGCTCTCCCGCACAATGCACCCGAGTTGTAGGCCGTACCCAGCGGCAAGCTTCGCAGGCTCCAAGGGTTGGCCACCCAGTTTCACAAGGGAGAACTCTTCACGGTTGGTGCCGAGTTTCGGCAGCGTCCACTCCTGCCGAGTTCTGATAGTCGCTGCTCATGTCCCTTTTCTCGGTGTAGAATCTGTACCCATTGATGTCGTATGCCTGATATGTCCTCACGTTGTGCCCGGGGCCATTTGACAAGGCAAAAATTAGTTTTTCATCCTCTGTAGAAGGTGTTTGCAGGTCTGCGGGGGGATTGTCTTGAAGCTTCTTCTTGAACCAAGTCGTGAAGCTAGAGTTGTGCTCTCTTGTTACGTCTCCGTTCTTCCTCGGTCGACCAAGGTCAATGAGCTTCTGCTCGATTAAGCTTTTGTGCTATTCCACCCAAGGATCGACCAATTCGATGTGTTGTAGCACGACTCGGTGTGCCCTATCAAAGTCATCATGTCGACCCTTCGCGTTGACATGCATGGTGCGAAAGCCCTCGCGGTGGCCATATCCAGCGAGCCTGCCGTGGTGCGTCCTTTTGGGCAGACCAACAGGGTCATCCTCATCGTCCGGGTCAGTGCGTAGATAATTCTGGAGAAAGAGATGAACTCGTAGGTCAGAAAGCCCTTGGCAATGCTTCCATATGGACAGGACCTGTTGCATACGAATCCTTTGATAACACCGTTAAGCCTTTCAAACGGCATCATGTTGTGCAGGAATGTCTGCCCGAGATGAATGATGTCATCCATGACATGGACGAGTAGATGGACCATGATGTCGAAGAATGCGGGCGGGAAGTAAATCTCGAGCTCGCATAGTATCACGACAATCTCATCTTGTAGTGTGTCGAGCTGCTTCAAGCCAATCGACTTCCTCGATATGACGTCGAAGAAGTTGTAGAGGCCAAACAGCGTCTCACGGACCTGCTCGTCCATTATCCCTCGGATCGCAACGGGAAGTATCTGCGTCATCAGTACGTGACAGTCATGAGACTTCATCCTGTTGAACCTCTTCTTCGCTTTGTCCAGATATCTGCCTATGTTCCCCGAGTAACCGTAAGAAACTTTGACTCCTAGGAGGCAGTTGAAAAACTGCTCAAGCTCCTACTCACTTAGAGTGAAGCAGGCAGCCGGAAACACTACAATTCCCCTCTTAACCCTTTTGCGGCGACCTTGAATATCTTCATGCACCGTCTCATCATCATCGGGCGGCGGCGTCTCATGAAGTTCTTCCTTGATGCCAAGTTCCATCAGGTCGTTCCTTGCTTTCGGCCCGTCTTTGGTCCTATCCGGCATGTTGATGATAGTGGCAAGCAGACTCTCGCACACGTTCTTCGTGATGTGCATGACATCAAGGCTATGGGGCGTTTGGAGGTATTTCCAGTATGGCAGGTCCCAGAAAACAGGCCTACTTTCCACACACCATGCAGCGGTTTCGTCCTCAGACACTTCTTTCCCGGCAAAGGGCACTCTTCCTAGTTGTCCAACATATCTTGGATCACTTCTCCGCTCCTCGGACGTGGGGCTTTTTCGAGCTCTACTTTTCCATCGAACAGATCTCTATGCTTTCTCCACGTGTGATCCTTTGGAAGCCACATTCGAGTCCGTTGGAACACGGTCTTCGATGACCCGGGATCCCTTGGTAGCTGGAGATGCAGGGTCTTATCCATGCACTTGACACATGCTTTGTGTCCGTGGTTCACATGGGCAGACACGTATGCGTAACCTGGATAGTCCTGCACCGTCGTGAGTAGCACGGCTCTCATAGGGAAATAATCTCTTGTGTATGCGTCCCATGTATGGGCTGGCGTCTCCCACAGCATGGCTAACTCTTCTTTTAGCAGCCCGAAATACAGATGCATGTCGATACCTGGTTGTTTAGGCCCCTGAATCAGAATACACATGTGAACGTATCTTTGCTTGGTGCACAGCCAGGGAGGGAGGTTGTACGGCCATACAAACACGAGCCAGGTGCTATGGTTGCCAAACGGATTGAGTCCATCGGTGCTCATACCAAGCCTAACGTTCCTTGGATCGCCCCCGAAGTCTAGAAAGTTAATGTCCAGTGCGTTCCACTGGCTAGCGTCTGAAGGGTGTGTGAGGATCTTGCCATTATGTGGATCATCTTCGGCCGGCTTCTTCCTTTCCGCGTGTCATTGCATGAGCTTTGCTTCCTTAGGGTCCACGAAATACCGCTGCAGACGGGGAGTGATAGAAAAGTACCATACCACTATCCAAGGAACTTTCTTGTTCCCTCTCTTGTATCATCCTTGGCCACACACCGGACATGTGGTTCTATCCATGTACTCGACCCGATAAAGTGCGCAGTCATTAATATAGGCGTGGTACTTAACATACGGTAGGTCGAGAGGACATACGATTTTCTTGGCCTCCTCGATACTAGTTGGACACGTGTTCCCCTTGGGAAGACGTTCTTGCCAGCATCTCATGTTTTTGTTGAAGCTTACGTCGGTCCATTTGCTTTCTGCCTTCATCTCCAGAGCCTTGAGCGTTACGTTCAAGCGGGTATCCTCGGGCCGGCACCCAGGATACAATGGAGTTTTCCCATATATCTCCATCTGCGCTAGCTTGGCTTTCTCCCTGGCAGCAGCTTTGTTGTTGCTCGTCTCCCTGAGAAGCAGTTCCTGAACATGAGGGTCCTGCAAGGTCGAGGTTAGCCGCGTCGTTTGTGTGTCTGTGTCATCTCCACCGACACATCCTTCATGATGATCATCATGTTCGTCACTGCCATCATCTCCTTCGTGTTGATCATCATGTCCACCGCTGCCGACATCACCTTCATGATCATGATCATATCCGCCGCCGGCATCTCCTTCGTGATGATCATCATGCCCGCCCTCGTCTTCAGGATCGTTGACGTCCTCGTCAGATTCAGAATCATAGCCATGCATGAAACCATGCGTGAGCAGGTGATTCTCCAGGTCTCCGGAATCAGGGGCAACCAAGCTCCCGAGATTGCATGTTTGACACGGACATCTTATGTAGGTCCTCTTGTTAAGAATCATGTCGGCCACCGCGTGTTTCTTGTATCTAGCTGCTCGACCTTCGCTCATGTGTCTAACCATGGTTTCCTACGCGGTATAGAGCAAAAAGAGAGAGTATCTTAGAACCACAGCACCATCATGCACACACACACACATGCATGCATGCCCGCCGGAAAAATTCGGCATGACATCTCCTAAAAAGGGACATATGGATAGTGCAAAAAATTGCCAAAACGGAAATTAATCGACACTTTGGCAAACATCCATGCACCACCAGAGCAAGCAACATGCTTTCTTCTTCGTCACCTACAAACATTCATGCACCACATCCATGCAAACACACCATCCCTCTCGCAATTAATAAGAAGGCTTCACAAACATAAGCATGCACACACATACACACCACACCAACGTCCACACTCCACACAAAACATCCACATGCATGTCCTCCAACAACTCACCTAGTAGAATCGTTATCGAGCCAAGTCCACGACGAGATAGTGTGGTTGTTGTTGGAGAACAAGATGGATGCTGGAGGAGGCTTCCCCTCACAAAACTATGAAGCAAGGTAGGTTCAACAACCAAGAATGGAGAAAAGAATGGAGAAATTGAGGTGGTGGGGAGGAGGAGGACGAGCTAGATCTAGTTTGGGGTGGTGGGTGGAGAAGAATGGAATGGTGGTGGTGGGTGGGGGTGGATGCCAACTTGTAGAGCTGGACAAAGTTATCAGTGGCGCATATTACACTAAATGCTCCACTGATAAGTCCGCCACCTTTTCAGTGGTGGGCCTAAGACTTATCAGTGGCGCATTTAACACTATATGCGCCATTGGTGGACCAAGTATCAGTGGCGCATATACCAAATGCGCCATTGATATTTCTGCCACCTTTTAGGATGGTGGGGCCCACTTAGTTACCAGTGGCGCATTTACATCTACATGCGCCATTGGTGAGGGGAATATCAATGGCGCATATTTCATATGCGCCACTGATAATAGTATATCCATGGCGCATATATCCATATGCGCCATTGATATTTGGTCCATAGGCCTCTAGAGTGTCAGGCCCACATTATCAGTGGCACATTTTTTGTGATATGCGCCATTGGTTATAAATAATATCAGTGGAGCATATTTTTAAATGCCCCACTGATAATTATAAGTGGAGCATATTCAAAACAATGCTCCACTGATAATAAATCTATCCATAAGCTTTTCTCTAGTAGTGAATTTGGTTCAGTGAATCTCTTTGAATTGATTTTTGAATCTACTGATAGAATCTAGTTTTAACTAAAATGGAAAAAGCTTATTTGAATCAACAGGCTCTGCGCGGGAAACTAAATGGGTCGGCCTAGCTACACGGCGCGTTCGCAGCGGGCTGCTGATAGGACGGTCCCACTGGTCAGTGGCTCAACTAAACCGAAACGGTAAGTTTCAATCTAGGTCATGCAATTAGACTAGGATCTAACGGCTGACATGCATCGTCTATGACGAACAGATCTGGCGAGATTCTAACACTAACACAGCGGTGGGGGTTGTTGGGGGATCACCTGGGCTCTAGATAAGGTTGGCGATTGGGGCGAATGGGGTTGTCATGGACGGCGAGTCAAATGGTGGTCGCGGCGGCTCCTGGGGTGGTCGCAATCAACAGGCTCCTTCCTCCTCTGCAATGGCGGGCTCGGATGAAATTTCGGTGATGTGGTGCTCGCCTTGCTCCGTGGAGAGGTGTAGGAGGTGTCTGAGAGAGAGGGGAGTGAGATGGTGTGGCGAATGAGGGCTGGGGTGGCCTCTATTTATACACCGGCGAGAGGGACAGAGCGGGATGGCTCGGGCTCATCAGCGACGTCGATACTAGGGGCCAGCAGCATGGCTGAGGGTAAGGGTCGACACGGTGCTTCACGGTGGTCGTCATGCGAGTGATGGGGCGGCAAGAGGCGGTCGAGGACGGTCGGGAACGGTCCATGCGCTATGCGCGAACGGCGGCATTCGAGACGCCACACACTGGCTAAGGTCCACGTGGCGGCGAACAGGCATGTCTGTGGTAGCTAGGGTCACTGTGAGTGTGGGCACGCGCAGAGAGGGCGAGGCGCGGCGTGTGTGCACGTGTCAGCTACGGCGCTCTAGTGCGCTCTCGGCATGGCAGACATAGAGGTGGGCGCGGTGATCACGGCTGGTCCATGGCGTGTCTACGGTCGAGGGGTGGATATAGGGTGGTGTAGCGCCTATCTCCTAGACATTGTGGGAGAGGGCGGCATAGTCTGTGGTGAGCGGTGCATGGTCGACCGGCGCGGTGAGCTTAGGTAGCACGATAGTAGCGCAAACGGGAAAGGGGGATTGTGTCCACTGCATTGCTCGGTGTTGGGGGAGACCAGGGGAGAGAATTTAGGGGTTATTGGCGATTGATCACTTCTCAGAACAGTAGAAGTTAGGAAGTGGTTTATCTGTGTCTGCAAGGTGCTCGACCAAATGGCTACATGAATTTAAGTTTTGAATTTTTGAATGAAATTTGGTGAGTGTGTTTGTCACATGCTTGACTGTCTATGGTTGCTTGGGTTTGCCAAGGTGAATTGATTTGAGTGGTTTCTGAAAAGTGGTGATCTTAGTACATACACTTTATTCAATTTTGAATTGTCCTTTAAAATGATTTGGAATTTGTTTATGTTAGTTTATAAAGTGGGCTTGGGTTCACTTTTATTTGGTCCAGCAAGGGGTGAAAAGAATTGAGAAAGTTTCTATTAGAAATCTTTTACTAGGAATACTCAAAGTGGTCTAGTGCTTAATTTTGGTCAAAATGACCCTTTGATCATATGATTCATATTTGAATTTCTTTTCTTTGGATTTTCTTTGTAATTGGCTTAGATGATATAGTATTCATCTTTAAACCATTCCTTATTATTTGTAGCAATCAAACATGGCAATTGCACTAATTCACACACTAATGCAATTCACACATACACTCATATTAATTTTAATAATAAAAGTTTTTGTTAACCCCAAACTTGGGTGATTAGAACTTGATAATCTTGATTAATATTTTTGGGTTGTTACACCCTCCATCAGGGACCAAGTGCCCCCCGCATCCACGCCTCATCCGCCTCCTGCGCGAGCATCCCCGGCCTGCCGAACTCGCGACCCCGAGCCCCTGCAGCGCCATAGCACCGCCTAGGCTTCATCACCATCGAACCCGCCGTCCCACGCCGGAGCCTAGTGACCTCCCCCGGCCGCCCCAGCAGTGAGCCCTACCCCACCAAGCTTCTACGCCGTGGTCGCCGGCCTCGAGCACGCCTCCTGTGCCTGCTCTTCGTCGCTGACCTCTTCCTCTAGGAGCGTTGTCTCCCCGAGCATGCCACGAAGCTCCTCGGTCGCTGCCAAGTTCAACCTGCATGCATGCTTGGTGGCTCTACTTGCTCGTATATGTTTTGGAACCCCGGTGGTGTGCTGCTAGCAATGTGTAGCGGTGATTATGTTGTGTTTGCGTGACCTTGAGGACGAGATGGTGATGCGACCAAGGCGGCCCGATAAGATCACTCGGTCTACATCAATTTCGGTCATGTATGGTGAACTCGTAGACCATCCATGCCAGAACCAAGAGCGTCATGAACCATCGAAGCCGGAACCTCATGATCTACTTCATGGATCCGATGTCTTGAAGACCTACACCACGGAACAAGTTCTCCTTCCTGAACCCCTCGGAACGCCAATTTATTCTTCTCGAAGCCAAAGACCGTGGAATCCTGAGGCCTTTGACACGAAGCACCGAAACCCTGGACCCGAAGCCTAACCTCGAGGATCCAAACACTGAACCGAACCCCCGTAACACCAAGATCATCGAACCCATTTGTGATCCCCTTTTCTGTGCCCCCTATTTTTATAATATGACATTATCATTGTTGCATATAGATTTTTCATGCTCGCATACATATTCATTTGTTTGGGGTATTTTGTCGACACACCTAATAATTAAATATGGAGACTATATGTGGGATTTTCTAGTCTTATACTGGTCCCATTTAAATTTGTGTAGCGAACCGATGCCAAGTTTTGCCTTGTTGATACAACATTTAAATTTGGGGTACCTAAACAACATGAACCTAT
The DNA here is from genome assembly GCA_023614405.1 of Avena insularis. Classification (NCBI taxonomy): domain Eukaryota; kingdom Viridiplantae; phylum Streptophyta; class Magnoliopsida; order Poales; family Poaceae; genus Avena; species Avena insularis. Next base: position 391,892,087 of record CM042690.1, on the reverse strand, counting down.
TAATTAATTGTCGGGGCCCTGGTTCCGCTTAATATTGCCTAGTTGCATCGCATCTTTGCCATGCCACGCATCATACATGCATCATATCAACATTAAGAAAACAACAAGGAATATGCAAGTAAAACTTGACCAAATAAGTACCAAATGTGCTTAATTCTTGCTCCCACACCTCACCCATGCCATGCTATGTTATACCATGCAATTGTGCATCATTCCATGATGGCATACCTTGTTTGCTTGTTGCATATGATTTATATGATTGTGCAATGTATTTATTTTGGCCCTTGTGCATTTGGTTTTTATCCGGATAGACACTGAGCAAGGACAATACCCGAAGCCTCTAGAGTATTACCCGGATCCTTCTTATTCCGCAACTGAACTACCAGGCAAGCAATTCCACGTGCTTGCATACATATAGTACCTATGCTTGTATCTTACTCTTGCATCATTGAGTCATGATTGCATTAAATTGAATCCCAAGTATTGCATAGCCTTTACTATTAAACCCCACCAACGCTTGTACCTCAATCCCATGAGCATTTACTGCAGGAGTTGTTTGAGCCATGCGAGTCGTAGAATTGCATGTGTAGGGTTTATGCGAGTCTTGTATAACGAGGTACCTAAACAACTTAATCTGAGTAGTAATGATATAACTAATGAAAAAGGCATCGATGGGCATTATCTATGATCTCACTAGTGTCTCGTAGGACCCTGAGTACTTGATTCTCGTAGGATCCCCCTTCACCTGAGCTTGATTCACCTTTATTTCTCGGGGACACAAACTAGTTTGGGGCTTTATTACTATCATGTACTTATGTCATGCTTTACTGCTTTATTTATGATTGTGCATGGAGAACCTATATTATTTAGGACTTGTGACACGTTTATGCTGTATCAACAAGCCCAGTCACACTTTCGGGTTCCCAGCCGGCCAACTTCGTTGCGGGTAGCTTTGTGGGGTGGCCCCCTGAATAATTTATGAATCTTGTGAATGCATTGTTGTGAGGCCTTGTTGCTTTTTATTTGGTTCTTCCCAAGGTTGATCGTGTGTGTGTTGCTATTTGTGCACTCTTGCAGGGTAAATCTTTCTGAAAGCCTGTCCATGATTATGGATGACTTGGAGCACAGTTTCTTGATCATAGGCAAGCATAACTACAATACCACCTTTAATTTGACTAAGACATGACTAGTAAATAGTACAACGCTCATAGAATGGTTAATAGAATTGCCAACGGATGGGATGTTCTTCCACCTTCTCGTCGGTAAGCGAGAAGGAGGGTGAGCGGTGTTATTTATGTTGCTTATATAACTGTTGTTATTAATTAATGAGCATCTGTCCATCTCTAGTTGGGCGAATGTGTAGCGTGTCTCTATAGAACTTTGTAGATATTATCTTTTGCTGCAATTGCATCACCTCTAGGTTGTTCCCTTTAGATGCATTAAGACTTGCTGAGTACCCCTAGGGTCTCACACGATAAATATTTGGTTCAGATGGACAGGTATACTCTCAGGAAGTTTACTGGGTTGAGGAGACAGATGATGGTGGAAACGACCATCAGGTGTAGAGATTCCGAGGATGGAGATCCATGAGATCTGTGGGCGGGATGTTCTTATTTTCATGGCATCTTCTGCCAATTTGCTTCTTATCCGTACTCGGATCATGTTTCCCGCTTCCACTTGATACTTTGTTGCGTGATGTATGAGCATGTATCCTAAACTATTATATCTATGTAGGATATTTGGATCTTGTCGTATGGCATTAAATATTCTATTTCTATTGTTTAGATGGTGTGACTCTGAGTCTATTGTAAGTCGCCGATATACATACTAAGTTGTGTATGTTTTGGTCGCGTTACCTGTTGATTACGCCGCTTGTTCTAGTCCCGATGTTCAAAAAGTGGGTGGGATGGTTGGCCGGTACCGTTCCCTGCTCCATGAGGTGAGCCTACTGTGTGTGGCTGCATGGCCCCACGGTAATATGTCCTGTCCACTTTTGGTTCATCCAGGCTTGAGTTTAGAGCGTAAGGTTCGAGGTATTACAATTGGTATCAGATCCATTCCGCCCTTCAGGGTCTCAGCCAAGATGGTCGTTGTCAATCTAGAAAATATTTTGGTAGCGATGAATACTAGGGAAAAACTAAACGTGGGAGTAGGACTGCTTCCATTTTCTTCTTACCCACCCTTTTCTAGTAAGGAAGTGTAACGTTTCTCTATCCTCTTCTGAAAATTCAAACTAGGATACACGTGTTTGGGGTTTCCGTAGTACCACAAGATGTGTGTGTAATCCCTTGTCTATCGATTGCATCTAACCTTGTTCTCGCAATCTCCCTTTGGTTATCAACTGTTGGTACATTCCATACCGACAGGCTTATGTGTAAACCGACGCGATCTATCCGACTCTTTGTAAACCGGTGCGATCTGTCTTACTCTTTGTCACCGACGCGATCTTGTTAAGGGTGTTCATTCTTTAGCATGCTTTCACATAATGTGGAGTTGCTAATCTTGACCCATTGAGTTATTTTCGCATCTAGTTGGTATTTTAATTCCAAAAATTGCAGAATTTTTTTCTTTGATACATCTGTGTTTTCACACTTCTTTTCAGTCATGTGTGATACATGGTTCACCTTCTTTGTCGGTATGTCCATGCTAACTTGATCTTTTAATACCGGCGCTTCATTCTGGAGTTTTTACTTCATCCTCAATTCTTTTGGGGCTAAATACATAACTTGCATCGATCTGATGCTTGTGATTGTAATTGGGTTCTCGGTATAGCTATATAACGCTTATCATGAGTGGAATATGGTCAATGTTATCAATTTAATCCTCCAAATGATGGAAGTTATCTCTTGTGATTTTGAGTTATGCCGTGATCATATATTTTTCATATTCAAGTATCTTTGGCAATCTAGAGGTTCCGTAAGGCACTATGATGGATTTTCATCCGATTGTCGGGCTTCATATCTTTTTGAACTCCATATCCACAAGGTTCTCTTTGATACAGAAGAATCCCATCCTTTCATCTGTAATAGCTTTGCTTAATGTACGAGTTATCATAGCTTCTTCATCCAACACCACTTTATCTTTGCAACCGGTGATCCGATCAACTATGTGGACAACTCGACATCTCTGATATCTTTCGAAGGGCCAGATACACTATTCTTCCAATACATCTCTTCCAACACAAATCCTTGCTCGTAACGTTGATCTTTCGAAGAGTGTTGAGCTCAGAAAGTGTTTTGAGCATCTGTTCATTTCTTTTGCCTCATGAATTTGGTATTCTTGGAATATATTGTTAATTCGTGGTGGTATATCTTGACAATATTCTCGCCTACTATATATCCATGGAATAACATGAAGAATATCTTCTTCACTTTCTCTGAAGCTTCTTGAACATTATTTGTGTGCAAAGTTCTCAAAGTGTGAATTCTGCCTTTTTGAAGTCACCTATGTTGGCCACGTCCTTCTGCTAAAGACATTGCTACAATTCTAGAATCATCAAGTCAATTGTTAATTCCATCCTCCACCTTCAATCAATCCAGAGCTTTTCCTTGTTCGGAAAGTTATCATCGGCGTTCCGCTGAAGTTTCCTCAAGCCTGTTAAATATCTCTCGGATCTTCTTAAGAAGGATAAGAAATTCTGTTGGTTTTCTGCTCATCTAGAAACCTTTTGAAAACCTCTTGCTTTGTCTTTTATCCTCACTCCACCGGTTGCCACGAAGATTTTTAGATCTTTGTAATCCCTCTATTCAAGACCTTAGTGCTTTTCTTGTTCTATCGGTGGGATCTATCGTCTGTTTCAGTGATCTTTCTTCATATCTTTTCTGATGGCTTGTGACTTCCAACACGACGACAATTTCATCATCATCTTTATAAATTTTGGATCCGATGAAGTGTTTGCATCACCTCCTTGTTTTCTTACAAAGCTTCATGAATTCAGATTGTCAAGATCTTCAGTCTATATTTTTGAGAAACGGGTTGCATGATTTTCTTATTCATGTATGGAGTAATGCTTTGTGTGCACGATGGACAGATCCCCATCCAACTACTCTTATCATTCGCTTGTGTACATTGAATTGGAGGATTAATGTGATTTTACTCATTCCACGGAAGTTAGAAGTGGCCTTTATCTCTTGGTACTTTTACTTACATCCGTGTTTTTCCAGAGTGTTCTCTCAAATAACATAATCAATAATCTCTCGTTGCTGATTTCGTCTATTTTAAGATGGAGCAAAATCTTCAACAATCTGGTGGAAACAAATGCAAAATCTTCTCGGTCATCTTCATTCTACCAGTGCTCGACATCGTCAAACAAGAAGGATGGAAGATATATCTGAGTTCAATTGACAATTATTTTGCTCTTGGTAAATTCATTATGATCGATGCTATCAATCACAAAACCTATTGCAATAACGTTATGGTTAAGGAAAGAAATAAGAATTTCTACCATAACCTTCAGATATTCTACATTCAATTCTTCTCAGAATTCCACCATAACATAGTGTCACCTCCTTCTCTTGAAGATATACCTATACACCACCATTGGGTGATTCTTGGTTCTTACAGGTGCAAGAGAAGATAATCCGAGAAGTCCTCAATCTTAATATTTTTAGTGGATATCAAGGAACTCTATTGTTTGAAGGCAATATTGTTTCTTTCGAACTTCATTCTTTAATCTAAAGGAAGAAATAATGCTATTTTCATAGTGGTTGATAACTTCTCCTAAGTCATTCTTCTTTTCTGGCAAAAGCAAACAATCATCTTCATTTGTAGCTTTTGATATTAAATCCTAACGAGGTGTCTTTTCTTTCTCCTCAATACACCGTCTTTTTAGAATTCTTTCAAGAAGTGGTCCTATTCCTTTATCATGTTTTGCTGGAGCACCTGAGGTATGTTCATCGTACCTTTCTTGTTTCATGATAATCCTCCAGGTTCTTCAAGTTCTTGTTTCTAAGAAGCAACACACAAGACTCGCAACAACTATATCAAGTTTTGCAAGGTGTGATGGTCGCACCATTTTGTTGTTCTTCAACTTGGGAACGCTAGGATCACCTTCGTTCCGAACACCCACCTCTCCTTGTGCCTTCTTCTTTTTCCTAGGAATCTCAGGGCGAGATTCTTGTTTAGTGGGGGAGAGTTGTAGCATCCCAATTGTCTAACAATTGTAATGCTACTTTCCTAGTCTAGATATTGCTACTTCCTACATGTATTTTTGCATCATCATGACTGCATGCTCATGTCATCATGCCACATTGCATTTTGAGCATCGTCATGTCATCATGCATATTTTGCCAAAAACTATTTTCTAAAAGCCTATCTTTGTTTTATAAATATCCCCTTCTTATTATCAAATTATAAAACCCTGGCTTTTTTCTCGATCTTTTATTTGTCTAAAGACAATTTGCAAAAGTATATTAAAACTAAACAATATAAATTAAAAATGTTTTTGTTTGGGAGGCCGCCACCGGCCAGGCCCAAAGGCCCAACCGGCAGCTACCTACAACCCCACCAAACCTGAACCTAACCAGGCCATCACTACCTTATCTATTGCCGTGGTGGTGTCACGGCAGATGCCATGGATAGGCTAAAGGTGGGGACTAATATGCGCTAGGGGAATCCAGGGAGGGATAGTAGAGTGATTCTCTACACAGAAGTTTGTATTGCGATATCTCCAAGATTACAAGTGCTCCATGAGTCTGACACAGAGGAGGAAGAAGGTGCTCCCCTACACTTGCCTTCTATCTAGCCCAAGAACCCTAGATCTACTAGTGCTCAACCAACTAGAATCCTGCCAACCCCCTCTACCAGAACCCCTACCCCCCTTATATAGAGGTGGTTTGGTCCTGGCCTAGGGCATACGTGGAGGCATATTCCTAAGAATATGCCCCCTCCCAAAGTAGTAACTCGACAGGGGTGCTTTTTCCCCGCGTCACACATGCTTTAGCAACGTAAGCCGACGTGAGCGTCGTCACCCTTGTCGGCCATGACCCGGTGGTCCTGCCCTTGCTTTATTCGTTCATCCAGTACGTACCGGACCTTCTTTTTTGACCAGAGAGATTCCTTCCTTCTCCTAGAAGCTAAGCGAGGATCCAGATCATAGTAGATCCGGCCACACCTGTTCCTGCATATAAGTTAGACAAGCATTTCCGACATACTCCTTAAGTCGGATGAGACAATATTAGGCGACACCCCCTGGTCCGGGTTACTCCGTGATCCGGCCTGCCTTGAGGTGACTCGGCCAGCATCCGCTTTGACCTTGTCGAACCTCGGCTAACTCGGCCCTTATACCCCAGAGTGACCCTACCCGGGGGTATCCCCCCAACATTAGTCCCCGAAGCTGGTGCGGTCTTAGCTGCGTCGGCCGCTAAGGCCACATCAGGTTCATTTATGTCCGAGCCTCAGACGTTCAATTCCGGGTTAGCTCCTTATCTCGGATTATATGGATTTACGTTCCCTTCGCACGTTCCAAGTTTTCACTTGCCAGCCGGGTCACCACTTTGGCTCAGATCCCATGGTTATCATGGTTTGATCCGAACCCCGTTTACTTCTCTCATACGCCAAACCACGTGGAGGTTAATCATTACCTTGTCTTATTTTAAGGGCCTGCACAGTAACCGCCGCAGTAATTGTCAGTAAACCAGTTTTACTGTGCGCGGGTTACGTCACACCTGTCTCCTCGTTTACCGCAACAACACGTCGCGTCATGGGATCTCGTCTATTCTATGGCCCCCTGTGTGGCTTTTCTGTGATTGGCCGATACAAGTAATACACGGCCGCATCGCGTGGCTCGCCGGCACAGCGCGATCCCACTCATCGATCACTGGGGGCGGTTAAATAGGGGAGGGGCGCGTCCCTTAGCATTTTTCCATCTCCGCGCCCCTTTGCCCGTTGCGATTTTCGCCTTCGTCTTCCCTGCGACCACGCCGCCGCCGGTGCTTTCCATCAGCAACGCCGTCGCCGCACCTCCCCGTGCCTCTGCACCGTAGCCACCGCTGCGCAACTGTTTAGCCACGGGTCCTCGTCAATCTAGACCACAGACCCCCGCTGCCGCTAGCTCCAGCAAGGACAGCGGATACGAGATGATTGAGGAGGAGCTCGTCGTCGCCGAGCAGGAGATGGAGGAGGAAGCCGGCACGGCGGACCGCGGCGCATGGGCCGGTTCGTGGGTCTGCCAAGACGACATCGACTGGCTCTACCGGACCAGGCGTATTCCTGCCGGTGTCGCCGCTCGTCTCCCCTCCTCGGAACTGGCCCCCTCACCCAATCCGGGTGAGTTCGTAGTATTCCTATCCCATTTCCAACAGGGATTTGGTCTCCCGGTGAGCGACTTCTTCCAGGACTGGGTCAAGACATACCACCTGCAGCCACACCATCTCCCAGCGACGCAATCACCTCCCTTTCTGCCTTTGTCTCTACGATTGAAGGTTATACCGGACTATGGCCCACGAAGGAGCTGTGGATCCAGTTCTTCGGTCTTTGTCGCAATGTCGTCCCCAACATCCACGTCGAGTCGGAGGACAAGCAGCTCACCCAGTACGGAGATGCCTCGATCTCGCCCTGGAGATTTTCAATCTTTCCCCGGGTCACCGGGCTTGACTCCTGCAAAGGATGGGCCTAGACCTTCTTCTACGTCCGGAACAAGGGTACCAAAGACTTGATTCGGTTGCTGCCCTACGCTCCGGGTCCCCCTGACACGGATTTCTGGGAGGAGGTCGCCAAGAAACCTACTGCTCTGGCCAATCAAGTCAACAAAAGATTCGTGGAGCTGAAGAATCTCGGATTGCACAACGAGGACGCTATGATCACGTTCGTGCGCAACCGAATCTCTCCCCTCCAGAGGCGCACCCACAAGTTGTGCCACATGAGCTTCGGTCGCGACCCCAACCGAACCTCCTCCTTCGAATTGAGCAACACAGAGATCTTCCGTCGGGTCAAGGCTCTGTTCACCACTCACAAAGATTTCTCCGCCGAATGGACGTGGGGAATCGAACATTACTCGCTGGGAGCTCCCTCCATGTAAGCTTTATGGGTAAACTTATTTCGGATCAATTATGTGTCTGTTTTTGTCATATTTTTTACTCTGCTCCTTGTGCTTTTTCTCAGCTGTTTCTCCAGCAAACACTCGAGGATGGCACGGATCCGAACCTTAAGTGGGCGCCAGACCGAGAGATCCCGGATGAGGAGGAGCCGGACCAGGAGATGTTCCTTCCTATGACCGACGCCACCAAACGTCCCAGCGGTAAATTCTCTTCTCTTAGAGATTGGCCCGATGATGAGGATGACTCGGATATCGACGTGATTGAACCTGTTGAGGTTGTCCCTCTTTCTTTTGCCTTTCCGACATCAGCTAAACCCGGTAGGCATATCCACGAGGATCCTCCACTTGCCACGGGCGAGCCGGTTCCGGTGCCGTCGAAGAAGAAGCGCGGATCCGCGTCCCCGAACCTTCTCAGCCCACCAAAAGGCAAAAGAAGGCCGGAGACAAGACTGCCTCCAAGCGGGCAGGCAAAGCCCCGGCACGGAGGGCCCGGAAACCCAAGGAGGCCGAGACCTCGGATGCGTAAGTCATTTTTCACTGCGCAACACACTTCTCCTTGCATCGGGGTAATTTCACTCCTGACATCATTTTCTTTTGCAGGCCTCCTATGGAGGTCCCTCAGAGCGGATCGAGCATCTTTTCTCCCCTTCGGTCCGGTCCTTCCCCTCCTCGTGACAATGAGTCACGCCCGCTGAGCCCTATTCCGGAGGGCTCTGCGGCTGCTCCGGGTTCCGTAGTACCTCATCAAGAGGAACGTGACCTCGGAGCGGGAAGGGTCGGTCCGGCTGAGGGAACGGCGTTCGCCACTTCGGCATTGTCGTAACCAACAACCAACAAGTCTACCGCAACCCCAGCACCAGCAGCAGCTCCAGTACCAGCTTCCGAACCAGCACCTGTCTCGGCAGCCAGGAAACCCACAGCAGCTCCAGTACCAAGTTCCTCTGCCTCTTCCGAGTCATCTAAGCCCCGGCGAGGAACCATTCCAGCAGCTTGCAAAGGGAAATCCGTCGTGGTTACTTCTTCTCAGCAAGCTAAAGGAAAGAAAGCTCCGAGTGCTGCCAAGTCTACATCCGTCGAGGATGGGCAGCGAACCTTGTTGTCAATGCTTCCGAAGAAATCACCAGCAGCGACGGATCCTCCTGCCGAGCCAACCGATGCGCAGCAGATGGTTCTTCACACCAGCCCAGCTCTTGCCCTAATTGAGAGGAAGGAAGCTCATGCAAAGGGCATGGTCGCACCCCACATGCCCACTGGCGAACGGTACCCTCCGAGCCTTATCGAGTTCGTCATGAACTAGAATAAGGCGGAGTTCGTCTACAACGACGATCTCCTAGAAAAGTTCGGCCCCGCAGAATTCTTCCCAGATGAACACTGCCGCCAAGGCAATTAACCTCGCGGGGCGAATGATGGAGGTATGTCGTTTCTCCTTTACATGCTGTAGATAATAACCATTAGTCCTCGAGCCTCCGGTGGAGTAGCTTGTTACTCGGCCGGATGCTCCTTAGAAAACTAACATAGCTGCATGTAAACTTCAAATATGCACACACCTAGAGCCGGGTTAAGTTCCACTTGGCCCAGATCTTGCACACTTCGAATATGCACACACCTAGATCCGGGTTAAGTTCCACTTGGCCCGGATCTTGTACACTTCAAATATGCACACACCTAGAGCCGGGTTAAGTTCCACTTGGCCCGGATCTTGTACACTTCAAATATGCACACACCTAGAGCTGGGTTAAGTTCCACTTGGCACGGATCTTGTACACTTCGAATATTCATCAAGTTAATTTCACACTTCTGTGCTCCTTTTAGGTAACTACCAATCGCCGGAGCGCCAAATTTCAACGCCTGCTTGATACCCACAAGATCCTGCGCACGAAACATGTTGCACTTGGCGCAGAGCATGAAAAGAGGGGTAATTTTCTCCCTCAGAACCTCTCCGTTTTTCTTCGCTTGTTTCCGCCGGACTAATCTCCTCATTCGGTTTTCGCAACTGGGGTGGAGGCTGAGAACAAAATTATGCGGAAGAATTTGGAGGAAATCCGGGGTATGTCCTTCTTTGTTCGACCTTTCAGTGTTTTCCATTTATTCTTCTCCTTGGCTATGCAAACATTCACTCCTCGGCTCTGCCGGGTCAACATATCATTTCAGCATCGCTTGAGGATAGTGTGCCCGTGCCTGATATGATGCTGCATTTTCTCGAACAAGCAGGGCAGCATCAAGCTGAGCTGAAGAAGAAGAATGATGAGCTTGCCCTCCTCCGGACCAAGGACAATGAGATAGCCAAGCTCAAGGCTGAAATGGAGGAGATGAAGGCCCAACACAAAACTGAGCTCCAAAAAGTTGGCCAGAACTTCACCGAAGAGCGTGAGCGCTTTACTCTCCAGATCTCCAAGGACCAGGACCTGCTTAAAGAATCCGAGGTCCAGCTTGGGTCAGCGATCGCTGAACTTGAACAACTTCGCCAGAGACGCGACAATTGCATCAAGGAGTTGACCCGAATCCACGGCCATATCTCACGTAAGTTTCTTTCCCTTATCCGACATAATTTTCTGGCTTGGCCCATATGTGTTTGCTTCAGCATCTTCCTTTTCCTTGTTTCCAGACCACTTTCCCGAGGGTACTCCCATTGCCAGTGCTGCTATTACGAAATTCCGCCGAGAAAGGGGTACTCCCGTCGCTCCTGATGGTGAGAGCATCCCCTTAGACATGGAGGACCTATTGGTCAACGTGTCAGCTCGTGTGGAAACCATTAAGAACTATGGGAAAGATCTCCTCGACGTTGTGGTACGGATCTACAACACCTTTTGGCCAAGCGAGAGCGCTCCAAAGAGGATCACACTCCTTGCTGAAAATCTGTTGGAAATTGAGACCCAGCTTGACCTCTAGAGAGAGTCCGCCGGGCGTGCTGTAGTAGATACCCTCCTTCATCATATTCTTACATGTTACGAGAAGATCGACCTGAGCCTCCTCACACGCCAGCGCACCGGATCCAAATGGACCGATGATCCGGAGTGGGTAGCTCGGTGCCAGGCTTGCGCCTACAGCCTCGTCGAATATTCTCCTATCCATGACTAGATTGAAGAGCCGAGCTTCCTGGAGTCCGCTGGGGACGAGCAGAATGAGAATGTTGAAGATGGGTCGGATGAGGACGGGGAAGATAATGCTTCAGATATTAAAGACATCGATGACGACGCCCAACCTGCTCCTCCTGCTACTCCTTAGTTCTAAATAAACTTGAAAATTTATCAGATCCCCGGTATGCCGGGTGCAATTGTATGCTGGATAAGTGATATTTTGCTACTACGTTTTTATGCCGGATTAGCTTGGGCATAGTACCGGAGTTTCATTTTCTTGTTCGTCCAATTCCTTGGCTCAGTCCGTGTCTACCTTGATTCGGTTTTACGACTTACGAATCCGAACTTCAAAAATTGTCTTAACAATACTTAGAAACTTTTGGGGCTTGGCTAAAATAATTCAGCATAATAACTTGAAAATAAAAACAGGGTTAGTCCGAAAAAACAAACGTTAACTCGAATAACTTCGTTTCCTTAGCCGTTTTTCATGTGCTACGCAATTCCAAACTTGTTCCCTTGCTTGCCATGAAGCCAATTCTTGTTGGACAGCAGCAAGTCGAAGGGTTGGGTTTTTGGTGCTCACACATTACTAATCCGGGTTAAGTAAAACGACTCATTCTAGCTATCGCATAAGAAATTATGACAAACATTATTAAGGCAGTCCCTGAGTTACTGCTCGAGGCGCTGCTATTTCATTGATAAGCTCATTGCCGACATACATAGCGACATATGAGATGACTCGGATACATACACTTCTTAGCTAAGTGTAGAAGGGACGAAGTAGTGCTACATTCCACGGTCGCTTGGATTCCTCTCCGGACCTGTCCGCCTTGTTCTTTTCCTGTGGCTTTGCATCTATGAGATAGTAGGAATCATTGTGCAATGCTTTGCTCACAATGAACGGCCCTTCCCATGGGGGGGATAATTTATGCATACCAGTAGTACGTTGTACCAACCGGAGTACCAGATCGCCTTCCCGGAAGACTCAGGGGCAGACTTTCCGGCTATGATAGCGTCGGAGGTTTTGCTGATATATGGCGGATCCGGATGCTGCCTTCTCGCTTCTTCCAGCAGATCAACATCATTTTGCCGGGCTTCTTGCACTTCGGCTTCTGTGTATTGGGTGACTCTAGGCGAATCATGCTCTATGTCGGCTGGTAATACAGCTTCTGCCCCATATACCAGAAAGAATGGTGTATAGCCTATTGATCGATTCGGAGTTGTTCTTAAGCTCCACAGTACTGCTGGTAGTTCTTCTATCCAGCACCCCGCTGATCTTTGCAGCGGCTCAATGAGCCGGGGTTTTATCCCGGATAACACTAATCCGTTGGATCTTTCCACTTGTCCGTTCGATGCAGGGTGGGCTACCGAGGCGACATCGAGTCGGATCTTCTTATCTCGACAGAAGCGCGCAAATGCTCCTTCCGCAAAATTTGTTCCATTATCAGTTATAATACTATGTGGATAACCGTATCTCAAGATGATGTCTTTGAGAAACGTCACGGCCGTAGCTCCATCACATTTTCTTATAGGCTTCACTTCAATCCATTTTGTAAACTTGTCCACCATGACCAAAATGTGTGTCATGTTTCCTCTTGCTGGTTTGAACGGGCCAACCATGTCCAAGCACCATACAGCAAATGGCCACGTAATTGGTATGGTCTTGAGTTCCGACATAGGCATATGTGTCTTGGTGGCGTACCTCTGACAACCATTGCATTTTCTCACCAGATCTTCTGCTTGTTCCAAGGCACTTGGCCAAGAAATCCATGTCGAACGCTTTGCCACCAAGGCTCGGATGAGGCATGATGCCCACATTCCCTTGGTGTATATCTCGAGGATGTCAAGCCCTTCTTCCGGGTCAACGATCTTTGAGAACATTAGTTACACTGCTTGTATAACTCGGAATTGATGATTGTGTATGATTTTGCTCTCCTCTCGAGTTTGTTCGCTAACACCTCCTCAGCGGGTAGCGTTCCATCTTTCAGGAATTGGAATATAGGCAGTGCCCAAGCTGGTATGGCTCGTGGGGGGAATATCTCCTCATCAATTTCCATCTGATCCACCGGCATAACTTCAGCCGGATCACGTTGAGCAGTCCCCGGGTCTCGCGAGGTAGTTCCCGGGTTCGCTGAGGCAGTCCCCGGGTTTGCTGACGCAGTCCCCGGGTCATGCGTACCTCCTCCCATGTCAATGTCCATGGGGTCAGCTTCGGATTTCGTATTTTCTGGGACATAGATTGAGTCGGTTCCTGGGGACGGCCTGATAGATGGTTTTCTGTGGTGTTCCAATGCTACACCCGGTGGAATTGCCTATCTGGTCGATCCGAGCTTCGACAACATGTCGGCAGCCCCGTTTTCCGCCCGGGGTACATGGTGAAATTCACACCCCTCGAAGTAACCAGATATCTTCTGCACGTGAAATTTGTATAGTGCCATGTTTGGATCCAAGGCGTCCCACACTCCGGACACCTGCTGCACCACTAGGTCCGAGTCGCCAAAGCATATTACCCGACGTATGCCAATCTCCTTTGCCACTTTAAGCCCATGCACAAGAGCCTCATACTCGGCGACATTGTTCGATGCCGCGAAATGAATCTGCAATACGTACTTTAGCTGATCCTTCTTTGGTGAGGTAAGCACAACCCCGGCGCCTAATCCGGTTTTGGTTTTCGACCCGTCAAAGTGCATCCTCCAGTAATTTGGATCTGGTGGCGGTGGTTCGTATTGTACCTCGGCCCAATCCACGAAAAAGTCCGCCACAACCTGAGATTTGATCGCTTCTCTTCTGTCGATTAGCTTATAAGGGCTAGCTCAATTGCCCATTTTGCGATTCTGCCGCTCGCATCCTTGTTACCCATTATCTCGGATATTGGAGCTTCACATATTACTTTGATGGGGTTCTCCTCAAAGTAATGCTTTAACTTCTTCGCCGCCATATAGACACCGTATGCCACCTTTTGAAAGTGCGGGTAGTTCTGTTTTGAGGCAGACAATACCTCGCTCAGGTAATACACTGGCCTCTGCACCGACTTACCCTCTTCATTACGTTCCACTACGATTACTGCACTTACAACTCGGTTGGTTGCGGCTACGTAGAGCAACATTGGTCCCTTTGATAGTGGAGAGGCTAACACTGGCGTAGTGGCCAACATCTTTTTCAAGTGGGCAAAAGCTTCATCGGCCTGTGGCGTCCAAACGAATTTATATGACTTTTTCATGAGTTGGTAGAGAGGCAGTGCCTTTTCTCCTAATCGACATACAAACCGACTCAATGACGCCAGGCATCCAGTGAACTTCTGGACATCGTTAAGACACTTCGGCAGCTCCATTCGTTCGATGGCTCGGATCTTAGTTGGATTAACCTCGATACCTCGGCTGGAGACGAGAAATCCGAGTAACTTCCCAGCCGGGACACCGAAAGTACATTTTTCCTGGTTAAGCTTCATCCTGAACCTTCTCAAGTTCGCGAATGTTTGTCTTATGTCGTCAAGGAGCGTTGTGCTTTCCTTGGTCTTGATAACCACATCATCCATGTATACTTGTACGTTTTGACCTATTTGGTCATGTAAACATTTTTGCATACATCTCTGGTATGTTGCACCTGCATTACATAAACCAAACGGCATATTGCGATAGCAGTAAGCCCCGTACGGGGTAATAAACGCTGTTTTTATTTGATCATCCAGGTTCAGAGGTATCTGGTGGAAGCCAGAATATGCATCGATGAATGACAACAGTTTGCATCCCGTGGTTGAGTCTATGACCTGATCTATCCTCGGCAGTGGAAATGGATCTTTTGGACACGCCTTGTTCAGGTTCGTGTAATCGATACACATACGCCAGACCACTGCCACGTTCGGATCATCCTTCTTATTTTCCACTAGCACCGGATTAGAGAGCCAATCCGGATATAGTACCTCTATGATGAATCCTGCTGCCAGTAACCGAGTTATCTCGTCCCCAATGACTTTTCTCCTATCCTTGGCGAAGCGGAGGAGAGGTTGCTTCACCGGCCTTGCTCCGGGTCATACGTTCAAAGAGTGCTCGCCCAACTCCCTCGAAACACCTTGCAAGTCATGTGTAGACCAAGCAAAAATATCCCGATTCTCACGGAGGAAGTTGACAAGCTCGCTTTCCTATTTGTCAGTTAACCCGGCACCAATCGTTACGGTGCGCTCCGGAAACATGTTATCAACTGGAATCTTCTTGGTGTCCTTTGCGGCTTGAAACAAAACGCTGCCATGCGGGTTACTTAGCGTCGGCATATATTGCTGCGCGGACTGAGCTAGTGCCGCCACCTCTTGGATTTTTCTTTTCTCTCGCGCAATCACGAGTGACTCGGCTAGGTTAGACCCGGCTGAAGCACACTCCATGGAACGTCGGAAATCTCCAGCAATGGTAATCACTCCATTTGTCCCGGGCAACTTCATCTTCAGATAACTGATGTGACAGCTTGCCATGAATTTGTTCAATGCTGGTCTTTCGAGTAACGCGTGATACGCACTTTCCAAGTTCACCACTTCAAACTCCAGATTTTCAGTTCGGCAGTTATCCCTCATTCCGAATAGCACGTCGACCCAGACTTTGCCTATGGGCTCGCACGAAATGCCCGGTACAATGCCATGGAAAGTTGTTCTCATAGCCTAGAGCATGTTCTCCGAGATGCCTAACTTGCGCATCGTGTCCGCATACATGATGTTAATGCTACTGCCATTATGAATCAAAACCTTGGAGAACCTCACGTTGATGTTCGGTCCAATGAATGTCGGGTCTAGCACTAGTGCGTACGAACCTGGGCTCGGCATAAGTTTAGGATGATCTTTGATGTTCCAGGTGATTTCCTGGTCCGACCAAGGCATGTACCTCGTTACTACTGGCATGACCGCATTGACCTCCATATGTCGGCGCTGCAAGCTCTTTCTATCAGTTTCCTCGATCATGAACACACAATAACTCTGGTGATGTTCCCTGTACTCATTCCTTCCCTCGTTTCTAGGGTACCTCTGATCCGGTTGTTGCTGATTTTCCACCTGATGCACTGCATCCCTTCTTTCATTGTTGTCATACCTCGGCGGAGGGGGAGGCAACATTAGCTGCTGCGTGTTTGCTCCGGAGAGTAATTGCTGCCAGGGTAACTCCCGCCAAGGTTGCTCATTCCGGAGTGCCTGAGCATTCTCCGAGCCACCTTGCTCTATCTTTCACATCCACTCACATTGCCTCGTCGTGTGACCCGCCGGGCTATTCGGATTCGGCGTGTGAAACTTACATGGTTGGTCCAGCATTGACTCATAGGTATACCTCGGACGATCTTTCTTTTCCTGCCATCGCTTTCTTCCGCTCCGAGTCCATGTTTTCTTGCCATCATTTCTTGGAGTCCATTGCCTCCGCCTCGGGCGTTGGTTACTCCCTAATCCGGGTTGATCTTGATTCACTGCCGCAACTTGTTGCGAGCCATAGCGATGGTCCGGTCTGTCATCTCTCCTTTTTCCTCTGTAATCATTCCTCCGGGACGACCCAGCTCCGTCCCTCTGATAGTATTCCTCGCTTGAGTCATTTGACGGGAGCCTAGGTTGAGTCGGATCGCCCAAAGCATACGAATCAGCAATCCGGATCATCTCTGCCAACAGAATCGCATTTTCCTTTGCGCTTCATCCACAGTCACCGCCAGATTCGCACCCTTGCGCAAACCATGCTACGGCCTATGACTCTATGACGCCCTCACACGAGTTTCTTATGGTACACCACCGGGTTAAGAATTCACGATCCTTCTTTTTGGGTCTTTGCTTGCACATTGCCAGGGTCTGCGGTCTATTCGGCCTCTGGTACGTACTTGAGAAGTTGCTGATAAATATTTCTTCAAAATTTATCCAACAATTGATACTTCTGGGCGGCAAGTTATTCAGCCATACTTTGGCCGGGCCTTCCAACATCTGGGGCACGTAACGCACAGCCCATCTCAAGTTGCCAGTTGCAATTTTCACCGCTGTAGCATAGTTTATCAACCAATCCTCCGGCTTGGTACTGCCGTCATACGTCTTCGTGCCCCTGGGTAATTGGAAGTTGGGTACTGGTGGTTCCTTCATGATCCGGGGTCGAAAGCATGCTGGACCAGGAGGACCTTGACATTCAATCTGTTCCGACCTATACAGGCGATCCAGTTTTAACCTAGCGTCATCCGGCATCAAATCCCTGCTCCCCAACCTAGACCCTATCACATGATAGTCTGGTCTGGGGTACCCTGCGTTCACCATCTCCGAATCACCGTCATTGTATCAGTTTTGCTCTCGTTGCACGTCTTTCTGCTGCATACCTCGACCGGCGCTTTGCTCTTGCCTCGGCATATTCCGCTGCTACGGTTGTCCTGCTCCTGCGGAGTTGCGATGTCCGGCATTGCCGTTGGCAGCGTCCCATTGACCGGCATTGCCTTGGTCGCGATTACCTCGGCCAGCTTCACCTCGGCTCACACTCTGTCGATCATCACCTTTCCGCATCTCTTTTTCTTTTCCCGCACGAGTTGGGTCGTACGGGACGATCTGTTTGTTCTGTCTGGCCGAGGTTACTCCATCCTCTCTCCTTGGGCCGCCATGAGGCGATGATGCGGCTCCAGCAGATTTCTCTGGGTTACCCACCACCGAATGGACGATCTTGTAAGCCCCAGCTCTCTCCGGGTTAGCTCTCAGTAGCTCCTCGTTCTGCCTGTTCGCGATACGAACCAGCTCATTAACCCGGTCTTGCTGTCTTTGACGGGCCTCACCCGTCAGACCCTCTAGCTCGGATGCAGCAGCATCTGCTGCTCTGAGGTTCTTCGCCGGTGTACTATACCTCGGCAACCCCACAGACAGATAGTTTTCCGACCCTTCTGCTCCATCATCACCTTCTCGGTTCATCTCACTTATGAGATTTTTCCCTTTTACCCTCACTGCATCAACCTTGTTTGCCTTTGCATACTCACGCAGCGTCATGTTCAGTGACTGCTGAGCCGCGACTATTTTCTTTGTGCCCTCCAGTATCTTTTGCCGAGTTTCCTCTAGCTCGGCCTGTGCCTGAGCTGGATCTACCACCGCTGCTACCGCGTTAGCCAAGCTATCCATAGCTTCCCTCAGTACGTTCTCAGGCCTCTCTAGTGGAGGTCCTCTACCTTTCCTCGGTGCCTTAGGTGTTACCTCCGGGTCTGGTGCCGGATCCTTGCTTGCGCCTGCACCTGGCGCAGTCATCATCACCTCCGCATGGTCCGGGGAGCGAGCGATACGCGCCCCGCGAGCCACAATGAGGGGTGGTTCCCCCGCATTGACGACGCGACGCGGATGAACGCACGAGACGTCCACCTCCACATAAACCTTGTGCGTGCCGAGCTTGACGAAGAGGCCGTTGCGCGGAAGCGGGCGCGTGCCGAAGCAACCAGCGTTGTCGCTGACGAAATCCAACGCTCCAAAGCGTTGAACAAGCCCAGAGACGATGCGCTTGCCGGTGCCGATGAAGTTTCTCGTCCGGATCTTCACCCCTGCTAGCGCCGCTAGCCCCACGGTGGGCGCCAACTGTCGTGATGGTGTCATGGCAGATGCCATGGATAGGCTAAAGGTGGGGACTAATATGCGCTAGGGGAATCCAGGGACGGATAGTAGAGTGATTCTCTACACAGAAGTTTGTATTGCGATATCTCCAAGATTACAAGTGCTCCATGAGATGTATTGGCGAGAGGAGGAAGAAGGTGCTCCCCTACACTTTCCTTCTATCTAGCCCAAGAACCCTAGATCTACTAGTGCTCAACCAACTAGAATCCTACCAACCCCCTCTACCAGAACCCCTACCCCCCTTATATAGAGGTAGTTCGGTCCTGGCCTAGGGCATACGTGGAGGCATATTCCTAAGAATATGCCCCCTCCCAAAGTAGTAACCCGACAGGGGTGCTTTTTCCCCGCATCACACATGCTTTAGCAACGTAAGCCGACGTGACCGTTGTCACCCTTGTCGGCCACGACCCGGTGGTCCTGCCCTTGCTTTATTCGCTCATCCAGTACGTACCGGACCTTCTTTTTTGACCAGAGAGATTCCTTCCTTCTCCTAGAAGCTAAGCGAGGATCCGGATCATAGTAGATCCGGCCACACCTATTCCTGCATATAAGTTAGACAAGCATTTCCGACATACTCCTTAAGTCGGATGAGACAACATTAGGCGACCCCCCTGGTCCAGGTTACTCCGTGATCTGGCCTGCCTTGAGGTGACTCGGCCAACATCCGCTTTGACCTTGCCGAACCTCGGCTAACTCGGCCCTTATACCCTGGAGTGACCCTACCCGGGGGTATCCCCCCAACATCTATCCAGCCGCCACCCACCCTGCAGCTACGGTGTAGCACACACGCACACAACCGCGCGTGCAAGCACGAAAACACACAGCTCCGCCATGTGGTGCACCTACACGCTACCAACCGCGCGCACATAAGGCGGCACAACGTGGGGCACGCTAGTACCCAGAGCCGCAACCACCTACCGTTGCACGCGAGCGCCCCGTCCCACTCCCCCTGATGCAAGCACACGCGACCCGCCTCCCCTGCTTGACCCGGTCCACCCTGCGGTCACGAACCCTACCCCCTCTCTCCCACCTACCGTGACGCGGGCCCCATCCCACGGACGCAGCGCACTCGTGTTCGCTCCCCTCTCGCGTCGCCCTCACCGCATCCCCGCTAGGCCTCGCGTTCGCCGCGGCCAGAGAGCCATCGCCGCTGCATCTAGATCTGGTCGGCCACTGCCATCCGGACGCCGCGCCTCACCGCTTCTCCTCCGTGAGATCTTATACCTTCGATCCGGATTACAGATGTAGTATAGCTCTTTTTCCCTAGTAGACCTAGGTTTATCGAATCCTCGGGAAGCAGAAGCATAATGAAGATTCTTTAACGGGCCTTCGAGAGTTTTAGAATTCCTTTTGTATTTTTATCGGACCAAGATTTTGTGTCTTTTTGTTGTTGTCGATGATGTAGATAGAGGGCCTAGGGCATTCTGTTTCACCTATAGCTGTGCAAAACATCTGATGGGAATAAAAGATAGAAATAATGTATGCATGTAATTGTTAGAGCAAGATAAATTATATGTGGGCAGTGCATCCATAATTGCTATTGCCTCCACAACCGCTTATAATAATAACCCACTAGTCTCATCCATAGAAGAAAGAGAACTAATGATATGCATACTGATGTCACCGTTAATCCCAAGTAAATCCCTCACATACAACCATACTTCCCTTTCTATCACTGGGGTTCCCAACCTGCAGATTAGTCATTAGTCATACTCCCTATATCTGGCTCAATCCTCTAGGTCTTGGGTACCTGACAAGTCCTTAGATTGAGGCAAGAGAGGATACAATAATCATCATGTCATACAAACTAATACATGATCTCATCTATGATAAATAACATGCACAAAAAAGCTACATGGCTAGGCCGAAGCCCTTAACCCAAGGAGAATTACTCACACATAGAGATGAGATCAAAGATCATAAACATTGAAGTATAAATCATGAGAGTTGTTGAAGAAGAGATCTACTATTACAAGTGGTGGAATATGGCTATGGTGGTGGAGAGATTAGATCTAAGTCTATTCCTCCGGCGGCTCGTCGGTTTTGTGGATGGAGATCTGGGGGGTGGCTGATGGTTTTTGTGAGCGCTCATTTCTCGTTGCTTGAGGCCTCTTTATATAGGGGTCCCTTCATGAAAGTTGTTCTGTTTGACCTAGCGGCGTTGATGGAAACTATACGGCTGGAACTATACGGCCGAAATTTTATTCCGATCATACAGTTGGTTATTAAAGCGTCTGCCTTTGACCCACGACTCTTGGTTTCTTCTGGTTGTTGGAAATCTCGTATCTTTGACTTTAATGTAGTGATTCCCATCATAAAACATTATTATCTGTGCCGGAAAAAACAGAAAGAAAGGATTGCATACCCCTTTGAATATTAGGCATTAGTGGCAGGGTTTAGAGAGATATTTCATCAAAAATGTGAATAATATCTAGTTTAAATGTGTACATAGATGGCTATATTTCAGAGCCATCAACCTCCCCAAGCTTAAACTTGATCGACCCCGAGCAGGAAAACCAAAATCAAAAAGGAACTCAGCATTTAAACTGAAATAACGAGATGATGATCTTACTCATGATTGGTAGTCTCTTATTTCCTCCACTTCATAAATCTGAAAAACTTCAACATAGATAGAGTAATGGCAAGCATATCATATGGGTTTTATGCATCCTTATAGCACAGCAAAATTATTCTTAACATGGATGATTCAAATGAGTAAACTTTATTCCATGTCATGTAATCAACTCATAGGCTTGCCTTTGAACATAAAGTATAATCATGTAAATTGAGAGTCTGAGAGTTTTCATGAAAAGCATATACACTAGAGTATCTCAATTCTCTCACATCAATAAATCAAGACTTTTCAAGCACTACTTTTCTATTCATTGTCCTTCAAGAATTTCAATTTTTGAGTAATTGAGAGCATGCCAAAATATTTGGTTTAGTTTATTGGGTTGGGATGGACACTCGTGGCATCACTAAGGTTTTTGTTCCTTTTGCATAATGATTACTCATAATAGCTAGAGGAGTGATTCCATCATGAACACAGCTACCCGAGAGTGCCACCAATCTTACCCACTATAGCATTGCTGCTACATGTGTTTAATCAACTCATAGCCGAAATATAGGAGTTTCCTCCATGAAGATCGTTCGTAGGCCAGCGGAGTTGTTGGCATCCCATGAAGTTCGACATACGTAAAGCAAAATATCATTCTTATGATTAACAAGTCAAACTTTGGCATGCTCAAAAAACCGCTAAACATTAATTCAATCAAACAAATCCTTTTAAAGAAAGCTATTAAGTCAATCAACATTTATAGTGGTGTTTAGTGTCTCTAGAGATAAGCCTTCAAGACTAAACACTACAACACCCAAGCCTTCAATTATGAGACATTTTCTTATTACAATTGTTTAGCAATTTTTAGGCAAGACTTGGTTAATTACGAGAGCTAGAACAAAACATACCCAACTAAATACCCATGCAAATGAAAATCTTACTACAATAAAAAGAGTCACTCCACCATTATAATATCTCATCATTTACTACTAACTAGCATGGGTTTCTCAAACTTCAAAAGTGTGGAGTCATAAGGCATACCTCTCATGTTTGGTTCTACTTCTCTCTTCCTTTTTTATTTGTTTCTTGGAAACTCGAAGTCGATCACTCTCTTGCAAATACATGAGAACCTCGAGGCGGAAAGAAAAGAAAGAGGAAAATAAAGAAAAATGGAGAAATATTTTTGTTGTTTTTAAGAGACGGAATTTAAAGAATAGAAAATTAGCAGCAAAGCTTGGCTAGAAAATCTCAAAAGCAAATAGAAATAACTAAATATAAAGTGTTGGGGAAACCAACACGAGTTCTTATAAACTTGAATTAAAAACACAACCTCGAAATAAATAAAAGCAAATGAACGCCAAGTTAAGATACATGAGGAAACTTCCCCAAGCTTAGGCTTTTGCAAGCCCTTCAAATCATTGTGGTGGTAGGAAAAAGTCGGAACTCTAGTTCGCAAATTGAGTTGATAAATTACTAGTGGATTCTCGGAGGTTTAGAGAGAGGCTATGAATTCTATCCACAGTCCCTCCAAGTTATTGGAAGTGTTGGTATGTAGCGAACCGAGTTAATGGCTCCTCCTCTTGATGAGGAACTTCTTGCTCCTCTTCTTGGTCCTCATCCTCATCCGAAATCTCCTCCTCGGGTTGGTGTTGCTCAAATTGTAAGTCATATAGCAAATATCCTTCCTCGATAGAAAAATACCATTAGGCATAGGAGCGGGGTAGATACGCCCAGCTCCAGCACTATGCAGGTAATAAACACCACCTCTCCTAGTGAGCATTCCATAAGCTTTCAAAGTAGAGAAACCACCACGTTGGTCACCTAGCACAGGTTGCAACTCACCTAGGTCGATGCCTAGCGCATTGGCAAGCACGGTGATGGCGCCTCCACCTATGATTGGTCCTTGGCTTTGGGAGGATTGGTGCTCCAAGTAGCGCACAAGGATTGCGCCCAAGTTGAGTGACAAGTTGCAGTTGATGTAAGCAGCCTTTGCAAGGACTAAGATGTCCTCCTCATTGAGTCTTGTGAACTCATTACGTGCCTTCAAGGTGTTAGCAATAACATAGAACAAATACGGAATTACAGGATGTTGAATATTCTTCACCTTGCTTACTCTAGTAGTGAAACTCATTCCATTATATTATTGTTCAGGGGAAGGATTTATGCCTGTAAAGGATGCACGTAAGGCATTAACATCATTGTTTGGGAAATTAAAACATGTGCACCATTCATCTAGTGTTAAAGTGTAGTTGTTCTTCATAAGTCGGAAAGAAATCGTGTCCTCTCCTTGCCATAGTTTAACAGTGCTTTGCAACGAACTTAGGAATTCAATGGTTAACCGGTGATAAGTAGGCACATCATTATACACAAAGTTTTGCAGGCCAGCTCTATTGCAAAGTAAATTGAAGTCATCAGAAATACCGAGCTAGTTCAATATAATAGGGCAAGCCATTTGGTGGCCTTCACTTCGTGGTTCTTGATCTTGTTGAAGCCATCGCGTTGGAGCTCATTCCTGAACCGTATCCCCATGTGTTCTTGAGTGACAGCCCAAGAAGCGCTAGCAGCGGCACGAGCACGAGTTTGGCTCCTTGTGTTCATCATCTAAAACAATAAAGGAAGAGAAAAATAAAACCTTTTGATCCAACAATAATAAGTATAACATATTCCTCATCGTAGCACACTAAAGAAT
Source organism: Avena insularis (assembly GCA_023614405.1). NCBI lineage: Eukaryota > Viridiplantae > Streptophyta > Magnoliopsida > Poales > Poaceae > Avena > Avena insularis. The sequence goes on along the minus strand of CM042690.1, from coordinate 391,868,156 downwards.
CCTCTCTAAATAATAATCTAGGCAAGAGAATCATGGAAATTAGTTCATAGTAGGTCTCACCCTAGATTGATAATGACAATAGATCAAAAATGAATTTGCAAAAAGTAATTGGAGGATCGGAGGAGAAACATACCGTAGATCACTTGTGTGCGAGGAAATCGAACAAAATTGAGTAGAGGTGAAGATCTCTTGAGGTTTTGACAGAGTTTGGAGGTAGAAGAGAGAAAAAGGATTGAAGTTTTGGAGTTGGAGGTACCTTCCTGTGCAGTTTTGTGGTCGGACGCAACTATATGGGCGCAACTATATGGCCGGAACATTGTGTTCCCGCCGTATAGTTGGTCGGTTTTCAAAATTTTAGGGTTTCCACCTGGCGGCGCAGCTATACGGCCGGAACTATATGGCCAGAACAATTTGTTCCCGCCGTGTAGTTGGTCATAAAACCATCTGTACCTGGAAAGGAATTTGTATGAAAGCATCGATATCTATACGACCGGAGCTATACGACCGGATTTTTTATTCCCACCGTATAGTTGGTCGTTAAACAGTTAGTACTTTTGAAAGAAAAATTGTCGATGGCACAAATATCTATATGGCCGGAACTATACGGCCGAAATTTTTATTCTCGCCCTATAGTTGGTCGTTAAACTCTCTGTATCCATCAAAAAAAATTAGTTTCTTCATGAATTACTTCTTATACTGAAACTTAGCGAAATACCTTGTTTTTGACAGAAAGTTGACAGTTGAAATTATCGACCAACAACAACATGTATAAAGCAGGATTTTAAGTACTACCAAACTTCTTCTCCTCAAATGGAGTTTTCTAGCACTCTTTATTAAACATAAACTTAAACTAAAACTTAACTCAAACCTTTATTTCACATGGGTTGCCTCCCATGGAGTACTCTTTTATGGTCATTAGCTTGACCTTGATTATGCTCACTTAGGCCAGATGAGTGGAACACCCACTCCAAAGTAGTTGGCCTTCAAAGTGATGGCCTCCTTCTCATCATGTTTGGCTTTCTTTTTCCTGGGGAAATGGATAACAAAAGGATCCTGCGAAGGCAATTGAAGCTTCATGTTCCCTTCATGGAGATTAATTAAATCCTTTATAGTTCTTACGAAATGATGGCCTAATATAATAGGAGTAGTACCACCTTCAGGAATGTCAACAATAACTAAAGTCAACTAGAGCAGTTCAGCCTTTAATGTAAACTAAAGTGTTCTCCTTAATTCCTACAGCTTGTTTATAGGTAGAATCTGCAAGATGTAGTTTTAGTTTAGTGATTTCGAAAGAGCCAAGATTTAACTTGTTAAAAAGACTCTTTAAGATTGTTGAGACGCTTGCACCTAGATCACAAAGTGCAGCTATCTCATTGGTCCCAATATTAATTTTAATCGTGGGCTCAAATATATCATCTAGTTTAACAGGTAATTTTTAGCGATTTTCTTGTATTCCTCTTCAAGCTAGCGTACCTTTATCGCTACCTGATCAACTAAGTATTGATACATGGCTTCATCATTACCTTCACTTACCAGAATCTTAACGTTGATCCTTTTTACGGTATCTTCAATGGTGTAGCTTGGAGAAGGGGCATTACTACAATCAAGCTCTTCAGGCTCCTCCCTTTGGATCCACATAATTTTGAGTTCTTCAACAGGACTGGGTTGAGCTTTACCTGCAAATTTAGCTAGAATGAGAGTTTGACTCTCGGTTATCTTACCTATTTGTGCATCAACAATCCTCTTTCTTTCTTGGAGGGCCTGCAAATCATTCCTCAAACTTACAACTTGGTTAGATAATTTACCAAGCATAGCATCATGGTTCTCCGTTATTTTAACAAGAAAATTGTTTTGTTCATTTTGTGAGTCTATAAAAGACTTAAGTGTTTCTTGGAGACTACCATTACTAGTTCCCATGTTATTATTAGAGTTACCTGTAGGATTAGAATAATGTTTCTGAAAATTAGGATTATAATTTTCTTCCAAGCAGGGTTATAATCATTATGAGCTATGAAGTCTATTTCTTCAATATTAGTGACACGGGCATACCCTACAGGTACTCGAGTTTGGCATATACGGTCCAGATACGGCAGAAGCCCACGGCGTTGCCAAGGCCCAATTGAGGATTCGGGTGACTCACGGAGACTCTGATTGCTTGCAGCACAAGATGAAGTTTAAGTTAGAAAGTTCAAAGGGACGAACCCTAATCTGTAACCGACTTGACCTGCTACCCAAGACCTAGCCTATCTATATAAAGGCTAGGAGGGGGCGGCGAGGAGGACAATCACAACCCTAGTTTCCACAACCATCGTCAGATTGCATCTGTGCACCCCTGTAACTTTTGACTCCCACGATAATTCCAAGAGCAGACAACCAGGAGTAGGGACCTCAACGAGGCCTGAACCTGGGTAAACCTTCGATCCCTGTGTGCTTGTTTTCTATCTGATTAATGCCTCCAGCGCTCCCTCCTTCTCCAAAACCCAAGTCCATAACAATGGGCATTGACAAGTTAAACCCTCGTCAATTGGCGCCGTCTGTGGGAACTGGGAGTGCTGACGTCACAACTTCTTTGGCCCCATCAACTGCGATCTACAACTCGGCAACAACGGAGATTCGCCAGCTCTTTGGCGCTTTCGACTTCACCGTCCATAGGCCGGCCACTCGTCCGGCTTTCAAGTCCGTGGGCGATGGGATCGCCCAGGCGATCGGGAGCTTCAGCTTCCAGGTCGGTCAACTGGGCACACTTCTCCTCCTTGATCAACCGACGACTTCCGTGATTTATCTAGCATCATGGTTCCCACCACCAATCGGCACCCTCAGCAATCGCAATGCCCTGACAATAGCTGGGAGCACGGACAGCGACAGCAGTCGTGGATCCGTTCTAGGTGGCCTGGCCATAGAAGATGGAGCCTATGGCTCTAGATCTGAAAGTTGTGGAGCAATAGCTTCCCCCAATCACTTCATGTGTGCTATCATCAACGCAGGCGACACCGGCGTCAATCGCAAAAATCCCGGTATCGGCAATGGACCGACCAATGGCGGTATACTAGTCGCAAACGGTGGCCCCACTAACGGTGCTCCCACCAAAAACAGGACGGGAGGAGAACCGCACCTCACGGTGAATGAGAATACTGGAGAGCGCATGCTGATCAGGCTCAACGACAATGAGTGGGCCCGCTGTCGAGAAGCTCTACGGGGCAATCCTCTACCCCCTAACTCATCGCAGGACATGCTGATGGGCTACCATTGGCTGCTGAAGGAAGAATTCAAACGCCAGCAGCAGGTAATCGCGCAACTCGAGGCACGCAGAAAGGCGGCGGATGAGTCGAGCCTTCGACAGGCTCAGCTCTCCTCCCATGGTGGATCCTCCTCCAAAGGCAACAAATACGTGGCTACCAAGCGACAATCTCGACTGGCCCACCTCACTGACAAGGAGCATGAAGAGGCCGCGAAAGTCCTCGACTTCAGCTCTATGACAGTGGATAGGCAGGGCAACATGCTCCCGAAGACACCGCAAGAAGCGGTGACAGCAGCTACCATGTACCTCCTCAACAACCAGCCACCGGCTGGAGATCCGCGAGCTGCCATGCACCGATCTACGATAGCGGGCCTAGGGCTAATCGAGGCTACTCTTGACAAAGAGCCAATACCGGAGTCGAAGAAAAGCAAGGATCTAGCCAAGCGTTACTCCTCGCCCTTGTCCAGCACGGATAGCCACAATCTATCTCGATGTCGTCGCTCACGGTAGCACGACCAGGACTACGATGCGTGTGATGACATCATGCAGCGCAAGGTTGACAAAATGCGTGAAGGCGCGCTCGTTCGACTGACTCGGAGGACGACAAGGTGGAACTCTGCAGCACCAGATGCTTTAGCAGAGCCATCAGGCAAAAGCGAATGCCTAAAGGGTTCAAACTCCCATCGGAGAACCCAAAATTCGATGGCCTACAGGACCCGAAGATTTGGCTGGAGGAGCACATGTCCTCCGTCAGGCTGCATGGAGGGAGTCGAAGCACAGCCATGCAATGCCTGCAGCTACAGCTATAGGGCGCCACTCGCGCATGGCTCAACAACCTCCCACGTGGATGCATTCACAGCTGGGAAGATCTAGTCTACAGCTTCGTGCGCAACCTCAAGGGCACTTACAAAAGGCCCGCATCAATCGAAGAGCTGAGAGGCTGCCACCAGAGATCTGGCGAGTCACTGTGCTCATATATCCAGAGATGGTCTATCATCAAGAACTCTGCAAAATACATCTCCGAGGATCGCACAATCGACGCGTTCAACGATGGTGTATGCCGCAGAGAGCTTAGGGAGGAGCTAGGCCGCTCGAAGCCCAAAACAATCGACCACCTAATGGAAATCACGAACCGGTGGGCCGATGGAGAGGACTCGGTGAAAAACCATGCCTACTCCAACGATGATGAGGACCTCGGGCGCAGACACGACCGCCGAGGGAAACGTCGAATGCGCGGGTACGAGGACCGCGACAAAGTCGACATGATCGCAGCCGGCTACGCCGACAAACGCGACAACAACCGCAATAGCAGATATCGCAGCGGTGGATACCGTGACGCTGGGAAAACCACGCAAGTGTGTCAACGCCGCATTCGCAAAGAGGCACCCGCAACATCCATCCAGGACAAACTGTCCGGACCATGCAACGTGCAATTCTACATCGACAAGCACGACGGCAAGAAAAAATCCAGCCACCTTCTAAATGATTGTCGCGAGTTCCTCAAACTCCATGAGGTCCTGGCCCAGATGAATCGCGACACGATCAAGCAGGGCTATGGAGCTGCCCCAGGCACTATGGAACATGGAGCTCCTCCACCACTACCCAGACCACCACCACTTGCGGCTGCACCAGCCCACAACCATAGAGGCGAGGCGTACCCTCGACCACTAGGGAACATGGGGATGATCGAAAAGGGTCGCCCCTCGAATCAAACACAGAAGGCAATCACTCGCCAAGTCAATTTGGCGATAAACTCTCCGCCATCCACCACTAAGTACCTCAGTGGCAGCAAGTCATGCATCACCTTCAACAAAAGCGACCACCCGCGTCAAGTACCTCGCCCGGGCCACTGTCCCCTGGTACTCGAGGCGCAGATCGGCGGTTTTTAGATGAGTCACGTCTTCATGGATGGCGGAAGCGGCATTAACCTCATGTTCGCGAGTACCTTGCGAGCAATGCGGATCCCCTGACATGCCTAGAAGTCTCAGATACAACTTTCCACAGCATCGTTCCAGGGAAGGGAGTGTACCCCCTAGGCAAGATCAACCTCGACTTCATCTTTGGCACGCTACAAAATTTCCGGTGAGAGCGCATCGACTTTGAAGTCGTCAACTGGCCCTCATAGTACCACTACATCCTCGGACGTGTCGCATTCACGAGGTTCATGGTGGTACCACACTACGCCTATCTGCAGATGAAGATGCTAGGACAAAACAGCGTCATCACAATCAACGGAAGCTTCGAGAGGTCCGATAGCTGCGACAGGGAATTCAACAGAATCTCCCAGACCTTTGGCATGCAAGAGGAACTCGCAAGATTGAAGGAGTCGACAGACAACAGTCTGCCTCCCCTGAGTAGGCCAAGCTCACTCGACCTGTCCTTCGACTCATCGGTGCACACAAAGAAAGTCTAGGTCCACCCAACGGACCCGACCAAGATGGCCCTCATCGCCAACAACTTGAGTTCCGCATAGGAACTCGCGCTCATCGAATTCCTCCATGAGCATTGGGAAATCTTCGCCTAGTGTCCAGCGGACATGCCAGGGGTTCCCAGGGAACTCGCCGAGCACTCACTCAATGTGAATCCAGACGCAAGGTCAGTCAATTAGACAATATTGCGACTGTCTGAACCAAGAGCCAAAGCGGTCGGTATGGAGATCAACAGACTCCTCGACACAAATTTCATACGCGAGATCAAGGAAAGCACCTGGCTCGCAAAAACAATGCTTGTGCCTAAAAAGGACACGGATATCCTACGGATGTGCGTGGACTTCACCTCCTTGAAAAAGAACTACCCAAAGGATTACTTCCCGTTGCCATGGATCGATCAGATAATTGACTCCACCGCGGGATGTGAGCACCTCTACTTCCTCGATGCCTACTCAAGCTACAACCAGATTCAAATGAAGGAGGAACACTAGGAGAAAATGGTGTTCACAACACCCTTTGGTGTGTTCTATTACAACACGATGCCCTTCGGGCTAAAAAACGTGGGAGCTACTTATCAGCGGTGCATGCAGGCTTGCCTCAAGAACCAACGTGGTCGCAATATCCTAGTCTACATTGATGACATCGTCATCAAAACCAAAGAGGAAGCCACGTTAATCGACGATCTCCACGAGACCTTCGCTAACCTTGACGGCTACCAAATCAAGCTCAATTTGGACAAATGCGCCTTCGGCGTACCATCTGGGAAACTACTTGGGTATCTCATCTCTACGAGAGGGATCGAAGCAAACCCGAAGAAAATAAAGGCCATACTAGCCATGGAGAAGCCGAAGAACGTAAAAGGCATCCAACAGCTGGCTAGGAGAATTGCAGCACTTAGTCGATTCATCAGTCGAATGGGTGAAAAGGCACTACCCTTCTACCAACTCCTCCACAAAGCTGACAAGTTCAAGTGGACAGACGAAGCACAAGAATCATTTGAAGACCTCAAGCGTCTACTATCCACCTCGCCAGTACTAGTGACGCCTCGTGAAAAGGAACCGATGCTACTATACATCTCCACCACCAACCAGGTAGTCAGCACTGTGCTCGTTGTGGAACGAGCCGAAGAAAATAAAGTCCACGGAGTCCAGCGCCCAGTATACTACCTCAGCGAGATGCTCATGCCAACAAAGCAGCGGTACCCGCACTACCAGAAGTTATCGTATGGCGTCTTCATGACAGCCAGGCGACTGCATCACTACTTCTAGGAGCACCCAATCGTGGTGGTAAACGAGGCCCTGCTCAGGCATATACTCAATAATCATGACGCCACAGGATGACTCGCGCTCTGGGGAATCGAACTGTCTCCACGAGACATCACATATGAGAAGCGCGATGCGATCAAGTCGTAAGTTCTCCCGTACTTCCTCGTGCAATGGATGTAGAACTAGCTCCCCAACAAACCAGATATGTGCTAAAGTCGTGATACATTTTACTCCGAGTACGGGAGGCAGATTGTTTTGCCCGACAAGTTCCACGCACACAGCTCCAGAGTTTAACCGAACTACATATATAGGTTCAAGTTCAATACATCATAAGGCTGCTACACAGCTAGCCCTCTTTCTCTGCTTGGGTGCCAACTTTCTTCCTCTTTCCTTCATGTCCACTGGCTTCTTCATCTCCTGCCTTCTTCCTCTTCCTGGGGCCAATTTTCTTACCTTCACGTACCCTGCATCTCCGGGCCGAGGGAAGTCAGGCCAATCAGCACCAGAATCTTGTCCGGCATCATCACTCCACTCATTTTGGTTTTCTTCCCGCAGCAAAATCTCTGAGTCGGCTGTCTTGTTTCTTACCTTGCGCTTCCTATAAAAAAACAGTACATGGATTACTACCTTATATCTACAGACTATAAACATTTTTTTTGTGTGAATGTACCATCTCATACATAGGTTTGGGAGCATTAAGGGGACATCCAGCTGCTCTATGGCCTATAAGATGGCAGGTCTTGCATCTGTTTTTGCCCTTCTTTGTAGAACAGAAAGTCGAACCCTTCTTCTCGAGAAAATTCTTAAACCTATTCACCTGGGGTATTCCTCTGCCCCTTTTTGTAACTGGCTGGCAAAGCTCGAAAGACAGTTGGACTTGAGGCCACTGAGATGGGTCTGTACATGGCTCGACGGATCCAGCGTACGCAGCTCTGAACTTTTCCATAGAGTAGTAGTCTGACAAATACTGATCCAAATGTGGTAGAGTTCTTTTCTTCACCAAGAAGGCCAAGGCCTGGTCGCAAGGTTTCCCGGTATGCTACCACTCTAAGCAGGTGCATTCTCGCAGCTGGATGTTCACAACATCCCTTTTGCCACTCTTGGACATATTGACCACCTCACAGCTTCTGCTAGTTGACGGGAGAACCTTAAGATGAGCAACTCCTCGGCTTTTCTTGTGCAGTTGCTGTACAACTGGCGGTAGCATATGTCCTCTAAGTCTCCTACCAATCTCTCTCCTTATATTTAACAGCTTCATGATCATACCACGTATGATGTCCATCAAGATATGAACAGGACGCACTTTTATGTCCTTCACCCAGTTATTCAGGCATTTTGCAAGGTTGTTGTTTATGTAATCAACTTTGATGTCAGGGTTGAATTGCCTCCTCTTCCATAGCTGCGAATGATGGATGGCTAAGTACTCTGGAAGTTCACGGGCTTCGGCAAAAATCTTGCTCATGAAATAATCGCTGCTACTAGGTTTGTAAACTCTAGTAGCAGGAAACATGTAACGAAATACGCTGCCTGCATAGTGTGAGTACAAGTTGAGCATCATATGGGCATGGCATTCTCTACCTTCAGCCCTTTGCATGCATCCATCGATAGAGCCAATGGATCCATGTGGCCTATTGATCTCCTGAGCTGCCTCATAAACCAGACCCAGTTTTCCTCCGTTTCTGTTTCAAATAGCCCGAATGCCACTAGGAACATCCAGTTGTGACCATCAAGTGTTGTGGCATATGGCAGGCAGCCTTTCCATTTGCCAGTTAGGACAGTGTTGTCTACACTCAGATATGGCCTACGGTCGTCCTTGAATCCTTAGATGCAAGGTTTAAGCGCCATGAAAAATCTTTTGAAATATATTTTACCACTTTCTAATTCGGTGTCAATCTCCACAACACTCCTCGGACACCTAGCTTGTACCTCCGCCTTGAAGTTGTACAGCATCCTGAAGCTATTGGTCCAATCCATGTGCAAGACCCCTAGAGCTTTCTCTTTACCTTTCCAAATCGTGTAATACGGAAGGACAATGTTGTATTTAGAACCGAGGCTAGTCTAAATATTCTTCGCGGTCTCCTTAGGGTTATCCTTTAGTATGGACATAGATTGCATAGCCACCCACTCCGTATCAGCCATTAAGGATTTTAGTTTGCTGCTTGTCGGACACATGTGTGGAGGGCCCATTTTGTTCACCTGCAACACAAATTCATTTAAAAGATAAGTAGAGTCGACTAGTTGCCAGAAAGATATCGCACATAAATTGTAGTTATAGAGTGCAAAGAGAGAGAGAGTTCTAATGGTTTGCTACATTCATTGCCCCAATACCCTAATTGCAGTCGACGCAGGTAAGGATCTTGCTGTGATCCTCCATGGACAATGTACCTTGGCCCGTCCATTCATCCACGTTAACTTGCAAACAGCCTCATACCTCTCGGTAGAGTTCTTCAGTCGATAAACGTCGAACTCCCCCTTGATACAAAAATGCCGGAACGACATCCTGAACTCATGCATGCTCCTGAACTCGGTGTCGACCAAAATTATAGGATACTCGTGGTCATGTTTCATTTCTTCTACTTTAACACCCAAATCATCGACTGGAATACCAGCCTCATCGTTAAGTTCCTCGTCTATTTCATCATCACCAGATTCTTGATCCTCTACAGTGCCTTCTTCTTCATCTGATTCAGAATCTTCGCCATCGTCTCTAATGCCTAGTACCGCACACATCATATTGACTCCAATGGGTGGGGCTGTGATGTCTACGCACTTCTATTCTTGTAGACAGTTGTTGGGCCTCCAAATGCAGAGGTTTGTAGATTAGCAGCAAGTTTTCCCTTAAGTGGCTCACCCAAGGTTTATCGAACACAGGGAGGAAGTGGTCAAAGGTATCCCCTCTCAAGCAACCCTGCAATCAAGATACAAGAAGTCTCTTGTGTCCCCAACACACCCAATACACTTGTCAGGTGTATAGGTGCACTAGTTCAGCGAAGAGATAGTGAAATACAAGTGGTATGGATAATTATAAGTGGTAACGGTGATAGAAAATAACTTGATGGCATGGAAAAGTCTAAAGTAAAACTGAAATAAAGATGGAAGCAAGCAAACATGTAACAGATCTAATTGCAAACGGTGTTTCAATGCTTAGAAACAAGGCCCAGGGATCATACTTTCACTAGTGAACACTCTCATATAAATATCTTCTCTTTATGATACTACTCTTAACTACTCTCCGGCTGAACACTCTAATCGATGGTAGGGCTATAACAGCACACCTCAAAGTTCATCTTTCCCATCTAGAAAACCCCACACTGTCACCTTGAGCACTAGACGAGTCCAACAAACACCACAATTTCATAAAGACATCCAACTCCAAATATAACTCATAATAAGTATTTGTAATCTCTAGCCTAAGTGCCAACATGGTGTGCACACTGTCAACTTCACACACATGGGGAGAGCAGAGATCTATTAAAGCACTTGAATAGCAATGTAGATCTATATATTACAAGCTCATGATCTCAATAAGACCATGCATAGAGAGAGAGAGAGAGGGATGAACACATAGCTACCGGTAGAACCCTTAGCCTCGAGAGAGAACTACTCCCTCCTCATCATGGGAATCAGCAATGGTGATGGAGATGGCGGTGGAGATCGATGGAGATAGCTTCGGGGGCACTTCCCCGTCTTGGCAGGGTGCCGGAATAGAGACTTTCTGTCCCCCGAATCTCCCCTTCGGTGGTGGCGGTGCTGCGGAACTTTTCGTGGATTTCTGATTGACTATTTAGGGTTTTGGTATCGGGAGGCTCTTATAGGCGAAGGAGGCAAGGTCGATGGCTGGCAGGGGGCCCACACCATGCCCTGGCACGGCCTGGGCTGGCCCGCGCCAAGAGGGGTGTGGCTACCCTGTGGCCCCTCTCCGACTCTCCTTCTGGCTCCGTGAGTCTTCCAGGAAAATAGTAACTTTGGCTTTTGTCCCGTCCAATTCCGAGAATATTCATTTTCTGACTTCCTGGAACCAAAAACAGTAGAAAACAGGTAATTGGCACTGTGGCATCTTGTTAATAGGTTAGTCCAATAAATCATATGAAAAGTACTCCAAAGTGTGGACAAAACATAAGAAAGTAGATAAAACCAAGCATGGAACATCAAAAATTATAGATACATTTGCAATGTATCAGGTTGCACCATTGTCTCCACTCGGATGGAGAACATTTCCCCAGTCCACCTCACCAGCAACTCTGTTTTCTCCAAGACACTTGGTTGGTTCTGCTGCAACCACATGGGGTGGTCTTACGTTTGCACGCATCCCAGGTACTTCGGTGGATAAACAGCAGTCAGAATCAATTTCATCTTGAGTGTACAGAACCCTCATGCTCTTCCTGTGTACATCCTCCTTCCTGATGTAATCTTTCCTGATGGTATTAGTAGGGCTTGACATCCGCGTTCCATTCCCCATCGAACTAGGCCTTTTGCTGCCGCTCTTGGGTGTGATCTCCTTACTGCCTACCCTCACGAGTGTTGGCTCTAGGGTGCTGGCATTATTGCCTGACCTCTACGGTGTGTTCTTCTTCGAATTAGCCCTTTTGCTGCTACTATTGGGCGTGTTCTCCTTCGTGCTGGCATTATTGCCTGACCCCAGCGCCATGTTCTGCTCCAAATTAGCCCTTTTGCTGCTACTATTGGGCGTCTTCTTCTTCGTGCTGGCATTATTGCCTGACCTCAGCGGCGTGTTCCGCTCCAAATTAGCCCTTTTGCTGCTACTATTGGGCATGTTCTCCTTCGTGCTGGCATAATTCCCTGACCGTGGCGTGTTTCGCTCCAAATTAGTGTTTTTTCTGCTCCCACTAGGTGTGGTAGCCTCCGTGCTGGCCATCTTCGCCTCTTTGCTACCACTCCTGGGAGTGTTCACTACCGTGCTAGCCCTCTTAGCGTTTTTGCTGCTACCGTTCGGTGTGGCATTTTGACTGGATCTCGGGGGTATACTCTGCGGCGTGGTGCCTTTTATCGTGCGACTCTTGGGCGTCCTCTTCTCTGGCATGGTCTCCTTGGTGACGTTCTTCTTCGGGGTGCCCTTTCTGGGGATGCTCTTCCTGCTCCTCTTTATGACGCTCCTCTGTAAGACTCTCTGTTCGAAGCCACCCTCAATGCACGCACAGAAGTGATTCCATTGATCAGGTCACGCATGCCTTCTAAAAGTCCATCATCTCTATTGTCGAGTTCCAATTCCTCTCCAACCATGAGCACTACCAAGTGGAAGTAAACTTCACCTCTATAATGTTTCCTTGTAAACGGTACGACTAAATCCCTGGTATATTTCACTTCGATAGCCTTTTTGCTCCTGTAACCATAATATAACAAATGTGCTTCCTGGGAGGACCCCACAAAGACCTTCACATGTAACGATGCCATCAGTCGATAACTCTACCACTTCGTGGTCGATTCGCCAAGGAGTACATCAAACTCACATAGAATTTTTCATGCCATCCTCTAATTTTGCAAGATAATCCGTGACATCGATATTTAACGATTACTTTGCCATCGTCAGGTTCTTCAGGATAGAAACCTCCGAGAGGTTCGAGAGATGGAGCAGCACCATCAGACCCAGCCCCAATGCCACCGCCGCCATCACCAGTGTCATTGTTAACTGGATCAACCTCGGTGGAAGTACCAGGACCAGGAGCAAGGCGAGGGCCCTTAGCAGCGGGAGCTACATTACATGGTGGACAGGCAGGGCCCCTTCTAACGGCAGCCACAATAGGATCAGCTGCTGCCATGCTACCTTGACGACCAGGAGGAGTTCCCACAACAACAATGTTTCGAGTGCTAGCAGAGTCCAGACCATGAGCTGGCTTAAGACCAGCAGCTCGCTGAACCCGAGCACGGATTTGAGGAGGAGATAAGGCATCAGTCTTTGCAACAATAGTGGGGCAGCCTCCGGAAGCCTTAGTTTGCTCAACAACGGCAGGGATTGGGTCAACAGCGTCCAGATCAACAACAACACGAGGATGGCCAGTACCAGTAGATTCTAGAGCACGGGTTCACACAACTTGAGGACGGTTTCAAGGAGGAGCAGCACACAAGGCGGCGGTCTTGGCAACAACAGCGGGGTAGCCTCCGGACGCCTTAGTTTGCTCAACAGCGGCATGGATTGGGTGAGCAGCAGCCGCAGCAACACGGGCACGGGGACGGGGACGACCAGTACCAGCAGATTCTAGAGCAGAGTTTTCCACAACGGCAATACGGGGACTCCTACGAGGAGGTTGCCTGACAGAAGCATGTCGCGGACGAGGAACCACATTTTTCTCAACAACAGCAGGGGTTTGAGTTAGACCTCCCTGTCCAATAATAGCTGGGCGACTCCCAGTAGCAGGAGCTTCCTCATCCACTATGTTACACACCAGCGTAACCACGTGAAGCCTAACATGCTGTTTCATCAACCCAATTAGCTGACTGTCACACGCTATAGGAACCCTGAAGCCTCGTTCATCAACGATGCTGAACCATGCAGTCTTCTCTGGCCTCATTTTAGCAAGTTCACGCACAGCAGCAACCAAACTAGGGACAGTGCATAACTGCACAGGCGCTACTTCCTTCTTCAGACTCTGAGCCTGTTTCCACGTGCTCTTCCCATGTGCTAATTTAACGAGGTAGCCGCAGATGCTCACCAGAACCGTGTATTTGGGTTCAGCGGAGATCCTAGTTGACAGAAAATTGGAGACAAAAGATAAGAATTGTTTGTCAGCGTCGTGCTAGCAAACAATTCTATGTTCGATATATCTATGTAATGCCAATAGCCAGCTAGCAGTTATAGGTAGTGCGAATAGCAAAGAGAAGAGTAGCTCACCCGAAATTAGCCAGAAGTACTTCTTCCTCGGCAAATGGATCTTCCATCCTTCACGCTGCTTAGCTTGTCGGCGATAGAGGTGGGCTAGATCATCGCAACGGCTGGCACGACATGCGGCATTAGAGCTTGGTAGCAGCGAGTAGGCGCAGCAACTTGGCGCCGGAAGTCAAATGCCCGAAGAGATCATTCTGGTTGGAGAGGGGATTTCGATGCCGCCGGTGCTAGGGTTCATGCGAAAGGAGGGAGGGAGTGGATTTTTGAATTTGGTCAACGCACAATGCTCCTTTAGTATCTCGTTTCGCCTACGTGGTTGCCGTGTTAGCGCTCGCGTCATGGAAATATTACTGACATGAGGGTCCCGACCGTCTACTTCACGGGGTAGTTTCACGGCATGTTTGGATTTGGTAGGGGTGAGAGGAGTTTGCATCGAAATGGCCCCTCTCGGTAGTTGGCGGCCCAACTTTTCGAAACGCGGTAATTTTAGGAACTTAGGTACCGCCATGCGCTGGCCTGCCAACTTTGGTACCGCAGACGAACAAGCCCACGGCTATGCGTGATGCCAAGGACATCGTCCAACGTTGCAACGCTTGCCAGCGATTCGCGGACAAACCACACGCACCTGGTGCGGAACTCGGGCCAATACCATTGGCTTGGCCCTTCGCACAATGGGGACTCGACATGGTCGGCAAGCTCCCGAAATCCTCACGAGGAGGTTATGTCTACCTCTTAGTCGCGGTCGACAAATTCACTAAGTGGATCGAGGTCATGCCGGTGATGAATCAATCAGGAGCCAGCACCGTCAAGTTCTTCGAGTCCATCGTCTACCATTTTGGAGTGCCACATAGCATCATCACAGACGAAATGGGACGAACTTCACCTCCAAGGAGTTCCAGGAATCCCGTGAAAATGTAGGAATCAAAATTAGCTATGCCTCGGTGGCTCATGCTTAGACCAACGGTCAAGTCAAAAAGGCCAACGGCCTCGTCTGCGGCGGAGTCAAGAAACAACTCATTCGACCACTCAAATAAGCTACCGGATGCTGGCCAGACGAGCTACAATCTGTACTTTGGAGCTTACGCACAACTACAAATAGCGCCACGGGCTACACTCCGTTCTTCATGGTGCACGACGCTGAAGCGGTGCTACCCGCAGAAGTATGCTACAAAGCCCCGCGGGTGGTTGCATACAGCGAGCAGGAGTCAACTCTTGCACTCGAAGACTCCATCGACCTCCTCGATGAGGCACGCGAAATCACAATGGAGAGATCAATGATCTATCAGCAGAACCTCCGCAACTACCACAGCAGAAGGCTACGCCCCACATCCTTCATCGAAGGAGACCTGGTTCTGCGACTAAAGCAACAAGGGCACCTCAAACTTGAGTCCCCTTGGGAAGGACCTTATGTGATTATTGAAGTAATCCCAGGTGGCGCCTATTGCCTCAAAGACCTAGAAAGTGGATTCGCATACTCCAACCCCTGGAACGTCGCGCAGCTGCGTCGTTTCTACCCCTAGTCATTTTTACATTACAAATAAGGCTATTCAGCCATGCTACTTAGCCACACATTGTACCTCGTACTATTCTGCGAATAAATAAAGCTAAGTGCCCCAAAATCTGTGTCTTTTTCTATTTTTCTTACAATTTCATCACTCGAGGGTTGCACCACCTTTTACACCTTCGTTCTACGAACAAATCGTAGTATCCTGAGTAACTGACACACTACCAATCGAACCCTTGATAAACACCAATCCAGTTGCAATGCACTTGACAGGTTGGCAAGCTGCGGAGATAAATACACATTAGGCTAACAAAAAGGAACTTCAGAGTATAATACACTCGAAAATTATACAAGCTAGCAAGCTCTTCGCATATCAATGGGTATTGAATACACCCAACATAATCATACAAACTTTATGACACTTATAAATCTATGTGCAGAATACAAATTACACTACTGCTGCAAAAGAAGAACATTTGTCTACTCTTCAAAGAAGTCGACGATGTCCTCCGCTGGCCGATCGACCGCCTGATAATGCGGAACCATGTCCCAAGTCATCCCTTCTGGTAGGCGGCGGTCCAGTAGCAACAGACGCAATGTCCACATCTGGCCTATGTAATCGCACCAACGACAGCGCAGCTTTGGCACCAGTGACCAGTTGCTGCCGCACACACTCGCGGACCATGCTTATATCTTGAAACTTTACCAGAAGAGCCAACAAGCTGGAGGGCACTGTGGCGAGAGGAAACATTGCTTGGAAGATATTCCTAAGGCATGACTGCGCCTTCTTCAAGCATTAAAGTACTCACGAAGAACGATCCTGCAGGGTCGCCAATGCGACTGCACGATCGTGGTCCACCCAAAAATACCCACTAGCCTGCAGTTGCTCCTGGGTCAGGTCATTCATTCGAATGGCCACCCGGTCCTTCTCATCCTGCGGATGATGGACGCTAACAACTACACCAAGCAAGATCAAAGTGTAAGGACAGGGCATCACCGCGACTGGCTAAAAAGACAAGAGGAGAAGATAGAGAGCTAACATTTAAACTGCTCGTTCAACTACACCACTACATCCAAGAGATACTTCTCGCGGGCGGTGGCCTTCTCAACTTTCGACTTCCACACATCCGCCTTACCACAGATCATGGGCAACTCATGCTCCAACTGCTTAATACGGTCGTGAAGTCACGATAGCAACGACAGTTCCTCCACCTTTGAACGCCGCTGCCCCGAGGTTTCATTGCTGGGAGGAGAGTAATGAGGATCTATAACATCCCAAAAATGCTAATCAATATTATCAAGTTCGAATCACCCAAGTTTACGGTTAACAAAAACTTTTATTACTAAATTGAATAAGAGTGCATGTGTGTTTTGCATTAGTGTATGATTGAGTGAAATTGCCATGGTTGATTGCTACAAATGATAAGAAATTGTTTAAAGATGAATGCTACATCATCTAGGACAATTACAAACAAAATCTAAAGAAAAAGAAATCAAATATGAATCAATTAAGTAAATGGTCATTTTGACCAAAGTTAACCACTAGGCCACTTTAAGTGTTCCTAGTAAAGAATTTCTAACAGAAAATTTCTACTTCTTTTCACCCCTTGCTAGACCAAGTAAAAGTGAACCAACGCCCACTTTACAAACTCACAGAAACTATTTTCAAATCTATGTAAAGGACAGTTCAAAATGGAATCAAGTTCATCTGGTAAGATCACCATTTTGCAAAAACCACTCAAATCAATTCACCTTAACTTTTCCAAGCAACCATAGACACTTAAGCATAAGATCAAAACACTCACCAAATTTTATTCAAAAATTTCAAACTTGAGTTCTTGTGGACATTTAGTCGAACACCTTGCAGACACTAATTATTCACTGCCTAACTTCACTATTTTGAGCAGTGATCACTCACCCCACTGTCCCCTCTTCACTCCCCTGGTCTCCCCCAACACACAGCAGCGCTAGACACGCACCCCCTCTTTGCCGTTGCACCAGTGCAACGCCGCCCGGAGCTTGCCACGCCGGCCGACCATGACCAGCTCGCCACGGACCATGCCGCCCTCGTCCATGATGTCCAGCAGGCAGGCTACCGTCCACCACCACCCCCTGTCTAGCCCTTGACCGCAACCAGGCCATCGACCACCCCAACATCGCCGCACCCACTATCTCTGCGTCGTGCCGAGAGCGCGCCGTAGCTGACCAGCTCGCATGTGCCGCGCCTTGCCCTCTCCACGTGTGCACACACTCGCCATGATCACAGCTAGCTCCCAAACATCCCCGTTCGCCGCCGCGTGACCCGTAGCCCCCGTGCGCCGTCTCGAACACCGCCAGTTCTGCGCAGAGCACCACACATGCCCGACCATCCTAGACTGCCCCGTGCCTCGCCATTAAGCCTGTTATGACTGCCAGGGAGCACCGCGTCGCCCACTACCCTCAGCCACGCCGATAGCTCGTTGTACCGCCGTCACCGGAGAAGCCAACCCATCTCGCTCGGTCCCCTCGCTGGTGTATAAATAGAGGCCCTCTCTGCCTCAATTCTCCACACCACCTCACTCCCCACTACTCACAGAACCTCCCACACCTCTCCCTTGAGCAAGGAGACCTCCACATCGCCAGAATTTGGCTGGAGTCCGCCGCTGCAGAGGAGAAGAGGAGTCGTCGGTTGGAGCCGCCGCGACCATCGTCCGAACCGCCGCCGTCGACAATATCGTTCGCCCCCATCGCTGACCCTAGCTAGAGCCCTGGTGAGCCTCACACGACCCCCACCGCCGCGTTAGGGTTCAGACCTTGCTGGAGCTGTTCGTCGTCGACGATGAACCTCAGTCGTTAGATCGCTTTATAATCGTAGGGCCTAGATTGAACGATACCATTTCAGTTAGATAGAGTCGATGACTAGTGGGAACCTTGTGTCAGTAGCCCGCTGCACCGCACTATGCAGATTGGGCCGGCCTGTTTACTTTCCCGCGCAGGCTTGTAGATTCAAATAGTTATTTTCCATTTTAGTTAAAACCAGTTTATGTTAGTAGATTCAAAAATCAATTCAAAGATATTCACTAAACCAAATTGCATGATTCCAATTTTGTTAGAAAGGTATTCAAATTATCTATCGAAGCCCATTGGATTAAAATCATTTGGAGTTAGAGGTCACCTATAGTAAAAATAACAAGACGGAGACTTTTCCAACTATAAACATTTTTCAAAAATCAACCATAAATGCTTTTGAGTTGATTCCAACTCTCAAAAATCACATTTGATGAGATCTATCTAAATATGTAAAAATATTTAGGTTTGCATGCAGTGACATTGGACTAGTACCAAAAGAATGCTATATGGGCACTTCTAGTCACTTTAATTCTATTAAATGATAATCTTAAACTTTATAAAATATGACCACCACTTTAAATCGCATTCCCAAGTATTAGAGTATGTGGTGATGACATGTGTCAACATGATCCCATATTTTAATTGGAGAATATTAAATCTTAAGTATTTTCAATGAGTAGAAATTACTTTTCTAAAATAAGATAAATAAGATTAAGTCTTTATTTCATGTGATGATTGTGATGATGCTAGATCATCAAGTGTGAGCCTTAGTGTTCTAAATAGAAATAGTTAAGTATTGTTTGGTGATTGTGTACCTCGTATTCATTTATATATGATAGTACCGACCCGGGATACGAGGATGAGGAGTACTACCAAGAAGAAGAAGAAGAAGAAGAAGAAGAAAACTTCAACCACTGCACTACTCAAGGCAAGCCATCACTAATTGCAAGCTAGAACTATGCAAGCTAACACTTGCAAACTTGATAACCTAAGCAAGATGCATTAGGCATGCTTTGGTGATACAACTTTGATTATACCAATCCCCAGTTTTACTTGCAAGCTTTATTCTTTTACTTTACCAAAGTTCTTTACTTTTAGTTAGCGCTTTGTGAGTATTGGAAAAATAGTGTAGATACCATAAAGAGTATAAAACTAGGCCTAACTAGTTATACTTAGATGTCATTCCAAGCCATGAGATTAGAGTTGGATAGTTACCCTTGATTAGCACCCCTCATTAGTGAATACCCTCAACTTTAGTGGCTAGTGCTAAGCATAAAAGTTGATCACTTTAGATGGGAATACTTGGTGAAAATGATTATGAAAACCTTGGAATGAGGATTCATTCTATTGAAATGTTTTGACATGTGTTGAGAAACACAAAAGGATTTGATGATGAAAATGTTGAGGCATGAGCCTGGCCCCTTTATAAAAACTGATGGTTGGGTTCGGATGCAATACCATTCCAATTTTACCGTACAACCACAATACCTGAATTGGGTAGGGCCTAACTGGAGGTTTATATGCCTTAGTATGGGTTCCCTCGCGGAAAGAGGTTGAGCTGAGGCTACCTCGTGAGTGTGAATGTCCACCTATGAAGTGCCTAGGATGGCAGATGGCCATGGCTGGGAGGCCAAGCTCATAGGGGAGGTGCCTATACTAGAGTGTGTAATTGAAAGGTTATGATTGATTATCCGCATACTAAGTATGATGCTTCAGGGTTATCCCTGACGGATGTATCGAATTTTGTGGTGAAAGTGTACCACCTCTGCAGAGTGTCAAACTATATGAATAGCCGCGTCTGCGGTCATGGACAGTTGGAGTGGCCATACTGTTCCGTCGTCAGATGTTTTAAAAATGACTTGTGAATTGAACTATGACTTTGACTTGACCACAACAGGGTTGTGGATATGAAAACTAAGTTCCCACTTAAGTGATTTAGAACATTAACTTAGTTTTGTTTACTTCTAAACTCTGTTTTAGATAAACCTGCCTTTTTGCAAATAAACCTAGAGCTTAAGATTCCTACTAGAACTACCTTACTTCTTAGATAGTTTGCGAGTACTTAAAGAGTACTCATGGCTTTGTCCCTGGCTATTCCCGTGGCTAGACTATGAGGAAGACTACCAGGATGATGGACAGCAGGAGGTCTACGACAACTAGGATCATCTCCCATCGTCAACATTACATGTGACCCTGAAGATGGAGCCCCTACTACGTTTATTTTCCACTACTTGATTTGTATTAAGACTGGATCATGAGATCCTTTATTTGTAAGACCTTTATTATGGTTTGGAATGGATGATGTGTTGTGATATCAATCTGTTATGTCTCGCAAAAATGGTAATCCTGGGATTGTGAGGTATGGCATAACAGGCATCTGGGATTAAAAACCCGGGTGTTGACAGGATCACTCAAAGGACCCTAGTTACAATCAAGCAAGAGGCAAATGAGACCAACCATACATTGATAAAAAATGAGGATTGCATTCAAATTTGATAAAAGTATCAAGGGGGCACACCCCCACAAAATCATGGTTTAGACAAAAGGTAGCTACACCTATTACAAATGGCGAATAAGGAGCATTTTGCTTCTTTGACTTGGAATTCGACTTCGGGGGCCTCATCGAATCTATGGCAGCCACAGACTTTCCGGTGGTATCCCTAGACGCCGCAGTCTTCGCCACCTTCACTCGCTGTAGCTCCATCGAATATCTCGCGACTGTATCAATGAGATGAGGCCTATACTTACCACAATTAGAAGTGAAGAGATCAAACACTACCTGTTGGCCACCCGCGTCGACAGATATCGCCTTGGAGACCATGCTGGGATCCAACTCCACGCCATGGGCCTGCGCCATCGCGAGTGCCATGGTAGCGTTGATGAACCGCTGAGAGTTCTTATAATCCATGGGAAAACCTTCGGCGAAGGATTCCACCAGATTATCAATTAGGTTGGCCTCGGGGGTCAGGTCCTCCCGGAGGCGACTCAGCACACCTTTGGCCTTCCCCAGCATCTCTTGGAGGGAGACACCACGGTCCTCGACTGCAGCCACAGCGCCAGCAAGAGCATCCTCGTGATGCAAGGCCTGAGCGTCAAAGCTGAGGCCAGCAGCATCTGAAGAGTACAAGGTGTTAGCACAAGGACAAGAAAACCAAGATAAGAAAAATACAAGGGAAAGTAGTGCAAGTAACTGAGAGCGCCTTTGCAGTCGAGAAAAGCTGTTCCGCGAACACCTTCTCCCTCTCAGCAGCAGAAGGACGTAAGTCTTCCTCATTCTTCTGCGACTCCTCCAGAGCCATGACTGCCTCATCGCGCCTTTTCTCCACTGCGGCAAGTCCCTTCTCGAGGGAAGTGACACGGCGGAGAAGCTCATTATGCTCCCCTACAAAAGGACAGAACCCAACAAAACTGAATTCACAAAATCCCACATAAGCATAGACAAGACAGAAGATCACTACAAACCTTCGACTGCGCGGTGGCGATTGTCTAGCAGGGCGTGCTGTCGACCTAAGCAAGGATTTTCTCCGCAAGGCGAGCATATTCCTTCATAGTGAGCTACACCAAGAGAAACAAAGACTTAGCATCAGCTAAAAGCATAAAATCGACTGCTAAAGGCAAAAAAGACACTCATGTGTTCCTCCAGGGACTCCGAAGATTCCTGTCGGGTAGTCGTCCGTGCAACCATCTGGTGCTCCCCAGCATGTGGGGAACTCAAAGAATTGGCACCGGAGTGGGCTGCCACTGGAGGAGAAGGAGACTATGCAGCCACCTCCTTGGTCTTGGAGTCTGCGACTCCGGATTCTTTCACAAATTGGACTTCGTCAGAAGACGATGATGTTGTTTGACGGCAAAACATGCCCGGCGACACTTCAGAAAAGCAACTTCGAAGAAAACAAGACGAACTCATGGATATTAAAACTCACTAGTTGAATTTGTCGAGGTCAAAGGAGTCATCCAACGACTCCTTCGGCAGCCGCAGCTTCTTCTGAGCAGGAGGATCCATGGCGCGCATAGGCACGGCAAGAATCGGCTCTTCTGCAGTAGCAAAGGGACCCTCCGGCATCGTCGGCGAGGAAGCATCAGAATCCTTGCTGCGGGAACACTTGCGAGTGTCGTGGCCACTGGACTCGGGGGCTTCCTCTTCTTCTTCAATCGGGACGGTCGAATCTGACTCATCCTCTTCCACCGCTTCATGCGGGATAACCCCTTCAGGTTGAGGAGGAAAGCTGGAGGCCACTTTCCAGTCCTACAATCAGAAAAAACATTAGTATATATCAAGCACTTGGCAACCAATTGAAAAATACAGACTACTTCACAGGAAAGCTCTACCTCCGGTGGAGGGTTGTTGGCGTTGAAAGGAGGCACGACTGATTCGCTTGGGAGATCGTCCTTGGCGGTGTATTTGGTCACCTGTCGCAACCTCCTGTCTACCTCACCTGTAGAAATGCCCTCCGCAGATATACGAGTGACATCGCCAGCACCGATCCAGCGGTACATCGAATGGACTCTAGCCTGCAGAGGCTAGATACGGTGGCGCAACCACGTGCGAATGAGCACAGCGCCACCCTCTTCTTTGCCTATGCAGCCTTTGAGGTTGCAGACACGCTGATACAGCATCTTCCTCTCCTCGGACTCGCCAGGCATCATGACGTTCTTCTAGGAGCGCCTCCTCTTGCAAGCTGCCATGGGATCGAAGGGCGCGAGTCCGTAGTGCTCTCCGTCGGCCTTCTGGTCGTGGATGTAGAACCACTTATCTCTCCACCCTTGGACAGACGCGGTGAGCTTGATATCGAAGTAATTGGCGGAGGAGTCGACATGGATCCCGCAGCACCCTACGTCGTAGACTACCGAACCAGACGCTAACTGACGTTTGAGCTTAAAAATCTTCTTAAAGAGACCAAAGCGTCGCTCGATTCCGAGCAAGCACTTGCAATGGGTGATGAAGCAAGTGATGTGGAGAATCGAATTTGGGGACAGCTAGTGCAGCTGGAGCCCATAAAAATAGAGAAGACCCCTAACGAAAGGATGCAGGGGAAGAGAGAGACCGTGGATGATGAACGCAAGGAACATCACCCGGAAACCCGCAGGAGGAACGAGAATTACCTCCTCGCCAGGCACGCGGGAGTCGCCTTCCGCGGGAGGAAGTGCTCCATCTTGATGAAGATTGATTAGCTCTGCGGGCTTGATGATAGATGGGCACGAGGACCCATTGGTGACGCGAGTCCTCGCACCCTTCTTCTTCCTAGCACTGGAGGTGCTGGTGCCCATGGTGGCAGCGCCTCCCTTCTTCTTGGCAGCGATAATGGTGGCCGCAGATCTAGCGGTAGAGCCTCCTTTCTTCTTGCTCATCTTGCGATGGTGACGCGAGCGCAGGAAGCAACTAGGAAAGACACGAAGCTGGTCTAGTGCCACCGAGAGGATGTGCGCAAAGGAGCAGAGAGAGCAGTAATGGCGAAGGAAGCGCGAGCAAGAAGAGAGATGAGGAAAAATTACCGCATCTGCGCTGCTACTTAACCTCCTAGTGGATGTCATCCAACGGCCAGCAGAAACCCTACTGGACATGTGGCGCACATCACCATCGACGCGTGGCGAAGGTGAATCACGAACCGTCCCCCACTACTCCCATTACGCGCGAAAATCGAGGAGACGCAATTAAAATAGAAGATTATGCATGCCTGGTCAAATCAAAGTCAGAAAGTGGGACCCACTGCTCGTCACGTCCCGTCAAAGCCGCTCACGCGGGCAACTAAAGTCATCACGTCATCAGCACTGACGTCATCAATTCCAGCAGAAGAACATTTTGACTACTTTAGTCCTTGCTTGAGTCTTCGACTTAACCAAGCATTCAGGGGCTACTCCTAATAGGAGCGCTAGTCGTGCACCCGAAAGAATTTTTATGCAGGAATACAAGCTTCACGAAAACCCTTCACTCGAATCAACGATTCGATTGTGAACTACGGGTTAATCCCATAGGGATCACTAGAAGCACATTCGATTGAAACAAGCAACAAAAGATGACAGCAGTCACAAAATGATTTTAGTCCCTACCCGAGTCTACGACTTGAATAGGCACTCGGGGGCTACTCCCATAGGGAGCGCTGGCCGCGCACCCTATGATTATTTTTTCCTTGTACATCGTACTGTGTTTCGATAACATCCACACTTGAATGCTATGGTGACTCCACCTCATTTTTTCCTACAAAGATATTACGTCTCCTGGGTCGCCCGAATCATCTCCGCGATGAGAAAAATTCGGAGGTCGTGCTTACAGCGTGAAGATAAGACCTGAATAAGGCATGGCAACGCATTGCGCAAGACTACCGTAAATATACCCGTGCTCGCAGTACGCGATGAATATGCCTTGACGGACGCGTCGAGTGCTCACATTTACATACTGGAATTCGACTCCTATAAGACCTCCGTGGCCTGAGTCGAATTACACCAGCACTTTTCCGAATTCGAGTCCGGGGACTTGAGTTTGAGTAGATTGCGTTGTTTTGCCCTAAGTCAGTTAACTGATATCGATACATTGGTTAAATCGGGCATGTATATCAATAATCCCTATGACACAAAACAGAACACTCGAAAATACGCTCAGTCATGCAATTGAAAGACTTCATAAAAGTCGCCAGTCGAATCTGCGATTCCACTGGACACTCGAGGGCTACTGACATGGGCATACCCTACAGGTACTAGAGTTTTGCATATACGGTCCAGATATGGCAGAACCCCACGGTGTTGCCAAGGACCAATTGAGGATTCAGGTGACTCACGGAGACTCTGATTGCTCGCAGCGTAAGATGAAGCTTAAGATAGAAAGTTCAAAGGGACAACCCTAATCTCTAACCGACTCGACCTGCTACCCGAGACCTAGCCTATCTATATAAAGGCTAGGAGGGGGAGGCAAGGAGGACAATCACAACCCTAGTTTCCATAACCATCGCCAGATTGCATCTACGCACCCCTATAACTTTCGACTTCCTCGATAATTCCAAGAGTAGACAAGCAGGAGTAGGGACCTCTATGAGGCCTGAACCTGGGTAAACCTTGCGTCCCTTTGTGCTTGTTTGCTAGCCGATTGTTGCGTCCAGCGCTCCCTCCTTCTCCAAAACCCATGTCCATAACAATGGGCATTGACGAGTTAAACCCCCATCAATTAGTTTCGGGAATAGCTCTTACCTGGGTTTTCTTACCTTTTACGGCTAATATGAGCTCATCCACCTTAGCATTGAGTTGTTCATTTTCATGTGGTGAGACGGAGTTCACCTTCTTCGTGTTTTATCTTTCCACATGCCATTGGGCATGGTTGTCTTGCATATTGTTTAGCAGCTGCTTTGCTTCGGTGATATGTTTACCCATAAATATCCCTCCAGTTGTAGTATCAAGCATAGATTTAGACACAGGAGCAGGAACAATTCCTTAAGCATTATTTCATCCTCTCCCATGCAAGCGCTAGTGGATCACGCTCTTCCTATCTAAAACTAGTAATATTAGATCTTAGTTGCATAGTCTTTGCAGGTGGGAAAAATTTAGTCATAAATAAAGAAGTACATCATACCCATGATGTAATAGTATTTTTAGGCAAAGATAGCAACCATTCTTTTGCTTTTCCTCTAAGAGAGAAAGGAAATAAACGCAATTTGACCGCATCGGGGTCAACATCTTTTATGCGCATCATATCACATATTTCAGTGAAAGTATTCAAGTGCATACCTGCATCCTCAATAGCAGAGCCTCCAAATTGATTATGTTGAACCAAAGTTAAGTAATGGGGCTTAATTTCATAGTCATCAGCAGCAATTGCTGGCTGAGTAATAGGAGTACGCAAATAATCATTATTGGGAGTGGCAAATTCCCCAAGCTTCTTTTCAGCCATATTTCCTATGTTTTTGGGTTTTCTTAAACAGAAACTTATGATAATAATAAAAACAAGAATCTAAAGACTAACTAATTTTTTTGGTTTTTCAAATAAATACTGAAAGTAAACTAAAAAATAAAAACAAGAATAAAAACTAGCAAGGTTCTACTAACCTCACCAGGGTAGCTATTGCTTCCCCGGCAACGGCGCTAGAAAAAGGGTTGATACCTTCGATCCAGATTACGGATGTAGTATAGCTCTTTTTCCCTAGTAGACCTAGGTTTATCGAATCCTAGGGAAGCAGAAGCATAGTGAAGTTACTTTAACGGATCTTCGGGAGTTTTAGAATTCCTTTTGTGTTTTTACCAGACCAAGAGTTTATCTCTTTTTGTTGTTGTCGATGATGGAGAGAGAGGGCCTAGGGCGTTCGGTTTCACCTGTAGCTGAGCAAAACATCTGATGGGAATAAAAGATAGAAATAAAGTATGCATGTAATTGTTAGATCAAGATAAATTATATGTGGGCAGTGCATCCATAATTATTATTGCCTCCACAACCGCTTATAACAATAACCTACTAGTCTCATCCATAGAAGAAAGAGAACTAATGATATGCATAGTGATGTCACCGTTAATCCCAAGTAAATCCCTCACATACAGTCGTACTACCCTTTCTGTCACTGGGGTTCCAAACCTATAGATTAGTCATTACTCATACTCCCTATACCTGGCTCAATCCTCGAGGTCTTGGGTACCTGACAAGTCCTTAGATTAAGGCATGATAGGATACAATAATCATCATCTCATACAAACTAATACATGATCCCATCTATGATAAATAACATGCACAAAAAATCTACATGGCTAGGCCAAAGCCTTAGCCCAAGGAGAATTACTCACACATAGAGATGAGATCAAAGATCATAAACATTGTAGTAGAAATCATGAGATTGATAGCAAATATTCTTACAATGTCGCTAGTCGAAGAAGAGATCTACTATTACATGTGGTGGAATATGGCTATGGTGGTGGAGAGATTAGATCTAAGTCTATTCCTCTGGCGGCTCGTCGGTGGGGTGGCTGTTGGTTTCTGCGAGCGCTTGTTTCTTGTCGCCCGAGGCCTCTTTATATAGGGGTCCCTTCACGAAAGTTGTTCTGTTTGACCTAGCGAGGTCGATGGCAACTATACGGCCAAAATTTTATTCCGGTCGTATAGTTGGTCGTTAAAGCGTCTACCTTCGACCCACAACTCCTGGTTTCTTCTGGTTGTTGAAAATCTCGTATCTTTTACTTTAATGTAGTGATTCCCATCATAAAACGTCATTATTTGCGCAGGAAAAAATAGAAAGAAAGGATTGCATACCCCTTTGAATATTAGGCATTAGTGGCAGGGTTTAGAGAGATATTTCATTAAAAAAGTGAATAATATCCAATTTAAATGTAGATGTAGATGGCTATATTTCAGAGCCATCAAGATCCAGCGCTTCTGCTCTTCCTCGTCCGGCGCGTTGGAGGTGCTGCTCCACCTCGATGTCGTCTGGCTCGTCCCCAGCAGCAGCGTCCTCTAGTGTCCAAGCGCCCGTCCGTGACCTCCGACCAAGTGTGGTACCCCGCCCCGCTTGTCCAGCAGTCGTCGTCGTCCTCTGCACCTCCCTATCACCGGAGGTCCGAGCTTGACCGCCTCACTGGAGCTTGGCCTATCCCACACGCGAGCTCGTCAAGGCCGTCCCGGCAAGCCCTCCATCAGTGACCAAGCACGCCCCACATCCCCGCCTCGGCCGCCTCCCGCGCGAGCATCCTCGGCCCGAAGAGCACCCGCCGACCTCACAACCCCGAGCCCATGTAGAGTCGCCTAGGCTTCATCCCCGTCGAGCCTGTTGTCCCGTGCCGGAACCCAGCAACCTCCCCTGGCCGCCCCATCAGCGAGCCGTCGCCCCCTGAGCATCTACACCATGGTCGCCAGCCTCGAGCACACCTCCTCTACCTGCTATTCATCGCCGACCTCTTCCTCTACGAGCTCTGTCTCCCTGAGAACACCATGGAGCTCCTCTGCCATTGCCAAGTTCGACCCGCGCATGTGCTTGGCAGCTCTGCTTACTCGTATATGTTTTGGAACCCCGGCGGTGTGCTGCTAGTGATGTGTAGCAGTGATAATGTTGTGTTTGCGCGACCTCGAGGACGAGATGGTGATGCGACCAAGGCGGCACGGATAAGATCACTCGGTCTACATCAATTTCGGTCAAGTATGGTGAACCTGTAGACCATCCATGCCAGAACCAAGAGCGTCATGAACCAACAAAGCCGGAACCTCACGATCTACATCATTGATCCGATGTCTCGAAGACCTCCACCACGGAACAACAAGTTATCCTTCTCGAACCCCTCGGAACGCTAAGTTCTTCTTCTCGGAGCCGAAGACCGCAGAACCCCGAGGCCTTTGACACGGAGCATCGAGACCCTAGACCCGAAGCCCGACATCGAGGATTCAAAGACTGAACCGAACCCTCAGAACACCAAGATCGCCGAACCCATTTGTGATCCCCTTTTATGAGCCCCCTATTTTTATAATATGACATTATCGTTGTTGCATATAAATTGTTCATGCTTGCATACATATTCATTTGTTTGGGGGTATTTTATCGAGACACCTAATAATTAAATATGGAGACTATATGCGGGCTTTTCTAGTCTTATATTGGCCCCACTTAAATTTGTGTAGCAAACCGATGCCAAGTTTTGCCTTGTTGAGACAACATTTAAATTGTGGTGTACCTTAACAACATGAACCTATTAATTAATTGTCAGGCCCTGGTTCCGCTTAATATTTCCCAGTTGCATCGCATCTTTGCCATGCCACGCATCATACATGCATCATATCAATATTAAGAAAACAACAAGGAATATGCAAGTAAAACTTGACTAAAAAAAGACTAAAAGTGCTTAATTCTTGCTCCTACACCTCACCCATGCCATGCTATGTTATACCATGCAATTGTGCATCATTCCATCATGGCATACCTTGTTTGCTTGTTGCATATGATTTATATGATTGTGCAATGTATTTATTTTGGCCCTTGTGTGTTTGGTTTTTATTCGGATAGACACTAAGCAAGGAGAATACCCGGAGCCTCTAGAGTATTACTTGGATCCTTCTTATTCCACAACTGAACTGCCAGGGAAGGAGTTCCCCATGTTTGCATACATATAGTACCTATGCTTCTATCTTACTCTTGCATCATTGAGTCACGATTGCATTAAATTGAATCCCAAGTATTGCATAGCCTTTACTATTCAACCCCACCGAAGCTTGTACCTCAATCCCATGAGCCTTTACTACAGGAGTTGTTTGAGCCATGCGAGTTGTAGAATTGCATGTGTAGGGTTTGTGCGAGTATTGGATAACGAGGCACCTAAACAACTTAATCTGAGTAGTAATGGGATAACTAATGAAATAGGCACCGGTGGGTATTATCTGTTATTTGGTTCTTTAAGCTCACTTGTTTCCCGTAGGACCCCGAGTACTCGATTCTTGTTCCTTGACTATTCGCACTATCCACATATGGGAGCCTTTATGGATCCCCCTTCGCCTAAGCTTGATTCGCACGTTATTTCTTGGGGCCACAAACTAGTTTGGGTCTTTATTACTATCTTGTACTTATGCAATGCTTTACTTCTTTATTTACGATTGTGCATGGAACACCTCTATTGTTTAGAACTTGTGACATGTTTATGCTGTATCGACAAGCCCAGTCACACTTTCGGGTTCCCGGTCGTTTACCGTCATCGACACAAACCCTGGGTCCGTCTCGGAGCCGGCCAACTTCATTGCGGGTAGCTTTGTGGGGTGGCCCCCTGAAATAATTTATGAATCATGTGAATGCATTATCGTGAGGCCTCGTTACTTTTTATTTGGTTCTTCCCGAGGTTGATCGTGTGTGTGTGTTTCTATTTGTGCACCCATGCAGGGTAAATATTTCTGAAAGCCGTGTCCGCGGTTATGGACGACTTGGAGCACAGTTTCTCGATCATAGACAAGCATACCTAAAGTACCGCCTTTAATTTTACTAAGACATGACTAGTAAATAGTGCAACACTCATGGAATAGTTAATAAAATTGCCAACGGATGGGATGTTCTTCCACCTTCTCGTCAGTAAGCGAGAAGGAGGGTGAGCGATGTTATTTATGTTTCTTATATAACTATTATTATTAATTAACGAGCGTATGTCAATCTTTGGTTGGGGGATGTGTAGCGTGTCTCTATAGAACTTTGTAGATATTATCTTTCGCTGCAATTGCATCACCCCTAGGTTGTTCCCTTTAGATGCATTAATACTTGTTGAGTACCCCTAGGGTTTCACAGGACAAATATTTGTTTCAGATGGACAGGTATACTCTTAGGAAGGTTACTGGGTTGAGGAGACGGATGATGGTGGCAACGACCATCAGGTGTAGAGATTCCAGGGATGGAGATCCATGAGATCTGTGGGCGGGATATTCTTATTTTCAGGGCATCTTATGTCAATTTGCTTCTTATCTATACTCAGATCATGTTTTCCGCTTCCGCTTGATACTCTTTTGCGTGATGTATGAGGATGTATCCTAAACTATTATATCTATCTAGGATATTTGGATCTTGCCGTATGGCGTTGAATATTTTGTTTCTATATTTTTAGATGGTGTGACTCTGATGTCTATTGTAAGTCACCGATATACATACTCATTTGTGTATGTTTTGGTCATGTTACTTGTCGATTACGCCGATCGCTCTAGTCCTGATGTTCTAAAAGTGGGTGGGATGGTTGGCCGGTACTGTGCCCTGCTTCACGAGGTGGACCTACTGTGTGTGGCTGCGTGGCCCCACGGTAATACGTCCTGTCCACTTTTGGTTCATACAGGCTTGAGATTAGAGCGTGTAACACCCTCGAATTGGCTCTATGCAGATTTTAGCGCTTTCCGCCAAACCCGCATAGAAACGATTCAAAGATACCCACAAAGAACTTGCGTGTGGGTGGAAAACAAAGTAATACCATTACACAATAGTCTACGATGGAACCCACAGAAACATATATGTACAACAATGACTCAACGAGTCAAGAATACATATATACGTTAAACAGATCTAAATCACATTGAAGATAATACAACATCTGAGTACAGATAAGAAGCAAATTGAGCTAAGAGCCCTGAAGAATAATCAATGGTGTCCATAATCCTGCCCAGGCCAAGACGGAAGGGTAACCCTACTAACGACGTCAACCTCAAACCTGCTAAAGCAAAAGGGGTGCCGACAAAGGGAAAAGGAAAAAAGGGAGCGGTAAGTACTAAGGCTAGTACACGGCGAGTCTAGAATTCGGTGGCTCTCGCCTACATAGGTATGGTGGACTGAAGCGGCAGTGAAGCAGGCACTAAACAACCTATAGAGACTCAATACAACTATCGGAGATCAAAGAGAGGTAAGAAAGACCTATGCAGGACCAACATGATACAAACACCAATCATACCCATCCTGGCATTTCCCCCTCGAGACTAAACGAAGAAGTCAAACAGAGGAACTCACACAGTTGGAAGTTTTATTCATTCCATTATAGTTGCAGCACTTACTAGTCAGATATAGATAGCATGAGGCATCCTGATATCATAAGCAGTGGGCAGTTTTAGTTAACCATTTCGTTATAGTTGCCATACTTACTAGTCAGATATAATTAGCCAGAGATATCCCAAATCCAACAGTTGTTGGCACTTTTATTTACTCATTCCGTTGTAGTGAAACTTATTACTAGACATGTTAGAGTCAAATTTATAGCACTACTTTAGTTATAGTTGTCTATGATCGAGATATTGTGCTCCAAGTTTTCCATAACCGCGGACACGACTTTCAGAAAGATTTACCCTGCAGGGGTACACAAATAGCAACACACGCATGATCAACCTCGAAAAAACCAAATAAAACCCAATGAGGCATCACGACAAAGCAATCACAAGATTCATAAAATATTTCAGGGGCCACCCCTAATAAACTATCCGTTATAAAGTCGGGCGGCTTTGTGACAGACCCAGTGTGTGTGGCGACGGCTGTAAATGACTGGGAACCCAAAAGTGTGACAGGGCTTATCGATACAGCGTAAATGTGGCACGGGGTTACAAAACAGTACAGGCGCTCCACGCGCAATCATAAATGAAACAGTAAAGCATGGCATAAGTACTGGATAGTAATAAATCCCTAAACTAGTTTGTGGCCCCAAGAAATAAGAAATGAATCAAGATCTGGCTAAGGGGATTCATGGTCCCACATGAGGATAGTGCGATAGTCTAGGAATAGGTATCAAGTACTCGGGGCCTACGGGACACAAGTGAGCGTGGAAGAACCAAATAACATCTATTGCCCATCGATGCCTCTTCATTAGTTATGTCTATTCTTAGCTTTTTAATTATCAACTTTAAATTAAAGTCATAATCATCTTCACCATTAAGCATGTGCCAACCTCCCAACTACGATGGAACAACAACGACGCGAAGCAACACCTGAGCAAACAACTACAACTCGCAAGGCCGACTGTCTATCAAACAACATGCAATAGGATGTGTCCAAGGCAATATAGAGGCTGCAAGAATATAAGTGGTATATGGAAACTAAAGCATCGCAAAACGGATAACAATAGATCAACAGGAGTAAGTAAAGACTATAAAGGTAAAATAGGTACAAAGGGGGAGAATGCTCACTTGAAAACATTGCCGGAGATACATTATCCGAAGAACTTGTCGAGCCTCGCATCAACTCAATGGCCTAATCCGCAAAGAAGCATAGCACTAAAAGAATCATCAGATGCACTATTTAATACTATGGTAGAATATCGGACATTATGCATGTATGATGTATGACATGGCAAAGATGTGATGCAACTAGGCAATATTAAGCGGAACTGGGGTCCCGACAATTAATTAATAGGTTCATTTTGTTTAGGTACCCCGCAATTTAAATTTTGTCTTAACAAGGAAAAACATGGCATCGGTTCGCTACACAAATTTAAATGGAGCCGAGATAATACAAATATAGCCTGCATATGGTCTCCATATTTAATTATGAGGTGAATTGGCTAAAAGCTCGCAAACCACAATATGTATGCAAGCATGAGGATTTAATATGCAACAAGATATATAGAATTTATTCAAAATAGGGCGGATAGGGGTCACACATCAAGGTCCGAAGATCTTAGGGGTTCGGAGGGGTTCAGGTTCGGTCTCCAGGGGTCTTGGGGTTTGACGGAACGGTGTTCGGATCCAGGATCGGTCTTTGGAGTCTCGGCCATTGAATCCACTCTTCAGTTCCAGGGCCAGTGTTCGGATCCGTGAAGGAGAACTCGGGGTCTTCGGGTCCAACTCCAGGGTCTCAGCCATCGGATTCGTGAAGGGGGTCATGTTGTTCCGAGACGAAGGTCTTGGCGTCTTCGGGTCCAGGAAGGAGATCTTGGGTGAGGCAAGAGGTTCGGGTTCCGTCTTTTATTGTCGGTCTCGAGTGGCGCCGGTGGTGGACAAACTTGGCGGTTCATGGCGGTCTTGTCTCATTAGAACAATAGCACAAACACCTTGCCGTCGAGTACCGCGTAGGACGATGAGCTCCTTCATGTGATCTTTGGTGCAGACATTGCAGAGTCGAGACAGAGACGGGGTGGTTCTGCTGCAAAAGGAGACGGCAGGGAGGGCCCGTGGCGGTCAGAGCATGAGGGTGGTGTCACGGGGGCTGCACGGACGGGCTCTGCTCGGGATGCCGAGGTTGCGGAAGAAGCAGAGATGCTACAGGGTGTTGCACGGACACCGGGGCGGTGATGCCTGGCAGAGGCGCGGCGGCGACCATGGCTCAGGACTACATTGGGGTTGGCGAGGGGGCGGCCAGAGGTGAGGAAGATCGAACGGGATGTGGCCGCGGGGAGGATCTCCGGGCGCGAAGGCGGTGAGGCCGTCGCGAGGGAGAGCGATGCTACGAGGAAGGGCGGAGGCCTCCTGGCAGCGTGCGGGGCACGTGCTGCAGGGGACCGAACCGGGGCGAGGCCAGCAGACTAATACGTTGCAAACGTATCTATAATTTTTTATGTTTCATGCTTGGTTTTATCTACTTTCTTGTGCTTTATTCCAACTTTGGAGTACTTTCTATGAACTTTCTTGGACTAACCTATTAACAAGTGCCACAGTGCTAGTTGCCTGTTTTCTGCTGTTTTTGGTTCTAGGAAAGTCAGAACATCAATATTCTCGGAATTGGACCGGA
The DNA here is from genome assembly GCA_023614405.1 of Avena insularis. Lineage (NCBI taxonomy): Eukaryota > Viridiplantae > Streptophyta > Magnoliopsida > Poales > Poaceae > Avena > Avena insularis. Next base: position 391,833,932 of record CM042690.1, on the reverse strand, counting down.
CAAAAGCCAAAGTCGATATTTTACCGGAAGACTCACGAAGCCAGAAGACGAGACGGAGAGGGGCCACAGGGTGGCCACACCATATGGTGGCGCGGGCTTGCCCTGGCCGCGCACCGACCTTGCCTCTTCGCCTATAAGATGCCTCCCGATGCAAAAACCCTAAATCATCAAGCCTCCAGCCACGAAAAGTTCTGCAGTGCCGCCACCACCGAAGGGGAGATTCGGGGGACAGAAAGTCTCTGTTCCGGCACCCTGCCGAGATGGGGAAGTGCCCCCGGAGCCATCTCCATCGCTCTCCACCACCATCTCCATCATCGTGGCTGATTCCCATGATGAGGAGGGAGTAGTTCTCTCTCGAGGCTAAGGGTTCTACCGGTAGCTATGTGTTCATCTCTCTCTCTATGCATGATCTTATTGAGATGAGCTTGTAATATATAGATCTACCTTGCTATTCAAGTGCTTTAATCGATCTCTGCTCTCCCCATGTGTGTGAAGTTGACAGTGTGCACACCATGGTGGCACTTAGGCTAGAGATTACAAATACTTGTTATGAGTTATATTTGGAGTTGGATGTCTCTATGAAATTGTGGTGTTTGTTGGAACCATCTAGTGCTCAAGGTGACAGTGCGGGGTTATCTAGATGCGGAAAGCGGACTTTGAGGAGTGCTGTTATAGCCCTACCATGGATTAGAGTGTCCAACCGGAGAGTAGTTCAGCGTAGTATCATAAAGAAGAATATATTTATATGAGAGTGTTCACTAGCGAAAGTATGATCCCTAGGCCTTGTTTCTAAGCATTGAAACACCGTTTGCAACTAGATCTGTTACATGTTTGCTTGCTTCCATCTTTATTTCAGTTTGCCTTTAGTCTCTTCCATGCCATCAAAGTATTTTCTGGCACCATTGTCTTATATACATACCACTTGTATTTTACTATCTCTTTGCCGAACTAGTGCACCTATACACCTGACAAGTGTATTGGGTGTGTTGGGGACACAAGAGACTTCTTGTGTCTTGATTGCAAGGTTGCTTGAGAGGGGATACCTTTGACCACTTCCTTCCTGAGTTCGATAAACCTTGGGTGATCCACTTAAGGAAAAACTTGCTGATGTTCTACAAACCTCTGCACTTGGAGGCCCAACAACTATCTACAAGAATAGAAGGTCGTAGACATCAAGCTATTTTCTGGCGCCGTTGCCGGGGAGGTAAGGTAAAAGGTACTCACATCCTCCGGTGTGAGTGCTCGAAGTTATTTCCTTTAGATTCTGCAATTATCTCTTTTTGTTTCTTGTTTTTATTTTCACTAGTTAGGCTTAATGGAAAACAACAACAAAATTAGAGAGCTTTATAGTATTTATCTTGAGTTAGGACATGAAGTGTTTGAAGAGAAAATTAAAAAACCTATGGAACTTTATTTGCATGCTAATAGCAATGTTGTTAGTATGAATTATTTGGACACCATTATTGCTAATGCTATGGAAAAGTCTAAGCTTGGGGAAGCTAGTTTTTATGAAAATGATCTTTTTAGTCCCCCATCTTTAGAGGAGAAAATTTGCTTTGATGATACTATACCTCCAATATATGATGATTACAATGATGAATATGATATTTTCAGTCCACCTACTATTGAGTAGGAAATTAATTATGACTATAATATGCCTCCTATAATTGATGATTATGGTGATGAGAATAATGATGATAGCTATTTTGTTGAATTTGCTCCTACTACGATTAATAAGAATGACAATGTTTATGTGGAGAGTATTAATTCTTTTATGCATGTGGCTCATGATAAGAATGTTTTATGTGATAGTTATATTGTTAATTTTATTCATGATGCTACTGAAAGTTATTATGAGAGAGGGAAACATGGTTTTATGTATCTCAACAATATTAAGTTTCCCCTCTTTATGTTGAAAATTTTGAAGTTGCACTTGTTTTGCTTTCCTATGCTTGTTGCTTTGTTCTTTCATGACTTGTTTCTTTACAAGATTATTTTTCATAGGAAGTGGGTTAGACTTAAATGTGCTTTGAATTTTCTTCTTGATGCTCTCTTTTACTTCAATTCATATTTCTTATGTGAGCATCTTCTCAAACTATCATGCCTAACTTAAAGGCGTTAAAGAAAAGTACTTATTCGAAGATAACAAAAAAGTTTTATTTGAGTCTTGGAAATTATTTCCTCCATAATAACCGCTCCTTATCCTTTTTATTTGCTTTTTGTGCCAAGAGTAACCTCTAATGAGAGAGAAGTAATGATTGGGAAAGTTGCTGTCCCAAAACAGATTTCTGTGCTTCACTGTAAAAATTCATGTAAAATCTCTGTACATCCTTTTGAGGCCTGAATTTTTTTGCTTCTGCCCCAGGTTGTTATCTAACTTTCGTTAGTTCAACACTTTTTGATTTGAGCAACAGAAGGTCTTCGAAAAAATTCGTATTTACCTGCTGGTCTGTTTTGACAGATTTCTGCAATTTTCTGCATTTGCTTCTTGTTGGTTCCTTTTTAAGTTCTTTTGGGGAATTGAGATTTTTGAGAGAATTGCTACAGTATCTAGTGTTTTAATGGAAGTTTTATTGGTGTTAGAACTGAAACTAAAGACTTATTATCTTGAGTGCACTAATGTAGCTAATAAAGATTGTGTGAAGTTTTGTATGAAGGAAAAATTTCAGGTGTATGAGAGGAATGAGTAATGAGATGAAGGATGGACTAAAGCTCAAGCTTGGGGATGCCACACGTGTCACCCCAAGAAATATTCAGGAGGTACAAGCGTCAAAGCTTGGGGATGCCCAAGGCATCCCCTTCTTCATCAATAAAAATCTTAGGTTTCTTCCAAACACTTCATTTTTATTGTTTCATGCACAGTTGTGTTGTTCTTGGAGCGTCTTCGTTTTTGTTTTTGGTTTTTTGTTTGCTTGGTTTTCTTAGTTTCATGAATAAATTGGTTGGACCCCCTCTTTCATACATGGGTTTTCAAATAGTTGGTTTGGATTGGAAAAGAGTAGGAAAGTTCATGCTTAAGTGGTAAAGAGAGCTTGTTTTTGACTGTGGCCTATGCTTTGTCATGCCATGCTCGATATTGTTTTGGCTTTATGCTTAGTATTCTTTGCTGTAGCATGACATGTTATAAACAATTGAGATTGCTTAATGTGCCTTGAAAGAATCATGCGTTGTTTTAGCATATTAAAGCTTAGTATTGTGGTATTCTCCTTTGATGCTTTATTTGGGTTGACTTGGCACATGCTCACACCATGTTATGACTATCCCAAGTCACCATAGCCATTATAATCCTTTAGTTTTAAACTTATAGTATCACTTTATGCTTTCATCAATGATGTTTTGTCGCTCTACATGATTATGGCTATTATTGCTCTCTTAGTTTGTCGCTCCCAGTCTTTTGCTAGCCTCCGCAACCAAGTATGAGTTCCACTCATGCATCCAACTCCTAAAACCAAGTTACTCCAAAGAGTCCACCATACCTACCTACTAGCATATGCTATTCCAAGTATATTCATGTTTTTATCTACCTTCTGAATTAAACTTATTATGAGAAAACTAGTGATTAAAGCTCTCACGAACTTGATGGCACACATTACTTTTCTTGCCCTTAATAAATTTGAACCATTGTGTCGTCTATGTTGTATATGCTTGCACTTATTTGTTGGGGATTAGCAGAACCATGTTGTCATGGGGAACGCTTTCAACATTGCACTTGTACTTTGTACCTAGTTGATATCATGCTCTTTTGTCTATGGATGTCATCGGTGTGAAATGAAAGGGGAGCTTGTAAGTCCATGGAGTTATGTATATGTGTTAGAGAAACACCTGGGCCGCTGGTCTAATCCATGCTGTCATGGTGGAAATCTGCAGCGTAACCATAATGAGTTGTCTATGAAGCATTCTTCTTATAAAAAAAGAGTCAGATATTGAGAAAAAAGAGAAAAAGAAAAAATATGAGAAAAGAGGAAAGAGAGAAAAAAGCACCATATTCCCATGGTAAATAAGAAGATTGCTGAGATGCTCGTTGTCTGCTTGCCTTGTCATTTTGATATAGGGATTCTTCCGTATCATCGGGCAAGGGGTACCCCGTTGGCGGTTCTCTATGATACACATGTACTTACTATGACAAGAACTTACCGGTAACTAAACTTGAGTAGCATGAGGAGTGGCCCTCGTATTCAAGGGACATGAGATTTCCAACTTATACTTTGTCAAGCATATACTCCATAGTTTGTTCACTTTAACCTTAATCACTTCAAGATGCTTATGACAGGGGCAATGAGAGCTAAAATCTAATAAGTACAATAATTTTTGTAAGCTCTTTATGAAACTTGAATCTCTGCTTCCTTCTATGAAGGCCTTTCTTCCACTTTTATATTGAGTCTCCACCTTCTATCTTTATGCACCTACTTTGAGAGCATAGTGGCCATTCTTAGTTCTATGTGCATTGTCCCAAGACTTGTTGATTGATGCATAAGTTTGATATTGCTTGTTTTAAACTATTTGTATCTAGTCACTCTTATGAACTTTGAAGGTGTCTTGTGCAATTATATTTGCTACTCTATGAGGGTCAAGCTGAATACCACTATGCTATGTTTTCTTTATGTGAAAACACAACAATTGTCTTGCAAAGAATTCTTATTCATGAATCTTTTGTTTGTGCCTTTTCATGTTGCAACATAGTTGCTTTGTCTTATTGTTAGAACTTTATCTTTCATGTTATGATTGAAGTACTATGATCCCAGCTATCAATGTTTTACAAATACTTTGATCAAGTTTATGATGGTGCATGTCACCTCAAAAATTATTCTTTCTTTTTATCACTTACCTACTCGAGGACGAGCAGGAGTTAAGCTTGCGGATGTTGATACGTTGCAAACATATCCATAATTTTTGATGTTCCATGCTTGGTTTTATCTAATTTCTTGTGTTTTGTTCCAACTTTGGAGTACTTTCTATACACTTTCTTGGACTAACCTATTAACAAGTGCCACAGTGCCAGTTGCCTGTTTTCTGCTGTTTTTTGGTTCAAGGAAAGTCAGAAAATCAATATTCTCGGAATTGGACCGGACAAAAGCCAAAGTTGATATTTTACCGAAAGACTCACGGAGCCAGAAGACGAGACGGAGACGGGCCACAGGGTGGCCATACCATATGGTGGCGCGGGCTAGCCTGGGCCGCGCCACCAGGTGGTGTGGGCCCCTGGCCGCCCACCGACCTTTCCTCTTCGCCCATAAGATGCCTCCCGATGCAAAAACCCTAAATCATCAAGCCTCCAGCCACGAAAAGTTCTGCAGTGCCGCCACCACCGAAGGGGAGATTCAGGGGACAGAAAGTCTCTGTTCCGGCACCCTGTCGGGATGGGGAAGTGTCCCCGGAGCCATCTCCATCGCTCTCCACCACCATGTCCATCGCCGTGCCTGATTCCCATGATGAGGAGGGAGTAGTTCTCTCTCGAGGCTAAGGGTTCTACCGGTAGCTATGTGTTCATCTCTCTCTATGCATGCTCTTATTGAGATCATGAGCTTGTAATCTATAGATCTACCTTGCTACTCAAGTGCTTTAATAGATCTCTCTTCTCCCCATGTGTGTCAAGTTGACAGTGTGCACACCATGGTGGCACTTAGGCTAGATATTACAAATACTTGTTATGAGTTATATTTGGAGTTGGATGTCTCTATGAAATTGTGGTGTTTGTTGGAACCATCTAGTGCTCAAGGTGATAGTGTGGGGTTATCTAGATGCGGAAAGCGGATTTTGAGGAGTGCTATTATAGTCCTACCATGGATTAGAGTGTCCAACCGGAGAGTAGTTCAGCATAGTATCATAAAGAAGAATATATTTATATGAGAGTGTTCACTAGCGAAAGTATGATCTCTAGGCCTTGTTTCTAAGCATTGAAACACCGTTTGCAACTAGATCTGTTACATGTTTGCTTGCTTCCATCTTTATTTTAGTTTGCCTTTAGTCTCTTCCACGCCATCAAAGTATTTTCTGGCACCATTGTATTATATCCATACCACTTGTATTTTACTATCTCTTCGCTGAACTAGTACACCTATAGACCTGACAAGTGTATTGGGTGTGTTGGGGACACAAGATACTTATTGTATCTTGATTGCAGGGTTGCTTGAGAGGGGATACCTTTGACCACTTCCTCCCTGAGTTCGATAAACCTTGGGTGATCCACTTAAGGGAAAACTTGTTGCTGTTCTACAAACCTCTGCACTTGGAGGCCCAATAACTGTCTACAATAATAGAAGTGCGTAGACACCACGGACTTCGACGAGGTCGGACGAGCAAGGATCTACGGCGGCAGCACAACGAGGGTGAGCAGCGAGCAGCGCTTGTAGCAGGGTAACACGAGGCAGATGAGGAACCTAGTGGTGGCGCTAGCGAGGCAAGCTTGCGGGGAGAGCCGAGGCAAGGCGGCTCGCTGGCGGCGGAGTGCTCTCCGGGCTCACATCGCGGGATGGTGCAGGGTTTGCGACGCACAGAGACCAGCGAGAAGCGGAGCGAGGGGGTAGGTGGGGGTCATGGGGAAGATGGGAGCAAGTAGGGTAGGTGGGGCCGAGGCGTGGACGTGCGACGTAGATGTGCGTGGTGCCTCGGACGGGGTCGGTCGGTCGGGGCAGGGGCATGTCCAGGGTGCGTCGATTATTGCGCATGTTTGCGGCCAGGAGAGTAGTGTGTTGTGCCGCGTGTGTGCGGCTGCTACGCGCGCGAGTGAGCTAGGGGAGTGGCGGCGGCAAGGTGGAGGGAGTGGTTATACTAGGCTTTGGTTTTGTTTGGGGTGTTTTAGAATTAGGGTTTGGTCTTGGGCTAGCTAGGCTTGCCGGGGTAGTAGGTGGCATGGCCGCCTATGGCTGGCTGCCTTCCCCGGCACAAAGTCTTGTTTTATTTATTTATTTGTTTTATTTTAATACACGATTTTATAAATAGTTTAGACAAACAAAATACTCTAGAGGACCGGAGTTTTACATTTGAAATAAAGAGGGGGTATTTAGAAGACAAAGATAGGCTTTTAGAAAATAATTTTAGGCGAACAAATGCATGATGACATGATGATGCTCAAATGCAATGTGGCATGATGCCATGAGCATGCGGTCATGATGGAGCACAAAAGGAAAACAACGGGTGATTTTCTACTAGTGGTTTTCCCGGGGTGCTACAATTCGACACCACTAACAATGGATCTCGCCCTCGATCTGCCTTATGGTACGGGGAAGAAGGATGATAATCTGGATCTTCTCGCTTCATGTCGATCCTTGTGATACCACTAACAAAGATTGTTGCTCCATCTTGAAATCACCGACACCACCAACAAGAGGTTATTGCTCATGTTTGTTGAGAGAACACTCCGGAGGAACAAGGACGCAGGTAAATGTCTCAAAAGATAAGGCCAACTTTAACTTCGACGGAAGGAGGGAAAAAGGTGCCATCTAATCCACTACAATGTACAAGAGAGAATAGAATGAGTAGTCGGCATGGGGGTCAATCCATCACGCAGCCAAACTATTACTCCGCACATGCAGTAGAAAATCGTGCAACCTGTTCTCGGAATTCAGACTAAAGATCTTCACAAGCAATGTTCGGAAATAAAGGAGTGATGCAAGTTCTTCATCGGATCTAGAGTAGATGATGTCGTCGTATTGGAAAACATCGGAAGGTAAAAAAACATAGTGAATTTTTGGTCATCGGAATGGTAGAACAGATGAAGATTTCCTCAGATACCATGAAGACCGGAAGCATAACACTGTTGCAAAAGGAGGGAATCGAAACCCTAAAGGTACGACGGAAAACCCAACCAATATAATTCCTAGACTCAAAAAAAGGTAAGAGAGCAGATTTAAAACACGAAGAGGTAAGAGGAGAGTAGCATTAGGGGTAAGGAGTAAAATCAGACCTAACTAGATTTATCCAATCGATTTTTCTAAAATAGTTTTGACACTCTATATCGACTGTTAGCTAGGTTATCCTATAGGCTGGACCAGTGGGGAATCGCAACTGCTGAGCTCTGATACCACTTTGTAACACCCTCGAATCGGCTCTATGCAGATTTTAGCGCTTCCCCCCAAACCCGCATAGAAACGATTCAAAGATGCCCACCAAGCACTTGCGTGCGGGTGGAAAATGAAGTAATACCATTACACAATAGTCCACGATGGAACCCACAGAAACATATATATACAACAATGACTCAACGAGTCAAGAATACATATATACATTACACAGATCCAAATCACATTGAAAATTATACAACATCCGAGTACGGATAAGAAGCAAATTGAGTTAAGAGCCCTGAAGAATAACCAATGGCGTCCATAACCCTGCCTAGGCCAAGCCGGAAGGGTAACCTTGCTAACGACGTCGACCTCAAACCTGCTAAAACAAAAGGGGTGCCGACAAAAGGGCAAAGGAAAAAGGGAGCGGTCAGTACTAAGGCCAGTACACAGCGAGTCTAGAATTCGGCAGCTCTCGCCTACATAGGTATGATGGACTAAAGCGGCAACAAAGCAGGCACTAAACAACCTATAGAGACTCGATAGAACTGTCGGTGATCAGAGAGAGGTAAGAAAGATCTATGCGGGACCAACCTGATACTAACACCAATCATACCCATCTTGGCATTCCCTCTCGATACCAAACAAGGAAGTCAAACCGAGGAACTCACACAGTTGGCAGTTTTATTCATTCCATTATAGTGGTAGCACTTACTAGTTAGATATAGATAGCATGAGTCATCCTGATATCATTAGCAGTGGGAAGGTTTAGTCAACCATTCCATTGTAGTTACGACACATACTAGTCAAATACAATTATCAAGAGACATCCCAAATCCAACAGTTGTTGGTGAAGGGTTCTGTAGCAGAAAACAAAAAAATTCTATCTACTCGAACACTAATACCAGGATCTATACTATGTAGACATAAGTAACGGAGAAGAGATACGGTATTCATACCTTTGAAGACCGAGGCACGCCTTACGTAGGAAGGCGTATATTGATGAAGACGAGCAGCACCCCAAGTGTGGTGCCTCAGAAGTTCATCACACGTCCGGTGTAGGAGACGTCAACCAGACTTCGATCCAGCCGAGCAGCGGAATAAGTAGATGCCGGATCGCAGATTACACGACGGTGGTGTGAAGGTGGAGAACTCACCCACGAGGTCCTCTCCAATATTACGGAGAAGTCGTCAATGGATGAGAGAGAGAGAATGAGAGGGAATGGGATGATTCCAAAGGGGGAGGGGAGACCCCTATATATAGTGGGAGGGGGCGCACCACCCAGGGGCCAGGCGGTGTGGGACTAGTCCCCACACCCACCAGCCACCTAGGGGCAGCCGCCGGCCCTAGGTGGACCCATTGGGGTGGCCCACCAAGCCTAGGTCGGCTGGCCCTCTCTCCCTAGGCACCATGCTCTATTGGGCCTCTCTTCGGGTGAGGCCCATTAGCATTATGATGCTTTTAATAATAAAATAAAATATATATTTAATATTAATTCTCCAATTAACATTCAAATACACATATTGTATTATTTCTTCACTCCGGAACACCTTCCGGACTCCTTCCGATCTCCATCGGATGTTACCCGAAACTATTCCGGTTTCTCTTTCTCTATTTCTCCTACGATACCTCATCTATCCTAAGCGTCCCTACCCTTAAGCGTGACATCCTTCGGTTCGGAAACACTCCGGACATGATCGAGACTACTCTCACATCAATGATCAACAGAGGGACCTGGTTGGCCATGTGACCTCCGTGCGTTTCACAAATATAATCGCTCAAACCGTGAGATAGTCGTTTCCCGTTCCCTTTGTCATACGATACCTAATTTATTCGAGACTTGATCTTCGGTATCCCCATACCTTAGTTTGGTCTCGTTACCAATGAATTTGTTTACTCGTTCTCATGCCGTTGCATTCCATGACCAAGTCACATGCTTGCAAGCTTCATTAATGCAACGTCACCGAGATTGCCACATGTATCTATCCGTTACATGGATTAGACAAATCCTGATCTTGATATGTACTCCTCTACGCATTCCTTCGAAAAACCTGAGTGGCACCTTTTTGATCACCTTGTTACGAGATGATTCTTGATAACCATCTAAGCTTCCTCTGGAATGGTGACTTGCATTACCTCACAGTCAGAGGATCAGGTTGCGAGGTTCTCTGTGTTTTATCATCAATGTGAACTTCGTAACTAGATCTCATTCAAGATATAGCGGTCGGATGTTTGTCTATCATGTTATTAAATGACCCCATTGTCAATCGACATAAATGCCCATGATCTTGAAACCCAGACCATCCTCATGACCAATGAACTAGTTCGCTAGAGGAAACTAGAGACATGGTTTATTTACATACCACACATGTATTAACGTTTCACATTAACACAGTTATAGCTTAGTATGAAACGTATTATGAACATATAGGAGATATATCAAATAATACACTTTATTATTGGCCTCTAGGGCATAACTCCTTCAGTTGGCACTTTTATTTACTCATTCCGTTATAGTGAAACTGATTACTAGACATGTTAAAGTCAAATTTATAGCACTACTTTAGTTATAGTTGTCTATGATCGAGATACTGCGCTCCAAGTTGTCCATAACCGCGGACACAACTTTCAGAAAGATTTACCCTGCAGGGGTACACAAATAGCACACACGCATGATCAACATCGGAAAAACCAAATAAAACCCAACGGGGCATCACGACGAAGCAATCACAAGATTCATAAAATATTTCAAGGGATCACCCCCAATAAGTTACCTGTTACGAAGTCGTTCGGCTCCACGACGGACCGGGGGTGTGTGGCGACTGTTGTAAACGACTGGGAATCCGAAAATGTGATTGGGCTTATCGATACAGCATAAACGTGGCACGGGTTCCTAAACAGTACAGGTACTCCACGCATAATAATAAATAAAGCAGTAAAGCATGGCATATGTACATGATAGTAATAAAGCCACAAACTAGAGATATAAGAAAAGAATCAAGCTATGGCTAAGGGGATTCATGGTCCCACATGCGGATAGTGTGATAGTCAAGGAATAGGTATCAAGTACTCGGGGCCTACAGGACACAAGTGAGCGTGGAAGAACCAAATAATATCTATTGACCACTGATGCCTCTTCATTAGTTATGTCTATTCTCAGCATTTTAATTATCAACTTTAAATTAAATTCATAATCATCTCCACCCATAAGCATGTGCCAACCTCCCAACAACGGTGGAACAACAACGACGCAAAGCAACACCTAAGCAAGCAACTACGACTCGCAAGGCCGAGTGTGTATCAAACAATATGCAATAGGATGTGTCCAAGGCAATATAGAGTCTACCAAGGAATATAAATGGTACACGGAAACTAAAGCATCACAACACGGATAGCAATAGATCAACAGGAGGAAGTAAAGACTATAAAGGCAAGATAGGTAGAAAGAGGGAGAATGCTCGCCTGAAAACATTGCCAGAGATACATTATCCGAAGAACTTGTCGAGCCTCGCATCAACTCAATGGCCTAATCCGCGAAGAAGCAAAGGACTAAAAGAATCATCGGATGCACTATTTAATACTACGGTAGAAGATCAGGCATGATGTATGACATGGCAAAGATGTGATGCGACTAGGCAATATTAAGCGGAACCGGGGCCTCGACAATTAATAAATAGGTTCATGTTGTTTAGGTACCCTGCAATTTAAATGTTGTCTTAACAAGGCAAAACATGGCATCTATTTGCTACACAAATTTAAATGGAGGCAAGATAATACAAATATTGTCTCCATATGGTCTCCATATTTAATTATGATGTGAATCCGCTAAAAGCCCCCAAACCACAATATGTATGCAAGCATGACGATTTAATATGCAACTAGATATATAGAATTTATTCAAAATAGGGCGGATAGGGGTCACACATCAAGGTCCGAAGATCTTGGGGGCTCGGAGGGGTTCAGGTTCTGTCTCCGTGGCTCTTGGGGTTTGACGGAACGGTGTTTGGATCCGGGATCGGTCTTCAGGGTATCGGCCATCGGATCCACTCTTCAGTTCCGGAGTCGGGGTTCGGATCCATGAAGGAGAACTCAGGGTCTTGGGTCCAACTGGTCTCGACCATCGGATTCGTGAAGGGGGTCATGGTGTTCCGAGAAGGAGGACTTGGCGTCTTTGGATCCAGGAAGGAGATCTTGGGTGAGGCGAGAGGTTCGCGTTCCGTCTTCTGTTGTCGGTCTCGAGTGGCGCCGGCGGTGGACAAACTCGGCAGTTCATGGCGGTCTTGTCTCGTTAGAACAATAGCATAAACACCTTGTCGTCGAGTACCGTGCGGGGCGACGAGCTCCTTCATGTGATCTTCGGCGCAGATATTGCAGAGTCGAGACAGGGACGGGGTGGTTCTGCTGCAAAAGGAGACGACAGGGAGCGCCCGCGGCGGTCAGAGCACGAGGACGGCGTCACGGGGGCTGCACAGACGGGCTCTGCTCGGGACGCCGCGGTTGCGGAAGAAGCAGAGGCGTTGCGAGGTGTTGCACGGACACCAGGGCGGCGACGCCTAGCAGAGGCGCGGCGGCGACCGTGGCTGAGGACTGTGCCGGGGTCGGCGAGGGGGCGGCCAGAGGCGAGGAAGATCGCGCGGGACGCGGCCGCGGGGAGCATCTCCGGGCAGGAAGGCGGTGAGGCCATCGCGAGGGCGAGCGACATTGCAGGGAAGGGAGGGGCCTCCTGGCAGCGCGTGGGGCATGTGCTGCAGGGGACCGAACCGGGGCGAGGCCGGCGGACTCCGACGAGGTCGCACAAGCAAGGACCTGCGGCGGCGGCGCAGCGAGGGTGAGTGGCGAGCGGCGCTTGCGGCGGGGTAACGCGAGGCAGATGAGGCACCTGGCGGCGGCGCTTGCAAGGCAAGCTCGCGGGGAAGGCCGAGGCAGGGCTGCTCGCTAGCGGCGGAGTGCTCTCCGGGCTCCCATCGCGGGATGGGGCGGGGTCTGCGACGCGCAGAGAGCGACGAGAAGCAGGGCGAGGGGGTAGGTGGGGGTCACGGGGAAGACGGGAGCGGGCGGGGTAGGTGGGGCCAAGGCGTGGACGTGCAACGCGGATGTGCGTGGTGCCTCAGAGTCAGACGGGGTCGGTCGTCGGGGCAGGGGCATGTCCGGGGCTGCGTCGATTATTGTGCATGTTTGCGGCCAGGAGAGCGGTGTGTTGCGCCGCGAGTGTGCGGCTGCTGCGCGCGCAAGTGAGCTAGGGGAGTGGTGGCGGCAAGGTAGAGGGAGTGGGTAGACTAGGGTTTGGTTTTGTTTGGGGTGTTTTAGAATCCTAAACGCTAAAAAGCACTCGGACGCTAGTTGTCACGTTGCAGCATCCGTTTCCTGGCCATCGGATGCACACGACGAAGACGCGCGAGCAGGTATCGTTCCGACAACCAACGACAACGACGTCTCGTTGGCCCACATTAGGCGTTGTGACAGAGTTAATCCTATCCATTTTCGTTCCCTCTCTTTGGCTCTCGCCAGGATTTCTTCAGGCGAAAATCTGCACAGTGCCTTTGGAGATTCGCTGTTCGAGCGAGGGTGGGGTGGTCGGCGGCAGAGAGCGACCCACGCGCTTGGGCGAGGTGCTTGGAGGCGGTGAAAGACCCATGCGCGAGGGCGGGGTACTCAGAGATCTAGTCCAGCCATGGCTGCTGGCAAGGTCGCAAGGAAGATGCACGCCGGCCAGGTTCGTCGTTGCCTGCGGTATGGAGCACCGCGTCCGCGTCGGGAACTCCTGGAGCACCGCGTGTTTGCAGCGCACACGGCTGTGGTGCCGGTGAGGAGGCGGACGAGCGACGACCTCCACCCACCTAGGTTGTCGCTCCTCTGGGTGACACAATTGTTGCTCGCGTTGTCGAGGTCCAGCAGACAAACATCAACAGGCGCGCATGCGGACCTGCAAGGACAGGGCCTGCACACATCTGGCTGTTACAGAGAGGTCCACCACGCCAACGCCGCCCACCTCTGCAACCCACCGGAGCTGCCGACCTTCCTCTGCTCTTGCTGAAGGTCCTGGTCGTGGTCGAGCTAGGATACGCCCCAGCTAGGTGCTCCAGCTTCTGGTACTATTCCTGGCAATGTCGCAGCGGCGCGCTCACCTGTAGGTTTGCTCCTAGCTTATTTTGATCCTTGGTATGCTGCTAGATGAATCTTCTACGAATGTACAGACCAGATATATTGCTCACCTTGAGATGATCACTGATTTGCAAACATTGATATTCCTGGCCTTGTGGGTGCTGGCTTTGGACAAGACTGCTATTTTTCTTCCACTAAGTAGGAATCGGCCACTAATGTTTGTAGACTACTTACTGATCCATGAATAGCTGCAGTTAGCAAGTCAAAAGAGAAGACAAGTTAACTTGTTATACTTATTCTGAAATTACTGAAGATGCGATAAGGAGCTTAGAACCATTTCTCTTTATACGTCCAATTTTAGATTCATCATGTTATACTCATGATAATTTCCACGATTCATCGGGGACACTAAGTTAACTTAGGTATGCTTGAACTCCCATAGAGTTACAACCTAACAGAGCTTATAATCAAGCTGGATTGTATAGTTACAACTCCCATATAGTTCTATTATTCAAGTATTGTATAGTTCAATAAACTGGATTGAACAAATATAAGTTGTATACTGATTCTAATCAAGTTGTTTTTATCATTTAATCTAAGTTTTGACTTATAATCAAATGTCTCTAAGTAGTATAATAATTCAATTAAGTTTATTTTTCCATCTCACTAAGTTGTTTTTCATGAAAATTAAGCCGTACACTGACGATTTAAACTATGTTGATTTTTATCACCACTGAGCTCCTACCAAGCACACCTTCTGTCGATAAGCCCATTGCACAACAACTGACTGACAATTCGTCTTCAGATGAACTTTTTTCCTTGGCCAAAATTAGAGCATCTCTCTAGATGAATTAAGTTGGTTCCACCATAGCATGTTTAAGTTGTGCGTTTATAACCTAGTTACATTCCTTTCTTTTATTTTTTGGAGCAACATGCATAGGTTCTCTACTTTGGGTTAGTTAAGTTGTATCGTCAACGTGCCTAAGTTGGCTACCAAAATGAATTAAGTTGGTTCTACCAACATGATTAATATGTGTTTATAGTCTAGCTAGGGTATATGTTTTTTGGAGCAACATGCACAGATTGACTACTCGGATTAATTAAGTTGAATTGTCTATATGCTTAATTTGGGTATGAAAATGAATTAAGTTGGTTTCACCTGCATGTTTAAGTTGTGCTTCATAGTCTAGTTAGTTTCCTTTTCTAATTTCGAGCAACATGTATAAATTGGCTATTTGGGGTTAATTAAGTTGTATTATAAACATGTCTAAATTGGCTACCAAAATGAATTAAGTTGGTTCTACCAATATGCTTAATTTGTGTTTTATAGTCTAGTTGGTTTTGTTTTGTTTTTAGAGCAACATGCACAAGTTTACTACTCGAGTTAATTAAGTTGTATTGTCTATATCCATAAGTTGGTTAGTGAAATAAATTAAGTTGTTTTCGCATGCTAAAATTTCTTAGTCCTAGCTTGGATTTACTACAACTTTTATTTAAAGTTGCTTAACCATCTTTTTACTAAGTTGCTCAATTAACAAGCCTAAATTGTATAATAATGGTTTAGTTCGTTTTTTAGCAATATCCTTAAGTTGCACACTTATTTTTCATAATTTTTTTGTTGAACTTGATTAAGGTGTTTACTAAATTTAATGAAGTTGCCATTTTTACAACATGCTTGTTTTAGTTTGACTTTTTATGATGTGTAGTAACATCTTTTTTGCAACCAGATGTCTTGAAGTAGTATACTGATTTAGTTAAGTTGCTCTTTCTAGGAGACGAGCTTTTAATTTGCTCTTTCTAGGAGACGATCAAGCACACCCATCGTAAGAAGATTGCTCCAAAATAGAGCACACCAGATATAAGTTGCGTACTTTGGGTGTGTGGTTAATAAGTTAGAAATTAAATTTTCAGCATGCATAAGTTGGTTACTAGAATTAGATAAGTTAGTTCTAACTCCATGCTTAAGTTTTGTTCCATAGCCTAATTCTTCTCTTTGTTCTGTATTTTTCCTGGAATAATATGCACAAGTTGCTTGCTTGGAAATGTTGAATTTTAGTTGTATTATCACCATGCTCAAGTTGGGTACTGGTACTGCTTAAGTTGGTTTATGGCACCATGCTAAGTTGTCTAGTTTTGTTTTTTCTTTTTTCATGAATTTTTTTAGTTGTATTGTCGCCATGCCTAAGTTGGGGTATCGTACTACTTAAGTTGTTTCTACCAACATGCTTAAGTTGCAAGACTTTTTCCACTATCTAATCTTATGTGTTGCTTGTTCCTTTGTGTATACTTATATGAGACCAGTATGCAACTTCATCCTTGATGGTTCTACATACGATACAACTAAGTTGTTGGACATGTTACTGTTTTCCAGGGGTTACACCAATTTCTGGGAAACTAAGGGGGTTAGGAAGAGCTATGTTCTTGCTAGACAACTAACCTAACTGAAGTTGGGTGCTAGTACTAGTTAAGTTGGTTCTTCCACCATGCTTAAGTTTTGTTTGACAATCTAGCTAGTTTTAGTTGTTCTTTTTTTTCTTGGAGCAACATGCACATGTGGGTTTAATTCTAGTTGTATTGTTATCTTGCCTAAGTTGGTCATTGGTACTAGTTAAATTGGTTTTTATGCCACCATGCTAAGTTGTGTTAAATATTTCTATACAACTAAACTAGCCGCTATATGCAACTTTTTCTATGCTCCATTTTTTGTGCTGAAGACTGCATTCTTTCTCATGGTTTTATGTCCTCTACGGTAATGCTAGACCTACGGAAAACTAATTACGGACTTTATGGACAGATGTGGTCTCGTGCAGTTGGTGAGATCCACAGTTTTGTTCCAAAAATGCTCACGTTGATGCACCATGCCTCACCACATCAGTCTGTAAGGCTGATCCGTAGAAAAGGTGCCCGTAAGTGTAGCATTACTCATATCCTCTATGTTATGCAATTTTTGTGTATTTTCTTGTATCGGGTTCTCTCCCTAGTTTGTATCCTAGGTACAACTAAGTTGTTATTGTACACCCATATTCAGGTTTGGTACTTCCAACTGGAAACTGAATCCTACTTTTTTTGTGAACAGAAAGGACAATACTGAAAGAACATTTTCTGCTAGGTACAGTACTAAAAGATTTAGTGTTAAGTTGCTGCAAGGAAATCTGTGCTAAGTTGTCTTCTTGCGAGTATACATCTTGTGTTTTCTTGCATGATCTAAACCATGTAAGGGGTTATGTTCCTTTAGTTTTAAAGTATAATTTTTTCGGGAGGTGATGCTCTGGATGGTTTTTATAGGCAAAAAAAGAGAGTAGGCAGAAAAATAGATGGGATGCCCAGTTCCAGCTTGAATCTTTGTGATTTTCTAATGGAAAGTTCAATCTTACTAATCTAGAGGAGTCACAAGCCCTTCCATGGATATCCGAAGGAGGAAGAAGAACCTGGAGCCTTTTGTCTTGCAGAAGACAAAGATCGGGAGGTAGAGTCCTGGCTTAGATCGAAAATACAAGCCAGATGGGGTTAGGTAGCACGCCCACTTTTCCCGTGCGGGTGTGAGAGATTTTAGGCAGGTGGGGATTCGGTCATGTGGGTTCTGTTTCCTTTTTGGGCGAGTGTTTTTTGGGACAAACGAGCACTCGGATGCTCGCTAGCTGTGTCCTTTAGAATTAGGGTTTGGTCTTGGGCTGGTTGGGCTTGCCGGGTAGTAGGTGGCCTGGCCACCTATGGCTGGCTGCCTTCCCCGGTACAAAATATTGTTTATTTATTTGTTTGTTTGTTTTATTTTAATACACGATTTTATAAATAGTTTAGACAAACAAAATACTATAGAGGATTGGAGTTTTACATTTAAAATGAAGAGGGGATATTTAGAAGACAGATAGGTTTTTAGAAAATAATTTTAGGCAAACAAATGCATGATGACATGATGATGCTCAAATACAATGTGGCATGAGGACATGAGCATGCGGTCATGATGAAGCACAAAAGAAAATGACACGCGATTTTCTAGTAGTGGTTTTCCCGGGGTGCTACAGAGCGTAAGGTCCGAGGTATTACAGTTAATCATCGACTAATCCTTAGTTCTTCTTAATATGTGTGTTGTGTTATATTCATTATTTTGTGATTGTTATGAATCCTTCATCTTGTACATCACTTATGATGCAGTTGTTACGATCTAATTTATGATGTTCTGTTCATTCTAGAGCGCCAATTGTTCAAATAATGTTTTTAGCCCTAACGATTTATACTATAAGTTGTTATATATTCATAACCTTTAGTTTGGTCAAAAATGTATGATTTAATATGCCATACTGAACATAGATTCGTACAAATATGTCGTTTTGCTAAACACTTCATATTTATCCCACTCATCATGTTGCATTACTTGAATAAAGCCTGCCATGCATTTGAGTACAAAGTTCTCGGTCGAGTTCCATGGCAAGAAGAAGGTGTCTTTGATATGCACAAGCTTGGCCGATCCAGTGGAGGCGACAATCGCCAAATTGGAGAAACTTTTGGAGAAATATCATAAATTTGAAAAGATAGTTGCACTAGACGTGGAGTACAGTCGGCCTGGTATAACACAAAAGGCTGTCGTTATTAAGTTATGCATGGGTTATCGCGCCATTGTGGACGAAATAAACCATGCCCATAGGCTATGCCAAATGCTTGCTTCTTTCCTGGGCAACAAAGACTATACCTTTGATAGCGTGGATGTCGACACTGATGTGGATATGCTTTTCGGTGTTGATCTTAAGGTCAGTAATCCTGTGTACATTCAGAGAAGAAGGAGAGTGTCCACAGACCAGTAATAGATGATAACTAGATGAAAAGGTACGATTCGCCGCACCACCTGCCCCTCGTTTGGCATTGCACGACCATCCTTCTTGTTTTGTTGTTGTTTGTGCTTACATCGCTCTCGTGGTTAATTGCCTTTCCTAGCATATGTTTCCTTTCCTAGCATCTATCAGAATGGCAGGGATAAACACACAGATTTTAAACACAGTATCATAATTTGCTAGGCCCGACATACGTTTGCACTCCGTAAATTTATCACAAGAGCACCCCAGACAAACTTGGAGAAAATGAAATGAGTAACATAAAATTCACAATAGAGATGATAAATCTACCAAACAACAATAACCGGTAACTTTTCGTGTATATGGCAAGATAGAAGTGCATGGATTCCACCTCAGAGATATGGTAACGCATCTATAGCAGGCCTTGCATTAGATTGATGAAACTGGTCATATGCTATTCTTTATTAGTTTTGCATAGATAGGCATCAAGATTTTCTATCAAATCATTTGATGAGAATTCCAACAGCGCAAACACCAAGAGAATATAAATGTGCATACCGAAAATTAACTCAACATTACTTCATTTTTGGAGACAATAAGAAATCGGATTATCAGCAACAAACCAAAAATACTTTGGACATACGATGAAAATGAGTCACAAGTTGTATGGTTCCGTAACCAATGTCTTCTGACTCAATCATAAAAATCACCACTCATGTAAGGTAGATCAACATGGTAGTTATCATATCACCTTCCTTAGAAGTTTAAGCATCATAAGCAGATTCACTATCTATCTACCATAAGAATCTAAGCACTAGCACCAAATAATGTTATAAGATAGTACAATAAATAAGTTGATTTATCCTAGAAGAAAACCCATGAGCCATGGAGTCCAAGAACCCATAGTGTGGTTGTGGAACCAATATAATTATCTCATGACTGATGCAATGGAAACCAAAGACACATTTAACATGTAGGAAGTGAGAAAATATAATAACAATGGCATGTTAAGGAACGCAACTATAATACCTTCTTCTATTACCTGACACTAACACGTGGATCATTTGGACTATGTGGCCGATTAGTTCAGCAAGCAACTAATAAGTGCACTCAAAAAACAGTATGCCCTGTGAGCGACCATGAAGGCACACAGCCGTAGTATGGTTCGGCTAAATCAATGGGAACATGGCTTGACATTTATGCAGTTGATGAAGCCTGCAAATAATACACTAAAATACCAATGTTTATGATATGCATTCTTCCTTCAATTTGTTTTGAGTTGATATGCACATAGATGCAAGATCCATGTAGCAAATGTGAAACCATAGATTCTGAAGTAAGCAAGTAAAAGTCCATGATTCAGTCAGAACGCAACAATTGTTCTTCACATTTCTTCTTGTTTAAGACACTTAACTCAAGCTGTCTAGCTAGCTGAAATCATCAACATTCTTATCAACGTTACCATTGTTATACCTTCTCACGGGATCAAGGATAGTACCAATGCCACATAATGTAGCAACGGCCTTTTTAGTAACTAACTACCCTTATTCGGTGTTCTGTTAAACCCGTTGTTATTCAAGGTTTATCAACCACCGGTGAAGAGAATATACCTTGTTTTCTATTTAATAGGCAGTGTAATGGGAGATTCAACTTTAGCTTCTCTTCTTTATTTTATATCTCATGTCTTGTTTATTGTGAATGTCTTGTTTATTGTAAACAACTGCAAAATCAAGCTATATAAAATGACTAGAGAAGGCAGAAGTTAAGAATGTAAAATCACACTGACCACGAAAATCCCTCAATCAAAGAAAAAACATGGCCAAATATTAGTTGCATTTGAGACAATGAACAATTATTTATTAAAGGTACAGAGTAACGTCTCATGCAGTTTACACACCAATATTGATTGCTCTCATCATTAACATGCTTGACAAAAAATAAAGCAAATGTATAATGAGAGTAAGTTTTTTTATATTGGTAAAGCTACCAATGGTGCCAGGTGACTATGAAAACACAAAATGATATCAGAAAAGAAATAACACTTGAGGTTAATTGTAGAAAGCATATCCTTATATCAAAATTAGTGGAATATTTTATTCCAAGGTGCATAGTTATGATAGGAGTATGAGATAGTTTATCCAATTACAGTTGTACGGTTCACTGGAGTGTAGCAAATCCCAATAGTATGATCTATAGACAAGTCGTAACACAGCTATATAAGCATACATTCTAGTTTATTCAAAAAGCTGGATGAGTTTTTTATATTGCGGATTTTCTAGTTTTGTAATGTTTGTCGGTTTTACTACCTTCAGTCTGTAGTTCAGTTCAACTATCCGATCAAACAATTTAAGCTCAGAGTTTAAATTCAGATGCCTTATTATCCAATGAGAACAAACGGTAACAGTAAGAAAGTAAGGGAGCTTAGCTATGAAGTAAAAAAGTAGACCAAATAAATATATATTTAGTGAGAACAATAGAAGAACTTTGGAAAGTTAGAAAAATTGTAGCAAAATAAAAATGTACCTACTTACACTCACCATGCGTCCCAAAATAATGCTCAAGGTTCTTTAAATTTATATGGCGGACATCCACATAGAATTAATCAATTCATACATTTCTAAGCAGATGTATTCAGGAGTGAAAATTGGAGAAAAATCAGAGAAAAATATATCTAGAACAAAATCGGAGAAAAACAAACATCACGGTAGCAAAGAAAAACAGACATGATTCGACACATCACGTTGCACTGGGTTAACTATACATGAACTAGCTGATTCAAAACTTCTGTTTTTTCTATCACCTTTATTTTCTGTAGGGAAAATATCCTAAGTTCAATACTTACATAGGAAAGTCTCCTCGTTCTTGATCTTCCTTTTTTCTCAACAATGACATCTCAATTTATCCAGTCTCCTAACAAAATCACGTGAAGTTCTTTGTAAATATTCAAGTCTTGTAGATCATAGGTGTCATTTATCAATAAAAAATATGAAGGTTGTTGGGGCAATCCCTTTGAGCCTTCTGCTCTAAGCAGCCTATGGGTCCACCACTCCAACAAACTTTAGTTTCTCCCCGATCTGATAAATAATCCTCCTAGCATTGACCGGTGTGGTAGCTAGAAGCAAGAACCTGATCAAATATGGCATATCGTCTGCGTGAATCATCTAAATGCACGATAATGAATTATCACCGCCTTCAAATATTCCCACAACACACGAAATATCAGTCAGCCAACGGTCCACACTGTCTTACAAAAAATAAAATTAAAGGAAATCATTGCGATTATGTAGCACCCCGCTAAAACCACTACTAGAAAATCGCTATGTTTTTGTGTTGCACATCATCATGACCGCATGCTCATGTCATCATGCCACATTGCATTGGAGCATCGTCATGTCGTCCTGCATTTGTTTGTCTAAAACTATTTTATAAAAGCCTATCTTTGTTTTCTAAATATCCCTTCTTTATTTCAAAATACAAACCCCGATCTTTTCCGGATCTTTTATTTGTCTAAAAACTATTTATAAAGCCTTTCTAAAAATAAAACAAATAAAATAAAATAAATAGTTTAGGGAAGGCAGCTAGCCGGGCCAAAAGGCCCAGCTAACCACCTACTACCCCACCTAATCTAAATCCTAACCCTAATCCCCTCACCCCAACCAACCCCATCGACCCTAGCCACCAACCCGCACAGCCGCCGTACCCCTGCCTGTCACGCTGTAACGCAGCACACGACCCACCCCGCGTGCACACAGCGCGCGCAATCGCAGTGCATCGACGCGATCGACACGGCCGCACGAGACGCAACCCCACTGACACGCTACCCGGCCCGCGCTCACGCACGCGTGACCATCCCCGCGACCTTGCTCGCCCCACTCCCGAGTCCCGATTGAATCGCCATCTCGCCCCGCTCCCCTCTCGTGCCCCGCTCCCAGGGACCACCACTCATCCACGCCGCATCCTCCACGGATCCCATCGCCACCAACCCTCGCCCCGTAATCCTCCTCTCCTTCTCGTTCTCGTCCTCCCCATCCCGCGCAGAGACCGACGCCGCCGAGCCTCCCCATCGAAGCTCTCCCCGCCGCACAGGTGCTCTCGCCTCCCTCTCGGTCCCGCCGCCAGGGACGCGGCCCCTCCTACATCGTGCCACCGCCATCGGTCCTCGTCGTTGCCCTAGGCGTCGACCTCGCCAGCAGCAGCGAGAACAGGCAACCTCCACCGTCGGCCATGGCAAGCGCCCACCGCAGCATCCTCCCTAGCTCCTTCCACGGACGCGCATCAAGCAGCGCCGCCCCCTCTGTTTCCCCTGCGGGCAGCAGCGCCCCGCATCGTGCGTGGCCGACGTCGTTGACCTCGCCGCCTCCTCCGGCCGCCGCCCGAGCTCGTCCAACCACCGCTCTCCCAGAGCCTTTCCGCCGAGCACCGCGTCGCCGGCCTTGCCCCGTTCCGCATCTGGCACCCTTCGCAGCTCCACCGCCGTGGCCGGTCCTGGCTCGACCTCGCCGGAGCTCCTCCCACCAAGCGCCGCCGGCCATGCCTCCTCTAGCTCCGACCAAGTCTGCCGCGCCGTCGACCTAGTCGCTCGAGTGGCCTCTTCCTCCTCCCGTCAGCGAGCCTGCGTGCGGTCACCCTGGCACCTCTCTGCCTATCGTCAGGGCCTCGTGCCCGCCACCGTTTCCCGCATCTAGCGTGCGACGCTGCTTCCACAGGTTTCTGCTGCTACTCGAGCTAGTTTCCTTTGTGCAGCTCCTCGATGATGTGTTGCTGTTCTCAGACGGTTGAGGGACAATAGTGAGATGTTGCAGTAGAACACCCGACGGACAAGGGCTCAAGTTAGACAAGTACTTTGGTGAAGTGGTGAAAGGACATTTATGCCCTTCCTATTATTTTGATGTTTGTTGACAACACTTAGATAGTTTAATATGTTGTTAAATGTTGCAGGAGATATCAGATAGTCGAGAGTTGTTGCACTTAAGGAAAAGAGCTCCCCTGGATCCTGTCTGTGCTAAGAAACCTGTCCCAACCGGACTGTCCGGCTGATCTTCACCGGAGTGTCCGCCCCAGGCCGGACTGTCCGGTTGGATCCGTCCAGACTTTCCGCCCCTGGGATGTGGGCGTCTTCCCTGGACAGTCAGAACACCATATCGGACTCCTCCTGGACACGGTCCGGAATCTGGCCAGAATCTTCTCTAGCCAGAGTGTCCGGTGAGTTTGTCTCAAAGTGTCCGGCCCTGGGGGCTTATCGATCTGCCTGGACATTCAGACTGCCTCATCGGACTCCTCCCGGACTCAGTGCAGACACAGGCCAGAAACTTTGCCAGGCCGGAGTATCCGGCGGGTGTCACCCGGAGTGTCCGGCTGGGCTGGACTGTCCGGCTTGTATTTGCCGGACTATCCATTGTAAGTGGCTCCCAACGGCTCTAATTCCAGGGGCCCTATAAATAGGCCTCTTCTTCTACCTTGGAAGCTGCTCGTCCAGTTCAAGAAAATCATCACCATTTGAGCCACCAAATCCACAAGAACTCTTCACTCAACCATCCAAAGTCGTTGATCTTTGGAGAATCGAAGGAGGAGGCCTTGATCTACTACTTCACCAAGAGAGATTTCTATTTCCCCCTCATTCACTTGAGGGCCCTGTGTTCTAGGGTTTCCTTGGAAACCCTAGCTTGTGATTTGGTCTTACAAGCTTGTCTTTGATTGTTTGACAGCTTGCTTGTATTCGGGAGCCTCCAATTAGGTTGTGGATGTGTGCCTCAAACTTGTTGTAAAGGTGCCGGCTTCCACCTCGAAGGTTGCCGTTATAGTGGAAGAGGTGAATTGAACCCTTTGGGGTGAGGTTCATCGGAGAACAAGGGAGGCCTCTCATGGCGTTGGTGGTTTGATACCACCCCCTCTCCAAACGTAGACATACTTCCCCTCAAAAGGAAGGAACTACGGGAAACAAATCCTTGTGTCTCCGAGCGCTCCACTTTGGTTACCTCTATCCTTTACCGCACTTTACTTCTCTAGTTCTTGCTTAGTTCTGTGCTAGTTGACATATAGGTAAATTCACCTTAGTTGCATAATCTAGAGAATTTACCTTTTGTGTCAAACCCTAATTTGATTAAGAGTAAAATTTGGAGTAGCACCTATTCACCCCCCCTCTAGGTGCCCATGCGATCCTTTTCAATTGGTATCAGAGCCTTGGCTCTTTATTCGGGCTTAACCACCTAAGAGATTATGGCCACCACCGGGGAGGGAGAAAGTGAGGATAGCCATTCGGTGACCATGGTAGATCTCAAGAAGTTGGAAACAAGCTTGAGCTCTACCTTGGGCAACAAGATCCAACAATTGCGTCAACTCATTGAGGAACTTGTTAAGGACAAGCAAACCTCACCTCCTCCCTCTCTAGAGGAAACACCACCTAACCCAAAGGCTAAGCCTTTGGAGGAAGTGGCGAGGGATGAACATAATTCCACTAACTCCACCACCAAAAAGGGTGATGGGAAAGAAGAGTTCCATGCGGTCCCCGGATGGTACTCTCCCGGCCCTCCTATCCCACATCCACATATAAATAATAGAGGAGATCCACCTAAGTTATCTGCACACTCCTTTGCTCAATGGCAAGTTTTAATGAAATCTCATGTGCGCAGCTCTTGCATTGATTTGTGGAACATTATTGAAGAAGGACTCAAAATTGAGGATCCAACCAACTTGACTAGAAGAGAAGTGGTCAATAGCCAACTCAATGCGACTGCCTTGCACATGATTCAACTTGGAGTGGGGCCTAAGGATTTTCCCCACATTGAGCATTACAACACCGCCAAGGAAGCTTGGGATGCTCTCATTGACTTGTTTGTTGGCAATGAGAGTATGAGAAGAAATAGATATGATGCCTTAAGCAATGAGGCCGAAGGGTTCTTCATGAAGGATGGTGAGGATCATGAAGATATGTATCGAAGACTCAAATCCATAGCCACCGCCTTTAGGAATGTTGGTGCCTCTCACATTGATGATGCTTGGATCAAGAGGAAGTATGTGAGTGCACTCATGCCTTTTGAGCCTACTGACCTGAAGAGTCTCCAAGGAAGACACAATTACCATCTCATGACCTCCAATGAAGTGATGCAAGAGATGGCCGCCTTCAAGGTCGCTGCCAAGAATGCCAAAGACGCCCGCTCTCGTGCTATTGGAATGAGTAGCGGTGTCAATCTTGCCTTGAAGGCCAAGGTTGTGGAATATGATGAAGATGAAGGAAGTGATGAGGGACTTTACAATGAGCCACCCCGAAGATGTCAAGGTAGCTCATGGTGAATACATGGCCTTCTATGCAAGAAACTTTTGGAAAGATCCCGCCAAAGCCAAGATGGAAATGCAACAAAGAAACAACCCCAATGGGAGAAGAGATAGTGGTTCCAAGTTGAGAACTTGCTTCAACTGTGGTGACCGCTATCACTTTGTTGCAGCTTGTCCCTATGAGAAAAGAGAAAATCATGGTGGTAAACTTGTGTTGAAGAAGACCTCCAAAGCTCCCTACAAGAAACCCTTTGTCAAGAGGAACTCAACGAATAAGAAGCCGGGAGAAATTTCTTTGATCACACATGAAGAGTTCTCCTCCGATGATGATGAAGAAGAGGAAGATGAGGATACACCAAGTGGTGTGGCAGATCTTGCCACCACCTCTACTCCTTCATTCTCACTGTTCGACTCTCCTAATGAGAACCTCTCCAACAAGAACGTCACTTGTCTTATGGCAAGAGGAACGGAGGTATTATCATCATCAAACTCCACTTCTTTAATCAATGATGATTTTGATGATGAGTTATCTCTTGAGGTCAAAAAGGAACTAGTTGCTTTTGATGTGTTCATGAATAACTTGCAAGGGGAACACAAGAAACATGTCGTGGACCTCTTAAATCAAATTTCACACACACAAGAACTTCTAGATGAGAGATGTCAATTAGGGAGAGAGCACATGATTGAGATAGAAGCTCTTAATAATGCTCTAGAAGAAGAACAAGAAACTAGAATATCTCTTGAAACTAAACTAGAGGGCCTTGATGGGGCTAATGATCTCATTATTAATAAACTCATCAAGGAACGTGATCATGCTATTGCTAAATACAAAAAGGCTAAAAAGGATAAGATTGAGTTTGGTGTTGTTCATGGAAAACTTGCCGAGGATTTTAGGACACTTGACAAGGCCCACAAGGCCTTGGAAAGTGAAATCTTGTCACTCACAAAGTCTCGTGAAAAGCTTCAAACTCAATTGATCAATACTCCCTCACCTAGCACATTCATTCCTTCTAGTTGTACAAATACTCTTGAAGAACATGCTAGGTTTAAGAAGAAGCTAGCTGAGACCTCCTTTCCCAAAGGAAACAAGTCTATTGATGACCTCTTAAACAAGCAAAGGTAAAATGGTGAAAAAGGGGGCATTGGCTTTGTCTCTATAGCCAAGAAGAAAAAGAACAACAAGAAGAAGAAGGCCAAGCCCGCCCAAGAAAAGAACAAGGTCATTGTGGGAAGTAAGACCATAGGTGGAAAAACTATGTCTCATGATGACTGCACGGGAAGTGCTAACCCTCACTATGTCTTAATGCGTGATTATTATGGTGATGTGTATGCAAAATATGTTGGCCCTTTTGATGGTTATATTGCATGGTCTATTTGGGTTCCCAATACCCTTGTTTCTAACAAAAGAGGACCCATTGAAAAATGGGTACCTAAGAACTAGTTTGATCTTTTGTAGACCTATGCTTCCAGAGGGTCAAAATGGGTGCTTGATAGTGGATGCACAAGTCATATGACCGGAAGTGCGTCTAGTGTCAAGGAATTGAGACCAAATGTTGATCAAATATCCGTGAAATATGCCGACAAGTCAAAGTCTAAGGTAGTGGGTTTCGGCAAAGTTGTGGTTGCACACGATATCTCTCTCGTGGACGTCATGCTTGTTGAGACCCTTGGTTATAATTTACTTTCAGTCCATGCTCTAGGAAAGATGGGTTTTGCCATCTTTATTGATGTTGATATTGTGATCCTCTTGTGGAGCAAGTCTATAAAGGTTGCTTTCGTTGGGTACGTCGAAGATGACTTATATGTGGTGGACTTCTCGGGGAAAACCACAACAAGTCCGATGTGCCTATTCGGAAAAGCCGACGTGGGTTGGCTATGGCATCACCGCCTAGCCCATGTCAACATGAGAACTTTGCAAAGCCTTCACAAGGATGGTCATATTGTTGGACTAAAAGAAAATGTTTGCTTTGCCAAAGATCGTGTTTGCAGGGCTTGTGTTGAAGGAAAAATGCATGACTATCCCCACAAGCCAAAGAACTACATCAAGTCAAAGAGGATCTTGGAGCTCCTTCATGTGGATCTCTTTGGTCCTCCCTCTCATGCAAGCCTTGGTGGGAAGAAATATTGTCTGGTAATTGTTGATGACTACTCAAGATACACTTGGGTATATTTCTTCAAGCTAAAAAGTGAGACCCAAGATAACTTCATTGACTTCATCAACATGGCTCAATGCCAACATAATGTCCCAGTATTGACAATAAGAAGTGAAAACAGTACCGAATTCAAGAACTACACATTGAATGGATTTTTTAGTGATGAGGGAATAAAACATCAATATTCCGCTGCATATACCCCTCAACAAAATGGTATTGCTGAGAGGAAAAACTGGACTCTTATTGATATGGCAAGGACCATGTTGGCGGAGTTTAAGTATCCATACAATTTTTGGGCTGAAGCCATCTCCACCGCATTCCATGCTTCAAACCGTCTCTACCTCCGCAAAGAATTGGTCAAGACCCCTTATGAAATACTTACCGGTAACAAACCCAACGTCTCATACTTCTGGGTGTTCGGTTGTAAGTGCTTCTATCATATTAAGGGTATTCGTTTGTCCAAGTTTGATTCCAAAGCATTAGAGGGTATTTTTGTTGGTTATGGTATCGAATCCCACACTTATAGAGTCTATGACATGCTCTCTAGAGTTGTCGTAGAATCTTGTAGTGCGGTGTTTGAAGAATATGATGGTCCCCAAGCGGGACGTGTTGATGTTTGTGATGTAGATGATGAAATGCCTCAGGAAGCTATAGGAAGAATGGGTGCGGGTTTCATCCGTTCTATTGAGGAACCCCTTATGGCGGATCGAGAAGAACTATGCTCTACTCAAGTGGAGCCCTCATCTTCACAACATCCACAAGCTCCGATCGAAGGGGACAATGAACCACACCAAGAACAAGTTGTGGACCCTCAACCCACTGATCAAGAAGATGCCTCCAACCAAGAAGTGATTGAGTCTCCAGTTGCTAGAATGTCCAGTGGTGCTAAGGCCATTACACAAGGAAGATCTGTACAAACTGCCATAAGAACAGCTGAATACCTAGCCAGTCGTGGGCTTGATCATGACCAAGGTCAATCTCTGCCTCCTATAGAAGAGGATATCTCCAATGATGATCAAGGTCAAGTTGATGGTCATGACGAGGACCAATATGATGAAGTGATTCCCACAAGAAACAACAAGGAAATCGAAACTCGTCGCCAAGCTAGAATGGATAGTATTTTGGAATTAAGAGACCACACTCTTGAGAATGTGGTAGGAGATGTAAGAAGAGGGATATCTACTCGAGCACAACTAAACTTTGGTGAGCACCAAGCACACATTTCCATGGTGGAACCAAATAAAGTATGGGAAGCTCTTGAATATTCGGATTGGTTGGATTCAATGCACAAAGAGCTCAACAACTTTGAGAGAAACAAAGTATGGAAGTTAGTGGAGAAGCCAAAAGATTGCCGCAATGTCATAGGCACCAAGTGGATTTTCAAGAACAAGCAAGATGAGCATGGAATTGTGATAAGGAACAAGGCAAGATTGGTTGCACAAGGGTTCTCTCCAATTGAGGGCATTGATTATGGTGAGACTTATGCACCTGTGGCTCGCCTTGAGTCCATCCGTATCCTTCTTGCTTATGCGACACATCATAAATTTAAACTACAACAAATGGATGTAGAAAGTGCATTTCTTAATGGTCCATTGCATGAGTTGGTATATGTGAAATAACCCCCAGGGTTTGAGGATCCCAACTTTCCAAACCACGTCTACAAACTCGATAAGGCACTCTATGGGCTCAAACAAGCCCCACGCACGTGGTATGAGCACCTTAGAGAGTTGTTGTTAGATCGTGGGTTTGAGGTTGGGAAAATCGATCCCACTCTTTTTACTAAGAAGGTCAATGGGGAACTTTTTGTATGCCAAATCTATGTAGATGATATTATCTTTGGCTCATCTAACAAAGCTTTTAATGATGAATTCTCAAAGCTTATGACTGACAGGTTCAGGATGTCTATGATGGGAGAATTGAGAGTTTTTCTTGGCTTTGAGATCAAGCAAGTGAGAGGAGGAACATTATTCAACCAAGCCAAGTATACTCAAGATATGCTCAAAAGATTCAACATGAAAGACCTAAATGGAGCTCCCACTCCCATGGAAACAAAGACTCATCTTGAACTAAATCCAAATGGTAAAGATGTGGATCAAAAGGTATATCGATCCATGATTGGCTCTTTGCTTTACCTTTGTGCATCTAGACCCAATATTGTGTTGAGTGTAGGAGTGTGTGCAAGATATCAAGCGGCTCCTAAAGAAAGCCATTTGATGGCGGTCAAGAGAATCTTTCGATATTTGGTTCATACCGCAAACTATGGTATTTGGTATCCTAGGGGCTCAACTTTCTCTCTTTGTGGGTACACGGATTCGGATTGGGCTGGTGACAAGGATGATAGAAAATCAACCTCCGGGGCTTGCCAATTCCTTGGGAGGTCCTTGGTGTGTTGGTCTTCTAAGAAGCAAAATTGTATATCTCTTTCCACAGACGAAGCCGAGTATGTGGCAGCTGCTAGTGCTTATACACAATTGCTATGGATGAGGCAAACTTTAAAGGAATACGATGTCCATTGTGACAAAGTGCCTCTTCTATATGACAATGAAAGTGCTATCAAGATTGCATATAACCCAGTGGATCATACAAGGACAAAGCATATTGAGATTCATCATCACTTCATTAGAGATCATGTTGCCCGAGGTGATATTGAGCTATCATATGTGTCAACCAAAGACCAACTTGCCAACATTTTCACGAAGCCACTTGATGAAGCAAGGTTTTGTTATTTTAGGAATGAACTAAATGTCGTGGATTCTAGGAGCTTAACTTGATTACCTTGCATACTCACCTATGTCTTGACCTATATTTGGTGTAGGTGCAGGCATGGAGATAGGGGGAGTGCGGTCCTAATACATTGGACTATCCCTCCCCCATAATGCCAACATTAATAAATTCAATACTATTAATATCATTTTGTGATATGTGAGTTTCATTGATGAGTAGTGGCTATGAACCCAAGGATAATTCTTCGCGGTGTCATGCCACAAACTCTTACATGATGGCCTCGGCCATCGCCCTCTTCTTATTGAAGAGTTGGTTCTTGGTCCATTTGATTTGGAACTTAATTTGACTTTTTTTTAATATCAACGTTTTCTTGGTTCTTCACAGTACATCATCCGAATCCCAGGCCTTTTCTCATCTCTAAACATGCTCCTCTAGCCACACATTTGTCCACTACTTGAAACTGGGGTTTTTGGTCGCGGGGAGGCCGGACTGTCTGACCTGAACCAACCGGAGTATCCGGCCAGACCAGACTCTCCGCTTGATTCACTCCGGACATTCCAGCCAGGCCGGACACTCCGGTGAATATCACCCGGACACTCCGGCCCCGGCAGTTTCCAAATCGTAATAGGGGTCGGGGAGAAGTGGACGGTTCAGTCCTCCTTCTTCCCCCTGACTCCCTCTTGCTCTCTGCCTGCTCCCCAAGGACTCCACCGGGAGGGATCCTCCACCCTGGATCCAGCCGTTGCTGCCGGCCATTCCCTTCCCTTTGCCGCTAGGATCCATTCCCCTCCGGTGAAGGACACCATGGATGCTGGTATAGTGCCCCTCCCCTTCCCCATACCTAGGGTTTGATCTAGATGAACTTTTGGGGGCAATGTCTTACCTAGATCCATGGATACATCATATAGCGTGCAATACTAGTCCTGGTAGTGGTCCTAGCAATCCCAATATGCAATGGTTGAACACACTCGAACTGCCCCTAAAATCATCAAGACTCCAGCCGGAATGTCCGGCATGTACGGGCCGGACACTCCGGTCCGACCGGAATGTCCGGTTACTATGCACCAGAATGTCCGGTCGAGTCGGAGTCTCCGAGATGATTTTGCCGGACAGTCCGGGTGTTTTCCGCCAGTTCAGCTCCTGTATTACTTTGACTACTACTACGTGTTTGTATCTTCTAGACAAGTGTGCTTACCCCATATGCTATCCTTCTACTCTGATCTCACAGGTGGTTCTCGTCCTCGCCGGCCTCGGGCTGCTAAGCAGGCACATCCTCGCAGGTTCTATGATGAAGAGTTTGATGTTCATGTAGATCCTTCCATGGTGAGATAGTCTGCGCTGGACAAAAGCAAAGAAACAGAAAAGGTCGAAAACTGAAAAGGGATGAAGCCAAGTTTGAAGCATTGACCACTCTGGCAGATTTGGGTACCGAGGAGTTTGTGGAGATGAGAGTACAACAGTTCTACTCTCTGCCTCGCACCTCGGATGATGATCGCTTCTGGAGAAATGAACAAGCCCTACTTTTCTCTGAGGTGTTTTGTGGATTCAGGACTGCTGTGTGCCCCATGCAGTGGTTAGATCTCGAGAAGCTCCAAGCACACATGTACTTTGAGGATGCTCTTTGGGTGACAGAGAAGATGGGGCTGCACACCATCTTTCAAGTAAAAGAAGACTATAATGTTGAGTTGGTCTAGTAGTTCTATGCTACAGTGGTCTTTGGGGACACTACGGATATTCCCCTTGAGTGGATCTCTGGCACTACTAGGTGTCGCTCCAGCATGGCTCAGTTTGCACAGATTCTTGGATTGCCTTTCAATCCCAATGCTCCCAGTGGTCTCAGAATGCATGTTCATGGTCAGGCATATGACAAGCAGAGGTTGGCCCCAATCTACTCTCAGAATGGTGTGGCTGGCCAAACCATCAACATCAAGCTCATCTACAACATTCTGCTTCGCATGTTTCGCCATACACTCACTCCCAAGGCGGGCAACAAGGATGAGATGAGAGGTGCAGAAATCAATCTTATGGCACATGCTCACTCTGTGTATACTCATGGTCCAGACCACCAAGGTGGTGCTATTGATGTCATGGATTTCATCTATCAGGACTTGTACAAGTGCATCACTGACAAGAAGTGCCCTCTGTTTGCTCCCTATGTGATGAAGCTCATTGCTGCTCAGGCTCCAGCAACTCCATTGCTCTACACTGATCTTGTTCCACACCTTCCTGTGAAGCTACAGAGGAAGTCTGCCCCCACCACCAAGGCTCCTCGTGGCTACCCCCCTGCTCAGGACATATTTGAGGATGATGTGATGGATGCAGATGATTCTGACAGTGATGATGAGGAGGTACCGGAGGCTTTGACCCGTGGCCCTCGCATGAAGCATGCCAACAATGCATATCGCTTCGCCACCTCTAGGGAGGAAGTACACAAGAAGGTGAAGAAGGCCTCCTGGTGGAAGAAGCTTCTCCTATGCCAGAACATTGACATTCGCCATGGACAGTATGAGGCATACAAGGCTAACAGGAATATCATGAAGGAACTCAAGCAGATCAACCAGCCCATGGATGTTGATCCCTCTCAGCAGCAGGCATCAGATGACACTCTTTCCTATGGTCACTTTAGTCAGGGTCGTGTGGACTGGTCCATGTTTGGGGACGTGACTTCTTCTTCTCACCCTCATGGCCAGAGCTCGACTCAGGGTGATCATGATGGTGAGGATGACGATGAGGATGAGGACGAGGATGAGGAGGAGGATGACGACGACGACTTCAATGGCTAGAGTTGGCTTTGGGGACGTTTTAGTTGTGCTCTTTTCCCTTTTTGGCGTCTCGATGCCAAAGGGGGAGAAGCAGCCCCTTTATTAGGTTGCTGCCGGGATTTGCATGGGTACACGAGTGCTTCACGTTATTTCGATTTGCCTCTTTGAAGCCTTGTGTTTGCTATCTTACTTTACTTGTTTGAGTACTATGTTGTGTTGAACTCAGTTGTGTGTTGTGACATGCTTACCCGGTTTTGTTAACGACCATGTTATGCCTAGCTTATCAATCTAGTGGTTATTATCATGTCATACCTTATTATCTACAAAACCTAGTGAGGATGTGATCCTAGGGTGTGTGATTGTCTTAAAATGCAAAGCTAAAATGGTCACACATCTAGGGGGAGCCTCACTATTTTTTGTTATCTCCTATTGTGAATTTTATTACCTATCCTGTTTGCAAATCCTTGGGTTGTCATCAAACACCAAAAAGGGGGAGATTGAAAGGGCATTTATGCCCTTCCTATTATTTTGATGTTTGTTGACAACACTTGGATAGTTTAATCTGTTGTTAAATGTTGCAGGAGATATCAGATAGTCGAGAGTTGTTGCACTTAAGGAAAAGAGCTCCCCTGGATCCTATCTGTGCTAAGAAACCTGTCCCAACCGGACTGTCCGGCTGATCTTCACCGGAGTCTCCGCCCCAGGCCGGACTGTCCGGTTGGATCCGTCCGTACTTTCCGCCCCTAGGATGTGGGCGTTTTCCCTGGACAGTCAGAACACCATATCAGACTCCTCCTGGACAAGGTCCGGAATCAGGCCGGAATCTTCTCTAGCCGGAGTGTCCGGCGAGTTTGCCCCGGAGTGTCCTGCCCTGGGGGCTTATTGATCTACCTGGACATTCAGACTGCCTCATCGGACTCCTCCTGGACTCAGTGCGGACACAGCCGGAAACTTTGCCAGGCCAGAGTATCCGGCGGGTGTCACCGGAGTGTCCGGCTGGGCCGGACTGTCCGGCTTGTATTTGCCGGACTGTCTGGTGTAAGTGGCTCCCAACGGCTCTAATTCCAGGGGCCCTATAAATAGGCCTCTTCTTCTACCTTGGAAGCTACTCGTCCAGTTCAAGAAAAGCATCACCATTTGAGCCACCAAATCCACAAGAACTCTTCACTCAACCATCCAAAGTCGTTGATCTTTGGAGAATCGAAGGAGGAGGCCTTGATCTACTACTTCACCAAGAGAGATTTCTATTTCCCCCTCATTCACTTGAGGGTCTTCAGGTTCTAGGGTTTCCTTGGAAACCCTAGCTTGTGATTTGGTCTTACAAGCTTGTCTTTGATTGTTTGACAGCTTGCTTGTATTCGGGAGCCTCCAATTAGGTTGTGGATGTGTGCCTCGAACTTGTTGTAAAGGTGCTTCGCCCACCTCAAGGTTGCCGTTATAGTGGAAGAGGTGAATCGAACCCTTTGGGGTGAGGTTCATCGGAGAACAAGGGAGGCCTCTCGTGGCGTTGGTGGTTTGATACCACCCCCTCTCCAAACGTAGACGTACTTCCCCTCAAAAGGAAGGAACTACGGGAAACAAATCCTTGTGTCTCCGAGCGCTCCACTTTGGTTACCTCTATCTTTTACCACACTTTACTTTCTAGTTCTTGCTTAGTTCTGTGCTAGTTGACATATAGGTAAATTCACCTTAGTTGCATAATCTAGAGAATTTACCTTTTGTGTCAAACCCTAATTTGATTAAGAGTAAAATTTGGAGTAGCACCTATTCACCCCCCTCTAGGTGCCCATACGATCCTTTTCAAGTGGCTCGACAAGATCTTCTTCATGGACCCTGATGCCCTTGATCTCAGAAATTCGAAGACCGTACCCAAAGATCGCCTACACGGGATGACAAGATCTCCTTCCCGGAACCCGAAGGATATGCTGCACAAGTGCTCCTTTCTAGATCAGACGCCAAGACCCCGGAACCGACGACCCGACCCAAGATCCGAAGACCGAACCCTGGTGCGCCAAGTTCTTCGACCCGGAGGACCGATCCATCGGAACGCCAAGCCCTCCTTCCGAACCCGAGTTCTTCGTCACAGGCATCAAGATCTCCTACACGGATCCGAAGACCACCGGTACCCGATCCATTCGAGTTTGCCATCAACGGCAAGATCGACCGCGTGGAACCCAAGTTCCCCGTACCGACACGACAAGTCCTCCATCGTGTATCCGAACCTCGTCGATCCCCGTCGAACCCTGAGACCCAGACCCGAACCCCCGGAACCCAAGATCTTCCGAACTTGATGTGTGACCCTAAGCCTCTATTTTTATAATATGACATATACCTGTCGCATCATTAAATCATCATGCTTGCATACATGTCACCTGGTGGGTTGGGTTAAATAGTCGATTCACCTAAATTAAATATGGAGTCTATATGTGGGCTATTCTAGTCTTATTCCGCACTCCATTTAAATTTGTGTAGCGAACCGATACCATGTTTTGCCTTGTTAAGACAACATTTAAATTGCGGGGTAGCTAAACAACTTGAACAATATAATTAATTGTCGGGACCCCGGTTCCACTTAATATTGCCTAATTGCACCGCATCTGCATCATATCATAAGCATGCCGGATCTTCTGCCATAGTATTAAATATTGCATCCGGTGTTTCTTCTAGTGTTTGCTTCTTCGCGGATTAGGCCGATGAGTTGATGCGAGTACCGACAAGTTCTTCGGATAATGTCTCTTCGGCTATGTTCTCCCAGGTGAGCATTCTCCCCCTTTCTACCTATTTTGCATTTATAGTCTTTATTTCCTCCTGTTGATCTATTGCTATCTGTGATGCGATGCTTTAGTGTTCCATACCATATATATCCCTTGCAGCCTTTATATTGCCTTGGACACATCCTATTGCCTGTTGTTTGATAAATAGTCGGCCTTGTGAGTCGTAGTTGCTTGCTCATGTGCTGCTTCGCGTCATTGTTGTTCCACCGTTATTGGAAGGTTGGCACATGCTTAATGGTGGAGATGCTTTATGGTGGAGATGATCATGACTTTAAATACAACTATTAAATTGCTGGGGTAACTAATGAAAGAGGCACCGGTGGGCAATATATGCTATTTGGTTTTCATGTCCACTTGTGTCTCGTAGGCCCCGAGTACTTGATACCTGTTCCTTGACTATTCGCACTATCCACATCCGGGAGAGTCTATGAATCCCCCTTAGCCAGAGCTTGATTCATTTCTTATTTCTTGGGGCCACAAACTAGTTTGGGGCTTTATTACTATCCTATACCTATGCTATGCTTTACTGTTTTATTTACGATTGTGCGTGGAGCACCTGTACTGTTTTGGATCGTGACACGTTTTCGCTGTATCGACAAGCCCAGTCACACTTTTGGGTTCCAAGTCATTTACCACCGTCCACACAAACCCTGGGTCCGTCTCGGATCCGGCCAACTTCGTCGCGGGTAGCTTAGTGGGGTGGCCCCCTAAAATATTTTATGAATCCTGTGATTGCTTTGTCGTGAAAGCCTCGTTGGGTTTTGATTTGGTTTTTCCGAGGTTGATCGTGTGTGTGTTGCTATTTGTGCACCCCTGCAGGGTAAATCTTTCTGAAAGCCGTGTCCGTGGTTATGGACGACTTGGAGCACAGTATCTCGATCATAGACAAGCATAACTAAAGTAGTGCTATAAATTTGACTTAATATGTGACTAGTAATCAGCTTCACTATCATGGAATGGATAATAA
Organism: Avena insularis; assembly: GCA_023614405.1. NCBI lineage: Eukaryota > Viridiplantae > Streptophyta > Magnoliopsida > Poales > Poaceae > Avena > Avena insularis. Next base: position 391,796,390 of record CM042690.1, on the reverse strand, counting down.
AAGTGCCAACAACTAGTGGAGCTGGGGTGTATCGTGTCATGTTATACCTGCCTAGTAAGTATCGCAACTCCAATGGAATGAAATAAAAGTGCCAACAACTGCTGGGTTTGGGATGTCACATGCTAATTGTATCTGACTAGTAAGTGCTGCAACTACAACTGAATGATTAACTAAAACTGCCCACTACTTATGCTATCAGGATGACTCATGCTATCTATATCTGATTAGTAAGTGCTTCAACTATAATGGAATAAATAAAACTGCCAACTATGTGAGTTCCTCGGCTTGACTTCCTCGTTTGGTCTCGAGGGGGAAATGCCAGGATGGGTATGATTGGTGTTAGTATCAGGTGGTTCCGAATAGGTCTTTCTTATCTCTCTCCAATAGCCGACAGTTGTACCAAGTCTCTATAGGTTGTTTAGTGCATGCTGCGCTGCCGCTTCAGTCCACAAGACCTATGTAGGCGAGAGCCGCCGAATTCTAGCCTCACCGTGTACTGGCCTCAGTACTGACGCTCCTCTTTTTCCTTTGCCCTTTGTCGGCACCCCTTTTGTTTTAGCAGGTTTGAGATCGACGTTGTTAGCAGGGTTACCCTTCCGTCTTGGCCTGGGCAGGGTTATGGACGCCATTGGTTATTCTTCAGGGCTCTTAGCCCCATTTGCATCTTGTCCATAGTCGGATGCTCTATCGTTTTCAAGGTGATTTGGATCTTTGTATAGTATATCTGTATTCTTGACTCATGGAGTCGTTGTTGTATATATATATGTTCTGTGGGTTCCATCATGGACTAATGTGTAATGGTATTACTTCGTTCTCCACCCGCACGCAAGTGCCTGGTGGGCGTCCTCGAATCGTTTCTATGTGGGTTTGGCGGAAAGCGCTAAAATCTGCATAGGGCCGATTCGAGGGTGTTACAGAGTGGTATCAGAGCTCAGCAATTACGATACCCCACTGGTCCAGCCTATAGAATAACCTAGCTAACGGCCGATGTAGAGTGTCAAAACTATTTTTGCAAAATCGGTTGGATAGATCTGATGAGGTTTGCTTTTACTCCTTACCCCTCTGCTATTCTCCTCTTACCTCTGCGTGTCTTAAATCTGCTCTCTTACCTTTCTTCAAGTCCAGGATTTCTCGTGGTTGGGTTCTGTCGTACCTTCAGGGTTTTGCTTCCTCCTTTGGCAACGGTGTTTCTACCTCCGGACTTCATGCTATCTGAGTGATCCTTTATCTGTGGTACCATTCTTTGTTCCTTGTTTGTGCCTTCCGGTGTTTTCCGACGCGACGACATCATCTATGCCAGATCCGATGAAGCGCCTACATCACTCCTTGGTTTCCAAACGTTGTTTGTCGAGATCTTCAGTCTAAATTCTGAGAGTTGGTTGCATAAATCTTCTATTTATGTACAGAGTAATGCTTTGAGTGCGGGATGGAGTCGCGACCATACCACTACTCTTATCATTTGATGTTGTACATTGAATCGGTAGATCTATGCAATTTACTCCTCCACTGAAGTTAGGGGTGGCCGTATCTTTTGATACCTCTATCTTCGTCTTTGTTTTCTCTAGAGTGTTCTTGATGAGCATGAACAATGACTCCTTGTTGGTGGTGTTGACGATTCCAAGATGGAGTAAGCATCCTTGTTAGTGGTGTCGCAACGATCTACATGAAGCGAGAAGATTCAGATTGCCAGCCTTCTTTCGGTACCATGAGGCGGATCTTGAGGGCGATATCCATTGTTAGTGGTGTCAAATTGTAGCACCCCACTAAAACCACTACTAGAAAATCGCTATGTTTTTGTGTTGCACATCATCATGACCGCATGCTCATGTCATCATGCCACATTGCATTGGAGCATCGTCATGTCGCCCTGCATTTGTTTGTCTAAAACTATTTTATAAAAGCCTATCTTTGTTTTCTAAATATCCCTTCTTTATTTCAAAATACAAACCCCGATCTTTTCCGGATCTTTTATTTGTCTAAAAACTATTTATAAAGCCTTTCTAAAAATAAAACGAATAAAATAAAATAAATAGTTTAGGGGAGGCAGCTAGCCGGGCCAAAAGGCCCAGCTAACCACCACTACCCCACCTAATCTAAATCCTAACCCTAATCCCCTCACCCCAATCAACCCCATCGACCCTAGCCACCAACCCGCACAGCCGCCGTACCCCTGACTGTCAAGCTGTAACGCAGCACACGACCCACCCCGCCTGCACACAGCGCATGCAACCGTGGTGCATCGACGCGATCGACACGGCCGCACGAGACGCAACCCCACCGACACGCTACCCGGCCCGCGCTCACGCACACGTGACCGTCCCCCGACCCTGCTCGCCCCACTCCCGAGTCCCAGTCGAATCGCTAGCTCGCCCCGCTCCCCTCTCGTGCCCCGCTCCCTGGGCCCACCACTCCTCCACGCCGCATCCTCCACGGATCCCATCGCCATCAACCCATCGCCCCATAATCCTCCTCTCCTTCCTGTTCTCGTCCTCCCCATCCCGCGCAGAGACCGATGCCGCCGAGCCTCCCTGTCGAAGCTCTCCCCGCCGACCCCTCCTACATCGCTCCGCCACCACCGGTCCTCGTCGTTGCCCTAGGCGTCGACTTCGCCAGCAGCAGCAAGAACTGGCAACCTCCACCGTCGGCTATGGCAAGCGCCCACCGCAGCATCCTCCCTAGCTCCTTCCGCGGACGCGCATCGAGCAACGCCGCCCCCTCTGTTTCCCCTGCGGGCAGCAGTGCCCCGCATCGTACGTGGCCGACGTCGTTGACCTCGCTGCCTCCTCCGGCCACCGCCCGAGCTTGTCCAACCACTGCTCTCCTAGAGCCCTGCCGCCGAGCACCGCGTCGCCGGCCTCGCCTCGTTCCGCATCTGGCACCCTCCGCAGCTCCATCGCCGTGGCCGGTCCCGGCTCGACCTCGCCGGAGCTCCTCCCACCAAGCGCCGCCGGCCATGCCTCCTCTAGCTCTGACCAAGTCTGCCGCGCCGTCGACCTAGTCGCTCGCGTGGCCTCTTCTTCCTCCCGTCAGCGAGCCTGCGTGCGGTCACCCTGGCACCTTGATACATTGTAAATGTATCTATAACTTTTGATGTTCCATGCTTGGTTTTATCCACTTTCTTGTGTTTCGTTCCAACTTTGGAGTAATTTTCATATGATTTCTTGGACTAACCTATTAACAAGAGCCACAGTGCCAGCTGCCTGTTTTCTGCTGTTTTTGGTTCCAGGAAATTCAGAAAATGAATATTCTCGGAATTGTACGGGACAAAAGCCAAAGCGCCTATTTTTCTAGAAGGGATCAAGTGCCAGAATACGAGACGGAGAAGGGCCAGAGGGCGGCCACACCACCTGGCCCGTGCTAGGGGGTGGTGTGGCCAGCCCAGGCACCCCCTCGGCCTCTCCTTCCGCCTATATATTGCCCTCGGGACGAAAACCCTAAGTACCCGATCAAAAATCCACGATAGAGTCTATAGCCACCATCATCTCCATCCCTAGATCGGGAGGGATCTGTAGCTCTTCCCGGCACCCTGCCGGAGAGGGGAATTCACCCCGGAGGCCTTCTTCATCACCATGCAAGCCTCTGGTGTGATGCGTGATTAGTTCATCCTTGGACTACGGATCCATGTAGTAGCTAGATGGCTGGTTTCTCCTCCTTTGTGCTTTCATGTTTAGATCTTGGGAGCTCCGTTCATGATCAAGATCATCTATTTGTAATCCATACATGTTGTGTTTGCGGGGATCCGATGGATATTGAGATGCTATTTCAGATTGATTATTGATTCTATCATGTCTTTGTTATTTGAGATCTTGCATGCTTTCCGTTGTTAGTAGCTATCTTGGCCAAGTAGATGCTAGCAACTCCAAGAGTTAGTATTTATGCTCGATAGTGGGTTCATGCCTCTGGTAATCTGGGGAAGTGACAGAAATCTCTAAGGTACTAGATGTGTTGTTGCTACTACGGAGAAAACAACGATCATTTGTTCATAGAACAATTGTATTGTTTACTTTACACGCAGTTCGTAAAGCAATAATCCGTTGCTTGCAACTTAATACTGGAGGGGGTTCGGATGATAACCTGAAGGTGGATTATTAGTCATAGATGCAGTTGGATGGCGGTCTATGTATTATGTTGTAATGCCCAATCAAGTCTCAGAGGAGTCAAGATGATTAGTATATGCATGTATTGCTTTCTCGGTGTTTGTCAATTGCCCCGCTGTAATTTGTTCACCCAGCATGTTATCTATCTAAGGAGAGCCACCTCTACTGAACTATGGATCCCGGTCCTTTTCTTTACATACAATCTATAAACTGTTTCTGCTTTGTGTTTACTTTCTGCAAACTTTTACTTCTTTCCATTCGATACGTTTAATCCTTTGTTTTCCGCAAAACAAGGTGAGATTGACAACCTCATCGCAAGTTGGGGACAAAGTTCTGTGGTTGTGTTGTGCAGGTCTCCACGTTGCTACTAGCACCGGTAGTGTGCCCTGCCAAAGCTCAGCTAGTAACACCTTTGGGGTGTTTCCTTGCTCCTACTGGTTCGATTAAACCTTGGTCTCATAACTGAGGGGAAACTTGCTGATGTGCTCATCATACGTTCCTCTTGGGGTTCCCAACAAGCTCTACATCAACCACGAGCCAGCAAAGATTTTTCTGGCGCCGTTGCCGGGGAGTCAAGGACATCTTCACAAGGGGAGTCCCTAATAACCAATCTCTTTACTTTGTTGTTTTTGTTTTTCTTAGTTTCTTTTTGCTATGTTTGCTTGTTTTGTTCTTCAAAAAACACAAAAAAATTAGTTTTACAAGTTTGCTTTCTTATTTGAAAAACACAAAAAAGATTAGTTCCTATCTTAAGTTGCCTTCATGTCTAGCCTTGCTCCAATCACTATGTCACCCGAGGAAATGATTTTCAGTTTTAAACAAGGAATTGAGGAAAGTTTTAAGGAAGCTTGGTCTAGAATCTCGGTTCTACATGAAAAAACTGAGCCTAAAATGACTCAAAGCTTGTTCCTTAGCAGTTTTTACCTTGGGATTGCTCTTTGCTATAGATATGCCCTAGATGCTAATGTGGGAGGAGATTTCCTCCAGTGTAATGAGGATGATGCTATTAATGCTATAAAGAAATTGATCCTCACTTACAACATGCCTAGCCAAACTGATATTTCCTTCGCAAAAATATTTGCTAGGTTGGATACTCTTGAGGCCAGCACTACTAGATTAGAAGGGTGCTATAATATGCTTAGGGAGCATCACAATCATGTTCCAATAAATTCTGAACCATCAAAGTGGCTCCCTATCGTAAAGATTGATATAAACACTGAAACTTTTCAAGCCCGCTGTGATATCATGTCTGAATTTTGCCTTATGCCCAAGGATATTTATGAATCTTTGAATCTTTGGGGGCTTACGGAAGGAGGAAAAGAAATATCTCTTGCTAATAATACTACCATATTACCTCTTGGAATAGCTGAAGGAGTGTTTACAAAGATCCTTGGGAAAATGATTTCTATTGATTATGTTGTTATTGAATGTGCAGGAAAAGGACAAATTACACTTGGAAGGTCCCTATTAGAACTCCTTGGAGAAATAATAGATGTGGGAAAGGGGACCATGCACCTTTCTTCTCCACCAAACAATCACATTTTCCCAAAGGATAAGAATAAAAATAAGAGAGGTAAGGGCAAGAAAGTTGGTTTTAATGCTTCTTCATTTGAGAACACTTGATTCTTTCTTTGCTTCTTATGCCTAACTTAAAGGCGTTAAAGAAAAGTACTTGTTGGGAGATAACCCAAAAGTTTTAGATGAGTCTTGGAAGTTATTACCTATGTAATAACCTCTCCTTATCCTTTTTATTTGCCTTTTGTGCCAAGAGTAACGTCTAATGAGAGTGAAGTAATGATTGGGAAAGTTGCTGTCCCGAAACAGATTTTTGTGCTTCACCGTAAAAATTCCTGAGAGAGCTCTAAATGTTGGATTGAGCTTTAATTGTTTGTGCTTATTACCCAGGTTGTTATCTAACTTTCGTTAGTTCAACACTTTTTGATTTGAGCAACAGAAGGTCTTCGAAAAAATTCGTCTTTACCTGCTGGTCTGTTTTGACAGATTTCTGCCATTTTCTGCATTTGCTTCTTGTTAGTTCATTCTTAAGTTCCTTTGGGGAATTGAGCTTTTTGAGGGAAGTGCTACAGTATCTAGTGTTCTAATGGAAGTTTATTTGGTGTTAGAACTGAACCTTGAGACTTATTTATCTTGAGTGCACTAATGTTGCTAATGAGATTGTGTGAAGTTTTGTATGAAGGAAAAATTTCAGGTGTATGAAAGGAATGAGTAATGAGATGAAGGATGGACTAAAGCTCAAGCTTGGGGATGCCACGCGTGTCACCCCAAGAAATATCCAAGAAGTACAAGCGTCAAAGCTTGGGGATGCCCAAGGCATTCCCCTTCTTCATCAATAAAAATTCCAGGTTTCTTCCAAACGCTTCATTTTTATTGTTTCATGCACAGTTGTGTTTTTCTTGGAGCGTCTTCTTTTTCGTTTTTGTTTTGGTTTTTAGTTTGCTTTGGTTTGTTTAGTTTTCTGAATAAATTGGTTGGACCCCCTCTTTCACACTTTGGTTTGCGAATAGTTTGGTTTGGTTTGGAAAAGAGTAGGAAAGTTCATGCTTATGTGGTAAAAAGAGCTTGTTTTTACTATGGCCTATGCTTTGTTATGCCATGCTTGATATTGTTTTGGCTTTATGCTTAGTATTCCTTGCTTTAGCATGACTTGTTATAAACAATTGAGATTTCTTAATGTGCCTTGGATGAATCATGCGTTGTTTTAGCATATTAAAGCATAGTATATTGGTATTCTCCTTTGATGCTTTATTTGGGTTGACTTGGCACATGCTCACACCATGTTATAACTGTCACAAGTCACCATAGCCTTTATGATCCTTTAGTTTTCAACTTGTAGTATCACTTTATGCTTTGATCAATGATGTTTTGTCGCTCTGCATGATTATGGCAATTATTGCTCTCTTAGTTTGTCGCTCCCAGTCTTTTGCTAGCCTCCACCACCAAGTATGAGTTCCACTCATGCATCCAACTCCCTAAACCAAGTTATTCCAAAGAGTCCACCATACTACCTACTAGCTTATGCTATTCCAAGTATATTCATGCTTTTGTTTACCTTCCACTTGTTATGAGAAAACTAGTGATTAAAGCTCTCACGAACTTGATGGCACACTTTACTTTACTTGCCCTTAATAAACTTGAACCATTGTGTCTTCTATGTTGTATATGCTTGCACTTATTTGTTGGGAATTAGCAGAACCATGCTTTCATGGGGAACACTTTCAACATTGCACTTGGTACTTGTACCTAGTTGATATCATGCTCTTTTGTATATGGATGTCGTCGGTGTGAAATGAAAGGGGAGCTTGTAAGTCCATGGAGTTATGTATATGTGTTAGAGAAACGCCTGGGCCGCTGGTCTAATAAATGCTGACATAGTGGAAACCTGCAGCATAACCATAATGAGCTGTTTATGAAGCATTCTTCTTATAAAAAAAGAGTCCTATATTGAGAAAAAAGAAAAAAAAGAGATACTATGAAAAGAGGAAAGAGAGAAAAAAGCACCATATTCCCATGGTAAATAAGAAGAATGCTGAGATGCTCGTTGTCTGCTTGCCTTGTCATTTTGATATGGGGATTCTTCCGTATCATCGGGCAAGGGGTACCCCATTGGCGGTTCTCAATGATACACATGTACTTACAATGACAAGAACTTACCGGTGACTAAACTTGAGTAGCATGAGGAGCGGCCCTCGTATACCAGGGACATGAGATTTCTGACTTATACTTCGTCAAGCATGTACACCATAGTTTATGATAGGGGCAATAAGAGCTGAAAGCTTTAAGTATCATAATTTTTGGAAGCTCTTTATGAGACTTGAATCCCTACTTCTATCTTTATGCACCTACTTTGAGAGCATAGTGGCCATTCTTAGTTCTATGTGCATTGTCCCAAGACTAGTTGATTGATGCATAACTTGTTATTGCTTGTTTGAAACTATTGTATCTAGTCACTCTTATGAACTTTGAAGGTGTCTTATGCATTTATATTTGCTACTCTATTGAGGGACAAGCTGAATACTTTTATGCTATGTTTTATTTATGTGAAACAAACAAACGTCTTGCAAAGCATTGTTATTCATGAACCTTTTGTTTGTGCCTTTTCATGTTGCATCATAGTTTCTTTGCTTATTGGTAGAACTTTGTCTTTCATGTTATGATTGAAGTACTATGATCCCAATCTTGAATGTTTTGCAAGTACTTTGATCAAGTCTTTGATGGTGCATGTCACCTCAAAAATTATTTCTTTTATCGCCACCTACCGAGGGGAGCAGGAGTTAAGCTTGGGGATGTTGATACATTGCAAATGTATCTATAATTTTTGATGTTCCATGCTTGGTTTTATCCACTTTCTTGTGTTTTGTTCCAACTTTGGAGTACTTTTCATATGATTTCTTGGACTAACCTATTAACAAGAGCCACAGTGCCAGCTGCGTGTTTTCAGCTGTTTTTGGTTCCAGGAAAGTCAGAAAATGAATATTCTCGGAATTGGACGGGACAAAAGCCAAAGTGGCTATTTTTCCGGAAGGGATCAAGTGCCAGAATACGAGACGGAGAAGGGCCATAGGGCGTCCACACCACCTGGCCTGCGCCAGGGGGTGGTGTGGCCAGCCCAGGCACCCCTTGGGCCTCTCCTTCCGCCTATATATTTCCCTCGAGACGAAAACCCTAAGTACCCGATCAAAAATCCACGAAAGAGTTTGTAGCCGCCGTCATCTCCATCCTAGATCGGGAGGGATCTGAAGCTCTTCCCGGCACCCTGCCGGAGAGGGGAATTCACCCTGGAGGCCTTCTTCATCACCATGCAAGCCTCCAGTGTGATGCGTGAGTAGTTCATCCTTGGACTACAGATCCATGTAGTAGCTAGATGGCTGGTTTCTCCTCCTTTGTGCTTTCATGTTTAGATCTTGGGAGCTCCGTTCATGATCAAGATCATCTATTTGTAATCCATACATGTTGTGTTTGTGGGGATCCGATGGATATTGAGATGCTATTTCAGATTAATTATTGATTCTATCATGTCTTCGTTATTTGAAATCTTGCATGCTTTCCGTTGTTAGTAGCTATCTTGACCAAGTAGATGCTAGCAACTCCAAGAGTTAGTATTTATGCTCGATAGTGGGTTCATGCCTCTGGTAATCTAGGGAAGTGACAGAAATCTCTAAGGTACTAGATGTGTTGTTGCTACTAGGGAGAAAACAACGATCCTTTGTTCATAGAACAACTGTATTGTTTACTTTACACGCAGTTCGTAAAGCAATAATATATTGCTTGCAACTTAATATTGGACGGGGTTCGGATGATAACCTGAAGGTGGATTATTAGTCATAGATGCAGTTGGATAGCGGTCTATGTATTATGTTGTAATGCCCAATCAAGTCTCAGAGGAGTCAAGATGATTAGTATATGCATGTATTGCTTTCTCGGTGTTTGTCAATTGCCCCGCTGTAATTTGTTCACCCAGCATGTTATTTATCTAAGGAGAGCCACCTCTAGTGAACTATGGATCCTGGTCCTTTTCTTTACATACAATCTATAAACTGTTTCTGCTTTGTGTTCACTTTCTGCAAACTTTTACTTCTTTCCATTCGATACGTTTAATCCTTTGTTTTCCACAAAACACGGTGAGATTGACAACCTCATCCCAAGTTGGGGACAAAGTTCTGTGGTTGTGTTGTGCAGGTCTCCACGTTGCTACTAGCACCGGTAGTGCGCCCTGCCAAAGCTCAGCTAGTAACACCTTTGGGGTGTTTCCTTGCTCCTACTGGTTCGATTAAACCTTGGTCTCATAACTGAGGGAAAACTTGCTCTTGTGCTCATCATACCTTCCTCTTGGGGTTCCCAACAAGCTCTACATCAACCACGAGCCAGCACACCTCTCTGCCCGTCGTCAGGGCCTCGTGTCCGTCACCGTTTCCCGCGTCTAGCATGCGATGCTGCTTCCACAGGTTTCTGCTGCTGCTCGAGCTAATTTCCTCTGTGCAGCTCCTCGATGATGTGTTGCTATTCTCAGACGGTTGAGGGACAACAGTGAGATGTTGCAGTAGAACACCCAACGGACAAGGGCTACAAGTTGGACGAGTACTTCGGTGAAGTGGCTCGACAAGATCTTCTTCATGGACCCCGACGCCCTTGATCTCAGAAATTCGAAGACCGTACCCAAAGATCGCCTACACGGGATGACAAGATCTCCTTCCCGAACCCGAAGGATATGCTGCACAAGTGCTCCTTTCTAGATCAGACGCCAAGACCCCGGAACCGATGACCCGACCCAAGATTCGAAGACCGAACCCTGGCGCGCCAAGTTCTTCGACCCGGAGGACCGATCCATCGGAACGCCAAGCCCTCCTTCTGAACACGAGTTCTTCGTCACAGGCGTCAAGATCTCCTACACGGATCCGAAGACCACCGGTACCCGATCCATTCGAGTTCTCCATCGACGACAAGATCGACCGCGTGGAACCCAAGTTCCCCGTCCCGACACGACAAGTCCTCCATCGCGTATCCAAATCTCGTCGATCCCTGTCGAACCCTGAGACCTAGACCCGAACCCCCGGAACCCAAGATCTTCCAAACTAGATGTGTGACCCTAAGCCTCTATTTTTATAATATGACATATACCTGTCGCATCATTAAATCATCATGCTTGCATACATGTCATCTGGTGGGTTGGGTTAAATAGTAGATTCACCTAAATTAAATATGGAGTCTATATGTGGGCTGTTCTAGTCTTATTCCGGACTCCATTTAAATCTGTGTAGCGAACCGATACCATGTTTTGCCTTGTTAAGACAACATTTAAATTGCGGGGTAGCTAAACAACTTGAACCATATAATTAATTGTCGGGACCCCGGTTCCGCTTAATATTGCCTAATTGCACCGCATCTGCATCATATCATAAACATGCCGGATCTTCTGCCATAGTATTAAATATTGCATCCGGTGTTTCTTCTAGTGTTTGCTTCTTCGCGGATTAGGCCGATGAGTTGATGCGAGTACCGACAAGTTCTTCGGATAATGTCTCTTCGGCTATGTTATCCCAGGCGGGCATTCTCCCCCTTTCTACCTATTTTGCATTTATAGTCTTTATTTCCTCCTGTTGATCTATTGCTCTCTGTGACGCGATGCTTTAGTGTTCCGTACCAGTTATATCCCTTGCAGCCTTTATATTGCCTTGGACACATCCTATTGCATGTTGTTTGATAAATAGTCGGCCTTGCGAGTCGTAGTTGCTTGCTCATGTGCTGCTTCACGTCGTTGTTGTTCCACCGTTATTGGAAGGTTGGCACATGCTTAATGGTGGAGATGATCATGACTTTAAATACAACTATTAAATTGCTGGGATAACTAATGAAAGAGGCACCGGTGGGCAATATATGCTATTTAGTTTTCATGTCCACTTGTGTCCCGTAGGCCCCGAGTACTTGATACCTGTTCCTTGACTATTCGCACTATCCACATCCAGGAGAGTCTATGAATCCCCCTTAGCCAGAGCTTGATTCATTTCTTATTTCTTGGGGCCACAAACTAGTTTGGGGCTTTATTACTATCCTGTACCTATGCCATGCTTTACTGTTTTATTTACGATTGTGCGTGGAGCACCTGTACTATTTTGGATCATGACACGTTTTCGCTGTATCGACAAGCCCAGTCACACTTTCGGGTTCCTAATCGTTTACCGCCATCCACACAAACCCTGGGTCTGTCTCGGAGCCGGCCAACTTTGTCGCGGGTAGCTTAGTGGGGTGGCCCCCTAAAATATGTTATGAATCCTGTGATTGCTTTGTCGTGAAAGCCTCGTTGGGTTTTGATTTGGTTTTTCCGAGGTTGATCGTGTGTGTTGCTATTTGTGTACCCCTGCAGGGTAAATCTTTCTGAAAGCCGTGTCCGCGGTTATGGACGACTTGGAGCACAGTATCTCGATCATAGACAAGCATAACTAAAGTAGTGCTATAAATTTGACTTAATATGTGACTAGTAATCAACTTCACTATCATGGAATGGATAATAAAAGTGCCAACAACTGGTGGAGCTGGGGTGTATTGTGTCATGTTATACCTGCCTAGTAAGTATCGCAACTCCAATGGAATGAAATAAAAGTGTCAACAACTGCTGGGTTTGGGATGTCACATGCTAATTGTATCTGACTAGTAAGTCCTGCAACTACAACTGAATGATTAACTAAAACTGCCCACTACTTATGCTATCAGGATGACTCATGCTATCTTTATCTGATTAGTAAGTGCTTCAACTATAATGGAATAAATAAAACTGCCAACTGTGTGAGTTCCTCGGCTTGACTTCCTCGTTTGGTCTCAAGGGGGAAATTCCAGGATGGGTATGATTGGTGTTAGTATCAGGTGGTTCCGAATAGGTCTTTCTTATCTCTCTCCAATAGCCGACAGTTGTACCGAGTCTCTATAGGTTGTTTAGTGCATGCTGCGCTGCTGCTTCAGTCCACCATACATATGTAGGCGAGAGCCACCAAATTCTAGCCTCGCCGTGTACTGGCCTCAGTACTGACGCTCCTCTTTTTCCTTTGCCCTTTGTCGGCACCCCTTTTGTTTTAGCAGGTTTGAGATCGACGTTGTTAGCAGGGTTACCCTTCCGGCTTGGCCTGGGCAGGGTTATGGATGCCATTGGTTATTCTTCAGGGCTCTTAGCCCCATTTGCATCTTGTCCGTAGTCGGACGCTCTATCGTTTTCAAGGTGATTTGGATCTTTGTATAGTATATCTGTATTCTTGACTCATGGAGTCGTTGTTGTATATATATATATGTTCTGCGGGTTCCATCGTGGACTAATGTGTAATGGTATTACTTCATTCTCCACCCGCACGCAAGTGCCTGGTGGGCGTCCTTGAATCGTTTCTATGCGGGTTTGGCGGAAAGCGCTAAAATCTGCATAGGGCCGATTCGAGGGTGTTACAAATTATCACCTTCTCCTAGAACTACGCATTGAGATTCAGGCTGACAAAGTGTTAAGGACAACAACCACAACCTAGGAGTCCTCCTGCAGCAATGTCTCAAGGCCAATTTTTGTGTTCTGGGCATCCATCACACTGTGGAAGGGCTTGATAGAATCCAATTTGAAGAATTAGAAAAGGAAATTAACGCAACCAAGATCCAGCCAAGATGGATTAGGCAAGAAAATGAGTATGATTGAAGGAGAGTCCACACTCTGCTCAACCTGCAAGATGCAACCATGAGAAACACAAGATGGGGCCACAATTGTGAACAGACGTCCCTATACTCGAACATCTGCTCAATTGCCTAAGTGTATTATACCTGCAACAAAAACGAAGACCATAGACACTTCTACTATGTTGTGCGAAAGTTTCCCAGCCTCCCCAACCCTAGCCCCTTCCTCTTCTAATTGTATGTCTCTGAAATACAAATCAGGACCATAAAGATGGCATCTTTTGAATGGTTCACAATTGATGGCTCAATGCACGGCGCCCGGAAAAGTGTTGATGGCTCGTGGTTGATGTAGAGCTCGTTTGGAACCCCAAGAGGAAGGTATGATGAGCACAGCAGCAAGTTTCCCTCAGTTATAAAACCAAGGTTTAATCGAACTAGTAGGAGCAAGGAAACACCCCAAAGGTGTTACTAGCTGAGCTTTGGCAGGGCGCACTACCGGTGCTAGTAGCAATATGGAGACCTGCACAACACAACCACAGAACTTTGTCCCCAACTTGCAATGAGGTTGTCAATCTCACCGTGTTTTGCGGAAAACAAAGGATTAAACGTATCGAATGGAAAGAAGTAAAAGTTTGCCGAAAGTAAACACAAAGCAGTAAAAGATTGTAGATTGTATGTAAAAGACAAGGACCAGGATCCATAGTTCACTAGAGGTGGCTCTCCTTAGATAAATAACATGCTGGGTGAACAAATTACAGCGGGGCAATTGACAAACACCGAGAAAGCAATACATGCATATACTAATCATCTTGACTCCTTTGAGACTTGATTGGGCAATACAACATAATACATAGACCGCCATCCAACTGCATCTATGACTAATAATCCACCTTCAGGTTATCATCCGAACCCCCTCCAGTATTTAGTTGCAAGCAATAGATTATTACTTTACGAACTGCGTGTAAGGTAAACAATACAATTGTTTTCACCCTAGTAGCAACAACACATCTAGTACATTAGAGATTTCTGTCACTTCCCCAGATTACCTGAGGCATGAACCCACTATCGAGCATAAATACTAACTCTTGGAGTTGCTAGCATCTACTTGGCCAAGATAGCTACTAACAACAGAAAGCATGCAAGATCTCAAATAACAAAGACATGATAGAATCAATAATCAATCTGAAATAGCATCTCAATATCCATCGGATCCCCACAAACACAACATGTATGAATTACAAATAGATGATCTTGATCATAAACGGAGCTCACAAGATCTAAACATGAAAGCACAAAGGAGGAGAAACCAGCCATCTAGCTACTACATGGATCCGTAGTCCAAGGATGAACTACTCACGTATCACATCGGAGGCTTGCATGGTGATGAAGAAGGCCTCCAGGGTGAATTCCCCTCTAGTGGTGCCGGAAGAGCTTGACCCTCCCGATTTAGGGATGGAGATGACGGTGGCTACAGACTCTTTCGTGGATTTTTGATCGGGTACCTAGGGTTTTCGTCCCGAGGGCAACTTATAGGCGGAAGGAGAGGCCGAGGGGGTGTTGGGGTCGGCCAGACGACCCCCTGGCGCGGGCCAGGCCTGGCCGCGCGGACGGGTGGTGTGGCTGGCCCCTGGCCCCTCTCCGTCTCGTATTCTAGCACTTGATCCCTTCCGAAAAAATAGGCACTTTGGCTTTTGTCCCGTCCAATTCCGAGAATATTCATTTTCTGACTTTCCTGGAACCAAAAACAGCAGAAAACAGGCAGCTGGCACTGTGGCTCTTGTTAATAGGTTAGTCCAAGAAATCATATGAAAAGTACTCCAAAGTTGGAACAAAACACAAGAAAGTGGATAAAACCAAGCATGCAACATCAAAAATTATAGATACATTTGCAATGTATCAACAATACACCTAAAGCATCATGTTGTGCATCAAGCGATCAACCGTTTAAAATTTTGGTAGTTGGGATTGTATATAGAAGCATTGTTTTGAATTGTAACTTAAACACCATGCCTTGGCAAAGAGCTTTCCAGCTCACCGAGCCTCATAACGAATGTTTCTAGAAGTATGGATAAGTTACAGTTGCCCTTTCTATTGGTAACGATCCCATCTAATAGCCTAACCAAATATCACAAGAAAAAACTGTCAAGGTCAATGCCGGATGGGTGTTATGCTAACTCCTCAATGACACCAGAAATAAATCAATTACCTTGTTATGAAAGAGGTACAACTTGATAACCCATGCATGTTCTACTATTTTTTTTGTATAATCCACTCGTAAGGCACTTAAAACCAAGGAAGGTAGATGATAAATATGGTGAAATAATCGAGAATATCATTTTGCGGCCCGAAAGTTGGGGTAGACAGGCAACGCGGTACCCAAGTTGATTTTTATCACCGTGATTTGAAAAGTTGGGGTGCCAATTGCTAAGAGGGGTCTTTCGAGTGAATGATGGACAAATCAAATATTTTCAAATCGCGCCTGTTAAGTCAGGATATTCCGTTACACTAGTTCCTGTTGTGCCTCTCCTTCGCTGGTCACTCTTCTTAGCCACCCTGCACGTGTCGTAGGGGCAAATCCATTACTGTACTTTCCTAACTCTCGACACTGAATCTTGCTGCTGCGGTGGCGGCGGTCCCTTTTCTTCCCTTCCCCGACCCTAAATCTGTCGGCGGCGGAGGACCTTTTTTCTCCCTCCCCCGACACTGAATCCGGTGGCGGAGGCTCATCATGTCTTGCAAGGCGAAGGTTGTAGCTACGTCGCCGACTGACCAAGTCTGGGGCTCAACGCGTAGCTGCGGCGAGGTCTTCAGCCCCAGTTAACCAGGAGGCCAGCAAGGATTCTGCTCCCAAAGTACCTACGAGCAGCGGGTTGAAGAGAAAAGCAAGGCCGGCGGCGGATTGTTCGGCTCCGGTGGGCGGATGCAGCACTCAGATCTCGAATAAAAAAACTTGGGAGAAGAGCGAGAGGTGAATTTTTCTTATATGTGCCTTATCTTGCAAGTAGATTAGTTACGGCATAATAGAATCGAATGAACTGAAATGTTCCCCTTTTTAATCAAATTAGGCACAGTTTTGATACAAGTGACCTATATGAGTTCACAGTTCATGTTCGGCAGTACACTGCAAAGCTTGATTTTGGTTGCGAGAGGGTTGTGTTCAGGCAAGATGTGCATCTGCTTGTGAATTGCAAAGAGGTTGTGTCTGTTTTGCAGCTGGTAGATATGCTTGCCACTTGAATTCCCTGGGGTTCTAGACAGAGGACAAAATTGGTGTGGAGCAACATGAATGATACCTATCAGCAAATTGAGGACTCCCATGAGCTTCAGATGGTTTGGGAGTGTTGTGCAGCTGATTGTAGGTGAAAGTTGAAGCGATGATTGATGATATGTATGCAGATGCTGGAGATCTTGCTGCCAGAGCTTCTGCTCCTAGAGAATACGGACCAATAGATGCTGATCTGGATAAGTTTAGTATACGCATAGAGGTGGATTCATACATGGGAAAACTTGATGAGGGAATTAATAAGCCAGTTTCGTCATGTACTGTGGAGATCACTGTCGATTCCAAAAACATAACTCTTAATGAAATGAGAGAGATGATCGGTAAGGAAATCACTATTGGCCCTAAGCAGATGGCAAAAATCCGGTGGTGGCATCATAAGAAGCAGCAATTCATAGATGTTTTGGATACTGAAGATCTTATGCAGATTATGCGGCGAAAGAAGCGAACCAGGAAGGTGTTCTTCCTTGGTACCATTTCTGATGTTGTTGAACAGGTTATAGTGGATGTAGATTCCCCTGTAGTGGCTGAACAGAATGAGGTGGTCGACGTTGATGAGATCTGATGAGAGCTGCTACCCTAGGCTTGTCATATGGACCGCGAGGTTCCCCTGCCTGTATTTGTAATATTGACTGCTGTTGCATTTAGAGCGTGCTTCTATGATTATGTTTGTTGAGAGATTGCGATATAATGTTGTGCGAGCTGTTGAGATTTTCGGACATGTCACTCACTGAAACCATCGTTGTTGTAATAAGACATAAGTACATTGTAGTTGACATGATTATGTTTCTTAAGATGACGTACCGTACTTGTTTCAGTTATTATGTTTGTTGGGACATTGTAATGTAATGTTTTGTGAAACCATGACTGGACTAGTGATGCATAAATACATTGTAGTTGACATGATTATGTTTCTTGAGATGATGTACTATACTTGTTTCTGATATTTTGTTTGTTGAGAGACTGTAATGTAATGTTTTGCGAAACCATGACAGGACAAGTGATGTGTAAGTACCTTGTAGTCGACATGATGTTGTTTCTTGAGTTGATGTAATATACTTGTTTCTGTGATTACGTTTGTTGAGAGCTTGTAATGTGATGTTTTGTGAAACCATGTTGTGGTTATGTTTGTTGGGAGATTATAATGTAATGTTTTGTGAAACCATGACTGAAGAAGTGATGCATAAGTACCTTGTAGTTGACATGATTTTGTTTCTTTGGATGATGTAATATACTAGTATGTTTTCGTTAGGCAATGAAATTGGGATGGAGGGAGTGCAGGTTTAATATTTGAAATGAGAATGTGTGAAGAGAATCCATATCAGGCAGGAGACAGTAATCCAGGGAAAGGGCATGGTATCCATTAAACTATTGTAACATGCCAATTTAGTCATCATTGCAGCGGTAGAAGGGATGCTCTCTCTCTCTCTCTCTCTCTCTCTCTCTCTCTCTCTCTCTCTCTCTCTCTCTACGGCTCTGTCGCCGTGATTCGCCATGCTGTCCTTGAACGGCGAGGACGACCAATGAGCAATGACGACCTTCTCTCTGACATCGAGTATTCCTTCCACAACGTGAGTTCCTCTGTTTTCTCGGGCTAGGGTTAGGCAATGGTAAATCACTCGATCTGAGCCCGACCAGATGTGCATGCAATCATATTCAATTTCAGCTTTGCATTTACCTATAGGTACCAAGGACGATCTACGACTCCGAATGGGAGGGCCTAGATCTCGATGGAGAAGTGCCATGTGACCATGGGCTAAAATTGAGGAGATATGTTGCATTCGAAGGTAGTAACACTGGGAGAAGGTTTTTGGGCTGTACAAATCAGGTTTGTTTACATTATGTGCAACTGGGACATGAAGTAAAATGTATCGTGCATGTTCATAACACTATAGTGTGTGTGTTTTTAGGTTGGCCCGGTGTGTAAAGCAGTAGAGTGGGTGGATCTTGAGTGGCCAGATGCACTTAAGAAATGTTTGGCACAGTTATGGGAGATGTATGAGTTGGAAAGGTCGGGGAGATTTACTGATGTAAGTGATGCAGCTGAAAAAAATTATAAGCTATCGGTACGAAATAAGGAGCTAGAACAAGAAATCGAGAATTTGCAGTCAAAGCTAACTGACGGAATCGATGGGAGCTTGGTTGTTGGAACTGCAAAGAAGCTTCAGGATAGTCACAGGTTGCTGATTCATAATGCAGAAAAGGAGAGGGATCAGCTCAGGGAAGACAAGAAGAAGCTAGAGTGCTGCATTGCGGATCTGTTGAAGGAACTGAAGAAGGCGCGCGAGGGTGAACAAGGACAGACTATAGAGGATAAAGGAAATTCGAGATGAATAATTTATGTTGTACCAATGCCTGAAACTAGTTAATTGTAAGACTTGCGCTGCTTTCCGAACTAAGCCAAACTCAATCCTCGAGAACTAATTTCATTTAACACACATAACGTGCATAGAGTTAAGTTCACGCTTACAAAATCACCACTGCAGAGGATAAACCAGGCAGTTCAGTACTAAATAGACATATGTTGTGTTCAAGCGAGCCTGGCCCGGAGCTGCCTGTTTTCCTCCCTAAGATTGGCCAGCTCCTTCAGTACTATGTCGTGCTTCAGCTGTAGGTTCTAGCGCTCCATCACATGGCAGAGAATTTTGTCCGTAGCCATATGATTTTCCTTTAAGATCCCTTTCATGATCTCCGTCTGCTTCCTAGCCGAGACGCGACCTTCACTGTGTAGCTTCGCCCATTCGGTGTTTAACTCTTTCAGTTTCTGGCACTTGTCAGAAAGGACCGCGAATTCAGCGTGCAGTTGGTCAAAGGCCAGTTTTTGGGAATTCCGCTTCTCCCTTTGGATTGCTATCTTGTCATTTAGCCAGGTCGCCAGGTGCTGGTCGATCTTTCGCCTCTTTCCCTGCAACAAAAATACATGGTATGGTTTGTTCAGTTCACCAGGACAAGCTGGTTAGTTTCCATAATTAACTGAATCGACTAGTGGCACTGTCATAATTTCAAGGAAGAAGCAATCTAGGACTAATCAACATTTTATGAATCGACTAGTGGCACTATCATAATTTCAATTTCGAAGACAAATAAGATTTATCGGCAGTTTAGTGTGCTGTGGGTTTTTCCCAATATCACCAAATAGTAGTGGGAGAGTGGCAAACTCATAATGCAGAAACCCATGTCCAGATACATATGGAAAGAGAACATGGTGTGCATTCATGAACATGAACACCAACACATGTCCAGATAGATAAGGAGTTGCCCTAGGATTCTTATTGCACCCTATAATGGGAAGCAGACATGGGCATTGCTCCCTGAACCCTAAACATTACAAAAGGATAGGAGGACGAACTGGTATTCGTGTCCCCGCTAACGGGAATCAGACTTGGGCATTGCTCCGGTATGCCTCCAGACATACCCTTAGCTCCTCGTTCTCTTTCCGAACACCCTCGAGTATGGTGATCCCTCTGCTCATGTCCGCCTTCATCTCCTTGACTGCATCCAGGCAACAGTTCCTGTCATGGTAGGCTCGGATGGTAGCCTTGGTTTCCTCAACGCGTCCTCTGAGTGCCTCGCTGACTTCGTCCTGCAGGAGAATGCACCTTTCCACGAGATTCTTCTTCTCCTCCGTGAGCTCGTTGATTATCTTGATGGCCTATTTTTGCCTGATCAAGTTACGATCAAGCACTTTCTACAGCCTAACGACATCACGTGCAAAATCTAGCGAGATCTCATTTTGCACAGATAATTGCTTGCGTAGGCTCTCATTAGCTTGGGTGAGGGAGCGTGCAAGCTCATGTTGGTTGGTAATCTTGGAACTGATCGCGACCACCTTCTCACGGTACTCGGCCTTCGATCGTTGCATCGTTCATGTTAATTGAAATAGGAATTCTACAATTACACTCCAGGTCCCAGGTGAATACTAATACATATCAAAAAAATCCCCGTTGAATCTATTGGCCGGAGTGTTAAAAAATGGACCTGGAGATCTATTCATGACCACGATAAACTAATCCTAATCACAAAAAATCCATAGTGAATCTATGAACAGCGGTATTAAGGAAAGACCAAGAGATCCAGTCATATTCATGAAAACAAATACAACTCGTAAAAGAAGAAGAAAAACCAATGCGGGGCGGACAGCATCTAAGAAATCCACATCATAACTCGGAGAAATAACAGCGTGGAGATTTGCTACCTCGCTAAGACATGGAACGGGGCCGAACGGGTCCT
Organism: Avena insularis; assembly: GCA_023614405.1. NCBI lineage: Eukaryota > Viridiplantae > Streptophyta > Magnoliopsida > Poales > Poaceae > Avena > Avena insularis. The sequence continues at coordinate 391,775,627 of CM042690.1, read as the reverse complement.
GCAACGCCTCCGTCGTGGTGGATTCGGGCTCCACGGCCGACCTGTAATACGTAGAAGAGGAAGAGCCAGAAGAAGAAGAAAAACAAGAAGAAGCTGATTGAGATCATGATGGAGAGGGAGATGGAGAAGAAGTAGAATAAGGAGACCGTACCGGGAGGAGCCCTCGCCTGCTAGAGCATTCGGCGCCATTGTCGGGGGAGATTGGGCCTCGATGAGAGGGTGGGCTTGAGCGGCTGGTAGAGCAAGAAGTTCCTCGTGGCGATTTCTCTCCCTTTTCTCCGTGAGGATCGTCGACCGGCCTCTCCCCCTCCTTAGTGGAGCCATGGCTTGCAGGTTGAGTGTGGCGGAGGCAGGAGGAAGGAGATACTAGTGATTATTAGTGTGGGAGAAGAGTAAAGAGTACAGGCCGTGGTCCAGTAGTACTAGTACTAATATACAAGACCACCATGTACGGTCTACCTTCTCAAAGAAGCTAGGGAGGCAGGGGTAGGGAATCGATGGGACTTGTCTTTATTGCGATGGACACTTCAATGGTCTCCAGCGCCGCCCAAAATCTAGTATATAATAAGGGGAGTGCAAGCCGGGTGGTCATCACGGGAATCGGCGTGCACATCCCGTGTGCGTGTGTCACGTGTTGATGGGGCAATGATGCACGCAACTGCTGCACGATCACGTCGGCACGTCCAACTCCGTCGAACTCCACGTGACAAGCACGGACGGGATATTTACGAGTCTAGAATACGCTGTGCCACTTTAGTTGTGATCAAATTATGTTCAGTACGCGAGATATTACTTCTTTCTTCTTCTTTTTTTTGATAATCGACAAATGCATGCGTGGACACAACGCACGAAACCGCTGCTCATCCTTGATCATATCGGCACCCCACTCTGTGTACCGGCCGTCGACCATTCGGAGCAACTACCTCGAGCACGATGCCCCCTCGCCATGGCAATGGCAGGTCCAAGTCGTCCACTGACCGTCCTGCGTCCCCGGCTCTTCGCTGCATCGTCCGCGCTCGCGAGTCGTCTGCTGAGGCAGCACGTCGTGTCCGGCCGTGCCAGGATCCATCGACATCGACACTCGAGGACACCGCAATGTCGAAGCTCGTACCAGCCGCGCAGGAGGAGCGTGGGGTACCTGCAGCGTTGGACGAGTGCAAAGTAGCAGCCAGGACGAGGGCGCGTGTTGCGCCGGCGAGTACGGACAAGAAGAGGAACGAGAAGAAGACCAGGAAGAAGAGAGGAGATAGTTATTTGGACGAGTCCGACTCGGCCAACGAGGAGGCATTCATCGATCAGTTGGAGGCAGGAGCGGAGGAGAGTGAGATGGACCCGTGGGACTACGAAGAGGAGGAGGAGGAGGACTCCAACAAGGAGATAGCACGCTTATTCGAGGAAGGGGGTGGTGTCGAGTCGTTAGAGGAGGGCACCGACGGCAGCGATGGCGGGGACCATGGCGTTGACGAAGACAAGGACGAACCGGAAGACGAAGACGATGGCTTCTTCGAAATATGATCATTTATTTTATTTATTTTAGTTAGATAGATGGATTTTCACTTGTTTATGGGGGTTTACTATCGGTGGCATGGATAGAGAGGTGGCACGGATTGACCATGCATAAAAAAGTGGAGAAGGGACGGGTTATCCTGCCCGTTGGATCACATGGGATCAACGGTTGGTGGAGACGATCCGCGTGACATCTCTGTCAGCCAATCAGGGGATAGCACCCAGAGTGAGCACATGTTTGGGATGTCCACACGTTTCAGTTTTTGTGAGATTTGTGACAGAGAGAGAGAGGGAAAATCTCTTTTCACAATCCGCCTATGGATCCACTCGTACCATTCAAATGTCATTGCATTTTTGCTCTTTTCACAATCCACCCATGGATCCACCAGTGTCATTTTGCATGTGTGTTCTTTTTAGTAACAACAACCAGAGTCATTTTGCATGTGTGATCTCTTCACATACCACCTATGGATCCACTAGTGTCATTGCATGTGCGTTCTTTTTAGTAACAACAACTAGAGTCATTGAAATGTGTGTTCTTCTCACATACCACCTATGGATCCACCAGTGTCATTGCATGTGTGTTCATTTCACTAACAACAACCGGAGTCATTGAAATGTGTGTTCTTCTCACATACCACATATGGATCCACCAGTGTGATTGAAATGTGTGTTCTCTACAGAGACGACACATGGATCCACTAGTGTCATTGCATGTGTGTTCTTTTTAGTAACAACCAGAGTCATTTTGCATGTGTGCTCTTTTCACATACCACATATGGATGTGTGTTCTTTTCACAATCCACCCATGGATCCACCGGTGTCATTGCATGTGTGTTCTTTTTAGTAACAACCAGAGTCATTTTGCATGTGTCTTCTTTTCACATACCACCTATGGATCCAACAGAGTCATTGCATGTGTTTTCTTTTCACAATCCACCCATGGATCCCACCAGTATCATTTTGCATGTGTGTTCTTTTTAGTAACAACAACCAGAGTCATTTTGCATGTGTGTTCTATTCACATACCACCTATGGATCCACCAGTGTCATTGCATGTGTGTTCTCTGCACAATCCACCTATGGATCCACCAGTGTCATTGAATGTGTTCTTTTTAGTAACAACAACCAGTGTCATTGCATGTGTGCTCTCTTCAGAGACCACACATGGATCCACCAGTGTCATTGCATGTGTGTTCTTTTCACTAACAACAACCAGAGTCATTGCTTGTGTCTTCTTTTCACATACCACCTATGGATCCAACAGAGTCATTGCATGTGTTTTCTTTTCACCATCCACCCATGGATCCCACCAGTATCATTTTGCATGTGTGTTCTTTTTAGTAACAACAACCAGAGTCATTTTGCATGTGTGTTCTGTTCACATACCACCTATGGATCCACCAGTGTCATTGCACGTGTGTTCTCTTCACAATCCACCTATGGATCCACCAGTGTCATTGCATGTGTTCTTTTTAGTAACAACAACTAGTTTCATTGCATGTGTGCTCTCTTCAGAGACCACACATGGATCCACCAGTAACATTGCATGTGTATTCTTTTTACTAACAACAACAAGAGTCATTGAAATGTGTGCTCTCTTCAAAGACCACACATGGATCCACCAGTTTCATTGCATGTGTGTTCTTTTCACTAAAAACAACCAGAGTCATTGCATGTGTGTTCTTTTCACATACCACATATGGATCACCAGTGTCATTGCATGTGTGTTCTTCTGACATACCACCTATGGATCCACCAGTGTCATTGCATGTGTGTTCTTTTTAGTAACAACCAGAGTCATTTTGCATGTGTGTTCTTTTCACATACCACCTATGGATCCAGTAGTGTCATTGAAATGTGTATTAATTTCACAATCCACCCATGGATCCACCAGTGTCATTGCATGTGTGTTCTTTTTAGTAACAACAACCAGAGTCATTGAAATGTGTGTTCTTCTCACATACCACCTATGGATCCACCAGTGTCATTGCATGTGTGTTCATTTCATAATCCACCTATGGATCCACCAGTGTCATTGCATGTGTGTTCTCTTCACAATCGACCTATGGATCCACCAGTGTCATTGAATGTGTTCTTTTTAGTAACAACAACCAGTGTCATTGCAGGTGTGCTCTCTTCAGAGACCACACATGGATCCACCAGTGTCATTGCATGTGTGTTCTTTTCACTAACGACAACTAGAGTCATTGCATGTGTGTTCTTTTCACATACCACATATGGATCCACAAGTGTCATTGCATGTGTGCTCTTTTCACAATCCACCCATGGATCCACCAGTGTCATTGCATGTGTGTTCTTTTTAGTAACAACAACCAGAGTCATTGAAATGTGTGTTCTTCTCACATACCACCTATGGATCCACCAGTGTCATTGCATGTGTGTTCATTTCATAATCCACCTATGGATCCACCAGTGTCATTGCATGTGTGTTCTCTTCACAATCCACCTATGGATCCACCAGTGTCATTGAATGTGTTCTTTTTAGTAACAACAACCAGTGTCATTCCATGTGTGCTCTCTTAAGAGACCACACATGGATCCACCAGTGTCATTGCATGTGTGTTCTTTTCACTAACAACAACCAGAGTCATTGCATGTGTGTTCTTTTCACATACCACATATGGATCCACAAGTGTCATTACATGTGTGCTCTTTTCACAATCCACCCATGGATCCACCAGTGTCATTGCATGTGTGTTATTTTTAGTAACAACAACCAGACTCATTTTGCATGTGTGTTCTTTTCACATACCACCTATGGATCCACCAGTGTCAATGAAGTGTGTATTATTTTCAACTACCACCCATGGATCCACCAGTGTCATTGCATGTGTGTTCTTTTCACAATCCACCCTTTAGTAACAACCAGAGTCATTGCATGTGTGTTCTTTTTAGTAACAACAACCAGTGTCATTGCATGTGTGTTCTCTTCACAATCCACCTATGGATCCACCAGTGTTATTGAAATGTGTATTATTTTCACAATCCACCCATGGATCCACCAGTGTCATTGCATGTGTGTTCTTTTTAGTAACAACAACCAGAGTCATTTTGCATGTGTGATTTCTTCACATACCACGTATGGATCCACCAGTGTCATTGCATGTGTGTTCTTTTTAGTAACAACAACCAGAGTCATTGAAATGTGTGTTCTTCTCACATACCACCTATGGATCCACCAGTATCATTGCATGTGTGTTCATTTCACTAACAACTACCAGAGTCATTTTGCATGTCTGATCTCTTCACATACCACTTATGGATCCACCAGTGTCATTGCATGTGTGTTCTTTTCACAATCCACCCATGGATCCACCAGTGTCATTGCATGTGTGTTCTTTTTAGTAACAACAACCAGTCATTTTGCATGTGTGTTCTTTTCACATACCACCTATGGATCCACCGGTGTCATTGCATGTGTGCTCTCTTCGCAATCCACCTATGGATCCACCAGTGTCATTGCATGTGTGTTCTTTTTAGTAACAACAACCAGTGTCATTGCATGTGTGTTCTCTTCAGAGACCACACATGGATCCACCAGTGTCATTGCGTGTGTGTTCTTTTTACTAACAACAACAAGAGTCATTGAAACGTGTGCTCTCTTCAGAGACCACACATGGATCCACTAGTGTCATTGCATGTGTGTTCTTTTCACTAACAACAACCAGAGTCATTGCATGTGTGATCTCTTCACATGCCACCTATGGATCCACCAGTGTCATTGCATGTGTGTTCTCTTCACAATCCACCGATGGATCCACCAGTGTCATTGCATGTGTGTTCTTTTTAGTAACAACAACCAGTGTAATTGCATGTGTGTTCTCTTCAGAGATCACACATGGATCCACCAGTGTCATTGAAATGTGTGTTATTGTCACAATCCACCCAATGATCCACCAGTGTCATTGCATGTGTGTTCTTTTTAGTAACAACAACCAGATTCATTTTGCATTTGTGCTCTTTTCACAATCCACCCATGGATCCACCAGTGTCATTTTGCATGTGTGTTCTTTTTAGTAACAACAACCAGACTCATTTTGCATGTGTGATCTCTTCACATACCACCTATGGATCCACCAATGTCATTGCATGTGTGTTCTTTTCACTAACAATAACCAGAGTCATTGCATGTGTGTTCTTTTCACATACCACATATGGACAACCAGTGTCATTGCATGTGTGTTCTCTTACCAATCCACCTATGGATCCACGAGTGTCATTGCATGTGTGTTCTTTTTAGTAACAACAACCAGACTCATTTTGCATGTGTGTTGTTTTCACAAACCACCTATGGATCCACCAGTGTCATTGCATGTGTGTTCTTTTGACAATCCACCCATGGATCCACCGATGTCATTGCATGTGTGTTCTTATTAGTAACAACCATAGTCATTTTGCATGTGTCTTCTTTTCACATACCACCTATGGATCCACCAGAGTCATTGCATGTGTTTTCTTTTCACAATCCACCCATGGATCCCACCAGTGTCATTTTGCATGTGTGTTCTTTTTAGTAACAACAACCAGAGTCATTTTGCATGTGTGTTCTTTTCACATACCACCTATGGATCCACCAGTGTCATTGCATGTGTGTGTCTTCACAATCGACCTATGGATCCACCAGTGTCATTGCATGTGTGTTCTTTTTAGTAATAATAACCAGTGTCATTGCATGTGTGTTCTATTCAGAGACCACACATGGATCCACCAGTATCATTGCATGTGTGTTCTTTTTAGTAACAACAACCAGTCATTTTGCATGTGTGTTCTTTTCACATACCACCTATGGATCCACCAGTGTCATTGCATGTGTGCTCTCTTCACAATCCACCTATGGATCCACCAATGTCATTGCATGTGTGTTCTTTTTAGTAATAACAACCAGTGTCATTGCATGTGTGTTCTATTCAGAGACCACACATGGATCCACTAGTGTCATTGCATGTGTGTTCTTTTTAGTAACAACAACCAGTGTCATTGCATGTGTGTTCTCTTCACAATCCACCTATGGATCCACCAGTGTCATTGAAATGTGTATTATTTTCACAATCCACCCATGGATCCAACAGTGTCATTGCATGTGTGTTCTTTTTAGTAACAACAACCAGAGTCATTTTGCATGTGTGATCTCTTCACATACCACCTATGGATCGACCAGTGTCATTGCATGTGTGCTCTTTTTAGTAACAACAACCAGAGTCATTGAAATGTGTGTTATTCTCACATACGACCTATGGATCCACCAGTGTCATTGCATGTGTGTTCATTTCACTAACAACTACCAGAGTCATTTTGCATGTGTGATCTGTTCACATACCACCTATGGATCCACTAGTGTCATTGAAATGTGTATTATTTTCACAATCCACCCATGGATCCACCAGTGTCATTGCATGCGTGTTCTTTTTAGTAACAACAACAAGTCATTTTGCCTGTGTGTTCTTTTCACATACCACCTATGGATCCACCGGTGTCATTGCATGTGTGCTCTCTTCACAATCCACCTATGGATCCACCAGTGTCATTGCATGTGTGTTCTTTTTAGTAACAACAACCAGTGTCATTGCATGTGTGTTCTCTTCAGAGACCACACATGGATCCACCAGTGTCATTGCGTGTGTGTTCTTTTTAATAACAACAACAAGAGTCATTGAAATGTGTGCTCTCTTCAGAGACAAAACATGGATCCACTAGTGTCATTGCATGTGTGTTCTTTTCACTAACAACAACCAGAGTCATTGCATGTGTGATCTCTTCACATGCCACCTATGGATCCACCAGTGTCATTGCATGTGTGTTCTCTTCAAAATCCACCGATGGATCCAACAGTGTCATTGCATGTGTGTTCTTTTTAGTAACAACAACCAGTGTAATTGCATGTGTGTTCTCTTCAGAGATCACACATGGATCCACCAGTGTCATTGAAATGTGTGTTATTTTCACAATCCACCCAATGATCCACCAGTGTCATTGCATGTGTGTTCTTTTTAGAAACAACAACCAGATTCATTTTGCATTTGTCCTCTTTTCACAATCCACCCATGGATCCACCAGTGTCATTTTGCATGTGTGTTCTTTTTAGTAACAACAACCAGAGTCATTTTGCATGTGTGATCTCTTCACATACCACCTATGGATCCACCAATGTCATTGCATGTGTGTTCTTTTCACTAACAATAACCAGAGTCATTGCATGTGTGTTCTTTTCACATACCACATATGGAGAACCAGTGTCATTGCATGTGTGTTCTCTTACCAATCCACCTATGGATCCACGAGTGTCATTGCATGTGTGTTCTTTTTAGTAACAACAACCAGAGTCATTTTGCATGTGTGTTGTTTTCACAAACCACCTATGGATCCACCAGTGTCATTGCATGTGTGTTCTTTTTACAATCCACCCATGGATCCACCGATGTCATTGCATGTGTGTTCTTATTAGTAACAACCATAGTCATTTTGCATGTGTCTTCTTTTCACATACCACCTATGGATCCACCAGAGTCATTGCATGTGTTTTCTTTTCACAATCCACCCATGGATCCCACCAGTGTCATTTTGCATGTGTGTTCTTTTTAGTAACAACAACCAGAGTCATTTTGCATGTGTGTTCTTTTCACATACCACCTATGGATCCACCAGTGTCATTGCATGTGTGTTCTCTTCACAATCCACCGATGGATCCAACAGTGTCATTGCATGTGTGTTCTTTTTAGTAACAACAACCAGTGTAATTGCATGTGTGTTCTCTTCAGAGACCACACATGGATCCACCAGTGTCATTGAAATGTGTGTTATTTTCACAATCCACCCAATGATCCACCAGTGTCATTGCATGTGTGTTCTTTTTAGTAACAACAACCAGAGTCGTTTTGCATTTGTGCTCTTTTCACAATCCACCCATGGATCCACCAGTGTCATTTTGCATGTGTGTTCTTTTTAGTAACAACAACCAGAGGCATTTTGCATGTGTGATCTCTTCACATACCACCTATGGATCCACCAGTGTCATTGCATGTGTGTTCTTTTTAGTAATAACAACCAGTGTCATTGCATGTGTGTTCTATTCAGAGACCACACATGGATCCACCAGTGTCATTGCATGTGTGTTCTTTTTAGTAACAACAACCAGTGTCATTGCATGTGTGTTCTCTTCAGAGACCACACATGGATCCACCAGTGTCATTGCGTGTGTGTTCTTTTTACTAACAACAACAAGAGTCATTGAAACGTGTGCTCTCTTCAGAGACCACACATGGATCCACTAGTGTCATTGCATGTGTGTTCTTTTCACTAACAACAACCAGAGTCATTGCATGTGTGATCTCTTCACATGCCACCTATGGATCCACCGGTGTCATTGCATGTGTGTTCTCTTCACAATCCACCGATGGATCCACCAGTGTCATTGCATGTGTGTTCTTTTTAGTAACAACAACCAGTGTAATTGCATGTGTGTTCTCTTCAGAGATCACACATGGATCCACCAGTGTCATTGAAATGTGTGTTATTTTCACAATCCACCCAATGATCCACCAGTGTCATTGCATGTGTGTTCTTTTTAGTAACAACAACCAGATTCATTTTGCATTTGTGCTCTTTTCACAATCCACCCTTGGATCCACCAGTGTCATTTTGCATGTGTGTTCTTTTTAGTAACAACAACCAGAGTCATTTTGCATGTGTGATCTCTTCACATACCACCTATGGATCCACCAATGTCATTGCATGTGTGTTCTTTTCACTAACAATAACCAGAGTCATTGCATGTGTGTTCTTTTCACATACCACATATGGACAACCAGTGTCATTGCATGTGTGTTCTCTTACCAATCCACCTATGGATCCACGAGTGTCATTGCATGTGTGTTCTTTTTAGTAACAACAACCAGACTCATTTTGCATGTGTGTTGTTTTCACAAACCACCTATGGATCCACCAGTGTCATTGCATGTGTGTTCTTTTGACAATCCACCCATGGATCCACCGATGTCATTGCATGTGTGTTCTTATTAGTAACAACCATAGTCATTTTGCATGTGTCTTCTTTTCACATACCACCTATGGATCCACCAGAGTCATTGCATGTGTTTTCTTTTCACAATCCACCCATGGATCCCACCAGTGTCATTTTGCATGTGTGTTCTTTTTAGTAACAACAACCAGAGTCATTTTGCATGTGTGTTCTTTTCACATACCACCTATGGATCCACCAGTGTCATTGCATGTGTGTGTCTTCACAATCGACCTATGGATCCACCAGTGTCATTGCATGTGTGTTCTTTTTAGTAATAATAACCAGTGTCATTGCATGTGTGTTTTATTCAGAGACCACACATGGATCCACCAGTGTCATTGCATGTGTGTTCTTTTTAGTAACAACAACCAGTGTCATTGCATGTGTGTTCTTTTTAGTAACAACAACCAGTGTCATTGCATGTGTGTTCTCTTCACAATCCACCTATGGATCTACCAGTGTCATTGAAATGTGTATTATTTTCACAATCCACCCATGGATCCACCAGTGTCATTGCATGTGTGTTCTTTTTAGTAACAACAACCAGTCATTTTGCATGTGTGTTCTTTTCACATACCACCTATGGATCCACCAGTGTCATTGCATCTGTGCTCTCTTCACAATCCACCTATGGATCCACCAATGTCATTGCATGTGTGTTCTTTTGAGTAATAACAACCAGTGTCATTGCATTTGTGTTCTATTCAGAGACCACACATGGATCCACTAGTGTCATTGCATGTGTGTTCTTTTTAGTAACAACAACCAGTGTCATTGCATGTGTGTTCTCTTCACAATCCACCTATGGATCCACCAGTGTCATTGAAATGTGTATTATTTTCACAATCCACCCATGGATCCACCAGTGTCATTGCATGTGTGTTCTTTTTAGTAACAACAACCAGAGTCATTTTGCATGTGTGATCTCTTCACATACCACCTATGGATCGACCAGTGTCATTGCATGTGTGCTCTTTTTAGTAACAACAACCAGAGTCATTGAAATGTGTGTTATTCTCACATACGACCTATGGATCCACCAGTGTCATTGCATGTGTGTTCATTTCACTAACAACTACCAGAGTCATTTTGCATGTGTGATCTGTTCACATACCACCTATGGATCCACTAGTGTCATTGAAATGTGTATTATTTTCACAATCCACCCATGGATCCACCAGTGTCATTGCATGTGTGTTCTTTTTAGTAACAACAACAAGTCATTTTGCATGTGTGTTCTTTTCACATACCACCTATGGATCCATCGGTGTCAATGCATGTGTGCTCTCTTCACAATCCACCTATGGATCCACCAGTGTCATTGCATGTGTGTTCTTTTTAGTAACAACAACCAGTGTCATTGCATGTGTGTTCTCTTCAGAGACCACACATGGATCCACCAGTGTCATTGCGTGTGTGTTCTTTTTAATAACAACAACAAGAGTCATTGAAATGTGTGCTCTCTTCAGAGACAAAACATGGATCCACTAGTGTCATTGCATGTGTGTTCTTTTCACTAACAACAACCAGAGTCATTGCATGTGTGATCTCTTCACATGCCACCTATGGATCCACCAGTGTCATTGCATGTGTGTTCTCTTCACAATCCACCGATGGATCCAACAGTGTCATTGCATGTGTGTTCTTTTTAGTAACAACAACCAGTGTAATTGCATGTTTGTTCTCTTCAGAGATCACACATGGATCCACCAGTGTCATTGAAATGTGTGTTATTTTCACAATCCACCCAATGATCCACCAGTGTCATTGCATGTGTGTTCTTTTTAGAAACAACAACCAGATTCATTTTGCATTTGTCCTCTTTTCACAATCCACCCATGGATCCACCAGTGTCATTTTGCATGTGTGTTCTTTTTAGTAACAACAACCAGAGTCATTTTGCATGTGTGATCTCTTCACATACCACCTATGGATCCACCGATGTCATTGCATGTGTGTTCTTTTCACTAACAATAACCAGAGTCATTGCATGTGTGTTCTTTTCACATACCACATATGGACAACCAGTGTCATTGCATGTGTGTTCTCTTACCAATCCACCTATGGATCCACGAGTGTCATTGCATGTGTGTTCTTTTTAGTAACAACAACCAGACTCATTTTGCATGTGTTTTGTTTTCACAAACCACCTATGGATCCACCAGTGTCTTTGCATGTGTGTTCTTTTTACAATCCACCCATGGATCCACCGATGTCATTGCATGTGTGTTCTTATTAGTAACAACCATAGTCATTTTGCATGTGTCTTCTTTTCACATACCACCTATGGATCCACCAGAGTCATTGCATGTGTTTTCTTTTCACAATCCACCCATGGATCCCACCAGTGTCATTTTGCATGTGTGTTCTTTTTAGTAACAACAACCAGAGTCATTTTGCATGTGTGTTCTTTTCACATACCACCTATGGATCCACCAGTGTCATTGCATGTGTGTGTCTTCACAATCGACCTATGGATCCACTAGTGTCATTGCATGTGTGTTCTTTTTAGTAATAATAACCATTGTCATTGCATGTGTGTTCTATCCAGAGACCACACATGGATCCACCAGTATCATTGCATGTGTGTTCTTTTTAGTAACAACAACCAGTGTCATTGCATGTGTGTTCTCTTCACAATCCACCTATGGATCTACCAGTGTCATTGAAATGTGTATTATTTTCACAATCCACCCATGGATCCACCAGTGTCATTGCATGTGTGTTCTTTTTAGTAACAACAACCAATCATTTTGCATGTGTGTTCTTTTCACATACCACCTATGGATCCACCAGTGTCATTGCATGTGTGCTCTATTCACAATCCACCTATGGATCCACCAATGTCATTGCATGTGTGTTATTTTTAGTAATAACAACAAGTGTCATTGCGTGTGTGTTCTATTCAGAGACCACACATGGATCCACCAGTGTCATTGCATGTGTGTTCTTTTTAGTAACAACAACCAGTGTCATTGCATGTGTGTTCTCTTCACAATCCACCTATGGATCCACCAGTGTCATTGAAATGTGTATTATTTTCACAATCCACCCATGGATCCACCAGTGTCATTGCATGTGTGTTCTTTTTAGTAACAACAACCAGAGTCATTTTGCATGTGTGATCTCTTCATATACCACCTATGGATCGACCAGTGTCATTGCATGTGTGCTCTTTTTAGTAACAACAACCAGAGTCATTGAAATGTGTGTTATTCTCACATACGACCTATGGATCCACCAGTGTCATTGCATGTGTGTTCATTTTACTAACAACTACCAGAGTCATTTTGCATGTGTGATCTGTTCACATACCACCTATGGATCCACTAGTGTCATTGAAATGTGTATTATTTTCACAATCCACCCATGGATCCACCAGTGTCATTGCATGTGTGTTCTTTTTAGTAACAACAACAAGTCATTTTGCATGTGTGTTCTTTTCACATACCACCTATGGATCCACCGGTGTCATTGCATGTGTGCTCTCTTCACAATCCACCTATGGATCCACCAGTGTCATTGCATGTGTTCTTTTTAGTAACAACAACCAGTGTCATTGCATGTGTGTTCTCTTCAGAGACCACACATGGCTCCACCAGTGTCATTGCGTGTGTGTTCTTTTTAATAACAACAACAAGAGTCATTGAAATGTGTGCTCTCTTCAGAGACCACACATGGATCCACTAGTGTCATTGCATGTGTGTTCTTTTCACTAACAACAACCAGAGTCATTGCATGTGTGATCTCTTCACATGCCACCTATGGATCCACCAGTGTTATTGCATGTGTGTTCTCTTCACAATCCACCGATGGATCCACCAGTGTCATTGCATGTGTGTTCTTTTTAGTAACAACAACCAGTGTAATTGCATGTGTGTTCTCTTCAGAGACCACACATGGATCCACCAGTGTCATTGAAATGTGTGTTATTTTCACAATCCACCCAATGATCCACCAGTGTCATTGCATGTGTGTTCTTTTTAGTAACAACAACCAGAGTCGTTTTGCATTTGTGCTCTTTTCACAATCCACCCATGGATCCACCAGTGTCATTTTGCATGTGTGTTCTTTTTAGTAACCACAACCAGAGTCATTTTGCATGTGTGATCTCTTCACATACCACTGATGGATCCACCAGTGTCATTGCATGTGTGTTCTTTTTAGTAATAACAACCAGTGTCATTGCATGTGTGTTCTATTCAGAGACCACACATGGATCCACTAGTGTCATTGCATGTGTGTTCTTTTTAGTAACAACAACCAGTGTCATCGCATGTGTGTTCTCTTCACAATCCACCTATGGATCTACTAGTGTCATTGAAATGTGTATTATTTTCACAATCCACCCATGGATCCACCAGTGTCATTGCATGTGTGTTCTTTTTAGTAACAACAACCAGTCATTTTGCATGTGTGTTCTTTTCACATACCACCTATGGATCCACCGGTGTCATTGCATGTGTGCTCTCTTCACAATCCACCTATGGATCCACCAATGTCATTGCATGTGTGTTCTTTTTAGTAATAACAACTAGTGTCATTGCATGTGTGTTCTATTCAGAGACCACACATGGATCCACCAGTGTCATTGCATGTGTGTTCTTTTTAGTAACAACAACCAGTGTCATTGCATGTGTGTTCTCTTCACAATCCACCTATGGATCCACCAGTGTCATTGAAATGTGTATTATTTTCACAATCCACCCATGGATCCACCAGTGTCATTGCATGTGTGTTCTTTTTAGTAACAACAACCAGTCATTTTGCATGTGTGATCTCTTCACATACCACCTATGGATCGACCAGTGTCATTGCATGTGTGCTCTTTTTAGTAACAACAACCAGAGTCATTGAAATGTGTGTTATTCTCACATACGACCTATGGATCCACCAGTGTCATTGCATGTGTGTTCATTTCACTAACAACTACCAGAGTCATTTTGCATGTGTGATCTGTTCACATACCACCTATGGATCCACTAGTGTCATTGAAATGTGTATTATTTTCACAAACCACCCATGGATCCACCAGTGTCATTGCATGTGTGTTCTTTTTAGTAACAACAACAAGTCATTTTGCATGTGTGTTCTTTTCACATACCACCTATGGATCCACCGGTGTCATTGCATGTGTGCTCTATTCACAATCCACCTATGGATCCACCAGTGTCATTGCATGTGTTCTTTTTAGTAACAACAACCAGTGTCATTGCATGTGTGTTCTCTTCAGAGACCACACATGGATCCACCAGTGTCATTGCGTGTGTGTTCTTTTTAATAACAACAACAAGAGTCATTGGAATGTGTGCTCTCTTCAGAGACCACACATGGATCCACTAGTGTCATTGCATGTGTGTTCTTTTCACTAACAACAACCAGAGTCATTGCATGTGTGATCTCTTCACATGCCACCTATGGATCCACCAGTGTCATTGCATGTGTGTTCTCTTCACAATCCACTGATGGATCCACCAGTGTCATTGCATGTGTGTTCTTTTTAGTAACAACAACCAGTGTAATTGCATGTGTGTTATCTTCAGAGACCACACATGGATCCACCAGTGTCATTGAAATGTGTGTTATTTTCACAATCCACCCAATGATGCACCAGTGTCATTGCATGTGTGTTCTTTTTAGTAAAAAAAAACCAGAGTCGTTTTGCATTTGTGCTCTTTTCACAACCCACCCATGGATCCACCAGTGTCATTTTGCATGTGTGTTCTTTTTAGTAACAACAACCAGAGTAATTTTGCATGTGTGATCTCTTCACATACCACCTATGGATCCACCAGCGTCATTGCATGTGTGTTCTTTTTAGTAATAACAACCAGTGTCATTGCATGTGTGTTCTATTCAGAGACCACACATGGATCCACCAGTGTCATTGCATGTGTGTTCTTTTTAGTAACAACAACCAGTGTCATTGCATGTGTGTTCTCTTCACAATCCACCTATGGATCTACCAGTGTCATTGAAATGTGTATTATTTTCACAATCCACCCATGGATCCACCAGTGTCATTGCATGTGTGTTCTTTTTAGTAACAACAACCAGTCATTTTGCATGTGTGTTCTTTTCACATACCACCTATGGATCCACCAGTGTCATTGCATGTGTGCTCTCTTCACAATCCACCTATGGATCCACCAATGTCATTGCATGTGTGTTCTTTTTAGTAATAACAACCAGTGTCATTGCATGTGTGCTCTATTCAGAGACCACACATGGATCCACCAGTGTCATTGCATGTGTGTTCTTTTTAGTAACAACAACCAGTGTAATTGCATGTGTGTTCTCTTCACAATCCACCTATGGACCCACCAGTGTCATTGAAATGTGTATTATTTTCACAATCCACCCATGGATCCACCAGTGTCATTCCATGTGTGTTCTTTTTAGTAACAACAACCAGAGTCATTTTGCATGTGTGATCTCTTCACATACCACCTATGGATCCACCAGTGTCATTGCATGTGTATTCTTTTTAGTAACAACAACCAGAGTCATTGAAATGTGTGTTCTTCTCACATACGACCTATGGATCCACCAGTGTCATTGCATGTGTGTTCATTTCACTAACAACTACCAGAGTCATTTTGCATGTGTGATCTGTTCACATACCACCTATGGATCCACTAGTGTCATTGAAATGTGTATTATTTTCACAATCCACCCATGGATCCACCAGTGTCATTGCATGTGTGTTCTTTTTAGTAACAACAACAAGTCATTTTGCATGTGTGTTCTTTTCACATACCACCTATGGATCCACCGGTGTCATTGCATGTGTGCTCTCTTCACAATCCACCTATGGATCCACCTGTGTCATTCCATGAGTTATTTTTAGTAACAACAACCAGTGTCATTGCATGTGTGTTCTCTTCAGAGACCACACATGGATCCACCAGTGTCATTGCGTGTGTGTTCTTTTTAATAACAACAACAAGAGTCATTGGAATGTGTGCTCTCTTCAGAGACCACACATGGATCCACTAGTGTCATTGCATGTGTGTTCTTTTCACTAACAACAACCAGAGTCATTGCATGTGTGATCTCTTCACATGCCACCTATGGATCCACCAGTGTCATTGCATGTGTGTTCTCTTCACAATCCACCGATGGATCCACCAGTGTCATTGCATGTGTGTTCTTTTTAGTAACAACAACCAGTGTAATTGCATGTGTGTTATCTTCAGAGACCACACATGGATCCACCAGTGTCATTGAAATGTGTGTTATTTTCACAATCCACCCAATGATGCACCAGTGTCATTGCATGTGTGTTCTTTTTAGTAACAACAACCAGAGTCGTTTTGCATTTGTGCTCTTTTCACAACCCACCCATGGATCCACCAGTGTCATTTTGCATGTGTGTTCTTTTTAGTAACAACAACCAGAGTCATTTTGCATGTGTGATCTCTTCACATACCACCTATGGATCCACCAGTGTCATTGCATGTGTGTTCTTTTTAGTAATAACAACCAGTGTCATTGCATGTGTGTTCTATTCAGAGACCACACATGGATCCACCAGTGTCATTGCATGTGCGTTCTTTTTAGTAACAACAACCAGTGTCATTGCATGTGTGTTCTCTTCACAATCCACCTATGGATCTACCAGTGTCATTGAAATGTGTATTATTTTCACAATCCACCCATGGATCCACCAGTGTCATTGCATGTGTGTTCTTTTTAGTAACAACAACCCGTCATTTTGCATGTGTGTTCTTTTCACATACCACCTATGGATCCACCAGTGTCATTGCATGTGTGCTCTCTTCACAATCCACCTATGGATCCACCAATGTCATTGCATGTGTGTTCTTTTTAGTAATAACAACCAGTGTCATTGCATGTGTGCTCTATTCAGAGACCACACATGGATCCACCAGTGTCATTGCATGTGTGTTCTTTTTAGTAACAACAACCAGTGTAATTGCATGTGTGTTCTCTTCACAATCCACCTATGGACCCACCAGTGTCATTGAAATGTGTATTATTTTCACAATCCACCCATGGATCCACCAGTGTCATTCCATGTGTGTTCTTTTTAGTAACAACAACCAGAGTCATTTTGCATGTGTGATCTCTTCACATACCACCTATGGATCCACCAGTGTCATTGCATGTGTATTCTTTTTAGTAACAACAACCAGAGTCATTGAAATGTGTGTTCTTCTCACATACGACCTATGGATCCACCAGTGTCATTGCATGTGTGTTCATTTCACTAACAACTACCAGAGTCATTTTGCATGTGTGATCTGTTCACATACCACCTATGGATCCACTAGTGTCATTGAAATGTGTATTATTTTCACAATCCACCCATGGATCCACCAGTGTCATTGCATGTGTGTTCTTTTTAGTAACAACAACAAGTCATTTTGCATGTGTGTTCTTTTCACATACCACCTATGGATCCACCGGTGTCATTGCATGTGTGCTCTCTTCACAATCCACCTATGGATCCACCTGTGTCATTCCATGAGTTATTTTTAGTAACAACAACCAGTGTCATTGCATGTGTGTTCTCTTCAGAGACCACACATGGATCCTGATGTCATTATGTGTGTTCTTTTTAATAACAACAACAAGAGTCATTGAAATGTGTGCTCTCTTCAGAGACCACACATGGATCCACTAGTGTCATTGCATGTGTGTTCTTTTCACTAACAACAACCAGAGTCATTGCATGTGTGATCTCTTCACATGCCACCTATGGATCCACCAGTGTCATTGCATGTGTGTTCTCTTCACAATCCACCGATGGATCCACCAGTGTCATTGCATGTGTGTTCTTTTTAGTAACAACAACCAGTGTAATTGCATGTGTGTTCTCTTCAGAGACCACACATGGATCCACCAGTGTCATTGAAATGTGTGTTATTTTCACAATCCACCCAATGATCCACCAGTGTCATTGCATGTGTGTTCTTTTTAGTAATAACAACCAGAGTCGTTTTGCATTTGTGCTCTTTTCACAATCCACCCATGGATCCACCAGTGTCATTTTGCATGTGTGTTCTTTTTAGTAACAACAACCAGAGTCATTTTGCATGTGTGATCTCTTCACATACCACCGATGGATCCACCAGTGTCATTGCATGTGTGTTCTTTTTAGTAATAACAACCAGTGTCATTGCATGTGTGTTCTATTCAGAGACCACACATGGATCCACCAGTGTCATTGCATGTGTGTTCTTTTTAGTAACAACAACCAGTGTCATTGCATGTGTGTTCTCTTCACAATCCACCTATGGATCTACCAGTGTCATTGAAATGTGTATTATTTTCACAATCCACCCATGGATCCACCAGTGTCATTGCATGTGTGTTCTTTTTAGTAACAACAACCAGTCATTTTGCATGTGTGTTCTTTTCACATACCACCTATGGATCCACCAGTGTCATTGCATGTGTGCTCTCTTCACAATCCACCTATGGATCCACCAATGTCATTGCATGTGTGTTCTTTTTAGTAATAACAACCAGTGTCATTGCATGTGTGTTCTATTCAGAGACCACACATGGATCCACCAGTGTCATTGCATGTGTGTTCTTTTTAGTAACAACAACAGTGTCATTGCATGTGTGTTCTCTTCACAATCCACCTATGGATCCACCAGTGTCATTGAAATGTGTATTATTTTCACAATCCACCCATGGATCCACCAGTGTCATTGCATGTGTGTTCTTTTTAGTAACAACAACCAGAGTCATTTTGCATGTGTGATCTCTTCACATACCACCTATGGATCGACCAGTGTCATTGCATGTGTGCTCTTTTTAGTAACAACAACCAGAGTCATTGAAATGTGTGTTATTCTCACATACGACCTATGGATCCACCAGTGTCATTGCATGTGTGTTCATTTCACTAACAACTACCAGAGTCATTTTGCATGTGTGATCTGTTCACATACCACCTATGGATCCACTAGTGTCATTGAAATGTGTATTATTTTCACAATCCACCCATGGATCCACCAGTGTCATTGCATGTGTGTTCTTTTTAGTAACAACAACAAGTCATTTTGCATGTGTGTTCTTTTCACATACCACCTATGGATCCACCGGTGTCATTGCATGTGTGCTCTCTTCACAATCCACCTATGGATCCACCAGTGTCATTGCATGTGTTCTTTTTAGTAACAACAACCAGTGTCATTGCATGTGTGTTCTCTTCAGAGACCACACATGGATCCACCAGTGTCATTGCGTGTGTGTTCTTTTTAATAACAACAACAAGAGTCATTGAAATGTGTGCTCTCTTCAGAGACCACACATGGATCCACTAGTGTCATTGCATGTGTGTTCTTTTCACTAACAACAACCAGAGTCATTGCATGTGTGATCTCTTCACATGCCACCTATGGATCCCCCAGTGTCATTGCATGTGTGTTCTCTTCACAATCCACCGATGGATCCACCAGTGTCATTGCATGTGTGTTCTTTTTAGTAACAACAACCAGTGTAATTGCATGTGTGTTCTCTTCAGAGACCACACATGGATCCACCAGTGTCATTGAAATGTGTGTTATTTTTACAATCCACCCAATGATGCACCAGTGTCATTGCATGTGTGTTCTTTTTAGTAACAACAACCAGAGTCGTTTTTCATTTTTGCTCTTTTAAAAAACCACCCAAGGATCCACCAGTGTAATTTTTCATGTGTGTTCTTTTTAGTAACAACAACCAGTCATTTTGCATGTGTGATCTCTTCACATACCACCTATGGATCCACCAGTGTCATTGCATGTGTGTTCTTTTTAGTAATAACAACCAGTGTCATTGCATGTGTGTTCTATTCAGAGACCACACATGGATCCACCAATGTCATTGCATGTGTGTTCTTTTTAGTAACAACAACCAGTGTCATTGCATGTGTGTTCTCTTCACAATCCACCTATGGATCTACCAGTGTCATTGAAATGTGTATTATTTTCACAATCCACCCATGGATCCACCAGTGTCATTGCATGTGGGTTCTTTTTAGTAACAACAACCAGTCATTTTGCATGTGTGTTCTTTTCACATACCACCTATGGATCCACCAGTGTCATTGCATGTGTGCTCTCTTCACAATCCAACTATGGATCCACCAATGTCATTTCATGTGTGTTCTTTTTAGTAATAACAACCAGTGTCATTGCATGTGTGTTCTATTCAGAGACCACACATGGATCCACCAGTGTCATTGCATGTGTGTTCTTTTTAGTAACAACAACCAGTGTCATTGCATGTGTGTTCTCTTCACAATCCACCTATGGATCCACCAGTGTCATTGAAATGTGTATTATTTTCACAATCCACCCATGGATCCACCAGTGTCATTGCATGTGTGTTCTTTTTAGTAACAACAACCAGAGTCATTTTGCATGTGTGATCTCTTCACATACCACCTATGGATCCACCAGTGTCATTGCATGTGTGTTCTTTTTAGTAACAACAACCAGAGTCATTGAAATGTGTGTTCTTCTCACATACGACCTATGGATCCACCAGTGTCATTGCATGTGTGTTCATTTCACTAACAACTACCAGAGTCATTTTGCATGTGTGATCTGTTCACATACCACCTATGGATCCACTAGTGTCATTGAAATGTGTATTATTTTCACAATCCACCCATGGATCCACCAGTGTCATTGCATGTGTGTTCTTTTTAGTAACAACAACAAGTCATTTTGCATGTGTGTTCTTTTCACATACCACCTATGGATCCACCGGTGTCATTGCATGTGTGCTCTCTTCACAATCCACCTATGGATCCACCAGTGTCATTGCATGTGTTCTTTTTAGTAACAACAACCAGTGTCATTGCATGTGTGTTCTCTTCAGAGACCACACATGGATCCACCAGTGTCATTGCGTGTGTGTTCTTTTTAATAACAACAACAAGAGTCATTGAAATGTGTGCTCTCTTCAGAGACCACACATGGATCCACTAGTGTCATTGCATGTGTGTTCTTTTCACTAACAACAACCAGAGTCATTGCATGTGTGATCTCTTCACATGCCACCTATGGATCCCCCAGTGTCATTGCATGTGTGTTCTCTTCACAATCCACCGATGGATCCACCAGTGTCATTGCATGTGTGTTCTTTTTAGTAACAACAACCAGTGTAATTGCATGTGTGTTCTCTTCAGAGACCACACATGGATCCACCAGTGTCATTGAAATGTGTGTTATTTTTACAATCCACCCAATGATGCACCAGTGTCATTGCATGTGTGTTCTTTTTAGTAACAACAACCAGAGTCGTTTTGCATTTGTGCTCTTTTCACAACCCACCCATGGATCCACCAGTGTCATTTTGCATGTGTGTTCTTTTTAGTAACAACAACCAGAGTCATTTTGCATGTGTGATCTCTTCACATACCACCTATGGATCCACCAGTGTCATTGCATGTGTGTTCTTTTTAGTAATAACAACCAGTGTCATTGCATGTGTGTTCTATTCAGAGACCACACATGGATCCACCAATGTCATTGCATGTGTGTTCTTTTTAGTAACAACAACCAGTGTCATTGCATGTGTGTTCTCTTCACAATCCACCTATGGATCTACCAGTGTCATTGAAATGTGTATTATTTTCACAATCCACCCATGGATCCACCAGTGTCATTGCATGTGGGTTCTTTTTAGTAACAACAACCAGTCATTTTGCATGTGTGTTCTTTTCACATACCACCTATGGATCCACCAGTGTCATTGCATGTGTGCTCTCTTCACAATCCAACTATGGATCCACCAATGTCATTTCATGTGTGTTCTTTTTAGTAATAACAACCAGTGTCATTGCATGTGTGTTCTATTCAGAGACCACACATGGATCCACCAGTGTCATTGCATGTGTGTTCTTTTTAGTAACAACAACCAGTGTCATTGCATGTGTGTTCTCTTCACAATCCACCTATGGATCCACCAGTGTCATTGAAATGTGTATTATTTTCACAATCCACCCATGGATCCACCAGTGTCATTGCATGTGTGTTCTTTTTAGTAACAACAACCAGAGTCATTTTGCATGTGTGATCTCTTCACATACCACCTATGGATCCACCAGTGTCATTGCATGTGTGTTCTTTTTAGTAACAACAACCAGAGTCATTGAAATGTGTGTTCTCTTCACAATCCACCTATGGATCCACCAGTGTCATTGCATGTGTGTTCATTTCACTAACAACTACCAGAGTCATTTTGCATGTGTGATCTGTTCACATACCACCTATGGATCCACTAGTGTCATTGAAATGTGTATTATTTTCTCAATCCACCCATGGATCCACCAGTGTCATTGCATGTGTGTTCTTTTTAGTAACAACAACCAGTCATTTTGCATGTGTGTTCTTTTCACATACCACCTATGGATCCACCAGTGTCATTGCATGTGTGCTCTCTTCACAATCCACCTATGGATCCACCAGTGTCATTGCATGTGTGTTCTTTTTAGTAACAACAACCAGTGTCATTGCATGTGTGTTCTCTTCAGAGACCACAGATGGATCCACCAGTGTCATTGCATGTGTGTTCTTTTTACTAACAACAACAAGAGTCATTGAAATGTGTGCTCTCTTCAGAGACCACACATGGATCCACTAGTGTCATTGCATGTGTGTTCTTTTCACTAACAACAACCAGAGTCATTGCATGTGTGATCTCTTCACATGCCACCTATGGATCCACCAGTGTCATTGCATGTGTGTTCTCTTCACAATCCACCGATGGATCCACCAGTGTCATTGCATGTGTGTTCTTTTTAGTAACAACAACTAGTGTAATTGCACACATGGATCCACCAGTGTCATTGAAATGTGTGTTATTTTCACAATCCACCCAATGATCCACCAGTGTCATTGCATGTGTGTTCCTTTTAGTAACAACAACCAGAGTCATTTTGCATTTGTGCTCTTTTCACAATCCACCCATGGATCCACCAGTGTCATTTTGCATGTGTGTTCTTTTTAGTAACAACAACCAGAGTCATTTTGCATGTGTGATCTCTTCACATACCACCTATGGATCCACCAATGTCATTGCATGTGTGTTCTTTTCACTAACAATAACCAGAGTCATTGCATGTGTGTTCTTTTCACATACCACATATGGACAACCAGTGTCATTGCATGTGTGTTCTCTTACCAATCCACCTATGGATCCACCAGTGTCATTGCATGTGTGTTCTTTTTAGTAACAACAACCAGACTCATTTTGCATGTGTGTTGTTTTCACAAACCACCTATGGATCCACCAGTGACATTGCATGTGTGTTCTTTTCACAATCCACCCATGGATCCACCGATGTCATTGCATGTGTGTTCTTATTAGTAACAACCATAGTCATTTTGCATGTGTCTTCTTTTCACATACCACCTATGGATCCACCAGAGTCATTGCTTGTGTGTTCTTATTAGTAACAACCATAGTCATTTTGCATGTGTCTTCTTTTCACATACCACCTATGGATCCACCAGAGTCATTGCATGTGTTTTCTTTTCACAATCCACCCATGGATCCCACCAGTGTCATTTTGCATGTGTGTTCTTTTTAGTAACAACAACCAGAGTCATTTTGCATGTGTGTTCTTTTCACATACCACCTATGGATCCACCAGTGTCATTGCATGTGTGTGCTCTTCACAATCGACCTATGGATCCACCAGTGTCATTGCATGTGTGTTCTTTTTAGTAATAACAACCAGTGTCATTGCATGTGTGTTCTATTCAGAGACCACACATGGATCCACCAGTGTCATTGCATGTGTGTTCTTTTTAGTAACAACAACCAGTGTCATTGCATGTGTGTTCTCTTCACAATCCACCTATGGATCTACCAGTGTCATTGAAATGTGTATTATTTTCACAAAACACCCATGGATCCACCAGTGTCATTGCATGTGTGTTCTTTTTAGTAACAACAACCAGTCATTTTGCATGTGTGTTCTTTTCACATACCACCTATGGATCCACCAGTGTCATTGCATGTGTGCTCTCTTCACAATCCACCTATGGATCCACCAATGTCATTGCATGTGTGTTCTTTTTAGTAATAACAACCAGTGTCATTGCATGTGTGTTCTATTCAGAGACCACACATGGATCCACCAGTGTCATTGCATGTGTGTTCTTTTTAGTAACAACAACCAGTGTCATTGCATGTGTGTTCTCTTCACAATCCACCTATGGATCCACCAGTGTCATTGAAATGTGTATTATTTTCACAATCCACCCATGGATCCACTAGTGTCATTGCATGTGTGTTCTTTTTAGTAACAACAACCAGAGTCATTTTGCATGTGTGATCTCTTCACATACCACCTATGGATCCACCAGTGTCATTGCATGTGTGTTCTATTTAGTAACAACAACCAGAGTCATTGAAATGTGTGTTCTTCTCACATACGACCTATGGATCCACCAGTGTCATTGCATGTGTGTTCATTTCACTAACAACTACCAGAGTCATTGAAATGTGTGTTCTTCTCACATACCACATATGGATCCACAAGTGTATTTGCATGTGTGCTCTTTTCACAATCCACCCATGGATCCACCAGTGTCATTGCATGTGTGTTCTTTTTAGTAACAACAACCAGAGTCATTTTCCATGTGTGTTCTTTTCACATACCACCTATGGATCCACCAGTGTCATTGAAATGTGTATTATTTTCAACTACCACCCATGGATCCACCAGTGTCATTGCATGTGTGTTCTTTTCACAATCCACCCTTTAGTAACAACCAGAGTCATTGCATGTGTGTTCTTTTTAGTAACAACAACAAGTGGCATTGCATGTGTGTTCTCTTCACAATCCACCTATGGATCCACCAGTGTTATTGAAATGTGTATTATTTTCACAATGCACCCATGGATCCACCAGTGTCATTGCATGTGTGTTCTTTTTAGTAACAACAACCAGAGTCATTTTGCATGTGTGATCTCTTCACATACCACCTATGGATCCACCAGTGTCATTGCATGTGTGTTATTTTTAGTAACAACAACCATAGTCATTGAAATGTGTGTTCTTCTCACATACCACCTATGGATCCACAAGTATCATTGCATGAGTGTTCATTTCACTAACAACTACCAGAGTCATTTTGCATGTCTGATTTCTTCACATACCACCTATGGATCCACCAGTGTCATTGCATGTGTGTTCTTTTTAGTAACAACAACCAGAGTCATTGAAATGTGTGTTCTTCTCACATACCACCTATGGATCCACCAGTGTCATTGCATGTGTGTTCATTTCATAATCCACCTATGGATCCACCAGTATCATTGCATGTGTGTTCTCTTCACAATCCACCTATGGATCCACCAGTGTCATTGAGTGTGTTCTTTTTAGTAACAACAACCAGTGTCATTGCATGTGTGCTCTCTTCAGAGACCACACATGGATCCACCAGTGTCATTGCATGTGTGTTCTTTTCACTAACAACAACCAGAGTCATTGCATGTGTGTTCATTTCACATACCACATATGGATCCACAAGTGTCATTGCATGTGTGCTCTTTTCACAATCCACCCATGGATCCACCAGTGTCATTGCATGTGTGTTCTTTTTAGTAACAACAACCAGAGTCATTTTGCATGTGTGTTCTTTTCACATACCACCTATGGATCCACCAGTGTCATTGAAATGTGTATTATTTTCAACTACCACCCATGGATCCACCAGTGTCATTGCATGTGTGTTCTATTCACAATCCACCCTTTAGTAACAACCATAGTCATTGCATGTGTGTTCTTTTTAGTAACAACAACAAGTGTCATTGCATGTGTGTTCTCTTCACAATCCACCTATGGATCCACCAGTGTTATTGAAATGTGTATTATTTTCACAATGCACCCACGGATCCACTAGTGTCATTGCATGTGTGTTCTTTTTAGTAACAATAACCAGAGTCATTTTGCATGTGTGATCTCTTCACATACCACCTATGGATCCACCAGTGTCATTGCATGTGTGTTCTTTTTAGTAACAACAACCATAGTCATTGAAATGTGTGTTCTTCTCACATACCACCTATGGATCCACCAGTATCTTTGCATGAGTGTTCATTTCACTTACAACTACCAGAGTCATTTTGCATGTCTGATCTCTTCACATACCACCTATGGATCCACCAGTGTCATTGCATGTGTGTTCTTTTTAGTAACAACAACCAGAGTCATTGAAATGTGTGTTCTTCTCACATACCACCTATGGATCCACCAGTGTCATTGCATGTGTGTTCATTTCATAATCCACCTATGGATCCACCAGTGTCATTGCATGTGTGTTCTCTTCACAATCCACCTATGGATCCAGCAGTGTCATTGCATGTGTTCTTTTTAGTAACAACATCCAGGGCCATTGCATGTGTGCTCTCTTCAGAGACCACACATGGATCCACCAGTGTCATTGCATGTGTGTTCTTTTTACTAACAACAACAAGAGTCATTGAAATGTGTGCTCTCTTCAGAGACCACACATGGATCCACCAGTGTCATTGCATGTGTGTTCTTTTCACTAACAACAACCAGAGTCATTGCATGTGTGTTCTTTTCACATACCACATATGGATCACTAGTGTCATTGCATGTGTGTTATTTTTACAATCCACCAATGGATCCACCAGTGTCATTGCATGTGTGTTCTTTTTAGTAACAACCAGAGTCATTTTGCATGTGTGTTCTTTTCATATACCACTATGGAACCACTTGTGTCATTTTGCATGTGTGTTCTTCTCACATACCACATATGGATCCACCAGTGTCATTTTGCACGTGTGTTCTTTTTAGTAACAACAGCCAGAGTCATTTTGCATGTATGATCTCTTCACATACCACCTATGGATCCACCAGTGTCATTGCATGTGTGTTCTGTTCACAATCCACCTATGGATCCACCAGTGTCATTGCATGTGTTCTTTTTAGTAACAACAACCAGTGTCATTGCATGTGTGTTCTCTTTAGAGACCACACATGGATCCACCAGTGTCATTGCACGTGTGTTCTTTTTACTAACAACAAGAGTCATTGAAATGTGTGCTCTCTTCAGAGACCACATATGGATCCACCAGTGTCATTACATGTGTGTTCTTTTCACTAACAACAACCAGAGTCATTACATGTGTGTTCTTTTCACATACCACATATGGATCACCAGTGTCATTGCATTTGTGTTCTTCTCACATACCACCTATGGATCCACCAGTGTCATTGCATGTGTGTTATTTTTAGTAACAACCAGTGTCATTGCATGTGTGTTCTCTTCACAATCCACCTATGGATCCACCAGTGTCATTGCATGTGTGTTCCTTTTAGTAACAACAACCAGACTCATTTTGCATGTGTGTTCTTTTCACAAACCACCTATGGATCCACTAGTGTCATTGCATATGTGTTCTTTTCACAATCCACCCATGGATCCACCAGTGTCATTGCAAGTGTGTTCTTTTTAGTAACAACAACCAGAGTCATTTTGCATGTGTGATCTCTTCACATACCACCTATGGATCCACCATTGTCATTGCATGTGTGTTCTTTTTAGTAACAACAACCAGAGTCATTGAAATGTGTGTTCTTCTCACATACCACCTATGGGTCCACCAGTGTCATTGCATGTGTGTTCATTTCACTAACAACAACCAGAGTCATTGAAATGTGTGTTCTTCTCATATACCACATATGGATCCACCAGTGTGATTGAAATGTGTGTTCTCTCCAGAGATGACACATGGATCCACCAGTGTCATTGCATGTGTATTATTTTTAGTAACAACCAGAGTCATTTTGCATGTGTGTTCTTTTCACATACCACATATGGATCCACTAGTGTCATTGCATGTGTGTTCTTTTCACTATCCACCCATGGATCCACCGGTGTCATTGCATGTGTGTTCTTTTTAGTAACAACCAGAGTCATTTTGCATGTGTCTTCTTTTCCCATACCACCTATGGATCCACCAGAGTCATTGCATGTGTTTTCTTTTCACAATCCACCCATGAATCCCACAAGTGTCATTTTGCATGTGTGTTATTTTTAGTAACAGCAACCAGAGTCATTTTGCATGTGTGATCTCTACACGTACCACCTATGGATCCACCAGTGTCATTGCATGTGTGTTCTTTTTAGTAACAACGACCAGAGTCATTGAAATGTGTGTTCTTCTCACATACCACCTATGGATCCACCAGTGTCATTGCATGTGTGTTCATTTCATAATCCACCTATGGATCCACCAGTGTCATTGCATGTGTGTTCTTTTTAGTAACAACAACCAGAGTCATTTTGCATGTGTGTTCTTCTCACATACCACCTATGGATCCACTAGTGTCATTGCATGTGTGTTCTTTTCACTAACAACAACCAGAGTCATTGCATGTGTGTTCTTTTCACATACCACATATGGATCCACCCGTGTCATTGAAATGCGTGTTCTCTACAGAGACCACACATGGATCCACAAGTGTCATTGCATGTGTGTTCTTTTCACTAACAACAACCAGAGTCATTGCATGTGTGATATATTCACATACCATCTACGAATCCACCAGTGTCATTGCATGTGTGCTCTTTTCACAATCCACCCATGGATCCACCAGTGTCATTGCATGTGTGTTCTTTTTAGTAACAACAACCACAGTCATTGAAATGTGTGTTCTTCTCACATACCATCTATGGATCCACCAGTGTCATTGCATGTGTGTTCATTTTACTAACAACAAGCAGAGTCATTGAAATGTGTGTTCTTCTCACATACCACATATGGATCCACCAGTGTGATTGAAATGTGTGTTCTCTACAGAGACCACACATGGATCCACCAATGTCATTGCATGTGTGTTCTTTTTAGTAACAACTAGAGTCATTTTGCATGTGTGTTATTTTCACATACCACATATGGATCCACCAGTGTCATTGCATGTGTGTTCTTTTTACAATCCACCCATGGATCCACCGGTGTCATTGCATGTGTGTTCTTTTTACTAACAACCAGAGTCATTTTGCATGTGTCTTCTTTTCACATACAACCTATGGATCCACCGGAGTCATTGCATGTGTTTTCTTTTCACAATCCACCCATGGATCCCACGAGTGTTATTTTGCATGTGTGTTATTCTTAGTAACAAGAACCAGAGTCATTTTGCATGTGTGTTCTTTTCACATACCACCTATGGATCCACCAGTATCATTCCATGTGTGTTCTCTTCACAATCCACCTATGGATCCACTAGTGTCATTGCATGTGTTCTTTGTAGTAACAACAACCAGTGTCATTGCATGTGTGTTCTATTCAGAGACCACACATGGATCCACCAGTTTCATTGCACGTGTGTTCTTTTTACTAACAACAACAAGAGTCATTGAAATGTGTGCTCTCTTCAGAGACCACACATGGATCCACCAGTGTCATTGCATGTGTGTTTTTTTCACTAACAACAACCAGAGTCATTACATGTGTGTTCTTTTCACATACCACATATGGATCACCAGTGTCATTGCATGTGTGTTCTTCTCACATACCACCTATGGATCCACCAGTGTCATTGCATGTGTGTTATTTTTAGTAACAACCAGAGTCATTTTGCATGTGTGTTCTTTTCACATACCACCTATGGATCCACCAGTGTCATTGCATGTGTTTTCTTTTCACAATCCACCCATGGATCCCACCAGTGTCATTTTGCATGTGTGTTCCTTTTAGTAACAACAACCAGAGTCATTGAAATGTGTGTTCTTCTCACATACCACCTATGGATCCACCAGTGTCATTGAAATGTGTATTATTTTCACAATCCACCCATGGATGCACAAGTGTCATTGCATGTGTGTTCTTTTTAGTAACAACTAGAGTCATTTTGCATGTGTGATCTCTTCACATACCACCTATGGATCCACCAGTGTCATTGCATGTGTGTTCTTTTTAGTAACAACAACCAGAGTCATTGAAATGTGTGTTCTTATCACATACGACCTATGGATCCACCAGTGTCATTGCATGTGTGTTCATTTCACATACCACCTATGGATCCACCAGTGTCATTGAAATGTGTATTATTTTCACAATCCACCCATGGATCCACCAGTGCCATTGCATGTGTGTTATTTTTAGTAACAACAACCAGTCATTTTGCATGTGTGTTCTTTTCACATACCACCTATGGATCCACCAGTGTCATTGCATGTGTGCTCTCTTCACAATCCACCTATGGATCCACCAGTGTCATTGCATGTGTGTTCTTTTTAGTAACAACAACCAGTGTCATTGCATGTGTGTTCTCTTCAGAGACGACACATGGATCCACCAGTGTCATTGCATGTGTGTTCTTTTTACTAACAACAACAAGAGTCATTGAAATGTGTGCTCTCTTCAGAGACCACACATGGATCCACCAGTGTCATTGCATGTGTGTTCTTTTCACTAACAACAACCAGAGTCATTGCATGTGTGATCTCTTCACATGCCACCTATGGATCCACCAGTGTCATTGCATGTGTGTTCTCTTCACAATCCACCGATGGATCCACCAGTGTCATTACATGTGTGTTCTTTTTAGTAACAACAACCAGTGTAATTGCATGTGTGTTCTCTTCAGAGACCACACATGGATCCACCAGTGTCATTGAAATGTGTGTTATTTTCACAATCCACCCATGGATCCACCAGTGTCATTGCATGTGTGTTCTTCTTAGTAACAACAACCAGAGTCATTTTGCATTTGTGCTCTTTTCACAATCCACCCATGGATCCACCAGTGTCATTTTGCATGTGTGTTCTTTTTAGTAACAACAACCAGAGTCATTTTGCATGTGTGATCTCTTCACATACCACCTATGGATCCACCAATGTCATTGCATGTGTGTTCTTTTCACTAACAATAACCAGAGTCATTGCATGCGTGTTCTTTTCATATACCACATATGGACAACCATTGTCATTGCATGTGTGTTCTCTTACCAATCCACCTATGAATCCACCAGTGTCATTGCATGTGTGTTCTTTTTAGTAACAACAACCAGACTCATTTTGCATGTGTGTTGTTTTCACAAACCACTTATGGATCCACCAGTGTCATTGCATGTGTGTTCTTTTCACAATGCACCCATGGATCCACCGATTTCATTGCATGTGTGTTCTTTCTAGTAACAACCATAGTCATTTTGCATGTGTCTTCTTTTCACATACCACATATGGATCCACTAGTGTCATTGCATGTGTGTTCTTTTCACAATCCACCCATGGATCCACCGGTGTCATTGCATGTGTGTTCTTTTTAGTTACAACCAGAGTCATTTTGCATGTGTCTTCTTTTCACATACCACCTATGGATCCACCAGAGTCATTGTATGTGTTTTCTTTTCACAATCCACCCATGGATCCCACGAGTGTTATTTTCCATGTGTGTTCTTTTTAGTAACAACAACCAGAGTCATTTTGCATGTGTGTTCTTCTCACATACCATCTATGGATCCACCAGTGTCATTGCATGTGTGTTCATTTGACTAACAACAAGCAGAGTCATTGAAATGTGTGTTCTTCTCACATACCACATATGGATCCACCAGTGTGATTGAAATGTGTGTTCTCTACAGAGACCACACATGGATCCACCAATGTCATTGCATGTGTGTTCTTTTTAGTAACAACTAGAGTCATTTTGCATGTGTGTTATTTTCACATACCACATATGGATCCACCAGTGTCATTGCATGTGTGTTCTTTTTACAATCCACCCATGGATCCACCGGTGTCATTGCATGTGTGTTCTTTTTACTAACAACCAGAGTCATTTTGCATGTGTCTTCTTTTCACATACAACCTATGGATCCACCGGAGTCATTGCATGTGTTTTCTTTTCACAATCCACCCATGGATCCCACGAGTGTTATTTTGCATGTGTGTTATTCTTAG
Organism: Avena insularis; assembly: GCA_023614405.1. Lineage (NCBI taxonomy): Eukaryota > Viridiplantae > Streptophyta > Magnoliopsida > Poales > Poaceae > Avena > Avena insularis. Next base: position 391,743,157 of record CM042690.1, on the reverse strand, counting down.
TAACAAGAACCAGCGTCATTTTGCATGTGTGTTCTTTTCACATACCACCTATGGATCCACCAGTATCATTCCATGTGTGTTCTCTTCACAATCCACCTATGGATCCACTAGTGTCATTGCATGTGTTCTTTTTAGTAACAACAACCAGTGTCATTGCATGTGTGTTCTATTCAGAGACCACACATGGATCCACCAGTTTCATTGCACGTGTGTTCTTTTTACTAACAACAACAAGAGTCATTGAAATGTGTGCTCTCTTCAGAGACCACACATGGATCCACCAGTGTCATTGCATGTGTGTTTTTTTCACTAACAACAACCAGAGTCATTACATGTGTGTTCTTTTCACATACCACATATGGATCACCAGTGTCATTGTATGTGTGTTCTTCTCACATACCACCTATGGATCCACCAGTGTCATTGCATGTGTGTTATTTTTAGTAACAACCAGAGTCATTTTGCATGTGTGTTCTTTTCACATACCACCTATGGATCCACCAGTGTCATTGCATGTGTTTTCTTTTCACAATCCACCCATGGATCCCACCAGTGTCATTTTGCATGTGTGTTCCTTTTAGTAACAACAACCAGAGTCATTGAAATGTGTGTTCTTCTCACATACCACCTATGGATCCACCAGTGTCATTGAAATGTGTATTATTTTCACAATCCACCCATGGATGCACAAGTGTCATTGCATGTGTGTTCTTTTTAGTAACAACTAGAGTCATTTTGCATGTGTGATCTCTTCACATACCACCTATGGATCCACAGTGTCATTGCATGTGTGTTCTTTTAGTAACAACAACGAGTCATTGAAATGTGTGTTCTTATCACATCGACCTATGGATCCACGGTGTCATTGCATGTGTGTTCATTTCACATACCACCTATGGATCCACCAGTGTCATTGAAATGTGTATTATTTTCACAATCCACCCATGGATCCACCAGTGCCATTGCATGTGTGTTCTTTTTAGTAACAACAACCAGTCATTTTGCATGTGTGTTCTTTTCACATACCACCTATGGATCCACCAGTGTCATTGCATGTGTGCTCTCTTCACAATCCACCTATGGATCCACCAGTGTCATTGCATGTGTGTTCTGTTTAGTAACAACAACCAGTGTCATTGCATGTGTGTTCTCTTCAGAGACGACACATGGATCCACCAGTGTCATTGCATGTGTGTTCTTTTTACTAACAACAACAAGAGTCATTGAAATGTGTGCTCTCTTCAGAGACCACACATGGATCCACCAGTGTGATTGCATGTGTGTTCTTTTCACTAACAACAACCAGAGTCATTGCATGTGTGATCTCTTCACATGCCACCTATGGATCCACCAGTGTCATTGCATGTGTGTTCTCTTCACAATCCACCGATGGATCCACCAGTGTCATTACATGTGTGTTCTTTTTAGTAACAACAACCAGTGTAATTGCATGTGTGTTCTCTTCAGAGACCACACATGGATCCACCAGTGTCATTGAAATGTGTGTTATTTTCACAATCCACCCATGGATCCATCAGTGTCATTGCATGTGTGTTCTTCTTAGTAACAACAACCAGAGTCATTTTGCATTTGTGCTCTTTTCACAATCCACCCATGGATCCACCAGTGTCATTTTGCATGTGTGTTCTTTTTAGTAACAACAACCAGAGTCATTTTGCATGTCTGATCTCTTCACATACCACCTATGGATCCACCAATGTCATTGCATGTGTGTTCTTTTCACTAACAATAACCAGAGTCATTGCATGCGTGTTCTTTTCATATACCACATATGGACAACCATTGTCATTGCATGTGTGTTCTCTTACCAATCCACCTATGAATCCACCAGTGTCATTGCATGTGTGTTCTTTTTAGTAACAACAACCAGACTCATTTTGCATGTGTGTTGTTTTCACAAACCACTTATGGATCCACCAGTGTCATTGCATGTGTGTTCTTTTCACAATGCACCCATGGATCCACCGATTTCATTGCATGTGTGTTCTTTCTAGTAACAACCATAGTCATTTTGCATGTGTCTTCTTTTCACATACCACATATGGATCCACTAGTGTCATTGCATGTGTGTTCTTTTCACAATCCACCCATGGATCCACCGGTGTCATTGCATGTGTGTTCTTTTTAGTTACAACCAGAGTCATTTTGCATGTGTCATCTTTTCACATACCACCTATGGATCCACCAGAGTCATTGCATGTGTTTTCTTTTCACAATCCACCCATGGATCCCACGAGTGTTATTTTCCATGTGTGTTCTTTTTAGTAACAACAACCAGAGTCATTTTGCATGTGTGTTCTTTTCACATACCACCTATGGATCCACCAGTGTCATTGCATGTGTGTTCTGTTCACAATCCACCTATGGATCCACCAGTGTCATTGCATGTGTTCTTTTTAGTAACAACAACCAGTGTCATTGCATGTGTGTTCTATTCAGAGACCACACATGGATCCACCAGTGTCATTGCACGTGTGTTCTTTTTACTAACAACAACAAGAGTCATTGAAATGTGTGCTCTCTTCAGAGACCACACATGGATCCACCAGTGTCATTGCATGTGTGTTCTTTTCACTAACAACAACTAGAGTCATTACATGTGTGTTCTTTTCACATACCACATATGGATCACCAGTGTCATTGCATTTGTGTTCTTCTACATACCACCTATGGATCCACCAGTGTCATTGCATGTGTGTTATTTTTAGTAACAACCAGAGTCATTTTGCATGTGTGTTCTTTTCACATACCACCTATGGATCCACCAGTGTCATTGCATGTGTTTTCTTTTCACAATCCACCCATGGATCCCACCAGTGTCATTTTGCATGTGTGTTCTTTTTAGCAACAGCAACCAGAGTCATTTTCCATGTGTGATCTCTACACGTACCACCTATGGATCCACCAGTGTCATTGCATGTGTGTTCTTTTTAGTAACAACAACCAAAGTCATTGAAATGTGTGTTCTTCTCAGATACCACCTATGGATCCACCAGTGTCATTGCATGTGTGTTCATTTCATAATCCACCTATGGATCCACCAGTGTCATTGTATGTGTGTTCTTTTTAGTAACAACAACCAGAGTCATTTTGCATGTGTGTTCTTCTCACATACCACCTATGGATCCACCAGTGTCATTGCATGCGTGTTCTTTTCACTAACAACAACCAGAGTCATTGCATGTGTGTTCTTTTCACATACCACATATGGATCCACCCGTGTCATTGAAATGCGAGTTCTCTACAGAGACCACACATGGATCCACTAGTGTCATTGCATGTGTGTTCTTTTCACTAACAACAACCAGAGTCATTGCATGTGTGATCTCTTCACGTACCATCTACGAATCCACCAGTGTCATTGCATGTGTGCTCTTTTCACAATCGACCCATGGATCCACCAGTGTCATTGCATGTGTGTTCATTTTAGTAACAACAACCAGAGTCATTGAAATGTGTGTTCTTTTCACATACCATCTATGGATCCACCAATGTCATTGCATGCGTGTTCATTTCACTAACAACAACCAGAGTCATTGAAATGTGTGTTCTTCTCACATACCACATATGGATCCACCAGTGTGATTGAAATGTGTGTTCTCTACAGAGACCACACATGGATCCACCAATGTCATTGCATGTGTGTTCTTTTTAGTAACAACCAGGGTCATTTTGCATGTGTGTTCTTTTCACATACCACATATGGATCCACCAGTGTCATTGCATGTGTGTTCTTTTTACAATCCACCAATGGATCCACCGGTGTCATTGCATGTGTGTTCTTTTTAGTAACAACCAGAGTCATTTTGCATGTGTCTTCTTTTCACATACCACCTATGGATCCACCAGAGTCATTTCATGTGTTTTCTTTTCACAATCCACCCATGGATCCCACGAGTGTTATTTTGCATGTGTGTTCTTTTTAGTAACAACAACCAGTCATTTTGCATGTGTGTTCTTTTCACATACCACCTATGGATCCACCAGTGTCATTGCATTTGTGCTCTCTTCACAATCCACCTATGGATCCACCAGTGTCATTGCATGTGTTCTTTTTAGTAACAACAACCAGTGTCATTGCATGTGTGTTCTCTTTAGAGACCACACATGGATCCACCAGTGTCATTGCACGTGTGTTCTTTTTACTAACAACAAGAGTCATTGAAATGTGTGCTCTCTTCAGAGACCACATATGGATCCACCAGTGTCATTGCATGTGTGTTCTTTTCACTAACAACAACCAGAGTCATTACATGTGTGTTCTTTTCACATACCACATATGGATCACCAGTGTCATTGCATTTGTGTTCTTCTCACATACCACCTATGGATCCACCAGTGTCATTGCATGTGTGTTATTTTTAGTAACAAACAGTGTCATTGCATGTGTGTTCTCTTCACAATCCACCTATGGATCCACCAGTGTCATTGCATGTGTGTTCCTTTTAGTAACAACAACCAGACTCATTTTGCATGTGTGTTCTTTTCACAAACCACCTATGGATCCACTAGTGTCATTGCATATGTGTTCTTTTCACAATCCACCCATGGATCCACCAGTGTCATTGCAAGTGTGTTCTTTTTAGTAACAACAACCAGAGTCATTTTGCATGTGTGATCTCTTCACATACCACCTATGGATCCACCATTGTCATTGCATGTGTGTTCTTTTTAGTAACAACAACCAGAGTCATTCAAATGTCTGTTCTTCTCACATACCACCTATGGATCCACCAGTGTGATTGCATGTGTGTTCATTTCACTAACAACAACCAGAGTCATTGAAATGTGTGTTCTCCTCACATAGCACATATGGATCCACAAGTGTGATTGAAATGTGTGTTCTCTACAGAGACCACACATGTATCCACCAGTGTCATTGCATGTGTGTTCTTTTTAGTAACAACCAGAGTCATTTTGCATGTGTGTTCTTCTCACATACCACATATGGATCCACCAGTGTCATTGCATGTGTGTTCTTTTCACAATCCACCCATGGATCCACCGATGTCATTGCATGTGTGTTCTTTTTAGTAACAACCATAGTCATTTTGCATGTGTCTTCTTTTCACATACCACCTATGGATCCACCAGAGTCATTGCATGTGTTTTCTTTTCACAATCCACCCATGGATCCCACCAGTGTCCTTTTGCATGTGTGTTCTTTTTAGTAACAACAACCAGAGTCATTTTGCATGTGTGTTCTGTTCACATACCACCTATGGATCCACCAATTCATTGCATGTGTGTTCTCTTCACAATCCACCCATGGATCCACCAGTGTCATTGCATGTGTTCTTTTGAGTAACAACAACCAGTGTCATTGCATGTGTGCTCTCTTCAGAGACAACACATGGATCCACCAGTGTCATTGCATGTGTGTTCTTTTTACTAACAACAACAAGAGTCATTGAAATGTGTTTTCTCTTCAGAGACCACACATGGATCCACCAGTGTCATTGCATGTGTGTTCTTTTCACTAACAACAACCAGAGTCATTGCATGTGTGTTCTTTTCACATACCACATATGGATCCACCAGTGTCATTGCATGTGTGCTGTTTTCACAATCCACCCATGGATCCACCAGTGTCATTGCATGTGTTTTTTTAGTAACAACAACAAGAGTCATTTTGCATGTGTGATCTCTTCACATACCACCTATGGATCCACCAATGTCATTGCATGTGTGTTCTTTTCACTAACAATAACGAGAGTCATTGCATGTGTGTTCTTTTCACATACCACATATGGACAACCAGTGTCATTGCATGTGTGTTCTCTTACCAATCCACCTATGGATCCACCAGTGTCATTGCATGTGTGTTCTTTTTAGTAACAACAACTAGACTCATTTTGCATGTGTGTTGTTTTCACAAACCACCTATGGATCCACCAGTGTCATTGCATGTGTGTTCTTTTCACAATCCACCCATGGATCCACCAGTGTCATTGCATGTGTGTTCTTTTTAGTAACAACAACCAGAGTCATTTTGCATGTCTGATCTCTTCACATACCACCTATGGATCCACCAGTGTCATTGCATGTGTGTTCTTTTCACTAACAACAACCAGAGTCATTGAAATGTGTGTTCTTCTCACATACCACCTATGGATCCACCAGTGTCATTGCATGTGTGCTCTCTTCACAATCCACCTATGGATCCACCAGTGTCATTGCATGTGTGTTCTTTTTAGTAACAACAACCAGAGTCATTTTGCATGTGTGTTCTTTTCACAAACCACCTATGGATCCACCAGTGTCATTGCATATGTGTTCTTGTCACAATCCACCCATGGATCCACCGGTGTCATTGCAAGTGTGTTCTTTTTAGTAACAACAACCAGAGTCATTTTGCATGTGTGATCTCTTCATGTACCACCTATGGATCCACCATTGTCATTGCATGTGTGTTCTTTTTAGGAGCAACAACCAGAGTCATTGAAATGTGTGTTCTTCTCACATACCACATATGGATCCACCAGTGTCATTGCATGTCTGTTCATTTCACTAACAACAACCAGAGTCATTGAAATGTGTGTTCTCCTCACATACCACATATGGATCCACAAGTGTGATTGAAATGTGTGTTCTCTACAGAGACCACACATGGATCCACCAGTGTCATTGCATGTGTGTTCTTTTTAGTAACAACCAGAGTCATTTTGCATGTGTGTTCTTCTCACATACCACATATGGATCCACCAGTGTCATTGCATGTGTGTTCTTTTCACAATCCACCCATGGATCCACCGATGGAATTGCATGTGTGTTCTTTTTAGTAACAACCAGTCATTTTGCATGTGTCTTCTTTTTACATACCACCTATGGATCCACCAGAGTCATTGCATGTGTTTTCTTTTAACAATCCACCCATGGATCCCACCAGTGTCATTTTGCATGTGTGTTCTTTTTAGTAACAACAACCAGAGTCATTTTGCATGTGTGTTCTTTTCACATACCACCTATGGATCCACCAATGTCATTGCATCTGTGTTCTCTTCACAATCCACCCATGGATCCACCAGTGTCATTGCATGTGTTCTTTTTAGTAACAACAACCAGTGTCATTGCATGTGTGCTCTCTTCAGAGACCACACATGGATCCACCAGTGTCATTGCATGTGTGTTCTTTTTAATAACAACAACAAGAGTCATTGAAATGTGTTTTCTCTTCAAAGACCACACATGGATCCACCAGTGTCATTGCATATGTGTTCTTTTCACTAACAACAACCAGAGTCATTGCATGTGTGTTCTTTGCACATACCACATATGGATCCACCAGTGTCATTGCATGTGTGCTGTTTTCACAATCCACCCATGGATCCACCAGTGTCATTGCATGTGTTTTTTTAGTAACAACAACGAGAGTCATTTTGCATGTGTGTTCTTTTCACATACCACCTATGGATCCACCAGTGTCATTGAAATGTGTTTTCTTTTCACAATCCACCCATGGATCCCACCAGTGTCATTTTGCATGTGTGTTCTTTTTAGTAACAACAACTAGAGTCATTTTGCATGTGTGATCTCTTCACATACCACCTATGGATCCACCAGTGTCATTGCATGTGTGTTCTTTTCACTAACAACGACAAGAGTCCTTTTGCATGTGTGTTCTTTTCACATACCACATATGGATCCACCAGTGTCATTGCATGTGTGTTCTTTTCACAATCTACCCATGGATCCACCGGTGTCATTGCATGTGTGTTCTTTTTAGTAACAACCAGAGTCATTTTGCATGTGTCTTTTTTTCACATACCACCTATGGATCCACCAGAGTCATTGCATGTGTTTTCTTTTCACAATCCACCCATGGATCCCACCAGTGCCATTTTGCATGTGTGTTCTTTTTAGTAACAACAACCAGAGTCATTTTGCATGTGTGTTCTTTTCACATACCACCTATGGATCCACCAGTGTCATTGCATGTGTGTTCTCTTCACAATCCACCTATGGATCCACCAGTGTCATTGCATGTGTTCTTTTTAGTAACAACAACCAGTGTCATTGCATGTGTGTTCTCTTCAGAGGCCACACATGGATCCACCAGTGTCATTGCATGTGTGTTCTTTTTACTAACAACAACAAGAGTCATTGAAATGTGTGCTCTCTTCAAAGACCACACATGGATCCACTAGTGTCATTGCATGTGTGTTCTTTTCACTAACAACAACCAGAGTCATTGCATGTGTGTTCTTTTCACATACCACATATGGATCCACCAGTGTCATTGCATGTGTGCTCTTTTCACAATCCACCCATGGATCCACCAATGTCATTGCATGTGTGTTCTTTTTAGTAACAACAACCAGAGTCATTTTGCATGTGTGATCTCTTCACATACCACCTATGGATCCACCAGTATCATTGAAATGTGTATTATTTTCAACTACCGCCGTTGGCGATAATAATCGGGACGCAGAACTAACCAACAACCGCTCTAGGCTTCTAGAAGACCCGATCCCCGATTGTTAGGCGTCGTTGGATCGGGGTGCATGGACGATAGTGATGTCCTTCGCGAGGGCGATCCGCGAGAAGTCTGTTCTGCGAACTGATTGGCCTTGGGAACTACGCTGGGCCTACGTCCTTGCCTTTATCCCCTTAATCTCGGGGCCGAAAATCAGATCGTGTTCCTTCATTGCCATGGAGAGGGAGAGGACCAAACTCAGCTTGCACGAGGCTCAGATGTTCGCCCACTACGGCATACTCGCGCCGCCGTTAGCGAGGCTTCCGGCCGGCTTAGATCTCAGCTACGCCGGGGTTCCTGTCGCGTCGCTCTTGCGTGACAGCGCGTTGGGGAGGCAGATCGAGGAGCGCTGCCGCCAGCTATCAGAGCGGAAGAGGGCAATGGCGCGGTACTCGCGTATGAGCGCGTACTGGCGAAAGCTATTCAAGAAGGAGCGGGGTGCGTTGATTGAGTTGTGCAGAACCCACCGGCGGGAGATCCACCCGGATCTGCGCAACCCCGAAGGAAGGCGGCGCTTCTGGGCAGTGCCTAGGCGTACGACCTCCACCGTTATCGGTGTAGCACGCCGTGAAGAATCCATGATGAGGAGGAACGCTGCCGGGAACGTCGGCATCGATTCTGACGCAGAGGAGGCTGGCGGCGACGCGGACAACGTCGTCAATGATGGAGACTGCAGGAGCGTCATAGTCGATTAGGGCCACTTAAGCATAAATTAAATCTATGTACGGTATCTTAATGCGCTCTTTGGATCTGGGTCACCTGAGTCATGGTCGATTATCGTCATAATCTATATACGTTGGCCATGTTTTAGTTGTCTTTGTCTTTGAAACTAGTCGATCGAAACTCGTCTGATCCTGAAAATAAAGTTAGCGCGTTCCCTGGCATATCTGATGGGACAATACGCTGACTCTGCTCCCAGCACTTGATGGCACAGCCGTAATTTGGAGTGCGCCTGAGGAGAAGAGATCGAGCGTGTTGTAATAGTGTACTACTCCTGTCCAGATATAACTGACTTAGTTTTTTAAAGATATTTAATAAATGTGTCTATACCCAAAACATGTCTAGATACATGTTTTAGGTTTCTCTGTCTTTCAAACTAATCAAAAGTCATCAAATTCTGAACAAACAAAGTCATTGCATTCACACCTGATGAGACAATACGCTGACTCTGCTACTTGATGGCACAGCCATAATTCTGGAGTGCGCCAGAGGAGATAAGAATGCAAGGGAGATGGGAACTAGTAGCCGCTTCCAAACGCAGGTAAAAAATTAATGTAATAATATTTAAAAAAAATGTAATCTGGTCCACATGACCCCATCACAGACACGTTGCACGCGTCAGATATAAATAAAGATGACACGGCTAGTTTAGTTTCAATGATACAATTCAACATAGGACGTTACTATGCCCGCATCTTTCTGCTCCTCTTATTAATGTGCTAGCCCACGCTGTATTAAGCATCAGTTGATGAGGATAAAAAATGATAAAATGGCAAATAAAACAATTTTTAAGCTTACCTTTCATCTGGAGAATCGTACAAAGATGAAATTGGCAGGGATTTATTATTTCTCCTGCAGTTAGCCGAAAGATCCTCAAGAACATCCTCAATCACCCCTGCAACTTCTTCATATTCTAATACACTCCATTATTTTCCCTTTCCTGCCCATTCCACTTACCCTTTTGTTTCTTTTCACACCCTTTTCTCACCGGCACCTCCACTTCTTCATAAATTGGCTGCTTATGTGCGTTTTTCTCCGAGTGTCCATCACCGTCTTCGCTGCTCTTCCGCCAGTTCTGGCCGAGAAGCCTCATTTTCTGCCACCGGGGTGTGAACAGGGACAATAGCATGTGTAACTGGGTTTTTGCACAACCTCTTGATATGGCCGAATCCGCCACAATGTCCGTATTTCCTTTTCCTAGCACCAAGCCTTGGACCTTTATCAGTGGAGGCTACGATCCTTAGCTTTCTAGGCCTCCCAGGTGGCCTCCTAAGAACTGGTGGTTGAAGTTTGAACCCTGGATCGACAATCTCCCAATCATTTTCATAGGCCATAGGTGGTACGTTTTCTGCATAAGTTGCAGCAAACTTGTCCACGGAAAAATAGTTGTCGACATAGTTCTCTATTTCAGCTTTGTTACCTCTAAGCTTTAAGATGAAGTAAATTGCATGGTGACATGGCAGACCAGTAATCTGCCACTGCCTGCATGAACAAGTCTTGTTTCCAATGTCTACAGTGTACCTCCGTTCACTTCCACGCTTGTATTCTGCATAAACCTCAGCCAATGTTCTGGAACTTCTGACCACCCTCATCTTTATCGTTATCATTGCCCTGGTTCTTGCATTCAGTAACATAACCACCTTTGGAACTATTTTATGGCCTAAAAATTTTCTTGCACAAATTCTTTGCCTTAAATCTATCTTCACCATTATGCACCGTCTTATTGCATCCAACAAAATAACAATTCCAATTGTCTTCACGCCCGAAATCTTATCATTGAAACTCTCTGCCAAATTATTGCATACAAAATCCACCTTGCTTAACTGACCAAACTTGCTTCTGGCCCATAGCTTGGTGTGATGTTCCTCAAGGTATTTTTTCACCTTTGGAACTACATACATGTTCTGCAAGTAAGTAGCATGCGTGCTTGGGATGTATGTGTATGCTGATCGCCACAAGTCCTCTTCAAAGATCTTTCCTTCGAACTTCTTCGTGAAGTTAGTTGCGAGGTGCCGCATGCATTCCCTATGCTCAACCCCAGGAAGCACAGCATCAACAGCATTCTCAAGACCCTCGGATGCACCGGTGTGTATCACCAAGCCTTCAGGGTGACCAATTACTTCCCGTAGTCTCTGCATGAACCATGTCCAGCTTTCATTTGATTCACCCTCAAGAACAGCATAAGCTACGGGTAGAAGCCAATTATGCGCGTCCAAAGCACAAGCAGAAGCAACATGTCCCCTGAACTTCCCTGTTAAGAAGTTGTGCCTATTGCCAAGTATGGCTTGCAGCCGTCTAGGAACCCCTTCCAGCATGCCTTCAGGCAGACAAAACATCTCCTGAAGCATATCTTATCTGCCTTCTTATACCTGACCCCCCTCGAGACCTTCTCTCTCCCTTTCACAACCTCGTAATCGATGTCAACAACACTACCAGGTGATGTTTTCTCTACCTGAGCTTTGAAACTATACATTATATGAAAACTGTCATTCCACTTGCCTTGAATGAAGTCTAGAGCCATCTCCTTCCCATCAAAGACTCTGTGATAAGGAATCAGAACGTTAAACTTTTTGCTAATCTTTGCTCTAAGTTCAGCTGGTCCAATGTTATGATTCTGCCTCACCAAGTCAAGTACAGTATCAGCAATCCACTTGGTAGTCGCCGGTCTAATTTTACCACTTAAAGAAGTATTAGGGCAGTTGTGTTCCTTCGTGTTTACTTTGATCTGCATTCGATAAGAATCCAAATAATTCAGAGCTGGTTATCAGCAGAATAAATATGAGAAAGACTGAAACTAAATGTAGTTATTGCAACCTGAAATGGGTGTCCACCCCGCATTGGAGATGCATGTAATCTCCATTTACACACATTACTTTCCCTACAGTGCACCCTAAATCTCTTTTGGTCACTATTTTCAATGATAAATTCGAACCCAACTCTGATTGCATAGGTTGCAACTGCATATCTGCAGTCCTCCACATTATCAAAGACAGTCCCCTCATCAATTGTAGGATTGTCCCTGTCAAAGTGTATCCTTTGGCTGTCCACGTCTTAATCGTCGTATCTACATCCCATTTCCACATCTTCACATTCCTCTTCCTCATCAGTCCCATAGCCAGGCTCAAAGTTCGAATCAACCAAATATTCCCTACTCTCCATCCTATCAGGGTCAGCAGCCACGTCTGGATATGCTTTCTCATCATCATCCGCACCGCCACATGTTTCAGTGCCTTCATGCTCGGTTGACAAAGCATCATGCTCAAGGACAAGTTGTACAAACGTCCTGCGGTTACCAACCCATATCCTTGGCATCACCACGGGACTATAAACGCTAATTGGGGTATGTAGATAAGGAATTACAGTTCTTACCTTTCAATGTGGACGCACGGCACCTTCTCCGGGCTCCATACCTCCAAAGCTCTGCACCCCGCTACCTCTCCCCCCGTTTTGTTGTCCTCTGTGCTCTCCAGACTTGAAGGAGATTCCGTGCTCTCCAGCCGTGCAGGACCCATATCCGTGCTCTCAAGCCTCGGGATCCATCTCGGCGGGATCCGGATCACAGCGTCGTTGGTCCCCTAACCTAACGGCCGACTCTCGGTTTTCGTTTCCGGACGTGCCTGGGCGGTGGGCGGTGGCGCGGCAAGGAGGCAGACGGAAGGGAGGGAGGGGCGTGAGGGATGGCGAGGGAGGAGGCGGAGGACGATGGCCCAAGGGGAGGATGAGAGCGGTGCACGACTGAGCGGAGTGGCGGCGAGAGGAGAGGCGGGCCGGAGCTGGTTGCGACAAAGCATGGAAAAATTGCACAATAATGTGTTGGTGGGCACTAGCCCTCGAACTGGGGCCAGCGCCATCGTGGGTGGAGGCGGGCCGCTGTCGAAAACATGCCACTGTCGGCACTATGCAGGGGCGCTTCACGGAATTTTTAGCAGGTCCCACATGTCAGTCTGTTTGATCAAAACTTGCATGCAGAATTCAAAGTATTTATTTTTAGTAGCTTCTTTCAGAATTCTCCGTGTTCGACACGGGCATTAGCTTAGCACCAGAATTCAGGTCCCACATGGAAAATTGCACAATAATGTGTTGGTGGGCGGCACCACCCCTCGAACCTGGGATGCGTGCCGTCGAAGGTGGAGGGGGCAGGCCCGCCAGTCAGAAAACATGCCACGTCGGCATCCCCTGTTTCTGATGCCCTTTAAAAAAATAAAACACGCCATGTCGTTATCCCCTATTTCTGATAGTGTTGCTACACTCGACGGTACATGGTGGCATATAAATAATATCGTATAAACATAAGGGCATAGTCGTCAACATTTCTAAAATGAAACCCGGTCCCGTCTCCTACCTGTCCTGGTACATAGCCCGATGAGGTGGATAGCCACGACCAATCTTTTTAATACGTTCGCACTCTTATGCTGAGAAGGGAAATAAAGATTGAGATGTTAATGCAACGTGTCGAATTATTACCCTCTAAGGAAATGGGAAATGGTTATTTTCACGCGTGCCCGTAGTCCAAACCTACTGTCAGTCTTTCACTCCCCTTCTCCGACTAACCACAGTTCACCTTGCGCAGCTCCTCCGCGCCACACCAACTAGGATAACATGGCCCCGCCTAAGTCGCTGCCGCCGCCGTGACAGCCGCTGAAACCTAGGTATTTAGCCCCTCTAAGGCAGGCCACGAAGCTCTACTTCAAGGCCGGTCTCCCATTGCCTTGCCAGGCGGATGATTTTCCCGAATGTGCCGAATCGGCCGCGGCGGCGACTGCGCCGTCGTCGGCGCCAGATGCGGCAAGCAGGGCCAAGAGAGCGATGTGGAGAAATCGCGCGGCGGCATTACGGCATGCTCTAGGCAATGGGACAAGATACGTATCAGATCGTTCATGAGAGCATGCCGCCGCCGAGGGTACACACCCTCGAACAGGGCAGCGCCAAGGTCTAGAAACTCTCGCGTCCATGCTTTGGCGCGGACTACCTTACCTCAGTGGGGTAGGCTGGGAGCACGCTGTCTGCGGCAAAGACGCTCCATCCTACGCACCGTCGAAGGCCGTACCGTGGCGACGACCAAGCGTCTACACTCAGCATGCTGGATTGTTCGACCGGCTGAGCCGGCGGCGGGCATCAGCTCAGCCCCGGAATTCAGGTTCGAGTTCACATGGACCTACGATCCCGAGAAGGATATGTCGAATTTCAGTTTCGAAGAAATCGTTGCGGTGGCACGGATGGTCCAACTGAACCGGGACTGGCGCACGCAAATCGCTCGTGCATGAACGATGTAGATTTCTTGTAGTTTGGCGGGAAGACAATAGATCAGTTTGGGTTAAATGATCAAAGAACTTATGTCCTCTCAAGGAAATTGGCCAGCCAACTTTTCTGGTGGAGATCTGTAGTTTCTTCAGTGCAGAATAGTTAAGTTCAGACTGAAGAATGGCTTTTGTAGATGAAATGTTGACGAATTGTTCTATAAACTAGTAGGAAGTTTAGCCCACTTTTGTGCAGGTATAAGACCCTTTTGTATGGAAGTACTACTGTTGTAAGCAAATACTATCAAGTACCTATTTTCTTCAATTACTAGTCATGGTTTAATCCAGTTAACTGGCATCTTTTTATCCTAGACTAAAGATTTTGCGTCTGCTGTCTGTGTTGTAAACCATTTTTTTCTTTGTCTTGTGTTGCCTGCAAAATGGTCCTGCAGTTCAACGTGTTACAAATATAGCTACCTTGTACTCCCTCCGTTTCAAAATATAAGATGTTTTAGCTTTGTGAATGAAGTGTATCTAGTCTCCTTTTAGTATGTAGGTTCATCTAGGTTTAGAAAGTACCATTACTAAAAGATGTGTAGATACGCTCCATTCACAAAGCTAAAACATCTTATATTTTGAAACGGAAGAAATATGAAAGAGATGGACTATATTTTTCTGGCATCCACATAATTGACATTGCTCATTGCCATACCACCCTCTTTTCATGAGGTTGTCCTTGGTTATTCACAGAAATTATAAAGCACGGTGTTCAACTACATCGATTCAAACTATTACACGCACACAAATTACATCAAATTCATTACCCACACATACTACATCGATTCAAACTATTACACACACATACTACTTCAAACGATTACATACACGTACTATATCAATTCAAACTATTACACATTTTTAGTCGATGCTAACTTCCTGCTACGCTCTCCATACTACAAATTCATTAGCCACACATACCACGGCAATTCACTAGAGCTCTGTCTTCACTCGAGGGAAATCAGAACCACCAGCTCGTCCAAGCCCGGTCCCCCCACCGAAACTGTGTGCCCCGTCGCGAAACGGTGGCGGTCCTGTGCCATCGATCCTTCCAGGCCAACACTACAGGCGACGAGGGCGCTTTCTGGCAGCCTCTTCGGGGCCCTGAATGCCATGTACCGAGTCCAGAACCTCCTCCAGGTGGATGATGACCGGGTGCTTCCAGCAAAGTTGTCGCCCTGCCCTGCTTGGAATCTGCACCTCATACATCTTAGGAACGGCGTTAGGATCTTTCAGCCACGCCTTTACCTCTATGACCCATCTGTCGCTCGGTGGCACGATTTCCACCAGCTCGCCGCCAAGGCTACTGACGACCTGCTTGAGGGCCTCCGGCTCCCAAGCATCCAATGGGAGGCCGTCAAAGCCGAGTTTGGAGAAGAAACGAAGCTGCCCCAGCGATCGTCCCACCCACGGTAGCGATGCCAACGCATGAAGCTCATTTTCTCCCCGCACTCGAAAGAACGGAAGAATGCAAAGCGCTCGTGTCTGCAGCTGTGCTCGAACGGACGAAAAAATCGAATGGCGGCATACCTCAATGTTGACCTCATTTCGTCGATCCCAAAGCGAGACCTGAAAGCCGGCAGCAACTGCCGGCGACGGCGGCCGGACGCCCGACGCGGTGGCCATGAGAGCGTGGTCGTCGAACTGCTGTGCCAGGGCTACCATGCCTGGGGTGCACGGCAGCACGCAACTTCCCGAGGCCGGTCGTCGGCCTGGATCGCCCGATGGGACGCGCTCCGCCGTGCGAGAAGGACTAGCCAGAGGCGAGATATTAGTCTGGGGACGCGAAGCTCTGATACGGCGGACGATGAAACAGCGACGGCTGCGAGCTTCGATTAGAGGCGTGGGAGGTTGACCGGACATGGCGGAGACGCAAATTAGAGCAAGTGCGATCTCTGATCTGAGACGAGCAGCCGGAGCTAAGCAAATGTTATGGAGAGGGGAGCAGGGGAGAAGACCAGAGCAGAGCAAAGAAATAGATCTCGTCCACTGAGGGATCTGGTCCACGCAGGGGTAAGCTAGTTCACGACCGCAAAAGATAACAGTGAATACTGACATGGCGGGCCAAGAAGAGTTGACCTAACGGCGGTATTTGAGTTCAACCGTTTTTCGTCTGGTTCAAACGACCGTTTGGCCGTTAGATTTGTATTCACCCCCATTTGGCCCTTCTGGACAATTGTCGAATCTACTATGGCCCCTCCGCGCGATTGATGGCAACTCGGGTACCGCGGTGCACTCACCCACCAAGTTTGGTACTGCAAACGAACATTCCCGAAATAATCACCTCTGGAAAAAAAAAATTCATAAGACCTAAATTTCATAAAATACATAACAGAATCACTTAAAAATGAAAGAGTAAGAAATGTAGAAGAAACGTTAGCTGCAGTTGCATCCCCATACAACTCCAAAGGTTGTGAGAAGGGGGTTCAGAACTCTGAGTCGGCACCTCGTCCGACATCCACTAGCACAACCGTTTGAAAGAGAAGAGCAACATTGAAGGGCTATAGAAGAAAGATCAATGGTTGAGGAGGAGTACACTACGTGGCCTCGGGAACATGGCGCTTGTCTAGTGGCCTCTTATCGGTAGGGAGGAGCGGCATTGTCAACACGTCCTTAACTGCAGGGGCTGGAGAAGGGAGTGAAGAAACATGAGGCAACATGGAAGAAGGGAAAGAGATGATTTAGGACTCGGTTTCGTCTGAAGAGCTGACTGAAACTCGGTCCCGCTGGTCAGAGAATAGGCCCACATGGCAGTGACATGGTAACGACAGAATCAGTGAGAGAGAGCTCCCCATCAACCGGGATCGCATTTTAGAGGTGCTTGAATTATTCTCACGATTGCGAGATGAAAAATACCATTGGTGTTGTAAGAGAAAATAACAATCCGTGGAAGTGAATCAACATCATGTGCAAAAAAACAATATTGTTCAGTGTAACTTTCAAAATTGTAAAGATGCGCAATTTCAAATGCATCAGTAATATGGAGTAGGAAATGCACAACAAGAAAATATATGTTAATACAAAAGGTTTAGTACATGAACTAATTGATCTCCCGTGTTAGTACATGAACTAATTGATCTCCCGTAAACAATACCGTTTTGCAGAAAAAAATGAGACATACCTCACACATAAAAGGTTTAGTACATGAACTAATTGTTCTCTCGTGTTATTTCACTTCCGTATCACTTCCGTGAGAAATGCCGTACAATTTTTTAGAAACAAATGGGTAAATCTGAATGCTAAGACTACAAAATATGTAATGCTACTAGGTCTTGAATTATCTCGGCTTGGAAACAAAACATGTGCTGATAATTCGTAAATGGAGTGGGCCATAATGGTAGTCTAGAAATAGAAATGCAATCATGACAATTAATAAGGGATTGCACGGATTAGGAGAATACAAAAGATTCACTTCCACAGATGCAAAGTATTATACCTACTCCCTCCGTTTCAGTTTACAAGGCCTACGCGTATATCTAGGTTATCAATTTAACCTATATAATTTGAATTATATAATATAAAAATTATATCATTGGAAAATACAAAGTCTAAAGTTTCCGGTGATATATTTTTTGTAATATATACATCATACTAAGTTGCTTAATTTGGCGACATAGAACTACGTGCAGGACTTGTAAACCGAAAAGGAGGGAGTACGCAAAATTACATCAACATTAGGAGGTCGTCCATCTGGCAGCAAGGCGTTGGGTTGGACAGCTTTGAGTAAACCATAACAAATCTATTAATTATCAACTAGTAGTGTTGCACGTGCAATCGCACGTGTTATCTATGCACATATTTTTTTGTCCATTTAAATTTTTTCTAAACACTTCATCCAATGTTACCCAAATAACTATTATCCATTTGACAAGCCATGGAATCTTCAAATAACTGAGATCAGGTACACCTCAGCGTGAAGGCTTCTTATTTTTGGTGCCAACTTAAGGTATTTAGAGCATTTAAATTAAATTTTCGGTTATAATTATTTGGACAGATTTGCAAAATAAAGAAAGAAATAAATGGTTTTGATAAACTTTTAAAGTTCGTACATGGTGCCAACTTATTTGGACAGTTTGTAAAAAATCATGAACATCAGATCATATACCTCTAGATCATATACCTCTAGTTCAGCAGGAATTTGTCTTTTTCACCAGGGGTGGACGGAAAGGTTTGAGATCCCCTTGTTGGTACATTTTTCATGTAAGATGGTCTAGTATTTTTGAAAAATAAGGTGGTGGCACTTTGAATTAACCATTTGGTGGTTGCTTCACAAAACCCCCCTTTTTTGCGCTCGGAAAATAGAAAATGACTTTTTGGTGCAACAAAAAAAACTTCCTCATGCAACATAGCCATCCTATGATGTACATTCATACATAATATGGACACATTATCACAAAATATGCCATGATTCTAGCCATATTATTGGTCATTTGACCCGAAAGTCAGGAAACCTCGAATGAGATAGGTCATTTTGTGAAGGATTTTTGAGACATAATCAATATACCAAGTTTGATATTTTTGCTTCCAACTATGTCACATAATATGACACCATGTGAAGGTTTCAAATTGTTTGGATCGTTTTTGAATTTCTTATGCTCTTTTTAAACTATGATCAAACTTTGTCGAACGGCGGGCATGGAGATTCTGAGCTCGGGGCTGAGCCTAGCTAAACTTGTATTGGATCTTTGATGAAATAGCATATTGTGAACCTAAAAATGGTTTTTTTACAAACTCATGAGCATCATATCATGTACATGTAGTTCGTATCTGACCCACTTCATATCGATTCGGTACAAATTTGTCTTTTTCACCAGGGGTGGACGGAAAGGTTTGAGATCCCCCTGTTGGGACATTGTCCATGTAAGGTGGTCTAGTATTTTTTTAAATGGAGTGGTAGCATTTTGAATTAGCCATCTGGTGGTTGCTTCACAAAACCCTCAGTTTTTGCGCTCGGAAAATGGAAAATGCCTTTTTGGTACGGCGAAAAGGAAAACTTCCTCCTGCAACATTGTTCGTCATCCCATAATACATATGCATGCACAATATGGGCATATTATCACAAAATATGCCTTGATTATAGCCATAACATTGGTTATTTGACCCGTAAGCCACGAAACCTCGAATGAGATATGTAATTTTGTGAAGGTTTTTTGAGACATAATCAATATATTAGGTTTTATATTTTTCCTTCCAACCATGTCACATAATATGACATCACGCGAAGGTTTCACATTGTTTTAATCTTTTTGAATTATTTATGCCCATTTTAAACTATAGTCACAATGGTGAGCATGAATATTCTTATTCAACATAAATATCTAATATTTGAGTGTAGATAGATAGATCTTATTTTTCTTAAAATTTAGATATATTATTTGTATTTTTATGAACTAGAATGATTTTTTATGATTTTCCTAAGATTAAAGTGATAAAAGGGAAAAAAGAAAAAACAGGACTTTTCCATGTATACTGCGGAATACACACGACAAACCTATCGTTGCCGTGTGGTACACGAAAAAGGCACAGGGCAAAGAGACCACCGTCTGTAGTCGTTAGCTCCTCCCCGTCAAGTGGACCTGTGGGGTCACGGGTCTCACCTCGTTGCTATGAAGACACCTATGCCATGTGCCGTTGTCGACTTTGCCGAGTGTGCTTTTCTTGCCATGTCCCTTTATGGGTCTTTGTCGTGTATATTTGTTTGTCGTGTTCCTTTCTAAAAATTTGTCATGTTCGCGTACTTTGTCGTGTGCTTACTGAAACCCACACGGCAACGTTTATCTTTGCCGTGTTCCGAGCCAGTAGGCACATGACAAAGCCGTGGGAACATGACAAAGAGATTTTTTTCCCGTAGTGAATGTCAAAATAACCACCATATCACTGCCAACGAACATCATTTCTATTATTTTCTTTAGAGAACTCATGTGTGCATATTCTAGCTTGTGTTCACTTTTATTTTCAAATGAAAAGGATGTATTGTCTAATTAAAAGTTAATGGCGTGGTAGTATTCTACATCAAAATTTACATAGTTATCAACTTAATAATCCAAAGGTTACAAAATAGGACGAATCTACCATTTATTATAAACAGGAGGAGAAAAGTTCTTGTGCAACAAATTAGTTAAATTCTAACCAACATGCAAATTTCTATATGGGGTTAACTATTAAATTAAATGTAATGATCAATTCGATTCAAAGGTTCGATGGTAACTGAGAAAGATAATTACAATGGAGAGCACATGTTTGTAAATCAATTATAAATTGGCAAAATATTGTAGTATAGTGAAATATTGGCTACTTGGTGGTATTCAAAGTTTATATTTTAAAATAACTTTAGCATAAGCTGCACAAAGTAAATTCCTTTTCTTCATTCTTATCTATTCTATGGCTTTGTGAATGCTAGGATGAGACCGATGTCTAGAGTAGTGCTCGGTAATCAGCAGGATAAAGAATCATGGTCTAGCTAGGGCTTCGCATAAGCATCCTCGATAGGGGAAGTCTTCTTTAGTTGACAGCATGTTGACATTAATTTGTGAAAAAAGGATTGTGTTTTTGGTCCAAACCTCACAAAAATTAATCTATTTTCTCTCAAAAAAGAGATTAAGCTATTGTAAGTAAAGTAAAAAAATTGTAGTACTCCCTCCGTCTAAAAATAGTGTCATGAATTTGTCTAAATTTAAATGTATGTGTATGCTAAATAGTGTCTAAAAACATCTAATTTAAACAAATTTGTGACATCTATTTTGAGAAGGGGGGTAGTAGAATTCCAACGACATGGTAAATTTCTATATGGGTTATGTGCTAGCTGAGAAAGTCTGTGTTACCTTGTATCTGAAGAAAAACAAATGAATTAGTCTCATTGCTTAGTTCACCAACCTGCTGCTACAAAGCCGCTTGATGCATGATGCAAGGAGAAACTAACGACACTAACTTGCCAGTATTGAACTCAATATCATCTTGCATGAGTAAACATTAGTAAACTAAAACTTAATCAACCAGGTATGCAGTAGCGGCTAGAAATTGAAGTGAGAAGCAATATGCATGCTAACTTGACATGCGAATAACGATCATCACACATGCATGTCATAGAAATCATATGCATGTCATAGAAATCATGATCCTCCCGTTTCAATCAAATCACATACGTCTGGCTTATACACGTAAGGTCAGCTTCTTCCTACTTGTACGATGTTGATGTCTATCATCTCTCGTTGGGGCGCACACTTCATCCTTATGCTGGTATTCAATCAAAAGTCGCCAGGGCGCACACTGCATCCTTATGCTGGTATTCAATGAAAAGTCGCCAGGGTCCCACGAACCACCGACTCTGCTTGCTTGGCTCCTCTAGGGATCGAGAATCTGTGGACACCCAGGTGTGGAGCTGATGAAGAGCATCCCACCGTTTTCAAATTTCAACCCTAGCCCAACTGCCCAAGGCCACTATACGCAAGATGCATAGAGTGCGTCTGATTCACACATCCGACGGCGTCCGGCCGGCCGACGACTCTTATGAGTGAGATAGAGCACGTCTGATTCTCAGCGTCCGGCCGTGCCCGACCGACCAAAGAATCTTAAGAGCCCCACGTTGAAAAGAGAAAGATTGAGATGAGCCAAAACTAATTCTTCCAATTCTATCTAATCCCAAGTCATATAATGAAGAGATTAAGTACTACGTGTGCACACGCAGTAGATGATACTATTCAGGCTAATAGAAAGAAGGCAAACCTCAATTGCACTTAACTGCTAGCAGCGTTATTTCACTAGGAGCACTGCCCACCAGAAGACTTGTACGATGCACGATGTACTTAGTCCGCGGCAAGGATGGCCCCAATTTTCTGGGGTCATGAGAGAAGCGTGAGGGCCTATTGGATTGATCGACATGAATCAAAGTCATCGACTGCATCATGTGCGAGCACCCATGGGCGGGCATGGCGGCGTGAGGGAATGATCGACCGTAAACCTAGGTGCTCAACCATATTTGTCTATTGAGATTGAGGGGTAGGTGGAGAATAAGTTAATGGCATTGGTGGGTAATTACTTACGCCTCTAATAACTGATTCTCAAGATTGATGGCTATGATTTTAAGGTTTGTTTAATGGATGGCCGGATATCTCTGATTTTTTTGGGATTTTCTAGCGGATCTCTCTAATTTCTGGTTAACCCTTCATGTACTTTTAATATATAATAGATGATATGATAGACAGATCCAACATAAGAATATTTTTTCGATTGTGCCACTAAGTTTCAATTGCCAAAACATTTCATGTCAAGTATCATGTTCCTTAGACCATGAGATCATGTTACTCACTAGCATCGGAAGAAAAATTTGGGGACATCAACCGTCACTTTGTAATAGGGTGATCATAAAAGTACCTCTCAGATATCTCTAAAATTACTTGTTTAGTTACATGGATGAAGACTGATATTTGTCACTCCATGTGACAGATAGATATATTTGGGCCCACTCAGTAACACAACATCCTAAATAGCATGCAAGTAAGTGAATTGTATTACGATACGATTAAAGAGAACTTGCTAGTAACGAGATTGAAGTAGGTATGGTGATACCAATGATCAAATCTCGTGCAAGTAAAATGCGAGATTGCTTGAATCCTTGATATCATGGTTCAACTAATAAAATATCTATGTTGAATAGGTGTGAATCTATCGGGGTTCTAGTAACCAGGGTACTACGACCCGACGGTTACCGGGCCCACCGCTTAAGCTGGGACGGTCCTGAAGAGCCATCGCCCCATGGCGTGTCACCTCACGAGCTAAGTAACAAGAGACCAACCCCTCAAGAGCCTCGCCTAAGTCGCCTCCACACTGGCTACCTCGCGAGGGTAAGACTCCTGTCCTACCCAAGTCCCCAACGGGCCTCAGATTCTTTGGAACTCGTCCTGGGGGCATGCCGGTAAACTCACAGCAAAAGGGGAAAGATACAACAAAGCCTGGCGGGCGGCGCCAGGGCAGTGCAGGCCGCCTCGGTAAAGAGGAGTCGGTCCGCCCTCCTAGGTGTAAAAGCGATGTAGGTGACCTCAGCGCCAGTAGAGCCATTCCTTGCCTCTTTGGTGCAAGGAAGAACGAGGGAGGTGTCGCGTAGCGACAGACAGCATCAACAGCCTCAACTTTACGAAGGATCAAAGAACCGCAAGTAGCCCTGTACCTAGTCCACACAAAGTAGACTAGTGAACCGGGAACCCTTTGGGCGGCAATGTGGTGACCTTCTCGCCCACTATTTGGGGGGAAGAGGCCCGGCTCCCCTATAAAAGGGGAGGTACCCCAACCTTAGAAGGAGGTCGATCCCAGCAATCTCAAACCCTAGACACTCATCTACCTTTGCACCCTCGCGAAGCACAGCGAGCAATACAACTAATCAGTAGTAGGGACTTTATTTCCTCACGAGGGTCTTGAACTTGGGTAAAAAACCATGCCACTCTTTGTCGTGTGTGTGCTCTGTCGCCATCGTCGCCGGCCAGACCCGAATGCGTGTTCAGCCTCCTCCCGAACTCAGGGCTTGTCGGAGCCCTTGTTCCTTCGTGAGACGCGAGTCTCCAACATTTGGCGCGCTAGGTAGAGGGCTGAGGCGCGCTTCCAAGGTCTTCTCCAACCTCGTCAGCATGTCGGCTTGCAACGAGACACGGGCAGAGTATGCCCTTCGTCGCATGGCGAGCAAGGTTCAGACAGAGCCTGCTCGACGACCCACCACCACGGAGCAGACCCCATGGACGGAGGACAAGCAGGGTTCCTCCTTACGCCCACCGTGGGAGCAGCAGCTCTCCATGCGCGGAAACATGTCACTCTCCCGCACCACGTACTCTCGCCACAAGACTGACCGACCCATGCCGGAGGCCGCCGAGCGCATGGTGCAGGAGCTGCTAAAGCACCCACCGGTCGAATCAGGGCAAGAGAAGTGGTGCGAGCATATGGCCGAGCTCATCAACATCGCCGCCCCAGCGCAGGCAGAGCAGGGTGCTCGTCCCGAGGGTGCGGCGCCGGGGGCTGTAGGTTCGCGCCCTCCTCCGGGCTCTGATGACACCCGCAAGCTCGGCGACACCGCTCTTCCACTCTGCAACCAATTCTATATCATCCCACCTTCTGAGACCACCCGTGCGACTGCCGCGCCCCCATGGGGCCGAGAGGACCGCATCATTGAGGAGATCGCCACGCAGGTCAACAAAACCGCGCGGACCTCTCCCACACCAAGGAGGTGCAGAGTAACGGCTGCCTTGCATTCACCAAGGACCTCCGCCATGTGGTGTGGCCGCACAAGTTCCGCCCAGAGATATCGGCATGCTATTATGGATCCGCCAACCCGTGTAAGTTCCTGCGTCTCTACATCACCGGCATCGAGGCCGCAGTAGGCGACAACCGTGTCATGGCAAACTGGTTTCCCATGGCCCTAAAGGAGGCAGTGCGCACCTGGCTGATGAACCTCCCCAAGGAATCCATCGGCTCAAGGCCTGACCTCTTCTCTATCTTCATCGCCAACTTCAAGGTAACCTACGAGCGCCGCCTCGCCTACTACAACCTCCACCAGGTTTTCCAGCAATCGGGCAAGACCCTCTTCAAGTTCCTGCAAAGGTTCAGCCAGGTCCGCAACAAGATTCCTAAGATCTCACACTCCAATATCATCACTGCCTTCTCCGGCGGAGTCAAGGATGTTAGGATGAGGGAAAATTTGGCATCCAAGGGGTAGAATTCTTCGTCACGGAAAAGTGTGCCAAGGCCGAGGCCGGTCACATGTTCGGCCTCGACGAGGAAGAGTTCGCGCCCAAGTTGGCAAGCCCTCCAAGAGCAAGAGCAAGGATGTCAAACGAAAGCCCGCCTCCGTTCTCGCCATGGATCCTAAGAGGAAGAGCCCTCGCGAGGGCAACGAAGAAGGGGAGCGTGAGGACCGCTTGTACTGCCTCTTCCACAAGAAGCACGGGCATCCAAATGATGACTTCTATGAGCCCAAGAGGCTGTGTGACTAGCACAACATCTAGAGGAAAGGGAGGCAATTCGATGAGAGGAACAACGGCCGTGGTGGCCACCGGAGCGGCAGGCGCTGGAACAACAACTGTGGGGGTAACAATGCACCCCATATGGGCCATCAGGCTAACGCCGTCCAGCAGTAACACCACAATGCAGAAAAGGGCCAGGCAGAGGAGAACACCGAGGGCTACCAAGAGCCCACAAGGGTCATAGCGGCATCCTCGGCGGCTCCCAGGCCCTGGCATCTAACAGGCACTTCAAGCAGCTCACCCATGAGGTCACGGTCACTCGACCCGTGACTCCATCCTCGAAGCTCAAGTGGTCCCAGTATGCCATCACCTTCAACACTGACAACCACCGTACCTCCATTAGGGCTGTGGGAACCCTACCCATGATCTGCAGCCCCACCATCAACAGCATCGCAGTCACCAAGAAGCTCATCGATGGTGGCGCTGGTATAAACGTCATCTCCACTGAAACCTTCGCCAATCTAGAAGTGCCCTACGACTAGCTGATGCCGACCATGCCATTCTCAGGCGTGACCAATGGGACCACCATACCCACCAGGCAGGTGCGACTGACGGTAACGTTCAGGTCTTGCGACAATGACAAAACAAAGCTCATCGACTTCGATGTGGTGCACATCAGCCTACCCTACAATGTCATCCTAGGATACCCATCATTGGCCAAGTTCATGGTGGTTACCCATCATGCCTACAATATTGTGAAAATGTCGGGGGAGTGGCGAGGTCATCATAATCCGCTGCGACGAGAAAGAGGCTTTGTGTCCCTCGACCACGCCTACAAGACTGGAACCACAGCATACCCGTACGACGTTGATGCCCTTGACTACATTGGGGTACCACAAGGAAAAAGAAGATGGTGTCCTAGGAGAATGCCCTGGCCAAAAGGGCTTTTGCCGCTTGGTACCTACCCAACAAAATCTGGTCGCTCTGAGTGTCCACGATCATGCAAGGAGGTCGGCGCCGCCTCAACCGGCCCTCGCCAACACAGAGGGCGCTCGCGAGGCAGGCGGGCAGCTGAGGGCCCCTGACTTCCCTTGGACTGCACCTAGCGGGCGAGCAACATCAACCGCCTCCCCGACAACATCTGACGGGCACGGCCTAGGGGGTTGCATCAGGCACTCGAGAGGTGGACAAGCCTCTTCTAGCAGCACAACAGACTACCCCGCTTTTTTGAAGGTGACTCCTAACTCCTATCCTCTACAGCCACATCTCTCATAAGACCCCGTGCAAATCATGGCGGCGTTGTAATAAGCTTGGACCTCCCTGCTTGTTTTTGGATCTTGTGCCTTGTGCTAACCTTGCCATTCGCCTTTTCTTTCACTTGGAAAACATTTTTGGCCATGCGTTGTGCAAGTTCTGCATATGTCATGCGAGCAGGAGGCTAGGCATAGTGCTCATCGTCGGGCCGCTCCCCGTCAACACAAAGACCTAAAGTGCCGAGCTTTGATCTTACGGACTAGCTCCGACAATAAGTCACCTCCCCCACAGTTCTTGGTGCTTGAAACCCTCGCGTAGCTTATACACAGAAACCAGCGGCCACCATTTCATGTTATACCTACGGTCCCTCTTCGAGGGTTCAACGGGATAAACATTTTCCCTACGGCTCTCTCCCCGAGAGGCTTATGGGTCGGCTTGTGAGGATACTCCCCTCCAACGGCCACCATTTCATGTTATACCTATGGTCCCTCTTCGAGGGTCCAACAGGATAAACATTTGCCCTACGACTCTCTCCTCGAGAGGCTTACAGGGCAGTTCATGAGGGTACTCCCCTCCAGCGGCCACCATTGCATGTTATACCTATGGTCCATCTTCGAAGGTCCAACAGGGTAAATATTTTCCCTATGACTCTCTCCTTGAGAGGCTTATGGGGCGGCTCGTGAGGGTACTCCCTCCAGCGGCCACCATTTCATGTTATACCTACGGTCCCTATTTGAGGGTTCAATGGGATAAACATTTGCCCTATGGATCTCTCCTTGAGAGGCTTACGAGGTGGCTCGTGAGGATACTCCCCTCTAGAGGCCACCATTTCATGTTATACCTACGATCCCTCTTTGAGGGTCCAACCGGATAAACATTTTCCCTATGGCTCTCTCCTCGAGAGGCTTACGGGGAAGCTCGAGAGGTTACTCCCCTCTAGCGGCCACCATTTCATGTTATACCTACAGTCCCTCTTCGAGGTTCCAACAGGATAAACATTTGCCCTACTTCTCTCTCCTCGAGAGTCTTATGGAGCGGGTCGAGAGGGTACACCCCTCTAGCGGCGACCATTTCATGTTATACCTATGGTCCCTCTTCAAGGGTCCAACATGATAAAAAAATTCCCTACGTCTCTCTCCTCAAGAAGCTTACGGAGCAGCTCATGAGGGTACTCCCCTTTCATGGGCCACCACCATGGTCCTTCCTTAAGGACCCAATTGCATATGCATTGCCCTAAGGTTTCCAACTGGAGAGGCCTATGGGATGGCTTGAGAGGGTGTTCCCCTCAGGGGCCAAGGTCTATGAGGAATCTATCGATTCGCCCTTAAGAAGCTAACTAAGCGTGCAAGGGGGTCCATAGGGATGACACCCTCGAGCTACCAAAGTCGGGGGAAATCTGCCGCTCTTTTATCAAAGGACATAGGGGTTCCCCGGAGAGCCACCTCCGCCCAACGGCCATGGCGAGCACGAGCCTCTCAGCCATCTCCCTCGAAGAACTGGAGCCAGATGAAATCTCACAATCCTCATGACGGGCCAATGGGACAGAAGCATGTCTAGGGGAGCACGTTTCCTGAATAGCTAAGGCATACATGAGGCCCCGAGGTCTTTGATACATTGCAAATGTATCTATAATTTTTGATGCTCCATGCTTAGTTTTATCCACTTTCTTGTGTTTTGTCCACACTTTGGAGTACTTTTCATATGATTTCTTGGACTAACCTATTAACAAGAGCCACAGTGCCAACTGCCTGTTTTCTGTTGTTTTTGGTTCCAGGAAAGTCAGAAAATGAATATTCTCGGAATTGGACGGGACAAAAACCAAAGTGTCTATTTATCTAGAAGACTCCAGGAGCCAGAATACGAGACGGAGGAGGGCCAGGGGCTGTCCACACCACCCCCAGGCGCGGGCTGGGCCTGGCTGCGCCAGGGCATGGTGTGGTGGCCCCAGGCACCCCCTCGGTCTCCCTCTTCGCCTATAAGAAGCCTTCTGACCTCAAAACTTCGGGGGGGGGTCGACGTTTTTCTAGAAGAAGTTCCACAGCGCCGCCACCACCGAAGGGGATATTTGGGGGATAGAAAGTCTCTGTTCCGGCATCCTGTCAGGACGTGGAAGTGCCCCCGGAGCCATCTCCATCGATCTCCACCATCATCTCCATCAACCATCCATGTTTCCCCCATCTATGAGTGAGTAATCCCCTGCTGTAGGCTATGGGGATGGTAGGGATTGGATGAGATCGTTCATGTAATGGCATCAGATTGCTAGGGCATGGTGCCTAGTATCTTTTATTAGTGCTTTATGACTTTGTTGCAACTTGTTGTGCTTAATGCTTGTCACTAGGGCCCGAGTGCCATGATTTCAGATCTGAACATGTTATTGATTCATTATGATAGTATTGTTCTTGGTCTTATCTGCAAATTGTATACACACGTTGTTATCCGGAACCTATGGCCCCGAAGTGACAGAAATCGGGATAACCGGAAGGGAATGGCTTTGATGTGAGGATCACATGTGTTCACGGAGTGTTAATGCTTTGCTCCGGTGCTCTATTAAAAGGAGCACCTTAATTACCAGTAGTTCCCTAGAGGCCCCGCTGCAAACGGGCTGGCAGGATAAAAGATGTTGTGCAAGTTCTCATTGCAAGCACGTATGACTATATATGGAACATATGCCTAGGATTGTCTAGTACTTGGATGCTTTATCTTATTTATCTGCAATTGCCCTATGTTCTGATTGCTATGTGAATTGTCTTGTCCATGCAACGCCCGTCCATCCATCCCTATGCCTACCGCACTCGAATCCCCTTTCTTGCTTTTGTTACTATTGTCTTTGCTTTACTACTGCTGCTGCTTTACTATTCCTACTACAAAACTGTTGCTACTGATAAACTGCTGTGAGCAAGATTGTTTCCAGGTGCAGATGAATTGACAACTCAGTTGTTAAGGCTGATAAATATTCTTTGGCTCCCTTGTGTCGAATCAATAAATTGGGTTTCACTTCCCTCGAAAATACTGCGATACACCCCCTATACTTGTGGGTCACCAGTCTTCTTCTTCTCAGGAGCCCCGGTGGATGGGCACTCACGACTGAAAAGCTATTGGCACGCGATCTCAACAAACAAGCACGCGCAAACCAGGGGAACAGGGCTACGCTTCCCTCTAAGACCATCTTCACACCGAGCCCAAGGAATACGATCCATCGGGAGCACTGCTAGAGTGGCCTATCTTCCTCCGCGGTTAGGGCACCTCCCAGGCACTACCTAGGGTGCAGCAGGACAGGAACTCGAGTGATAGCCTCGCAACCCACGTCAATTGTAGTGGTTTAATCACGACACTCCCTGGACCTCTCCTGGCTAGCGCTCGAGGCCGCCTGACCCTGGGGTCCCCGCATGACATGCCTCAACAGAACACACAGGAAAAAGACAATCAGTAGGAAGGCCAGCTAAAAGATGTCCATTACAGTCACACCCACAAGGCAAAAGACTAAAAGAACACTACGACATATCTACACCAGCAAAATAACTACGACCCCTTTGGTCGTGCATCCACGACCACAGAAGATTCCCCGCTCATACCCTCTAGAAATGGCACGGGTACTTGACGCGGCACATCAGGGGATCAAGCACCAACACGAAGAAGCCTCATGGATCATACCCTCTAGAAAATGTTCATAAACCACATGGATCCATTAGATGTCATTGCATGTGTGTTCTTTTCATAAACCACATGGATCCACTTATCTCATTGCATGTGTGTTCTTTTCATAAACCACATTGATCTAGTAGATGTCATTGCATGTGTGTTCTTTTCATAAACCACATTGATCCACTAGATGTCATTGCATGTGGGTTCTTTTCCAAAACCACATAGATCCATTGGTGCCACTCCAGCATGTGGTGTTCTTTTCATAAACCACATGGATCCACTAGATGTCATTGCATGTGTGTTCTTTTCATAAACGACATGCATCCACTAGATGTCATTGCATGTGTGTGTGTATCAGTGTGCATCATTGTGGTTTTGGAAAATAACACATGCAATGATGCCACTCCAGCATGTGGTGTTCTTTTCATAAACCACATGGATCCACTAGATGTCATTGCATGTGTGTTCTTCACATAAACCACATGGATCCACTAGATGCCATTGCATGTATGTTCTTTTCATAAACCGCATTGATCCACTAGATGTCATTGCATATGTGTTCTTTTCCAAAACCACATAGATCCACTAGTGCCACTCCAGCATGTAGTGTTCTTTTCATAAACCACATGGATCCACTAGATGCCATTGCATGTGTGTTCTTCACATAAACCACATGGATCCACTAATGTCATTGCATGTGTGTTCTTTTCATAAACCACATTGATCTAGTAGATGTCATTGCATGTGTGTTCTTTTCATAAACCACATTGATCCACTAGATGTCATTGCATGTGTGTTCTTTTCATAAACCACATGGATCCACTAACGTCATTGCATGTGTGTTCTTTTCCAAAACCACATGGATCCACTGGTGCCACTCCAACATGTATTGTTCTTTTCATAAACCACACGGATCCACTAGATTTCATTGCATGTGTGATCTTTTCATAAACCACATGGATCCACTGATGTCATTGCATGTGTGTTCTTTTCCAAAACCACATGGATCCACTAGTGCCACTCCAGCATGTGGTGTTCTTTTCATAAACCACACTGATCAAGTAGATGTCATTGCACATTTGTTCTTTTCATAAACCACATGGATCCACTAGAGTTTACTGCATGTGTGTTCTTCTCATAAACTACATGGATCCACTAGATGTCATTGCATGTGTGTTCTTCTCATAAACCACATGGATCCACTAGATGTCATTGCATGTGGTGTTATTCTCATAAACCACATGGATCCACTAGGTTTGATTGCATGTGTGTTCTTCTCATAAACCACATGGATCCACTAGATTTCATTGGATGTGTGTTATTTTTATGAACCACATGGATCCACTAGATGTCATTGGAGGTGTGTTCTTTTCAGAAACCCTAGCAGCAATGACATCTAGTGTGTGTGTGGTGGCCATTAGATCATAACCTTAGCCCCCAATGGTGGCCGTTAGACCGACTCTTCTAGAAGGCACGCCCTAACACACTTGTTTTGCATGACGATTGTTACATACCGTTCGATCGGGGCACTTGGACGATTGGGATGGTTCTTCGTAAGAGCGATCCGCGAGTAGGCTGTTCTGCGACATGATTGGCCATGCTTACTGTCCGCTTGCTCTGGAAAAACTGGCAACACCGCGCGCTCCCCTTTTGCGAGTGTCACGAGTTCCGTGGGCCACATGCCAGTGTCACGTCCCCTTTACTTCTCTTCCTCCCCATACTTCTCTCCCTTCCCCTCGAAGTCACTTTCCCCACTTCTCTCCCATCCTGCCGTAGCCACAAGCCGACGGTGCCTCTAGCCATCTCTCCCGCAGCCACCCCAGTCCCCTATCCCCCTCTTGCCATGGGTTCAAGGGGGGCGGTGAGGAAATGCATCGTGAGGACATGGATGGTGATTTTGATGTGAGTCATCTCATCTCTAACATCTGTGGCCATTTATATATTTTGAGCTAGATCTACTCTGTTTACTCATGCACGTATGATGTGTTAGGCCAACCAGACGTTGTACGACTTCGACTATCACGGTTTAGCGGAGGAAGACAGTGCGGAGGAAGACAGTCCTCCGCTATGTAAACATGGATATGTGCCCGCTAAATTTGTAGCGTTCGAAGGACGAAACGCATGCAGGAGGTTTTTAGGGTGTCAAGGACATCGTGCAATGTTGCAACACAGAAGTTGCAGTGTTGTCAAATGGGTAGATCTAGAGTTGAAAGAATCCATAGTCAACTCACTTATTGAGAGTGCTAAGATGAAGTTATTTGACCATGTTGACACAACCAAGATTAACCGAGATCTCAGGAGGGTGCAAGACAAGGTTAGCAAAGTCGAGAAGGAGAGGGATGTGGCGTTGGCTCTGAAGGCTAAAGCGGAAGAAGAACTGACTCAAGCAAGGAATGAACTTCACTAGGCCAAAGTCCTGCAGTTCACAACTACGAGTATTGACAAGTGCATGAGGATAAATGCAGAGAAACAATTGAAGCTATACAAGGAATATGCTAAAAGGACGGAGCAGACGATTCGATCCTTGCTCTCCCAAGAAGATGCATTGGGCTAAGATTAGGAAGATCAAGGAGATGTTGATAACTAGTTCTATTTAGTTTGAGCTCCGTACTTTTTTAAGTTGTAATAGTAGTACTTGTTGACCTAGCGGTCTGAACTAGTCGTCTCGGAGTCCTAGGAGAAAAAAATTG
Organism: Avena insularis; assembly: GCA_023614405.1. Lineage (NCBI taxonomy): Eukaryota > Viridiplantae > Streptophyta > Magnoliopsida > Poales > Poaceae > Avena > Avena insularis. The sequence continues at coordinate 391,710,117 of CM042690.1, read as the reverse complement.
GTCGCCTGTTAATCTGTCTTAACCCTACATTACCTCCTTTTGTCCGATGATGGTGGTATTCTGACATTGGTGGTTTGTTTAAATATAATCTACGCGGATTGTGCCGCATACAAATGGCACAGCCACAATTTATAAAGTGGAACATGTACACCCTGTTACTAGAGATCCAGAAGCTTCGCCAGATGCAGGAGATGCAGGAGGAGGGAGGTGGTAAGATAGACGGGCTCAAGATTAGGACAGAAAGTGGTACCGATTTCCTCATTATCTAGGCATTGTCAGTTGCCATTCCTGTTTATGTTGCCATGTCATTGTGCAGCAGCTGAAATAAGTTGATGTTTCACGGAGTGTAGCGGCTTAAATAATTTATTTCTGTGCCACTAACATTCCATCGAATTTGGAGACCTCCTGCCCCTCAGCAATTGTGGAACCGGTGCTGCGTGTTTTCAGATAGTAGTGGCACAATCACAGTTTCAGATTCAACTACTGACTCGGGCGTTTCCAAACCCTAAGTCGCGGTACATTTTACTCCGAGAACATGGGTAGATTGTTTCGCCCGACAAGTTCCACGCACAAGCTCCAGAATTTAACCGAATTACATATATAGGTTCAAGTTCAACACATTATTATGCATATCCATTACCAGCAGCCTTCTTCTCCCGCCTGGGTGCCAATTCTTCACGTCCACTGGCTTCTTCATTTCATACCTTCTTCCTCTTCCTCGGTGCCAATTTTCTTAGCTTCACGTACTCTGCATCGCCAGGACAATCAACACCAGAATCGTGTCCAGCATCATCACTCCACCCATTTTTATTTTCTTTTGGCAGCAAAATGACTGACCCAATAATCATGTTTCTAACCTTGTGGTGCTTGCTGTCAAAGAAACAGGACTGTTGCATAACTGCCTAATATCTACAGAGTAAACAAAACAAAAATTACAATTCAGCACAAACATGCGAATCCCAATAGACTTTTGCTTACTAGGAGCTAATTGGGTTCGAGCGACCATCCTGTCCAAGAATAGAAGGGTGACTCCCAGTTGTAGCAGCTTCCACATTCAGTACATCATAATTCAGCTAAAACATGCAAGACGAAATATACCTTTTCATCAACCCAATTAGCTGAATGCCACACGTTAGAGGAAGCATGATGTCTCGTTCATCCATGAAGCTGAACTTTGCACTTTGCTTTGGCCCTATTTCAGCATGATTACATAGAGCAATAACCATACCAGGGATAGTGCAAATCTACGCATGTGCTTCTTTCATCGTGATACAATGGTGTCCATACCACTTGCCCTTCACCCTTGCTGATTTAGATTCATAGCTGAAGAACGCTACCATAATCAGGTAAGGGTGGTCCGCGAAGATCCCACTTGACAGAAAACTATGGACAAAATATGTTTATCAGCGTTGGGCTAGCAAATAATTTTAGGTTCAATAGCCAGCTAGCAGTTATAGTTAGTGCGAATAGCAAAGATAAGGGTAGCTCACCCGCATGTAGCTAGAATTTCTTCTTTGTTGGTACTAGGATCTGCCATCCTCCAAGCTGCTCAACTCGTCGGTGGCAGAGGCCGGCTAGAGCCTCGTAACGGTGGCTACGGCATGCGGCATTGGAGCTTGGGATTAGCGAATGGGCGCAGCGAGTAGGCGCAGAAACTTGGCGCCAGAAGTCAAATGTTCGAAGGGATCATTCTGCTTAGAGGGTGGATTTCGACGCCGCTGGTGCTAGGGGAAAGGAGGGAATGCATTTGTGAAATTGGTCAACGCACCAAGACACTTAGTTTCTCGATTTTCCTAAGAGGTTGCCATGTTGGCGCTCGCGTCACGGACAGATGACCGACATGTAGGTTCCGTCCGTCTACTTCACGGGGCAGTTTAATGGAATGTTTGAATTTGATAAGGGTGAGATGAGTTTGCCTCAAAATAGCCCTCCGGTTGTTGGCAGCCCAACTTTACGAAACGCAGAAATTACGAACAACTTAAGTACCGCGATGCACTCGCGCGGAAACTTTCGGGCCACAAACCAACAGCACACATGAGGGGCGTGAACACCGTGCCTCCCTGCATCGTAGCTGCCTCCTTTCCCCTTATCTTCCGGGTCGAGTCCAAGCCTCTGGAATCCCTAGCCCGCTACTCCGGCTCGATCTAGTTCCCTCTCAACTCTTTTTTTCCTTCTTCTCTATAAAATAGACCGCAACGTCGCCATGGCCGGGCTCGCAGTAGCTTCGCCGCCTGCTTGATCTGCACTATCTCTACCGTCATTGCTGCTGCCTTCTTCAATGAGCGAGGAGGAGATGATCTGTGTAAATTGCCATCTTCCTTGCCGTCTGTGTGTTTGCCGTAGTCGCCGCACATACCTCTGCTTGCCGCCGTCATCCCCGTCAACTCCGGCGTCGCCCAGCGCGCCAGAAGAACCGTGGTGAGCAGCCGCTTCCCTCTGTCCTCTTTCCTGCCCTGTTCCATGTCTAGCGCCGGCCACCATGTCCATGTGCGCACGCATGTTGTGGCTGGCTCTGCTTTGTTGTCGCTGCTTGCTTCTCGAGCACACGCACAGCGCCACCATGCTCGGGCACCTAGTTCAGCTGGCTGTTTTTGCAGGTCACGTTCTGATTAAGCAGTATGTCTGCCTACTAGTTAACACCCCCTCTTGTATTTAAAATTGGTAGAATCCCAATCATGTTCCGATGTTCTGTATGACGCCGTGCTCCTCTACCTGGAGACCAAGATCGATCCCCTGCTGCTGCTATTTTGGCCTAGCTCCTTTTTGTTCATTCTTCTCACGGCAATGTTCCATCTAAGAGCATCTCCACTCGCCTTCCCAGGACGCTGTTCCCAGGGTGTATTTTTTGTCCAGACGGCGAAAATTCGCCCAGTCGTGTTACCAGGACGCCAGTTTCGTCCGGATTTGGCCCAAAATTGGTCCGGCATTCCCAGGCTAAACCAGAGGCACCGGGAATAGCCTGGGAATGCCGGATGGAGAGAAAGCAAGGGCAGGCCCCACCTGTCGGTGAGCTGAGGCCGAGTTCTTGAAGGAAATATGCCCTGAGAGGCAATAATAAAGTTGTTATTATATATTCCTTATATATGATAGATGTTTATTTTACATGCTAGAATTGTATTGATCAGGAAACATCAATACATGTGTGTTTAATAAACAAAAAGGGTTCCTAGTTATGCCTCTGATAGACTAGCTTGTTGATTAACAAGATGATCAAGGTTTCCTGATCATGGACATTGGATGTTGTTAATAACAAGGTCACACCATTGGTGGAATGATGTGATGAACATTCATCCGAAGTATAGCATTACGATCAAGTCATTATGTTTATATTGCTATAACATCATATGAAGTAATCTTTATCCATAGACCATGAGATCATGTTAATTGCTAACACCGGAAGAGTATCTTGATAACATCAAACGTCACACCGTAACAGGGTGACTATAAAGATGGGTTCAGTACTACGAAGGTGTTATGTTGAGGCTCATGGATCAAGAGTGGAATTTTTCAATCCCGATGACGGCTAGATATACTCTGGGCCCTCTCGGTGATATCACATTAAGATAGCTTGCAAGCAAGTGATGTGATCACTAGAATGTTATATCACGGGAACAAGAAAAGAGTGCATGTCAGTAACGAGATCAAACTAGGTATGGAGATACTGATGATCGAATCTCGGACATGTAATATATAGAGAGACAAAGGGATTTAATTACAAGCGTTAAAGGTTCTCACGATCATAGAAGTCATCGTTGAATGTGTAGGAGTCAGTACGGATCTCCAGGTCCCGCTGCTGATTATTGATCGGAGAAGGGTCTCGATCATGTCTGCATTATTTGCGAACCGTAGGGTGGCACACTTAAGAGTTACCGGACACCATTTTGGAGCACATATGTTTCAGACAAAAGAATTGCAAAGCGCAGGAATTGTTTCAATAGAAACCAGAAATTATTTCGGGTAAAATTGCAGAAAGTGGTTCTGCATGTGATATTGAAATATTGCAAGGGGATATATGTGAATGTTTGTTAATTAAAGTAATTAACAAAATTCTGAATAAATTTAATAAAAGAGTTTTATTAAATGAGAGAGCATTAAATTTGGAGAAATTTAATGCATTTAAAGTGGAGACTTTAAAAGAGAATGTGAAGAGGCATTTTAATGTCGAGGGGTTACCACCACATGAATGGGGGAGGTGAGGGGTCACCCCTCCCCCCCATGCGCCGGCCATGGAGAGAGGGGGAACCCCCTCCTCCTATAAAAGGCCACCCATTCCCTCCTTCATCCACACACTTCCTTGTGAGGGATCTCTCTCCCCCTCTAGAATTATTCCCCCATGGTCTCGGATTAGCGAGATACATGTTCCCAGTGGCATTTTTTCTGGAAGGAGTTGCTGGATCACTGGAGCGAGGAGGTGGAGGTTGTCTGGTGGCTTGAACGTGTGTGCGAGTATGGATGCGCTGCTGAGTTGCGGCGCTCGGACTTCCTCACGATCTTGAGATCGGCAAGTGTACGACTACATCAACCACGAGTTCCTACTCGTTAACAAAACTCGTTGTCTTTGAGGGTAAGTTCTCGTTGGATGTATGTACACCCGTTGCTTTGTACCTAGTAGATAGATCTTGGCGTGTAGTTCACACCGTAGGAAATTTTTTGTTTTCTATGATGCGGACCCAACAGTGGTATCAGAGCCTGATCTATGCGTAGGTGCTTTGCACGGGTAGTACACATATGTTTATATGTGGGCGATGATGATCATGTTATTGCATCTTCTATGTATTTTGGATATTGGTGGCATAGTGGGATGAAGCGGCCCGGACCAACCTTACATGTCATCGTACATGAGACCGGTTCCACGACTGACATGCAACTTGTTTTGCATAAGTGGCTGGCGGGTGTCTGTCTCTCCTACTATAGTCAATATCTAATTTACAACGAGTTGCTAATAACTTAGTTATCCTCGTTGTGGTTCATGTTCGTAGGTGAGAATGGTTCTATCTCTGAAAGCCCTAAGCCACGTAAAACTTGTAATTGAAAATTAGAGGCGTCTAGTTTAGATCGTTGCTGGGCTAGTGTATTGATATGGTATTGTTGTAAGTAGATGTATGATAGATACTCTTACAACACACTCAACGTGTAAGTTCCAAAGACCTTGGCCTTACACACAAAGGAATGATAGAGATCATACCACGATGCAAGTGATAGAGATCAAATGCATGGACCATATCATCTCACTTTACACATTAGATGTTAGCATCTTATACTGCTAGTTTGACTCTTTTGGTAGCATTATAAGATGATCCCTCATTTACATATCAAGATAAAAATGTGTTCTTCCTTAAGTATGCACCGTTCTGTGGATCGTGTTTCGAGACATCACGTGATGATAGGGTGTACTCGAATCTACACTTTCATAGGAACGGGTGTAAGACAGTTTTACACACGCGGATACTAAGGTTCTTACCTGGCGAGCCTAGCATGTACATACATGGCCTCAGAACACGGACCGAAAGGTTAAGTATGAGTCATATAGTTGATATGATGCCCATATAGATGCTCGCCTTTGAAGCTACATCAACTCACGTGATGATCGGACTTGGTGTAGTGGATTTGGTTCATGTAATCACCAAAAGGACACGAGGGATGTCGTTTTTAAGTGGGAGTTCATTAGTAATTTGGATTAGTTGAACTCAATCTATTATAAACTTAGTCTAAATAAAATTTACAAATTCTGTTGTAGATGGCACCACCTGCTTTTAATTTCAATGTGTTCATGGAGAAAGAGAAACTTGCTGCGAATGGTAGCAACTTCACCAACTGGGCTATGAATTGGAGGATTCTCCTCACTGCTGCACAAAAGCAATATGTGCTAGATGCGCCGCTCGGCCCCCCACCAGCTCTTGATGCCCCTGACGAGGAAAAGAATGTCTATGTGACTCGTCAGGAGGACCACAACTTAGTTCATTGCGGCATACTGTATGGGCTAGAGCCAGAACTTCGAAAGCGTTTCGAAAATGGAAATGCCTTTGATACCATGGGAGAATTGAAAATGATTTTCGATACCCATGCTGCCGTAGAGAGTTATAATGCTACAGAAAAGTTCTTTAGTTGCATGATGGAGGAAATCAACTCCGTTAGTGAGCATGTACTCAAAATGTCTGGGTACGCCGATAAGCTTGTGTCCTTGGGAATAACGATTCCCATTGACTTAGGCATACATCATGTTCTCCAATCTCTGCCACCTAGCTACAAGAGCTTCGTGATGAACTATAATATGCAGGGCATGAAGAAGTCTCTTCCCGAGCTTCTGTCAATGCTTAAGACTACAGAAGTGGAGATTATGAAAGAACATCAAGTGTTGATGATCAGTAGGACCACCGGTTTCAAGAAAGACAAGAAAGGCAAGCACAAGGGAAAGAAGGGTGGCAAGTGCATTTGCCACGCTTTGAAAAACCCCGAGCTGGCCCTAAGTCTGACACCGAGTGCTACTATTGTAAGGGGACTGGCCATTGGAAGCGCAACTACCCCAAGTATTTGGCGGACAAGAAGTCCGGCAAGGCAAACAAAGGTATATGTGATATACATGTTATTGATGTGTACTTGACTAGTACTCGCAGTAGCACCTGGGTATTTGATACGGGATCGGTTGTTAATATATGTAACTCGGTTCAGGGGCTATGGAATAAGCGACAACTAGCAAGGGATGAGGTCAGGATGCGGGTCAGCAATGGATCAAAAGTTGATGTGATCGCCGTCGGGACGCTACCTCTCCATATGCCATCGGGATTAGTTATAAACCTAAATAATTGTTATTTGGTGCCTGCACTGAGCATGAACATTTTATCCGGATCGTGTTTGATACAAAGTGGTCATTCCTTTAAATCTGAAAACAATGGTTGTTCGATTTATAAGAATGATATCTTCTATGGTCATGCACCTATGGTTAATGGTTTACTTCTGATAGATCTCGATAGTAATATTACACACATTCATAATGTTAATGCTAAAAAGATTAAACTTGATGATGATATATCTGCATATATGTGGCACTGCCGTCTAGGTCATATTGGCATTAAACGCATGAAGAAACTCCATTCTGATGGACTTTTGGAATCACTTGATTTTGAATCATTTGACACATGTGAGCCATGCCATATGGGCAAGATGACTAGAACGCCGTTTTCCGGTTCAATGGAACGGGCGACAGATCTATTGGAAATCATACATACTGATGTGTGTGGACCAATGAGTGTGTCAGCACGAGGTGGATATCGTTATTTTGTTACTTTCACGGATGATTTGAGTAGATACGGGTATATCTATTTGATGAAACACAAGTCTGAAACTTTTGAAAAGTTCAAGGAATTTCAGAATGAAGTGGAAAATCATCGTAATAGAAAGATCAAATTTCTACTGTCTGACCATGGAGGAGAGTTTCTAAGTTACGAGTTTAGAACACACATGAAAGACTGTGGAATAGTTTCACAACTCACGCCTGCCGGAACACCACAACGTAATGGTGTGTCGGAACGTCGTAATCGTACCTTATTGGATATGGTTCGATCTATGATGTCTCCGACTGACTTGCCACTGTCATTTTGGGGTTATGCACTAGAAACAGCTGCATTTACTTTAAATCGGGCACCATCTAAATCCGTTAAAACGACACCGTATGAATTATGGTTTGGAAACAAACCTAAGCTGTCATTTCTTAAAGTTTGGGGATGCGATGTTTATGTGAAGAAACTTCAACCAAATAAACTCGAACCCAAAGCGGAAAAATGTGTCTTCATAGGATACCCTAAGGAAACAATTGGGTATACCTTCTATCACAGATCCGAGGGCAAAGTTTTTGTTGCCAAGAATGGATTCTTTCTTGAGAAGGAGTTTCTCGCGAAAGGTGTGACTAGTCGGAAGGTAGAACTCGAAGAGGTTATTGAACCTTCTCTTCATGGAATGGCGAGTGGAGCAGCATCGGAAGTTGTTTCGGAGTTGACTTCACCTGATGAAGAGAGAGCTAATGATAATGATGATGAAACTCCGAAAGAGGACACTACCAAACCTCGCAGGTCAAGCAGGACACGTGCAGCTCCTGAACTGTACGGCAATCCTCTTGTGAATTTCATGGTTGATGAAATGGATGACCCTGCGACATATGAAGAAGCGATGATCTGGATTCCAACAAATGGCTGGAAGCCATGAAATCCGAGATGGAATCCATGTACGAGAACCAAGTTTGGAACTTGGTGGACTTACCTCACGATCGAAAGGCCGTTGAGAATAAATGGATTTTCAAAAGAAAAACTGATGCTGATGGTAATGTGACCATCTATAAGGCTCGACTTGTCGCAAAGGGGTTTCGACAAATTCAAGGAGTTGACTACGATGAGACATTCTCTCCCGTAGCGATGCTTAAGTCGGTTAGGATTATGTTAGCAATTGCTGCATATTTCGATTATGAAATATAGCAGATGGATGTCAAAACTACGTTGCTCAATGGTAATATTGAAGAAGAGTTGTATATGATACAACCTAAGGGTTTTGTCGATCCTAAGGATGCTAATAAGGTATGCAAACTTCAGCGATCCATCTATGGACTGAAGCAAGCATCCCAGAGTTGGAATCTCCGCTTTGATGAGGTGATCAAAGAGTTTGGATTTGTCCAAACTTATGAAGAGGCTTGTATTTACAAGAAAGTGAGTGGGAGCAAAGTGGCATTTCTGATATTATATGTGGATGACATATTATTGTTTGGAAATGATATAGATCTTTTAAACAATGTTAAAAGTTATCTAAACAGCAAATTTTCGATGAAAGACCTTGGTGAAGCGTCATATATATTAGGCATTAAAATCTATAGAGATAGATCAAGGCGCCTAACTGGGCTATCGCAGAGTACATACCTTGATAAGATATTAAAGAAGTTTAATATGGACGAAAGTAAGAAGGGGTTCTTACCTATGTTGCAAGGCAAGACATTGAGTAAGACTCAAAGTCTGGCTATGGCGGAAGAAAGAGAGATGATGGATAAGATCCCCAATGCCTCGGCCATAGGCTCTATTATGTATGCCATGCTATGTACAAGACCGAATGTGGCACATGCTATTAGTTTGACTAGTAGGTACCAATCTGATCCAGGTTCGGAACACTGGATAGCGGTAAAGAACATCCTCAAGTACTTGAGAAGAACTAATGATATGTTTCTTATATACAGAGGTGAAGAAGAGCTAGTCGCTAAGTGTTATGTCGATGCTAGCTTTGACACCGATCCGGATGACTCTAAGTCTCAATCCGGATACGTATTTCTCTTGAGCAGACAGCGATTAGTTGGAGGAGTTCAAACAACCTATGGTGGCTGGATCAACGACGGAGGCGGAATATGTTGCTGCTTCAGAAGCGGCGCAGGAGGCGGTTTGGATGAAAGAGTTCATTACGGAACTAGGTGTGGTTCCCAGTGCGTTGGACCCAATGGTGATCTATTGTGACAACAATGGAGCCATAGCCAACACAAAGGAACCGAGGTCTCACAAGAATTCCAAGCATATTAAGCACCGGTTTCACTCCATCCGCGAGCATGTCAAGGATGGAGATATAAAGATTTGTAAAGTACACACGGACCTAAATGTAGCAGATCCGTTGACTAAAGTTCTCCCTAGGGCAAAACATGATCAACACCAGAACTCCATGGGCGTTAGATTTATCACTATGTGAACTAGATTATTGTCTCTAGTGCAAGTGGGAGACTGAAGGAAATATGCCCTGAGAGGCAATAATAAAGTTGTTATTATATATTCCTTATATATGATAGATGTTTATTTTACATGCTAGAATTGTATTGATCAGGAAAAATCAATACATGTGTGTTTAATAAACAAAAAGGGTTCCTAGTTATGCCTCTCTTATATACTAGCTTGTTGATTAACAAGATGATCAAAGGTTTCCTGATCATGGACATTGGATGTTGTTAATAACAAGGTCACACCATTGGTGGAATAATGTGATGAACATTCATCCGAAGTATAGCATTACGATCAAGTCATTATGTTTATATTGCTATAACATCATACGAAGTAATCTTTATCCTTAGACCATGAGATCATGTTAATTGCTAACACCGAAAGAGTATCTTGATAACATCAAAAGTCACACCATAATAGGGTGACTATAAAGATGGGTTCAGTACTACGAAGGTGTTATGTTGAGGCTCATGGATCAAGAGTGGAATTTGTCAATCCCGATGACGGATAGATATACTCTGGGCCCTCTCGATGATATCACATTAAGATAGCTTGCAAGCAAGTGATGTGATCACTAGAATGTTATATCACGGGAACGAGAAAAGAGTGCATGTCGGTAACGAGATCAAACTAGGTATGGAGATACCGATGATCGAATCTCGGACATGTAATATTTCGAGAGACAAAGGGATTTAGTTACAAGTGTTAAAGGTTCTCACGATCACAGAAGTCATCGTTGAATGTGTAGGAGTCAGTACGGATCTCCAGGTCCTGCTGCTGATTATTGATCGGAGAAGGGTCTCGATCATGTCTGCATTATTCGTGAACCGTAGAGTGGCACACTTAAGAGTTACCGGACACCATTTTGGAGCACATATGTTTCATACGAAAGAATTGCAAAGCGCGGGAATTGTTTCAATAGAAACCGGAAATTGTTTCGGGTGAAATTGCAGAAAGTGGTTCTGCATGTGATATTGAAATATTGCAAGGGGATATATGTGAATGTTTGTTAATTAAAGTAATTAACAAAATTCTGAATAAATTTAATAAAATAGTTTTATTAAATGAGAGAGCATTAAATTTGGAGAAATTTAATGCATTTAAAGTGGAGACTTTAAAAGGGAATGTGAAGAGGCATTTTAATATGGAGGGTTTACCACCACATGAATGGGGGAGGTGAGGGGTCACCCCCCTTCTCCTATAAAAGTCCACCCATTCCCTCCTTCATCCACACACCTCCTTGTGAAGGATCTCTCTCCCCCTCTAGAATTATTCCCCCATGGTCTCGGATTAGCGAGATACATGTTCCCGGTGGCATTTCGTCTAGAAGGAGTTGCTGCTTCCGCTGGATCGCTGGAGCGAGGAGGTGGAGGTTGTCCGGTGGCTTGAACGTGTGTGCGAGTATGGATGCGCTGCTGAGTTGCGGCGCTCGGACTTCCTCACGATCTTGAGATCGGCAAGTGTACGACTACATCAACCACGAGTTCCTACTCGTTAACAAAACTCATTGTCTTTGAGGGTAAGTTCTCGTTGGATGTATGTCCACCCGTTGCTTTGTACCTAGTAGATAGATCTTGGCGTGTAGTTCACACCGTAGGAAATTTTTTGTTTCTATGTTGCGGACCCAACAGTTCCCGCCCTTTTCTTCTCCCTCTCCCGCCTTCCCTCCACAATCCCCCACATATCCCGCCAGTTCGCCGAGCGCGTGCCCGCCATGCCTCCCAAGGCTTTCGCCAAACACCGACCCACCGCCGGCGAACCAAAGGAGAAAAAGGTGAGGAAGCCGAGAGCGCCCGCAATGAAACCTGATGGCATGAGTGCCCCCGACTGGTTGGCCCTATCCACGACGAGAAAGTTTGCTACGGAGAGCCGAATGGACCGGAAGGCAAGGGCCAAGCAGGCGCTGGAGCTCGCCGATGTTCAGGCGATGAGGGAAGTTGCGGTCGAGGCTCAGGCGATGAGGGAAGCGGCGTTGGCTTCGTCTCGAGTGTAGTACGGCGGCGTCTAGGGAAGCCAGCCAAGCATCGCATCGCCGGCCGAATACTCGCCTGTCGGGTTCTCGCCGATCTTGCCAGCGATGTTCCAGGAGAACCAGGTGAACCTACATCAGAGGTACTCCTCCTCCCCCGAGTTTGATGGAGGATTCAACCCGAACAACGTCTTCCCCTGCCCCGCACCACGTCCTCCTTCGGTGTTCAGCATCGACATCAACGCCCCCTACACCTCCTCCTCGACGCGGGCCATGTCCTCCGCTGCTCACCGGAGCTCACAGACGCGACCAACGCCGAGGCGGACGCCCAGAACATGTTCGGCGGAATGTCCAATGAAGCCTACATGCAGGGCATGATCGCCGAAGGCTCGGCCGCCGCCTCGGCCTGCAACGCCGACTTCTTCACCCAGGAACAGTCCCAGGCCGACGCTGAACACGGCATTGAGTCCCAGGATTTCGCTGAGCAGACCTAGACCAATGAGGAAGAGGAAGGCGTTGGCCTAGCTCCGGCGAAGGGCAAAGGAATGGCAAAGGCAAGAAGAAGGCGGGCACCTCGGTGACCGAGCCCCGCATCAAGTGGACGCTGATTGAGGACCTTTGCCTCGCCGACGCCTGGAAATCGGTGAGTATGGACCCGATCACTGGCGCCAATCAAAATTCGGACAACTACTAGAAGCACGTGAAGCTGGCGTTCGATGAACGTAACCTTTGTGATCCTAAGTACAACAAAACCCACATGGAGCGCGGCGAGAAAGCAATGACCAACCACTAGGGAATCATCCAACAGGCGAGCAGCAAGTGGCACAGTCTTCTCTAGAAGGTCAAGCGCACACCCGTCAGCGGCGAGAGCATGGATGCCAAGGTACTACGCCGAACACTAGCCGACGGCACTTCTTCATGCCTATGATGACACACTTTGCCTTGCCTTTGCAGCTTCTCCGCATACTCGGCATGTACCAGGCTGAAACCTGGACGGAGTTCAAGTTCTATCACGTGTTCCCTGCAATCGAGCATTGCCAGAAATGAGCGGATACTCGGCTCACCCTCGGCAAGATGAAGGACGGCGTGTACAACCCGGCGGCCCTCCACCTGCTGCCGGCGAAGGAAGGCCAGAGCTCGGCCAGAAGAAGGCGAAGATGCTCAAAGTCACAGGACCTCCCGCCGAGCGCCTCCAGGAGTCCATCGAGAGGTGCATCGCCGATATGAAGGCACATACCAAGAAGAGGGAGGAGAAGACCGAGCAGAGGTGGGCATAGCTGCTACAGAACCAAGACCGCAAGCTCGACCTCCTCAAAGCGAACTTCGCCGCCAAGAAGAGGAACACTGATCTGCAGTTTCTCATGGGCGGCGAAGACACCTCGGCGATGAACTCGGATGTCAAGGCTTAGTATCTGGCCCGCCGCAAGGACATCCTCGAGGAGGACAACGCCGAGACCGCGCCAAATTCTGCGCCGAACACCTAGGCTGCCGTGCCCTCGCTGAGCTCCGCTTCGACCTCCTCCAACCAGTCGGCCGGCAGGAACACCGATGAGCCCATCCCTGTTGCACCGGACACGCCGGAGGAGATCACCCCCATCGATGACTGATTGCCGACCATTTTATCTTGTTCTGTAATAATTTGATGGCCGAACTACTTTGGGCGCACTTCTGTCGAACACCCTATGGCCATGATTACGCCGCGGGAACGAGAAAATTTGAAAATATCGTCGTTTTTCGCTTCGTCTGAGAACTCGGCCTAGAAACGCGAGTGGGGAATCGGCCATTCCCAGGCCAAAACCTTCGTCCGTCTGGCGCTATTTAGGTCCGGATTTTGGCCTGGGAACGACCAATGAGTGGAGATGCTCTAATACATGTGTGTCTTTCCAAAACCAAACTGCAGTGTGGCCTGTTCCCTGTCCAGGTTTGCTTCAAATTCTTGGAGGCGTCCCTCTATACAATAGCAACTTTGAGCTCAGCTGGCCAGTGCCTCCTGATCCAACGAGAGGACCTGGTATCGAATTTTTCTCTTTCGCGTGCAAATTATTTGCAGCCTTTTTGCTCTCTTTAATTTCTCTGCACTCTCCTATCTGTATCTAAAGTTCCGTGCGTCCTCTTTATCAGATGCAGACACTAGGCCACCACTCTGTCTTCTCTTTTTAATACGCAGTTTGTGCCTAAATTCATGTCTCTCAATCTACGGATCCAATAAATATATAAATATAAATTACATATCAGTTTAGATCAGAAAATGTGAGAATTAATAATCTATCCTCTATGTTGCCATTTGAATAAATAAATAAAAACGAAATTCCAATTCCATTAAATCATTTTGTAAGAAAAATGCACTGAACATAAATATGCCTTCCATACACCTCTTTGCATCTCGCATCATATCGAACATGGATAGTTTTGCATTTCCACCTAATAGAACCTCGGAGTATTTCGGATTTCCGTCTAGGGTTTTCCCCTCTCCGCTTAAATATGAAGTAGATCATCTATGCCATGTTGCCATGCGTTTTATGTTCACCAACATTTAATTTGTGAGGTAGCTAAACAACTTGAACCTCCTATTTGTTTGGCGGGACTCCGATTTCGCTTAATAGGGTAGTGCTATGTCACAGTGATGCTTCTTTGTACTGTGTTCATATTATTTTTTAGCACATTCTATGAAGAAGTAGCATATGCAGCACATTGCTCTTACAGTGTGAAAACAGGTTATTGGTTTTAGCTGTCCGCTTTGCGACAAGAACAAGCAAGGGTTATGGGCTAAATAAGCAAAAGAAAGGTAAGATCTCTTCTCTCTCACAACACACACTTTGTTATTGGTGAGGTTTATTCTATTTCTTCTCTGACAAGCTAGGTAATGGCTTTCCTATTGGGGTAATTAGAATTATCCAGGGCCGAATCATTGCAAAGAACCAGAACTCTATCCGGATGGTAATAATGATAGCTGCTTTTCTTACAATTAGGTTATCTTCAAAAGCTTTCTTACGCAGTCTATTCTATTGAAATATACTAATCGAATGATTCTTCTTACTTATTGTGTTATCTTATAGCAGGGAGATGATAAAAACTCGCTGAAAACAGACAAAGAAGTACTGCAGAATGACTCTTCTCTCCAAATTGTTGTAGTGGATGATGTTTCACCAGGACTATCAGGTGGTTTAGATACTCACGACAGACAAGGATCAGCATCTACTATGTTTGAGTTTGTTCCTGGTAGCCACAGGCAGTTAGCGTTAACACGACTCAAATCCTCTCTTAGTAACACTGATCAAGGAACCGCTCAAGTTGGAAGACCAGTTATACTCAAGGAATTGTCAAGGATATGATGAACCATTAGGGATCTAAATTTCCCTGCAGATGTACGTATATGGTTATATGAATATATGGCATAGTTTTCATGATTACAGTATGTTGTAATTTGAGGGATCTAAATTTAAACAAGTTTTCTGGTCAGATCATGGCAGATTTAACATGCTGACTGGAGATTTGCCTTCTTGGATGTTGAAAAACAAGGCAATAAAGTAAGCTTCTCCATATTTTGCAGTGCAATACTTTCCTGTTGATACAATGTTTATATTTGTATGTTCCCCTACAGATCACTTAGTAATTTCTGACGGAAAACAAGGAATGACTGCCGCTACTAATATTATTCTTATAGTGCACCAGTTATCTTTTGCAAATAAACCACTTAAGTGTATGAATTTTCAGATATGCAGAGTTACCTTTTTAACAATATCAGCTCTTGGTTTATCTGTTGGTATGCCTCTTTTAAACCGCTCAGCCTGGATGTCGTATTTTCTATGATCTTTGTCGACCCATCGTGTGTAAAGAGAATGTCCCTTTTTCTGGTTGTTTGTACCGTGTAAATCAGTAATAGTATTTAGATGTTCTCATGACTTGAGTAATTCTAAATATTAATACCCACGGAACACCCATGTCAAATTAGGACAGACGATAAAGTGTTGCTTATATTATGGATCATTTCGTCTTTCATTAAGGGACGAGATGCGAACATTACTTTAAGTTCCATATTTCAGTACCGAAGCTTAAAAGTACTCTTGGTGTGAAGTTCTATGAGAAGTTCCTTTTTTGAGACATATTAGACTATCTCAAATTAGAAAATTAAGATAAATGAAAATTGACATTGTTGGCGCTACTGTCCTGGTAATGATTCCTTAAATCTTATGGTGACAAGGTGGTCTCTATCCGTGACGCCGCGCACGACGGCGAGGTCCTGCGCGTCATCGACGATGTCATATGCTCCAGCACCACGGCCTGGTACGTGCCCCTGCCGACCGAGTCCCCCCAATCTTCTGCTGTTGTCGATCCGATTGAGAGGCAAGGCGATTTCTAGGCGCAATTTCAACCAGATGCAATTCTTCTTGGTATTACTCCTGTTGTGCACCTGGGACACCGGCGTCTGCAGGTTGATCTCCTTAGTGTTTGTGCTTAGTAGCTTCCTAATTATCTCCTTAGGAATTCAGTAAGCATGAACGTGCAGGCACAGTAACATGTCATTTACTTCCACCATTAATTGGAATGAAGCTTATACTGAAAAATATGAGCAGTAATCCTGGATCTAATTGGAATAAAGCTTATACTCCTAAAATAGCAATCCTGGCATTATTCTTGTGTCATTAATCTTTGAGTAATTCTTTGTACTATTTGTAACAATAAATTCTTGTGTAGAGTATTGTTTGTAGACTTTGCTTATTTAGTGCAACACTGAAACTTCGGTAAGACACTGCAACTTATATTTGTCACAGTAGTTTGTAGAGTAGTTTGAACCTGACAAGCAATTTTATGAGTTGTGTTCTTTAGTTTGCAAAATTATTGGCACTGTAATTTTCATAGCAGTGTTCTTTCATTTGCCACCGGTGAGAAGTAGAGAGATTAGAACTTGCTTTGTCCATGTCTGTCAATATCTGCAGTATCGTACCAAGAGGTCAATGTAGCAGAGTTGCATCTCTGAGAAACTTCAGAGTGTAACTACCATAAATATGTGTGGTACTACTCTCAAAATAATTGTCATATTGCATACTTGTATGAATAAGGGTAAGATGGAGTCATGGCAATGTAAGAATCAGCGAATACCTTGGTCAGTTAGATGCCTGAACTTTGGACCTGAAAGTGAACTACACATGATTGCTATTTTCAAGAAAAAAGTAACTGTCCATCAGTACCACAATTACACTATACTTGACCATTATTTTCAGAAAAATGGAACTGTTGTTCAGTAGCAAAGATCTTAGTTAGCTTGACCTTTATTTCAGAGAAGTAGCAAACTTCTCTAGCGCATATTCAGTTTTCGACAACAGGACTTAGTTGAATGAAACCTTCAGACTATACATGTTCAGAGTTAGTGCATTTTTACTCTAAGAGTTATCACTTGCCGGCAAATGTGTAAACTAACCCTAAAACGGCAGCTCTAAAAGTGTGCAGTCTTAGCGTTACACATTTTCAGTCCGTAGTGTTATACTCTCCGAGTACTTAGCTGGGGATGAAAAGAATATGACATTAATCCACATGTTTAAGAAGAAGATATGATTAAAATCATCTGTGTATTAGTAGTTCAGGTAGCAGATAATCTATGCATTAGTGAGACAAATACAGTATCCAGTTAGAAAATCATCTATTGACTTTGATCCTCCTCTTTTTCAGGTGGAGTGCAATTATGGTCAAAAATTGGTTATGCCATTCTTGCTGATGATGTTTTGTTGCTGCTGGGGAGGCTAGGTCCTACTGCAGCTATTGGTCCTTGGGCGGCAAGGTGCCGGGCAGCTAAGGGAGGCGAGGAGCTGGGGCAGCGAGATCCTGAAACGATTCGGCGTGGCGTTTCTTGGTGGAGATTAGGGCGAGGTGTTGGCTGGGGATGGGGTAACTGCTGGGAGCAGAGGTATTGCTGGGGCGGAGGAGGTGCTAGGTGCGGAGGATTTGCTGGAAGCAAAGGTGCTAATAGGGCAGAGGCGCTACTAAGGAGAAGTGGAGGAGTTGTTGGGGAGGGGCGGAGGTGCTGCTGGGGGAGGTGGAGTCGCTCGGGCGAAGAGGGCGGGACAAGATCGAAGATGAAGGACGCTGGGCGGAGAGGACGGGACACGATGGAAGACGAAGGACAGCTATGTAATTTTACACGTTTTTCACCTGGACAGAACGATTGTTAAACTTCTTATTATATATCGGAACGAAGGGAGTAGCTTTTAACATACTATGTGCTACTTTAATTCTGGTGTCATGGTGGCGAGCCATACACAGACGATAAGGCTGCTTCAGGAGGCCACAAAGTTTCTTTATTTGACGTGAGGTTTGTACGTGTTCTGTTTCCTTCGACGTTTTGTTGCACCTTCGACCTTAAATATCTCCACGCCTGCCAGCTCCAGATCTGCATCATGCGGGAATTAGTTAAGAGTCGTGGCTTGATCAGTGTAAACCAGAATTTATGAACAATGGATAGATCACACTAATTCTATAACCTTAGTAAAATGAAATTTATATCCGAAGAAAAATACATGTTGATAATTCGCTCCTTATATTTTTGGTGAATTACAACTACGAGTCCTCCGGGATAGTGCGCCAAGACGCACCCCTAAATCTAGTGATCATAGACAACATCACTAATGCTTTGTCTCTAATAATATGACTAGTAATTAGCCTTATCAACTAAATAATTGGATAATTAAAATTGTAACGGGTGTGTTCCGCATGAGGACTTCTCGATTGGTCTTCGAGGGAGAAATCTTCGGATGTGTTATATTTAGTGTTATATTATAGTTATCGTATAGCACTCTCTTATCCCGCTCTAATAGACGAAGTTGTAGCGTGTCTCTATAAATTAGATAGTGCAAATTTTGCTGCCGCGGAGCCACCATACCTATGTAGGCAAGAGCCGTCGAATTCTAGTCTCGTCGTGTACTGGCATCAGTACTAATGTTTTCCTTTGCTCTTTGCCGGCACCCTTGTGCTTTGACACTTATGTGTTCGACGTTGTTAGCAAAGTTACCCTTTTGGCTTAGCCTGGGCAAGGTTTATGGACGCCGCTTGGTTATTCTTTAGGACTCTTAGTCCAATTTGGATCTTATCCGTACTCGAATATTATATTGCTTTCTTCATGATTTGTATCTTTTTGTTATATCTTTGTATTCTTGACTCGTTGAGTCGTTTTTGTATATATATATATATATATATATATATATGTTTCTTGTGGATTCTATTGTAAACCGTTGTGGTATAACTACTTGTGATAAAACCCAACCACACGAAAGTGTCTGGTAGGCGTCTTTGAATCGCTTCTATGCAGATTTCAGCGGAAATGTTAAGATCTGCATAGACCCGATTTGGGGCATTACAAGTTCGTACTCCCGCGAATCAACCAAATTATCGACTCGACCGCAGGGTCCGAATCGTTGTGCTTCCTCGACGCGTACTCTAGCTACAATCAGATAAAATAGATGTCGAGGATGAGGGGAAAACGATTTTCATCACGCCGTTCGGAGCCTTCTGCTACACCTCAATAACATTCAGCCTCAAGAATGCTGTGGCGACCTACTAGCGGTGTATGCAGGAGTGCCTAGCGAGCCAAATTGACTGCAATATCCATATCTAAATCGATGACATGACGGTGAAGTCGACTCGCCAGAGTGACCTGCTCGTCGACCTGGCCGAAACTTTCACGAATCTGTGGAAGTACAACATAAAGCTTAACCTACAAAAGTGTACGTTCGGAGTACCCACCGCCTAGATGCTGGGGTACGTGGTATCCAAGCGAGGCATTGAAGCAAAGCCCTCAAAGATCAACACCATCGCGCAACTCGAAAGACCCGAATGCCTGCGCGACGTCTAGAAGCTGGCAGGGCGAGTCGAGGCTCTTAGTCGCTTCATCCCCGACTCGAAGAGAAGTCAATGCCTCTCTACCGCCTGATGTGCAAGAACCCCCATTCGAGCGAGACAGCGAGGCTGACAGCACACTAACTGCGCTAAAAGAAGTGCTACTTGCGGCAGCGGTGCTCGCCGCGCCCCCTCAATAAGGATCCAATGCTCGTATATGTTGCGGCCTCCAACCAAGTCATTAGTGCAGTAATGGTCGTCGATCATCCCAAAGAAGGCAAGGAGCGCCCCGTACAGCGCCCCGTGTACTACCTCAGTGAGGTCCTCACCGACTCGAAGCAGCGCTACCCGTAGTACCAGAAACTGGTCTACATGGTCTTTCGATCCCAACGACGGATCCCTCACCACTTCCAGGAGCATCCTATCCCAGTTGTCTCCTCTGCCCCGCTGAAGGACATCATCCGCAACCGCAACGCGACAGGGCGAGTCGCCAAATGGGCCATCGAAATTGGCGTCCACAAAATCAAGTACGAGCCGCGCAAGGCCATCAAGTCACAGGCCCTAGCCGATTTCCTCGTCGACTAGGAAGAGGCGCAGAAACCTGAGACGCTGCCCTACCTTAATTACTGGCCCCTCCACTTCGACGGGTCCAAGAACACGAACGACGAGGGGCCTGGAATCATCCTCACTTCCCCCAAAGGCGACAAGCTCTGCTACATGCTACAAATAAACTCCACCCTGCACCAACAACATGGCCAAATACGAGGCCCTCCCTCCATGTCATGCGAGCCGCCAAGGAGATGAACGT
Organism: Avena insularis; assembly: GCA_023614405.1. NCBI lineage: Eukaryota > Viridiplantae > Streptophyta > Magnoliopsida > Poales > Poaceae > Avena > Avena insularis. Next base: position 391,689,779 of record CM042690.1, on the reverse strand, counting down.
CAATCGCCTCAAGTGCTACGACAACTCCATCCTCGTTGCCAGCCAAGTCACCGGCACCTGCAACGCCGTAGCCCCCAACATGATGGGATACCGTCAAGCAGTGGACCAGCTAGGTGGCTACTTTGCTGGTTACTCCGTTGAATGGATCGATCAACGGAAGAATGAGGAAGCCTACACGCTCTCGCGCATCGAGTCAACTTTCCAAGCACCACCAGCGGGCGTCTTCCTTGACATCATCGACAAGACTTTAGTCCCTTCCCTAAAGGATATCGACATCGGGATCCTACTATAACCCGATCCTGCTCTAGTCGCGATGATCATAGTGTCAAGCGACTGGACCAACCCCTACATCGCCTACCTCGAGCACCAAATCCTTCCCAAGGACGAGACTGCAACACGAATGATCGTGCGCCGCTGCAAGTCCTTCGTCAGCATCAATGACGAGCTCCACAAATGAAACGTGTCAAGCGTGTACCAACATTGTGTCTCGCCAGAAGAGGGTCGGAAGATCCTACAGGAGATCCACGCTGGGGACTACGACCACCACCCTGGTGCAAGGTCACTAGTCGACAATTCCATGCACCACGGTTTCTACTGCCTCACCGCCCACCCCGACGCCATCGACACCGTCCAGCACTATGTCGGGTGCTAGAAATACGCCAACCAGACGCACATCCCTGTTTCGGCTCTCAAGACTATCCCCATTACATCGCCATTCTCTGTATGGGGAATCGACATGGTGGGTAGGTTCAAAACTGCCACATCCGGCTACACCCACTTGCTAGTCATAGTCGACAAGTTCACGAAGTGGGTCAAGGCGAAGCCCATCAAGAAGTGTGACGGCAAGACCGCCACCAAGTTCCTCCGCGAACTCATCTAGAGGTACGGCAACCCACACAACATCATCACCGACAACGACAAGAACTTCGCCAAGAGCGCCATGAATGAGTTCTGCCAAGAACTTAGTATCCGAGTCGACCTCGACTCAGTCGCTCATCCCGAGTCGAACGACCAAGTGAACGGGCCAATCCGAGCATCCTCTACGTTCTCAAGAAACGACTGTAGGTGCAGTGACCCAACATACCACTGAATGATGTAGTATACTATAGTTGTTGACATAACATAAATGAAACACCGTTCCACTAGTATTACATCCTTTATAGTCGTACAACAGTAACATAGAAGGTCCAAGACATGACTATGAAGGGTTCCGCAGCAGAAAACAAATTTTTTCCTACGTTGGAACCGCCTAATACGCCCAAGATCTATCTATGTAGTAATGCGGTAACGACCAGAGCGTATAAAATACATACCCTTGTAGACCGTACGCGGTTAACGTTCCGAGGGGAACGTGGTTGAAGTAGTCGATATCGTAGCTGACCTCAAGGTCGTGAAGCTCCTCGCAGGTCATCCCTTGCTCCTTCTTCATCGTGCAGTAGCTCTGGCTCACGACATCCAAGGTGCCTCAGGTGAGGCCCCCTCATGGTTTCGTACACATACGGTGTACGATGACGACCTCCGACTCCTTGATCCCTGCCGGGAGTGCGAAAGTAGATCTCCGGCTTGGAATCCTGCAAAGACAACAAAGATGTCAAAGTGTGTCTCTTGTATGGACAATCCTTACTTGGGACCGTGCCAACGCATGGAGACGAGAGAGAGGGGAAGGAGAAAGTCAACCAAAGGACTTCTCTGTAACACCCCAGTTTTAGTTAATCATAATTAGGACTTTGTTTGTGCATCCATAAGCATCATCCTTCAAAATGTATGTGGAGAAAATAATGGAAACCCTAAACCCTAGTTTCCTTCTTCCTCTCAAACACATTCAAAATAGTTTGAATTTTGAAAACTATAAAAAAATGTGGATCCCAACTGGTTACAAGGGCCATGCAGTATTTCAAATTGTTTACAAAAGTTCTAGTATTTTTGAAATACCCAAAATAGTTTCTAAATTGAAAGTACAAAGGAGAGAAAAGAAAACAGAAAAAGATTTCTGGAAAATTAAAAAACAGCTCCTAACCTAATCTGGGCCGCAACCCACCTCCTGTCCTCTCTTTGCCGCCTACCCTAAGCAGCCAGCAGCCCCGCGCGGCCCAACTCGGCCCAAGCGGCCCAATACCCCTTCACCGTTCTTCTCCTTTCTTCTTCCCCGAGCCGTCGAAGAAGCAACTGCCTGGCAGCGATCTCGCCGTCGATCTCCAGCCGCGATGCTCGTCGTTGCCACTGTCAGATGAAGGGGATAAGACCCTGTATCGCAGTCCTTGCTCTCCCTTATCCTCTCTTCCCTCTCCCTGGTTCCCTTCCTCTTCTTCCTGAGCAAGCCGAAACCCTAGCTGCCGGAGACCTCCAGTCATCGCCGCTCCCGAGCTCCCCTCGACCAGCCGAGGCCACCGTTGGACTCGCCTCGCCGCCCTCTACTTCCCTGCCAAAGGAATCAAAGAGGGAAGCTTCGAATCGAGCTCCAGTAACCGCTTCTCCGTCACCTGCGACGAGCTCCGTCGCACCCTCGCCGTCGTCTCCGACCTTCCTAGCACTCCCCGACCACATGAGCGCCACCGTGGTGAGCTGCTGGTCCTTCTAGACCTCTTACTTCTCCCCCTACCCTCCTGTAGCGTGCTGCCACCATGCGTAGCCATCGTCCACCGCAATTTATCGTCGAGAAAGCATCTCCGGCGACCATTCTTCAGCGGCGCCACCACCAGATGGTCCGCCTTGGTCTCCCGCATCCAGCCCACCCGCTCTCGTCGTCCCGCATCGCCCCTAGCACCGGATTCGATCCCCAGGAGAGGGCATCTCCATTGCTGACGTCAGCATGACGTTAGCATGATGTAGTTAATCTATTTTCTTTATTTTAAATGTTTTTGTAATTATTTTCTGGAAATAAAAATAACCCTTGTGGGCCTAGTCTGTCAAGTTTTTAATCTTTTTGGAAATTATTTCTGAAATTAATAAACATCTGACATGTCCAGTTGGAAAAATATTTAATATAATCCAAAAATGTTTAATTGTTTTAAAAATGATTTTAAAATGAGAAAAATAATAACTAATTCATTTTAAATCAGAAAAATATGTATAATATATCAAAATGTTCAGAAAAATGAGATCTACACAATAGACTCATACTCATGTATTGTTAAGCAACTTAAATGACAGGTTTAATTAGAAGAACAAAATAACCTCTCTCATATGCATTCGGGGTTTCTCCGAATTAGGGTTTGGACCCCTTGGACCCCGTTTAATTTGCCAAGCATGCATTAGGATTTCATTACAATACAATTTAGCTTGTCATATCATCATCCTTGCTTGAGCATTGCACATATGCCATGTGTTGATTGTTTCCCCTTTCTTTCCGACCTTTGCCTCCTCCCGGTAGAATACGATATCGAGATCAAGATCGAAGACCGAGATCAACACCATCGAAGGATATCGACGAATGATGCCAAGCAGATGAACCCTAAAGATCTACTTAGTTGAGTATCAACAGGCAAAGAAAAGCAAAGCCCCACACATGATAAAATCCTATGCTTTCAAAGTATTTCATTCTTGCTATGTGCATATGATTTCAAAGTCTTTTGTCGGTAGATATAGTAATACTATCTGATGCATGTTCCCCTTTGTAGCCTATATTTCCCGATCCACTGTTCCTAGCATAACTAGGGTTTGGCTTGTGAGCTTTGCTAGAGCTGCTATATTCGTTTGTGCTTAGCCATGCTTAGCTGTTACTGGTGGTCCATCCAGTTGATGAATCAGAGCTGCGGATGAACCTAGTATGACAGGATGACGTGGTATGATTAGAGATGAAAGTTATACATGCTAAGGCTTGTATGGGAGGCCACGGTGGGTTGTGGTTTTTGTAGTCCCATGCCACCATTAGGACCTGAGTTCTTGCCTCTTGAACCAAGACGAGTGTACAACCACACGGGGTTTATGGGGACCCCTCTGCTGATTAACTTGCCTAGTAGATTCCATGAGTCACATAGTTCGGGCGTTCCATTCGACAAATGCATTCTGGTCGTTCTTGAAGGAGGTGGAGGAGGTGCATTCATACAGGTAGGTAAGCATGGCCGGGAGCAAGAGAGGCACGGCCTCCGTAATCTTGTTCCCCGCACACATCTCTAGGGACCGGCTTCGGGACTTGACCCATTACGGTGGCATCTCCTTAGGGCGTGACTCATGGTCTTGGCGAACGCAAGGTAAAGGTCGTGGCCAACCACCCTCTGCCGGTCTTCCAAGGAAGAGGGATAATCTATAGTGGCATTAAGAGTCGGTTGGTATGTGTGGGTAAAGTTGTGCACCCCTGCAGGGTTATTAAATATTTTCGAAAAGCCGTGTCCACGGTTATGGATGACATGGGAACGGACGTGATGATCATAGAGAACTATAACCTAATCGTAAAACTTGGCAAGTAAGGTAAAGTATGCTTAAGGATGCTTCCTCGGGGATCGAGGGGGTGATCCTAGTTGATCGGTTCAGCTGATAAAGATTCGGTGGATATCAAAAGATGATCAAAGCTAGAGATATCGCTTTCTTATCCCCTTTTAAAAGGTTCTATTAGTCGAGCTTCTCCTACCTATTTTACAAACAAAGTTAGCTTTATGCAAAGTAACCCCACCAGCCATATGTCTTGCGGAGTACACCCTGTACTCAGCCTTGCTTTGTTGATACTTTTGCAGCAAGTAAGTGTTACTATGGAGGATGAGTTCTTTACAGCATCGACATCGACGAGTAGCTTGGGGTTCCCGGTCGGCAGCCTGGAATCTATGGATTGGGACGTCATCGTTATGCTTCAGGCCTCTTAGGCCATTTGTTAAGTTTGCTATACTTAATAGCATAATTTGCCTTCCGTTGTTTGATGTTTATGGTCAGTGACCTCTGCTTGTAATATTTTGGTTCTTTGCTCAGTTATGAGCTTGCTGTAATAATTTTTGTGTCATAGGGTCACTGTAATGTTACCAATTCTCTCTCTGTACGCTTCTGAGATTTAGGTTAGGCTTATATCAGACAGAGGTCTGGGATTTGTCTAGCCTTAATTTTGGGGGTGTCACATTCTCCAAATCTTGGTGTGTCTATTCCCACTCATGGGCACCCCTTTATATAGGGGGAGCGGGTGTGCCCTCCCATTTGGGTTTCCCATGTGGGACTAAATAAGGGAGAGAGGGGGAAGGCGCATGGGCCCTTAGGGCACCATGGGCCGGCTGGCTAGGGGTGGGCCCCACCACGCACACAGCCCTAGGCTGGCCGGGTGGGCCCACTTGAGGCGGCTAGGCCTTGGTCGTTTGGCCCTTGGCCCTTCCCCCTTTTGGTTTTCCCTCATGGGCCCTTTTTTCCTAGGAAGTTTGGCCCATTAGTGGAACACCCCTTCGAATTATATTTTAATATTATATTTAATATTAATTACATTAATTAATATGTAAATACATATTACAAAATCTGATTTGACCCGAAACACCTTTCGGTTCTCTTTCGATTTCCTCCGAATGACTTTAGGTCTTTCCCGGAATGATTCCGGTTCTCTCATGGAACTTTTCCGGTTTCCTTTTCTCTTTCATATGGTGATTCCAACTTACAGAGGATCTCTAGCTCATCATACCCTTAAGTGTATTTCCCCATGGCTCGGGAATGGCACAGACATGATCTCCATCAATGATTAATAGCGGGATCGGGATGCTTATAATGAGCCATGTGCATTCGACAATGATAATGTCATTTCAATCGTAAATAGTCGTTTTCCATTCCTTTGCCACTTGATACCTAGTTCACCCGAGATTTGATCTATGATATCTCCATACCTTCGTTTGATCTTGTTACCGATGAACTTGTTTTCTCATTTCCGTGTCGTTGCATTCCGTGACCCAGTCACACGCTTGCAAGCTTCGTTAATGCAACGTCATCGAGATAGCCACATATGTATCTATCTGTTACACGGATTGGCAAATTCTGGTCTTGATATCTACTCCTCTATGCGCTCCTTTGGGAAACCTGAGTGGCACCTTTTCGATCACCCAATCATGGTATGATACTTGATAACCATCTAAGATTCCTCCAGAACGGTGATTTGTATTATCTCACAGTCTAAGGATCAGGCTGCGAGGTTTCCTTAGTTTATCATTAATGGTGAACTTTGTAACTAGATCTCATTAAGATACAACTGGTTTGATTGTTTGTCTATCACATCATTCAACTAATGACGTGACCTTATTGTCAATTGGCATAAATGCCCATGATCTCGAAACCCTAGATCATCCTCATGACCAATGAACTAGTTCACTAGAGGTAACTAGAGACTTGGTTTGTTTACATACCACATATGTATTAATGTTTCATATTAATACAATTATAGCACAATATGAAACTATTACGAACTAATTGAGATATGACAATAAAAACCTATTTATTATTTGCCTCTAGGGCATATCTCCTTCAGCCTCCCACTTGCACTAGAGTACAAATAATCTAGCTCGTATTTTACTCATCATAAACCATATCACATATGCATTTATTAATCATGCATGCTTATGGAAAACATCATGTCCATGTTCTGTTTTACCAAATCATTATTTCTTTGCAAATCGTTAATGTCTTCCTAACTTTGACATTCATACCATTATCTAATAATAGGTTGACGTATTCGTTTGGCGACAAAGTGAGACTTTGTTTCTAGTGTTTATAATGACGGTCATTTTCACTATTGTCATCTAAACTTCGAAACACACTTTGCAATCATTTGTGTATATACGGCAGTTATGGCAGCAGAGTGAGGCCGGTTTCCAGGAGCTTACAATGACTTTAGATAAACCTCGAGGGCTTTTTCATGGACACTATGCCATGAGATACATCATTCTACGTTAAAGACGAATTAGTCCTGCCATAACAATATACATCACATCAGATAGAGCCTTTATATTTCTATATCTATGTAGATCCTAGTTAACGCTGCAGGTGGATGCGGACCTCCCGCGGCGCCGCATGGCCGCTCCACATAAAATTCTAAGCGGCCGCCCGCAGGCAGGAGAAAAAAATAAGCGGCACTTTGCAGACTCGCCGCCGTACCCACATAGCCCACATGAACAGTTTCTTTGTTGTTACATGTTAGCACATTTTCTCCGATAGATTTTTCTCCCCTGCGAAGCTAGCCTGCTGGCGATGATCTCTGTACAAACCCAGCTCAAGTCGATCTACTCTGTGTCCGGCCGATCGTGCAAATAATTCCCCTCTCAAAATAAATATAGTAAATTTCTTTAAATTTAGGTGTATCTACATACTATTTCTCTGTCAAAAAATAAGTGACTTATCTTTATCTAGATTCGCATTATCTAACACTAAATTTCTGCACCTACACAATAAGTTACGTATAGAAGACATGACGACATCTTGTAGACATGTATCGTCCGCAACGACAGCGGTCTAAGAGCATCTCCACTCGATCGGGTTCCTAGCAGGCCGTTCCGATGGTGTATTTTTCGTCCGGACGCCGAAAATTGGCCTAGACGCGTTTCCAGGACGTCGGTTTCGTCTGGATTTGTCCCAAAATACGTCCGGCCATCCCAGGCCGATCCGGCGGCGCCGGGAACGTGCTGGGAACGCCGAGCGTAGAAATTTCGGCAGGAAAAAAGATTTCGGCGCGTGGACCCGCCCAGTCAGCGACCGAAGGCCGTCCGTCGAAGGACCGCCGGCCGGACCGCCGGACATTAACTGCCCGTTTCGTCGACCACGCGTCGGCGTAATGGTGCGCCACCATCGCCTCGGCTTCCCGCCGTTTCCCCTTTTCCCGCCACACCGCTACACCCCTCCCACCTTCGCCGCCCGTGCTCGGCCTATAAAAGCCGGCCACCGCACGGCTCACGGCACACACTCTCCAACCCCTCTCCAACTCCGGCGAACAGTAGAGTCGGCGAAAACACCAATGGCGGAAAGGTTCCCAGGCGATCCCGCGGCGGCCAACGGCTTCGGCCAGCGCACTCTACAGCCGTGGGAGGCGCGGATGCTGTACGACGCCGGTTACATGGCGCCGCCGGATTTCCATTGCCCACCCAGCTGGAAGCTCAGCGCCGGTGGCATACCGATACCGCCGGTGCCGGAGGACGACCAAATGGTCGAGGCGATCCAGGAGGCCATCGCGGCGATGGAGGACCTGGAGCTCGCCAAAGACCCCGGCAACCATCCCGCGGACTGGGCCATGCCTGTCGACGAGGACTCCTTCTCCCTAAAGATGGCGATCGAGCATTCTCTACGTGACGCCGCGCCTCCGCCGGCCGTGTCTGTCGATGAGCCGAACATCCTCGCCTGGTCTAGGGCAGACTGGGAACAAGAGGAAGCACTCCGCGTCTAGCGCCTGTAGGAGCAGGCCGAGCGCCAGACCGGCGTGCGCCGTCAGCCAGCCTACCAGGGTGCGCCTCTCGTCGTCCTCGATGACAATGACGACGACGACGTCGTCCCTTCCTACCAGCCATGGAGGTGCGGCGACGTAGGCCAAGGAAGCTCACGCCCTCCGCACGACGGCGACGATGATGGCGACGACGACGGCACGGCGGACCTGGACTGCACCAGTTTCTACCGCAACTTCGGCATATAGACGGCGTCCACCGGCATCGACATCTGCTTCGGCATCGGCCTTTTTAGTTTTTTTAGCCTAGTTGAAGTCAGAATTCGGATGCCCACCCAAATTCGACGTAATATGTACGAACCGGCCATCTATTAATGAAATCCGCCTATATTCTCTCCAAATTTGCTGAGTTTTGCTGAATTTTGTCTAAACCCGGGAGCTCAGCCTGAAAACACGAGTGGGAAATCGGCCATTCGCAGGCCAAAATCTTCTTCCATCTGGCGCTAATTAGGTCCAAATTTTGGCATGGAACGACCAACGTGGAGATGCTCTAAGGAGTTCAACAGTACGACCATCACATAGAGAAAATTCTAGCACTCGGCTGTAAAGGTCGCCCATTTCCTAGCCCGCATAACCCACAACGATTTAGCGGACGACGGACGCCATAGTGAACTTTACTTTTTTTCTTTGAAAAACTCAAATTTGAAGTTTCAAAAAAATCAAAAAATATATAGGGACGTAGATAATGATTTACAAAAGGCGCGTGCAAAAAAGCATGTGAAAATAGCCTCCGCAAGAAAGAGAACATTTCAGATCTTGACGTGAACAGTGAATTTTTGAATGGCCTCCTTTTTTCCAGAATTTGTCATATTTGTCTTTTTTACTGCGCAATAAAATACAATGTATTTTTCTTTAAAATTTTGCATACATGTATTTTACATTATGGGCTACACCAATATTTGTTTTTTAAAAGATATTGACATTTTTTGAAAAATTTAAAAAAGTACTCCAAATCGATTTTCCGGGGCAAACAAGCCTACTTAGTTTCGTAAACTATGTAGTACTAGCAGATTCCTCTGTGCGTCATGTCACAAAAAATAAAATAAAAAGTTTGTGTAGTACGTGGACTGAAGATATGATAAGGTGCAATCGTTATACTGGCACAAGAGGATGTGGCCGGCTTCCTTCCTTAATAGATAGCTCAGTATCTAATTATGCTTAGCCTACAATTACGTGGGTAATACGGACCCCGCGACTACCTGTGTTGATTATGTGGGCTACCCGTATAATACCATTTAAAATATGCGGGCACGTGCGGCGTTTTGCGGGACACCCGTAGACCAACCCACTTGCAGTCTGAATCCTAGTGCATGAAATGCAACTATGCCACTTACTTTGCTCCTTGCCATTTAAGTACAAACTTATTTCTGGTTCAGTGATTAACTCATGAATCACTTCAAGACATGTTCTTATAGTTAAGAGCTTGTCCTTTCAACCAGAATTTAGGATCACATTACGTCGAGTATACAATATGGTTGAATGGAAGAACCTATGACTAAGGCATAGTAGATGCAACACATATCTTTCTTCCTTTTTAACCATCGTTGTAATACCAAGACAATGCTTCATATAGTAAGAACTTCTTTATTACCTTGTCCCATTCTGAATTTGTTCAGAATCTTGCTTAGGACATTCTGAACATCTTCAGAATCAAGTTCAAGAAGCATTCGACATTCAATGTTTATTAAACTCACCAATCTATCTCGATAGATCTTATTGTTTAATAACTTCAACTTCATCCCAATTTATCTACTTAAATGTTATTAACACCAATCACATCATTCACATATGTTTTCCACATATCTTAGAATGATTTCACGCTCCCACTCAAATATGGCATCCATATTTGAGATTCAGAGATTTTACTTAGCTTCCACTCAAAATATGTCTACTACATATTAAGATTTGGCCAAGCTAATTAGCTCCCACTCAAAATATGTCTCTTACATATTAAGATCTGGCCAAGCTAATTAGCTCTCACTCAAATGCAGGTCCTCTCGATAATCTTGGACATTCCAAAATTCTTTGATCATCATCAAATTGAGAATCCCAGCTACGAGATTCCAATATCCTTATATTGTTGGTGTAAATCCAATAGACTCAAGCATCGCTACATTGTAGTCAACTTCTTGAATTTGTTCATACTTTGTGACAAATTGAACTTTATGTCTTCATTAAGTTTCATTTTCATCTTATTACTTTAAAGTTATTTCGAAATATTAAGTAAACTTCTTTACTTAATAAGATCAAGTAACATATTACTTTGCAATCTTAAATGTAACTTAATATATGATTTTATGACTCCTAGTCATTTCTCGCACTTAGGCCCATCACACTTCTTTGTAGTTCGTAGGTATGTCTTGTTAAAATAACATGACAAGTGAATCAATAATACAATTCCGCAAACTTGCAGAATATATCATTGAGTCCTATTTTCTTAGTAAAAGTATTCGCTGAAACTTTATGATCGTTATCAATAGTTTCTCATCTATTTGTAGAGTTCGATTTCACGAAACAAATTTCGCTGCACTACTCAACAATTAGGAGGTAAGGTCAAATACCTTGTTTTGAACTTTTACTTTCTTCCACCTGTATCTTCATGAAGACACGTCAACTTTGGACAACAACAGGTTTGCCCCTTTTTGGAAGATGTATTCATAGTTTTGTAAGAATACGCTACAAAGACTTGTTTATTCGCCATGATTTTGAATTGTCGAAACCCCTAGAAACTCAAACATGCCATAACTCTTATGGTGTTGTTTCCACGAATCCTTTTTAGATGTTCCTTTGTATTTCAACCAAGTGTTTGCTCATTTCGATCTCTAACTCTAAACGATAAATATAATGATTATGATATTTAGACATTTCAATACAATTTGAAATTGCCCTATTATCATAATTTGCGAAACCTATTTCACATGTCCTTTTATGCCAAAATTAACTTAAATACTTTAGTCATGTCGATTAAATCGAAGAGACTTTTGTATTCTTGATAATTCAATATCCTCCATTACTTTGAAAACTTTTGAACAATTCAAAATAGTTTCAAACTTATTTTTCATTAAGTAAATACTCATATTCACTTGAATCCACAATGAAGTATGAAATAATGATTTCCTCTATTTGTTGAAAATACAATACATCACTATGTATAAGATTCAACATTTCTTCGCATATCAATATTTTACCAGAATGCGGAGTTTTATTCATTCTGCCCAACGAGGCATTGTTTTGCAAAGTCTCTAGATTAAGCATCTAAGACCACGATCTTCATTTACAATGAAGAACATGCAATAACCAAAATGACTTAAACTATAGTGTCATGTCATTACTTAACCTTGGATATCTTTTAGCATTCTAATCCTTTATAAATGTTTAAACTATTATCATTAACATAATGATGAGAATAACTCATTTATAATCGTAATGTGACCATAACAGTATTGTTCATAAGAATAGTACAACTATCTTGTAACTCGTTCATATCAATAATCGTCTTGCCAAAAGAAAGACGCACAAAGAAGGATTACAAAATTACATTTAAGTCCACTAATCCAAATGATAAACTTTGAGGAAAGGGGTGATGTCGGCCATCAACTGTTTTGCTTGCTGTCATCAAGCCATATTGCCTCAATTCCAGCAATTCTTAAGCAGATCATCCTGTTTTCACAAAGCAGGATAAGTATCCAATACTTATATAAACTGCAACGAGTTTTGCAAGAATTACATTTATAACTTTGTATATATAACATATACCCTTTTTCATTCATGACCTCCATTGCAGTGAAGACCTTCTGAGAGTTCATAACTCTAATGCAAGATTGCTAAGTGTTTCTCCACATATTCCCTTTTTCATCCATCATGGAAGAAAACACATCCAACGGCTCATAATTTATGTGCCTGATCTTGCAAAATACAAGATTGTAATCCAATTCTCCATTGAATGGAGAATGGCTTATTGGATGATTACGGAGAACACACAAACATTGCGAATTCATCGGATTATCTCCTAATGGTCATTGTATCAAGAAGAAAAGATAACATTTTACGAAGATATCCCTCAGGCATGGGTATTAATCTATGAAATTGGACCCTTTCGCTAAGTTCCGTATCAAGCAATAAAATTCCCATGGTCGCTAAGGACCTCAGGGATATGCCATGATCTATAAGATATTTGCAAACAGACATCTAGACTAAGTTCATAATGTGAGTTCAATCCTAATTGAGCTCCCACTAAAATTTTCATCCCCTGGACAATTTTAGTGATCACATGATCCCAATCCTCTGCACCTCCCCCGATCGTCACGGCCATCAGTGCAACATCAAAGGTAGACATTCCCTAATGTCAATCACATCAACCATGTGAGTCATGCTCGACCTTTCGGTCTCTTGTGTTCCGAGGCCATGTCTACACATGCTAGGCTCACCAAATCTAACTTGTGTGTATTTGCTATGCAACATGGCTTACACCCACTGTATGAGAATGTAGATATGTCTAGCCCCCGATCATCACCGCCGGCTTCATAACGGTAAACTTTCTTGGTGGTGCACACACAAGGGGAACACAATCATTGGAATAAATAGGTATTATCTTATTTGCTACCATTGAGTATCTAATACTAGCATATAATAAGATATAAAATAGGTATCAACATCACATGTAAATTTGTGATATGATATGGTCCTTCTCCTTGCGCCTTGATCTCCATCGAGCGCTCCGGTATGATCTCCATCTTGCCCCTGGTTTGACGCCAAGTCCACGATGCCACCACCCAGTCGTCCATCGGAATGATGGCTATTACTACTTAACTTAGTAACAGAAAAGTAAACTACTTTACCTTTGTAACGACCAATGCCATATCATAACACAAGACCTCCTACAAAATAAAGTTAGACGCCTCTACTTTATCTTTTGCAAGTTTTATGTGGTTGTTAGGGCTTTCGCAATAGAACCGTTTCTAAACTACAAACTTCCCAACCACAACATGGATCCAACAGTCATCTCTACTATACCCCTTTTGGGACCCTCCGTTGTAAATGCTATATCAACTATTGAATGAGATATAGACACCCGCTAGCCACTTATACGGTACATGCCGTATGTTGAGCGTGGAACCAGTCTCACGTACGAATATGTGTAAGGTCAGTTCGGGACACTTCATCAAACAATACCGCGATATAAACAAGTACACATTAGAGGGTAATAACTAAGGGATCAATGCCCGCACAAAAATTGTGCGTACTGGCCGTACAACACTCCTACGCATAGATTGGCTCTAGTACCACTGAAGGGTTCCATAGCAGAAAACAAAAAGTTTCCTACGTTGGAACCGCCTAATACGCCCAACATCTATCTATGTAGTAATGCGGTAACGACCGGAGTGTATAGAATACATACCCTTACATACCGTACGCGGTTAACGTTTCGAGGGGATGTGGTTGAAGTAGTCGAACTCGTAGCCGACCTCAAGGTCATGAAGCTCCTCGCAGGTCACCCCTTGCTCCTTCTTCATCGTGCAGCAGCTCCGACTCACAACATCCAAGGTGCCTTAGGTGAGGTCCCTTGTGGTTTCGTACACATACGGTGTATGATGACGACCTTCGTTTCCTTGATCCCTGCCAGGAGTGTGGAAGTAGATCTCCGGCTTGGAATCCCTGCAGCGCAATGGCGTGCTGCAGGTGCGGTGTCTCTTGCATGGACAATCCTTACTTGGGACCGTGCCAACGCATGAAGACGAGAGAAAGAGAGAGGGAAGGAGAAAGTCAACCAAATGACTTCTCCAAATATTGGTGTGTCTATTCCCACCCATGGGCACCCCTTTATATAGAGGAAGTGGGTGTGCCCTCCCCTTTGGGTTTCCCATGTGGGACTAAACAAGGGAGAGAGGGGGGAGGCGCATGGGCCCTTAGGCCCTTGGCCCTTCCCTCTTTCGGTTTTCCCTCGTGGGCCCTTTTTCACTAGGAAGTTTGGCCCATTAGTGGAATACCCCTTCAAATTAGATTTTAATATTATATTTAATATTAATTATATTAATTAATATGTAAATACATATTACAAAATCTGATTTGACCCGAAACACCTTTTGGTTCCCTTTCGATTTCCTCCGAACGACTTCGGATCTTTCCTGGAATGATTCTGGTTCTCTCCCGGAACTTTTCCAGTTTCCTTTTCTCTTTCATATGGTGATTCCAATTTACAGAGGATCTCTAGCTCATCGTACCCTTAAGTGTATTTCCCCACGGCTCGGGAATGGCACAGACATGATCTCCATCAATGATCAATAGCGGGACCGGGATGCCCATAATGACCCCTGTGCATTCCATGATGATAATGCCGTTTGAACCATAAACAGTCGTTTCCCATTCCCTTTGCCACTTGATACCTAGTTCACCCGATATTTGATCTACGGTATCTCCATACCTTCGTTCGATCTTGTTACCGATGAACTTGTTTTCTCGTTTCCGTGTCGTTGCATTCCATGACTGATACATTGCAAATGTATCTATAATTTTTGATGTTCCGTGCTTGGTTTTATCTACTTTCTTGTGTTTTTTCCACATTTTGGAGTACTTTTCATATGATTTCTTGGACTAACCTATTAACAAGAGCCACAGTGCCAAATTGTTTCTCGCTGTTTTGGTTCCAGGAAAGTCAGAAAATGAATATTCTCGGAATTGGACAGGACAAAAGCCAAAGTTGCTATTTTACCGAAAGACATCTGGAGCCAGAATATGAGACGGAGAAGGGCTGGGGCCCGGCCACACCACCTGGCCGCGGGGCAAGGCCTGGCCCGCGCCAGGGGGTGGTCTGGCCGACCCCAGCAACCCCTCGGCCTCTCCTTCCGCCTATATATTGCCTCCGATACCAAAACCCTAAGTACTCGATCAAAAATCCACGAAAGAGTCTGTAGCCACCGTCATCTCCATCCCTAGATTGGGAGGGATCTGAAGATCTTCCCGGCACCCTGCCGGAGAGGGGAATTCACCCTAGAGGCCTTCTTCATTATCATGCAAGCCTCCGGTGTGATGTGTGAGTAGTTCATCTCTGGACTACGGGTCCATGTAGTAGCTCGATGGCTGGTTCTCCTCCTTTGTGCTTTCATGTCTAGATCTTGTGAGCTCCGTTCATGATCAAGATCATCTATTTGTAATTCTGCATGTTGTGTTTGCAAGGATCCGATGGATATTGAGATGTTGTTTCAGACTGATTATTGATTCTATCATGTCTTTGTTATTTGTGATCTTGCATGCTTTCCGTTGTTAGTAGCTATCTTGGCCAAGTAGATGCTAGCAACTCCAAGAATTAGTATTTATGCTCGATAGTGGGTTCATGCCTTTAGTAATCTGGGGAACTGACAAAAATCTCTAAGGTACTAGATGTGCTGTTGCTACTAGGGAGAAAACAACAATCCTTTGTTCATAGAACAATCGTATTGTTTACTTTACACGCAATTCGTAATGCAATAATCTGTTGCTTGCAACTTAATACTGGAGGGGGTTCAGATGATAACCTGATGGTGGATTATTAGTCATAGATGCAGTTGGATGGCGGTCTATGTACAATGTTGTAATGCCCAATCAAGTCTCAAAGGAGTCAAGATGATTAGTATATGCTTGTATGCTTTCTCGATGTTTGTCAATTGCCCCGCTGTAATTTGTTCACCCAGCATGTTATCTATCTTAAGTAGAGCCACCTCTAGTGAACTATGGACCTCGGTCCTTTCTTTTACATACAATCTACAAACGGTTTACTGCTTTGTGTTTACTTTCTACAAACTATTACTTCCTTCCATTCGATACGTTTAATCCTTTGTTTTTAGCAAAACCGGTGAGATTGACAACATCATCGCAAGTTGGGGGCAAAGTTCTGTGGTTGTGTTGTGCAGGTCTCCACGTTGCTGCTGGCACCGGTAGTGCACCCTGCCAACGTTCAGCTAGCTACACCTTTGGGGTGTTTCCTTGCTCCTACTAGATTGATAACCTTGGTTTCTTACTGAGGAAAAACTTGTTGTTGTGCTCATCATACCTTCCTCTTGGGGTTCCCCAACGAGCTCGATATATTTGGGCCATCAATCAAGCTTTTTTGGCGCCGTTGCCAGGGAGTCAAGGATATCTTCACAAGGGAGTCCCTCATAACCAATCTCTTTACTTTGTTATTTTTGTTTTTCTTAGTTTACTTTTGCTTTATTTTCTTGTTTCTTTATAAAAAACAGAAAAAAAAATAGTTTTACAAGTTTGCTTTCTTTATCAAAAACAAAAAAATTAAGTCTCCTTTAGTTGTTACTTCTTCCTTAGTTCACCATGTTGATCCCTAAATTCACCCTGAAAGACCTTTCAATAGGTAGTGGCTCCATAATTGGAAAAGGTAATATTAAAGAATTCTTTAATCATGTTAGTAAACATGAGGATACCGAGGATACATCCCTTGCAAAAATTGCTCCAAACTATGAAATTGCTGCAGCTTCTATAGTTCACATGTTGGAAGCTAGGTTTGTTAACCTCAACCCCTTAATGCAAGTAATGTTTCTTAAACTTAAAGACATTGAGGACCCTAAAAAGAGGGATTTTATTCTAGAAACTTTGTTTAAGGAATTCTATGATGTTGCCAAGGATGCTAGAAAAGTCTTTGAATGTTTCAATATGCTAGGCTCATGCGTAGATGTTGTCGATACACGAGACAAGACGAACAAAACTGAACCCAATAGGGAGGAAACTAAGGTACCAATACCCTTTAAACTGGTAGCAATACATGAAGCCATAGAAAAGAATCTTGATTGGATTGTTCCTGAAAACCCTTTTGATGAAAATAGTGAACCTAAGAGCATTGAGAGAGGATCCTATAGAACTTATTTAGATGATATACCTTGCCTTGTTGAAGATATTTCTGGTATTAATCTTAATGCTTCTTCATTTGAGAACACTTGATTCTTTTTCTTGCTTCTTATGCCTAACTTAAAGGCGTTAAAGAAAAGTACTTATTCGGAGATAACTCAAAAGTTTTAGATGAGTCTTGGAAGTTATTACTTCAGCAATAACCGCTCCTTATCCTTTTTATTTGCTTTTTGTGCCAAGAGTAACCTCTAATGAGAGAGAAGTAATGATTGAGAAAGTTACTGTCCCGAAACAGATTTCTGTGCTTCACCGTAAAAATTCGTGTAAAATCTCTGAACGTCCTTTTGAGGCATGAATTTTTGTGCTTCTGCCCCAGGTTGTTATCTAACTTTCGTTAGTTCAACACTTTTTGATTTGAGCAACAGAAGGTCTTCGAAAAAAATTGTCTTTACCTGCTGGTCTGTTTTGACAGATTTCTGTCATTTTCTGCATTTGCTTCTTAGTGGTTCCTTTTTGAGTTCTTTTGGGGAATTGAGCTTTTTGAGGGAAGTGTTACAGTAGCTAGTGTTCTAATGGAAGTTTATTGGTGTTAGAACTGAACCTTAAGACCTTTTATCTTGAGTGCACTAATGTTGCTAATAAAGATTGTGTGAAGTTTTGTATGAAGGAAAATTTTCAGGTGTATGGAAGGAATGAGTAATAAGATGAAAGATGGACTAAAGCTCAAGCTTGGGGATGCCATGCGTGTCACCCCAAGAAATATCCAAGAAGTACAAGCGTCAAAGCTTGGGGATGGCCAAGGCATCCCCCTCTTCATCAATAAAAATCCCAGTTTCTTCCAAACGCTTCATTTTTATTGTTTCATGCATAGTTGTGCTGTTCTTGGAGTCTCTTCTTTTTCGTTTTCATTTTGGTTTTTCGTTTGCTGAATAAATTGGTTGGACCCCCTCTTTCATACATTGGTTTTCAAATAGTTTGGTTTGGTTTGGAAAAGAGTAGGAAAGTTCATGCTTAAGTGTTAAAGAGAGCTTGTTTTTGACTGTGGCCTATGCTTTGTCATGTCATGCTTGATATTGTTTTGGCTTTATGGTTAGTATTCTTTGCTGTAGAATGACTTGTTATAAACAATTGAGATTGCTTAATGTGCCTTGGATGAATCATGTGTTGTTTTAGCATATTAAAGCATAGTATTGTGGTATTCTCCTTTGATACTTTATTTGGGTTGACTTGGCACATGCTCACACCATGTTATGACTATCTCAAGTGACCATAGCCTTTATGATCCTTTAGTTTTCAACATGTAGTATCACTTTATGCTTTGATCAATGATGTTTTGCACTCTGCACGATTATGGCCATTATTGCTCTCTTAGTTTGTCGCTCCCAGTCTTTTGCTAGCCTCCACAACCAAGTATGAGTTCCACTCATGCATCCAACTCCTTAAACCAAGTTATTCCAAAGAGTCCACCATACCTACCTACTAGCATTTGCTATTCCAATTATGTTCATGTTTTTGTTTACCTTCCAAATTAAACTTGTTATGAGAAAACTAGTGATTAAAGCTCTCACGAACTTGATGGCACACTTTACTTTCTTGCATTTAATAAACTTGAACCATTGGGTCCTTCTTTGTTGCGTTTATGCTTGCGCTTTATAAGTTGAAATTAGCAGAACCATGTATCATGGGGAACGCTTTCAACAGTGCACTTGTACTTTGTACCCCGTTGATATCATGTTCTTTTGTTTATGGATCCGTGATTGTGAAATAAAAGTGGAACTTGTAAGATCATGGAGTTTGTATGTGTGTTAGAGAAAGCACAGGCGCTAGCCTAAGCCATGCCTAATCATGGTGGAAACTTGCAGCATAACCATAATGAGCACTCTATGAAGCATCTTCAATAAAAACCTATGCAAATAGCAAATGAAAAGATCGTTGAGATGCTCATTGTCTGCTTGCCTTGTCATTTTGATTATGGGATAGCTCCTGTATCATGTGCAAGGGTACCCCGTTGGCGGTTCTTTATGATACATATGTACTTACAATGACAATAGCTTACTTGTGACTAAAGTTGAGTAGCATGAGGTTCGGTCTTCGTAAGTAAGGGGCATGAAATTTCGGTTTATAACTTGTCAAGAATATCCTCTTAGTTGTGTCACTTTAACCTTAATCACTTCAAGATGCTTATGATAGGGACAATGAGAGCTGAAAGCTATAAGTACCATAATTTTTGGAAGCTCTTTATGAGACTTGAATCCCTACTTCCTTCTATGAAGGCCTTTCTTCCACCATTATATTGAGTCTCCACCTTCTATCTTTATGCACCTACTTTGAGAGCATAGTGGCCATTCTTAGTTCTATGTGCATTGTCCCAAGACTAGTTGATTGATGCATAACTTGATATTGCTTGTTTTAAACTATTTGTATCTAGTCACTCTTATGAACTTTGAAGGTGTCCTATGCATTTATATTTGCTACTCTATGAGGGACAAACTGAATACTATTATGCTATGTTTTCTTTATGTGAAACAAACAAACGTCTTGCAAAGCATTGTTATTCATGAACCTTTTGTTTGTGCCTTTTCATCTTACATCATAGTTTCTTTGTCTTATTGCTAGAACTTTGTCTTTCATGTTATGATTGAAGTACTATGATCCCAGCTTTGAATGTTTTACAAATACTTTGATCAAGTTTACGATGGTGCATGTCACCTAAAAAATTATTCTTTCTTTTTATCACTTACCTACTCGAGGACGAGCAGGAGTTAAGCTTAGGGATGTTGATACATTGCAAATGTATCTATAATTTTTTATGTTCCATGCTTGGTTTTATCTACTTTCTTGTGTTTTGTCCACACTTTGCAGTACTTTTCATATGATTTCTTGGACTAACCTATTAACAAGAGCCATAGTGCCAGCTGCCTGTTTTCTGCTGTTTTTGGTTCCAAGAAAGTCACAAAATGAATATTCTCAGAATTGGACGGGACAAAAGCTAAAATTGCTATTTTACCGGAAGACATGTGGAGCCATAATATGAGACAGAGAAGGGTTGGGGCCCGGCCACACCACCTGGTCACGGGGCCAGGCCTGGCCCACGCCAGGGGGTGGTCTGGCCGAGCCCAGCACTCCCTCGGCCTCTCCTTCCGCCTATATATTGCCTCCGATACCAAAACCCTAAGTACCCGATCAAAAATCCACGAAAGAGTCTGTAGCCGCCGTCATCTCCATCCCTAGATCGGGAGGGATCTGAAGCTCTTCCCGGCACCTTGCCGAAGAGGGGAATTCACCCTGGAGGCCTTCTTCATCATCATGCAAGCCTCCGGTGTGATGCGTGAGTAGTTCATCTCTGGACTAAGGGTCCATGTAGTAGCTAGATGGCTGATTCTCCTCCTTTGTGCTTTCATGTCTAGATCTTTTGAGCTCCGTTCATGATCAAGATCATCTATTTGTAATTCTGCATGTTGTGTTTGCGGGGATCCGATGGATATTGAGATGCTATTTCAGATTGATTATTGATTCTATCATGTCTTTGTTATTTGTGATCTTGCATGCTTTCTGTTGTTAGTAGCTATCTTGGCCAAGTAGATGCTAGCAACTCCAAGAGTTAGTATTTATGCTCGATAGTGGGTTCATGCCTCTGGTAATCTAGGGAAGTGACAGAAATCTCTAAGGTACTAGATGTGTTGTTGCTACTAGGGAGAAAACAACAGTCCTTTGTTCATAGAATAATCATATTGTTTACTTTACACGCAATTTGTAATGCAATAATCTTTTTCTTGCAACTTAATACTGGAGGGGGTTCAGATGATAACCTGAAGGTGGATTATTAGTCATAGATGCAGTTGGATGGCGGTCTATGTATAATGTTGTAATGCCCAATCAAGTCTCAAAGGAGTCAAGATGATTAGTATATGCTTGTATGCTTTCTCGATGTTCGTCAATTGCCCCACTGTAATTTGTTCACCCAGCATGTTATCTATCTTAAGGAGAGCCACCTCTAGTGAACTATGGACCCCGATCCTTTCTTTTACATATAATCTACAAACTGTTTACTGCTTCGTGTTTACTTTCTACAAACTATTACTTCCTTCCATTCGATACGTTTAATCCTTTGTTTTCAGCAAAACCGGTGAGATTGACAACCTCATCGCAAGTTGGGGGCAAAGTTCTGTGGTTGTGTTGTGCAGGTCTCCACGTTGCTACTGGCACCGGTAGTGCGCCCTGCCAACGTTGAGCTAGCTACACCTTTGGGGTGTTTCCTTGCTCCTACTGGATTGATAACCTTGGTTTCTTACTAAGGGAAAACTTGCTGCTGTGCTCATCATACCTTCCTCTTGGGGTTCCCCAATGAGCTCGATATATTTGGGCCATCAATCAATGACCCAGTCACACACTTGCAAGCTTTGTTAATGGAACATCACCGAGATGGCTACATATGTATCTATCTGTTACATGGATTGGCAAATCATGGTCTTGATATGTACTCCTCTACGCACCCCTTTGGAAAACCTGAGTGGCACCTTTTCGATCACCCAATCACGACATGATACTTGATAACCATGTAAGCTCCCTCCAGAACAGTGATTTGCATTATCTCATAGTCGAAGGATCAGGTTGTGAGGTTTCTTTAGTTTATCATTAATGATGAACTTTGTAACTAGATCTCATTAAGATACAACTGGTTGGGTTATTTGTCTATCACATCATTCAACTAATGACTTGACCTCATTGTCAATTGGCATAAATGCCCATGATCTCGAAACCCTAGATCATCCTCTTGACCAATGAACTAGTTCGCTAGAGGTAACTAGAGACTTGGTTTGTTTACATACCACACGTGTATTAACGTTTTGTATTAATACAGTTATAGCAAAGTTTGAAACTATTACGAACTAATTGAGATATGACAATAAAATCTATTTATTATTTGCCTCTAGGGCATATCTCCTTTAGACTATAGATTACAACTCGAGTCTTTTCAAAAGATTCAGAGAACATTCTAGGTTATAGAAGAAGGAAACAACTTCTAACAAAGGAGAACCAGAAATAATAAATCATAACTATCTTACTAATAAGGCTAGTATCTAAACTATCTGGTTTGCAATTGCTTCTATTACAATGCCCTACAACAGTAGGTTTTATGGCTAGAGATTATACTCCTATCTAATCAGGAACTTCAACTTCATTTTAGTTGATAATATGTTGACTCCATTGACTTCATTGAAGAACTTGAGCATTTGGTGACGATTCCTTTAAGTATCATTTGGTGTTGATGACGTTTCCCATGGATTTAGCACGTAGAAAGGGTTAAGAAGGTACGATTGAGTATGAGCATGCTCAAAAAGTTCACTAAAAAGGAGTGTTCGATGCACTATCTACAACCACACACCAAAGGTCGTAGTCTGTGCATGTTTTCATAAACATTTCTTCAAATGTTGCATTTATTCTGAAAAGCTATGTCCGTCAGTCTTCATAGGATGATTAGAACTCCGTGGAGTTCCTTTCCTACAATGTGTGCAGCTCCTTCCCGGAATAGGGAGTAACATGTCACACTTTTATACACTCTGCAGAGGTGCGTTGCTTTACCGGTGAGAGATTCTTATCCATGTTGCACAATCGGACATACTTTCCCATTCACACTTACATTGGTGTGAGGCCTACTATAAGAACCCAAGCCGATCATTGTCAACACCCGAATTTTTAATCCCAGGTGCCCGTTATGCCATACCTCGCAATCCTAGGATTACCATTATTGCGAGACATAACAGATTGGATATCATAGTACATCATCCATTACAAACCATACATAAGGTCTTACACAAATATGGATCTCATGATCCAGGTCTTAATACAACAAGCAGCGGAAATAAAAGATAGCGTAGCAAAGGGGTCCATCTTCGGGGCACAGTAATGCTGACGAAGGCAGATAGTCCTAGTTATCATAGCCGTCCTGCAGACCATCATCCTGATAATCTCCTTCATAGTCTGGCCATGATAATAGCCAGGGACAAAAGCCATGAGTACTCTTTAAGTACTCGCAAACTACTACTAACAAGTAGTAATATCCTAAATTAAAATACTGAATCTAAGTTAACTATCAAGTTAAGTTTGAAGCCTAAGCTAAGTTCAGAAGCGAAGAAAGATAAAATAAAATTCCAGAGTCACTTAAGTTGGGAAGCTATTATCATCAACACAACCCTGTTGTGGTCAAGTCAAAGATCATCATTTATTTCAAGTTATTTGGAAAACATCTGACAACGAAAACAGTATGGCCATTCCAATCTGTCCATAATCATGACGCCTATTCAATAGTTTGACACTCTGCAGAGGTGGTACACTTTCACCACAAGATTCGATACATCCGTCGTGGATAACCCTGAATCATCATACTTAGTATGCAGATAATCAAACATAACCTTCCCTTTACACACCCTAGTATAAGCACCTCTCCTATGAGCATGGCCTCCCAACCATGACCATCAGTCATCTTGGGCACTGCATAGGTGGACAACATTAAGAGGTAGCCTCGGCTCAAACCTCTCCCGTGAGGGAACTAATACTAATGCATATAAATTTCCAGCTAAGCCTTACCCAATTCAGGTAATGTGGTTGTACCGTAAAATTTGGAATGGTATCGCATCCAAATCTAACCATCAGTTTTATAAAAGGGGTTAAGGCTCATGCCTTATCATCTTCCACATCATAAACCAGTTGTGTTTCGTAACACATGTCAAAACATCTCAATAGAATGACTCATCATTCCAAGGTTTTCATAACTCATTTTCACCAAGTATTCCCATCTAAAGTAACTCAAGTTTTTGATCTACTCTAAACTACTAAGTTAAGAGTGTTCACTAAGGTGGAAAGATGGGATCAATCTCATGCCATAGAATGATATCTAAAGGTTTCTTAGTAGGTCAAGTTTTATACTTTTTATGCTACCTTCAATTTTAATTAGAGAACTTTGTATAATCTAAGGTGGGGTAAAACTTGTCCATGAGACTTGGGGCATTAATAGTGAAAAGGGGTGTGATTAAAGCATGCTTAAGGCATCTTTGCTAAACCCTCTAGTTTATTCTAGCTTGCTAACCATAGCTTGCTAAGGTAAGTTTGCAAGGGTTAGCTTGCCCTGCTAATAGTGGCTTGCCTTGGTTGGTGCAGTGGTTGAAGTTGTCTTCTTCTTCTTCTTCCTGGTAGAACTCCTCCTCCTCCTCGAGAGTTTGGTCGGTGCTATCGTCTAGAAATACATAGGGAGTGCACAATCACCAAACAATACTTAACTAGGCTAAGTAGCATTCTAAAGCACACAATTGATGATCTATTATCATCACAAACATTACAAGTTTTAATTCAATAGTTTTAATCTTTTTATTTTAGAAAAGTAATTTCTACTCATTGAAATGTTAACTAAAATTTAATATTCACCACCAAAATATGAGATCATGTGGACACATGTCCTCACCACATATTCCACAGGTGGGAATGAGATTTAAAGGTTGGATCAATATTACTTTAGTTTAAGTTTATTATTTAATGATTTAAAGTGACTAGAAATGCCTATATAGCATTATTTTGGTACTAGTCCAAAGTCACTGCATGTAAACCTTAATATTATTACATATTTGGATAGATATGATGAAATGTGATTTTTGAGAGTTGGAATCAACTCAAAAGCTGACTTGGTTGATTTTATAAAAATGTTGCAAGTTGTAAAAGCTTCTGTCTTCTTATTTTTATTAGGAGAGATCTATAAATCTAAATGAATTAAATCCAACGGGCTTGGATAGAGCATTTCAATACCTTTCAGACAAAATTAGTTTCATGCAATTTGGATTTGTCAAACTCATAGAATTGATTTTTGAAACACAGGACAGAAACTATATTCTAACTAAAAAGAAAAATCCTAATTTGAATTTCCAACGCTGCTGAACGAAATGGGCGGCCCTAGCTCATGCAAGGGCGCCTTGGGTTGACTTAAGCGAGGACCCCACCCGTCAGTGGCACAGGGGGGTGCGAAACGGTATGGGCGAACGGTGGCCGTGCGATCTGGTTCTAATCCAACCCGGCTGAGGGTCATCGTCGACGTTGGGCAACGCCGGCAAGACAGAACCCTAGCGCGGCCAGTGGGGGTCGTTGGGGGCTCACCGGGGTTCAGGCGAGGGTCGGCGAGGCGGGCGAACGACGAAGTCGACGACGGCGAACCTCCTGGTACCGGCAGCTTCTCCTGGGGCGGCCTGGATCAACGGCGCCCTTCTCCTCCCGAGGCGGCGGCTCCGGCTGCAATTCCGGCGCTCTGGTGCTCGAGCGGCTCTGGCTGGCGGTGGGGAGTGAGTGTGAGAGGTGGTGAGTGAGATGGTGTGCTCAAATCTGCTGGGGATGGCCTCTATTTATAGTGGCGAGAGGGGACCGACGGGGCGCACGGTGAGCTCGTCATGGTCGATGGTACAGACAGCTATCGGCATGGGCGACGGTAGGGGGCGGTGCGGTGCTCCCTGGTGATGCTCAACGACACGGTGGCGAGACATGGGGCGGTGCGGTTTGGTCTGGAACACGCGATGCTGTGCGCGGCAGAGGCGGCGTCTTCGACGATGAGCGGTGGTCAGGCCATGGGGCGGCGAACGGGATGTCTGGCGGTCTCTCGGTCGGTGGCGATCATGTATGCAAGCGGCGAGGGCGCGCGCGTCCGTGGGCGGTCGAGGGTGGCGCCTAGCGCATGCTCGGCATGGTTCTTTGGCGGGCTGGGCGCGGTCCGCGCGTGGTGGTCCAGGGTTGGCAAGGTTCGGGCGCTGGATGTGGAGTGGCGATGGACGGTGGCGCCTCCTAGACAAGGTTGGCACAGCTAAATCTCCTCCTAGCTTGTCTGTCCCCTGGGTGGCATGGTGAGCTTCGGCTATTCACCATTGATGTCATTGCCCAGCTTACAGTGAGTCTAGTGCTTGGTTTAACTTGCTAGCTGATCTACTGAGATGGTTGTGAGCTAGAGAGGGAACAAGTTAGGCTTCAATCACTGCTCATAATAGTGTTTGGTTTTTGTTTGATTTGTTTCTGCCACCTGTTCGATGAAATGGCCGCAAGAACTCAAGTTTTGAATTTTGAAAAGATTTTTGGTGGGTGTGCTAAGTTGGTGCTGGTGAGTCTGCAGATGCTTGGGTTTTGAAAGTTGAGCTTGTTTGAGTGGTTTTTGAAAAAGTGGGATCTTCCCATATGATAAAGATTCAATTTTGAACTGTCATTTAAAATAGTTTACAGAAGGTTTTTAGAAGATCAAAAGGTGGGCCTTGGTACCTCATTATGTGTACTAGCAAGGGGTGCAAAGATCAATAATTGTTTCTGTTAATTTTTGAGTACTAGGAATAGCCAAAGTAGACATGGGCGTTAATTTTGGCAAAATGACCATTTCTCCATTTTAAATCTTTTTGATTTGATTTTCTTTAGAAAAAGTTTGGGAATGATGTAGATGATGTTTAAATCACCTAAGAAACATTTTACAAGCATTGGATCACTTAATCATGGCAATTCAAACAACTCCTATTTAAATGCACATAATATGAATGCTTTCATCTTAAAAATGGAAAAGTTTTTGTTAACCCTATTTTTGGATGATTGGATCTTTGATAAACTTGGATTGAAGTTTTGGGATGTTACAAACCTTCCCCCCTTAAACAAAATCTCGTCCCGAGATTTACAAAGAAAACTAGGAACTAAAAGATCCGAACTCTATCCTAATGTAATCTTCGCGTTCCCAAGTGGCTTCCTCCTCGGTATGGTTGCTCCACTAAATCTTGAGAAACTTGATACTCCTGGTCCTGGTGGTCCTGTAGGCCTCTTCTAAGATACGGATGGGCACTTCCCGATAGGTCAGGTGGACCTGATTTCCACAGCTCTGTGATCGATGTTCTTGAAAACTTCAGTCTTCTCCGGCACTTCTAGGCATTTGTGGAGTAACGAGATATGGAACACATTGTGGATGGCTGACATCTCTTCAGGAAATTCCAGCTGATACGATACTTCTCCTCGACGGTTCAGAATCTTGAAAGGTCCGATATATCTGGGGGCTAACTTTCCCTTCAGACTAAAGCGTTGAGTTCCCTTCAAGGGTGAAACCTTGAGATATACGAAATCTCCGACATTGAAAGTCAGGTCTCTCCTTCTCTTGTCAGCATAGCTCTTCTGTCTGGATTGGGCGGTCTTGAGGTGCTCACGGACTTTGTGAACTTTCTCTTCGGCTTCTCGGAGAATGTCGGGTCCAAAGATTTGACTCTCTCCTACTTGCGACCAATTTAAAGGGGTATGACATTTTCTTCCATATAGGAATTCAAATGGTGCCATCTGCAAACTAGCCTGATAACTGTTGTTATATGAGAACTCTGCGAATGGTAGGCAGTCTTCCCATTTTGATCCGTATTCCAACACACAGGCTCTAAGAATATCCTCAAGAATCTGGTTGACTCTCTCAGTCTGTCCATTTGTTTGCGGGTGATAGGCGGTACTGAAATTTAACTTGGTTCCTAAACCTTCCTGGACTTTCTGCCAAAATCTTGAAGTAAACTGGGTTCCTCGATCTGATAAAATGGTCTTGGGGGTTCCATGCAGACTAACAATTCTAGCAATGTACAGCTCTGCTAGTTTTGCACTTTGGTAGGTTGTCTTGACAGGTATGAAGTGGGCTACCTTAGATAGTCTATCAACTATGACCCAGATTGAGTCATTTCCCCTACTAGAAGTAGGTAAACCTGTGATAAAGTCCATTCTGATGGAATCCCATTTCCATTACGGAATCTGCAATGGTTGCAACAATCCTGCAGGTCTCTGATGCTCTACTTTGACTCTTCGACAAATGTCACACTTGGCGATGTAGCTTCCGATCTCTCGCTTCATCTTGTGCCACCAAAATTGCTCCTTCAAATCTTGATACATCTTTGTTCCTCCGGGGTGGATAGAATAAAGGGTATCATGAGCTTCCTTCATGATAACTTCTTCGCTGAATCTGCTGAACACGATACGCCCTTTGTACCACAAGATTCTTCTTCGTCTTTGGTGAATCCAGGTACTTTGCCTGTACCAATACGATGTTTGATCCCGTTGATACTCTCATTTCCCTTCTGGGCTTCCTTGATCTGGCTAAACAAAGTGGGTTGAAGTTCAATGCTAGCTAGGAATCCTTTGCTAACTACTTCAGTCCTGAACTGCTCCAGCTCCTCATACAAACTTGGTTGCTTCTCTTTGATCATGGTGTTAAGCCTACACAGCAATCTGGTAAGAGCATCCGCTACCACATTGGCTTTGCCGGGGTGATAGTGAATGTCAAGGTCATAATCCTTGATTAACTCTATCCATCTTCTTTTCCTCATATTTAGCTCCTTCTGGGTGAAGATATACTTCAAGCTTTTATGATCTGAGTAAATATCACAGCGATTACCCATCAGATAGTGACGCCATGTCTTCAACGCCAGAACCACGGCTGCTAGCTCAAGATCATGGGTCGGATAGTTCTGCTCATGCTGCTTCAGTTGTCGCGACAGATACACGATGACTTTGCCTTCTTGTCAATACACATCCTAGGCCAATCTTGGATGCGTCACAATACACATCAAACGACTTCTTGATGTCTGGCATGATCAAAATTGGGGATGATATCAATCTCTTCTTCAGCTCCCGGAAACTGGCTTCACACTTGTCCGTCCATTCAAACTTCTTGTCCTTCTTCAACAATTGGGTCATTGGTCGGGCTATGCTCGAGAATCCTTCTACAAACTTGCGATAATATCCCGCCAATCCAAGGAATGAACGAACTTGGGTTTGATTGGTTGGGGCTTCCCATTCTTCTACATCTTTGATCTTGGTAGGATCAACAGAGACTCCTCCGACAGACACAACATGACCTAGGAATCCTACTTGTTTCAGCCAAAACTCACACTTGCTGAACTTGGCATATAACTGATGCTCTCTCAGGGTTCCTAGGATGATTCTCAGATGTTGCTCATGCTCTTCTTCGGACTTAGAGTAGATAAGGATGTAGTCAATAAACACAACTACAAACTTATCTAGGAAATTCATAAAGATCTTATTCATGAGATTCATGAAATAAGCAGGGGCATTGGTTAATCCAAAAGACATAACCGTATACTCGTATAAACCATAGCGAGTAGTAAAGGCGGTCTTTGGAATATCCGTTGCACGAATCTTAAGTTGGTGATAACCAGTTCTAAGATCAATCTTTGAGAATACCCGAGCTCCAGTCAACTGATCAAATAGATCCTCTATCTTTGGCAAGGGGTACTTGTTCTTGATGGTGACATCATTCAATTTTCGGTAATCTGTGCACAGACGGTTGCCTCCATCTTTCTTGTCGATTTAATAACAACACCGTGATCTCCAAGGTGATGCGCTATTGAATCAAGCCTGCTAACATGGCATCCAACCGCTTCTTCGCCCACTAACTCGAGGGGTTCATGGTATAAGGTCTCGGGCTATAGGTCCGTTCCGGGATTAGTTCGATAATGAACTCAATATCCCTATCCGGGGCATACTGCAATTCATCCGGAATACGTCGGGGTATTCACAGACTACTCTGACTTGGTCAATGGTAGGCAGGGATACACTCTTGTTGCACTTGAATTGACGGCGCAAGGTTTTAGAGATATGTTCTACTGTTACTCCAGAACTACTGGTCATGGTGATGGCTTTCTTAGCACAGTCTATTAGTCCTTGATGCCTTGACATCCAGTCCATGCCTAGTACTACTTCCAATCCTTTGGTTCCAAGTACAATTAGGTTGGCATAAAAATCTATCCCATGTATTTTGATAGGTACAGCTTTGCAAATTTTTATAGCTTTGGTAGTTGAGCCGGGGATTTGAACTATCATGACATGCTTCAAGTTGGTTGAGCGAATCTTACTAGTGCATACAAATTCTTCGGTGACAAAGGAATGCGAGGCTCCAGAATCAAACAATACTCTTGCTAAAACTGAGTTGACAGAAAACATACCCAGCACTACATCTGGCGCTTCTTGGGCTTCTTCTGCGTTCATGTGGAAGAGACGACCGTTGCGGTTGTGCGGGTTCCCTGGGGCAAACCTCCTTCCTGGCTGAACACGACGCTGCTGCTGAGCTAGGGCATTCACATTGGCATTAGCGGCAGCCTTCTTGGGACACTCATTGGAGTAGTGATCTTTCACTCCACACTCGAAACAGGTGATCTGGGACTTGTCTTTGGCTGTGACCGGTATAACATTGTTGCCAGTTCTGGGTGCAGTGTTGCTGTTGTTGTTGTTGCTCTTGGGAGGTGCACGGTTGAAATGATTGGCATTACCGGAATTGTGATTGTTTCCTCCGGACTTCACATTGCCTCCACTACGGTTGGGGTAGCTTGGGCGAGAATTCGAGGGTCGGTTGTTCCTTGGTGCATATCCTGGTGAAGGGTTGGGGCCGGTGACCGGTATGGATCCAGATCACTGCATCATACGACGCTATGATTGTCGCTTGTTCGGTCAATCTTCCCTTCCATCTGAATGGCAGAGTCGACTAGCTCTTCGAGATCATCGAAACGGATGTTGACGAGGACAGTCTGCATCTCATCATGCAGTCCGTTCAAGAATCTCTCCTTCTTCTTGGCCTCCGTGTTGATCTCATCGGGTGCATATCTGGCAAGTGACAGGAATTTGTCACGGTACTCTACCACCGTCATTCTTCCTTGCTTCAACTCACGGAATTCATCTCTCATCCTGTTGAAAAGACCTTGCGGCACGTGGGTGCGGCTGAACTTGACCTTGAATGCTTCCCAGGTCATCACTTGACCTTGGTTCATAGTGCGGATGCTATTCCACCAAGCTCTTGCATCTCCTGCCAGATAGTGGGTGGCGAATAGAACTTTCTCATTTGCATCCACTCCTGCAACCTCTAAGTTGTTTTCTATGGTCTGCAACCAGTCATCAGCATCTAGTGGGTTCTCAGATTGGTTGAAGATTGGGGGATTTGTGTTCTGAAAGTTTTTGAGTTTGGATCCTTGGTGATCCTGATTTCCATGCCCTTGGTTGTTGAGAGCCATCTGGGCGATCTGCCCGATGTTGCTAAGTTGGCTTGACGTTCGGCCCTGCTTGCTTCACGATCCTCTATGAGATTCTGCAAGATCTGCAGCATTGGGTCCTGCGACGAGCTGCTTCCTCCTTGGTTTCCATGAGGCATCTGGAGATTTAGATAGATATAGGGGTAAGAGGGAAATTCTAAGGTTCATGGTTTTGAGGTTTTCAAAGCTAAAACTTTGAGTTAGACTCAGGTTTTTCAACTAACTGCTTTTTCATTCATGCAAACAAGCACACGATACAACACACACCACAGCAATAAAAGGGAAAACATATGGTTTGAAGAACTATTCTGCAAGCTACGATACAATGAGATGATACATCTCATGCTACGACAGTGCTCTAGTGCATCTACTCATCGTCGATGAAGTCGGAGTCTTCATCTTCAGTGTAGAAGTACACGGCATCCTCCTCCGTAAAGTCATCATCGTTGCTGAGGTAAGAATCCATATCTCCTTGGATGTCTTCACCCTCATCTTCTTCTTCTTTTGCTACAAGCTGAGCTTCCTGCTCCTTGACGGTCTTCTCGAGGTCTGCCACCTTCTTGCGAAGACGGGCGATGATGCGATCCTTCTTGGCACGCTGGCGACGAAGAGACTGGCGGTCTTGGACAAGCAGTGCGAAAGTCTGGGCCTTCTGGTCGGCAATGGCACGGTTCTGGTTGGCTAACTCTCGGGCATTGTCCAGTTCCTGTTGTCGGTCATGAAGCAAGAAGTCAAGGTTCTCCACTTGACGCCTCAACTCGGGGTGACCTGGCATCTCCATTGGCATTCCCATGAAGTCACGTCTCGCATAGTGGGCAAAACGGGTTCCTTGGGTCTTGTTGATGCTGAGGGCACATAGACGTGCGAGAGCTTCATGCATTGCCCTGGCTAATCCATCTAGCCAGTTGTTCTCTCTCACAGAGAACTGAATTCTCCCGGAAGTTGGTGCCTCGATGCTTCCTCGAAGGTCTGCGGTGACTAGCCACTGTAGGTCTCCTCCTGGGGGGTCCTGGAAGTTGAGCTCCAAGAAACTCCGGGTGCGGGTGTCAAAGTAACTCTGACAGTGAATCGAGATCCCTCTCGAAGATCAACTGACCTCCGTTTCCCAACTGGTAAAACTTGCTGAACTGAGTCTCCATCTACAATAATTTAGGATGAGGAAGTTAGTGAAGTGATCAAGTGTGTCAAAATTTTAAGTAGTAGTGTAAGAATTTTGAGTAACATGAATTTTTTTGAGAGGAAGAAAATTCCAAAGGTAAGGGAGGAGATAGTTTTTCATAAATACTCACTTTGGTTTTGGAGCTGAGTTTTTGGGTTTGACGTCCATTCTAACTAGGGTCTCCTATGGTCCGGATGGCTCTGATACCAACTTGTCAACACCCGGATTTTTAATCCCAGGTGCCCGTTATGCCATACCGCAATCCTGTGATTACCATTTTGCGAGACATAACGGATTGGATATCATAGTACATCATCCATTACAAACCATACATAAGGTCTTACACAAATATGGATCTCATGATCTAGGTCTTAATACAACAAGCAGCAGAAATAAAAGATAGCGTAGCAGTGGGGTCCATCTTCAGGGGCACAGGCAATGCTGACGAAGGCAGATAGTCCTAGTTATCATAGCCGTCCTGCAGACCATCATCCTGATAATCTCCTTCATAGTCTGGCCATGATAATAGCCAGGGACAAAAGCCATGAGTACTCTTTAAGTACTCGCAAACTACTACTAACAAGTAGTAATATCCTAAATTAAAATACTGAATCTAAGTTAACTATCAAGTTAAGTTTGAAGCCTAAGTTCGTGGTTAAGAAAGATAAAATAAAATTCCAGAGTCACTTAAGTTGGGAAGCTATTATCATCAACACAACCCTGTTGTGGTCAAGTCAAAGATCATCATTTATTTCAAGTTATTTGGAAAACATCTGACAACGAAAACAGTATGGCCATTCCAACTGTCCATAATCATGACGCATGACTATTCAATAGTTTGACACTGCAGAGGTGGTACACTTTCACCACAAGATTCGATACATCTGTCAAGGATAACCCTGAATCATCATACTTAGTATGCAGATAATCAAACATAACCTTCCCTTTACACACCCTAGTATAAGCACCTCTCCTATGAGCATGGCCTCCCAACCATGACCATCACCATCTTGAGCCTTTGCATAGGTGGACAACATTAAGAGGTAGCCTCGGCTCAAACCTCTCCCGTGAGGGAACTAATACTAATGCATATAAATTTCCAGCTAAGCCTTACCCAATTCAGGTAATGTGGTTGTACCGTAAAATTTGGAATGGTATCGCATCCAAATCTAACCATCAGTTTTATAAAAGGGGTTAAGGCTCATGCCTTATCATCTTCCACATCATAAACCAGTTGTGTTTCGTAACACATGTCAAAACATCTCAATAGAATGACTCATCATTCCAAGGTTTTCATAACTCATTTTCACCAAGTATTCCCATCTAAAGTGACTCAAGTTTTTGATCTACTCTAAACTACTAAGTTAAGAGTGTTCACTAAGGTGGAAAGATGGGATCAATCTCATGCCATAGAATGATATCTAAAGGTTTCTAAGTAGGTCAAGTTTTATACTTTTTATACTACCTTCAATTTTAATTAGAGAACTTTGTATAATCTAAGGTGGGGTAAAACTTGTCCATGAGACTTGGGGCATTAATAGTGAAAAGGGGTGTGATTAAAGCATGCTTAAGGCATCTTTGCTAAACCCTCTAGTTTATTCTAGCTTGCTAACCATAGCTTGCTAAGGTAAGTTTGCAAGGGTTAGCTTGCCCTGCTAATAGTGGCTTGCCTTGGTTGGTGCAGTGGTTGAAGTTGTCTTCTTCTTCTTCTTCCTGGTAGAACTCCTCCTCCTCGAGAGTTTGGTCGGTGCTATCGTCTAGAAATACATAGGGAGTGCACAATCACCAAACAATACTTAACTAGGCTAAGTAGCATTCTAAAGCACACAATTGATGATCTATTATCATCACAAACATTACAAGTTTTAATTCAATAGTTTTAATCTTTTTATTTTAGAAAAGTAATTTCTACTCATTGAAATGTTAACTAAAATTTAATATTCACCACCAAAATATGAGATCATGTGGACACATGTCCTCACCACATATTCCACAGGTGGGAATGAGATTTAAAGGTTGGATCAATATTACTTTAGTTTAAGTTTATTATTTAATGATTTAAAGTGACTAGAAATGCCTATATAGCATTATTTTGGTACTAGTCCAAAGTCACTGCATGTAAACCTTAATATTATTACATATTTGGATAGATATGATGAAATGTGATTTTTGAGAGTTGGAATCAACTCAAAAGCTGACTTGGTTGATTTTATAAAAATGTTGCAAGTTGTAAAAGCTTCTGTCTTCTTATTTTTATTAGGAGAGATCTATAAATCTAAATGAATTAAATCCAACGGGCTTGGATAGAGCATTTCAATACCTTTCAGACAAAATTAGTTTCATGCAATTTGGATTTGTCAAACTCATAGAATTGATTTTTGAAACACAGGACAGAAACTATATTCTAACTAAAAAGAAAAATCCTAATTTGAATTTCCAACGCTGAGGAACGAAATGGGTCGCTCATGCTCCAAGTCAAGAGGTTGACTTAAGCGAGGACCCCACCCGTCAGTGGCACAGGGGGGTGCGAAACGGTATGGACGAACGGTGGCCGTGCGATCTGGTTCTAATCCAACGGCTGAGGGTCATCGTCGACGTTGGGCAACTCCGGCGAGACAGAACCCTAGCGCGGCTAGTGGGGGTCGTTGGGGGATCACCGGGGTTCAGGCGAGGGTCGGCGAGCCGGGCGAACGACGAAGTCGATGACGGTGAACCTCCTGGTACCGGCAGCTTCTCCTAGGGCGGCCTGGATCAACGGCGCCCTTCTCCTCCCGAGGCGGCGGCTCCGGCTGCAATTCCTGCGCTCTGATGCTCGAGCGGCTCTGGCTGGCGGTGGGGAGTGAGTGTGAGAGGTGGTGAGTGAGATGGTGTGCTCAAATCTGCTGGGGATGGCCTCTATTTATAGTGGCGAGAGGGGACCGACGGGGCGCACGGTGAGCTCGTCGTGGTCGATGGTACAGACGGCTATCGGCATGGGCGATAGTAGGGGGCGGTGCGGTGCTCCCTGGCGATGCTCAACGACACGGTGGCGAGACGTGGGGCGGTGCGGTTTGGTCTGGAACACGCGATACTCTGCGCGGCAGAGGCGGCGTCTTCGACGACGAGCGGTGGCTGTGCGTCATGGGGCGGCGAACGGGGATGTCTGGCGGTCTCTTGGGTCGGTGGCGATTATGTATGCAAGCGGCGAGGGCGGCGCGCGGTCTGTGGGCGTCGGTCGAGGGTGGCGCTCTAGCGCATGCTCGGCATGGTTGCTGGTGGGCTGGGCGCGGTCCGTGCGTGTGGTCCAGGGGTTGGCAAGGTTCGGGCGCTATACAGGGAGTGGCGGTGGACGGTGGGCTACCTCCTAGACAAGGTTGGCATGGCTAAATCTCCTCCTAGCTTGCTGTCTCCACTGGGGTGGCATGGTGAGCTTCGGCTATTCACCATTGATGTCATTGCCCAGCTTACAGTGAGTCTAGTGCTTGGTTTAACTTGCTAGCTGATCTACTAAGATGGTTGTGAGCTAGAGAGGGAACAAGTTAGGCTTCAATCACTGCTCATAATAGTGTTTTGTTTTTGTTTGATTTGTTTCTGCCACCTGTTCGATGAAATGGCCGCAAGAACTCAAGATTTGAATTTTGAAAAGATTTTTGGTGGGTGTGCTAAGTTGGTGCTGGTGAGTCTGCAGATGCTTGGGTTTTGAAAGTTGAGCTTGTTTGAGTGGTTTTTGAAAAAGTGGGATCTTCCCATATGATAAAGATTCAATTTTGAACTATCATTTAAAATAGTTTACAGAAGGTTTTTAGAAGATCAAAAGGTGGCCATTGTTTCTGTTAATTTTTGAGTACTAGGAATAGCCAAAGTAGACATGGGAGTTAATTTTGGCAAAATGACCATTTCTCCATTTTAAATCTTTTTGATTTGATTTTCTTTAGAAAA
The DNA here is from genome assembly GCA_023614405.1 of Avena insularis. Classification (NCBI taxonomy): domain Eukaryota; kingdom Viridiplantae; phylum Streptophyta; class Magnoliopsida; order Poales; family Poaceae; genus Avena; species Avena insularis. The sequence goes on along the minus strand of CM042690.1, from coordinate 391,653,427 downwards.
AGTTTGGGAATGATGTAGATGATGTTTAAATCACCTAAGAAACATTTTACAAGCATTGGATCACTTAATCATGGCAATTCAAACAACTCCTATTTAAATGCACATAATATGAATGCTTTCATCTTAAAAATGGAAAAGTTTTTGTTAACCCTATTTTTGGATGATTGGATCTTTGATAAACTTGGATTGAAGTTTTGGGATGTTACAATCATTGCCCTACTCTGCGACCCCGCATACCCACCCTTTTGTATATGCAGTCCAACAGACTCTTCTGAAGTTGATGGTCTCTCCCAAGTTTTACGGCCTGAACACGTACAATCCATCGTAGACACTAGGAGCACACTCATTCGGCCGAGTGAAGATATCTCCTCTAGGTTGTGGAGCACTCACAGAACCCGACTCAATCAAATGTCCGTTGTTATGCGAAAGGAAGAAGATCCAGCTGGCTTCCCCAAAGCCCATATAGATCTCATGGTTAACGCGTAATATCCAACGCAAGAATCAGTGATGACATTTGTTATTAATTCCTAGGTGATACTTTTCCGTGCAAATGGAACCTCCACCAATCGACAAACCATACCCTGGTTCCATTTGCCCGCCATACTAGGTTAACACCACTCGGGTCGATAACCATAGAGTCATATTATTAAGAAAATAGAATTTCCTTCCATCCTCTTTGAAATGCAAGTGATCACAACAACAATTTATAAATAATTGATAGAAAATAACCAAAGGACATGATCAAGTGTGAACTTGTCTTTGTAACTACAAGATTATGTAATCACGGTCTTCGAGACAAAATAAGATCCAATATCGGAAAACAACATCATTGGTCCGGTAAGGACTAATGTTTAAAGAAGAAATATGTGATTATGCATAAGTAATACTGTGCATTTTTGTAAAACCCTAGAGTAATACTCGATATTGTAAATGTGTTAAAACTTAGGTGATTTTTTAAGATTTGGTTTATCTTCAAGTTTACTTCACAGGTAAGTATATCTACAAGAACTTAAGATTAACATTCATAATATATAAAAGCAAAGAACAATAGAAATTCAAGATTAAGGTTGATCGATACTTTAAAGTTATTAAGAAAATTCATGTTTATTGTTAAGACTTAAAAGATCTAACATGATGTGTTTGTTTGAAGTGGCAAAAAGAATAAGTTTCGAAGAAAATTCTTATTACACTGAGTTAAGCACTTCACATTGTTTTCTGAATTCAGTTGATAGATATATGTATTACTTTTACGATATGGAGTTAGTAGACTTTTAGCTTTTTTAAGTAAAAGGCCAAAGTTAACTATTAAAACTTAATTAAATTAAGGCATAGTATGTTTATAACATTACTTAGCTTTAGGGGTTTTCCTAAGTACGAATAAGGATGTGAGATCATTTATTTCCAATGCAAACAAATGATGAGTTTAAAACTTGGTTGGCTATTATTATCTTAAAGGAAAGATTTAACTTGTGGATGAAAGCGTATATAGATGATTTCATTAATTTCTTAGGGCTTAAAGTATTTAAACAACTTAAGAATTAATTCTATGGTTTAAGAAAATAGCTTTATATAAGTTCTGCATGTTTTAGCCTTAAGGAATTACATCCTATGTTTCAATAAACCTTAAGTAATTAATTAAAGATAACAAGGGTTTATGTTGATTTATAAACGATAAAAATAAATATATCTCTTATATTTTAATAAAAGAAAATGACTATAAAGTCAATTATAACACTCTTTGGTTTATAAATCCTAAACTGACTTGGAATTTTATAATTAGTATTTTTATAAAATAGTAGATTTATTTTTATATACAAAAATGATTTTTATTGATTTTTAGGAATCTTCCTGATTTTATTATAACTAGCATAGTGGCCCGCGCACCTGCGTGGGCTACACCTTTTACTTTCTATTAATTTTTTGGTAATACTATATAAAAGTTACATTCTATGGAATTTTTGCATTTATGCTTGTTATATCAAATTATTTTAACAAAAATAATTTATATAGGGATATAAATCATGTATTTGTGTTGATTCTAGTTTGACAAAGAAAATGGTGACCTATTCATGTCTAGGTTAAGAACCTAAGACAACTAATCGAGCGATGAGTGCATTTTTATCCTCCCTTAACAATCCCGATTGGAATGAAAGTCTAGCATATATGTATTCTTTGTACTGCTTATTTCATTAGGGCCTTCTACCTATAACATAAATATTCTTTGCACAAATATAATTAAAGATCTCTTTTCCTTGGATAGGATTACCTCGTTTTTTTATATTTACTGGCAGAATAATGACTCTTATCATTCTCTACTTGTTATACCAGTTGAATAGATTCACATGATTTGTAATATAAGGTAGTAAATTGATTTTTATGTAGAAAATATTATTATTATTAAAACTTTAATTTAAGAAGCATTTGTACCGATCATTTCACAATCTTCTACGAAGAAAATTGAATAGCTTGATTTAGAATATAGTGATGGTTCATGATACAAATAATTTTACAGTAGTTGTTCATGATACAATAATTGTACAATACATATAGAAGATAGGTTTTTTTGCTAATACTACTTGATCATATAAAAGTCTTGGTAAACAAATATTTTTTCTATTCCTAGAAGTATTGTTTATCTCAACATTCTGCATTCTGTTTATGTACTTGTTCTCTCACATATATTTTCATCTCTTTTGTCTCTCCCGGTCTTGTGAAATATCATAAAAAAATTATTACTGAGGAAAAATTACCTTATAGATCATTTCTTATAATGAGACTACATCAATATATTTAAACATCCACATTTCGAATTAAATGTGTACATGTTTTATTATATTTTTCGTCTTTCCTCTGTAATATAAAGCACGGTAATTTATAATAAACTCCTTGATGAAAGTAATTATTTGATATATATCAAATTTGATAGGGTTTTCAATGGAATACCTTATCATCCATAAGTATCTCTATAACAACTTTTCTAGTGCGCAGCATATATACATCTCTTAAATAAATTGGCTTTGAATGTGTAACCGAGGCATAATACTGCTAGTGATGTCCATAAATGTTAAGATCTTACTTTCTCTTTTCTTTTTATATGAGAATACCTTATAACATACATCTTCATCGACTCATCCCCGACTGTTAAATTTACTACCCTTTTACTTATATGAGGGTACCTCATACTTATATCTATGAGCTTTCCTTTTGCACGAATTCTTATTTTAAGGTTTTCTTGCATTCTCGGACTGGCTGCCATAAAAAGGAAATAATTATGGTCATATGGAAATTAAAATAAAGCACGGGTGAGTCAAATCGTTTCTTAGTTGTACCTCATTAACTGGGTTTCATATAACATATTTTAAGGAATCTCATGTTTGTTGCTTATGCATTATAAACAACATGCTTACACAATATTTTTAAAACAATTGAAATGAACTTTGTGTGCATTTGTATACCTCTACAGATCAGATTTGAATGATCCACATCAATCCTGTCCTTAGGTGCAAGTTTGCTTCAAAATTTTACATGCACAGTTGCAAATTCCTCTCTAGCAGAGGACTTCAATCCCTCGGTTTTTGAGTCTGGTCCTTTCTCGTCCCTTTATTCAATATCCTAGCACCATTGGTTCACTTGGTAGAAGTAGAATGACATCTGCAAAGAACATATTTGTAAATATAACTCATCTTAAATGGGCCCTATTCAAAACTATTTAACAACTCTTAAATATACCAGGATCAGTTCGAGACGGTCATTGTCATATTAACTAATCAGGAGCTTTTTCTAATTCAGGACGTGCATATAGTATCCTACCTGAATGCATGCATTGGAGTCAAGAGTTATATGTGAACTAATATGTGCAATATTGCTTGATGAGCAGATCATCTCGTGAGCTAAGATGTTTTATCTCGCCATATGAGCATACATCATGTGGTAATCAAAGCATAATAGATATGTTGATCAATTGGTTCTATCCTCACGAAAATTTTAGTTGTATCACACAATGGGCTGTGCTTACTGGAGGTGCTGTGGTCGATGAGCTCGCTATTTGGACGGCCGGCAGATGAATCCATTCGAAGGCCGACAATGCACGTATTCAAGTTGTTCATGCTATTCCTGGAAGAGCCAGTGTTGGATAAACACATGTTATTTCCTAGTGCTTCCCTTGAAACATGTTTCAATCAATTAGTATTGTCTGTGACGGAAAGATCTAACATGGACATACCTATGCGTCAAAAACTGTAGTCCAAAGTCAGTATCATAGATCTTTTGTGGATCATTAGGAGACACCATGCACTGATCGCCAGCCATGCTGTAATGGTCAGAACGATCCCATAAAATTTAATCTTCAGAATTGGACTGATGCGTCCTATGTAAGGCTATAGAGCATGCACTGGCCAGGAAGATCAAACACTCCTGGATTGTGGGAATCAAGTTGTCGATCTGATGAAATCAAGATTTCTGGGGCAAGACATAAGAGGCGATCATACCTGCAAGAGGAAATCAGCTCTCTGCGGAAAGCATAGCCAAAATTTGGAGTCATACAACATTATACTTACATAAAAATAACCATAAAGAAAAACATGTCAGTGTTTACCAATCCATATTTAGATGTACGAAAATATCATGCATGTGTGGTTTTTACGTGTATCTGCTCATAACACATGAACTTCATGAGGGTGAGTGATGGCATCAGTGTCAAGGTATTAATTTGGGAAAAAATAATAAGAGAGAAGAAGCATCTAATTACGTACAAACAATCACCGGTGGGGATTCGTAAGGGGAGGATGTAGCGATGGACAAGTGAAACCCACGCCTGATCAAGCCAGCTAGTCCCTTGCTCCCTTCCGATCTACACTATGCTCGATGATTAGGTCCTCCGTCGTTTTGACAGCCAATTCAACTAGTCCCGATCGCAGGCCATTCACCGTCGTAATCCACTTTACCTGGATGGTGCCGGTATGTAGGATTTAGTTGAGGATGCGGCCGGCCGGCCGACCGTAGCAGGGTCGGGGAGATGAGGGGGACATAGGAGGACGATGACTGTACAGATGGTGCGGGGATATGGTCATGGAACCCTTTCTAATTTTTGTGGGATTTTCTAGCTAATTCTCTAATTTCTGGAGGATCGCGCTATTTGACTCCCTGGGTGCAAAATCTGCACCCCGCCCGACTTGCACCAGCCACGATCCATCCCGCACTTCGCGTCCATCAGCCCGCGAATCAGACGTAAGAAACTGTTCCACACGTCATAAAACTCACGGTCGGAGCCTGAGCCTGTGTTCGGGGCCATGTAAACTAGCTTGGAAAAATTACGTCCGATCGGGGGAACCAACGTGCATGTGAGGTAAAGAAAAGGTAGCTAAGCAAGATACTAGCTGCAGCGGCCAGATTTTTTAATTGAATATCATTCAACCATCCATAATATAAGAAGCGATTCTCGTAAGTAAATAAATGTTACTTTTGGCAACTATATTTTTACATTCACACTATTCTATCGTCTTTCTTTTTAGATTTCCCCCCCTAAAAAGGACAATAGAATAGTGTGAACGTAAAAATATTTTATTTTTTAGCTATCACCTATGAATGACTAAGATGATTTGATTAATTGTTGGTTAAAGGTATAATGATGCTTGGACAAACATACCGTGTTCTACTGTTCTCAATATTAACTGAATTGACTCACTTTATGGAATGTAAGAATTACACAGCAAACACCATAATTTCCGGGGCCATGAAATTCCAGCTTCCAGTAAAGGACTTTTAGAACCACTAATTACAATTCACTTACCATCAATCACCACTAGTACTGATTAGCAACCCACTGGAAAAACACACATGACTAACACAATCCTATCAGTGTCTTTACGCGCTACCTCTTGCCTCCCTCAGTATAATACCTGGGATCACATTGTTTTTGTCAAGATTTATTCTTTCTGGCCATAACTAGAATTTTCCCCAGCGCCTTATGATAACCAGCTAGTCCGTAGGGAAGCAGTGCAGGAGAGAATTGTTGATGTCCGATAAGAAGGCGCTGTTGTACCATAAGAGCCCAGGCGCCTCTTCCATTGGTGGCCTGAGGCCATCGGTGGGGATAGGAGCTCTGGTATCAACCATTGCACTGTAACTCAGCACCTATCTGGCAAGAACATGTTGTAAGGCAAGCTGCTGGTGATGCCTCTGCTTCCACTGTCAGCCTGGCAATTTGATACATGTCATCACAGGGTCAGATCGCTTACACACCCAATAAGCAAAATATCAACTTAAACTTGAAATATCAATTGGGACGTAATTAGTGGCAAAAAAAAAACCATATAAACCATAGTAAGTTAGTAACACGACCTGAACTATTAGATTCAGACTTAAGCTCACCTCAGGCCACACAACGCCAACACACATAAGACTGCAAGGTATCAGCTCCGACACACATTAACCATTGACACTAACACACGGCAATATATAAATCAGTAGAGATGAACTTATTGGTGCAAAATCTGATACCTAATTAGAACCTTCCCACATTAAGGTGCAAGGATCAAAACTAACAAAATAGTGGGACTGCAGAATAGAGCGGACTAGGTTGTAGCTGTCTTGCGGGAAACGCTGAGAGATACTAATGACTAGGTTGCAGCTGAGAGATACTAGAATAGAGCGGGCTAGGTTGCAGCCCCCTTGCCGGAGACGCTAAGCGTCAGGTTGCAGCTGCCTTGTGGGAGACGCTGAGGAAGTGTAAAAGTGTTGTTTGCTGAGCCATTAACTAGTATAGGCAATCTACAAAAAACCTCAGTATAGAAATATATACTTCCCAACAATTTAACACTTGCACGTGCACACTTAAAAAATGCACAAAGGAATTAGTGATCGGCCTTTTATACTGCTGCAACTCCAGCATATATCTGTAACGAATCTGTACCTAGCACCATTAGCACTTCGTAGTCCTCAAAAAACTCTCCATCACCAAAATAAATCTCAACTGGAAAATGGTCATTTATATAACAGATTCTGAGGACGATATATTATACCATCATAATGATAAGAAAGTCAGAGGATTTCAGTTCTGTTTCTCTATCCAATCCCAAAAAGAACTTCTGATGTAAAAAAATTGGTCATCTGATGTAATAAGCTTATGTACCTAGGCACTAGGTTTATCGCTTGAACAAGAAACTACATTTCCAAGACGGTAAACTCACGGTCTACAAAAAATTATCATATGATGCAATAAACTTATGTTAGTAGACACAAGTTACATGTCATGAACACAAAAACTGTTGAAGCTGGTCTCTTCCTGTATGCAAGTAGCATTTCTGTGACATTTTGATGCTAGATACTGTTAAAATACAGTTTAACTATTCTTAAACAAATTATCACAAGGGTTGCAAGATGATGTTCCGTCATATTATACTGGTCTGATTATAAACAGACAGACCAAAGAAGATATATAGTTTAACTGATAAAGGTATAAAAGACTGAATTTCTGTAATCACCTTCAAGCTTCAGCCCTTGTTCTCCTAATTCTGATAGCAGCTCTCTCTCCAGTGAGGTTGAACGTGCTTCTCTTGGCTGATTTTTAAAAGCTGATTATGAACCTGTTCGGTTTGGCCTCACATGCGCTCTTGGCACTGCAGCAGTGCAAAGGGTCGCCCCACATCCTTCCCAATCCCAATTTCTGATTGCAGATCGTGTATATTACCAGTCTACACAACACATGATGGACAACTAATTAATAGAAAAAAGGACACTAACCTAATATTTATTACCCTTGTCAAACTTAAATTAATACCCCATCATTACCCGGGTAGACATATATATGATTAGATGCATGCTGCATTGTTAATTATGTTCTTCCACATCATTACCCCTCCGCTGTATATATGCTAGAAGGAGGAGTCTGTAGCGCAACTCAAGTGAAGATGTGGCTGAAGGTTGCAGAACAGGAGCACTACAAGGTATTTAGAACTCATGTCTTCTGAACATTTACCACCATTGTGCTAATCTGAAATTTTATGAGCTCTTCTTACAATGGGTATCCAGAGGGAACATCAAGTGATCAAATTGTTTACCTAAAGTGGCTTTACAATGGTTCTCTAATTCTCTTTTATCTTTTCTACTCCCTCTGACTCAAATTAGTTGATTTAGATTTGTCTAGATTCGATTGTATCTAGACATGATTTAGTATTAGATACATCCGGATGTTGATAAATTTGACTAATTTGGGTCAGAGGAAGTACTTGATTGCATCAGGTTTAATCCATCTAAAATATATTTTGACATCTAAAATGGCAAACGTTGCAATGCTAAACTGGAGGTAATCATCTAAACTGAACCGTTGTCCTTCATAAATTGATAGAACTTGTGATTCTTCTCTCAGTTTAAATTATCAGCTACACTGAACTGTTGCCTTTGTCATTTTGTAAGCATATTTGGCACTGTTCTAGCAATAAATAGTCTGGTAAGCTGCAACCATGTAGCCTATCCTCTGATGGTTATTGAGTAGTATAAAACTATGAAGGTAAATTTACTAGATGGCTATGTAAAGATGCAGTCAAGTGGGTTTATGCCACTGTAGGGCCACAAGACAACAGAGCCTTCTCAATAATAGTACTATCTATCTAGGTTTTACGAATAAACAGTGTGTTTTATTACCTATGTTGCTGTTTCACTTCCTTCTCTTACAAGGTGTTTATTTTGAAATGAATCTTCTAAACATTTAGCTTTAGAAGAGAAGGTTGAGGTAATAAAAAAAGGTGATGGAGCAGGACGGTGACATGCAGGTCTATTATGTTGTTGTGTTCTGTTGACAATGTTGGGAGTAAGATATAAGGATGAATAGTGCGGGTGAGAGAAGTGATGCCATGATTTTAAAATGGATGTATTCTCCATTGTAAATCCTTATTCTACGGTATTGCAGCTTTGAGCCAAATGAAACCGATCCTTCTAAGGACATTAAAAGATTTTAAATAGGATCAATGATCGTACACTTATGTTCATCCATAGTATATCTTGAAAATTCATTCTAGAATATTTTAAGATCAATTTCGGATGAATTGTACTTTGACAAGAATGATGTCTTACATTTCTTGCCCTGGGTATGCTTATTTTAAATACATAAGCATGTGGAGACGTGCGGTGCACGTGCCTGATTACTAGTGGCTCTTAGGCATAGCTATTCCAAATTTTTCGAAATGGACATGGGTGCTAACATATCTGCATTTCAAATGATGGGTAATAAAATCAAACTTATGTTGTCATGTTGGCCGGTCACTGGCTCCCAATACGATTTTCTCCCACTAATGTATAACATGTCTTCAAGACTATATAAGCCATATGACCAGTCTGTTGTATGTTATCTAAAGGGAGCCTAAACAACTTTTGATGTTGCACAAAATTACTAACCATCTTAGCTTATTAGGCATACCAATACTAAAATACACAGAAAGCAGTAGCACATGCCATGCATAAAACGGTAAGGAACATAATTAGTTGACCACCAGATCAGAGAGGGTGGATAGACAGGACCACACGGATTCACATAGGTTGCAATGGATTGTGAACTGAAAACCTGGATGGGCAGCGAGCTTACCATGGTATGGATGGACAAAACAACACACAAAAATTGAACCTTCCTGATTCTTCACCTATCAATTAGGAAATCGGGCATGCTCGTCGTGACCCTGCCCGCCACAGACCAGGCCTCAAATCCGCTAAACTCCCTAGGTGCCGTCGCTCTCTGTAGGCCGCCTGCCGCAAACCACGCGATCAATCCACCAAACTCCCTGTCTGCCGTCCATCGGAGTAGATCGGCTGCCACCCAGAACACCTCAAATCCAAACGAAGACAAGAAAATTGAAACATCAACTAATTTGCATTGCTAAGTAAGGAAACTATATATGTGCACACCGTATTAAGGAAACAGAAGTGTCAAGATCGATGCCTCACTTGAATGTCCGCTGCTCTGGTAAATTTGATGGATCTGGAGGTGGGGTAAACTTGTTGCGCTTAGGTATGGAGGCGGCGATTGACTCCGACGGCTCGGTTAAGTGGGATTCTCGATTCCACCGGCGACGAGGTCACGGAGGAGTGCGAGCCGCTGCTTCTCTTGCTGGCCGCAGCTACGACAGACGGCTCATCCTCCGTGTGTATCGAGCGAGCCAAACGGACAAACTGTGCCTAGCGGCCATGATTAGAGACGAAGCATGACAGATTGAAGAGAAAAAAATGGGGCAGCCGAGCCAGATCCACCCATCACGCCGTAAAGCCTCCCGCATAGGGCACTTGTCGAGGTGCAGGCCAGACCCCTCACGACGCCGCGAGGCCTCCCGCAACGCCGCCCGCCTGGATGGTGCCGCCGGCCGACAAGGCCACCCGGAGCTGCCGCATGCTCGCCATCGGATTCTCATGCCGCTCGCATCCGGAACCGCTCGCCGGATTTGCCCCCAATTAGACTAGGTCCAGAAATTACGGGGACTGCAGTAGTAGCTCGTAAACCCCCCAGGATTATTAGAAAAAAAAGTTGGAACCGTCGGGGAAAAGAAAAATTATGTCGGTCGGAGAGCGGCGTGGAGATGGTCGCTCGAATCATGGGTGCGGTGGAGCCTAGAATCTAAACCGGCTGGGTCGTTTGGCCGGGTGCAGAATAACTTATTCTACACCCAGGGGGTCTAATAGAGTTTATATATATATATAAAATAGATCCATGGAAGTATTTAAGGGTTTACATATTTAGTTGTATTTTATTTAGCTCAACCAAGTAAGGTTATATTTTTCTTAGGTAGAGATTATTTTTATCATTATTTTGATATATTATATGTATTTTTAGGATTTTATATGAATTTCATATGCAGTTTTCTATTTTAGATATATTTTATAGAGTTTATTAAATAGAAAATTGATTTGTTTGGTTGGCAATTAGTTGGGTTGTGGCCTGGTTGGTTAAAGCCATATCTGGTCCAACCGGACCACGTTGGTTTGGCCCAGTAGGCTGGCCTAGTTCGGATTGGGGTCAAACGTCACCCCCGGACCTCATCTTTCTCATCGCACACAGGAACCCTCGTCCATTTCATGCACGCCCACGACCCTCTGGCACCGACGCGCCACCGTTCGCCCCCAGCTGCTCCCGTACTTCTCCGGCACCATCGAGATGGGGCTTTGGTCCGCCACGCTATGATCTACAACATCCTCTAGCTTGATTTGTTCCTCTCTGCCTCCATGACACCACTCCGAGTATTCTAGCCCTCCGCTTAGGTCCGACCGTCGCCGGCCAATTCCATCCCCTTCACCTTCTAGCATGGCTCTGCCCCTCCATCACCATTGAACCTCTAGCACCACCCTACTATCCTCACCCGCACGCGCATTCCCACGCGGTCTCCAAGTTCTACCACTGGTAGATGCTCCCGGTCGATACCGACCACTACTCAAGCTTCTCTGGTGGTGCGTTGTTGCTATGGCAGTTGTTGTTGACCATGGCCTCCCTCACTGTGGTGATGTCCTTCTGCTCCTCACCATCAGTTGCCAACGAACAGGGTTCACCAAAACTACCTGCTGCTTCCCTACTCTTCCTATCTGCCCTTGGCGCTAGCGGGACGATGTTGCAGCGCAATCCCAGCGCCCTCCATTTCGATTTCAACGCCGGTGGGATGGTTCTATGGACGCAAATCCCGGTGTTGGCTCTTCGCTACTCCCACGTACGGGCACGGTGAGTTCTTTCCTGTGACCGGCCATCGAGCCGATGACTCTACTCTGTGGTCTGTGGTGTCACCTTCGAGCTCATGCATGGTTATGGCTTAAAATGTAAATTGATCTGTTAGCTAGTGATCTGGCTAGAATGCTTCAACTGTCATTTCAATGGTTCATTGCTTATTAATGATCAAAACCAGTGGTACCAGTTGGTTTGCTAGTCCTGTAGATGATTTGTGGCTATGTGTTGTAATAAGCTTCAGTTGGAGAAAGATTGTATCTTTCCTGGCATGTGATGGTTTACATGTTTTTGATTAAATTTTGATTTAAATCAAGTTCCCCTCTGAACCATTGGTTCACTTCTAGACTTGAAGAATTCAATGAGGAGGTCTTGAACACCCTGTACAATTGTGTACATACATGCTTAACTGAGCCTTTGATTCAGTGACCCAATTTACTGGATCATTTGATTCGGTATATGCTAAACTAAAGTTTAGCTATCCATGTTGAAAACTAGTGTTCAGAATAGTTTACAGAATAAAATATTCATGAAGATGATTTAAGTAAGCTTCCTAGGTTCACTATAGAGATTATGTGATGTTCTTTGGATTGGATTAAATGATGTATAAGCTATGCATTGACCATGCTATTCTGATCTGGTGGTTGCAACTAATGTTATTCTTAAGTTATGGTTTTAGTACTGTTCAACTGAATTTATTTCTGTAAATATGACCATGAAGTGACACACAAATGATTCCTAGCTAAATAGCTAGGAAGATGATTTTTTTTTGGAAAGATGTACTGTGGTTTTACAAAATCTTTATGGCTTGTGTATTTGGGTAATTGGTTCAGTGAGATAATAGCTTTTTCTACCTTAGGGTTTCTGTTGTGGTGCCTCCCCTTTTGGGAGTGTGCACAGAGATACTCCCTAAAATGGCAAAATCTGCTACTAAGATCTCTTTCTAAATATGGAAACTTGGCTTCCAATGCTGCAAGGTCTGAGGTGCTATCCTTGATAGGAACATCTACAATGGTGTGTATTATATGATGTTCTTAGCATAGAATATCTATGATAAATTGAGAATTTTCCCTTGTCCCAAGCATTGCTGATAAAACCAGGATGTAACTGCTCTTAGCAAGGTAACCTACTCTTGTAGAGTTGGTAGGTGAATTGATGACTTGTATTACTATGGTCTAACTACTATGATGCCTCAAAACAAAGTACCCAATATGATGATCTAAGTTAGTATGATTTTCTATCAATTTAGTTAGCTTGCCTAACTAGGAGGAATTATATCTTGATGTTTTAAGTATGCAATAATTGGAGTCTATGATGCAATGTGCTGAGACATAGATTAATAAGAACAGATGCTTAGACGTCTACAACTCTATGATGAGCCTTGTATACCACCTGGATGCAAAACTGAGAGCAATCCTCCCTAACAACCTCCTTTATGCTTGAATAGGAAAAAATAGTGATGTTATTTATCTTAGATGTCAACCTACTATGTAGAGTAGGCAAGTGATTCTTTGGTGATGTTGGCTTGCATGAGTTGGTTTGATCAGCTATTGTTGATCTGGATCAGCAACTAATTCATATTCCTGACCTCCTCCTTCTAGATCCTGTATTTGACTTGTCCTTGATCTACTCCTGGAGCTCCTCCAAATGATACTGATGACTGGGAAGATTTTTTTGGTATTGTTCTCATGGTATTCTGATGGATGTTAATGTATAGCAGCTTGTGCTTTCATGAGGTGTTCTTGTGTTCTAGTAATGAACTATGGTGAGGTGATGGTGTTGTGGTGCTTGGCTGTGGACGTGGTGGTTTGCGTGAAATGGACATGTGTGTTCCTATCCACGGCTGGTCTAGAATGTGATGCCTCTTACACTACTGCGTGTTTCCTTCTGCTGTTGACAGCACACCAATTGCATGTGGTGATTGTGCTGATTGTGTGTGTGTGGTTGTAGTCTGATGTATGTCATCAAGTCACCTTTCTTCTCTTCATGGTCTAAGCTATAATGGGGCTTATGTATATCCATGTAATATTAGCTTCCTTTTTTCTTAACTGCCAAGTGCCAATATTGATCTAGCTCATGCTAATGTGGATATTGGTTGTTGGCTTCCATTCTTGTTATTTGCTTAACTTATCACTTAAACTTGACTAACATTTACAATTGCCTTTTTCTTGCTTAATTAAACTTATCTAGAGCTAGCGGTTTCTTGCGGATGGAAGGATAGTTCGGCTACCAAAAAACTAAGAAAAATAAGGTGCAAAAGAAACATTCCTCTGATGCAGGAGACGTAATAAATTAAAAGATTTCTATTTTCATGCCCCTGATTTGTTACTTGTACTCAGTTTTCCCCAGCCACTTAACTTTTCCTCACTTTTGCCCCTCTCCTTCTAGGAAACTCATCAAAGATCTTGAAAGGCAGCTTCTGTCGGGTTGACCGTTGGCTAACGTGTGGGGCCATGCAGTCTAGGACTAAGTGGGGACGTTTAGTCAGGAACGCATCATGCTGACGTGTGGAGCCGTGCCATGTGGGGATGCGTGGGGCCGATTTATTGGGAACGTGTTATGGGGGACGTGGTGTGGGGCGCGTTTGATGGTTACGTGTGCCCTGTTGCCTAAATTAGAAGTTTTCTTTTTTGTTATTTTTATGATTGACCTTTTTAAGAGCATCTTTTCCCCTCTCTCTCGCTAATAGTTGTGTTTTTGCCCCAAAAGGTAGCGAATCTAGAGCAGCTTCTCTCTTTATTCATTGTTCCTTTTAGCCCTCGTTTTTCTCCAATCTGGTAGCAAATCTAGAATAGCAAATCTAATCGGCACCATAAATACCTTCAGTAAACAGAGCAGATATGGATAAAGCAACTAATATAGGATATATATAAGATGTAGATAAAGCAGCTAATATAGGATATATAGTACGACACTTAACGAGGTTCGACAATTAGGCTACTCAGTAGCAGCAATGGACAAATTCAACACATACAATACAAAAGAAGCTTCTTTACAACAACAGCAGTAGCAACACAAGACCAGTGGCCCCTCATGGCCTCCACTAGGAGGGCCTCCGCCTCCTCCCTCTAGCGCCTCCTCTACTTCTTGCTACCCAGTCCCTTGACCTTGGTCTCCTTGGGCTTGATCAGGGGCATACGACCCTCCTTGATGGCCACCTTCTGGAGGTTGCGGAGGTGAAGACCGAGCGCCTGGTGCTTGGCTCTATAGCCATGGATGTTCACGGACTCGCTGTAGGTCCTCACGTCATCGGCATGCTTCACGAGGCAGTTGAAGTCGGTGGCGCGAAGCCTCGTGGTGGTGCAGAAGGGGCACCTATAGACATCGTCGGTAAAGAAGTTGTCGTACTGGCCGGACTTCAGCCTCCGCAGCACCTAACGAGTCTTGGTGTCTTTGGACTCGTCGTCGCTGCAGACGTCGTTGCTATCCTCCTGTTGGAAAAAATAGTGGAGTGCAATAAGGACATGATTGAGATACCTTGATTATCAGGATTGATTATTTTCATAAATTAACTTATTGAGATCCCTTGATTATTCTCCAAATCTCAAACCAAATCGAATACTGATCCCAACTACAGATTGGCACTAGTACTAACTAGGGAATCCCTTAACTGCAACTCGGAGGACAAATAAAATAGGATTGAAATACGAACAGGGGGATTCATCGAAATATGAGAACACAAGAGGATTAGCTACTGTAAAAATACGAACAACCGAACCCTAATAACATACGATCTAGCATCCAACGATGGGAATGGGGGAAGAACAAGGGAAGGGGAGAAAACCCTAGTTACCTCCGACCATGGGACGGCGGTGCTGGTGTCGTAGGGGTTCTGTGGCATGATGTAATCATCCTCCTCGTAGGGGTCCCAGCCCAAGGGATCTGCCCGAGACTGGCGGGGCCTCCTTGCCTGCGGCTACGGCGAAAGCGGGGACATGGGTCTGGATGGGGATGTCGGCTGCCTTCAATGCATCGACAGGGGCCTGTACATGGACGGGGGCCTCCTTGCTGGCGGCCTTGGAGGTGACAATGGGGTTTTCTTGGGGGTTTGAAGAAGGTGATGGGATAGTGGAGACGGTTGCATGAGCGAGCGAGTGAGTGGTTAGTGAGAGTGGGGATGCCTCTATAAAGGAGAAGGGAAGGGAAGTTTCGTTGCACCACCATGCACCGTGTAACCACGTAAGCTAATGCACCATGCACGACAACACATGTCCGCTATCGCCCTGTGCACCGTGACACGTGTATCGTGAGTCACATTTTTGCCTCGTGTCTAACCTTGGCGACTTAGTTGTGCTCAATTATACCCTCGAGTAAGTATGGTTATACTCAGTTTTGCCCTCCAGTACTAACACTGCCGTGTGCAATATACTCAGTTTTGCCCTCCGGTGGCTAGTCAACAGAGAATCAATGAATGGTTTTTAGCTAGCTAATTTAGTCATGTTATGCAAAACAAATTCAAAAAGATCAAAACATAGTGGCATCTACCCAGGGAGTCTTACTATGTGACCTGTCACCATAAGAAATGTATAGAAATCAAGTTTTAACCTAAATCACCACTTCTTAAATCACCTACTATCTATGAAGGTTCATGGCTTTCTTCTCAAGCTTCTTCCCAAAACATCCATCCCCGAAACATAGTTTGTTTGAATGAGGCAATAATTGTCAACCTGATGTATATTTGAATTGCAAATAGTTTGATGTATGCCAAGATGTATTTTATTGTATAAAAGAAGCATTTTTCATTTTTTAAATCTCTTTCTATTTTCTATTTGAATCCCTTTGTCAGTTTTTCCCTTGGTTTATAAGTTGTACTCATTTTTCCCTTGGTTTATAAGTTCTACTCAGTTTTCCCCTCTCTCTTAGTCAAAAACTCTCACACTTGTGCTCATCTTGGCTACTACGCTCTGATTGGTTGAGACAGTTGTCACGCGGATCGTGCCGACCAATCGTTGATCCTCTGTGATCTAGCGGACAGGATAACCCCTATATCTATCGGGGGCACCCCTCTATCCATGCAAAATAACGAGTTTGCCACCGGTACTTTAACTCCATAAAGAAATGATTTTGAATATAATTTGAAGGGAAAGTGTTCAAAGTTGTATAATTTTCTTATATGCAAGTTTTGGCATTACATTCCACTCTGTGAAAATGATAATCTCTCAAGATTTTTTTAGCACAACATTATCACGTATTAAGTGTGATTTCAGAGAGTTCAAATGTGTATAATTTTCGTATATGCAAGTTTATGCATTACATTCCACTCTATGAAAATTGGGGAGAAAATGATAATCTCTCAAAACTTTGTTAACACATCATTATCACGTATTAAGTGCGATTTCACAGTGTTCAAACGTTTATAATTTTTGTATACAGAAGTTTATGCATTATATTTCACTCCATGGAAATGATAAATGATCAGGATTTTATTAGCACAATATTATCATGTCCTAAGTGCGATTTCAAAGAGTTCAAAGGTGTATAATTTTCGTATATGCAAGTTTATGCATTGCATTTTACTATATGAAAATGATAATCTCTCAAGATTTTGTTAGCACATCATTATCACGTATTAAGTGCGATTTCACAGTGATCAAAGGTGTATAATTTTCGTTGTATGCATAATATTTCACTCCATGAAAATGACAAACAACATTATCATGTCCTAAGTGCGATTTCATAGTGTTCGAAGGTGTATAATTTTCGTATATGCATGAGGCATAAACATTTTAGTTTAGGGATCACTTTTCACGCTCTAAAAATGGTAAACTCTCAAGATTTTCCTAGGACAACATTATCATGTCCAAATTGTAATTTGAAAGTGTTCAAGAGTTGTGTCAATTATAAACACTCTTTTACATTAAGTGTTGTATAATTTTTTAATTTGAAAGTGTTCAAGAGTTGTGTCATTCTCTTATTTCTTATACATCCATCTCCCTAGATCTCAAAGTTTGACTTTCACCTCATAGATTCACTTGATTGCAACCGAGATATTAACTTGATAAACCAATTAAATCATCGTAACGGCTTGCCACCCGCATTCTCCACAACAAGCGCAAATCCAATTGAGCTCCTGAGTTGCTCCAATTGATTGCCCACAACAAGCACACAGTTTCCATTGTCATCCTTCATACAGGTCAACGGGACGACACCATACTGTGACCAGGACGAATGGGAGGCCGAAGTGAAGCTAGACAAAGGGTCACCGTTGCTGGAGAAGAAGAAGAAAGGGGAGGCAATGGCATGGCCGCGGGGACGGGGCTGGATCGAGGTCCCATCTTGCAACGACAACCTGAGTAAGCTCTGGGTCCGGCGCTCATGTGGATAAGCTGTGGGTCCCATGCTGACCTAGATAAGTGGAGAGAGGTGTCCACTACGGGAACCGACTGAACGCGCCCTCACTTGTCAGCATGTAATGACACCGGTCCACTACGGGACCCGACAGAATACTACCCCACTTGTCAGCACGTAACAGCGAGGGTCCATTACGGGACCCGACTAAATGCGGCCCCACTTATCAGCACGTAACGACAAGGCTGACGGACGGCGAGTTTCAGACCGTGTGAGAGCTTCGTACAAGGAGATGGGCAAAAGGGAGGAAAAGTTAAGAGGCTGGGGAAAACTGAATAAAACTAAGGAACCGAGGGCACGAAAATAGAAATCCCTAAATTAAATCCCATAGCCAAATATCACGCAAAAAGAGCTTTCACCCTATGTGAGGAAAAAACCCATCCTAGCTAACATTTTCCATGGAGTTTTGGATATATACTAGGGGTGGGATGGCCTTTTTGATTGGCATACCATGCTCCCGATATGACGTTGTTAGTCTTTGCAAGCGTCCATCCTTTCATCCTGTGTGCTCCCTAAATCTTGTTATGTGATATTCAATGGACGGATTGGTATGCGCAACTATACCGGTGAGTAGATGGCTATTTTGCTTACATATATAAAGATTATCTATCTCTTTTAAAGGTAGACATCTTACTTAAGAGGTCTTAAAATAGGTGTTAATATGGCTCTACCTTACTATTTATCCTAACATATGCCAAGTTTTATGCTCCTTATGTCACACAAAAAAGATGGTCTGGTTAACTAAATCAACCAAATACCAGATGCGGACCATCCTAGGTTGTATGGACTATGAATTACCTAATAGGTTTTCAACTTACTCCTAGTACTCTTCCTGAGATTTCAGAGCTTGAATACCATTCATGTCTCAATATTTCTTATTTGCACCAATTCACGATGCTCCCATGAACCTTGGTATTATTACTTCATCAACTCCTTAGCAACATCACCGACTTTGAGTGAAGATAAGTTCATTCCTTCTTGTTGCTCCCTACCCTTTTTGTACTAATATTCCTTCTTGCTACCAACTAATTGTTACATCCCAGCATTAGAGCTTAGAAATAAGTTGAACACAGGTGTGTGCATTGCATTCATGCATAGAAAATCCGGATAATTTTCGCGCTTTTGAATAAAACTTGTCAAAGAGATTGAAGCTTCTCTTAACTTGGTGGAACTAAAGTAGATCATCAAGTTGACCGCGATAAGTTTCAATATGACCTTTGCTAAAACCTTATCTTTGGGTAATATAATTTGATCTAAGGGTAGATCAAATGTAATAAAACTGAGTCACAACACACTACTTAATAAGGAGTACTAGATCTTCTAGAGATCATTACATGGTATTCCATACCACAACTCAAGGATGAATACTTAATGTTCTAAATATGATAGCAAGGTATTATCTACCACAAACCTTCAATAGCAAGTTAAGTACATAACTTAAGTAAAGAAACTTTATAACTAAATCTTGATACACTTGATTGCCGTAATTATTCCTACCATGGGTATCATGGTAGTTCTTAAACATTAACTCTTATCACAAATAGAGTAGAAAGGGAAGTCAAGCCAAGACCATTCACCATATATCTTTGTTGTCATTTTAATAGATGACAAACCTATTTAACCAAGTCTTAGTGTCAATTGATCAATAGTATTGAGTGATCAATTCTTGACCTAGAACTTATTGACTCATAGCCTTTGACCTGTTGTGTTGACCTTCCAAATACCTTAAGTAGATTAATAAGAAGAAGGAACTAGTTATGGTAGAGTGTGCCATCATCAATGGAATGAGATCCTTAGTGGAGATCAAACCATCTGATGTTGGAGGAGTTAACTCACTCATGAGTTAACTAGAAGGAGTACCTAAACCCAAGAGTTAAGCTAGTAATTGAGGAGACATGAGAAAGCTAGTAGTATTAGTTCATCAAATAATAGTCTTGTTAAGACAAGTGGATATAAACATAAAATTATGTTTCCTGTAACACCCTCGAATTGGCCCTATGAAAGTTTTAGCCCTTTCCGCCAAACCCGCATAGAAACGATTCAAGGATGCCCACTGGGCACTTTCGTGCGGGTGGAAAACGAAGTAATACCATTACACAACAGTCCTCGATGGGACCCACAGAACAGATATATATACAACAGCAACTCAACGAGTCAAGAATACAGATATACAATACAAAGATCCAAATCACCTTGAAAACATTACAGCGTCCGAGTACGGACAAGATGCAAATGGGGCTAAGAGCCCTGAAGAATAACCAATGGCGTCCATAACCCTACCCAGGCCAAGCCGGAAGGGTAACCCTGCTAACGACGTCGAACTTAACCTGCTAAAACAAAAGGGGTGCCGACAGAGGGCAAATGAAAAAGAGGAGCGTCAGTACTCAGGCCAGTACACAGTTAGGCTAGAATTCGGTGGCTCTCGCCTACATAGGTATGGTGGACTGAAGCGGCAGCGCAGCATGCACTAAACAACCTATAGAGACTCGATTAACTGTCGGCTATTAGAGAGGGATAAGAAAGACCTATTCGGAACCACCTGATACTAACACCAATCATACCCATCCTGGTATTCCCCCTCGAGACCAAACGAGGAAGTCAAACCGAGGAACTCACACAGTTGGCAATTTTACTCATTCCATTATAGTTGCAGCACCTACTAATCAGATATAGATAGCATGAGTCATCCTGAAGCATAAGTAGTGGGTAGTTTAATTAACCATTCCATGGTAGTTGGAACATTTACTAGTCAGATATAATTGTCCCGAGGAATCCCAAAACCCAGCAGTTGTTGGCACTTTTATCACATTCCATTGGAGTTGCAATACTTACTAGGCAGGTATAGTATGACACAGATCACCACAGATCCACCAGTTGTTGGCATTTTTATTATCCATTCCATTGTAGTGAAGCTGAATTACTAGTCACATATTAAGTCAAATTTATAACACTACTTTAGTTATGCTTGTCTATGATCGAGATACTGTGCTCCAAGTCGTCCATAACCGCGAACACGGCTTTCAGAAAGATTTACCCTGCAGGGGTGCACAAATAGCAACACACACACGATCAACCTCGGAAAAACCAAATCAAAACCCAACGAGGCTTTCACGACAAAGCAATAACAGGATTCATAAAAGATTTCAGGGGGCCACCCCACTAAGCTACCATAGCGAAGTTGGCGGCTCGAACGGACCGGGGTTTATGCCAATGGCTGTAAACGACTGGGAACCCGAAAATGTGACTGGGCTTGTCGATACCGCGAAAACACTCCGCATCCAAAATAGTACAGGTGCTCCACGCACAATCTTAATAAAACAGTAACATGGCATAAGTACAGGATAGTAAATAAAACCCCAAATAGAAATGAATCAAGCTCTGGCTCAGGGGGGGTCCATAAGGCCTCCCGGATGTGGATAGTGCGAATAGTCAAGGAACAAGAATCAAGTACTCGGGGTCCTACGGGACACAAGTGGACATAAAAACCAAATGACAGATATTGCCCACCGGTGCCTGTTTCATTAGTTATCCCAACAATTTAATAGTTGTATTTAAAGTCATGATCATCTCCACCATAAACATCTGCCAGCATTCCAACAACTGTGGTACTTGACCACACGAGATCGCACCTGAGCAAGCAACTACGACTCGTAAGGCTAGCTATCTACTAAAAACGGGTAATAGGAGGTGTCCAAGGCAATATAGAGGCTGCACAGGATATATCGGGTACGGAAATAAAGCATCGCAACATGGATAGCAATAGATCAACAGGAGAAATAAAGACTATAAATGCAAAATAGGAAGAAAGGGGGAGAATGCTCGCCTGGGAAACACTGCCGAGGAGACATTATCTGGAGAACTTGTCGATACTCGCGTCAACTCATCTGCCTATCCGCGAAGAAGCAAACACTAGAAGAAACACCGGATGCAATATTTAATACTACGGCAGAAGATCCGGCATGGTTATGATATGATGCATGACATGGCAAAGATGCGATGCAACTAGGCAATATTAAGCGGAACCAGGGCCCCGACAATTAATTAGATGGTTCGAGTTGTTGCACTACCCCGCAATTTAAATGTTGTATTAACAGGGCAAAACATGGCATCGGTTCACTACACCAATTTAAATGGAGTCTGGAATAAGACAAAGATATCCCGCATATAGACTCCATATTTAATTATTAGGTGAATCGGCATAATGCCCCCAAACCACAGAAGATATGCATGCATGAAAATTAATATGCAACAAGTTTTATATATAGCATTTATAAAATAGGGGCTCGGGAAAAGGTTCACACATTGGGGTTCGGATTCGGGGTCTCGGGGTCGACGGGGATCGGTCTTCGGACTCCAGGAGCGGGGCTTCGGGTCCGAGAAGGAGAACTTGACGTGCCTAGGGTTCGGTCTTCGGGGTTCCGGATGGAGGACTTGGCGTTCCATGACGAAGGTCTTGGTGTCCGAGGGTTCAGGGGATCGGTCTCGCCGGGATCGGTCTTCGCGGTCCTCGGGATCGGGTCTCGAACATGGGATCTAGATGGAGAGCTTGGCATCCTTGACAAAGTGCTCAGGTGACGGTGTAGATGGTCTTGTGTAGTCCTTCAGGTCTCGTCTCGTGCCGATCTCGGTCTCTCGTGCGCCATCGGATATGTTGTTGAGGGGATGGTCGTGCGTTTGTCGGTGCGCTCGCATAGAACTGGGTCCAGAGGCAAAACGGACTGCAAAGACAAACGCGGGTCTCAGGAGACCGTGTCAGCATCAATCCCCATCAGCCCACCATGTACCAGCAAAGGGGAAACAAAACAGAGGAGACGCAGTGGAGCCAACGTCTAGAAAAAAGTACCATGCGCGTGTGCTCGAGCTCGGAAATCCGGGTCAGCGGCGTTGCAGAGGGCGACACGGTGGCGTGCCTGAGAGGCCAGCGGGCTAGAAGAGAAACAAAGGCGGTGGCGGATGTCGGGCGGAGGAAGTTGCGTCGGGGCGGTGCCAGGAGACGGGCGAGGACAGGCTCGCGCGCGTGGCGACGGAGCTCCAAGGGCACGACCGTAGAGGAGGGCGGCGCAGGGGCTTGAGGCAACGGCGGCCGACGAGCTCGAGACGTGCGCGGTGGCGCAGGTCGGAGGGCTCGGGACTGATGCAGCGGAGGCAGCGGAGGGGTGAGGACGCGCGGGAAGGCGGAGCATGGCCTGTCGAGGGTGCTGGGCTCACCGCGGCGGTCGGAGATGACGGCGGTGGGGTCGGTGAGGTGAGAGCGCGTGGGGGCGACGCTCGGGGCAGTGGCCTTGGTTTGGGTAGGGATGGAGGGAGACGACGGGTGGTGGCCGGCGGAGCTCTGCTGCAGCGTTGGCAGAGCAGGGGTCGACAGCGGCATCGGTCGACGCAGGGGATTGGGAAGGAGAACACTGGGTGGCGGTGCCTGATTCGCAGACGGAGGCGGCGATGCGCGGGGTCCAGCGATAGGGAGCCGCGGGGTCGGTGGCTGGGGCGACCTCGACGGGCGTCGACGCGGACGGAGCGTGGCTATGCGGCGGCACAGGCTGGGGTCCAAGGGAGGCGAGGGCGACCGGAGGCACGAGGATCGGGGCGAGCAGGGGCTTGCGGGGTGGTTGACTGCGGGGATTGGGGATCCCGTCAGGGAGAGGGAGATGGTGGTGGGCCACAGAACAGAGGGACAGGCGGGGAAAAGGTGGTGGAGGCGTGCGTGGATGTGGATGGGAGTGAGCGAGAGATGTGCGAGAGAAGCGGCGCGGGATTGGCGTGTGGTGGCTGGGCGCACGCGGGATGGGGCCACACAGCCACGGTTCGTGAGGTGGTCGGGGAGGAATGGTGGTGAGCAGGGTCCGCGAGAGCGAGCGGTCGGTGAGGGGCGATGGTTGGTGGCGATGTGTGGGCCAGGTGGCGACCAGGTGGTGTGGGGGCGTGTGCAGGTGGCGGCGGGGTGGAGAGAGGAAGGGAGTGGCTGGCGGCACGCGTGGGTGAGGGGAGTGCTCTGGTTGGGTAGGTTAGGGTTTGGGGGTTGTCTAGTGGGCCGGGTAGTAGACTATTGGCTTGCTGGGCATTTGGCCTGGCAGGCTGGCGGTCTCCCCGGTCTAAAAAAACAGTTTTATTTATTTTTGTTTTGTCTGAAATAGACTTTTGTAAATATTTTGTAGACAAAAGAGAATATCTGGAAGAGGCCGGGGTTTTAATTTGAAATAAAGACGGGGCGTTTAGAAAACAAAACCAGACCTTTCGAAATAGTTTTTAAACAAACCATGCAAGATGATGATGATGCTCAAATGCAATGTGGCATGATGACATGAGCATGTGGTCATGATGACGCAATGCACAAAAACACAGCGGTTTTCTAGTAGTGATTTTAGCGGGATGCCACATTTCCTTAACAAGATAACTCTTATAGAGAGGCTAGTACAAGTATACTACTTAGTGAGTAATAGACCTTGATCAAACAATTAGAAGCCTAAGCTTAGTTTGATCAAAGGATGGTGGTCATTATTCTCAAGTCACTTGAGAATAGATGACTAGTTGATAAAGAAGAGTTGGGAGTATACCAAATTAGGTAAAATCCTAGTAAGCTAAATCATCTAGCTTGATCATGAGAAGTCAAGCTAGAGTATAATGAAGTGTATGACATAAGTTGTAGGAGTAGTTGGAAGTATAATAGTTAACCAAGGTAATACAAGAATAAACTTGTATTATGGGAGTAGTACCATACCTATTTTAGAGGATTGATATCACATGTGATATGGAGAGGATTGTAATCTTGCAAGCCTTAGAAGTAGATGCAAGGTAGATATGAAGGAGCTTATGGAATGAAGTTAATAATAACTACTTTAGTGCAATTATCTGAGAGGTAGTTTAGAGATGGAAGTTATATATAGAAGAATGAAGAGTGTTAATTATTGAAGTGACATGACCATGTCATCATATGATGATGGATATGGTGGAGTCAGATGATTGTCTTATTTAGGGAGATGTGATCTTTGTGAATAAGATAAGAGAGATTTATAGAGTATATTTAGGAAAGGAATTCCTTATCTAAAGATAACCTTAGTGAGGTATTAATGTAAGGATTCTTTAGAAGCCTTAACAAATATCTTATCAAGCCATGACAGACCAATGTATACCTCATTGTCCAAAACCCTAGAATTAAGTTAATAGTGGAACCATTCTTGTTTCTAGACAGCCAATGGAATGGTATCTCATGGGCAAATGAAGTTCCTAAGAGATACGTAGAATACCAGTTGAGGCTGTTTATAGATGGAAGCCTTGTCTACTTTATTGTATTGAATCCTAATAAAGAACCTAGTCTCATAGAACCATCAAGATCACATTAGGAAAGTATTATAATGTATCTATACTAATTCTTCTATGAAACCAAGTGTAAATAGAATTTTATTTAAATCATTAACCATCTCAATCATTGACCATAACCATTACCATGGGAAAATGGAAATCATTTTCTATATAGGAAATAAATAGTTGAAACCCTAATTCATATTAATGTTTTCATTAATGAAAAGGACTCTTCATATAGTTATGAATATTTTTATACACAATAAGAATTTGAGAGAAGAGGTTCATACTTGCTTTATACACTAATATTCATAACTTACAAATTTTCTGGATATTTAAATCCTTGATGAAATTCAAATTGAAAAGGATATACTAAAATAGGAAATAGAAACCGAAATAGAAAAGGAAAAACAAAACTGTCAGCAGAACCATTCCATGGCCCGTTTATTCATAGCTTAACCATCGCTCGCGAGCGGTTGAAGAAATAACCCGCTTACTCTGCAGCGGCCCAACACCGGCCTAGGCCCGTGTACCTCTTTGTCATTCTAATTCGTCGTCTTCCTCCTCCGGTTAAGATGCTCCCTAGAGAGGTCGCTGACCACTCGATCTCGCCTTGCCGTCACGACACCGCCATCGATGCCTATGCGAGGATAAGACTTCCACGACGCCACCCCTGTCCATCCTCCTCCTCCTCCTGATATTTCCTCTCTTGCGCTCATCCTCTTTCTCATTCCTCTCCGGGTATCGAAACCCTAGCTGCCAGTTGATGAGGTTCCCCGCCATTCCTTAGCTCCCCTAGCCTCTCTAAGCACACCACTGAACTCGCCTTTGTGTTCTCGTTCATCTCGGACACAATACGCAAGCAAACGCATCTCGGTATAAAAAGTTTTACCAGGTTAGTAAATAGTTAAAATAGTATAGATTTAAATATAAATATAATTTCTAGAAATTTAATAAAAGGATTAAATCTTGTTAATTCTATATCTTTTGTTTTATAATTCAGAAAAATGTATGTAATATATCAAAATGTTCAGAAAAATAAAATCTATAATATAAATCTATTGCTATAATTACTTTTCAACTTAAATAAATCATTAGTATTTGTTAGTAAATAATCTATTGTAATAAATCTTCATAATTAAATTTTATTACTTAAAATTCATAAAAAAATCAGTATAAAATATCAAAACTCTTAGAAAAACAAAATAAAGACTTATAAATTTGTTTTATATATTTTTCTATCACTTAACTAAATTTTGTTATTTATTAAGTATTTATAAAGTGATAAAACTTATAAAAAATCACATCTTATTATTTCAAAATCACAAAAATACTTATAATATGCCAAATTAATCACAAAAATAAATTATACACATAAAAAATGTTAACTCTCACTTTTGAAGTAAAATAAAAGGTAAAGGTTTAATAAAACTAGTTTAAACCCTTTTCTTTTATTTTAATTCTTTAAAAAATATAAAAATTTACTATTGCCTTCAGTATTATATGTTTAAAGTCTACAAGTATAATAAAAAGTCCATTAATTTTTAAATAAAGGTAATATAGGTCAAACCATTGAAAAATATATCTACTAAAACTATCATCTCAAATTAAGTGTATTTTAATTTTCCTAAAAATATTATATTAATTATAAAATCAACTAAAATAGTATATTGTTTATCACAAGAATCCTATGCACTTGTAACATCACCAAACTTTTATTTACTAATTCGTTCCCTAGTTTGAGAAAACCACTTAAAGGTTTAAACCAAATTCCAAAGTAATTGAAGTCATACCTATTATCTACTTATTAAGTATAACCATTGATTTTTAAGATAGAAAGGTAAATGCATTGCATTATACTATGATTGTTTAATATAGTAATGTTTTCCTCTTAGCTAATAAGAAAACCTTAAAGTGTTAGCCTTAAGTTTAAATACTTTTTACTTTGTAAAGTAATATTTTCCTCAAAAGTTATTCTTTTAAGAAACATTAAAAGTAATCCGTGAATACTTCTTTAAAAGATCTAATTGATTCTTAATCTTGTTTAAAGAAATATTTTAGATACCATGATCCATTTGAATGCTTTAGTATTGTATACTACTTGTGGTATTTACTTATTGTTTCACACACTCTCACAAGCCTTAATAAGAAGCACAAGTGTGAAACTGGTATAAAAGTGCAACACATTCCAAAGAACTCATCACAAACTCTAAACCCTAGATTAGATACGACCATTCCGGAGTTTCGCATTTATCAAATTACATTACATTACTTATGCATAATTGCATCTTGCTTCTTTAAACATTAGTCCTTATCGGACCAATGATGCTATTTACAGAATTTGGATCTTCTATTGTCTTGAAGACTGTGAGTGCATAATCTTGCAATCAAAAAAGGCAAGTTCACAACTTGCTCATGTCCTTTGATTATTCTCTATGCTTGTAACTCAACAATGTCAGAACCTGCATTTCAAAAAGGTCGAAAACACTATTGTCACAATTAACTGGAAATATCGGTTACTGATCCAGGGTGATCAGCTAATCTATCATAACTGGCAATGGAAATGCCATTGTACAGTAATGTATCATCTAGGACTTAACAACCAATGTCGCTAGTGATTCTAGCGCCATATATTACATGTCAACCATAAGACTTGGAATGGGATGGGAAAGTCAGCAGTATCTTCTCCCTTTCACATGGACGGATGACCTTATCGTGAGGCTATTGATTTCTCGTGGAGTTCCAGAGAATCCAGCGCATGGGTGGGACCCCTTAGTTCCCCACGAGCTAGGTGTCTAGATTATCTATGCATCTCTGACTGGGTCTGAGTTCACCATAGTTGATGGTGACCGCCAGATAGAGCTGCGTATGGAGTCTCCGAGAGGCTACCCAAAGAGTAACCGTGGTAGTTGTCTCGGGGGATCGTGTCTCATCTTGAGGGTCGCGAGAGGCGATCGCTTGGATCTTAGACTGGGCCCCATACCAAGGAAGTGTGGACAAGCTCGCGGCTTGGTTGTGCAATAAGGATAAGGTCTCTTGTGGGAAAAGTGACGCACCGCTGCAGAGTGTAAGAATTGTGACATGTTACTCCCCGATCCGGGAAGGAGCTACGAACGTGGCAGGAAAGGAACCCCATGAAGGTTTTGGTCAACCTGTGAAGGCTGTCGGACATAGTTTTCAGAATAAAAGCAACCTTTGAAGAAAAGTTTACGAAAACCTGCATTGCCTACGACCTATGGTCTGTGGCTATAGAGATAGTGCATCATACACTCCTTTTTAGTGAACTTGCTGAGTACGCTCGTACTCAACCGTACCTTCTTAACCCTTGCTAGGTTCTAAGCTATTGAAGACGACGTCAACTTCAATGTCTGCTCAAGAAACCATCATCGACAACTCAAGTTCTTCAACAGAGTCAATGAAGTCCACGTATACTTAAGTAGATAGAAGTAGATTCTCTAGCCATAAAACCTAGTTCTGTAGAGCATTGCTATAGCAGCAATGGCAAGCCAAATAGTTTATATACTAGTCGTAGTTACTAGATAGTGCTGAGTTATTACTTCTGGTTCTTCTTTGTAAGAAGTTTCTTTCTTCTTTAACCTAGAGTGTTCTCTGGATATTTTGTAAAGAGTCGAGTTGTAATCTATAGTCATGTCTTGGACCTGCTGTGTTTATGTTGTACCACTTTGAGGGATGTAATACTAGTGAACGGTGTTTCATTGGTGTTATGTCAACGACTATAGTGTACTACATCATTGAGTGGTATGCTGGGTCACCGCAACTGGTATTAGAGCATATGCTTTGACCATAGGATTAAAACCCTTTTAGGAAGATCTGTAGGTTGGATAGTGACTATAGAAGCCATCTTATCTAAACCAAGAATTGTGATGGATATCCACTTGAGGATAAACCTTGTCACACTGAAGTTGGATGTTTTTTATCATCTTTCTTAAGGATTAGTTATATGTCTTCTCTAGAGAAATACCATTTTTAGAGTAGCTCTAAATAGGTATAACACCACTAAGATATCTTAAATAAGTTGAAATATGAAAGAAGATTATGACTAGGATTAGGATATCCTGTGGAGCAGTATTAGTGATGGACTCTATATTTAGAATCCCTATGAAGTAGTAGAATCTTACCACTAGTTGATACCAATATACCATACAGGGTAGACTATTAGAGTATGTATAAATACAACTAGAAGTAAATCATGTGGCATTCACTTGAGAATTCCATGTGATGGAGTAGAATTTTGTTAAGAATTAATAATAGTAGGCTAAGAAGAAGAGTCGTCATGGTGAGATTAGCTCTTTAATCATGACGACTAGGTAAATCTGGACAAGTTCGTGGTGAGAATAGCTCCGAGACCATAATAAGTCTTTAATTATGACAAGTACTTAGTAAATAATCTTGTAACAATAGTAAGTAAAGAACAGTGTAGGTCTATGATAGAAGTCATAAGGTATTATAATATTACGATAATTTTGGATTAAGGTAGTAACTACAATTTTGTTAGTAGTTTTGAGAGATCATGTGAGGATAGTTTACGATAAAATGGAAATTTGGTAGTCTTTAGTAGTCCCGAAAGAAAGGTAAGAGGTTAGTTAGAACCAAAGTGAGACCACTTTGCTCAAAATTATCCTGTTGCACTTGAGCAATTTGGGTAGATATTGAGACGAAGAGTAGTTTAAACCCTAAGTGCTAAGTATCACAAAGTAAACCTATACTAGGAGGTGTCATATACTACACAGCTAAGCCTGAATTCTAGAGGTATTATACTCAACTACTATATTCCAGGCTTAGAATGTTGTGTGTTATATGTACCACATTTGGATTTCTGGTTTTTCTTGCATCTTTTTGATTGACTAGATCTGTGCATGATGTTTGACTTGATGTGCAAATGCATGTTGCATCATCAAGTTATTACTTGATGTTATAGACCTAGATAGGAAATGGAATTCGTGTAAGGGAGTGACGAGTTCCGAAGATCAAGTTGAAGACTGGCAAGAAGAAGGAAGCTAAATATAAGGTGTATCAACACTATTCTGAAAGGATGGATCAATCCCAACTTGTTATTAGTTGCCAACAAAAAGGATTATTAATGCAGAAAAGGGGTGGAGCAACATGAAGGAATGAACTTAAGTTCACTTAAGATAGGTGATGTTGCTCAAAAGCTAATAAAGTAGTTGTCCCAAAATCATGGAAGTAACATGAAAGGAATCAGTGCAAAGAAGAAGTTTTGGAATAAGAGTGGTATTCAAGCTCTGACAATTCAGAGAGAATGCCAATAAGAAGTCAAAAACCCGTAGGGTAATCCATACACCTAGGATGATCCGCAGCTGGTATCCATAGCTGGTATCCTAACAGTGTAGTGAAGTAAGTCATATTTGTGTAATCTAAAGAGTATAGAACTTGTCCTAAGTTAAGTTAGACCTAAGGAAGTATGAAATTAAAGATCGTCTTTCAAGACGCTTCGTGAAATCGGGCTTACCAAAGAGAGAATGTCTAGAAGGTAAAGAGTAAGACAAGTAACGTGGGAAGATTCATTTCGGAGATCCACAATCGTGTGGATATACCACAGATTCTTTCGTGAGACCTTATATAAGTAAGATATAAGCTAGACAAAAACCAATATCCTTACTATTGAGTTAAAGGGTATTATACATGAAGTTTAAAGACCATTAGGAAACCCCAAGGGGGAGAGTAAACAATAAACACTAAGTTAGACCTAAGGAAGTATGAAATTAAAGATCGTCTTTCGAGACGCTTCGTGAAATCGGGCTTACCAAAGAGAGAATGTCCATAAGGTAAAGAGTAAGACAAGTAACGTGGGAAGATTCATTTCGGAGATCCACAATCATGTGGATATACCACAGATTCTTTCGTGAGACCTTATATAGGTAAGATATAAGCTAGACAAAAACCAATATCCTTACTATTGAGTTAAAGGGTATTATACATGAAGTTTAAAGACCATTAGGAAACCCCAAGAGGGAGAGTAAACAATAAACACTAAAGTGTTATTGTCTAACTTTCTGACTAAAGGTTGGAGAAGTACAAAATTATGGTGAGATTAAGCCTTATTCTCATAAGGTTATAAGAAATCATCTATATAAGAGTACTTTCTAGAGTATGTCCGGATGAAAGATCGAAGGAGATATAATTGCTCAACCCTAGTGGGCTAGTTATAAAGGGGAAACAGCTGGTAAATTATCCTTTAGTGTAAAGAGAGTTTTCCAAAATAGACCAGGGTAGTGTAATAGGAAAAACCAGATTGGAATGGACAAAATGTGTCCACAATCAATTCTAAATAGAACTGTAAGGACATAATCCAAGGGATTATCGTAATATAAACCATAGGGTAAACTAGGAATGATAGTTCGAAGTTACCAAGTATGAAGATGATTCAAGGAAAAAGATTTAGATACAGGATACTACAATTATCCCCAATTATGATCACAATGGAATCGAGAAATGTCGTGATCAATACAAGCCAATACCTCATTCCGAAACGCAAGAGAGTGCGAACTTTGGGGACGAAGTTTATTTTAAGAGGGATAGTCTGTAACATCCCAGCATTAGAGCTTAGAAATAAGTTGAACACAGGTGTGTGCATTGCATTCATCCATAGAAAATCTGGATAATTTTCACGCTTTTGAATAAAACTTGTCAAAGAGATTGAAGATTCTCTTAACTTGGTGGAACTAAAGTAGATCATCAAGTTGACTGCGATCAGCTTCAATATGACCTTTGCTAAAACCTTATCTTTAGGTAATATAATTTGATCTAAGGGTAGATCAAATGTAATAAAACTGAGTCACAACACACTACTTAATAAGGAGTACTAGATCTTCTAGAGATCATTACATGGTATTCCATACCACAACTCAAGGATGAATACTTAATGTTCTAAATATGATAGCAAGGTATTATCTACCACAAACCATCAATAGCAAGTTAAGTACATAACTTAAGTAAAGAAACTTTATAACTAAATCTTGATACACTTGATTGCCATAATTATTCCTACCATGGGTATCAT
Organism: Avena insularis; assembly: GCA_023614405.1. Lineage (NCBI taxonomy): Eukaryota > Viridiplantae > Streptophyta > Magnoliopsida > Poales > Poaceae > Avena > Avena insularis. The sequence goes on along the minus strand of CM042690.1, from coordinate 391,621,052 downwards.
GGTAGTTCTTAAACATTAACTCTTATCACAAAAAGAGTAGAAAGGGAAGTCAAGCCAAGACCATTCACCATATATCTTTGTTGTCATTTTAATAGATGATAAACCTATTTAACCAAGTCTTAGTGTTAATTGATCAACAGTATTGAGTGATCAATTCTTGACCTAGAACTTATTGACTCATAGCCTTTGACTTATTGTGTTGACCTTCCAAATACCTAAAGTAGATTAATAAGAAGAAGGAACTAGTTATGGTAGAGTGTGCCATCATCAATGGAATGAGATCCTTAGTGGAGATCAAACCATCTGATGTTGGAGGAGTTAACTCACTCATGAGTTAACTAGAAGGAGTACCTAAACCCAAGAGTTAAGCTAGTAATTGAGGAGACATGAGAAAGCTAGTAGTATTAGTACATCAAATAATAGTCTTGTTAAGACAAGTGGATATAAACGTAAAAGTAAGTTTCCTTAACAAGATAACTCTTATAGAGGGACTAGTACAAGTCTACTACTTAGTGAGTAATAGACCTTGATCAAACAATTAGAAGCCTAAGCTTAGTTTGATCAAAGGATGGTGGTCATTATTCTCAAGTCACTTGAGAATAGATGACTAGTTGATAAAGAAGAGTTGGGAGTATACCGAATTAGGTAATATCCTAGTAAGCTGAATCATCTAGCTTGATCATGAGAAGCCAAGCTAGAGTATAATGAAGTGTATGACTTAAGTTGTAGGAGTAGTTGGAAGTATAATAGTTAACCAAGGTAATACAAGAACAAACTTGTATTATGGGAGTAGTACCATACCTATTTTAGAGGGTTGATATTGTTGGGTCCGCAGCATAGAAAACAAAAAATTTCCTACGGTGTGAACTACATACCAAGATCTATCTACTAGGTACAAAGCAACGGGTGGACATACATCCAACGAGAACTTACCCTTGAAGACAACGAGTTTTGTTAACGAGTAGGAACTCGTGGTTGATGTAGTCGTACACTTGCCGATCTCAAGATCGTGAGGAAGTCCGAGCGCCACAACTCAGCAGCGCATCCGTACTCGCACACACGTTCAAGCCATCGGACAACCTCCACCTCCTCGCTCCAGCGATCCAGCGGAAGCAGCAACTCCTTCTATACGAAATGCCACCGGGAACATGTATCTCGCTAATCCGAGACCATGTGGAATAATTCTAGAGGGGGAGAGAGATCCTTCACAAGGAGGTGCGAGGATGAAGGAGGGAATGGGTGGCCTTTTATAGGAGGAGGGGGGTGCCCCCTCTCTCCATGGCCGGCGCATGGGGGGGTGACCCCTCACCTCTCCCATTCATGTGGTGGTAACCCCTCCACATTAAACTGCCTCTTCACATTCCCTTTTAAAGTCTCCACTTTAAATGCATTAAATTTCTCCAAATTTAATGCTCTCTCATTTAATAAAACTCTTTTATTAAATTTATTCAGAATTTTGTTAATTACTTTAATTAACAAACATTCACATATAGCCCCTTGCAATATTTCAATATCACATGCAGAACCACTTTCTGCAATTTCACCCGAAACAATTTCCGGTTTCTATTGAAACAATTCCTGCGCTTTGCAATTCTTTCGTCTGAAACATATGTGCTCCAAAATGGTGTCCGGTAACTCTTAAGTGTGCCACCCTATGGTTCGTGAATAATGTAGACATGATCGAGACCCTTCTCCGATCAATAATCAGCAGCGGGACCTGGAGATCCGTACTGACTCCTACACATTCAACGATGACTTCTGTGATCGTGAGAACCTTTAATGCTTGTAACTAAATCCATTTGTATCTCGATATATTACATGTCCGAGATTCGATCATCAGTATCTCCATACCTAGTTTGATCTCGTTACCGACATGCACTCTTTTCTTGTTCCCGTGATATAACATTCTAGTGATCACATCACTTGCTTGCAAGCTATCTTAATGTGATATCACCGAGAGGGCCCAGAGTATATCTATCCGTTATCGGGATTGACAAATTCCACTCTTGATCCATGAGCCTCAACATAACACCTTCATAGTACTGAACCCATCTTTATAGTCACCCTGTTACGGTGTGACGTTTGATGTTATCAAGATACTCTTCCGGTGTTAGCAATTAACATGATCTCATGGTCTAAGGATAAAGATTACTTCGTATGATGTTATAGAAATATAAACATAATGACTTGATCGTAATGCTATACTTCGGATGAATGTTCATCACATCATTCCACCAATGGTGTGACCTTGTTACTAACAACATCCAATGTCCATGATCAGGAAACCTTGATCATCTTGTTAATCAACAAGCTAGTCTATAAGAGAGGCATAACTAGGAACCCTTTTTGTTTATTAAACACACATGTATTGATGTTTCCTGATCAATACAATTCTAGCATGTAAAATAAACATCTATCATATATAAGGAATATATAATAACAACTTTATTATTGCCTCTCAGGGCATATTTCCTTCAGTCTCCCACTCGCACTAGAGACAATAATCTAGTTCACATAGTGATAAATATAACACCCATGGAGTTCTGGTGTTGATCATGTTTTGCCCTAGGGAGTACTTTAGCCAACGGATCTGGTACATTTAGGTCCGTGTGTACTTTACAAATCTTTATATCTCCATCCTTGACATGCTCGCGGATGGAGTGAAACCGACGCTTAATATGCTTGGAATTCTTGTGAGACCTCGGTTCCTTTGCATTGGCTATGGCTCCATTGTTTTCACAATAGACCACCATTGGATCCAACGCACTGGGAACCACACCTAGTTCCGTAATGAACTCTTTCATCCAAACCGCCTCCTGCGCCGCTTCTGAAGCAGCAACATATTCCGCCTCCGTCGTTGATCCAGCCACCACAGGTTGTTTGGAACTCCTCCAACTAACTGCTGCTCCGTTCAAAAGAAATACGTATCCGGATTGAGACTTAGAGTCATCCGGATCAGTGTCAAAGCTAGCATTGACATAACACTTAGCGACTAGCTCTTCTTCACCTCCGTATATAAGAAACATATCCTTAGTTCTTCTCAAGTACTTGAGGATGTTCTTTACCGCTATCCAGTGTTAGAACTGGATCAGATTGGTACCTACTAGTCAAACTAATAGCATGTGCCACATCCGGTCTTGTACATAGCATGGCATACATAATAGAGCCTATGGCCGAGGCATAGGGGATCTTATCCATCATCTCTCTTTCTTCCACCGTAGCCGGACTTTGAGTCTTACTCAATGTCTTGCCTTGCAACATAGGTAAGAACCCCTTCTTACTTTCGTCCATATTAAACTTCTTTAATATCTTATCAAGGTATGTACTCTGCGATAGCCCAATTAGGCGCCTTGATCTATCTCTATAGATTTTAATGCCTAATATATATGACGCTTCACCAAGGTCTTTCATCGAAAATTTGCTGTTTAGATAACTTTTAACACTGTTTAAAAGATCTATATCATTTCCAATCAATAATATGTCATCCACATATAATATCAGAAATGCCACTTTGCTCCCACTCACTTTCTTGTAAATACAAGCCTCTCCATAAGTTTGGAAAAATCCAAACTCTTTGATCACCTCATCAAAGCGGAGATTCCAACTCCAGGATGCTTGCTTCAGTCCATAGATGGATCGCTGAAGTTTGCATACCTTATTAGCATCCTTAGGATCGATAAAACCCTTAGGTTGTATCATATACAACTCTTCTTCAATATTACCATTGAGGAACGCAGTTTTGACATCCATCTGCCATATTTCATAATCGAAATATGCAGCAATTGCTAACATAATCCTAACCGACTGAAGCATCGCTACGGGAGAGAATGTCTCATCGTAGTCAACTCCTTGAATTTGTCGAAACCCCTTTGCGACAAGTCGAGCCTTATAGATGGTCACATTACCATCAACATCAGTTTTTCTTTTGAAAATCCATTTATTCTCAACGGCCTTTCGATCATGAGGTAAGTCCACCAAGTTCCAAACTTGGTTCTCGTACATGGATTCCTTCTCGGATTTCATGGCTTCCAGCCATTTGTTGGAATCCGGGATCATCATCGCTTCTTCGTACGTTGCAGGGTCATCCATTTCATCAACCATGAAATTCACAATAGGATTGTCGTACAGTTCAGGAGCTGCACGTGTCCTGCTTGACCTGTGAGGTTTGGTAGTGTCCTCTTTCGGAGTTTCATCATTATCATTAGCTCTCTCTTCATCAGGTGAAGTCAACTCCGAAACAACTTCCGGTGCTGCGCCACTCGCCATTCCATGAAGAGAAGGTTCAATAACCTCTTCGAGTTCTACCTTCTGACTACTCACACCTTTCGTGAGAAACTCCTTCTCAAGAAAGGATCCATTGTTGGCAACAAAAACCTTGCCCTCGGATCTGTGATAGAAGGTATACCCAATTGTTTCCTTAGGGTATCCTATGAAGACGCATTTTTCCTCTTTGGGTTCGAGTTTATCTGGTTGAAGTTTCTTCACATAAACATCGCATCCCCAAACTTTAAGAAATGACAGCTTAGGTTTATTTCCAAACCATAATTCATACGGTGTCGTTTCAACGGATTTAGATGGTGCCCGATTTAAAGTGAATGAAGTTGTTTCTAGTGCATAACCCCAAAATGACAGTGGCAAGTTAGTCAGAGACATCATAGATCGAACCACATCCAATAAGGTACGATTACGACGTTCCGACACACCATTACGTTGTGGTGTTCCGGCAGGCGTGAGTTGTGAAACTATTCCACACTCTTTCATGTGTGTGCTAAACTCGTAACTTTGATACTCTCCTCCATGGTTAGACCGTAGAAATTTGATCTTTCTATTACGATGATTTTCCACTTCATTCTGAAATTCTTTGAACTTTTCAAAAGTTTCAGATTTGTGTTTCATCAAATAGATATACCTGTATCTACTCAAATCATCCGTGAAAGTAACAAAATAACGATATCCACCTCGCACCGACACACTCATTGGTCCACACATATCAGTATGTATGATTTCCAATAAAACTGTCGCCCGTTCCATTGAACCAGAAAATGGCATTCTAGTCATCTTGCCCATAAGGCATGGCTCACATGTATCAAATGATTCAAAATCAAGTGATTCCAAAAGTCCATCAGAATGGAGTTTCTTCATGCGTTTAACGCTAATATGACCTAGACGGCAGTACCACATATATGTAGATATATCATCATTAAGTTTAATATTTTTAGCATTAACATTATGAATGTGCGTAATATTACTATCGAGATCCATCAGAAATAAACCATTCAACATAGGTGCATGACCATAGAAGATATCATTCTTATAAATCGAACAACCATTGTTTTCAGATTTAAAGGAATGACCACTTTGGATCAAACACGATCCGGATACAATGTTCATGCTCAGTACAGGCACCAAATAACAATTATTTAGGTTTATAACTAATCCCGATGGCATATGGAGAGGTAGCGTCCCGATGACGATCACATCAACTTTTGATCCATTGCCGACCCGCATCCTGACCTCATCCCTTGCTAGTTGTCGCTTGTTCCGTAGCCCCTAGACCGAGTTACATATATTAGCAACCGATCCCGTATCAAATACCCAGGTGCTACTGCGAGTACTAGTCAAGTACACATCAATAACATGTATATCACATATACCTTTGTTTGCCTTGCCGGACTTCTTGTCCGCCAAATACTTGGGCGATTGCTTCAATGGCGATCCCTTACAATAGTAGCACTCGGTGTCAGACTTAGGGCCAGCTCGGGGTTTCTTTTTAGGTGTGGCAACAGACTTTCCACCCTTCTTTCCCTTGTGCTTGCCTTTCTTGTCTTTCTTGAAACCAGTGGTCCTATTGATCATCAACACTTGATGTTCTTTCCTAATCTCCACTTCTGCAGTCTTAAGCATTGACAGAAGCTCAGGAAGAGACTTCTTCATGCCCTGCATATTATAGTTCATCACGAAGCTCTTGTAGCTAGGTGGCAGAGATTGGAGAACACGATGTATGCCTAAGTCAATGGGAATCGTTTTTGCCAAGGACACAAGCTTATCGGCGTACCCAGACATTTTGAGTACGTGCTCACTAACGGAGCTGTTTTCCTCCATCATGCAGCTAAAGAACTTTTCTGTAGCATTATAACTCTCTACGGCAGCATGGGTATCGAAAATCATTTTCAATTCTCCCATGGTATCAAAGGCATTGCCATTTTCGAAACGCTTTCGAAGTTCTGGCTCTAGCCCATACAGTATGCCGCAATGAACTAAGTTGTGGTCCTCCTAACGAGTCACATAGACATTCTTTTCCTCGTCAGGGGCATCAGGAGCTGGTGGGGGGCCTAGTGGCATATCTAGCACATATTGCTTTTGTGCAGCAGTGAGGAGAATCCTCAAATTCATAGCCCAGTTGGTGAAATTGCTACCATTCGCAGCAAGTTTCTGTTTCTCCATGAACATATTGAAATTAAAAGCAGGTGGTGCCATCTACAACAGAATTTGTAAAGTTTATTTAGACTAAGTTTATGATAGATTGAGTTCAACTAATCCAAATTACTAATGAACTCCCACTCAAAAACGACATCCCTTGTGTCCTTTTGGTGATTACATGAACCAAATCCACTACACCAAGTCCGATCATCACGTGAGTTGATGTAGCTTCAAAGGCGAGCATCTATATGGGCATCATATCAACTATATGACACATGCTTAACCTTTCGGTCCGTGTTCCGAGGCTATGTCTATACATGCTAGGCTCGCCAATGAAGAACCTTAGTATTCACGTGTGTAAAACTGTCTAACACCCGTTCCTATGAAAGCGTAGATTCAAGTACACCCGATCATCACGTGATGTCTCAAAACACGATCCATAGAACGGTGCATACTTACGGAAGAACACATTTTTATCTTGATATCTAAATGAGGGATCATCTTATAATGCTACCAAAAGCGCCAAACTACCAGTATAAGATGCAAACATCTAATGTGTAAAGTGAGATGATACGGTCCATGCATTTGATCTCTATCACTTGCATCGTGGTATGATCTCTATCATTCCTTTGTGTGTAAGGCCAAGGTCTATGGAACTTACACGTTGAGTGTGTTGTAAGAGTATCTATCATACATCTACTTACAACAATACCATATCAATACACTAGCCTAGCAATGATCTAAACTAGACGCCTCTAATTTATCAATTGCAAGTTTTACGTGGCTTAGGGCTTTCGGAGATAGAACCGTTCTCACCTACGAACATGAACCACAACAAGGATAACTAAGTTATTAGCAAGTCGTTGTAAATCATATATTGACTATAGTAGGAGAGACAGACACCCGCCACCCACTTATGCAAAACAAGTTGCATGTCAGTCATGGAACCGGTCTCATGTACGATGACATGTAAGGTTGGTCCGGGCCGCTTAATCCCACTATGCCACCAATATCCAATATACATAGAAGATGCAATAACATGATCATCATAGCCCACATATAAACATATGTGTACGACCCGTGCAAAGCACCTACGCATAGATCAGGCTCTGATACCACTGTTGGGTCCGCAGCATAGAAAACAAAAAGTTTCCTACAGTGTGAACTACACGCCAAGATCTATCTACTAGGTATAAAGCAATGGGTGGACATACATCCAACAAGAACTTACCCTCGAAGACAGCGAGTTTTGTTAACGAGTAGGAACTCGTGGTTGATGTAGTCGTACACTTGCCGATCTCAAGATCGTGAGGAAGTCCGAGCGCCGCAACTCAGCAGCGCATCTGTACTCGCACACACGTTCAATCCACCGGACAACCTCCACCTCTTCGCTCCAGCGATCCAGCGGAAGCAGAAACTCCTTCCAGACGAAATGCCACCGGGAACATGTATCTCGCTAATCCGACACCATGGGGGAATAATTCTATAGGGGGAGAGAGATCCTTCACAAGGAGGTGTGAGGATGAAGGAGGGAATGGGTGGCCTTTTATAAGAGGAGGGGGGGGTGCCCCCTCTCTCCATGGCCGGCGCATGGGGGGGTGACCCCTCACCTCCCCCATTCATGTGGTGGTAACCCCTCCACATTAAAATGCCTCTTCACATTCCCTTTTAAAGTCTCCACTTTAAATGCATTAAATTTCTCCAAATTTAATGCTCTCTCATTTAATAAAACTCTTTTATTAAATTTATTCAGAATTTTGTTAATTACTTTAATTAACAAACATTCACATATAGCCCCTTGCAATATTTCAATATCACATGCATAACCACTTTCTGCAATTTCACCTGAAACAATTTCCGGTTTCTATTGAAACAATTCCTACGCTTTGCAATTCTTTTGTCTGATACATATGTGCTCCAAAATGGTGTCTGGTAACTCTTAAGTGTGCCACCCTACGGTTCGCGAATAATGCAGACATGATCGAGACCCTTCTCCGATCAATAATCAGCAGCGGGACCTGGAGATCCGTACTGACTCCTACACATTCAACGATGACTTATGTGATCGTGAGAACCTTTAACGCTTGTAACTAAATCCCTTTGTGTATCGATATATTATATGTTCGAGATTCGATCATCGGTATCTCCATACCTAGTTTGATCTCGTTACCGACATGCACTCTTTTCTTGTTCCCGTGATATAACATTCTAGTGATCACATCACTTGCCTGCAAGCTATCTTAATGTGATATCACCGAGAGGGCCCAGAGTATATCTATCGGTCATCAGGATTGACAAATTCCACTCTTGATCCATGAGCCTCAACATAACACCTTCGTAGTACTGAACCCATCTTTATAGTCACCCTGTTACGGTGTGACATTTGATGTTATCAAGATACTCTTCCGGTGTTAGCAATTAACATGATCTCATGGTCTAAGGATAAAGATTACTTCGTATGATGTTATAGCAATATAAACATAATGACTTGATCATAATGCTATACTTCGGAGGAATGTTGATCACATCATTCCACCAATGGTGTGACCTTGTTATTAACAACATCCAATGTCCATGATCAGGAAACCTTGATCATCTTGTTAATCGACAAGCTAGTCTATAAGAGAGGCATAAGTAGGAACCCTTTTTGTTTATTAAACACACATGTATTAATGTTTCCTGATCAATACAATTCTAGCATGTAAAATAAACATCTATCATATATAAGGAATATATAATAACAACTTTATTATTGCCTCTTAGGGCATATTTCCTTCAGATATCACATGTGATATGGAGAGGATTGTAATCTTACAAGCCTTAGAAGTAGATGCAAGGTAGATATGAAGGAGTTTATGGAATGAAGTTAATAATAACTAATTTAGTGCAATTATCTGAGAGGTAGTTTACGGATGGAAGTTATATATAGAAGAATGAAGAGTGTTAATTATTGAAGTGACATGACCATGTCATCATATGATGATGGATATGGTGGAGTCAGATGATTGTCTTATTTAGGGAGATGTGATCTTTGTGAATAAGATAAGAGAGATTTACAGAGTATATTTAGGAAAGGAATTCCTTATCTAAAGATAACCTTAGTGAGGTATTAATGTAAGGATTCTTTAGAAGCCTTAACTAAGACCTTATCAAGCCATGACAGACACATGTATACCTCAATGTCCAAAACCCTAGAATTATGTTACTAGTGGAACCATTCTTGTTTCTAGACAACCAATGGAAAGGTATCTCGTGGGCAAATGAAGTTCCTAAGAGATAAATAGAATACCAGTTGAGACTATTTATAGATGGAAGCCTTGTCTACTTTATTGTATTGAATCCTAATAAAGAACCTAGTCTCATAGAACCATCAAGAACACATTAGGAAAGTATTATAATGTATCTATACTAATTCTTCTATGAAACAAAGTGTAAATAGAATTTTATTTAAATCATTAACCATCTCAATCATTGACCATAACCATTACCATGGGAAAATGGAAATCATTTTCTATCTAGGAAATAAATAGTTGAAATCCTAATTCATATTAATGTTTTCATTAATGAAAAGGACTCTTCAAATAGTTATGAATATTTTTATACACAATAAGAATTTGAGAGAAGAGGTTCATACTTGCTTTATACACTAATATTCATAACTTACAAATTTTCTGGATATTTAAATCCTTGATGAAATTCAACTTGAAAAGGATATACTAAAATAGGAAATAGAAACTGAAATAGAAAAGGAAAAACAAAACTGTCAGCAGAACCGTTCCATGGCCCGTTTATTCATAGCTTAACCATCGCTCGCGAGCGGTAGAATAAATAATCCGCTTACTCTGCAGCGGCCCAACACCGGCCCAGACCCGTGTACCTCTTTGTCGTTCTAATTCTTCGTCTTCCTCCTCCGGTTAAGATGCTCGCTGGAGAGGTCACCGACCACTCGATCTCGCCTTGCCGCCGTGACACCGCCATCGATGCCTCTGCGAGGATAAGACTTCCATGACACCACCCCTGTCCATCCTCATCCTCCTCCTGATATTTCCTCTCTTGCGCTCATCCTCTTTCTCATTCCTCTCCGGGTACCAAAACCCTAGCTGCCAGTTGATGAGGTTTCCTGCCATTCCTTAGCTCCCCTAGCCTCTCTAAGCACACCACTGAACTCGCCTTTGTGTTCTCGTTCATCTCGGACACAATACGCAAGCAAACGCATCTCAGATTGTGAGGAATCGAGGTCGACGTCTTGCCGGCCGCCATGACCATGACCGTCGATTCGTCGCATCGGAAGCTCGCCTGGCTCCACCAACCCCTCCATCGTGTTTGTGGTGAGCCGCTGAGCACGCCAGTGCTTCCCTATCTCTTTATATCGCTTTAAATCAAGCTCGCGACATGCTCCCGTGCGCCGCTGTCCTCCGCCGCATAAGCTTGTTGCCGACAGCCCTTCGGTGACCATTAGGTGGCGGTGTTTCCTTTTATTGACTCAACTTGATTTTCCGCACCCAACACCAACCGTAACATCGCACCATGAGGTCCCTATCATCGTAAGATAGCCTCGCCGTTGTTCAATCACCGTGGTTCCGGCGTGATGATGTCATGGACGAGTGAACCGATGTCATCGTGGGCATGGTCAGCAAATTGACCAAGGTCAATGCCTATGTGGCCTATGATGTGTTCCCTGGACCCACTAGTCAGTGGCTATGTCTAGATTTAGCATCGGTGTAAAAATAATTAAGTGGGGGGCGACGTCATCATTGACTAGTCCACACTTAGGTGGCATCCAACGTGGCCACTGGCCCATGGGTCAGTGACTTGGGGTAGGAGCAGCCTCGGTATAAACAGTATTACCAGGTTAGTAAATAGTTAAAATAGTATAGATTTAAATATAAATATAATTTCTAGAAATTTAATAAAAGGATTAAATCTTGTTAATTCTATATCTTTTGTTTTATAATTCAGAAAAATGTATGTAATATATCAAAATGTTCAGAAAAATAAAATATATAATATGAATCTATTGCTATAATTACTTTTCAACTTAAATAAATCAGTAGTATTTGTTAGTAAATAATCTATTGTAATAAATCTTCATAATGAAATTTTATTACTTAAAATTCATAAAAAAATCAGTATAAAATATCAAAAATCTTAGAAAAACAAAATAAAGACTTATAAATTTGTTTTATATATTTTTCTATCACTTAACTAATTTTTGTTATTTATTAAGTATTTATAAAGTGATAAAACTTATAAAAAATCATATCTTATTATTTCAAAATCACAAAAATACTTATAATATACCAAAGTAATCACAAAAATAAATTATACACATCAAAAATGTTAACTCTCACTTTTGAAGTAAAATAAAAGGTAAAGGTTTAATAAAACTAGTTTAAACCCTTTCCTTTTATTTTAATTCCTTAAAAAATATAAAAATTTACTATTGCCTTTAGTATTATATGTTTAAAGTCTACAAGTATAATAAAAAGTCCATTAATTTTTAAATAAAGGTAATATAGGTCAAACCATTGAAAAATATATCTACTAAACTATCATCTCAAATTAAGTGTATTTTAATTTTCCTAAAAAGATTTTATTAATTATAAAATCAACTAAAATAGTATATTGTTTATCACAAGAATCCTATGCACTTGTAACATCACGAAACTTTTATTTTTTCCCTAGTTTGAGAAAACCACTTAAAGGTTTAAACCAAATTCCAAAGTAATTGAAGTCATACCTATTATCTACTTATTAAGTATAACCATTGATTTTTAAGATAGAAAGGTAAATGCATTGCCTTATACTATGATTATTTAATATAGTAATGTTTTCCTCTTAGCTAATAAGAAAACCTTAAAGTGTTAGCCTTAAGTTTAAATACTTTTTACTTTGTAAAGTAATATTTTCCTCAAAAGTTATTCTTTTAAGAAACATTAAAAGTAATCCGTGAATACTTCTTTAAAAGCTCTAATTGATTCTTAATCTTGTTTAAAGAAATATTTTAGATACCATGATCCATTTGAATGCTTTAGTATTGTATACTACTTGTGGTATTTACTTATTGTTTCACACACTCTCACAAGCCTTAATAAGAAGCACAAGTGTGAAACTGGTATAAAAGTGCAACACATTCCAAGGAACTCATCACAAACTCTAAACCCTAGATTAGATATGACTATTCCGGAGTTTCACATTTATCAAATTACATTACATTACTTATGCATAATTGCATCTTGCTTCTTTAAACATTAGTCCTTATCGGACCAATGATGCTATTTACAGAATTTGGATCTTCTATTGTCTTGAAGACTGTGAGTGCATAATCTTGCAATCACAAAAGGCAAGTTCACAACTTGCTCGTGTCCTTTGATTATTTTCTATGCTTGTAACTCAATAATGTCAGAACCTGCATTTCAAAAAGGTCGAAAACACTATTGTCACAATTAACTGGAAATATCGACATCGATCCAGGTGATCAGCTAATCTATCATAACTGGCAATGGAAATGCCATTGTACAGTAATGTATCATCTAGGACTTAACAACCAATGTCGCTAGTGACTCTAGCGCCATATATTACACGTCAACCATAAGACTTGGAATGGGATGGGAAAGTCAGCAGTATCTTCTCCCTTTCACATGGACGGATGACCTTATCGTGAGGCTATTGATTTCTCGTGGAGTTCCAGAGAATCCAGCGCATGGGTGGGACCCCTTAGTTCCCCACGATCTAGGTGTCTAGATTATCTGTGCATCTCTGACTGGGTCTGAGTTCACCATAGTTGATGGTGACCGCCAGATAGAGCTGCGTACGGAGTCTCCGAGAGGCTACCCAAAGAGTAACCGTGGTAGTTGTCTCGGGGGAGCATGTCTCATGCAGGGTCGGGGAGAGGGCAGTACTGGCTTGGATCTTAGACTGGGCCCCATACCAAGGAAGTGTGGACAAGCTCGCGGCTTGGTTGTGCAACAAGGATAAGGTCTCTTGTGGGAAAAGTGACGCACCGCTGCAGAGTGTAAGAATTGTGACATGTTACTCCCTGATCCGGGAAGGAGCTACGAACATGGAAGGAAAGGAACCCCATGAAGGTTTTGGTCAACCCGTGAAGGCTATCGGACATAGTTTTCAGAATAAAAGCAACCTTTGAAGAAATGTTTACGAAAACCTGCATTGCCTACGACCTATGGTCTGTGGCTATAGAGATAGTGCATCATACACTCCTTTTTAGTGAACTTGCTGAGTACGCTCGTACTCAACCGTACCTTCTTAACCCTTGCTAGGTTCTAAGCTATTGAAGACGACATCAACTTCAATGTCTGCTCAAGAAACCATCATCGACAACTCAAGTTCTTCAACAGAGTCAATGAAGTCCACATATACTTAAGTAGATAGAAGTAGATTCTCTAGCCATAAAACCTACTTCTGTAGAGCATTGCTATAGCAGCAATGGCAAGCCAAATAGTTTATATACTAGTCGTAGTTACTAGATAGTGCTGAGTTAATACTTTTGGTTCTTCTTTGTAAGAAGTTTCTTTCTTCTTTAACCTAGAGTGTTCTCTGGATCTTTTGTAAAGAGTCGAGTTGTAATCTATAGTCATGTCTTGGACCTGCTGTGTTTCTGTTGTACCACTTTGAGGGATGTAATACTAGTGAACGGTGTTTCATTGGTGTTATGTCAATGACTATAGTGTACTACATCATTGAGTGGTATGCTGGGTCACCACACTAATAATGATTTGGAGTTGATCCATCCTTCAAAATAGTGTTGATGTTCCTTCTATTTTGCTTCAGTCTTCATACTAGTCTTCATCTTTGCTTTGGAACTCGTCACTCCCTTACACGAATTCCCGTTGGTTCCTAGTAATGCCTCTCATTACACTAGCTTGTTGATTAAGCAATAACTTGATGATGCAAAATGCATTTGCACACCAAGTCAAACTTCATGTACAGATCTAGTCAATCAATAAATCCAAGAAAAACCAAGAAAATCCAACTTTGGTTAGCATAACGCACATTACTCTAAGCTCGAATTATAATAGTTGAGTAAAACATCTCTAGAATTGAATCTTAGATGTGTAGTATGGAACAACTCCTAATATAGTTTTATGTTGTGATACATAGCACATATAGGTCAAACTACTCTTTGTCTCAACATTTACCCAAACTTCTCAATTGCAATTGGCTAATTTGAGCAAAGTGGTCTGAAATTGGCTTGTACTAAGTTGGTACCTCCCTTTTGGGACTACTTACTTTCCGTTGTTCTATAAACTAACCTCACAAGATCTTCTCAAAGAACTCTCAAGACTAAATTTGTGACAGGAATATGCCCAAGCGGTAATAATAAAGTGGTTATTATATTAAATTCCATGTTTATGATAAATGTTTATTTCTCATGCTATAGTTGTGTTAACCAAAAACGTCAGTACATGTGTGTTTAGTAAACAAATAAGGTTCCTAGTAATTCCTCTCATTACACTAGCTTGTTGATTAATAGATGATCAAGGTTTCCTGATCATGACATTGGATGTTGTTAATAACGAGGTCACAACATTGGTGGAATGATGTGATGAACAATATCCCAAACTATAGTAACATGATCATGATATTATGTTTGAATTGCTATAATGTCATTCGAAGTAGCTCTAATCCTCAACCATGAGATCATGTCAATCACTAACTCTAGAGGAGTACTTTTATTCCATAAAACATCACATCGTAACAGGGTTATTATAAAGATGTCATCGGGTACTTGGAAAGTCTTAGTTGAGGCTTGTGGATCAAGATTGGGATTTGTACATCCTAATGACGGAGCGATATACTCAGGGCCCTCTCGGTGATATCACATTAACATAGCTTTCAAGCAAGTGATAAGATCACTAAGAATGTTATATCACGGGAACAAGAAAATAGTACTTGTCGGTAACAAGGTCGAACTAGGTATAGAGGATACCAAATGATCGTATGTTGGACAAGTGAAATATTGCGAGACAAAAGGAATTGGTTAGTACCAAAAAGGTTCACGCGATCACTAGTTCATCGTTTGAATTAGTGGGAGTCATTATGAATCTCCAGGTTTTGCTAATGATTATTGATCATAGAGAGTCTCAATCATGTCAACATAATTCATGAGCCCGTAGGGAGACACACTTAAGGGTAGTCGATGCATTTGAGTGGATAGAGAACACCTGAGAAAATACTGGACAACACAGGAATTGTTCTGATTAATCCACTGGAATAGTTTCGGTGTATCGGAATATTACCGGGGATTGAATTGTTAATGTGTTCATTAAATGAAGTACTCATTAAATAAAGTGTTCATTAAATTGAGTAATATTAAATCAAGTGAAATAAAAGTGGTTTTAATGGAATGACTCTTGATTTTTGAGTGGAAATTAAATGGAAGAAAGTGGATCTTGAATTTGGTGAGTGGAGTGTCCACTAGCAATCAAGAGGGGAGAGGTGGGGGCACTCCATTCCCCATGTGCCCAGACCCTTGGGGGCACCCCTGCCCCTATAAAAGGAGAGGTGGAGCTCCTCTCCTTCACACAACGTCCCATTCCTCTCATATGCCCGTTGGTTGGCATCTTCCTACCCTTTCTAGCTTGTCAATTGCCACGAGCACGATGCTTAGACGAAGCCATGTTCAAGATCTTATCCACCACCATCACCACCATGTCATAGTGTTGGCAGAGTTCCCATGGATCCCCAACTTCCGCTGCCAAGCTGGCGCAAGGGACGGAAGTCATCAACATACCGTATGTGTGACTGATTACGGAGGCACCGCCCCTTTGTGGCGCATGTAGTCATCGTGTCCTTGAGGACGGCTGTGTACACTCTACACCAGCCATGTTTTTTGCAAGAATGTTATCCCGCTTACGGTCTTCAAGGGTGAGTCCTTCTGAAACCATTACAAGTATGACATAGGATCGATCTTGGCAGTTGCAACCATAGGAATTTTCTTGTTTTCTATGCAACAAATCCCATTAGTGGCATCAGATCTATGTCTATGCGTAGATGCTTTGTATGGTTAGAACACATATGAATATGTGGGTGCTGATAATCATATTATTACATCATTCATGTATTTTGGATATTAGCGGCATAGTAGGATGAAGCGGCCTGGACTAACTTTACATTTCCTCACACATGTGACCTGTTCCATGTTTGACACGCAACAAGTTTTGCATAAGTGGCTAGCGGGTGTCTGTATCTCACACTATAGTTGATATCTGATTTACAATGGTTTGCTAATAATTTGATTATCATGATTGTGGTTCCATGTTTGTAGGTTATAATGGTCCTATCTCCGAAAGCCTTAAGCCATGTAAAATATGCAAAAGATAAATTCAAAGTGTCTAGTTTTATTTTTGCTAGGCATGTGACATGATATGGTAAATGTTATAATTTTAGTATGGTAGAATACTCTTGGGAATTATAAAAAAGTAAGTGGGAGCGCCATAGACCTTGGTGTTACACAAATGGAATGATAGAGATCATACCATGATGCAGAAGATAGTGATCAAGTGCAAGAACCATATCATATCACTTTTACATATGATGTTTGTTTGCATCTTATTTATACTTATGTCTTGTTTAGATCTTGGCAGTAGCATTATAAGATGATCCCTCTCACTCAATATCAAGATAATAATATGTTGTTCCTTCATATGCACCGTTAAGAAAGTTTGGCGTTTCGAAGCACCACGTGATGATCAGGTGTGATAGACTCTACGTTCGCATACAACAGGTGTAAGAATGTTTTACACACGTGAGTACTAAATTTCTTACTTGGCGAGCCTAGCATGTATAGACATGGCCACATGAACCGAAAGGTAAAGCACGAGTCATATGAATGATATGATGTCCATATGATGCTCGCCATTGTAGCTGCAACACCTCATGTGATGATTGGACATGGTGCATGAGTTTGGCTCATGTAATCACCAAAATGACTTGAGGGATGTTGTTTTGAGTGGGAGTTCATTTGGTAATTTGGATTAATCTACACTCAATTTATCATAAACTAAATCGAAGTGAATTTGCATAGTTCGTTGTAGTCACTAGCATCCGTTTACTACCTTGTATTTTGCTATAATGAGATAATAGAACTATAGAATTCTAGAATTTTACTTTATGAACTGGTATCGTATTGTTCTATGAGTGTCAATCTAAAGTTTGAAGTACTATTGCAAACTTTCAGGAAAACCTCACTCAGTCGATGAAATTCAATAAATTGTATTGAATCAAGAGGAACAAATTCCAGCATTAGTATCTAAGTATCATGGTTGCCTCCATGATTCTTGATATTCAAATTTTTTAATATCAACATTATCTAGGAGCTAAAAATTATTTCAGAAACCATCATGTGCAGAAGATATTGTGATATCTGAAACAATGCTTGGTTGCAATATGATAGAATATAATAAAATACATATTCTCTTATTGCATGATAATTTGCAATGGTTGGAGATGCTAGGTATCCTGATCACCAAAAAGGTTTTGGGAATTAACATTATATTCGTGATTTGTCCTTATGAGCTATAGTAGCTTGATCATGAAAGTTGTCATGATAAGGATGGATAGAATATGTAGGTAAAATGTTTACTACATTAATACTAAAAGGAATGAAATTTGAAAGAATGCCAAACATTTGATGATGGTGATCCACTTCAAAGTGCAAGTCCAAAGGTATTAGTATTTGACTATACATGCTTTGAACTATGTGTCATAAGTATGGCACCACTATTTATGTTGATAGTTTCTTTTAAAAAACAAAAGGAAATGCTGAAAGAGAATCTTGGAAATATTTGGCAGAAAAGAAAAGACTATAAATGCCTAGCTTAGGTATATAAATGATATACACGTTGTAACATCCCAATTTCAGCAACCTTGTTTAGTTGTCCAGAATGCAAAAATCAGGGGTTCTTGTTTAGTGTTATAGTGTTTGCTTGCTTGCTTGTTGGTGTTGATGCATCAGACTGTGTATTAGACAATATACTCCTTACCTCACCCTAAGTTGACAAAAACTAATTAACAAAACTGTCTTGGATTATCTTACCTATTCTCAAATGTTCTGGCATTTCAAAACTTGAGCCAAGATGCCTTTGCAGCAACAACTATTTTCTTAGCTTCCATTTACAAAACTATGGAGATCTATATTATACAATCTCCCTATATTTTCAAGAAAGAACTTTCAACTACTCTTACCCCTAAGGTTTTCCCAAAACCTTTTATAAAGCTTTATGTCAACACCCGGATTTTTAATCCCAGATGCCCGTTATGCCATACCTCGCAATCCCAGGATTACCAATTTTGCGAGACATAATGGATTGGATATCAGAGTACATCATCCATTACAAACCATACATAAGGTCTTTACACAGATAAGGATCTCATGATCCAGTCTTAATACAACAAGCAGTGGAAATAAAAGATAAGCATAGCGGTGGGGTCCATCTTCAGGGGCACAGGCAATGCTGATGAAGGCAGATAGTCCTAGTTATCATAGCCGTCCTGCTGGCCATCATCTTGATAGTCTCCTTCATAGTCTTGCCATGAGAATAGCCAGGGACAAAAGCCATGAGTACTCTTTAAGTACTCGCAAACTATCACTAACAAGTAGTATAGTGCTAAGTTAAAGTGCTAAATCTAAGTTTAACTATAAAGTTAAGTTTGAAACCTAAGCTGAGTTCTAAGCAAAGAAAGATAAAATAAAGTTCTAGAATCACTTAAGTTGGGAAGCTATTATCATAAAACACAACCCTGTTGTGGTCAAGTCAAGATTCATCATTCATTTCATAAGTTGTTTTGGAAACATCTAACAACGAAACAGTATGGCCATTCCAACTGTCCATAACCGCGGATGCGGCTATTCGAATAGTTTGACACTCTGTAGAGGTAGTACACTTTCACCACAAGATTCGATACATCTGTCAGGGATAACCCTAAATCATCATACTTAGTATGCAAATAATCAAACATAACCTTTCCTTTACACACCCTAGTATAAGCACCTCTCCTATGAGCATGGCCTCCCAACCAGGACCATCAGTCATCTTGGGCACTACATAGGTGGACAACATTGAGAGGTAGCCTTAGCTCAAACCTCTCCCGCAAGGGAACTAATACTAATGCATATAAATTTCCAGCTAAGCCTTACCCAATTCAGGTAGTGTGGTTGTACGGTAAATTTGAAATGGTATCGCATCCGAATACAACCATCAGTTTTATAAAAGGGCTAAGGCTCATGCCTCAACATTTTCATCATCATAAACCATTTGTGTTTCTCAACACATGTCAAAACATTTCTATAGAATGACTCATCATTCCAAGGTTTTCATAATTCATTTTCAACAAGTGTTCCCATCTAAAGTGACTCACATTTTTATCCACTCTAAACTACTAAGTTAAGAGTGTTCACTAAGGTGGAAAGATGATGGGTTCAATCTCATGCCATAGAATGACATCTAAAGCTTAGCTAAATAGGTCAAGTTTTATACTCTTTATGCTACCTTCAAAACAAGTAAGGGACTTTGTGTAAAGTAAAGGAAGTAAAGCTTGTAAGGTAATACTTGGGGTAGTAATAGTCAAGGTGGTGTGACCAAAGCATGCCCAAGGCATCTTTGCTCATTCATCTAGCTTAATTCTAGCTTGCTAACATTAGCTTGCAAGAGCTAGCTTGCATTTTTAATGGTGGCTTCCCTTGGTTGGTGTAGTGGTTGAAGTTTTCTTCTTCTTCTTCTTGGTAGCACTCCTCCTCCTCGTAAGCTTGGTTGGTACTATCTTCTATAAATACATATGGAGTACACAATCACCAAACAATACTTAACTAGTCTAATTAGTACTCTAAGGCACACAATTGATGATCTATTATCATCACAAGTTTTATTCACTAGTTTCCTCTTTTTTTATATTAGAAAAGTAATTTCTACTCATTGAAAAATTAACTAAGATTTAATATTCACCGCTCAAAATATGGGATCATGTGGATACATGTCATCACCACATATTCTAACATGTGGGAATGTAATTTAAAGGTTGGATCATAATTACTTTGGTTTAAGTTCATTATTTAATGATTTAAAGTGACTAGAAATGCCTATATAGCATTATTTTGGTACTAGTCCAAAGTCACTGCATGTAAACCTTACTATTATTACATATTTAGATAGATATGATTAAATGTGATTTTTGAGAGTTGGAATCAACTCAAAACCTATCTTAGTTGATTTTATTAAAATATTGCAATATGCAAAAGCTTCTGTTTTGTTATTTTCACTAGGAGAGATCTATAACTCTAATTGAATTAAATCCAACGGGCTTGGATAGATCATTTCAATACCTTTCAGGCAAAATTGGTTTCATGCAATTTGGAGTTGTCAAACTCCCAGAATTGATTTTTAAACTAGTGGACAGAAACTAGATTAACTCTAAATAGAAAAAACTAAATTTGAATTTCTAACTCGCGCGGGAACTAACTGGGCCGGCCCAGCTATGCACAGTGCACGCAACGGGATTCCTGACATGCGGGCTCCACCAGTCAGCGGCACAAAAACACCGAAACGGTATCTAGCATCCTAGGCCACACGATCTAAAGGGGATCTAACGGTGGAGAGTCATCGTCGACGACGGATTACTCCGGCAAGAGTCTGACCTAGACGCGGCGGTGGGGGTCGATTGGGGGTGTACCAGGGCTCCAGCAAGGTCGGTGAGGCGGGCAAACGGGCTGGTAGACGACGGCGAGGCGGGGCGTGCTTGCGGCGAAGCTTGGGGTGCCCTAAATCGCAGGCGCGCTTCTCCTCCTGCTGCGACGGCTTCGGTTCCAATTCCAGCGAGACAGAGCTCGAGCAGCGTCAGCTAGAGGTGGGTGAGGTTCAGTGAGAGGTGGGGAGTGAGTGAGTGTGGAGAAAAGAGGCTGGGGTGGCCGCTTTATATAGGGCCGATGAGAGGGCAGAGCGGGCGCCGGTGAGGTCATCGGTGACGATGGTGCGGGGCTCGCTCGGCATGGGCGAGGGAGGTGATGGATTCTCTATCCCCCGACCATCCTCTGGGGCTTAAAGGCGTGCAAGGCAAACTGAGCGCGGGCGGCGGTGTTCGACGCGGTTCCTCCGGGCTGCTGGTCGCGAGGCGGCGAACGAGGATGTCTTGGCGGTTGCTGGGCCTGCTGCGGGTGCTGCCACGCAAGGCTAGGGCTAGGCGAGGCCGGTGCTGCTCTGGCGGGCGCGGGTGCTCCGGGGTGATCGGCATGGCGGACAAAGGCATGGGCGCGAGCAAATGCAGCTGGTCCTCCGCTCGATTTTGGTCGGGGGCTGGTCGAGGCGGTGCGATGTGATGGCGCCTGTCTGCCAGCGGGTGAAGGAGAGCGCGGGACGGGCTGAGGCGAGCCGTCCATGGTCGACCTGGCGCATGGCGTTGGGCGGCTTGGTACTGGAGCAGCTAGGGGAGAGGGAGAGAGAGCTAGGGCCAGGGTTTTAGCTGGGGGGACAAGGGGACCAAGTTAGGCCCAAATGGTGACCAAATCCACTGCTCACTATAGTGTTTTGGAATTCGCAAGATTTTTGTCTGCCACCTGTTTCATGAAATGGCCGCAAGAAGTAAAATTTTGAATTTTGGTTTCAAACTTTTTGAGTGTTCTCCACTGGTACTAGGTAGTCTCTGGTTGCAAGGGTTTTGAAAGTGGAGCTCAATTGGATGGTTTTTGAAATAGGGTGATCTAGGCATATGCATTGAATTCAATTTTCACATGCCATTTAAAATAAGTATTTGAATATTTTTAGCAGATCAAAAAGTGGGCCTTGGTACCTCATTATGTGTACTAGCAAGGGGTGTAAAGATCTAGAATTATTTTTGTTGAGAAATGAGTGCTAGGAACACTCAAAGTAGTGTAGTGGATAAAAATGACCATTCCTCCGTTTAATTTGTTTTTGATTTGATTTTCTTTGGGATTTTCTTCGGAAAGGTTTAGATGATGTTCAATTTACCATACAAACATTTTACAACTAAAGAATCATAGAACCATGGCAATTCAAATCAATTCCTAAATTAAATGCTCATACACATGAATGCTTTCATTTTTAATTTGGAAAAGTTTTTGTTAACCCTAATTTTAATGATTTGGATCTTGATAAGCTTGGATTAAAGTTTTGGGATGTTACACTTTAACTTCCATTCTTAGTAGAAGTACCAAGGATCCTCACCTTATTAAAACCTCAACCTTTTCAAAATACCCATCCTTAACTCAATCTAGGCTTGATGGTAACCCTAGCAGTAGCTTATTCTGCTAGTAAGATGAATTGCTTTGATCGGCTGATTGATTCATTTGCTAGAGAATTTTAGCGAGCTACCCTAGGAGCACATCCTCTAGGTACCAACTATATTTAGGCACACCCATCATAACTAATCTATCCAAGCTTGATCTCTCCTTAATCACTAGAATGATCCTCTAACCTCCCTTAACCAGATCAATCCTGAGCTAATCCTTTTTATTAGCATCCAACTCAATAAAAACCAAATATGAGTATGGGTCCCCTCAACTCAACCTAAAATTCGACATCATACACTTGATGAGAATGGACCCTTGCATCCTCCCAAAATCCTTCCCTCTTTCATACTTGTCCAAATCCACAAATCTGCCAAATTTGGCTAAGTCTGGGATCATTATCTGAATTCAATCTTTCAGACTCCACCTATTTTAATCATTGTGCATATTTGAAAATGTACCTGAACCATCTTGTAGTACATCATGGGTACTATGAAATTCCACTCCTGCCTTGGCTAAACCCTTCTTGGACCCACTCATCTATGATTGTTTAGTAGGCAAGAAAACAATCTTTTCTGCAAATCTTACCATCATACTTTGGTTGAAGCTCCCATCTTTATGCTATTTTATTTTTACCAACTCCTTGCATGGTTATGACCCATTAACCATGTTCGATAAATCCACACTTTACTTGATCCCAATGGAGCTCTGTGCTTCTTAAACCCACATGGTTTATGAGGCTAAATGATAATATGTAATGGCAGCCTTATTTTTCAACAAAGTTTCTCAGCACTCCTACACCCCCTAAAATACAATAAAACCCCACCCCCTGGTACCATGATCATATACATAACTTGGTCTATCCATCTATCTAGTCCATGACCCAAGGTGATCCTTGAGCTCCTTATCCCAACCTAGTTTAAGTGGTATAAAAATATTGGTGCCCTAGATCTTCTAATCCTTGTTTTCATCAAAAACCAATCCCATTTGCGAAGCCCAAGGTTGCTCCTGATACATACTTGAAGTTGACATTATTTAACTTGGGAATCTAAATTTATCAAATATTTTCCATAATTAATTTGGCCCTAAAACTAATTATTTCCTTCCTTTGACCAAAATCTTCAAAACTTCCTTCCTAAAGGAAAGTTTGTTTTTCTCCAAAGTACCTTGCCAAATCAAGGTACATTTGAGGCCTATATCTTATACGCCATCGTCCATCTCAAAAATAAATACTTTTGAGGATCTTTATTAATTCTTTTTTCCATTTTTCTTAAATGGGAGAAACAAGAAACAATTGCTTAGAAATGCTTTTATCTATCAATAAATTCTAGGAAAATTCCCCAAAATGTAACTTGGTGTTCAGGACCATCTCACACAAAAAACCACAGTTTCCCAATTCAAAAATATCATAAGAGCTTCTGAAAACCACTTCAGCACATATTGAATAAATGATAACAAGTGGACTTCTAAACCCTAGAAAAATCTCAAACAATTCCTAGGGTTGTGTCTTGACCCCCTCTATCTACCAGTACCTTTGCCCCACCTTGCCCAGACCAAGTTCTTAGACTTGTTTTGCAATCACCTAGATAACCAATATTTGAATTATTGCTAATTCAAACTCTTAAGCCAAACAAGTTTCCGCCAAATTGGTCAACCAAGCTTGCACATCACACCACTCACCCCTCTGGTCGCAACACTGTAGCACATGTACTGTAGCACCCATCCCCTCTTGTCCCTTAGTGTTTGTATGAGAGAAAAATAATACAATGGTCACATCTTGCCCACATTTAATTGTAGCTGCTGCCACTCCTCCCCTCTACCTACACCACGACCAGAAACTCCCTCACCAGCCCACAACATACCTCTCCCTGGTTTTATCCCTCTCCATTGCCCTCCATGTACTTAGTCCATTTTAAACTTCTCTCCTCGAGTTATAAGCCCACAGGCCACCCCAACACCCTCCCTCTAGCTCATTTACCCCCACTCCCTCTCACTTACCTCCCCAGAGCACACTATCCTCCTCCCCTGCTCTGTCCTGCTCGAGAGAAGGAGCTCTTGGCCCCCTCCATAGATTCGAGCAAGGCTCCCTCCCCGTGCCATTCTCCCTCTGCATGTCACCCTGCTAGACTCCCCTTGCTCTTCTACACCTGACCCTGCCTTTATATTCAACATGCAATAACCCTGGGAGGCTCTCCGGTGAGCTACGGAAGTCAGCATCGTCGGAGTTCTCGCACGAGCCCTCTCCAAGAACCGCCTCCTGAGCCCCAGGTGAGCCTCTCCGCGACCTCCCTGTCCTTTCTAGGGTTTTCCTTCGTCACTATCGCAACAGAGGAGGAAGACGGTACCCCATCGTCGATCCAATTCTAATTGGATGGTGCAGGGCTCGCGGTCCCTCTTCGCCCTCCCCCACTCGCTGACCACTGGGCCCCGCCTGGGCCATTTGAACCGGTGCGCTCCCGCACATCATCCCACCGCAGTGGTCCATATTTGCTTGCCACACCCCATTTAGCCCTAGATCCTAGCCCAGCTAGCCCCTGCCCTCTTATTTTATAATTTCTCCTCCAGATCTATAAATTATCAGTTTGGTTTAATTCAAATTAAAATTGGAAACCTACCTAAAATGCCCATATCAAATTTTTCCTAGATTCATGCATGTTTTCCTTAACATGTAGTACCCTTGGTTATCCCATAATATGTGTAGATTAAATATATTAAATCAACTTCCTAGATGCATCCATTTCAATATAGAAATCTTTCTATGATTTTTGGAACTCCATATAATGTGAACCCTTTTTGTACTGAAAGGTAGTGGTCATACCTTGCGTGCCACTTTGATCCCATGCCCTTTTGCTTCCTAGTTTGCCCCTGGTAAAAATAATAAAAACAAGCAAATTCTGCCTTTAGAAATTTCCATAGGTCCAACCAAAGATAGTATTAACCTGATTCCAACTCTCAGGACTCATAAAATACATTACCCTTTAGACCCTAGTAGCCCAAGATTTATCAAGCCCAGGTTGATTTATTGTGAATTAAACTATTCTGTGCATGGTTAATTCCCTAATAAAATCACCTCAGTAGTTCTGTAACTCCAAAAAGGGTGATTCCAATTTCTACGGAAAGGTATTTAAAATACTAACATGTTACCTGAGAATCATATTAAAAGCCGCTATAGTTTAATTTTGGTTAAAAAGACAAATTAGCTACATAACTAAATTTGGGAAATTCCTGAGGGCATTCGGGTAAATATTTTGGAATTATCACAACTCTCAGTGAATCAGTACATTAAACCCTACTTAACCATCCAAGGAAATAAATTTTGGATCCACAGATCTTTTATTGTGAATTAATTCCTAAAACTAGAGTTTTTAACACTAGAAAATTCATAGAAAAATGAAAGGAAATTGATAAGATAGTGAAACCACTTTTGTTGGTTTCATTTTATCAATAACTATCCGATGACATCATTTTTATAGAATGACATCATACATAACCTAGGCTTGATCCCAAAACCCCTCTCCTAAGTAGTTTTCTAGACAATAAACCCTAAAGGATCTTCCTCAAATGCTTTCAAGGCATTTCCCAATCTTTTCAAGCCAATCCTCCCAAATCCTACTGAAGTTTAATGTGTGCTTTTCAATTAATTGCTGTATTTTATGATGCTTGTTTTCCTTGTAATGATTGTGGTATTGCTTGAATGCATGTATACTTGATGACGGTGATAGTTGTGATTGTGTGACACCGAGAAGAGGGAAGCTCCAGATTATTAATTATATATTTGGTATTCCGCTATCCTAGCAAAGTCAAGGGACATATCGCTGGTCACAGGCAAGCCACCATTCCTGAACTCCTATATTTGACCTACCCCTTTTATCACTTGTTTTGTATCCCGTTTATAACTGCATTGTTACTTGCATGGTTTGTTTTAATTAAAACAACAATAATAACTTGGCCCCTCCAAGTTTGGATGAGTGTATTTTAGGATACCTACCCCCTTTTTACACCCACTTTGCCCCTTTTAGATCGAGGTTATGATGGATAGCATCCTACCTCTTTGGGAAACCATGGTTTTCAATGAATAAACTATTTTGGGGTTTACCCTACCACAATGTTTTCAAACTAAAACCCTTGGGAAGAGGCATCGCTTCCAAGTGGATGTTTTAAAGAAAGAAAAGTGATGAGGAAGGATAAGAATGTGGAACTTGAGGTTGTGAAAGGATGCTCTAGTCTTTAACCAGAACAACTTATCCGTAACCACATTACCCTAGTAGCTGGGGCATAGCTCGTAATTAGTTTTCCTTAGCATGGGCTATGCCATAACACGTAGAAAGGTGTTCGAGGCCCCCGAAGTCGCTTCCTTCCACTTAGGGGGTCTTCGTACCTGGAAGGTTCTATTGTCTCTTTGGAGGTCGGCTGAAACTATGGAGCTCCCATGGGTGGTACGGTTTATGGGAGTACGGAAGGGGAAATGATTCAGGAAGTGAGGTAGGGAGATTAGGACTCGAGGAGTTGGGTACTCATCCCCGAGGGAACTAAACAACCATAGGGAAAGTTCCCATACTAGGGATAGCAAATGAAAGGTTATGTTTGATTATCCAGACCCCCGTACACGTGGTGTAGCGGGCCGTTGTGTCATCTCGGTGGATGTATTGATTCGTGTGGGTAAAGTAAACAAACTCTGCAGAGTATAATCTATTCGAATAGCCGTGTCCATGGTTAAGGACGATTGGAAAGGTGAATGCTAGGAGTATCCAAGTGATGGTTTGAGGAGGATAAAAGGATGTGACTTGGTCACGAGAGAGCAAGAGGATGATGTTTCTTTTGACCATGGATGGTCGGAGATGTTTAAGAATGGGTTTTTTATCAAAAACTATTTTCAAAAAGGTTTTCAACAAGGATATGGAGATATCCAAATTTTTAAAGTGGAGACATGTTTTCAAAACTCCTTTTTAACAAATATATAGAGATTCCATCTTTACAAGAGAAAGCTAGGCTTTTCAAAAACAACTATAGATAGAGCTATCTCTCCATAGTCAAAATTGCATTATCGTGTTTACCTTATCTTGGTCGTTTGCGAGTACATTCAAAAGTACTCACTAGATTTGTCCCTAGCTGTTTACTTGGCTAGACTTTCAGAAGCTAGAAGATGGAAGGATGTGGTGACATCTATGAGAGCTAGGCCGTACTCCCAGTCAGTTGCCTGTAGGTCAAGGCATGATTGCGCTCTGTGTTCGATGAAGATCCTCTGCCGAAGGTTTCGTAGCCATAACAACCTCTATGTAAGTCTTGTATTTGTTACGTTTTGTATGTTGTAATGATACTTGTCAGTTATGTTCCACGAACCATTGATCATGCGAACGTGGATATATGCATAATAGGGATTTCTCGAACGATAAATCTGACGGACCCCACACACGTTATGGGTGTATTCTTTGCTTGTTGAACAATGTGGTTCTTGGGTATTGGATAGTGAATTGTTTGGTGTGAAATGTCACACAGAGCAACAAAATTCATGAACTCCAATGGCCTAAGTAACTAGCAAGAGAATATGTAATGATGTTCATCGAAAACAAATAAAGTGTTATTGTATTTCTTGTTGACATTAAAGCTTCCCTTCAAGATTTGTATTTTAATAATTTTTAGTTTGTTCTGGTATTATGAGAACGATGGTTGTTCAAATAATTAACATATTCCATTGAAGATGGATGTACTCTTACAAATCTAGTTGGATAAATCACATCCAAAAACACTGATGCTAAAGTGTCGTAAGAAAAATGATTAGAAGATCACTTATGAGTAACGCTGTATTTTAGATCATATTGGAAAGAAAACATGAAGAAACTCCATATTGATGGAATTTTGGAGTCTTTTTTATTTTTGAATCAACTGACGCTTGTGAGAATTTCCTAGAAATGATTTAAATTTCGTTCATAGGCCAAAGAGGAACGAATGACTAACTTATTGGACATTGTGCATATTGATGTATATAGTCCATTATGTGTAGCCATATGTGGTGGTTCATTCAAACTTCATATGCTTTAACCAAACATTCGACTGAATATATGTATATTTACTTAATCAGGGATAAGTATGCAACGTTTGAAAATGTTCAAATGATTTCAAGATGAAGTGGAAAATCATTGTAGCAAGAAAATAAAGAATTTATGATAGGATCAAAAAGGAAAATATTTGAGTTACAAGTTCAGAAAAAACACCTAACATTTAAGGAATCGTTCCATGGATTATGTTTCCCGATAAACCATAGAAATATGGAGTATTCGAGATATGTAATCAAACCTTGTTTGACATAGTAGGATCAATAGTGTTATTTAGAAAATTGCCTTTATATTTTGGAAGATTAAGCTTTAGTGACTACTGCTTTTACACTGAAAAGTGCTCCATCGTGATTCATTGAAATGACACTATGAGTTATGGATTGGGATAAAATCCAAATTGTCTATTCTTAAAATTTGGTATGCTAGGAATAAGTAAAATGTTTACAACCAAAGTCGGATAAGCACGTCTTTGTAGGTTATCCTAAAGCAGCATTTGGGTATTCCTCCATAAGACCAAAGACAAAAAGTGTTTGTCACTTAGAACGTCAAGTTTCTTGAGAAGGAATTTTTTGCGAAAAGTTAAGTGGGAGGACAATAGAACTTTGATAAGGTCGTTGAACCTTAGCTATATGTGCACTACAATAGATGTGATATTTATTGACAAAATGGCTTGTTTACAAAGTTGTGAACCATCATATATTATCTTAATCGTTGACGGTTTGGTTATGGCGTCAAGGATTAAGCGTAATGCACGACGGTTTAGTATTTTGTCATTGTTATATCGTCATGGATTACTCTTCCCAGTGGTTTGTCGATGTTGGTGACAAAATTTTATCGTGGTGCATTTAAATTGTCACTGAAAATCACGCGGGACCAAGTTGTCAGTAGGGGAAAATAGTTTATCAAAAAACATGAGGCTAACAAATTAAATGTAAAATATTGTATTACGCAGGGTTTGAGCTCACAACCACGAGTTGATTAGTGTTACTGCCGCTATAGTAGATGTAATGTTTTTGTCATGTAAAGTTGTTGATTAGTTTTAGGGTGGTTTAGTGCGTATTTGCTAGGCCGCATTTGTGTTGCATCGGCGGGCCACTGTGTGCCACCGTGCACATGAGAACCGTGCAGTACCATAGGCATGTCCGAGGTGCATCGTGCACGTGTCAACTGTGTACTACCGTAGGCATGTCCGCGGTGCACTGTGAGAGCGGTTTTTTTGCTAGCGAGCAGTTTTTTTTGAGGGAACTATGCGAGCATTGGCATGTGCATATGCTGCAGAACCGTACACATGTGAACCGCGGGAGCACGAAAGGTCGGCGGTTCGCAATATGCCCATCCCTCTCTCTTTGTGCCTTCCCATCATTCACTCCCTCACGCCACCGGTTCCAACTCCCCTTCCCCACTCCTCTCTCTCTCTCCACCTAACAGGAAAAACCCTCTCCGCTTCCACTCCCTTCCCATTCTGGCAATGGAGCACCCATCTAACGCTGTCGCAGCGGCGAAGTCGAAAGCCGCAACGCTGGACATAGCCGCGCAGGAGGCGTCCATGGCTGCGACAGAGGTGCACAAAGCCACAGTGGCTGCTATCGTAGCCGCAGCGGAGGCCAAAGACGAAGCGGATGCCCTCGCCGAAGGATGGACCGTCAGTCCCTCCTCTACTCCGGCTGCTACCAGCAGATATATCTACAATCTTGGCTAGGATCCGCAAGAGGTCGACGAGGACCTCGAGCTCATCGTCATCCCCCACCAACGGACTTTGACGAGAACATCGTCGATGAGCAGGAGGAGGTAAGTTCCAAGTAATACATGTTTAGGATTGATGCCTAGGGTTTTCAATTAGCGTCAGGTGCCTAGGGTTTTCAATTAGCATCATATTCGTTCTATATCTATTACGACTACTCTGTAATTAATGGATATGTTGTTATTCCTAGCTAGTGTTTGATTATAGACAGATTCAATTAATATTTGTGGATCTATGTGTTGACATGCTCAATATGTTGTACGTTATTTCTTTAACCATCATAGTCTGCCCATGAACGACTCCTGGTACTTGTACTCGCTGTAACCGAAACAATCTCATTGAGAATAATATCGCAATTCTTCTCTATGGATAGTTGTTTTCATATCTATGGATTTGGCCAATGGACTTGGATTTTTTGCTTAATCCCCTGATTACTTTCTGTTGTTGCTAGTTGTGTGAGTGTTATCTGATGCTTCCTTTGTTAGGCATTAAATATTAGTTGCAGTTTCTACAAATTTGCTTCACATATGTATTTTGCATGTTTACGTTGTACGTTATTTCTGTAACCATCTTAGTCTACCAACAAACGACTCCTGGTACATGTTCTCGCTGTAACCAAAACAAAATCATTGAGAATTATATCGCAATTCTGCTCTATCAATTTTTGTTTTTAAGGATGCAAATGGGTATCCTCTATAGTACCCTCTACCCTCTTTAGTACAAAAAATAAACTACAATTTCACAAATCATCACTTTTTTAGAAAACTAGTTCATTTGTTTGATCTAGACTGAAATAGAGGGTACCCTAAAGGTTCCAAACATGTATATCTAGTTGTTTTCATATCTCTGGATTAATTCTATCTAATTGGCTGATGGAATTAGATTATCTGCTTGATCACCTGGTTACTATCTGTTCTTGCTAGCTGTCTGAGTGTTATCTCTGTTGCTTCCTGTGTTAGGCTTTAAATTTTAGTTGCAGTTTCTACATATTTGCTTCACATGTGTATTTTGCATGTTTCAGGAGGCTACTGATGATGTTGACAGCGATGTCGAATCCAGCCACAGGAAGACCAGGGCCACTCTGAAGAAGTTGAGGGCGGGGACATTTGACGCCTTCTAGAGTGAACCCTGGACTCATGCCATGAACCGCTGCCCCTTCTGCAAAAGGAGCATCAACATGGACTTCTAAAGCATCCTCCAGCATGCCGAAGGCTATGGATCCGGCCATGTGAAGGTCGGTGAAACTGTCAACGTCCATGGATTCCGGGCCAATCACAAGGCCTATGGCCTCTTCCTCAGGGACAAACTGTACCGAGCTATCGAGCTTGGTCGTGTGCCTGCTCCCATTCCTAGGCCGCCGAAGGTTCCGGGTATGGGCAGCAAGAAGCATAGGAAGCGGGACCAGGACGAGGCAGCAGCGAGGAGGCAGGTGGCGGCGAGGAGGCAGTGAATTAGTGGCATGCTGGTTGTTTGTGTGCTGCTGCTATTTTAAGCAACATGTTTTGTTGAACTATGTTTCTGTTGGCTGCTGAGCAGTGTTTATGTAGAACCTTATCGTACCTAGTTTATGTTGAACCTTGCTATATTATTTGCCTATCATGTTTCTAGATTGTAGATGTTCAATTATGTCTACACTTGTTTTTGTACATGCTGGTGGGTGGTGGGATTTCGTATTTGGGTAAGGGTACGCTGAAGGGAAATAGTTAAGAAATTTAGATATAGAAGCTGGTGTAGATTTCCTACCAGATTGGGCAAAAAGGAATGAATGAGGTGATCCAGGAAGAGATAGAGACACAAAGTGGTGCATCGATTTGTTTCTAGAAGGAGACAAACAGAGAGAGTATAGAAGCTGGTGTAGATATCCTACAAAATTTGGCAAAATGGAATGAATGAGGTGAGCCAGGCAACGCTAGATACAGAAAGTGGTGCATGGATTTGTTTTCAAAAGGAGACACACAGAGAGAGAGAGTATAGAAGCTAGTATAGATTTCCTACCAGATTGGGCAAAGAGTAATGAATTAGGTGAGCTAGGCAGAGATAGAGACATAAAGTGATGCATGGATTTGTTTCCAGAAGGAGACAGAGAGAGAGAAGGTTCTCTGATTTGTTGCTCTTCTTTCCCTTTTTCTTATAGTTTTTATTTACAAATTTTTATCGTGGTGCATCTAAATATTTTTTTACTAAAACATTGAAGTAAAGAAATCAATAAAATGTCAAATATTGTCATTTTTCACAGTGATCAAATTCGAAGAATTCAAGAGATTTTGAGAATTTCTCACTTTTCTATGAAATTTACAAGGTTTGGTCAAACCGAGATTGACTAGAGACTTTTAAGAGATTGCGAAAGCATCTGAAAGGTACAACTACTGTTATGTGGTCCCAATGTGATGTACAACCACTCAAGCGTGGAAATTGAAGGTCTCAAATTGTAGTTTTGGTACTTGATTCACAAATGGTTCCATGTTTTTGAGTTTGAGGGTTAATGTTTTGAATTTTTCAAACAAAAATGGCTAGATACAATGCTAGCATCATTAACCACATGGTGATACACCCTTGTGCCAAATTTGAGTCCATTTTAAGATAGGTAGATGAAAACATGGTACACAAGTGGCTCTTTCTAGTAGTCGGACATGATCGTTGACCAAACTACACCACATTTGAGAGTGGACTGCTAGGGGGACATTTTTCTTCAAGTTTTCTCTTTTTTCATACAAAGTATTTTCCACACAGTGATCAAATTCGAAGGTTTCAAAAGATTTTGAGAATCTCTCATTTTTCTATGACATTCACAAGGTTTGGTCAAACCAGGGTTGGCCAGAGTCTTTGGAGAGATTGCAAAAGCATCTAAAAGGTACAACGGCTATTATTTGGTCCCAATGTGATGCACAACCACTCAAGTATGCAAATTGAAGGTCTCAAATTGTAGTTTTGGTACTTGCTTCACAAATGGTTCCATGTTTTTTAGTTTGAGGGTTAAATTTTTGATTTTTCAAACCAAAACAGCTAGATACAGTGCTAGCATCATTAGCCACATGGTGATACACCCTTGTGCCAAATTTGAGTCCATTTGAAGATAGGTAGATGAAAACATGGTACACAAGTGGCTCTTTCTAGTAGTCGGACATGATCGTTGACCAAACTACACCACATTTGAGAGTGGACTGATAGGGGGACATTTTTTTTTTCAAATTTTCTCATTTTCATACAATGTATTTTCCACACAGTGATCCAATTCGAAGGTTACAATAGATTTTGAGAATTTCTCATTTTTCTATGAAATTCACAAGGTTTGGTCAAACCAGGGTTGACCAGAGTCATTCGAGAGATTGCAAAAGCATCTGAAAGGTACAACTTATGTTATGTGGTCCCAATGTGATGTACGACCACTCAAGCATGCAAATTTAAGGTCTCAAATTGTAGTTTTGGTACTTGCTTCAAAAATGGTTCCATGTTTTTGAGTTTGAGGGTTAAATTTTTGAATTTTTCAAACCAAAACGACTGGATACAATGCCAGCATCATTAGACACATGGTGATACACCCTTGTGCCAAATTTGAGTCCATTTGAAGATAGGTAGATGAAAACATGGTACACAAGTGGCTCTTTCTAGTAGTCGAACATGATCGTTGACCAAACTACACCACATTTGAGAGTGGACTGCTAGGGGACATTTTTTTTCAAATTTTCTCATTTTTCATACAATGTATTTTCCACATAGTGATCAAATTCGAAGGTTTCAATATATTTTGGGAATTTCTCATTTTTCTATGAAATTCACAAGGTTTGGTAAAACCAGGGTTGACCAGAGTCTTTCAAGAGATTGCAAAAGCATCTGAATTGTACAACTTCTGTTATGTGGTCCCAATGTGATGTACAACCACTCAAGCATGCAAATTGAAGGTCTCTTATTGTAGTTTTGGTACTTGCTTCACAAATGGTTCCATGTTTTTGAGTTTGAGGGTTAAAATTTTGAATTTTTCAAACCAAAATGGCTAGATACAATGCTAGCATTATTAGCCACATGGTGATACACCCTTGTGCAAAATTTGAGTCCATTCGAAGAAAGGTAGATGAAAACATGGTACACAAGTGGCTCTTTCTAGTAGTTGGACATGATCGTTGACCAAACTACACCACATTTGAGAGTGGACTGCTAGGGGGACATTTGTTTTTCAACTTTTTATCATTTTTCATGGAAAGTATTTGCCTCACAGTGAACAAATTTGAAGGTTTCAAAATATTTTGAGAACTTCTCATTTTTTATGAAATTTACAAGGTTTTGTTAAACCGGGGTTGACTAGAGACTTTCGAGAGATTGCAAAAGCATGTGAAATATACAACTGCTGTTATGTGGTCCCAATTTGATGTACAACCACTCAAGCATGCAACTTGAAGGTCTCAAATTGTAGTTTTGGTACTTGCTTCACAAATAATTCCATGTTTTTGAGTTTGAGGGTTAAAATTTTGATTTTTTGAAACCAAAACGGCTAGATACAATTCTAGCATTATAAGCCACATGATGATACACCGTTGTGCCAAATTTGAGTCCATTTGAAGAAAGTTAGATGAAAACATGGTACACAAGTGGCTCTTTCTAGTAGTCGGACATGATCGTTGACCAAACTACACCACATTTGTGAGTGGACTACTAGGGGGACATTTTTTCAATTTTTCTCATTTTTCATGCAAAGTATTTGCCTCACAGTGAACAAATTCAAAGGTTTCAAAAGATTTTGAGATTTTCTCATTTTGTAATGAAATTTAAAAGGTTTGGTCAAACCGGGGTTGACTAGAGACTTTTGAGAGATTGCGAACGCATCTCAAAGGTACAACTGCTGTTATGTGGTCCCAATGTGATGTACAACCACTCAAGCATGCAAAATGAAGGTCTCAAATTATAGTTTTTGTACTTGCTTCACAAATGGTTCCATGTTTTTGAGTTTGGGGGTTATATTTTTGAATTTTCAAACCAAAATGGCTAGATATAATGCTAGCATCATTAGCCACATGGTGATACACCCTTGTGCCAAATTTGAGTCCATATGAAGAAAGGTAGATGAAAACATGGTACACAAGTGGCTCTTTCTAGTAGTCTGACATGATCGTTGACCAAACTACACCACATTTGCAAGTGGACTGCTAGGGGGACATTTTTTTAAATTTTCTCATTTTGCATGCAAAGTATTTGCCACACAGTGATCAAATTCGAAGGTTCCAGTAGATTTTGAGAATTTCTCATTTTTCTATGAAATTCATAAGGTTTGGTTAAACTAGGGTTTACCAGAGTCTTTCGAGAGATTGCGAAAGCATCTAAAAGGTACAACTGCTGTTCTGTGGTCCCAATGAGATGTACAACCACTCAAGCATGTAAATTGAAGGTCTCAAATTGTAGTTTTGGTATTTGCTTCACAAATGGTTCTTTGTTTCCGAGTTTGAGGATGAACTTTTTAAAATTTTCAAACCAAAATGGCTAGATATAATGCTAGCATCACTAGCCACGTGGTGATAAACCCTTGTGCCAAATTTGAGTTCATTTAACTTGCATCAATAGATCAAAACATGGCTTATAAACTTGTAATTTAAACAATATGAATATTTCACTATTTGTAGATATGATTTAGGGACGGGTAATGTATGCATCATCGTAACATCTGAAAAATATTAAACCAGCTTATCAAGTTCTAATCACCCAAGTTTAGGGTTAACAAAAACTTTTATTATTAAACTTGATATTAATGCATGTGTGATTTCCATTAATGCATGAATGCTTGCAATTGCCATGTTTGATTGCTATAAATCATAATGATTAGTTTAAAGATGAATACCACATCATCTAGATCATTTCCAAGCAAAATCAAATGAAAAGAAAGTCAAATATGAATCATATGAGCATATGGTCACTTTGGCCAAAATTAACTACTAGCCTACTTTGGGCATCACTAGTAAAAGATTTCAAACAGAGACAATTCTAATTCTTTTCACCCTTTGCTAGACCAAGTAAAAATGAACCCAAGCAAACTTTACAAATTTATAGAAACCAAATTCAAATCTATTTGAGAGGAAATTCAAAATTGAATCAAGTATAGGTCCCTAGATCATCACTTTTCAAAAACCACTCAAACCTCCACCATTTGACAATTCCTAGCAACCAGAGACTACCAAGATATGACCATCGCACTCACCAAAAATCATTCAAAAATTTGAAAGTTAAGTTCATGCGGCCATTTGATTGAACACCTAGTAGACAGAGTATAGCTACCAAGTATCTACTGTTTGTGATCAATCAATTGATCATCCATTGTACCCCAATTCTACTCCATATCTCACCCACGATCACCCCCAGTACACAGCCGTGAAGTGGAGCCATTTCCCTTTGTCGTTGCACTAGTGCCATGCGTACACGAGCATGTCCATGCCGGTCGAGCACGTAGACGACGTCTCAGGCCGTGCCGCCCTCTCCCACGATGACTAGCTACTAGCCGCGAGCTCACCGCCCCTCTCTGTCCACCCCTTGACCAACGGCGAGAAGTGGAGAAGCTAAAATCGCCACGCCCATTTAAGTATCTGCCATGCCGAGAGCACGACGGAGCGTCGAAGCTGCCTCGAGCAGCCATGCCACGCCTCGCTCTCTCCGCACGTACCCGCACTCGCTGCGTCACTAGCCACCTCCTAGACAACCTCAATCACCGTCGCGTGCCCCATGATGACCGTACTCGATGACGAACACCTCTGTACCTGAGGAGAGTGCCGACGTCGCCCGAATGACTGAGACCGCCCCTTGTCGCACCACTACGTGCATGACGATTTCCGTAGTCCACCGCGTCGACCCATGCCCTCCGCCATGCTTAGCTCAACCTGTAGCAACGTCGCCGATGAGCCTGACCATGCTGCCCTGCCTCCAACACCGGTGTATAAATAGGAGACAACCCAGACCTTAATTGGCACACCATCTCACTCCCCACTCTCTCAGAAACCTCACCAACCCTTCCCCGGAGCAAGGCGAGCACCACCTTGCCGGAATTTGACCGGAGGCTTCCGCTGGAATGAAGAAAGGGCGTCGTTGATTGGAGCCACCCCAGGAGCCACCGCAACCACCAATCGACTCGCCATTGTCGACCAGCCCATTCGACCCCATCGCCGGACCTAGGTGGAGCCCTAGTAAGCCCCCAGCGACCCTGCCGTGCTGCTAGGTTTAGAATCTCGCCGGAGCACCGCGACGTAGACGATGAACCTCAGCCGTAGATCCTGTTCTAATCATTGGGATGGTATTGATAGATACCGTTTCGGTTAGAATTAGTCACTGACGCGTGGGACCAATTTGTTAGCAGCCCGCTGCATGCGCGTTGTGCAGTTGGGCCGGCCCATTTCTTTTCCCGCGCAGAGGCCATCGATTCAATTAGAATTTTGCCATTTAGTTTAAAACCTTATTCTGTCAGTAGATTCAAAATTCAATTCAAAGAGATGTACTGATCCAAAATGCATGATCCTAATTTTGTTAGAAAGGTATTAATAATATCTAATCAGTCCCTTTGGATTTGAACCAATTGAAACTATAGATTACCTATACTAAAAATAACAAGACATAGACTTTTACCGCTTCAAACATTTTTATAAAATCAACCATAAATGCTTTTGAGTTGATTCCAACTCTAAAAAATCACATTTTCCATGCTCTACATGAATATGTAAAAAGATTTGGTTTTATAGATATGAAACATGGTTTAGTATTAAAAAATGATATCTAAGCATTTCTAGTCACTTGAATATTATTAAATAGTAATATTAAATCTTGTAATACATGACCACCATTTTAAATCACATTCTCAAGTATTGGAATATGTGGTGATGACATGGGTCAACATGATCCACGATTTTAATTGGAGAATATTAAATCTTAAGTATTTTCAATGATTAGAAATTACTTTTCTCAAATAAGATAAATAAAAATGTGCCATTATTACATGTGATGATTGAGATGATGCTAGATCATCTAATATAAGCCCCTATGTGCTAAATATAAGTAGATAAGTGTTGCTTGGTGATTTTGTACATTATATGTATTTATAGACGCTAGTACTGACCCGGGCTACGACGAGGAGGAGTACTTCGAGGAAGAAGAAGAGAACTTCAACAACTGCACTGCTCAAGGCAAGCTAGAACTATGCATGATATCTATGCAAGCCCCCTATACCATATGCACTAGGCATGCTGGGTTATGCAACTTTGATTATACCAATCCCAGTTTTTACTTACCAGCTTTACTTTTCCTTGTACTAAAGTTTCTTATCTAGTTAATGAATTGTGATTAGTGGAAAAGTAGGATGGATACCATCAAGATCATAGAACTAGTCCTGGATACTTATACTTGACTAGCACCCCCAATAGTGATACCCTCAATACTAGTGGCTAGTGCTAAACTAAAACTTGATTACTTTAGATAGGAATAATTGGTGAAAATGATTATGAAAACCTTGGAATGATGATTCATTCTATTGAAATGTTTTGACATGTGTTGTGAAACACTATGGTTTAATGATCAAACTGAATGAGGCATGAGCCTTGACTTTGATAAAAACTGATGGTTGGGTTCAGATGCGATACCATTCCCATTTTACCGTATAACCACAATACCTAAGTTGGGTAGGGCTTAATTGGAAGTTTATATGTCTTAGTATGGGTTCCCTTTCAGAAGAGGTTGAGCTAAGGCTACCTCGTGAATGAATGTCCACCTATGCAGTTCTCGGGATGACAGTTGGTCATGGCTGGGAGGCCAAGCTCATAGGGGAGGTGCCTATACTAGGGTGTGTAATTGAAAGGTTAGGATTGATTATCTACATACCAAGTATGATGATTCAGGGTTACCCCTGACGGATGTATCGAATTTTGTGGTGAAAGTGTACCACCTCTGTAGAGGGCCAAACTATTTGAATAGCCGCGTCCGTGGTTATGGACAGTTGGAGTGGCCATACTGTTCCGTTGACAGATGTTTTCAAAATGACTTGCGACTTGAGGGATGACTTTGACTTGACCACAACATAGTTGTGGACATGAAATCTAAGTTCCCACTTAAGTGATGTAGAGAACTAAATTAGGTCTTTACTCTTAAATTCTTTATAAAATGAACCTGCCTTTTTGCAAACAAACCTAGAGCTTATGATTCCTACTAGTTTTACCTTACTTATGTTAGTAATAGTTTGCAAGTACTTAAAGAGTACTCATGGCTTTGTCCCTGGCTATTCCCATGGCTAGACTACGAGAAAGACTACCCGGAAGATGGACAGCAGGAGGTCTATGATAACTAGGATCATCTCCCATCGTCAGCATTGCCTGTTACCATGAATATGGAGCCTACTATGTTTACTTTCCGCTGCTTTGATTGTATTAAGATTGGATCATGAGATCCTTTATTTTGTAAGACCTTTGTTATGGTTTGTAATGGATGATGTACTGTGGTACCAATTCTGTTATTTCTCGCAAAAATGGTAATCCTAGGATTGCGATGTACAGCATAACAGGCATCTAGACTTAAAAATCTTGGTGTTGATAAGTTGGTATCAGAGCCATCCTGACCATAGGAGACCCTAGTTAGAATGGACGCCTGAAAAACCTAGTTTCAAAACAAAAGAAGTGAGTATTTACAAAAAACCTATTCTCACTCTTATCATGGAGATTCTGTCAAAAAGAGATCACTTGTTCCTCAAAATTCTTGCAATACTACATAAAATTTGACACACTTGATCACTTCACTAACTTACTCATCTTAATTGCTTATACATGGAGGTCAAATATAGCAAGTTTTACCAGTTGGGCAATGGAGGGGAGCTGATCTTTGAGAGGGATTTGGACTAGCTTTCGGAGTATATTGGACGCCCGCACCCGGAGTTCTTTGGAGCACAGCTCAATGACCAATCTAGAGGGGAACTACGGTGGCTGATAGTTGCCGACCTGAGAGGTAAAATGGAGCCACCGCTTTCAGAGAAGATCCAATTCAGCGTCAGGGAGAACAACTGGTTAGACGGTCTAGCCAGGGCAATGCAGGAGGCACTTGCTCGCTTGTGTGCTCAGAACATCAACTATATTAGTGGCACCCGCTATGCCCACTATGCAAGACGTGACTCTACTGGACAACCTTTGGCCATGCAGTCACATCTAGAGTTAAGGCATCACGTGGACCACTTGGAATTCATGCTACATGAGACTCAGAAGGAGTTGGACAACGCCCGTGCTTACGCCAATCAGAACCATGTTGAAGCTGTTGAGAGGAAGCAAACCCTCGCCATCCTCGCGAAGGAGTGCAAGTCACTTCGTCACTAGCGTGATAAGAAGGATCGCATCATCGCCCGTCTTTGTTAGAATATAGCCACCCTAGAGGAGACCATACATGACCAGGAGATCCAGCTGGAGGAGAAGGAGGAGGAAGGTGAAGATATCCGTGGTGATATTCACTCTTACCTCAGTGATGACGATGACTACCTGGAGGACGCAGCCATGGAGGACCACACTGATGAGGATGATGCTGACTTCATTGATGATGAGGAGCCCGACACCCCCGATGATGAGTAGTTGCACCCAAGCACTATCGTAGGAGTGAGTTGTACCCGGTCCCACTGTATCGTAGCTTCCCAGAATGGTTCTTAGAACCATCTGTTTTCTAGTCGTGGTGTGTGTTTGTATTGTATGTTTGGAATGAATGAATGAGAAGAAGTGTTAGTTTTCAAAACCTGAGTCAGACTCAAAGTTTAAAGCTTTTTGAAACAAAACCATGAACCATAGAAATTTCCCTCTTGTCTCACTACCTATCTCAATCTTCAGATGACTCGTGGTAACCCCGGAGGAAGCAGTTCATCTCAGGACCCAATGCTTCAGATTCTGCAGATGTTACTTTCAGATCGTGAAGCCGGTAGAGCTGAATGTCAAGCCAACTTAGCCACTCTTCAATAGATAGCCCAGATGGCCCACAATAATCAAGGCTACGGAAACCAAGATCACCATGGATCCAAGATCAAGAACTTCTGGAATACCAATCCTCCTATGTTTAGCAAGTCAGAAGAACCCTTAGATGCTGATGATTGGCTGCAAACCATGGAAAAGAATTTAGAAGTTGCAGGAGTTGATGGTAATGAGAAGGTGTTGTTTGCCACCCACTATCTGTCCAGCTACGCTAGATCCTGGTGGAATAGCACCCGTACCATGAACGGAGGTCAGATGATGATGTGGGAGGAGTTCAAGCTCAAGTTCAATAGGACCCATGTACCCCTGGGTCTGATCAAGAGGATGAGGGATGAGTTCAGAGATTTGAAGCAAGGAAGGATGACTGTGGTTGAGTACCGTGACAAATTTTTGTCACTAGCTAGGTATGCCCCTGATGGGATTGACACTGAAGCGAAGAAGAAAGAGAGATTCCTGAATGGACTGCATGATTTTCTCAAAAAAAATAATGGACTGCATGATGAGATGCAGACAGTGCTAGTCAACATTCCCTTTGATGACCTAGAAGCTTTAGTGGATTCTGCTATCCAGATGGAAGGAAAGATAAATCAAGCCAGTGAGAACCGCAAGCGTCGTTGATGCACCAACCAGGACCCACCATACCCCGAAGTATCGCCCCAACCCGTCTGCAGGATATGCCCCAAGGAACAACATGCCACCAATGAACCGTCCGAATTACCCCAACCATGGCGGAGGAAACCCAAGGCCCGGAGGAAACCACAACAACAACCCCGGCCACCCCAATAACTTCAAACGTGCACCACCAAAGTCCCACAACAACAATAATACTGCCCCAAGGACTAGAAGCAATGTTGTGCCTGTCGCAGGGAAAGACAAGTCAATGATCACTTGCTTTGAATGTGGAGTCATGGGTCACTATTCCAACGAGTGCCCCAAGAAGCTTGCCGCAACAACCAATGTGACTACACCTACCCAACAACAGCACCTTGTCCAGCCTAGAAAGAGGTTTTCCCCAGGAAACCCGCACAACCGTAATGGCCGTATGTTCCACATGAATGCTGAGGAAGCCTAGGAAGCGCCAGATGTCGTGCTAGGTATGTTTTCTGTTAACTCAGTTCTAGCAAGAGTATTGTTTGATTATGGAGCATTGCACTCGTTTGTTACAGAAGAATTTGCATGCACTAGTAAGATTCAACCCACAAATTTGAAGCATGTTATGATAGTTCAAATACATGGTTCAACCACCAAAGCTAGAAAAATTTGCAAGGCCGTACCAATCAGAATTCATGGGATAGATTTTTATGCCAATCTAATAGTACTTGGAACCAAAGGTTTGGAAGTAGAGCTAGGAATGGATTGGATGTCAAAACATCAAGGATTGATCGACTATGCCAAGAAAGCCATAACCATGACCAGTAGCACCGGAGGTATCAGTAAAGCATGTATCTGAGACACTGCCCCGTCAATTCAAGTGCAACAAGAGTTTAGCCAAATCAACCATCGACCAAGTTAGAGTAGTCTGTGAATATCCTGATGTGTTCCCAGATGAATTGTCCGGTATGCCCCCAGATCGGGATATCGAGTTTATCATTGAACTAGTTCCTGGAACCAGACCCATAGCTCAGAGACCCTATAGTATGAACCCATCTAAATTAGTGGAGCTGAAGAATCAGCTGGATGATATGCTGGGAATGGTTTGATACAACCAAGTGCATTGCCATTGAGGTCACCTGTTTTGTTTGTTGATAAGAAGGATGGTGCCAACCGTTTGTGTACGGATTACCAGAAGCTGAATGATGTCACCATCAAGAATAAGTACACACTGCCAAAGATAGAAGATTTGTTTGATCAACTGACTGGTGCCAAAGTGTTTTCTAAGATTGATCTTAGAACTGGTTATCATCAATTGATGATTCGTGCAACGGATATCCCAAAGACTGCCTTCACCACCAGATATGGATTGTATGAGTACAATGTCATGTTTTTTGGATTAACCAATGCCCCCGCTTATTTCATGAACCTCATGAATAAGATTTTTATGAACTTTTTGGATAAGTTTGCCATTGTGTTTATCGATGACATTCTGATCTACTCCAAGTCAGAAGAGGACCATGAACTGCATCTAAGAACCATCCTTGAAACCCTTAGGGAGCATCAATTGTATGCCAAGTTTAGCAAATGTGAGTTCTGGTTAAAGGAAGTAGGATTCCTAGGCCATATCTTGTCGGCAGGAGGAGTTGCTGTCGATCTCGCCAAGATTAAGGATATTGAAGAATGGAAAGCCCCAACCATCTAAACCGAAGTCCGTGAATTTCTTGGATTAGCCAGATATTACCGCAAGTTTGTTGAAGGATTTTAGAGCATCGCAAGGCCGATGACTCAGCTGTTGAAGAAAGATAAGAAGTTTGAATGGACGGACAAATGTGAAGAAAGTTTTCAAGATCTCAAGAAGAGATTGATTTCAGCCCCAATTTTGATCATGCTGGATATCAAGAAGCCTTTTGATGTATACTGTGATGCATCCAAGATTGGTCTCGGATGTGTGTTGATGCAAGAAGGCAAATCATATCCTATCTGTCCAAACAACTGAAGCAACGTGAGCAGAAATATCCTACCCATGACTTAGAACTGGCAGCCGTAGTGTTAGCTTTGAAGACATGGCGTCATTACCTCATGGGTAACCGCTGTGAGATTTATTCGGATCACAAG
This sequence comes from Avena insularis, assembly GCA_023614405.1. NCBI lineage: Eukaryota > Viridiplantae > Streptophyta > Magnoliopsida > Poales > Poaceae > Avena > Avena insularis. The sequence goes on along the minus strand of CM042690.1, from coordinate 391,576,922 downwards.
AGTTTGAAGTTCATTTTCACCCAGAAGGAGCTGAATATGAGGTAAAGGAGATGGATAGAGTTAATCAAGGATTATGACCTTGAAATTCACTATCACCCCGGCAAAGCCAATGTGGTAGTGGATGCTCTTAGTAGACTACCGTGTAGATTAAACACCATGATTAAGGAAGCCCAGCCAAGTTTGCATGAGGAGTTGGAAAATTTCAGAGTGGAGCTAGTTAGCGAAGGATTTCTAGTTAGTATTGAACTTCAACCCACCCTAATCAGTCAGATAAAGGAAGCCCAAAAAGGAAACGCAAGTATTGATGGAATCAAGCGTCGTATCGGTACAGGGAAGGTACCCGGATTCACCGAAGATGAAGAAGGAGTTTTGTGGTACAAAGGATGTATCCGTGTGCCAGCAGATTCAGAGTTGAAACAAGTCATTATGTAGGAAGCCCATGATACCCTTTATTCTATTCACTCGGGAGGAACCAGGATGTATCAGGATTTGAAGGAGCAATTTTGGTGGCACAAAATGAAGAGAGAAGTCAGAAGCTATATAGCCAAGTGTGATATCTGTTAGAGAGTCAAGGCGAAACATCAGCGACCCGCAGGACTTTTGCAACCATTGCAGATTCCAGAATGGAAATGGGATTCTGTCGGAATGGATTTCATCACCGGTTTGCCTACATCTAGTAGGGAAAATGACTCTATTTGGGTCATAGTGGATAGACTGTCCAAGGTAGCCCATTTCATACCCGTCAAGACTACCTATCAAAGCTCAAAGCTAGCGGAGTTATACATTGCTAGAGTAGTCAATCTGCATGGAACCCCCAAGACCATAGTATCGGACCGAGGAACCCAATTTACCTCAAGATTTTGGCAGAAGGTCCAAGAAGGATTAGGAACCAAACTGAATTTTAGCACCGCTTATCACCGGCAAACTGACAGACAAACATAAATAGTAAACCAAATCTTAGAAGATATGCTGAGAGCTTGTGTGTTAGAGTATGGATCTAAATGGGAAGACTGTCTGCCTTTTGTAGAATTCTCATACAACAATAGTTACCAAGCCAGTTTGCAAATGGCCCCATTTGAGTTTTTGTATGGAAGAAAGTGCCTTACCCCCTTGAATTGGTCGCAAGTAGGAGAGAGTCAGATTTTCGGACCTGACATCCTATGAGAAGATGAATAAAAGGTTCACAAAGCCCGTGAACACCTGAAGACCGCTCAATCTAGACAGAAGAGTTATGCTGACAAAAGACGTTGAGACCTGACCTTCAATGTCGGAGATTTTGTGTATCTCAAAGTATCACCATTGAAGGGAATGCAATGTTTTCAACTAAAAGAGAATCTTGCCCCTAGATATATTGGACCCTTCAAGATTTTGAATCGTAGAGGAGAAGTATCCTATCAACTGGAACTTCCTGAGGAGTTGTCAGCCTTGCATAATGTGTTCCATATCTCGTTACTTCGCAAATGCCTAGAAGTTCCGGAGAAGACCAAAGTTTTCAAGAATATCAATCACAGAGCCATAGATATCAACAAGGATTTAACCTATCATGAAGTACCCATCCGTATTTTGGAAGAAGCATTCAGAACCACCCGGACCAGGAGTATCAAGTTCCTCAAGATCCAGTCGAGTAACCATACCGAAGAAGAAGCCACCTAGGAATGAGAAGATTATATTAGGACTGAGTTTCCCAATCTCTTTAGTTCCTAGTTTTTCCTGAATCTCGGGACAAGATTCTGTTTAAGGAGGGAAGGTTTGTAACATCTCAAAAATATTAAACTAGCTTATCAAGTTCTAATCACCCAAGTTTAGGGTTAACAAAAACTTTTATTATTAAACTTGATATGAATGCATGTGTGATTTCCATTAATGCATGAATGCTTGCAAGTGCCATGTTTGATTGCTATAAGTGATAAAGATTAGTTTAAATATGAATACCACATCATCTAGATAATTTCCAAGAAAAATCAAATGAAAAGAAAGTCAAATATGAATCATATGAGCATATGGTCACTTTGGCCAAAATTAACTACTAGCCTACTTTGGGCATTACTAGTAAAAGATTTCCAACAGAAACAATTCTAATTCTTTTCAACCCTTGCTAGACCAAGTAAAAATGAATGCAAGCAAACTTTACAAATTTACAGAAACCAAATTCAAATCTATTTGAGAGGCAATTCAAAATTGAATCAAGTATAGGTAGTACCTAGATCATCACTTTTCAAAAACCACTCAAACCTCCACCATTTGACAATTCCTATCAACCAGAGACTACCAAGTATATAAGCATCACACTCACCAAAAATCATTCAAAAATTTGAAAGTTAAGTTCATGTGGCCATTTGATCGAACACCTAGCAGACAGAGTACAACTACCAACTATCTACTGTTTGTGATCAATCAATTGATCATCCATTGTACCCCAATTCTACACCATATCTCACCCATGATCACCCCCAGTACACAGCCGTGCAGTGCAGCCATTTCCCTTCGTTGTTACACCAGTGCCATGCATACCCGAGCATGTCCATGCCGGTCGAGCACGGACACGACGCCTCAGACCGCGCCGCTCTCTCCCACGATGACTAGCTGCTAGCCGTGACCTCACTGCCCCTCTCTGTCCACCCCTTGACCAACAACGAGAAGTGGAGAAGCTAAAATCGCCGCGCCCATTTAAGTATCTGCCATGCCGAGAGCATGACGGAGCGCCGAAGCCGTCTCGTGCAGCCACGCTGTGCCTTGCTCTCTCTGCTCGTACCTGCACCCACCGGGTCACCAGCCGCCGCGTGCCCCATGACCACCGTACTCGATGACAAACACCTCCGTACCTGAGCAGAGCACCGACGTCGCTCGACCAACTGAGACCGCCCCTTGTCGAGCCACTACACGCATGCCGATTGCCGCAGTCCACCGCGTCGACCCATGCCCTCCGCCATGCTTAGCTCGACCTATAGCAACATTGCCGATGAGCCTAACCATGCTGCCCTGCCTCTAACGCTGGTGTATAAACAGGATCCACCCCGAACCTCAATCGGCACACCATCTCACACCCCACTCTCTCAGAAATCTCACCGACCCTTCCCCGGAGCAAGGCGAGCACCACCTCGCCGGAATTTGACCGGAGGCCGCCACTTCAGTGAAGAAAAGGCGCCATTGATTGGAGCCACCCCAGGAGCCGCCGCGACCACCAATCGACTCGCCGTCGTCGACCAGCCCATTCGGCCCCATCGTCGGACCTAGCTGGAACCCTGGTAAGCCCCCAGCGACCCCGTGATGGCTCTGTGTATGGCGCCCAGAAAAGTGCTGGTGCGATGATGATGTAGAGCTTGTTAGGAACCCCAAGAGGAAGGTATGATGAGCACAGCAGCAAGTTTCCCTCAGTTATGAAACCAAGGTTTAATCGAACCAGTAGTAGCAAGGAAACACCCCAAAGGTGTTACTAGCTGAGCTTTGGTAGGGCACACTACCGGTGCTAGTAGCAACGTGGAGACCTGCACAACACAACCACAGAACTTTGTCCCCAACTTGCGATGAGGTTGTCAATCTCACCGTGTTTTGCGGAAAACAAAGGATTAAACGTATCAAATGGAAAGAAGTAATAGTTTACAGAAAGTAAACACAAAGCAGTAAACAGTTTGTAGATTGTATGTAAAAGAAAAGGACCGGGATCCATAGTTCACTAGAGGTGGCTCTCCTTAGATAGATAACATGTTGGGTGAACAAATTACAACCGGGCAATTGACAAACATCGAGAAAGCAATACATGCATATACTAATCATCTTGACTCCTTTGAGACTTGATTGGGCATTACAACATTATACATAGACCGCCATCCAACTGCATCTATGACTAATAATCCACCTTCAGGTTATCATCGAACCCCTCCAAGATTAAGTTGCAAGCAACAGATTATTGCTTCTTAACTGCGTGTAAAGTAAACAATATGATTGTTCTGTGAACAAAGGATTGTTGTTTTCTCCTAGTAGCAACAACACATCTAGTACCTTAGAGATTTCTGTCACTTCCCAGTTACGGAGGCATGAACCCACTATCGAGCATAAATACTAACTCTTGGAGTTGCTAGCATCTCCTTGGCCAAGATAGCTACTAACAACGGAAAGCATGCAAGATCACAAATAACAAAGACATGGTATCAATAATCAATTTGAAATAGCATCTCAATATCCATCGGATCCCCGCAAACACAACATTTAGAATTACAAATAGATGATCTTAATCATGAACGGAGCTCACAAGATCTAGACATGAAAGCACAAAGGAGGAGAACCAGCCATCTAGCTACTACGTGGATCCGTAGTCCAAGGATGAACTACTCACGCATCACACCGGAGGCTTGCATGGTGATGAAGAAGGCCTCCAGGGTGAATTCCCCTCTCAGACAGGGTGCCGCGAAGAGCTTCAGATCCCTCCCGATCTAGGGATGGAGATGACGGCGGCTACAGACTCTTTCCTGGATTTTTGATTGAGCACCTAGGGTTTTCGTCCCGAGGCAACTTATAGGTGGAAGGAGAGGCCGAGGGGGTGCCGAGAGCCACCACACCACCCCCTGGCGCGGGCCCAGCCTGGCCGCGCGGCCAGGTGGTGTGGCTGGCCCCTGGCCCTTCTCCGTCTCGTATTCTGGCACTTGATCCCTTCCGGAAAAATAGGCACTTTGGCTTTTGTCCCGTCCAATTCCGAGAATATTCATTTTCTAACTTTCCTGGAACCAAAAACAGCAGAAAACAGGCAGCTGGCACTATGGCTCTTGTTAATAGGTTAGTCCAATAAATCATATTAAAAGTACTCCAAAATTAGAACAAAACACAAGAAAGTGGATAAAACCAAGCATGGAACATCAAAAATTATAGATACATTTGCAATGTATCAACATCCCCAAGCTTAACTCCTGCTTGTCCTCGAGTAGGTAAGTGATAAAAAGAAAGAATAATTTTTGAGGTGACATGCACCATCAAAGACTTGATTTGCAAAACATTGAAAGCTGGGATCATAGTACTTCAATCATAACATGAAAGACAAAGTTATAGCAATAAGCAAAGAAGCTATGATGCAACATGAAAAGGCATAAACAAAAGATTCATGAATAACATGCTTTGCAAGACGTTTGTTTGTTTCACATAAAGAAAACATAGCATAATAGTATTCAGCTTGTACCTCAATAGAGTAGCAAATATAAATGCATAGGACACCTTCAAAGTTCATAAGAGTGACTAGATACAATAGTTTCATACAAGCAATAACAGTTTATGCATCAATCAACTAGTCTTGGGACAATGCACATAGAACTAAGAATGGCCACTATGCTCTCAAAGTAGTGCATAAAGATAGAAGGTGGAGACTCAATATAATGGTGGAAGAAAGGCCTTTTGTAAAAGGAAGTAGGGATTCAAGTCTCATAAAGAGCTTCCAAAAATTATGGTACTTATAGCTTTCAGCTCTCATTGCCCCTATCAGAAGCATCTTGAAGGTGATTAAGGTTAAAGTGACACAACTAAGAGGATATGCTTGACAAGTTATAAGCCGAAATCTCATGCCCCTTACTTACGAAGACCGATCCTCATGTTACTCAACTTCAGTCACGAGTAAGCTCTTGTCATTGTAAGTATATGTGTATCATTAAGAACCGCCAACGGGGTACCCCTTGCACATGATACGGGAGCTTTCCCATAATCAAAATGACAAGGCAAGCAGACAATGAGCATCTCAACGATCTTCTTATTTGCTATTTGCATAGGTTTTTATTGAGGATGCTTCATAGAGTGCTCATTATGGTGATGCCGCAAGTTTCCACCATGATTAGGCATGGCTTAGGCTAGCAGCCCAGGCGTTTCTCTAACACACATACAAACTCCATGATATTACAAGTTCCACTTTTATTTCACACCGCCGGGATCTGTAAGCAAAAGAACATGATATCAACGGGGCACAAAGTACAAGTGCAATGTTGAAAGCGTTCCCCATGAAACATGGTTCTGCTAATTTCAACTTATAAAGCGCAAGCATATATGCAACAAAGAAGGACCCAATGGTTCAAGTTTATTAGAGGCATGAAAGTAAAGTGTGCCATCAAGTTCGTGAGAGCTTTAATCACTAGTTTTCTCATAACAAGTTTAATTTGGAAGGTAAACAAAAGCATGAATATACTTGGAATAGCATAAGCTAGTAGGTAGGTATGGTGGACTCTTTGGAATAACTTGGTTTAGGGAGTTGGATGCATGAGTGGAACTCATACTTGGTTGTGGAGGCTAGAAAAATACTGGGAGCGACAAACTAAGAGAGCAATAATGGCCATAATCATGCAGAGCAACAAAACATCATTGATCAAAGCATAAAGTGATACTACAAGTTAAAAATTAAAGGATCATAAAGGCTATGGTGACTTTGGATAGTCATAACATGGTGTGAACATGCGCCATGTCAACCCAAATAAAGCATCAAAGGAAATACCACTATACTATGCTTTAATATGCGAAAACAACGCATGATTCATCCAAGGCACATTAAGCAATCTCAATTGTTTATAACAAGTCAGGCTACAACAAAGAATACTAAGCATAAAGCCAAAACAATATCAAGCATGGCATGACAAAGCATAGGTCACAGTCAAAAACAAGCTCTTTTTACAACATAAGCATGAACTTTCCTACTCTTCTCCAAACCAAACCAAACTATTTGCAAACCAATGTATGAAAGAGGGGGTCCAACCAATTTATTCATAAAACTAAGCAAACAAAAGCAAATGAAAACCAAAACAAAAACAAAAAAGAAGATGCCCCAAGAACAACACAACTGTGCATGAAACAATAAAAATGAAATGTTTGGAAGAAACCTGGAATTTTTATTGATGAAGAAGGGGGTGCCTTGGGCATCCCCAAGCTTTGACGCTTGTACTTCTTGGATATTTCTTGGGGTGACACGCGTGGCATCCCCAAGCTTGATCTTTAGTCCATCCTTCATCTCATTACTCATTCCTTCTATACACCTGAAATTTTTCCTTCATACAAAACTTCACACAATCTTTATTAACAACATTAGTGCACTCAAGATAAAAGGTCTTAAGGTTCAGTTCTAACACCAAATAAACTTCCATTCGAACACTAGCTACTGTAGCACTTCTCTCAAAAAGCTCAATTCCCCAAAAGAACTCAAAAAGGAACCAACAAGAAGCAAATGCAGAAAATGGCAGAAATCTGTCAAAACAGACCAGCAGGTAAAGACGAATTTTTTAGAAGACCTTCTGTTGCTCAAATCAAAAAGTGTTGAACTAACAGAAGTTAGATAACAACCTGGGGCAAAAGCACAAAAATTCACGCATCAAAAAGACGTTCAGAGATTTTACATGATTGTTTACGGTGAAGCACAGAAATCTGTTTCGGGACAGCAACTTTCCCAATCATTACTTCTCTCTCATTAGAGGTCCAAGACTCATCTAAAACTTTTGGGTTATCTCCCAATAAGTACTTTTCTTTAACGCCTTTAAGTTAGGCATAAGAAGCAAAGAAAGAATCAAGTGTTCTCAAATGAAGAAGCATTAAGACCAAATTTCTTGCCCTTACCTCTCTTACTTTTATTCTTAACCTTGGGGAAAATGTGATTGTTTGGTGGAGAAGAAAGGTGCATGGTCCCCTTTTCCACATCTATTATTGCTCCAAGGAGTTCTAAAAGGGACCTTCCCAGTGTAATTTGCCCTTTTCCTGCACATTTAATAACAAGATAATCAATAGAAATCGTTTTCCCAAGGATCTTTGTAAATACTCCTTAAGCTATTCCAAGAGGTAATATGGCAGTATTATTAGCAAGAGGTATTTCTTTTCCTCCTTCAGTGATCCCCCAAGTATTCAAAGATTCATAAATATCTTTGGGCATAAGACAAAATTCAGACATGATATCATAGCGGGCTTGAAAAGTTTCAGTGTTTATCTCAATCTTTACTGTAGGGAGCCACTTTGATGGTTCAGAATTTATTGGAACATAATTGTGATGCTCCCTAAGCGTATTATAGCAACTTTGTAAGCTAGTAGTGCTAGTCTCAAGAGTATTCAACCTAGCAAATATTTTTGCGAAAGAAATATCAGTTTGGCTAGGCATGTTGTAAGTGAGGATCAATTTCTTTATAACCTTAATAGCATCATCCTCATTATTTTGGAGGAAATCTCCTCCCACAATAGCATCTAAAGCATATCTATAGCAAAGAGCAATCCCAAGGTAAAAACTGCTAAGGAACAAACTTTGAGTCATTTTAGGCTCAGTTTTTTCATGTAGATCAGAGATTCTAGACCAAGCTTCCTTGAAACTCTCTTCCATTCCTTGTTTAAAAGTGAAAGACATTTCCTTGGTTGACATAGTGATTGAAGGAAGGCTAGACATAGTGGCAACTTAAGAAAATGAACTATTTTTTTTGTGTTTTTCAAATAAGAAAGCAAACTAGTAACTAATTTTTTTGTGTTTTTGATAACAAAGCAAGTAAACAAAGAAAAAAGAAACTAAGCAAAACAAAAATAACAATGTAAAGAGATTGGTTATGAGGGACTCCCCTTGTGAAGATGTCCTTGACTCCCCGGCTATGGCGCCAGAAAAATGCTTGATGGCTCTGTGTATGGCGCCCAGAAAAGTGCTGGTGAGCTCGTTGGGAACCCCAAGAGGAAGGTATGATGAGCACAGCAGCAAGTTTCCCTCAGTTATGAAACCAAGGTTTAATCGAACCAGTAGGAGCAAGGAAACACCCCAAAGGTGTTACTAGCTGAGCTTTAGCAGGGCGCATTACCAGTGCTAGTAGCAACGTGGAGAGCTGCATAACACAACCACAGAACTTTGTCCCCAACTTGCGATGAGGTTGTCAATCTCACCGTGTTTTGCGGAAAACAAAGGATTAAACGTATCGAATGGAAAGAAGTAATAGTTTGCAGAAAGTAAACACAAAGCAGTAAACAGTTTGTAGATTGTATGTAAAACACCCCAAAGGATTGTTGTTTTCTCCCTAGTAGCAACAACACATCTAGTACCTTAGAGATTTCTGTCACTTCCCCAGATTACCAGAGTCATGAACCCACTATCGAGCATAAATACTAACTCTTGGAGTTGCTAGCATCTACTTGGCCAAGATAGCTACTCACAACGGAAAGCATGCAAGATCACAAATAACAAAGGCATGATAGAATCAATAATCAATCTGAAATAGCATCTCAATATCCATCAGATCCCCGCAAACACAACATGCAGAATTACAAATAGATGATCTTGATCATGAGCAGAGCTCACAAGATCTAGACATGAAAGCACAAAGGAGGAGAACCAACCATCTAGCTACTACATGGATCCGTAGTCCAAGGATGAACTACTCACGCATCACACCAGAGGCTTGCATGGTGATGAAGAAGGCCCCCAGGGTGAATTCCCCTCTCCGGTAGGGTGCCGAGAAGAGCTTCAGATCCCTCCCGATCTAGGGATGGAGATGACAGTGGATACAGACTCTTTCGTGGATTTTTGATCGGGCACTTAGGGTTTTCGTCCCGAGGGCAATATATATGCGGAAGGGGAGGCTGAGGGGGTGTCGGGAGCAGCCACACCACCCCCTGGCGCGGGCCAGGCCTGGCCGCATGGCCAGGTGGTGTGGTGGCCCCCTGGCCCCTCTCTGTCTCGTATTCTGGCACTTGATGACTTCCGGAAAAATAGGCCCTTTGGCTTTTGTCCCGTCCAATTCCGAGAATATTCATTTTCTGACTTTCCTAGAACCAAAAACAGCAGAAAACAGGCAGCTGGCACTGTGGCTCTTATTAATAGGTTAGTACAAGAAATCATATGAAAAGTACTCCAAAGTTGGAACAAAACACAAGAAAGTGGATAAAACCAAGCATGGAACATCAAAAATTATAGATACATTGCACCCCGCCGTGCTGCTAGGTTTAGAATCTCGCTGGAGCACCATGACGTAGACGACGAACCTCAACCGTAGATCCTGTTCTAATCGTAGGGATGGTATTGATAGATTCTGTTTCGGTTAGAATTAGTCGCTGATGCGTGGGACCAATCTATCAGTAGCCCGCTGTGTGCATGCTGTGCAGTTGGGCCAGCCCATTTCTTTTCCCGTGCAGAGCCCATCAATTCAAATAGATTTTGCCATTTAGTTTAAAACCCTATCTGTGAGTAGATTCAAAATTCAATTCAAAGAGATGTACTGATCCAAAATGCATGATCCCAATTTTGTTAGAAAGGTATTAAAATTATCTAATCTCTCCTGTTGGATTCAAAACAATTAAAACTATAAATCACCTATACTAAAAATAACAAGACAGATAATTTTACCACTTCAAGCATTTTTATAAAATCAACCATAAATGCTTTTGAGTTGATTCCAACTCTCAAAAATCATAGTTGCCATGCTCTACATGAATACGTAAAAAGATTTGGTTTTACAGATATGAAACATGGTTTCGTATTAAAAAATGATATATAAGCATTTCTAGTCACTTGAATATTATCAAATAGTAATATTAAATCTTGTAATACATGACCACCATTTTAAATCACATTCTCAAGTATTGGAATATGTGGTGATGACATGGGTCAACATGATCCACTATTTTAATTGGATAATATTAAATCTTAAGTATTTTCAATGAGTAGAAATTACTTTTCTCAAATAAGATAAATAAAAATGTGCCATTATTACATGTGATGATTGAGATGATGCTAGATCATCTAATATAAGCCCTTGTGTGCTAAATAGAAGCAGATAAGTGTGGCTTGGTGATTTTGTACATTGTATGTATTTATAGACGCTAGTACCGACCTGGGCTACGACAAGGAGGAGTACTTCAACAACTGCACTGCTCAAGGCAAGCTAGAACTATGCATGCTATCTATGCAAGCCCCCTATACCATATGCACTAGGCATGCTGAGTTATGCAACTTTGATTATACCAATCCCAGTTTTTACTTACCAGCTTTACTTTTCCTTGTACTGAATTTTCTTATCTAGTTAATGAATTGTGATTAGTGGAAAAGTAGGATGGATACCATCAAGATCATAGAAATAGTCCTGGATACTTATACTTGACTAGCACCCCCAATAGTGATACCCTCAATACTAGTGGCTAGTGCTAAACTAAAACATGATTACTTTAGATGGGAATACTTGGTGAAAATGATTATGAAAACCTTGGAATGATGATTCATTCTATTGAAATGTTTTGACATGTGTTGTGAAACACAATGGTTTAATGATGAAACTGAATGAGGCATGAGCCTTGACTTTGATAAAAACTGATGGTTGGGTTCGGATGTGATACCATTCCAATATTACCGTACAACCACAATACCTGAGTTGGGTAGGGCTTAACTGGAAGTTTATATGTCTTAGTATGGGTTCCCTTGCGGAAGAGGTTGAGCTGAGGCTACCTCGTGAATGAATGTCCACCTATGCAGTTCCCGGGATGATAGTTGGTCATGGCTGGGAGGCCAAGCTCATAGGGGAGGTACCTATACTAGGGTGTGTAATTGAAAGGTTAGGATTGATTATCCCCATACCAAGTATGATGATTCAGGGTTACCCCTGATGGGTGTACCGAATTTTTTGGTGAAAGTGTACCACCTCTGCAGAGTGTCAAACTATTCGAATAGCCGCGTCCGCGATTATGGACAGTTGGAGTGGCCATACTATTCCGTTGTCAGATGTTTTCAAAATGACTTGTGACTTGACCACAACATAGTTGTGGACATGAAATCTAAGTTCCCACTTAAGTGATGTAGAGAACTAAATTAGGTATTTACTCTTAAATTCTTTATGAAATAAACCTGGCTTTTTACAAACAAACCTAGAGCTTATGATTCCTACTAGTTTTACCTTACTTATGTTGGTAATAGTTTGTGAGTACTTAAAGAGTGCTCATGGCTTTGTCCCTAGCTATTCCCATGGCCAGACTACGAGGAAGACTACCCGGAAGATGGATAGCAGGAGGTCTATGATAACTAGGATCATCTCCCATCGTCAGCATTGCCTGTGACCATGAAGATGGAGCCTACTACGTTTAATTTCCGCTGCTTATTTTGTAAGACCTTTATTATGGTTTGTAATGGATGATGTATTGTGGTACTAATTCTGTTATGTCTCGCAAAAATGGTAATCCTAGGATTGCGATGTACGCCATAATAGGCATCCGGACTTAAAAATTCAGGTGTTGAAAATCATTCAGGTCTAATAGTAGGACTTTGTAATGTAATATTAATTTTCAACTTGTCAGTACTTCATTTCATTTTTTATACCCAGGATTACCAAATTTTCAAGAAATGTTTTGCCTCTAACATCAAAATTAACAACTAAACAGAACCTCCCTCCAAAATTTTTGACACATTTTCGTTCCCTTCTTTTTCCACCTCACCCCACCGCCAAAATTTAAAACCCCACAACATTAGAGTGGCGCACGAATCCCTCCCACGATTTGAGTCTCATCTTAACTCCCAAAACCCATCCCCCTCTGGCGCCTCATCCTTCTCGCCCGGATCCTATCTCGTCCATGGAGGATCAGAACTCATAGCCGCATCTGATTGGCGATCTCCTTGGCCGATGCCATGATCGGGACTCTTTGCAGCGGTAAGGCACACGAACCATTGAGGTCTACACCGAAGAAGAAGCCCAATGTCAAATGACCGTCAGGTGATAATTCAATCCCCTGATCCTTCTCATATGCAGTAAATCTGCTAGAACCATTCATTACAAAGTGGTTAAACATCTTGTTTCCATCATTCTAGTTATAATATTACCGATCTACTCCCTACATCGTTTACCCGCACACATGTAATGATATTGTTTCACAGTAGACATATTGAGTTCAGTCTACTCCCTACATCTACTCCCTAGAGTAAATCACATTTGTAGAGATAAAACAGTATAGCTCACTCATGTGTTTATAAGTTACAGATAACTACTTCTACTGTACCTACTTTAGTTTGCCCTTCAACAACACACTCTTAATATGTATGCCCTTAGGTAGGTTATTTTAGAAATGAAAATTGTCAGGACTTTGTAATTCATGATGTAATCTGCTACTGAGATGTAATACAATTTTGATCATCCTTTGTCAGGAACCGAAAAAACCAACTAGTGCATATGAGGCAAACAAGTACAAAAATTTGGAAGAAAATAAAGCTCGTATGATGGAAATTTTGAAAGAAGCGCAAGCCGCCAGAGGTTTGCCTATAGAAAATATAGAAGAGGTAGCACATAAATTTGTGTATAGCAGCATCTGCAAAGTGAGAGACACCACCAAAAAAGGTAAACAAAAGGATGCTAACCACACACAACGAGACCCTACATATGAACCCAATGCAGAAGAAATGGCCACAGCTAAGGACGAGCCGACTTCAGATGATGAGGACCATAACTACGGTAACCCTAAAACAAAGGTTATCATATCTTCTTTTCACTAAATTTTAATCTATCATAACATCATAGCTATTTATATTATCTAGCTATGTAACTACATAATAGATATTAATATTGTCTACCTATGTAACTACATAATATGCATCTCCATTTTTCAGGGTAATTTTGAAATGGAGAGAAATGATGTATTTACCAAGAGAGTGTGCACTAATATTATACAGAGTAGTATGCGCCAACTATGCTACAAGCTTAAGAAGTAGAATTGGGACAAGATTAAAGATATGAGCCCCAGGAAGCATATAAGATGAAGCAAGCAAATGTAGTAGAGAGAAGTTGGAAAGATCTTATGGAAAGATGGTTTGATTCCCACTATCAGGTACTAACATTTACACTTACAAATACTTAGCCCATAAATATCCGCTACACAGAAAATTCACAAGTTCATACTCAACTTTAGGAAATGTGTGTGAAGAATCAAGTGAATAGAGAAGCTGTGAAGAAGAACCATACAACTGGATCGAGATGCTTCATTGCACACTACGAAGCTCTTGTATGTTTTTAAGTTCATATATGAAACAATTGTTCTACCAAACTCAGTATAAATTTTCCTAACTCATGTCAGTAATTCCAATTTTTCTGTAGAACTCGGAGAACTTGGAGGAGGTAACATCTCCAATTGAATTCTTTATACTTACACACACTAACAAGGAAGGCATCATGACTATGAAAGCCAAAGATGCTTATGTAAGACATTTTTAATACTGGTAATATTTTTTAATGAATAACTTTTCTACTTCAATATTTCTTATGCTTTCATTTGAACTTATTTGCAGGATTCAATGATGACCATGAAAAATATACCATGCCTAGAAGATGAGACTGAAAAAACAGAATTGCAGATTATTGAAGAAGTCTTGAAGGAGAAGAGCACAACGAGCACAAGCACATGCATGTTCCTCTCAAATTTGGGAGTTGGATCAATCTCAAGGAAGAGCTCTCTATGTCCACAGAACGCATCCGAGAACTAGAAAACAAGCTTGCTAAATAGGAGGAATAATCACTCCTCGTAGCTAAAAGGTACAAAAAAGAGATGCAGGAAAGGATGGAAGCCCAGGATAAAAGATTTGACAATGAAAAAGAAACAAGAAGAGGACCATGCAGCTCTGATGAAGGAACATGAAGAGAAAAACAGAGCAACTGAAAAGAAGCAACAAGAATTAGAAGCCACACTTAGTTTCATCTTAAGGACATCACAGCAGCAAGGACTGGGAAACAACTCAATAACACCTCCATCTTGATGAAATTGTTCATCAATGTGATTTACTTAGTTGTATTTTCATGTTTAAACTATTGCACAAAATTTTATCGCTGCTATTTTATATATTGGTTCTAAATTTTATTCGTCTGTATGATATTTTTTTCATTTTCTGCATAATTATTAACATGTTGAAATTACTGACACTGTCATGAACACGTGGACCCATGTGTCAGAACCATCTCGGTCCCACCTGTCTGAAGCATCTTGGTCCCACCTCTCCGAACCCTATGGGTCCCACCAATCAGAACCCTCTTGGCCCCACCTGTCCGAACCCTCCGGGTCCCAGCTGTCTGTGTCGTCTTGGAGCCGCCGTTGGTCCACCTGTAAGAACCACTGGGTCCCACTAGTCATAATGCCACATCAGTAAATTGCACTAAATCAACAAAATGTCACGTCTGTAATGATGACCTGTCCTACACTCCCTTCTAATTTATAATGACAAACTTTTCAGATATATCATAACAAATATTTCAGTCACCGACTGCACACGATTGTTGACAAAACTAACATTGTCAACTAATATAAGTTAAAAAATGACAAAATTAGTGATAGCCCATTTTTGTCAACAACATATATTTATTGACAAAATATGGATATTAAGTGACAAAAGGGGTCTGCCAAAAAAGACCATTTCTGTTGTAGTGGTGCTAAGTTGCACAGCGCCGGACAGTGTCCCGGAGGCATCCGTAGTGCTCATGGCTCTCATGCCACAAAAGTTGTGGTCACGGAGATCTAAGTTCCCATTGAACCGCATAGGTCGGGTAAATAATCAAATACTAAGATTTGAGACTAAATCATTATGTTTGACAATAATGAACCGACTACATGCAAAGAAGCGATGATGGTCCTTGAGTCCGTCAAATGGCTTAAATCCATAAAATACGTGATAATTCCATACACGAGAAACCAAGTTACTAAACTTGGAAGACTCTTTGAAAGGCATAAATCCTATCAGTCATATTTGGATCTATAAAGAAATAGACATGGATGTTTCACATTTATGAAATAGTCGACATGTCGGTAAATAGTTTACGGCAATATTCAAGGAGTTGAATACAACAAGATTCAATCTTTCGTAGCGATATTTAGTGTCTACAGATTAGTGTAGCAACCACTATATATGTCAATTGTTGTATATGCTAGTTGAACAAACAAAACAACGTTCTTCTAATAGAATGGTTACCTAGGACGTGCATGTGAAATGGTCGTAGGGGTTTTGTTAAATCAAAGGACGCTAAAAAGGCATGCAAACTTCAATAGTTGAAGTAAGCATAGCGGAGTTGGAATCTTCATCATGATGAAAATGTTAATTATTTTAATTTCACTAGAGACAATCAAGATGCTCACATTTACAAGAAATTAAGTGGGAGCATGGAGACATATTTCTAATACATTGTGTATAAGACATATTTTTGATTGGAAATGATGTATCTTTTATTGACGCAAGTTAAGGATTTCATTAAAATTAGATTTAAATGAAAGTTTTGGGAAAAACCAGAATATTTGGCATCAAAGTCTACTTCGATAGATTGAGACACTAATATGGTTATGCCATATGTACATAGATGAAATATTGAATGAGATTGATATGGAAACGACGAGAAAGGTTCTTACCACATGGAAAAGGTTGAATCAAGATTCAAGTGTTTTGACACTTGGTGAGTAATATCACATGAATATCTTGATAAACGAGATTCAAGTGTTTTGACACTTGGTGAGTAAAATCACATGAATATCTAGATAAATGATATTAAAGTAATTTGACACTTGGTGAGTGAAATCACATGAATATCTTAATCAATCATACCGTGATATGTACATATCCAGATATGTCCTATGCTCAAAATGTTATGAGCATATACCAGGGTGACTCATAAGATGATCATTGGACGATAGTAAGGATATTCTTATGATCTTTGGAATAACTAAGAATATAATCTGTATGTAGAAGTGAAAAATAGTTCATTGTAAAGTGTTACATTGGCACTAAACACATAGTTCATTGTAAGATGTTACATTGGTACTAGTTTTCTCAGAATATCCAAATTAAGTTTATCTCGTTTAGGCTATGGGTTAAGGTGGCACAATTTGATGGAAGGAATTTCCATGATAGATTTGGATGAGTTCCAAAAGGTTAAGTCTTGTGACGGATACTACAACGAAAGGCTAAGTATAAGACTGCTCTAGTAGCAGCATAGGAAAGGCATTAGTGTCAAGAAGTTTGTTAATCAAACTAGGTGTAGTTCCAAGCAGAATAATACCGTGAAGGTCTATTTTTACGACAATAGCATCAACATGTTTTAAACCTCAAGGAACTAAGGTCTCACCGAAGGACCAAATTTATACAATGCCATCTCATTTGAGAATGAGTGATGCGTAGAGACGCAAAGACATGCAAATACACACAAACGTTAAAGTTTCAGATCTAGAGATTAGGTTTACCACAAGAAATGCATATGAACAACACCAGCCATAGGTGTTTATATGTTCAAGTTTTCAACTAGATTATTGACTCTAGTGCAAGTGGGATACTGAAGGGAATATGCCCGAGAGGCAATAATAAAGTGGTTATTATATTATATTCCATGTTTATGATAAAGGTTTATTTCTCATGCTATAATTATGTTAAACGGAAACGTTAATACATGTGTGTTTAATAAACAAATAAAAGGTTCATAGTAATGCCTCTCATTACACTAGCTTAGTGATTAACAGATGATCAATGTTTCCTGATCATGACATTGGATGTTGTTAATAACAAGCTCACAATGTTGGTGGAATGATGTGATGAATAATCTCCCAAAGTATAGTAACATGATCATGCCATTATGTTCACATTTCTATAACGTTGTCGGAGCCCTGACAACCGGGGTGCCACGTCTCCACACTGGACGGGTCCTGCAGCTTTAGGGCCTCTTCCTTTGTGAGGTGGGACACCTTCAACAGCAAGGGCGCCCCTCCATAGAGCGGGCTCGAGTGAGCTTCACGAGGTCACCTCCCTCAGGAGGCTGCCACGACCTCATGTAGTGCCCTCGAACCTCAGATACCGCTGAGCGTGTCCGAGGTAGAGCAGTAACTGCACCGCGTGGAGTGGGGGCAACGGCCCCGACAACAAGTACAACCAGTATCAACTACCTCAGGAAAGAGGACCCAGTCCACAATCCTTTCACAGGGCCAGGGTAGGTGATCCGGTGGTAGGAGGCTCTCTCAGTTGCCGTTTCGGTGAAAGGAAGGAAAAAGCAGAGAGCGCCAGGTAAAGACAAAGGACATCGACGAAGCACGCTTTACAGGAGGACGGAGTGAAGCGCGGCGGGCTAGAAAAAGTCCACCAAAAAGTAGTCCTGTAGACCGAGATCACAAGGTACAGCACTGTGGTGACCGTCCCCATCTATGGACCAGGGGGAGAGGGCCGACGCCACCCTATATAAGGGGCCCTTCTCCTACATCGGGGGAAGACGAATCTAAGAGATATAAAACCCTAGACTTTCATCCACCATTGTAACCTCGCGAGGCAAACGAGCAATACAACCAAGCAGGAGTAAGGGCTTTACCTCCTCACGAGGGTCCCGAACCCAGGTAAAAAATCTGCGTGTCAACCCTCTATTGTGCATCCGTTCTGTCGTCGTAGCCATCACTGGACTTCTTCGGACTCGCCGGTTCAGTCCCCTCACGAACCAAGGGATCGTTGGACCCTAGTTCCTACGCTAGACCAATCTCCGACAAACGTCACTCGAAGTAAATCTAATCCTTAGACCATGAGATCACATCAATCACTAACTCGGGAAGAGTACTTTGGTTTCATCAAACATCACACCATAACAAGGTGATTATAAGATGTCGTCTGGTACTTGGAAAGTCTTAGTTGAGGCTCATGGATCAAGATTGGGATTTTTCCATCCTGATGATAGAGGGATATACTCAGGGCCCTCTCGGTGATATCACATTAACATACCTTGCAAGCAAGTGATAAGATCACTAAGAATGTTATATCACGGGAACAAGAAAAGAGTACTTGTCAATAACGAGGTCGAACTAGGTATGGATGATACCAAATAATTGGATCTTGAACTAGGTATGGATGATACCAAAGAGTACTTGTTATATCACGGGAACAAGAAAAGAGCACCCACCGTCAGAAGCCTGTACATGCGCCGCATGAGGTTTTTAGGCACCATGTTCCTCGGCTATGAGTTACCTCACCAATGGTCCCTGACCTCATTTTTATCCTCGGGGCGACTCATCAGGCCCTGTCCTCTGCAACCCAATCTCGTTAGGGCCTAAAGGGTCAAGCTTTGAACTCTATGGTCCGTTCCTTGGTTGTGAGTTACCTCACCCATAGTCCCTGACCTTGGTTTTATCCTCGCGATGGCTCACGGGGCCCTGTCCTCCACAGCCCGATCTCGTTAGGTCCTAAAGTGTCGAGCTCTAAACTCTATGGCCCGTCCCTCGGCTGTCAGTTACCTCACCCATGGTCCCTGACCTCGTTTTTATCCTCGCGACAGCTCTCGAGGCCATGTCCTCCGCGGCCCGATCTCGTCAGGGCCTAAAGTGTCGAGCTCTAAACTCTACAGCCTGTCCCTCGGCTTTGAGTTACCTCACTCACTATCCCTGACCTTGTTTTTATCCTCGTGATGGCTCACGGGGCCCTGTACTCTGCAGCCCAATCTCGTGAGGGCCTAAAGTGTAGAGCTCTAAACTCTATGGCTCGTTCCTCGGTTGTGAGTTACCTCACTGTAATATCCCAATTTCAGCAACCCTGATTGGTTATCTAGAATGCAAAAATCAGGGGGAACAAAAACTTTTTCTTGTTTAATGCTGAAGTGTTTGCTTGTTGTTTGGATATGCTTATGCATATGAATGTGTATTAGATGATATACTCCTTACCTTAACACCAGTGACAAAAGCTACTTCCCAAAACAATCTTGGCTTAATTTCCATATTCTCATATGTTCTGGCATTTCAAAACCTGAGCCAAGAAACCTTTGCAAACCAACTATTTTAGTAGCTTATATTTGATCAAACTATGGAGAGCTATATAACATAATCTCCTTATGTTTTCAAGACAGAACCTTCTACTATTCTTATCTCTAGATTTAACAAAACCTCTTTCTAAAGCTTTTGAATTCTAATCTTGGTAGGGATACCAAGGATCTTACCTTTCTCAAACTCCAACCTATTCAAAAATACCCATCCTTACCTCAAGCTAAGCTTGATGGTAACCCTAGTAGTAGTTGATGTGTTTGTAAGATACATTGCCTTGATCTGCTGTTGGACTTGGTTGCTTAGGAGATAGTATGAGCTACTCTAGGAGCTCATCACTAGGATCAAGAGTTATCCAAATCACCAAACCCTAAGCAAGAATACAAACCTGGATCTAACCTCTAGATACTAGGTGATCATCTAAAACCCCTAACCAGACCCCTTCTAAAATGATCCCTTCTAGAAGCTTCCAAGTCAATGAAGACCAATATCAAGCATGGATCCCTTGTACTCAATCTACCCTTCAACATCATCCAATTTATGATGCTTGGGTACCTTGCAACCCATCAAAAACATCCTCCCTCTTATTCTAGTCAAAAACCCTCAATCTGCCAAATTTGGCTAAGTCTGGAAAACTAATTCAAATATCACCTTTTTGGATGTCTCTCTTTCTCAACCCTTGTGCATTTCTGGTAATGCACTTGAACCATCTTATTAACCATCATAAGGACTACCAAGGCCCACTCTTGCCCTTGGTTAGATCATCCTCCAACCCACTTGTTCTTGATGGTTTTGCAGGCAAGAAAATAACTATTCCTGCAAATCTAGTCAATATGCCTACTTTGTTAGAAGCTCACACCACCATCCAACCTTCTATGGACCAACTCTTTGCATGGTTGTGTTCTACTAATATATTTCTATCAATATCTACTTCACTTGTTCCAAGTGGATCATTGCGCTTGTTAAACCCACAACGTTTTGAAGGCTAGTTGATAATCTGCTTTGGCAGGCTTATTTTATTCAAAGTATGAAATCAATTCTTGGTGAGCTCAAGTAGGATCAAGCTCAAACCTCTACACCCTTGTGATCTACATCACTTGGTCTATCTATCCATATATTCCATGCCCCAAGGGGAGCTCTAAGCTCCAAGATACAACCATGCTTTGATGGTATGAAATTAACATCACCTTAGATCCTTAATCTAGGGTATTCCACCAAAATCAACTTGGATTCTCCAATCCCAAGGTTGAAAATGCTTGATACACCTTGTCTACATCATCTACCTTGATCATCAAGATTTATCAATGATTATCCATATTTATTATGGACCAAAACTATTTAATTCCCTTAATAGGCAAAAGCTCCAAAACCTCTCCCATAAAGGATAGTTTGGTTTTTGCCAAAACACTTCCCCAACTTTTGGATCAATTGAGTTCCACACATCATACCCCATCTTCCCACTTAAAAAATAAATATTTTTGATGAGCTTTATTATTTCTTTTTACCCATTTTCTTAAATGGCTGAAATGGAATAATAATTGTTTTAAATACTTTTAAGCCACATTAAATATTGGGAAAATAACCCTAGGTGTGTATTCCTATTTGGGACCATCTCACATCAAAAACTCCACTTGTCCAATGGAAATTTATCAAATGAGCTCCTATAAACCACTTCTGCACTTTTTGAATAAAAGGATTTAAGTGGACTTCCACTCTTCTGAAAAGTCCCAAATAATTCCTAGATATCCACCTTGACCTCATCTATCTACCAGTACCATCTTCCCACCTTTCCTAGTGCAAAATATTAAACTTCCTTCACAAGCCTCATTTTGTTCAAATGTGGCAAACTAAGGAATTAGTGGCCTAGACCAAATTAAAATCACCACCAAGGCTCACCACCACTCACCACAACAACCACCACCTCCTCTGGTAGACCATCACTGTAGCAATTACTATAACAACTTGTCCCATGTGCTTGGAAGTAAGAAGGAGAGAGAGGGAGACAAGCATGTGAGGACAATTAATTGCAGCAGCTCTCCCTGCCTCTCCCAGCCCTGGTGCACGACTCCATACCCATCTCACCCCCTCTCCACCGCCCACATTGCCCAATGGCAAGGCCATGGACCATGTCCAAGTTCCCCCATGCACCAAGCTCCCCATGGACCTCCCCATTCGATTTAAAGGGCTGAAGACCAGCTCAACTCTCCCCTCTGCTCTCAGACCACTCCTACCCTATCCCGTCACCCTTCTCGAGCTCCAGATCCAGATCCCGAGCTCTCCATTGCCATGGAGGAGAATAAGCCCTCCTCTCGGTCTCCTCCGGGTAGTGAAGTGCTTGGTCGACTCCAACCTTCCCCCATCCCCTCATTCCACCCCCAAACCTCCTCTGAGCCACCCTAGATCCCCCTCTCCCTTCCCCTGGCTTCCCCTGCCCAGGAGCCCGAAGCTCACTCCCATGGAGCTGGGAGGAAGAAGAAGGCTATACAGGGGCTACACTACTCCTTTCCTCCCCATTTCTTCTCTGGCGTGAGCGTCCCGGCGAGCCTGAGATAACACCACTCTGTCCTCCGACATGCAGGTACCCCTGAGCATGCTCCGATGATCTCCCGACAGATCCACGTCGGTGAGAGGCGTGAACCACTTCCCCGTGGCACAACCCCTCGATGCCGACCATCCACGGATTCGCCGTCGCACGCCGCGCCTCCTCTGCCACTCCTCATCGCCGGCTCCGCCCAGGTGAGCCTCCCTAACCCCGCCTTCCCTCTGCTAGGGTTTCCTTGCTGTGGCCCTGTTTCTCGTGAAGGAGACGACCACCCGCCGTTGATGTCGTCTTAATCCAACGGCCCAGATCCGCAGATGCCTCTTCGGCCGCCACTCCCACTAATGACTGGGCCCCGACAGCCAGCTTCAAATCTGCCTCCCGTGCGCTCCAATGCGAGATGGGCCGGTGTTTTCCCTGTGTGGCATAGTATCCCCCCGGATCCGGCCCGCACTTCTCTCCCTCCCTTTTTCTTTTTCTTTAAATTCCAGATCTGTTTTTGGCCTATTAGTTTAATTGATAATTAAAATGGAAATCACTCTATTTTGGACAAATACAAATTTATGAATGTTCTCACATGTTTTCCTAAACATGCAGAACTAGTCTTGTCCCGAAAGTAATTTTCATTATTTATGGGCATTATTTCCACCAAAAATGTGTCTATCCCACTAATTAATTTTCTCTGTGAGCTTCACATCTCCAAATGGAATGAAATCAAGTGACACTGGTAGCTTGAGTAAAAATAACAAAAATAGTTCATTTATGACTTTAGAAATTTCCCTACACCAAACCATGGGACCATTTGACCCAAGTCCAATTATCGTGGATATGCTACATCACTACCTATCCAACTCCCGGAGCTCCTGATTTATTGAGCCATGGATGTTTTTCTGTGAATTAAACTATTCTGTGCATGGTTTATTCACCTCTAAATTCACTACAGTAGTTATACATCTCTAAAAAGGTTGATTCCAATTTCTACAGAAAGGTATTCAAAATACCTACCATGTGCCATTGGAATCAAATCAAAAGCTTCTGTATATTTAATCAGGTGAAAAAGACAAGTTGTCTACAAAACTGCCTTTGGGAATTTCCTGAGGGTATTCTGGTAATTATTTTGGAGTGATTCCAACTTTCAGTGAACAAGTACATAAAGCCTTACCTAACCACCCAAGGAAATAATATTTGGAGCTCTAGAACTCTTCTGGTGAATTATTCCCTAAAACTAGAAGTTATTTCACTAGAAAAATCATAACTAAATAAAGAAAAGTGATAAAATAGTGAAACCACTTTTGTTGGTTTCATTTTATCAAATCCTATCTGTTGGTATCTTTTACCCAATGGTACCCTACAGAATATGTCCTTGGTCCAAAACCCCTCTCCTAGGTAATTTATGGACTATAAAACCCTAAGGGATGTTCATCCCCTTCTCCACGGCCATCTCCATCTCGTAAATCCAACCCTCTCAAAACCATCTGAATCTTAATTAGGTATTATTCAATTGCTTGCCGTAGGTATTATTGCTTGCATTGCTTTATGTTGATTGTGGCCTTGGTTTGTTTGCATGTGCTGTCTTGACGATGATAGTTGCGCTCGTATTGACGCCGAGAAGAGGAGTTCTTATTATTATTGGTATTGGTATTTTTGGGTATTCTAAAGAAGAAGTACAGGGACATATTGCTATATTGCTGATCATCAGGCAAGCCACCTTCTTGGTCATAAGCCTTGTCCTAATGTTTTACTTATGCAAGTTTTATCTACTATTTATGAAACTGCATTGTTTTACTATATGTTAATGTATATATGGTAGTGGTTTGGCTCCTCCAAACTATTACACTTTGGTACTATTAAGTACTACCCCCTTGGAGACACCTACTTGTCCCTGGTAGAATAGATGGTGTAATACACCATACCCCTTTGGAGACCCTGATTTAGCCGAAGCAAGGCAAGAGGATGGGAAGACCCCGAAAAAAGTTTTACCAAATGTTTTATGATAAAACCTTGGTGAGGTGGGACCTCCTAAGAGATGTTGAGAAAGAACAAGGTTTTGTTTTACGAAATGCTGAAGGAAATATGGAGGAAAAAGGTTTACGAAAACGCACCCGGTTCTTTGCAGTTTTGCTAGAACAATTAACCCGTGCAACCACATTACTCTGGTATGGGACAGGGCTGGATTTGATGTTTGTTTACCCTGGTATAAGCTGCCTCACAACAACTACAGGGGATCGGGGATCCCTGGAGGGTGGGCCTTCTCCGATAAAGGTCCATGTGGGACATCGACCTGGAGAAGGAACGAAGGGTCTGCTAGCCTCCACGCGTTACTATGAGCCCCTCATTGAAAGCACACACTCGAGAAGTGGACCAAGCGCTCCGGCTGGTCATAGGTACCCGACGTCCCGGTTTTGAGGGGATTAACACTCATAGGGTAGGCACTTATATTGGAGTCGGCATCCGGAGAGTCTTGATCAGTTACTCGACCCACGATCGATGAAGATCAGGGTAGTGTACCCGGATGGTGTGGGTAAAGTGTACAACCTCTGCAGAGTGTAAATCTATTCGAATAGCCGCGTCCACGGTCATGAATGGTTGGGAAGGTTGATGTAGAGTGGTGCTGGTTTTGTTTTCAAAAAGGATTTCGGAAAAGCAAAAGCTTTGAAAATATTTTGACCATGGGATGGTCGAAAAGGAGAAAGGTTTTGACCATGGGATGGTCAGAAAGGTATGAAAGGAGTTTAGTCGTGGGACGACCGGGAGAAAGGAACAAATGGGTGACCCAGTTCTAATGTTCAAAATGGTTTCCAAAATGTTTACAAAAGTTTTCAACAAAGATATGTAGATGCTATATCTACAAGAGAAACTATTTGAGAAAAGAACCTCCCTTGGAGCCCTCCTACTACCACATCCATAATGCATATCCTCTTGTGTTTATTGTTATCTTAAGGTGGTTTGCGAGTACATTCAAAGTACTCACTGGCATTGTCCCTGGCTATTAACTTGGTCAGATATCAAGAAGAAGGTGAAGTGGACGACTATGCGAGCTAGGACGTTCTCCCAGTCAGTTGCCTATAGGTTAAGGAATGGATTGGGCTCTATGCTTGATGAAGTTATGTTGTTGATTATTGATGTAGGCATGATGGCATTTATGTAAGTCTTGTAAATTTGGTATGTCTCGGATGTTGTAATGATACTGGTCGGTTATGTGCCACGACTAACTAATCATGGGATCGTGGTTGTATCCATAATAGGGATTCTCGGAGGATTAATCCGGGGGCCCCGCACTCACCCACGGTCCCTGACCTCGCTCTTATCCCTGCAACGGTTCACGAGGCCCTGTCCTCCGCAGCCCAATCTCGTCAGAACCTAAAGCGTCGAGCTCTGAATGCTACGGCCCATCGCACGGCCATGAGTTACCTCACCCACGATTCCTGACCCTGTTTCTATCCTCACAATGACTAATGAGGCCCTACCCCTTGGCAGCCCGAACTTTCTAGACGTAAACTCTGCGGCTAGCTCATCGGCCGTGGGTTAGCTCACCCCCTAAAACACTCGACATGGGGCTGAGTGACGAAACACCTAACCCCGTAGTTTCTCCTTGAGGGACCCGCATGATGCCCCTAGAGACACCCTCTTTAGCGGTTAAGCTTGGAGGGGCCGAAAGGCGTGAGCCCTAAAAACCTAGGACCCGACGCAGAGTCCGTATCTCGCTCGCGGTTCTCCCCCACTAGAGGCACCAGGAAGGGCACACGGATCTCATGAGGCCGCATCCCCTCTCAAGAGGGCGACCTCCAAAAGTTAACGGGACCCCTCCTCGAGGGTACGTGCATAAGTAACTCCTCATGAGAACCTCCCAGACTCGCTACAGTCCACGAGCCATGAGGAGCCATCCACCCGAGGTACCTAGATTCCCACCAACCTGATCGAGCGTAGCTTGCTCCGTGATGGGCTAGTCCTACAACTAAAGGGAGCCCCCGCTGGCAGCATACTCGAAGCGCCGCCCCTGTAGGTCGCCTCCCCAGGCGTCGTACCTTCAACCAGGCCTCGCGAGGGCTCCACCCCTTGACATCCGGCCCTACAGCGAGAGTGCTCGGCGCTCCCAGAAGGTCGGCCTATAAGAAAGGAAACATGAGATGCCATCGTGGACCTCAGCAAGAGATCACTACGCAGTAAACACGCCATGTAAAAAATTACCATCATAGAGATCTGCTTACAGACATAGAAAACAAGTCTTTCTTACAAGCCCCACACGGGGGCGGAGTGCTATGTGCCGTAGTACCTACACCAGCAAAATGCTCGCAGCTCCGGGGCTAGGGCGACGGACCCCAAATGGGCCTAACCCCAGCTCCTCAAGGAAGGTGAGCAGGGTTCCACCCAGTATAGCAGGGTGTCGAACACGGAGACAGAGAACTCCCCCTCCCCGACGAAGCAAAATTGTAGCACGAAACCGTGCTGAATGCGGTGGTCGGCGAAGAATGGCTCTAGCCGTCAGAGAGGTACGTCTTGTCGAGCGGGAGGGTATTCACGCGCACCCACCACCTTTGAGCCCCGCGGGAGTGCCGCAGCTCCACCTCCTCCAGGAGGTCCTCCATGAACCCTAAGGCAAAGTGGGTTGGGAGCCTCACCTTGAGGAACCAATCAGGGTTCCCAAGGATGACAATAAAGTCGATGAACCTTTTAGTCTTAGGGTCGTCCTCGATCTTGACGACCATGGGAGAAGGAGCTTCTGCGGAAGCAGGAGTGTCCGGGCCAGATTCAACTCTAGCCCCACCACCACACCCCCCCACGGTGAACCCTACTGCTCCCGCGGTGATGGCCGCGCCCATGCTTGGGGGAGGCTCCTCCCAAGGCCGAACTCTCCCCCGTGGGCATGAGCACGGCAAGTGTCGTACTGCGGCTGCTGCGCCTCCCTTGTCCGCTCCCACGAGGATGACCTCGACCGTGCTTTACCGGAGGGGGATCCACCGCCTCGGCCATCACCACCTTGCCCTTCTCCTCAGCCCAAAAACAAGGGGATGTCGTGGAGAGGGGCAGGGGTGTTTGCACTAGAAAGCAGAAGAGAGGAAGGAGGAAGCCAACATAGTGGGAGTGAAAAGATTCTCCCCTGACCTTTAACCGCTCTGGTCGAAAGGATGGATCACTATGCTGCTTGCACGGTATTAACCGTCGGGCCCCACGCGTCGCCGCGTCGTGGGAGAGGCTCCCTAAGTGGGAACCGTGCGTTTTAGATCTACGAGCGAGCACCCTCAGCCAGTTGAGATTCACGGTTAGGATTTGAGCGAGCTGGCCCTTGTTGACTAGGTGACCATAGGGGCCCGCCCATCGTCTAGGGCCACTTGCCCCTTCGGGCCCACGAGGGGACACGTGTAGGACAAGCACCCGAGGGCTACTATCAAAGCCCTAATATTCGGGATGCCACATCACCATGCTGGATGGGCCCTGCATCTTAAGGGATTCCACCTTCGTGAGGTGGGACGCCTTCAAGAGGAAGTGCGCCCATCTCGGGAGCAGGCCCAAATGAGCTTCGCGAGGTCACCTCCCTCAGGAGGCTGCCACGACCTCATGTAGTGCCCCAAACCTCGGATACTCCTGAGCGTGTCCGGGGTAGAACAGTAACTGCACCGCATGAAGTGGGGGATATGGCCCCGATAACAAGTACAACTAGTATCAACCGCCTCAGGAAAGAGGACATGGTCCATCTTCCTTTCGCATGGCCAGGGTAGGGATCCGGTGGCAGGATGCTCTCTCACTTGCCGTTTTGGTGAAAGGAGGGAAAATCAGAGACCACCATGTAAAGGCAAAGGATATTGATAAAGGACGCTTAGGAGGATGGACTGAAGTGCGGCGGGCTAGACCAAGTCCACCAAAAAGTAGTCCCCTAGACCGAGATCATAAGGGATAGCACTGTGGTGACCCTCCCTATCTATGGACCAGGAGGAGAGGGCCGACGTTGCCCTATATAAGGGGCCCTTCTCCTACCTCGAGGGAGGATGGATCCAAGAGATCTAAAACCCTAGACTTTCATCCACCATTGTAACCTTGTGAGGGAAGTGAGCAATACAACCAAGCAGGAGTAGGGGCTTTACCTCCTCACGAGGGTCCGAAACCTGGGTAAAAAACCGGTGTCAACCATCTATCATGCATCCGCTGCGTTGCCGTAGCCATCGCCGGACTTCTTAGGAGTCTCATGTTCAACCCCCTCATGAACCAAGAGATCAGTGGACCCTAGTTCCTTCGCGTGGAAAATCTCCTACAAACGTCATTCAAAGTAACTCTAATGCTTAGACCATGAGATCACGTCAATCACTAACTCTGGAAGAGTACTTTGATTCCATCAAACATCACACCATAATAGGGTGACTATAAAGATGTCGTTGGGTACTTGGAAAGTCTTAGTTGAGGCTCGAGGATCAAGAGTGGGATTTGTCCATCCCGATGATGGAGAGATATACTCAGGGCCCTCTCGGTGATATCACATTAACATACCTTGGAAGCAAGTGATAAGATCACTAAGAATGTTATATCACGGGAACAAGAAAAGAGTACTTATCAGTAACGAGATCGAACTAGGAATGGATGATACCAAATAATTGGATCTCGGACAAGTAAAATATCGCGAGACAAAAGGAATTGGTTACTACGGAAAAGGTTCACGCGATCACTAGTACATCATTTGAATTAGTGGGAGTCATTATGAATCTCTAGGTTTTGCTAATGATTATTGATCAGAGAGAGTCCCGATCATGTCCTAATAATTCACGAGCCCATAGGGAGACACACTTAAGGGTAGTTGACACATTTGAGTGGATAGGGAACACCAGAGAAAATACTGGATAGTGCAGGTATTATTATGATAAATCTGCTGGAATAGTTTCGGTGTATCTGAATATTATCGAGGATTGAATTGTTAATGTGTTCATTAAATGAAGTACTCAGTAAATGAAGTGTTCATTAAATTGAGTGATATTAAATCAAGTGAATTAAAAGTGGTTTTAATGGAATGACTCTTGATTTTTTAGTGGAAATTAAATGGAAGAAAGTGTCTCTTGAATTTTGGGAGTGGAGTGTCCACTAGCAATCAAGAGGGGAGAGGTGTGGGAACTCCATGCCCCATGCGCCCAGCCCCTTGGGGGTAGCCCCTTCCCCTATAAAAGGAGGGGTGGAGCTCCTCTCCCTCACACACCACTCCATTCCTCTCATATGCCCTTTGGTTGGCATCTTCCTCCCCTTTCTAGCCTTGTCCATTGCCATGAGCACGGTTGTTAGATGAAGACTTGTTCAATATCTTGTCCACAACCATCATCACCATGTTGTAGTGTTGGGGGAATTCCCAAGAATCCCCTACTTCTTCTGCCAAGCTGGAGCGAGGGACAGAAGTCATCAGCACACCGTATGTGTGACCAATTACGGAGGCGCTGCCCCTTTTGTGGCGCATATAGTCATCGCGTCCTCGAGGACGGCCGTGTACACTCTACACCAGCCACATTTGTTTGTGGAAACGTTATCCCACTTACGGTCTTCAAAGGTGAGTCCTTCTGAAACTGTTACAAGTATCGCCTACATTCGATCTTGGTAGTTGCAACCATAGGAATTTTTTTGTTTTCTATGCAACAAACCCCATCATTTTGATACCTCTAAGTTAAATATTATGGGATCCCTATGACCTTTATAACTTATGTCATGATATTATAGTGTTAATTCAGACTTCAGCTTCAAAGTTATTGAAGGAAATATGCCCTTGAGGCAATCATAGATATGGTTGTATTTCATATGTATCCATGAGTTATTATTATCTTCCTTGAATACCCATGTATCAGGCAACTTGTATTGATTGGCAATTATGTGAATTGTTTGTGAAACTCTTTACTTGTATGGTTATCTAATAGTTGTCCCTAGTCGGAGTTCATGTGAGGACACACATGAATATCAGACTAGCACGTCGATTGGTTGATGACTATGTTTTGCAAGTCATAGACATGGAGGTGTCAAACCAATGATGTGGACACATGTTATGAACATGCGGTTGGACTGACCCAACTTGTGACTGGCAATAATACTTGCATGTACTTGAGATGTGGATCGACCTACTTTGGGGCTATCAAACACTGCTCCATAACTGGGTAGTTATAAAAGTAGTTTTCGGGTTTGTCCTGATACATGCTACAAGGCATTGGTAAATCAAGATGGGATTTGCCCCTCTCTACTTGAGAGAGATATCTCTGGGCCCCTCGAGTTATCGGATCCAGAAATGCATGGCCGTGCTACATATGGTTATGAGTTAACCTAGTAAAGGGATTCTGAATCACAGTATCGAGAAAGAGAGGTCATCTTGGAGCTAGACCAAATATGGTAGGGCAAATGGAAAGACATGTACTCGACCTTGTGATGGTTTGTCCGAATGATCTTTATATGTGTTTAGGAGTTGGCACGTCTTACTAGAGGCCGCTACCAGCTATTGACGGAGTAAGTGTACTTTTGTCATGTATATACGTGTATGAACCTATAGGGTCACACACTTTAGGGGCTAGAAGTCTAATGAGGATTGGATCTGGATTAGACCAGGCTTAGGCTGCTAATGTAGAAGCCCATCAGGGATGCCTATATAAGAGAGAGTGAGGCGGGCTGAATAGGGTTGAGCATTCCACCAAGCCGCCACTCCTCTTCTGCCTATGTTGCACGAGCAGATCTAGTAGTTTGGCGTGTGACGGCTTCCACTCTAGACGTGCTTCATCAAGTTCCGCAACTGCGCGTCTAGTGGTAATCCCGTGATCTATGGCCACAATATTCTTGGTTGACGCGGTAGAAATTTTTGATTTACGCTAGTGTAGCCTACCCGTAACCCTATAGTGGTATCAGAGCCGATGTGGTTCATTCATAGGTTCGGGAAGTTTACATATGGTGATATGTAGATTGATATGAATGATGTGATCATTTGTATGGCGGTGGTTCTGGATTGATCTATGATCTTACTTTCTGTGATCGTAATTCTAAGGTCGTCGAACGACTTACCCGTACCGGTCGGTTTCCGCCATCGGGGTAGACAGTGACACATAAATCTAGTTGAATCACGCAAAGATCAATATGATTGATCGAATCGGGAACTAGATCTTAATCGGTGTACCGTGATCAAAGTAGTTTGATCGAATCGGAACAATATTAGATTTATGGTAAATTTGATTTGCCGATCAAAATCCTTAAAGGAAATTGTATAGATTCAATCAAAATCCTTAAATTTTATACCGCGAGGGGCGCTGCCCCTTCGAACCCCGCAGGAGGAGACCCCCCTTACTCATAGCCCCTTTGTATCATGTTAAGGTTCATAGGTGCTGCGATTTCACATGATCCGGTAGAATGCGATTCTATGAACAACTTGTTTTTGCAGGATGTATGTGATTAGTATGGCCCAAAATGTATGTGATGCATGTATGTACTTTTTCATGACATGCGTTCCATGAGTAGGGCAACACGGCTAGAGCCAGATGTGTTGTCAATTATTGTAAAGGCATGTGTGCCACCTTGTGATGAACCCAATACCATGTAATTTTGATTACTAGCTGTCAAGAGTAATGGCTTGTATTAGTTCTTGGAGAACTCATCACTTGGAGGATGGCTCGCATAGAGCATGAAGATGGAGATCATCATGGTGGACATGTTCCATGGTGATGGAGATCACCATGAGAAAATAGGCCATACTGTATCACATCTATGTGAATGCTGTTCTTATACGTTTTACTACTATGCATGCTTAGATGATAGAAGTAGAATGATCCCTCACAAAGTTTAAGTTAAACCATGCCCTCCCAACCAAACCTTGCACCATCCTATGCGCTATACAATCGCTGGTGGGTCTATGAAATTACGGTGTCACGGTTTTCCTTGGCTGGATGGGTTTGTATCGAATACCTAGACGCATAAGGGTTGGTGAGCTTAACAAGGTCATCTTAACAGTTAAGGACCTTGGGGCATAAAGGTTGGGTGCCTAGTTTTGACATAGAGATGTCACCCAACAACAAGAGTCATATGTGATATGATTAGCAAAAGTTGCTTACCGATTTACCTTGTCATCGAGCAGTGATGCTAAAGCTCACTAGTCGACTTGTTAATTATGGATCTTGAATCACTTTGTATCAATAGAGGGATGTTGATTTAAGTGGGAGTATATGCTATTAAATTGTTTAATATGTTTTACTCTTTCATGGTTACATGGCTTAGTATTTTGCATGTTTTTATGTTGTAGATCAATGGCACCAAACACTTCATCACCTTTTGCTTTGCGTTCGATTCTTGAAAAAGATAAACTAAATGGAACAAACTTTTCAAACTGGGCCCGTAACCTGAGAAATGTTCTCAGGTCTGATAAAAAAGGAAACTATTCTAGATACCCCAATCCCATATGAACCTACTTATAATGCAACTACTGCCCTTAAGAATGCCTACAAGAGAGCATGTGATGAATCTCTTGAGGTTAGACGTCTTATGCTTGCATGCATGGAACCTGATCTTCAAAAGCAGTTTGAGGACCAGGAAGCGTACGATATGATCGTCGCGCTTAAGGACATGTTCCAGACTCAAGCTAGGATTGAGAGGTACAATGTTGCTAAGTCCTTTGTGGAATGCAAGCTAGCAGAGGGAACAACTGTAGGCCCCCATGTGATCAAAATGGTTGGTTACAGTCAGACTTTGGAAAAGCTTGCTTTTCCATTAGGCCAAGAGTTGGCTACTGATTTCATTTTGGCGTCTCTTCCATCTAGCTATGGGCATTTCATTTTGAACTACCATATTCATGGGGTGGAGAAGGGCCTTAATGAGTTATGTGGGATGCTGAAAACAGCAGAATGTGACATTACGAAGAGTGCAGGGCATAGCCATGTGATGGCTGTGTAGAACAAGCCTATCTTCAAGAAAAGGGGCACTTCTTGGCAGAAGAAGAATGCCAAGGCTAAGGGTATGATCCCTAAGCCAAACCCTGCACCCAAGCAAAAGGCTGGACCTACAGGAGACACTGAGTGTTTCTTTTGTCATGAATTTGGCCACTGGAAGAGAAACTGCAGCAAGTACCAAGCTTCTTTGAAGAAGAGTGGAAGTAAGAGTACTTCCCACTTAGGTACGCTTGTTGTAAATGTTGTGGACATTTTTCTCGTAGATTCTTATGTTAGCTCTTGGGTATTTGATACCGGATCGGTCATATTTGCAATTCGATGGAGGGCATAAAAAGGACTAGAGAAGTGCAGAAAGGCGAAGTGGACTTTCGCGTTGGAAATAAAGCAAGGGTTGCTGCATTATTCGTCAGCATCATGGAGCTTCACCTTCCGTCAGGATTTATTATGGAGTTAAATAATTGTTATTACATTCCTAGTATGGGTCGAAACATTTTATCACCTTCATGTTTGATGAGGGATGGTTATTCATTCACGAGTACAAACAATGGTTGTGTAATCTCTAAGAATGCTATGTTTGTGGCTGATGCTCCCATTGTGAATGGGTTATTTATTTTAAATCTTGATGATGCATCTATTTACAATGTTAGTACTAAAAGGCTTCGGCCAAATGATTTGAGTCCTACCTATTTATGGCATTGTTGTTTGGGGCATATAAGTGAAATCGCATGAAGAAGCTCCATGGTGATGGTCTTCTAACTTCGTTTGATTTTGAATCATACAAGACATGTCAAGCTTGTTTACTTGGAAATATGACCAAGACGCCTTTTACGGGTTTTCTCGAGAGAGCAACAAACTTGTTGGAACTCATACATACTGATGTATGTGGACCAATGAGTATGACAACCAGAGGAGGATATCACTACTTCATTACTTTCACTGATGATTTCAGTAGATATGGATATGTCTACTTGATGAAGCATAAGTCTGAAACTTTTGAAAAGTTCAAAGAGTTTCAGAGCGAGGTAGAGAATCAACGTGGCAAGAAAATAAAGGTTGTGCGATATGATCGCAGAGGTGAATATTTGAGTCACGAATTTAGCAATCATCTTAAGAGCTACAGAATTGTTCCATAGCTCACGCCGCCTGGAACGCCTCAAAGAAACAGGGTCTCTGAACGGCACAATCAAACTTTGTTGGACATGGTTCGTTCGATGATGAGGCAGTTGGATTTACCATTATCATTTTGGGGTTATGCTCTAGAAACATCAGCTTTCACACTAAACGGGGTACCGTCTAAATCCGTAGTTAAGACACCATATGAGATGTGGACTGGAAAGTATCCTAGTTTGCCTTTTCTAAAGATTTGGGGTTGTGATGCATTTGTCAAGCGACTTCAGTCCGACAAGCTAACACCCAAATCGGATAAATGCATTTTCGTGGGATATCCAAGGGAAAGCTTAGGTCATTACTTCTACAACCGAGAAGAGGGCAAAGTGTTTGTCGCTCGTAGCGATGTTTTCCTAGAGAAAGAGTTTCTCACAAAGGGAACGAGTGGAAGGTCAGTGCGACTTGAAGAAGTTCAAGATGAGCCAGTCGGGGATGCTTCTACGAGTGATGCTATTGTTGCAGAACAAGTTGAGGAACCCATGGCAATAGAAGCACCACAACCACGAAGGTCGGCGAGGCTCCACGAAGCGCGGGAATTATTATTGTTAGAAAATGATGAGCCTGCGACCTATGCAGAAGCGATGGTAGACCCAGACTCTGAGAAATGGCTGATTGACATGAGATTCGAGATAGAGTCCATGGGAGACAATCAAGTTTGGAACTTGGTTGACCTGCGTGATGGTTTCAAAGCCATCGAGTGCAAATGGATCTATAAGAAGAAGATTGATATGGATGGAATTGTTCACATCCATAAAGCTCGACTTGTTGCAAAAGGTTTTTGACAAGTTCAAGGAGTTGACTATGACGAGACTTTCTCGCCTGTAACAATGCTTAAATCTATACAGATCGTTCTAGCCATTGCTACATTTTCAACTATGAGATATGGCATATGGACGTCAAGACGGCTTTCTTAATGGAATCCTTACTGAGGACGTGTATATGATGTAGCCCGAAGGTTTTGTCGATCCAAACAATGCCGAAAAGGTATGTAAACTTCAAAAGTCTATTGATGGGCTGAAGCAAGCATCTTGGAGTTGGAACATTCGATTTGATGAAGTTGTAAAGGAGTTTGGCTCCATCAAAAACAAACAAGAACCTTGTGTGTATTAGAAAGAAAGTGAGAAATCACTTGTATTTCTAATCTTATATGTAGATGACATATTACTGATTGGAAATGACATTCCTATGCTTGAGTCTGTTAAGACCTCATTGACAAATAGTTTTTCTATGAAGGACTTAGGAGAAGCGGCATATATTATGGGTATCAAGATCTATATAGATAGATAAAGGAGGCTAATTGGATTAAGCCAGAGTACATACATTAACAAATTGTTGAAACGGTTCAGCATGGAAGAGGCTAAGAAGGGGTTCTTGCCTATGTCTCACGACATTAAACTCAGCAAGACTCAGTGTCCTTCCACCACTGATGAGTGAGAGCGCATGAGTAGGGTTCTATATGCTTCGGCTATTGGATCCATTATGTATGCAATGACATGTACTCACCCAGATGTTTCCTATGCTCTAAGTGTTAAGAGTAGATACCAGGTTGATCCAGGTGAAAGCCACTAGACAGCAGTAAAGAATATCCTTAAGTACTTGAGAAGGACTAAGGATATGTTCGTAGTTTATGGAGGTGAGTATGAACTCAATGTAAAGGGTTGCACAGATGTGAGTTACCTTAACGACTCAGATGACTCCAAATCGCAATCAGGTTATGTGTCTATCATGAATGGTGGTGCTGTCAGATGGAAAAGTTCCAAGCAAGATAAAGTGGCCTCCTCTTCAATAGAAGCTGAATATATTGCCGCCTCGGAGGCTGCAAAGGAAGCTGTTTGGATTAGGAATTTCCTGATTGCTCTTGGTGTGGTTCAGGGCGCGTCCAATCCCTTAGACATTTATTGTGACAACAATGGTGCTATTGCATAAGCAACACCAGAAGAACAAGCATATTCGCATGCGTTACCATCTGATTCGTGAGTTCATTGATGATGGTAGTGTCATGTTATGCAAAATACATATGGACTCAAATGTTGTTGATCCCTTGACAGAGCCACTCCTATCGTCAGATTGATGACAAGTACGCCATGAGGGGGTCCTCGAGGCGTGTGGAAGAGAGGGGTGTGAGACGTATGGTGTTCTGGGAGGGTGATCACACAAGTTTACCCAGGTTCGAATCCGTCGGCTTTGGATGGATTCTACTCCTGCTAGCACTCTAGTAATATGGTAGAGCCGGAATATGGGTTACAAGGGTTTCACTTGTGCGAGTTGAGATTGTAGACTATTGTGAGGATGCCCTAAAAGCTTCCCTAGGACGACTTATATAGATATCTGGCCTACGGTTTACAGGAGAGACCTATCCCGCTATGACTAAGAGTCGGTTACAGAGTATATCTTGAACTAAAAGTAACATAATAGGCCTATGTCGGTAAGTCTTCTAGGCCTTCCGTAGCCGGACTGGACTCCGTCTCTTCTCCCTGACTAGGCCGCCCGTGAAGCAAAGCTCTAACCTGAAGTGGGCCACCCTGGTCAGTGAGGCACCGTGAGGATACCCGAAAAGTATATCCCCAATAGCAGCCCCCGGAAGCCTCCAAGATCCAGAGTCGGATTTCACCATCATCTAGCTTGATCTTCGGCTTGCAGAATCTTGAAGGGTTCCTAAAA
Organism: Avena insularis; assembly: GCA_023614405.1. NCBI lineage: Eukaryota > Viridiplantae > Streptophyta > Magnoliopsida > Poales > Poaceae > Avena > Avena insularis. Next base: position 391,539,989 of record CM042690.1, on the reverse strand, counting down.
ATTCAAAAGAAAGGATAGGATCCGGGTCTCAAATGAGTCGGACCTATGAATACATTATTCGGGTTTCTAGCTCGAAATTCAAACTAAGTCGGAACTTGGTCTCTGACGTAATCTGACACCAGTCATGGTCAAGTCCCATCACTGACAGGCATTCCCGTTAGCACGACCGTTGGTGGGCCCTCCTTTTGCGGAACCGATGCGTCATTTTAATGCTTGCGTGGAGATCGAGGCAGCGTAATCATCGCGTGGGGGTTACCCAGCTCCTTCTACGACGCGTGGCTCAGTTACTATACACATTACACGAATCTTGGTGCGGATGAAGGATATAAGGGGTTGAGATTCTCTCCCTCTTCTCTTCACCAGCATTTGCGCCGCTTCCTTCCTTCCAACTCCTCCCACGAACCAGAGCTCCTCTGCCTCCTGAAAATCTTCCAGCACCGCCCATCCCTGGTCACCAGCCCACGTAAGAATGGCTGACACCTCATCTTCTAGCACGGTGGCGACAGCAGCGACGACTTCGGCAGCGGAGAAGGAGAGCTTCCGCGGGGTCTGGATCCCCTGTGTCCTGGATGAGGCCAAGCTCCGTGTCATGGAGAATGAAGGACTCCTCCGCACTGGCGAATGGCAGAGCGGCTACGACCAAACCGTCCCTACTCCTCGCGCCGACGAGCGAGTACACTTCGGCACCCACCTCGACAGAGGTTTGAGTTTCCCACCCTTAAATTTCTTTTCTAAGGTTATAGATCACTACGGAGTTCAACTCCATCATCTCCCCCCGAACACACTCTTAGAGATGAGCGCTTACGCTTCTTTGTGTGAGGGGTATCTCTGCATTAGGCCAAATCTCACTCTTTTCCGGTTTTATTTTCATATCCGGAGAAACTCCATCACCGCCGGTAATCCATACATGACCGGGACTATTAGCTTTTCCGTTAGGAGAGAACGCGTCTATCCTCGGATTAAGGCCAGTGAGTCGGTGAGACAGTGGCCATCCACCTTTTTCTATCACAAGGATATTCCTGCTCCTAGCAAAGCCACTACTTTGCTGGCTTTTGTTGACGGTGCTGCCACGCCCCAAGAGTCCTAGGACATAGACCCGCCGACTCTCAGTGACGATCTGCTTCTTGCAAGGAGGCGGATTGAATATCTGATGAAGCACAAGGGCCTTAAGGGGTTCGACTTGATTCACTGCTGGCTGGCATGCCGGATCTAGTCCCTCCAACACCATGGTGACCGGCTTATGCATTCCATCACCGCGTCCAAGAAGGATACTCTCCGGATCTTCTCCCATCTTTAAACGGATAAGGAATACGAGTCTCAAATCAAGTGGTTGATAAGGGAGTGGATAGAGAGGAAAATCCCGGAGCTGTCTTTGGACATGCATACGACTGAAGATCCTGTGGTACCAGTAAGTTTCCAGTAGTAACTCGAATTATGTGTTCATCTTTACATTATTGTCTATTTTTGCAATACTGAGGTATTTCTTCTTTTCAGCTTGCTGACCTCCCTGAGTCGGAGCTTTCTCCTCTCTAAGGATATCCTCCTGAGATCTCTCAGGATGATGGAGAGTTGGTTCCACTGCTGGAGACCCTTACCCGAAAGCGTAAGGCTACGACTCTGGCTATTAGCACCAAGGAAGTGCCCATTGCGAAGAGGTCAATTTCCTCACAAGGTTTCTATATTATATGTATTAATTCTTTCCGAGGTGTAATGTTCTTTGTTCTATTACCTCCTCAGAGCTAGACAGCTCACCAAGGGCAAGGGGAAAGGAGGCTCGTCGAATCCCTTGCGCCAATCAAAGCTGAATTTGACTTCTCCTGCCATAGCACCTCCGACTCATGCCCCTCAGCCTTCTGCAGTGCCGGAGATTACTCCATCTCCGAATATCGCAGAATATCCGGCTCATAAATAGAGCTAGCGATCCTTAGCTCGCAAACTGACGTCACCATGGGTGACTCAGGTTTTGATAAGGGTGAACCCTCTTCGGGTAATGATCCCTTGGCAGACATCTTCGCTGAAAACCTCCTCAACAATCCAGGTCTTGCTAAGCTTGGCATTAATCGAAAGTTTGTGGAGGAGATCCAACGGCTAGCCTAGCGATGCTTGGAAAGCCGGAACATTACTGCCGAAGAGGAGGCATAAGAAGCGGAGGACGTCAAGTACTCCGAAATCCTTGAGCAGATCCGTCTTCGCGACGAGGGGCTGACAACTAGTGTGCTTACGCCGCCACCAGTAATCCCGCTGACCCTCGTCGAGAAGGTTAGCACCGAGGTGTCTATGAGCTTAAGCAAGCTCACCCATGAACATCATGTAAGTCGAATTCCAACTCACCTTTTTTACTTTATTTCATATCATATCCCCTAGCCCCCAAGCATGAAGTTGGATAGACAATCCGAAGTTATGCTTCCCTAGGATGCCAAAGAATGAACTAGTGTAGCCCCCAAGGCTCATGCTGATATTAGTAAAAATATTAGCCCAAGTCTTTAGTAGACTTCTGACTTTGGGTATTCTGACTTACAGAAAGTTAATTCGTATAACCAGGAATTGTTGAAGAATATCTGCAACAAGCAAAGAGAGATGAGGTCAAAGGATGAGGTTGAAGGTAAAAATTCCAATCCTCAAACCTTGCCCTTTATTTCATAGTCAAGTTATTTATTCAACGGTTGTTCTTTTTCTTATAGCACTGGTAAATCAATCATGTGCTATGATTGAAGAAGCCGAAAATCTGAAGACCCTTGAGGTGGAGAACACCGACTTACGTCGGGAGCTGGACAAGTTGAAGGCGGATCATGAACAAAGCATTACACAAGTTCTTGAATCCTCTTCGATGGCCACCGAAGAATGTGATCGAAGGATCACAGCCCAGGATCAAAAGATCTCGGATATCAATGATGCTTTGTTCAGAGAGAAGGACATCACCGAGGCACTCCGGGCTGAACTCCAGAGCCTACGGGAAGAGAAGACCTTGGATGTCATCTTCGGTATGTTTGCTTCTTTCTGACTTTCTGCTTTTTCCGACTCTTGGAGTTCATATGTATTTACTAACCTTTTGCATTACACACGCAGGTCCTTTGAACTTATTGGATTCTGCCTCCACCGAGTCTCGCACTAGCCGGCTTACCCAAGTCGGCGATTTGCTTCATGATTTCCGCCAATCCTTGGAGGATATTGGCGAAGTTCTCAAGGTTCTGGACATGCATAGAATGTCCGACTTTGAAGTGCGAGACAAGGCCAAGGAGATGCCCTAGCTCATCCAGGACTGGAACATGTCCTATGCACGAACCGTAGCACAGAACGCTCTCACCATGGTTATGAGCCACCATGGAAGCATGGAAATCTGGCAAGTAACCAGAGGGTATTCGACTGTGGATGAAGACGAACAGGAGAAGGACATCAAGGCCATCATGGAATCCTGTGCTGGATATGGGTGCCACGTAGCTGACTTAACCAGCTATGACACTCCTTTCTTCACTCGTGTGGAGACGCCTCCTCCGCCTGCCAAGGTAACAAGAGAAGTTTCCGATGACAAACAAACCGTTTTAGATTTGAATGTCTCGGAAAGATATCACGGCGAGGCTGATGTCTCCAGTGATCCGGTAGCTCCTACCTCTCCCCCTGCACCATAGAGCATCATAAAAACAATGTGTTATTCTGAAAACAATTCGGGTTGTAAATAAGTAGTATAATACATTTGCTAGTGCTAAGATTTGTTATTTCTATTTAGCACTTTTGGCTTTAATTTTATGTGCCTGAAATGTTTACATAAGCACTTATGTTTTTTGTCTATACTTATCATTTATCTGGCTTTCTACCTTGTCCCTTTCGTGAGCTAGCCAACCTTCAACACGGAAACTTTGCCGAGCAACAGAGCTCAATTGCTAAACCAGTTTAAACTCAGAAACAAAGCCGGCTTCCAGTACCAACAATTCACTACTCGGAAAATGCCCACATCCAGCAATCAAATAAATAACCAAAGTAAAAACTAGAAAATTTAGATTTATACCCGAAGGTAGCAATTTTAGAATCGGAAATCTTAACCAGAACAAACATGAGCATAAAGTACTTTCAAGTATTCTGGGATTTTCGACTGTGACATGATCATCCGGAAATAAGATGGTAATATAAAACTTCTCAGAAAAATGAGGAACCAATACTTTATTGCTCATTGAACATGTACACATATATGATTACAAAGAAAGATAAATTATGAATAAAAGGGATGTAGATGAGCAATATTCCACGGCTTGTCTAATTCTTTTGGGTTTGTACTGCCTCCAGCTCTCTTTCTTTTCTTAGTAGTAGGTCTTTCTTTAACTGGCCGCATATCAGTTAGATAGTAAGAACCATTGTGCAATACTCGGCTAACTAAAAAGGTCCCTTCCCATACTGGGGAAAGTTTGTGCTTTCTTTTCTACAAAAGCCGGAGAACCAAATCGCCCTTATTAAAAGACCGGTTTCTGAAATTCTGGCTATGATACTTGCGTAACTTATGCTGATACGCTGTTGATCTCATCTCAGCAACAACGTGAACTTCTTCTATTAAATCGAGATCATTTTTTCGAGAAATTTTGGCATCCTCCTCAATATACACAGAAACTCAGGGAGAAGTATGAATCAAATCACTAGGGAGAACTACTTCTACACCATAGACCAAGAAGAAAGGTGTATATCCAGTTCACTTGTTCGGACTTGTTCGTAAACTCCATATCACAGAAGGTAATTCCTCTGCCCAAGCCCCCGCAACACGTTGTAGTGGTGCTTCGAGTCTTGGTTTTAGGCCTTGTAGGATTAAACCATTTGCTCTTTTGACTTGTCCATTAGCCTGCGGATGTGCGACTGACGCACTGTCAAGCCAGATATTTTGTTCGTTGCAGAATTTGGCAAGCTCTTCCATAGAGAAGTTACTCCTGTTGTCTGTGATAATGCTATGCGGATAACTGTCTCGGATTATGGCATCCTCGACAAATCTTCTGGTTGTTGCTCCATCACAACTGGTGACGGGTTTATCCTCAATCCATTTTGTGAATTTATCCACCATCACTAAGAGATGAGTAAATCCACTTGGAGCCCGTTTAAACGGTCCTACCATGTCAAGCCCCTAGACCGAAACGTGAGCCTGTTTGGCGCACTTTTGGCAGCCTTTGCACGTCATGACTAGCCGTTCGACATCTGCCTTGGCTGTAAGCCAGAAAAAACCGTGTCGGAAAACTTTTGCCACTAAAGATTTGGCTACAAAGTGGTGACCGCATTCGCCTTCGTGGATTTCTCGTAAGATTTCCACTCCTTCTTCCGGAGATATACAACACTGAAAGACCCCAGACACACTCCACTTATAGATCTCACCACTAATTATGGTATAGACTTTTGCTCGTCAGATGATCTGCTGGCTCAGAACTTCGTCTTCGGGTAATTTTCCATCTATCAAGTAATCAAGGTAGGGTTGAGTCCAGCTGGGAATTACAGCCAGAACTGCTACTAAAGGGGAGTTGGATTTGGTTGGATATTCCTCATCTACTCCTTTTATATAGGGAACTTTGAGGTGCTCCAATAAAGCGCCATCCGGAACCTTTTTTCCGTGCAGAGCCTATACGAGATAGTGCATCTCCTTCCTCATTTTCTTTTCGAGGGATGTGTTGAACCTCAAACCCTTCGAACAATTTAGATAGTTCATCCACGACAACTCTGTATGCTGCCATGTGTTTATTCGCATTACAGATATCCGACACTTGTTGGGCAACAAGATCTGAATCTCCATAACACATCAAACGTCCCGATATCCTTAGTAATCCAGATTCCATGTAGCAGTGCTTCATATTCGGCAATGTTATTCGTCGCCATGAAGTGGATCTGCAACACATAGAAAAGTTTATCTCCTTGGGGTGATTTGAGCACCACGCCAGCCCCCGAGCCCCCGAGCTCCTTAGACCCGTCAAAGTGTAAGGTCTAGTATTCCGACTTTGGGAGGGTCATATTTCCCGTTGTGTCTGTCCAATCAGCAACAAAGTCAGCGAGGATTTTGGATTTGATTGCTGTACGAGGTTTACACTCAATGTCGAAAGTTGAAAGCTCTATGCCCCATTTTGCGACGCGTCCTGTAGCATCGCTGTTGTTGATTATATATCTCATGGGAGTTGTGATCACCACAGTAATTGGATGTTCCTAAAAATAATGTCGTAACTTACGAGATGCGAAAAACACACCATAAGCCAGCTTTTGATAGTGCGGATACCACTGCTTTGATTCAGTTAGGACCTCACTGAGATAGTAAGTCGGACACTGTACCAGATGTTCCTGATTTTCCTCTGGTCTCTCCACCACCATGACGACACTAATGACTCTATGTGTCACAACGAGATAGAGAAACATCGGTTCCCGTTGTTCCGGTGCTACAAGGATAGGAGCAGATGACAGTACTGCTTTCAGGTCTTGTAGTGCAGCTTCATCTTCGTCAGTCCAAATGAACTTTTTGGTCTTTTTCAGGAGCTTGTAGAGTGGTGCGGCTCTTTCACCGAGCCGGCTTACAAACCGACTGACTGCAGGAATGTAACCAGTTACTCTTTGAACATCCTTCAGGCGAGTTGGCCTGGACATATTGAGTATAGCCTTAATCTTGTCTCGGATCACCTCTATGCCTCTTTGAGACATGATGAAACCTAACAATTTTCCGGCTGGTATTCCAAAGAAACACTTCTTCAGGTTAAGCATTATGTTGTATTTTCGTAGATCGGCGAACGTTTCCTCCAAGTCGGAAATTAAGGTTTCCTTCTTTTTGGACATCACCGCAATGTCATCCACATATGCATGTACATTGTGTCCGATTTGGTCGTGGAGGCAACGCTGCATAGTGCGCTAGTGCGTAGCTCCTACGTTGTTGAGCCCAAAGGGCATCGTAACAAAACTGATGGTTCTGAAAGGGGTTATGAAGGAAGTTTTGACTTTGTCTAATTCCTTCCTCCTGATTTGGTGATAACCGGAGAAAACATAGGAGTTTCGAGCCAGTCATAGAATCGATAACTTGATCAATTCTAGGTAGAGCAAACGGATCTTTGGGACAAGCCTTTTCAAGGCAGTATAATCAACACACATCCTTAAATCAGTGGTGTCCTTTTTAGGGACCATTACAAGATTGGTCGACCACTCAGTGTGGATGACCTCTTCTATGAATCTAGATAACTGGAGCCGGGCTAGTTCCTTAGCTATTGCCTTACTCTTTTCATTGTCGAAACACCATTAGGACCTGGAATTTTCATCATATTGTAAATGTAACACGGACGAGCCATAAAAGCCCAGTAAGCCAGACGTCTGAATATAGCGTGGTATGGGCTCTTGAACAGAACCACTTCAAAGGAAAGTGCCTCCGTCCGATAATTCTTTGGAGTTCCAAAGGTAACATCCAAAGTGATCTCTCCCAGGGAATTTGCTTGTCTTCTTGGGACAACTCCGTGCAAGATCACCGAGCTGTGATTCAGCTATATCTCTGAGATCCGCATCCAGCGTAGCGTTTCGACATACAAAATATTGATGCTGATGTCGCCGTCCATGAGATTCTTGGAGAAACCATAGCCGTCAATAAGTGGGTTGACTAAGGCGTACTTTCCTCGCCTGTGCAACTTAGGCGGATGATCAGCATGGTCAAAGGTGATTGCCACTTCCGACCAGTCCAGGAATTGTGGGACAGCCGGAACAGTTGCGTTGAGCTCATGCAGAACTGCTTTCTTGACCTTAGCTGGTTGAGATCCAAGGAAAGTGACGTAAGTGTCTTTTTTCATTGGGAAATTCTTCTTTCCATCTGGCTTGGGATTTGAAGGGTCGGCTTCCTCCATGTCAGAATCTTCCTTTGTCTCTTTCTCTTTTTTGGGATTCTTCTTTCCCTTCTTCCGTTTAGCCCTGTAGCCAGTGCTATCGTCTTTCTTGATGTCATCATTAAAACGACACTCGGCGTTTGTGTGAGACGAGCCCCCGTTGGCATCTAGGTGATGCACACACGGGTTATTGGCAATGTTAGCCCATGAATAGGTTTTGCCAGGTTGCTGGTCTCCTCTACCCTGGACTCTTGATGTCCCACGACCGCGTTCGTAGCCACCGCCGCGCCCTCCTCATCCTCCAGACCCGAAAGTAGCAGTGACCACAGCCGTTTCCGTGTTGGGTTTTTCTTCCGAGGTGTTCTTGCCCTTCTGACCTTGTTACTTTGGTTGTTTTGCCCACTGTGGCATAGCTAAGGCGTTCAGTAGTCCCTCTGCATTGTCGTCAGTGTCTGCATACTTTCTCGTTGTTTCTATCATCTCTCCTAGATCAGTGACCTTGTCGCACTTCAAGCGGTGATGTAGTAAACCAATTAGGAGTCCTGCAATGTAAGCTTCAATCGCAGTTTGATCATTTACTCCTTCACAGGAGTTCTTTGTGTCGATCCATCATCCGAGGTAATCTCGGCAAGTTTCTTCGGCTTTCTGGGTGCAACGTTGTAGGTCTCCTACCATATAGGGCCTCCGATATGTGCCTTCGAAATTCCGAAAGAACGCGCTTTGCATGTCATACCAGTTGTGGATGGTATTCTGTGGGAGTTTGTTGAGCCATGATCGTGCCGTCTTCCGCAACATAAGTGGGAGATATCAGGCCGCGACCAAGCTGTTTCCACCTTTGGCGACGTAGCAAGCCTGGAAAAAATCCTGGAGCCAAGTATCTGGCTGGGCCACACCGTCGTAGGGTTGGATGTGTCTTGAGATGGCAAATCCTTCCGGGAAGTTTGTTTGTCGAATACGCGGTCCAAAGCACTTGGGACCTACGTAGATATTATCCGACTCGTAGCGACGCGCCTCTATGTTGGAGTTGATTCGATGTCTCGCATCACTTGGTGATAGGGAACGCCATCTTGGTTGTTCGCTATAGTCGCGGTGCCTTGGAGCCGGACTTCGGCTTCTGCCACCACCTCCTCCGCCATGACGCCCTCCTTGGCCTCCTTGAGAGTCGTTGCGATGGCTGCTTGGTGGAGAGGGTGGATTGTTTCCGACTGATCGCCGGCCTCCATCCGGAGCATCATTATTCCGGTTCCGAGGAGGATCTTCATTGCGACAAGCCCCCTGCCAGCTTGACTCGGCACGGTGTCCGTCGTTCCTTTGTCCGTCACTCCCACCATGATGGGGTTTAGCCGGACGGCTTGTGTGTCTAGGAGGCGGCATTCTTTGACGTTCTTCCTCCTGACATTTCTCTTTGTCTTCTTCCCTATGATCGTTCGATTCTCGCCGGGGAGGGTTTCTCGGATACAGTGCAGCAATTGTCTCCTGCTCCGCAGCTGGAGCAACGTTGTGCCAGTCACGTGCGGTTATATGGTGCTTTCCTGAAGATCCGGTTCATGAGTAGTTGTCTTCCCGATGGTCGGAGTGGTGATGCTGCTCCGGAACCCGTTGGGGCCTTACGTCATTCCAGGCCGGATCCGTGCAACATTGGTCAGATTGAGAGACCAGTTTTCCGCTCCCGGATTTCACAACCTTCTGCTGCTCCAGACCCTTGGTGAGTAGCTTAATGCCCAATCAGACTTGTTCTGGGCCTGGATTATTTGCCAGGAAATCTCGAGCTGTGGCAGTGTTTTGTACTGGTGTTGGGTACACCAGATCTCCCTTGCTGTCAAGTCGAGGCATCCCTGGGTCTCCCTCAGAGAGAACCTTGTGGACTTTCGAAAATTGGTTGTCACGCGTGTGTCGTTTCTAGGTCTTCTGATGATGTAGAGAGTTATACTTCTCCGCAATAGCTATGTGTTTCTTCTCTTCCTCAATGTTGTTGGGTTCATCCAGGAGTACTTGGCGACGCGGTTCTAGGGCCTGAGCCCTTTCCTCCAACTCTTTAGCAGTAAGTTCTGCAGCTGTATGGATAGGTGTAGTTAATGCAGTATCGATGAGTTTACGAGCACCTACAGTGACTACGTGTCCATCCACCGAATCTTTTTTGGGCTCTTCTAGGATAAGTGCTCCATCCGAGTCTTCCTCATATTCCTCGGCAATCACTTCCTCTGTTGGAAGTTCTTTTGCTGGGGTCTTGTTCTTCTTGTTCTTCTTCTTTGCCTTCTTGGCAGCGCCGGTAGCAAAGACGGCTTTGGGTCCGTTTCTCGAAGTCAAGCTCTGAGCGGTACTTTCGGACATCTGGACGTCGGGATTGTCTCTGAGATCCATATCATCCTGTGCTTTGGGAGAGTTTTCTTCGGATCCTTCGTCCATGGCTTCTCCTTCTTCTGCAGCTTTGGAGTTGAATTCCTCTTCATATTCCGCGGAGAACTTTCGCAAATCTGCCGATGTCATCGAGTCATCCGAAGATGCCGGTAAGTCGGTGTTTGTCCCGATCGCCTCCAGCACCGAGTCTTCGTTGTCTCCAGCATCAACAGAGCCAGATCCAGATCCAACATATCTGACAAAGTGTGATGTGTGCGTCCTAAGGTAGTTGCGGCTTTCCTCGCGGGCTTCCTCGAAAATCCTGAAGGGTCTCGAGACCCTCATCCACGTTTGTGCCTTGCAGCATCATGCGTGTCAACGTATGCCTCAGGAAAGGTTGGTCTGTTCTGGTATTAGCAGAGCCGGAACCAAGGTTATTGTCCTGCTCCTCCTGGATTTCGGCCTCATCGGGTAGATCGATCTGGGATTCGGCCTCGCCTGGGAGATCCACTCCAGATTTGACTTGCACCACAAGATCTGCTTCAGGTTCAGTTTTCTCCACTATCTCCGCAACAGGTGCGGGCTAGGCGGGATTAGGGTTTTCTGAGATCCGGAATTCTGCCGCCTCCGTGGACAGAGTGGACCCAGAGATTACTTATGCCTCTATCATCACCGCTGGGGTGGGTGGTGCAGGTTAAGCGAAACCGATGTATACATCGATCTCACCAAAAGACATGATGGTGTAGGCAGTCACGGCCCCCCTAGCTGGAATCTAGGTCTCGTCGAGAACGATGAGAGGGATGTCGCTGGAGTAGAGGACACGACCGACGGTGATGGTCTCACCGATTCCAATTCTTGCATATTCCGCTCGGAACGCAGATCTGAAGCTCACTTGCCCCATGGTGGCTGCCAACTGTCGTCAGATTGATGACAAGTACACCATGAGGTGGTCCTCGAGGTGTGTGGAAGAGATGGGTGTGAGACGTATAGTGTTCCGGGACGGTGAGCACACAAGTTTACCCAGGTTCGAATCCGCCGGCTTTGGACGGATCCTACTCCTCCTAGCAATCCAGTAATACGACAGAGCCGGAATATGGGTTACAAGGGTTTCGCCTGTGCGAGTTGAGATTGTAGACTATTGTGAGGGTGCCCTAAAGGCTTACCCTAGGATGGCTTATATAGATATCCGACCTAGGGTTTACAAGAGAGACCTATTCGGCTACGACTAAGAGTCGGTTATAGAGTATATCTTGAACTACAAGTAACATAACATGCCTATGTCAGTAAGTCTTCTAGGCCTTCCATAGCCGGACTGGACTACGTCTCTTCTCCCTAACTGGGCCGCCCGTGAAGCAAAGCTCTAACCCAAAGTGGGCCACCCTAGTCAGTGAGGCACAGTGAGGATACCCGGAAAGTATATCCCCAACAAATCCCGTAGCCTGTGCATGAAGCGCACACAAGAGAAATAGGTATTAGATACTATCTAGATTGACTCTAGTGCAAGTGGGAGACTAAAGGAAATATGCCCTAGAGGCAATCATAGAGATGATTGTATTTCATATGTATCCATGAGTTATTATTATGTTCCTTGAATATCCATATATCAGGCAACTTGTATTGATTGGCAATTATGTGAATTGTTGGTGAAACTCTTTACTTGTATGGTTATCTAATAGTTGTCCCTAGTCGGAGTTCATGTGAGGAAACACATGAATATTAGACTAGCACATTGATTGGTTGATGACTGTTTCGCAAGTCATAGACATGGAGATGTCAAACCAATGATGTGGACACATGTTATGAACATGGGGTTGGACTGGCCCAACTTGAGACTGTCAATAATACTTGTAGCTCTCTCTACACAACATGTACGTTTTGTCCTTAGACCTAACATTGTCGCATGTACTTGAGATGTGGATTGACCTACTTTGGGGCTATCAAAGACTGCTCCATAACTAGGTAGTTATAAAAGTAGTTTTCGGGTTTGTCCTGATACATGCTACAAGGCATTGGTAAATCAAGATGGGATTTGCCCCTCTCTACTTGAGAGAGATATCTCTGGGCCCCTCGAGTGATCGGATCCAGAAATGCATGGCCGTGCTACATATGGTTATGAGTTAACCTAGTAAAGGGATTCTGAATCACAGTATCGAGAAAGAGAGGTCATCTTGGAGCTAGACCAAATATGGTAGGGCAAATGGAAAGACATGTACTCGACCTTGTGATGGTTTGTCCGAATGATCTTTATATGTGTTTAGGAGTTGGCACGTCTTACTAGAGGCCGCTACCAGCTATTGACGGAGTAAGTGTACTTTTGTCATGTATATACGTGTATGAACCTATAGGGTCACCCACTTTAGGGGCTAGAAGTCTAATGAGGATTGGATCTGGATTAGACCAGGCTTAGGCTGCTAATGTAGAAGCCCATCAGGGATGCCTATATAAGAGAGAGTGAGGCGGGCTGAATAGGGTTGAGCATTCCACCAAGCCGCCACTCCTCTTCTGCCTATGTTGCACGAGCAGACCTAGTAGTTTGGCGTGTGACGGCTTCCACTCCGGACGTGTGGATACCTCGGAGGTGATGCAGTTGTAGCACTGGGACAAGCCTCGCAAAGGGGATATGCTCGTGGGACGAGGACAAGGAGCAGACATAGAACATCTACACTGCCCCAACATGCTTCATCAAGTTCCGCAACTGCACGTCTAGTGGTAATCCCATGATCTATGACCACAGTATTCCTGGTTGACGCGGTAGAAATTTTTGATTTACGCTAGTGTAGCCTACCCGTAACCCTATAGTTATTACTAGGTAGTTACCCTAATTGCATATTTATCATGGTTTCAGAGCTAATCTCACCATCATGACTCTTATTTTTATTATGATATTGTTAATTTTAAGAAAACTTTCCTTCCATCACATAGAATTCTCATGTGAATCCCACATGATTTACTTCCCATTATATCAATATATTTTCTAATGGCCTTCATTAAGTTGTCTATCATTATCGACAAATGATAAGATTCTACTACCTTACATGGATTCTAATAATAGACTGCACCATTTGTATTTCTTCAAATGTTATCCTAAACTCGATCCTAGTCTATTGTGACTATTTGGCCTTCCTAAGATATCCTAATGGTCGTATCTACTTTGTAAGCCACTAAAGTAGTACTTTACCAACAGAAGATATACAACTACTCCTAAGAAAGATGATTTAAGTATCTTACTTAAGCATGATAAGATTATCCTCAAGTGGATACTCATCACAAGTCATAAGAACATCTGGTTTAGATAAGATGGCTTCCTATAGTCACTATCCAACCTACAGATCTCCTAAAAGGGTTTTAATCCTAAAGTCAAAGTGTTTGCTCTGATATCAGCTGCGGTGACCCAGCATACCACTGCATGATGTAGTACACTATAGTCATTGACATAACACCAATGAAACACCGTTCCACTAGTATTACATCCCTCAGAGTGGTACAACAGAAACATAATAGGTCCAAGACATGACTATAGATTACAACTCGACTCTTTACAAAAGATCCAGAGAAAATTCTAGGTTATAGAAGAAGGAAACAACGTCTAACAAAGGAGAACCAAAAATAACAAATCATAACTATCTTACTAATAAGGCTAGTATCTAAACTATCTGGTTTGCAATTGAAGCTATTGCAATGCCCTACAGCAGTAGATTTTATGGCTAGAGTTTATACTCCTATCTACTCAGGAACTTTGCCTTCATTTAAGTTGATAATATGTTGACTCCATTGACTTCATTGAAGAACTTGAGCATTTGGTGACGATTCCTTTAAGTATCATTTGGTGTTGATGACGTATTCCATGACTTTAGAACCTAGCAAGGGTTAAGAAGGTACGGTTGAGTACAAAAGCGTACTCAACAAGTTCACTAAAAAGGAGTGACTGATGCACTATCTACAACCACAGATCAAAGGTCGTAGGCTATGCAGGTTTTGGTGAACATTTCTTCAAAGGTTGCTTTTATTCTGAAAATCTATGTCCGTCAGTCTTCACAGGTTGATTAGAACTTTGCGGAGTTCCTTTCCTACATTGTTTGTAGCTCTTTCTCGAAACAAGGAGTAACATGTCACACTTTTATACACTCTGTAGAGGTGCGTTGCTTTACCCATGAGATATTCTTATCCATGTTACACAACCGGGCATACTTTCCTGTTCACAATTCCTTTGGTGTGAGGCCCAGTATAAGAACCCAATTCAATCACTGCCCTTCTCCGTGACCTTGCACACCCATTGTTTTGTACTTTAAGTCCAATGGAATCTTCCGAAGTTGATGGTCTCTCCCAAGTTTTACAGTCTGAACATGTACAATCCGTCATAGACACTAGGATCACACTCATCCGGGCGAGTGAAGATATCGCCTCGAAGTTCTGAACCCCTCACACAACCCGGCTCAATCAAGTGTCTGTTGATATGCAAAAGAAAGAAGATCCAGCAGACTTCCCCAAAGCCCATGTAGATCTCATGGTTAATGCGTAATATACGGTGCAAGAATCGCTGACGACATTTGTTATTAATTCCTAGGTGATAATTTCCCGTGCAAATGGAACCTCCACCAATCCACAAACCATACCCTAGTTCCATTTGCCCGCCATACTAGGTTAACACCACTCGGGTCGATAACCATAGAGTCATATTGTTAAGAAAATAGCAGTTCCTTCCATCCTTTTTGAAATGCAGGTGATGACAACAACAATTTACAAATACTTGATAGAAAATAATCTAAGGACATGAGCAAGTGTGAACTTGCCTTTGTGACCACAAGATTATGTAATCACAGTCTTCGAGACAAATAAGATCCAATATCTGAAAACAACATCATTGGTCTGGTAAGGACTAATATCTCTACAAGAAAAGTTGGCTTTTACAACAGACAATTTTTGTGGTTGAAGGCTCGTTTTTCATGGTTAAAAAGTCTTCTATGACGGATGGCCTTCGTGATAAAAGCCCGTCAAAAATGAATCTAGCACGTTTTTTTCTGACCGTGGAGGATCCCACGCTTCAACCATGAAAACTTGTTCCATCGTAGATCTGTTCGCCAGCCACGTTGACTACTAACATCATGCAAACTCCCACGTGGCAGATACCATTAACACTCAGTTACCGCCATTAACGGTCACATAAACCATGGTAGAAGCCAGGCCTAGCCAAGGCCTACGAATTATTAAGTGGGCTGGCCCATTACGGGAGCCCAATAAGAAAATGGCCCGTTACTATTTTGTTCTCCACTATTTGGTATGGGCCCATTAGTGCAGCCATCCGTGGCCCATGAACTTTCAGGTCTGACACGGTTTTGCCCTATAGCAGGCCCACCTTGGTCCAATACTGTGCGACCCATTAACGACCTGCACCAAGTTGGTCCGGTACTGTTAAGGCTTGCGGTCGGCCCGTCACTTTTCTCGTAGCCCGTCGTGGGTCGCATACTAACGACCCTTCTTTGAGAAGGTCCGTTACTATTCTAGCCTTTTACTATTCTAACTGTCAACTGTTCAGGCCCACAGGCGGCCTGTTACTATTCTGGTCTGGGATTGTTCTTGCCTAGTAAATTTTTCGGCCTATTACTATTATCTGGTAATTTTTTGGGTGTATTACTGTTCTGGCTCATTACTATTTTGTCCTTTAACTATTCTGGTATTTTACTGTTGTGGCCCTTTACTATTGTGTCCCATTACTATTCTGGCTTGTTACTTCTCTAGTCTGTTACTGTTCTAGATTATTATAGTTCTGGCCTTTTACTGTTGTGGCCTGTTACAATCATAAAAGGTGTATAATTAGTGAGCATCTTCAACTGTTCCTCACGTGCCCAATATAAGACAGGCCAATAACAAGGCCTGATACTGTTCCCTAATCGACATAGCTGGTGCAGTTATGGTACCACCTACCGCCATGTGTGGACGACATCAACTAAATGCCTGCATGGCCTATGCAAGTTATCTAAATATTACATCAACTACAAACTTCTTAAAATTATTACATATTATTAACTCAATGGAAATAAAATTCGGCATTTCAGTTGACAATTGAGTTGATAGTAGAGTCCTCAATTTGCTTTCTCAATCTATCACCTGCATCAACCTTTGAGTGTGATAACTACATTGGAGGAGACATGATCTTGCATCCCCCTCTTTGGTGGCGATATATAAAAAATTATAGTCTAAAACTAAGTAATAACAACTTAATACATCAAACAAGACAAACTACTCATTTGACTGATATGACAGGAGCCATGAACTTGAGTTTACTAATGGTGAATGGTTCAATTATTCACCAACACGTTAAAAAAATAGGACAAGCAAGGACGCATTAAACAAGTGTGCCTACCGTGAAATGAGGAATCAAAAAATGTGTGTGTGGCTTAGAATTTCAGAAAATATAAACTAGCCAGGTCATTTCAACAAATATATATGGAAGCAGTTGTATACCCTAGAATGCAAGAGTCATTGGGTGACTCGGAATTTTCCCTGAGCTACACAATGGCATGCAATTACCGTCGTAGATAAGAATGAACCAAATAGAAATTATAACCACATCTTACGAGAACTTGTAGAGCAGGAATGAAAACCACGAATGAACTATATAGTAGAGGATAGTTATGTCGTTGCTTATGAAGAACCAGAACCAGATACAAGATATAATGGCGTTGCTTGTAAACCTGTAGAACAGGACAAACAAGCATTAGACAAGTGTGCCTACAATAAAAATGAGCAATCAAACAAAGTGTTTCTTAGAATTTTAGCAAATATAAACTAGCCAGGTCATTTCAGCAAATATATAAGGAAGCAGTGGTATGTCCAAGAATGCAAGAGACGTTGGGTGACTCAGAATTTGCGGTGAGCTACACAATGGCATGCAGTTACTATCATAGCTAAGAATCAACTAGATAGAAATTATAATTGCATCTTAAGAGAACTTCTAGATCAGGAATGCAAACCACGAGTGAACTACATAGTATAGGATAATTATGTCGTTTCTTAGGACGAACCAGCAACAGATAAGAAAATAATGGAGTCGCTTGTGAACCTGTAGAATAGGCTATGAAAACCAACATGTTCATTGTTCCATTTTGAGCTCTATGCAATAAAAATAAAATAGTTAGTGTTGCAGGTTCTGAAGAACCAGATGGCAACAACAAAATTATAATTAAATTAGTATGAAGAGTTTAAACGGGTACTACAGGATAGCAGAACGATGCCAAATAGGAAATAATAGCAGCAACTTATCTCAGGATGAACCAGATGGCAATAGTAACTGTAGTGCAGGGAAACCACACTAATATTTTCCACTGACTTTAGATTTTGCAAGAATTACATGATAGCAAGCAGTTACTATTGTACAAAGAAGCTAAGAACATGTGCATGACTTTAAAATTTGTACAGCAGCGAATGCCAACCAACATATCTATTGATCTAGCATGCAACACGAAGGACATGCATGCACATTGACTTGGTGTGTAGCACGATTACAAAAATGAAGTTCACTGCGACAGGCTTGAACCTACTATATTGCAGACAAAATAAAAAAGAGTTGGAGATTTGGTTACCATGGTCGAATAGGCTTCTAAGCATCATCCGTACCCACACAGGTGACATCCATATCACCAAGGGTGCTGCGGTTGCACTAGTGTTTGCATCGGGGAAGAAGATCTTAGGTGCTCAATGCCGGCTTGTTTGCATCGGGGAAGAAGATCTTGTGTGCTCAATGTCGCCTTGAGAGCGGTGGATGAGAGCGTCGCGCCGAGCCAGAATCCATGCACTACATGGCGGCCATGGTACGGTATAGTTGGGGTGGATGCCGGTGATGTTGAAGTAGATCTTGGGCAGTTGTTGAAGGATTCAGCATCGTGGATGAGAAAGTGGGAAAGGAAGACAGGTGCGGTGGACGATGGACTCGGTGACCTAGATCTAGTGTGATAGACATCGGTGAAGCGACAATGGTGCGTTGGATCAGACCGCAACTGATGCAGGTCAGTGGGTGAGGAGTGCATGGTGTCGAGTTCCGGCGGGCAAAACCAGCCAGAGACGTGCCGTGAGAGGTTCCGACCGCTGGAGGCGGTGGTTGAAGAGGCAAGAGAGTGTGAGCGGGGCTAGGTTTTTTTGATGATTTTGCTTTATGCGTGTGGGGAAGAACCATTTTTGAAACACATTGGTACTAATACTGACCGGAGAGGGAAATACTATTAAGTAGTATTGTTTGAAACGGAGGGGTGCCAGAAATTTCGCAGTGTTTGAAATGGAGGGGTGCGAGGGAGTGGGGACCACGTTATTTTTGCCGCCTAGCAATCTTGTCTGTCCATCCAAAATCAATGGGCGAGAGGGGATACCTTCCCTTTGAAGGCTCTGGCGCGGACACGTATGCAAGCAATCGCTGGGTGTCTCAGAGTTGACTATAGGGGTAGATGCGTAGGTCACAATGTAGTAGTAGCACACCATTAATCGGGCAAGCTGGGGGCCATGTGATTTTGGCACTCCATGAGTTTAAACTTTTACTAATGTACTCCATTTTCAGGAGTGAATGCATGTAGCTAAAAAAGTACTTACATGATTACATGCATGATACTGTATTAGGATACTGAGTTGCATGCATCGTGTAGTAATTAGTGGATTCTATTGAGTTGATCATATTACTCGTACTCTCTCTCCGTATATGCGTTGATCATAGTCTAGTTACTGAGTTTCATGCATGTGCACACAAGATCCATTTCTTTTATTGAGTGACAAACCTTTTTTGTGCAATTGAGGCCCCCGTCTGCTGACGACTCTCGCTAATCAACGCATCTCACACATATTGTAGTTTGTAGATATAACCATACTTCTAATGAAATCATACTAGTAACTCATAAGCACAGTTATAGTGTTGTTTTAGAAGTGTATTTTACGTAGTTGTAGTAGGAACATCATCGAGGGAGACACAGTTCAACGTCTAGCAATCTTGTCTATCCAATCCAAAATCAACGGGCCAGAGCGGATACCTTCACTTCGAAGGCTCTAGCACGAATGCCTATGCAAGGAATCGTTGGGCATCCCTGGGTAGACTATAGGAGTAGCTTTGCTTGTGACACAAAGTACTCCAGACAATAGCTAGTTGGTCCCTGACACTGACAGTGCATTTTATTGTCTAGATAGACACCTCCTCCTAGAGTAGGGTTGCGAAGCAACACCCGATCCACCCCGCTTCATAGGCAAAATTTGTTAGTCTAGTTCAATTGTTTTCATCAAAATTTCTCTAGTTTGAACTAAATTTTGCTTTTGTAGGCTCTCGCGGGTTGCCACTTCGCAACCCTATCCTAGAGCATATGCAGCATACTCAAAATTCTGAGTCGGGCATCCGCAATGTGCTAAAAATCCTATGGTTCACATTATACATTGTGGAGAAAATAAACATGTCTTGTAGCCTAAGGTGCACCTCAAGCTTTTGGGTTGCCCATAAGGAATAGAAAGCTAATTTTCCCTCTCTCCTCTCTCTTGCATGAAGCAATATGATACACTATGTGGGTCCTAAATTGTGGGAAAACTTCACCTCTACATTATGGATGCCAAAAGCCTTAGTTATATGACTAAACAGTGGAGCAGTTGAGTAAGAAAAAGATTCCCTGAGGTGAGTCTAGTACTATACACAATCACTAGTGCAATAAAAATGAAAAAGGAACTAGAGAAGAGAATAAGTTTGAACAAAACTTGTAAGTTAAGAGAAAGTCCATAAGTATGCCTACATTTTCTCCCCTATGTGTGTATGTAGGGGCCTCCCCTAAAGGATGGTCATAGTGGAGAGTAACATAAACTATAACATGCATAAGTTATTAGTCTATGTTAATACAGGAGTAGTTCATTTATTAGGTAATAGACTCATTTCACCTTGGTATGTGTGATTAACTCCCTGCCATATAAGCAATTTTGCTGAGTTGGACCCTTAGTTACTCATGAAGTTATTTGCACTATGACTAGCCTATAAAGATTCTTCCCCTAATTTTTCTTATCTCCAACAACAACTCTAAATTATCTCCCCCATATCATAACCACAACATTTTACTAGGGAAGAGCACACTTTATCAAAAAAATCACCCAACAACTCACTCATCAACGTAGGGCCCACATATAGGTGAGGCAGAATAGTTGATACTAGTATACTAGACACTGGATCCCTATACATCTGACAAAGTAGAAGTATGACCAAATTTAATGATCACTCATTATCTATTTAATTGTTTTGATTCATCAGACATACTCTCCCTCCATCCTAATTTTTGATAATGCCCTCCAACATAATTAAAAGGATGTCACATATTTGACTAAATTTTAATGTATATGTACACTAAACAGTGACTAGTATATAGAGTTACTACTATACAACAAGTATATCGTTACAAAAGCTCCACAGAGCGCATTCAATTGTTAAGAGTGCAATATAATTATGCGAAGATAGATGAGAAAAAAATGATCCATGCACCCAAAAGAAGAAGAAAAAGGGCAAGGGGAAGTCTTCTCCCTTCCTAGTGCCTACTCCAATGCAAAATCTTTCCCTGTCTCAGATTCGGAGACTGCAACACTATGGTCACCCTGCAGAGGCACAACCTCGATGACCTCTGCAATGGTTGCGACCTTGACGGCCAACATGAGATGGCTTCTCTCTTCCTACTTAGCGGGGTGTGACCTCGACAACCTCCGCATTGGTAGCCGCCGACTTTGGAGGTCTGTGACTTCCTTCTTAAAATTTTCGCACTCAGCGTGAAGCGTTGATGAGTCACGCTCGCAAGATCATGCAAGTTTCTTTTGAAAAGACAAATCGTCTCGGAGGCGATCACACTCCAGGTTGAACTCGAAGTTTTTTTATGGAATGTTGATGTTATGGCTGTTGATTTCATCTACTTTGTCCGAGATTCTCGCCCTAACTTCCTACATGGAAAATGCATCATCAGTAAGAGAGCATGGAGTGCATGTAGAGAAGAACATAAAATGCCAATACATGCATAGTTCCTACCTCTCTTCTTGGACCAAGAGCGGGCATGATGTCATTGTACGCATCAGAGATATCCGCCGTGCTATCGACCCGTGGGGTGGAAAATTCGATGCTCAAGCCCCTTCCCTAGAAGATGTACAAAGATTGTCGTGGAAATGGCCACGGCAGTCGCTGCAGTAGGCAGCGATTGATTGAATCGGGGGGGAGAGCTGGCGGCCATCTGCGGTGCGAGATGGGGGCGGATGCACATCGGTTTACCTAGGTTCGGCCCCCCGGAGGGTAAAGACCTACTCCTTCTAGATTGGATTAGTGGAGAGCGAGTTACAGGGGTGGCGAGCTCGGCGTCTAAGCAGCGAGTCGCTTGAGGGGGTGTATGATGGAACGTAAGTCCTCAGGATACCCTAGGGAGGTTTATATATGAGGCACCTCGCTAGGGATTACAGTTTACAACCGAACAGGATATGGATTCGGAGGCTTTGACCTAATCCAACTGGGCTTCGAGTATGCTTCTGGGCCTTCAGTCTCCAGTCGCCGGGCCTTATCTTTAGTCGCATTCAGGTCGCCGTCCTGCAGGCCCACTCGCGAGCCCTTTAACCCAATCGGAACGTCCTGCTGGGCATACCCCCTTCGGCATATCCCCATCAGTAGTCCCCGAGGCCATCGTTGATTCAGGCGTAAGTGGTCATTTGGCAGTCGGAGTAGGCGAGTCCAATTTGGACGCTCAGTCGAATCGGCGATGGACTCCACTGAAACCAAGGAAATTTTCCCCAGGCTCCTAGTTGCTGCTCCGGCGAACGCCACGGCTACCAAGTCACTGCTTCGGCGAGCGGACAGGGCTAGTTGCCAGCGAGTGGAATGGAGGAGTTGGACCGTCAACCTGGTCAAACTATCCGTTGGATATTCCAACGGTAACTTCGGTGTAATTACCGCAGGTAACGGCTACCCCAAATTTGGCAGGTAGCGCCTCCTTATAAGGGGAGTAACAAATCAGCCTTGCAGATCCTTCCCTGTGTTCTTCATTCTCGCGCATCCATTTCTCCTGTCTTCCTTCGATTCGATCCCTTTCACACTAAGCGACCCCACATCCTTCCTAATGGCACCTCCAAAGGGTTCATGGGGGGAAATCCAAGTGCACCATGGCCCAGCTCAAATCCTTCAAGGACGCTGGACTCCTCCGCAAGGCAAACTGGCGGGTCCATACTCCCTCCGAGATCGAGCCGAAGCCACGGGCCGGCGAGTTCATTTGCTTCCCCAGCCACCTAGAGAGGGGTTTGGGGTTCGCCACCTCACTATTCTTCTGGCGTTTCTGTGTGTATTACCCAATCAAGCCGTCGGATCTTGGTCCGCACAGCATCGAGCAGCTGGCGATCTTCGTCGCCTTCTACGAATGCTATCTTGGTTGTAGGTCGTACTTCCTGTTGTGGCTGGAGCTCTTCCACGACCGGATCGGGCGCGAGGAGTCCGGCGGCTTGATGTTGGCGGCCGGCGGTGTCACGTTCCAATTGAAGCCGAAGGCCACCTTTATCAAACTTCTTCTGCGGAAGAAGGCTGCGAGGGAGTGGAAGAAGAGTTGGTTCTATGTGAAAGAATCCACTCCCTCCGATGAAGTAGCGCTTCCCGAGTTTGTCGCAGAAAGGAGTGAGCCTTGGCGGCTGGCGCCAAAGAAACTCCCTAAAGACCAGAGGATGGCCGTCGCGGAGATGATGGACCAGATCCAAAGGTTGAAGGATCGGGGGTTGTCCTCTATCAACCTCTACAACTGCTCGGCCGCATTGGATGTATGAGTACAGCGGGAAACACGATCCCTCCCGGACCAGCAAAGAGTCATGGGAAATTGAAGACTACAAGGCCGCCCTGAAGAAGATCACCGATGCGGAATTTACAACCACATCGGCCGGGCTCGCCCCATACACTCCTGTGAAGACTGAAGCCCCCACAGTAAGTTTTCCATCTAGTCGCAATTTCAGCAACGTAATTCGTAGTCGCATCGTTCGATATTTATTTGTGGTTGTTCTCAGTTGTTCCAGGTGTTGGAGGGTTGGCTCCCTCCGCTTGACGAAGAGGTCCCCCGGGAGCTCGAAGAGGCCTCCGAAGGAAATTCCTCCGAAAGCGACGAGGGAGAGGAGGAGGTTCCTCCCCCAACACCTACGGCTCGCAAGACTCGCATGCAGAAGCAGCGCGAGTTCGAGGCGAGTCCCAGCCTTGATGCACACGAAGGGGGCGACGAGATCATGCAGGAGCACACGTCTCGGCGCACGGCCATGCCGGCGAAGCCCGCGCGCAAACCGAAGTCGCCAGCAAAGAATCTAGCGTCGCCGCCCAGGTCGGTGGTGGTGTTTGAGTCAGATGACGACTCCGATGGTGATGACGCCCCCGAAACTTCACACAAGATCCCGGCGATTCTGATGAAGGGATTGGAGGACGAGGACACCGAGGCGGCGGTAGAAGTTCCTCTAGCGGTGATTGCACCAATGGCTTCGAGGGCACCAAGCCAGGAGGTGGCTAAGGCCGCGGCGTCGAAGTCGCTGCAACCTTCAAGAGCGGCCACGTCTTCGGAGCCGGAAATTCCGGCAACTGCGGCTTCGTCATCAAGGAAGACCGCGGTGTCATCGGCTTCAGATGTCTTCGAGGGGGGTCTCACGCGCAAGCTGGGGCCAGAATTAGACAAGCCTGCCCACATCAGCACCGGGCTGCGAATTCTCCCAGTCGCCAAGTAAGCTTCGTGTTTCGTCTTTGTGCTATCTCTGTGTTGATTTTGGAGGTTTGGCAGCTCTGGGGTCAAGAAGATCGGTCGCCCTTTAGTGGCGAAGATTCCGTCGGTCGCCACCACGGGAGAGGACGACCTCCCCAAGAAGAGGAAGTCTGCTGAAGACGCGGCGACTGTGGAGGGCGCGAAGAGGCAGAAAGGAGGTGCCGACGACTTCGTGGCGATGGATAGTGCCAAGGAGAGCAATCTCGTTGCAGTCATTGAAGAGGTGGCGCCTACGCGGTCGGAGCCATCCAAGGGTGCTCCGGCGACAGAAATGTTGGCTCCGGCGACCAGTGCCCCGGCTAGAGCGTCGGCAATGTTCCCACGCTTCATGGTGAAGGGGTTTCCAGGCGTGGCAGACAACCAGTCTCCACAGAGCCCGGACATCGTTGATGAAGATGTTGGGTCGCGTCGCGGGCGCACTTCCTTCACGGTCCCGTCAACGGACGCCGGAGAGCTTCACAAGATTCTTGGCGCCGCCATTCAGGTACGTCCAGTCCCCGAGTGTCTAGTTGCTGAATTTCAGCGGCTAGACACTGAGTTGCTTATACTCTCTAGTCCCCGAGTTCCTAGTCGCTAAATTTCAGTGGCTAGAAACTTAATTTCTTCTGGTCGCCAATCCCCGAGTTCCTAGTAGCTGATTTTTAGTGGCTAGGAACTGAATATCTATTTTGGTAGGTGCTAACTTTTGTTATTCTTGCAGGGCTTGCAAAGGGAGTCGACAAATCGCTTGGCCGCGAGGGAGCATCTGGAGCGGGATCTACGCGTGGCACAGGAGGCAAACCGGCGACTCCAGGATACTGTTGGTAAGTACTTGATTTGTTTTTCAGCTGTGAACTGTTGGTGTTCTGGCGTGTTGACGATTTGTTTCTTTTCTTTTTAGATGGTCTTCTGGCTGCAATTGCCAAGGCCCGTGAAGGGTACGTCCCAGTTGCTGAGCTGGACGTGGCGAATGGACTAATCACCTCACTAGTCCAGGAGTTGGAGGAGGCGAAAGCGGCCTCGATTTCTACTGAGGATCGAGCAAGGTTGCAGTCGCTGCGGCTGAAGAGGAGCGGAAGGCCGCGAACTCGATCATCCTGGGGCTACAGAGCAATCACGCCGCCCTGGAGAATCACATCACCGAGAACTGCCGCGAACTTCTTGGTGAGTCTCTTTTCTTTGCTTAACATGTTTGGCGATTCCCCGAGTGGGGAAACCCATAGTGTCACTGACGTCTTATGTTGCAGCTATGATAGGGCAAAGCGACCTGGTGGTGCAGACCTTCAACGCCTCGTAGTGCGTGACTGCCATGCTGAACGCGGCTACTGCCTCGGCGTTATGCGTCCAAGCAGTCCTTCAGGGGATGTCCCCCACCGAGGTTATTCCTGGGGGACTGACGGAAGTGTGGCGCTATCTGGAGGAGGTGCCCGGCGTTGTGGAGTGGATGGCACGCTCAGCTTTCAGGCGTGGGGCCACCATAGCATTGATCCTGGGTCTTTCCCACTTTCCCGATGATTTCGACCTCGACGACGTCACCAGCGGCTACCCTTCGACGACTGGTATAGTGGAGATGTCGGAGGTGCTGAAGCTGACCGCCAAGGCCGCCCCCTTTGCTGATCGGGTGTTCGCGATGGGGGACCTTCTGCCATACCAGGAGACGGTATTGGCGCCTAGCGACCTCAAGCCGCAGCATCGCGACCTGAAGTCGGAGCAACCCTTCTGGTCGGTGCTATCAAAGTGGCTGACGACCTACCCGACGAACCCGTGGCAACCTTTCGTCCGTGTCAAGGGTGGTGGGGATGCTTCTTCGTCAGGGCCTGCGAAATAGATAACATCTTTGGGCAGTGTGTAATATATGCCAAGTGGCGACTTTTGTAATATGAACAATATTTTGAGTAAGAGGAGTCAATCGACTCGCAATGCGACCGTGATCGTGTTGTGTGTTTATTTTTTGTTTGAGCGAGTCCCCAAGCGCGTCCGCCCTTTAATGGGGTATAACTCGATTGTATACGTATGTGTTTTCTTTTGATTGTGCATTGTTTGTCCCTTGCATCTCTTGAAGGGGCAAGTCCCCGTGCGCGAGTGGGATTGTTTGTAGGCGAGTCCCCGAGCGTAGTACTTAGCCATTTTGGGCGCATGCCTATTGTAAGTAACTGATGCGTTGTTTGTAACGCGTCTCCTCCCCTGGCTCGGAGAACCAGTCGCTGGGCGAGTCCAAGGCAGCTCTCTTATTTGGTGTGTTCCCGAGCCGCGTGAGGGTTCCATTTTTGTGGAGTCCCCGTGCGTGGTACAAAACCGTTCGAGTCGCTTTGCGCGAGGATGGGAAGG
Source organism: Avena insularis (assembly GCA_023614405.1). Lineage (NCBI taxonomy): Eukaryota > Viridiplantae > Streptophyta > Magnoliopsida > Poales > Poaceae > Avena > Avena insularis. The sequence continues at coordinate 391,513,798 of CM042690.1, read as the reverse complement.
ACAGGTCGCTGTGATAAGCGTATACCGGTAGTCTTGGCCCGGTGGGCCAGTCGAGCTAGGCGACTCTGATGGTGGCTCTGGGTTGGCGTATTCGTGGATGTCCCAAGGCCCGAGTATTTTTGGTGCCCTTAGGCCGCACTACTTAGCCATGCCAGTCGCTCAACCAAGGGTTGACTTTCGTGGGTAGCGTATTGCTAATTGTACGAGTGCGAGTGGCATAAGGATATGGCGAGTAAACACAATTTTGTGAACCGAATGGATTTCATTATATATGTCAGCTGAGTACATGCTTGAGTTCTATGTATAGAACTTTCGGAGGAGGTTTACATTACATGGCCTCCCGACGTCGAGCGGGCCGTCGCCTCGTATGTCGATGAGGTAGTAGGCGTCATTGCCGAGGACTCGCCCTATGGAGAATGGCCCCTCCCATGGGGGGAGAGCTTGTGCATGCCCTTCTTATCTCGAGCCAGTCGTAGGATCAGGTCGCCCTTCTGGAAGGTGCGAGTCCAGACTCGGCGGCTATGGTAGCAGCGGAGTCCCTACTGGTAGATGGCGGTGCGGGAGCAAGCCAGGTCACGTGCGTCGTCGATTTGGTCGATGCTGTCTTGGCGGGCGGTCTCGTTTGTCTCCTCGACGTAATTGGCGACTCGAGGTGAGTCGTGCTCCAGGTCTGTTGGATTATGGCTTCGGCGCCGTACACCATGAAGAAGGGTGTGAACCCGGTGGAGCGATTGACGGACGTACGGATCCCCCATATTATGGAAGGGAGCTCTTCGACCCAGCATCCTGGGGTGCACTCGAGGGGCACCTGGAGTCGTGGCTTAAGCCCGTGGAGGACGCTCTGGTTGGCGCGTTCTGCTTGGCCGTTCGACTCCGGGTGGGCGACTGAAGCGAGGTCGAGTCGTATGTCGTGCTCTTCGCAGAATTCCGCCATGGCCCCCTTGGCGAAATTGGTGTCGTTGTCCGTTATGATGTTGTACGGGTAGCCGTACCTGTAGATGAGCTCGCATAAGAACTTGGTCGTCGTCTTGGCATTGCACTTTTTGATCGTCTTGGCCTCGACCCATTTGGTGAACTTGTCGACCGCGACCAGGAGGTGGGTGAAGCCGGATGGGGCCTTCTTTAATGGGCCTATCATGTCCATGCCCCATACATCGAATGGCCATGTGATGGGGATGGTCTTGAGTGCCAAACCAGGGAGGTGTGTCTGGTTGGCGTACTTCTGGCACCCGATGAATCGTTGGATGATGTTGGTGGCGTCGGCGTGCACGGTGAGCCAGTAGAAGCCCTGCCGCATGGCCTTGGCAACCAGCGACTTGGCGCTGACGTGATGGCCGCAGTCGCCGGTATGGATGTCCTGGAGGATCTTGCGGCCTTCTTCTGGTTGTACGCAGCGCTGGAATACGCTAGTCACGCTGCGTTTGTGGAGCTCGCCATTGATGATGACGAAGGACTTGCAGCAGTGCACGATCATCCTCGCCTTCGTCTCATTGTTTGGGAGGATCTTGTGCTCGAGGAAGGCGACATATGGTGCCGTTCAGTTGCTGGGCTCCATGATCATGGCGACTAGGGCCGGCTCGGGTTGTAGTGGTATCCCGATGTCTATCTCCTTCGGTGGGCAGACCGAAGGTTTGTGGATGATGTCGAGGAAGACGCCCGCAGGTGGCATTTGCCTAGCCGATCCAATGCGGGAAAGGGCATCTGCCTCCTCGTTCTTTCGCCTGTCGATCCACTTGACGGAGTAGCCATCAAAGTGTCCTCCCAATTGGTCTACCGCTTGGCGGTACGCGATCATTGTTGGAGAGACGGCGTCGCAAGTTCTGGTGACCTAGCCGGTGACTAGATCGGAGTCGCCATAGCACCGTAGGAGGTTGATGTTCATCTCCTTGGCGGCCCGCATGCCATGGAGGAGGGCCTCGTATTCTACCATGTTGGTGGCGCAGGGCTTGAAGTTGAGGCGGAGCACGTAGTGGAGCTTGTCTCCTTTGGGGGAGGTCAATATGACCCCGGCCCCTGCGTCGTCGGCGTTCTTGGAGCCGTCAAAGTGGAGCGACCAGTAGTGAAGGTATGGTAGTTTTTCTGGTTGATGTGCTTCTTCCTAATCTGCGAGGAAATCAGCTAGGGCTTGTGACTTGATCGCTTTGCGGGGTTCGTATTTGATGTTGTGGACGCCAATTTCGACGGCCCACTTGGCGACTCGCCCAGTCGCCTCGCGATTGCGTATTATGTCTTGCAGAGGTGCGGAGGAGACCACCGTGTTTGGGTGCTCCTGGAAATAATGGGAGAGTCGCCGCTGAGCTCGGAATACCGAGTACACCAGTTTCTGGTATTGCGGGTAGCGCTGTCGTGTGTCTGTCAGGACTTCGCTGATGTTGTAGACAGGGCGTTGTATGGGGCGCTCCTTGCCCTCCTCTGGCCGTTCGACGACCATCACGATGCTGATGACTTGAGTGGAGGCCGCCACGTAGACGAGCATTGGCACTTTGTCGATTGGGGCGGCAAGTAGTGGAGCCGCGAGTAGCACTTCTTTGAGTGCTTTGAGTGCATTGTCCGCCTCTGCGTCCCATTGGAACGTGGGGTTCTTGCGCATCAGGCGATAGAGAGGCATTTCCTTCTCGCCTAGTCGGGGGATGAAGCGACTGAGAGCCGCGACTCACCCGGGCAACTTCTGGATGTCGTCCAGGCACTCGGGTTTTCTGAGTCATGCGCTGGTGTCGATCTTGGTGGGGTTGGCTTTGATGCCTCGCTTGGAGACTACGTATCCCGGTAGCTGTCCGGTGGGGACACTGAAGGTGCACTTTCCTGGGTTCAACTTGATGTTGTACCTCTGCTGATTTGCGAAGGTTTCGGCCAGGTCGGCGAGCAGGTCATCCTGGCGGGTGGATTTTACTACCATGTCGTCGATGTAGACGTGAATGTTGTGGCCAATTTGGCTCGCAAGGCACTCCTGCATGCACCTTTGGTATGTGGCGCCGGCGTTCTTGAGGCCGAATGTCATGGCCGTGTAGCAAAAGGCACTGAATGGCGTGATGAACGCCGTCTTCTCTTCATCCTCGACCGCCATTTTGATCTGGTTGTAACCAGAGTATGCGTCGAGGCAGCACAGTGACTCCGATCCCGCGGTCGAGTTGATGATCTGATCGATGCGCGGTAGGACGAACTCCTCCTTCGGGCAGGCGCTCTTGAGGTTGGTGTAGTCGATACACATTCTCCACGTGTTGTTCTTTTTCAGAACCAGGACTGGGATTGCCAGCCACTTGGAGTATTTTATTGGCCGAATGAAGCCTGCGGCCAGCAGGCGTTGCATTTCTTCGGCGATTGCTCGGTGGCGCTCTTCATTGAAGGGCCGCAGTGACTGCTTTACCGGTCGCACTTTTGGGTCGGCGTGTAGTTTGTGCTCAGCGAGTTCCCTCGGGACACCTGGCATGTCAGAAGGTTTCCATGCAAAGATGTCGCGGTTCTCACAAAGGAACTCGATGAGCGCTTTCCTATGCGGGGCTCATGTGCACCCCAATGGTGACCGTCTGGCTGGAGTCGCCCGGGACGAGCTCGACGGTGCGAGTATGCGTGGTTGCCTCGAACGTGGAGTTCGCGGCGGTTGGCTTCTTTAGGATGGTGGGGTTGTCCTTGTTGATGTTTCCCGCGTATTTTGCGAGCTCCTCCGTGTGATCAGTCTCTATGGCAGTGACGGCGTCGGCAAGCTCAGCACCTTTGTCCTTGCATTCCACGGCCATATCGGGGTCGCCGTGAACGGTGATGATGCCGCTCGGCCCTGGGAGCTTCATCATGTTGTGTGCATAGTGGGGGGGTCGCCATAAATTTGGCGAACGTTTGGCGTCCCAGGACGCAGTGATAGGGGTTGCGGAAGTTCACCAGCTCGAACTCGATTCGCTCGGTGCGGTAGTTTGCTGGAGTGCCAAAGGTGACCGGTAATGTCACTTTTCCGATCGGGTACGCCTTCCGACCGGGGACGATGTCGTGGAAGGTTGTCAGGGTCGGCTGGATTGCTGATTCCGGGAGCTAGAGCCTTTTGAATGTGTCCAGATACATGATGTTAATGGAGCTCCCGCCGTCCATCAGTGTCTTGGGCAGCCAATAGTCGGCAACTTTGGGCCTGACCACCAGGGCGACTCGCCCTGGGTACTCGATCTTGGGAGCATGGTCCTGGCGACTCCAGGTGATGCTCTACTCGGACCAGTTGAGGAAGCATGGGATATCGACCTGTGTCACCGCATTGACGGTGACTGCACGGGTGAGCACCTTCCTCTCGAGCTTGGTGCCGAGCCCGGTGAAGGTGTGCAGCGAGCCAATGGTGTTGCCGAAGCCGCCGGCGTTTCCGTTGTCCTGAGGTGGGTTGTTGTTGGGGTCCTCCCTTGCTCGCCTTGACTTTTCGATCTCTTTGAGATAGAGTGGCAGTTCGTGGTGGTGTGGGTGGCCTGTTTGCCCTCCCTGCTATGGTAGACGCAGGGCTGGTTGAGCAGGGCAGCAGGGTCGAATTTCGGCCTCGTCACCTTGTTGGCGCGGTAGTTTCCGCTATCGCGGTAATTTCCTCCGTCGCGGTGGTAGCTCTTTGGATCGCGTTGGTTGTAGACGGCGTTGGTGACGAAGTCGACTCGCCCGTCCGTGAGGCGCTTGCCGGTGATGCGGGTGTTGCTGTAGCACATGTCGCGCTGTCGCCCGTTGTCGTGGCCGCTGGTGCGGCGTCTTCCTCCCGGCTCGTCGTCGGAATCTTGGTTGGGGTCCTCCTCCGCGTAGAGCTTGGCGATCTCGAGGAGGTTAGGGATGTTGTCGAGCGTTCTGTAGACCCGCTTGATCTTGGCGACCAGGGGTTCATACCGGCACGTGTTCTTGAAAGAATGTATCGCCGTGTCTAGGTGGATGCCAGAAAGATTGATCCATAGTTCTGGCCACCTTTGAATCCAGTGGCGGGTCGACTCGCGTTGTCCCTGGATGCACTGCTCCAGGTCTTTGATGGTGGTGGCGCCGGTGTAGGATCCCTTGAAGTGCTTGATGAAGGCATCCCGCATTTCCTCCTAGGAGTCGATGTTGTCGGCGGGGAGGGTGTTGATCCATTGTCGGGTCGCGCCCTCCATCATCAGGGGGAGGTAGCAGGCGGCGAGCAGGTCGGTGTGGCCGGCGATTCCCATCGCCATCAGGTATGTGTCCAGCCATACTGCTGGGTCGTACTTTGGATCGTACTTTTAGATCTCCTTGGGTGCCTTGAAGTTGATGGGGTACTTTTCCCCTCTGATCATGGGCCCGAAGCATTGGGGGCCGACTCGGCTGAGCGAGCCCCTGGGTTCGGGGTCGCCCGCGATTACTGAGGGTATGCCTCAAGTGGTTGGACTGGCGGGGCCGCCAGGCCTGGTTGTTGACGATGTGCGTGCGGGCGTCGATTGGCTACCCATTGGCAGCGACCGTGTTGTTCACTGGTCGCGGCTCGTTGGTTGAGAGCGCGGGGTTGGCGGCCCGTGGCTGCGTCGCCAGGGGCTACAGTGGTGGGCAGGTCACGGCGTTGGCGATGGTGGGGTGGCCGCTGGAGGCCACCCTGCTTGCCGAGGAGCGGGAATACATCCGACCTGGCGGGTCGACTCCCACGGCCTGTTGCTCGATAGCCCTGGCGAGTAGGGCCTTGGCATACTGTATCTGCAGCGCGCCTTCTCCCTAGACATCGAGGTTGGCAACCGCGGTGTCGGTCGCGACGACGTTGTCCATCGGGGTGGAGTAGAGTGGGAGTCTGTTGGAGTCGCGGGCCTGTGGCGAGATGATGATCCGCGGCTAGTCCGGTGGGGGCGCATGGCCAATGGGTGGTGGAGGGGCTCCGGTCACCGGTGCGCCTGGTGGTGGTCGGTTGCTTCCACCTAGTGGTGCGTTCTCGCAGTACTCGCGCTCGGTCGCACGTGCGGGGTCACTTTCGTCGTTGAAGTTGAGGACGCGGCCCTGCACGTTGGAGTCCAGGCGGGTCCTGATGCCGCGCTGGTGCTAGAGTGATAGCTCCCGCACCGTTTCCCACTCGAGACCAGCGTGTTGGAGTCTTCTCGTGATGCCGCGGTGATAGATCCGTCGACCGAGGCAGGGGTCGCAGATTCGGCATCGTCGTTTAGGGCCTCGTCGTTTGGGGCGACATTGGTCCCGGCCGTGTTGCTGGCGGCCGAGTCGTACTCGGTGACGAGGCTCCTGATGAAGCGGACCTGCTCCTCCAAGAGCAGATCATGGTGCGGCGGTGATCCGCCAATGATCACCATCGCCGTTGGGTCGACCGCGCCGGTGAAGCCGATGAAGAGGTTGATGGAGCCGACCGGCATCACCGCGTCGTGGGTGATCGGGCGCGACGCCGGGACGTAGCTGCTGGGTAGGATCTGTAAGATCCCGCCGATGGCGATCATGCGGCCGGTGGTGAGCGGTCGATCGATCGGTGAATAGGGTCTCGCCGCAGAACTCAGGCCAGTCCGGCTAGTCCCCACGGTGGGCGCCACTATTGTGGAAATGGCCACGACAGTCGCTGCAGTAGGCAGTGATTGATTGAATCGGGGGTGAGACCTGGCGGCCATCTGCGGTGCGAGATGGGGGCAGATGCACATGGGTTTACCCAGGTTCGCCCCCTGGAGGGTAAATACCTACCCCTGCTAGATTGGATTAGTGGAGAGCGAGTTACAGGGGTGGCAAGCTCGGCGTCTAAGCAGCAAGTCACTTGAGGGGGTATATGATGGAACGTAAGTCCTCAGGATACCCTAGGGAGGTTTATATATGAGGCACCTCTCTAGGGTTTATAGTTTACAACCGAACAGGATATGGATTCGGAGTCTTTGACCTAATCCAACTGGGCTTCGAGTATGCTTCTAGGCCCCCAGTCTCCAGTCGCTGGCCTTCTCTTTAGTCGCATTCCAGTCGCCGTCCTGCAGGCCCACTCGCGAGCCCTTTGGCCCAATCGGAACGGCCTGCTAGGCATACCCCCTTCGGCATATCCCGATCAAAGATGGCTCAATAGTAGGAGCAGGCAGCCTAGGAATCAACGGAAGTACAAACCTACGATAATCTTGGTCCCCATGATAGCCGCTCTCCAAATACATGCGCAAAGACAGGCCCTCGCCCCATGGATGGTCTCGTTTCTCGGTCCGAGCCTGTAGGTCCCCCTGCCAGCAGGATTCCTCCACACCTCTGACCACCGCCATCTTGTTGTTCTTCTGACGAGACAGGTTATTTTGTGACATTGTTGGATGAAGAAGTAAAGAAGCAAGGGAGGAGAAGTTGAAGAAAATGGTTTTTGTGAAGGAAGAGCGAGGTAGTACTAGTCGGAGGAGAGTGAATGGTGGAAGCAAGATGTCAAGGTCTGGGTCTCATCGCCGCCCTTTGAGCAATCTCACCGCTCCATCCAAGACCCGATGGGAAGGATGAAGGCTCTACTGTAGTAGCAGGGAAAACCTAGGTGTACCGGATTAGATTATGGGTAGGCCATCATACTAGCAATATTTACGACCCACCCAAAGTGTTGTACTAATGTCTTGTCAAAGCAGTGGACAAGATTCCATCCGAGAGACGTGTTTTTTATTTGCTTGTTCAGCCAGTATGCGCGATGGATTAACTCACAAAAATCGTTTTCTTTATTGTTTCTTTCTACTCAGATGAGTGGGTCCCCTACCTGGTCTAAATAGTGGAGCAAATTTTATTTTCTTAGGGCATCCACTATGTTGGCCAGAAGCTATCTATAAGGGAAAAAGGGATAATGAGTTTCACATACATAGTGGAGCCTATCCATAAGCTATCCATAAGCTTAGAGACTTAATGGTGACCCTTTTGGGTAGTCCATAAGCATTAAAATATTATTATTCGGTACAAATAGAAATAGAAACAAATTCCAATCACAACAATGTGTGAGATGGCAACACTTACACGTGGTTCCTAGCTTATGGATACTTTTGGCTAGATACATAGTGGTTCAATCAATTGGATTATGTTGTACTAAGTGGGGCCCATCTTAAGGATTGGTTTTTCCAAATACATTAGAACGTGTGTAGCGTATACAAAATTGGGTGGCTAAGAAAACTTTTCATCCCTTAGACCTATGTCTAAACGGTGGAGAAGATGGGTCTAAGAGAAATATGCTTGGATTGTGTCTAGTACAAGACCCATGGACTAGTTGATTAAAATATTTGACATAATACTTTGAGGCCTTTTTATTAGCCGGAGCACTAGCAGTTTGATGAGAAAAAGTGGAAAAAGCTGCTACATGGGACCCACAGAAGAGGCCTAAATGGTGGAGCAGTTTCAATTTTGCTAGACTCATGTCTAAAGTGATGCTGGCGAGTCTAGTAAATTTCTAGTAGATTCAGCAAAAAAGTCTAGTACATTTGTTAGCCACGTCTAGTAACGGCTCATGTTGTGCTTGCTCATAGTAGTAGTTGTAGTGGTAGTGGTAGTTGTAGTTGTTGGGGATATACTTTCCGGGTATACCCACTGTGACTCACTGGCCCAGGTGGCCCACATCGGGTTAGAGCTATGCTTCACGGGCGGCCCAGTCATGGAGATAAGTTGGAAGCCCATCCGACAGCGGGAAGGCCCAAAAGACTTACTGACTCAGGCCTGTATTGTTACTTGCAGTCCAAGATTTACTATGTAACCGACTCTATATCGTAGCTAGATATGACCCTCCTGTAACCCTAGGGATAGGACTTTAGGGCATCGACAATCAAAACCTCAACTCACACAGGCAAAACCTCTCTGGTAATCTATAATTCTGGCTTTGCCGTATTAGTGGATTGCTAGATAGAGTAGGATCGACCATCGTAGGCGGATTCAAACCTGGGTAAAGCTTGTGTGCTCATTGTCCCGGAACACTGTCATCTCACACCCCGTCTTTCTCCACACCACGAGGACCTCCTCATGGCATACTTGTCATCAATTGGACGACAGTTGGTGCCCACCATGGGCTAGGTGACTTTCGGAGCTACGTTCCGTGTGGAATCTGCACGAATCTAAATTGGTGAGACAATTGCCGTCGGCGGGGTCCTCTATGCCAGTGATGTCCCTCTTGTCATTCTCGACAAGACTTGGATTCCGGCTAGGGAACCTGTGACCAGCTACACAATTATGTATTTTGACGAGATCGATGTTTACCTTGGTTTCCCTTAACCTGCCCAACCCATCCTAATGGTGATGATAGAGGTAGAAGAAACTTCTGGATCCACTTTGTCCATAGAGCGATAGAGTTTCGGGTCTCACAAAAACCTAATCCCACCCAGTCCACACTTGAAGCTGAGATTGTGGAGAAGATCTGAACTGAAGAAGGACTCCCGAGGAGGTCAAATCTCAGGAAGATCAAAACAGCAACAACTCTAGATCCGGCTCTGCCGATGTCAGGGTAGGAAAATCGCTTCTGAGGGACACCATGAAGAAGATGTTGAATAGTGCCATAGTCAACAAGGATGTAGTTCTTGAGACTATAAGACGTTTCAAGGAAGCCAATGAAGAAAGCCGCAATTACCTCAGGGCGCACACATCGCACTTTGTTGAATACGTTGGATACCAGATCCATCTCTACCGATGCTGGAGACAACAACGACTCGGTGCTGGACATAATCGGAACAAACACTGATATACCAGCTTCCCCGGATGATTCCATGATGTTGGTAGAATTCCAGGTGTTTGAAGAAGAAATTGAAGAGGAGATCAACTCCAAGGCCGCGGAAGATGGAGAAGTTGTGGATCAAAGCCCCTAGAATAATATGGATGAGAGATCTGGAGAAAAGTCTCCTGAACCACATGATGACATGGATCTTGGAGATAATCTTGATGTCCAGATGTCCGATAGTACTGATAGAAGACTGACTCTAGGAATCAGACCCAAAGTTGTCTTTGCTACGGGAGCCAATGAGGCTTATAAGGGAAAGAGGAAGAAGAAAACATCGGCCAAGGATCTTCTAGCTGCAAAATTAATCGTCGAGGAATACGAGGAGGAGTCAGATGGTGCTCTGATCCTCTTAGATCCAAAAAGTCTCTAGTGGACAAACACGTGGTAACCCTAGGTGCCCGAGGGTTCCTTGGAGAAGCACTTACAACACCAATCCCAACCGCAACGGATCTCAATCCAGGCGACTTGGAGGAAAGAGCCTTAGATCTAGAGGCATATCATCAACGACTCTTAGACGAAGCCACTAACCTCGTCGAGGAGAAGCAGCACATTGCAGAAGCAGGACAATTCAACTCTCTGCAGTATCACAAAACCCATAACGACCCATAGGTGGCTGATAGGAATCCGGAAGTTCACAAGACCCTTTTCGAGGGAGACACAACTATGGGAAAGCCTCATATCAACGGCAAAGGAAACCGGGTGTATAACACGCTGGTAGAAAATACTGTTGTAGCCCGAGAGATCCTAGCAATAATCCAATCCTAGAGCAGGTCCGGCTAAGTGTGAAGATACTCACCAAGGGCCTAGAGCAACAGAAGTTCGCCATGTCTGGCAGTGGAAAGCTGGTCTCTAAATCCGACCAATGTCACACAGACACTGGTCAACAACATGATACAAGGCCCTGACGGGAATCGAATATACGCTAATGTTACGACCCTCGAGAAGACAATTATTCAAGAACCAGCTCTTCAGGACAGTAGCGCAGACCCACACGTAGTTGGAGCAATGTTGTCCTAGTTATGGAGGAAGATGCTATAACAGAAATGGTTCCATAGCAACCTCCTCGGTGGCAGTCAGATAACCGCAGGGAAGAAGAAGAAGCATGACATCGGGAGTAGGACTGGTAAAGAATGCCCCTCCTAGACACACAAGCCATTCGGATGAGCCTCGTCATAACGACAGCAACGACGGACGAAGGAACGATGAACACTGTACTGGATCAAGCCGGCACAGTGGTCGTCACCATGAAGCCCCTGATGGAGGAAACAACACACTGGCACCACCCTCTCCACCAAGAAGCACCGATAACGGCTCCCATGGAGGCCAAGCAGGGCACAGGGGTGGAAGAGGTGGTGGAGGAAATAGAAATCCGACTCCAAGGCACCGTAGCCATATCAAATATCCAAGACAATGCTCTATGTCACCAAGTGACGCTAGGCACCGGATCAACTCAAACATAGAAGCGCGGTGCTACAAGTCGGGTAATATATACGTGGGCCCAAAATGCTTCGGGCCGCGCATATGACAAACAGATTTCCCAGAGGGGTTTTCTATCTCAAGGCATATTCAACCCTACGATGGTGTGGCTCGACCAAACACCTGGCCCTAGGATTTCTTCCAGGCCTGCTACATCTCCAAAGGAGGAAACAGTTAAGTCATGACCTGATATCTCCCACTAATGCTGCGGAATACGGCTTGATCATGGCTCAATGAACTCCCGGAAAACACCATCCACAACTGGTATGATATGCAAAGTGCATTCTTTTAGAATTTCGAGGGTACATACTGGTTTCCCTGCATGATCCGAGATCTGCAGCGTTGCACCTAGAAACCCGGATAAACTTGCTAGGACTACCTCGAATGATGGATCGACACGAAGAACTCCTACAAGGGAGTAAACAACCAGAACGCGATCGAAGCCTTCATCGCGGGACTCCCAATCGGATTACTGCATCATCACCTGAAATGCGACAGTCATCAACTTGGGGGAGCTGATAGAAATGGCAAGCAAATATGTAGATGCCGAAGATGATTTAGAAGGACTACTAAATGTACTGGATGTGCTATAGTCGGCCAAACTGTGGAAGCAGCAGCAGGCCTAGAAACACAAGAACACCTCGGAAGAAAAACCTAATCCAAAAACCGTGACTCTCAAGACAACTTTTGGGTCTGGTGGACGAGGAGGCCGGGGAGGCGGCTGGGGACAAGGCTTCCATAGTCCAAGGTAGAGGAGACAAGCAGCCTGGTAAAAACTATTCTTGGGCCGACATTGCCAATAATCCGTGTGTGCACCACCCGGATGGCAACAGGGGCTCGTCCCACACAAATGCTGAGTGTCGTTTCAATGATGATATCAAGAAAGACGAATCCACTGGCTATAGGGCCAAGCGACAAAAAGGAAAGAAAAAATCTGACAAAGAGAAGGAGTCCAAGGAAGATTCTGACATGGAGGAGGCAGATACCTCAAATCCCAAGTAGGAAGGAAAGAAGACCCTCCCAACCAATAAAGAGACCTACATCTTCTTCCTTGGATCCCAACCAACTAAGGTAAAAAAGGAAGTAATGCACAAGCTCAACGCAACTGTTTTGGCTATCCCTCAGTTTCTAGACTAGTCAGAAGTGACAATAACCTTTGACCAAAGCGACGATCTGCTTAAACCACACATGCGAGGAAAGTACGCTCTGGTCGTCAATCGACGGATCGACGGCTATGGGTTCTCCAAGAACCTCATGGACAGAGGCAGTAGCATCAACATACTCTACGTTGAAACACTACACCGTATGAGGATATTGGAAACACAGCTGAATCACAACATTGTGGTTTTCCACGGAGTTGTCCCCAGAAGACAAGCGAACTCTCTGGGAGAAATCACTTTGGATGTTACTTTTGGAACTCTAAAGAATTATCGGACGGAAGAACTTTCTTGTGAAGTGATACCATTCAAGAGCGCATACCACGCTATCTTTTGGTGTCCGGCTTACTAGGATTTCATGGCTCACCCTTGCTATATTTACAACATGATGAAAATTCCAGGTCCCAATGGCGTCATCACAATCCGGGGAAACCCGAAGAAGACACGAGAATGCAAATATGGAGCTACTGCCTTTGCTGAAGCCGTACTGCACGCCGAGGAGTACCAGGAGATCAAGAAGAACATCAACATGTCCAAGATGCCTGTGATGAAGGAGGTGACAAAGACGACTCTGGAGTTCAAGGCATTGGAAGAGACGAAGATGATGTCGTTGAAGGATGATGAACCCTCCAAGGTGACACAGATAGGCGTAGGTTTAAATCACGCTTAGGAAAGCGCGCTCGTCGAGTTCCTCAAAGCTAATAAAGATATCTTCGCATGACAACCTTCTGACATGACCAGAGTACCTAGGGAACTTGTCGAGCACTCTTTAAACGTGTATCCTAACGCTAAACCCGTTAAACAGTCCTTACGATATTTTAGTGATGAAAAGAACAAAGCAATAACTAAGGAACTAACCCGGCTAGAGTTAGCCAAATTCATAGAAGAGGTCATCCGCACTGAGTGGTCGGCCAATCGTGTAATGGTCCCTAAAAAGGACACCATTGATTTAAGGATGTGTGTTGATTATACTTCCTGAACAAGGCTTGTCCGAAAGATCCGTTCACTCTACCCAGAATCGATCAAGTTATCGACTCGGTAGCAGGCTCGGAACTCCTATGTTTTGTCGATGCATATTCCGGTTATCACCAAATTGGCATGAAGAAGTCAGATAAATTAAAGACTTCGTTCATCACCCCCTTCGGAACCGTCTTCTACGTAACAATGCCTTTTAGGCTAAAAAACGCAGGAGCTACGTACCAGCGCAGTATGCAGCGTTGCCTCCACGATCAAATCAGATGCAATGTGCATGCATATGTGGATGATGTAGCTGTGATGTCCAAAAAGAAGGAAATACTCATTTCTGACTTGGAAGAAATGTTCATCAATTTACAAAAATACAATATAATGATTAACCCAAAGAAGTGTTTCTTTGGAATACCATCTGGAAAATTATTAAGTTTCATCATGTCTCAAAGAGGCATAGAGGTGAACTGAGACATAATAAAGGCTATACTCAACATTACTAGGCTGAGCCGCCTGAAGGATGTCAACGGCTCACTAGCTGCATTGATGTGGTCAATCGGTTCATAAGTTGGCTCGGTGAAAGAGCCGCACCATTATACAAGCTCTTGAAGAAGACCGAGAACTTTGTCTAGACTTACGAAGCTGAAGCTGCACTTGAGGATCTGAAAGCCGTACTTTTGTATGCCCCTATCCTTGCAGCATCGGAACCACATGAACTGATGTTGCTCTACATGGCTGCAACAAACAGATTCGTCAGCATCGTTATGGTGGTGGAATGACCAGAAGAAAAACAGGAACACTCGGTGCAACGTCTGATTTATTATCTTAGTGAGGTCCTGACTGAGTCGAAACAAAGGTACCCTCATTACCGAAAGTTAGCCTATGGTGTGTTCTTTGCATCCAGAAATCCACGACATTATTTTCAAGAGCACAAGATTACTGTGGTGAGCATAGCTCCCATGGGATACATAATCAACAATACCGATGCCACAAGATGCGTTGCTAAGTGGGGAATTGAGCTAGCAGCTTTTGACATTGAGTATAAACCTCGTACATCAATCAAATCCCAAATACTTGCCAATTTCATCGCTGATTACACAGAGACGGCAAAAAACACAAACATCCTAGAGTTGGAATATTGGACCTTGCACTTTGACGAGTTGAAAGCGCTCGAGGGCTGGCGTGGTACTCAAATCACCCCAATGAGACAAACTATTCTATGTGTTGCAGATTCACTTCACAGTGACAAATAACATTGTTGAATATGAAGCCCTGCTGCATGGAATTTGAATTGCAAAAGACATCGGCATTAGCCGACTCATGTGCAACAAAGATTCAGATTTAGTTGCTCAGCAAGTATCCAACATCTTCAATGCAAACAAGCACATGGCAGCATATCAAACTATCTTGGATGAACTAGCAAAATCATTTGAAGGGTATGAAGTACAACACATTCCTCGAACAGAAAACGAGGAAGCAGATGCTCTATCAAGAATAGGCTCTACAACGAAAAAGGTCCCGGATGGTTCTTTTCTGGAGCACCTAAGACTTCTCTCTATCACAAGAGTTGATGAGGAGTATCCGACTCAGCACTTATAGATGTTCTAGCTGTAATTCCTAGCTGTAAAAAATGCTACCTCGAATTCTTGGTAGAAGGAAAATTACCCGAAGACGAAGTTCTGAGCCGATAGATCATCCAACGAGAAAAATCCTACACAATATTTAGTGGTGAGCTCTATAACGGAGTGTGTTTGGGGTTTTTCACCGCTATGTTTCTCCAGAAGAAAGAGTGGAAATCCTCAAGGAAATCCACAAAGGAGAATGTGGACATCACGCCGCAGCCAAATCTTTAGTGGCAAAGGCTTTTCGACATAGATTGTTTTGGCTTACAACTAAGGATCTACTCACCTACTAGTGATGGTGGATAAATTTACGAAATGGTTTGAGACTAAACCTGTCGTAAGTTGTGATGGAGCAATAGCCAAAAGATTCGATGAGGATGTCATAATCCGATTCGGTTATCTGCACAATATTATTACAAGCAACGAGAGCGAATTTTCAATGGGAGAACTTGTCAAATTTTGCGAGGATCAAGGGATCCAACTCGATATTGCATCAATCGCGCATCCACAAGCTAGTGGACAAGTCGAAAGGGAAAATGGTTTAATTCTTCAAGGCCTCCGTCCCATACTCGAAGCACCACTTCATCGTGATGCGGGGCCTTGAGCGAACAAATTGTCGTATGTTGTACGGAGAGTACGAACTACTCCTAACAGGTCAACCGGACATAAACCCTTCTTCTTGGTCTACGGTGAAGAGGCAGTTCTTCCGAGTGATTTTATCCATATTTCTCCCCGAGTTGCTGCGTATGTACTTGCCGATGTTTCTCGACAATATGACCTTGATATACTTGAGGAAGTTCACGGTGTTGCTAAGCAGAGATCTATAGCCTATTAGCAGAAGTTACGCAAGTATCATAGTCAGACAGTCAAAAATTGGTCTGTCAAAAAGGGCGATCTAGTTCTCCGACTAGTACAAAAAAGAGAGCACAAACTTTCCCCAGTCTGGGAAGGGCCCTTTATGGTTAGGAAAGTATTGCACAATGGTTCATACTACCTAACTAACATGTGGCCAGAAAAAGAAAGACCTGCTACTAAGAAGAGAAAGAGAGCTGGAGGTAGTAAAGACCCGGATGAAATAGACCGTCCATGGAATATTGCTCAGCTACGTCCCTTTTATTCCTAAAATTTCTTTCTTTGTAATCGTATCAATGTACATGTTCAAAGTGAAACTATTGGTCTCCTCAATGTTTTTCTAAGGTGTTTTTAAGTACCATCTTATTTACGAATGATCATGTCATAGTCGACAATCCTAGAATACTTAAATGTACTTTATTCTCATGTTTATTTTGGTTAGATTTATGATTCTAAAAATGCTACCTTTGGGTATAAGTATAATTTCATTTTATACTTGGGCTTTTTGTCTGATTGCTAGATGCGTGTATTTTATGTGTAGTGAATTATTGGTACTAAAAGTTGGCTTTGATTTTGGGTTTAAACTATTTAGCAATTGAGCTCCATTGCTCGGCAAAGTTTCCATGCTGAAGGTTTGCTAGCTCACGAAAGGGATGAGGTAGAAAGCCAGATAAACGATAGGTATAAACAAAAAAGTTCTTAAGTATTTTTCAAGAACAAAAATAAAAACATGCGTGCTAAGAGTAAAGTACTAGTACTTACATAGCAGCACCTAAAAATGAATAAGTTTACGCATTACATCAATGGCTTGTTTTAGAATGACACAAATTTTCTTGCAAACATGTATGTTGTAGGAGAAGGATCTACCGGCTCGCTAGTGCTAGTGCCCACGTCGCCTTGATGTTTTTCTGAGAGGGGGCGTTGGACTCAGTATCTTTGTCATCGTCTTCGAGAATTGCGTCTGCTTGGCGGATTGGAGGCGGGTCGACGGGCTTGAAGAATGGCTTCTCGTAGTTCTTTACATCAGCTACGTAGGAAGCATAACCCGCACAAGAATCCTAGATAGCACCAACATTCTGATCCTTGCCATCTTCATCAACAGCTGAATATCCTTTGGTAACTTGCTAGATTTCCATGTTTTCATGGTGGCTCATTATCAAAGTAAGGGCTTCCTGTGCTACTGTGCGATCATAGGACATCTTCTAGTCCTCAACCAACTGCGGGATATCCTTCACCTTGTCACGCAGCTCAAAGATGGTCAGCTTGTCTAAGTCAGGGATATTATCGGTCTCGCCAATATCCTCAAAGGATTGGTGGAAGTCATGAAGTAAATCTCTGACTTCGACAAGCCGGCCAGTGCGTGACTCAGATGAAGATGAATCCATGAGTTCGAGAGGCCCTAAAAAGGGATTAATGTTAGAAAAATCTGATTATGAAGGTTGGAAAAATCAAACAAAGAGTTGGAATGGCAGTAAAAACGTATCGAAGATAGATTCGTCTACTTTGGTCTTCTCCTCCCTTAGACTCTAGAGTTCATCCTTGAGGGCCTAGGTGGTATCCTACAGCCTATCAAACTCAACTTTTAATTTCGAGAATTCTTTATCTTAGCGAGCAATGGTCATGTCACGTTCTTCGGTGACATGGTTGCTCGACTCAGTGATGTTGCTGACGCTGCGCTCATGATCCTCTTGCAATTTTTTGAGCTTCTCGCACAGGCCAACATTCTCAGATTCCAGAGTTTTATAAATTTGGGCTTCCTCCACAAGTTTGCAGGTTTCGGCAAGCAAGTCTGGAGTAAGACAAAAAAGTAAGTCGAATTTGACTAAAACAAAAATCTGGGAAGAGATTGTCAGAAAACTTACTTTCGGCATCATCCTTCTCAACTTTCAACTTAGCATTTTCACAACAGAGAGTTCTGATCTCTCTCCGCTTGTTGTAGATGTTCTTTAACAATTCTTGGTTGTGATCACTGTAAGTCAGAATGGTAACCAGAGTCACAAAGCTACTAAGACATGGGCTGTTATTTTTAAATAAATTTCAGCACGAGCCTTCAGGGCTACGCTACTTCGTTCTTTGGCATCCTATTAAAGCATAAACTCGGATTTCTAGTTCTATCAAACTTCATGCTTGGGGGCTAGAGAAGATGATATAAATACAATAAAAAGAGTCAAACAAGGAATTATGAAATGCTCGTGTTGCAATTGGTTGAGACTGCTATTGATATCAGCAGAAACCTTCTTGGCAAAAGTTATGGGGATGATAGCTGATGGTGGAACCACACCAGCCTTTAGCTTCTCTTCGCGAAGACGGACTTGATCCAGCAACTCAACAAGCTTCACGTCTTCATCTTCTTGAGCCTCTTCTTTGGTTGTAATATTTTTGGTCTCCAAACAGTGGAGGGCCAGCTTATGGATCTCTTCTGCACTTTTCTGAGAAAGGCCAAGCTTGGCAATTACCAGATTCTGTAGAAGGTTTTCAGCAAAGACTTCAGTTGAGGGATCATTACCCTTAGAGGGTTCACCCTTATCAACTTCCGAGTCACCCATGGTGGCGTCGGGTTGTGAACCAATGTTCACTAGCCCTTCTGATGGATCCACAACATCCTCAATGCATGGAGACAAAATATCTTCCAGCACTGAGGATGGGTTCGGAGTAGGAGTCGGAGGTGCAGAAGCGGGCGAGACAATGGTCAGCTTCTGCTAGCGTAGAACATTTCCCGACTTTCCTTTTCCTTTTCCTTTGATAATTGATTTAGCTCTGGATAATAACAAAACAAGATCGTTATGACCTGGAAAGAACATAAACAAAAATACATGGTTTGATGGAAGAACTTACTTCTTGACAACAGTCATAGTTTGTTGGCCAACTTGCATGACCGGAGCCTTACGCTTCCAAGTAAGCGCTTCGGGCAGCACTTCCAGCTCTTCATCCTCCTAAGGAACTCGATCCTCAGGTGGATATCCCTCGAGAGGAGCAAGCTCCAACTCGGGGAGGTTAGCAAGCTGAAAGACGAAGTAACTCGGTATTGCTAATAAAACATACAAAAAGGAAAGTACAGGGGAAGTCAGCTTAAACTCTTACGGGATCAAGGGCGTATCTGTCGTGAACATGTCCAGAGAGACATATGGAATCTTCTGGTCTATCCTCTCCTTGATCAACCACCTGACCCAGGTCTCATAGTATTTGTTGGATATTGAGAGACCGCTAATCCTCAGGCTGTCTTTTCACCCCTTCGCGATCGTGTGCATCAGCCGATCCCCACGGTCCTGAAGAGGTTGAATCCGACGAGCTAGCCAGCAATGGACTAAGTCGGATCCTTTTTGTCGTCTGTGCTTCATCAAAAATTCAATCCGCCTCTTGGCGCGGATCAAATCTTTAGTAAGAGCCGACACTTCTGTGTCCCATGATTCTTGGGGAGTGGCAGCTCCATCAACAAAATCCGACAAGCTTTCCTACTTGCCGCGAGCCGGTTTGTCCTTGTGATAGAAAAACATGGACGACCATCTCTTCACTGATTCACTAGCTATGACCTTAGGATAGATTCGGTCTCTCCTAAGGACTAATCTAAGATTTCCGGTTATGTAGGGAACGTCGGCAGAAATGGAGTTTTTGCTAGTACTAAAATAGTACCGAAAGAAAGTAAGACTCGGTTTGATTCCGAGATAACCCACACAAAGAGAGACAAAGGCGCTAAGCTCTACAATCAAATTGGGAGGAAGATTGTGGAGTTGAACACCATAATGCAAAATCACCTCGGAAAAGAAATCCGAGGGAGGAAAGCTCAAATCTCAATCGAGATGAGTGACGAATTATACCCGCTCGTTGTTGTGGGGGCAGGAAGAGGCTCTTCAAAGCCGCTCCACCACTCACTGGTGCGGAGGAGACCTTCTGCCTCGACGCCATGAAGCTTCTCATTATCCAGGATGCAAGGGATCTAGACCGCACGATGGCCATTGTCCTCCACCGCCGCCGTCGACGCTGCTTCTCCGGAGCTGGATGTGTCTGCCATCTCGCTGGAGAGTATGACCTCAGGTGGGCGGCACTATGGAGATTTGGGGCAAGGAGGAGGTGGAGGAGATGGAGGCACAGATTTTGGCTCGGGGAGAAGGAAGGCAATGGCACGGGTGAGAAGAAAATGAGGAGGTTTTTGCCCCTTATAATCCTTCTCTGTGCCAAGATTAGTGTAAATGCACAAACATTTCTCCATGTGTCGTGGAAGGAGCAAGGCAATTTCCCCGAGAAGATTGCGCCACATCGATCTCCACGCACGCATTGAAACGACCCCTCTATTCCGTGAACCACGGACCACCCACGAACAGTCACACTGGCAAGAATGTTTGTCAATGACAAGACTGGACCTTGACTAACGTTAGGTTGCGTCACTGGCCAAGTTCCGGCTTAGTCTAAAATCGACCAAGAAAGTAACAATGAGATATTGAATGGTCCGACTCATCTTTGAGAATCGGATCTCATTTTTGTTTTGGAGTTTCAGGAACCCTTCAAGATTCTACAACCAAAGAATAATCAAGCTAGATGATGAAATCTGACTTTGATCTTGGAGGCTTCTGGGCTACTATTGGGGATACACTTTCCGGGTATACCCACTGTGACTCACTAACCAGGGTTGCCCACTTAAGATTAGAGCTATGCTTCACGGGAAGCCTAGTCAGGGAGAGAAGTTGGAAGCCCATCCTTCTACGGGAAGGCCCAGAAGACTTACCAACTTAGGCCTACATTGTTACTTGTAGTCCAAGATCTACTATCTAACCGACTCTGTACCATAGCCGGATAAGACTCTCCTGTAACCCTAGGACCGGATGACTATATAAGCCGTCCTAGGGATAGGCCTTTAGGGCATCGACAATCATAACCTCAACTCGTATAGGACCGTCCCGAAACACCATCGTCTCACACCCCATATTTCTCCACGCCCTGAGGACCCCGCATGGCGTACTTGTCATCAATCCGATGACAGTAGTGGTACTAGTCATGTTAGGGCTTGCCGCATAATCATCACAAACGGTTACCAAAAGATCGAACAACAAACTTAAAGAGAACTTAGGGCTTCTTTGGATAATAGGATTTCAATACACAGGAATTTGACTAGGTCGCAGGTATAAAACAATGGATTGCAAAACATAGGAAATAGCTTTCTTTGGATCATAGGATTTCAAAACACAGGTATTTAATAGGGTTATAGTTACAAAATAGATGAAATTTGTAGGCTTAAAGTCATTTCGAAGAAACACATGAAAATTGCCTCAATGCTACGTGAATGAGTGTAAATTAGTGGATGTTGAAATTCCTATGGGATTGGGGTGTAGGAATGTAATCCATAGGAATTTTGGAGGTATGATTCCTTCAATCCAAAGGGCTTCCTTATGAAAAAAATCCTATGGGTTGAATTCCTCCAAAATTCCTTTCAAGATCCTTCTATCCTGAGAGGCCCTTAATCAAGATGTGCATGCTCACGACAGACAAACACCTTCCGGTAGGAGGTGATGCGGTCATAGATTTTCATCTTGAACCCGTCCGTGGTGACCTTGAACATAAGACAGTCACCCTCCTTCAACTCATGAAAGCAGCAAAGGTAGCCCACTCTTTGTCGAGGACAATCAGGTCTTTGCTGTGGTTGGCATGGACAATCCACTCACATTACTCGCATGCTTGGACCACCACTAGCTGCAGGTAGGGGCGTCCCTTCACGTAAGGCTTGAAGTAAGTCGAGATGATAAACATATACAAGTAGAAGTGCCTATGATGATGCGCAGTGGCATGGTGTCCGACCTACCTAGGGTGTTTTCTCGGTTTGGCAGAACTAGCATCCGACTTGGCAGCACTTGCCCTTGCCAAGGCCTCCACTCTCTTGTCCGGCAGCTTCAACTCCCTCAGTATGATGGGAAGAGCGTCTTCATAGCCACCTGGAGATGGAGCAGTCCGGTCAAGAATGTATTATAATCTTGGCATTACAACTGACCCGTCCTACATGAAAATAACCATTGCGTCAGTCCTTTGGAATTACCAAAACACCACAATGCATTGTAGAAATTTACTAAAGATCACAATGCATCATTGCACCATCAAAATTATCTAAACAACACAAGTTATCAGGTAAAATAAATTGCCTAAAGGGCACAATGCATCATCAGAATCGACTAACCCGATGGGTCCGCAAAATTATCTGAACAACTATTAGAAGGCATACCATTTAGTTAGATTGAATAAATAGCACAATGAATAATCTAAAAGGATAAAATAGCACAATGCATTATCTAGATATACAAAATAGCATATATGCAGTGCATCATCAAAAATACCAAAATATCACAAGGTATAATGTAATTAAATTTAATAAACAGTGTCTACATAATCAAAATTACCTAAACAGATGGGTCATTGAAATAATCTGAATAGCTAGAAGGCATATTATTTAATCCTAAAAAACAGAACGCAAATCAAAATGAACGAAACAACATAGTGAGAATACATGACACAATGCATCATAAAAAAAATACCAAAACAGCACAACGCGTCATGGAAAATTCTTAAACAGCACAATGCATCATCTGAGTACCAAAACAGAACACTACATCGTCATCAAGAATATTCCATAATTAAGCAGAACGGCACAAAAGTCAATTATCAAGAATATGACATATAAAGAACACCACAAAAGAAAATTATCAATGTTATGACATATAACTAAGCAGTTCAACAAAGGACCTGTAGTACACGTTGCAAAAATCTGACTAGATGCATGTCGGATTTGGGTTAAAGCCCAATCCTCTAAATCTAACCTCGTTGTAGTTGGCGGGGGGGTGAACTTGCACAAGGGTCAATGGGTTGAGCAGATGAACATGGCACCACTTACGAAGAACCAACCACATACACTAAACAAGCAAAGACAATCGCGGATGAAGGAGGAACCACCCATAGGGGTTTCGTAGTGTACACTCTGAAATTTGGCACATTGGGAATGGGACTCCAACCTAAAGACGACAAGGACGTGTCTGCCGCCGCACGAGCATTCAGTCCCAATGCACGTGGTGCTAGAGGCTTCGACGACTGCTCGGCGGGCGATGAGAGTTTTGGCGCGGCCAGCCAAAACCCTAAGGGTGGTGGACACCTCACCTTGGGCACGACACGCACACATGCGAAAGGCGAAGGACGCTTCAGAAAAGGTGTTGCGGAAGACAGAATCGAACAAGCCACCTGCAGCTCCGAAGCAGAGGTTGATGAGGACCCCATCTCAATCACAGACAAAGGTTTTGGCATTGGTTTCATTGAAGCAATGGCTGGGTTAACGACTAAGAGTTGAGAGGTGAGTGTGGGAATGTGATAGCGGGAGAGGGAATGGGGGAGGAGTTAGAATGGGAGGGGGTAACCCTCTATCCTCTTTAGTAGTACCGTACTAGAAAAAAAGAACTACATTTCACATATCATCACTTTTTGACGAACTAGTTCATTTCTTTGAATCGACTAAAATAGTGGGTACCCTTTATATCCCAAACTTCCATCTGGTACCTATTTTGCTAGTAGTAAGTACAGTACAATACTTTGTATTACCCTCCATGGTAGTATACAACATTTTTTAGATAGAGGAAATTGCACGATCCACCATCTTTTCATCGCACTTTTGCACAAAACACTTGTTCGACATCATTTTTGCACATTTTAACAGGTTTTGGCCTAATATGTATAAATTTGGCCAGTTAGTCCTGCAATGACTAATTTAACCTCATTGGTAGCAATACTGACAAGTGGTCCCCGAATTTCAATGCTCCCATTCATATACAAAGATTGAATGATGCTAAAACTGGATATAGACAAAATTTATCACCCACAATACTTTTTGCATGCATGTATCTAGGATGTAAGAGACTTATTTCATATGTAAAATTAATGTTTACACAAATGTACCAAAATATTTTTCCATCGAACATTGAATTTGTGAATGCTTTATTTGGTTGTAAGGGCACTCACAATGTGTTGCCATAAGTGGTTCCATATTTCCTTTTTGTTTTTTGGAACTAGTTCCCTACACTGTGGAGGTGGTTGCAAATGGGAGAAGACTCGGAACCAGAGCTAGTAGTTCCTTTGATGCTAAATTTGCTTTTTGGCTTTTGGAACTAGTTCCCTACAATATGAGGGCAGTTCCATATTTGCTTCATGTGTTGTTTTAGCTCGATGGAGGACCCATGTTATAAATATTTGGAACTACTACATTGTAGAGCTCTTTCTATATTTCATAACAAAGCCAAATTTACCTTTATATCAGATTTGGCAATGGAAACATTGTGGGTGCCCTAAGGGCACCCACAATGTGTAGCCAAATTGTAATGGAAATGGCCACGCTAGTCGTTGCCATAGGCAGCGATTGATAGAATCGGGGGCGAGAGCTGGCGGACATCTGCGGTGCGAGATGGGGGCGGATGCACATGGATTTACCTAGGTTCGGCCTCCCGGAGGGCAAAGACCTACTCCTGCTAGATTAGATTGATGGAGATCGAGTTACAGCGGTGGTGAGCTCGGCGTCTAAGCAACGAGTCGCTTTAGGGGGTGTATGATGGAACGTAAGTCCTCAAGCTACCCTAAGGAGGCTTATATAGGGGCACCTCGCTAGGGTTACAGTTTATAACCGAAGAAGATATGGATTCGGAGGCTTTGACCTAATCCGACTGGGCTTCAGGTACACTTTTGGGCCTCCAATATCCAATCGCTAGGCCTTCATCTTAGTCGCATTCCAGTCGCCGTCCGGTAGGCCCGCTCGCGAGGCCTTTGGCCCGATCGGAACATACTAATAGGCATACCCCATTCGGCATATCCCCATCATAAATCTAGTTCCAAATTGGATATTTGTCTTTTGGAACTAGTTCCCACCATTGTGGAGGTAGTTCTAAATTTTTATAACGAGGGAACTGGAGCACCCTCTTGCTCCATTGCAAAATTCCATCCATAGACTAAAATACTAGTTTTCTATTGTTTGCATGGTACTAGACATGCATGAATCCTAGTCATGAGGAGAGAGTACTTTTTCTTTGTAGTGGGACCCTATGACACATATATTTAGCATCACTACATTGTAGATCTATTGCCAGATTGCACACCATAGCCAAATTCAACTTTTTGTCAGATTTGGCTTTGGCCACACTGTGGGTGCCCTAATAAACTTGTTTTTAAATATAACTTGTTTGTACTTAAGATTTGACGTTTCATTCACATAACTAGATGTCCATCGAAGAGTTTCTTTTAAAGTGTCAGACGGATGATTTATGTCTGTTTATTACACCTCACACAAAAAGCACCCCGATTTTTTATAAAGTTTAAGTAGATAATTATTTTCCCGTGATTTATTTTATTGAGAGCAAGCATGGTGAATATGGATCAGAATGTCACAAGCCTAGTTTCCAGACAAAGTTTGAACCATGTTTCACTTATGATTACCCAGTTTTATGAGTTCTCACGCTTTCCTATCAAACTTGACACTCTTAAACTAATTTAAGCCGATTTTTCAATGTTAGGTAAATTTTGAACTATGAGTAAGTAGTTGGTTGGCCTTGAAGTTATACAAGTATATTGCGCCTGTCGATCCACTCGAATGAGTAGCCGGTGAAGTGCCCTCCTAGCTGGTCTACCGCTTGGCGGTATGCTATCATTGTTGGGGAGATGGCGTCGCAGGTCCCCGCGACTTGGCCAGTGACTAGGTCGGAGTTGCCTTAGCATCGTAGACGATTGACGTTCATCTCCTTGGCCGCCCGCATGCCATGAAGGAGGGCCTCATATTCCACCATGTTGTTGGTGCAGGGCATGAAATTGAGGTGGAGCACGTAGCGGAGCTTGTCTCCCTTGGGGGAGGTTAGTATGACCCCGGCCCCGGCACTGTCAGCGTTCTTGGAGCCATCGAAGTGGAGCGACCAGTAATGGAGGTAGGGGAGCTTCTCCAGCTGCTGTGCCTCTTTCTAGTCAGCGAGAAAATCGTCCAGGGCCTGCGATTTGATTGCTTTGCATGGCTCATACTTGATGTTGTGGACGCCGATCTCGATGCCCCACTTAGCGACTCGACCGGTCGCCTCGTCGTTGCGGATGATGTCCTACAGCGGCGCAAAAGAGACGACCATGATGGGGTGCTCTTGGAAGTAGTGCGGGAGTTGCCGCTGGGCCCGGAAGACCGTATACACCAATTTTTGGTACTGCGGGTAGTGTTGTCTTGAGTCTGTCAGGACCTCACTGATGTAGTAGACGAGTCGCTGGATGGGGCGCTCCTTGCCCTCTTCTGGTCGTTCGACGACCATTACGGTGCTGACGACTCGAGTGGAGGCCGCGATGTACACAAGCATTGGCTCTTTGTCGATTGGAGCAGCGAGTAGTGGTGCCACAAGCAGTACTTCTTTGAGTGCCTTGAGCGTGTTGTCTGCTTCTTTATCCCATTGGAACGTGGGGTTCTTGCGAATTAGGCAGTAGAGAGGCATCGCCTTCTCACCGAGCCAGGGGGATGAAGCGACTGAGAGCCGTGACTCGTCCGGCCAGCTTCTTGACGTCGCATAGGCACTCGGGTTTCCACTGACGACTCGAGTTATACTACATGATGTTGATTGAGCTCCCACCATCCATCAGCATCTTGGGCAGCCAGTAGTCAGCCACTTTGGGCCTGACCACCAAGGTTACTCACCCTGGATATTCGATCCTGGGCGCGTGAGCCTGGCGACTCTAGGTGATGCTTTGCTCGGACCAGTTCAGGAAGCAGGGGATGTCAACTTGGGTCACCGCATTGACGGCGACCGCGCGGGCGAGCACCTTCTTTTCGCATTTGGTGCCTAGCCTGATGAAGGTATGTAGCGAGCCGGCGGCATTTACAAACCCGCCGAAATTGCCGTTGTCCCTTGGTGGGTTCTTGTTGGGGTCCTCCCTTGCTCGCCTTGCCTTTTCGATCTCTTTTAGAGAATGGCAGTCTGCGGTGGTGTGGGTGGCAGGTTTCCCCCCCTGCTGTGGTAGACGCATGGCTGGTTGAGCAGGGCGGCGGGGTCAAATTTCGGCCTTGTCGCGTTATTGGCGCGATAGTTTCTGATGTCACGGTAGTTTCCCCCGTCACGGCGGAAGTTCTTTGGGTCGCGTTGGCAGTAACTTGCGTTAGCGATGAAGTCGACACGCCCGTCATTGCGGCGCTTGCCGGTGAGGCGGGTGTTGCTGCAGCGCATGTTGCGCTGTCGTCCATTGTCGTGGCCGCTAAAGTGGCGTCTTCCTCCCGACTCGTCGTCAGAATCCTGGTTGGGGTCGTCCTCCGCGTACCGCTTGGTGATCTCAAGGAGGTCGGGGATGTTGTCGAGCGTCCGATAGACCCTCTTGATCTTAGCAACCAGGGGTTCGTACCAGCATGTGTTCTTGAAGCAGTGAATCTCCGTGTCCGGGTGAATGCCAGAGGCGTTGATCCATAGTTCCTGCCACCTTTGGATCCAGTGGCGGGTTGACTTGCGATGCCCCTGGATGCATCGCTCCAAGTCTTCGATGGTGGTGGCGCGGGTGTAGGAGCCCTCGAAGTGCCTAACAAAGGCATCCCGCATCTCTTCCCACGAGTCGATGCTGTCGGTGGGAAGGGTGTTGATCCATTGTCGGCTCGCTCCCTCCATCATCAGGGGGAGGTAGCGAGCGGCTAGCAGGTCGGTGTGGCTGGCGATTCCCATCGCCATGAGGTACGTGTCTAGCCACACTGCCGGGTCATACTTCTCGATCTCCTTCGGCGCCTTGAAGTTGGCGGGGTACTTTTCGCCTCTTATCATGGGCCCGAAGCACTGCGGGCCAACTCGGCTGAGCGAGCCCCTGGGTTTGGAGTCACCGTGGTTGGTGAGGGTGTGCCTCAAGTCATTGGGCTGGTGCGCCCGCCAAGCCTGGTTGTTGACAATGTGCGTTCGGGCGTTGATGGGTTGCCCGTTGGCATTGACCGTGTTGTTCACCGGCCGCAGCTCGTTGGTGGAGAGCGCAGGGTTGGCGGCCCGTGGCTGATGTGCCAGGGGCTGGGGTGGTGGGCAGGTCAGATATTGGCGATGGTTGGAGGGCTGCTTGAGGCTGCCCTGCTTGCCGATGAGCAGGAATACATCCGCCCCCGCAGGTCGACTCCCGCGGCTTGCTGTTCGACGGCCATGGCGAGTAGGGACTTAGCATATTGGATCTGCAATGCGCCCTCCCCTTGGATGTCGAGGCGGGCAACTACGGCGTCAGCCTCGATGACGTTGTCCATCGGAGTGGAGTATAGTAGGAGCCTGTTGGCGTCGCGGGCTTGTGGCGAGATTATGATCCACGGCTGGTCCGGTGGGGGCGCGCGACCGATGGGTGGCGGTGGGGCTCCAATCGCCGGTGTGTCAGGTGGTGGTCGGCTGCTGCCACCTGGTGGCGCGTTCTCGCAGTATTCGCGCTCGGCCACGCGTGCGGGGTCGCTTTCGTTGTTGAAATTCAGGACGGGGCCCTAAACGTTGGAGTTCAGGCGGGTCCTGATGCGGCGTTGGTGGTAGAGCGACAGCTCCTGCGCCGTTGCCCGCTCGAGATGGAATTTCTCGCACTCAGCTAGCTCCTTGCGCTGCGCCTCCTCAAGTCGCAGGCGGGCTTCCTCCACCTCGGTGGCCGTAGCGATTGCCGGGATCGACATGGAGAATGGATCTGGCGGGGCGGCCGTGCTGCCTGCCATGTAGATCGGGTTGAAGCAATTGGATCTGGCGCGGAAGTCCCCGGGGGACTCCGAGCCAGAGTCGAAGTCGAGGATCCAGAGGATGGAAGGATCCTCGAAGTCCTCAGTGTTGGAGACCCGCGTGATGGAGTCCTCTCATGACGCGGCGGTGATGGATCCGTCGACTAAGGCAGGGGTCGTGGAGTCGGCGTCGTCATAGAGAGATGCATCGTCCGTGGCGGCGTCAGCCCCGACCGTGTTGCTAGCGGCCGAGTCGTACTCGATGGCGAGGCGGCTGATGGAGCGGACCTTCTCCTTCGAGAGCAGATCACGGCGTGGCGGCGATCCGCCGATGATCGTCGTTCCCGCTAGGTCAACTTCATCGGTGAAGCCGACGAACCGGTTGATGGTGTCGATCGACATCACTGCGTCGTGCGTAATCGGGCGCGACGCCGGTATGTAGCTGTTGGGCAGGATCTATAAGATCTTGCCGGTGGCGATCATGCGGCCGGTGGCGATCATCCAATCGATTGGTGTGTAGGGTCTCGCCGCAGAACTTAGGTCAGATCGGCCAGGCCCCATGGTGGGTGCCACTGTCGTGGAAATGTCCATGGCAGTCGCTGCCATAGGCAGCGATTGATAGAATTGGGGGCGAGAGCTGGCGGCCATCTACGGTGCGAGATAAGGTGGATGCACATGGATTTACCCAGGTTCTGTCCCCCGAAGGGTAAAGACCTACTCCTACTAGATTAGATTGATGGAGAGCATGTTACAGGGGTGGCGAGTTCGGCGTCTAAGCACTGAGTCGCTTTAAGGGGTGTATGATGGAACATAAGTCCTCAAGCTACCCTAAGGAGGCTTATATAGGGGGCACGTCGCTAGGGTTTACAGTTTACAACCGAACAAGATATGGATTTGGAGGCTTTTACCTAATTCGACTGGGATCCAGGTACACTTCTGGGCCTCCAATCTCCAATCGCCAGGCCTTCATCTTAGTTGTATTCCAGTCGCCGTCCTGGAGGCCCACTCGTGAGGCCTTTGGCCCGAGCGGAACATACTGTTGTGCATACCCCATTCGGCATATCCCCATCAGTAGTCCCCAAGGCCATCGTTAATTCAAACATAGGTGTTCATTTCGCAGTCGGAGTAGGCGAGTCCAATTTGGACGTCCAGTCGAATCGGTGATGGACTCTGTCGAGAACCAAGAAAATTTTCCACCGGGTTTCCAGTCGTAGCTTTGGCGAATGCACTCACTACCGAGTCGCTGCTCCTGTCAACTGAATAGGGTATAACTGCAGGCGAGTCGTGTGGAAGGAGCTGGACCGGCATCTCGGTCAAACTAGCCGTTGGGTAATCCAACGGTAACTTCGGCACAATTACCGCAGGTAACAGTTATGCCGAGATTGGCGGGTAACGCTTCTTTATAAGGAGAGTGACGGAATAGTCCTGTAGACCCTTCCCCGCATTCCTCATCTTCGCGCATCCATTCTCTCTGTCTCTCCTTGATCCAAATTCCCTAGACCAAGCGATCTTGCTCCTTTCCTGATGGCGCCTCCGAAAGATCTGTGGGGGAATTCCAAGTGCACCGTGGCGCAACTCAAGTCATTTGAAGACGCGGGGGTCCTCTGTAAGGGGAATTGGCGGATTCCCGCGTCCTCCAAGGTTGAGCCAAAACCACGCGCTGGCAAGTTCATATGCTTCCCAAGCTACTTGGAGAGGGGCTTGGGATTCCCCACCTCGGTCTTCTTCTGGCGGTTCTGCGCGTACTACGCAATAAAGCCGTCGGACCTTGGCCCGCACAACATCGAGCAACTGGCGATCTTTGTCGCCTTATGCGAATGCTACCTTGGCTGCAGGCCGTACTTCCCACTATGGTTGGAGCTATTCCAGGGTCGCACCGGGCGCGAAGGGTCTGTTGGCCTGATCCTGGCGGGGAGCGGCGTTACGTTCTAGTTGAAGCCGAAGGAAAACTTCTTCAAGCTCCTGCTGCCGAAGAAGGCCGCGAGCGAGTGGAAGAAAAGCTGCTTCTATGTGAAAGAATCTACCCCCTCCGGTGAAGTGGCGCTTCCCGAGTTCATCACGGAGAGAAGCGAGCCCTGCCGGTTGACAGCGGACAAGCTCCCCGACGATCAGAGAATGGCCGTCGCGGAGATGATGGACCAGATCCAGAAGCTGAAGGACCAGGGATTGTCCACAATCAATATGTACAACTGTTGGCTTGGGCGGCGCTTGGTCCCATTGGCGACCCGGCCCTATTGGATGTATGAATACACCGGGAAGAATGATCCTTCCCGGACCAGCAAGGAGTCGTGGGATGTCGCGGACTACAAGACCACCCTGAAGAAGATCACCGACATGGAATTCACCACCACGTCGGCCGGGCTCGCCATGTACGTGACCGGGAAGAATGAAGCTCCTATGGTAAACCGCTCTTACTAGATTTTTCTTCAATCGTGACTCTGGCGGGGCAGTTTGCAACCGCATCTTTTGATGTTTGTTTATGGCCATTCTCAGTTGGTTCAGGTTCTCGAGGGCTGGCTTCCCCCACTCGATGAGGAGGTTCCCAGAGAGCTCGAAGAGGGTTCCGAAGAGGACTCCTCCGAAAGCGAAGAAGAGGAGAGGGAGGTTCCACCCCCAACACCCGTGGCTTACAAGACTCGCATGCAGAAACATCGCGAGATCGACACGAGCCACAGTCTTGACGAGCGGGATGAAGACGACGACATTTTGCAGGAGCACACTTCACGGCGCACCGCCACGCCGGTGAAACCCGTGCGCAAACCGAAGTCGCCCATGAAGAAACACGCTCCGAAGCCGGCATCGCCACCCAGGTCGGCGGTGGTGTTTGGATCGGATGATGAGTCCGACAATGACGTGAGCAAGATCTCGCCTAAGCTCCCAGAGGATATGACTCCGATGATGGGACCAGAGGTAGTGGATGCGGCAGTGGAGATAGAAGTTCCACTTGTGGTGATCGCGCCAACAGTCTCGGCCGCATTAGAGCCAGAAGTTGTTGAAGCTACGGTGACCAAGTCGCCGCAACCGGCAGGGGCGACCACGTCATCCGGCCCAGAAATTCCGGCGACCGCAACTTCATTATCGAAGAAGCCCATGGTGTCGTGGGCCTCAGATGTTTTTGAGAAGGGTCCCTCGCGCAAGCTGGGCCCAGAACTAGATAAACCCGCCCACATCAGTACGGGGCTACGCGTTCTTCCGGTCGCCAAGTGAGTTGCAAATTTTCCTTTCTATTCTTGGGTCCTTTCTTGTATGATTTCTTTGCTGAGCTTGGTGATTTCGCAGGTCTGGTGCCAAGAACATAGGTCGCCCTTCAGTGGCTAAGATTCCGTTGGTCGTCACTACGGGGGAGGCTGACCTTCCCAGGAAGAGGAAGCCTACTGCGGAGGTCGCGCCCGCTAAGGGCGCGAAGAGGCAGAGGAAAGATGCCGACGATGCTACGGCAATAGACAGCACTAGGGGATAACCCTGCCGCCGGTGCCAAGGAGGTGGCGGTCACCCAATCGGAGCAGCTAAGGGGGCTCCATCGACAGAACCTCCGTCCCCAACGACTAGTGCCCCAACGAGGGTGGCTATGTCGTTTCCGCGCTTCATGGCGAAGGGGTTTCCGTTCGTGGCGGAGAAGCAATCTCCGCAGATGCCAGAGATCGTTGATGAGGATGTTGGGCTTCGTCGTGGGCGCACCTCCTTTGCAGTTCCTTCAACGGACGCCAGCAAGCTTCATGGCATGGTTTGTGCCGCCATTCAGGTATGTCTAGTCCCCGAATGCCTGGTCACTGAATTTCAGCGGCTAGGCACTAAATTTCTTCTAGTTGCCAGTCCCCGAGTGTCTAGTCGCTAAATTTCAGTGGCTAGGCACTGAAATTCTTCTAGTCGCCAGTTCCCGAGTGTCTAGTCGCTGAATTTCAGCGGCTAGGCACTGAAATTCTTCTAGTCGCCAGTCCCCAAGTGTCTAGTCACTGAATTTTAGCTAGGCACTAAAAATTGTGGTTTTGCAGTTGCTAATTGTTCATTCTATTTGCAGGGTTTGCAGAGGGAATCGGCTGATCAGCAAGCCACGAAGGAGCACCTGGAGCACGACCTGCGCGTGGCGCAGGAGGCTAACCGATGACTCCAGGAAACTTCTGGTGAGTTATCGTTTTACTTGGCGATCACGAGCTGCTGGTGTTTGCAGGAGACTGACTTTTGTTGCTATTCCTTTTAGATGGTCTTCCAGCTGCTATTGCCCAGGCCCGAGAGGGGTATGTCCTGGCTGTGGAGCTGGACATAGTGAATGATTGGATCGACTCGTTGGTGAAGGAGTTGGAGGAGGCGAAGGCGTCGATGATCTCTTTTGAGGAGAGGGCCAAGGCCGCGGTCGTTGTGGTGGAGGAGGAGCGGAAGGCTGCGGATTCAGTCATCCTTGGGCTGCAGGGTAATCTTGCTTCCCTTGAGAAGCATGTGATGGAGAATTGTCGGAAACTCCTTGGTGAGTGGTTGCTCTTACCTTTGATGTATGCGGTGAGTCCCCGAGTGGGTGAGTCTGTAGTGACATTGGGTGTCTAACATTGCAGCTTTGATAGGGCAAGTCAATCCGGTGGTGCAGACCTTCGACGCCTCACAATGCGTGACCGTGGTGGTGAACTCGGCCACTGCCTCGGCGTTGTGCGTCCAGGCGGTGCTTCAAGGGATGTCCCTCACCGAGGTTATACCTGGGGGACTGACTGAAGTATGGAGCTACCTGGAAGAGGCACCCGCCGTTGTAGAATGGATGGCGCGTTCAGGCGCGGGGCCACCATGGTGTTGAGCCTGGGGCTCACGCATTTCCCTGACGACTTCGACCTCAACGATGTCACCATCGGCTACCCTTCGGCGACTGTCTCGGTGGAGATGTCGGAGGTGTTGAGGCTGACTGCGAAGGCTACTCCCTTCGTGGATCAGGTGCTGGCGATGGGGGACTTGCTGCCGTACCAGGAGACGGTGGTGGCACCGGGCGACCCCGAGCCGGAGCATCGCGACCTAAAGTCAGAGCAGCCCTTCCGGTCGGCACTGTCGAAGTCACTGAAGATGCAACCGACGAATCCGTGGGAGCCATACGTTCGTGTCAAGGGCGGTGGTGGTGCTTCTTCGTCGAAGCCTACAAAATAGATAGCTGTCCTGGGGGCTTTTGTAAGTTATGCCTGATGGCCATTTTGTGATATGAACAATACATATGTATGAAAGTAAGGGGAGTTAATCGACTCACAATGCATGGTCAGTTATGTGATTTGTTGAGCGAGTTCCCGAGCGCGTCCGCCCTTTAGTGGGGTATAACTCGTTTATGTGCATGTGTGTTTGCTTTGGATCTTTGTGTTGGTTGAGACTGATTTGCCATGGCATGTGGGGCCAGTCGCCTTGCGACTCCAAAGGGGCTCTGTTTTTAGCTGAGTCCCTGAGCGCGAGTAAGGTCGATTTAGGCGAGTCCCCGAGAGTGGTACTTAGCCATTTTGGTTATGTGCCTATTGTAAGGTCTGATGCGTTGTTTAACGCGTCTCTTTCCCTGGCTCAGAAAGCCAGTCACGTGGCAAGTCCAAGGCAGCTCTCTTACTTGGTGTGTTCCCGAGCCACGTGAAGTTTCCTTGTCGCGAAGTCCCCGTGCGTGGTACTTAACCGTTTGAGTCACTTTGCACGAGGATGGGGAGGACAGGTCATTGTGGGAAGCGTTTATCGGTCATCTTGGCCTGGTAGGCTAGTCGAGCGGGGCGACTCCGATGGTGGCTCCAGGTTGGCATGTTCGTGGATGACACAAGGCCTGAATATCTTTGGTGCCCTTGGGACGCACTACTTAGCCATGCTGGTCGCTCGACCAAGGGTTGACTTCTGTAGGTAGCATATTGCTAAATGTACGAGTGCGAGTGGCACAAGAAGACGGCGAGTAGACACAACTTGTGCGATCAGAATGTATTTCATTATATATCAGCTGGGTACAAGTTTGAGTTCTATGTATAGAACTTTCGGAGGAGGTTTACATCCCATGGTCTCCCGACCTCAAGATGGCCATTGCCTCGTACATCGATGAGGTAGTAGGCGTCGTTGCCGAGGACGTGCCCTATGGCGAATGGCCCCTCCCATGGGGGGAAAGCTTGTGTGTGCCCTTCTTGTCCTGGACCAGTCGTAGGACCAAGTCGCCTTCCTGGAAGGTACGGGTCCGGACTCAGCGGCTATGGTAGCGGCGGAGTCCCTGCTGGTAAATGGCGGTGCGGGAGCGAGCTAGGTCGCGTGCCCCCGTCGATTTGGTCGATGCTATCTTGGCGAGTGATCTCGTTTGTCGCCTCGACGTAGTTGGCGACTCTAGGTGAGTCATGCTCTAGGTCGGTTGGCATTACGGCCTCGGCCCTGTACACCATGAAGAAGGTCGTGAACCCCGTGGAGCGGTTGACGGAGGTGCGGATGCCCCAGATTACAGAGGGGAGCACTTCGACCCAGCATCCTAGGGTTCGCTCGAGGGGCACCTAAAGTCGCGGCTTGAGCCCATGGAGGACACTCTGATTAGTGCGTTCTGCTTGGACGTTCGACTACGGGTGGGCGTCTGAGGCGAGGTCGAGTCGTATGCTGTGCTCTTCGCAAAACTCTGCCATGGTGCCCTTGGTGAAGTTTGTGTCGTTGTCTGTTATGATGCTATGCGGGTAGCCGTACTGGTAGATGAGATCGCGGAGAAACTTGGTGGCCGTCTTGCCGTCGCACTTTTTGATCGGCTTGGCTTCGACCCACTTGGTGAACTTATCGACCGCGACCAAGAGGTGGGTGAAGCCGGATGGGGCCTTCTTGAACGGGCCGACCATGTCCATGCCCCATATGGCAAATGGCCAGGTGATGGGGATGGTCTTGAGTGCCGAACCAGGGAGATGTGTCTGGTTGGCATACTTCTGGCACCCGACGCACCGTTGGACGATGTCGGTGGCGTCGGCGTGTGCGGTGAGCCAGTAGAAGCCATGTTACATGGCTTTGGAAACTAGAGATCTGGCGCCGGTGTGATGGCCGCAGTCGCCGGCGTGGATGTCTTGGAGGATCTTGCGTCCTTCTTCTGGCTGTACGCAGCGCTGGAACATGCCGGTCACGCTGCGTTTGTGGAGCTCTCTGTTGATGATGACGAAGGATTTGCAACTGCGCACGATCATTCGTGCTTCTGTCTCATTGTTTGGAAGGATCTTGTGCTCGAGGAAGGCGACGTATGCTTCTGTCCAGTCGCTGGGCTCGAAGACCAAGGCGACGAGGGCAGGCTCGGGCTGCAGTGGTATCCCGATGTCGATCTCCTTTGGCGGGGAGACCGAGGGCTTGTGTATGATGTCGAGGAAGACTCCTGCAGGTGGCGTCTGTCAGGCTGACCCGATGTGGGAGAGGGTGTCTACCTCCTCGTTTTTGCGCCTGTTGATCCACTCGACTGAGTAGCCGATGAAGTGTCCTCATAGCTGGTCTACCGCTTGGCAGTATGCTATCATTGTTGGGGAGACAGCGTTGCAGGTCCCCGCGACTTGGCTAGCGACTAGGTCGGAGTCGTCGTAGCATCATAGCCGATTGACGTTCATCTCCTTGGCGGCCCGCATGCCATGAAGGAGGGCCTCGTATTCGGCCAAGTTGTTGGTGCAGGGCTTGAAATTGAGGTGGAGCACCTAGCGGAGCTTGTCTCCCTTGGGGAGGTTAGTATGACCCTGGCCCCAGCACCGTTAGCATTCTTGGAGCCGTTGAAGTGGAGCGACCAGTAATGGAGGTAGGGGAGCTTCTCCTACTGCTGTGCCTCTTCCCAATCGGCGAGAAATTCGGCCAATGCCTGCGATTTGATCGCTTTTCGTGGCTCGTACTTGATATTGTGGATGTCGATCTCGGCAGCCCACTTAGCGACTCGACCGGTCGCCTCGCGGTTGCAGATGATGTCCTACAGTGGCGCAAAAGAGACGACCGTGATGGAGTGCTCTTGGAAGTAGTGCGGGAGTCACCGCTGGGCCCGGAAGACCGCATACACCAATTTTTTGTACTGCGGGTAGTGTTGTCTTGAGTCTGTCAGGACCTAGCTGATGTAGTAGACGGGCCGCTGGATGGGGCACTCCTTGCCCTCTTCTGGCTGTTCAACAACCATTACGGCGCTGACAACTCGAGTGGAGGTCGCGACAAGCATTGGCTCTTTGTCGATTGGAGCAGAGAGCAGTGGTGCCGCAAGCAAAACTTCTTTGAGTGCCTTGACCGTGTTGTCTGCTTCTTTGTCCCATTGGAACGTGGGGTTCTTGCGCATTAGGAAGTAGAGAGGCATCGCCTTCTTGCCGAGCCGAGGGGATGGGCGACTGAGAGCCGTGACTCGTCCAGCCAGCTTCTGGATGTCGCGTAGGCACTCGGGTTTCCATTGACGACTCGAGTTATACTACATGATGTTGATGGATCTCCCGCCATCCATCAGCGTCTTGGGCAGCCAGTAGTCGGCCACTTTGGGCCAGACCACCAGGGCGACTTGCCCTGGATATTCGATCCTTGGCGCGTGATTCTGGTGACTCCAGGTGATGCTTTGCTCGGACCAATTGAGGAAGCGGGGGATGACGACTTGGGTCACCGCATTGACGGCGACCACGCGGGCGAGCACCTTCTTTTCGCGTTTGGTGCCGAGCCCGGTGAAGGTGTGTAGCGAGCCAACGGCGTTTCCGAACCTGCCGGCATTGCCGTTGTCCCTTGGTGGGTTGTTGTTGGGGTCCTCCCTTGCTCACCCTGCCTTTTCGATATCTTTTAGAGAATGGCAGTCTGCGGTGGTGTGGGTGGCAGGTTTTCCCTCCCTGCTGTGGTAGACGCAGTGCTGGTTGACCAGGGCGGCAGGGTCGAATTTCGGCCTCGCCGCGTTATTGGCACGATAGTTTCCGCTGTCACGGTAGTTTCCCCCGTCGCGGCGGAAGTTCTTCGGGTCGTTTTAGCCGTAACTGGCGTTAGCGACGAATTTGACTCGCCCGTCATTGTGGCGCTTGCCGGTGAGGCGGGTGTTGCTGTAGCGCATGTCGTGCTGTCGTCCGTTTTCATGGCCGCTAACGCGGGGTCTTCCTCTCGACTCATCGTCAGAGTCCTGGTTGGGGTCCTCCTCCGCGTACCGCTTGGCGATCTCAAGGAGGTCGGGGATGTTGTCGAGCGTATGGTAGACCCTCTTGATCTTAGCGACCAGGAGTTCATACCGGCAAGCGTTCTTGAAGCAGTGAATCGTCGTCTCCGTGTGAATGCCGGGGGCATTGATCCATAGTTCCTGCCACCTCTAGATCCAGTGGTGGGTCGACTCGCGATGCCCCTGGATGCATTCTCCAGATCTTTGATGGTGGTGGAGCGGGTGTAGGAGCCCTCGAAGTGCTTGACGAAGGCGTCCCGCATCTCTTCACACGAGTCGATGATGTCGGCGGGGAGGGTGTTGATCCATTGTAGGGTCGCCCCCTCCATCATCAAGGGGAGGTAGCAAGAGGCTAGCAGGTCGGTGTGGCCAGCAATTACCATCGCCAAGAGGTACGTGTCTAGCCACACTGTTGGGTCATACGTGGGGCCGTACTTCCTGATCTCCTTGGGCGCCTTGAAGTTGGTGGGGTACTTTTCGCCTCTGATCATGGGCCTGAAGCACTGGGCACCGACTCGGCTTAGCGAGCCCCTAGGTTCAGAGTTGCCGCGGTTGGTGAGGGTGTGCCTCAACTCGTTGGGCTGGTGCGCCCACCAAGCCTAGTTGTTGACAATGTGCGTTCGGGCGTCAATGGGTTGCCCATTGGCGGTGACCGTGTTGTTCACCGGTCATGGCTCGTTGGTGGAGAGCGCTGGGTTGGCGGCCCGTGGCTGATGCGCCAGGGGCTGGGGTGGTGGGCAGGTCACGGCATTGGCGACGGTTGGAGGGCCGCTTGAGGCTGCCCTGCTTGCCGACGAGCGGGAATACATCCGCCCCCACGGGTCGACTCCCGCGGCTTGTTGTTCGACGGCCCTGGCGAGTAGGGACTTAGCATATTGGATCTGCAGCGCGCCCTCCCCTTGGATGTCGAGGCGGGCGACTACGGCGTCGGCCGCGATGACGTTGTCCATCGGAGTGGAGTATAGTGGGAGCCTATTGGCCTCGCAGGCTTGTGGCGAGATTATGATCCACGGCTGGTCCGGTGGGGGCGCGAGACTGATGGGTGGCGGTGGGGCCCCAGTCGCCGGTGCGTCGGGTGGTGGTCGGCTGCTGCCACCTGGTGGCGTGTTCTCGCAGTATTCACGCTTGGCCGCGCGTGCGGGGTCGCTTTCGTCGTTGAAATTCAGGACGCGACCCTGAACGTTGGAGTTCAGGCTGGTCCTGATCCGGCGTTGGTGGTAGAGTGACAGCTACTGCGCCGTTGCCCGCTCAAGACAGAATTTCTCACACTCAGCTAGCTCCCTGCGCTGCGCCTCCTCCAGTCGCAGGCTGGCTTCCTCCACCTTCATGGCCGTGGCGGTTGCTGGGATCAGCGTGGAGAATGGATCTGGCGGGGCGGCCATGCAGCCTGCCATGTAGATCGGGTTGAAGCAATTGGATCTGGCGCGGAAGTCCTCGGGGGACTCCGAGCCGGAGTCAAGGATCCCGAGGATGGAAGGATCCTCAAAGTCCTCAGGGTTGGAGACCCGCGTGATGGAGTCCTCTCGTGATGCAGCGGTGATGGATCCGTCGACCGATGCAGGGGTCGCGGAGTCGGCATCGTCATGGAGAGCCGTATCATCCGTGGCGGCGTCAGCCCCGACCACGTTGCTAGCGACCAAGTCGTACTCGGTGGCAAGGCGGCCGATGGAGCGGGCCCGCTCCTCTGAGAGCAGATCACGGCGCGGCGGCGATCCACCGATGATTGTCATTCCCGCTGGGTCGACTGCGTCGGTAAAGCCGACAAACAGGCTGATGGTGCCGATCGGCATCACTGCGCCGTGCGTGATCGGGCGCGACGCCGGTATGTAGCTGCTGGGCAGGATTTGTAAGATCCCGCCGGTGCCGATCATGCGGCCGGTGGCGATCGGCCAATCGATTGGTGTGTAGGGTCTCACCGCAGAACTCAGGCCAGACCGGCCAGGCCCCACGGTGGGCACCACTATTGTGGAAATGGCCACGGCAGTGGCATCGATTGATAGAATCGGGGGCGAGAGCTGGTGACCATCTGTGGTGCGAGATGGGGCCGATGCACATGGATTTACCCAGGTTCGGCCCCCGGAAGGTAAAGACCTACTCCTGCTAGATTAGATTGATGGAGAGCGAGTTATAGGGGTGGCGAGTTCGGCGTCTAAGCAGCGAGTCGCTTTAAGGGGTGTATGATGGAATGTAAGTCCTCAAGCTACCCTAAGGAGGCTTATATAGGGGGCACCTCGCTAGGGTTTACAGTTTACAACTGAACAAGATATGGATTCGGAGGCTTTGACCTAATCTGATTGTGCTTCAGGTACACTTCTAGGCCTCCAATCTCCAATCGCCAGGCCTTCATCTTATTCGCATTCCAGTCGCTGTCCTGCAGGCCCACTCGCAAGGCCTTCGGCCCGATCAGAACGTACTACTAGGCATACCCCATTCGGCATATCCCCATCACAAATCTAGTTCAAAATTGGATATTTGTCTTTTGGAACTAGTTCCCACCATTGTGGAGGTAGTTCTAAATTTTCAAAAAGAGGGAACTGGAGCACCCTCTTGCTCCAATGCCAAATTCCATCCATAGACTAAAATACTATTTTTCTATTGTTTGCATGGTACTAG
Organism: Avena insularis; assembly: GCA_023614405.1. NCBI lineage: Eukaryota > Viridiplantae > Streptophyta > Magnoliopsida > Poales > Poaceae > Avena > Avena insularis. The sequence continues at coordinate 391,473,726 of CM042690.1, read as the reverse complement.
ACAGGCATGAATCCTAGTCATGAGGAGAGAGTCATTTTTCTTTGTAGTGGGACCCTATGACACATATATTAAACATCACTACATTGTAGATCTATTGCCAGATTGCACACCATAGCCAGATTCAACTTTTTGTCAGATTTGGCTTTGGCCACACTGTGGGTGCCCTAATAAACTTGTTTTTGAATATAACTTGTTTGTACCTAAGATTTGACGTTTCATTCACATAACTAGATGTCCATCGAAGAGTTTCTTTTAAAGTGTCATACGGATGATTTATGTCTGTTTATTACACCTCACACAAAAAGCACCCCGATTTTTTATAAACTTTAAGTAGATAATTATTTTCCCGTGATTTATTTTATTGAGAGCAAGCACGGTGAATATGGATCGGAATGTCACAAGCCCAGTTTCCAGACAAAGTTTGAACCATGTTTCACTTATGATTACCAAGTTTTATGAGTTCTCACGCTTTCCTATCAAACTTCACACTCTTAAACTAATTTAAGCCGATTTGTCAAGGTTAGGTAAATTTTGAACTATGAGTAAGTAGTAGATTGCTCTTGAAGTTATACAAGTATATTTTGAAGGTACCCACCCCAGGCTGTCAATATATTTAAAACCAATGAATTTGTTTAAAGATTCAACTTCTTGCTAAGAATTTGCATGTAGTTAAATTTGAATTTTATTTGAAAACAATAAAAAAACATTGCACGATGTCCTCTGTATTGTACTACTTGCTGTGAAAAATGATTATCAAGGGAGTTCAAAACTTCGAAAAAACAAACTAGTTGAAAATATGGCCTGGCATGTATGAACATCCTTAGGCTTTAGGCCAAAATACAAGGTTAAATGGCCTTATATATGTGCAACAACATACTTTATGGTAATGTTCCCATATTTGGAAGATGAGTGCATCTTGGCATGGTGAATAATAATGTTGCCAGCACATGGAGATTCCAAAATTTAGGAATAAAAGACCATTTTCAAATTTGAACTACAAGTAAACGTGATAGAATGCTCTTAAAAAGTTACAAACATCCTTTGAGTATTTATGGTACAAAGGCGGTCAATACATCAAAAACCAATGAGATTTTTGTAGGATTCAAGTTCTTTCTACGAATATGTATGTTGAAAATTTGATCCTCACTAGCTATGGACAAATATGTATGCCTTCCGCATGGCATCCTCTTGCATGTACTACTATTTGCAATGAAAAATAATTAATAACTGTGAGTCATCAAAAATTACAAAAAATGATACACAATATGGCCTACCGTGTATGAACATTCTTGGGTTTCAAGCCAAACGACATAGGTAACAACCATATGCACATTGCATTGTATTGTAATGTTCCCATATTTGGTAGATATGTGCATCTTGGCAATGTGAAAAATGGTGGCAACCATAGTTTCCAACTTATAGCAACAATAAAACTTTTTCAATTTTCGAAGCGACAAGATTTTTCTGTAAGCAAGAACAAAGAAAAATGGCTCAGAGTACCACAACAACAACCCTAGTTATCAGACGAAGCATGGACCTTGATACACTTAAGATTGATTACCATGTTTTATGAGTTCTCAAGCTTCCTAGCGAACTTTGACCACTTAAATGAATTTAAGTCGATTTGTCAGTATTAGGTAAAATTTCAACTATGAGTAAGTGGTAGCAATATTGAAGTAGTATGAAGAGCAAAATTTGAACTACGAGTAAGTGGTTAAATTTGAAGTACGAGTAAGTGGCTCAGAAGAGGAAGTAGTATGAAGAGTATCGCTCGATCAGCTGCTCTCTCGAGAAGGAGCCGAACCCGATTGCTTTCCTTGCTTAATTTTAGGCTACTTCATGCTAAATGTATGGACCTCAATGTAATTTTCCCTATTTAGGTCCTTGATATAAAATATACTCCCACCGTCTGTGTAAAATTTGAACCTAAAAGTAAGTGCTAAAATCTAAATGAATTTAAGCTTAGTTGTCAATGAGTATGAACATTCTTGGATTTCAAGCCGAACGACCAAGGTTATGGCCATATCTACATCATAATTTATGTTGATGACCCCATATCCTAGAATTTGCATGCCGCCAAATTTGGCCATATTAGAAAACAAACGAAGAGGAAGTAGTATGAAGAGTATGGCTTGATCAGCCGCTCTCTCGAGAAGGAGTCGAACCCGACTTTTATCCTTGATTAATTTTAGGGTGCCTCATGCTAAATGTATGGACCTGGATGTGAGTTCCCCCCTTTTTAAGTCCTTAATGTAAAATCTACTCCCAGCGTACTTGTAAAATTCGAACCTAAAAGTAAGTGGTAAAATTTATACAAATTTAACTAAGCTTAGTTGTCAATGAGTATGAACATTCTTGGATTTCAAGCCGAACGACCAACAATGTCATGGCCATATCTACATCAAACTTTATGCTGATGATACATGATCCCGTATCCAAGAATTTGCATGCCGCCAAATTTGGCCATATTTTGAAAACAAATGAAGAGGAAGTAGTATGAAGAGTGTGGACCTCGATGTAATTTTACATTTTTAGGTACTTGATGTAAAATGTACTCCCATCGTCTGTGTAAAATTTGAAACTAAAAGTAAGTGCTAAAATTTAAACTAATTTAACCTTAGTTGTCAATGAGTATGAACATTCGTGGATTTGAAGCCGAACGACCAAGGTCATGTCAATATCTACATCATACTTTATGCTGATGATGATCCCATATGCAAGAATTTGCATGCCGCCAAATTTGGCCACATTTTGAAAATGATCGAAGATGAAGTAGTACGAAGAGTATAGTTAGATTAGCCGCTCTCTCGAGAAGGAGCCAACCCGACTATTTTCCTTTCTTAATTTTAGGGTGCTTCATGCTAAATGTATGGACCGCGATGTAATTTCCCCCCTTTTTAGGTCCTTGATGTGAATTGTACTCCCACAGTCCATGTAAAATTCAAACCTAAAAGTATGTGGTGAAATTTAAACGAATTTAAGCTTAGTTATCAATGAGTATGAACATTCTTGGATTTCAAGCCGAACGACCAAGGTCATGGACATATCTACACCATATGTTATGCTAATGATGATACCATATCCAAGAATTTGCATGCCGCCAAATTTGGACATATTTTGAAAATGATCGAAGTGGAAGTAGTATAAACAGTATGGCTCGATCAGGTGCTCTCTCGAGAACGAGGCAACCCGACTATTTTACTTGCTTAATTTTAGGGTGCTTCATGCGAAATGTATGGACCTCGATGTAATTTTACCTTTTTTAGGTCCTTGATGTAAAATGTACTCCCACTGTCCGTGATGTTCACATATTTGGGAGTACATGGGTGAATCATGGCTTGGTGACAGTGTTGCCACTCGAAGTTTCCAACCATTAGGAAAATAAAAAAATCAATTTTCCAAGTGACAGGAGTGTATTTTCTGTAGAGCAAATAGGAAGAATATGTATTTTCTTTAGGAAAAACAAAGAGAAAGAAGAGAAACTATGAGCACATAGGAGTGTATTTCCTGTAAAGCAAGTAGGAAGAATATGTATTTTCTTTAGAAAAAACAAATAGAAAGAAGAGAAACTATGAGCACGTAGGAGGTAGCTCAAGAGAGCATCGAAGAGGTGGTGCGATATCAGAGCAAAGCTGTGATGGATTCCTGACACGAGGTGCAGGGTATAGCCACCTAGTAGTACTAGTAGTACGGATTAGTACCTTTGATATTTATGCATGAAAAACAAATTGTGTTTTATCTCTCCTTCACTGCCTCATCACCATCCCCACACCCCGGATGGCTGATCTCTCCCTCGTCCAAAATGTGGTGATGCGCACGTGTGTCGACCTGCCTTGTATCAGCGACTCTATGTCAGTATTAGGCGTGTTGCGTTGGTGTGCATAAGAAGGAACCATTTTGGGGCTTGGCGGTATTAGAGTCGGAGTTCAAACTTTCCCGATTTTGAAATTTTCACTTCCTTCCCAAACATCTGGAGGGAAGGTTATTCAAAAGATAGAAGCGCACACGGGATTGTTTATACTGTATGCATTATGTCCCATCACATTCTATGCACTTCATTATGATCTGGCCAGCTTTCCCACTACTCCATAGTACTCCATTCTCGTTCCATTTCACATCCTATGAAGAGGAAGCCAACTAGCACACCTGTAGCATGCTAGTTCAAAAGTACAGTAGGAGTAGTATAAAGGGTATGGGCGTATGGCTGAGTCACTCACTGATGCATGTAAAATGCATCCATGAACGTTGCACTTTATTGATATTCCAACATATTTTCATCATATATGGGGTATATTCATGTTTTATAATGATATTTGGGAATAATTAACACTTCCCAGATTGTTTTGGAATTAAGCCTATTGAGGTAGAAAACCCCTATTTCAATGGTTTTAACTTTCAGGTACCCAAACGATGTCCAATTGACCTGAAACTTCACGGGACCTAGTATTTATCAGAACCAAGAACAATGGGCCAAATATCCACGAGAAAAGAAGACCAAGGAGGAAACGAGCCTAGCATAGGTGGCGAGGGGGCTGGCCGCGGCTGGTGTGCTCTTTTTCCCTCGAGTCTCTGATTCCCTCGATTCTTTCTCCTAGGCAAAGGTTTTGACCTAAAAAGGTCTCCCCATGATTCTCGGAAGGGAGCACCACAGAAGAGAGAAACACGAAACAGAAAGGCAGGAGGCAGAAGATTGGAGCGGGAAAACTCCGGTGAGGCGCTGCCGGTGTGATCTTCACCTCCTCCAATGACTCTAGCACCTTCACCATGATGAAGGGGGAGTATTCCACCCCTGGACGGGTTTGTGGTTGTAGCTATTGTACCTCTCTCTCTCATGATCTCGATTGTATTAGAACTGTATGAGCTGCATAACATGATTACGGTCATATTAGTATTACCTATGTGGTAGATATTTATATAGTTGATATTTGAGATTGCAATTGTTCGGTATTGGAAGTATATGAATAGATGCATATCATGTACCCCATTCTTGTTTACTTGTTTTGATCAAACATGTATATGGGAGCTTATGTGGGGGAACGTGTGCATTAGTTGGAGCAACGGGGATGATCTTGTGGGTAGGACAGTAAAACTTATGAATCACTTAGGTGTTTACCTTACTTAGTTTCCTCACTAGGGATAAATAAAATACCATGCTTAGACTAGATCAAGCATGTTATTATTTTAACTTCATGTCTTAGAACTTAATGATATACTCTGAAATTGATCTAAATACTAGATTGCTTGGAGACCCCCCTTTCTAGTGGAGTATAAGTGAATTGTTAGTAAAATAACATGTCTATATTAGGATGTGATGCCCATATGAATTGCTTATCCATACTTTAACATTTTGCACCAATATTATGTCATCTAGAGTGTTCCGTGTCCACCACAACTCAAAGAGAGTGTGCATAAGTGAAACCATGAACCCCGGTCCAGTTTAAACCATAAGAAAACACTATACAACACATCTAAATCACTTTATATTTTCAGTATTAATTAAATCCTAAAATACAAAACTTTTCTCATACTTGCAAACACCAACCAAAACCAAAAACATCATATTCCATCGCATTTGCCACCATTGCATATTTACTTTACTATTGCATTGCATTTTACTTTTATTGTATTTTATTTCAGTTTTTCTTACATACACCTTGTGCTTGACAACCACTCTGTGAGGTTGAGGGCACAAAACAATCTACAACTATTTTGTAGTTTGCTTGACAAAGAACAAAGAGGATCACTCTCTTACACATAGATCCCTGAGAGTTTGATATTTAAACCCTCGACCTTCCCTCATGGGGAAGACTTCCATTTACTACATCACTCTCCACTTAGAGTCTGAACCGTTAAGGTGCAACAAGAAGCTCGTACGACAACTATCAGGAAGTTTTCTACTGCTCACATCAAGGAATTTTTCTGGCGCTGTTGCCGGGGAGCTAGTTAAAGGATAGCTCACAAGAAAGTTCAACCTCATCACCAACTTGTGTAAACACCTAAGCTTGGGGAGGTTGGACCTACGTGAGTATCATCTTGTTATTTTAGATCTTCAAAGTAGTTATAGTTTTGTTTTGTTATTGTCTTTACTTCCATCTTTACATTTTAGTTTCTACATTTTTAGTTTCTTTTACCATTCGGTTTTGCATTTATTTTTTATTTTCCTGTTTTTGTCTTTACTTTTGTATTTTGGTTTGTCTTTTGGTTTTTACTTTTGCATTCATTTGTTAGTTGTTAGTTCAGTAGTATTAGTTTTAGTATCAGTTTATTTCAGTTTTCACTCAAAAACATAAAACACATAAAAATTAGTATCACTTTACTACTTGCATAATGGGAGAAAGAACTAAATTGTGTGACTACACAAATACACCTAATGATTAATTTATTGCTAAGCCCATTACCACACCTGAGATTACAACGGAGATCTTTGAAGTTAGTCCTAGTTTTCTAAACTTGATAACTAGGGAACAATTTGGAGGTAGTGCAAATGAGGATGCCTCTATGAATCTTCATGACTTTTGTGAAATATGCCACGTGCAAAAATTTAAAAATGTTGAAAATGATATCCTCAAACTAAAATTGTTTCCATTATCACTTAGAGGAAAAGCTAAAGCATGGTTACTCTCACTACCCACCGCTAGTATAAATTCTTGGGATGATCTAAAAGAATCATTCATAAAAAATATTATCCTCCCATTAAAATTTTCCAAAATAGGAATAACATCTTATCATTTAGGAAAAATGAAAAGGAGCATGTAGCTATGGCTTGGGAGAGAATTAAGATAGTGCTTAGGACTTGTCCATCACATGCAGTCAATGAATGGACCATCTTGCATTCATTCTATAATGGTTTGAACTATATGTCTAGAAACATACTAGATTCTACTGATGGAGGTGCGTTTATGAGTTAAACTATTGTAGAAGCAAAAGCCGTATTAGAAAGTATATTGCAAAATTATAGTCAATGGCATACTTAAAGAGAGCATATTCCTTCCAAGAAAGTGAATTCCATAAAAGATATAGACATTTTATCTAATAAAATGGACGCCGTTCTTGCTTTCATGTCTAAACAAAATGTTGAGAATGTTCCTTTGAAAGACTTAGTTGGTAATATTAAGTAAAACTCTTACAATAGGCCACCCTTTGTTCCCAACAAATATGCTAGTAGTGGTAATGTTTCTAATGACTTGGAAAACACTATTAGATCATTTATATCTACCCAAAAAGAGTTAAATAAAGAATTTATATCTAAATTTGAGAAACAAGATGCTTTGTTTGAGAAGGTAGATCAGCTCACTAGGGAAGAAACATCATAGAGAGAAACTATCATTGCTCAAAAGCATGAGGAAACTATAAACTATGTGCAAGATGTAATAGATAGATATTGGGAAGTTATTAATGAAAGAAAGAGAGTGGAAAATGAAACTCTCATGATTATGAATGAGAAGAAGGTACAGGAAGTTAAGATGCTTAGTGAATTTAAGATGCTTGATTTAGATAAATGTATCTTACATGAATTCATTAACGTGCTACAAAAATTTGCTAGTGATCCTTCCGTAAATCCCTACCAAGCGGGTTTTTGTTCTTATATATCTAACCATGTGCTTTAAGAAAAGATTGCTAGGTACAATAAAGATGCTATGATACCACCTAAGATTGGGGATGTATGGATCCCCAAGGTATTAATTACTATTGGAAAAGAAACACACCATGCTATACTTGATCTAGGTTATAGTGTTTCAGTTTTATCTAAAGATCTATATGAAATGCTAGAATTGCAAAATATAGAAAAATGCTCCATGAACTTACTACTTGCTGATGATACCATTCAAAATTCTTTAGGAAAAGTTAGTAATGTAATGGTAGAGATTCAGATGACTTTCGTTCCCGTTGATTTTATTATCATGGACATGGGGAGTAAAACTTCTAGTTCAAATATTTTGGGAAGACCTTTCCTTCATACTACAGGTGCTATTATTGATTCAAAGGAAGGTAATGTAAAGTTTCACTTTCAACATAATAAGTGTATGGAACACTTTCCAAGGAAGAGGGACACTCCAAAATTTAAGATCCCTCATGACCTTCACCCCTCTTGAAATTCAAGTAAAGCCTAGCTATATGGCTTTAAAGAAAGCGCTTTGTAGGAGGCAACCCGAACGTTTTTGTTTTGATTTTCTTTGTGTGCTCTTGCTGTATCAATAGAATTTTTTTAGGTTTTGTAGTTTTCAATAAATTACCAAGTTTTATCCATTTTGGATTGAAAAAAGTTGAACACATATATGGAGTTGCAGATTTCTACACGAGTCTCTGTACCGTATGATTTTTCATATTTTTTCTGTAACTCTGATTGAGCTTATATTAGAACTATAGTTATTTCATCCTCTGTATGCTCATGTAATTTCGTGATTTTAGGACATTCCTAAGTAGGGTAATTAATTACATTTTGCTGCTATTAAAATTCGGGACATATTATGTCCCATTTTGTTTTATGCATTCTTTGAGCTTTTAAGTTGAACGTTTTTGATTGATTTGAGTTCATGAGAAATCATAAAACATTATATACCTACTGGAAATTTCATATATACATTTGTTTAAGGATTTCTTGCAGCAACCAATGTGTCTTTTGTACCCACTAATGTCACCCCACAGAAAAGAGATGGGAGAAAATTTTGTATTGATGTTTTTTCGCAGGGATTAGAGGGGCTGCACCAAGAGAAATCCAATGATAGTTAAAACCATAAGCTTGGGGATTCCCAAGGCACCCCACTGTACAAACCACACTCTCGGTTTGCACTCGTCTACTTTCTGTTTTTCGTGTAACACATTACTACCGCATAAACTTGGAGCGTCTTTTATTTGTTTTAGTTTGTTTTGTTTTATTTCTATTTGAGTAAGACCACCACTTTGATATATATTATGGGAGAGCTACTGGAGGTTTGGTCTGAGTAAGGTTGGATGCTATTAAAAAGTTTGGATTGGGATGTTTAAGTTGATATTAAAAAGGTTACACATAGTTGCATGGTTCATATGCTTTGAATGAGTATCAATTTGCAAATGCATTTTGCCAAGTTATCATTTATTCATGTTTCCTTGCTATTATTTTGCATTTTTTGACATGGACTGATTAGAACTATGGACTCTTATGCATGCATGTAGACACTTTCTCCCTCTTTCTAGCCCAAAAATAAAACCAACATGTTAAAACTTGTTATCCAACTCCTTTGAACCAAGTTTTCTAGAGTGTCCACCATAACTACCTATTAGCATAATTGCTATTCTAAGTATGTTTCATATATTTTATTGATTTATCTAGCTTCCATATTAAGATGATTATGGTTATGTTTGCTATGAGAAAATTGTTAAGTAAAGCTCTCACAAACCAGATGGCACACTTTTATTTCTTGCACATAATAAACTTGAACCATTGTGACTATCTTATGAAGTTGTGTGCTTGACAAATTATGAGTTGGGAGTTATCATAACCATGCTTTCATGGGGCACGTTTTCACCATTGCACTTATTCATATTTAGTTGATATCATGTTCTTTTGTTATGGATGCCTATCATTATGAAATAAGTTGGAAAATTTGTGAGATCATGGAGTTTGTCTATGTGTGAGAGAAACACCTTGGACGCTAACCCAAGCCATGCATCATTCATGGTAGAAATTTACATCATCCCATAGTGAGCATTCTATGAATCATCTTCAATAAAAAGCTATTCCAATAGTAAATAAAAAAATTGTTGAGATGCACATTGTCTGTTTGTCTTGTCATTTTGGTATGGGAAACCTCCCATACCATGGGGCAAGAGGTACCCTGTTTGGCGTTCTCAATGATACATATATACTTACAATGACAAGAACTTACTTAGGGTCCTAAGTTAAGTAGCATGTGGTGTATGTACTCGCATTCAAGGGGCATGAGGCATTCAACTTATACTTTGTCAAGCATATAACTCATACTTGCCATCACATTAACCTTAACCACTCAAGATGCTTATGATAGGGGCAATGAGGGATCAAAGCTAATGAATACCATAGTTCAAACATGATCATAACAGGAAGAGTTTGGAAGCTATATGAAACTTATTCATAATTAATCTCTTCTTATTATCTATCTTTCCAAAGTGCCCACCTTAATATTCAAAATTGAGAAGAAATCTCTATGACCACTATAGGATGTTTTACGTTACTTTTGCTTTTGCATTTTGCATTCATTTGGTCCATATCTCTTACTTCTTTTTTACACTTTGTGAATTGCTATTGATCATCCTTTCATGGTATATGAGATATCACTTCATTATCTATCTTGCATATTGCTATTACTTTAAAGAATGAATCATTTGACTTCATGTAGCAATAGTAATCAGTCTTTATATCCAAAATAGTATTAAAGTATAAAGTCGATGGTAGTTTTATCACCTTCATACTCGAGCACGAGTATAGGTTAAGCTTAGGGATGCTGATGCATGTAAAATGCATCCATGAACTTTGCACTTTACTACTTGATATTCCAACATATTTGCATCATATATGGGGTATATTCATGTTTTATAATGATACTTGGGAATAATTCACACTTCCCACATTGTTTTGGAATTAACCATGCCGAGGCAGAAAACCCCCATTTTAATGTTTTTGACTTTCAGGTACCCAAACGATGTCCAGTTGACCTAAACCTTCATGGGAACTAGTATTTATCTAAACCAAGAACAATGGGCCAAAGATCCACGAGAAAAGAAGATTGAGGAGGAAACAAGCCCAGCACACGTGGCTAGGGGACTGGCCATGGATGGTGTACTTGTTTGCCCCTCGAGTCTCGGATGCTGTCGATTCTTTCTCCCAGGTGAAGGTTCTGACCTAAAACCATGTATAAAAAAGGTCTCCTGACAATTCTCGGAAGGAAGCGCCGCAGAAGACAGAAACACGAAACAGAGAGGCAGGAGGCAGAAGATTGGAGGGGGGAAAACTCCGGCAGGGAGCTGCCGGTGTGATCTCCACATCCTCCAACAAATCTAGCACCTTCACCATGATGAAGGGGGAGTAGTCCACCCATGTACTATGGGTTTGTGGCTATAGCTATTGTATCTCTCTCTCTCATGATCTCGATTGTATTAGAACCGTATGAGCTGCATAACATGATTACAGTCATATTTGTATTACCTATGTGGTGGATCTTTATATAGTTGGTATTTGAGATTGCAATTGTTCAGTATTGGAAGTATATGAGTAGATGCATATGATGTACCCCGTTCTTGTTTACTTATTTTGATCAAACTTGTATACGGGAGTGTGTGTGGGGGAACGTGTGCATTAGTTGGAGCAACGGGGGTGATCTTGCGGGTAGGACAGTAAAAATTGCGAATAACTTGGGTGTTTACCTTACTTAGTTGCCTCACTAGGGATAAAGAAAATACCATGATTATACTAGATAAAGTATGTTCTTATTTTAACTTCATGTCATAGAACTTAATGCTATACTCTAGAATTGATCTTAATACTAGATTGCTTGGAGACCCCCCTTTCTAGTGGAGTATAAGTGAATTGTTAGTAAAATAACATATCTATGTTAGGATGTGATGCCCATATGAATTGCTATCCATACTTTAACATGTTACACCAATATTATGTCAGCTAGAGTGTCCCGTGTCCACCACAACTCAAAGAGAGAGTGCATAAGCGAAACCATGAAGCCTGGTCCATTTTAAACCATAAGAAAACACTATCCAAGACATGTACATAACTTTTTATTTTCAGTATTAATTAAACCCGAAAATACAAAAATATTTCTCATACTTGCAAACACCAACCAAAACCTAAAAACATCATATTCCATTGAATTTCCCACCATTGCATATTTACTTTACTATTGCATTGAATTTTACTTTTATTGTATTTTATTTCAGTTTTTCTAACATAAACCTTGTGCTTGACAACCACTTTGTGAGGTTGAGGGCACAAAACAATCTACAACTATTTTGTAGGTTCCTTGACGAAGAACAAAGACGATCATTCTCTGACACACAGCTCTCGGAGAGTTAAATATTTAAACCCTCGAGTTTCCCTCGTGGGGAAGACTTCCATTTACTACATTACTCTCCACTTAGAGTCTCAACCGTTAAGGTGCAGCGAGAAGCTCCTATGACAACTTTTAGGAAGTTTTCTAGCGCTCGCACCACTCACTCGAGAAGGAGCCAAACCTGACTGCTTTCATTGTTTCTTTTAGGGGGCTTGTTGGTTTGCGGCCCAAAAGTTCCTGGTCAAGTGCATCCTGGTACCCGAGTTGGCTAAAATCTCGTGGAGGGGCCATAGTAGAATCGCCAATTGTCCAGAGGGGCCAAATGGGGGTGAATACAAATCTAACAGCCAAACGATCGTTTGAACCAGAAAAAAACGGTTGAACTCAAATATCGCAGTTAGGTCAACTCTTCTTGGCCTGCCCTATCAGTTCCCGTTAACTTTTGCGGTCGTGGACTAGTTTACCCCTGCAGGGACCAGATCTATTTCTTTGCTCTGCTCTGCTTTGCTCTTCTCCTCTGTTCCCCTCCCCATAACCGTTGCTCAGCTTCGGCTGCTCGTCTCAGATCGGAGCTCGCACTTGCTCTCATTTGCATCCCCGCCATGTTCGGCCAACCTCCCATGCCCCTAATCGAAGCTCGTAGCCATCGTCGTTGCATCATCCGCCGTATTGGAGCTTCGCATCCCTGGACTAGTATCTTGCCTCTGGCTAGTCCTTCTCACACGGCAGAGCACGTCCCGTCGGGCGATCCTGGCCAGCAACCGGCCTTGGGCAGTTGCATGCTGCCACGTGCCCCAGGCATGGTAGCCCTGGCACAGCAGTTCGACGACCACGCTCTCATGGCCACCGTGCTGGGCATCCATCCCGTCGTGTCGCTGACAGAGTTGCTATCGGCTTTCAGGTATTGTTTTGGGATCAGACGAAATGAGGTCAAGATTTAGGTATGCATGTCACCATTCGATTTTTTCGTCCGATTCGAGCACAGCTCAGACACCGAGCGCATTCTGCATTCTTCCTGTTCTTTCGAGTGCTGGGGGAGAAATGAGCTTGATGTGTTGGCATCGCGCCTATGGGTGGGATGATCGCTTGGGGCAACTTCGTTTCTTCTCCAAACTCGTCTTTAACAGCCTCCCGTTGGATGCTTGGGAGCCGGAGGACCTCAAGCAGGTCGTCAGTAGCCTTCGTGGCGAGCTGGTGGAGATCGTGCCACCGAGCAATAGATGGGTCATCAAGGTAAAGGCGGGGCTAAAAGATCCTCATGTTGTTCCTAAGATGTACGAGGTGCAGATTCCAAGCAGGGCTAGGCGACAACTTTGCTAGAAGCACCCGGTCGTCATCCACCTAGAGGAGGTTCTGGAATCGGTACATGGCATTCAGGACCCCAGAGAGGCAGCCAGAAAGCGTACTCGTCGCCTGCAGTGTTGGCCTGGAAGGATCGATGGCATAGGACCACCACCGTTTCATGACGGCGCACACAGTTTGGGTGGGGGAGCTGGGCTTGGACAGGCTAGTGGTTCTGATTTCCCTCGAGTGAAGATAGAGATCTAGTGAATTGTTGTAGTATGTGTGGCTAATGAATTTGTAGTATGGAGAGCGTAGCAGGAAGTTAGCATCGACTAAAAATATGTAATAGTTTGAATCGATGTAGTATGTGTGGGTAATGAATTTGAAGTTTGTGTGTCTAATGCATCTATGTTGAACACCGTGCTTTATAATTTATGTGAATAACCAAGGACAACCTCATGAAAAGACGGTGGACTGGCAATGAGCAATGTCAATTCTGTGGATGCCATGAAAATTTAGTTCATCTCCTCTTCAAGTACAAGGTAGCTAGATTATTGTGCCAAATGATGAGCGATCTGGAAGACAATAAATGGTTCTTGTTTCAAACAAAGATTACCTGATGATCCTTATAACACTAACTACTGGTTTTGTAACACGTTGAACTGCAGGACCATTTTGCAGACAGCACAAGACAAATGAAAAATGGTTTACAACATAGATAGTAGACACAAAATCTGTACATAAACTATTGTCTGAATTTTATCTGTCTGGAATAAAAAATGGCAGTTAACTGGATTTAACCATGCGTAGTAATTGAAGGAAATAGATAATTGATAGTATTTGTTTACAATAGTAGTACTTCCATACAAAAGGGTCTTATATCTGCACAAAAGTGGGCTAAACTTCCAAATAGTTTATAGAACAATGCGTCAGCATTTCATCTACAAAAGCCATTCTTTAGTCTGAACTTAACTATTCTACACTGAAGAAACTGCAGATCTCCATCAGAAAAGTTGGTTGGCCAATTGCCTTGAGAGGACGTAAGTTTTTTAATCATTTAACCCAAACTGATATATTGCCTTCCCGCCAAACTACAAGAAATCTGCATCGTTCATGCACGACTGCTTTGCTTGCGCCAGTCCCGGTTCAGTAGGACCATCCGCGCGGCCGCAATGATTTCTTCGAACCTGAAATTTGGCATCTTCTTGTAGGGATCGTAGGTCTATGTTAACTGGAACTTGAATTCTGGTGCTGAGCTGATGCCTGCCACTAGCTCCAGTTGTCGAAGAATCCAACAGGCTGAGTGTAGACGCTTGGTCGCTGCTGTGGTACGGCCTTCGACGGTGCGTTGGATGGAGCATCTTTTCTGCAGACAGCGTGTTACCAGCCTCCTCCACTATGGTAAGGTCACCCGCGCCGAAGCATGGACGTGAGAGTTCTTAGACCTTGGCACTTCCCTGTTCGAGGGTGTGTACCTTTGGCGACAAGCTCTCATGAACGATTTGACACGTACCTTGTTCCCCCTGCCTAGAGAACGCCATAATGCCGCCACGCACTTTCTCCACAGCACTCTCTTGGCCTTGCTCGCCACATCCGGCGTCGATAAGCCGGCATCGCCGTCACAGCCGATTCGGCACATTTGGCGAAATCATCCGCCTGGAAGCACAATGGGAGATCGTCCTTGAAGTAGAGCTTCATGGCCTCCTTAGAGGGGCTAAATACCCAAGTTTCGGCGGCTGTCACAGCGATAGTGGCGGCTGCTTAGGCGGGGCCATGTTACCCTAGGTGGTGCGGCGTGGCGGAGTTGTGCAAGGTGAACTGTGGTTTGTCGGAGAAGGGGAGTGATAGACTGAACAGTAGGTTTGGACTCCAGGCACGCGTGAAAATAATAATCTCCCATTTCCTGAGGGTAATAATTCGACACTCATTGTATTAACCGCTCAATCTTTATTTTCCCTTCTCGGCATAACAGTGCGAACGTATTAAAAATATTGGTCGTGGCTATCCACCTCATCGGGCAATGTACCAGGACAGGTAGGAGACCGGGTTCCATTTTAGACATGTTGGCGACTGTGCCCTTATGTTTATATGATATTATTTCTATGCCACTATGTACCGTCGAATTGAAGCAACACCATCAGAAACAGGGGATGACTATGTGGCATTTTTTCTTTTTTTAAAGGGCATCAGAAACAGGGGATGCATGTTTTCTGACTGGTGGGCCCGCCTCCTCCACCTTCGATGGCGCGCATCCCAGGTTCGAGGACTAGTGTCGCCCACCAACACAATATTGTGCAATTTTCCATGTTTTGTCGCAACCAGCTCCACTCCGCTCCTCTGCTCCTGTTGCCGCCACTCTGTTTAGTCATGCACCACACTCGTCCTCCCCTTAGGCCATCGTCCTCCCGCCCTCCCCTCCCTGCCATCCCCTCACGTCCCCTCCTCTCCCCTCCCTATCCTGTCTCCTTGCCACCGTCCACCGCCCAGGTGCGTCTAGAAACGAAAACTGAGAGTCGGCAGTTGGGTTAGGCGCCCAACAACGCTGGTGATCTGGATCATGTTCGGAGATGGATCCTGCGTGGCTTGAGAACACGGAGATGGGTCCTGTGCGGCTGGAGAGCACGGAATCTCCTTCAAGTCTGGAGAGCACAGAGGAGAACGAAACAGGGGAAGAGGAAGCATGGTGCATAGCTTTGGAGGTATGGAGCCCGGAGAAGGTGTCGTACGTCCTCATTGAAGGGTAGGAACTGTGATTCATTTTTTGCATACCCCAATTACCGTTTCTAGTCACGTGGTGATGGCAAGGATATGTGTTGGTAACCGCAGGACGTCTGTACAGCTTGTCCTTGACCATGATGCTTTGTCAAGCGAGCATGGAGACACTGAAATGTGTGGCAGTGCGGATGATGATGAGAAAGCATATCCAGACGTGGCTGCTGACCCTGATAGGATGGATAGTATGGAATATTTGGTTGGTTCGAACTTTGAGCCTAACTATGGGACCGATGAGGAAGAGGAATGTGAAGATGTGGAAATGGGATGTAGATAGGATGACGAAGACGAGGACAGGCCAGTGATACACTTTGACAGGGACACTCCTACAATTGATGAGGGGTCTGTCTTTGAGACTGTGGAGGACTACAGATATGTAGTTGCCACCTATGCAATTATAGTTGGGTTCGAATTTATCATTGAAAAGAGCAACCAAAAGAGATTTACAGTGCATTATAGGGAAAGTAATGTGTGTAAATGGAGATTACATGCATCTCCAATGCGGGGTGGATACCCATTTCAGGTTGCAATAGCTACATTTAGTTTCAGTCTTTCTCATATTTATTCTGCTGATAATTAGCTTTGATTTATTTGGATTCTTATCGAATGCAGATCAAAGTAAACATGAAGAAACACAACTGCCCTAATACTTCTTTACGTGATAAAATTAGACCGGCGACTACCAAGTGGATTGCTGCTACTATACTTGACTGGGTGAGGCAGGATCATAAGATTGGACTTGCTGAACTCAGAGCAAAGATTAGCAAAAAGTTTAACGTTATGATTCCTTACAATAGAGTCTTTGATGGGAAGGAGATGGCTCTAGACTTCATTCAAGGCAAGTGGAATGATAGTTTGCACACATTGTATAATTTCAAAGCTCGGGTAGAGAAAACATCACCTAGTAGTGTTGTTGACATTGATTATGAGGTTGTGAAAGGAAGAGAAAAGGTCTCAAGGGGGGTCAGGTATAAGCAGGGAGATAAGAAATGCTTCAGGAGATGTTTTGTCTGCCTAAAGGCATGCTGGAAGGGGTTCCTAGACGGCTGCAGGCCATACTTTGCAATAGGCGCAACTTCTTTAACAGGGAAGTTCAGGGGACATGTTGCTTCTGCTTGTGCTTTGGACGCGCATAATTGGCTTCTACCCATAGCTTATATTGTTCTTGAGGGTGAATCAAATGAAAGATGGACATGGTTCATGCAGAGACTACGGGCAGTAATTGGTCACCCTGAAGGCTTGGTGATACACACTGGTGCATGCAAGGGTCTTGAGAATGCTGTTGATGATGTGTTTCCTGGGGTTGAGCATAGGGAATGCGTGTGGCACCTCGCTACTAACTTCACGAAGAAGTTCAAAGGAAACATATTTGAAGAGGACTTGTGGCAATCATCATACACATACACCCCAAGCATGCATGCTACTTACTTGCAGAACATGTATGTAGTGCCAAAGGTGAAAAATTACCTTGAAGAACTTCACACCAACCTATGGGCCAGAAGCAAGTTTGGTCAGTTAAGCAAGGTGGATTTTGTTTGCAATAATTTGGTAGAGAGTTTCAATGCTAAGATTTCGGGCATGAAGACAATTTCAATTGTTATTTTGTTGGATGCAATAAGACAGTGCATAATGGTGAAGATATATTTAAGGCAAAGAATTTGTGCAAGAAAATTTTTAGGCCATAAAATAGTTCCAAAGGTGGTTATGTTACTGAATGCAAGAACCAGGGCGATGTGAATGATAAAGATGAGGATGTTCAGAAGTTCCAGAATATTGGCTGAGGTTTATGCAGAATGCATACGTGGAACTGAATGGAGGTACACTGTAGACATTGGAAACAAGACTTGTTCATGCAGGAAGTGACAGATTACTGGTCTGCCATGTCACCATGCATTGTACTTCATCTTAAAGCTTAGAGGTAGTCGAGCTGAAAGAGAGAACTATGTTGACAACTATTTCTCTGTTGACAAGTTTGCTGCAACTTATGCAGAAAACGTACCACCTATGGCTGATGAAAATGATTGGGAGATTGTCGATCCAGGGTTCAAACTTCAACCACCAGTTCTTAGGAGGCCACCTAGGAGGCCTAGAAAGCTAAGAATCAAAGCCTCCACCGATAAAGGTTCAAGGCTAGGAGCTAGGAAAAGGAAATGCAAACATTGTGGAGGATTCGGCCATATCAATAGGTTGTGCAAAAACCCAATTCCACATGATCTTGTCCTTGTAAACACCCCGGTGGCAGAAAATAAGGCTTCTCAGCCAGAACTGGAGGAAGAGCAACACGAAGACGAAGAACTTGAGGAAGTGCAGCAGGTGGAGGGAAATAGTGATGATCACTTGGAGGAAAACGTAGGTAAGCAGCAAATTATGAAGAAGTGGAGGTGCCGGCGAGAAAAGGGTGTGAAAAGAAATGAAAGGTTAAGCGGACCAGGAAGGAAAAGGAAAATAATGGAGGTGTATTAGAATATGAAGAAGTTGCAGGGGTGATTGAGTATGTTCTTGAGGATCTTTCGGCTAACTGCATGAGAAGTAATAAAGCCCTGTCAATTTCATCTTTGTACGATTCTCCAGATGAAAGGTAAGCTTAAAAATTGTTTTATTTGTCATTTGATCAGTTTTTCCATCCCCATCAACTGTTGCTTAATGCAGCATGGGCTAGCAGACTAATAAGAGGAGCAGAAAGAAGCGGGAACACTAATGTCGTTTCTTGAATTATCATTTAAACTGAACTAGTCGTGTCGTCTTTATTTATATCTGGCTCGTGCAACGTGTCTGTGATGGGGTCAGATGGACCAGATTACAACTTTTTAAATATTATTACACTGGAGTAATTTTTTCCTGCGTATGGACGCAGCTACTAGTTCCCATCCCCCTTGGATTTTCGTCTCCTCTAGCGCACTCCAAAATTATGGTTGTGCCATCAAGTGCTGGTAGCAAAGTCAGCTATTGTCCCATCAGATGTGAACGTGCGAACTTTGTTTGTTCAGAATTGAATGACTTTTGATTAGTTTGAAACACAGAGAAACCTAAAACATGGCAAATATATGCCCTCAGAAACTATTCCTGAAAAAATATTATTACTCCCTCCATCTAGAAATAAGTGACTTGAATTTGTGTAGATTCATATGTATCTAGACATGTTTTGGGTATAGATACATTTAAATATCTAAAAAAATCTAAGTCAATTATATCTGGACAGAAGTAGTACACTATTACAAGACGCTCGACCCCTTCTCCTCTGGCGCACTCCAAATTATGGATGTGCCATCAAGTGATGGGAGTAGAGTCAGCATATTGTCCCTCCCGATATGCCAGGAATGTGCGAACTTTATTTTCAGGATCGGATGATGTTCGATTAGTTTCAAAGACAAAGACACCTAAAACATGGACAACATATATAGATTATGATGCTAGTCGACTATGACTCAACTGACCCCGATCCAAAGAGGGCATTAAGATACCGTACATAGATTTAATTTAGGCTTAAGTGGCCCTAATTGACTATGGCGCTCCTGTAGTCTCCATCATTGACGACGTTGTCCGCATCGCCGCCAGCCTCCTCCGCGTCGAAATCGATGCCGACGTTCCCGGCAGCGTTCCTCCTCATCATGGATTCTCCGCTCCCATGGTCTCCATCATCCACGATGTTGTCCGCGTTGCCATCAGCCTCCTTTGTGTCGAAATCGATGCCGACATTCCCGGTCGCATTCCTCCTCCTCATGGTGTAACATCCCAAAACTTCAATCCAAGCTTATCAAGATCCAAATCATCAAAATTAGGGTTAACAAAAACTTTTCCAAAGTAAAAATTAAAGCATTCATGTGTATGAGCATTTAATTTCGGAATTGATTTGAATTGCCATGGTTCTATGATTCCTTGCTTGTAAAATGTTTCTTAGGTGATTTAAACATCATCTACATCATTCCCAAACTTTTCCCAAAGAAGAACAACTCAAAATGAATAATTAAAGTGAATGGTCATTTTGGCCAAATTAACTATCATGCCTACTTTGGCTATTCCTAGTACTCAAAACTTAACAGAAACATGTGTAGATCTTTACACCCCTTGATAGTACACATAATGAGGTACCAAGGCCCACTTTGTGATCTGCTAAAATCTTTCAAATGCTAATTTTAAATGACAGTTTAAAATTGAATCTAATTCATATGGGAAGATCCCACTATTTCAAAAACCACTCAAACAAGCTCAATTTTCAAAACCCAAGCAACCACAGAGTCTCAAGCTTATGCCTAGCAAACCCACCAAAAATCTTTTCAAAATTTAAAAGTTTATTTCTTGCGGCCATTTAATCAAACACTTGGAAGGCAGGGTTAAACTCTAAATCCTAGCTCACTGTTTTGAACAGGTTTTTGCCTCCATTTGATCTCCATTTAATCCTTTGGTCCCCTCATGATCTAACCATACCATTAGCACCCCTCCCCCTTGTCCCTAGCCAGAGTGCTGAGCCACCCCAGCACTAGCTCGCTGGCCGACCATGCCCTCGCCCTAGCAGACCACCTCCCTCTCTCACCATGTCTAGGAGGTAGCCAGGACCTCACCGCCACCCTCTGTCCCTTCCCCAAGCCAAGCCCAGCAGTGGACCACCAAGGAGAGCCCGCGCCTAGTGCCACCGAGCCATGCCGAGCACGCGCCAGAGCGCCACACCCGGCACGCGTGCACAAGCCGCCGCTCGACCGCAGCCCGCGCCTGCCGCTCCGCCACGACCCAGGGAATAGGACGGACACGCCCGTTCACCGCCCAACGCACCACAGCCACCGCTCGTCGTGGACATTGCCGCTTCTGCCGCTCAGAGCGCCAGCTGCCCCCGACCGCATATCACCGCCCCTATACCCGCATTGAATTCCTAGAGCACCGCCAGGAGATCGCCTGTCGATCGCCACCCGCAGCCATGCCGCTAGCCGCCCGTAGCCATGTCGCCACCGCCGCCTGCCCATCCCTCTCGGTCTCGCCGTCGAGCCTATAAAAGGAGGGCACCCCCAGCCATTCGAAGCACATCACTCCACTCCCCTCACCTCACTGATCATCCCACACCACTAGGCGGAGCAAGGGGAGAAGCAGCTTGCCGGAATTGCACCAGAGCAGGACGCCTCTAGAGGAGAAGGGCGCTGCTGATTACGACCACCCCCGAAGCTGCCTCGATCGTCCCTAAGCTCGCCGTCGACCACCAGTCCGTTTGCCCACCTCGCCGACCTTGCTGGAGCCCCGGTACGCCCCCTATGCACCCCCACCGAGCCGCTAGGGTTCGATATTGTCAGCGACAGGTCCGTCGTCGACGACAAGCCACAGCCGTTGATCCTCAGTCTAATCTAACGGCCCACATCGCCCCGTACCGCTTCACGCGTTATGAGCCGCTGACTTATGGACCCCCCTGTCTGTTGAGTCCCGCGCTGCGGAGTGACATTGGGCCGGCCCGTTAGAGTTTCCCGCGCGACCCAGTTAGTTTGAATTAGGATTTTCCTATTTAGTTTAAACTTAGTTCTGTCTCTGAGTTTGAAAATCAATTCAGAGAGTTTTACAAATCCAAATTGCATGAAACCAATTTTGCCTGAAAGGTATTGAAATGATCTATCCAAGTCCGTTGGATTTAATTCAATTAGAGTTATAGATATCTCCTAGTAAAAATAATAAAACAGAAGCAATTGCACCTTGCAACATTTTTATAAAATCAACCAGGATAGGTTTTGAGTTGATTCCAACTCTTAAAAATCACATTTCACCATACCTATCTGAATATGTAATAATATTAAGGTTTACATGCAGTAACTTTGGACTAGTACCAAAATAATGCTATTTAGGCATTTCTAGTCACTTTAAATCATTAAATATTGAACTTAAACCAAAGTAATTATGATCCAATCCTTAAATCACATTCCCACATGTTAGAATATGTGGTGATGACATGTGTCCACATGATCCCATAGTTTAAGTGGTGAATATTAAATCTCAGTTAATTTTTCAATGAGTAGAAATTACTTTTCTAAATCAAAAAGAATGAAACTAGTGAATTAAACTTGTGATGCTTGTGATGATAATAGATCATCAAATGTGTGTCTTAGAATATTAATTAGACTAGTTAAGTATTGTTTGGTGATTGTGTACTCCGTATGTATTTATAGAAGATAGTACCGACCAAGCTTACGAGGAGGAGGAGTGCTACCAAGAAGAAGAAGAAGAAGAAGAAGAAGAAGAAAACTTCAACCACTGCACCAACCAAGGCAAGCCACCATTAACAGTGTAAGCTATTGTTAGCAAGCTAGAATTAAGAGAGATGAATGAACAAAGATGCTTTAGGCATGCTTTGGTCACACCACCTTGACTATTACTACCCCAAGTATTACCTTACAAGCTTTACTTCCTTTAATTTACACAAAGTCCCTTACTTGTTTTGAAGGTAGCATAAAACGTATAAAACTTGACCTACTGTAGAACCCTTTAGATGTCATTCTATGGCATGAGATTGAACCCATCATTTCCACCTTAGTGAACACTCTTAACTTAGTAGTTTAGAGTAGATAAAAGCTTGAGACACTTTAGATGGGAACACTTGGTGAAAATGAATTGTGAAAACCTTGGAATGATGAGTCATTCTATTGAGATGTTTTGACATGTGTTGAGAAACACAATTGGTTTATGATGATGAAAATGTTGAGGCATCATACTTAACCCTTTTATAAAACTGATGGTTAGATTCGGATGCGATACCATTCCAAATATACCGTACAACCACACTACCTGAATTGGGTAAGGCTTAGCTAGAAATTTATATGCATTAGTATTAGTTCCCTCGCGGGAGAGGTTTGAGCTGAGGCTACCTCTCATGATGTCCACCTATGCAGTGCCTAAGATGACTGATGGTCATGGTTGGGAGGCCATGCTCATAGGAGAAGTGCTTATACTAGGGTGCGTAAAGGGAAAGTTATGTTTGATTATCTGCATACTAAGTATGATGATTCAGGGTTATCCCTGACAGATGTATCGAATCTTGTGGTGAAAGTATACCACCTCTTCAGAGTGCCAAACTATTCGAATAGCCGTGTCCGCGGTTATGGACAGTTGGAATGGCCATACTGTTTCGTTGTCAGATGTTTTCCAAATAACTTGAAATGAATGATGAATATTGACTTGACCACAACAAGGTTGTGTTTATGACAAAAGCTCCCCAACTTAAGTGATTCTAGAACTTTATTTTATCTTTCTTTGCTTCAGAACTCAGCTGAGGTTTCAAACTTAACTTTATAGTTAAACTTAGATTTAGCACTTTAACTTAGCACTATACTACTTATTAGTGGTAGTTTGCGAGTACTTAAAGAGTACTCATGGCTTTTATCCCTGTCTATTCTCATGGTCAGACTATGAAGGAGACTATCAAGATGATGGCCAACAGGACGGTTATGAGAACTAGGACTATCTGCCTTCGTCAGCATTGCCTGTGCCCCTAAAGATGGACCCCACCGCTACGCTTATCTTTTATTTCCGATGCTTGTTGTATTAAGACTGGATCATGAGATCCTTATTTGTGTAAGACCTTATGTATGGTTCGTAATGGATGATGTACTATGATATCCAATCCGTTATGTCTCACAAAAATGGTAATCCTGGGATTGCGAGGTATGGCATAACGGGCATCTGGGATTAAAAATCCGGGTGTTGACACATGGATTCTTCATGGCGTGTCGCATCAATAACGGTGGAGGTCGTATGCCTAGGTACTTCCCAGAAGCGGCTACCTCCCTTCGGGGTTGCGCAGATCCGGGTGGACCTCCCGCCGGTGGGTTCCGCACAACTCAATCAATGCCATCCTCTCCTTCTTGAACAACATTTGCCAGTACTCCTCAATCTGCCTCGCCAACGCGTTGTCACGCAAGAGTGGCGTGAGGCATAGCTGAGCGCGAAGACGGCCAGAAGCCTTGCGAACGGCAGCACGAGTATGTCGTAGTGGGCAAACATCCAAGCCTCATGCAAGCTGAGTTTGGGCCTCTCCCTCTCCATGGCGATGAAGGAACACGATCTGAGCTTCGGCCCCAAGGTTAAGGGGATAAGGGCAAGGACATAGGCCCAATCGTGGATGCCACTGCCAATCAGTTCTCAGAACATACTTCACGCGGATCGCTCTTACAAAGTACATCCTTATCATCCACACACCCTGATCCAACAGCGTCAAACAATCGGGGATCGGATTTCTAGAAGCCCAGAGCGGTTGCAGGTTAGTTATGCGTCCCGATTGTTTGTGTCCAACGGCTGTCATTGAATCATGCAATGGCATTAGTGGATCCATGTGGTTTAGGAAAGGAACACACATGCACTGACTCTGATGGTGGTTTAGGAAAAAAACACTTGAAATGACTCTGGTGGATCCATGTGGTTTAGGATAGGAACACACATGAAATGACTCTAGTTGTGGTTTATGAAAAGTACACACATCCAATGACTCTAGTGGTGCTTTAGGAAAAGAACACACATGCAATGACATTGGTGGATCCATGTGGTTTAGGAAAGGAACACACATGCAATGACATTGGTGGTGGTTTGTGAAAAGAACACACATGCAAATGACACTGGTGAATCCATGTGGTTTAGTAAAATAACACATGCAATGACACTAGTGGTGGTTTAGGAAAATAACACACATGCAATGTCTCTATTTGTTGTTTAGGAGAAGAACAAACATGCAATGACTCTAGTGGTGGTTTATGAAAAGGATACACATGCATTGACTCTAGTTGTGGATCCATGTGGATTATGAAAAGAACAAACATGCAATGACTCTAGGTCTGGTTTATGAAAAGAACACACATGGAATGACTCTTGTTGTGGTTTCTGAAAAGAACCCACATGCAATGACTCTGGTGGTGGTTTAGGAAAATAACACACATGCAAGGACATAAAATGACACTAGTGGATCCATGTGGTTTAGAAAAGGAACACACATGCAATGACATTGGTGGTGGTTTAGGAAAAGAACACACATGTAAAGACATGCAATGACACTGGTGGATCCATGTGGTTTAGGAAAGGAACACACGTGCAATGACACTAGTGGTGGTTGATGAAAAGAACACACATGGAAATGACTCTCGTGGATCCATGTGTTTTATGGAAAGAACACACATGCAATGAATCAAGTGGTGGTTTATGAAAATAACACACATGCAATGACACTGGTGGATCCATGTGGTTTATGAAAAGAACAAACATGCAATGACTATAGTTGTGGTTTATGAAAAGAACACACATGTAATGACTCTAGTGGTGGTTTAGGAAAACAACACACATGCAATGACACTGGTGGATCCATGTGGTTTAGGAAAGGAACACACATGCAATGACACTGGTGGTGGTTTATGAAAAAAACACATGCAAATGACACTGGTGGATCCATGTGGTTTAGTAAAATAACACACATGCAATGACACTAGTGGTGGTTTAGGAAAAGAACACACATGCAAAGACATGCAATGACACTGATGGAAGCATGTGGTTTAGGAAAGGAACACACATGCAATGACACTGGTGGTGGTTTATGAAAAGAACACACATGCAAATGACTCTGGTGGATCCATGTGGTTTATTGAAAGAACACACATGCAATGAATCTAGTGGTGGTTTATGAAAAGAACACACATGCAATGACTCTAGCTGTGGTTCCATGTGGTTTATGAAAAGAACAAATATGCAATGACTATAGTTGTGGTTTCTGAAAAGAACACACATGCAAAGACTCTGGTGGATCCAAGTGGTTTATGAGAAGAACACACATGCAATGACACTAGTGGTGGTTTAGGAAAAGAACACACATACAAAGACATGCAATGACACTGGTGGATCCATGTGGTTTAGGAAAGGAACACACATGCAATAACACTAGTGGTGGTTAATGAAAAGAACACACATGCAAATGACTCTGGTGGATCCATGTGGTTTACGGAAAGAAAGCACATGCAATGAATCTAATGGTGGTTTATGAAAAGAACACACATGCAATGACTCTAGTTGTGGTTCCATGTGGTTTATGAAAAGAACAAACATGCAATGACTATAGTTGTTGTTTATGAAAAGAACACACATGCAATGACTCTGGTGGATCCAAGTGGTTTATGAAAAGAACACACATGCGATGCCACTAGTGGTGGTTTAGTAAAATAACACAGATGCAATGGCACTACTGGTGGTTTAGGAAAAGAACACACATGCAAAGACATGCAATGGCACTGGTGGATCCTTGTGGTTTAGGAAAGGAACACACATGCAATGACACTGGTGGTGGTTGATGAAAAGAACACACATGCAAATGACTCTGGTGGATCCATGTGGTTTATGGAAAGAACAAACATTTAATGAATCTAGTGGTGCTTTATGAAAAGAACACACATGCAGTGACTCTAGTTGTGGTTCCATGTGGTTTATGAAAATATCAAACATGCAATGACTGTAGTTGTGGTTTATGAAAAGAATACACATGCAATGACTCTGGTGGATCCAAGTGGTTTATGAAAAGAACACACAGGCAATGACACTAGTGGTGGTTTATGAAAAGAACACACATGAAATGACACTGATGGATCCATGTGGTTTAAGAAAGGAACAAACATGCAATTACACTGGTGGTGGTTTATGAAAAGAACACACATGCAAATGACGTTGGTCGATCCATGTGGTTTATGGAAAGAACACACATGCAATGAATCTAGTGGTGGTTTATGAAAAGAACACACATGCAATGACTCTAGTTGTGGTTCCATGTGGTTTATGAAAAGAACAAACATGCAATGACTATAGTTGTGGTTTATGAAAAGAACACACATGCAATAACACTAGTGGTGATTTACTAAAATAACACACATGCAATGACACCAGTGGTGGTTTAGGAAAAGAACACACATGCAAATACATGCAATGACACTGGTGGATCCATGTGGTTTAGGAAAGGAACACACATGCAATGACACTGGTGGTGTTTTATGAAAAGAACACACATGCAAATGACTCTGGTGGATCCATGTTGTTTATGGAAAGAACACACATGCAATGAATCTAGTGGTGGTTTATAAAAATAACACACGTGCAATGACACTGGTGGATCCATGTGGTTTATGAAAAGAACAAACATGCAATGACTCTAGTTGTACTTTATGAAAAGTACACACATGCAATGACTGTACTGGTGGTTTAGAAAAAGAACAGACATGCAATGACACTGGTGGATCCATGTGGTTTAGGAAATGAACACACATGCAATGACACTGGTGGTAGTTTTTGAAAAGAACACTGATGCAAATGACACTAGTGGATCCATGTGTTTTAATAAAATAACACACATGCAATGACACTAGTGGTGGTTTAGGAAAATAACACACATGTAATGTCTCTAGTTGTGGTTTAGGAAAATAACAAACATGCAATGACTCTAGTGGTGGTTTATGAAAAGCACACTCATGCATTGACACTGGTGGATCCATGTGGTTTAGTAAAATAACAAACATGAATGACACTAGTGGTGGTTTAGGAAAAGAACACGCATGCAATGACATGCAATGACACTGGTGGATCCATGTGGTTTAGGAAAGGAACACACATGCAATGACACTAGGGGTTTATGAAAAGAACACACATGCAAATGACACTGCTGGATCCATGTGGTTTAGTAAAATAACACACAGCAATGACACTAGTTGTTGTTTTGGAAAAGAATACACATGCAATGTCTCTAGTTGTGGTTGAGGAAAAGAACAAACATGCAAGGACTCTACTTGTGGTTTATGAAAAGGACACACATACATTGATACTGGTGGATCCATGTGGTTTAGTTCATTAGCATATGCTATGACCCTAAGGAAGAGCTGTGGACCCTTAGAGCGAGGTACTCCCAATCGTAGATTTTATCCTTCGACGACTACTCCGTGATGTTTAGAATCGAGGTAGCCTGCCTAGCCTAAGCCCTCAAGGTATCGAGCCCCGAAGGAATATAAGATCATTCCTCTCAATCAAGGCTCAACTCTACTCAACTCTCCGTGCATCCCGGAAGACTGTAGGTCAACTTCATCGACGTAGTAACCTCTCTCAACGACAAAGTCCATAAGATAGTACGCTTGCGACACCTAGCACTAACCTTGACTCAAAAATCCCCTGAGCCTACTCTCCTGAATCTCGGGACGAGATTCTTTTAAGGGGGAAAGGTCTGTAACATCCCAATTTCAGCAACCCAGATTAGTTGTCCAGAATGCAAAAATCAGGGGGAACAAAAACTTTTTCTTGTTTAGGGATAAAGTGTTTGCCTGTGTTTGACTATGTTTATGATTATGATTGTGTATTAGAAGATATACTCCTTACCTCAACACCAGTTGACAAAAGCTACTTCCCAAAACTGTCTTGGCTTAATTCCCATATTCTCAAATGTTCTGGCATTTCAAAACCTGAGCCAAGAAGCCCTTGCAAACCAACTATTTTAGTAGCTTCTATTTCCCTAAACTATGCAGAGCAACCTATTATAATCTCCTTATGTTTTATAGACAGAACCTTCAACCATTCTTATCTCTAGGTTTCCCAAAACCTCCTTTTAAAGCTTTTGAATTCTACTCCTGGTAGAGATACCAAGGACTCTTACCTTACTCAAACTCCAACCTTTCAAAATTAACCATCCTTACCTCAAGCTAAGCTTGATGGTAACCCTAGTAGTAGTTGATTAGCTTGTAAGATGAGTTGCCTTGATCTGATGTTTGACTTGGTTACTTAGAAGTAGTATGAGCTACTCTAGGAGCTCATCCACTAGGATCAAGGTACTCTAAAATCACCAAACTCTAAGTAATAATACAATCTGGATCTAATCTCTAGATACTAGGTGATCATCTAAAACCCTTAACCAGATCAGCTCTAAAGTGATCTAATTCTAGAAGCTTCCAAGTCAATGAATACCAGTATCAAGCAAGGATCCTTCCTACTCAATCTACACTTCAAAATCATCCCCTTGATGATTCTTTGGTACCTTGCAACCCATCAAAATCTTCACCACCCACATTCTAGTCAAAAAACCTAAATCTGCCAAATTTGGCTTAGTCTGGAATCTGTTTCAACATCACCTTTTTGAATGTCTCCCTTTCTCAACCCTTGTGCATTTTTGGTAATTCAATTGAAACATATTGTTAAACATCCTAAGGACTACCAAGGACCACTCTTTCCCTTGGTTAGATCATCCTCCAACCCACTTGTTCTTGATGGTTTTGCAGGCAAGAAAATAACTATTCCTGCAAATCTAGTCAACATGCCTACTTTGATAGAAGCCCACACCACCATCCCACCTTCTCTGGACCAACTATTTGCATGTTTGTGATATAATTATATAGGTCTACCAATACCTACTTCACTTCCTCAATTGGATATTGGTACTTCTTAAACCCACATGGTTTTGAAGGCTATGTGATAATCTGCTTTGGCAACCTTATTTTATTCAAATTTTGAAATCAATTCTTGGTGAACTCAAGAAAGATCAATATAAAACCTCTATACCATGTTGATTTACATCACTTGGTCTATCCATCCATCTATACCATGCCCCAAGGGGAGATCTGAGCTCCAAGATCCAACAAGGTTTTGGTGGCATGAAAACAATCTTACCCAAGATCCTTAAATCTCTAGTTTTCACCAAAATCAACTTGGATTCTCCAATACCAAGGTTGAAAATGCTTGTTACACCTTGTCTACATCATCTACCTTGATCATCAAGATTTATCAAATATTATCCATAATTATTATGGCTCCAAATCTAATTAATCTCTTTAATAGTCAAAATCTCCAAAACTCCTTTCCCAAAGGAAAGTTTGGTTTTTGCCAAAATACTTCCCCAACTCTAAGCACTTTTGAGGCCCATATATCATACTCTATCTTCCTACTTCAAAAATAAATATTTTCGAATAACTTTATTATTTGTTTTTGCCCATTTTCTTAAATGGCAGAAATGGAACTAATTGTTTTAAATACTTTTAAGCCACAATAAATCTTGGGAAAATTCCCCTAAGTGTGTATTCGCATTTGGGACCACCCCACATCAAAATCCAACAAGGTCCAATGTAAAAATATCAAATGAGCTCCAATACTTCAATTCTGCAGTTTTTGAAAAAATGGATTTAAGTGGACTTATAACCTTCTGAAAAATCCCAAATAAATCCTAGAGATGCATATTAACCTTACCCATCTACCAGCATCCTTATCTTAATGGGTCAAGATCAAAAATCAAGAAATAAACCTTGATCATCCCTTATGGTTGAGTTGAACATTTAACCTTTTAGTACCCAAAAACCAAATCAAACCTCATCCAATCTTCTCCAACACGCCTCCACAGCACCAACCCTCAGTCCTGGTCGTGTGCACTGTAGCTAAGTCACTGTAGCAACTTATATCCCTTGTCTCTAGTGCTTGTCCATGAAGGAGACACAATCCAACCCCTTTTTCTTACCCTTAAAACCTTGCAAGAGCTGTCCCTACTCCATCTGCCCTGCAGCTCGACCAGAAAACCACCTCCCCTTAGCCCATAGCAATACCAGCCCTGGTTTCACCCCTCACCCTTGCTCCATAGGCCATGTCCACCCCATCCCTCCTCCACTTGGTTTATAAGGCCACAAACCAGCATAGCTCTCCCCCTCGCTGCCCATTTGCTCCTCTCCCTCTCACTTACCTCCCACCTAACACCACTCTTCCTCCCCTGCATTATCCTGCCCGAGAGAGGAAGAAAACGAGCTCTCGGCCTCCTCCCTCTCCTCGAGCTAAGCCTCTTCCTCCCTTCCCCTCCCTCTCTGCATGTCACCCTACGAATATCCCCGCGTCCTCACGAGTCTAACCCACCCCCTTTTGTTGCGTAGGAACCCCTGCTCCGGTGGCGCAGTCGAGCTTCGACGAGGCTCCCCCTCGGTCCACCTCGCGCGAGCCCTCTCCGTCGCAGAACCTCCTCGATGTTTCCCATCCATGCGATCCCCGTCGTCTACCATGTCTCCCCCGGGCCGCGCGTGCTCCTCTCCAGCCCTCTAGAAGCAACTCCGGCGAGCACCGAAGCAAACTCCACCGGCGCTGATGCACGCGACGCCGCCTGACGATGGACCTATCCTTGCTGCCCATTGACGGACCATCGTCAACCGCCGCTCCTCCTCCACCGTTTCCCGGTCGCCGGAGAGCCGCAGGTAAGCCGCTCGGACCTCCCCTGCCGCTGCTAGGGTTCTCGCCCCTCTGTCCGCGATGAGATAAAGGAGATGAGCCGGGGCTGTTGATCCCGCTCTAATCAGACGGCCCTAGCCTCCCCTTACCGCTTCGCCCCTCCACCCTGCTGATGGGTGGGCTCCCCGCCCCTCGTTTGAATGCGGCCCCTCCCGTGCAGAGAGGCGCCCGAGTGGGCCGAATTCGCTCCCCCAGGACCATCTCGTTACAGACCCATCCCGACTCCCTGATTCTTTTAATAATTAATCCAGATCTGGAAATTAGGCTTCTAGAAATAAATCCGTAGGAAAATGAAAAATGTATGTTTTTGGACATCCCCAAATTTTGAAGTACTCCCTAATGATTTATCTATCATGCAATACCAGAAACTTGGCAAAATATTACGGGTACAAACTCTGAGAATTAATCTACCCCTTAGTGTCATTTTCAATAGATAAATTTCTCTGGTAGTAGTACCTAACCAAATGGAATGAAACAAACCCACCCTGGTATATAATTTGAATACCAATATATTAACCTTAGCCCCATGCCAAGGTGAACAGCAGTTTATCCTTAGCAAAAATAGCAAGAATAGCTCTAATTTGACTTTAGAAAATTCCCTAGACTAAACCATGAGTAGTTTTGACCCAATTCCAACTCTCCCGGATGAGCTACATCCATATCTACCCAACCCTAGGAGATCACTAATTTTTGAGCTTCTGTAGATTGGTAGTGAATTAAACACTTTTGCATGTGACTTTATCACTAGATAAATCACTACGGTAGCTCTGCAACTCCAAAAAGAATGAATCTAACTCCTACAGAAAGGTATTCTAAATGCCTACCATGTGCCCTTGGAATCAACTCAAAAGCTTCTGTAGTTTTAATTTGGTGAAAAAGACAAAAACCCCATAGAACTGCCTTTGGGAATTTCCTGAGGGCATTCTGATAATTATTTTGACATGATTCCAACTCTCAATGAATCAGTACATCAAACTCTACCTGAACATCCAAGGAAATAATTTTTGGAGCTCAAGAACTTTTATGGTGAATTATTTCCTAAAACTACAGCTTTTATCACTAGATTATTCATAAGAAATTAAAGAAAAGTGATAAAGTAGTGAAACCACTTTTGTTGGTTTCATTTTATCAACTCCTATCTGTTGATATCATTTTTACACAATGGTATCATATAGAATTTGTCCTTGGTCCAAAACCCCTCTTAGGTAGTTCCTCGGCTATAAATCCTAAGGGATTTTCTTCCATGTTTCCAAGACAAGGCCAATCTTATTAAATTCATTCTTCCTAAGACCTACTGATTTGTAAACTTGTATTGTTCATTGCTTGCTTTATGTATTGATGTTCGTATGCCTGGTGTTGATTGTGTCATTTGTTTGCTTGCATGTGACCCGTATCGATGATAGATGTGATTATATCGAAGACCAGAAAAAGTTGGATATTATTATTGGTTATTATGGGTATTCTAAGAAGAAGTCCAGGGACAATTATGCCATATTACTGATCTCAGGCAAGCCACCTTCTTGCTCATAAGCCTTGTCCTGCTGGTTTACTTATGCATGTTTTATCTACTGTTTATCAAAACTGCATTGTTTACTATATGTTGAAGTATATATGGTAGTGGTTTGGCTCCTCCGAACTATTACACTTTTGTACTATTAAGTACAACCCCCTTGATTACACCTACTTGTCCCTAGTATGGTAGATGGTGTAATACACCATACCCCTTTTGGAGACCCTGTTTTAGCCAAAGAAAAGCTAGAGGATGGGAAGACCCCGGAAAAAGTTTTACCAAATGTTTCATGATAAAACCTTGGTGAGGTGGGACCTCCCAAGAGATGTTGAGAAAGAAAAAGGTTTTGTTTTATAAAATGCTGAAGGAAAGCTAGAGTAAAAAGATTTACGAAAACGCACCCGGTTCTTTGTAGTTTAGCTATAACAACTTAACCTTGTGCAACCACATTACTCTGGAATGGGACAGGGCTGGATTTGATGTTTGTTTATTCTAGTATAAGCTGCCTCGCAATGACTACAGGGGATAAAAATCCCTGGAGGGTGGGCCTTCTCTGGCGGAGTCCATGTAAAACATCGACCGAGAGAAGGAACGAAGGGTCTACGGGCCTCCACGCGTTACTATAAGCCCCTCATTGAAAGCGCACACTTGGGAAGTGAAAAAATGCACTCCGGTTGGTCCTCGGTACCCGACGTCCCGATTTTGAGGGGAGTAACACTCATATGGTAGGCACTTATATTGGAGTGGGCATCCGGAGAGTCTTGATCGGTTACTCGACCCATGATCGGTGTAGACCAGGGTAGTGTACCCGGATGATGTGGGGAAAGTGTACAACCTCTGCAGAGTGTAAATCTATTCGAATAGCCGTGTCCATGGTCATGGACGGGTTGGACAAACTTCTGTAGAGCGGTGTTGGTTTTGTTTTCAAAAAGGATTTCAGAAAATATATGGCATTGGAAATGTTTTGACCATGGGATGGTCGTAAAGGAGAAAGGTTTTGACCATGGGATGGTCGGAGGGAGGAGAAAGGAGTTTGGTCGTGGGACGACCTGAAGATGGGAACAAATGGGTGACCCAGTCCTGGTGTTTTCCAAAACTTTTCAAAAAGGTTTCCAAAATGTTTACAAAGGTTTTCAACAAAGATATGTACATGCTATATCTACAAGAGAAACTAATTGAGAAAAGAACCTCTCTTGGAGCCCTCCTACTACCACAGCCATAATGCCCTCCTACTACCACAGCCATAATGCATATCCTCTTGTTATTATCGTTATCTTAAGGTGGTTTAGGAGTACATTCAAAGTACTCACTGGCATTGTCCCTGGCTATTAACTTGTTCAGATATCAAGAAGAGGATGAAGTTGATGGCTATGCGAGCTAGGACATCCTCCCAGTCAGTTGCATGTAGGTTGAGGCATGATTGGGCTCTACGCGTGATGATGTTCCGCTGCTGAAGATGGTATAGCCATAACGGCATTTATGTAAGTCTTGTAATTCGGTATATCTCGGATGTTGTAATGATACTTGTCGGTTATGTTCCACGGCTCACTGATCATGGGAACGTGGATATATACATAACAGGGATTTCCCGGATGATTAATCTGGGGGCTGCCACAAACTTGGTATCAGAGCCATCCTGACTATAGGAGTACCTTAGTTAGCATGGTCGCTAGACAGGAACCTTATTTCGAAAACCTCGGCTTTTGAAAAACTAGCTTCCCAATGAGTTTCAAAAAGTTCTACTTCTTCTCTTACTCTAAGTAAATGCTTTCAAAAATGGTTTCCTCTAACTCTCGTCCAAACATCAAACCTACGGATTTTAAATAACTAGGATCTAGAACCCAATAAAGACAATGAGAACAAGATGAAGACCAGCAACTACCAGCAAACACAAGGAGACTACAATATCACTCTACCAACGGAATCCCCATAATTAGAAGACATCAAGTGTTGCACTATCAAGAAGCGTCCAAGATACGACGAAGGCTTCATCTGCAAGATAGTGACTCCGACCTAAAGAAAGACGATATCTAGGGTCAATAGTCCTAAGAATAGGATTCCCCTACATCGCGAGTAGTTAACTCCTTGGTCCCTAGCATTGACCGTGTTTGTTTGCCTAAGTGCATCCTGTGTCGCTTGATGTGTGTTGTTTGCCGAGGACATTGCGATCCCCTCGCTCTGTTCGCCTTGTTTGTATGCTCTGGTTTGCTTTGACCTCCTTAAAAATGTGACTCGAGGAGCGACAACCCACCTAGTAACTCAGGAAACCCCTGTGTTAGCTGTCGGTAATGAGACCCAGACTAACCTCGAGAGTATATGAGAGGAGAAGCATCGCAAGAACCAGGAGTTCGACATCATCAAGTCAGAATCAACTCGAAGATTTCACCTCAGCAGGACGGCATACCTCGTCAAACTCACCTCACAAGACTCGTCAATAGCACCACACTCCCTTGTTCCTCAATCTACTACAGCAAGAATCCCGTTGAAGCCGGAAGTCAATCACCCAAGGATCCTCAATATCCACAAGAAACCACCTGATAAGTCAACCAAGACAAGAAGTGAAGACCTAACCACACTAACCTTTAGTGAACTATTCTTCAAGAAATCTATTGGATTCTGCTGCTGGAGGTACCTTTATGACCATTACTTTGGGTGCTGCAACAAAGCTTCTGGATAATATGATGGTTAACTATTCTGAATGGCACACTAAAAGAGCTCCATAGGGTAAGAAGGTAAATTCTGAATAAACCTCCTCCTTGAGTGATAAAATTGATGTTATTATGTCTATGCTTGTTAATGGGAAATCTCATATTGATCCAAATCATGTTCCCTTGGCCTCTTTGGTTGCTCAACAAGAGCAAGTTGATGTGAACTTTATAAGAAATAATAATTTTAGCAACAATGCCTACAGGAATAATTTTGGTAATAATAACTATAGGCCATATCCTCCCAATAATGGTAATGCTTATGGAAATTCCTACAACAATAATAGGAGTGCTCCCTCTGAACTCGAAGTTATGCTTAAATATTTTATTAGTAAATAAACTGCTTTCAATAAAACTATTGAGGAAAAACTCTCTAATGCTGAAAGAAATATAGCATCATTGGCTGAAGCTTAATCTTCTTTGAATAAAATGGCTGCTAAACCTGAAACTATTGAGAATCCCTTTGCTGCTAATAATGCCATACAAGTTAGAATTGATGAAAATGTTAGACTATTAGCTGAATTGCATGCTAAGTGGGAGAGAGAAGATGAAATTGCTAGAAACATTAGTGTTTCTACTATCACTACCACTAGTGTTGAGGCTAGTAATAGCTCTACTACATTAGATGATAATTATGATTTTGATCTTGATGGTTGCAATATCTCTGAAGTAATTAAGTTCCTACAAAAGCTTGCTAAAAGTCCTATTGCTAGTGCTATGAATATGTCCTTTACAAAACACATTACTAATGCTCTCATAAAAATTAAAGAAGAAAATATGAAACATAAAGCTTCTATTCCTATGAAACAAGAAGATGGTTGGGAACCCATCATTAATATGAAAGTGAATGATTTTGATGTTAAAGCTTTATGTGATCTTGATAGTAGTGTTTCTATTATGTCTAAAAGGATTTATGATATGCTTGATTTGCCACCATTAGAAGATTGTTATTTGAATGTCCCACTTGATGATAATGCTAAAAAGAAACTCATGGGGAGTATTAATGATGTTCTTATTATGGTTAACAATGCATATATCCCTGTTGATTTCTATGTTTTGGATGTTGAATGCAATGCTTCTTGTCCTATTACTTTGGGAAGACCTTTTCTTAGAACTGTTGGTGCCATTATTGATATGAAAGAAGACACCATTAAATATCAACTCCCACTCAAGAAAGGTATAGAACACTTCCCTAAAAAGAGAGAGAATATTTCTTTTGTCTCTCCTATGAAAACAAAATTTGCTCTTAATGCTTCTTCATTTGAGAACACTTGATGCTTTTCTTGCTTCTTATGCCTAACTTAAAGGCGTTAAAAAAAGTACTTATTGGGAGATAACCCAAAAAATTTAGGTGAGTCTTGAAAGTTATTACTTCATTAATAACTGCTCCTTATCCTTTTTATTTGCTTTTTGTGCCAAGAGTAACCTCTAATGAGAGAGAAGTAATGCATGGGAAAGTTGTTGTCCTGAAACAGATTTTTGTGCTTCACTGTAAAAATTCGTGTAAACTATCTGTACGTCGTTTTGAGGCGTGATTTTTGTGCTTCTGTCCCAGGTTGTTATATAACTTTCATTAGTTCAACACTTTTTTATTTGCGCAACAGAAGGTCTTCGAACAAATTGGTTTTTACCTGCTGACAGATTTCTGCCATTATTTGCATTTGCTTCTTGTTGGTTCCTTTTTGGGTTCTCTTTGGGGAATTGAGCTTTTCAATGGAAGTGTTTCAGTAGCTTGTGTTTTAATGGAAGTTTTATTGGTGTTGAAACTTAACCCAAATACTTATTATCTTGAGTGCACTAATGTTGCTAATAAAGATTGTGTGAAGTTTTGTATGAAGAAAAAATTTCAGGTGTATGGAGAGAATGATGTAATGAGATGAAGAATAGACTAAAGCTCAAGCTTGGGGATGCCACCCCGTGTCACCCCAAGAAATATTCAAGAAGTACAAGCGTCAAAGCTTGGGGATGCCCAAGGCATCCCCTTCTTCATCAATAAAAATCCCAGGTTTTTTCCAAACACTTCATTTTTATTGTTTCATGCACAGTTGTGTTATTCTTGGAGCGTCTTTGTTTTTTGTTTTTCTTTTTTCTTTGCTTGGTTTTCTTAGTTTGCTGAATAAATTGGTTGGACCCCCTCTTTCATGCATTGGTTTTCAAATAGTTTGGTTTGGATTGGAAAACAGTAGGAAAGTTCATGCTTAAGTGGTAAAAGGAGTTTGTTTTTTACTGTGGCCTATGCTTTGTCATGCCATGCTTGATATTGTTTTGGCTTTATGCTTAGTGATCTTTGTTGTAGCATGACATGTTATAAACAATTGAGATTGCTTAATGTGCCTTGGAAGAATCATGTGTTGTTTTAGCATATTAAAGCATAAGTATTGTAGTATTCTCCTTTGATGCTTTATTTGGGTTGACTTGGTGCATGCTCACACCATGTTATGATTATCCCAAGTCACCATAAGCCTTTATGATCCTTTAGTTTTCGACTTGTAATATCACTTTATGCTTTGATTAATGATGTTTTGTCGCTTTGTATGATTATGGTCATTATTGCTCTCTTAGTTGGTCGCTTTCAGTCTTTTGCTAGCCTCCATAGCCAAGTATGAGTTCTACTCATGCATCCAACTCCTAAAACCAAGTTATTCCAAAGAGTCCTACCTATTAGCATTTGCTATTCCAAGTATATTCATGTTTTTATCTACCTTCCGAATTAAACTTGTTATGTGAAAATTAGTGATTAAAGCTCTCACGAACTTGATGGCACACTTTACTTTCTTGCACTTAATAAACTTGAACAATTGCATCCATCTTTGTTGCGTATATGCTTGCGCTTTATAAGTTGAAGTTAGCAGAACCATATATCATGGGGAACGCTTTCAACATTGCACTTGTACATTGTACCTAGTTGATATCATGTTCTTTTGGTTATGGATCCCGACGGTGTGAAATAAAAGGGAAACTTGTAAGATCATGGAGTTTGTATTTGCGTTAGAGAAATGCCTGGACCGCTAGCCTAATCCATGCCTAATCATGATGGAAACTTGCAGCATAACCATAATAAGCACTCTATGAAGCATCCTCAATAAAACCCTATGCAAATAGCAAATAAAGAGATCGCTGAGATGCTCATTGTCTGCTTGTGATAACGAGAAAATGGGGCGACGAAAATACTCGCGTCCGCGTCATAGAGACAGATAAAATTATAATTTAATGTACGCAAATGTAAATGACAAATATCAAGAATTGCGGTTCATACTTCCGAAACTCATACATTTATATATAAATTCTGTTAATTACATCTCCGAAGAGAAAACCCCTAATTAAGAATTCCAACTTTTTAATACATAGGATTACATCAACATGACTATTACAAAAGCATGAAATAAAACTAAGAAGTCTTCCTCATTGTCGTCGACACCGGCATACTCGTGGGAGTATTTAATCTTCTTTGGATTATCTCTGAAGTTGGTATAGTTTATTTGATGTATATGGCATCTCAATAGTCATATTTTATTTGATATCACCCGTACTAAATTTTCTAGTACGAATATTAATACATGCATGGGTAGCTTAATATGTCCGGTCAATTAACCAATATATTTTGTTATAATGTTGTATACAGTTAGCCATATCTATTGAGAGTTATTTAACCGGCCAAGAGACTCTTTTCATTATCGCATGTAGTATGGATTACGGACTGGATTACGGACTGCGCATGTGATTTTTTTATATAGGCGCACCAGGTTTGATCGATGCACAATTTTGCACTAATTGACAGTAGCATGTGCATTATGTGTTTATACCAAGCGACATGCAGCTGAGTATTTCGTATCATATTTTTTACTTGGACTAGCATTATTAGTACAAGTGTTGTGTATGCATATGTATGATTTTAAAGCCTATATAGTGTACGAAGGATTTTAGTGCAGTTTAGGACATAGTTTATATTTTCAACACTTTATCGCTCATATCATGGAATTCCGATGAGAATCCATGCGTCGAGCTGGGAACATAATTTTTATCATTTTGCGACTCATATCATGGAATTCGGACGAGAACCCATGTGGTCGAGCGCAAAACATAATTTTATCAATTTGCGACTCATATCATGGAATTCGGACGAGAACCCATGCCTCGAGCGTGGAACATAATTTTCTCATTTTGCGACTCATATCATGAAATTCGGACGAGAACCCATGCCTCAAGCGCGGAACATAATTTTATTATTTACGACTCATATCATGAGATTCAGACAAGAACCCATGCGTAGAGCGTAATTCATAAGTTTGTAATTTTATGACTCGTGACATAAAATTCCAAAAGGAACCTATGCATAGAGCATTGGTTTAGAATTTCAGATTATGGCTCTTATTATGAAATTCGCTAGGGAACCTATGCATAGAGCATTTTATCATAGCTTGTGTCACGGAATTCACATGGAAGCCATGCCTAAAGCATAAATCATGATTTTGATATATTTAGATATTGTAGCCGATATGTAATTGTAGAGATTTTTATTGACCATATTGACTCTTGTCCATTTTTTAGGAATGATCTAAGAGGATTTTTGTGGGATCTTTATACCGATGTAATTCTCTAGATTTGTTTTCACGTACCGAACCAAGGAACGAGGCCTATGCATACGTTTCATCCTGGTTTGTATCCCTAAAGGGACCAAATCAAGAGGTGAACATCAAGAGAAAATATATGCAAATATACTCTTTGGTCTGTACCATAATGGCTGAACCAAGAGTGATAATTTCAGAGCAGATGAAGCAATCCCATGGTTTGTACCACAATGGCCGAACCAAGGACGTGAGATTCAGTAGATATAAGAAGGCTCTCCGATCTGTACTCATGGCCAAATCAAAAGCTAAGAAAGGGAATAAAGAAGGAGGCCATTTGGTTTGTACGCATGGCCAAACCGAAGGCTAAGAGAAAGCCATTAATCCCACCTTGTCTTGAACAATGATGTGCTTCTTCTTGCTCTCTTCTTCTTCTTTTCTGCAATGGATGAATGAGTGTCAGCGGAGGATGTGTGATGTGCGCGATGATGGAATGAGCGTGCGAGAGCAATCGGGACTCGCTGTGTTCTGGTGGCCTGGTATTTATAGGCAAGGATGAAACGCGCGCTGCCGCTCCGATTTAGATATTTTCAATCCATCGTCGGCACGTCGTGGAGAACGTGGGTGCGTGTGTGAGCAAGTTGCGGCCAACACTCCTAATTAACGATTGCCGAGATTGAGCTTGGTCCCGCCCCTGAGTTTCTAAAAGCAGCAGCATGCATATGGGCCATGGGCTAGCTAATTAATCTATTATATTATCCTAACCATGCCAAGGTGCCGCTTAATCCATGCACTCACTAATTATCTTACTATTATAAGTTAAACGCTAATCCATGCATGATGTAGCTTAGAGCTTCACGTACTTCTCCTATGCTGCATATGGTTCGATCGCTTATGAGCTAGCTAGCTCGCAAACTCTTGGCAATTATTCCTAGCAAAAATCAATTTCTATATGTATTGTAATATTTATTTTGACGAGATCTTTTGTATGATTATCGTTATTTAATTTAAAACGATGCGGCCGTATTTCATAGGCTTGTCGTGACGATGTCAATATTTTTCCATTCCGCGAATATTTAGCTATTCGTGACTTTGTAAATTTGGTCAATATTAGACCATCACCGTCAGTGGCGGTAAGCAAGTCCTTTGATTTATTCAATTATTTTTTCGTATTTTCTAATCGCTCGTCTTATTTTAAATTAGAGACAAAATCGGTGTCAACAGATGCCCCTCGAGGTCTGGATTTAAATATTATTATGTTTCGGATCCAGAGCTCGAAAATATTTGTATATATATTTTTTTTAATTTAATGTCCAGTTCTACATATATG
Organism: Avena insularis; assembly: GCA_023614405.1. NCBI lineage: Eukaryota > Viridiplantae > Streptophyta > Magnoliopsida > Poales > Poaceae > Avena > Avena insularis. Next base: position 391,432,324 of record CM042690.1, on the reverse strand, counting down.
TGCCAACGGGTATTTTTTTAATCTTTTTTTTTAAAGACTCCAATGGATAAGGAGCCACGATTTGAAAATTTGTTAACCACAGCTAACTACCGATGCCGATACTTCGGTAGCGTGCTGGCCAACATATCGTATCCGGTGGTTTAGCAACAGTCTATATATTTCTCCCTTACGTGTTCCACTTTCCTAGTCCAGTGCGTTGGCTATTTATGCCGGATCGATTTCTATCTGATTCGTCTTCTTTGGGTATATACAACTATCAGTCATTGACGCAAGCTGCTATTTCGTTTTAGTTCTTTTTCTAATCTTTTCCGTATCCCTTTTTTTTTACTAGGCATATGAGCTAGCATTTCCTCCGGAGGTGTAGATCAGTTCTTGTTCCTGATACTAGTAAGTGCGTGAATACTTCCAAACACACCCATCTGAGTACGTATTTTGGGCACTCGATTTGATTTGACTTCTGATCTCTCTTCCTTTTTTTTAGGTTAGTCGATTGCAATCTGACACACCAGATCGTTCTCTGTTTGGTTATGCAACATCAGTTTCCGCATAGGTAAATCACAATTCCTTTCGCCCTTCTTTCTCTTTTCCTTTTTGTTATACAGGAATTGTTAATTGAACTAGTCGCATAGCATGCATGTATTATTTAAGTTGACTGCATCCCATTTGAAATTAAGGCGATTGAATCTTATGGTTGGCGTTCCGGCAAGTATTTTAAAAACTTGGTCCGTCCTACATCCATAAGTTTAGGCATGTTAGACACCCTTTTGTGAATCTCATGGTTGGCGTTCCGGCAAGTATTTTAAGAACTTGGTCCGTCGTACATCCATGAGCTTAGGCATGTTAGACACCCTTTTGTTTATTAATGAAGTAGAAATTTCTTTCTAGGTGGTATCATCACCATTAGAATTAAATCTAGTGGTGCGAACATATATTACTGCCAAATGAATTCTCTCGCAGTTGGCGTGCCGGCTATTTTTTTTTCTTTCTTTGGTCCGGTACATGTTATTATTTTATTTTGACTATGGGTACAGGGAGGATTTGTTCGTTTGTTGGCATCCCGGAAGGCTCTATATGGCTTGATCCGTCGTACGATATGAGCATTTTTTTTACATTAAGATAAGTGACTCTCTCATAGTCGGCATTCCGGGAAGCCTGATATGGGCTTGGTCCGTCGTACGACTACGAGCATTTTTTTTTTGCATTAAGATAAGTGACTCTCTTATAGTCGGCATTCCGGGAAGCCTAATATGGGATTGGTCCGTTATACGACTATGGAGATAATATGGTTGTACAAATTATTATTCTTTCGTCGTTGCCGTTCCGGGGAGCCTGTCATGGGCTTGGTCCGTCGTACAACCACGGAAGTCTCACTAATATGAATGTGATTATATCATTTAGCATTTCGCTTGTCCGAATCGAATATTGGGTTATTGCTTAATTTCAATCATAGTTTTAAATGCACGTGTAACTCATGTAAAGTTACCCTATATTGAGTTATAATTTCATCCCCTTTTTTGCAACAACATTTTTCATAAATTGAGTTTTATTTTATTTTATCAAGAACTCGGATTCACCTGCCGTACTATTTTAGGTAAGGCCCGGTATCATTTTATATGTCCGTTTTTCACCAAAGTCTCATCCTAGTACCAATATGTGTATATTTTGTTTATAGATGGAGGAGGCTACACACAGAATGTCTCTTTTACAACTGGCCAAAGTACATATGTTTAGGCCAGCCGCCAATGAGCTTGCTAATCTCGTGATCAAGCCTTTAGATATGCCACACGGCAACCTTAAGTTTGGAGATCGTGGATGGAAGTCAGGACCTTGTTTCCCAGGGCAGTGTTACCATCCGATGGCTCCCTTGCCCAGACTTGATGAAGCTTTGACCCTAGGAACTCGCATAGTGAATGAAGGTCTTGGTTAGGAAAACCATGAAGTAGAGTATGTTCTGATTCCCTTGGGATATGTTGAATGGGGAACATGTATCTTGAAGAAGTATGATACCCATTTGAAGGGAAGTGAAGAGGGTGTAGATTACGTATATGGAGCTATTTATTGCTCTTTAGGTGACTACTCCGTCTCTCCTCCACTCTTGAGGTCTCTGTTGGAGAAATGGGATCCCAAAATCAACACATTCTTGTTTCCTTGTGGTGAGCGTACTGTCACCCTCCTTGACATGCACCAGATGGCAGGTTTGCCCCTTGACGGTGAACCATATGAAGAATTGTTCCACCAACTCATGAGCTAGAAAGTTCATCACTTCTATATCCCAAATTTCTATCCCAGCTGCTTGCCATTTGGGTCAGGCTTGCCATAGGCAACAAGGTTGGTTTCAAAAACTGGTGCGATTTCTTTCACAATCGTGAGTACGATTGTTTTGTTTTAGAAACTCTTGAAGACGAGCGCGTATATACTGCTGCTTTTATTGCTATCTGGATATGTCGCTTTGTCGTTTTTGGTTGTGGACCATACGTTCGTCCCGGGGTATTGGTAATGGCATCATGGATCGTCTTGGGACGTCGAATTTCTTTGGGGCCGCCAGCTCTTTCTTCACTCTATTACTCACTTCGACTGATCAGCACTCACCCAATTGGACCCTCTTTCGCGCATAGGATTTGGCCAGTCCACTTCCTAATTGGATGGATAGGCGTATACCTCAAGAAATCCTTTGGAAATAGGGTGAAAACACCAAATTTCCCAACTTCTAAGAATCTGATAGTGAAGCCTCGTATGGTGGATACTATGTTCAAAACACCCAAGTCCTTTACTCCTCAACAAGAGTATGCCTTTCTTGGGAATCGCCATAATATTTTTTGGAGGCCATATACTTTGACAAATCAGGATGGTATATTCTAGCCTAAAAAGGCTTCCTTGATCTCTATCTGGTGGGGAATGCTTCCTTGGAGGCGTGGCTGTTTTGACAATGATGCGTGCATAGCCGAACCATATCATCCGGACCGAGTAGCACGACAATTTCGCTTTGATCAAGTCGTACCTTTCGCTCCTCTAGAAAGCTTATATACATCAGATGAGGTTGGAATTGCTCATGCTTTTTGGTTGCATTTACTCTCACTGGACCCGGACTTCCAATATTTCTGGGCAATAGTCGAGTCACGGATTCTTCTGTGGCATGGGCCAATTTGTGGAGAAATTTTGTGAAACCTTTTGCCCGTATTTCGAACTCTCTTTGTAATGTTAACATGACGGGAACAATTTCCTATGATGAGAGGAAGAAAAACAAGTACGCACTGCATCATCATATCACGAGTCGTCCACTCTCTATCCAAGATTTTACGGTGGTAAAAAGGGTGTTTGATAATGATCGGGCAAAATATATCATGGTGATTGAGAAGATAGAGGACAGAACTAGAAATCGTTGGATGCCGGTACTGCAAAGTTATTTACATGACGTCGTCTCTACTCATCCCGTCCATCCCAAAAAGGTAAGCCAAATGAGTAAATGACGCATACTTTTATTACTTCCTCTCTTTTTTTTCTTTTTTTAAACTAATTTTAGTGTCTTTCCTTTTGCAAACACGCTACGGGAATCCTATTGAGGATGATAAACTAGCTGCTGCTTCTACCCATCCTATATAGTCAGATAAGGTGATTGAATAGTATATACATATATATGTTTGTGCATAAATTTCTTTTCCGTTCGTGTGTTGATACTCATGTATATATATATCTATTTTTTGTAGATGGGACGTCCCTCAAGTGACAATGTTACAGCTGGGGTTTCCTTTGCGCACCCATTGGCGATAGATGATGGACTTTTAGAGACTATTACTAGGAAAAGGTCTTGAAACCCTGACCTCACTTCAGCCGGCGAGGAGAATAAGCTACCTCTGAAGTGGAAACTTGACTTCTTTCCAGAGTCAGATTTATCGGGTTTACTAGCATTTGATAATGCAATTTCGGAATCGGACTTTGGTACTTTACTTAGCAAAGAAGAACTCGACTGTGTGCTTGCGGGTGAAGATGATCACGGTTTGGGTAATGATCTTCTTGACGCATACATGGAAGATTACCATCCAGATGGTCATGATATTCTTCATCCATCTTCTACTTTAAATATGGCCGAAAATGTTCCTCCGACCCCTAGTGCTTGTGATTTTTCATCCACTTTCCATGGTAGCTTACACATACGTATAGACTTTACTAATTAATCATGTTTATCAACTACCGTATTGAGGAATCATTTCTTATAAATTTGTTTATACATTTCAGGTAGCGAACAAGGCGACCGTGATTTGGCGAGCTCTTTGGTGACAATTGTTGTTTCTGGAACAAGCGCTCAAATGGAACATAGCTTCATAAGCGATCCTTTTCTAGATGCTACAGACTTGGTGGTGCAGAAGGTCCTTGTTGGTCTGGACACAGCCACCCTTGGTGATCCGGAACGACGTAACATGCTTGAAGAAATTTTCAGAACGCTGCCTAGGTATATCCCCAAGGTAGCTAAAGCCCGAGGAGTTTTAGTTGAACTTATCACTCTTTCAAGCAAATTAGAGGCCAACCAGAATGAGTTTTCAAAGGAGATCGAACAAGAAAAGTATGTTTTGTCCAAAATGAAGCTTGGAGTTCAATCCCGTGAGGACTCTATTAAGGCTGTTGCCGAAGAGCTGTCCTCAATTGGAGAACGTAGTGCAAAACAGGTAGTCTTAGTAGAATCTTTGAAGGCACAGCTTGAGGAGGCTTCTTCTGTTTTATTCAAGCTAAAAGAGGATGAGGAGCAGCTACAGAAAGCTCATTCTACTCATGTGTTAGAACTGAAGGAACACAAAGAAAAACTTCAAAGTTTTAATGCTGGTAAGACTGAAAAGCTCAATGAATATCAGCAGCAGGCTGCAACTTTGAAGCTTGAGGCGGATCAGCTCATTGGCAATCTGCAAAAATGGCGCTCCTCTTGAAGGATCGCGTCACCTTCGAATAACCAGTTCTTGGTTTGATTTTACTAGGACTAGTACTTTGGCATTTCATCTCCTTATTAGCAGATTGTCCGCACAGTTTGTTGTGCCATCTTTGTTTTAGTCAGATTTTCCTTTGATGTGTAATAAGTACACTTGTATTGTCCGTGTGTCATTGGATTAGCTATTTCATTTTTTTTTCAGACTTTCAGTTTATTTGCATGCTACAGCAATATGCCGAGATTGATTTATTCACGGCTGTACACCTAATGTTGGGTGCTCTTATTATACATTCTTTATTTGCGAGCGGTCATTTCCTTTTTATGCATGATGTAGTTGTAGCATGTACATATACAATATATACTTGTTATTCTGAGCAATTTTGAGTATGTATGTCTAATTCAGCCGTTTTATATACAATACTACATATGGTCGTGATTGAGTAAGATTTGGAGCTCTTTTTTCTTTTAGCGCTGTTATTAGTCATACTCTCAATTTATTAGAGCTTTTATTCTTTGCGCTACTGTTTATACTTTCACGTGTATGGGATATATTTTCTTTATATATGCCCCAGTTTATACTCGTAATGGCATGGAGTATTTTTTTAATATATTTTTTTACATATGCCTCAGTTTATACTCGTGAAGGCGTGGAGTACTTTCAATATATTTTCTTTATATATGCCTCCAGTTTACACTCGTGAAGGCGTGGAGTATTTTTAGTATATTTTCTTTATATATGCCTCAGTTTATACTCGTGAAGGCGTGGAGTATTTTCAATATATTTTCTTTACTTGCGCTCCAATTTGTATTCATGAAGCGATGCATTTTTTCATATACCATAGTTTATACTCATACGTTACTGGAGTGTTTTTTTATTCACTTAAGCATAGTAGCATTTAAGAATTTTCCATTTACCGGCGCCCGTGAGTATTTTCCATCTGGCGAGATAATTTTATGTGCGCCGCTAGAATAAACTTCTTTTATGACAAATGGCCTTTCTCATTTAGGTTCAAATTTCCCTTTCATTCGACGTGTGATATTTATAGGGCGAATAACAGCAAATACTAGGTCTCCTTGTTTGAACGACCTTCGTTTAATGCGTTTGTCGAACGCTCGAGACATCCTAGCATGATAAGCCTCCAGATTTTGCAACGCTTGAAGCCATTTTCCTTCAAGTATTTCTAACTCATCAAGGCGTAATTGTGTTGATTTTTCTTCTGATAACTTTTCATGAGTAGCAACCCTTAGCGAAGCAATTTGCACTTCCAAAGGTAGAACCGCCTCTCCCCAAAATACCAGGGAATAAGGTGTCATTCCCGTTGGCGTTCGCGTTGTGGTTCTATAAGCCCACAAGGCTTCAAGGAGTTTTTCATGCCACTCTCGTTTATTTTTTGATACCACTTTCTTCAATAATTTACAAAGAGTTTTATTGAAAGCCTCCGCTTGTCCATTTGCGGTCGGATTATAGGCCATAGAGTAGAAATGATTTATCTTAAACTTTGAACATAATTTGTCTGCATCTTTATTTTTAAAAAGAGTTCCATTATTAGACATGATCTGAGAAGGAACACCAAAGCGATATATGAGATGTGTTCTTATAAAGTGCTCCACATTCTCTTCTTTGCCCTCTTTTAGGGGTATAAGTTCAGCCCACGTAGAGAAATAATCGGTCGCAGCCAAAATAAATTTATGACCTTTGGATGATGGTGGATGAATTGGCCCCACTATATCCATCCTCCACATTTCAAATGGCCAAGCTATATTTGTTGCATGGAGTGGTTCATGTGGCTGATGTATAAAGTCGGCATGTATCTGACACTCATGGCATTTCTTTTTGAATTTAGTGGCATCGCCAAACATTGTCGGCCAGTATAACCTAAACGCCTTAGTTGATAATGTAGTTTAGGACCAGATTGGTGCGATCCATATACTCCAGCATGAACCTCATTCAATGCTTCCATAATTTCATTTTCAGCAAGGCAACGCAGTAAAATACCATCACGTGAACGTCTATAGAGCGTGTCATTGATGCATATATAATGAATTGATCTCTTGCGGATTCGAGATCTTTCGCTAGCATCTAGAGGTAAATATCCATGAAGTAAATATTCTAAGAATGGTTCTCGCCAATCCCCTACCTTGATTTCTCATATGTCGGCTGTCATTGCTGAAGCTACTATCGTTTCCCCTTCTTCTTCGGCAAGTATTGGCAAGATTCTTCTTTCTTCGACATGGACATCCATCGATTGATGAGAAGTTAGTGACATGCTAGCAGCTAAACTTGCTAAAGCATCAACCTTATCATTTTGGCTTCTAACAACGTGTTGAATGTTTAAGTTGGCAAACATAGACATAAGCATTTTGGCTCTCCTAAAGTATGGCCTCAATTCTTCTTTCTTAACCATGTAGACTTCCAACAATTGGTTGATTACCAATTGTGAATCACCATACACTGTGAGTGAATCTAATCCCATGTTCAAAGCGAGTTCAAGCCCGATTATCAAAGCTTCATACTCAACGGAATTATTTGACACCGCTGAAGTTAAGGTAAACGAGTACGGAATTATATCTTTACTTGGTGTAACAAAGACAACTCCAGCTCCTGCCCCTGATTTTCGACAAGCGTCATCAAAATACATTTGCCATGTTGAACTTGTGACTGATGTAGTGAAGACTTCTTGATCCGGCAAGTCATCATTGATTAGAAAATCATCAGGAATCGGATGCGCAGCTAGAAAATTAGCAAAGGCCTGGCCCTTTACGGCTTTTTGCGGCACATATTTAATATCAAATTGCGACAATAACATCGCCCATTTTGCCAACCTTCCTAGAAGCACCATTTTATTGAGAATGTATCGTAGAGGATCTGCTCTCGACACAAGGTGTACAGTATGTTCTAACATGTAGTGGCTGCAAATACTAATGCTAAACATATTTTTTTCATATCAGGATAATTACACTCGGCCCCTATAAGGGTGCGACTAAGGTACTACAAGGATATTTCTTTCCCCGCATCATTATTTTGTGCTAAAAGAGCACCTAACGATGAAGGCATGGCTGCTATATATAGGATCAATGGTCGATCTTTGACTGGTACACCTAAAATAGGGGGATTTATCAAATATTTTTTAATTTCTAAGAATGCATTTTGGCATGCTTGATCCCATTCAAAAGGGACACCCTTTTCCATGAGGTGTGAGAAAGGCTTGCACCTCCCCGATAAATTAGAGATGAACCTCCTGATATATGCTAAATGGCCTTGGAAGCTTTTTAATTTGTGTACATTAATGGGTGGTGGCATTTTGACGATCGCTTGTATTTTACTTGGATCGACTTGGATACCGTTCTTAGTGACCACAAATCCGAGAAATTTCCCGAAGGAAACTCCGAATGCACACTTCATCGGGTTCATCTTTAGATTGTCTCGCTTGAGACGCTCAAAAACTACTTCAAGGTGGTTTAAGTGATCTTGTTCGCGCTTTGATTTCACAACTATGTCATCTATATAGCATTCAACGATATCATACAACAACCCGTCTAAGATAATTGCCATGGCTCGTTGATAAGTTGCTCCGGCTTTCTTTAACCCAAAAGGAATAACTTTATAACAAAATATATCTTTAGGTGTGCGGAATGTTGTTAACTCTTCATCTTTCGGTGCCATTTTTATTTATTGTAACCGGAATAACCATCCATGAAAGAAAATATTTCATGCCCCATAGTGGCATCGACCAATATTTCAGAAATAGGTATCGGGAAATCATCTTTGGGACATGCTTTATTCAAATCCCTGAAATCTACGCATACTCGAGTTTGACCATTTTTTTTCTTAACGGGTACAATGCTAGAGATCCATCAAGGAAATTTGACCTCTCTAATAAAACCTGCAGCTATGAGTTTATCTACCTCAGCTTCTATTTTTGGAACTACTTCAGGCTGATACTTTCTTTGTCCTTGTTTCACCGGCAAGATATTGTTTTGTACGGCGAGCCGATGAACGGCTGCTTCCAGGTTTAATCCGGGCATTTCTTCATAAGTCCAAGCGAATACATCTCTGTTTGCACAAAGAAAATCATGATATTTTACTTTATTTTCTTGGGACAAATGTTTACTGATAAAAATTGGATGAGGATCATCGGTCGTACTAACATTTTTTTCTTCTAGGTCGTCGACTGTTGGCTGGTTGCCATCTTCTATTTGTGGAGATGCTTCAGCCATGTCTATATATTCAGCCGATGCCATACAAACTTCATATCCCAACCCATACTTCTTTTCCTTTAAAACTCGGTCTTCATGTAGAGCTTCAAGTTGTTCCAGAGACAACGCCTTTTGAAATGGCTAAGTCGCAGACAAAGATGGGCCGGTGAAAATATCATATCCCATTTTCTGCATCATATACAAAACTCTATTATCATATAAGGAAATAGGCAACGACTCGTCATCTTTATTTGACAAGGTAATTTGTGCTACATGATTGTTTTTATTTTTTTATACCGATGTGACTCCTTAGCTGATATAATTTTGCGCTGAACCAAAGGAGGTAGAGGCGTAGGAAATTTTGTACCTCTTTCAGTGGACGACTTATTCACAATGCGGAATATTGGGTCGCCCTTTTTCCTTTGATTACTTGGTATATACTGATAAAAAATTTGTCCTGCTGAAGATTCAGCAATATTATCCTCCGTAATATTTGTTTCGGGCACTACAATTGACTTGGCTTGTACACTTTCTCAACAGGCTCAAAGTAAAATTTGGCATCAGCACAGAAAGATTCAGCCGTTGTGAATGGTCTCTTATCTGCAAATATTCTTACAGTCTCCCCCGATTAATCCATATACTTGATGCATTGATGGAGTGTAGATGGTACAACCTGATTATCATGTAACCACGGTCGACCTAGCAAAGCATTGTATGATGTAGCTGCATCTATTACATGGAACATCACTCATGTGTGTAAAGTCTCCAATTTCAGAACCAAGGATACGGTACCCATGGCTTCTTGACCTGATTGATTAAAACCATGAATCACTACATTAGACTGACTCAAATCTCTAGTAGTGTATCCTATTCTTTTCAGAATACGCAGAGGTAACAAGTTTATGGCAGATCCTCCGTCTATCATTATGCGATTTGTTGGAGATTCATTAATCTCACCAAACATAAGAAGAGGCCTATTGTGTTTCTTTGAGCCTAACAGTCTGTCCTCATCACTAAATTTAATATTTAGTACATCATTTGGTTCAGTTTCAGTCTGCGAAACTTCTACTCGATAATCTTCTAGAAATGATAATGCAGTGACCAAAGATTTCCGCAAATCAGAAGAAAGGGACAAAGCATCATACATAGAAAGCATGGCTGGTATTTTCTTCAAGTGCGAGATTATATCATATTTGACTGTCACCTTAACAGAAGGGTCAGTCGTTTGTTCCTATGCTCCTTTCTAGGTGGAGGATGTGGGTCAGCTAGCTGGCAGCCTGATCTAAGATGGACTTGATCCACTTCAGGCGCCTCTTCATCTTCAGGAAAGTGAAGAGACTCGCTATCATCCTTGAAAACACCAATGGCCAAAACATCAAATTCTTGCGGAAGTCCTTTTAGACGCTTCGCCAGGCTCTCCGATATTCCTGGCCTAGAGCATGGAACATTGGTTTCTTTCTTTACTTGATGGTGGACGATGAGCCCACGTCGCTCTCGCCCTCGCCCTCGATCTTAAGATTCTCGGGGTTCGACGGAGTATAATCCTCAGGGCTTGACGGCGTGTAATCCTTCTCCTCGTAAGAGATTGTCTCTTTCGAGCTGACATTTGCATCGCCCTCCATATCCGAAGTGCGGTTCATCTCCTGACATTGTCATAGGATTAAATTGGCCATTTGATATCAACATATTTTTATTATGAGATGGTCTCATGTTTGAAGAGGCACAACTCACCATGTCATCTTGGAGGGTAGCCATGTTTGCTGCGGCGACTTTCTTTCCTTTCTTTAAACTTGTAAGGAGGTCTGCATCCACGGTCCCTTCATCTATCATTTTCTAAATTATGTTCTTCACTACAAAGCAGTCCTTGAGCGTATGACCCAAAATGCGATGGTAGGAGCAAAAGTTTGCATCGTTGAACTTGTTAGCTTCTTCTGGTCTCTTTGGATTCGGAAGCTCAATAAGTTTTAGCTGAAGTAGACCGGCAAACAAGTCGCCGATTTCTCAACGGGGAAGGAATATTCTCTCTTTTGACGCTCAAAGAGGGTTGGTCTCCTTTGAGCTGGTGCACCCACACACTCTGCATCTCTCGCAGTGGGTGCTCTGGAATAAAACTGTGGCCTCATTGCGGTTGTCTCCATGACTTGTGTTGGCTTTGGCTTGGCGGGCAACTTATCGCGTTGACCGCTCTTGTCAATCGGCTTATATACCATCTTTGTATGGCGTGCTACAAGCTGATTGTAATTTTCAATATCCGTGGCTTTTGAGGCCAATTCTTCAAAAGTAACAGGCCGCACACTTTGTAGATACACGGCCATGTCAGGAAGCAGATTATTCATGTACATACGCACCGCTTTAGTGTCTGTGATCGGTTGCGGACAGTGGAGGCTTAAGTTTCTCCATCTGTTAATAAAATTCACAGCCTTCTCATTGACCCTTTGCTCAGTTTGAGTTAGCTCGGTGATACCGACGGTCCTCTGAGTGTTGTAAAAGCGCTCGAGAAAAGCATCTTGCATTTGTTCCCATGTCTTCATTGAACTTGGTGGCAACTTGCTATACCAAGTGAAAGCCGGGCCCGACAATGTTTGCACAAATTGGCGGAGAAGAAGAGCACCATTTTGAGTTGTATCTTGACAAGCTGCCAAAAAATGAGCTATGTGTTCATGTGGAGATCCGCCTCCACTGAATTTGCTGAACTGCAGCTGTCGGTAATTTGCCGGGAATGGAACAAGGTCAACATCTGGCGGGTACGGCTTGACATACCCTGGCCGCATGGAGTAATGAGTCTGCATGTATTGGGCCTTGACTCCCTCGGCTATCATTTTCTGAATAGCTTCCAGGTTGATTCCCGGACCTCCTTGATCATTCTTACGACTACTCGAAGCATTCCTCTCGGCTTCACCATTTGTATTACTTGCCACACTATTGGGCAAAGCAACCAACTCATCTTCTTTCTGTTGGAGCGCAGCTGTGAGCTGTGCTAGCTGTTCTTCAATTGAACGACCTGTATTTGCAGTGAGGACCTGCTCCACACGAGTTGTACCACCGTGAAGTTGTTGTTCTTCATGAGATCTTACTTCATCCTCAGAGTCATTTCTAACATCATCATGTGGAGCATTATGAGACTCCACACAATCTTCATCTCGTTCTTCATTACTCAAATCCATTTGGCTACGAGTTACAGGACGATGGCCTGGTATAACATTTTTCTTTGCCTTCTTCCTCTTGAAGTGAACTGATGTCGATGATGTTTCACTGTTGCTCTCTGCACTTCTATGATATTAATCGGCAATGAGTTGAACACTTCAAATGAATTTTTTGAAGCTCTCTCGCAGGATGGCCATGGAGTGAGAACCATGGGAGCCTTCTTCTTGGTCATAAGCATTCCATTATCTTGACTTGACGATGGGAGATTTCTACCTTCTACCCTGCTGTATCCAGAGTCAGTAGGTATCGCCATCTCTCTTCTCTTAAGAGCAGCACGTCTTGCACTTGCACGACCTGCTTGGGTGACATACTCTCTTCTCTTGGGTTCTTCCTTTATAAACTCTTCATACTCCGGCCATTTGGCAAGAGCATGTGCTTGGAACAAGATGTTGCCACCAACATCATCCGTGGACATGGAGTGACCGGGTAACATATCTTTCAATGTTTCACATATATTTCGTGTCATCATTGCATAAAAGTCAGTATGAGGCCTGATACATTGTAAATGTATCTATAATTTTTTATGTTCCATGCTTGGTTTTATCCACTTTCTTGTGTTTTGTTCCAACTTTGGAGTACTTTTCATATGATTTCTTGGGCTAACCTATTAACAAGAGCCACAGTGCCAGCTGCCTGTTTTCTGCTGTTTTTGGTTCCAGGAAAGTCAGAAAATGAATATTCTCGGAATTGGATGGGACAAAAGCCAAAGTGCCTATTTTTCCGGAAGGGATCAAGTGCCAAAATACGAGACGGAGAGGGGCCAGGGGCCGGCCGAACCACCTGGCCATGCGGCCAGGCCTGGCCCGCACCAGGGGGTGGCGTGGTGGCTCCCGGCACCCCCACAGCCTCTCCTTCCGCCTATAAGTTCCCTCGGGACGAAAACCCTAAGTACCCGATCAAAAATCCACGAAAGAGTCTGTAGCCACCGTCAACTCCATCCCTAGATAGGGAGGGATCTGAAGCTCTTCCCGGCACCCTGCTGGAGAGGGGAATTCACCCTGGAGGCCTTCTTCATCACCATGCAAGCCTCTGGTGTGATGCGTGAGTAGTTCATCCTTGGACTACAGATCCATGTAGTAGCTAGATGGCTGGTTTCTCCTCCTTTGTGCTTTCATGTTTAGATATTGTGAGTCTGCTCATGATCAAGATCATCTATTTGTAATCCATACATATTGTGTTTGCGGGGATCCGATGGATATTGAGATGCTATTTCAGATTGATTATTGATTCTATCATGTCTTTGTTATTTGAGATCTTGCATGCATTCCGTTGTTAGTAGCTATCTTGGCCAAGTAGATGCTAGCAACTCCAAGAGTTAGTATTTATGCTCGATAGTGGGTTCATGCCTCCGTAACTGGGAAGTGACAGAAATCTCTAAGGTACTAGATGTGTTGTTGCTACTAGGGAGAAAACAACAATCCTTTGTTCATAGAACAATCGTATTGTTTACTTTACGCGCAGTTCGTAAAGCAATAATCTGTTGCTTACAACTTAATACTGGAGGGGGTTCGGATGATAACCCGAAGGTGGATTATTAGTCATAGATACAGTTGGATGGCGGTCTATGTATTATGTTGTAATGCCCAATCAAGTCTCAAAGGAGTCAAGATGATTAGTATATGCATGTATTGCTTTCTCGGTGTTTGTCAATTGCCCAGCTGTAATTTGTTCACCCAGCATGTTATCTATCTAAGGAGAGCCACCTCTAGTGAACTATGGATCCCGGTCCTCTTTTCTTTACATACAATCTACAACTGCTTACTGCTTTGTGTTTACTTTCTGCAAACTTTTACTTCTTTCCATTCGATACGTTTAATCCTTTGTTTTCCGCAAAACACGGTGAGATTGACAACCTCATCGCAAGTTGGGGACAAAGTTCTGTGGTTGTGTTATGCAGGTCTCCACGTTGCTACTGGCACCAGTAATGCGCCCTGCCAAAGCTCAGCTAGTAACACCTTTGAGGTGTTTCCTTGCTCCTACTGGTTCGATTAAACCTTGGTTTCATAACTGAGGGAAACTTGCTGTTGTGCTCATCATACCTTCCTCTTGGAGTTCCCAACGAGCTCTACATCAACCACGAGCCATCAACACATTTTCTGGGCGCCGTGCATTGAGCCATCAAGCGATTTTCTGGCGCCGTCGTCAGGGAGTCAAGGACATCTTCACAAGGGGAGTCCCTCATAACCAATCTCTTTACTTTGTTGTTTTTGTTTTGCTTAGCTTTCTTTTTGCTTTGTTAGCTTGTTTTGTTCTTCAAAAAACATAAAAAAATAGTTTTACTAGTTTGCTTTCTTATTGGAAAAACAAAAAAAAATTAGTTCCTTTCTTAAGTTGCCTTTATGACTAGCTCTGCTAAAATCACTATTTCATTATGGATAGCTCACTTAGTTTCCTATTTGGGAACAGTATTATGACTACTAAGGTAATAGGTGAACCACTGCCTGCTAGAACCTCCATGGAAGAAGAAACTGCTGAACCTGAAAACTCATTAGATGAAAAAGAGGAGGAGAGTGATGGACAAAAGGAGGAAGAATGGATCTACCCATGCCTACCTTCTAATGAGAGTAACTCTTTATCCCTTACATTATTTGATTGTCCCCCATGCTTATCAAAGGAGGGTGAATGTTATGTTCCCGAGGATTCTTTTGAAAATGTTTATAATAAAGCTCTAGTGCTTGTAGATCATGAAAAGCATTCCTTATGTGATAGTTATATTGTCGAGTTTATTCATGAGGCTACTGAAAATTATTATGAGATAGGAAAATATGGTTGTAGAAGTTTTTATGGTAATGAAACACCTCTCTATGTGCTGAAAGTTTTGAAGTTACTTGTGTTTTATCTTTCTATGCCTGTCACTTTGCTCTTTGTGCATTTATTTGCATACAAGATTCCTATGTATAGGAAGTGGGTTAGACTTAAATTTGTTTTGAATTTGCTTCTTGATGCTCTCTTTTAGTTCAATTCATATTTCCTATGAGAGCATCTTCTCAAATTTTCATGCCTAACTTAAAGGCGTTAAAGAAAAGTACTTATTGTAAGATAACTCAAAAGTTTTAGATGAGTCTTGGAAGTTATTACTTCAGTAATAACCTCTCCTTATCTTTTTTATTTGCTTTTTGTGCCAAGAGTAACCTCTAATGAAAGTGAAGTAATGATTGGAAAAGTTGCTGTCCCGAAACAGATTTTTGTGCTTCACCATAAAAATTCCTGAGAGAGCTCTGTATGTCGGATTGAGCTGTAATTTTTTGTGTTTATGCCCCAGGTTGTTATATAACTTTCATTAGTTCAACACTTTTTGATTTGAGCAACATAAGGTCTTCTAAAAAATTCCTCTTTACCTGCTGGTCTGTTTTGACAGATTTCTGCCATTTTATGCATTTGCTTCTTGTTGGTTTCTTCTTGAGTTCTTTTGGGGAATTGAGATTTTTGAGGGAAGTGCTACAGTAGCTAGTGTTCTAATGGAAGTTTATTTGGTGTTAGAACTGAACATTGAGACTTATTTATCTTAAGTGCACTAATGTTGCTAATGAGATTGTGTGAAGTTTTGTATGAAGGAAAATTTTCAGGTGTATGGAAGGAATGAGTAATGAGATGAAGGATGGACTAAAGCTCAAGCTTGGGGATGCCACACGTGTCACCCCAAGAAATATCCAAGAAGTACAAGCGTCAAAGCTTGGGGATGCCCAAGGCATCCCCTTCTTCATCAATAAAAATTCCAGGTTTCTTCCAAACACTTCATTTTTATTATTTCATGCACAGTTGTGTTGTCCTTGGAGCGTCTTCTTTTTCTTTTTTGTTTTTGTTTTTGTTTGCTTAGTTTTCTGAATGAATTGGTTGGACCCCCTCTTTTATACATTGGTTTGCAAATATTTTGGTTTGGTTTGGAAAAGAGTAGGAAAGTTCATGCTTATGTGGTAAAAAGAGCACGTTTTTGACTGTGGCCTATGCTTTGTCATGCCATGCTTGATATTGTTTTGGCTTTATGCTTAGTATTCTTTGATGTAGCATGACTTGTTATAAACAATTGAGATTGCTTAATGTGCCTTGGATGAATCATGCGTTGTTTTAGCATATTAAAGCATAGTATAGTGGTATTCTCCTTTGATGCTTTATTTGGGTTGACTTGGCACATGCTCACACCATGTTATGACTGTCACAAGTCACCATAGACTTTATGATACTTTAGTTTTCAACTTGTAGTATCACTTTATGCTTTGATCAATGATGTTTTGTCGCTCTGCATGATTATGGCCATTATTGCTCTCTTAGTTTGTCGCTCCCAGTCTTTTGCTAGCCTCCACAACCAAGTATGAGTTCCACTCATGCATCCAACTCCCTAAACCAAGTTATTCCAAAGAGTCCACCATACCTACCTACTAGCCTATGATATTCCAAGTATATTCATGTTTTTGTTTACCTTCCACTTGTTATGAGAAAACTAGTGATTAAAGCTCTCACGAACTTGATGGCACACTTTACTTTTTGCCTCTAATAAACTTGAAACATTGGGTCCTTCTTTGTTGCGTATATGCTTGCGCTTTATAAGTTGAAATTAGCAGAACCATGTACCATGGGGTACGCTTTCAACATTGCACTTGTACTTTGTACCCCGTTGATATCATGTTCTTTTGCTTACGGATCTCGGCGGTATAAAATAAAAGTGGAACTTGTAAGATCATGGACTTTGTATGTGTGTTAGAGAAACGCCTGGGCCACTAGCCTAAGCCATGCCTAATAATGGTGGAAACTTGCAGCATCACCATAATCAGCACTCTATGAAGCATCCTCAATAAAAACCTATGCAAATAGCAAATAAAAAGATCGCTGAGATGCTCATTGTCTGCTTGCCTTGTCATTTTGATTATGGGAAAGATCCCGTATCATGTGCAAGGGTACCTGCATGTTCTTAATGATACACATGTACTTACAATGACAAGAGCTTACTCGTGACTGAAGTTGAGTAGCATGAGGATCGGTCTTCGTAAGTAAGGGGCATGAGATTTTGGTTTATAACTTGTCAAGCATATCCTCTTAGTTGTGTCACTTTAACCTTAATCACTTCAAGATGCTTATGATAGGGGCAATGAGAGCTGAAAACTACAAGTACCATAATTTTTGGAAGCTCTTTATGAGACTTGAATCCCTACTTCCTTTTATAAAAGGCTTTTCTTCCACCATTATATTGAGTCTCCACCTTCTATCTTTATGCACTACTTTGAGAGCATAGTGGCCATTCTTAGTTCTATGTGCATTGTCCCAAGACTAGTTGATTGATGCATAACTTGTTATTGCTTGTTTGAAACTATTGTGTCTAGTCACTCTTATGAACTTTGAAGGTGTCATATGCATTTATATCTGCTACTCTATTGAGGGACAAGTTGAATACTTTTATGCTATGTTTTCTTTATGTGAAACAAACAAACGTCTTGCAAAGCATTGTTATTCATGAATCTTTTGTTTGTGCCTTTTCATGTTGCATCTTAGTTTCTTTGCTTATTTCTAGAACTTTGTCTTTCATGTTATGATTGAAGTACTATGATCCCAGCTTTAAATGTTTTGCAAATACCTTGATCAAGTCTTTCATGGTGCATGTCACCTCAAAAATTATTTCTTTTTATCACTTACCTACTCGAGGACGAGCAGGAGTTAAGCTTGGGGATGTTGATACATTGCAAATGTATCTATAATTTTTGATGTTCCATGCTTGGTTTTATCCACTTTCTTGTGTTTTGTTCCAACTTTGGAGTACTTTTCATATGATTTCTTGGACTAACCTATTAACAAGAGCCACAGTGACATCTGCTTTTCGCTATTTTGGTTCCAGAAAGTCAGAAATGAATATTCTCGAATTGATGGGACAAAAGCCAAAGTGCCTATTTTTCCGGAAGGATCGGGTGCGAAATCTGAGACGGAGAGGGCCAGGGCCGCCACACCACCTGGCCGCGGCCAGGCTGGCCCGCCAGGATGGTGTGGTGGCTCCGGCACCTCGGCCTCTCCTTCCGCCTATAAGTTGCCCTCGGACGAAAACCCTAAGTACCCGATCAAAATCCACGAAAGAGTCTCAGAGCCACCGTCCAACTCCATCCCTAGATAGGGAGGGATCAAGCTCTTCGGCACCTCACTGGAGAGGGAATTCACCGAGGCCTTCTTCATCACCATGCAAGCCTCCTGTGATGCGTGAGTAGTTCATCCTGACTACAGATCCATGTAGTAGCTAGATGGCTGGTTTCTCCTCCTTTGTGCTTTCATGTTTAGATATTGTGAGCTCCGTTCATGATCAAGATCATCTATTTGTAATCCATACATATTGTGTTTGCGGGGATCCGATGGATATTGAGATGCTATTTCAGATTGATTATTGATTCTATCATGTCTTTGTTATTTGAGATCTTGCATGCATTCCGTTGTTAGTAGCTATCTTGGCCAAGTAGATGCTAGCAACTCCAAGAGTTAGTATTTATGCTCGATAGTGGGTTCATGCCTCGTAACTGGGAAGTGACAGAAATCTCTAAGGTACTAGATGTGTTGTTGCTACTAGGGAGAAAACAACAATCCTTTGTTCATAGAACAATCATATTGTTTACTTTACACGCAGTTCGTAAAGCAATAACCTGTTGCTTGCAACTTAATACTAGAGGGGGTTCGGATGATAACCTGAAGGTGGATTATTAGTCATAGATACAGTTGGATGGCGGTCTATGTATTATGTTGTAATGCCCAATCAAGTCACAAAGGAGTCAAGATGATTGGTATATGCATGTATTGCTTTCTTGGTGTTTGTCAATTGCCCCGCTGTAATTTGTTCACCCAGCATGTTATCTATCTAAGGAGAGCCACCTCTAGTGAACTATGGATCCTGGTCCTCTTTTCTTTACATACAATCTACAAATGTTTACTGCTTTGTGTTTACTTTCTGCAAAATTTTACTTCTTTCCATTCGATACATTTAATCCTTTGTTTTACGCAAAACACGGTGAGATTGACAACCTCATCGCAAGTTGGGGACAAAGTTCTATGGTTGTGTTGTGCAAGTCTCCACGTTGCTACTAGCACCGGTAGTGCGCCCTACCAAAGCTCAGCTAGTAACACCTTTGAGGTGTTTCCTTGCTCTTACTAGTTCGATTAAACCTTGGTTTCATAACTGAGGGAAACTTGTTGCTGTGCTCAACATACCTTCCTCTTGGGGTTCCCAACGAGCTCTACATCAATCACGAGCCATCCTGGGCGCCGTGCATTGAGCCATCAAGTCCTTCCGCGGATTCTTGCGTTTGCATTCCCATCCCTATTTCGGATGGGGTAAGCAACTTGCTTTCGCTGACTCCTTGTTTGATTGGACTCGATTGGTGCCGGAAGAGCGACCCACGCTTGATGAGCCCTCTGCCGCCGGCGTCGATGATGGACCGGGTCGAATGAACCTTCACGTGATGGACGTGGCATTGGCGTTGATGATGACAAGGGGTCCGAAATTGTGGCTGTCGGATCAACATGACCTGTTCTAATATCATCCGGACTGAGGTAAACCCCCTGCCACATGATCGAGTGTTTGTTATTGGTTCAGTATATGTGGGGAAGAACTCGGGTGCATCAATCCGAAGTTCACCAAGTGGTCGACGAGATTTAGCCTCTTCCACCATCACCGCTTTCCCTTTCTCCGCCGCAGAAGCTTTACGAGCTGCCCCCGGCATGTTCGAAGTAGGCTTGTATGAGAATTCTTCAGATTCTTCATGGAGAACCTTGCCTGGTGCGCCTATCTTCAGTTTGGAAGGGGTGAGTGGCACCGCGATCTTGGTCGACGTGGTCGATGAAGATGGTTCACGTCTTGTTGGAGTAGCCGGCGCTGAAACAGACCGTGCCGGTGAAGCTATCTTCAGTGGGGGCGCTCTTTTTGCAAGAGCGGGCCACTCACGTGTGTCTTGGAACCACATCGGTGCTTCCTGACTTGCAAGCTTCGCATATGCTGCCTTTTCAAAGCCAGGAGGAACCGAGTTGGATGAAGTGTCCTTGTGTGCACTCACGTTTGGCTCACGTGAAGCAGCTCTTGATGCTCTTGATGCAGCACACATCCTTCTCTTGGCATACTTGGATATCATAGGAACAAATCCATCTTTTGGTGCCGATGACACTTCTTTTTCCTTCTTCGATTCAGCTCGTGATGCAGCTGTAGTCTTCCAGCTCTCACTTGCCGCAGTCACAAGCTGGTCGTATGGCACATCTAGCCACAGGTCGCCGAAACGGAGAGTCACAAATTGCTGAACTTGACCTTCCATACCTTCATATAAATCAAGAAAACCGCATATTAATTTTCTTGCTTTTTGTTATACATTTATTATGCAAAGTATGATATATATGTTATATAAAGTCATACGGTGTAATCCTATGCTGGAATTCAAAGATGAGGGGAGAAATATCTCCCACCGGGCGTGCCAGAATCTGATGACGGGAAAATGGGGCGACGGAAATACTCGCGTCCGCGTCATAAAGATAAATATAATTATAATTTAAAGTGCGCAAATGTAAATGACAAATATCAAGGATTGCGGTTCATACTTCCGAAACTCATATATTTATATAGAAATTCCGTTAATTACATCTCCGAAGAGAAAATCCCTGATTAAGAATTCCAACTTTTTAATACATAGGATTACATCAACATGACTATTACAAAAGCATGAAATAATACTAAGAAGTCCTCCTCACTGTCGTCGACGCAGGCATACTCGTGGGAGTATTTAATTTTCTTTGGATTATCTCTGAAGTTGGTATAGTTTATTTGATGTATATGGCATCTCAATAGTCATATTTTAATCACTCGTACTAAATTTTCTAGTACGAATATTATACATGCATGGATAGCTTAATATGTCTGGTCAATTACCAATATATTTTGTTATATGTTGTATACAATTAGTCATATCTATTGAGAGTTATTTAACCGGCCAAGGAGACCCTTTTCAATATCGCATGTAGTATGGATTACAGACTGTGCATGTGACTTTTCTATATAGGCGCACCAGGTTTGATCATGCATAATTTTGCACTAATTGACAATAGCATGTGCATTATGTGTTTAGACCAAGCGACATGCAAATGAGCATTTCGTATCATATTTTTTACTTGGACTAGCATTATTAGTACAAGCGATGTGTATGCATATGTATGATTTTAAAGCCTAAATGGTGTACTGAGGCTTTAGTGCAGTTTAGGACATAGTTTATATTTTCAACACTTTATCGCTCATATCATGGAATTCCGATGAGAACTCATGCGTCGAGCGCGGAACATAATTTTTAGCATTTTGCGACTCATATCATGAAATTCGAACGAGAACCCATGTGGTCGAGCACGGAACATAATTTTATCATTTTGCGACTCATATCATGGAATTCGGACGAGAACCCATGCCTCGAGCGCGGAACATAATTTTATCATTTTGCGACTCATATCATGGAATTCGGACGAGAACCAATGCCTCGAGCGTGGAACATAATTTTATTATTTTACGACTCATATTATGGGATCCAGACAAGAACCCATGCGTAGAGCGTAATTCATAAGTTTGTAATTTTATGACTCGTGACATAGAATTCAAAGGAACCTATGTGTAGAGCATTGGTTTAGAATTTCATATTATGGCTCTTATTATGGAATTCGCTGGGGAACCCATGCATAGAGTATTTTATCATAGCTTGTGGCACGGAATTTACATGGAAGCCATGCCTAAAGCATAAATCATGATTTTGATATATTTAGGTATTTTAGCCGATATGTAATTGTAGAGATTTTTATTGACCATCTTGACTCTTGTCCATTTTTTAGGAATGATCTAAGAGGATTTTTGTGGGATCTTTATACCGATGTAATTCTCTAGATTTATTTCCACGTATAGGGACCGAACCAAGGAACGAGGCCTATGCCCATGTTTCATCCTGGTTTGTATCGCTAAAGGGACCAAATCAAGAGGTGAACATCAAGAGAAAATATATGCAAATATACTCTTTGGTCTGTACCATAATGGTCGAACGAAGAGTGATAATTTCAGAGAAGATGAAGCAATCGCATGGTTTGTACCACAATGGCCGAACCAAGGAGGTGAGATTCAGTAGATATAAGAAGGCTCTCTGATTTGTACTCATGGCCAAATCGAAAGCTAAGAAAGGGGATAAAGAAGGAGGCCATTTGGTTTGTACGCATGGCCAAACCAAAGGCTAAGAGAAAGCCAATAATCCCACCTTGTCTTGAACAATGATGTGCTTCTTCTTGCTCTCTTCTTCTTCTTTTTTTTTTGCAATGGATGAATGAGTGTTAGCGGAGGATGTGTGATGTGCGCGATGATGGAATGAGCGTGTGAGAGCAATCAGGACTCGCTGTGTTCTCGTGGCCTGGTATTTATAGGCAAGGATGGAACGCGCGCTGCCGCTCTGATTTAGATATTTTCAATCCATCGTGGGCACGTCGTGGAGAACGTGGGTGCGTGTGTGAGCAAGTTGCGGTCAACACTCCTTCTAATTAACGATTGCCGAGATGGAGTTTGGTCCCGCCCTGAGTTTCTAAAAGCAGTAGCATGCATATGGGCCATGGGCCAGCTAATTAATCTATTATATTACCCTAACCATGCCAAGGTGCCGCTTAATCCATGCACTCACTAATTATCTTATTATTATAAGTTAAACGTGACACGATGCCGTCTAATCCATGCATGATGTAGCTTAGAGCTTCAGGTACTTCTCCTATGCTGCATATGGTTCGATCGTTTATGAGCTAGCTAGCTCGCAAACTCTTGGCAATTATTCCTAGCAAAGATCAATTTCTATATGCATTGTAATATTTATTTTTACGAAATCTTTTGTATGAATATGGTTATTTATTTTAAAACGATGCGGCCGTATTTCATAGGCTTGTCGTGACAATGTCAATATTTTTTCATTCCGCGATCGAATATTTAGCGATTCGCGACTTTGTAAATTTGGTCAATATTAAACCACCGCCGTCAGTGGCGGAAAGCAAGTCCTTTGATTTATTCAATTATTTTGCCGTATTTCCTATTCGCTCGTCTTATTTTAAATTAGAGACAAAATCGGTGTCAACAGCTTGCCTTGTCATTTTGATTATGAGATAGCTTATGTATCATGTACAAGGAGTACCCCGTTGGCGGTTCTCTATAATACATATATACTTACAATGACAAGAGCTTACTTGTGACTGAAGTTGAGTAGCATAAGGTTCGGTCTTCGTAAGTAAGGGACATGAGATTTCAACTTATAACTTGTCAAGCATATCCTCTTAGTTGTGTCACTTTAACCTTAATCACCTAAAGATACTTATGATAGGGGCAATGAGAGCTAAAAGCTAATAAGTACCATAATTTTTGGAAGCTCTTTAGGAAACTTGAATCCCTACTTCCTTCTATGAAGTCATTTCTTTTACTTTTATGTTGAGTCTCCATCTTCTATCTTTACGCAGCTATTAAGAGAGCATAGTGGCCATTCTTAGTTCTATGTGCATTGTCCCAAGACTTGTTGATTGATGCATAACTTTGATATTGCTTGTTTTTAAACTATTTGTATCCAGTCACTCTTATAAACTTTGAAGGTGTCTTATGCATTTATGTTTGCTACTCTATGAGGGACAAGCTGAATGTCACTATGCTATGTCTTCTTTATATGAAACAAACAAACGTCTTGCAAAGCATTGTTATTCATGAATCTTTTGTTTGTGCATTTTCATGTTGCAACATAGTTGCTATATATTATTGTTACATAGTTGCTATATATTATTGTTAGAACTTTATCTTTCATGTTATGTTGAAGTACTATGATCCCAGGTATCAATATTTTACAAATACTTTGATCAAGTTTATGATGGTGCATGTCACCTCAAAAATTATTCTTTCTTTTTATCACTTACCTACTCAAGGACGAGCAGGAGTTAAGTTTGGGGATGTTGATACGTTGCTAACATATCCATAATTTTTTATGTTCCATGCTTGGTTTTTATCTACTTTCTTATGTTTTGTCCACACTTTGGAGTATTTTTTATACACTTTCTTGGACTAACCTATTAACAAGATGTCACAGTGCCAGCTGCCTGATTTCTGCTGTTTTTGGTTCCAGGAAAGTCATAAAATGAATATTCTCAGAATTGGACGGGACAAAAGCCAAAGTTAGATTTTTATCGAGGGAGACACGGAGCCAGAATACGAGATGGAGAGGGGCTAGAGGGCCGCCACACCACCTTGCAGCGCGGCCAGGCCTGGCCCGTGCTAGGGGGTGGTGTGGCTGCATAGGGCACCCCCTCGGCCTCCCCTTTCGCCTATAAGATGCCTCCAATACAGAAACCCTAAGTACCCGATCAAAATTCCATGAAAGAGTCTGTAGCCGTCATCATCTCCATCCCTAGATCGGGAGGGATCTGAAGCTCTTCCCGGCACCCTGCCGGAGGGGAGAATTCACCCTGGAGGCCTTCTTCATCACCATGCAAGCCTCCAGTGTGATGTGTGAGTAGTTCATCCTTGGACTACGGGTCCATGTAGTAGCTAGATGGTTGGTTCTTCTCCTTTGTGCTACTATGTTTAGATCTTGTGAGCTCCGTTCATGATCAAGATCATCTATTTGTAATCCTACATGTTGTGTTTGCGGGGATCCGATGGATATTGGGATGCTATTTCAAATTGATTATTGATTCTATCATGTCTTTGTTATTTGTGATCTTGCATTCTCTCCGTTGTTAGTAGATATCTTGGCCGAGTAGATGCTAGCAACTCCAAGAGGGAGTATTTATGCTCGATACTGGGTTCATGCCCCTAGTAACCTGGGGAAGTGATAGAAATCTCTAAGGTACTAGATGTGTTGTTGCTACTAGGGAGAAAACAACAATCCTTTGTTCATAGAACAATCGTATTGTTTACTTTACATGCAATGCGTAATGCAATTATCTGTTGCTTGCAACTTAATACTGGAGGGGGTTCGCATGATAACCTGAACGTGGATTATAAGTCATAGATGCAGTTGGACTATGGTCTATGTATAATGTTGTAATGCCCAATCAAATCTCATATGAGTCAAGATGATTAGTATATGCATGTATGCTTTCTCGATGTTTGTCAATTGCCCCGCTGTAATTTGTTCACCCAACATGTCATCTATCTTAAGGAGAGACACCACTAGTGAACTATGGACCCCGGTCCTTTCTTTTACCATCAATCTACAATTGTTTACTACTTTCTGTTTACTTTCTGCAAGCTTTTACTTTCTTCCACACAATACATTTAATCCTTTGTTTTCAGCAAAACCGGTGAGATTGACAACCTCACTGTAAGTTGGGGGCAAAGTTCTGTGGTTGTGTTGTGCAGGATTCCAAGTTGGCAACAACACCTTGGAGGTGTTTCCTTGCTCCTACTGGTTCGATAACCTTGGTTTCATAACTGAGGGAAACTTACTGCTGTGCTCATCGTACCTTCCTCTTGGGGTTCCCCAACGAGCTCGACATCAACCACGAGCCAGCAAACACACATGCAATGAATCTAGTGTTGGTTTAGGATAAGAACACACATGCAATGACTCTAGTGGATCCATGTGGTTTGTGAAAAGAACACACATACAATGACTCTAGCGGATCCATATGTGGTTTGTGAAAAGAACACACATGCAATGACTCTAGTTGTGGTTCATGAAAAGAACACACATGCAATGACACTGGTGGATCTATGTGGTTTATGAAAAGAGCACACATGCAATGACTCTGGTGGATCCATATGTGGTTTAGAAAAAGAACACACATGCAATTACTCTGGTGCTGGTTTAGGATAAGAGCACACATGCAATGACACTGGTGGATCCATATGTGGTTTGTTAACAAGAACACAAATGCAATGACTCCGGTGGATCCATATGTGGTTTAGGAAAAAAACATGTGTGCAATGACTCTAGTGCTGGTTTAGGATAAGAACACACATGCAATAACACTGTTGGATCCATAAGTGGTTTGTGAAAGGAACACACATTCAATGACACTGGTGGATCCATGTGGTTTATGAAAATAACAGACATGCAATGACTCTAGATGTGGTTCATCAAAAGAACACACATGCAATGACTCTAGTTGTGGTTTATGAAAAGAACACACATGAATGACACTGGCGGATCCATGTGGTTTATGAAAAGAACACGCATGCAATGACTCTAGTGGATCCATATGTGGTTTAGGAAAAGTACAGACATGCAATGACTCTAGCTGTGGTTTATGGAAAGAACACACATGCAATGGCTCTTGTGGATCCATATGTGGTTTAGGAAAAGAACATACATGCAATGACTGTAGCTATGGTTTATGAAAAGAACACACATGCAATGACACTGGTGGATCCATGTGGTTTATGAGAAAAAACACATGCAATGACTCTGGTGGATCCATATGTGGTTTAGGAAAAGAACACACATGCATTGAACTCTAGTGGATCCATATGTGGTTTAAGAAAAGAACACACATGCAATGACTCTAGTGCTAGTTAGGAAAAGAACACACATGCAATGAAATCTAGTGGATCCATATGTGGTTTGTGTAAAGAACACACATGCAATGACACTAGTGGATCCATGTGGTTTATGAAAAGAACAGACATGCAATGACTCTAGACGTGGTTAATGAAAATAACACACATGAAATGACACTAGTGGATCCATGTGGTTTATGGAAAGAACTCACATGCAATGAATCTAGTGGTGGTTTATGAAAATAACAAACATGCAATGACTCTAGTTGTGGTTCCATGTGGATTATGAAAAGAACAAACATGCAATGACTATAGTTGTGGTTTCTGAAAAGAACACACATGCAATGACTCTAATGGATCCAAGTGGTTTATGAAAAGTACACACATGCAATGACTCTAGTGGTTGTGTAGGAAAAGAACACACATGCAATGACACTGGGGGATCCATGTGGTTTAGGAAAGGAACACACATGCAATGACACTAGTGGTGGTTTAGGAAAATAACACACATGCAATGTCTCTAGTTGTGGTTTAGGAAAATAACAAACATGGAATGACTCTACTGGTGGTTTATGAAAAGGACACACATGCATTGACACTGGTGGATCCATGTGCTTTAGTAGAATAACACACATGGAATGACACTAGTGGGTGTTTAGGAAAAGAACACACATACAATGACATGCAATGACACTAGTGGAGCCATGGTGGTTTAGGAAAGGAACACACAAGAAATGACACTAGAGTTTATGAAAAGAACACACATGCAAATGACACTAGTGGATTCATGTGGTTTAGTAAAATAAAACACATGCAATGACACTAGTGGTGGTTTAGGAAAATAACACACATGCAATGTCTATAGTTGTGGTTTTGCAAAAGAACAAACATGCAATGACTCTAGTTGTGGTTTATGAAAGGACACACATGCATTGACACTAGTGGATCCATGTGGTATAGTAAAATAACACACATGCAATGACACTAGTAGTGGTTTAGGAAAAGAACACACAAGCAAAGACATGCAATGACCCTGGTGGATCCATGTGGTTTAGGAAAGAAACACACATGCAATGACACTGGTGGTGGTTTATGAAAAGAACACACATGCAAATGACTCTAGTGGATCCATGTGATTTGTGGAAAGAACACACATGCAATGGCTCTAGCTATGGTTCATGAAAAGAACACACATGCAATGAATCTAGTGGACCCATATGTGGTCTGTGAAAAGCACACACATGCAATGACTCTGGTGGATCCATGTGTGGTTTATGAAAAGAACACACATGCAATGACACTAGTGGTGGTTTATGAAAAGAACACAAATGCAATGACACTAGTAGATCCATGTAGTTTAGGAAAGGAGCACAAATGCAATGACTGTGGTGGATCCATATGTGGTTTGTGAAAATAAAACACATGCAATGACTCTAGTTGTGGTTCATGAAAATAACACACATGCAATTACACTGGTGGATCTATATGGTTTATGAAAAGAACACACATGCAATGACTCTAGTGGATCCATATGTGGTTTAGGAAAAGAACACACATGCAATGATTCTGGTGCTGGTTTAGGATAAGAACACACATGCAATGACACTGGTGGATCCATATGTGGTTTGTTAAAAGAACACAAATGCAATGACTCTGGTGGATCCATATGTGGTTTAGGAAAAGAACATATGTGCAATGACTCTAGTGCTGGTTTAGGATAAGAATGCACATGCAATGACACTGGTGGATCCATATGTGGTTTGTGAAAAGAACACACATTCATTGACACTGGTGGATCCATGTGGTTTATGAAAATAATACACATTCAATGACTCTAGATGTGGTTCATGAAAAGAACACACATGCAATGACGCTAGCTGTGGTTTATGAAAAGAACACACATGAATGACACTGGTGGATCCATGTGGTTTATGAAAAGTACACACATGCAATGACTATGGTGGTTGTTTAGGAAAAGAACACACATATAATGACATTCAATAACACTGGTGGA
The DNA here is from genome assembly GCA_023614405.1 of Avena insularis. Taxonomy (NCBI): domain Eukaryota; kingdom Viridiplantae; phylum Streptophyta; class Magnoliopsida; order Poales; family Poaceae; genus Avena; species Avena insularis. The sequence goes on along the minus strand of CM042690.1, from coordinate 391,403,506 downwards.
TCCATGTGGTTTAGGAAAGGAACACACATGCAATGACACTAGTGGTGGTTTAGAAAAATAACACACATGCAATGTCTCTAGTTGTTGTTTAGGAAAATAACAAACATGCAATGACTCTAGTGGTGGTTTATGAAAAGGACATGCCTGCATTAACACTGGTGGATCCATGTGGTTTAGTAAAATAACACACATGCAATGACACTAGTGGTGGTTTTGGAAAATAACACACATGCAATGTCTCTAGTTGTGGTTTAGGAAAATAACAAACATGCAATGACTCTAGTGGTGGTTTATGAAAAGGACACACATGCATTGACACTGGTGGATCCATGTGGTTTAGTAAAATAACACACATGCAATGACACTAGTGGGGGTTTAGGAAAAGAACACACACACAATGACATGCAATGACACTGGTGGAGCCATGTGGTATAGGAAAGGAACACACATGCAATGATACTGGGGGTTTATGAAAACAACACACATGCAAATGACACCAACGAATCAGATAGATCGCGTCGGTTTACAACGAATCAGATAGATCGCGTCGGTTTACAAAAGCCTCTCGGTATGGAATGTACCAACAGTTGATAACCAAAAGGCAGATAGTGATAACAAGTTGGATGCAACAGATAGACAAGGAATTACACACACACACACACACAACCTATGGTACTACGGAACCCAGAACACGTGAATCCTAGTTTGAATTTTAGAAGAGGATTGAAAATGTTACACTTCCTTACCAGAAAAAGGGTGGGTGGGTGGGTAAGAAGAAAAAATGGAAGCAGTCCTACTCTCACGTTTTGTTTTTTCCTAGTATACATAGCTACCAAAATATTTGCTAGGCTGACAATGACCATTTGGCTAAGACCCTGAAGGGCGGGATGGCTCTGATACCAATTGTAACTACCTCGGTGAATTACGCTCTAAGTTGCATGCCTGGATGAGCGAAAGTGGTTAAAATAGTACGATGGGGCCCTGGGCCACTCACAGGTAGACCTTTCTACGTCCCTAACCACTTCCGAACATCAGACAAGAACGAGCACAGAATCGGCAGGCGAAGGGATCAACTACAGACACAAGTGAGTATGTATGCAAGCCACCATACAACAGTTTTCAGAGCCATTCCATCTAAAAGAAAAGGAAATACTGCAACGCCATACGGCAAGATCCAAATATCCTAGATAGAGATAATAGTTTAGGATAGCTCCTCATACATCAAACATCAGAGTATCAGGCGGAAGCGGAAAACAAGATCCGAGTACGGATAAGAAGCAAATCGGCATAAGATGTCACATAAATAAACACATCCCGCCCACAGATCTCGCGGATCCCCATCCCCGGAATATCTACACCGAGTGATCGTTGCCAACATCATCCGTCTCCTCCACCCAGTATCCATCTTGCGAATACACCTGTTCATCTGAATCAAACAATTTATCGTGTGAGACCCTAGGGGTACTCAGCAAGTCTTTATGCCTCTAAAGGGGACATATACCTGGGGTGACGCAATTGCAGCAAAAGATAATAACTAACAAGTCTATAGATACTCGCTAACCATCCGCTTAACCAATGATATACGGATATCCGTTAATTAGTAACAACAGTTATAATAGTATAATTAACAGATCCATCCTCCTTCTCGCTTACCAATGAGAAAGCGGACGAACAACCCATCCGTTGGCAGTTTTATTAACCATTCCATGAGTGTTGCACTAGTTACTAGTCAGTTACTTAGTCAAATTAAAAGCGGTACTTTAGTTATACTTGTCTATGATCGAGAAACTGTGCTCCAAGTCATCCATAACCGCGGACACGGCTTTCAGAAAGATTTACCTAGGGTGCACAAATAGCAACACACACTCGATCAACCTCGGAAAAACCAAATCAAAACCCAACGAGGCATTCACGACAAAGCGATCACAGGATTCAGAAATATTTCAGGGGGGCACCCCAATAAGCTACCCGCAACGAAGTTGGCCGGCTCCGAGACGGACCCAGGGTTTGCGACAATGGCTGTAAACGACTGGGAACCCGAAAATGTGACTGGGCTTGTCGATACCGCAAAAAAATTCCGCATTCTTAAACAGTACAGGTGCTCCTCGCACAATCTTAAATAAAGCAATAAAGCATGGCATAAGTACAGGATAGTAATAAAGCCCCAAACTAATTGTGGCCCCAAGAAATAGAAATGAATCAAGCTCTGGCTCAGGGGGGTCCACGGCCTCCCGGATGTGGATAGTGCGAATAGTCAAGGAACAGGAATCAAGTACTCGGGGTCCTACGGGACACAAGTGAGCATGAAAAACCAAATAGCAGATATTGCTCACCGGTGCCTCTTTCATTAGTTATCCCATTACTACTCAGGTTAAGTTGTTTAGGTACCTCGTTATCCATCAGACACTCACATACCCTACACATGCTTTTCTACGACCCGTATGGCTCAAACAACTCCTGTAGTAATGGCTCATGGGATGGAGGAACAAGCTCGGTGGGGTTTAAAAGTAAAGGCTATGCAGTACTTGGGATTCAATTTAATGCAATCGCGACTCAATGATGCAAGAATAAGATAGAGGCAATAGGTACTATATGTATGCAAGCATGTGGTAGTGCTTGCCTGGCAGCTCAGTTGAAGCGAGAGACGGATCTGGGTAGTGCTCCTGGGATTCCTGATATATCCCCTGCTCGGCGTCTATTCGAAGAAGAACTAAACAAACAAGGACCAATATAAATAAAGTGCACAAGCATATGAATAAAATGCGACAAGCAAACAAGTATGCCATGATGAATGATGCACAATTTACATGGCAATAATGTAGCATGGTATGGGTGAGGTGTGGGGTACAAGAATAAAGCATTTTATTAAGTTTTAGCCATGTGTTGCTCCCATACTAGTTGCTGTATACTTTATATTTATATGATGCATGCTGCAATTCAGAACATGGAGTGCATAGTTAGAACGGGCTCGTCGCGCTGATCGATTTAGACATATTATTTTCCAAATTTGGAGTTGTAGAATTAAAGTTATTAAGTATTTAAGAAAAGGCATTGTTATTGCTTTTAAACATTTTCGAAAATTTAATTTGCCCAAAAGATATTTTGAATAGCATATTTGAATTCCTCACATTTTTCTGTTTCCAAAACATATATTATTTGTGTTATTTGGAATTACACATCAAAAGTTATTAAAAACAGAAATTAAATCATATTGAAACATTTCTGAAAATTGTTTTTATAAAATAGATAAATGAAAAGACTTTTGTACCTAGCCAAACCTAGCCACAGTCACTGACAACTGGGGCCAATGCTGACTCGGCGATACTGTATACAGATTGTAGCCAGGGAGGCCGGCGGGTGGGGCCAGCAGGCTTCACGGAGCCCACGCAGCACGACAATGGCGACTGAGGTGCCACGCACATGTGGAGACCTGGGTTGAGGGTTACGAAAACCCGGGGACCTTTTTGTAAAATGAACACAGAGGCTGACAGGTGGGCCCGGGTTGTAGCGCGGGTTGAGCTGGCAAAAGGTGGGGGGGTTTTCTGCAAGGCTGCCAACGCTACTGTTTTTCTTCCCAGGTGTTGTTCGAATGACGCGACGACAGACGCGGCGCAACGGGCTCGATCATGATCGATCGCAGCAGTGTGATGACCACTGCGGTAGGGTGGTGTTGCTGGTAGGGAGCGGCTAGACGGCTAGACATGCTTCTGCGGGGCGCGGCGACGAGCAGAAGCCAGCGGCCGCCATTGCACCGAGAGCGCTCGACACAAAGTCCAGCGAGCACAAGCGGCGTCGATGAGAGAGGGGATGTCATGGGGGAAGGGCAGCTCACCGCGAAGTCGTCGGAGGGCTTGGATCGGGCCGGGGAGCAGCAGGGCGACAGCGACGCAGACGCACCGCCGGAGCTAGGGTTTCGGCATCGTCGGCGTGCAGGCGGTGAGGGCTGTTCCTCCTCATTGTGGTCTGTGAGGGCGGTCCAGGTCGCATGGTCTTCCTCGACGCTGACTCACCATGCCTGCCGCCTGATCTAGAGGGTGGTGGTCGACACCGACGTGGTGGCCGGAGTTGGAAGAGGTGGTGGCAGGGGAGGGACGAAAGCATAGGGCGAGGCCCTGGGGATCTGGGGACGCAACAGGCAAGAGAGAGGGAGTAGATAGGGACGAGAGGGAGAGGTAGATGGCGTGGGGGCTCGGGGTGGGGAAAGGTGGTCGGGTGGCCACCTTTTCCTTCCTCTCCACCCTCACGTGCTCGACCGGCTCGGGAAGGGGGTGCAGGGCTGCAGGGTGGGGTCAGGGCGAGGCCAAGGAGGGCTGGATCGGGTGAGGGGTCGGCCTGGCAGGGAGAGAGAGGGAGAGAGAGGGGGGGTGTGGCATGGAGCTAGGGTTGGAGGGAGTGGTTATCTAGGGTTGGGGTAGCTCGGCATGAGATAGAGAGGGCTAGGTTGGCCCTTGCTGGCAAAGAGAGGGAGAAGTACCTCGGCATGGTGAGGGGGTGAGGTGTAACCGAAGCTAGGCGGGTTAGAGTTAGCTTGGCATGGGGTGGATTAGGGATAGGTTTTTAGAGAGAGGGATGGGGTAGGGCTTGGTTAGGGTTTGGGTTTGACATGAACAAACCAAGATGAAGCAAGAGGGAGGGGTGTGAGGAAGGATAAGGAGATAGATATGAGGGTTTTTTGTGTTTTGTTGGGCACATGGTGGTGGTGGAGAGAGAGATGAGGTGTTTAGGGTTTTTGGGTGCACATGGTAAGGAGAGCAAGGAACAAGATGATGAGGATTTAGCAAGAGCAAAAAAATAGAGCTTAAGAAAGCCCCACATGACTTGATTCCAAAGAAAAAGATCCACTTCATAAATACAAGAAAAACCAAAGAAAAGGAAAAAGGTGATGACCTTGCATGGCCCATGCATGAATAGTAAATGCCATGTTTAATATTGTGAAAACAATAATGAGTTCCCATGGCATTGATTCACATGCATTCCAAAACATGGATCTAAGGCCAACTAAAGGAATTAAAATGGAATTAAATTGGATGTTCCATGTGGAGTAGATGGAGATGATCATATTTGAATATAATTTAGACATGCTAGTGTGTATGTTCCACTAGATGAATAATAGTCTAAAAATATCCCAACATGAGCATACATTCATGATAACCCATATGGAAGCTAGAAAGAGGGATGCCACTCACAAAGCATGCAAAGGTGGCCATGTGGCTCCTCATATATCAATAATGTGAAAACAATATGGTGCATATATGGGAGCATGTGGAATTATAAGTGGATTCATCCCAACCCACATGAGCTAGAGGTAGAACCAAATAAGATGCAAAACTCACATATGGATGGTAGGATTATAGGGTGGTGACAAGAAAGGTGGTGGAGATAAATAAAAGATATGCCCCCAACTCAACTTGGGCATCAAGCATTTATCAAGAACCAAATACAATATATCAAGAGGCAAAAACAATTAATAATGCATATGAGAGAAGAACCAATGAAAAGGGTTTTATATGATGCTCAAATGCAAGGTGGCATGATGACATGAGCATGATATAATTATGATGCAACAATAATATGTAGGAAGTAGCAATTATATTACTAGACCATGTAGCATTACATATGTTAGACAGATGGGATGCTACATGGTTTATGGAAATAACAGACATGCAATGACTCTAGATGTGCTTCATGAAAAGAACACACATGCAATGACTCTAGCTGTGGTTTATGAAAAGAACACACATGAATGACACTGGTGGATCCATGTGGTTTATGAAAAGTACACACATGCAATGACTCTAGTGGTTGTTTAGGAAAAGAACACACATGTAATGACATGCAATGACACTGGTGGATCCATGTGGTTTAGGAAAGGAACACACATGCAATGACACTAGTGGTGGTTTAGGAAAATAACACACATGCAATGTCTCTAGTTGTGGTTTAGGAATATAACAAACAGGCAATGACTCTAGTGGTGGTTTATGAAAAGGACATACATGCATTAACACTGGTGGATCCATGTGGTTTAGTTAAATAACACACATGCAATGACACTAGTGGTGGTTTAGGAAAATAACACACATGCAATGTCTCTAGTTATGGTTTAGGAAAATAACAAACATGCAATGACTCTAGTGGTGGTTTATGAAAAGGACACACATGCATTGACACTGGTGGATCCATGTGGTTTAGTAAAATAACACACATGCAATGACACTAGTGGGGGTTTAGGAAAAGAACACACATATAATGACATGCAATGACACTGGTGGAGCCATGTGGTTTAGGAAAGGAACACACATGCAATGACACTAGGAGTTTCTGAAAAGAACACACATGCAAATGACACTAGTGGATTCATGTGGTTTAGTAAAATAACACACATGCAATGACACTAGTGGTGGTTTAGGAAAAGAACACACATGCAATGTCTCTAGTTGTGGTTTAGGAAAAGAACAAACATGCAATGACTCTAGTTGTGGTTTATGAAAAGGACACACATGCATTGACACTAGTGAATCCATGTGGTTTAGTAAAATAACACACATGCAATGACACTAGTAGTGGTTTAGGAAAAGAACACACAAGCAAAGACATGCAATGACACTGGTGGATCCATGTGGTTTAGGAAAGTAACACACATGCAATGACACTCGTGGTGGTTTATGAAAAGAACACACATGCAAATGACTCTGCTGGATCCATGTGATTTGTGGAAAGAACACACATGCAATGACTCTAGCAGTGGTTCATGAAAAGAACACACATGCAATGACTCTAGTGGACCCATATGTGGTCTGTGAAAAGCACACACATGCAATGACTCTAGTGATTCCATGTGTGGTTTAAGAAAAGAACACACATGCAATGAAACTAGTGGTGGATTATGAAAAGAACACAAATGCAATGACACTAGTGGATCCATGTGGTTTAGGAAAGGAACACACATGTAATGACTGTGGTGGATCCATATGTGGTTTGTGAAAATAAAACACATGCAATGACTCTAGTTGTGGTTCATGAAAAGAACACACATGCAATGACACTGGTGGATCTATATGGTTTACAAAAATAACACACATTCAATGACTCTGGTGGATCTATATGTGGTTTAGGAAAAGAACACACATGCAATGACTCTGGTGCTAGTTTAGGATAAGAGCACACATGCAATGACACTGGTGATTCCATATGTGATTTGTTAAAAGTACACAAATGCAATGAATCTGGTGGATCCATATGTGGTTTAGGAAAAGAACATATGTGCAATGACTCTAGTGCTGGTTTAGGATAAGAACACACATGCAATGACACTGGTGGATCCATATGTGGTTTGTGAAAAAAAAAACACATTCAATGACACTGGTGGATCCATGTGGTTTATGAAAATAACAGACATGCAATGACTCTATATGTGGTTCATCAAAAGAACACACATGCAATGACTCTAGCTGTGGTTTATGAAAAGAACACACATGAATGACACTGGTGGATCCATGTGGTTTATAAAAAGTACACACATGCAATGACTCTAGTGGTTGTTTAGGAAAAGAACACACATGTAATGACATGCAATGACACTGGTGGATCCATGTGGTTTAGGAAAGGAACACACATGCAATGACACTAGTGGTGGTTTAGGAAAATAACACACATGCAATGTCTCTAGTTGTGGTTTAGGAATATAACAAACATGTAATGAATCTAGTGGTGGTTTATGAAAAGGACACACATGCATTGACACTGGTGGATCCATGTGGTTTAGTAAAATAACACACATGCAATGACACTGGTGGTAGTTTAGGAAAATAACACACATGCAATGTCTCTAGTTGTGGTTTAGAAAAATAACAAACATGCAATGACTCTAGTGGTGGTTTATGAAAAGGGCACACATGCATTGACACTGGTGGATCCATGTGGTTTAGTAAAATAACACACATGCAATGACACTAGTGGGGGTTTAGGAAAAGAACACACATACAATGACATGCAATGACACTGGTGGAGCCATGTGGTTTAGGAAAGGAACACACATGCAATGACACTAGGAGTTTATGAAAAGAACACACATGCAAATGAGACTGGTGGATTCATGTGGTTTAGTAAAATAACACACATGCAATGACACTATTGGTGGTTTATGAAAATAACACACATGCAATGTCTCTAGTTGTGGTTTAGGAAAATAACAAACATGCAATGACTCTAGTGGTGGTTTATGAAAAGGACACACATGCATTGATACTGGTGGATCCATGTGGTTTAGTAAAATAACACACATGCAATGACACTAGTGGTGGTTTAGGAAAAAAACACATACAATGACATGCAATGACACTGGTGGAGCCATGTGGTTTAGGAAAGGAACACACATGCAATGATACTGGGGGTTTATGAAAAGAACACACATGCAAATGACACTGGTGGATTCATGTGGTTTAGTAAAATAAGACACATGCAATGACACTAGCGGTGGTTTAGGAGAAGAATACACATGCAATGTCTCTAGTTGTGGTTTATGAAAAGGACACACATGCATTGACACTAATGGATCTATGTGGTTTAGTAAAATAACACACATGCAATGACACTATAGTGGTTTAGGAAAAGAACACACAACCAAAGACATGCAATGACCCTGGTGGATCCATGTGGTTTAGGAAAGGAACACACATGCAATGACACTGGTGGTGGTTTATGAAAAGAACACACATGCAAATGACTCTGGTGGATCCTTGTGATTTGTGGAAAGAACACACATGCAATGACTCTAGTTGTGGTTCATGAAAAGAACACACATGCAATGACTCTAGTGGACCCATATGTGATCTGTGAAAAGCACACACATGCAATGACCCTGGTGGATCCATGTGTTATGAAAAGAACACACATGCAATGACACTAGTGGTGGATTATGAAAAGAACACAAATGCAATGACACTAGTGGATCCATGTGGTTTAGGAAAGGAACACACATGCAATGACACTAGTGGTGGTTTAGGAAAATAACACACATGCAATGTCTCTAGTTGTGGTTTAGGAATATAACAAACATGTAATGACTCTAGTGGTGGTTTATGAAAAGGACACACATGCATTGACACTACTGAATCCATGTGGTTTAGTAAAATAACACACATGGAATGACACTAGTAGTGGTTTAGGAAAAGAACACACAAGCAAAGACATGCAATGACACTGGTGGATCCATGTTGTTTAGGAAAGGAACACACATGCAATGACACTGGTGGTGGTTTATGAAAAGAACACACATGCAAATGACTCTGGTGGATCCATGTATTTTTGGAAAGAACACACATGCAATGACTCTAGCTGTGGTTCATGAAAAGAACACACATGCAATGACTCTAGTGGACCCATATGTGGTCTATGAAAAGCACACACATGCAATGACTCTGGTGGATCCATGTGTTGTTTATGAAAAGAACACACATGCAATGACACTAGTGGTGGTTTATGAAAAGAACACAAATGCAATGCCACTAGTGGATCCACGTGGTTTAGGAAAGGAACACACATGCAATTACACTGGTGGTGGTTTATGAAAAGAACACACATGCAAATGACTCTGGTGGATCCATGTGGTTTATGGAAAGAACACACATGTAATGAATCTAGTGGTGGTTTATGAAAAGAACACAAATGCAATGACTCTAGTTGTGGTTCCATGTGGTTTATGAAAAGAACAAACATGCAATGACTATAGTTGTGGTTTATGAAAAGAACACACATGCAATGACTATGGTTTATCCAAGTGGTTTATGAAAAGAACACACATGCAATGACACTAGTGGTGGTTCAGTAAAATAACACACATGCAATGACCCCAGTGGTGGTTTAGGAAAATAACACACGCACAAAGACATGCAATGACACTGGTCGATCCATGTGGTTTAGGAAAGGAACACACATGCCATGACACTGGTGCTGTTTTATGAAAAGAACACGCATGCAAATGACTCTGGTGGATCCATGTGGTTTATGGAAAGAACACACATGCAATGAATTTAGTGGTGGTTTACGAAAAAACACAGGTGCAATGACACTGGTGGATCCATGTGGTTTATGAAAAGAACAAACATGCAATGACTCCAGTTATAGTTTATGAAAAGTACACACATGCAATGACTCTAGTGGTGGTTTAACAAAAGAACACACATGCAATGACACTAGTGGATCCATGTGGTTCAGGAAAGGAACACACAAGCAATGACGTTTGTGGTGGTTTATGAAAAGAACACACATGCAAATGACACTGGTGGATCCATGTGGTTTAGTAAAATAACACACATGCAATGACACTAGTGGTGGTCTAGTTAAATAATACACATGCAATGTCTCTAGTTGTGATTTAGGAAAAGAACAAACATGCAATGACTCTAGTTGTGGTTTATGAAAATGACACACATGCATTGACACTAGTGGATCCATGTGGTTTAGTAAAATAACACACATGCAATGACACTAGTAGTGGTTTAGGAAAAGAACACACAAGCAAAGACATGCAATGACACTGGTGGATCCATGTGGTTTAGGAAAGGATCACACATGCAATGTCACTGGTGGTGGTTTATGAAAAGAACACACATGCAAATGACTCTCGTGGATCCATGTTATTTCTGGAAAGAACACACATGCAATGACTCTAGCTGTAGTTCATGAAAAGGACACACATGCAATGACTCTAGTGGACCCATATGTGGTCTGTGAAAAGCACACACATGCAATGATTCGGGTGGATCCATGTGTGGTTTAGGAAAAGAACACATGCAATGAGTCTAGTGTTGGTTTAGGATAAGTACACACATGCAATGACTCTAGTAGATTCATGTGGTTTGTGAAAAGAACACACATGCAATGACTCTGGTGGATCCATATATGGTTTGTGAAAAGAATACACATGCAATGACTCTAGTTGTGGTTCATCAAAATAACACACATGCAATGACACTGGTGGATCTATGTGGTTTATGAAAAGAACACACATGCAGTGACTCTGGTGGATCCATATGTGGTTTAGGAAAAGAACACACATGCAATGACTCTTGTGCTTGTTTAGGATAAGAACACAGATGCAATGACACTGGTGGATCCATATGTGGTTTGTTAAAAGAACACAAATGCAATGACTCTGGTGGATCCATATGTGGTTTAGGAAAAGAACATATGTGCAATGACTCTAGTGTTGGTTTAGGATAAGAACACACATGCAATGACACTGGTGGATCCATATGTGGTTTGTGAAAATAACACACATTCAATGACACTGGTGGATCCATGTGGTTTATGAAAATAACAGACATGCAATGACTCTAGATGTGGTTCATGAAAATAACACACATGCAATGACTCTAGCTGTGGTTTATGAAAAGAACACACATGAATGACACTGGTAGATCCATGTGGTTTATGGAAAGAACATGCATGTAATAACTCTAGTGGATCCATATGTGGTTTAGGAAAAGTACAGACATGCAATGACTCTAGCTGTGGTTTATAGAAAGAACACACATGCAATGACTCTAGTGGTGGTTTATGAAAAGGACACACATGCATTGACACTGGTGGATCCATGTGGTTTAGTAAAATAACACACATGCAATGACACTGGTGGTGGTTTAGGAAAATAACACACATGCAATGTCTCTAGTTGTGGTTTAGAAAAATAACAAACATGCAATGACTCTAGTGGTGGTTTATGAAAAGGACACACATGCATTGACACTGGTGGATCCATGTGGTTTAGTAAAATAACACACATGCAATGACACTAGTGGGGGTTTAGGAAAAGAACACGCATACAATGACATGCAATGACACTGGTGGAGCCATGTGGTTTAGGAAAGGAACACACATGCAATGACACTAGGAGTTTATGAAAAGAACACACATGCAAATGAGACTGGTGGATTCATGTGGTTTAGTAAAATAACACACATGCAATGACACTATTGGTGGTTTATGAAAATAACACACATGCAATGTCTCTAGTTGTGGTTTATGAAAATAACAAACATGGAATGACTCTAGTGGTGGTTTATGAAAAGGACACACATGCATTGATACTGGTGGATCCATGTGGTTTAGTAAAATAACACACATGTAATGACACTAGTGGTGGTTTAGGAAAAAAACACATACAATGAAATGCAATGACACTAGTGGAGCCATGTGGTTTAGGAAAGGAACACACATGCAATGATACTGGGGGTTTATGAAAAGAACACACATGCAAATGACACTGGTGGATTCATGTGGTTTAGTAAAATAAGACACATGCAATGACACTAGCGGTGGTTTAGGAGAAGAATACACATGCAATGTCTCTAGTTGTGGTTTATGAAAAGGACACACATGCATTGACACTAATGGATCTATGTGGTTTAGTAAAATAACACACATGCAATGACACTAGTAGTGGTTTAGGAAAGGAACACACAACCAAAGACATGCAATGACCCTGGTGGATCCATGTGGTTTAGGAAAGGAACACACATGCAATGACACTGGTGGTGGTTTATGAAAAGAACACACATGCAAATGACTCTGGTGGATCCTTGTGATTTGTGGAAAGAACACACATGCAATGACTCTAGTTGTGGTTCATGAAAAGAACACACATGCAATGACTCTAGTGGACCCATATGTGATCTGTGAAAAGCACACACATGCAATGACCCTGGTGGATCCATGTGTTATGAAAAGAACACACATGCAATGACACTAGTGGTGGATTGTGAAAAGAACACAAATGCAATGACACTAGTGGATCCATGTGGTTTAGGAAAGGAACACACATGTAATGACACTAGTGGTGGTTTAGGAAAATAACACACATGCAATGTCTCTAGTTGTGGTTTAGGAATATAACAAACATGTAATGACTCTAGTGGTGGTTTATGAAAAGGACACACATGCATTGACACTACTGAATCCATGTGGTTTAGTAAAATAACACACATGGAATGACACTAGTAGTGGTTTAGGAAAAGAACACACAAGCAAAGACATGCAATGACACTGGTGGATCCATGTTGTTTAGGAAAGGAACACACATGCAATGACACTGGTGGTTTATGAAAAGAACACACATGCAAATGACTCTGGTGGATCCATGTATTTTTGGAAAGAACACACATGCAATGACTCTAGCTGTGGTTCATGAAAAGAACACACATGCAATGACTCTAGTGGACCCATATGTGGTCTATGAAAAGCATACACATGCAATGACTCTAGTGGATCCATGTGTTGTTTATGAAAAGAACACACATGCAATGACACTAGTGGTGGTTTATGAAAAGAACACAAATGCAATGCCACTAGTGGATCCACGTGGTTTAGGAAAGGAACACACATGCAATTACACTGGAGGTGGTTTATGAAAAGAACACACATGCAAATGACTCTGGTGGATCCATGTGGTTTATGGAAAGAACACACATGTAATGAATCTAGTGGTGGTTTATGAAAAGAACACAAATGCAATGACTCTAGTTGTGGTTCCATGTGGTTTATGAAAAGAACAAACATGCAATGACTAAAGTTGTGGTTTATGAAAAGAACACACATGCAATGACTATGGTGTATCCAAGTGGTTTATGAAAAGAACACACATGCAATGACACTAGTGGTGGTTCAGTAAAATAACACACATGCAATGACACCAGTGGTGGTTTAGGAAAATAACACACATGCAAAGACATGCAATGACACTGGTCGATCCATGTGGTTTAGGAAAGGAACACACATGCCATGACACTGGTGCTGTTTTATGAAAAGAACACGCATGCAAATGACTCTGGTGGATCCATGTGGTTTATGGAAAGAACACACATGCAATGAATTTAGTGGTGGTTTATGAAAAAACACAGGTGCAATGACACTGGTGGATCCATGTGGTTTATGAAAAGAACAAACATGCAATTACTCCACTTATAGTTTATGAAAAGTACACACATGCAATGACTCTAGTGGTGGTTTAAGAAAAGAACACACATGCAATGACACTAGTGGATCCATGTGGTTCAGGAAAGGAACACACAAACAATGACGTTTGTGGTGGTTTATGAAAAGAACACACATGCAAATGACACTGGTGGATCCATGCGGTTTAGTAAAATAACACACATGCAATGACACTAGTGGTGGTTTAGGAAAATAACACACATGCAATGTCTCTAGTTGTGGTTTAGGAAAATAACAAACATGCAATGACTCGAGTGGTGGTTTATGAAAAGGACACACATGATTGACACTAGTGGATCCATGTGGTTTAGTTAAATAACACACATGCAATGACACTAGTGGTGGTTTAGGAAAACAACACACATGCAATGTCTCTAGTTGTGGTTTAGGAAAATAACAAACATGCAATGACTCTAGTGGTGGTTTGTGAAAAGGACAGACATGCATTGACACTGGTGGATCCATGTGATTTAGTAAAATAACACACATGCAATGACACTAGTGGGGGTTTAGGAAAAGAACACACATACAATGGCATGCAATGACACTGGTGGGTCCATGTGGTTTAGGAAAGGAACACACATGCAATGTCACTTGGGGTTTATGAAAAGAACACACATGCAAATGACACGGGTGGATCCATGTGGTTTAGTAAAATAACACACATGCAATGACACTAGTGGTGGTTTAGTTAAATAACACACATGCAATGTCTCTAGTTGTGATTTAGGAAAAGAACAAACATGCAATGACTCTAGTTGTGGTTTACGAAAATGACACACATGCATTGACACTAGTGGATCCATGTGGTTTAGTAAAATAACACACATGCAATGACACTAGTAGTGGTTTAGGAAAAGAACACACAAGCAAAGACATGCAATGACACTGGTGGATCCATGTGGTTTAGGAAAGGATCACACATGCAATGTCACTGGTGGTGGTTTATGAAAAGAACACACATGCAAATGACTCTCGTGGATCCATGTTATTTGTGGAAAGAACACACATGCAATGACTCTAGCTGTAGTTCATGAAAAGGACACACATGCAATGACTCTAGTGGACCCATATGTGGTCTGTGAAAAGCACACACATGCAATGATTCGGGTGGATCCATGTGTGGTTTAGGAAAAGAACACATGCAATGAGTCTGGTGTTGGTTTAGGATAAGTACACACATGCAATGACTCTAGTAGATTCATGTGGTTTGTGAAAAGAACACACATGCAATGACTCTGGTGAATCCATATATGGTTTGTGAAAAGAATACACATGCAATGACTCTAGTTGTGGTTCATCAAAATAACACACATGCAATGACACTGGTGGATCTATGTGGTTTATGAAAAGAACACACATGCAGTGACTCTGGTGGATCCATATGTGGTTTAGGAAAAGAACACACATGCAATGACTCTTGTGCTGGTTTAGGATAAGAACACACATGCAATGACACTGGTGGATCCATATGTGGTTTGTTTAAAGAACACAAATGCAATGACTCTGGTGGATCCATATGTGGTTTAGGAAAAGAACATATGTGCAATGACTCTAGTGTTGGTTTAGGATAAGAACACACATGCAATGACACTGGTGGATCCATATGTGGTTTGTGAAAATAACACACATTCAATGACACTGGTGGATCCATGTGGTTTATGAAAATAACAGACATGCAATGACTCTAGATGTGGTTCATGAAAATAACACACATGCAATGACTCTAGCTGTGGTTTATGAAAAGAACACACATGAATGACACTGGTGGATCCATGTGGTTTATGGAAAGAACATGCATGTAATGACTCTAGTGGATCCATATGTGGTTTAGGAAAAGTACAGACATGCAATGACTCTAGCTGTGGTTTATAGAAAGAACACACATGCAATGACTCTTGTGGATCCATATGTGTGGGTGTATCGCAGTATTTTCAATAAGTAAGAGCAATGACTCTTGCGGATATATTTAACTAGAGGACTAATGACCCACAAGTATAGGGGGTGTATCGCAGTATTTTCAATAAGTAAGAGTGTCGAACCCAACAAGGAGCAGAAGGTGCTGGCTAGTGGTATGGACCAGGAATTCTCTGCAAATACTTAGCAAACGGATTTTTAGGGGTTTTTGATAAAGAAAGTAAACGAAGTACGAGTAAATAAAAGACAGTAGGAATAAATGCAGCAAGTGGCCCAATCCTTTATGCAGCAAAGGACAAGCTGGTTGTATTACTTAAGATGACCAAATGTTCTCGAGGACACATGGGAAGACTGTCAAGTGCTTTCGCTTCATATAGTTGATTAATCTTCTTTAGCTTGCTAAGTGTTGTGTGGGTGAACCTGTGCTAATGTACCGACCTTCCTAGGACTAATACATACTTGTGATTATACCCCTTGCAAACGTCCGTAAGTACAAGAAAGTAATTAAGGTAGAAACCTAACCACAGCTTTAAACTCTAAGACCCTTACGTCCCTTGTGCAACGGTTTCCTAACGGGGGCTTAGGTTTCTGTCACTCCGGCAACCCCTACGATTAGTAGCCAAATACACAATGCATTCTCCTAGGCCCATATAGGGGAAGTGTCATGTAGTCGACATTCACATGACACCACTAGAAGAAGTACACCACAACTTAAATATCAAACTATTGAATCTCTCTCAACACAACTCCACTACTAACAACATGGCTTTTCCCATGTCCTCAAGAACAAAACGAACTACTCACAAGACATCATATGGATCATGATCAGAGATGGAATAATGATGTATAACAATCTGAACATAAACAATAATTCAATGGTTCACTCAATAGCATCAACTACAAAGAGTAATCAACACCGAGAAAGTTTCCCCTATGAACTATGCAAGATTCAATGCAATTGTTACAGCAATATGGAGATGGTGATGAGGGTGCTGATGGTGATGATGGTGGTGGTGAGGATGATGATGATCCCGATGAGCTTGATGGTGGTGTTGATGGCGATGATCTCCCCTCTCCGGGAAGGAATTCCCTGGCAGAAATCTGTCTGCCGGAGAGATCTTTCTCTCTCAGTGTTTTCCGCCCCGCAGAGGCAGCGGAATCTTTGTGTGGTTGCTCCCCGAGTCTTAGGGTTTCGGGAGGATTATACGCTGAGGAGTGCGAGGGTGGACCAGGGTGGCCACACACCACCGGTGGCTGACCCAGGTGGCCCGTGCAGTGGTGTGGGCCCCCTATGGCCCATCTCCAGCCCTCCTTCTGGCTTCCTTCGTCTTCTGGAAAAATAGGATTTTCCATGTATTTTCCCAGATTTTCTGATCTTCACGAATTTTGCCTCCAAACAACACCTTTTCCATCAGAATCCTAACTACAGCGGTCCATGCTCCAAAAGTCATCAACCATGCAAAAACAGATGAAATAACATAAGTATCACCTCTCAATACAAAATATATCAATGAATAACAGTGAATTATGACATAGAATAGTGATGCAAAATGGGCGTATCAAGGACCTTACAGACCACAACCTGGATTTAAATATCCACAAAAGATCATCGCAGATGCACCATGAAGATTTAATCTAGAATGGTTTAATGAGTACGGTGGTTGGTCATAATACAGTGAGAAGGTCGATAAGGTTTTTTTGTTTGTGTTGCTACTTGTTTAGAGATTGCATTATTGGCCAAGCTGGGAATGAGGCATTTGTAGTTGAAGGTTGGTCCCGTTGGAAACAAAAAAGTAGACTTGACACTCATGTGGGTCTTATTAATAGTTTTCACAATGTGGCAGTTAAGAGATGTGATGCTCTAATGAATCAAGATCAATCAATTCAGGCTGCTCTCAATAGGCAAAGTGATCTTACAAAAAAGGAAAATCGAGTTTGATTGAGTACGTCAATTGATTCTGTAAGGTACTTGCTAAAACAAGGCTTAGCATTCTGTGGCCATGATGAATCAAAGGAATCAAAAAATAGGGGAAACTTTCGAGAGTTGGTAGATACTTTAGCAGACCAGAACGATGTTACAAATAAGGCAATTAATAATGCTCCGGAAAATTGTCAATGTGTCTGTCCAGATATTCAAAAATAACTTGCTAACATTTTTGCAAAGGTAAAAAAGGTGTAATTCTTCTTTCTTTATTTTTTGTAACTGATCTCTTACTATACTAAAAATAATGTTTCTTGTTGTTTTGCACAGATAACGTTAAATTCTATTCTTGAAGACAGGTGGCAATGTGTTCAGTTTGTTGATTGATGAGGCCTCCGATGTGTCTAACAAAGAACAAATGGCTGTTGTCTTAAGGTATGTTGACAAGCGTGCGCTAATACTAGAACGATTAGTTGGAGTCGTGCATGTAAAGGAAACATCAGCAATACGCTTGAAGTCTGCTCTTCAGAAATTGTTTGTTGATATTGGGTTGAGCCTAAAGCAGTGTCAACACCCGGATTTTTAATCCCAGATGCCCGTTATGCCATACCTCGCAATCCCAGGATTACCATTTTTGCGAGACAGAACGGATTGGATATCACAGTACATCATCCATTACAAACCATACATAAGGTCTTACACAAATAAGGATCTCATGATCCAGTCTTAATACAACAAGCAGCGGAATAAAAGATAAGCATAGCGGTGGGGTCCATCTTGAGGCACGAGCAATCTTGTGAAGGCATATAGTCCTAGTTATCATAGCCGTCCTGTTGGCCATCATCTTGGTAGTCTCCTTCATAGTCTGGCCATGAGAATAGCCAGGGACAAAAGCCATGAGTACTCTTTAAGTACTCGCAAACTACCACTAACAAGTAGTATAGTTCTAAGTTAAAGTGCTAACTCTATGATTAACTATAAAGTTAAGTTTGAAACCTAACCTGAGTTCTGAAACAAAGAAAGATAAAATAAAGTTCTAGAATCACTTAAGTTGGGAAGCTAGTGTCATAAACACAACCCAGATGTGGTCAAGTCAAGATTCATCATTCCTTTCATAAGTTATTTTGAAAACATTTGACAACAAAACAGTATGGCCATTCCAACTGTCCATAACCACGGACGCGGCTATTCGAATAGTTTGACACTCTGCAGAGGTGGTACACTTTCACCATAAGATTTAATACATCTATCAAGGATAACCCTGAATCATCATACTTAGTATGAAGATAATCAAACATAACCTTTCCTTTACACACCCTAGTATAAGCACCTCTCCTATGAGTATGGCCTCCCAACCACGACCATCTATCATCTTGGGCACTGCATAGGTGGACAACATTGAGAGGTAGCCTCAGCTCAAACCTCTCCCGCGAGGGAACTAATACTAATGCATATAAACTTCCGGCTAAGCCTTACCCAATTCAGGTATTGTGGTTGTACGGTAAATTTGGAATGGTATCACATCCGAATCCAACCATCAGTTTTATAAAAGGGTCAAGACTCATGCCTCAACATTTTCACCATCATAAACCATTTGTGTTTCTCAACACATGTCAAAACATCTCAATAGAATGACTCATCATTCCAAGGTTTTCATAATTCATTTTCACCAAGTGTTCCCATCTAAAGTGACTCAAGTTTTTATCTACTCTAAACTACTAAGTTAAGAGTGTTCACTAAAGTGGAAAGATGGGATCAATCTCATGCCATAGAATGACATCTAAAGTTATCTCTATAGGTCAAGTTTTATACTCTTTATGCTACCTTCAAAACAAGTAAAGGATTTTGTGTAAAGTAAAGGAAAATAAAGCTTGGAAATAATACTTGGGGTAAAGAATAGTCAAAGTAGTTTAACCAAAGCATGCCTAAAGCATATTTGCTAACCCATCTAGTTTAATCCTAGCTTGCTAATAGTAGCTTGCATTGTTAATGGTGGCTTGCCTTGGTTGGTGAAGTGGTTGAAGTTTTCTTCCTCCTCTTGGTAGAACTCCTCCTCCTCGAAAGCTTGGTCGGTACTATCGTCTATAAATACATACGGAGTACACAATCACCAAACAATACTTAACTAGTCTAATTAGCACTCTAAGGCACATATTTGATGATCTAGTATCATCACAAGCATCACAAGTTTTGTTAATAGCTTCATTCTTTTTATTTTAGAAAAGTAATTTCTACTCATTGAAAAATTAACTAAGATTTAATATTCACCACTTAAGATATGGGATCATGTGGACACATGTCATCACCACATATTTTAACATGTGGGAATGTAATTTAAGGGTTGGATCACAATTACTTTGGTTTAAGTTCATTATTTAATGATTTAAAGTGACTATAAATTCCTATATAGCATTATTCTGGTACTAGTCCAAAGTCACTGCATGTAAACCCTAATATTATTACATATTCAGATAGGTATGGTTAAATGTGATTTTTGAGAGTTGGAATCAACTCAAAAGCTATCATGGTTGATTTTATAAAAATGTTGCAAGGGGCAAAAGCTTCTGTTTTGTTAATTTTACTAGGAGAGATCTCTAACTCTAATTGAATTAAATCCAACGGGCTTGGGTAGATCTTTCTAGTAGCTTTCTAACAAAATTGAAATCACTCCATTTGGATTTGTAAATCTCTCTGAATTGAATTTCAAACTAGGGGACAGAACTAGGTTTAAACTAAATAGACAAATCCTAATTCAAACTAAATGGGTCGCGCGGGAACGCTAACGGGCCGGCCCAGTGACACTACGCGGCGCGGGGCACAGCTGACAGGGGGTCCACCGGCCAATGGCTCATAGCGGCAATGCAGGCGATGTGGGCCGTTAGATTAGAACGGGGATCAACGGCTGGGGCTCGTCGTCAACGACGAACAGGTCGCCGGCGAGGTCGAACCCTAGCGGCTCGGTGGGGGTGCTCAGGGGGGCGTACCAGGGCTCTAGCGGCAACGGCGAGGCGGGCAAATGGATTGGTAGACGATGGCGAGCTCATGGGTGGTCAAGGTGGCTCCAGGGGTGGACGAAATCAACGTCGCCTTCTCCTCCTCTACTGCGGGCTACTCCGGCCAAATTCTGGCGAGCAAGTGCTCACGCTGCTCTGGCTAGAGGTGGGGAACGGTCAGTAAGGTGAGGGGAGGTGAGTGGTGTGCCGAATGGGGCTGGGGGTGGCCTCTATTTATAGGACGACGACGCGACCGAGACGCATGGGCGGGCGGCTCCGACGAGGGCTGCACAGCGTGCTAGCGACGTGGCTCGAGGCAGGGGACAGTGGCTGGTCTCGTGGCGGTGCTCTACGAAGTGAATGCGGGCCTAGGGATGGCGGTATGTGGTCAGGCGGTGTGCGAGCTCTGAGCGGCAGAGGCGGCGATCTCAACGGCGAGCGGTGGTTGTGGTGCGTTGGGCGGCGAACGGGCATGTCTGGCGTGTTCCTGGGGTCGTGGCGGAGCGGTGGACGCGGGTTGCGGTCGAGGGGCGGCGTGTACACGCGTGTCGGGCGTGGCGCTCTGGCGCATGCTCGGCATGGTGCAGACGCACTGGGCACGACGCATTGACAATGGTCCACGCTCTGCCTTGGCTCGGGGAGGGGAGGCGAGGTCTAGGGCTAGCTCGTAGACATGGTGAGAGGGAGAGGGGTGGTCTGCTGCAACGGTGGCATGGTCGGCCGGCCAGCAAGGTGCTCGGCATGGCTTGGCATTGCCACTAGGGGGGTAGGGGATGGGTTCTAAGGGCCTGGTTAGATCAAGAGGGGACAGAGGGATTAAATGGAGATCATTTGGGGGCAAAACCCTATTGCAAACAGTGAGCTAGGATTAGAGTGTAAATCATGCCAGCCAAGTGTTTGTAAAAATGGCCGCAAGAAATTTAGTTTTGAATTTTGAAAAGATTTTTGGTGGGTGTGCTAGTAATAAGCTTGAGACTCTGTGGGTGCTTGGGTTTTGAAAATTGAGCTCAGTTGAGTGGTTTTTGAACTAGTGGGATCTTCCCATATGAAATAGATTCAATTTTCAACTGTCATTTAAATTTAGTGTTTGAATGTTTTTGGCAGATCATAAAGTGGGCCTTGGTACAACATTATGTGTACTAGCAAGGGGTGCAAAGATCCATAATTGTTCTGTTAGGTTTTGAGTACTAGGAATAGCCAAAGTAGGCATGCTGATTAAAATGGCACAAATGACCATTCTCTTCTTTTATTCATTTTGATTTGTTTTTCTTTGGGATTTGTTTGAGAATGATCTAGCTGATGTTTATTTCACCTAAGAATCATTTTACAAGCAATGGATCACTTAATCATGGCAATTCAAATCAACTCCTAATTTAAATGCACACACATATGAATGCTTTAATATTTTTAATTGGAAAAGTTTTTGTTAACCCTAAATTTTGATGATTTGGATCTTAATAACCTTGGATTGAAGTTTTGGGATGTTACAAACCTTCCCCCCTTAAACAAAATATCGTACCAAGATTTACAAAGAAAACTAGGAACTAAAGAGATCTGGGAACTCTGTCCTAATGTAATCTTCTCGCTCCCAAGTGGCTTCCTCTTCAGTATGGTTGCTCCATTGAATCTTGAGAAACTTGATACTCCTGGTCCTGGTGGTTCTGTAAGCTTCTTCTAAGATACGGAGGGGCACTTCACGATATGTCAGGTCATTGTTGATCTCCACAGCTCTGTGATCGATGTTCTTGAAAACTTCGGTCTTCTCTGGCACTTCCAGGCATTTGCGAAGTAACGACATATGGAACACATTGTGGATGGCTGACATCTCTTTAGGTAGTTCCAGTTGATACGATACTTCTCCTCGACGGTTTAGAATCTTGAAGGGCCCGATATATCTGGGGGCTAACTTTCCTTTAAGACTAAAGCGTTGGGTTCCTTTCAATGGTGAAACCTTGAGATATACAAAATCTCTGACATTGAAAGTCAGGCCTCTCCTTCTCTTGTCAGCATAACTCTTCTGTCTAGATTGGGCAGTCTTGAGGTGCTCATAGACTTTGTGAACCTTCTCTTCGGCTTCTCGGAGAATGTCGGGTCCAAAGATCTGACTCTCTCCTACTTGCGACCAATTCAAAGGGGTACGACACTTCCTTCCATATAGGAATTCAAATGGTGCCATCTGCAAACTAGCTTGATAACCGTTGTTATATGAGAATTCTGCGAAAGGCAGGCAGTCTTCCCATTTTGATCCGTATTCCAACACACAAGCTCTTAACATATCCTCTAGGATCTGGTTGACTCTCTCAGTCTGTCCATCAGTTTGCGGGTGATAAGCTGTGCTGAAGTTCAATTTGGTTCCCAATCCTTCCTGAACTTTCTGCCAAAACCTTGAGGTAAACTAGGTTCCTCGGTCTGATACTATAGTTTTGGGGGTTCCATGCAGACTAACAATCCTAGCAGTGTACAGCTCTGCTAGCTTCGCACTCTGGTAGGTTGTCATGACAGGGATAAAGTGGCCTACCTTGGACAGTCTATCAACTATGACCCAGATTGAGTCATTTCCCCTACTAGAAGTAGGCAAACCGGTGATAAAGTCCATTCCGATGGAATCCCATTTCCATTCCAGAATCTGCAATGGTTGCAACAGTCCTGTGGGTCTCTGATGCTCTGCTTTGACTCTTTGGCAGATGTCACACTTGGCGATGTAGCTTCCGATTTCCCTCTTCATCTTGTGCCACCAAAGTTGCTCCTTCAAATCCTGATACACCTTCGTTCCTCCGGGGTGGATAGAATAAAGAGTATCATGAGCTTCCTTCATGATAACTTGCTTTAGCTCCGAATCTGCTATCACACAGATACGTCCTTTGTACCACAGCATTCCTTCTTCGTCTTTAGTGAATCCAGGTACCTTTCCTGTACCAATACGACGTTTGATACCGTCGATACTTTCATTTCCCTTCTGGGCTTCCTTGATTTGGCTAATCAAAGTGGGTTGAAGTTCAATGCTAGCTAAGAATCCTTTGCTAACTAATTTAGTTCCGAACTGCTCCAACTCCTCATACAAACTTGGCTGCTTCTCCTTGATCATGGTGTTTAGCCTACACGGCAACCTGCTAAGAGCATCCGCTACCACATTGGCTTTGCCGGGGTGATAGTGAATGTTAAGGTCATAATCCTTGATTAACTCTATCCATCTCCTTTGCCTCATATTCAACTCCTTCTGAGTGAAAATATACTTCAAGCTCTTGTGATCTGAGTAAATCTCACAGCGATTACCCATCAGATAGTGACCCCATGTCTTCAATGCCAAAACTACGGCTGCTAATTCAAGATCATGGGTCGGATAGTTCTGCTCATGCTGCTTCAGTTGTCGAGAGAGATACGCAATGACTTTGCCTTCTTGCATTAATACACATCCTAGACCAATCTTGGATGCATCACAATACACATCAAACGGCTTCTTGATATCTGGCATGATCAATATTGGGGCTGATATCAATCTCTTCTTCACCCTGAAACCGCTTCACACTTGTCTGTCCATTCAAACTTCTTGTCCTTCTTCAACAATTGGGTCATGGGTCTAGCGATGCTCGAAAATCCTTCTACGAACTTGTGGTAGTATCCCGCTAATCTGAGGAATGCACGGACTTGGGTTTGAGTGGTTGGGGCTTCCCATGCTTCGACATCTTTGATCTTGGCGGGATCAACAGAAACTCCTCCGGCAGACACAATATGTCCTAGGAATCCTACTTCTTTCAGCCAAAACTCACACTTGCTGAACTTGGCATATAACCGATGCTCTCTCAGGGTTTCTAGGATGATTCTCAGATGTTGCTCATGCTCTTCTTCTGACTTGGAGTAGATAAGGATGTCGTCGATAAACACAACTACAAACTTATCTAGGAAATTCATAAAGATCTTATTCATGAGATTCATGAAATAAGCAGGGGCATTGGTTAATCAAAAATACATAACCGTATACTCGTATAAACCATAGCGAGTATTAAAGGCGGTCTTCAGAATATCCGTTGCATGAATCTTAAGTTGGTGATAACCAGTCCTAAGATCAATCTTTGAGAATACCTGGGCTCCAGTCAATTGATCAAATAGATCCTCTATCTTTGGCAAGGGGTACTTGTTTTTGATGGTGATGTCATTCAGTTTCCTGTAATCTGTGCACAGACGGTTGCCTCCATCTTTCTTTACGATGAATAACACTGCTGATCTCTGATGGCTCTGTGTATGGCGCCCAGAAAAATGCTTGATGACGGTGTTGATGTAGAGCTCGTTGGGAACCCCAAGAGGAAGGTATGATGAGCACAACAGCAAGTTTCCCTTAGTATGAAACCAAGGTTTAATCGAACCAGTAGGAGCAAGGAAACACCCCAAAGGTGTTACTAGCTGAGCTTTGGCAGGGCGCACTACCGGTGCTAGTAGCAACGTGGAGACCTGCACAACACAACCACAGAACTTTGTCCCCAACTTGCGATGAGGTTGTCAATCTCACCGTGTTTTGCGGAAAACAAAGGATTAAACGTATCGAATGGAAAGAAGTAAAAGTTTGCAGAAAGTAAACACAAAGCAGTAAAAGATTATAGATTGTATGTAAAAGACAAGGACCAAGATCCATAGTTCACTAGAGGTGGCTCTCCTTAAGATAGATAACATGCTGGGTGAACAAATTACAGCGGGGCAATTGACAAACACCGAGAAAGCAATACATGCATATACTAATCATCTAGACTCCTTTGAGACTTGATTGGGCATTACAACATTATACATAGACCGCCATCCAACTGCATCTATGACTAATAATCCACCTTCAGGTTATCATCCGAACCCCTCCAAGATTAAGTTGCAAGCAATAGATTATTGCTTCTTAATCGCATGTAAAGTAAACAATACGATTGTTCTATGAACAAAGGATTGTTGTTTTCTCCTAGTAGCAATAGCACATCTAGTACCTTAGAGATTTCTCACTTCCCAGATTACGGAGGCATGAACCCACTATCGAGCATAAATACTAACTCTTGGAGTTGCTAGCATCTACTTGGCCAAGATAGCTACTAACAACGGAAAGCATGCAAGATCACAAATAACAAAGACATGATAGAATCAATAATCAATCTGAAATAGCATCTCAATATCCATCGGATCCCCGCAAACACAACATGCAGAATTACAAATAGATGATCTTGATCATGAACGGAGCTCACAAGATCTAAACATGCAAGCACAAAGGAGGAGAACCAGCCATCTAGCTACTACATGGATCCGTAGTCCAAGGATGAACTACTCACGCATCACACCGGAGGCTTGCATGGTGATGAAGAAGGCCTCCAAGGTGAATTCCCCTCTCCGACAGGGTGCCGGAAAGAGCTTCAGATCCCTCCCGATCTAGGGATGGAGATGACGGCGGCTACAGACTCTTTCGTGGATTTTTGATCGGGCACTTAGGGTTTTCGTCCCGAGGGCAATATATAGGAAGAAGGAGAGGCCGAGGGGGTGCCGGGAGCCACCACACCACCCCCTAGTGCGGGCCCAGGCTGGCCGCGTGGCCAGGTAGTGTGGCCGGCCCCTGGCCCTTCTCCGTCTTGTATTCTAGCACTTGATCCCTTCCGGAAAAATAGGCACTTTGGATTTTGTCCCGTCCAATTCCGAGAATATTCATTTTCTGACTTTCCTGGAACCAAAAACAGCAGAAAACAGGCACCGCAATCGTGGGCTCTTATTAATAGGTTAGTCCAAGAAATCATATGAAAAGTACTCCAAAGTTGGAACAAAACACAAGAAAGTGGATAAAACCAAGCATGGAACATCAAAAATTATAGATACGTTTGCAATGTATCAATCTCCATGGCGAAGCGCTTGGTTGAATCAAGCCTGTTGCCAACATAGCATCCAACTGCTTCTTCAACTCTACTAACTCTGAGGGGTTCATGCTATAGGGTCTCTGGGCTATGGGTCCGGTTCCGGGGATTAGTTCGATAATGAATTCAATATCCCTATCCGGGGGCATACCTGGCAATTCATCTGGGAATACGTCGGGGTATTCATAGACTACTCTTACTTGGTCTATGGTGGGTAGGGCTAGATTCTTGTTGCACTTGAATTGACGAGGTAAGGTTTCGGATATATGCTCTACTGTTACTCCAGAACTACTGGTCATGGTGATGGCTTTCTTAGCACAGTCTATCATTCCTTTATGCCTTGACATCCAGTCCATACCTAGTACTACTTCTAATCCTTTGGTTCCAAGTACAATTAGGTTAGCATAAAAATCTATCCCATGTATTCTGATAGGCACAGCTTTGCAAATTTTTCTAGCTTTTGTAGTTGAACCGGGAATTTGAACTATCATGACATGCTTCAAGTTGGTTGGGTGAATCTTACTAGTGCATGCAAATTCTTTGGTGACAAATGAATGCGATGCTCTCGAATAAAACAATACTCTTGCTAAAACTGAGTTGACAGAAAACATACCCAGCACTACATCTGGCTCTTCTTGGGCTTCTTCGGCGTTCATGTGGAAGAGACGGCCGTTGCAGTTGTGAGGGTTCCCTGGGGCAAATCTTCTTCCTGGTTGAACACGACGCTGCTGTTGAGCTAGGGCATTCACATTGGCAGTGGCGGCAATCTTCTTGGGACACTCATTGGAATAGTGACCTTTCACTCCACATTCGAAACAAGTGATCTGGGACTTGTCCTTTGCTGCGATAGGCACAACATTGCTGCCAGTTCTGGGTGCAGTTTTGTTGTTGTTGTTGTTGTTGGTGGTGGTGGTGGTGGTGCTCTTGGGAGGGGCACGGTTGAAATTGTTGGTGTTACCAGAGTTGTGATTGTTTCCTCCGGACTTCACATTGCCTCCGCTGCGGTTGGGGTAGCTTGGGCGAGACATTGGGGGTCGTTTGTTCCTTGGTGCATATCCTGGTGAGGGGCTGGGACGGTACTTCTGGTGACTGCTGGATCCTGATTATTGCATCATATGACGTTTGCGGTTGTCGTTTGCCTGGTTAATCTTCCCTTCCATCTAAATGGCAGAGTCGACTAGCTCTTCGAGATCCTCGAAACGGATGTTGATGAGGACAGTCTGCATCTCATCATGCAGTCTGTTCAAGAATCTCTCCTTCTTCTTGGCCTCCGTGTTGATCTCATCAGGTGCATATATGGCAAGTGATAGGAATCTATCACGGTGCTGTACCACAGTCATTCTGCCTTGCTTCAAGTCGCGGAACTCATCCCTCATTCTGTTGACTAGACCTTGCGGCACGTGGGTGCGGCTGAACTTGATTTTGAAGGCTTCCCATGTCATCACTTGACCATGGTTCATATTGCGGATACTAGTCCACCAAGCTCTTGCATCTCCTGCCAGGTAGTGGGTGGCAAAGAGAACTTTCTCGTTGTCATCAACTCCTGCTACTTCTAAGTTGTTTTCCATTGTCTGTAACTAGTCATCAACATCTAGTGGGTTTTCAGCTTGGTTGAAGATTGGGGGATTGGTATTCTGGAAGTTTTTGAGTTTGGATCCATGGTGATCCTGGTTTCCATGGTTCTGGTTGTTGAGAGCCATCTAGGCGGTCTGCTGCAATGTTGTTAAGTTAGCTTGGCACTCTGACCTGCTTGCTTCCCTATCTGTGATGAGATTTTGCAAGATCTGCAGCATTGGGTCTTGCGACGAGTTGCTCCCTCCTTGGTTTCCATGAGTCATCTGAAGATTGAGGTAGATAAAGGGGTAAGAGGGAAAGTTCTAGGGTTCATGGTTTTGGTTTCAAGCTAAAACTTTGAGTTTGACTCGGGTTTTTCACTAACTTCATTTCATTCATGCAAACAAGCACACGATACAAACACATACCACAACAATCAAAAGAAAACAGATGGATTGAAGAACCATTCTACAAGCTACGATACAATGGGACCGATACATCTCATGCTACGATAGTGCTCTAGTGCATCTACTCATCGTCGATGAAGTCGGAGTCCTCATCGTCAGTGTAGAAGTCCACCGCATCCTCCTCCAGAAAGTCATCATCATTGCTGAGGTAAGAATCCATGTCTCCCTGGATGTCTTCACCCTCCTCTTCTTCCTCCTTTGCTGCAAGCTGGGATTCTTGCTCTTTGACGGTCTTCTCGAGGTTGGCCACCTTCTTACGAAGACGGGCGATGGTGCGATCCTTCTTCTCACGCTGGAGGCGAAGAGGCTGACGGTCCTTGACAAGAAGTGAGAAAGTCTAGGCCTTCTGGTCGGCAATGGCATGGTTCTGGTTGGCTAACTCCCTAGCATTGTCCAGTTCCTGCTGTCTGTCATGCAGCAAGAAGTCAAGATTCTCCACTTTACGCCTCAACTCTGGGAGACTTGTTGATACATTGCAAATGTATCTATAATTTTTGATGTTCCATGCTTGGTTTTATCCACTTTCTTGTGTTTTGTTCCAACTTTGGAGTACTTTTCATATGATTTCTTGGACTAACCTATTAACAAGAGCCACAGCCAAATACCTGTTTTCTGCTGTTTTTGGTTCCAGGAAAGTCGAAATGAATATTCTCGAATTGACGGACAAAAGCCAAAGTGCCTATTTTTCCAGAAGGGATCAAGTGCCAGAATACGAGACGGAGAAGGGCCAGGGAGCCACCACACCACCTGGCCGCGCGGCCAGGCCTGGCCCACGCCAGGGGGTGGTGTGGCCACTCCCGGCACCGCCTCAGCCTCTCCTTCCGCCTATATATTACCCTCGGGACGAAAACCCTAAGGGCCCGATCAAAAATCCACGAAAGAGTCTATAGCCGCCGTCATCTCCATCCCTAGATCGGGAGGGATCTGAAGCTCTTCCAGGCACCCTGCCAGAGAAGGGAATTCACCCTGGAGGCCTTCTTCATCACCATGCAAGCCTCCGGTGTGATGCGTGAGTAGTTCATCCTTGGACTACGGATCCATGTAGTAGCTAGATGGCTGGTTCTCCTCCTTTGTGCTTGCATGTTTAGATCTTGTGAGCTCCGTTCATGATCAAGATCATCTATTTGTAATTCTGCATGTTGTGTTTGCGGAGATCCGATGGATATTGAGATGTTATTTCAGATTGATTATTGATTCTATCATGTCTTTGTTATTTGTGATCTTGCATGCTTTCTGTTGTTAGTAGCTATCTTGGCCAAGTAAATGCTAGCAACTCCAAGAGTTAGTATTTATGCTCGATAGTGGGTTCATGCCTCCGTAACTGGGGAAGTGAGAAATCTCTAAGGTACTAGATGTCTTTGTTGCTACTAGGGAGAAAACAACAATCCTTTGTTCATAGAACAATCGTATTGTTTACTTTACACGTAGTTCGTAAAGCAATAATCTGTTGCTTGCAACTTAATACTAGAGGGGGTTCGGATGATAACCTGAAGGTGGATTATTAGTCCTAGATGCAGTTGGATGGCGGTCTATGTATTATGTTGTAATGCCCAATCAAGTCTCAAAGGATTCAAGATGTTTAGTATATGCATGTATTGCTTTCTCGGTGTTTGTCAATTGCCCCGCTGTAATTTGTTCACCCAGCATGTTATCTATCTTAAGGAGAGCCACCTCTAGTGAACTATGGATCCCGGTCCTTGTATTTTACATACAATCTACAATCTTTTACTACTTTGTGTTTACTTTCTGCAAACTTTTACTTCTTTCCATTCGATACGTTTAATCCTTTGTTTTCCGCAAAACATGGTGAGATTGACAACCTCATCGCAAGTCGGGGACAAAGTTCTGTGGTTGTGTTGTGCAGGTCTCCACGTTGCTACTAGCACCGGTAGTGCGCCCTGCCAAAGCTCAGCTAGTAACACCTTTGGGGTGTTTACTTGCTCCTACTGGTTCGATTAAACCTTGGTTTCATAACTGCGGGAAACTTGCTGCTGTGCTCATCATACCTTCCTCTTGGGGTTCCCAACGAGCTCTACATCAACACTGCCATCAAGCATTTTTCTGGGCGCCATGCATTGAGCCATCACTTGGCATCTCCATTGGCATTCCCATGAAGTCACGTCTTGCATAGTGAGCAAAACGGGTTCCCTGGAGTTGGTTGACGCTGAGGGCACATAGACGTGCGAGAGCTTCATGCATTGCCCTGGCTAATCCATCTAGCCAGTTGTTCTCTTTCACGGAGAACTGAATTCTCCCGGACGTTGGTGCTTCTATGCTTCCTCTAAGATCAGAGGTGACTAGCCACTGTAAGTCTCCTCCTGGGGGTCCTGGAAGTTGAGCTCCAAGAAACTCCGGATCGAAGGCGTCAAAGAACTCAAAAGGTGAATCCAGATCCTCTCAAGATCGGTGACCTCCGTTTCCCAACTGGTAGAACTTGCTGAACTGAGTCTCCATCTACAAGAATTAAGGATGAGGAAATTAGTGAAGTGATCAAGTGTGTCAAATTTTAAGTAGTAATGTAAGAATTTTGAGGAACATGAATATTTGAGAAAGAATGAATTCCCAAGGATAAGAGAGGAAATAGTTTTTCATAAATACTCACTTTGGTTTGGAAATTAAGTTTTTGTTCGGACGTCCATTCTAACTAGAGTCTCCTATGGTCAGGATGGCTTTGATACCAACTTGTCAACACCCGAATTTTTAATCCCAGATTCCCGTTATGCCATACCTCGCAATCCTAGGATTACCATTTTTGCGAGACATAACGGATTGGATATCACAGTACATCATCCATTACAAACCATACATAAGGTCTTACACAAATAAGAATCTCATGATCCAGTCTTAATACAACAAGCATCAGAATAAAAGATAAGCGTAGCGGTGGGGTCCATCTTTAGGGGCACATGCAATGCCGACGAAGGCAGATAGTCCTAGTTATCATAGTCGTCCTGCTGGCCATCATCTTGGTAGTCTCCTTCATAGTCTGGCCATGAGAATAGCCAGGGACAAAAGCCATGAGTACTCTTTAAGTACTCGCAAACTACCACTAACAAGTAGTATAGTTCTAAGTTAAAGTGCTAACTCTATGATTAACTATAAAGTTAAGTTTGAAACCTAAGCTGAGTTCCGAAACAAAGAAAGATAAAATAAAGTTCTAGAATCACTTAAGTTGGGAAGCTAGTGTCATAAACACAACCCTGTTGTGGTCAAGTCAAGATTCATCATTCCTTTCATAAGTTATTTTGAAAACATTTGACAACGAAACAGTATGGCCATTCCAACTGTCCATAACCGCGGACGCGGCTATTCGAATAGTTTGACACTCTGCAGAGGTGGTACACTTTCACCATAAGATTTAATACATCTGTCAGGGATAACCCTGAATCATCATACTTAGTATGAAGATAATCAAACATAACATTTCCTTTACACACCCTAGTATAAGCACCTCTCCTATGAGTATGGCCTCCCAACCATGACCATCTGTCATCTTGGGCACTGCATAGGTGGACAACATTGAGAGGTAGCCTCAGCTCAAACCTCTCCCGCGAGGGAACTAATACTAATGCATATAAACTTCCGTCTAAGCCTTACCCAATTCAGGTATTGTGGTTGTACGGTAAATTTGGAATGGTATCGCATCTGAATCCAACCATCAGTTTTATAAAAGGGCCAAGACTCATGCCTCAACATTTTCACCATCATAAACCATTTGTGTTTCTCAACACATGTCAAAACATCTCAATAGAATGACTCATCATTCCAAGGTTTTCATAATTCATTTTCATCAAGTGTTCCCATCTAAAGTGACTCAAGTTTTTATCTACTCTAAACTACTAAGTTAAGAGTGTTCACTAAGGTGGAAAGATGGGATCAATCTCATGCCATAGAATGACATCTAAAGTTACCTCTATAGGTCAAGTTTTATACCCTTTATGCTACCTTCAAAACAAGTAAAGGACTTTGTCTAAAGTAAAGGAAAATAAAGCTTGGAAATAATACTTGGGGTAAAGAATAGTCAAAGTAGTTAAACCAAAGCATTCCTAAAGCATCTTTGCTAACCCATCTAGTTTAATCCTAGCTTGCTAATAGTAGCTTTCATTGTTAATGGTGGCTTGCCTTGGTTGGTGCAGTGGTTGAAGTTTTCTTCCTCCTCTTGGTAGAACTCCTCCTCCTCGAAAGCTTGGTCGGTACTATCGTCTATAAATACATACGAAGTACACAATCACCAAACAATACTTAACTAGTCTAATTATCACTCTAAGGAACATATTTGATGATCTAGTATCATCACAAGCATCACAAGTTTTATTAATAGCTTCATTATTTTTATTTTAGAAAAGTAATTTCTACTCATTGAAAAATTAACTAAGATTTAATATTCACCACTTAAGATGTGGATCATGTGGACACATGTCATCACCACATATTTTAACATGTGGGAATGTAATTTAAGGGTTGGATCACAATTACTTTTGTTTAAGTTCGATATTTAATGATTTAAAGTGACTAGAAATGCCTATATAGCATTATTTTGGTATTAGTCAAAAGTCATTGCATGTAAACCCTAATATTATTACATATTCAGATAGGTATGGTTAAATGTGATTTTTGGGAGTTGGAATCAACTCAAAAGCTATCATGGTTGATTTTATAAAAATGTTGCAAGGGGCAAAAGCTTCTGTTTTGTTATTTTTACTAGGAGAGATCTCTAACTCTAATTGAATTAAATCCAACGGGCTTGGGTAGATCTTTCCAGTAGCTTTCTAACAAAATTGAAATCACTCCATTTGGATTTGTAAATCTCTCTGAATTGAATTTCAAACTAGGGGACATAACTAGGTTTAAACTAAATAGAAAAAATCCTAATTCAAACTAAATGGGTCGCGTGGGAACGCTAACGGGCCGGCCTAGTGACACTACATGGCGCGGGGCACAGCTGACAGGGGGTCCACCGGTCAGTGGCTCATAACACGCGAAGCGGTACGGGGCGATGTGGGCCGTTAGATTAGAACGGGGATCAACGGCTGGGGCTCGTCGTCGACGACGAACAGGCCCCCGACAAGGTCGAACCCTAGTGGCTCGATGGGGGTGCTTAGGGGGCGTACCAGCTCTCGAGCGATGACGGCGAGGCGGGCAAACGGACTGGTAGACGACAGCGAGCTCAGGGGTGGTCGAGGTGGCTCCGGGGATGGACGAAATCGGCATTGCCTTCTCCTCCTCTGCTGCGGGCTACTCCGGCCAAATTTCGACGAGCAAGTGCTCGCGCTGCTCCGGCTAGAGGTGGGGAACGGTCAATGAGGTGAGGGGAGGTGAATGGTGTGCCGAATGGGGCTAGGGGTGTCCTCTATTTATAGGACGACGACGCGACCGAGACGCATGGGCTGGCGGCTCCGGCGAGGGCTGCGCAGCGTGCTAGCGGCGTGGCTCCAGGTAGGGGACGGTGGCTGGTCTCCTGGCGGTGCTCTACGGAGTGAATGCGGGCCTAGGGACGGTGGTATGCAGTCGGGCGGTGCGCGCGCTCTGAGCGGCAGAGGCCGCGGTCTCAACGGCGAGCGGTGGCTATGGTGCGTTGGAAGGCGAACGGGCATGTCTGGCGTATTCCTGGGGTCGTGGCGGAGCAGTGGACGCAGGCTGCGGTCGAGGGGTGGCGTGTACACGCGTGTCGGGCGTGGTGCTCTAGCGCGTGCTCGGCATGGTGCAGACGCACTGGGCACGGCGCATTGGCAGTGGTCCACGCTCTGGCTTGGATCGGGGAGGGGACAGAGGGAGGCGAGGTCCAGGGCTAGCTCGTAGACATGGTGAGAGGGAGAGGGGTGCTCTGCTACGACGGTGGCATGGTCGGCCGGCCAGCAAGGTGCTCGGCATGGCTTGGCATTGCCACTAGGAGGGTAGGGGATGGGTGCTAAGGGCCTGGTTAGATCAAGAGGGGACATAGGGAGTAAATGGAGATCATTTGGGGGCAACACCATGTTGCAAACATTGAGCTAGGATTAGAGTGTAAATCATGTCTGCCAAGTGTTTGTAAAAATGGCCGCAAGAAATTTAGTTTTGAATTTTGAAAAGATTTTTGGTGGGTGTGCTAGTAATAAGCTTGAGACTGTGTGGGTGCTTGGGTTTTGAAAATTGAGCTCATTTGAGTGGTTTTTGAAATAGTGGGATCTTCCCATATGAAATAGATTCAATTTTCAACTGTCATTTAAATTTAGTTTTTGAATGTTTTTGGCAGATCATAAAGTGGGCATTGGTACAACATTATGTGTACTAGCAAGGGGTGCAAAGATCCATAATTGTTTCTGTTAGGTTTTGAGTACTAGGAATAGCCAAAGTAGGCATGCTGATTAAAATGGCACAAATGATCATTCTCTTCTTTTATTCATTTTGATTTGTTTTTCTTTGGGATTTGTTTGAGAATGATCTAGATGATGTTTATTTCACCTAAGAATCACTTTAAGCAATGGATCACTTAATCATGGCAATTCAAATCAACTCCTAATTTAAATGCACACACATATGAATGCTTTAATATTTTTAATTGGAAAAGTTTTTGTTAACCCTAAATTTTGATGATTTGGATCTTAATAACCCTGGATTGAAGTTTTGGGATGTTACAAGCAGGTTAGAGACCAGTGCTATGATGGAGCAAGCAATATGAGGGGTGAGTTTCAAAGTTTGAAAGCTAAAATTCTAGAAGAGAATAGCTCAGCCTATTATGTGCATTGTTTTGCTCACCAACTACAACTAGTTATTGTGGCAATGGCAAAGAAGAATGATGACATCTCTGATTTTTTTACATGATATCAACATTGACTAATGTGGTTGGAGGATCTTGTAAACGAAAATACATGATTAGGAAGAAACATAGAGAGATTATACAAGCAGCTATAGGCAGTGGGAAAATTGGTACAGCTACAGGGTTGCATCAAGATCAATCTCTTCAGAGAGCAGGAGACACTCGTTGGGGATCTCATTTTAGAACACTCTCGGGCCTAGTTAATTTATTCTCAACTCTTGTCGATGTTCTGAAATATGTTGCAAAAGAAGGCAAAAAGGATGGGAAGAAAAGTCAAGCACGTCGACTCTTATCATATTTTGGCACCTTTGATTTTGTGTTTTATTTGCACATGATGTTGCATATATTAGGAAGTGCAGATACTTTATCATGTTGCTTGCAGCAGAAGGACCTAGACATCATCAATGCCATGTCAAATGTCAAGTCAACAAGGAATGAACTCCAACGACTAAGAGATGATGGGTGGGAATCACTTCTTGAAAAGGTACATTTATTTTGTGAAGAACATAATATTCCTAGCCTCAACATGCTAGATGAATATGTCGATCGCCATAGACCATGTTATAAAACCAATATCACAAACCTTCAGCATTACCGGACAGATTGTCTTAACTCTGTTATTGATTGGCAACTTCAAGAATTTGATGACCGTTTTAATGAGGTAAATTCTGCATTGCTTATTCACAAAGTCTGTCAAAACTTAGCATATACATTGACAATGTGAGGGCAGATGAAAGATTTAGTGATTTGAATGATATTGGTGATCTTGCTAAGTCACTGGTCGACACAAATAAGCATGTATCTTTTCCTTTGGTCTATCAACTGCTGAAGCGAGTGCTAATTTTGCCGGTTGCCACGGCATCAGTGGAGAGATGCTTCTCAGCAATGAATATTGTCAAGAATGTGTTACGCAATAAAATGGGCGAGCAATTCATGAGTGATTATCTCATCTGCTTTGTGGAGAAGGATATGTTTTGCACTATTAATAGAGATGCAGTGATTGATCGCTTTAAAAAGGTGAAAAATCGAGAAGGGAAATTGTAAAATGTAAGTGAGAAAGTCACATGTTTCTATCCCAATACTTCTCTCGTCTTTAATTACTTACATGTAATTTTTTAATAAGTATAACATATTTTTCTTACTGTCTACATGTGCAGGTTGCTACAAATTAGGCTTCAAGTTTTTGCAAGTTGTAATTTAGTTTTATATTAATATTTCTAATGAACAAAGAAGTGGATTATATCGTCTGAATGGTATGTGCTGCCTTTATTCATGTAATATTGTTCTATTAGCGAAAACTTTTGCCGTTTGTGTTGTTTCTTCGTGCTATATTCTGGTACAATATTGCATTATACTAGTATGACCAGTTTGACCTCCGTGACTTTATAGTAGCCGACCCCATCGCCAATTTTTTCTAGATTCGCCCCTGGACACTAGTGGTGTTTTAGGAAAAGAACACAGATGCAAAGACATCCAATGACACTGATGGATCCATGTGGTTTAGGAAAATAACAAACATGTAATGACTTTGGTGGTGGTTTATGAAAAGAACACACTTGCAAATGTATCTGGTGGATCCATGTGGTTTATGGAAAGAACATCTAGTGGTGGTTTATGAAAAGAACACACATGCAATAACTTTAGTTATGGTTCCATGTGGTTTATGAAAAGAACACACATGCAATGACTCTGGTGGATCCAAGTGGTTTATGAAAAGAACACATGCAATGACACTAGTGGTGGTTTAGGGGGAAAAAACATGCAATGACACTAGTAGTGGTTTAGGAAAAAACACACATGCAAAGACATGCAATGACATGCAATGACACTAGTGGATCCATGTGGTTTAGGAAAGGAACACACATGCAATAACACTGGTGGTGTTTAATGAAAAGAACACACATGCAAATGACTCTGGTGGATCCATGTGATTTGTGGAAAGAACACACTTGCAATGAATCTAGTGGTGGTTTATGAAAAGAAGACACATGCAATGACACTGGTGGATCCATGTGGTTTATGAAAAGAACAAACATGCAATGACTCTAGTTGTGGTTTATGAAAAGTATACATATGCAATGACTCTAGTGGTGGTTTAGGAAAAGAACACACATGTAAAGACATGCAATGACACTGGTGGATCCATCTGGTTTACACTACAAGAAATCTGGTCTATTGCAACAATATTTATTGCTATAGCCACGCAATATTGCAATAAAGCACAATATTGCCACGAACTCCTCGATTGCGGCAATAAGGTGTACATATTGCGACAAACAAGTTTTGTCGTGATAAATACCATTTTTGTTGCAATAGAGGCGCTCTATTGCAACAACCTACATGGGCAACACAATATGGCTCCGATATTGCAACAATCAAATTCCGTTGCGCGAGTTAGCCATTTTGTTGCAATAGAAACTAGGTCTCGCAACAAAAAAGTTATCCGTGGTGATATTCAGAAAGATATCGTGACGGTTGGGTCATGTTGCAATAGGCACAAATTTTGTTGCAAAACATCGTCTAGCTATGGCAACAAAACCATATTTGTCATAATAGTCTATAATTTTTGCCTTAATTTCACCGTGTTGCAATAACTATTGATTATTGCAACAAGTTGGATCCATGGCAATATGCACCAGATATTACAATGACCCACTATTGTCGCAATAAAAAAATATTTTAACGATATTCCATATAGTCAACGATAGGCCTTTACGTGGGCCACCTGGGACATGGCTCCCTGGAATCAGTGCCTTAGGGTGTGTTCGGTTGGTGTCACCAAGTGGAATGGAATGGTTCCACACCTGAGAGCCGTTCTAGTGTTCAGTTGAGAAATGAAATGAAACAAGGTGGTTCCTCAAAAGAGAATATTTCCTCTAGATCCAGAATGCACCCATTCCACCAAATTGGTGGAATCTCCCTGTTCCTCTATGCTAAAGCCACCCAAACATTCTCACTCTCTCTATTCTCTTGCCATCCTTTTTGCTAAATGCACCCAAACATAAAATGGAACCATTTCATTCCACTTTTTTTGCCCAACCAAATATAGGATGAAACCATTCCATTACACATTTTTTGTACTAACCAAACACAAGAACGAAACCAACTCATTCTAGTGGAATGGAACCATGACATTCCATTCCACTTTGTTTCCGAAGTGAACACACCCTTAGTTGGCGCATTCCTCAGGAATCGCTTATTTTAATCCATGTACTTAACCATGGCACGTGGTTGGACACACTTATTTTAATTCCTATAAGATGTGTACGAAATTGCCCCTGTTGAGAGAAAACAAATGCCTCTCAACTTTTGCATGCCATCATCATTTAGATCTCTTATCTTTGTGCATACGAAACAAATTGCTTCCGTCCTTCGGTAGCACCGCGACCGCCAAGAAAAATCTATCGTTGGCTAGAACGTAGCATGACTGCCGATGTAGAAAACCCCCAACGATGTTGTAGCAAAGCGCCGCCGCCGATATTCCCATGTGAGATTCTAGTGTATGTTTCCCCGACGAAGCTTCGCCGTCACCGCCTCCGGCTCCTTCGTCGTCGGTGCACATCACCTCCATCTGGAGGTACGCGCATGCCGGGGAGTCGTCGTTGAGCCACCCGCGAGTCGGACGAGGATCGCGAGGCAGAGCTCCAGTGCGAGCGCGAGGAGGTTCTCCTGGCCATCACGTCGGTCTGCGAGATGGAGGCCCCCACATGCGCACCCGCCCATGAGCCCGATGTCGAGGTCATCATCCTCGATGAGTAGGCGCCGTCGTCCTTCGCACCGCCATGCCCGTCGAGCTCATCCGCCGTTCTTTGCAGTTCGCCGTTTATTAAGGTCTGTTAGTGATGCCCTAAGTTGGTAGCACGAGAGTGCTGGTAAGAAGCCCCGGTGAGTTGGTAGCCCGGCTCAGAGTCGTCCTCACACACCACCTCCATTACCCTCGCTGGCTTTCGGTAGCACCGCGACCGCCAAGAAAAAATCTATCGTTGGCTAGAACGTAGCATGACCGCCGATGTAGAAACCCCCGACGATGTTGTAGCAAAGCGCCGCCGCCGATATTCCCATATGAGATTCTAGTATATATTCCCCGACGAAGCTCCGCCGTCACCGCCTCCGGCTCCTTCGTCCCCGGAGCACATCCCCGCCATCTGGAGGTACGCGCATGTCAGGGAGTCGTCGTTGAGCCGCCGTGCGAGTCAGACGATTACTTAAAATAATTACGAACAATTTTAGTAATATTATTTTCAAAAGCAGATATATTCCATATTGGTTCAAAATATTATTTCCAATTTATTTCATTATTATAAAAGATTACTTAAAATAATTACCTTCCAATCAAATAATTAAGCGAGTACTCCACAAATAATTAAGCGTGTACTAGAGGTAATCTTTTCCTCCCGCAAAACTCTCCCGCCAACTTCAAATATTTGTTTTAACTTCCCACCAAATTTTGGAGTGTATATGTATTCCGCATAATTTTCTAACTTCCCCCTGAAAACCCTTGCCGCTGAAAACCTCCTGATAATTCCTCTTATAACCAAATCGTAAAATTGGATCTGAGTACACCGAACGGAGAACGTCGGTTATCACGGCGAGATGACGGCGCCGTCGAGGCTGTGAAACACACCGCCGGAGTCCACCGAACGGAGAACGTCATAGGTAACTCTTTCCTTCCACACCAGGTTTCGTTCCCCATCCATGTAAAAAAAAAGGTTTCGTTCCCCATTCCTGAGTCCTTTCCTCCGGCTCACTGCGCGGCCCCCTTCCTCGCCCTCGTCGGTAGCCACGGTTGGGATATCCAATGTGGTTGGCAGTAGTATTATATAGTGTTTCCTAATGGAAGTGATTTCTTTTGTCACAAAGGGTACTAGGATGCAGAGGGAAAGCTGCTAATTCCCCATGACCTGACTGTTGTCATCTATGCAGCCATTTTTTTTACTGGAAACAAACTCTGAACATGCATATCACAAACCACTAGAGTGCCCCTGTCCCGAGCTACAAATGTTGCCATGGTTTCATGCACATTCCTCTACAGCCCTACTCCATGTTGGAATACAAACAACCAAATGCTACCGTGTTAGCCTAAAGCAAGCCTGTTAGTTAGTCTCAATATTTCAGCTGGGTTCAGAGGATAGCGAGTGGTCAGGATAGTGTACATGTGATAAGCTGCTGTAGGTCAAGTTGCACATTAATTTCCTTGCTGGTGGGAGATCGATGACAATACAGCGACACCGAGTGCAAGCTTCAGAGGAAGAAGATGATCCACATTACTCATTTCCGCAAGGTACACAACTTCCTTAATTCTAAATCACTATTCTGAATGGTGCACATTGATAATGCTAAGTCCATTAATTTTTCTTGTGTTCAGTAAAGAAAGGGTATGTTCTCGTAATAAGAATGGAAAGTATAATAGCATACAAAAACAAACATGGACAACGCAGATCTGGTAAAAACTTATGACATTTAAGCTGTCTCTACCATTTGCCATAATGCAGAAAATCCTGGATTGCTTAATCTTGACAACTCTTAAACCTTATGCAGAAACTTAAGAACAATCTGATACTCCAGTGTCTGCTAATGACCCGCAGGACGTTTATGTGAATAAAATGAATTTTGCCTATTCTCTAGTTCTTTACTGTTGTGCATCGTGGATGCTTCTTCATCTGATGGGATTGTACTTGTCGTATTTAGGACAAAGCATGTGAAGAGATTCAAAACAAAGAAAATGAAACTCAAGGTCCAATTTCAAGTGAACAAAGAAGCAATATTTTCCAGACTGCATACAAAGGCACTCTGAAATGCAAGTCATCGCAGCCTCGTGGGTATGGATACATGGCCAAACCACCAAGTGGTTCGGAAATGATTAGGTCCCAGCTTGAAGATCAAGCCCGTGCCCAAGCAGAGACCCAAAAGGTAAACTTTGTGCTCACTAATCGGGTCACTGAATTACAAGATCAGTTACTAGCTGAACGTGAAAGCACACAAGAGAGGATTAACTTGGAGCGTGCTGAGAGAGAAAACCTGGAGGAGAGGTTAAAAAAAGAGCGTGTTGAAAGGGAAAAATTGTTGGAAGAGGAGCGTGCTGAAAGGAATAGATTGTTGGAAGAGGAGCGAAGATCAAGAATGGAATTTAAGAGAAACACGATGCCAAAGTTTGCACAGTTGAGCCAACAGATGGGAACCAAACAGACGCAATCTAATCGGGTGATTATAGTCATATGCTTGTGAACTTGTAAGATTAATTTTGCTTACTTGTGTTGCTAAAAGCGCACTTCTATTTGCAGACGCCCAAGAAAACGACTGGCGAAGAAAATAGCAATCCAAACCTGCAAAATACTCTTCTAAAGATCGCTAGTACTACAGGGGCTGCAGGTACAAGGCACACTATTATTTCTCAAAATGCACTCATACAAGCTGGAACAAAGAACAATAGACAGTTTCGAGCAATGGTAAGTCACAACCTTGGTTTTTCTTCATGTCGACCTTTATTTGATTACACTTCTAGTTGTCATCCTGTGCATAAGTTCTAAACTATAAGTCTTTAAATTTTTATGAATACATTAATGCAGGCCACTGTTATATATTGTTACCTTGATTCAGATGGTATTCTATCCTGATACCATATAGTGGTGTTTTTTCCTTTGTGAATGCTCTGTAATTGTGTTATATGCAAATGCTTTATTTTTTTAACCATGAAAACCGTAGGGGAGCCCCCTACAATATTGTTTTATTAAAAGAAGTACAACACTATACAAAGAGCAAGAGTTACATATACAGATAAAGGGGGAGGAGCTAAACTAGTAGAGAAAAACCTAGAGGTCTCAATCCATTGTGTCAAGCTCCCCTTACGTTTGGGTTTAACCCTATGGACGACAAGGGCCAGATCATGTTTGAAAACTGTTTTCCAAGCTTGAAACGAAGGTTTTCTGTTTCTCAAAGTTAAATCCATTCCGCTGCTTCCAAATCCCCCACATAGGACAAGTCGGTACCTCAAAAAAACATGTCGCTCCAAAGATTTGCTTTGCTGTTGCAAATCTTCTAAGAGCACTAAGCTCCCTAGAATTGGCGAGCTCTGGTCGCTCTGAAATTTTTTCGCCGAGTCAGGATGTTTCGGAGGTGCGCTAGGTCGGTTGAGTTGACCATGTGTGAACCGTCATCCGCTGGTCGGTTCGGTCGACTTCTGCGCTCTTTCCTTATCCCCCCACCTCCATCAGAGAACGTGCTGGAAACGAGTGGATGGGCTATTCTTCCCGTTCGCCAGTTCGCCTCTTTCCTTATCCAGCCGCCGGACAGGAAAATGCAGAGAGAGTGAGCACCTCACGGGGCTGACACGGAGGCAGAAGCGCTGCCGGAGACGACGTCGAATCTTAGGAGTGAGGTGGGGGTAACGCCGGGGGCGGATGTAGAGCGGCGGTGGTGCCGGTTGGTGCAGGACGGGGCTGTGAGGCAGCACCGGCCGCAGGCAGCGGAGGACAACCGGATGGGCCAGGGAGGCATGGCCGGCCGGTGGATCAACGGGGGAAAGCTGCGGTGGATTCGGTTCTTCAACGACGAGGAGGCTGGAGGATCCGACGGTGGAAGAACCGCGTCTCTTCCAGCAGCATCATTGCTACATCATGGGAGGCCGTCGGAATTAACCGTTTGGCGTGGTCGACCACGAATCAGTCGCCTCCTTTTTTCCTTGCCTCGACGCAACAGTGCCTCTGCTTGACAAATCAGACCACTAGTGACGATGATCGACATTGCTGACCACGCTGCCGTGCTCCTCTCAACCCCGCCAAAGATTCCCTCCAGCGCCTTGCCTTCTGTCCTTTGTTGGCGTATCATAGGCTCCAGGTCTCGGAAACTATAAATTGTAGACAATAATCATTTACTTAGAGCACTTATACTTTGATTAGAGTCATAGGTCTGGAAACCATGCTCCTGCAACTACAAAAACATTTACGTATCTCTATAGGCCACGGGTGTTCAGAGCCACGTATTATCTTTGATATTTGTTCATGAAATTTCATCTTAAACCTACATGTGGGCAAGATGACTGGTGACTAGAAGGGAAGAAGTGAATGTTTGTGCATCATGAAGTTATTTGTAGTCGGTTCTGTCTAATAGGTTACTGTTAGTTTTCAGCTAGAATGTACAGAATACATGCATCAAATATATATAGGAGAACTTACATGTTTTTGCTATATATATTTGAGGCCGCATTACTCTGAACTTACATTTTTCTGTCTAATATATTACGTGTTTTCTCATGAATGTCTGCACTTCCTGAATTTTCTGAACTTAATTGAATGTGTTATGTGTTTTTTCTGAATCTGTCCTTGCGATGATAACAGAATCTTCGGATCATGTTTCCTGGTTTCCTCAGCGTGTGAAAGGATCTGGTTATGTTCCTCTCGATTGGTATGTACTTCTATGGTAATGATTACAAACGAGGATGACATCAACACTGTATACAGATAGCCTTCTTCTGAATTTAGTAGAAGCAAAATCTCATTCATGTACAAATGCCTCCAGTTTATGATCTCTGTTTTATGGGATAGGACTG
Organism: Avena insularis; assembly: GCA_023614405.1. Classification (NCBI taxonomy): domain Eukaryota; kingdom Viridiplantae; phylum Streptophyta; class Magnoliopsida; order Poales; family Poaceae; genus Avena; species Avena insularis. Next base: position 391,359,454 of record CM042690.1, on the reverse strand, counting down.
TAGATTTTTGGGATACATTTTGGCTACAAAGGCTATTGTACTTACAAAAGGATCCCACCTCTAATCTGTCAGAATTCATCCACATTATAAATTTTCAGGTTTTTTAGTTGCATGTGAGATTTATAAATGTCCCATTTGGTTCAGCAATGCTATGCGCCATAAAGGGATTGGATTTGTAAAAACATCAACAAAGACAATATAGGTTGTTTTAGATAAAGCATGTCTATTTACAAAGGGTGCACTTATCATGGCTAGGCACCTCTAATTGATTGATGCACTTTTGTGATGTACGTATCCATTACCCTTTACCATAATTCAAGATTGGAAGTTCATGGATGTGGTAAGAGTTCCTGGAAGAATGCTTTGAGAAGTGGATCAAGTATGGCTTTCTAACTCATAAAGATGCACTTAGTTCTTTCTCATTTTGAAATTTGAATGCACTCTGTTCAAAAGTGCAATTATACTCTATAATTACTTCTAAGTTTACTTTTGTCCAGAGTCACATCATAAAGCAGATGCATGAAGTATAAAAGTCATGATTTTACGTGTACACCTCAACCTCCTTCAGCTTGTTTGAAAGTGATTTTTCCATCTTATTGGTATAAATCTTTGCTTACTCGACAGGGATGTCAATTGTATTGCGTACATCTTTCCTTCAGTATGTAAAATACATTCTTTTTTTTACTAATTTCTTGAAGCATCTTCGGACTCTAAATTTCAACTACAGATAACGGAGATTGGATTATACTTATTGTATTCTACATACCTGGGGCATCTAAGAATGTCAGACAATAAAGTTGTTAGATCAGCTGGTTCAGTTTCAGTTCCTTTTCTTTTTATCATTTTCCTTTCTACTGCAAAATCCTTTGTTGTTACTTTCCTCCCATTCCCATCATAAAGCACATGTATCTATCATAGGGCAGTGATTCACATTTTGTTCAAGAAATAAAATTCATATGGTGAGTTCCATAGGATCCTTATGCTCCTTTCAGATTGTTAAAGAACATCTATGTGTTGTCATCAGATAGTTCTCATCTAATTTGACAAAAAATGATGTCTCCAATCCTATGTCGTATCTTTGCATCGCAAAGCTTCATTGATTTATTTTTGAAAGTATTTTTGCTTACAAATCGCAGGCACGCATAAGGAAAGAGTTACACATTTTTCATAGCTTGTGGGATTTAAGACAGTGATGCTGAAGTGGTTGTAGTTGCAGGTCCAGTTTAAATTGTTTGTTGTTTTATCGTTTCATCTCAATTGCAGCATTCCTTGTATAACATTGTGGTGCACATATTATAGGTAATAGGGGAAACTCTTGTTATTTAAACTCATTTGTTTTTCAGAATTTTCTGAGTGTACAATTGTACATGCTTAGGTAAGCATTTACCTGGACACACATCTTTGCTGCAAACTTCACCTGTAGTTTTTCTACTGCCCAACTCGTCTTATTATTAGGCTCTAATAGTTTTCTCAGTTTCTATTAACCTGAATACCCAACAATATCACAGGGGGAAAACTTATAACCAACGTACAGAGGTATCTAAATTAGATGGTTTAACATGCAGAGTATATGCTTCCTATTTGTTAGGATAAGTACTGTTTTACTAAACGTTCCGTCCTAATATGCTAGATTGTGTACTACAACACTAGGCATTGGAATTTCCATATAATGAAAATTGTCCATCCATAATTTTCAGGTGGCAGGATTGGTAGGTAGAGGGTCCTTTCATGGTTTTTTTCTCAACAATTTAGTCTTGCATATTCAAATTACAATATTATTACATGTTTTCTCGCTAATTAAGTAAGTACCAGAAATGTTTAGTGTACCTTCATGATAATATCCTGAATCGGCCAACTTTTCAGTTACTTAATATATTTTTATCCCATCTTCAAGTTGAATGCATGAAGCTATTATGTTTAGTACAAAACAAGAGATACGATATATTTATTTTGTTTATTTTGCACATCAGAGAAGTGTTCATTAAGTTTGTCAATTCGGGGAGCCAAAAAGTGTAGCGACTACAGTGAAAACATTCTTACTAGCTTGCATGTATATCCATTCTTGGTGCAAAAGAAAGAGCCACAGGATGCATAACGCCACTTCTTGAATAGATTATTTAGATATGTGACGACCTTGAGGTGCGACATTTTGCTGAAATTCGAGATTGCTTGCTGGGAGTACTACTAACGAGCATGTGAACGTTTTTATATGGGCAGGAGTATCAGGAAGTGTTTTCCTGTCAAGAAAAATATTAGGTACTAGAAAGATAAAAAAAAACTAGCCACAAATATGGCATATTTCTTATGTATAAAAGATTGTTGTACATCAATGGTAAAAAGAGTGGTTGCCTTCTTATTTTTGGGTAGTTGTACTTTCTTTTTGTTGCGATCAGAACTATGCATAGTTATGCATGTGCGAATGAATCTTCTTATCTTGGGTCCATATATGGTATTTCTCACTTCTTTCATATGATATGTGAATAATGCATCTATTTGGTTTACATAGGGCATTGTAGTGTTTAGTTACTCAATGGGCATCATTTTATAATTACAAAATCTGTATTGTTTCTCAATGTTTCAAATTCTCTGATAGAAAGGAAGGAGTAGCGGCAATATTTTTCAGCTCCCGAGCTTCTAATATCCCACCAGGTAGTGAAAATATACTAATAGGATAAAACGCTCCTATTAAGCATTACCATCAGCTTGAGCATTGTTACCCCCGAAGAGAGATCATGGATCAATTGTTGTGGCAAGACCCACATTAAGCCCGTTATGCGCATAACAGGCGAGAACACGAAGGGAAGAAACGGCGCAGCAAAGCGCGCAGGATTCCCTCATACGATGTTCTTTTCCCCCTCCCCTTAAGACGCTTCCATTTCATGTTTCTGACAATATCAATTTCAGATTGATCAACAGCTAAAAATGTGTTTCACCTCGATTTGTTGTTTCTAATTCTAAAAAGAGCACGGGTACTTTCAAACTTAGTTTTTTTATTGTTGTTTGATATTGATTGCAATCATTTTATAAAACTAGCTAAGCTTTAGACCTAGACATTTTCATATTACCAAAAAATTCTGAATTAGATATCTACATGCATACATCTGCTATCCATCAATTAGTTTGTGTTGTACATTCCTCTCCCGCGGCATGTCTGATATATAGATTGAATTCTAAGTTGTTTTTCCTTATGAGAAATGGTTTGATTAAGTAGTATTCCCATGTTGACAATACATTTAACCAAATAAGGCAACGTGTTAATAAAATCTCTCTTCTAGTTAGCATCTGGCTGGTACAAGACTCAGAAATACATGGCAGGATTTTTCCTTGAGTTGCTTCAGATCGAGGAAAAAAATACCTGATATGTACATCTGTGTGATTGAGACAGAATAGGAACTTGGGAAGTATGAGATTAACTACATTTAACATAATCAATCGCCAACGGCGAGTCTAACTTGAAGCTAGTGTCACCACTCACCATCCATTCCCTCCGTTTTAAAATATAAGATGTTTTAGCTTTATAAAAAGAGTGTATCTAGACCTTTTTGTGTAGGTTCACTCCAAACCTACATGAATCTACACATAAAAGAAGTCTAGATATACTTCTTTCACAAAACTAAAATATCTTATATTTTAAAATCGGAGGGAGTACATTTGTAGAAAAATTCTTTCATGCAAAGAATACCTGGCGTGTTAGCACTGCAAAATATTTCAACGGCCATAAATAATGCACGAAGCATGCATCCACCTGCTTACTGGGTTTGATTGAAGTGCACGTTCAGCTCTTGAACCATGCATCCCTGCACCCGTGATGTAGTCCTTGCGCAGTCTCATGCGTACATGGACGTACGTGTTGTCTGTATGTCTGCCTCTTATCGATCGTCCATGTTCTACTCAGCTATTACAGTGTATACATGCACGTGTCCGTGTACGTTTATACGTCAAACTATCAAGTACGATCATCACCGACGGTCATCTAGTAGGCTAGCACATCACGCGTGTAAACCATGCCATTCGCCATGATCTTGCCACGGAACACTGGCCATGTCCAGTCCCTGTTAGGCTGTTAGTACCAATTATTTCTGATAATCTTGGAGCAGTACACGCGGCCGACAGAGTAGTCTATACAGTACAGTACGATCCGGTTCCATGCATAAGCTGCGAACGAAATTGATGGTTCTCTAGCCTTTTGCCTTACTTTATTCAAAGACCTGGTGGCGGCGGACGATGAAGATATTGGGCATCTGTTTAGTTTTGGTTGTTCGATTCACTACAGAAACAGACTGATAGGCCGACGGCAAAAAGCCCTCGGCGTAGCCCCTTTCGCCGTCGGCGTACGCTACGCCGAGGGCTGCCGTCGGCGTAGCTTCCTCGGCGGAGGTCTCCCTCGGCGGAGCAATACTGGCCGTCGGCGTATAGCTTTGCCGACGGCCGTTGGCGGCCCGTCGGCGTATTAGCCGTCGGCGCACGGCATCCTCGCCGTTACACGGCCGGCTAACGGCGATACGTGACGCGGCGGCCGCTCGGCGTAGGGTCGACACGTGGCGCGCGCTGGGCCTTCCCAGGAGGCGACGTACGCCGACGGCCCCAACCCTCGGCGTAGGGGAGCACGTGGCAGGCGTCTGGGCCTCCTAGGCCGACGCTAGGCCGACGGCCATGGCCCTCGGCGTATGGCCCACTGATACGCCGACGGCCAGGCTCTCGGCGTAGCGCAGACCAAATGGCACACAGCAAGGCCCTACGCCGACGGCAAGGCCCTCGACGTATCATCTGCCCAGAATTTTTTTTCTGCTCCGCAGCGATATATACCAAATGGCACAGTTTTGTTTCACAGCAATATGTACCAATTTTTACAGCAATACTCACAGCAATATGTGAAAATATATTCCATAGCAATTCAAACAACATCACATATGCCATACATGTATCAAACAAAGATCACATCATTCATACATTATTCAAACATGTATCAAACAAGATCACACCATTCATACAGGGGTATCAACATCATCGCACATGCATAGACAATAACAACCTACAACTCTGGAGGAGACGGGGTGTACCCGAGATCTCCCCTGGTGAAAAGTGGCGACCTCCGAGGGTGCGTCGATGAGAAGCAGAAGAGCCACTGGCGAGGGAGTAGGAGAAGTGTGAAGCTGGGAGAACCACTGCAGAATGGCCAGGAGATGGACCATGGTCATGAAGCGGTGTGATCGACGCCCATCCGGCGGCGTGGCCAAAGTGCGGTTCCCGAAGCTCCGTTCCTACATGTTGCCTACATGTTAGCAACTTGCGAGGCAAAGTAAAGCGATAACCGGTGGGTTAGCAAAGAACTTACCGGTGTCGTCGCGTAGTAGGTCCTATGAAGCTTTCCTTCGATTGAAAAATGGCGCCGGACCTGGCATGGGAGGCACGGGTTCCAAATCTCTATTCTGTCCAGTTTGAATATTCACCATCATGTCCTGCAAGATAGTTTAGAAGTCAGGCCGTAGTACAACAAACGGGGGGAAGTGGGACTTGTATCTTTTGCAAAAATAATGGTTCGGACTTACATTTCGTATTGCATGTAGATCGCAAGCGCCTCTTGATGCTGCCGAAGGCCACCGATATTCCTCATAAGCGGTATCGTGAGGCGCGTCTAACTCAGGCTACAATTTCAAATATAAGGAATCTCGTCAGTGGTTAGCCATGCAGGAACAAAAGTCATAAAGATGATGAGAACGAGAAAAACTTACATCCTCGACGGAGCGACGAGGCTGGCCACGAGGCGGGATAGGGGGGCCGTCGGCGGGATAGGTAGCCTTGAGACGGCTGAAGCTCGTCTTGAGGGTAGGCTTGACCTTCTTATTCAGAATCTTGAGGCGTCCATGCTGCAATCCGTGCCCGACAGACCAACGACTCCTCGTCGATCTCCGCGTGAATGGGGTCATCCACATGGGGGTGACGAGCCTTCACCATCGTGCCATAGTTCCCCAAGTCGTTCTGGGCAGTGCCAAAGTACACGGGCAACGAGGGTTGAGGCTCCGAGTAATTGGGCTTCTTTAGCGCATCATCTCATAGAGCGGCGTCATGAATCACCTCCCGGGTTGTGCCTCGGCCACCTGTCGCGAAAAGAAAATATTATGCATATGAAGTACAAACATAAGCGTAATGCACGCAGGTCGTTCCATGTATACGTACCACCTTTCCCTTGAAGCGGTCAAAGTTGCGGTTTCCCGCGCAGTGCGTTCCACCATCGCCTCGGTTATCCGCGTTCCGCCTCGACAAGGCTGCAAACTCCTCGTCTTCTCTGAGCCACCTCGTCCTAACCAGCTCCTCCCATGCGAGTCGATGTGGCTCGGCCCAATCGGGGATAACCTGAAAATGCAATAGTCAACTCCAGACAATGCAATGGCAACTTAGAAGCAATGTAGAATCTCATTGACATTTTACTCACCGACATGTACTCTTAAGGCCATCGAGTACTCAGGATTAGGGTTCCTACCGACAATGTCTTCCTTCTGACCTCACACCCTGTCGGAAGTGGCTAGCGGCCGTGACCTTCTGGTTGTACCACACAGGGGGTCAACTTCACACAAGCCCCAAGCAAAGTCCTCTGCGCCTTCTCCTGGTCCTCCTCGGCCACACGGTAAAAGCACTTCAATAATGCATAAGAGTCATGAGTTAGCACGGTGGGGTCATTAAGTATGAACATAACTCGAGAAATATGCCTTACCCAAAACTTGGTGATGCAAAGATCAATGTGAAAGCCCGGACACGGTAGTCCGGTAGTCCGCCCAAGTGGTAGCTAGCTTCTGTCACCCTCGTGGGTAATGTGATAGCCGGCCAGAACTTCCTAATCAGAGCTCCAACAAGGCTGTTAGGAAGGCGAGGCTTGGTCCCCGGAGGAAATGTCCACTTGCTGCACAATAATAAACATTAGTACACAATTATTATTTATGACCATCATGAAATAAATTGTTTTAATTTGCCAAATTAGTACACTTACTCAAGGCCATCGGAATAATAAGGGCTTTCGCCTCTGAGTCCTAGGCTCAAACTTCTCGTCAGGACTCCGATTCCCCACGATTCCGCAATTTCTTGGCCCCACCAACTCGCGGCTAGTGTCGCCTCCGTGTCAGTCCCGCCTCCCTCTCGGTCCTCGCCTCTCTCGAGACTCTGCCTCCTCGGACTCTGCCTCCTCTCGGCCTGAAAGGCTGCTCTGTCAGAACAACTCAGAGCCACGTCGCTGAGAGGGTGATGGGTCAAAGTCCACGCCTCCTCGTGGCACCTCGTCCTCGTCCTCCTCGACCTCGGCCTCGACCCCTCCGCCAAAGAAGAGCAAGATCGGGTAACGCAGATTGGGATTTGGCTGTCTCCCTCCGTGTAGCTCTTTTCTTATACTGCTTGGTAGCATTAAGCAAGGACGAACTAGTTGCCTTGCCGCTGCTCATATTGTTCAATCACCTGCATTAAGTAAGAGAAAACAGTTAAGCACAAAGACATAATAAAATGTATACACAAAGAATAAAGGCATAATGCAATTAAGAAAATAGTTAAGCACAAAGACAAAATAAAATGCATTAAAAAATAAATACTCACTATCATTTTCATTCTCATTCTCACTATCACTATCTTTTGAGTAGAAATCTGGATTCTCATCGAAGGGTGTAGGCTCATCATCGTTGTCATTCTCGGTATGGAGCTTCTCGAGCATACTTATGTCATGTAGATTCACCACTGACTCACCCCGAGTTTCTACATCATTCCCAAGGTCCTCAAGATCAACCGGTTCTAAATCAAAGTGTCCGAAGTTGTGAGACCAGGCACATGGCTTAATAAGATTGATAGAATACTCATACCAACAAGTTGCAACTTCTTTTCCGGAAGCTCATTCGAAAAGAACTCTAAGGTTAAGCGTGCTTGGCCTAGAGCAATTCTAGGATGGGTGACCGACCGGGAAGTGGGTAACCGGGTGCGCACGAGTGAGGACAAAGTGCGCAGAAAAGACTAGTGTTAGTCTGTGGGGCCAGTCTAGATATCCTATTAAGCTGCCAGGAGTGACACCCCCCGGGCCCAGGAGTGGATGGGGTGTTACAAAGTGGTATCAGAGCCGACCTCGCGATTAAACGGGTGTGTGCAGGTTAGTGGCGGGACATGTGGAGCATGGCGCGTGTGGCCCGGAGTGGACACGGCATGGCACATGTGCGGCCTTTACGACGCAGCGTGCCAAGAGGGAACGTTCTTGGGGTGTGCTTGATCGATGAGGGCATCGATCTTCTAAAGGGTGGGTGTATGTGAGACCAGGCACATGGCTTAATAAGATTGATAGAATACTCATACCAACAAGTTGCAACTTCTTTTCCGGAAGCTCATTCGAAAAGAACTCTAAGGTTAAGCGTGCTTGGCCTAGAGCAATTCTAGGATGGGTGACCGACCGGGAAGTAGCAACGCGCATGCGCAGTGAGGACAAAGTCTTGTGAAAAGACTAGTGTTAGTCTGTGGGGCCAGTCTAGATATCCTATTAAGCTGCCAGGAGTGACACCCCCCGGGCCCAGGAGTAGACGGGGTGTTACAGAAGTCCTCTTGCTCTTGATAGAAAATTCCCTCGTACGTTACAGGGTTAATGTTGTTGTAATCGTCCTCAGAGGGAATCGGTAGGTTACCATGTGGCGATACCTGGAACACGACTTCCCAGCCCTGGAGTTCCGCTTTCTGGCATGGGTAGGGCAAATAATAAACTTGGTTGGCTTGGTGAGCAACAACAAAGACGTCGGCTCCGCTATAGGTGGTTGAAGGCCTAACTTCAACTAACCCAATGGAAGGGGTACTTCTCAGTCCACCCCTTGGGTCAAACCAGTGGCACTTGAACACAACAAGATTGAGTTCGACATTAAATGCGATTGAAGGTCACCAGATACATTCTCTAACCTTCCGTAGTAATCAAGGGAATCGGCTCCTTTGGTGAACACCCCAATATTTACCGTTTTTGCATTCGGTCGTCCTTTCTGGTGCGTCTCTGTATGGAAGCGAAACCCATTCACATCATACTTCTCATACTTCATGACGGCACTGTTACAACCTTGGGAAACACATTTCAGCTCATCTGACATCTCAACGTTGGGATCAGCTCCTCTGGTACAAGAGGAATTTGTTGCGTTCAGAGTTACGTGGAATAAGAGCGACAAGTCACATATTGCAAGGTAAGAGGACAGGTTAGAAATTACTTTTCCATAAACCAGGACACAAAGTTTTTTATTTCGGGAGCACCCTCTTTCGAGAGTGTCCAACTCCATGGGAGAGGGATCAGTCGGTCCCGGCCACTGTTCATCCGTGAAATCGCTAAGAAGGAGAAAATAAGCATTAGACGGGAGACCGAGTTACTAGCTGCATAGAGAAATAGGGTGTTCACCATTTTACCTAATGAAATCGACCACTTCCTTCATGTTCATAAGCACATAGAGCATTATGCAATCCTTCTCTTCCTTCGGCAACCTATATTTTAGTCCTTTACCGGCCTTGCCACCGGGAAATTGGAATAGTTCGAGATTGGGGTCATTCTTGGGCAGGTCGACATTGTAACGAGAGACCGGGTTATGCATAGTGGGAACATCGTCGGGCGATGGGTTGTCGGCGTCGCCATCTCCGAAGGCATGTTGCTTCAGCTATGCATGCTTCAAACTTGGCTTTGTTTCCAGTTATCTTTCGAATATACTTAAACTCTCTCTCAATACAAAATTGCCAACGAAATTGCACCCCCCAATAGTGCCTCGTCAGGTGCACAATGAGATGTGCCATCGAGTAAAGAAGCTGGCGGAAAGATCATCTCCAAATTGCATAGCAACTCCGGCTTTGAACTTGCTTCTCAATCACGGAGGACATATCCGCTTAGCAGAGTGCGGAAGAAATGGCTCAACTCCGCAAGCACTCGCCATACTTTTTCGGGAGATATCCTCGAACCATCACCGCATCACCGCTCAATCCATATATGATAGTCGTGACTCTTGAGCCCGTTGACTTGTCCTTCAAAGAGATTGACTCCTTACTTATATTGAACAATAACCGCCGTGGAACATCACGACGATTTGAGCCACCTAAATGACTCCTTCTTTTGGACATTATCAAGGCGTAGTAGGCATGCGGCTTGAACCAATTCTTTCGACGGACGAGGAGGCTGCATGTGTAATCTCTTCCTATCACAAAGCTTCTCAACATCGACTCTAGCCTTGACATTATCCTTTGACTTCCCAGAATGTTCAGACTGTGTGAAAAGGACTCCCAACATTCTTTTGTGTGCATCACATCGATGTTATGGGAAGTTCGAGGTCCTTGTAATACACGAGATTCGTTAAGGCTGCCACGTGAGTCCAATTATGCGTTACACCATATCCCGCAAATTGATGGTCGGTTACGTGGCACGAGCACGATATCTCGGCATCAACAACTGCACCCTCGAACTTTGGTACCTCTTTTACTTCATGCACAACTTTGCCCTTCTTGAAGTTCTTTCTATCTTCTCTGAACGAATGATTTCTTTTGAGGTACTGTCGATTCGTGTCAAACGCAACATATTTGCGACCCGACTTTAGCCAAAGGAACTCAAGTCGGTGCCTGCACACTGGGCATGGCCACTTACCAGCTGTACACCATCCGCACGTTAGGGCGCATCGGCATGTCATGCATAGTATATTGTAACCAAACTTTCATCAAAAAGTTTCTCTTTGATGCTCGGTCGTATGTCAACATCCCGTGTATCCAAGAGTGGTTCAAATCATCCACAATCGGCTGCATGTAGACACTCAAGTTCTTCCCCGGATACTCAGGTCCTGGAATTATCAGCGACAGAAACATGGTCTTCCGTTGCATTAATACTCCGGGGGGAGATTAAGCGGAATAATAAACACCGGCCAGCAGCTGTACGCGGCCGTCGACAAACCATATGGGTTGAAGCCATATGTTGCTATCGCAATTCTGACATTCCGAGCCTCTTCTGCCCATCGGGGGTATTTGTCATCGAAGTTCTTCCATGCCTTACCATCAGACGGATGTCCCATCTTCTTCTGTCCGTGCTCGTCCTCATATCTCTTCCCCTTCTTGTGCCACGTCATCTGTTTGGCAGTCTCCTTGCTCAAGTAAAGCCGTTGGATTCTTTTATGAATGGGAGATACTGAAGAATCTTTAGAGCGACATTCGACTGCCTCATCTGACCATCCTTTCCCTTTACCTCATCATACCTAGAGGCCCCACAAATGGAGCAATACTTGTCATCCGCAAACTGTTTCCAAAACAAAAGGCAGCCTTTTGGACAACAATCTATCTTTTCATAATCCATGTTGAGCTCCTTCATGAGTTTCTTCGTTTCGTGAAAGGTTTTAGGTATAATGCCCTTCGGGCAACATGTTACCACATGTTCTCGATTAGCTTCAAACCGAGAACGGGTGGCGAATCGCACTTGTCGGCTAGACACCGAGAGATGGCATCGAGCTGAGAAATCTTTGCACCTCGCAGAGAGGCCTCTTAGCCGCGCCATCATATCAAGGAAGGCCTGGTTGGCTCGGTTCCTCCGGTTCTAGCAGTTCCTCCGGTTCGTGATTCCTCCGTGGAGGTGGCGAATTCGGCTGGTCGGCATCGATAAGATCATCTAGCATGTTTCTAATCCCATCGTGCTCGTTGCCATTGAGCCGACGCATCACCTCACCTCACGTTCGTACCGAGCAAAGTCGACTTGCGTGACATAGTTAGACATGTACCCATATTGCAGAAGGTGTTTGTACATGTCATCCTTTCCCTGACGATGACGCTTAGTGCAATGAGCACAGGGACAAAGTGCCGAACCATTGCCTTGAACCACGCCGCTAACTCATTCACTAACAAATGAGTGTTCCGATCTAATCGTCATTTTATTTGTCGCACTAATACGGCCACTGTACATCCACCCATTATCAGCCATCCTCTTCTGCTTTGTTGGGAGACAAACAACAAATATAACATTTTATATCAAACAGGAGATTAAATGCTTCATATTTTTACGCATTCATCAACCTACATGTCCAATAGGAAAAGAGAGTCCTAACCACGCGGATCCAGATTGGTAAGTTCTCTCAGTTCTACCTCGATCCAGCAGAATTCGGCACCTCCCGCTGCTCTCCGATACACGCCTCGACAAAAGCCAAGAGGATGTGCATCCGGAGAACAACGAGGAGGCGCCAAAATCTGTCTCGAATCGAGGTAGAGCCAGGGAGAACCAAACCCAACTACGAATCCGCCGACTGCCCGATAAAAGCCATAAGCGTTACGGTCCAAAATATGCGAGACCACTAATGCATATTAAGTCGCGTAACGCTTACGGTCGGGATGACGCCTAGGTGACGCGACAGACTTGGTGATCTAGACACAAAAATAAAACCTAGGTACAAGAGAGGCGAACAGATTCTCACCCTCAAAGCGTGATCAAATCGTAGAAGATGATCCGGGACCAGTCGTCGAAACACTCCCCACGCTCACCCTCCGGTAACTATAAACAACATACCATATACAACATATATTTAGCAAATTTCATCTATTTTACTAAACATGAACTATTGTACATAAGAAAAACTACATACAAACTATAAACTACTACTACAACCTACTACTAGATACTACAACCTACTACTGCAAATTTCATCTATTTCATCTAGATACTACAACCTACTACTACAAACTACTAGTACATAAGAAAAACTACATACTACAGACTATAAACTACTACTACAAACTACTACTTCAAACTACTACTACAAACTAAAACCACAAACTACAATTATTACAAACTAAAACTAAAACTACAAACTAATACAAACTAAAATAAAAACAAGAACAAATTTAAAAAAACTAACAGCAAAGGGGGTGGGGTTGGGGTGGGGAAGTGGGGAGGGTGGGGGGGGGTGGGGAGCAGAGGGGGTGGTGAGGGGGGTGGGTTGGGGTGGGGGGGGGGGAGGTGGGGAGGTGGTGGGTGGCGGGGTGGTGGTGGTGGTGTGGTGGGTGGGTGGCGGGTGGGGGAAGTGGGGTGGGGGGGTGTGGTGGTGGGGCTGGGGTGGGTGGGGGGTGGGAGGGGGGAGGGAGAGAGGGGTGGGAGGCTGGCGCGGCCTCGAGCCTGTGGACCGGCGGGGTGGTGGGGTGGTGGTGGCATGGGTGGTGGGGTAGGGAAGTGGGGAGGGCAGGGTGGGAAGTGGGGAGGGCTCAGGGAGGAGAGAGGGCTGGCGCCGAGCAGGGACCATGGCGGGTGGCGGTCGGGCGCTGGGAAGGGTTAGGAGGCAGGCGGTGGGGAGCAGGATGGGGAGGGATTGGCGATGGGAACGAGTGGCCCCGGTGGTGGTCAAAAAGGTGATGCTACGACGGCCAGGCATCTGAGGGCGCCTGCAGAGTAGCTAGGGCAATTTTATTTTAAATGCACGTATATCTAGAGACTAAAACATATCAAAAAAAGAATAAATTCATTTAGATACACATGTGTAGGACCTAGTGTATAGATACATGTAAAATCTAGCCAAAAATTTCGATTAGACGGTTTCACCTAAACGGGGAGATTCCCCCTAACACGGGTCCGGAACCTTCGCCTCTAGGTTAGAGCGCATGCATGCGAGGGGGGACACATGCAAGCACCTATACCAACCTCTCACCACACTCACACACATATGCTAGGGTCACATGCAAGTTTTCATCTCATTCCAATGTTCTCGTGGTCTTCCTCCGGTGAAACCCTGATCTCTGTGCGCACTCGGATCGTCTACCCCCCTAGACGTTCCTCTGACAGGGGTAGACCGGCGTAGCTCTCTCTTGTTTTGTGTTTGTTTAGGTCATAGGTTGATGAAAAACCATGTTGGTTCACAAGTTGGGGCACTATCCTACCCGGTTTCACCTCGACGGGGAGATTCCCCCCTTATACTGCTTAACCTTCATCTAGGTTAGAGCGCATGCATGCGAGGGGGGACACATGCAAGCACCTATACCAACCTCTCACCACACTCACACACATATGCTAGGGTCACATGCAAGTTTTCATCTCATTCCAATGTTCTCGTGGTCTTCCTCCAGCGAAACCCTGATCTCTGTGCGCACTCGGATCGTCTACCCCCCTAGACGTTCCTCTGACAGGGGTAGCCCGGCGTAGCTCTCTCTTGTTTTGTGTTTGTTTAGGTCATAGGTTGATGTAAAACCATGTTGGTTCACAAGTTGGGGCACTATCCTACCCGGTTTCACCTCGACGAGGAGATTCCCCCCTTATACGGGTACGGAACCTTCGCCTCTAGGTTAGAGCGCATGCATGCGAGGGGGGACACATGCAAGCACCTATACCAACCTCTCACCACACTCACACACATATGATAGGGTCACATGCAAGTTTTCATCTCATTCCAATGTTCTCGTGGTCTTCCTCCGGCGAAACCCTGATCTCTGTGCGCACTCGGATCGTCTACCCCCCTAGACGTTCCTCTGACAGGGGTAGTCGGCGTAGCTCTCTCTTGTTTTGTGTTTGTTTAGGTCATAGGTTTATGTAAAACCATGTTGGTTCACAAGTTGGGGCACTATCCTACCCGGTTTCACCTCGACGGGGAGATTCCCTTATACTGCACTGGAACCTTCGCCTAGGTTAGAGCGCATGCATGAGGGGGACACATGCAAGCACCTATACCAACCTCTCACCACACTCACACACATATTCTAGGGTCACATGCAAGTTTTCATCTCATTCCAATGTTCTCGTGGTCTTCCTCCCAAAACCCCGATCTCTGGCAAGACTGGATCGCCTACCCCCTAGACGCTCCTCCGACAGGGGTAGCCCGGCGTAGCTCTCTCTTGTTTTGTGTTTGTTTAGGTCATAGGTTGATGTAAAACCATGTTGGTTCACAAGTTGGGGCACTATCCTACCCGGTTTCACCTCGACAGGGAGATTCCCTTATACTGGGTTTAACCTTCGCCTAGGTTAGAGCGCATGCATGCGAGGGGGACACATGCAAGCACCTATACCAACCTCTCACCACACTCACACACATATGCTAGGGTCACATGCAAGTTTTCATATCATTCCAATGTTCTGTGGTCTTCCTCCCATGAAACCCTCGATCTCTGGCAAGATTCGGATCGCCTACCCCCTAGACGCTCCTCCGACAGGTAGCCAGCGTAGCTCTCTTGTTTTGTGTTTGTTTAGGTCATAGGTTGATGTAAAACCATGTTGGTTCACAAGTTGGGGCACTATCCTACCCGGTTTCACCTCGACTGGGAGATTCCCCTTATACTGCCTAACCTTCGCCTCTAGGTTAGAGCGCATGCATGCGAGGGGGGACACATGCAAGCACCTATACCAACCTCTCACCACACTCACACACATATGCTAGGGTCACATGCAAGTTTTCATCTCATTCCAATGTTCTCGTGGTCTTCCTCCCATGAAACCTCGATCTCTGTGATTTTCGGATCGTCTACCCACTAGACGTTCCTCTGACAGGGGTAGCCCGGCGTAGATCTCTCTTGTTTTGTGTTTGTTTAGGTCATAGGTTGATGTAAAACCATGTTGGTTCACAAGTTGGGGCACTATCCTACCCGGTTTCACCTCGACGGGGAGATTCCCCCCTTATACGGGTACGGAACCTTCGCCTCTAGGTTCCGAGCGCATGCATGTGAGGGGGGACACATGCAAGCACCTATACCAACCTCTCACCACACTCACACACATATTCTAGGGTCACATGCAAGTTTTCATCTCATTCCAATGTTCTCGTGGTCTTCCTCCTGAAACCTCGATCTCTGGCAAGACTGGATCGCCTACCCCCTAGACGCTCCTCCGACAGGGGTAGCCCATGTAGCTCTCTTGTTTTGTGTTTGTTTAGGTCATAGGTTGATGTAAAACCATGTTGGTTCACAAGTTGGGGCACTATCCTACCCGTTTCACCTCGACGGGAGATTCCCCTTATACGGGTACCTGAACCTTCATTTAGGTTAGAGCGCATGCATGCGAGGGGACACATGCAAGCACCTATACCAACCTCTCACCACACTCACACACATATGCTAGGGTCACATGCAAGTTTTCATCTCATTCCAATGTTCTCGTGGTCTTCCTCCCACAAACCTCGATCTCTGGCAAGACTTCGGATCGCCCACCCCTAGACGCTCCTCCCAGGGGTAGCCATGTAGCTCTCTTGTTTTGTGTTTGTTTAGGTCATAGGTTGATTTAAAACCATGTTGGTTCACAAGTTGGGGCACTATCCTACCCGGTTTCACCTCGACGGGGAGATTCCCCCCTTATACGGGTACGGAACCTTCGCCTCTAGGTTAGAGCGCATGCATGCGAGGGGGGACACATGCAAGCACCTATACCAACCTCTCACCACACTCACACACATATGCTAGGGTCACATGCAAGTTTTCATCTCATTCCAATGTTCTCGTGGTCTTCCTCCCAAACCTCGATCTCTAAGCAGACTTTCGGATCGCCTACCCCCTAGACGCTCCTCCGACAGGTGGGTAGCCCGTAGCTCTCTTGTTTTGTGTTTGTTTAGGTCATAGGTTGATGTAAAACCATGTTGGTTCACAAGTTGGGGCACTATCCTACCCGGTTTCACCTCGACGGGGAGATTCCACCCTCATACGGCTCCGGAACCTTCGCCTCTAGGTTAGAGCGCATGCATGTGAGGGGGACACATGCAAGCACCTATACCAACCTCTCACCACACTCACACACATATGCTAGGGTCACATGCAAGTTTTCATCTCATTCCAATGTTCTCGTGGTCTTCCTCCCAACCTCGATCTCTCTCGTATAAGACTGGATCGCCTACCCCCTAGACGCTCTCCGACAGGGTAGCCAGTAGATCTCTCTTGTTTTGTGTTTGTTTAGGTCATAGGTTGATGTAAAACCATGTTGGTTCACAAGTTGGGGCACTATCCTACCCGGTTTCACCTCGACAGGGAGATTCCCCCCTTATACTGGTACTAACCTTCGCCTCTAGGTTAGAGCGCATGCATGCGTGGGGGACACATGAAAGAACCTATACCAACCTCTCACCACACTCACACACATATGCTAGGGTCACATGCAAGTTTTCATCTCATTCCGATGTTCTCGTGGTCTTCATCCGGCAAACCTCGATCTCTGTCAAGACTTCGGATCGCCTACCCCCTAGACGTTCCTCCTCCGACAGGCGTAGCTCTCTCTTGTTTTGTGTTTGTTTAGGTCATAGGTTGATGTAAAACCATGTTGGTTCACAAGTTGGGGCACTATCCTACCCGGTTTCACCTCGACGGGGAGATTCCCCCCTTATACGGGTACGGAACCTTCGCCTCTAGGTTAGAGCGCATGCATGCGAGGGGGACACATGCAATCACCTATACCAACCTCTCACCACACTCACACACATATGCTAGGGTCACATGCAAGTTTTCATCTCATTCCAATGTTCTCGTGGTCTTCCTCCCATGAAACCTCGATCTCTGCAAGACTGGATCGCCTACCCCCTAGACGCTCCTCCGACAGGGGTAGCCCATGTAGCTCTCTCTTGTTTTGTGTTTGTTTAGGTCATAGGTTGATGTAAAACCATGTTGGTTCACAAGTTGGGGCACTATCCTACCTGGTTTCACCTCGACGGGGAGATTCCCCCCTTATACGGGTACGGAACCTTCGCCTCTAGGTTAGAGCGCATGCATGCGAGGGGGGACACATGCAAGCACCTATACCAACCTCTCACCACACTCACACACATATGCTAGGGTCACATGCAAGTTTTCATCTCATTCCAATGTTCTCGTGGTCTTCCTCCGGTGAAACCCTGATCTCTGTAAGACTCGGATCGTCTACCCCCCTAGACGTTCCTCTGACAGGGGTAGCCCGGCGTAGCTCTCTCTTGTTTTGTGTTTGTTTAGGTCATAGGTTGATGTAAAACCATGTTGGTTCACAAGTTGGGGCACTATCCTACCTGGTTTCACCTCGACGGGGAGATTCCCCCCTTATACGGCACGAACCTTCGCCTCTAGGTTAGAGCGCATGCATGCGAGGGGGGACACATGCAAGCACCTATACCAACCTCTCACCACACTCACACACATATGCTAGGGTCACATGCAAGTTTTCATCTCATTCCAATGTTCTTGTGGTCTTCCTCCCTGAACCCTGATCTCTGGCAAGACTGGATCGCCCACCCCCTAGACGTTCCTCTGACAGGGGTAGCCCGGTAGCTCTCTCTTGTTTTGTGTTTGTTTAGGTCATAGGTTGATGTAAAACCATGTTGGTTCACAAGTTGGGGCACTATCCTACCCGGTTTCACCTCGACGGGGAGATTCCCCCCTTATACGGGTACGAACCTTCGCCTCTAGGTTAGAGCGCATGCATGCGAGGGGGGACACATGCAAGCACCTATACCAACCTCTCACCACACTCACACACATATGCTAGGGTCACATGCAAGTTTTCATCTCATTCCAATGTTCTCGTGGTCTTCCTCCTGAAACCTCGATCTCTGGCAAGACTCGGATCGCCTACCCCCTAGACGCTCCTCCGACAGGTAGCCCGAGCTCTCTCTTGTTTTGTGTTTGTTTAGGTCATAGGTTGATGTAAAACCATGTTGGTTCACAAGTTGGGGCACTATCCTACCCGGTTTCACCTCGACGGGGAGATTCCCCCCTTATACGGGTACTAACCTTCATTTAGGTTAGAGCGCATGCATGCGAGGGGGGACACATGCAAGCACCTATACCAACCTCTCACCACACTCACACACATATGCTAGGGTCACATGCAAGTTTTCATCTCATTCCAATGTTCTCGTGGTCTTCCTCCATGAAACCCCGATCTCTGGCAAGACTGGATCGTCTACCCCCCTAGACGTTCCTCTGACAGGGGTAGCCCAGCGTAGCTCTCTCTTGTTTTGTGTTTGTTTAGGTCATAGGTTGATGTAAAACCATGTTGGTTCACAAGTTGGGGCACTATCCTACCCGGTTTCACCTCGACGGGGAGATTCCCCCCTTATACGGGTACGAAACCTTCGCCTCTAGGTTAGAGCGCATGCATGCGAGGGGGACACATGCAAGCACCTATACCAACCTCTCACCACACTCACACACATATGCTAGGGTCACATGCAAGTTTTCATCTCATTCCAATGTTCTCGTGGTCTTCCTCCCAAAACCTCGATCTCTCAGGCAAGACGGATCGCCTACCCCCCTAGACGCTCCTCCGACAGGGTAGCCCGCGTAGCTCTCTCTTGTTTTGTGTTTGTTTAGGTCATAGGTTGATGTAAAACCATGTTGGTTCACAAGTTGGGGCACTATCCTACCGGTTTCACCTCGACGGGAGATTCCCCTTATACTGCACGGAACCTTCGCCTCTAGGTTAGAGCGCATGCATGCGAGGGGGACACATGCAAGCACCTATACCAACCTCTCACCACACTCACACACATATGCTAGGGTCACATGCAAGTTTTCATCTCATTCCAATGTTCTCGTGGTCTTCCTCCCAAAACCTCGATCTCTGGCAAGACTGGATCGCCTACCCCCTAGACGCTCCTCCGACAGGTAGCCCCGCGTAGCTCTCTCTTGTTTTGTGTTTGTTTAGGTCATAGGTTGATGTAAAACCATGTTGGTTCACAAGTTGGGGCACTATCCTACCCGGTTTCACCTCGACGGGGAGATTCCCCCCTTATACGGGTACGAAACCTTCGCCTCTAGGTTAGAGCGCATGCATGCGAGGGGGGACACATGCAAGCACCTATACCAACCTCTCACCACACTCACACACATATGCTAGGGTCACATGCAAGTTTTCATCTCATTCCAATGTTCTCGTGGTCTTCCTCCCATGAAACCCCGATCTCTCGTGGCAAGACTGACTGCCTCACCCCCTAGACGTTCCTCTGACAGGGGTAGCCCGGCGTAGCTCTCTCTTGTTTTGTGTTTGTTTAGGTCATAGGTTGATGTAAAACCATGTTGGTTCACAAGTTGGGGCACTATCCTACCCGGTTTCACCTCGACGGGGAGATTCCCCCCTTATACGGGTACGCAACCTTCGCCTCTAGGTTAGAGCGCATGCATGCGAGGGGGGACACATGCAAGCACCTATACCAACCTCTCACCACACTCACACACATATGCTAGGGTCACATGCAAGTTTTCATCTCATTCCAATGTTCTCGTGGTCTTCCTCCCACAAACCCTCGATCTCTGTAAGACTGGATCGCCTCCACCCCCTAGACGCTCCTCCGACAGGGTAGCCCAGTAGCTCTCTCTTGTTTTGTGTTTGTTTAGGTCATAGGTTGATGTAAAACCATGTTGGTTCACAAGTTGGGGCACTATCCTACCCGGTTTCACCTCGACGGGGAGATTCCCCCCTTATACGGGTACGGAACCTTCGCCTCTAGGTTAGAGCGCATGCATGCGAGGGGGGACACATGCAAGCACCTATACCAACCTCTCACCACACTCACACACATATGCTAGGGTCACATGCAAGTTTTCATCTCATTCCAATGTTCTCGTGGTCTTCCTCCCACAAACTCGATCTCTGGCAAGACGGATCGCCTACCCCCCTAGACGCTCCTCCCGACAGGGGTAGCCCATGTAGCTCTATCTTGTTTTGTGTTTGTTTAGGTCATAGGTTGATGTAAAACCATGTTGGTTCACAAGTTGGGGCACTATCCTACCCGTTTCACCTCGACGGGAGATTCCCCTTATACTGCACTAACCTTCGCCTAGGTTAGAGCGCATGCATGCGAGGGGGGACACATGCAAGCACCTATACCAACCTCTCACCACACTCACACACATATGCTAGGGTCACATGCAAGTTTTCATCTCATTCCAATGTTCTCGTGGTCTTCCTCCGGCGAAACCCTGATCTCTGTGCGCACTCGGATCGTCTACCCCCCTAGACGTTCCTCTGACAGGGGTAGCCCGACGTAGCTCTCTCTTGTTTTGTGTTTGTTTAGGTCATAGGTTGATGTAAAACCATGTTGGTTCACAAGTTGGGGCACTATCCTACCCGGTTTCACCTCGACGGGGAGATTCCCCCCTTATACGGGTACGGAACCTTCGCCTCTAGGTTAGAGCGCATGCATGCGAGGGGGGACACATGCAAGCACCTATACCAACCTCTCACCACACTCACACACATATGCTAGGGTCACATGCAAGTTTTCATCTCATTCCAATGTTCTCGTGGTCTTCCTCCCATGAAACCTCGATCTCTGGCAAGACTGGATCGCCACCCCCTAGACGCTCCTCCCGACAGGGGTAGCCCGGCGTAGCTCTCTCTTGTTTTGTGTTTGTTTAGGTCATAGGTTGATGTAAAACCATGTTGGTTCACAAGTTGGGGCACTATCCTACCCGGTTTCACCTCGACGGGGAGATTCCCCCTTATACGGCTCCAGAACCTTCGCCTCTAGGTTAGAGCGCATGCATGCGAGGGGGGACACATGCAAGCACCTATACCAACCTCTCACCACACTCACACACATATGCTAGGGTCACATGCAAGTTTTCATCTCATTCCAATGTTCTCGTGGTCTTCCTCCCATGAAACCTCGATCTCTGCAAGACTCTGATCGCCTACCCCCTAGACGCTCCTCCGACAGGGTAGCATGTAGCTCTCTTGTTTTGTGTTTGTTTAGGTCATAGGTTGATGTAAAACCATGTTGGTTCACAAGTTGGGGCACTATCCTACCGGTTTCACCTCGACGGGAGATTCCCCTTATACGGGTACGAACCTTCGCCTCTAGGTTAGAGCGCATGCATGCGAGGGGGACACATGCAAGCACCTATACCAACCTCTCACCACACTCACACACATATGCTAGGGTCACATGCAAGTTTTCATCTCATTCCAATGTTATCGTGGTCTTCCTCCCATGAAACTCTCGATCTCTGTGGCAAGATTTGGATCGCCTACCCCCTAGACGCTCCTCCGACAGGTAGCCCATGTAGCTCTCTCTTGTTTTGTGTTTGTTTAGGTCATAGGTTGATGTAAAACCATGTTGGTTCACAAGTTGGGGCACTATCCTACCGTTTCACCTCGACGGGAGATTCCCCTTATACTGCACTAACCTTCGCCTCTAGGTTAGAGCGCATGCATGCGAGGGGGACACATGCAAGCACCTATACCAACCTCTCACCACACTCACACACATATGCTAGGGTCACATGCAAGTTTTCATCTCATTCCAATGTTCTCGTGGTCTTCCTCCCATGAAACCTCGATCTCTGGCAAGACTGGATCGCACTCCCCCTAGACGCTCCTCCGACAGGGTAGCCCATGTAGCTCTCTCTTGTTTTGTGTTTGTTTAGGTCATAGGTTGATGTAAAACCATGTTGGTTCACAAGTTGGGGCACTATCCTACCCGGTTTCACCTCGACGGGAGATTCCCCTTATACGGCACGAACCTTCGCCTCTAGGTTAGAGCGCATGCATGCGAGGGGGACACATGCAATCACCTATACCAACCTCTCACCACACTCACACACATATGCTAGGGTCACATGCAAGTTTTCATCTCATTCCAATGTTCTCTTGGTCTTCCTCCCATGAAACCTCGATCTCTGTGGCAAGACTGGATCGCCTACCCCTAGACGCTCCTCCGACAGGGTAGCCCTGTAGCTCTCTCTTGTTTTGTGTTTGTTTAGGTCATAGGTTGATGTAAAACCATGTTGGTTCACAAGTTGGGGCACTATCCTACCCGGTTTCACCTCGACGGGAGATTCCCCTTATACGGGTACTAACCTTCGCCTCTAGGTTAGAGCGCATGCATGCGAGGTTGGACACATGCAAGAACCTATACCAACCTCTCACCACACTCACACACATATGCTAGGGTCACATGCAATTATTCATCACATTCAAATGTTCTCGTGGTCTTCCTCCCGAAACCTCGATCTCTGTAAGATTCTGGATCGCCTACCCCCTAGACGCTCCTCCGACAGGTAGCCCATAGCTCTCTCTTGTTTTGTGTTTGTTTAGGTCATAGGTTGATGTAAAACCATGTTGGTTCACAAGTTGGGGCACTATCCTACCCGTTTCACCTCGACGGGAGATTCCCTTATACGCGGACGGAACCTTCGCCTCTAGGTTAGAGCGCATGCATGCGAGGGGGACACATGCAAGCACCTATACCAACCTCTCACCACACTCACACACATATGCTAGGGTCACATGCAAGTTTTCATCTCATTCCAATGTTCTCGTGGTCTTCCTCCGGCGAAACCCTGATCTCTGTGCGCACTCGGATCGTCTACCCCCCTAGACGTTCCTCTGACAGGGGTAGCCCGGCGTAGCTCTCTCTTGTTTTGTGTTTGTTTAGGTCATAGGTTGATGTAAAACCATGTTGGTTCACAAGTTGGGGCACTATCCTACCCGGTTTCACCTCGACGGGGAGATTCCCCCCTTATACGGGTACGAACCTTCGCCTCTAGGTTAGAGCGCATGCATGCGAGGGGGGACACATGCAAGCACCTATACCAACCTCTCACCACACTCACACACATATGCTAGGGTCACATGCAAGTTTTCATCTCATTCCAATGTTCTCGTGGTCTTCCTCCCATGAAACCTCGATCTCTGGCAAGACTGGATCGTCTACCCCCTAGACGTTCCTCTGACAGGGGTAGCCCGACGTAGCTCTCTCTTGTTTTGTGTTTGTTTAGGTCATAGGTTGATGTAAAACCATGTTGGTTCACAAGTTGGGGCACTATCCTACCCGGTTTCACCTCGACGGGGAGATTCCCCCCTTATACGGGTACGGAACCTTCGCCTCTAGGTTAGAGCGCATGCATGCGAGGGGGGACACATGCAAGCACCTATACCAACCTCTCACCACACTCACACACATATGCTAGGGTCACATGCAAGTTTTCATCTCATTCCAATGTTCTCGTGGTCTTCCTCCCATAAACCCTCGATCTCTGTGGCAAGACTCGGATCGTCTACCCCCTAGACGTTCCTCTGACAGGGGTAGCCCGGCGTAGCTCTCTCTTGTTTTGTGTTTGTTTAGGTCATAGGTTGATGTAAAACCATGTTGGTTCACAAGTTGGGGCACTATCCTACCCGGTTTCACCTCGACGGGGAGATTCCCCCCTTATACGGGCACGGAACCTTCGCCTCTAGGTTAGAGCGCATGCATGCGAGGGGGGACACATGCAAGCACCTATACCAACCTCTCACCACACTCACACACATATGCTAGGGTCACATGCAAGTTTTCATCTCATTCCAATGTTCTCGTGGTCTTCCTCCCTGAAACCTCGATCTCTGTGGCAAGACTCTGATCGCCTACCCCCTAGACGCTCCTCCGACAGGGTAGCCATGTAGCTCTCTCTTGTTTTGTGTTTGTTTAGGTCATAGGTTGATGTAAAACCATGTTGGTTCACAAGTTGGGGCACTATCCTACCCGCTTTCACCTCGACGGGGAGATTCCCCCCTTATACGGGTACGGAACCTTCGCCTCTAGGTTATTGCGCTTGCATGGGAGGGGGACACATGCAAGCATCTATACCAACCTCTCACCACACTCACACACATATGCTAGGGTCACATGCAAGTTTTCATCTCATTACAATGTTCTCGTGGTCTTCCTCCCATGAAACCTCGATCTCTGGCAAGACTGGATCGCCTACCCCCTAGACGCTCCTCCGACAGGTAGCCCGTAGCTCTCTCTCTTGTTTTGTGTTTGTTTAGGTCATAGGTTGATGTAAAACCATGTTGGTTCACAAGTTGGGGCACTATCCTACCCGTTTCACCTCGACGGGAGATTCCCCTTATACGGGTACTAACCTTCGCCTCTAGGTTAGAGCGCATGCATGCGAGGGGACACATGAAAGCACCTATACCAACCTCTCACCACACTCACACACATATGCTAGGGTCACATGCAAGTTTTCATCTCATTCCAATGTTCTCGTGGTCTTCCTCCCGCTAAACCTCGATCTCTCAGGCAAGACTGATCGCTCACCCCCTAGACGCTCCTCCCGACAGGTAGCCCATGAGCTCTCTCTTGTTTTGTGTTTGTTTAGGTCATAGGTTGATGTAAAACCATGTTGGTTCACAAGTTGGGGCACTATCCTACCCGTTTCACCTCGACGGGAGATTCCCCTTATACGGCACCTAACCTTCGCCTAGGTTAGAGCGCATGCATGCGAGGGGGACACATGCAAGCACCTATACCAACCTCTCACCACACTCACACACATATGCTAGGGTCACATGCAAGTTTTCATCTCATTCCAATGTTCTCGTGGTCTTCCTCCCATGAAACTCGATCTCTATAAGACTTGGATCGCCTACCCCCTAGACGCTCCTCCCGACAGGGTAGCCCATGTAGCTCTCTCTCTTGTTTTGTGTTTGTTTATGTCATAGGTTTATGTAAAACCATGTTGGTTCACAAGTTGGGGCACTATCCTACCCGCTTTCACCTCGACGGGAGATTCCCTTATACGGGTACTAACCTTCGCCTCTAGGTTAGAGCGCATGCATGCGAGGGGACACATGCAAGCACCTATACCA
Organism: Avena insularis; assembly: GCA_023614405.1. Lineage (NCBI taxonomy): Eukaryota > Viridiplantae > Streptophyta > Magnoliopsida > Poales > Poaceae > Avena > Avena insularis. The sequence goes on along the minus strand of CM042690.1, from coordinate 391,333,956 downwards.
ACCTCTCACCACACTCACACACATATGCTAGGGTCTCATGCAAGTTTTCATCTCATTCCAATGTTCTCGTGGTCTCCTCCCGAAACTCGATCTCTGGCAAGACTGGATCGCCTACCCCCTAGACGCTCCTCCGACAGGGTAGCCCATGTAGCTCTCTTGTTTTGTGTTGGTTTAGGTCATAGGTTGATGTAAAACCATGTTGGTTCACAAGTTGGGGCACTATCCTACCCGGTTTCACCTCGACGGGGAGGTTCCCCCTTAGACGGGTTTGGAACCTTCGCTTCTAGGTTAGAGCGCATGCATGCGAGGGGGACACATGCAAGCACCTATACCAACCTCTCACCACACTCACACACATATGCTAGGGTCACATGCAAGTTTTCATCTCATTCCAATGTTCTCGTGGTCTTCCTCCGGCGAAACCCTGATCTCTGTGGCAAGACTGATCGCCTACCCCCCTAGACGCTCCTCCGACAGGTAGCCCATGTAGCTCTCTTGTTTTGTGTTTGTTTAGGTCATAGGTTGATGTAAAACCATGTTGGTTCACAAGTTGGGGCACTATCCTACCCGGTTTCACCTCGACGGGAGATTCCCCTTATACGGCACGGAACCTTCGCCTAGGTTAGAGCGCATGCATGCGAGGGGGACACATGCAAGCACCTATACCAACCTCTCACCACACTCACACACATATGCTAGGGTCACATGCAAGTTTTCATCTCATTCCAATGTTCTCGTGGTCTTCCTCCCAAACCTCGATCTCTCAGGCAAGACTCGGATCGCCTACCCCCTAGACGCTCCTCCGACAGGGTAGCCCATGAGCTCTCTTGTTTTGTGTTTGTTTAGGTCATAGGTTGATGTAAAACCATGTTGGTTCACAAGTTGGGGCACTATCCTACCCGGTTTCACCTCGACCCAGAGATTCCCCCCTTATACGGGTACGAACCTTCGCCTCTAGGTTAGAGCGCATGCATGCGAGGGGGGACACATGAAAGCACCTATACCAACCTCTCACCACACTCACACACATATGCTAGGGTCACATGCAAGTTTTCATCTCATTCCAATGTTCTCGTGGTCTCCCTCCCATGAAACCCCGATCTCTGGCAAGACTGGATCGCCTACCCCCTAGACGCTCCTCCGACAGGGTAGCCCATGTAGCTCTCTCTTGTTTTGTGTTTGTTTAGGTCATAGGTTGATGTAAAACCATGTTGGTTCACAAGTTGGGGCACTATCCTACCCGGCTTTCACCTCGACGGGAGATTCCCTTATACGGGTACGAACCTTCGCCTAGGTTAGAGCGCATGCATGCGAGGGGACACATGCAAGCACCTATACCAACCTCTCACCACACTCACACACATATGCTAGGGTCACATGCAAGTTTTCATCTCATTCCAATGTTCTCGTGGTCTTCCTCCCATGAAACCTCGATCTCTAGGCAAGATTCTGATCGCCTACCCCCTAGACGCTCCTCCGACAGGGTAGCCCTGTAGCTCTCTCTTGTTTTGTGTTTGTTTAGGTCATAGGTTGATGTAAAACCATGTTGGTTCACAAGTTGGGGCACTATCCTACCCGGTTTCACCTCGACGGGGAGATTCCCCCCTCATACGGGTACGAAACCTTCACCTCGTAGAGCGCATGCATGCGAGGGGGGACACATGCAAGCACCTATACCAACCTCTCACCACACTCACACACATATGCTAGGGTCACATGCAAGTTTTCATCTCATTCCAATGTTCTCGTGGTCTTCCTCCCATGAACCCCGATCTCTGTAAGACTTGATCGCCTACCCCCCTAGACGCTCCTCCGACAGGTAGCCGGCGTAGCTCTCTCTTGTTTTGTGTTTGTTTAGGTCATAGGTTGATGTAAACCATGTTGGTTCACAAGTTGGGGCACTATCCTACCCGGTTTCACCTCGACGGGAGATTCCCCCCTTATACGGGTACTAACCTTCGCCTAGGTTAGAGCGCATGCATGCGTGGGGGACACATGCAAGCATCTATACCAACCTCTCACCACACTCACACACATATGCTAGGGTCACATGCAAGTTTTCATCTCATTCCAATGTTCTCGTGGTCTTCATCCGGCAAAACCCTGATCTCTGTGGCAAGACTGGATCGCCTACCCCCTAGACGTTCCTCTGAAAGGGGTAGCCCTGCGTATCTCTCTGTTGTTTTGTGTGTGTTTAGGTCATAGGTTGATGTAAAACCATGTTGGTTCACAAGTTGGGGCACTATCCTACCCGGTTTCACCTCAACGCGGAGATTCCCCTTATACGGCACTAACCTTCGCCTAGGTTAGAGCGCATGCATGCGAGGGGGACACATGAAAGCACCTATACCAACCTCTCACCACACTCACACACATATGCTAGGGTCACATGCAAGTTTGCATCTCATTCCAATGTTCTCGTGGTCTTCCTCCCACAAACTCGATCTCTGGCAAGACTGGATCGCCTACCCCCTAGACGCTCCTCCGACAGGGGTAGCCCATGTAGCTCTCTCTTGTTTTGTGTTTGTTTAGGTCATAGGTTGATGTAAAACCATGTTGGTTCACAAGTTGGGGCACTATCCTACCCGGTTTCACCTCGACGGGAGATTCCCCTTATACGGGTACTAACCTTCATTTAGGTTAGAGCGCATGCATGCGAGGGGGACACATGCAAGCACCTATACCAACCTCTCACCACACTCACACACATATGCTAGGGTCACATGCAAGTTTTCATCTCATTCCAATGTTCTCGTGGTCTTCCTCCCGAAACTCCTCGATCTCTGGCAAGACTCTGGATCGCCTACCCCCTAGACGCTCCTCCGACAGGTAGCCCATGTAGCTCTCTTGTTTTGTGTTTGTTTAGGTCATAGGTTGATGTAAAACCATGTTGGTTCACAAGTTGGGGCACTATCCTACCAGGCTTTCACCTCGACGGGAGATTCCCCTTATACGGCACGAACCTTCGCCTCTAGGTTAGAGCGCATGCATGCGAGGGGGACACATGCAAGCACCTATACCAACCTCTCACCACACTCACACACATATGCTAGGGTCACATGCAAGTTTTCATCTCATTCCAATGTTCTCGTGGTCTTCCTCCCACAAACCTCGATCTCTGGCAAGACTGGATCGCTCACTCCCCTAGACGCTCCTCCGACAGGGGTAGCCCATGTAGCTCTCTTTGTTTTGTGTTTGTTTAGGTCATAGGTTGATGTAAAACCATGTTGGTTCACAAGTTGGGGCACTATCCTACCCGTTTCACCTCGACGGGAGATTCCCCTTATACGGGTTTTAACCTTCGCCTCTAGGTTAGAGCGCATGCATGCGAGGGGGACACATGCAAGCACCTATACCAACCTCTCACCACACTCACACACATATGCTAGGGTCACATGCAAGTTTTCATCTCATTCCAATGTTCTCGTGGTCTTCCTCCCTAAACCCTCGATCTCTGGCAAGACTCGGATCGTCTACCCCCCTAGACGTTCCTCTGACAGGGGTAGCCCGGCGTAGCTCTCTCTTGTTTTGTGTTTGTTTAGGTCATAGGTTGATGTAAAACCATGTTGGTTCACAAGTTGGGGCACTATCCTACCCGGTTTCACCTCGACGGGGAGATTCCCCCTTATACGGGTACGGAACCTTCGCCGCTAGGTTAGAGCGCATGCCTGCGGGGGGGGACACATGCAAGCACCTATACCAACCTCTCACCACACTCACACCCATATGCTAGGGTCACATGCAAGTTTTCATCTCATTCCAATGTTCTCGTGGTCTTCCTCCCATGAAACTCGATCTCTCAGGCAAGACTTCTGGATCGCTCACCCCCTAGACGCTCCTCCGACAGGGTAGCCCATGTAGCTCTCTTGTTTTGTGTTTGTTTAGGTCATAGGTTGATGTAAAACCATGTTGGTTCACAAGTTGGGGCACTATCCTACCCGGTTTCACCTCGACGGGGAGATTCCCCCCTTATACGGGTACGGAACCTTCGCCTCTAGGTTAGAGCGCATGCATGCGAGGGGGACACATGCAAGCACCTATACCAACCTCTCACCACACTCACACACATATGCTAGGGTCACATGCAAGTTTTCATCTCATTCCAATGTTCTCGTGGTCTTCCTCCGGCGAAACCCTGATCTCTGGCAAGACTGGATCGCTTCACCCCCTAGACGCTCCTCCGACAGGTAGCCCGTAGCTCTCTCTTGTTTTGTGTTTGTTTAGGTCATAGGTTGATGTAAAACCATGTTGGTTCACAAGTTGGGGCACTATCCTACCCGGTTTCACCTCGACGGGGAGATTCCCCCCTTATACGGGTACGGAACCTTCGCCTCTAGGTTAGAGCACATGCGAGGGGACACATGCAAGAACCTATACGAACCTCTCACCACACTCACACACATATGCTAGGGTCACATGCAAGTTTTCATCTCATTCCAATGTTCTCGTGGTCTTCCTCCCATGAAACCTCGATCTCTCAGGCAAGACTGGATCGCTCACCCCCCTAGACGCTCCTCCGACAGGTAGCCCATGTAGCTCTCTCTTGTTTTGTGTTTGTTTAGGTCATAGGTTGATGTAAAACCATGTTGGTTCACAAGTTGGGGCACTATCCTACCCGGTTTCACCTCGACGGGAGATTCCCCTTATACGGCACTAACCTTCGCCTCTAGGTTAGAGCGCATGCATGCGAGGGGGGACACATGCAAGCACCTATACCAACCTCTCACCACACTCACACACATATGCTAGGGTCACATGCAAGTTTTCATCTCATTCCAATGTTCTCGTGGTCTTCCTCCCACAAACCTCGATCTCAGGCAAGACTCTGATCGCCTACCCCCTAGACGCTCCTCCGACAGGGTAGCCCATGTAGCTCTCTTGTTTTGTGTTTGTTTAGGTCATAGGTTGATGAAAAACCATGTTGGTTCACAAGTTGGGGCACTATCCTACCCGGTTTCACCTCGACGGGAGATTCCCCTTATACGGGCACGGAACCTTCGCCTCTAGGTTAGAGCGCATGCATGCGAGGGGGACACATGCAAGCACCTATACCAACCTCTCACCACACTCACACACATATGCTAGGGTCACATGCAAGTTTTCATCTCATTCCAATGTTCTCGTGGTCTTCCTCCCATGAAACCCTCGATCTCAGGCAAGACTGGATCGCTCACCCCCTAGACGCTCCTCCGACAGGGTAGCCCGGCGTAGCTCTCTTGTTTTGTGTTTGTTTAGGTCATAGGTTGATGTAAACCATGTTGGTTCACAAGTTGGGGCACTATCCTACCCGGCTTTCACCTCGACGGGAGATTCCCCTTATACGGGTACGTAACCTTCGCCTCTAGGTTAGAGCGCATGCATGCGAGGGGGACACATGCAAGCACCTATACCAACCTCTCACCACACTCACACACATATGCTAGGGTCACATGCAAGTTTTCATCTCATTCCAATGTTCTCGTGGTCTTCCTCCGGCGAAACCCTCGATCTCTGGCAAGACTGATCGCCTACCCCCTAGACGCTCCTCCGACAGGGTAGCCCATGTAGCTCTCTTGTTTTGTGTTTGTTTAGGTCATAGGTTGATGTAAAACCATGTTGGTTCACAAGTTGGGGCACTATCCTACCCGGTTTCACCTCGACGGGAGATTCCCCTTATACGGGTACTAACCTTCGCCTAGGTTAGAGCGCATGCATGCGAGGGGGACACATGCAAGCACCTATACCAACCTCTCACCACACTCACACACATATGCTAGGGTCACATGCAAGTTTTCATCTCATTCCAATGTTCTCGTGGTCTTCCTCCCAAACCTCGATCTCTGGCAAGACTGGATCGCCTACCCCCTAGACGCTCCTCCGACAGGGGTAGCCCTGTAGCTCTCTCTTGTTTTGTGTTTGTTTAGGTCATAGGTTGATGTAAAACCATGTTGGTTCACAAGTTGGGGCACTATCCTACCCGGTTTCACCTCGACGGGAGATTCCCCTTATACGGGTACTAACCTTCGCCTAGGTTAGAGCGCATGCATGCGAGGGGGACACATGCAAGCACCTATACCAACCTCTCACCACACTCACACACATATGCTAGGGTCACATGCAAGTTTTCATCTCATTCCAATGTTCTCGTGGTCTTCCTCCCATGAAACCTCGATCTCTGTGGCAAGACTGGATCGCCTACCCCTAGACGCTCCTCCCGACAGGGTAGCCCCGTAGCTCTCTTGTTTTGTGTTTGTTTAGGTCATAGGTTTATGTAAAACCATGTTGGATCACAAGTTGGGGCACTATCCTACCCGTTTCACCTCGACGGGAGATTCCCCTTATACGGGTGCACGAACCTTCGCCTTTAGGTTAGAGCGCATGCATGCGAGGGGACACATGCAAGCACCTATACCAACCTCTCACCACACTCACACACATATGCTAGGGTCACATGCAAGTTTTCATCTCATTCCAATGTTCTCGTGGTCTTCCTCCCATGAAACCCTCGATCTCTCAAGACTGGATCGCCCACCCCCTAGACGCTCCTCCGACAGGGTAGCCCGTAGATCTCTCTTGTTTTGTGTTTGTTTAGGTCATAGGTTGATGTAAAACCATGTTGGTTCACAAGTTGGGGCACTATCCTACCCGGTTTCACCTCGACGGGGAGATTCCCCCCTTATACGGGTACGAACCTTCGCCTCTAGGTTAGAGCGCATGCATGCGAGGGGGGACACATGCAAGCACCTATACCAACCTCTCACCACACTCACACACATATGCTAGGGTCACATGCAAGTTTTCATCTCATTCCAATGTTCTCGTGGTCTTCCTCCCATGAAACCTCGATCTCTGGCAAGACTTCTGGATGCCTACCCCCTAGACGCTCCTCCCGACAGGGTAGCCCATGTAGCTCTCTCTTGTTTTGTGTTTGTTTAGGTCATAGGGTGATGTAAACCATGTTGGTTCACAAGTTGGGGCACTATCCTACCCGGTTTCACCTCGACGGGGAGATTCCCCCCTTATACGGGTACGGAACCTTCGCCTCTAGGTTAGAGCGCATGCATGCGAGGGGGGACACATGCAAGCACCTATACCAACCTCTCACCACACTCACACACATATGCTAGGGTCACATGCAAGTTTTCATCTCATTCCAATGTTCTCGTGGTCTTCCTCCGGCGAAACCCTGATCTCTGTATAAGACTTTGATCGCTTCCACCCCCTAGACGCTCCTCCCGACAGGTAGCCCATGAGTAGCTCTCTTTGTTTTGTGTTTGTTTAGGTCATAGGTTGATGTAAAACCATGTTGGTTCACAAGTTGGGGCACTATCCTACCCGGTTTCACCTCGACGGGAGATTCCCCTTATACTGCACTAACCTTCGCCTCTAGGTTAGAGCGCATGCATGCGAGGGGAAACATGCAAGCACCTATACCAACCACGCACCACACTCACACACATATGCTAGGGTCACATGCAAGTTTTCATCTCATTCCAATGTTCTCGTGGTCTTCCTCCCAAACCCTCGATCTCTGGCAAGACTTCTGATCGCCTACCCCTAGACGCTCCTCCGACAGGGTAGCCTGCGTAGCTCTCTCTTGTTTTGTGTTTGTTTATGTCATGGGTTGATGTGAAACCATGTTGGTTCACAAGTTGGGGCACTATCCTACCGGTTTCACCTCGACGGGAGATTCCCCTTATACGGCACTGAACCTTCGCCTCTAGGTTAGAGCGCATGCATGCGAGGGGGACACATGCAAGCACCTATACCAACCTCTCACCACACTCACACACATATGCTAGGGTCACATGCAAGTTTTCATCTCATTCCAATGTTCTCGTGGTCTTCCTCCCATGAACCTCGATCTCTGGCAAGACTGGATCGCCTACCCCCTAGACGCTCCTCCGACAGGTAGCCCATGTAGCTCTCTCTTGTTTTGTGTTTGTTTAGGTCATAGGTTGATGTAAAACCATGTTGGTTCACAAGTTGGGGCACTATCCTACCCGGTTTCACCTCGACGGGAGATTCCCCTTATACTGCACGGAACCTTCGCCTCTAGGTTAGAGCGCATGCATGCGAGGGGGACACATGCAAGCACCTATACCAACCTCTCACCACACTCACACACATATGCTAGGGTCACATGCAAGTTTTCATCTCATTCCAATGTTCTCGTGGTCTTCCTCCCACAACCTCGATCTCTGTAAGATCGCCTCACCCCCTAGACGCTCCTCCGACAGGGGTAGCCCATGTAGCTCTATTGTTTTGTGTTTGTTTAGGTCATAGGTTGATGTAAAACCATGTTGGTTCACAAGTTGGGGCACTATCCTACCCGGTTTCACCTCGACGGGAGATTCCCTTATACGGGCACGAACCTTCGCCTCTAGGTTAGAGCGCATGCATGCGAGGGGGACACATGCAAGCACCTATACCAACCTCTCACCACACTCACACAAATATGGTATGGTCACATGCTAGTTTTATGCTCATTCCAATGTTCTCGGGGGCTTCCTCCCGAAACCTCGATCTCTGGCAAGACTGGATCGCCTACCCCCTAGACGCTCCTCCGACAGGTAGCCCGGTAGCTCTCTCTTGTTTTGTGTTTGTTTAGGTCATAGGTTGATGTAAAACCATGTTGGTTCACAAGTTGGGGCACTATCCTACCCGGTTTCACCTCGACGGGAGATTCCCCTTATACGGCAATTAACCTTCGCCTAGGTTAGAGCGCATGCATGCGAAGGGGACACATGCAAGCACCTATACCAACCTCTCACCACACTCACACACATATGCTAGGGTCACATGCAAGTTTTCATCTCATTCCAATGTTCTCGTGGTCTTCCTCCCAAACCTCGATCTCTGGCAAGACTGGATCGCCTACCCCCTAGACGCTCCTCCCGACAGGTAGCCCATGTAGCTCTCTTGTTTTGTGTTTGTTTAGTTCATAGTTTGATGTAAAACATGTTGGTTCACAAGTTGGGGCACTATCCTACCCGGTTTCACCTCGACGGGGAGATTCCCCCCTTATACGGGTACGGAACCTTCGCCTCTAGGTTAGAGCGCATGCATGCGAGGGGGGACACATGCAAGCACCTATACCAACCTCTCACCACACTCACACACATATGCTAGGGTCACATGCAAGTTTTCATCTCATTCCAATGTTCTCGTGGTCTTCCTCCCACAACCTCGATCTCTGGCAAGACTCTGATCGCCCACTCCCCTAGACGCTCCTCCGACAGGGTAGCCCATGTAGCTCTCTCTTGTTTTGTGTTTGTTTAGGTCATATGATAATGTAAAAACATGTTGGTTCACAAGTTGGGGCACTATCCTACCCGGTTTCACCTCGACGGGAGATTCCCCCCTTATACGGCACTAACCTTCGCCTAGGTTAGAGCGCATGCATGCGAGGGGGACACATGCAAGCACCTATACCAACCTCTCACCACACTCACACACATATGCTAGGGTCACATGCAAGTTTTCATCTCATTCCAATGTTCTCGTGGTCTTCCTCCCATGAAACCTCGATCTCTCAAGACTGGATCGCCTACCCCCTAGACGCTCCTCCGACAGGTAGCCCCAGTAGCTCTCTCTTGTTTTGTGTTTGTTTAGGTCATAGGTTGATGTAAAACCATGTTGGTTCACAAGTTGGGGCACTATCCTACCCGTTTCACCTCGACGGGAGATTCCCTTATACGGGCACTAACCTTCGCCTAGGTTAGAGCGCATGCATGCGAGGGGGACACATGCAAGCACCTATACCAACCTCTCACCACACTCACACACATATGCTAGGGTCACATGCAAGTTTTCATCTCATTCCAATGTTCTCGTGGTCTTCCTCCCATGAAACCTCGATCTCTGGCAAGACTGGATCGCCTACCCCCTAGACGCTCTCCGACAGGGTAGCCTGCGTAGCTCTCTCTTGTTTTGTGTTTGTTTAGGTCATAGGTTGATGTAAAACCATGTTGGTTCACAAGTTGGGGCACTATCCTACCCGGTTTCACCTCGACGGGAGATTCCCCTTATACTGCACTGAACCTTCGCCTAGGTTAGAGCGCATGCATGTGAGGGGGGACACATGCAAGCACCTATACCAACCTCTCACCACACTCACACACATATGCTAGGGTCACATGCAAGTTTTCATCTCATTCCAATGTTCTCGTGGTCTTCCTCCCGAAACCTCGATCTCTCGGCAAGACTGGATCGCCTACCCCCTAGACGCTCCTCCCGACAGGGTAGCCATGTAGCTCTCTTGTGTTGTGTTTGTTTAGGTCATAGGTTGATGTAAAACCATGTTGGTTCACAAGTTGGGGCACTATCCTACCCGGTTTCACCTCGACGGGAGATTCCCTTATAATGCACTAACCTTCGCCTCTAGGTTAGAGCGCATGCATGCAGGGGGACACATGCAAGCACCTATACAAACCTCTCACCACACTCACACACATATGCTAGGGTCACATGCAAGTTTTCATCTCATTCCAATGTTCTCGTGGTCTTCCTCCCATGAAACTCGATCTCTGTATAAGACTCTGATCGCCTACCCCCTAGACGCTCCTCCCGACAGGGTAGCCATGTAGCTCTCTCTTGTTTTGTGTTTGTTTAGGTCATAGGTTGATGTAAAACCATGTTGGTTCACAAGTTGGGGCACTATCCTACCCGTTTCACCTCGACGGGAGATTCCCCTTATAATGGGTACTAACCTTCGCCTCTAGGTTAGAGCGCATGCATGAGAGGGGGACACATGCAAGCACCTATACCAACCTCTCACCACACTCACACACATATGCTAGGGTCACATGCAAGTTTTCATCTCATTCCAATGTTCTCGTGGTCTTCCTCCGGCGAAACCTCGATCTCTGGCAAGACTTGGATCGCCTACCCCCTAGACGCTCCTCCGACAGGTAGCCCATGTAGCTCTCTCTTGTTTTGTGTTTGTTTAGGCCATAGGTTGATGTAAAACCATGTTGGTTCACAAGTTGAGGCACTATCCTACCCGGTTTCACCTCGACGGGAGATTCCCCTTATACGGGTACTAACCTTCGCCTAGGTTAGAGCGCATGCATGCGAGGGGACACATGCAAGCACCTATACCAACCTCTCACCACACTCACACACATATGCTAGGGTCACATGCAAGTTTTCATCTCATTCCAATGTTCTCGTGGTCTTCCTCCCATGAAACCCTCGATCTCTGGCAAGACTGGATCGCCACCCCCTAGACGCTCCTCCGACAGGTAGCCCATGTAGCTCTCTTGTTTTGTGTTTGTTTAGGTCATAGGTTGATGTAAAACCATGTTGGTTCACAAGTTGGGGCACTATCCTACCGGTTTCACCTCGACGGGAGATTCCCTTATACGGGTACGAACCTTCGCCTCTAGGTTAGAGCGCATGCATGCGAGGGGGGACACATGCAAGCACCTATACCAACCTCTCACCACACTCACACACATATGCTAGGGTCACATGCAAGTTTTCATCTCATTCCAATGTTCTCGTGGTCTTCCTCCCACAAACTCGATCTCTGGCAAGACTTGGATCGCTCACCCCCTAGACGCTCCTCCGACAGGTAGCCTGTAGCTCTCTTGTTTTGTGTTTGTTTAGGTCATAGGTTGATGTAAAACCATGTTGGTTCACAAGTTGGGGCACTATCCTACCCGGTTTCACCTCGACGGGGAGATTCCCCCCTTATACGGGTACGGAACCTTCACCTCTAGGTTAGAGCGCATGCATGCGAGGGGGACACATGCAAGCACCTATACCAACCTCTCACCACACTCACACACATATGCTAGGGTCACATGCAAGTTTTCATCTCATTCCAATGTTCTCGTGGTCTCCCCATGAAACCTCGATCTCTGGGCAAGACTGGATCGCCTACCCCCTAGACGCTCCTCCGACAGGGTAGCCTGTAGCTCTCTCTTGTTTTGTGTTTGTTTAGGTCATAGGTTGATGTAAAACCATGTTGGTTCACAAGTTGGGGCACTATCCTACCCGGTTTCACCTCGACGGGGAGATTCCCCTTATACGGGCACTGAACCTTCATTTAGGTTAGAGCGCATGCATGCGAGGGGACACATGCAAGCACCTATACCAACCTCTCACCACACTCACACACATATGCTAGGGTCACATGCAAGTTTTCATCTCATTCCAATGTTCTCGTGGTCTTCCTCCCATGAAACCCTCGATCTCTGGCAAGACTGGATCGCCTACCCCCCTAGACGCTCCTCCGACAGGTAGCCCACAGTAGCTCTCTCTTGTTTTGTGTTTGTTTAGGTCATAGGTTGATGTAAAACCATGTTGGTTCACAAGTTGGGGCACTATCCTACCGTTTCACCTCGACGGGAGATTCCCTTATACGGGTACTAACCTTCGCCTAGGTTAGAGCGCATGCATGCGAGGGGGACACATGCAAGCACCTATACCAACCTCTCACCACACTCACACACATATGCTAGGGTCACATGCAAGTTTTCATCTCATTCCAATGTTCTCGTGGTCTTCCTCCGGCGAAACCCTGATCTCTGTAAGACTGGATCGCCTACCCCTAGACGCTCCTCCGACAGGGTAGCCCATGTAGCTCTCTCTTGTTTTGTGTTTGTTTAGGTCATAGGTTGATGTAAAACCATGTTGGTTCACAAGTTGGGGCACTATCCTACCATGTTTCACCTCGACGGGTGGATTTCCCCCTTATACGGGTACTGAACCTTCGCCTCTAGGTTAGAGCGCATGCATGCGAGGGGGACACATGCAAGCACCTATACCAACCTCTCACCACACTCACACACATATGCTAGGGTCACATGCAAGTTTTCATCTCATTCCAATGTTCTCGTGGTCTTCCTCCCATGAAACCCCGATCTCTGGCAAGACTGGATCGCCTACCCCCTAGACCTTCCTCTGACAGGGGTACCCCAGCGTAGCTCTCTCTTGTTTTGTGTTTGTTTAGGTCATAGGTTGATGTAAAACCATGTTGGTTCACAAGTTGGGGCACTATCCTACCCGGTTTCTCCTCGACGGGAGATTCCCCTTATACGGGTAATGAACCTTCGCCTAGGTTAGAGCGCATGCATGCGAGGGGGACACATGCAAGCACCTATACCAACCTCTCACCACACTCACACACATATGCTAGGGTCACATGCAAGTTTTCATCTCACTCCACTGTTCTCGTGGTCTTCCTCCTGAAACCTCGATCTCTGTGGCAAGACTGGATCGCTCACCCCCTAGACGCTCCTCCGACAGGGTAGCCCATAGCTCTCTCTTGTTTTGTGTTTGTTTAGGTCATAGGTTGATGTAAAACCATGTTGGTTCACAAGTTGGGGCACTATCCTACCCGGTTTCACCTCGACGGGGAGATTCCCCCCTCATACGGGTACGGAACCTTCGCCTCGTAGAGCGCATGCATGCGACGGGGGACACATGCAAGCACCTATACCAACCTCTCACCACACTCACACACATATGCTAGGGTCACATGCAAGTTTTCATCTCATTCCAATGTTCTCGTGGTCTTCCTCCCACAAACCTCGATCTCTGTAAGACTTTGATCGCCCACCCCCTAGACGCTCCTCCGACAGGTAGCCCGCTGAGCTCTCTCTTGTTTTGTGTTTGTTTAGGTCATAGGTTGATGTAAAACCATGTTGGTTCACAAGTTGGGGCACTATCCTACCCGGTTTCACCTCGACGGGGAGATTGCCCCTTATACGGCACGTAACCTTCGCCTCTAGCTTAGAGCGCATGCATGTGAGGGGGTACACATGCAAGCACCTATACCAACCTCTCACCACACTCACACACATATGCTAGGGTCACATGCAAGTTTTCATCTCGTTCCAATGTTCTCGTGGTCTTCCTCCCATGAAACCCTCGATCTCTGTAAGACTGGATCGCTACCCCCTAGACGCTCCTCCCGACAGGTAGCCCGTAGCTCTCTCTTGTTTTGTGTTTGTTTAGGTCATAGGTTGATGTAAAACCATGTTGGTTCACAAGTTGGGGCACTATCCTACCTGGTTTCACCTCGACGGGGAGATTCCCCCCGTATACGGGTACCCAACCTTCGCCACAACGTTAGAGCGCATGCATGCGAGGGGAGCCACATGCAAGCACCTATACCAACCTCTCACCACACTCACACACATATGCTAGGGTCACATGCAAGTTTTCATCTCATTCCCATGTTCTCGTGGTCTTCCTCCCATGAACCCCGATCTCTCTGTACTTTCGGATCGCCTACCCCCTAGACGCTCCTCCGACAGGGTAGCTGAGCTCTCTTGTTTTGTGTTTGTTTAGTTCATAGGTTGATGTAAAACATGTTGGTTCACAAGTTGGGGCACTATCCTACCCGGTTTCACCTCGACGGGAGATTCCCCTTATACGGCATGAACCTTCGCCTAGGTTAGAGCGCATGCATGCGAGGGGAGACACATGCAAGCACCTATACCAACCTCTCACCACACTCACACACATATGCTAGGGTCACATGCAAGTTTTCATCTCATTCCAATGTTCTCGTGGTCCTCCCATGAAACCTCGATCTCTGCAAGACTTTTCGGATCGCCTACCCCCTAGACGCTCCCGACAGGGGTAGCCCATGAGCTCTCTTGTTTTGTGTTTGTTTAGGTCATAGGTTGATGTAAAACCATGTTGGTTCACAAGTTGGGGCACTATCCTACCCGGTTTCACCTCGACGGGAGATTCCCCTTATACTGCACGGAACCTTCGCCTCTAGGTTAGAGCATGCATGCGAGGGGGACACATGCAAGCACCTATACCAACCTCTCACCACACTCACACACATATGCTAGGGTCACATGCAAGTTTTCATCTCATTCCAATGTTCTCGTGGTCTTCTCCCGTGAAACCTCGATCTCTGCAAGACTTTCGGATCGCCTACCCCTAGACGCTCCTCCGACAGGTAGCCCATGTAGCTATCTCTTGTTTTGTGTTTGTTTAGGTCATAGGTTGATGTAAAACCATGTTGGTTCACAAGTTGGGGCACTATCCTACCCGGTTTCACCTCGACGGTGAGATTCCCTTATATGGTACTGAACCTTCGCCTCTAGGTTAGAGCGCATGCATGCGAGGGGGACACATGCAAGCACCTATACCAACCTCTCACCACACTCACACACATATGCTAGGGTCACATGCAAGTTTCCATCTCATTCCAATGTTCTCGTGGTCTTCCTCCGTGAAACCACGATCTCTGTGGCAAGACTTTCGGATCGCCTACCCCCTAGACGTTCCTCCGACAGGGTAGCCCGTAGCTCTCTCTCTTGTTTTGTGTTTGTTTAGGTCATAGGTTGATGTAAAACCATGTTGGTTCACAAGTAGGGGCACTATCCTACCGGTTTCACCTCGACGGGGAGATTCCCCAGTTTTAGGGGTACGGAACCTTCGCCTCTAGGTTAGAGCGCATGCATGCGAGGGGGACACATGCAAGCACCTATACCAACCTCTCACCACACTCACACACATATGCTAGGGTCACATGCAAGTTTTCATCTCATTCCAATGTTCTCGTGGTCTTCCTCCCATGAAACCACGATCTCTCAGATTGACGGATCGCCTACCCCCTAGACGCTCCTCCCGACAGGTAGCCATGTAGCTCTCTTGTTTTGTGTTTGTTTAGGTCATAGGTTGATGTAAAACCATGTTGGTTCACAAGTTGGGGCACTATCCTACCGGTTTCACCTCAACGGGGAGATTCCCCCTTATACGGCTCCGGAACCTTCGCCTCTAGGTTAGAGCGCATGCATGCGAGGGGGACACATGCAAGCACCTATACCAACCTCTCACCACACTCACACACATATGCTAGGGTCACATGCAAGTTTTCATCTCATTCCAATGTTCTCGTGGTCTTCCTCGTGAATCCACGATCTCATAAGATTCGGATCGCCCACCCCCTAGACGCTCCTCGACAGGTAGCCAGCGAGATCTCTCTTGTTTTGTGTTTGTTTAGGTCATAGGTTGATGTAAAACCATGTTGGTTCACAAGTTGGGGCACTATCCTACCCGGTTTCACCTCGACGGGAGATTCCCCTTATACTGGTACTGAACCTTCGCCTAGGTTAGAGCGCATGCATGAGGGGGACACATGCAAGCACCTATACCAACCTCTCACCACACTCACACACATATGCTAGGGTAACATGGAATTTTTCATCTCATTCCAATGTTCTCGTGGTCTTCCTCCGTGAAACCACGATCTACATGCTCGGATCGTCACACCCCTAGACGTTCCTCCGACAGGGTAGCCCATGTATCTCTCTCTTGTTTTGTGTTTTTTTAGGTCATAGGTTGATGTAAAACCATGTTGGTTCACAAGTTGGGGCACTATCCTACCGGTTTCACCTCGACGGGAGATTCCCCTTATCTGGTCTGAACCTTCGCCTCTAGGTTAGAGCGCATGCATGCGAGGGGGACACATGCAAGCACCTATACCAACCTCTCTCACCACACTCACACACATATGCTAGGGTCACATACAAGTTTTCATCTCGTTCCAAAGTTCTCGTGGTCTTCCTCCGTGAAACCACGATCTCTGCGCTTGGATCGTCCACCCCCTAGGCGTTCCTCCCGGGTAGCCCATGAGATCTCTCTTGTTTTGTGTTTGTTTAGGTCATAGGGTGATGTAAAACCATGTTGGTTCACAAGTTGGGGCACTATCCTACCGGTTTCACCTCGACGGGAGATTCCCCCTTATCTGACTGAACCTTCGCCTCTAGGTTAGAGCGCATGCATGCGAGGGGGGCACATGCAAGCACCTATACCAACCTCTCACCACACTCACACACATATGCTAGGGTCACATGCAAGTTTTCATCTCATTCCAATGTTCTCGTGGTCTTCCTCCGTGAAACCACGATCTCTGCAAGCTTTTCGGATCGTCTACCCCCTAGGCGTTCCTCGACAGAGGTAGCCCGGAGTAGCTCTCTCTTGTTTTGTGTTTGTTTAGGTCATAGGTTGATGTAAACCATGTTGGTTCTGAAGTTGGGGCACTATCCTACCCGGTTTCACCTCGACGGGAGATTCCCCTTATCTGGTCTGAACCTTCGCCTCTAGGTTAGAGCGCATGCATGCGAGGGGGGCACATGCAAGCACCTATACCAACCTCTCACCACACTCACACACATATGCTAGGGTCACATGCAAGTTTTCATCTCATTCCAATGTTCTCGTGGTCTCCCTCCGAAACCACGATCTGCAAGCTTTCGGATCGTCTACCCCCCTAGGCGTTCCTCGACAGGTAGCCAGTAGCTCTCTCTTGTTTTGTGTTTGTTTAGGTCATAGGTTGATGTAAAACCATGTTGGTTCACAAGTTGGGGCACTATCCTACCGGTTTCACCTCGGCGGGAGATTCCCCTTATACTGAGGAACCTTCGCCTCTAGGTTAGGCGCATGCATGCGAGGGGACACATGCAAGCACCTATACCAACCTCTCACCACACTCACACACATATGCTAGGGTCACATGCAAGTTTTCATCTCATTCCAATGTTCTCGTGGTCTTCCTCCCGAAACCACGATCTCTGTATGCTTCTGGATCGTCTACCCCCTAGGCGTTCCTCGGCGACAGGGTAGCCGTAGCTCTCTCTTGTTTTGTGTTTGTTTAGGTCATAGGTTGATGTAAAACCATGTTGGTTCACAAGTTGGGGCACTATCCTACCCGGTTTCACCTCGACGGGAGATTCCCCCCTTATCTCAGTGGAACCTTCGCCTCTAGGTTAGGCGCATGCATGCGAGGGGACACATGAAGCACCTATACCAACCTCTCACCACACTCACACACATATGCTAGGGTCACATGCAAGTTTTCATCTCATTCCAATGTTCTCGTGGTCTTCCTCGTGAAACCACGATCTCTGTCTTTCGGATCGTCTACCCCTAGGCGTTCCTCCGACAGAGGTAGCCAGGGTAGCTCTCTCTTGTTTTGTGTTTGTTTAGGTCATAGGTTGATGTAAAACCATGTTGGTTCACAAGTTGGGGCACTATCCTACGGTTTCACCTCGGCGGAGATTCCCCTTCTCTGGTCTGAACCTTAGCCTCTAGGTTAGGCGCATGCATGCGAGGGGGACACATGCAAGCACCTATACCAACCTCTCACCACACTCACACACATATGCTAGGGTCACATGCAAGTTTTCATCTCATTCCAATGTTCGTGGTCTTCCTCGTGAAACCACGATCTCTGCGACTTTTCGGATCGTCACCCCCTAGGCGTTCCTCACGAGGTAGCCCGTAGCTCTCTCTTGTTTGTGTTTGTTTAGGTCATAGGTTGATGTAAAACCATGTTGGTTCTGAAGTTGGGGCACTATCCTACCGGTTTCACCTCGGCAGGGAATTCCCCCTTATCTGGTCTGGAACCTTCGCCTCTAGGTTAGGCGCATGCATGCGAGGGGACACATGCAAGCACCTATACCAACCTCTCACCACACTCACACACATATGCTAGCGTCACATGCAAGTTTTCATCTCATTCCAATGTTCTCGTGGTTTTCCTCCGTGAAACCACGATCTCTGTCTTTTCGGATCGTCTACCCCCTAGGCGTTCCTCGGCAGAGGTAGCCGGCGTAGCTCTCTCTTGTTTTGTGTTTGTTTAGGTCATAGGTTGATGTAAAACCATGTTGGTTCACAAGTTGGGGCACTATCCTGCCGGTTTCACCTCGACGGAGATTCCCCTGCTCTGGTCTGGAACCTTCGCCTCTAGGTTAGGCGCATGCATGCGAGGGGGACACATGCAAGCACCTATACCAACCTCTCACCACACTCACACACATATGCTAGGGTCACATGCAAGTTTTCATCTCATTCCAATGTTCTCGTGGTCTTCCTCGTGAAACCACGATCTCTGTCTTTTCGGATCGTCTACCCCCTAGGCGTTCCTCGGCGAGGTAGCCCGTAGCTCTCTCTTGTTTTGTGTTTGTTTAGGTCATAGGGTGATGTAAAACCATGTTGGTTCACAAGTTGGGGCACTATCCTACCGGTTTCACCTCGACGGGAGATTCCCCCTTATCTGGTCTGGAACCTTCGCCTCTAGGTTAGGCGCATGCATGCGAGGGACACATGCAAGCACCTATACCAACCTCTCACCACACTCACACACATATGCTAGGGTCACATGCAAGTTTTCATCTCATTCCAATGTTCTCGTGGTCTTCCTCCGTGAAACCACGATCTCTGTGCTTTTCGGATCGTCCCCCCTAGGCGTTCCTCGGCGAGGGTAGCCAGCGTAGCTCTCTCTTGTTTTGTGTTTGTTTAGGTCATAGGTTGATGTAAAACCATGTTGGTTCAAGTTGGGGCACTATCCTACCGGTTTCACCTCGGCGGGGAGATTCCCCCTTATCTGGTCTGGAACCTTCGCCTCTAGGTTAGGCGCATGCATGCGAGGGGGACACATGCAAGCACCTATACCAACCTCTCACCACACTCACACACATATGCTAGGGTCACATGCAAGTTTTCATCTCATTCCCATGTTCTCGTGGTCTTCCTCCGTGAAACCACGATCTCTGTGCTTTTCGGATCGTCTACCCCCTAGGCGTTCCTCGGCAGAGGTAGCCAGTAGCTCTCTCTTGTTTTGTGTTTGTTTAGGTCATAGGTTGATGTAAAACCATGTTGGTTCACAAGTTGGGGCACTATCCTACAGTTTCACCTCGGCGGAGATTCCCCTTATCTGGTCTGGAACCTTCGCCTCTAGGTTAGGCGCATGCATGCGAGGGGGACACATGCAAGCACCTATACCAACCTCTCACCACACTCACACACATATGCTAGGGTCACATGCAAGTTTTCATCTCATTCCAATGTTCTCGTGGTCTTCCTCCGTGAAACCACGATCTCTGTCTTTTCGGATCGTCTACCCCCTAGGCGTTCCTCGGCGAGGTAGCCAGCGTAGCTCTCTCTTGTTTTGTGTTTGTTTAGGTCATAGGTTGATGTAAAACCATGTTGGTTCTGAAGTTGGGGCACTATCCTACCGGTTTCACCTCGACGGGAGATTCCCCCTTATCTGGTCGGAACCTTCGCCTCTAGGTTAGGCGCATGCATGCGAGGGGACACATGCAAGCACCTATACCAACCTCTCACCACACTCACACTCATATGCTAGGGTCACATGCAAGTTTTCATCTCATTCCAATGTTCTCGTGGTCTTCCTCCGTGAAACCACGATCTCTGTGCTTTTCGGATCGTCTACCCCCTAGGCGTTCCTCGGCGACAGGTAGCCAGCGTAGCTCTCTCTTGTTTTGTGTTTGTTTAGGTCATAGGTTGATGTAAAACCATGTTGGTTCACAAGTTGGGGCACTATCCTACCGGTTTCACCTCGTGGGAGATTCCCCCCTTATCTGGTCTGGAACCTTCGCCTCTAGGTTAGGCGCATGCATGCGAGGGACACATGCAAGCACCTATACCAACCTCTCACCACACTCACACACATATGCTAGGGTCACATGCAAGTTTTCATCTCATTCCAATGTTCTCGTGGTCTTCCTCGTGAAACCACGATCTCTGTGCTTTTCGGATCGTCTACCCCCTAGGCGTTCCTCGGCGAGGTAGCCAGGCGTAGCTCTCTCTTGTTTTGTGTTTGTTTAGGTCATAGGTTGATGTAAAACCATGTTGGTTCACAAGTTGGGGCACTATCCTACAGGTTTCACCTCGGCAGGGAATTCCCCCCTTATCTGGTCTGGAACCTTCGCCTCTAGGTTAGGCGCATGCATGCGAGGGGACACATGCAAGCACCTATACCAACCTCTCACCACACTCACACACATATGCTAGGGTCACATGCAAGTTTTCATCTCATTCCAATGTTCTCGTGGTCTTCCTCCGTGAAACCACGATCTCTGTGCCTTTCGGATCGTCTACCCCCTAGGCGTTCCTCGGCGAGGTAGCCAGGCGTAGCTCTCTCTTGTTTTGTGTTTGTTTAGGTCATAGGTTGATGTAAAACCATGTTGGTTCACAAGTTGGGGCACTATCCTACCGGTTTCACCTCGACGGGAGATTCCCCCTTATCTGGTCTGGAACCTTCGCCTCTAGGTTAGGCGCATGCATGCGAGGGGGACACATGCAAGCACCTATACCAACCTCTCACCACACTCACACACATATGCTAGGGTCACATGCAAGTTTTCATCTCATTCCAATGTTCTCGTGGTCTTCCTCGTGAAACCACGATCTCTGTGCTTTTCGGATCGTCTACCCCCTAGGCGTTCCTCGGCGAGAGGTAGCCGGCGTAGCTCTCTCTTGTTTTGTGTTTGTTTAGGTCATAGGTTGATGTAAAACCATGTTGGTTCACAAGTTGGGGCACTATCCTACCGGTTTCACCTCGGCGGGAGATTCCCCCTTATCTGGTCTGGAACCTTCGCCTCTAGGTTAGGCGCATGCATGCGAGGGGGACACATGCAAGCACCTATACCAACCTCTCACCACACTCACACACATATGCTAGGGTCACATGCAAGTTTTCATCTCATTCCACTGTTCTCGGGGTCTTCCTCCGTGAAACCACGATCTCTGTCTTTTCGGATCGTCTACCCCCTAGGCGTTCCTCGGCGAGGTAGCCAGTAGCTCTCTCTTGTTTTGTGTTTGTTTAGGTCATAGGTTGATGTAAAACCATGTTGGTTCACAAGTTGGGGCACTATCCTACCGGTTTCACCTCGTGGGGAGATTCCCCCTTATCTGGTCTGGAACCTTCGCCTCTAGGTTAGGCGCATGCATGCGAGGGGGACACATGCAAGCACATATACCAACCTCTCACCACACTCACACACATATGCTAGGGTCACATGCAAGTTTTCATCTCATTCCAATGTTCTCGTGGTCTTCCTCCGTGAAACCACGATCTCTGTCTTTTCGGATCGTCTACCCCCTAGGCGTTCCTCGGCGAGGTAGTAGCCGTAGCTCTCTCTTGTTTTGTGTTTGTTTAGGTCATAGGTTGATGTAAAACCATGTTGGTTCACAAGTTGGGGCACTATCCTACCGGTTTCACCTCGTGGGAGATTCCCCCTTCTGGTCTGGAACCTTCGCCTCTAGGTTAGGCGCATGCATGCGAGGGGGACACATGCAAGCACCTATACCAACCTCTCACCACACTCACACACATATGCTAGGGTCACATGCAAGTTTTCATCTCATTCCAATGTTCTCGTGGTCTTCCTCCGTGAAACCACGATCTCTGTGCTTTCGGATCGTCTACCCCCTAGGCGTTCCTCGGCGAGGGTAGCCGGCGTAGCTCTCTCTTGTTTTGTGTTTGTTTAGGTCATAGGTTGATGTAAAACCATGTTGGTTCACAAGTTGGGGCACTATCCTACCGGTTTCACCTCGGCGGGAGATTCCCCCTTATCTGAGTGCAGGAACCTTCGCCTCTAGGTTAGGCGCATGCATGCGAGGGGACACATGCAAGCACCTATACCAACCTCTCACCACACTCACACACATATGCTAGGCTCACATGCAAGTTTTCATCTCATTCCAATGTTCTCGTGGTCTTCCTCGTGAAACCACGATCTCTGTCTTTTCGGATCGTCTACCCCCTAGGCGTTCCTCGGCGAGGTAGCCAGGCGTAGCTCTCTCTTGTTTTGTGTTTGTTTAGGTCATAGGTTGATGTAAAACCATGTTGGTTCACAAGTTGGGGCACTATCCTACGGTTTCACCTCGTGGGAGATTCCCCCTTATCTGGTCTGAACCTTCGCCTCTAGGTTAGGCGCATGCATGCGAGGGGACACATGCAAGCACCTATACCAACCTCTCACCACACTCACACACATATGCTAGGATCACATGCAAGTTTTCATCTCATTCCAATGTTCTCGTGGTCTTCCTCGTGAAACCACGATCTCTGTGCTTTTCGGATCGTCTACCCCCTAGGCGTTCCTCGGCGAGGGGTAGCCAGTAGCTCTCTCTTGTTTTGTGTTTGTTTAGGTCATAGGTTGATGTAAAACCATGTTGGTTCACAAGTTGGGGCACTATCCTACCGGTTTCACCTCGACGGGAGATTCCCCTTATCTGGTCTGGAACCTTCGCCTCTAGGTTAGGCGCATGCATGCGAGGGGGACACATGCAAGCACCTATACCAACCTCTCACCACACTCACACACATATGCTAGGGTCACATGCAAGTTTTCATCTCATTCCAATGTTCTCGTGGTCTTGCTCGTGAAACCACGATCTCTGTCTGCTTTTCGGATCGTCTACCCCCTAGGCGTTCCTCGGCGAGGTAGCCAGGCGTAGCTCTCTCTTGTTTTGTGTTTGTTTAGGTCATAGGTTGATGTAAAACCATGTTGGTTCACAAGTTGGGGCACTATCCTACCGGTTTCACCTCGTGAGGAGATTCCCCTTATCTGGTCTGGAACCTTCGCCTCTAGGTTAGGCGCATGCATGCGAGGGGACACATGCAAGCACCTATACCAACCTCTCACCACACTCACACACATATGCTAGGGTCACATGCAAGTTTTCATCTCATTCCAATGTTCTCGTGGTCTTCCTCGTGAAACCACGATCTCTGTCTTTTCGGATCGTCTACCCCCTAGGCGTTCCTCTGACAGGGTAGCCAGTAGCTCTCTCTTGTTTTGTGTTTGTTTAGGTCATAGGTTGATGTAAAACCATGTTGGTTCACAAGTTGGGGCACTATCCTACAGGTTTCACCTCGTGGGAGATTCCCCCTTATCTGGTCTGGAACCTTCGCCTCTAGGTTAGGCGCATGCATGCGAGGGGGACACATGCAAGCACCTATACCAACCTCTCACCACACTCACACACATATGCTAGGGTCACATGCAAGTTTTCATCTCATTCCAATGTTCTCGTGGTCTTCCTCGTGAAACCACGATCTCTGTCTTTTCGGATCGTCTACCCCCTAGGCGTTCCTCACAGAGGTAGCCAGCGTAGCTCTCTCTTGTTTTGTGTTTGTTTAGGTCATAGGTTGATGTAAAACCATGTTGGTTCACAAGTTGGGGCACTATCCTACCGGTTTCACCTCGGGGGAGATTCCCCCTTATCTGAGTCTGGAACCTTCGCCTCTAGGTTAGGCGCATGCATGCGAGGGACACATGCAAGCACCTATACCAACCTCTCACCACACTCACACACATATGCTAGGGTCACATGCAAGTTTTCATCTCATTCCAATGTTCTCGTGGTCTTCCTCGTGAAACCACGATCTCTGTGCTTTCGGATCGTCTACCCCCTAGGCGTTCCTCGGAGGGTAGCCAGGCGTAGCTCTCTCTTGTTTTGTGTTTGTTTAGGTCATAGGTTGATGTAAAACCATGTTGGTTCACAAGTTGGGGCACTATCCTACCGGTTTCACCTCGACGGGAGATTCCCCCCTGCTCTGGTCTGGAACCTTCGCCTCTAGGTTAGGCGCATGCATGCGAGGGGGACACATGCAAGCACCTATACCAACCTCTCACCACACTCACACATATGCTAGGGTCACATGCAAGTTTTCATCTCATTCCAATGTTCTCGTGGTCTTCCTCGTGAAACCACGATCTCTGTGCTTTTCGGATCGTCTACCCCCTAGGCGTTCCTCGGCGAGGTAGCCAGGCGTAGCTCTCTCTTGTTTTGTGTTTGTTTAGGTCATAGGTTGATGTAAAACCATGTTGGTTCACAAGTTGGGGCACTATCCTACCGGTTTCACCTCGACGGGAGATTCCCCCTTATCTGGTCTGGAACCTTCGCCTCTAGGTTAGGCGCATGCATGCGAGGGGACACATGCAAGCACCTATACCAACCTCTCACCACACTCACACACATATGCTAGGGTCACATGCAAGTTTTCATCTCATTCCAATGTTCTCGTGGTCTTCCTCCGTGAAACCACGATCTCATGCTTTTCGGATCGTCTACCCCCTAGGCGTTCCTCGGCGAGGTAGCCAGGCGTAGCTCTCTCTTGTTTTGTGTTTGTTTAGGTCATAGGTTGATGTAAAACCATGTTGGTTCACAAGTTGGGGCACTATCCTACCGGTTTCACCTCGACGGAGATTCCCCCATGCTCTGGTCTGGAACCTTCGCCTCTAGGTTAGGCGCATGCATGCGAGGGGACACATGCAAGCACCTATACCAACCTCTCACCACACTCACACACATATGCTAGGGTCACATGCAAGTTTTCATCTCATTCCAATGTTCTCGTGGTCTTCCTCGTGAAACCACGATCTCTGTCTTTTCGGATCGTCTACCCCCTAGGCGTTCCTCTGTGAGGGTAGCCAGCGTAGCTCTCTCTTGTTTTGTGTTTGTTTAGGTCATAGGTTGATGTAAAACCATGTTGGTTCACAAGTTGGGGCACTATCCTACCGGTTTCACCTCGTGGGGAGATTCCCCTTATCTGGTCTGGAACCTTCGCCTCTAGGTTAGGCGCATGCATGCGAGGGACACATGCAAGCACCTATACCAACCTCTCACCACACTCACACACATATGCTAGGGTCACATGCAAGTTTTCATCTCATTCCAATGTTCTCGTGGTCTTCCTCCGTGAAACCACGATCTCTGTCTTTTCGGATCGTCTACCCCCTAGGCGTTCCTCGGCGAGGTAGCCAGCGTAGCTCTCTCTTGTTTTGTGTTTGTTTAGGTCATAGGTTGATGTAAAACCATGTTGGTTCACAAGTTGGGGCACTATCCTACCGGTTTCACCTCGACGGGAGATTCCCCTTATCTGGTCTGGAACCTTCGCCTCTAGGTTAGGCGCATGCATGCGAGGGGACACATGCAAGCACCTATACCAACCTCTCACCACACTCACACACATATGCTAGGGTCACATGCAAGTTTTCATCTCATTCCAATGTTCTCGTGGTCTTCCTCCGTGAAACCACGATCTCTGTGCTTTCGGATCGTCTACCCCCTAGGCGTTCCTCGGCGAGGTAGCCGGCGTAGCTCTCTCTTGTTTTGTGTTTGTTTAGGTCATAGGTTGATGTAAAACCATGTTGGTTCACAAGTTGGGGCACTATCCTACCGGTTTCACCTCGGCGGGAGATTCCCCCCTTATCAGTGCAGAACCTTCGCCTCTAGGTTAGGCGCATGCATGCGAGGGGGACACATGCAAGCACCTATACCAACCTCTCACCACACTCACACACACATATGCTAGGGTCACATGCAAGTTTTCATCTCATTCCAATGTTCTCGTGGTCTTCCTCGTGAAACCACGATCTCTGTCTTTCGGATCGTCTACCCCCTAGGCGTTCCTCGGCAGGTAGCCGGCGTAGCTCTCTCTTGTTTTGTGTTTGTTTAGGTCATAGGTTGATGTAAAACCATGTTGGTTCACAAGTTGGGGCACTATCCTACCGGTTTCACCTCGACGGAGATTCCCCTTATCTGGTCTGGAACCTTCGCCTCTAGGTTAGGCGCATGCATGCGAGGGGACACATGCAAGCACCTATACCAACCTCTCACCACACTCACACACATATGCTAGGGTCACATGCAAGTTTTCATCTCATTCCAATGTTCTCGTGGTCTTCCTCGTGAAACCACGATCTCTGTCTTTTCGGATCGTCTACCCCCTAGGCGTTCCTCGGCGAGGTAGCCAGGCGTAGCTCTCTCTTGTTTTGTGTTTGTTTAGGTCATAGGTTGATGTAAAACCATGTTGGTTCACAAGTTGGGGCACTATCCTACCGGTTTCACCTCGGCAGGGAGATTCCCCCCTTATCTGGTGCGGAACCTTCGCCTCTAGGTTAGGCGCATGCATGCGAGGGGACACATGCAAGCACCTATACCAACCTCTCACCACACTCACACACATATGCTAGGGTCACATGCAAGTTTTCATCTCATTCTAATGTTCCCGTGGTCTTCCTCGTGAAACCACGATCTCTGTCTTTTCGGATCGTCTACCCCCTAGGCGTTCCTCACGAGGTAGCCAGCGTAGCTCTCTCTTGTTTTGTGTTTGTTTAGGTCATAGGTTGATGTAAAACCATGTTGGTTCACAAGTTGGGGCACTATCCTGCGGTTTCACCTCGGGGAGATTCCCCCTTATCTGGTCTGGAACCTTCGCCTCTAGGTTAGGCGCATGCATGCGAGGGGACACATGCAAGCACCTATACCAACCTCTCACCACACTCACACACATATGCTAGGGTCACATGCCAGTTTTCATCTCATTCCAATGTTCTCGTGGTCTTCCTCCGTGAAACCACGATCTCTGTGCGCTCGGATCGTCACCCCCCTAGGCGTTCCTCGGCGAGGGTAGCCAGCGTAGCTCTCTCTTGTTTTGTGTTTGTTTAGGTCATAGGTTGATGTAAAACCATGTTGGTTCACAAGTTGGGGCACTATCCTACCGGTTTCACCTCGTGGGGAGATTCCCCTTATCTGGTCCGGAACCTTCGCCTCTAGGTTAGAGCGCATGCATGTGAGGAGGACACATGCAAGCACCTATACCAACCTCTCACCACACTCACACACATATGCTAGGGTCACATGCCAGTTTTCATCTCATTCCAATGTTCTCGTGGTCTTCCTCCGTGAAACCACGATCTCTGTCTTGACTCGGATCGTCTACCCCCTAGGCGTTCCTCGGCGAGGTAGCCAGGCGTAGCTCTCTCTTGTTTTGTGTTTGTTTAGGTCATAGGTTGATGTAAAACCATGTTGGTTCACAAGTTGGGGCACTATCCTACCGGTTTCACCTCGACGGGAGATTCCCCCTTATCTGGTCTGGAACCTTCGCCTCTAGGTTAGGCGCATGCATGCTAGGTGGACACATGCAAGCACCTATACCAACCTCTCACCACACTCACACACATATGCTAGGGTCACATGCAAGTTTTCATCTCATTCCAATGTTCTCGTGGTCTTCCTCGTGAAACCACGATCTCTGTCTTTTCGGATCGTCTACCCCCTAGGCGTTCCTCGGCGAGGTAGCCGGCGTAGCTCTCTCTTGTTTTGTGTTTGTTTAGGTCATAGGTTGATGTAAAACCATGTTGGTTCACAAGTTGGGGCACTATCCTACCGGTTTCACCTCGGGGAGATTCCCCCCTTATCTGGTCTGGAACCTTCGCCTCTAGGTTAGGCGCATGCATGCGAGGGGACACATGCAAGCACCTATACCAACCTCTCACCACACTCACACACATATGCTAGGGTCACATGCAAGTTTTCATCTCATTCCAATGTTCTCGTGGTCTTCCTCCGTGAAACCACGATCTCTGTCTTTTCGGATCGTCTACCCCCTAGGCGTTCCTCGGCGAGGAGTAGCCAGTAGCTCTCTCTTGTTTTGTGTTTGTTTAGGTCATAGGTTGATGTAAAACCATGTTGGTTCTGAAGTTGGGGCACTATCCTACCGGTTTCACCTCGTGGGAGATTCCCCTTATCTGGTCTGGAACCTTCGCCTCTAGGTTAGGCGCATGCATGCGAGGGGGGACACATGCAAGCACCTATACCAACCTCTCACCACACTCACACACATATGCTAGGGTCACATGCAAGTTTTCATCTCATTCCAATGTTCTCGTGGTCTTCCTCGTGAAACCACGATCTCTGTGCTTTTCGGATCGTCTACCCCCTAGGCGTTCCTCGAGGAGTAGCCAGCGTAGCTCTCTCTTGTTTTGTGTTTGTTTAGGTCATAGGGTGATGTAAAACCATGTTGGTTCACAAGTTGGGGCACTATCCTACCGGTTTCACCTCGGCGGGAGATTCCCCTTATCACAGTCTGGAACCTTCGCCTCTAGGTTAGGCGCATGCATGCGAGGGGACACATGCAAGCACCTATACCAACCTCTCACCACACTCACACACATATGCTAGGGTCACATGCAAGTTTTCATCTCATTCCAATGTTCTCGTGGTCTTCCTCGTGAAACCACGATCTCTGTCTTTTCGGATCGTCTACCCCCTAGGCGTTCCTCGACAGAGGTAGCCCGGCGTAGCTCTCTCTTGTTTTGTGTTTGTTTAGGTCATAGGAAGATGTAAAACCATGTTGGTTCACAAGTTGGGGCACTATCCTACAGTTTCACCTCGACGGAGATTCCCTTATCTGAGTCTGGAACCTTCGCCTCTAGGTTAGAGCGCATGCATGCGAGGGGGGACACATGCAAGCACCTATAACAACCTCTAAACACACTCACACACATATGCTAGGGTCACATGCAAGTTTTCATCTCATTCCAATGTTCTCGTGGTCTTCCTCCGGCGAAACCCTGATCTCTGTCTTTTCGGATCGTCTACCCCCCTAGACGTTCCTCTGACAGGGGTAGCCCGGCGTAGCTCTATCTTGTTTTGTGTTTGTTTAGGTCATAGGTTGATGTAAAACTATGTTGGTTCACAAGTTGGGGAACTATCCTACCCGGTTTCACCTCGACGGGGAGATTCCCCCCTTATACGGGTACGGAACCTTCGCCTCTAGGTTAGAGCGCATGCATGCGAGGGAGGACACATGCAATCACCTATACCAACCTCTCACCACACTCACACACATATGCTAGGGTCACATGCAAGTTTTCATCTCATTCCAATGTTCTCGTGGTCTTCCTCCGTGAAACCACGATCTCTGTCTTTTCGGATCGTCTACCCCCTAGGCGTTCCTCAGCAGGGTAGCCCGGCGTAGCTCTCTCTTGTTTTGTGTTTGTTTAGGTCATAGGTTGATGTAAAACCATGTTGGTTCAGAAGTTGGGGCACTATCCTACCTGGTTTCACCTCGACGGGGAGGTTCCCCCCTTATCTGGTCTGGAACCTTCGCCTCTAGGTTAGGCGCATGCATGCGAGGGACACATGCAAGCACCTATACCAACCTCTCACCACACTCACACACATATGCTAGGGTCACATGCAAGTTTTCATCTCATTCCAATGTTCTCGTGGTCTTCCTCCGTGAAACCACGATCTCTGTCTTTCGGATCGTCTACCCCCTAGGCGTTCCTCGGCGAGGGTAGCCAGCGTAGATCTCTCTTGTTTTGTGTTTGTTTAGGTCATAGGTTGAGGTAAAACCATGTTGGTTCACAAGTTGGGGCACTATCCTACCCGGTTTCACCTCGACGGGGAGATTCCCCTTATCTGGTCTGGAACCTTCGCCTCTAGGTTAGAGCGCATGCATGCGAGGGGGGACACATGCAAGCACCTATACCAACCTCTCACCACACTCACACACATATGCTAGGGTCACATGCAAGTTTTCATCTCATTCCAATGTTCTCGTGGTCTTCCTCCGTGAAACCACGATCTCTGTGGCTTTTCGGATCGTCTACCCCCTAGGCGTTCCTCGGCAGGGTAGCCAGGCGTAGCTCTCTCTTGTTTTGTGTTTGTTTAGGTCATAGGTTGATGTAAAACCATGTTGGTTCACAAGTTGGGGCACTATCCTACGGTTTCACCTCGGGGAGATTCCCTTATCTGGTCTGGAACCTTCGCCTCTAGGTTAGAGCGCATGCATGCGAGGGGGGACACATTCAAGCACCTATACCAACCTCTCACCACACTCACACACATATGATAGGGTCACATGCAAGTTTTCATCTCATTCCAATGTTCTCGTGGTCTTCCTCCGGCGAAACCCTGATCTCTGTCTTTTCGGATCGTCTACCCCCTAGGCGTTCCTCTGAGGAGTAGCCGGCATAGCTCTCTCTTGTGTTGTGTTTGTTTAGGTCATAGGTTGATGTAAAACCATGTTGGTTCACAAGTTGGGGCACTATCCTACCTGGTTTCACCTCGACGGGGAGATTCCCCCTTATCACAGTCTGGAACCTTCGCCTCTAGGTTAGGCGCATGCATGCGAGGGGACACATGCAAGCACCTATACCAACCTCTCACCACACTCACACACATATGCTAGGGTCACATGCAAGTTTTCATCTCATTCCAATGTTCTCGTGGTCTTCCTCCGTGAAACCACGATCTCTGCTTTTCGGATCGTCTACCCCCTAGGCGTTCCTCACGTGAGGTAGCCAGCGTAGCTCTCTCTTGTTTTGTGTTTGTTTAGGTCATAGGTTGATGTAAAACCATGTTGGTTCACAAGTTGGGGCACTATCCTACCGGTTTCACCTCGTGGGAGATTCCCCCTTATCTGGTCTGGAACCTTCGCCTCTAGGTTAGGCGCATGCATGCGAGGGGACACATGCAAGCACCTATACCAACCTCTCACCACACTCACACACATATGCTAGGGTCACATGCAAGTTTTCATCTCATTCCAATGTTCTCGTGGTCTTCCTCCAGTGAAACCACGATCTCTGTCTTTTCGGATCGTCACCCCCTAGGCGTTCCTCGGCGAGGTAGCCAGCGTAGCTCTCTCTTGTTTTGTGTTTGTTTAGGTCATAGGTTGATGTAAAACCATGTTGGTTCACAAGTTGGGGCAATATCCTACCGGTTTCACCTCGACGGGAGATTCCCCTTATCTGGTCTGGAACCTTCGCCTCTAGGTTAGGCGCATGCATGCGAGGGGACACATGCAAGCACCTATACCAACCTCTCACCACACTCACACACATATGCTAGGGTCAAATGCAAGTTTTCATCTCATTCCAATGTTCTCGTGGTCTTCCTCCGTCGAAACCCTGATCTCTGTGCTTTCGGATCGTCTACCCCCCTAGACGTTCCTCTGACCGGGGTAGCCCGACGTAGCTCTCTCTTGTTTTGTGTTTGTTTATGTCATAGGTTGATGTAAAACCATGTTGGTTCACAAGTTGGGGAACTATACTAACCGGTTTCACCTCGTGGAGATTCCCCCTTATCTGGTCTGGAACCTTCGCCTCTAGGTTCGGGCGCATGCATGCGAGGGGACACATGCAAGCACCTATACCAACCTCTCACCACACTCACACACATATTCTAGGGTCACATGCAAGTTTTCATCTCATTCCAATGTTCTCGTGGTCTTCCTCCCGTGAAACCACGATCTCTGTCTTTTCGGATCGTCTACCCCTAGGCGTTCCTCGTGACAGGAGTAGCCCCGTAGTAGCTCTCTCTTGTTTTGTGTTTGCTTAGGTCATAGGTTGATGTAAAACCATGTTGGTTCACAAGTTGGGGCACTATCCTACCGGTTTCACCTCGGCGGAGATTCCCCTTATCTGGTGGAACCTTCGCCTCTAGGTTAGGCGCATGCATGCGAGGGGGTACACATGCAAGCACCTATACCAACCTCTCACCACACTCACACACATATTCTAGGGTCACATGCAAGTTTTCATATCATTCCAATGTTCTTGTGGTCTTCCTCCGGTGAAACCACGATCTCTGCTTTTCGGATCGTCTACCCCTAGGCGTTCCTCGGCAGAGGTATCTGGCGTATCTCTCTCTTGTTTTGTGTTTGTTTAGGTCATAGGTTGATGTAAAACCATGTTGGTTCACAAGTTGGGGCACTATCCTACCGGTTTCACCTCGACGGGAGATTCCCCCTTATCTGGTCTGGAACCTTCGCCTCTAGGTTAGGCGCATGCATGCAAGGGGACACATGCAAGCACCTATACCAACCTCTCACCACACTCACACACATATGCTAGGGTCACATGCAAGTTTTCATCTCATTCCAATGTTCTCGTGGTCTTCCTCCGTGAAACCACGATCTCTGTCTTTTCGGATCGCCTACCCCCTAGGCGTTTCTCGACAGGTAGCCGGCGTAGCTCTCTCTTGTTTTGTGTTTGTTTAGGTCATAGGTTGATGTAAAACCATGTTGGTTCACAAGTTGGGGCACTATCCTACCGGTTTCACCTCGACGGGAGATTCCCCTTATCTGGTCTGAACCTGCGCCTCTAGGTTAGTGCGCATGCATTCGAGTGGGGACACTTGCAATCATCTATAGCATCCTCTCCCGTCACTAACACACATATGCTAGGGTCACATGCAAGGTTTCATCTCATTCCAATGTTCTCGTGGTCTTCCTCGTGAAACCACGATCTCTGTCTTTCGGATCGTCTACCCCCTAGGCGTTCCTCGGCGAGGTAGCCCGGCGTAGCTCTATCTTGTTTTGTGTTTGTTTAGGTCATAGGTTGATGTAAAACCATGTTGGTTCACAAGTTGGGGAACTATCCTACAGTTTCACCTCGACGGGAGATTCCCCCTGCTCTGGTCTGGAACCTTCGCCTCTAGGTTAGAGCGCATGCATGCGAGGGAGGACACATGCAATCACCTATACCAACCTCTCACCACACTCACACACATATGCTAGGGTCACATGCAAGTTTTCATCTCATTCCAATGTTCTCGTGGTCTTCCTCCGGCGAAACCCTGATCTCTGTGCGCGCACTCGGATCGTCTACCCCCCTAGACGTTCCTCGGCGAGGTAGCCAGTAGCTCTCTCTTGTTTTGTGTTTGTTTAGGTCATAGGTTGATGTAAAACCATGTTGGTTCACAAGTTGGGCACTATCCTACCTGGTTTCACCTCGTGGGAGGTTCCCCTTATCTGGTCTGGAACCTTCGCCTCTAGGTTAGAGCGCATGCATGCGAGGGGGGACACATGCAAGCACCTATACCAACCTCTCACCACACTCACACACATATGCTAGGTTCACATGCAAGTTTTCATCTCATTCCAATGTTCTCGTGGTCTTCCTCCGTTGAAACCACGATCTCTGTGGCTTTTCGGATCGTCTACCCCCTAGGCGTTCCTCGGCGAGGTAGCCAGTAGCTCTCTCTTGTTTTGTGTTTGTTTAGGTCATAGGTTGAGGTAAAACCATGTTGGTTCACAAGTTGGGGCACTATCCTACCGGTTTCACCTCGGCGGGAGATTCCCCTTATCTGGTCTGAACCTTTGCCTCTAGGTTAGAGCGCATGCATGCGAGGGGGACACATGCAAGCACCTATACCAACCTCTCACCACACTCACACACATATTCTAGGGTCACATGCAAGTTTTCATCTCATTCCAATGTTCTCGTGGTCTTCCTCCGTGAAACCACGATCTCTGTCTTTTCGGATCGTCTACCCCCTAGGCGTTCCTCCAGCGAGGTAGCCAGTAGCTCTCTCTTGTTTTGTGTTTGTTTAGGTCATAGGTTGATGTAAAACCATGTTGGTTCACAAGTTGGGGCACTATCCTACCGGTTTCACCTCGACGGGAGATTCCCCCTTATCTGGTCTGGAACCTTCGCCTCTAGGTTAGGCGCATGCATGCGAGGGGGACACATTCAAGCACCTATACCAACCTCTCACCACACTCACACACATATGATAGGGTCACATGCAAGTTTTCATCTCATTCCAATGTTCTCGTGGTCTTCCTCCGTGAAACCACGATCTCTGTCTTTTCGGATCGTCTACCCCCTAGGCGTTCCTCGGCGAGGTAGCCAGTAGCTCTCTCTTGTTTTGTGTTTGATTAGGTCATAGGTTGATGTAAAACCATGTTGGTTCACAAGTTGGGGCACTATCCTACCGGTTTCACCTCGTGGGAGATTCCCCCTTCTGGTCTGGAACCTTCGCCTCTAGGTTAGAGCGCATGCATGCGAGGGGGGACACATGCAAGCACCTATACCAACCTCTCACCACACTCACACACATATGCTAGGGTCACATGCAAGTTTTCATCTCATTCCAATGTTCTCGTGGTCTTCCTCGTGAAACCACGATCTCTGTGCGCTTTTCGGATCGTACCCCCTAGGCGTTCCTCGGAGGTAGCCCGGCGTAGCTCTCTCTTGTTTGGTGTTTGTTTAGGTCATAGGTTGATGTAAAACCATGTTGGTTCACAAGTTGGAGCACTATCCTACCCGGTTTCACCTCGACGGGGAGATTCCCCTTATCTGGTCTGGAACCTTCGCCTCTAGGTTTGAGCGCATGGATGCGAGGCGGGACACATGCAAGAACCTATACCAACCTCTGACCACACTCACACACATATGCTAGGGTCACATGCAAGTTTTCATCTTATTCCAATGTTCTCGTGGTCTTCCTCCGTGAAACCACGATCTCTGTGCTTTTCGGATCGTCTACCCCCTAGGCGTTCCTCCCGAGGTGTAGCCAGCGTAGTTCTCTCTTGTTTTGTGTTTGTTTAGGTTATAGGTTGATGTAAAACCATGTTGGTTCACAAGTTGGGGCACTATCCTACCGGTTTCACCTCGACGGAGATTCCCCCTTATCTGGTCTGGAACCTTCGCCTCTAGGTTAGGCGCATGCATGCGAGGGGACACATGCAAGCACCTATACCAACCTCTCACCACACTCACACACATATGCTAGGGTCACATGCAAGTTTTCATCTCATTCCAATGTTCTCGTGGTCTTCCTCCGTGAAACCACGATCTCTGTCTTTCGGATCGTCTACCCCCTAGGCGTTCCTCCAGAGGTAGCCAGTAGCTCTCTCTTGTTTGGTGTTTGTTTAGGTCATAGGGCGATGTAAAACCATGTTGGTTCACAAGTTGGAGCACTATCCTACCGGTTTCACCTCGACGGGAGATTCCCACTTATCTGGTCTGGAACCTTCGCCTCTAGGTTTGAGCGCATGGATGCGAGGGGGGACACATGCAAGAACCTATACCAACCTCTGACCACACTCACACACATATGCTAGGGTCACATGCAAGTTTTCATCTTATTCCAATGTTCTCGTGGTCTTCCTCCGTGAAACCACGATCTTTGTGCTTTTCGGATCGTCTATCCCCTAGGCGTTCCTCTCGAGGTAGCCAGCGTAGCTCTCTCTTGTTTTGTGTTTGTTTAGGTCATAGGTTGATGTAAAACCATGTTGGTTCACAAGTTGGGGCACTATCCTACCCGGTTTCACCTCGACGGGGAGATTCCCCCTTATACGGGTACGGAACCTTCGCCTCTAGGTTAGAGCGCATGCATGCGAGTGGGGACACATGCAAGCACCTATACCAACCTCTCACCACACTCACACACATATGTTTTGTATTTGTTTAGGTCATAGGGTGATGTAAAACCATATTATCTTCGCCTCGATGGGGAGATTCCCCCTTATACGGGTCCGGAACCTACGCTTCCGCATGCATGCGAGGGGGGACACGCACATGTGATTGAATCTTTGAACAACTTCACAAAAATTTGTGAAATATAAATTTCATGCACATGTGATAATAACACACAAACATGCAAATTTCTCAACTTGTGAGAAGATTCGACATTTTATGTGGGCGTGAAGACTATTATTCGGAGGCTACGAATCCATCCAATTGATAAAATAGAACCTAAATAATTGATACTAATAAATAAATACAAATAATTTGGTAAGAAAAAAAAAGGTGCATAGGTACGCCGAGGGTCACCGTCGGCGTAGGCAGGACATACGCCGAGGGTCACCGTCGGCGTATCCTATGCCGACAGCGGCTCTCGGCGTAATGCTGACGCCGTTAGGGCCTTCCCTGGCCTGGACTGTCTAGTGCCACGCGGCCACCCAGACGCCAAGGCAACGCGTTACATGACGGTCACCCTCGGCGTACCTGCCGCTACGCCGACGGCTGCGGTACGCCGAGGGCTCGGAAGCTGGGCTGGCCTGGCCCTATGCTACGCCGACGGCCCCGACCTTTGGCCGTCGGCGTAGCATCCGGCCGTCGGCACACAACTCCATTCCTGTAGTGATTAGGTTAGAAGGGTTTGGTAAAAATAACTCCATGGCATAGGTGGTGGCATAGGTCGGTAATTTTTTGTATACCTGATCTGACGGTTATATTTAAGTGGGTCCCCTAAATTAACGATTAGATGTTTCTGATTTTTGTGGGATTTTCTAGCATGTTGATAAACCCATTATGTAGTTTTAATATATAATAGATTTGGATCTTCTAGTATATCAGAAAACCCATTCCCAGAAGATCACTGAAAACCCATTCCCAGAAAACCCATTCATCAGAGAACTTTCCCTCTACAATTCACTTTCACCATCAGCATATCATGTACTCCCTCCATTCCAAAATAAGTGACTTGCGTTTGTCTAGATTTGGATGTATTTAGACACGTTTTAACTATAATACATGTGAATTTATACAAACTCAAGTCATTTAATTTATGACGGAGGGAGTATGATAAGCAAGTTTAAGTTCATCTAGTATCGAACTTTGGCTGCTCTTATTATCTCCTCTATTACATTTGGCTGAATCTGTGGGCATTTTCTTACGTTATAGGACTCTTATGAGTAGTTAAAATTACTACCGATCAGGAGGGATAAGATGAGAACTCGATCTGTTATTTTTAGTTGGACGGACGTGTTCTCAGCACTTGGGTAAGCACGGCGTTGGACGGACGTGTTCTCAGCACTTGGGTTAGCACGGCGTCGCATGCCAACATGGAGTCTGCAATAGCCTTTTGCTATGAAGTACCTCTCCTGAACGTATACTAGTACTCTTTTTCTTTGGCACATTTCCCTAAGGTCCTCGAGGATGAGAGAACATTGCACTAGCAGATTAGAGACTTCGTCCATGGCAGCGCTTCCAAGCTCGCACCAGTTGCATTTTCCAAGCTCGCGCCAGTTGCATTTTGGTGGAGGGCATGCGTGACAGCAGGTGTGAGGGAACCCTTCCTCCGTCTTCGTCGTCTTCAGGCGTGGGGGGAAGCAGGGGCGTGGGCGGCACGCCGTTGGATGAGGAAGCAGAGGAGAGGTTGAGACCCGATATAGTGTTGTCGTCAAGGTCACGGAGAGAGAAAGAACTAAACTGGGTATCAGGCGATGTTTGGACAGTGTGGACTGCAGATTGATTTGGCCCAGAGCTCTCCGTCGTGGTCCTCTTCCCAGTGAGATTTTGTGGTAGGGGTCCAGATCATCGCCTCTGCAGTGACTGGGTGGTGGATTTGGTGTTGTGGCGTCAGTTTGGTCCACAGTAGTGCGTCTGGACGAAGCAACAACCAATGGCCATTTGCGTCTTCCTCGGTCTTCCTATGACCTGATTTTCTCCTACAATTGGTGAACTCTCTTGTTGCTTCTTCCGTCTATCGATGCACTAAAAATTAACTCATAGAAAGCGGGCAGTGGAAGCAATGGGTGACGTACCCGACAGTCAGGCCTGGCCCTGAGCCGGTGCAACCGTTGCACCCGCACAGGGCCCCTCAAGCGCTGGGGCCCCTGCTCAGTATAGGTTAGTCTAGCTATAGACGGGCCCCGCAATGCTGTTCGCGACGCGCAGGCCCAAAGTTTTCCTCGAGCCTTCGCTTTTCTCCTCCGTTAATCTCTGCGGTTTCTTTCTCCAGGTCCAGTGGCCCAGAGGATTCCTTCTCCACATCTGCGAGGCAGCGATTCTCCTCCGTTAATCTCTGCGGTTTGTCGTCTCCAGGTCCAGAATCAGCGATTCCTTCTCCAAGTCAGATCCTTCGTTTTCTGCTCTAACCACTGCGGTCCCATCTCCTCGTTGCCCTCCCAAATCATGGCACTCTGCCCTCCCGCCGCCATTTCTGGCCTTTTGCTGAAACTAACGGAAGAGGAGGCCCCAATTTGTTGAGTCCAAACATATTATTACTTGTCAATTTCCACGGTTAGTAATACTCCCCTTCTATAAATCTTTTAGGTTCATCTGATTTTGTTCATCGGAGTTCATATACTCCTCTCCCAAATTCTGCATAGGCATGATTGCTCTCTCAACTTGATTGGAAGGGGAAGGACAAAGGGATTTTCAGATTGTCGGCAGCCAGCCCCGGCCGGTCTGGTGGCCTCTGGGCGGTGCTGGACTTGTTTCTTTCCTAGCTCAGTTCGATCCTCTAACCGACTACACATGTGCCTTTGTTTCAATCACTCACCGTGAGATGTTTTGTCCTTGAAAAATATAGTTTTTTCCTTAAATTTAGCACTAGTGCCAATAAGAATAAGAAGATCACTACTTTCGAGAAAATATTTCTATTTTACAGTTGTTATTTGAAATATAATTTTGTAAACTATTCGATGTGTACAGAGGGTCCACTTTGATGTCTTGCACCGGGCCCTGACATTCTCAGGCCCAGCCCTGCCGACAGTAGAGTGGCGAACACGCTTAATGTGGATGATTTTCACGACTTTATGTATTTTGTTAACATAGATTTTTTCTGGCCCGTTCTCTAGTAGTAGATTTCTGACGAACAAAGACATATTGATAGACTACATAACTGAAAATTACAATAATGTTGAAATAATTTATTGCTTATGTTATATTGGACTGATTAAGTTGAGCTAAACAATTTCTTTGTTTTGTGATCACAGGATTCAAATATTTAACTGGACTGGATATTCACTATGTTGCGTGGATAGTTTAATCTTTGCACTAGTATGTTGAATGAATCCTGAATTATTTATGGATTTTTCTATGCGAAATATGATATT
The DNA here is from genome assembly GCA_023614405.1 of Avena insularis. NCBI lineage: Eukaryota > Viridiplantae > Streptophyta > Magnoliopsida > Poales > Poaceae > Avena > Avena insularis. The sequence goes on along the minus strand of CM042690.1, from coordinate 391,294,817 downwards.
CTACGAATCTATATCAGATGATATTCTATGAATCTATATGAGATACATGTGGTTTGAATCGTTCTTTGTTTAAATACTCCTTTTCCTACGAATTGTTCGCATTGTCGCAATAGCTTCTCGCCACGCACATTTTGTCCGTTGTGATAACCGCCTGTTACCACCAAAATTAGTATATTGCGACTTTTAGTTACCACGATTTGGAGAGTTGTTGCCATAAATTAATGCCACAAACATATCGTTTGTGGCGAAAGAGGTGTACCCACGAAAACAAGAGTTGTTGCTATAGAGTTTAGGTCTATTGCAACAATTGGCTATTGCCACGGAAGGATATGCGTCGCGAAACAAGTGTTGTTGGAATAGGCTATCGCCACAAATGCCTATTTCCACGAAAGGCCAATCGCCACGATTTTGATCACTGTTGCATTAAGCTATTCCCATGAACCAAATTGTGGCATTAAACACGTGTTGCTACGAGATAAAACGTGGCAACTTGTCCCATCAGTGTTGCAATAGCACGTTTTCTTGCCACGATTTGGTTTTCGTAGCAATAACCTATTACCATGCGTCTTGTTGCAACGCTTGGAAATGAAAGTCATGTCGTTGCGATAGGTACTTGTTGCCACAATTCGTCACTTATTGCCACGAATCTTGTTGTTGCAATAGACCCGAATCCCTGTAGTGTTAGGAAAGGAACACACATGCAATGAAACTCGTGGTGGTTTACGAAAACAACACACATGCAAATGACACTAGTGGATCCATGTGGTTTATGAAAAGAACACACATGCAATGAATCTAGTGGTGGTTTATAAAAAGAACACACATGCAGTGACTCTAGTTGTGGTTCCATGTGGTTTATGAAAAGATCAAACATGCAATGACTATAGTTGTTGTTTATGAAAAGAACACACAGGCAATGACTCTGGTGGATCCAAGTGGTTTATGAAAAGAATACACATGCAATGACACTAGTGGTGGTTTAGGAAAAGAACACACATGCAAAGACATGCAATAACACAGGTGGATCCATGTGGTTTAGGAAAGGAACACACATGTAATGACACTGGTGGTGGTTAATGAAAAGAACACACATGCAAATGAATCTAGTGGATCCATGTGGTTTATGGAAAAAACACACATGCAATGAATCTAGTGGTGGATTATGAAAAGCACACACATGCAATGACACTGGTGGATCCATGTGGTTTATGAAAAGAACAAACATGCAATGACTCTAGTTGTGGTTTATGAAAAGTACACACATGCCATGACTCTAGTGGTGGTTTAGGAAAAGAACACACATGCAATGACACTAGTTTATCCATCTGGTTTAGGAAAGGAACACACATGCAATGACACTGGTGGTGGTTTATGAAAAAAACACATGCAAATGACACTGGTGGATCCATGTGGTTTAGTAAAATAACACACATGCAATGACACTAGTGGTGTTTAGAAAAAGAACACACATGCAATGACACTGGTGGTGGTTTATGAAAAGAACACACATGCAAATGACTCTATTGGATCCATGTGGTTTATGGCAAGAACACACATGCAATGAATCTAGTGGTGGTTTATAACAATAATGCACATGTAATGACTCTAGATGTGGATCCATGTGGATTATGAAAAGAACAAACATGCAATGACTCTAGTTGTGGTTTATGAAAAGAACGCACATGCAATCACTCTAGTTGCGGTTTATGAAAAGAACACACATGCAATGACTCTGGTGGTGGTTTAGAAAAAGAACACACACGCAAAGACATGTAATGACATTGGTGGATCCATGTGGTTTAGGAAAGGAATACGCATGCAATGACATTGGTGGTGGTTTATGAAAAGAACACACATGCAAATGACTCTGGTGGATCCATGTGGTTTATGGAAAGAACACACATTTAATGAATCTAGTGGTGGTTTATGAAAAGAACACACATTCAATGACTCTAGTGGTGGTTTATGAAAAGGACACACATGCAATGACACCGGCGGATCCATGTGGTTTAGTAAATTAACACACATGCAATGACACTAGTGGTGGTTTAGGAAAAGAACACAATTGCAATGACATGCAATGACATTGATGGATCCATGTAGTTTAGGGAAGGAACACACATGCAATGACACCGGTGGTGGTTTATGAAAAGAACACACATGCAAATGACTCTGGTGGATCCATGTGGCTTAATGAAAGAACACACATGCAATAACACTAGTGGTGGTTTATGAAAAGAACACACATGCAATGTCTCTAGTTGTGGTTTAGGAAAAGGACAAACATGCAATGACTCTAGTGGTGGTTTATGAAAAGGACACACATGCATTGACACTAGTGGATCCATGTGGTTTAGTAAAATAACAGACATGCAATGACTCTGGTGGTGGTTTAGGAAAAGAACACACATGCAACGTCTCTAGTTGTGGTTTATGGATATAACACACATGAAATGACTCTAGTGGTGGTTTATGAAAAGGACACACATGCATTGACACTAGTGGATCCATGTGGTTTAGTAAAATAACACAGATGCAATGACACTAGTGGTGGTTTAGGAAAAAACGCACATGCAAAGAAATGCAATGACACTGGTAGATCCTTGTGGTTTAGGAAAGGAACACACATGCAATCACACTGGTGGTAGTTCATGAAAAGAAGACACATGCAAATGACTCTAGTGGATCCATGTGGTTTATGGAAAGAACACACATGCAATGAATCTAGTGGTGATTTATGAAAAGAACACACATGCAGTGACTCTAGTTGTGGTTCCATGTGGTTTATGAAAGGATCAAACATGCAATGACTATAGTTGTGATTTATGCAAAGAACACACATGCAATCACTCTGGTGGATCCAAGTGGTTTATGAAAAGAACACACATGCAATGACACTAGTGGTGGTTTAGGAAAAGAACACACATGCAAAGACATGCAATGTCACTGGTGGATCCATGTGGTTTAGGAAAGGAACACAGATGCAATGACACTGGTGGTGGTTAATAAAAAGAACACACATGCAACTGACTCATGTGGATCCATGTGGTTTATGGAAAGAACACACATGCAATGAATCTAGTGGTGGATTATGAAAAGGACAGACATGCAATGACACGGGTGGATCCATGTGGTTTATAAAAAGAACAAACATGCAATGACTCTAGTTGTGGTTTATGAAAAGTACACACATGCCATGAATCTAGTAGTGGTTTAGGAAAATAACAGACATGCAATGACACTGGTTGATCCATGTGGTTTAGGAAAGGAACACACATGCAATGACACTGGTGGTGGTTTATGAAAAGAATACCCATGCAAATGACACTGGTGGATCCATGTGGTTTAGTAAAATAACACACACGCAATGACACTAGTGGTGGTTTAGGAAAAGAATACACATGCAATGACACTGGTGGTGGTTTATGAAAAGAACAGACATGCAATGACACTAGTGGTGGTTTAGGAAAAGAACACACATGCAATGACACTAGTGGTGGTTTAGGAAAATAACACACATGCAAAGACATGCAATGACACTGGTGGGTCCTTGTGGTTTAGGAAAGGAACACACATTTAATCACACTGGTTGTGGTTCATGAAAAGAAGACACATGCAAATGACTCTGATGGATCCATGTGGTTTATGGAAAGAATAGACATGCAATGAATCTAGTGGTGGTTTATGAAGAGAACACACATGAAGTGTCTATAGTTGTGGTTCCATGTGGTTTATGAAAAGATCAAACATGCAATGACTATAGTTGTGGTTTATGAAAAGAACACACATGCAATGACTCTGGTGGATCCAAGTGGTTTATGAAAAGAACACACATGCAATGACACTAGTGGTAGTTTAGGAAAAGAACACACATGCAGAGACATGCAATGACACTGGTGGATCCATGTGGTTTAGGAAAGGAACACACATGCAATGACACTAGTGGTGGTTAATGAAAAGAACACACATGCAAATGACTCTGGTGGATCCATGTGGTTTATGGAAAGAACACACATGCAATGAATCTGGTGGTGGATTATGAAAAGAACACACATGCAATGACGCTGCTAGATCCATGTGGTTTATAAAAAGAAGAAACATGCAATGACTCTAGTTGTGGATTATGAAAAGTACACACATGCCATGAATCTAGTGGTGCTTTAGGAAAAGAACACACATGCATGACATGCAATGACACTGGTTGATCCATGTGGTTTAGGAAAGGAACACACATGCAATGACACTGGTGGTGGTTTATGAAAAGAACACACATGCAAATGACACAAGTGGATCCATGTGGTCTAGTAAAATAACACACATGCAATGACACTAGTGGTGATTCAGGAAAAGAACACACATGCAATGACACTGGTGGTGGTTTATGAAAAGAACACACATGCAATGACTCTGGTGGTGGATTAGGAAAAGAACACACACACAAAGACATGCAATGACACTGGTGTATCCATGTGGTTTAGGAAAGGAATACACATGCAATGACACTGGTGGTGGTTTATGAAAAGAACACACATGCAAATGACTCTGGTGGATCCATGTGGTTTATGGAAATAACACACATGGAATGAATCTAGTGGTGGTTTATGAAAAGAACACACATGCAATGACTCTAGTGGTGGTTTATGAAAAGGACACACATGCAATGGTACTGGTGAATCCATGTGGTTTAGTAAAATAACACACATGCAATGACACTAGTGGTGGTTTAGGAAAAGAACACAATTGCAATGACATGCAATGGCACTGGTGGATCCATGTAGTTTAGGAAAGGAACACACATGCAATGACACTGGTGGTGGTTTATGAAAAGAACACACATGCAAATGACTCTAGTGGATCCATGTGGCTTAATGAAAGAACACACATGAAATGACACTAGTGGTGGTTTATGAAAAGAACACACATGCAATGACTCTCGTTGTGGTTTAGGAAAAAACAAACATGCAATGACTCTAGTGGTGGTTTATGAAAAGGACACACATGCATTGACACTGGTGGATCCACGTGGTTTAGTAAAATAACACACATGCAATGACTCTGGTGGTGGTTTAGGAAAAGAACGCACATGCAATGTCTCTAGTTGTGGTTTAGGAATAGAACAAACATGCAGTGACTCTAGTGGTGGTTTATGAAAAGGACACACATGCATTGACACTAGTGAATCCATGTGGTTTAGTAAAATAACACAGATGCAATGACGCTAGTAGTGTTTTAGGAAAAGAACACACATTCAAAGACATGCAATGACACTGGTGGAACCTTGTGGTTTAGGAAAGGAACACACATTTAATCACATTGGTGGTGGTTCATGAAAACAAGACACATGCAAATGACTCTGGTGGATCCATGTGGTTTATGGAAAGAACACACATGCAATGAATCTAGTGATGGTTTATGAAAAGAACACACATGTAGTGACTCTAGTTGTGGTTCCATGTGGTTTATGAAAAGATCAAACATGCAATGACTATAGTTACGGTTTATGAAAAGAACACACATGCACTAGTAGAGAAAACCCTACCGCCGGTGAACAGAAAAGGCTCATCGTCGGTGCTTCGGTGCTCGCCGGCAACCACCTCACCGGTGGTAAGTCCTCATCGCCAGCGTTTCCATAATTGGCCGGTGGTAGTATGCATATACCGCCAGCGAGCTCCTGCAAACGCCGGGGGTAGGTCCGCATCGCCGGTGCCCTCGTTTTTCGCTGGTGGTAATATGATCGAGCGCCGGCGAGCACCTCCAAACGCCGGGGGTAAGTACGCCTTGCCGGCGCCTCCAATATTCGCCGGTGGTACTTTAGTACAGGCGAAAGGTTATTCGCCAGGGATAGAACCATTATTTCGCCAGGGGTAATATTATCAGGAGTTAAAAAAAGAAAATCGAAGTACACATAGAATACACTGTAATATTGATAGAATACACAGGATAATAATAGAATACACACAACAGATACAGGAAATACACATATGTTCAAACCATGCATTAATAACATTCAAACAGTTCACACAAGTGTAGAAAGTGACCATATATGACATAATATTACAAGTCTCCGGAGTTGCATGACACATTCAAACAGTTTAACACATTCAAACAGTTCATAGTTCATACAACAGATACCTACTAGACTCCAACTAGCAAATAGACTAGAGAGGCGATGGTGGCTGCGAGCATCATCACGATGAAGGGGGTCAACCGACTCCTCCACATCTCCCTCCTCCGCCATGCTAGAAAACTCGCATAGCGAGTTTCCGCCACCTCAAAAGTGGCATAGCCCTTGTAACTATTCCCACAGAAACAGTGGACCTGCCTCCTACAATCCTCCCAGTCGTAATAGACTCCAGGAACCCTGCCCTCGTACACGACATACCACGGCATCTGCGCACACACACACACAAGAAAGAAATGTTAGTGTTGTCAGCACATATTCATAATATAGATATAACATATAGGTATGCAAAAAAGAAAAAGCATCGGATATAGCTAAGTAATTATATGACTAACATTTGCATGGAAAGATAGGTATGCAAAAAGAAAAGCATAAAATAAACTAATCATAATTCTATGACTAACATTTGCAGGAGGCAAGTTTGTGACTCGATCAGGTTTTCTTCGGCTTCGGCGGGAAGGGATGGATGCCACCTAGCGTGGTGAATGTCCTCCCATCGGTGACCGCAACTAAGCGGTCCTCGATCTCTACATTAGTCAGTGGGATACCGCTGTAGTTGAATGTGGCACCTCTAGTCAAGACATCCCTCTTGAGTATCGTGCCAATCTCCCGCTGGATGGCATGGAACTCGGCTCTAATGTTTGCATCGGTCGTTTCCGTAATGTCTCTGCCCTTTTTCTCGAGACCGGATGGCATCAAGAGTTGCTCCTCATCCTTTATGTACTCCCTCATCTGTAGGATGATGAACTAGGGCTCCATCCCAGTCGACGATTGCTTAAGGCAGGGGAAATTGGTTACGTGGGAGTTCACATAGATGCCTTTGGATCTTTTCTCATACTTGAGTGGGCCAACCGCGGCTCTAAAACCATTGAGGGCTTTATCAAGAGTAGATTTGACATCGGTGTAGTCTTTCTGCATGTCTCTCCTGGAGTCGATATAGATGACATGGGAATAATACGGTTGAAAGGCGATGAGGACGCACCCATTCTCTCTGCACAAAACAGTTGGAATAAACCATCATCCTTGGCTATTAAGGAAATTCATGAAAGAATGTAATATCGGGAAGTTTAGCGACCAACTACTTACTCGAGAAAGTATGGAAGGAGAAAGCAAGACTTGTCTTTATTCGCCACCAAGAAATCCATGATATACTTCACGACAAACGCTTGTTCCTTGTCGACGGTGCCTATAGTCATGTAGAAGGGGTCCATGATAGAGAGGTGCGGGGTTTTCTCCAAGATGATATCGTGCGCCATTTTTAGCGATACTAGGCGAACCACGTTTCGATCGAGCCATAACATGTAGAAGAGCTTGAAGATGTCTTCATACGTGATGAAGAACAACTCGCCGGGGGTGGTGGTGATGAAGCCACAATTAGTGGGCACCCTGACCATGAAGAGCGTGTATGAGGGATTTTTATCTTTGAGAAGTTGCTGCTCTAGATACCGAACAGTCTCATGCAGGCTACACAGGTCCAGCGACAGCGTCTTGACAATGTTGTTCGGCAGGCATCTTGTCGAGAACCACTTTCTTGCTTGTTGCAGCGTCTTTCCCATGCTTCGGCTTCCGCTTTCTGCCGCCCTTCTTATGGAACAGAGGGGTGCTGGTTTGTCTTATCACCTCCATGGCCGTTTCACGGAGTGTCCTAGGGGTAACCTTAGCATGCGGCGGAGCAGTGAAGGCGGTAGCGTCTTTTGGCTCAGGTGTTTCTTGAGAAGAGAAGAGCCTCTTCTTCGTCATGGTATCACGGGCGGGTGCCTCGGAAGGAGCAACATCGATGGGAGCCTCCAAATCAGCGATGGACAAATCGATGGGAGCCTTATCGATGTCCATCGTGTTGTCGTGTTCATCTGTCTCGGGCTTGGGAGGATCATCAGTAGGTGGAGGAGTGACCCTTTGGTTTATCGCCGCACGCACAGACACTAGAGTGACCCTTTCTTGGGTTGCCGCCGTAGGCACAGATGCTGGAGTGACCCTTTCTTGGCTTGCCGCCGTAGGCACAGATGTTGGAGTGACCCTTCCTTCGGCAGTCTTCAGCCGAAGTAGGGCTTTCGGCCATAGAAGGACATGATTCTTCAGTTGCCCAACCTTTAGCTCTTCATCGGCACCCGGGGGTTGATGAGGAGGAACCAAGTGTGCGCATCTCGGGAACGACCGATCCACCTCAACCCGGTGCATGCTATCGTCCATAGGCTTGCAGTGGAACGTCCGGTGTGCTGGGTTCATGATGCATCCCCTCGCAACATCCTTGAGCTTGTTGTCCACATACATGATCATGGTGCAAGGAACACTTTGCTCCTGTGAAGAAACATGCATGTGTAGGTCAGAGAGGGGCGGCGACGAAGTAATTAACTCGCGTAGAGGCTCAATTAATTACTGTGAGAGTGTCGATCTTGGCTCGCGTCAAGGGACCGGGGTCAGGCGTGCAAGTGACCGAGGGGCTGCTGGCTACCCCCATGGCCGGCGAATCCTCCCTAGCACCTGCATTGGCGCCATCGGGTGGAGTCACCAATATAGGCGCGTCTTGAGCCCGTGTAGCAGGAGGCCACATGTTGCCCGAGTTGCTGCCGTCTAGGATGATCACCGGGAGTGGTCCCGTTTGACCGCTGGCGAAGTAAGTGGAGATCGATGCCACCGTTCCAGGAATGATCTCATTGAACCGGCTGGCCACCACGCCATCGACCTTGCTGGCCACCTCTGCCTGGACCCTAGTTTCTACCTCGGCTTGGAGGCGCTGGTCAAAGGTTGCTTCCAAGTTGGCCACCGTCTCCAATAGAGCCGCGTGCTCCTAGTCCTTCTTCACCTGCAGCGAGTCCTTGGTGGTGGGAAAATCCAACCATAATCGACATGCTGATGACCTCGTCCGGCGCCGGGGACACGGCCTCTTGCCGGCCTCCTCAACGGCGGCTGCTCCTTCACGATTTTCAAGCCCCTGATAAAAGGGTTATCCCACGGGACTTCGCCCGTCGACGTCTGGGTCGACGCCTGGGACGAGGAGCCAGACTCGTTCGCTTCTTCCGCGAACTGCAAGAAGTAGCATGAAGAATTTTAGAGATGGAGTTGTGGTGAGCAGTATGAAACTAGTAAGCTGGTAAAATTGCTTACCACTACATTCTCAACTTGCACCACCTTCAGGTCGGTGACTAATACAACACCCTCCACCACTGTAGGGCTCGTGATAAGTTTCCCGTCCATCTCTTTACGGTACTGGTACCTAACAAATGCCTTGAAGAGCGGGTCATTGTATTATTCCAAGGGTTCTCGATGCCCTTCTCTGCGTAGGTATGTTCCTCCTTCTGCCATTTGTCCGCCTTGCTGTCGTAGCCATGGCAACCGAGATGGTGGCGACCGATGTTCTTCTCCGCCAGCTCCTTTCCCCAGGCTGACTGATCCTTTGTGTAGGCTAGGTCCTCGTTTTCCAGGAAGCGCGTGTAGTCCTCGGGCGTAAGCCGTGGGAAGTGGCGCTTGATCTCTTCCCATGGCTCGTCGTCAGCAATCATCCCCCTTAGCATGGTTTTATAACCGCTGAGGTTCCCGGTGAACCTACTGAGGGCGAACTTGTTCACGATGTGCTCCTTGGGATCCAGGCTCATGAAGCCCTCGAGGAACAGGTACCGCATGTGCAGCCGCAAGAGGAGTTGGTCCTGCAGATGCTTCTTCTTCTTCGTTCAGAGTTTCGTCTCATTGACATTGACGACATCCTGAAGGATAGCTCCCAGCTAGAGGCCGTACCCCCTCGCGAGATGCTTCGGCTCCGTACGAATACCGGTCTTGGGGTCCACCGCTGTGAATGTCTCCTTCATGGCGTCGACCGTGTTCAGTCGCCGCTTCTTCCATTCCCTCTTGGCCTCGATCGTTGTCTCCGAGCCACCCCCGGCGGCACCACTGTCGGTGGTCTCGTCGCCCCTCTCATGACGGCCATCAAGGCCATCATCGATGCCCATCTCCTCACCGCCATCATCGATGGTCTCATCGTCTTCTTCGCCCCTACCTCCTCCAGCTCTATGTCCTCGGACATGAGCCTGTAGTGCTCCTCTAAGTCTCGCTGGCCCCGATCATCTTTGTTGCGGTTTCTAGAAGACGACATGGCTATACCAAGCACTACACAAGCAAAAAGAAAGGATTTTAGATACGCAAATTCACGGCAAAAATCCGGCATGACCTTTGCTAAAAATAGTCATGCCTGAGTGCCAGAAATTCGCCAGAACGGAAGTTAATCGGCATTCCGGTGAAACATTGGCACTCAATGTACCTGCACAACATTCACAGCTGCAGTAACACAGCTATAGCCACCATATTTGGCACAAAAATAGGGGCAACCGTAGCTAAACCACCATAATTCAACCACCATGCACCAAAACAAGGGGCAGCCGTAGCTAAACCAACAGAATTCAACCACCATGTCAAAAAACAAGGGCAACCGTAGCTTAAGCCACCAGAATCCATCTCACAACATCACCAAATAAAAAGGTGCTCACCGAGGGTGCCGAGCACCTGGAGCGTAGGCTTGACGCATGCAGCATGGACGAAAGTGGACGTGGCGGTGCTCGGGCCTCCTCCTCCACGTTCTTCTGCAAAAAGAAAACAGATTAAGAAAATTAGTTTGATAAGCAAAGAATGTTTGACAGTAAGCGAATATTACTGCAACAGTTTGATAAGCAAATAAAGGAAGTGGTGAAACACTACAATAGTTGTTTCTTAAGTTTCTAAAGACGATGAGAGCATTGGCTCCCAGTCCATTCCACTCTTACAGTTTAAACCTGTTATCCTTCCACACTACAAACGCCATAGTAAGCATTTTGAGATTAACAACAGGTTGGGGAATAAAGGGAAACAAGTGCTGAATTTCCCAATAGCATAAGTAGTTTACTTTAAAATGGATCATGGATAAACTTTTGGCCAGGCAGAGTTATGAAGTACTTTCATCAAATTTACTAGCTAAGATATAGTAGTTAAAATAAATTTAAACATGCCAATTTGTACTTTTGCAGGTTATTTTGGAAATGCAACATTGGTTCATATATCATCATTGGCAGTTCCTTATATACATCCGATATAATTTTTAAAAATGATATCCATGGGCATGAACTACTTACTACAGAGCATACTCAGTTTTCATTGTTTCAAGTTTAAATAGTCTAATTTACTACTCATTTGACTAACATCATTTTTTTCTGAAGGCAAAGCTATAAGATGGAGTAACACTAAATCCATTGCACATAGTTCCTTCTAAATCAGCAATATTTGCGAAACCATAAAGCTCAGGAAGCACCAACAAATGGTTCCCTTGTTGATTGGTAATTTTAACTTTCCCAAATTTAACATTCCCCATTTGTTGTGTGTAGTATGACCATTGGTTGAGGGTAATAACTGGCAGGTACATATCATAGTGGTAAAGTAGCTTACAATTAGTTGCATTCCCCATTTGTTGTGTGTAGTATGATCATCGGTTGGAGGGCAATAACTGGCAGGTATGCATCGTAGTGGTCAAGTAGCTTACAATTGTGGGTTCAGTAAAAACATTTTGTTTTAACCAGACTAGGACAACAACATATTGCAATGTTGTTGTGGTGGGTGGCATAGGATTCTCTCCATATGTTGCTGCTTTAGTAGAAAATACTGAAAATGAATCAGCTAAATACAAGGAAGAGATTCTGGCATTCTGCACAGCCCAAGCTATTCAGACTAGAAATTTTGGCTGTGGACTTCACACAAAATGCAGTTTACAATGATCTAGTAATATGGAATATATTTTATGCCACAAAAGGTAATTCAGAAACAGAGGAAGTCCTTGGTTCCTACGAAGGGGTTGATCATGGGATCGATCTCAAATATCAACAGAAAGATACTGCGAAGGGGAGAAGAAAAGCATCAGACCACCAAGTCCTGCGAGGATGGCGCCTCGACAGAGAGGATGCGCAGGACTTGCGCCTCGACGGAGAGGACGACGCCTCGACAGAGAGGATGCGTAGGACTTGCGCCTCGACGGAGAGGACATCGCCTCGACAGAGAGGATGCGCAGGACCTGCCCCTCGACGGAGAGGATGCGCAGGACTTGCGCCTCGACATAGAGGACGGAGCCGATGTGGGGCACCCCGTGTACTCCTCGACGGCGGACTTGCAGTGGAGAGGCTAGGGTTAGGTAGTGGAGGGCGAGGGGGAGAGAGGAAGGAAGGGGAGAGGGGGCCGGGGACAGACTCACCTTGCTGACGGTGGACGGCGGCGGGTCGACGGGTCGACGGGGACGACGGTGGATCGATGCTTGAGACGGGTGGGGATCAATCTGATGTGAGAGGGAGCAAGGACAAAACCTTATCCCATGGGTAGGACCCATAGGCACTTTACCCCCAGCGTTTTCACAAATTTGCCGGTGGTAAAAGTAGGGTCACTGGCAGGTGGGGCCAGCCCGTGCTACCCCCGGCGTTTTGTCTGAATTCGCCGGTGGTATTCGCTGGTAGGTGGGGCTAGCCCGTGCTACCCCGGTGTTTGGTCCGAATTCGCCGGTGGTATTGTTATGGTCACTGCCAGGTGGGGCCAGCGCATGATAGCGCACATTTTTTAAGGCAAATAATTAACACACATTAAATGACGCGACTAAGCGTAACGTGATTCCATCGGAGGCAAACACACATAAAATGATAGCAATTCGTCGCAGGCAAACGCACATAAAATGATGGCTAAGTTATATTAGTTGCAATTCCATCGCCTTCTCTGTAGGAGTTTAATGATTATGTAGTACACACTTATACATAAAATCTTACTGTTTCTCGACCATAAAATAATGAGTGTTAATTTCTCGACCACACCAATCTTACTGTTTCTTCTTTGCACTCTGCTTCTTCTTCTTGCCCTTCTGCTTAGTCTTTTTTGACTTGACCCTGCCAGTCTCATCATCGTGACTCATTGTGTATGGAGGAGTTGTTGTAGCTAATGACCTAGGTAGCGTGGTCCTTCTTCTTCTTTTTGTGTATATTGCATCATCTTCATCGGGTTCTTCCATCATCGGGTCACCAACGAGTCCGTCGAAGTCTTTCTCGTTAGCGACTCCATCCATTCCGGCGAGGGCCCTTTTGCCTCTCCTCACAATGACACGGCTAGGCCTTGATGGGTCGGTAATGAAGAAGCATTGCTCGACGTGCTTAGCCAGTACCCATGGCTCATTTTGTGCGGTGGGTTTCTTGGTCTTGGATTTGTTGGGGAAACGCATGGTGGTGAAATACTTGTCTTCTTTTCTGACATCTGTAGCCCATGTGACACGGAACATCGGTAGCTTATCCCCGACGTAGTCGAGCTCCCAAATTTCCTCGATCCTTCCATAGTATCTTTTCTTCTCTTCACCTGTGTAAGATTCCATCGTCACACCCGAGTTCTGATAGTCGCTTCTTTTGTCTCTCTCCTTCGTGTAGAATGTGCAACCGCTGATGTCATATGCTTGATAAGTCATGAGGTTTGGTGTGGGCCCGTAAGACAAGGCCACTGTGATTCTATCCGCGAAGCTTGTCATTGGCGGAGGATTGGCATCAATCTGGTATTTGAACCAACACGCGAAAGAGGAGTTGTGCGCTCTAAATACCTCTTCTTCCGTCATCGTCCTGTTAGCATTGTTCTCGATCATGGTTTTGTGCTTTTCTACCCAAGGCGTGACATCGTCCATGTGCTGTAGCACTACTAAGTGGGCCCTATCAAAGTCGGCTCTCCTATCAGACTGATCCACGTCCATTTCCTTCTTGCCGGTGTGGTGTCCTACTCCCTTAAACCTGCCAAGGTGCTTGTTCATGGGCAAACCAATCGGACTTGGGTTTTCCTCATTTAGATAATTCTTGCAGAAAGAGACACACTCCTCGGTGAGAAAGCCCTGGACAATGCTTCCATCTGGATGTGCCCTGTAATGGACGTATCCTTTGATGATCCCGTTCATTCTTTCTAACGCCATCATGTTGTGAAGGAACGGAGGCCCGAGATCCTCGATATCGTCCACTATATGCAGCAGCAGGTGGACCATGATGTCGAAGAATGCGGGTGGGAAGTATATCTCCATCTCGGATATGATGTTGACTATCTCTTCCTATAGCCTCCCGAGTTTCTTGACGGTTATCGACTTTCAAGTGAGGACGTCGAAGAAGTTACAGAGGCTAGTCAGTGTTGCACGGACATGCGGTTCCATGATCCTTGCATTGCAACCAGAAGTATCTGCGTCATCATGATGTGATAGTCATGAGACTTCATCCCGCTGAAGATTCTTTTCGTCGGGTCCAGCCATCTACTTATCAGCCCCGCGTAGCCTAAGGGATACTTGGTTCCGAGGAGGCAACCGATCATCTGTTCAAGCTCGTTAGGATATAGAGTGAAGCAGGAGGGACGCAGGGTTTCACTCTTCTTCGCCCTTTTTCCCTTAGGATCTTCTGTCTCCTCCTCAACCAGCTGCTTCCCCGCCCTTTTGCACTTGCGATCGTTTGTCTCCTCCTCAACCCTACAAGACAGGGGGTGAAGCTCTTCTCTGATATTCAGGGCCTTCAGGTCGTGTCTTGCTTTCAGCCCATCTTTGGTCCTATCCGGCATGTTGAGCAGAGTGCCAAGCAAGCTTTCACACACGTTCTTCGTGATATGCATGACATCAAGGCTATGAGGCGTACTGAGGATCTTCTAGTATGGCAAGTCCCAAAACACGAACCTCCTTTTCCATACCCCCATGAGCGGGCCGTGTTCCTTTTCCTTCTTCTTATCTCCTCGCTTCCGCTTATGCTTCTTTATCTTACCCAGCGGAGGGCAGTGTTTCCAGCTTTTCAACAAAGCATCGATCTCCTCGCCGCTGCGCTTAGGCGGAGGTACTTCAAGCTCATCCTTGCCATTGAACAGATCTCCACGCTTCCTCCACGGCTCATTCTCGGGTAGCCACATCTGAGTCCTCATGTAGACGGTTTTCGAAGACCCAGGATCCTTACCCAACTGAAGAAATGGCGTCCTTTACATGCACCTCACACAAGCCTTGTGTCTGTGGCACACCTGGCACGCGATATATCCGTATCCGAGATAGTCCTGCACCGTCATGATCAGCGTTGCTTTCAGACGGAAAGGTTGTTGGAGGTGAGCATCCCATGTTTCTACCCCTTCGTCCCACAATATGGCGAGCTCCTCCTTCAATAGCTCAAGATACAGGTTGATATCGCTCCCTGGCTGCGTCGGCCCTTGGATTAGCATGCTCATGTGTATGTACTTCTTCTTCAGGCATAGCCATGGGGGGAGGTTGTACATCCATACAAACACGGGCCAGGTGCTGTGCTTGCTGCTCTGGTTCCCGAACGGATTGAGTCCGTGGGTGCTTGCACCCAGTCTGATGTTCCTTGGTTCTTTCCCCAAATCTTTTTACTCATCGTCTAATGCTTTCCATTGGCTTGCATCCGAAGGGTGCGTCAGCACTGGGTTTTCAACCCGCACTGGATCCTTCATCACCGCCTCCTTCCTTTCCACGTGCCAGCGCATGAGCTTTGCTTCCTTGGGGTCCACGAAGTACCGCTAGAGACAGGGCCTGAGCGGGAAGTACCACACAACTTTTCGAGGAGCTTTTCTTGTCCCTCTATTGTATCGAGGCTCGCCGCACCTTGGGCACACGGTCAAGTCCTTGTGCTCGTTCCGATACATCATGTAGTCACTAATGTAGGCGTGGTATTTTTCGTGCGGTAAATCGAGAGGGCACACCACTTTCTTGGCCTCCTATAGGCTACCTACCAACGTGTTATCTTTAGGTAAGTGCTTCTTCAAGTATCGAAAGATATCGTCCGCGCTTGCGTCATTCCATCCGTATTTTTTCTTCATCTCTAAAAGATCGAGAGTTACTCTCAAGCGGGTCTCCTCCGGCCCGCGACCTGTGTCGTACAACGGAGTTCTCGAGTCTATCTCCAATTGATCTAGCTTAGACTTCCGTCTACCGACGAATCTAGGGTCGGTCGATGCATTGCCAAGAAGAATTTCCTGAAGATGAGGGTCGTGCACGGCCATAGTTAGCGGGGTATTACTACTCCTGTCCTCATCGTCCAAATGTTCTTCTTCTTCCTAACCTTGTTCATCACCGTCGTCGTCATGTGCGACATCCCGTTCTTCTCCCTCCTCATCCTCTTCATTTTCATGTTGAACGTCATCCTCTTCCTCATGGTCATCGTCATCATCCATCCACTAAGTGTAAACCTCCATGAAACTATACCCGAGCAGGTGCTCATGCACCGTGTGTGACAAGGGGTCAAACAATGACAATAGTTTGCATTTTTGACACGGACATTTTATTTCCATGCAGTTATTTTGATACATGTCGGCAGTCGCGTGTTCCACGTATCTATCCACGTTGCTTTCCTTCATCTCGATTACCATCATCGCCTGCATGATAAGAGAATAGATTAGAACCGTCGGCTCGGCTTGCATGGAAAAATTCGGCATGACCTTTGCTAAAAATGGTCTCGCCAGAGTGCCAGAAATTTGCTGGAATGGAAGTTAATTGACATTCCGGCAAAACATTGTCAACTCATTGTACATGCACATTCCATCGGCAAAACAACACAAAAAAGGTCAACATATGCGTGCAACCACTTTTCACCATCACAAGTGACATCACTAGTGACTTGTAGCCAACTCATGCACACATTCCACCACATTATACCTATTAGTTGACGCGAGGTCAAGAGCACCGGAGAAACACCAAACGTCGACCTTATGCTCGAGATCTAGATCTACCAATAGAGAGAAGTGGGAAAGGTGGTGGGATCTAGATCTAGATCTTGCTAGGTAGATCTAGTAATGCATGCGAGGGGAGCGACATCTCCTCAAATATATCAAACTTGGTTGGTTGAATTAGCTAAAATGGGTGGGGAGAAGTGGGGGAATGAGCTAGCAAAGCTTGGGGTTGAGTTTCCATGAAAAGTGAGCTAGTGGTGAGTGAGGAGGTGTTGGTAGGTGGCTCGTCCGAGCTGGTAATAAATCCCAGGTTACCCCGGCGGAAACAGCGGAGGCGCCAGCGGTAATAGCACGGCCCAGTGGCCCACCGGGCCCCACATCATCCCCGGCAAGCACATAATCATTCGCCGGTGGTATGTTCACCTATCACCGGTGCGCACGGGCCGTTTCGCCAGGGTTAAGTGGCAGCCCATCCGGGGGGCACGCGGCCCACCCTATCCCTGGCGAGTTGGGCCAGGTTCGCCGGTGGTCCCCCACATCATCCCTAGCGTGCACAGCCGGATTCGCCGGCGGTAAGTGGCGACCCATCTGGGGGGCACACGGCCCACCCTATCCCTAGCGAGCAGGGGCCCGGTTTGCTGGAGCTCCCACACATCATCCCCAGCGTGCATAGCCGGATTCGCCGGGGGTAAGTGGCGCCCCATCTGGGGGCACGCGTCCCACCCTATCCCTAGCGTATCAATGACAAATTTGCCAGTGGTACGTGTCGTAGCCCCGGCGTGACATGTGTGTTTCGTCGGTGCAGGTCTGGAAGCCCTTACCGCTGGCGAGCACGTTCCCACTTCACCGGCGGTAAGGGGTGCTGCTATAAGCTTTTCTCTAGTAGTGATGCAATGACTCTGGTGGATCCAAGTGGTTTATGAAAAGAACACACATGCAATGACACTAGTGGTGGTTTAGGAAAATAACGCACATGCAAAGACATGCAATGACACTGGTGGATCCATGTGGTTTAGGAAAGGAACACACATGCAATCACACTAGTGGTGGTTAATAAAAAGAACACACATGCAAATGACTCTGGTGGATCCATGTGGTTTATGGAAAGAACACACATACAAATGAATCTAGTGGTGAATTATGAAAAGAACACACATGCAATGACACTACTGGATCCATGTGATTTATAAAAAGAACAAACATGCAATGACTCTAGTTGTGGTTTATGAAAAGTACACACATGCCATGAATCTAGTGGTGGTTTAGGAAAAGAACAGACATGCAATGACACTGGTTGATCCATGTGGTTTAGGAAAGGAATACACATGCAATGACACTGGTGGTGGTTTATGAAAAGAACACACATGCAAATGACACTGGTAGATCCATGTGGTTTAGTAAAATAAAACACATGCAATGACACTAGTGGTAGCAGGAAAAAGAACACACATGCAATGACACTGGTGGTGGTTTATGAAAAGAACACACATGCAATGACACTAGTGGTGGTTTAGGAAAAGAACACATATGCAATGACACTAGTGGTGGTTTAGGAAAAGAACACACATGCAAAGACATGCAATGACACTAGTGGAACACACATGCAGAGACACTGGTGGTGGTTAATGAAAAGAACACACATGTAAATGACTCTGGTGGATCCATGTGATTTGTGGAAGGAACACACATGCAATGAATCTAGTGGTGGTTTATGAAAAGAACACACATGCAATGACACTAGTGGATCCATGTGGTTTATGGAAATAACAAACATTCAATGACTCTAGTTGTGGTTTATGAAAAGTACACACATGCAATGACTCTAGTGGTGGTTTAGAAAAAGAACACACATGCAAAGACATGCAATGACACTGGTGGATCCATGTGGTTTAGGAAAGGAACACACATGCAATGACACTGGTGGTGGTTTATGAAAAGAACACACATGCAAATGACACTGGTGGATCCATGTGGTTTAGTAAAATAACACACATGCAATGACACTAGTGGTGGTTTAGGAAAAGAACACACATGCAATGTCTCTAGTTGTGGTTTAGGAATAGAACAAACATGTAGTGACTCTAGTGGTGGTTTATGAAAAGGACACACATGCATTGACACTAGTGGATCCATGTGCTTTAGTATAATAACACACATGCAATGACACTAGTGGTGGTTTAGGAAAAGAATACACATGCAAAGACAAGCAATGCCACTGGTGGATCCATGTGGTTTAGGAAAGGAACACACATGCGATGACAATGGTGGTGGTTCATGAAAAGAACACACATGCAAATGACTCTGGTGGATCCATGTGGTTTATGGAAAGAACACCCATGCAATGAATCTAGTGGTGGTTTATGAAAAGAACACACATGCAGTGACTCTAGTTGTGGTTCTGTGTGGTCTATGAAAAGATCAAACATGCAATGACCATAGTTTTGGTTTATGAAAAGAACACACATGTAATGACTCTGGTGGATCCAAGTGGTTTATGAAAAGAACATACATGCAATGACACTAGTGGTGGTTTAGGAAAAGAACACACATGCAAATACATGCAATGGCGCTCGTGGATCCATGTGGTTTAGGAAAGGAACGCACATGCAATGACACTTTCGGTGGTTAATGAAAAGAACACACATGCAAATGACTCTAGTGGATCCATGTGGTTTATGGAAAGAACACACATGCAATGAATCTAGTAGTGGATTATGAAAAGAACACACATGCAATGACACTGGTGGATCCATGTGATTTATGAAAAGAACAAACATGCAATGACACTAGTTGTGGTTTAAGAAAAGTACACACATTCCATGACTCTAGTGGTTGTTTAGGAAAAGAACACACATGCAATGACACTGGTTGATCCATGTGGTTGAGGAAAGGAACACACATGCAATGACACTGGTGGTGGTTTATGAAAAGAACACACATGCAAATGACACTGGTGGATCCATGTGGTTTAGTAAAAGAACAAACATGCAATGACTCTAGTGGTGGTTTAGGAAAAGAACACACATGCAATAACACTGGTGGTGGTTTATGAAAAGAACACACATGCAAATGACTCTGGTGGATCCATCTGGTTTATGGAAAGAACACACATGCAATGAATCTAGTGGTGGTTTATGAAAATAACAGACATGTAATGACCCTAGTTGTGGATCCATGTGGATTATGAAAATAACAAACATGCAATGACTCTAGTTGTGGTTTGTGAAAAAAAACACATGCAATGACTATAGTTGTGGTTTGTGAAAAGAACACACATGCAGTGACTCTAGTTGTGGTTTATGAAAAGAACACATATGCAATGAAATGCAATGACACTGGTGGATCCATGTGGTTTAGGAAAGGAATACACATGTGACACCCCGGTTCTGAAAAGACCGTGGCCTCTATGTGACATGCCAATCCCTGGATCGGTTCGTTGGCCCACAATAGAGTAAGATAGATAACATAGCAAAATATCCGTGTATCATAGATAACGAAGATCCAGAGTACCATTATTACAATAAAAGCTTAGCACAAAGCTAGCTCAAATTATTCAGGTAGCAACATAAACGAGATAAATCCTCCATTCTTCAAATTGCCCACAAGTGAACAAGTGCCGAGTGGAGTACCGTGGCCTATAACGATCAATCAGAATCGGAATAACCTGCAGCATAAAACGCAACAGCCCCGAAGGGTCAATACATGGAATGTATGGCAAGTAGAGCTAGTAAAGGAGACAATAGTACTAACAACTACATGCATATTTGGCAAGTGGAGCTGTGTCTGGCTTGCATTTGCAAATAACTTTGTCCTACTTTCATAAACAGTTTTGAATTTTCTTTGAAAAGATCCCAATTAAGTTAACCCAACAAGATTAAAACAATTATGAAATTAGAATGAGCGAGAAACATGTCTTGGAATCAATATCTAGCAACTCAGATGTCCATAACCGGGGACACGGCTAATCGATTAGATTATACACTCTGAAGAGGATAGTACACTTTACCCATGTGACTTGGCCAGCCTACATCGTACCATCACTCTCATTTTGGGTGATGATAGGGAGAAGACCAAGAAGAGACTGTTCGGAAGTAGCTCCTCAATCCCGGCCAAGACCGGTCCAACCTACCAAAGTTCTACATCTCTGGATACGCGGGTTCGAGTTACCACAACCTACTAAGTCCAACCAACCGCCCATTCCATTATTGGCACATGGTTGTACACGTAAGCTACACAATAAAGAAGCCAAACATTCTCTCTTGATACAGGTGCCTTTCATAATGAAACCACCAAAATTTATCAATACCATCACACCTGAGATTCATTGATTAAGTTGTTTTAGTTTTCAAACCAATACTTTGAGAAAACAAGTATCAATGATGTAACCCAGCCCTCGTTCATCAAGCATGGCTAAGCACATCTACAGTGGTTCATCTACAAGGAAAACCCTACCACATAATAGGACATAGCATAGCGATAGTATCATCCTACATGCATCTACAAAATACACGACAATGCATTGAAAATAGTAGGACGATATCATGAACAAAGTAGCATCTACTTGCCTTGATTGTAGCGGTCGGAAGAACAATCCAAACACGAGCAAGGGTTGCACTCCACACAATCTACACGACACAATTGCATTCATAAACAAACAATTCACAAACATATGCAACAAAGATGATGCATGAATGCAAGAACGGCAAGTGAATTGGTGCTACAGCTGCACCACATAATACTAATACATATTACTACCGAATACATGCATGGAAAATAGATTTGGCGCAAGGGAAACTATTAACCAAAAGTAGAGATCTCTACTAGAGCTAGAACTTAAATAATTCACTACCGGTAGTATACTGTTTGTAAAATCTTGGAAAAATTCTACCGCATAGGCATCGCTGATAAGAAACAGTACCAATTGGAATTACTCAAAAAGGAGTTATAAAACATCCCGAGTAATTAAAACACTGCAGAAAGCCATTAGACAAATACTGCAGAAGTTTTTACTGTAAGCCTATCTTTTTATTTCACGATGAGATTCCCCTCGTTCATACGAGTTCAGGGACATATCATACGCGATTTTTTTGAGCTACGAAACTTTTACTACGAATTTATTACTCCGAAAAGGCCACTAACTAGTTTGATTAAACTGTACTAAACCTGACAGTAAAAGTCTGAACCAAAGCTACAGCGAGATTCTACACGACTCACTGAACGCGTGCATATTTTATTTGCAAATTTTGGCCAAGCGGTTTAATTTCTACGCAATTTACAAGATTCTACCGAAATCTGCCAACTAATAGGATTAACGAAGTTGACCCAGTCAACTGTGTCGGATGACTGGCGCTGACTGGGCGTCTGACCAGTCAACGTCTGGAGTGCTGACCAGTCAACGAACGATCTAAGATGCTGATCTGAGATCGGCGGTGGCTGCTGTCTTACGAAGCAGACGGCGAAACGAACTCCGGCGAGCTCGGACGGCGGCAACGATCGGATCCGGTGGCGTGGAAACTCCTGCAAGTACACACGGTCAACTCGGCTACGGAATAATAAGCTGCGCGTCTTCTGTAGCGATCTGCGAAGCGCGATTGGCGGCGGCGGATGGAGACGCGAGCACGGAACGGAAAGAAGCGGCGAGGCGAACCCGGCAACGCTTGGCGCTGAACGGCGATGGGATGGCGGCGGCGGCGAATGGCGGCGGCGTATGGCGTCGCAGAGTTATGTGGCGGGTAAGGGAGGCGGGGTCGGGCACGACTTACGAGGCGGTGGGGTCCCTTCTATTTAATCCTTCACGTGAGAAAAGAAAAGAAAAAAAAAACTGAAACAGAAACGGTCCAGAACTGGACTACAACTCGGAAATCGGTCCAGATTTTCGGACCGTTTTCCGGCGGTTTACTAAAACGTCCGAGTCTTTTGCATACGAACTCCGATTGGAGCGATTTTCGCGCCTACGGGTTCGTATCGTCGAGGGGAACAACCTTCAGTCGAATTTTGAGCGAAAGCTCGAACCTACAGGGGTGGTTGTAGCAAGCCCCTCTGAAGCCTCCCGCAGGAAACTCGAAGCGAAGGAGAAACGGGGTTTTGCAAATAGCGTTTCGTCGATCCTCTCTACTCGACGGTAATGCATGGAAAGATATGATGCGATGCAATGAATGATATGCAAGACCAAATCTAAAATTTGGGATGTGACAAGACTAACCCCCTTAAGATGAATCTCGTCCTCGAGATTCGGCGCGGCTAGCAAATAGGTGTGGGTAGTCCTCTCGGATGTCATCTTCACGCTCCCAAGTAGCTTCCTCTTCGATGTGGTGACTCCACTGTACTTTGCAAAACTTGATTGTCTTGGTACGGGTAGTCCTGTGATAAAGTCCATTCCCACTCTATCCCATTTCCAATCCGGCACGAACAGCGCTGCAGCAATCCTGGCTTACGGTGTTACGCCTTCACTTTCACTACATACATCACATAGGGCAATATGCTTGGCGATATCTCCCTTCATGTTGTTCCACCAAAATCTGCTCTTCAAATCCATATACATCTTTGTGTTGCCCGGATGTATGGAATATGGCGAGTCATGAGCTTCCTGCAGAATCAACTTCCTTATCTCGGGATCGTTGGGAACACACAAACGATCTCCATACCACAAGGTACCATGCTCATCCTCGCGAATATCCTTTTCCCGGTTCTCCTTCATCTTCTCCTTTATTTCTTCTATTTCCTTGTCTCCCACTTGAGCCTTCTCGATTCTGTCTTGAAGCGTCAGTTGGACTTCCATTGTTGCTAAGTACCCTTGAGATACTACCTCCAGTCTAAGGTCCTTGAATTGCTTGCACAAATCCTCGGGCAATTCACCAATTGTCAATCCATTGGCATAAACCTTCCATTTCGAGCATACCTACTACATTGGCCTTTCTGGGTGGTATTGTAGATTCATATCATAATCCTTGATAAGTTCCAACCATCTCCTTTGTCTCATGTTCAGTTCATACGTGTAAATATGTACTTCAGGCTCTTGTGGTGGTGTACACATCACGGTGTTTTCCCATTAAGTAATGCCTCCATACCTTGGCGCATGAACCATGGCGCTAACTCCAAGTCGTGTGTGGGTAATTCCGCTCATGGTGCTTGAGTTGTCATGAGGCATATGACACTACTCTCCCATCTTGCATCAGACACTCCCAAGTCCCTGCCGTGAAGCATCACAGTACACTTGGAAATCCTACGAAGATCTGTAAACACAGCAGTAGCGATTACTAGTCGACGCTTCAGTTCCTGAAAGCTGGCTTCACATACATCTGACCATTCAAACTTCCTCTCCTTCTTCAGAAGTTCAGTCATCGGCTTAGCAATCTTAGAAAAGTTTTCTATGAACCTTCGGTAATATCCAGCAAGTCCCAAAAAGCTTCGAATCTCTCCCGCATTCTTGGGTGCTTCCCACTCTGTTACTGCAGTCACTTTGTTTGGATCAACAGCAATTCCTTCTCGACACTCGTGTCCAAGAAACCCAGTGTTAAGCCGAATTCACATTTACTGAATTTGGCATACGACTTGTTCTCTCGGTTTCTCCATAATCGATCAGATGTTTCTCATGCTCAGCATCATCCTTGGAATATATCAGTATGTCATCAATAAACACCACCACGAACTTGTCCAAATACTCCATAAATACCTTGTTCATCATGGTCATGAAATACGCAGGGGCATTCGTTAGTCCAAAAGACATAACTGCATACTCATATAGACCATACCTAGTGGTGAAGGCGGTTTTTGGTACATCCTCCTTCCGGATCTTCAATTGAAAGTAGCCTGATCGCAGATCAATCTTCTTGAACACCTTTGCTCCTTCCGTTGATCAAATAAATCATTTATGTTGGCAGAGGGTACTTGTTCTTGATGGTTACTTCATTCAGTGACGATAGTCCACCACTAATCTCTTGGTGCTGTCTTTCTTCTCCACAAATAGAACAGGTGCTCCCCATGACGACGCACTAGGCTGAATGAATCCCTTTTCCAGTTGTTCCTTCAACTGTTTCTTCAATTCCTTCAGCTCATCGACATCCATCTTATATGGTTTCTTTGCTATAGGTCCTGTTCCCGGCATCAGGTCGATAAGAAACTCTACATCTCTGTCAGGTGGCATCCTGAAGCTCTTAGGAAACACGTCGGGTAATCCCTAATCAACGCACGGTATCCATGCTAACCCCTTAAGAGAATTCAACTTACACCTTCTTGGTCGTCTGGTGACTTGAATCTAATCCTCTTACCATCCGGTTTTGAGTGAAACATGCTGTGCACAATCTATGTGTCCCCATGCATAGACATCCAATCCATACCGAATGACATCTAACCCTTGTGAATCCAACACTACCAAATGTGCAATGAAGTTGTGTGTTCCAATCCTCGATTAAATTCGGCATCCCGCGCTAGCTATCATATCTCCTCGGTGAACTCACTCTAATAGCCCTTTTCATAGACTCGAGAGGTAACTTATACTTATCCACAAAAGCCCTTGATATGAATGAATGCGATGCACCAGTATCGAAAAGTATAAGTGCAGGGTAAGTGTTGATTGGAAACTTACCAATCACAAGGTCAGGCTCGTCTGGAATCTCCTCCACATTCATGTGGTTCACTGTGGCCTTCTCATTGTTGGTTGGCTTCAGTCCTTTCCTCTCCGGACAGTTGTCAGCATAGTGTCCCTTCTGCTTGCACTTGAAGCACGTCACCTCACTCAGATCCTTCTTCACAAAGTTGCGATCACAGTTGTTGCGATCATGTCCACCGTGTCCTCCAGAGTGGTGAGAGTGTCCTCCCTTGTGGCTGTGGTGACTGCTCCTATGGTTGTCATGATGATGTCCATCGCCTCCATGGTGGTGGCGGTCATGGCTCCCATGGTCACTTCCTCCATGCTTGGAGTATCCATCATATGAAGTGCGAGACTTGTGGTGTGAGCCAGAGTGGTGATTGTTGTTCTTTCTCTTGCGGTTCTCCACTTGCTTGTGCTTCCCTTCCAAGATTCTGGCCTTGTCCATGAGCTCCTGGAAAGTGGGGCAGTAAACCACAAGTAGCTGCACCGAAAGCTCATCATCGAGGCCATCCAGAATCTCTCCTCCTTTTTGCATCGTGTCAACATCCTCAGTGCATAACAGGACAGGTTGTTGAACTCCTCAATGTACTCGCCACGGTGCGATTGGTTTGGCGCAAGTTCTGGAACTCTTTCCTCTTCAGGCTCGAACTCCACGAAGACACGTGGTCGGTCTTGAAACCTTCCTCAAACATAGCCCAAGTCACGGTATTCAGAGGGTGGGTGATCTGAAATGTGTCCCACCAAGAAGCGGCTGGTCCCTCCAAAGAGGTGAGCGCGAACCTCACCTTCTCAGCATCAGTGCATCCTACAGTTACTAGATCCTTGTTGACTGAACGCAACCCGATCGAGCAACCATTGGTTCCGCAGTAGAGAACTTAGCTGGCCTTAGCCTCAGAAATCTGGTGAGAGCATCTCCACAGGGCTGATTGTTTCCATTGTTATTGTTCTGATTTGCCATGAACTGGGTCATCACTTGGGTCAGCTGTGCCTGAGCTGCCATGAGCTGCTCCAACTCAGTGGGTTGGCGGCGGGGAGGCATCTGCGGTTCAGCATAGGTAAGTTTAGAAAGAATCAACTACGGTAATAGGATTCTACCCATGCATATGATCAAACAACAACAAACAATAGCAGACAATCACAAGCAAGCAACACATCAACAAACAAGCGATCCAGCAACATCCCAGGTGTTATCCTAGTAGTATATACCTACTGAAATAGTTTTGCAAGAGTTGGCAATGGTTAACTAAACAGTTGAGCATCAAAACGACAAAACAGCAATTCTGACAGAACAGTTCTGCTGTGTTCGCGAATTTTTCCGCCTGACTTAAACTCGTCAGAAAATTTAGCTGATTTTTTAGCTTATAGTACAGAGAGTTTCGCATCAGCCCAATTTTTTTCAGATTTTTCCGAGTTACCAGAAAAATATGAAAAATCGCGCAGTACTGCTGTATCAGCAGAAAAACTGCAGCGAAAACAACACAGATAGTAACCAAATTGCCATAACTCTTTCATATAATTTGCACAAATAATTCCTGAGATATTGGAGTACACAAATAAGCATCTAAACACTCTTACACTAACACGAACTAAGTATCACAACGATCGAGAATAATCCTAACGATTTCGCCTAACGAGGACTAATTGGTGGACTTCTATCTATTGCTTGAAGAGGTTGCGGTAGGTCCTCGCTGTCATGCGTTGGCGCTTCGGCTCGCGGTACAACCATGGCGGCAGAGTGTACACCTCTCCTGAACCATCACTTGAAACGTCAAACTCCACCTCTTCTGGATCCTCCTCTTCTTCTTCATCCTCAGCAATTGCAACAGCTTCATCTCCTCCACCATCATCGTCTCCATCATCATCATCCTCGTCCTCATCATCATCATCTCCACTGTCATCATCATCCCCATTGTTGCCATCATCTCCATTGTCATCATCAGAGGGTGGATTCAGCTGTGCTTGGAGAGCGGCAATCTGGGCTGTCATAGCTTCAATAGTTTGATCCCTTTCTGGATTGTCCCTTGCGGTTCTTTGTATGTTACGGTGTTCTCCTGCAGTACCATGAAGATGTGCTATGGTTGCATCTCTGGCTATCGGCATTCTCCGAACTCCCACAGCTTCATGCAAAGTGTCAATCTCTGTCCTTGGACCACCATACCATTGCTAGTAAAATCTGCAATCTCCTTTATCATCCTCACCTTCTGCTAGAGCTCCATTCTCCCTTTCCATGTCCTCTATGTGCCTCCGGCGGGCGTGCATGTTGTTCCTGTCACCCGGGTAACCACAATGTTCCCATCTTCATCACGCCTTCCATAGTCACGGTAGGGTGAATCTGCAGTAGTAGGTGTCGGACTTGATGGCCTTTGGCAGACAGGGCTTCATGTATGGCCAAGTTGATTCCAAGTCCCCGTTGCGGTATGTCTTGGTGTAGACCAAGTGCTGGGTTTGGCAAGGCGGCATCTCTGAATATGAAGGTAGTGATCTCCCATGCATCCTCTCCATATCCATAGGTGTACAGCCTTCTTCCCTTGAACATGGGCGTGGCAAACCCAATGACTGAGAGCTGAGCTAACTGCCTTGCAAAGGGCCTTGGTGACTCCATGGTGGCATACTCAGTCCTGACTTCTCCCATCTATCAAGTAAAAGAGGAAAGTGTGAGAATAGCATATGGTAAGAATTTACGAGGGTGAAAGGCATAAGATGAAAGATAGAGTTAATATAGGCTTTAATAAATCTATGGCTTCCTAATCCAATTCTAGGTCACGATCCTACAGTCGACACACGGGCTCTGATACCATCTGTGACACCCCGGTTCTGAAAGACCGTGGCCTCTATGTGACATGCCAATCCTGGATCGGTTCATTGGCCCACAATAGAGTAAGATAGATAACATAGCAAAATATCCGTGTATCATAGATAACGAAGATCCAGAGTACCATTATTACAATAAAAGCTTAGCACAAAGCTAGCTCAAATTATTCAGGTAGCAACATAAACGAGATAAATCCTCCATTCTTCAAATTGCCCACAAGTGAACAAGTGCCGAGTGGAGTACCGTGGCCTATAACGATCAATCAGAATCGGAATAACCTGCAGCATGAAACGCAACAGCCCCGAAGGGTCAATACATGGAATGTATGGCAAGTAGAGCTAGTAAAGGAGACAATAGTACTAACAACTACATGCATATTTGGCAAGTGGAGCTGTATGCAGCTTGCATTTGCAAATAACTTTGTCCTACTTTCATAAACAGTTTTGAATTTTCTTTGAAAAGATCCCAATTAAGTTAACCCAACAAGATTAAAACAATTATGAAATTAGAATGAGCGAGAAACATGTCTTGGAATCAATATCTAGCAACTCAGATGTCCATAACCGGGGACACGGCTAATCGATTAGATTATACACTCTGCAGAGGTTAGTACACTTTACCCATGTGACTTGGCCAGCCCAGCTCGTACCATCACTCTCATTTTGGGTGATGATAGGGAGAAGACCAAGAAGAGACTGTTCGGGAAGTAGCTCCTCAATCCCGACGCGCACCGGTCCAACCTACCAAAGTTCTACATCTCTGGATACGCGGGTTCGAGTTACCACAACCTACTAAGTCCAACCAACCGCCCATTCCATTATTGGCACATGGTTGTACACGTAAGCTACACAATAAAGAAGCCAAACATTCTCTCTTGATACCTGGGTGCCTTTCCGCAATGAAACCACCAAAATTTATCAATACCATCACACCCAGGGGATTCATTGATTAAGTTGTTTTTAGTTTTCGCAAACCAATACTTTGAGAAAACAAGTATCAATGATGTAACCCAGCCCTCGTTCATCAAGCATGGCTAAGCACATCTACAACGGTGGTTCATCTACAAGGAAAACCCTACCACATAATAGGACATAGCATAGCGATAGTATCATCCTACACATGCATCTACAAAATACACGACAATGCATTGAAAATAGTAGGACGATATCATGAACAAAGTAGCATCTACTTGCCTTGATTGTAGCGGTCGGAAGAACAATCCAAACACGAGCAAGGGTTGCACTCCACACAATCTACACGACACAATTGCATTCATAAACAAACAATTCACAAACATATGCAACAAAGATGATGCATGAATGCAAGAACGGCAAGTGAATTGGTGCTACAGCTGCACCATATAATACTAATACATATTACTACCGAATACATGCATGGAAAATAGATTTGGCGCAAGGGAAACTATTAACCAAAAGTAGAGATCTCTACTAGAGCTAGAACTTAAATAATTCACTACCGGTAGTATACTGTTTGTAAAATCTTGGAAAAATTCTACCGCATAGGCATCGCTGATAAGAAACAGTACCAATTGGAATTACTCAAAAAGGAGTTATAAAACATCCCGAGTAATTAAAACACTGCAGAAAGCCATTAGACAAATACTGCAGAAGTTTTTACTGTAAGCCTATCTTTTTATTTCACGATGAGATTCCCCTCGTTCATACGAGTTCAGGGACATATCATACGCGATTTTTGGAGCTACGAAACTTTTACTACGAATTTATTACTCCGAAAAGGCCACTAACTAGTTTGATTAAACTGTACTAAACCTGACTGTAAAAGTCTGAACCAAAGCTACAGCGAGATTCTACACGACTCACTGAACGCGTGCATATTTTATTTGCAAATTTTGGCCAAGCGGTTTAATTTCTACGCAATTTACAAGATTCTACCGAAATCTGCCAACTAATAGGATTAACGAAGTTGACCCAGTCAACTGTGTCTGATGACTGGGCGCTGACTGGGCGTCTGACCAGTCAACGTCTGGGGCCTCTGACTAGTCAACTTCTGGAGTGCTGACCAGTCAACGAACGATCTAAGCCGCTGATCTGAGATCTGACGGTGGCTGCTGTCTTACCGGAAACGGACGGCGAAACGAACTCCGCGAAGCTCGGACGGCGGCAACGATCGGATCCGTGGCGTGGAAACTCCTGCAAGTACACACACGGTCAACTACGGCTCCCGAATAATAAGCGCGTCGCAGACGCGTGGCGATCTGCAGGCGCGGTTGGCGGCGACGGATGGAGACGCGAGCACGGAACGGAAAGAGGGCGAGACGAACCCGGCAACAGACGCGCTGAACGCGATTTTAAGGCAGGCGCGCGGCGTAGAAAGGTGGCAGGCGGCGTACGTGCGCCGTGCGCCAGGGAGTTGTGGCGGCGGGGTTCTGGGAGGAGGCGGGGTCGGGCACGACTTACGAGGCGGTGGGGTCCCTTCTATTTAATCCTTCACGTGAGAAAAGAAAAGAAAAAAAAAACTGAAACAGAAACGGTCCAGAACTGGACTACAACTCGGAAATCGGTCCAGATTTTCGGACCGTTTTCCGGCAGTTTACTAAAACGTCCGAGTCTTTTGCATACGAACTCCGATTGGAGCGATTTTCGCGCCTACGGGTTCGTATCGTCGAGGGGAACAACCTTCAGTCGAAGTTTGAGCGAAAGCTCGAACCTACAGGGGTGGTTGTAGCAAGCCCCTCTGAAGCCTCCCGTAGGAAACTCGAAGCGAAGGAGAAACGGGGTTTTGCAAATAGCGTTTCGTCGATCCTCTCTACTCGACGGTAATGCATGGAAAGATATGATGCGATGCAATGAATGATATGCAAGACCAAATCTAAAATTTGAGATGTGACAACACATGCAATGACACTGGTGGTGGTTTATGAAAAGTACACACATGCAATGACTCTAGTGGTTGTTTAGGAAAAGAACACACATGCAATGACATGCAATGACACTGGTGGATTCATGTGGTTTAGGAAAGGAATACACATGCAATGACACTGGTGGTGGTTTATGAAAAGTACACACATGCAATGACTCTAGTGGTTGTTTAGGAAAAGAACACACATGCAATGACATGCAATGACACCGGTGGATCCATGTGGTTTAGGAAAGGAACACACATGCAATGACACTAGTGGTGGTTTATGAAAAGAACACACATGCAAATGACTCTGGTGGATCCATGTGGTTTATGGAAAGAACAAACATGCAATGAATGTAGTGCTGGTTTATGAAAATAACACACATGCAACGACTCTAGTTGTGGTTCCACCTCGTTTATGAAAAGAATAAACATGCAATGACTATAGTTGTGGTTTATGAAAAGAACACACATGCAATGACTCTGCCTGGATCCAAGTGGTTTATTAAAAGAACACACATGCAATGACTCTGGTGGATGCATGTGGTTTATGAAAAGAACAAACGTGCAATGAATCTAGTGGTGGATTATGAAAAGAACACACATGCAATGACACTGGTGGATCCATGTGCTTTATGAAAAGAACAAACATGCAATGACTCTAGTTGTGCTTTATGAAAAGTACACACATGCCATGACTCTAGTGGTGGTCTAGGAAAAGAACACACATGCAATGAAATGCAATGACACTGGTTGATCCATGCGGTTTAGGAAAGGAACAGACATGCAATGACACTGGTGGTGGTTAATGAAAAGAACACACATGCAAATGACACTGGTGGATCCATGTGGTTTAGTAAAAGAACAAACATGCAATAACTCTACTACTGGTTTATGAAAAGGACACACATGCAATGACACTGGTGGATCCATGTGGTTTAGTAAAATAACACACATGCAATGACACTAGTGGTAGTTTATGAAAAGTACACACATGCAATGACTCTAGTGGTTGTTTAGGAAAAGAACACACATGCAATGACATGCAATGACACCGGTGGATCCATGTGGTTTAGGAAAGGAGCACACATGCAATGACACTGGTGGTGGTTTATGAAAAGAACACACATGCAAATGACTCTGGTGGATCCATGTGGTTTATGGAAAGAACAAACATGTAATGAATCTAGTGGTGGTTTATGAAAATAACACACATGCAACGACTCTAGTTGTGGTTCCACGTCGTTTATGAAAAGAATAAACATGCAATGACTATAGTTGTGGTTTATGAAAAGAACACACATGCAATGACTCTGCCTGGATCCAAGTGGTTTATGAAAAGAACACACATGCAATGACTCTGGTGGATCCATGTGGTTTATGGAAATAACACACATGAAATGAATCTAGTGGTGGTTTATGAAAAGAACATACATGCAATGACTCTACTACTGGTTTATGAAAAGGACACACATGCAATGACATTGGTGGATCCATGTGGTTTAGTAAAATAACACACATGCAATGATACTAGTGGTGGTTTATGAAAAGTACACACATGCAATGACTCTAGTGGTTCTTTAGGAAAAGAACACACATGCAATGACATGCAATGACACCGGTGGATCCATGTGGTTTAGGAAAGGAACACACATGCAATGACACTGGTGGTGGTTTATGAAAAGAACACACATGCAAATGACTCTGGTGGATCCATGTGGTTTATGGAAAGAACAAACATGCAATGAATCTAGTGGTCGTTTATGAAAATAACACACATGCAACGACTCTAGTTGTGGTTCCACGTTGTTTATGAAAAGAATAAACATGCAATGACTATAGTTGTGGTTTATGAAAAGAACACACATGCAATGACTCTGCCTGGATCCAAGTGGTTTATGAAAAGAACCCACATGCAATGACTCTGGTGGATGCATGTGGTTTATGAAAAGAACACACATGCAATGAATCTAGTGGTGGATTATGAAAAGAACACACATGCAATGACACTGGTGGATCCATGTGCTTTATGAAAAGAACAAACATGCAATGACTCTAGTTGTGCTTTATGAAAAGTACACACATGCCATGACTCTAGTGGTGGTCTAGGAAAAGAACACACATGCAATGAAGTGCAATGACACTGGTTGATCTAGGCAGTTTAGGAAAGGAACAGGCATGCAATGACACTGGTGCTGGTTAATGAAAAGAACACACATGCAAATGACACTGGTGGATCCATGTGGTTTAGTAAAAGAACAAACATGCAATAACTCTAGTGGTGGTTTAGGAAAAGAACACACATACAATGACACTGGTGGTGGTTTATGATAAGAACACACATGCAAATGACTGGTGGATCCATGTGGTTTATGGAAAGAAAACACATGCAATGAATCTAGTGGTGGTTTATGAAAATAACACACATGTAATGACTCTAGTTGTGGATCCATGTGGATTATGAAAATAAAAAACATGCAATGACTCTAGTTGTGGTTTATGAAAAGAACACACATGCTATGACTCTAGTTGTGGTTTATGAAAAGAACACACATGCAATGACTCTAGTTGTGGATTATTAAAATAACAAACATGCAATGACTCTAGTTGTGGTTTGTGAAAAGAACACACATGCAATGACTCTAGTTGTGGTTTATGAAAAGAACACATATGCAATGAAATGCAATGACACTGGTGGATCCATGTGGTTTAGGAAAGGAATACACATGCAATGACACTGGTGGTGGTTTATGAAAAGAACACACATGCAAATGACTCTGGTGGATCCATGTGGTTTATGGAAAGAACACACATGCAATGAATCTTGTGGTTGTTTATGAAAAGAACACACATGCAATGACTCTAGTGGTGGTTTATGAAGAGGACACACATGCAATGACACTGGTGGATCCATGTGGTTTAGTAAAATAACACACATGCAATGACACTAGTGGTGGTTTAGGAAAAGAACACAATTTCAATGACATGCAATGACACTGGTGGATCCATGTGGTTTAGGAAAGGAACACACATGCAATGACACTAGTGATGGTTTATGAAAAGAACACACATGCAAATGACTCTGGTGGATCCACATGGTTTAATGAAAGAACACACATGCAATGACACCAGTGGTGGTTTATGACAAGAACACACATGCAATGACTCTAGTTATGGTTTAGGAAAAGAACAAACATGCAATGACTCTAGTGGTGGTTTATGAAAAAGGTCACACATGCAATGACATGCAATGACACCGGTGGATCCATGTGGTTTAGGAAAGGAGCACACATGCAATGACACTGGTGGTGGTTTATGAAAAGAACACACATGCAAATGACTCTGGTGGATCCATGTGGTTTATGGAAAGAACAAACATGCAATGAATCTAGTGGTGGTTTATGAAAATAACACACATGCAACGACTCTAGTTGTGGTTCCACGTCGTTTATGAAAAGAATAAACATGCAATGACTATAGTTGTGGTTTATGAAAAGAACACACATGCAATGACTCTGCCTGGATCCAGGTGGTTTATGAAAAGAACACACATGCAATGACTCTGGTGGATGCATGTGGTTTATAAAAAGAACACACATGCAATGAATCTAGTGGTGGATTATGAAAAGAACACACATGCAATGACACTAGTGGATCCATGTGCTTTATGAAAAGAACAAACATGCAATGACTCTAGTTGTGGTTTATGAAAAGTACACACATGCCATGACTCTAGTGGTGGTCTAGGAAAAGAACACACATGCAATGACACTAGTTGATCCATGTGGTTTAGGAAAGGAACAGACATGCAATGACACTGGTGGTGGTTAATGAAAAGAACACATGCAAATGACACTGGTGGATCCATGTGGTTTAGTAAAAGAACAAACACGCAATAACTCTAGTGGTGGTTTAGGAAAGGAATACACATACAATAACACTGGTGGTGGTTTATGAAAAGAACACACATGCAAATGACTCTGGTGGATCCATCTGGTTTATGGAAAGAACACACATGCAATGAATCTAGTGGTGGTTTATGAAAATAACAGACATGTAATGACCCTAGTTGTGGATCCATGTGGATTATGAAAATAACAAACATGCAATGACTCTAGTTGTGGTTTGTGAAAAAAACAAACATGCAATGACTCTAGTTGTGGTTTGTGAAAAGAACACACATGCAATGACTCTAGTTGTGGTTTATGAAAAGAACACTTATGCAGTGAAATGCAATGACATTGGTGGATCCATGTGGTTTAGGAAAGGAATACACATGCAATGACACTGGTGGTGGTTTATGAAAAGAACACATATGCAAATAACTCTAGTGGTTGTTTAGGAAAAGAACACACATGCAATGACATGCAATGACACCGGTGGATCCATGTGGTTTAGGAAAGGAACACACATGCAATGACACTAGTGGTGGTTTATGAAAAGAACACACATGCAAATGACTCTGGTGGATCCATGTGGTTTATGGAAAGAACTCACATGCAATGAATCTAGTGGTGGTTTATGAAAAGAACATACATGCAATGACTCTAGTGGTGGTTTATGAAAAGGGCACACATGCAATAACACTGGTGGATCTATGTGGTTTAGTAAAATAAGACACATGCAATGACATTAGTGGTGGTTTATGAAAAGTATACACATGCAATAACTCTAGTGGTTGTTTAGGAAAAGAACACACATGCAATGACACCTGTGGATCCATGTGGTTTAGGAAAGGAACACACATGCAATGACACTAGTGGTGGTTTATGAAAAGAACACACATGCAAATGACTCTGGTGGATCCATGTGGTTTATGGAAAGAAGAAACATGCAATGAATCTAGTGGTGGTTTATGAAAATAACACACATGCGACGACTCTAGTTGTGGTTCCACATCATTTATGAAAAGAATAAACATGAAATGACTATAGTTGTGGTTTATGAAAAGAACACACATGTAATGAATCTGCCTGGATCCAAGTGGTTTATTAAAAGAACCCACATGCAATGACTCTGGTGGATGCATGTGGTTTATGAGAAGAACACACATGCAATGAATCTAGTGGTGGATTATGAAAAGAACACACATGCAATGACACTGGTGGATCCATGTGCTTTATGAAAAGAACAAACATGCAATGACTCTAGTTGTGCTTTATGAAAAGTACACACATGCCATGACTCTAGTGGTGGTCTAGGAAAAGAACACACATGCAATGAAGTGCAAATGACACTGGTGGATCCATGTGGTTTAGTAAAAGAACAAACATGCAATAACTCTAGTGGTGGTTTAGGAAAAGAACACACATACAATGACACTGGTGGTGGTTTATGATAAGAACACCCATGCAAATGACTCTGGTGGATCCATGTGGTTTATGGAAAGAAAACACATGCAATGAATCTAGTGGTGGTTTATGAAAATAACACACATGTAATGACTCTAGTTGTGGATCCATGTGGATTATGAAAATAAAAAACATGCAATGACTCTAGTTGTGGTTTATGAAAAGAACACACATGCTATGACTCTAGTTGTGGTTTATGAAAAGAACACACATGCAATGACTCTAGTTGTGGATTATTAAAATAACAAACATGCAATGACTCTAGTTGTGGTTTGTGAAAAGAACACACATGCAATGACTCTAGTTGTGGTTTATGAAAAGAAAACATATGCAATGAAATGCAATGACACTGGTGGATCCATGTGGTTTAGGAAAATAACACACATGCAATAACACTGGTGGTGGTTTATGAAAAGAACACACATGCAAATGCCTCTGGTGGATCCATGTGGTTTATGGAAAGAACACACATGCAATGAATCTAGTGGTTGTTTATGAAAAGAACACACATGCAATGACTCTAGTGGTGGTTTATGAAGAGGACACACATGCAATGACACTGGTGTATCCATGTGGTTTAGTAAAATAACACACATGCAATGACACTAGTGGTGGTTTAGGAAAAGAACACAATTGCAATGACATGCAATGACACTGGTGGATCCATGTGGTTTAGGAAAGGAACACACATGCAATGACACTAGTGATGGTTTATGAAAAGAACACACATGCAAATGACTGGTGGATCCACGTGGTTTAAGGAAAGAACACACATGCAATGACACCAGTGGTGGTTAATGACAAGAACACACATGCAATGACTCTAGTTGTGGTTTAGGAAAAGAACAAACATGCAATGACTCTAGTGGTGGTTTATGAAAAAGGTCACACATGCATTGACACTGGTGGATCCATGTGGTTTAGTAAAATAACACACAGGCAATGACTCTAGTGGTGGTTTAGGAAAAGAAGACACATGCAAAGACATGCAATGACACTGGTAGATGCATGTGGTTTAGGAAAGAAACACACATGCAATGACACTGGTGGTGGTTTATGAAAAGAACACACATGCAAATGACTCTGGTGGATCCATGTGGTTTATGGAAATAACACACATGAAATGAATCTAGTGGTGGTTTATGAATATAACATACATGCAATGACTCTACTACTAGTTTATGAAAAGGACACACATGCAATGACACTGATGGATCCATGTGGTTTAGTAAAATAACACACATGCAATGACACTAGTGGTGGTTTATGAAAAGTACACACATGCAATGACTCTAGTGGTTGTTTAGGAAAAGAACACACATGCAATGACATGCAATGACACCAGTGGATCCATGTGGTTTAGGAAAGGAGCACACATGCAATGACACTGGTGGTGGTTTATGAAAAGAACACACATGCAAATGACTCTGGTGGATCCATGTGGTTTATGGAAAGAACAAACATGCAATGAATCTAGTGGTGGTTTATGAAAATAACACACATGCAACGACTCTAGTTGTGGTTCCACGTCGTTTATGAAAAGAATAAACATGCAATGACTATTGTTATGGTTTATGAAAAGAACACACATGCAATGACTCTGCCTGGATCCAAGTGGTTTATGAAAAGAACACACATGCAATGACTCTGGTGGATGCATGTGTATGAATCTAGTGGTGGATTATGAAAAGAACACACATGAAATGACACTAGTGGATCTATGTGCTTTATGAAAAGAACAAACATGCAATGACTCTAGTTGTGGTTTATGAAAAGTACACACATGCCATGACTCTAGTGGTGGTCTAGGAAAAGAACACACATGCAATGACACTGGTTGATCCATGTGGTTTAGGAAAGGAACAGACATGCAATGACACTGGTGGTGGTTAATGAAAAGAACACATGCAAATGACACTGGTGGATCCATGTGGTTTAGTAAAAGAACAAACACGCAATAACTCTAGTGGTGGTTTAGGAAAAGAACACACATACAATGACACTGGTGGTGGTTTATGATAAGAACACACATGCAAATGACTCTGGTGGATCCATGTGGTTTATGGAAAGAACACACATGCAATGAATCTAGTGGTGGTTTATGAAAATAACACACATGTAATGACTCTAGTTGTGGATCCATGTGGATTATGAAAATAACAAACATGCAATGACTCTAGTTGTGGTTGATGAAAAGAACACACATGCTATGACTCTAGTTGTGGTTTATCAAAAGAACACACATGCAATGACTCTAGTTGTGGTTTATGAAAATAGCAAACAAGCAATGACTCTAGTTGTGGTTTATGAAAAGAACACACATGCCATGACTCTAGTTGTGGTTTATGAAAAGAACACATGCAACGACTCTGGTGGTGGTTTAGGAAAAGAACACACATGCAAAGAAATGCAATGACACTGGTGGATCCATGTGGTTTAGGAAAGGAATACACAGGCAATGACACTGGTGGTGGTTTATGAAAAGAACACACATGCAAATAACTCTTGTGGATCCATGAGGTTTATGGAAAGAACACACATGCAATGAATCTAGTGGTTGTTTATGAAAAGAACACACGTGCAATGACTCTAGTGGTTGTTTATGAAAAAGACAGAAATGCAATGACACTGGTGGATCCATGTGGTTTAGTAAAATAACACATGCAATGATACTAGTGGTGGTTTAGGAAAAGAACACAATTGCAATGACATGCAATGACACTAGTGGATCCATGTGGTTTAGGAAAGGAACACACATATAATGATACTAGTGATGGTTTATGCAAAGAACAAACATGCAAAATGACTCTGGTGGATCCATGTGGTTTAAGGAAAGAACACACATGCAATGACACTAGTGGTGGTTTATGAAAAGAACACACATGCAATGACTCTAGTTGTGGTTTAGGAAAAGAACAATCATGCAATGATTCTAGTGGTGGTTTATGATAAGTACACACATGCATTGACACTGGTGGATCCATTTGGTTTAGTAAAATAACACACATGCAATGACTATGGTGGTGGTATAGGAAAATAAGACACATGCAAAGACATGCAATGACACTAGTCGATCCATGTGGTTTAGGAAAGAAACACACGTGCAATGACACTGGTGGTGGTTTATGAAAAGAACACAGATGCAAATGACTCTGGTGGATCCATGTGGTTTATGGATATAAAACACATGAAATGAGTCTAGTCGTGGTTTATGAAAAGAACATACATGCAATGACTCTAGTGGTGGTTTATGAAAAGGGCACACATGCAATAACACTGGTGGATCTATGTGGTTTAGTAAAATAAGGCACATGCAATGACATTAGTGGTGGTTTATGAAAAGTATACACATGCAATAACTCTAGTGGTTGTTTAGGAAAAGAACACACATGGAATGACACCTGTGGATCC
Source organism: Avena insularis (assembly GCA_023614405.1). NCBI lineage: Eukaryota > Viridiplantae > Streptophyta > Magnoliopsida > Poales > Poaceae > Avena > Avena insularis. The sequence continues at coordinate 391,254,927 of CM042690.1, read as the reverse complement.
ATGTGGTTTAGGAAAGGAACACACATGCAATGACACTAGTGGTGGTTTATGAAAAGAACACACATGCAAATGACTCTGGTGGATCCATGTGGTTTATGGAAAGAACAAACATGCAATGAATCTAGTGGTGGTTTATGAAAATAGCACACATGCAATGACTCTAGTTGTGGTTTCATGTCGTTTATGAAAAGAATAAACATGCAATGACTATAGTTGTGGTTTATGAAAAGAACACAAATGCAATGACTCTGGCTGGATCCAAGTGGTTTATGAAAATAACACACATGCAATGACTCTGGTGGATACATGTGGTTTATGAAAAGAACACACATGCAATGAATCTAGTGCTGGATTATGAAAAGAACACACATGCAATGACACTGGTGGATCCATGTGGTTTATAAAAAGAACAAACATGCAATAACTCTAGTGGTGGTTTATGAAAAGTACACACATGCAATGCCATGCAATGACACTGGTTGATCCATGTGGTTTAGGAAAGGAACAGACATGCAATGACACTGGTGGTGGTTAATGAAAAGAACACACATGCAAATAACACTGGTGGATCCATGTGGTTTAGTAAAAGAACAAACATGCACTAACTCTACTGGTGGTTTAGGAAAAGAACAAACATACAATGAGACTGGTGGTGGTTTATGAAAAGAACACACATGCAAATGACTCTGGTGGATCCATGTGGTTTATTGAAAGAACACACATGCAATAAATCTAGTGGTGGTTTATGAAAATAACACACATGTAATAAATCTAGTTGTGGATCCATGCGGATTATGAAAATAACAAACATGCAATGACTCTAGTTATGGTTTATGAAAAGAAGACACATGCTATGACTGTAGTTGTGGTTTATGAAAAGAACACACATGCAATGACTCTAGTTGTGGTTTATGAAAAGAACAAACATGCAATTACTCTAGTTGTGGTTTATGAAAAGAACACACATGCAATGACTCTAGTTGTGGTTTATGAAAAGAACACACATGCAATGCCTCTGGTGGTGGTTTAGGAAAAGAACACACATGCAAAGAAATGCAATGACACTGGTGGATCCATGTGGTTTAGGAAAGGAATACACATGCAATGATACTGTTGGTGATTTATGAAAAGAACACACATGCAAATGACTCTAGTGAATCCATGTGGTTTATGGAAAGAACACACATGCAATGAATCTAGTGGTTGTTTATGAAAAGAACATACATGCAATGACTCTAGTGGTGGTTTAAGAAAAGGACACACATGCAATGACACTGGTGGATCCATGTGGTTTAGTAAAATAACACATGCAATGACACTAGTGGTGGTTTAGGAAAAGAACACAATTGCAATGAGATGCAATGACACTGGTGGATCCATGAGGTTTAGAAAAGGAACACACATATAATGACACTAGTGATGGTTTATGAGAAGAACACACATAAAAAATGACTCTGGTGGATCCATGTGGTTTAAGGAAAGAACACACATGCAATGACACTAGTGGTGGTTTATGAAAAGAACACACATGCAATGACTCTAGTTGTGGTTTAGGAAAAGAACAAACATGCATTGACTCTAGTGGTGGTTTATGAAAAGGACACACATGCATTGACACTGGTGGAACCATGTGGTTTAGTAAAATAACACACCTGCATTGACTCTAGTGGTGGTTTAGGAAAAGAAGACACATGCAAAGACATGTAATGACACTGGTAGATCCATGTGGTTTAGGAAAGAAATACACATGCAATCACAATGGTGGTGGTTTATGAAAATAACACACATGCAAATGACTCTGGTGGATCCATGTGGTTTATGGATATAACACGCATGAAATGAATCTAGTGGTGGTTTATGAAAAGAACATACATGCAATGACTCTAGTGGTGGTTGGTGAAAAGGACACACATGCAATAACACTGGCGGATCCATGTGGTTTAGTAAAATAACACACATGCAATGACACTAGTGGTGGTTTAGGAAAATAACACACATGCAAAGACATGTAATGACACTGATGGATCCATGTGGTTTAGGAAAGGAACACACATGCAATGACACTGGTGGTGGTTAATGAAAAGAACACACATGTAAATGACACTGGTGGATCCATGTGGTTTAGTAAAAGAACAAACATGCAATGACTCTAGTGGTGGTTTAGGAAAAGAACACAGATGCAATGACACTGGTGGTGGTTTATGAAAAGAACACACATGCAAATGACTCTGGTGGATCCATGTGGTTTATGGAAAGAACACACATGCAATGAATCTAGTGGTGGTTTGTGAAAATAACACACATGTAATACTCTAGTTGTGAATCCATGTGGATTATGAAATTAACAAACATGCAATGACTCTAGTTGTGGTTTATGAAAATAACACACATGCTATGACTCTACTTGTGGTTTATGAAAAGAACACACATGCAATTACTCTAGTTGTGGTTTATGAAAAGAACAAACATGCAAAGAAATGCAATGACACTGGTGGATCCATATGGTTTAGGAAAGGAATACACATACACTGACACTGGTGGTGGTTTATGAAAAGAACACACATGCAAATGACTCTGGTGGATCCATGTGGTTTATGGAAAGAACACACATGTAATAAATCTAGTGGTGGTTTATGAAAATAACACACATGCAATGACTCTAGTTATGGTTCCATGTCGTTTATGAAAAGAATAAACATGCAATGACTATAGTTGTGGTTTATGAAAAGAACACACATGCAATGACTCTAGCTGGATCCAAGTGGTTTATGAAAATAACACACATGCAATGACTCTGGTGGATGCATGTGGTTTATGAAAAGAACACACATGTAATGAATCTAGTGGTGGATTATGAAAAGAACACACATGCAATTACACTGGTGGATCCTTGTGGTTTATGAAAATAACAAACATGCAATGACTCTAGTTGTGGTTTATGAAAAGTACACACATGCCATGACTCTAGTGGTGGTTTAGGAAAAGAACACAAATTCAATGACATGCAATGACACTGGTTGATCCTTGTGGTTTAGGAAAGGAACACACATGCAATGACACTGGTGGTGGTTTATGAAAAGAACAGACATGCAAATGACACTGGTGGATCCATGTGGTTTAGTCAAAGAACAAACATGCAATGAATCTAGTAGTGGTTTAGGAAAAGAACACACATGCAGTGATAATGGTGGTGGTGGTTTTGAAGGAAATATGCCCTGAGCGGAAAAATGCGTCTTCATAGGATACCCTAAGGAAACGATTGGGTATACCATCTATCACAAATCCGAGGGCAAGATTTTTGTTGCCAAGAATGGATCCTTTCTTGAGAAGGAGTTTCTCGCGAAAGGTGTGAATAGTCGGAAGATAGAACTCAAAGAGGTTTTTGAACCTTCTCTTCATGAATTGGCGAGTGGCGCATCACTGGAAGTTGTTTCAGAGTTGACTTCACCTGATGAAGAGAGAGCTAATGATAATGATCATGAAACTCTGAAAGAGGATACTGTCGAACCTCGCAGGTCAAGCAGGACACGTGCAGCTCCTGAATTGTACGACAATCCTGTTATGAATTTCATGATTGATGAAATAGATGACCCTGCGACATATGAAGAAGCAATGATGAGCCCTGATTCCAACAAATGGATAGAAGCCATGAAATTCGTGATGGAATCCATGTACGAAAACCAGGTTTGGACCTTGGTGGACTTACCTCACGATCGAAAGGCCGTTGAGAATAAATGGATTTTCAAAAGAAAAACTGATGCTGATGGTAATGTGACCATCTATAAAGATCGACTTGTCACAAAGGGGTTTCGATAAATTCAAGGAGTTGACTACGATGAGACATTCTCTCCCGTAGCGATGCTAAAGTCGGTTAGGATTATGTTAGCAATTGCTGCATATTTCGATTATGAAATATGGCAGATGGATGTCAAAACTGCGTTCCTCAATGGTAATATTGAAGAAGAGTTGTTTATGATACAACCTAAGGGTTTTGTCGATCCTAAGGATGCTGATAAGGTATGCAAGCTTCAGCGATCCATCTATGGACTGAAGCAAGCATCCCGGAGTTGGAATCTCCGCTTTGATGAGGTGATCAAAGAGTTTGGATTTGTCCAAACTTATGGAGAGGCTTGTATTTACAAGAAAGTGAGTGGGAGCAATGTGGCATTTCTAATATTATATGCGGATGACATATTATTGATTGGAAATGATATAGATCTTTTAAACAGTGTTAAAAGTTATCTAAACAACAAATTTTCAATGAAGGACCTTGGTGAAGCTTCATATATATTAAGCATTAAAATCTATAGAGATAGATCAAGACGCCTAATTGGGCTATTGCAGAGTACATACCTTGATAAGATATTAAAGAAGTTTAATATGGACGGAAGTAAGAAGGGGTTCTTACCTATGTTGCAAGGCAAGACATTGAGTAAGACTCAAAGTACGGCTACGGCGGAAGAAAGAGAGATAATGGATAAGATCCCCTATGCCTCAGCCATAGGCTCTATAATGTATGCCATGCTATGTACAAGACCGGATGTGGCACATGCTATTAGTTTGACTAGTAGGTACCAATCTGATCCAGGTTTGGAACACTGGATAGCGGTCAAGATATCCTTAAGTACTTGAGAAGAACTAAGGATATGTTTCTTGTATACGGAGGTCAAGAAGAGCTAGTCACTAAGTGTTATGTCGATGCTAGCTTTGACACCGATCCGGATGACTCTACGTCTCAATCCGGATATGTATTTCTCTTGAACAGAGCAGCAGTTAGTTGGAGGAGTTCCAAACAACCTGTGGTGGCTATATCAACAACGGAGGCGGAATATGTTGCTGCTTCAGAAGAGGCGCAGGAAGCGGTTTGGATGAAGGAGTTCATAATGGAACTATCTGTGGTTCCTAGTGCATTGGACCCAATGGTGATCTATTGTGACAACAATGGAGCCATAGCCAACGCCAAGGAACCAAGGTCTCACAAGAATTCCACGCATATTAAGCGCCGGTTTCACTCCATCCACGAGCATGTCAAGGATGGAGACATAAAGGTTTGTAAAGTGCACACAGACCTGAATGTAGCAGATCCATTGACTAAAGTTCTCCCTAGGGAAAAACATGATCAACACCAGAACACCATGGGTGTTAGATTGATCACTATGTAAACTAGATTATTCTCTCTAGTGCAAGTGGGAGACTGAAGGAAATATGCCCTGAGAGGCAATAATAAAGTTGTTATTATGTATTCGTTGTATATGATAGATGTTTATTTTGCATGCTATAATTGTATTGATAGGAAATGTCAATACATGTGTGTTTAATAAACAAAAAGGGTCCTAGTTATGCCTCTCTTATATACTAGCTCGTTGATTAACAAGATGATCAAAGTTTCCTGATCATAGACATTGGATGTTGTTAATAACGAGGTCACATCATTTGTGAAATGATGTGATGAACATTCATCCAAAATATAGCATTACGATCAAAGTCATTATGTTTATATTGCTATAACATCATACAAAGTAATCTTAGTCCTTAGACCATGATATCATGTTAATTGCTAACACCGGAAGAGTATCTTGATAACATCAAACGTCACACCGTAACATGGTGATTATAAAGGTGGGTTCAGTGCTACGAAGGTGTTATGTTGAGGCTCATGGATCAAGAGTGGAATTTGTCAATCCCGATGACGGATAGATATACTCTGGGCCCTCTCGGTGATATCACGTTAAGATAGCTTGCAAGCAAGTGATGTGATCACTAGAATGTTATATCATGGGAACGAGAAAAGAGTGCATGTCGGTAACGAGATCAAACTAGGTATTTGGATACCGATGGTCAAATCTTGGACATGTATTATATCATGAGACAAAGGGATTAAATTACTAGCGTTAAAGGTTCTCACGATCACAAAAGTCATTGTTGAATGTGTGCAGGAGTCAGTATGGATCTCCAGGTCCCGCTTCTGATTATTGATCTAAGAGGAGTCTCAATCATGTCTGCATTATTCGCAAACCGTAGGGTGACACACTTAAGGGTTGCCGGACACCATTTAGGAGCACATATGTTTCAGACAAAAGGTTTGCAAAGCGCAGGAAATGTTTCAATAGAAACATGAATTGTTTCGATAGAAACCGGAATTGTTTCGGGTGAAGTTGCAGAAAGAGGTTCTGCATGTGATATTGAAATGTTGCAAGGGTTTTATGTGAATGTTTGTTAATTAAAGTAATTAACAAAATTCTGAATAAAATAAATAAAAGAGTTTTATTAATTGAGAGTGGCATTAAATTTGGTGGAAATTTAATGCATGTGAGTGGAATTTTGGGTGGAGTCAAAATTTATGTGAGTGGAGCTTCACCACATGAATGAGGAAGAGGTGGGGGCACCCCCCTTTGGCCGCTGGCCATGGGAGGGGAGGAGCCCCCTCTCCTCCCTCACAAAGCACACCTCCTCGTGAAGGATCTCTCTCCCCCTCTAGATATTCCCCCATGGTCTCGGATTAGCGAGATACATGTTCCCGGTGGCCTTGCGTCTGGAAGGAGTTGCTGCTTCCGCTGATTCGCTGGAGTGAGGAGGTGGAGGTTGTCCGGTGGCTTGAACGTGTGTGCGAGGACGGATGCGCTGCTGATTTGCGGCGCTCGGACTTCCACACGATCTTGAGATCGGCAAGCGTACGACTACATCAACCACGAGTTCCTACTCGTTAACAAAACTCGTTGTATTCGAGGGTAAGTTCTCCATGGATGTATGTCCACCGTTGCTCTGCATCTGGTAGATAGATCTTGGCGTATAGTTCTCATCGTAGGAATTTTTTTGTTTTCTATGCTGCGTACCCAACAGTGATATCAGGGCCTGATCAATGCGTAGGTGCTTTGCACGGGTATTGGTGGCATGTGTATATGTGGGCGATGATGATCATGTTATTGCATCTTCTATGTATCTTGGATATTGGTGGCATAGTGGGATGAAGCGGCCTGGACCAACCTTACATATCATCGTACATGAGACCGGTTCCACGACTGACATGCAAGTAGTTTTGCATAAGTGGCTAGTGGGTGTCTGTCTCTCCTACTATAGTCAATATCTGATTTACAACGAGTTGATAATAACTTGGTTATCGTCGTTGTGGTTCATGTTCGTAGGTAAGATCGGTTCTATCTCCGAAAGCCCTAAGCTACGTAAAACTTGCAATTGATAAATTAGAGGCGTCTAGTTTAGATCGTTGCTAGGCTAGTGTCTTGATATGGTATTGTTGTAAGTAGATGTATGATAGATACTCTTACAACACACTCAACGTGTAAGTTCCATAGACCTTGGCCTTACACACAAAGGAATGATAGAGATCATAGCACGATGCAAATGATAGAGATCAAATGCATGGACCATATCATCTCACTTTACACATTAGATCTTTGCATCTTATATTGCTAGTTTGGCACTTTTGGTAGCATTATAAGATGATCCTGTAGGGGTTCCGTGCATAAAAACAATAAATTTTACTCTATGTCCCTGAACCCCTGAAGCTGCCAGGACCTATCTATTAGTAATACAGTAACGGAAGGGGCTTTTCGTGAACTTACCCTTAAAGACCGAAAAGCGTTGTCAACGCTCAGGAGAGCGTGGTTGATGTAGATGAGCCGAAGCCGACCTCAAGGTCGTGATGAAGTCCTTGCGCTCCTTCTGGCTCCAACGACTTGAGTGCCTCAAGTGCGACATCTCGCGGGGAGTTACACACATCCGGTGCCTGACGATGACTCCCGCTTCCCGATCCAGCAGCAGTTGCGGAAGTAGAGCTCCCGGATCCGAATCCCGTAGCGCGACGGCGCTCCGTGGTGAAGATGTCTCTCGCTCGCGCAGTCCAGACTTGGGACCACGGCCACGAGAGAAAGAGGGGGAGAGAGAAAATATCAATTAGAGGTCCTCCCAAAAGTGGGGAGACCTTTATTAATTATTGGGTGTATTTTCCTAGGCCAAATACCCCACTTTATATAGGGGGAGGGGAGGTACTACCTCCCCTCAAGTCCCGGGCTGGGACTAAAGGAGAGGAGGGGGGAGGAGGTGGCCGCCGACCACCTAGTGGGCCCATGGGGGAGGGGGCTAGTCCCAGCCGGCCTCCCCTTTGCCCCTTCTCCCCTTTCTCCTTTTCCCTAATGGGCCTCCTCCCTCCGGAATTGGCCCATTAAACCTTTTGACCTTTTAATTGATTTTCTCTTTATTAAATAATTATGAATAAATGATTAAATCAACATTTAACATTCATTCACATATTATTCAATCTCCATGGCCATGGAACACCTTCCACCTCCACTCCGGACATCCTCCGGACTTACCGAAACCCTTCCGGTTTTCTCCATTCTTTTCTTCGGCGATTCTACCGATCCTATAAACACTCTCTAAGCATCATCAAGCCCTTAAGCGTGATACCCCATGGTTCGGGAACACTCCATACATGGTCGAGACACTCCCGCACCAATGATCGACAGAGGGACCTGGATGGCCATGTGACCCCTGTGCTTTCCATGAAGATCTTTCGTCGTTTGAACCGGGACAGTCATGTCTTATTCCCTTTGTCATTCAATACTTGCATTTCCCGAGATCTGATCAATGACATCACCATGTCGGGTTCAATCTCGTTACTGAACAATGCTACTTAACTCGTTCCGACAAGTGAAATCCCCGTGATCTAATCACACGTTGCACAGCTATTGGATATAACTTCTCCGAGTGGGCCCTTGAGTATCTTCCCGTCACATGGACGGACAAATCCCGCTCTTGACATATATTGCCTATACGGTCTCCTCCGAATACCTGAACACACCTTTATAACCACCGTTTTACCAGATGGCGTTTGATGCTATCTAAGTACTCTCGGGAGACAGTGATTGATATAGCCTCACGGTCTAAGGAATAGTCTACGAGGATCCATTTCTAATCATCATGACTTGAACTTCGTGACATGATCGGGTCACGATGTTTAGGTTGGGTATTGGTTCATCATCTCATTCTCCGAATGAGATGACCTCATTTCCAACTAGAATAAATGCCACATGATCAGGAAACATGATCATCTGTTGACCAATGAACCAGTGACTAGAGTTTCATTGGGAACCCCTGGTTGTTTGTATATCACACATGTATTGATGTTTCCACTCAATACAGTTATAGGATGATATAAACTTAATCATAAACTATATGAAATATGATAATAGTCCTTACTACTATTTGTCTCTAGGGCATATTTCCAACAGTCTCCCACTTGCACTAGAGTACAAATACACTAGATGCATTTGTTCTTAATCATTGGCACTATATATCCAGTACCCTGAACATGCTTGCTAATGGAAGAGGTTGAGTCTTGGGTCTGTACTTTATAGTCCCAAATCCTTTGCAACTTACTAATGTCACCTTGATTGACATCAATACTCTATCATCACATGATATCATCTGTGTGTATGTATCATCACTATGGCAGCAGAACGAGGCCTGATTCCAGGAGCCTACAGTGACGTTAGATCAACCTCGAGGGCTTTCTCATGGGCACTGTGCCCTGGGACACATCATTCTATGTTAAAAGCGAACTAGCCCTGCCATAACATTATACAACACTTTAGATGGCACCCTTATCTATTATTATAAATGTATTCATCGAAACACTAGTGCACTCTGTGCAACTTTCGATGTTATGTTCACCTCGCTTCCTTCTTGAGTTTGATTGGCATCTACAGGAGTTTCCAACATATTCCCTTATAACATAACTCTCTATGCTTTAAGATATGTTATCCTTTATGGATTTGGAAAATGTGTCCACAGTTCTCAACTAGACACTGCAGACAAACTTAGCTCAACGTTCTGTGATTCAGACTTAATCACTTTCAAACGTTCTTTATTTGGATTACATATTATGCTAAGTTACCATCATGGCTTCTAAGATAGAACCTATGTCTCAACATAGTGGATGATGATCATCCTTTTCTTTCTTTCCACCATTGATGTTCAAACTTAATGGTATTCCTAATTTGAGTTATTAAGGACCAGTTCCTTAATTAACTTCTATTCTGAAACAGCTTTCATAATCCCTTAAGGAATACTACATAATATCATAATACACCTATTATCAACTTCTACATCTTATAAATCATTATTTATAAGTATTTGTGCTTTCATTCTTAACATACTTAAGAATTACTCCTATAAGCTCCCACTCAAAATATGTTCCCACATATTTGAATTTGAGCCTTACATTGCTCCCACTCAATTTTATGCAAATTTCATATTATTACTTTGAACAACTTCAAAATCTTTTGATCAATTATCAAACTTGGAGATTTATTATGAGATACCAGTACTTTACTAGTTTTAAATCCACTAGACATCCAGCACACATGAATCAAATTCATTTGAATTTGTCCAATACTTGACAAATTGGGCTTTAGTCATTTAACCCCTTTTCCTACTATGGCTTTGTAGCCATTTGGAAAAATTCAAGTAACCCCTTTTACTTGTGAGATTCATCAACGAATTGCTTTCTAATCTCAAGGGAAGTTTGCTTCTAGGATTTCTCATAATTTAGTTTACCATCATTTCCTTTGTAGTTCGTAGGTATGTCATATTCCAAAATAATGACAAGTGATTCACAAATGTCTCCATACAAGACATGGATTTACATTTTGAATCCTACTTCATGTAGTGAAAAACAATAGTGGAGGGAAAAACACAATGATCAAAATCATTGATTCTTTCCTTCTATGAAGAGAATCATTTAGGAACACTGTCCATTGCGCTTCTCAACACTCTGATGCAGGGTTTTGAATCCTCATCATGTTTTACACTAATTTCCATTTGCTTCATAATTGAGAAACATCACTAGAAGTGAGCTTTCTCAAGAATGCACCAAAATCCAAGCAATACGAATCTTGCTTTCCTTTTGGTTTGAGCTATGGGTTTTGTATTCAAAATTTCCAATGAATACTCTACAAGGATTTATTCGCTATTGTTTTGGTTATATCGAATAACCCCAAAGCTTTCACGAATTCAAATGGTTTACTAATTCAAATTGAGTGCTAACTATTTCTAACTAATGGTCTCTACATATACACTACAACAATTTATTTGGTGCCTTCTATTCAACCCCGTTGATATCTAATATCACATTGTGATGCTTTGTATTTTGACGTTTCAAAACACTTTGCATTTCACAATTTCTTTCATGCCATTCTTATAAAGTTGAATTTCATTACTAAAGGTTCTCACGATCACAAAAGTCATTGTTGAATGTGTGAAGGAGTCAGTATGGATCTCCAGGTCCCGCTTCTGATTATTGATCTGAGAGGAGTCTCAATCATGTCTGCATTATTCGCGAACCGTAGGGTGACACACTTAAGGGTTGCTGGACACCATTTAGGAGCACATATGTTTCATACAAAAGGTTTGCAAAGTGCAGGAAATGTTTCGATAGAAACCGGAATTGTTTCGATAGAAACCGGAATTGTTTCGGGTGAAATTGCAGAAAGAGGTTCTGCATGTGATATTGAAATGTTGCAAGGGGTTTTATGTGAATGTTTTTTAATTAAAGTAATTAACAAAATTCTGAATAAAATAAATAAATGAGTTTTATTAATTGAGAGTGGCATTAAATTTGGTGGAAATTTAATGCATGTGAGTGGAATTTTGGGTGGAGTCAAAATTTATGTGAGTGGAGCTTCACCACATGAATGAGGAAGAGGTGGGGGCACCCCCCTTTGGCCGCCGGCCATGGGAGGGGAGGATCCCCCCTCTCCTAAAAAAGGCCCCCTCTCCTCCCTCACAAAGCACACCTCCTCATGAAGGATCTCTCTCCCCCTCTAGATATTCCCCCATGGTCTCGGATTAGCGAGATACATGTTCCCGGTGGCCTTGCGTCTGGAAGGGGTTGCTGCTTCCGCTGATTCGCTGGAGCAAGGAGGTGGAGGTTGTCCAGTGGCTTGAACGTGTGTGCGAGGACGGATGCGCTGCTGATTTGCGGCGCTCGGACTTCCACACGATCTTGAGATTGGCAAGCGTATGACTACATCAACCACGAGTTCCTACTCGTTAACAAAACTCGTTGTCTTTGAGGGTAAGTTCTCCATGGATGTATGTCCACCCGTTCCTCTATATCTAGTAGATAGATCTTGGCGTATAGTTCTCATCGTAGGATTTTTTTTGTTTCCTATGCTGCGGACCCAATAGGTTTATGAAAAGAACACACATGTAAATGACTCTGGTGGATCCACGTGGTTAATGGAAAGAACACAGATGCAATGAATCTAGTGGTGGTTTATGAAAAGAACACACATGTAATGACTCTAGTTGTGGATCCATGTGGATTATGAAAATAACAAACATGCAATGACTCTAGTTCTGGTTTATGAAAACAACACACATGCAATGACTCTAGATGTGGTTTATCAAAAGAACACACATGCAATGACTCTGGTGGTGGTTTAGGATAAGAAAACACATGCAAAGAAATGCAATGACACTGGTGGATCCATGTGGTTTAGGAAAGGAATACACATGCAATGACACTGGTGGTGGTTTATGAAAAGAACACACATGCAAATGACTTTGGTGGATCCATGTGGTTTATGGAAAGAACACACATGCAATGACTCTAGTTGTGGTTTAGGAAAAGAACAAACATGCAATGACTCTAGTGGTGGTTTATAGAAAGGACACACATGCAATGACACTGGTGGATCCATGTGGTTTAGTAAAATTACACACATGCAATGACTCTGGTGGTGGTTTAGGAAAAGAAGGCACATGCAAAGACATGCAATGACACTGGTAGATCCATGTGGTTTAGGAAAGAAACACACATGCAATGACACTGGTGGTGGTTTATGAAAAGAACACACGTGCAAATGACTCTGGTGGATCCATGTGGTTTATGGAAATAACACACATGAAATGAATCTAGTGGTGGTTTATGAAAAGAACATACATGCAATGACTCTAGTGGTGGTTTATGAAAAGGACACACATGCAATGACACTGGTGGATCCATGTGGTTTAGTAAAATAACACACATGCAATGCCACTAGTGGTGGTTTATGAAAAGTACACACATGCAATGACTCTAGTGGTTGTTTAGGAAAAGAACACACATGCAATGACACCGGTGGATCCATGTGGTTTAGGAAAATAAAACACATGCAATGACACTAGTGGTGGTTTATGGAAAGAACACACATGGAAATGACTCTGGTGGATCCATGTGGTTGATGGAAAGAACACACATGCAATGAATCTAGTGGTGGTTTATGAAAATAGCACACATGTAATAACTCTAGTTATGGATCCATGTGGATTATGAAAATAACAAACATGCAATGACTCTAGTTGTGGTTTATGAAAAGAACACACATGCAATGACTCTAGTTGTGGTTTATGAAAAGAACACACATGCAATGACTCTGGTGGTGGTTTAGGAAAAGAACACACATGCAAAGAAATGCAATGACACTGGTGGATCCATGTGGTTTAGGAAAGGAATACACATGCAATGACACTGGTGGTGGTTTATGAAAAGAACACACATGCAAATGACTACGGTGGATTCATGTGGTTTATGGAAAGAACACACATGCAATGAATCTAGTGGTGGTTTATGAAAATAACACACATTCGGTGACTCTAGTTGTGGTTCCATATCGTTTATGAAAAGAATAAACATGCAATTACTATAGTTGTGGTTTATGAGAAGAACACACATGCAATGACTCTCACTGGATCCAAGTGGTTTATGAAAAGAACACACATGCAATGACTTTGGTGGATGCACGTGGTTTATGAAAATAACACACATGCAATGAATGTAGTGGTGGATTATGAAAAGTACACACATGCCATGACTCTAGTGGTGGTTTCGGAAAAGAACACACATGCAATGACACTGGCTGATCCATGTGGTTTAGGAAAGGAACACACATGTAACGACACTGGTGCTAGTTTATGAAAAGAACACACATGCAAATGACACTGGTGGATCCATGTGGTTTAGTAAAAGAACAAACATGCAATGACTCTAGTGGTGGTTTAGGAAAAGAACACACATGCAATGACACTGGTGGTGGTTTATGAAAAGAACACACATGCAAATGACTCTGGTGGATCCATGTGTTTAATGGAATGAACACACATGCAATGAATCTAGTGGTAGTTTATGAAAATAACACACATGTAATGACTCTAGTTATGGATCCATGTGGATTATGAAAATAACAAACATGCAATGACTCTAGTTGTGGTTTATGAAAAGAACACACATGCAATGACTCTGGCTGGATCTAAGTGGTTTATGAAAAGAACACACATGCAATGACTCTGGTGGATGCATGTGGTTTATGAAAAGAACACACATGCAATGAATCTAGTGGTGGATTATGAAAAGAACACACATGCAATGACACTGGTGGATCCATGTGGTTTATGAAAAGAACAAACATGCAATGACTCTAGTTGTGATTTATGAAAAGTACACACATGCCATGATTCTAGTGGTGGTTTAGGAAAAGAACACACATGCAATGACATGCGATGACACTGGTTGATCCATGTGGTTTAGGAAAGGAACACACATGCAATGACACTGGTGGTGGTTTATGAAAAGAACACACATACAAATGACAGTAGTGGATCCATGTGGTTTAGTAAAAGAACAAACATGCAATGACTCTAGTAGTGGTTTAGGAAAAGAAAACACATGCAATGACACTGGTGGCGGTTTATGAAAAGAACACACATGCAAATGACTCTGGTGGATCCATGTGGTTTATGGAAATAACAGACATGCAATGAATCTAGTGGTGGTTTATGAAAATAACACACATGTAATGACTCTAGTTGTGGATCCTTGTGGATTATAAAAATAACAAACATGCAATGAATCTAGTTGTAGTTTATGAAAAGAACACACATGCAATGACTCTAGTTGTGGTTTATGAAAAGAACACACATGCAATGACTCTGGTGGTGGTTTAGGAAAAGAACACACATGCAAAGAAATGCAATGACACTGGTGGATCCATGTGGTTTAGGAAAGGAATACACATGTAATGACACTGGTGGTGGTTTATGAAAAGAACACACATGCAAATGACTTTGGTGGATCCATGTGGTTTATGGAAAGAATACACATGCAATGAATCTAATGGTGGTTTATAAAAATAACACACATGCAATGACTCTAGTTGTGGTTCCATGTCGTTTATAAAAAGAATAAACATGCAATGACTATAGTTGTGGTTTATTAAAAGAACACACATGCAATGACTCTGGCTGGATCTAAGTGGTTTATGAAAAGAACACACATGCAATGAATCTGGTGGATGCATGTGGTTTATGAAAAGAACACACATGCAATGACTCTAGTTGTGGTTTCTGAAAACAACACACATGCAATGACTCTGGTGGTGGTTTAGGAAAAGAACACATGCAAAGAAATGCAATGACACTGGTGGATCCAATATGGTTTAGGAAAGGAATACACATGCAATGACACTGGTGGTGGTTTATTGAAACAACACACATGCAAATGACTCTGGTGGATCCATGTGGTTTATGGAAAGAACACACATGCAATGAATCTAGTGGTGGTTTATGAAAATAACACACATGCAATAACTCTAGTTGTGGTTCCATGTAGTTTATGAAAAGAATAAACATGCAATGACTATAGTTGTGGTTTATGAAAATAATACACATGCAATGACTATGGCTGGATCCAAGTGGTTTATGAAAAGAACACACATGCAATGTCTCTGGTGGATGCATGCGGTTTATGAAAAGAACACACATGCACTGAATCTAGTGGTGGATTATGAAAAGAACACACATGCAATGACACTGGTGGATCTATGTGGTCTATGAAAAGAACAAACATGCAATGACTCTAGTTGTGGTTTATGAAAAGTACACACATGCCATGATTCTAGTGGTGGTTTAGGAAAAGAACACACATGCAATGACACTGGTTGATCCATGTGGTTTAGGAAAGGAACACACATGCAATGACACTGGTGGTGGTTTATGAAAAGAACACACATGCAAATGATAGTGGTGGATCCATGTGGTTTAGTAAAAGAACAAACATGCAATGACTCTAGTAGTGGTTTAGGAAAATAACACACATGCAATGACACTAGTGGTGGTTTATGAAAAGAACACACATGCAAATGACTCTGGTGGATCCATGTGGTTTATGGAAAGAACATACATGCAATGAATCTAGCGGTGGTTTATGAAAATAACACACATGTAATGACTCTAGTTGTGGATCCATGTGGATTATAAAAATAACAAACATGCAATGACTCTAGTTGTGGTTTATGAAAAGAACACACATGCAATGACTCTAGTTGTTGTTTATGAAAATAACACACATGCAATGACTCTAGTTGTGGTTCCATGTCGTCTATGAAAAGAATAAACATGCAATGACTATAGTTGTGTTTATGGAAAGAACACACATGCAATGACTCTGGCTGGATCCAAGTGGTTTATGTAAAGAACACACATGAAATGACTTTGGTGGATGCATGTGGTTTATGAAAAGAGCACACATGCAATGAATCTAGTGGTGGATTATGAAAAGAACACTCATGCAATGACACTGGTGGATCCATGTGGTTTATGAAAAGAACAAACACGCAATGACTCTAGTTGTGGTTTATGAAAAGTACACACATGCCATGACTCTAGTGGTGGTTTAGGAAAAGAACACACATGCAATGACATGCAATGACATTGGTTGATCCATGTGGTTTAGGAAAGGAATACACATGCAATGACACTGGTGGTAGTTTATGAAAAGAACGCACATGCAAATGACTCTGGTGGATCCATGTGGTTTATGGAAAGAACACACATGCATTGAATCTAGTGGTTGTTTATGAAAAGAACACACATGCAATGACTCTAGTGGTGGTTTATGAAAAGGACACACATGCAATGACACTGGTGGATCCATGTGGTTCAATAAAATAACACACATGCAATGACACTAGTGGTGGTTTGGGAAAAGAACACAATTGCAATGACATGCAATGACACTGGTGGATCCATGTGGTTTAAGGAAAGAACACACATGCAATGACACTAGTGGTGGTTTATGAAAAGAACACACATGCAATGACTCTAGTGGTGGTTATGAAAAGGACACACATGCATTGACACTAGTGGATCCATGTGGTTTAGTAAAATAACACACATGCAATGACTCTAGTGGTGGTTTAGTAAAATAAGACACATGCAAAGACATGCAATGACACTGGTAGATCCATGTGGTTTAGGAAAGGAACACACTTGCAATGACACTGGTGGTGATTTATGAAATAAACACACATGCAAATGACTCTGGGGGATCCATGTGGTTTATGGAAATAACACACATGAAATGAATCTAGTGGTGGTTTATGAAAAGAACATACATGCAATGACTCTAGTGGTGGTTTATGAAAATGACACACATGCAATGACACTAGTGGATCCATGTGGTTTAGTAAAATAACACACATGCAATGACACTAGTGGTGGTTTATGAAAAGTACACACATGCAATGACTCTAGTGGTTGTTTAGGAAAAGAACACACATGCAATGACACTGGTGGATCCATGTGGTTTAGGAAAGGAACACACATGCAATGACACTGGTGGTGGTTTATGAAAAGAACACACATGCAAATGACTCTAGTGGATCCATGTGGTTTATGGAAAGAACACACATGCAATGAATCTAGTGGTGGTTTATGAAAACAACACACATGCAATGACTCTAGTTGTGATTCCATGTCGTTTATAAAAAGAACAAACATGCAATGACTATAGTTGTGGTTTATGAAAAGAAGACACATGCAATGACTCTAGCTGGATCCAAGTGGTTTATGAAAAGAACACACATGCAATGACTCTGGTGGATGCATGTGGTTTATGAAAAGAGCACACATGCAATGAATCTAGTGGCGATTTATGAAAATAACACATATGCAATGACACTAGTGGATCCATGTGGTTTATGAAAAGAAGAAACATGGAATGACTAGTTGTGGTTTATGAAAAGTACATACATGCAATGACACTGGTGGATCCATGTGGTTTAGTAAAAAAAACACATGCAATGACACTGGTGGTGGTTTATGAAAAGAACACACATGCAAATGGCATTGGTGGATCCATGTCGTTTAGTAAAATAACACACATGCAATGACTCTCGTTGTGGTTTAGTAAAATAACAAACATGCAATGACACCGGTGGTGGTTTAGGAAAAGAACACACATGCAATGGACACCGGTGGATCCATGTGGTTTAGTGCGAAACATGCATTTTCCATTTTTTAAAGGAACACACATGCCTACTCTTTCTATTGTCTATTTGAATCCCTTATTCTGTCTTGCCCTTGTTTTTTGATACTACTCAGTTTTGCCCTCTCTCTCATTCACAAATCTCACAAAAACCCAAACGTATGCTCACTCTGGCTGCTACGCCCCGATTGGCTGACACAGATGTCATTTGGATAGTATCCACCAACCGTTGATCCTCTATGATCCAACAGGCGGGATAAACCCTCCCTCCTCCACATTTTTTTGCAGGCTCTATCCGTTCCACCTCTCTATCCGTGCCACCGACACTTTACCTCCATAAACAAGTGAAAAACCATATCAAAAATTAAATAAAATAAATGATCATATTTCAAAGAAGTTCTCGTATTCGTCTTTCGGATCATCGTCATCTTCGTCAACATCATGGTCCTTTCCATTGCTGCCGTTGATGTCCTCCTCTGATGACTCGACACTGCCCCTTCTTCGTATAAGAGTGTTATATCCTCATAGGAGTCTTCCTCCTTCTATTCGTAGTCCCACAGGTCCACGTCACTCTCCTCCGCTTCTGCCTCCAACTGATCTATGAATGCCTCCTCGTTGGACGAGTCAGACTCGTCCAAATAGCTGTCTCCTCTTTTGTTCTTGGTCTTCCTCTCGTTCCTCTTCTTGTCCGTACCCGCCGGTGAAACACGCACCCCCGTCCTGGCTACTGCTTTGCGCTCGTCCGTTGTTGTAGGTACCCCACGCTCCTCCTGTGCGGCCGGTATGAGCTTCGACGTCGCGGTGTCCTCGAGTGCCGATGTTGATGGATCCTGGCATGGTCGGATATGACGTGCTGCCTCGGTAGGCGACTCGCGAGCACGGACGATGCCTCACAGAGCAGGGGACGCATGACGATCAGTGTCTGGCTTGGATCTTCCATTGCCACGGCGAGGGGCCATCATGCTAGAGGAAGTTGTTCGGAATGAGCGATGGCGGATACACAGAGTTGGGTGCCGATCTGATCAAGGGGCAAGCAACGGTTTCATGCGTCGTGTACGCGCATGAATTTGTCGATTATTAAAAAACTGTAATAACTCGTGTACCGAACATAATTTGATCACAACAAAAGTGGCACAGCGTATTCTAGACTCATAAATATCCCGTGCATGCCTGTTGACATGGAGTTCAATGTGCATTCAATCGACATGGAGTTCGACATGCCGATGTGATCGTGCAGCAGTTGTGCGCGTCATTGCCCCATCAACACATGACACACGCACACGGGACATGCACGCTGATGCCCATGATTACCACCCGTCCCCACTCATTTTAAGGGTAATATCACACTCCTTTTATTATATACTTGATTTTAGGCGGTGCCAAAGACCATTGAACTGTCCATCGCAATAAAGACAAGTCCCATCGATTCGCTATCCCTGGCTTCTTTGAGAAGGTAGACCGTACACAGTGGTCTTGTATAATAGTAGTAGTACTACTGGACCACGGCATGTACTCTTTGACTCTTCTCCCACACTAATCACTATCTTCTTCCTCCTACCGCCACCTTCCCCCCTATAAGCCATGCCTTCCCTAAAGAGAAGCCGGTTGACCATCCTCGCGGAGAAAAAGGAGAGACCTCGCCGCCAGGCAGTTCTTTCTCTACTAGCCCCTCAATACCCCCTCTCACTGAGGCCCCATATCCCCCGACAATGGCGCCGAATGTTCTAGAAGGCGAGGGCTCCTCCTGGTATAGTCTTCATGTTCTACTTCTTCTCCATCTCCTTATCCATCATGATCTTATTCTGCTTCTTCTTGTTTTTCTTCTTCTTCTTTTTCTTCCTATTCTACGTATTACAGGCCAGCCATGGAGCCAGAATCCACCACGACGGAGGTGTTGCAGGATTCGTTTGGTCCCGTTCCACGTCTCAGCGAGGTAGCAAATCTCCACACTGTTATTTCTCTGAGTTGTAATGTGGATTTCTTAGATCGTGTCCGCCCTGCATTTGGTTTTTTTGCGAGTTGTATTAGTTTTCATTATTATGACTAGATCTCTTGGTATTTCCTTAATACCGCTGTTCATAGATTCAATGGGGATTTTGTGATTAGGATTAGTTTATCATGATTATGACTGGATCTCTAGGTCCATTTTTAATACTGATGTCCATAGATTCAATGGAGATTTTTGATTTGTATTAGTATTCACCTGGAACCTAGAGTGTAATTATAGAATTTCTATTTCAATTAACATGAACGATGTAGCAATCGAAGGCTGAGTACCATGACAAGGTGGCTACGATCAGTGCCAAGATTGACAACCAACAAGAGCTTGCACGCTCCCTCACCCAAGCGAAATGAGAGCCTACTCAAGCGATTATCTGTGCAGAAGGAGATCTCGCTAGATTTTGCACGTGACATCATGAGGCTGCAGAAAGTGCTCGACCGTAACTTGAACAGGCAAGAACAGGCCATCAAGATAATCAACGAGCTCATGGAGGAGAAGAAGAATCTCGAGAAAAGGTGCACCCTCCTACAGGACGAAGTCACCGAGGCACTCAGAGGACGCGTCGAGGAAACCAAGGCTGCCATACGAGCCTACCATGACAGGAACCGTTGCCTACATGCAATGAAAGAGATGAAGTAGGACACGAGCAGAGGGATCACCGTACTCGAGGGTGTTCGGAAAGAGAATGAGGAGCTAAGGGCTTGTCTGGAGGCGTATCGGAGCAACGCCCAAGTCCGATTCCCGTTAGAGGGGGCACGAATATCAGTCCGTGCTCCACTCTTTTTTAATATTTAGGGTTTAGGGAGCAATGCCCAAGTCTGATTCCCATTATAGGATGCAAGAAGAGAGAATCCTAGGGCAACTCCTTATCTATCTGGACATGTGTAGGTGTTCATGTTCATGAATGGACACCGCAAGCTCTTTCCATTCTATATCTGGACATGGGTTTCTGCAATATGAGTTTGCCACTACTATTTGGTGACATGGGAAAAAACCCACAGCACACTAAACTAGAGATAAACCTTATTTGTCTTTGAAATTAAAATTATGACAGTGCCACTAGTCTATTCATAACATGTTGATTAGTCCTAGATTGCTTCTTCCTTGAAATTATGTCAGTGCCACTAGTCGATTCAGTTAATTATGGAAACTAACCACCTTGTCCTAGTGAACTGAACAAACCATACTATATATTTTTATTGCAGGGAAAGAGGCGAAAGCTCAACCAGGACCTGGCAACCTGGCTAAATGGCAAGATAGCCATTCAAAGGGAGAAGCAGAATTCCCAGAAGCTGGCCTTTGACCACCTGCGTGCTGAAGTCGTGGTCCTTTTTGACAAGTGCCAGAAACTGAAGGAGGTAAATGCTGGCTGGGAGAAACTTCACAGGGAAGGTCGCACCTTGGCTAGTAAGCAGATAGAGATCATGAAGGAAAATCGTATGGTTATAGACCAACTTCTCGAATCCCTGACGGAGCGCTGTAACTTGCGGCAGGTGCACGACAAAGTACTGAACTACTTGAACCCAACATATGTCTATTTAGTACTGAACTACTCGGTTTATCCTCTAAAGTGGTGATTTTGTAAACGTGAACTTAATGCTATGCATGATATGTGTGTTCGTCTAAAATTAATTTGCTTGAGGATTGAATCTGGCTTAGTTAAGAAAGTGCGACTACAAGTCTTATAGTTAACTAGTTTCAGAATTGGCACAACATAAATTATGCATCTCGAATTTCCTTTATCCTCTGTAGTTTGTCCTTGTTCACCCTCGCGCGCCTTCTTCAGTTCCTTCAACAGATCCACAATGCAGTACTCTAGCTTCTTCTTGTCTTCCCTGAGCTGATCCCTCTCCTTTTCTGCATTATGAATCAGCAACATGTGACTATCCTGAAGCTTCTTTGCAGTTCCAACAACTAAGGTCCCATTGATTCTGTCACTTAGTTCTGACTGCAAATTCTCGATTTCTTGTTCTAGCTCCTTATTTTGTACCGATAGCTTGTAATTTTATTCAGCTGCATCACAAGCATCAGTAAATCTCCTTGACCTTTCCAACTCATACATCTCCCATAACTCGGCCAAACATTTCTTAAGTGCATCTAGCCAATCAAGATCCACCCACTCTACTGCTTTACACACTGGGCCAACCTAAAAAAACACACACTATTGTGTTATGAACACACACGATACATTTTTCTTCATGTCACTATTGCACATAATGTAAACAAAGCTGATTTGTACAGCCCAAAAACCTTCTCCCAGTGTTACTGCCTTGGAATGCAACATATCTCATCAGTTTTAGCCCATGGTCACATGGTACTTCTCCATCGAGATCTAGGCCCTCCCATTCGGAGTCGTAGATCGTCCGTGGTACCTATAACTAAACGCAAAGCTGGAATTGAACATGATTGCATGCACATATGGAGCTCAGATCGAGAGATTTACCAATGCCTAACCCTAGCCCGATAAAACAGAGGAACTCACATCATGGAAGGAATACTCGATGTTGGAGAGAAGGCTGTCGCTGCTCGGCTGGTCGTCCTCGTCATTCCAGGACAACATGGAGAATGTGTTGTTGTCGGCGACAACATCGGCATCAGTGAGGAGAGATAGAGAGTTTGAGAGAGAGAGAGCAAAAGTGAAGTGCGTCACCGCTGCAACAATGGCTAAATTGGCATGTTACAATAGTTTAATGGATACCATGCCCTTTCCCTGGATCACTATCTCCTGCCTAATATGGTTTCTCTTCATACAATCTTACTTCAAATATTAAACCTGTACTCCCTCCATCCCAATTTCATTGCCTAAGTAAAACATACCAGTATATTATATCATCTAAAGAAACAAAATCATGTCAACTACAAGGTACTTATGCATCACTTGTTCAGCCATGGTTTCACGAAACATTACATTACAATCTCTCAACAAACATAATCACAAAAACAAGTATATTACATCAACACAAGAAAAAAAATCATGTCAACTACAAGGTACTTACGCATCACTTGTCCAGTCATGGTTTCACAAAACATTACATTACGATCTCTCAACAAACAAAATAACAGAAATAAGTATAGTACATCATCTCAAAAAATATAATCATGTCAACTACAATGTATTTATGCATCACTTGTCTAGTCATGGTTTCACAAAACATTACATTACAATCTCCCAACAAACATAATAATATAAACAAGTATAGTACATGATCTCAAGAAACATAATCATGTTAACTGCAATGTACTTATGTCTTATTACAACAACGATGGTTTCAGTGAGTGACATGTCCAAAAATCTCAACAACTCGCACAACATTATATCGCAATCTCTCAACAAACATAATCATAGAAACACGGTCTAAATGCAACAACAGTCAATGTTACAAATACAGGCAGGGGAACCCCGCGGTCCATATGACAAGCCTAGGGTAGTAGCCCTCATCAGATCTCATCAACATCGACCACCTCATTCTGTTCAGCCACTACAGGAGCCTCTACATCCACTATAACTTGTTCAACAACATCAGAAATTTCGTTCGTACATAGTTGATGCAAAGGTAAGAGTTCATACAGATCGTGATGGTTTAAAAGAACTCCTTGAGAGGAAAGACATAAGCCAAGACTGATCCGTTGGATTCTTTCACTTCAAGAATTTGAGTTGCAGATTTTGTAGAGGCAAGAAATAAAGATGTTAGATGTAGTGTCCATATTTGCCCAGCAAGACACCAATCTGGTTGAGAGGAACTTTAGTCCTAGTGATTTTCGTTTACGAGAATTGTTCAATGAACTAAGGTCAATTCCTCCAAAAGAGAAGAAGTCTTTATTGTTGGAGGAGCTTTTCATCCCTGAATAACCAAACGATAAGTGCAAGGTAAGTGTTCTTACCCAAATAAGTGATTTGTTTTCACAAATTTTACTTTTGAATTTTTTTCCTTTGAATTCCTTATGTTTTTCTGAATTTTTAGAGGGTTTTTACCAACTATACGGGCAGAACTATACGGCCGGAGAGGAAACTCCCGCCATATAGTTGGTTGTTAAACTCTCTGTATCATCTTCGTAAAATTGATTTCGATATCTGAGCCTATACGGTCGCAACTATACGACCGGAGCCAAAATTCCTGCCGTATATTTGGTCGTTAAACTCTCAGATACTTTCAATTTTTGGTGTCTGTATCTATACGGTCGCAACTATACGTCCGGAGCCAAAATTCCGGCCGTATAATTGGTCGTTAAACTCTTAGACACTTTTCATTTTTGGTGTTTGTATCTATATAGTCGCAACTATATGATCGGAGCCAAAATTCCGGCCGTATAGTTGGTCGTTAAACTCTCAGACACTTTTGATTTTCGATATCTGAGCCTATACGGTCGCAACTATAAGACCGGAGCCAAATTCCGGCCGTATAGTTGGTCGTTAAACTCTTAGATACTTTTAACTTTTGGTGTCTGTATCTATACGGTCGCAACTATACAACCGGAGCCAAAATTCCGGCCATATAATTGGTTGTTAAACTCTTAGACACTTTTGATTTTTGGTGTTTGTATCTATATAGTCGCAACTATATGACCGGAGCCAAAATTCCGGCCGTATAGTTGGTCGTTAAACTATCAGACACTTTTGATTTTCGATATCTGAGCCTATACGGTCGCAACTATACGACCGGAGCCAAAATTCCGGCCATATAATTGGTCGTTAAACTCTCAGACACTTTTGATTTTACAGTCGCAACTATACGACCGGAGCCAAAATTCCGGCCGTATAGTTGGTCGTTAAACTCTCAGACACTTTTTGTTTGTCTTTTCGTTTATTCATCTAAAAAAAGTTATTGTCGGTTCTGAGTCGTGATTTAATCAACCTGGACTCGAGATATTTGGAAATATCTGCCCGAAACCAACTATACGGCTAGAGCTATACGGGCCGCGCCCGTATAGCTGGTCTTTACGCGGCAGGACACTTCCAAATCCGTGATTTCTTTCCCTGTTTCGTTAAAATTCTTTTCTTGGGTGACAATTTGGTGTTTCTCGCGAGTTTTACCGACCTCTTAGCCCCCTTATATACTGCCATTGTCTCTCTCTAATCATAATCTACATGAACCAATCTAGCAATGCGCTATCCCGTTCCAGGCTGTGGGAAACCCATGGGGCTCATTGATCCTTCCAGGGACCGCTCTAGCAGCCCGTCCATGGTGGAAGATGACGAGGAGGTGGAGAGGTTTAGCCCGAGGTACAAGGAGTACGTCGAGCCAAGCTACTTCAACAATGATTCCGATGATGACGTCTACATCCGTCGTGACGTCTATGATCCACCGAGATCGATTGGGCGGCAATGAAGAAAGCTCAACAAGAAAGAGAGGATCACAAGCTGCATGGAAAAGGGCGTGTGGAGACGGTCAAGTTCATCACCATAAATCCAAGGCCTCACAAGCGTAAGGAATTATCTAATATTGGTGCAGGTGCTAGCAAGGGAGCAAAGGCACCACTCTCAGAGCCAACCATTGGTGCTCATATGAAGGTTAAGCCTCAAGAAGAATGGAGGTACGACTTCCACTTCCCCGATCCATCCATTATGGATGAGGAAGAAGAATATGTCCCCAGGACCAAGGATCGTGTGCGGGCATTGGAGATATATCAGAAGCAGGAGCTACTCCATCGCATTGAAGTTCGTCACCGTATCAATGAGATGGAGAAGAAGCAAGACCTCCTCCCATTGGTGACTAAGCTCGCAGATAGAGTGGACACTCTGCAATCTGATCTGCGCAGGTGCTACAACGGCATTACTTCTCTAGAGGAGACCAACAAGAAGCTACGCACCGCGGTGTTACATGCCATGGTGCCACAGTGATCTACAACAATCATGGTATCAAATAATCACAAGGTATTATTTGAACCCGCCTGGCAGTCTACGGTTTGATTTACAAAGAAAAATTATCTATACAGTAAAGTTGAAAAAGAAACCTTGAACATAGAAAAATGAAAGTGCTATCAAAATAGAGTGAGAACAAGTCGAGGTAGAATCTTCAAGTCATAAAAACGCTTCGTATACAATTGGAATTTGATAATTGAAATCGTTAAATTTTGGATTCCTACATGAAGTGGAATGTATGGCTAGCTTCTTTGCACAACACTTAAACAAAAGTGTGAGCATATATAAAGAAAAGAGAAAAAGAAAAAGAAGAAAAAGAGCGAGTGTGCAAAGAGAAAATAGGCATATACCCCTGTATTGTAGTATGACAAAGACACACTTTTGAGGTTTTGAATCCCAAGTGAATACGTTGATCCTAAAACACTTGGGACTATCTCGCTAACTCATCGGTTGAACCGGATACTTTTACAGTATATTGAGATTCATATTTTATGAACTGTTGACCACTAAGGTGTGGAAGACTGCTAATACTATTCAGATGGTTCGAGTAAGGTACTATTCATGAACTTATTCCTATGTATCGTATATAATAAACACATGATGCAACTACCTCATTTATTTTATCGACTCAGCTTCATGAATATGAGGATCACATCCATTAAGCTAAACTTGCTCGGGACGAGCAAGAGTATAAGCTTGGGGAAGTTGATGAGTGCATATTTGCATCAATTTTTACACTATTATTTTGCATCGTAGATGTAGGATCTTGGTATTTTACGGCGCTCACGCACACATTTTATGTCTGTTTTCACCAGGATCAGCACAGATGATGGATCCAATGGATACAATTCTTGGAACAGTTGTACTATAGAGAAAAGGAGTCAAAAACAACATAAATCGCTTATTTGGGAAATATTAATAATACTAGAAGAAAACCAGAAGCGAATAAAGGAGACAGAGGGTTCAACGACCAACTATACGACCGGAATAAATTTTCTAGCCGTAGAGTTCCGGCCGTATAGTTGGCGTCGCCTCCGCCTTCTCAAATAGTTTGACCTCGTGCAACTGGATCAGAGAGACGAAATACATAACACCCAAAAATTGCCGAAACCTCACCTCCGGAAGGCATCTGGAGGGGGAATTCATCTACTTGGGATCCATCTTCACCCTACGCAGATCCGGGAGGCTAAGGCATCGATCTTCATCATCCACCACTATATCACCACCACCATCTCCATCCATCCCATCTACATCTTGTCTAGATCTTGTTGTAATTTCCGTACTCGTTGTGGATTTATACAAGTACTATTCATCTATGATAGATTCCATTGGTATTGTCATGATGTTGATTGCCTCCATGTCTGAGTAGATCATTAGTTCTTGGGGAGATGGAGAAACCCTAGTATGAGATTGAAATAAGATAAAGTCTATTATGATATTCATTGTTGTGACCATGTGTTAGATTTTCTACATCTTGATGTTGAGAGAAGTCGACCTCTTAATATTTGCCTTTCATGGGGACTTGATGGAGGGAACTACTTGTTGGTAGAGGGAGGCGTGCTAGCACATACATTGACTATAAAGCTGTTGGCACTCCTTACGTATCAACTTGGGAAACCGAGAAAACTCACGGAACACTATCCATGCCATGGGATACGTCCTATGGGATTACGTCCGTTAATAGCGCTATAATTCGATTGATGTTGATTGCTAACTACTATGGTTATGAGAATGATGTGAGAAGCGGTTACTACCTATTTGTCAAAATACGGAGTTCCTCCTACACATACATAGTTGAGAATGTTCATGATAATAATATTTATCTTAGCTCCTTATAATGCTAGTGGTGTATCTGATACTCTCTGAGAACGCTTTTTTCCTATTGCAGTTCCAATATCTCTTACATACGTGATACTTACTTTCTGCATTTAGTTGTTTTACTTTACTTTATTATTGCTCTTATACCTAAAACCCAAAAACACCCTTTTACACAATACTCGCATTTTATCTTGTCAAATTTCTATCGTAATATTTATTTCAGGAATTAGTAGACTTCAGACTCCTGCTCCCTGTGGGATCGATATCTTTATTTTGAAACTAGCTACAAACGATCTGTGCACTTGCAGTCATCAACGTCCAAGCTGGTGATGATGCCGAGGCTGAAGATATTGCATCACGCAGCTGGTACTTGGCAAATCTTGGCTCTTATATCTAGTGGATTGACACCAAGGGTGCACAAACAAGCAGCCATGGTGATCCAGTATCATACATGGGTAGAGAGCTGCTCTCTTATCCCTCGCTCTGCTGCCACATTTTCTAGAGTGCCCTTCATCTGTATGACCCTGTAGCACCAGACTGGATTAGAAGGAACAATCTTTAAGGGAGATCATTGTTTGTGATAATCAACCATCCATTCATCCTTGAGCCCTCTCAAACCCCAAACCTGCTGCTGCCGATGTCTACGAAGCGCTGCCAGTGCTCAGAGAAGACTATGTGTTTGATACACACATGCGCTCCCATCATCGCCCACAGCTAGTTCCTGATTGGAGCCTCATGCACGTCAATGTGGGATTGTCATAGGTTCATCAGTTAACTACATGGGAGCAGAACATATGGAGCAAATATTCGAGGCACCAATGTAGTTCGTGCCAACCCTGCCTCGTTACAACTATGTGAAGTTTGACCAAAATGCAGAAAAGCTGATTATCAGCACTCACAATATCATTTCTATAGCTTGTAGTTGTGACCATGTAAGGTACAATACTACGTACATAGTACTTTCATACTGTATTGTAGTATCACCACTTGCAACATCATTTCCACTATTGCTTATACTAGGCACCATGTACGTAATATACTTTCATATTATGTGTTTTATGTTTCCCTATTCAAGCACTCAAGCTGTCATGCCCAATTTTCTAGGCTATTAATTTTGGCATGACAGTTAGTAGTAATGTATTGGTGGTCATGGCTGCACCGGGGACCCACAAGAAAGAACATAGAAGAAAGGCTGACATGGAGGCCCCAGCAGCAAGACCATACACGACTGCCGCATCGAGCAATGTTGCCAAGGTCAAAATAGCGGACGTGGCCGGAAAAAGTCTATCATCCACACATTTCAATTACAGCAAGACCTAGCAGCACGACCTTATACAGTTGTTGCATCGAGCAACGTTGCCAAGTTTGAAACATGGAGGCATGAGCGAGAAAAAAGGCCAGCATGCACACCTTTCTTCCAACGAGAGGCTAGCATGTGGGACCTAGCAGCCTGAAAAAGGCTGATGCAACAAGTAACCTTATCAAGTTCGAAAAACAGAGGCGCAAGAGAAAAAGTGAATCATACAACCGACCCTTCTAATGGGAGGCTGACAAGTGGGGCCCAGCTGCGTGACCAAATCGTAGATTTGTCGAGCAACGCTATATAGTTCGGAATAGGATATCACTAGAGAAGAAAACATTCCAACATACACATGATTCTTCTAGTGAGAGCTGACATAGGGGACCCACCAGCATGAATAAACGGCTGATCCAGTGAGCAACGCTATCAAATTCGGAACATGGAGGCGCGATCGAGGAAAAAATTCCATCATACACACGTTTCTGCTAATGATAGGATGCCATGTGGCGCCCAGCAGTGTGATTAAGAGGTAGATGCATCGCACAATGCTATCAAGTTCGGAACATGGTAGCGCGAGCGAAGGAAAAAAATTCCATCATACACACGATTCTTCTAATGAGAGGCTGACATGTGGGACCCAGCAGCTTGACTAAACGGTAGACGCATCAAGCAACATTATCGAGTTCAAATCAGGGAGGCGTGGCTGAAAAGTATGGTCCTCTAGAGACACTGACGTTCGGGACCCATACGCCTCAAAAGACTTCGGTGAGTCAACATCGCGCGAGGAACCGAATTTTTTGTTTCTGCCACGCGCTGGCCGAGCTTCCTCCATGTTTTTAGTGGTTTTCGTTGTATTATAGGGTCACGAAATCAAGAAAAAAAGTTTTCTATTAGCCACGGTCGAGCAGAGAAATTCTTCGTATAATATACGCCTTCTACGACGACCGACCGGCCAAGTCGTTGCGGATGTGTACTTTTCTTGTAGTGTGTTTAAAGAAGCAATATGTGATTATGCATAAGTAATGCTATGCATTTTTGTAAAACCCCGGAGTAATACCCAATACTGTGAATGAGTTAAACTTAGGTGATTTTTTAAGATTTGGTTTATCTTCAAGTTTACTTCACAGTTAAGTATATCTACAAGAACTTAAGATTAACATTCGATATATATAAAAGCAAAGCACAATAGAAATTCAAGATTAAGGTTGATTGATACTTTAAATATATTAATAAAATCCATGTTTATGGTTAAGACTTAAAAGATCTAACATGATGTGTTTGTCTGAAGTGGCAAAAAGAATAACTTTTGAAAAAAAGTCTTATTACACCGAGTTAAGCACTTCACATTGTTTCCCAAATTAAATTGATATATATTTGTATTTCTTTTATGATCTGGAGTTATTAGACTTTTAGCTTTTTTAAGTAAAAGGCCAAAGTTAACTATTAAAACTTAATTAAATTAAGACATAGTGTGTTTATAACATTATTTAGCTTTAGGAGTTTTCCTAAGTATGAACAAGGATGTGCGGTCATTTATTTCCAATGCAAACAAATGATGAGTTCAAAAACTTGGTTGACTATTATTATATTAAAGGAAATATTTAACTTCTGGATGAAAGCATATATAGATGATTTCATTAATTTGTTAGGGTTTAAAGAATTTAAACAACTTAAGAATTAATTCTATGGTTTAAGGATATAGCTTTATATAAGTTCTACATTTTTTAGCCTTAAGGAATTACATCCTATGTTTCAATAAACCTTAAGTAATTAATTAAAGCTAGCAAGGGTTTATGTTGGTTTATAAATGATAAGAGAAAATATATCTCTTATATTTTAATAAAAGAAAAGCACTATAAAGTCAACTATAACACTCTTTGGTTTATAAATACTAAAATGACTTGGAATTTTTTAATTAGTATTTTGATAAAATAGTAGATTCATTTTTATATACAAGTATGATTTTTATTAATTTTTAAAACTTTTCCTGATTTTATTATAATCCATGGAAGTAGTTAAGGGTTTAAATATTTAGTTGTATTTTTATTTAGCTCAATCAAGTAAGGTTATATTTTTCTTAGGTAGATATTATTTTTTTGATTATTTTAATATATTATATGTATTTTTTAGGATTTTACAAGAATTTATATGCTGTTTTCTATTTTGGATATATTTTATAGATTTTATTAAATAGAAAATTGATTTGTTTGGTTGGAAATTAGTTGGGCCATGGCCCGGTTGGTTAATACCATATCTGGTCCAACCAGACCATGTTGGTTTGGCCCAATAGGCCAGCCCAGTTCGGATTAGGGTCAAACCTGTAACATCCCAAAAATCTAATCTAAGGTTGTTAAGATTCAAATCATCAAAATTTAGGGCTAACAAAAACTTTTCCATTTAAAATCATTAAGCATTCATATGTGTGTGCATTTAAATTAGGATTTGTTTTCAATTGCCATGTTTAAGTGATCCATTGGTTGTAAAATGATTCTAAGGTGAATTAAACATCATCTAGATCATTCCCAAACAAATCCCAAAGAAAAACAAATCAAAATGAATAAAATAAGCAAATGGTCATTTGTGCCATTTTAATCACCATGCCTACTTTGGCTATTCCTAGAACTCAAATCTTAACAGAAACAATTTTGGTTCTTTGCACCCCTTGCTAGTACAAGTAGTAATGTACCAAGGCCCACTTTGTTTCACCCCAAAAACTTTCAAACACTGAATTTAAATGACATGTGAAAATTGAATGTAGTTCATATGTATAGATCACACTTATTCAAAAACCACTCAAATGAACTCCATTTTCAAATACCAAGCAACCACAGATGCTTAAGCTTGTGACAAAAAACTCCACCAAAAATCATCTCAAAATTCAAAACTTGAATTCTTTCGGCCATTTTGTCGAACACCTTGTGTGCAAAAATCTGGAAAAATCACAAACACTATTGTGAGCAGTGTTTGGACCAATGTGGTCTCCCATTTTGCAACCAGAGCCACCCTAGTGCACCCCCTACCCTTTGCTAGCTCGGCCAAGCACTGTGCCTCGACCAAATGCTCATGGACATCAATGCTGTCCTCGCTCAACCAAACCCCGCCTCGCTCTCGCCGCCCACCTACACGATCACCACCGTCCTAGGAAGCTAACGGACAAGCCTGTTTCCTCGACCGTGACCCGTAATCGCCGGCCGCCGCAAAGCTCGCCGTCGACAGAGGCATTGTGCGTGCCGTGCCACTCAGCTCTCCTAACCACATTTCACTGCATGCGCACCGCCCTGACGACCGCCAGGGAACCTCCCACCGTCCTAGCCCACCGGCCACACCTCTAGCTCGCTGTGTCTCCGCCCCCGTCGAGCTCCGCCCATGCTCCTCTGCCGCCTCGCCGAGCCTATAAATAGAGAGCTCCCCGGCACCAATTCGTCACACCAACTCCATCCACTCCACCTCAGAAACCTCCTAGAGCCCCACCAAAGCAAGCCTTAGTCCGGAGCGCCGGAATTTCATCGAAGTCTGCCGCGGAGGGAGAAGAAGGGAGCCTTTGATCTAGGCCACCTCCCGGGACGCTGCCAGTACCAGGAGAACCGTCGTCCTCGACTTGTTCGTTTGCCTGCCTCGCCGACCCTCGCCAGAGCCCCGGTAAGCCGCACCAGACACCCACCGAGCCGCTAGGGTTACACCTCGCCGGTGACCTGTCCGTCGTCAATGACAAGCCCCAGCGGTAGATCTTCTTTCTAATCTAATGGTCCACGTTGCCCCAAGCCGCTTCGTGTTTAAAGAGCCACTGACATATGGGACCCCCCCGTCAGCTGTCCTTAGCGCTGCAGAGTGAGACTGGGCTGGCCCATTAGTGTTCCCGCCTTAGCCCGTAGATTCAAATTTAGATTTTCCTTTTTAATTAAAACTAGATTCTGTCCCTTAGTTTAAAAATCAATTCAGGAAGATTTACTGAACCAAATTGAGTGATTCCAATTTCGTTGGAAAGCCTCTGAAAAGATCTATCCAAGCCAGTTGGATTTAATGCTTTTAGAGTTAGAGATCTCTCCTAGTAAAAATAACAAGACAGAAGCTTTTGCACATTCAAACATTTTTCTAAAATCAACCATAAGAGCTTTTGAGTTGATTCCAACTCTCAAAAATCACCTTTAACCATACCTATTTGAATATGTATTAATATTAAGGTTTACATGAAGTGACTTTGGACTAGTACCAAAATAATGCTATATAGGCATTTCTAGTCACTTTAAATCATTAAATATTAAACTTATTAAAATGTGATCCAACCTTTAAATCACATTCCCATATGTTAGAATATGTGGTGATGACATGTGTCCACATGATCCCATCTTTTAAGTGGAGAATATTAAATCTTAGTTATTTTTCAATGAGTAAAAATTACTTTTCTTAAATAAAAAGAATGAAGCTAGTTAATAAAACCTTGTGATGCTTGTGATAATAATAGATCATCAAATGTGTGCCTTAGAGTCCTAAGTAGACTAGTTAAGTATTGTTTGGTGATTGTCTATGCCGTATGTATTTATAGACGATAGTACCGACCAAGCTTTCGAGGAGGAGGAGTTCTACCAAAAGGAGGAGGAAGAAAACTTCAACCACTGCACCAACCAAGGCAAGCTAGCATTATACAAGTTAACCATGCAAGTGATTACTTGCATGCCTAGCACTTCAAGTAAACTGAGCAAGCTATTGTTAGAAAGCTAGAATTAAGCTAGATAACCTAAGTAAGATGCATTAGGCATGCTTTCGTTATACCACTTTGACTATTACCTACCCCAAGTTTTATTTCCAAGATTTACTTTCTTTATTTTACCAAAGTCCTTTACTTGTTTTAAAGGTAGCATAAAGAGTACAAAACTTGACCTATCTAGTTATATTTAGATGTCATCCTATGGCATGAGATTGAGATTAGCATCCCACCTTAGTGAACACTCTTAACCTAGTAGTTTAGAGCTAAACTAAAACTTGAGTCACTTTAGATGGGAATACTTGGTGAAAATGAATTATGAAAACCTTGGAACGATGAGTCATTCTATTGAGATGTTTTAACATGTGTTGAGAAACACAAATGGTTTATGATGATGAAAATGTTGAGGCATGAGCCTTAGCCCCCTTACAAAAACGGATGGTTGGATTCGGATGCGATACCATTCCAAATTTACCGTACAACCACAATACCTGAATTGGGTAAGGCTTAGCCAGAAGTTTATATGCATTAGTATTAGTTCCCTCGCGGGAGAGGTTTGAGCTGAGGCTACCTCTCAATGTTGTCCACCTATGCAGTTCCCAAGATGACAGATGGTCATGGTTGGGAGGCCATGCTCATAGGAGAGGTGCTTATACTAGGGTGTGTAAAGGGAAGGTTATGTTTGATTATCTGCATACTAAGTATGATGATTCAGGGTTATCCCTGATAGATGTATCGAATCTTGTGGTGAAAGTGTACCACCTCTGCAGAGTGTCAAACTATTCGAATAGCCGCGTCCGCGGTTATGGATAGTTGGAGTGGCCATACTGTTTCGTTGTCAGATATTTTCAAAATGACTTATGAAATGAATGATGAATCTTGACTTGACCACAACAGGGTTGTGACTATGACACTAGCTTCCCAACTTAAGTGATTCTAGAACTTTGTTTTATCTTTCTTTGTTTCTGAACTCAGCTTAGGTTTCAAACTTAACTTGACAAATAAACATAGAGTTAGCATTTCCCACTAGCACTATCTGACTTGTTAGTGGTAGTTTGGGAGTACTTAAAGAGTACTCATGGCTTTTGTCCCTGGCTATTCTCATGGCCAGACTATGAAGGAGACTACCAAGATGACGGACAACAGGACGACTATGATAACTAGGACTATCTTCCATCGTTAGCATTGCCTGTGCCACTGAAGCTGGACCCCACCGCTACGCTTATTATTTATTCCACTGCTTGTTGTATTAAGACTGGATCATGAGATCCTTATTTGTGTAAGACCTTATTTATGGTTTGTAATGGATGATGTATTGTGATATCCAATCTGTTATGTCTCGCAAAAATGGTAATCCTGGGATTGTGATGTATGACATAACAAGCATCTAGGATTAAAAATTCGGGTGTTGACAAGTTGGTATCAGAGCCATCCTGACCATAGGAGACCCTAGTTAGAATGGATGTCCAAACAAAAACTTAGTTTCAAAACCAAAGTGAGTATTTATGAAAAACTATTTCCTCTCTTATCGTTGGGAATTCATTCTTTCTCAAAAAATTCATGTTCCTCCAATTCTTACATTACTACCTAAAAGTTGGCACACTTGATCACTTCACTAACTTCCTCATCCTTAATTATTGTAGATGGAGACTTAGTTCAGGAAGTTCTACCAGTTGGGCAACGGAGGCCAACTGATCTTAGAGAGGGATCTAGATTCACTGTCCGAGTTATTGGGACGCCCACATCCGGAGTTTCTTGGAGCTCAACTTCCTGCACCCCTAGGAGGAGATCTGCAATGGCTAGTCACCGCTGATCTTCGTGGAAGCATAGAACCACCAACGTCTGGGAGAATCCAGTTCTCCGTAAGAGAGAACAACTGGCTAGATGGATTAGCCAGGGCAATGCATGAAGCTCTCGCACGTCTATGTGCCCTCAGTGTCAACCAAATCCAAGGAACCCGCTTTGTGCACTATGCAAGGTGTGACTTCATGGGAATGCCAATGGAGATGCCGGGTCACCCGGATTTGAAGCATCAAGTGGAGAATCTTGACTTCGTGCTGTACTATCGCTCGAAGGAATTAGACAATGCTAGGGAGTTTGCCAACCACAACCGTGCCATTGTCGCCCAGAAGGCCCAGACTTTCTCACTGCTTGTCAAGGACCGTCAGTCTCTTCGCCTCCAACGTGAAAAGAAGGATCACACCATCGCCTGTCTTTGCAAGAAGGTGGCCGACCTCGAGAAGACCATCAAGGAGCAAGAAGCTCAGCTTGCAGCAAAGGAGAAAGAAGAGGAGGGTGAAGGCATCCAGGGAGATATGGATTCTTACCTCAGCAATGATGATGACTTTCTGGAGGAGGATGCCATGGACTTCTACACCGACGATGAGGACTCCGACTTCATCGACGATGAGTAGATGCACTAGAGCACTGTCGTAGCATGAGATGTATCGGTCCCATTGTATCATAGCTTGCAGAATGGTTCTTAAAACCATCTGTTTTCCCTTGTTGTTGTGGTGTGTGTGTGTTTGTATCGTGTGCTTGCTTGAATGAATGAAAAGAAGTTAGTTGCAAAAACCCGAGTCAAACTCAAAGTTTTAGCTTTGAACTCAAAACCATGAACCTTAGAACTTCCCTCTTACCCCTTAATCTACCTCAATCTTCAGATGACTCATGGAAACCAAGGAGGGAGCAACTCATCGTAAGACCCAATGCTGTAGATCCTGCAGAATCTCATCGCAGACAGAGAAGCAAGCAGGGCAGAGCGCCAAGCTAATCTAGCAACACTGCAACATATCACCTAGATGGCTCTCAACAACCAGAACCATGGAAATCAGGATCATCAAGGATCCAAGCTGAAAAATTCCAGAATACCAATCCCCCAATCTTTAGTACTTCAGAGAACCCATTGGATGCTGATGACTAGTTACAGACAATGGAGAACAACCTAGAAGTACCAGAGTCGATGACAACGAGAAAGTTCTCTTTGCCACCCACTACTTGGCAGGAGATGCACGAGCATGGTGGAACAACATCCGCCTGATGAACCATGGTCAAGTGATGACATGGGAAGCCTTCAAAATCAAGTTCAGCCGCACCCACGTGCCGCAGGGCCTAGTCACCAGAATGAGGGATGAATTCAGAGAGTTGAAGCAAGGCCGAATGACTATGGTGGAGTACCGTGACATATTCCTGTCCCTTGCCAGGTATGCACCTGATGAGATCAACACGGAGGCCAAGAAGAAGGAGAGATTCTTGAATAGACTGCATGATGAGATGCAGACTGTCCTCGTCAACATCCGTTTCCAAGATCTTGAAGATCTAGTCGACTCTGCAATTTAGATGGAAGGAAAGATTAACCAGGCAAACGACAACCGCAAACATCGTATGATGCAGCACACTTGATCCAACAGTCACCAGAAGTACCGTCTCAACCCCTCACCAAGATATGAACCAAGGAACAACCGACCCCCAATGTCTCGCCCAAGCTACCCCAACCGTAGCGGAGGAAATGTGAAGCCCGGAGGAAGCAACAATCACTCCGGCAACACCAACAATTTCAACCGTGCCCCTCCCTAGAGCAACAACAACAACAACACTACACCCAGAACTGGAAGCAATGTTGTGCCCATCGCAGCTAAAGACAAGTCTCAGATCACTTGTTTCGAGTGTGGAGTGAAGGGTCCCTATTCCAATGAGTGCCCCAAGAAGACTGCCACCACTGCCAATGTAAATGCCCCAGCTCAACAGCAGCGTCGTGTTCAACCAGGGAGAAGATTCGCCCTAGGGAACCCTCACAACCGCAACGGTCGTCTCTTCCACATGAACGCCGAAGAAGCGCAAGAAGCGCCAGATGTAGTGCTGGGTATGGTTTCTGTCAACTCAGTTTTAGGAAGAGTGTTGTTTGATTCGGGAGCATCGCATTTATTCGTCATCGAAGAATTTTCATGCACTAGTAAGATCCACCCAACCAACTTGAAGCATGTCATGATAGTTCAAATTCTCGGATCAACTACAAAAGCTAGAAAAATTTGCAAAGCTGTGCCTATCAGAATACATGGGATAGATTTTTATGCCAACCTAATAGTACTTGGAACTAAAGAATTGGAAGTAGTACTAGGTATGGACTGGATGTCAAGGCATAAATGACTGATAGACTGTGTTAAGAAAGCCATCACCATGACCAGTAGCTCGGGAGTAACAGTAGCGCATATATCTGAGACCTTACCCCGTCAATTCAAGTGCAACAAGAGTCTAGCCCTGCCCACCATTGACCAAGTCCGAGTAGTCTGTGAATACCCCGACGTATTCCTAGATGAATTGCCAGGTATGCCCCCGGATAGGGATATTGAGTTCATTATCGAACTAATCCCCGGAACCGGACCCATAGCCCAGAGACCCTATAGCATGAACCCCTCAGAGTTAGTGGAACTAAAGAAGCAGCTGGATGCCATGTTAGCAACATGCTTGATTCAACCAAGCGCATCGCCATGGAGATCACCAGTGTTATTCGTCGACAAGAAAGATGGAGGCACCGTTTGTGCACCGACTATAGAAAGCTGAATGGCGTCACCATCAAAAACAAGTACCCTTTGCCAAAGATAGAAGATCTATTTGATCAATTGACTGGTGCCCAGGTATTCTCAAAGATTGATCTTAGGAATGGTTATCACCAACTTAAGATTCGTGCAACGGATATTATGAAGACCGCCTTTACTACTTGCTATGGTTTATACGAGTATACGGTTATGTCTTTTGGATTAACTAATGCCCCTGCTTATTTCATGAATCTCATGAATAAGATCTTTATGAATTTCCTAGATAAGTTTGTCGTTGTGTTTATCGACGATATCCTTATCTACTCCAAGTCAGAAGAAGAGCATGAGAAACATCTGAGAATCATCCTTGAAACCCTTAGAGAGCATCGGTTGTATGCCAAGTTCAGCAAATGTGAGTTTTGGCTGAAAGAAGTAGGATTCCTAGGACATATTGTGTCTGCCGGAGGAGTCTCTATTGATCCCGCCAAGATCAAACATGTCGAAGAATGGGAAGCCCCAACCACTCAAACCCAAGTCCGTGCATTTCTCGGATTAGCGAGATATTACCGCAAGTTCGTCGAAGGATTCTCAAGCATCACCAGACCCATGACCCAATTGTTGAAGAAGGACAAGAAGTTTGAATGGACCGACAAATGTGAAGCCAGTTTCCAAGAGCTAAAGAAGAGATTGATTTCAAACCCGATATTGATCATGCCAGATATCAAGAAGCCATTTGATGTGTATTGTGATGCATCCAAGATTGGTCTCGAATGTGTATTGATGCAAGAAGGCAAAGTCATCGATTATCTGTCTCGACAACTGAAGCAGCATGAGCAGAACTATCCGACCCATGATCTTGAGTTAGCAACCATAGTTTTGGCCTTGAAGACATGGCGTCATTATCTGATGGGTAATCGCTGTGAGATTTACTCAGATCACAAAAGCTTGAAGTATATTTTCACTCAGAAGGAGCTGAATATGAGACAAAGAAGATGGATAGAGTTAATCAAGGATTATGACCTTGACATTCACTATCACCCGGCAAAGCCAATGTGGTAGCGGATGCTCTTAGCTGATTGCCGTGTAGGCTAAACACCATGATCAAGGAGAAGCAAACAAGTTTGTATGAGGAGTTGGAGAAGTTCAGGATTGAGCTAGTTAGCAAAGGATTCTTAGCTAGCATTGAACTTCAGCTCACTTTGATTAGCCAAATCAAGGAAGCCCAGAAGGGAAATGAAAGTATCGACGGAATCAAACATCGTATTGGTACATGAAAACTACCTGGATTCACTGAAGATGAAGAAGGAGTTCTGTGGTACAAAGGCCGTATCTGTGTGCCAACAGATTCGGAGCTGGAGCAAGTTATCATGCAGGAAGCTCATGATACTCTTTATTCTATCTACCTCGGAGGAACAAAGATGTATCAAGATTTGAAAGAGCAATTTTGGTGGCACAAGATGAAGAGAGAAATTGGAAGCTACATCACCAAGTGTGACATCTGTCAAAGAGTCAAAGCCGAGCATCAGAGACCCGCAGGACTGTTGCAACCGTTGCAGATTCCGGAATGGAAATGGGATTTCGTCGGAATGGACTTTATCACCGGTCTGCCTACTTCGAGTAGGGGAAATGACTCAATCTGTGTCATCGTTGATAGACTGTCCAAAGTAGCTCACTTTATACCTGTCAAGACAACCTACCAGAGTTCGAAACTAGCAGAGTTGTATATTGTTTGGATTGTCAGTCTGCATGGAACCCCCAAGACCATAGTATCAGATCGAGGAACCTAGTTTACCTTGAGATTTTGGCAGAAAGTCTAGGAAGGATTAGACACCAAGTTGAATTTCAGCACTGCTTATCACCCATAAACTGATGGACAGACTTAAAGAGTCAACCAAATCTTAGAGGATATGTTGAGAGCTTGTGTGTTAGAGTACGGATCAAAATGGGAAGATTGCCTGCCTTTCGCAGAATTCTCATATAACAACAGTTATCAAGCTTGTTTACAAATGGCACCATTTGAGTTCCTATACGGAAGAAAGTGTCGCACCCCTTTGAATTGGTCGCAAGTAGGAGAGAGTCAGATCTTTGGACCCGACATTCTCCGAGAAGCCGAAGAGAAGGTTCACAAAGTCCGTGAACACCTCAAGACCGCCCAATCCAGACAGAAGAGTTATGCTGACAAGAGAAGGAGAGACCTGACTTTCAATGTCGGAGATTTTGTATATCTCAAGGTTTCGCCATTGAAGGGAACGCAACGCTTTAGTCTGAAAGGAAAGTTAGCCCCCAGATATATCGGGCACTTCAAGATTCTGAACCTTCGAGGAGAAGTATCGTATCAACTGGAACTACCAGAGGAGATGTCAGCCATCCACAATGTGTTCCATATCTCGTTACTTCGCAAGTGCCTAGAAGTGCCGGAGAAGACTGAAGTTTTCAAAAGCATCGATCACCGAGTTGTTGATATCAACAAGGACCTGACATATCGTGAAGTGCCCATTCGTATCCTAGAAGAAGCTTACAGAACCACCAGGACCAGGAGTATCAAGTTTCTCAAGATTCAATGGAGCAACCATACCGAAGAAGAAGCCACTTGGGAGTGAGAAGATTACATTAGGACAGAGTTCCCAGATCTCTTTAGTTCTTAGTTTCTTTCGTAAATCTCGAGACGAGATTTTGTTTAAGGGGGAAGGTTTGTAACATCCCAAAACTCTAATCTAAGGTTATTAAGATCCAAATCATCAAAATTTAGGGTTACCAAAAACTTTTCCATTTAAAATCATTAAGCATTCATATGTGTGTGCATTTAAATTAGGAGTTGTTTTGAATTTCCATGTTTGAGTGATCCATTGGTTGTAAAATGATTCTAAGGTGAATTAAACATCATTTGATCATTCCCAAACAAATCCCAAAGAAAACCAAATCAAAATGAATAAAATAAGCAAATGGTCATTTGTGCCATTTTAATCACCATGCCTACTTTGGCTATTCCTAGAACTCAAATCTTAACAGAAACAATTGTGGTTCTTTGCACCCCTTGCTAGTACAGGTAGTAATGTACCAAGGCCCACTTTGTTTCACCCCAAAAACTTTCAAACACTAAATTTAAATGACATGTGAAAATTGAATGTAGTTCATATGTATAGATCACACATTCAAAAACCACTCAAATGAACCCCATTTTCAAATCCCAAGCAACCACAGATGCTTAAGCATGTGATAAATAACTCCACCAAAAATCATCTCAAAATTCAAAACTTGAATTCTTCAGCCATTTTGTCAAACACCTTGTGTGCAAAAATCTGGAAAAATCACAAACACTATTGTGAGCAGTGTTTGGACCAATGTGGTCTCCCATTTTGCAACCACAGCCACCCCAGTGCACCCCCTACCCTTTGCTAGCCCAGCCAAGCACTGTGCCCCGACCAAATGGTCATGGACATCAATGCCGAGCCCAAATCGAGCACCTCAACAGCGACAGTGCGCCACAGCAGCCGCCAGCCTCGCCCACCATGTTTAGCACGTCGCTCGTGGCCCACCTCCACCGCTAGGCCAGCCCTAGCCCAAAGGCAGAGCGAGGAGCAGCCAGGAACCACCATGCCCAGAGCCTGTCTGCCATGCTGACGCCGCCCGCAGAGCATGCGCTGTCCCTGCTCAACCAGACCCCGCCTCACTCTCGCCGCCCACCTACACGATCACCACCGTCCTAGGAAGCTAACGGACATGCTCGTTTCCTCGAACATGACCCGTAATCGTCTGTCGTCGCAAAGCTCGCCGTCGATAGAGGTATCATGCGCGCCGAGCCACTCAGCTCTCTCGACCACATTTCACTACACGCGCACCATCCTGACGACCGCCAGGGAACCACCCACCGTCCTAGCCCACCGGCCAGACCTCTAGCTCGCTGTGTCGCCGCCCCCGTCGAGCTCTACCCATGCTCCTCTGCCGCCTCGCCGAGCCTATAAATAGAGAGCTCCCCGGCACCAATTCGTCACACCAACTCCATCCACTCCACCTCAGAAACCTCCCAGAGCCCCACCGGAGCAAGCCTTAGTCTGCAGCGCTGGAATTTCACTGGAGTCTGCCGCGGAGGGAGAAGAAGGGAGTCGTTGATCCAGGCCACCTCCCGGGATGCTGCTAGTACCAGGAGAACCGCCGTCCTCGACTTGTTCGTTTTCCCACATCGCCGACCCTCGCCGGAGCCCCGGTAAGCCGCCCCAGACCCCCACCGAGCCGCTAGGGTTACACCTCGCCGGCGACCTGTCCGTCGTCGACGACAAGCCCCAGCCGTAGATCTTCTTTCTAATCCAATGATCCATGTTGCCCCGTACCACATCACGTTTAAAGAGTCGTTGACATATGGGACCCCCCGTCAGCTGTCCTTAGCGCCACGGAGTGAGACTGGGCCGGCCCATTAGTGTTCCCGCCTTAGCCCGTAGATTCAAATTTAGATTTTCCTTTTTAATTAAAACTAGATTCTGTCCCTTAGTTTTAAAATCAATTCAGGAAGATTTACTAAACCAAATTGAGTGATTCCAATTTTGTTGGAAAGCTTCTGAAAAGATCTATCCAAACCCGTTGGATTTAATTCATTTAGAGTTAGAGATCTCTCCTAGTAAAAATAACAAGACAGAAGCTTTTGCACATTCAAACATTTTTCTAAAATCAACCATAAGAGTTTTTTGAGTTGATTCCAACTCTCAAAAATCACCTTTAACCATACATATCTGAATATGTAATAATATTAAGGTTTACATGCAGTGACTTTGGACTAGTACCAAAATAATGCTATATAGGCATTTCTAGTCACTTTAAATCATTAAATATTAAACTTAAACTTATTAAAATGTGATCCAACCTTTAAATCACATTCCCATATGTTAGAATATGTGGTGATGACATGTGTCCACATGATCCCATATTTTAAGTGGAGAATATTAAATCTTAGTTATTTTTCATTGAGTAGAAATTACTTTTGTTAAATAAAAAGAATGAAGCTAGTTAATAAAACCTTGTGATGCTTGTGATAATAATAGATCATCAAATCTATGCCTTAGAGTGCTAAGTAGACTAGTTAAGTATTGTTTGGTGATTGTGTATCCCATATGTATTTATAGACGATAGTACCGACCAAGCTTTCGAGGAGGAGTTCTACCAAAAGGAGGAGGAAGAAAACTTCAACCACTGCACCAACCAAGACAAGCTAGCATTATACAAGTTAACCATGCAAGTGATTACTTGTAAACCTAGCACTTCAAGTAAACTGAGCAAGCTATAATTAAGCTAGATAACCTAAGCAAGATGCATTAGGCATGCTTTGGTTATACCACTTTGACTATTACCTACCCCAAGTTTTATTTCCAAGCTTTACTTTCTTTATTTTACCAAATTCCTTTACTTGTTTTAAAGGTAGCATAAAGAGTATAAAACTTGACCTATCTTGTTATATTTAGATGTCATCCTATGGCATGAGATTGAGATTAGCATCCCACCTTAGTGAACACTCTTAACTTAGTAGTTTAGAGCTAAACTAAAACTTGAGTCACTTTAGATGGGAATACTTGGTGAAAATGAATTATGAAAACCTTGGAATAATGAGTCATTCTATTGAGATGTTTTGACATGTGTTGAGAAACACAAATGGTTTATGATGATGAAAATGTTGAGGCATGAGCCTTAGCCCCCTTACAAAAACTGATGGTTGGATTCAGATGCGATACCATTCCAAATTTACCATATAACCACAATACCTGAATTGGGTAAGGCTTAGCTAGAAGTTTATATGCATTAGTATTAGTTCCCTCGCGGGAGAGGTTTGAGCTGAGGCTACCTCTCAATGTTGTCCACCTATGCAGTGCCCAAGATGACAGATGGTCATGGTTGGGAGGCCATGCTCATAGGAGAGGTGCTTATACTAGGGTGTGTAAAGGGAAGGTTATGTTTGATTATCTGCATGCTAAGTATGATGATTCAGGGTTATCCCTAACAGATGTATCGAATCTTGTGGTGAAAGTGTACCACCTCTGCAGAGTGTCAAACTATTCGAATAGCCGCGTCCGCGGTTATGGACAGTTGGAGTGGCCATACTGTTTTGTTGTCAGATATTTTCAAAATGACTTATGAAATGAATGATGAGTCTTGACTTGACCACAACAGGGTTGTGACTATGACACTAGCTTCCCAACTTAAGTGATTCTAGA
Organism: Avena insularis; assembly: GCA_023614405.1. Taxonomy (NCBI): domain Eukaryota; kingdom Viridiplantae; phylum Streptophyta; class Magnoliopsida; order Poales; family Poaceae; genus Avena; species Avena insularis. The sequence goes on along the minus strand of CM042690.1, from coordinate 391,210,191 downwards.
ACTTTGTTTTATCTTTCTTTGTTTCTAAACTCAGCTTAGGTTTCAAACTTAACTTGACAAATAAACATAGAGTTAGCATTTCCCACTAGCACTATCTGACTTGTTAGTGGTAGTTTGCGAGTACTTAAAGAGTACTCATGGATTTTGTCCCTGGCTACTCTCATGGCCAGACTATGAAGGAGACTACCAAGATGACGGACATCAGGACGGCTATGATAACTAGGACTATCTTCCATCATCGGCATTGCCTGTGCCACTGAAGCTGGACCCCACCGCTATGCTTATTATTTATTCCGCTGCTTGTTGTATTAAGACTGGATCATGAGATCCTTATTTGTGTAAGACCTTATTTATGGTTTGTAATGGATGATGTATTGTGATATCCAATCTGTTATGTCTCGCAAAAATGGTAATCCTGGGATTGCGATGTATGACATGACAGGCATCTGGGATTAAAAATCCGGGTGTTGACAAAACCTCACCCCTCGGCCCTCCTCTTTCCCATCACACACAGGCACCCTCGTGTACTTCACGCACGCCCATGACCCTCTGGCGCCGTTGCTCCGTTGTTCGCCCCCGGGTGCTCCCTCCCTTCTCTATCGCCCGCGAGATGGGTCTTTGGTCTGCCGCGCTGTGATCTAAAACCTCCCCTATCTTGTTTGTTCCTCTCTGCCTCCACGACACCACTATGAGTATTCTAGCCCTCTACTTAGGTCCGGCCGTCGCCAGCTAATTCCGTCCCCTTCACCTTCTGGCATGGCTCTTCCCCTCCATCACTATTGAACCGCTAGCACCACCCTACTCTCCTCACCCGCACGTGTATTCCCACACGGTCTCCAAGTTCTACCACTAGTAGATGCTCCTGATCAATGCCGACTACTACTGAAGCTTCACTAGTGGTGCGTTGTTGCTATGGCAGCTATTGTTGACCATGGCTTCCCTCACTATGTTGAAGTGCTACACCTGCTCAACATCAGGTGCCAATGCACAGAGTTCTCCAAAACTACCTGCTGCTTCCCTGCTCTTCCTATTCGACCTTAGCACCAGCGGGACGGTGCTACGGTGCAACCCCGACCCCTTCCCTTTCAACTCTGACGCTGGTTGGATGGTGCTATGGACGCAAATCCTGGCGTCGGCTCTTTGCTACTCCCATGTATAGGCACAGTGAGTTCTTTCCTATGACCGGCCATTGAGACGATGACTCGGCTCGGTAGTATATGGTGTCACCTTCGAGCTCATGCATGGTTATGGCTTAAAATGTAAAGTGATATGTTAGCTAGTGATCTGGCTAGAAAGCTTCAACTTTCATTTCAATGGTTCATTGCTTATTCATTATCAAAATCAGTGGTACCAGTTGGTTTGCTAGTCATGTAGATGATATGTGGTTGTGTGCTATAATAAGCTTCAGTTGGAGAAAGATTGTATCTTCCCTGGCATGTGATGGTCTACAGTTATTTTCTTAAATTTTGATTTAAATCAAGTTCCCCTCTATAGAATCCCAACTGTCTAACAACTGGAATGCTACCTTTTCTATTCTATATATTGCTACTTCCTACATGTCATTAATTGCATCATCATTATACCATGCTCATGTCACCATGTGATGGCTGTGAAATATAGCCATCTATGTCCATATTTAAACTGGATATTATTCATACTTTTGATGAAATATCTCCCTAAACCCTGCGACTAACGCCTAATGATCAAAGGGGTATGCAATCATTTCTTTCTATTTTTCCCTGCGCAGATAATGACGTTTGATGATGGGAATCATAACATTAAAGTCAAATATACGAGATTTCCAACAATCCAAAGAAACCAGGAGACATGAAGTGGAGACAGACGCTTTAACTACCAACTATACGGCGGGAATAAAATTTCGGTCGTATAGTTTCCATCAACACCGCTAGGTCAAACAGAACAACTTTTGTGAAGGGACCCCTATATAAAGAGGCTTCGGGCGACGAGAAACAAAAGCATCGCATGACGCCAGTCTCTAGCCGCCCCCAAGAAACCTCCATCCACAACACCGAAGAGCCGCTGGAGGAATAGACTTAGATCTAATCTCCAAACCCTTCTCCACCACCATAGCCATATTCCACCACTTGTAATAGTAGATCTCATCTGCGATTGGCGATATTGTAAGACTATTTGCTACCAATCTCATGATTTTCATTGCAATGTTTATGATTGTTGATCTCATCTCTATGTGTGAGTAATTCTCCTTGGGCTAAGGGCTTCGGCCTAGCCATGTATCTTTTGTGCATGTTATTTATCATAGATGGGATTATGTATTTGTTTGTATGACATGATGATTATTGTATCCTCTCTTGCCTCAATCCAAGGACTTGTCAGGTACCCAAGACCCCGAGGATTGAGCCAGGTATTGGGAGTATGAGTAATGACTAATCTGCAGGTTGGGAACCCCAGTGACAAAACGGGTAGTACGGCGGTATGTGAGGGATTTACTTGGGATTAACGGTGACGTTACAATGCATATCATTAGTTCTCTTTCTTCTATGGATGAGACTAGTAGGTTATTTCTATAAGCGATTGCGGAGGCAATAGCAATTATGGATGCACTGCCCACATATAATTATCTTTCTCTAACACTTACATGCATACTTTATTATTATCTTTTATTCCAATCAGATGTTTTGCATAGCTACAGGTGAAGCCGAAAGCCCTAGGCCCTCTATCTCCATCATTGACAACAACAAAAGACAGCAAACTCTTGGTCCAATAAAACACAAAAAGAATTATAAAATTCCCGAAGTCCGTTAGAGTAACTTCACTATGATTTCTTCTTCCCGAGGATTCGATAACCTTGGTCTACTAGGGAAAAAGAGCTATACTACATCCGTAATCCGGATCGAAGGTATCAACCCTTTTTCTGGCGCCGTTGTCGGGGAAGCAATAGCTACCCTGGTGAGGTTAGTAGGAACCTTGCTAGTTTTAATTCTTGTTTCTAATTTTGTTAGTTTGCTTTTAGTCTTTATTTGAAAAACCAAAAAAAATAGTTAGTCTTTAATTCCTTGTTTTTACTATCATAAGTCTTTGTTTAAGAAAACCCAAGAACATAGGAAATATGTCTAAAAAGAAGCTTGCGGAGTTGGTAGCTCCCAACAATGATTATTTGCATACTCCTATTACTCAGCCATCAATTGCTGCTGATGATTATGAAATTAAGCCCCATTATTTAAGTTTGGTTCAACAGAATCAATTTGGAGGCTCTGCTATTGAGAATGCAGGTATGCACTTGAATACTTTCATTGAAATATGTGATATGGTGTGCATAAAAGATGTTGACCCCGATGCGGTCAAATTGCGTTTATTTCCTTTCTCTCTTAGAGGAAGAGCAAAATAATGGTTGCTATCTTTGCCTAGAAATACTATTGCATTATGAGTGGAGTGTACTTCTTTATTTATGACTAAACTTTTTCCACCTGCAAAGACTATGCAACTAAGATCTAATATTACTGGTTTTAGACAGGAAGAGTGTGAGCCACTAGAGCTTGCATGGGAGAGGATGAAAGAATGCATGGGAAATTGTCCCAGTCATGGGATGGAAGATTGGTTAATCCTCCATTTAATTTATAATGCTCTTAATCCTATGTCTAAGTCTATGCTTGATACTACAGCTGGAGGTACATTTACGGGAAAACATATTACCGAAGCAAAGCAACTGCTAGACAATATGCAAGATATTCATGCCAAGTGGCATGTGGATAGATCAAATACGAAGAAGGTGAACTCCGTCTCACCACATAAAAAATGAAGAACTCAATGCTAAGCTGCATGAGCTCATATTAGCCGTAAAAGGTAAGTAAAACCAGGTAAGATCTATCCCAGAATCAAATATTGAAGAAATAGACTTCATAGCTCATAATGATTATAACCCTGCCTGGAATAAGAATCATAATCCTAATTTTCAGAAACACTATTCTAGTCCTGCAGGTAACTCTAATAATAGTATGGGAACAAGTAATGGTAGTCTCCAAGAAACACTTAAGTCCTTTATAAACTCACAAAATGAGCAAAACAATATCCTTGTTAAAATAACGGAGAACCATGATGCTATGCTTACTAAATTATCTAACCAAGCTGTAAGTTTGAGGAATGATTTGCAGCCCTCCAAGAAAGAACAAGGATTGTTGAGGCAAAGCTAGGTAAGATAACCGAGAGTCAAACTCTCATTCTAGATAAATTTGCAGGTAAAGATGAGCCTAATCCTATTGAAGACCTCAAGATGATAAGAATCCAAAGGTAGGAGCCTGAAGAACTTGATTATGGTAATGCTCCTTCACCAAATTGCACCGTTGAAGGTCTTGTAAAAAGGATCAATATCAAGATTCCGGTAAGTGAAGGAAATGAGGAAGCTATGTATCAACACTTCGTTAATCAGGTAGCAATAAAGGTATGTGAGCTTGAGGAAGAATATAAGAAAATTTCTGCAAAATTACCTATGAAGCTTGATGATATATTTGAGCCTACTATTAAGATTAAAATTGGGACAAATGAGATAGCTGCACTTTATGATCTAGGTGAAAGCGTTTCAACAATTCCAAAAAGTCTTTTTAATAAGTTAAATCTTGGATCTTTTGAAATCACCGAGTTAAAACTACATCTGGAAGATTCTACCTACAAACAAGCTGTAGGGATTAAAGAAAATACTTTAGTATACATTAAAGGTTGTCCTGCTCTTATTGATTTTGTTATTGTTGACATGCCTGAAGATGCTACTGCTCCTATTATATTAGGCCGTCCATTCTTAAGAAATATTATGGGTTTGATTAATCTACATGAAGGGAACATGAAGCTTCATTTGCCTTCGCGGGATCCTTTTGTTATTCATTTTCCTAGGAAGATGAAATCCAAGCATGATGAAAAGGAGGCCATCACTTTGAAGGCCAACTATTTTGGAGTGGGTGTTCTACTCATCTAGCCTAAGTGAGTAACATCGAGGTCAAGCTATTGACCATAAAAGAGCACTGCATGGGAGGCAACCCATGTGAATAAAGGTTTGAGTAAAGTTTTTAAGTTTTAGTTTAAGTTTTATGTTTAATAAAGAGTGCTAGAAAGCTCCAGTTGAGGAGAAGAAGTTTGGTAGTACTAAAAATACTTCTTTATACATGCTGATGTTGGTCAACAATTTTTACTGTAATTTCTCTGTCAAAAACAAAGTGTTTCGCTAAGTTTCAGGATAAGAATTAATTCTCGAAGAAACGGAAATTTTTTTATGACTACAGAAGGTTAAACGACCAACTATACGGCGGGAATAAAAATTATGGCCGTATAGTTTGGCCGTATAGATATCTTTGCCATCGACAATTTTTCTTTTCCAGGTACTGAAGGTTTAACGACCAACTATATGACGGGAATAAAAATTCTGGCCATATAGATATCGATGCCTTCGTAAAATTTCTTTTCCAGGTATATAAAGTTTGACGACCAACTATACGGTGGGGATGAAAAATCCCGGCCATATAGTTATTGCCGTATATCTACACCGCCAGGTGGAAATCCTAAATTTTTTACAGGAGACCAACTATACGTCGGGAACAAATTGTTCCGGCCGTATAGTTGCGTCCGACCACAAAATCGCCACGGGAGGTACCTCCAACCCCAAAACTTTAAACCTTTTTCTCTCTTCTACCTGCAAACTCTCTCAAAACCTCAAGGGATCTTCATCTCTACTCAATTCTGTTCGATTTCCTCGCACACAAGTGATCTACGGTATGTTTCTCCTCCGATCCTCCAATTACTTTTTGCAAATTCATTCTCGATCTGTTGTCGTTATCAATATTGGATGAGACCTACTATGAACTAATTTCCATGATTCTCTTGCTTAGATTATTATTTTGAGGGGATTCTTTAGTGTGCTATGATGAGGAATATGTTATGCTTATTATTGTTGGATCAAAAAAAATTATTTTTATCTTTCCTTGTTATTTTAGATAATGAACACAATGATCTAAACTCGTGCTCGTGCCACCACTAGTGCTTCCCGGGCTGCCGCTCAAGAACACATGAGGATACGGTTCAGGGATGAGCCCCAACATGATCGCTTCAACAGGATCAAGAACCGAGAAGTGAAGGAAACCAAGTGGGCTTGCCCCATTATATTGAACCAACTCGGTATTTCTAATGACTTCAATTTACTTTGCAATAGGGTTGGCTTGCAAAACTTTGTATTCAATGATGTGCCCACTTATCGCCGGTTAACTCTGAATTTCTAAGTTCTTTGCAAAGCACCCTTAAAGAATGGAATGGAGAGGACATGATTTCTTTCTGACTTATGAACGACAATTATGCTTTATCACTAGATGAATGGTGCACATGTTTTATTTTCCAAACAATAATGATAATGACTTATGCGCATCCTTTATTGGCTTAGACCCTTCCCCGGAACAATATTATAATGGAATGAGTTTCCCTTCTAGAGTAAGCAAGGGGAAGAATATTCAACATCCTACAATTTGCTATTTGTTCTATGTTATTGCTAACACTTTGCAGGCACAAAATGAGTTCACGAGACTCAGTGAGGAGGACATCTTATTCCTCGCAAAAGTTGCTTTCAACAACACCAACTTTTCACTCAACTTGGGCGCAATTCTTGTGCGCTACCTGGAGTATCAATCCTCCCAAAGCCAATGATCAATCACAGGTGGAGGCGTCATCATAGTGCTTGCAATTTCCCTAGGCATCGACTTAGGTGAGTTGCAACCAGTGCTAGGTGAGTGATGTGTTGGTTTCTCTACTTTAAAAGATTATGGAATGCTCACTAGGAGAGGTGGTGTTTATTACTTGCATATTGCTGGAGCTGGGCGTCTCTACCCCGCTCCTTTGCCTAATGGTCTTTTCTCTATCGAGGAAGGACATTTTCTATATGACTTGTAGATTGAGCAACACCAACCCAAGGAGGAGATTCTGGATGAGGACGAGGACCAATAATAGGACCAAGAAGAGGAGAAGCCACCAACCCGGTTTGCTACATACCAAGACTTCCAAGAACTTTGAGGAACTGTGGAGAGAATGCAAAACCTCTCCTTGAACCTCCGAGAAACAACTAGTAATTTATGAACTCAATTTTTGAGCTGGAGTTACAACTTTTCCCGCCACCAAAATGATTTGAAGGGCTTGCAAAAGCCCAAGCTTGGGGAAGTTTCCTCATTATCTTTACTTGGCGTTCATTTGTTTTTATTTATTTTGACGTTATGTTTTTAATTCGAGTTTATGAGCAACTCGTGTTGGTTTCCCCAACACTTTATCTTTAGTTATTTCTATTTGCTTTCGAGATTTTCTAGCCGAGCTTTCCCGCCAATTTTCTATTCTTTAATTCCCTCTATTAAAAATAACAAAAAGATTTTTCCATTTATCTTTATATTCCCTCTTTCTTATTTTGTATTCTCCTTGTGGCTTTCACATATTTGCAGGAGAGTGATCAATTTCGAGTTTCCAAGAAGCAAATAAAAAGGCAAGAGAGAAGTGAAACAAATCATGAGAGGTATGTCTTAAGATTCCCCACTTTTGAAGTTTGAGAAACCCATGCTAGTTAGTAGTAAATGATAAGATGTAATATTGGTGGAGTGAGTCTTTGTATTGTAAGAAAATTTTATTTGCATGGGTATTTAGTTGAGTATGTTTTTTTCGAGCTCTTGTAGTTAACCAAGTCTTGCCTAATTTGTTTTGCTAAACAATTGTAATAATAAAAAGTCTCATAATTGAAGGCTTGGGTGTTGTAGTGTTTAGTCTTGAAGGCTTATTTCTAGAGACACTCAACACCATAGAAAACAGTGATTGACTTGATAACCCTCTTTAAAAGGATTTGTTCTATTAAATTAATGTTTAGCGGTTTTTGTGAGCATGCCAAAGTTTGACTTGTGAATCATAAGAATGATATAGCTTTATGCGTGTCAAACTTCATGGGATGCCAACAACTCCGCTAGCCTACGAACGATCTTCATGGAGGAAACTCCTAGATTTCGGCTATGAGTTGATTAAACATATGAAGCAGCAATGTTATAATGGTTAAGATTCTTGGAATTCCCGGGTAGCTGTGTTCAAGATGGAATCACTCCTCTGGCTATTATGAGTAATCATTGTACAAAAGGACAAAACCTTGGTGATGCCACTAGTGTCTATCATAGCCCGATAAACTAATTAAAATCTTTGGCATGCTCTCAATTACTTAAGAACTGAAATTCTTGAAGGACAATGAATAGAAAATAAGTGCTTGAAGAGTCTTGATTTATTGATGTGGGATAATTGAGATACTCTAGTGTATATGTTTTTTCGTGACAAACTCTCACACTCTCAGTTTTACATGATTATACTTTATTGTTCAAAGGCAAGCCTATGAGTTGATTACATGACATGGAATAAAGATTACTCAACTGAATCATCCATGCTAACAATAATTTTTCTGCGAAATAAGGATGCATAAAAACCTGTATGATATGCTTGCCATTACTCTATCTATGCTGAAGTTTTTAAGATTAATAAAGTGGAGAAAACATGAGACTACCAATCATGAGTAAGATCATCATGAGGAAGATCAAGTTTAAGCTTGGGGAGGTTGATGGCTGTGAAATATAGCCATCTACGTCCACATTTAAACTGGATATTATTCATACTTTTGATGAAATATCTCTCTAAACCTTGCCACTAATGCCTAATAATCAAAGGGGTATGCAATCCTTTATTTCTATTTTTCCCTGCAGATATAATGACGTTTGATGATGGGAATCACAACATTAAAGTCAAATATACGAGATTTCCAACAACCCAAAGAAACTAGGAGTCGTGAAGTGGAGACAGACGCTTTAATGACCAACTATATGGCGGGAATAAAATTTCGGCCATATAGTTGCGGTTGTATAGTTGACATCAACTTTCGTGAAGAGACCCCTATATAAAGAGGCTTCGAGCAACGAGAAATAAAAGCACCGCATCACGCCAGTCGCCAGCCACCCCCAAGAAAGCTCCAGCCACAACACCTAAGACGCGCCGGAGGAATAGACTTAGATCTAATCTCCAAACCCTTCTCCATCACAATAGCCATATTCCACCACTTGTAATAGTAGATCTTTTCTTTGATTGGCGACATTGTAAGACTATTTGCTATCAATCTCATGATTTCCATTGCAATATTTATGATCATTGATCTCATCTCTATGTGTGAGTAATTCTCCTTGGGCTAAGGGCTTCAGCGTAGCCATGTAGCTTTTGTGCATGTTATTTATCATAGATGGGATCATGTATTAGTTTTATGACACGATAATTATTGTATCCTCTCTTTCCTCAATCCAAGGACTTGTCATGTACCCAAGACCTCGAGGATTGAGCCAGGTATAGGAAATATGAGTAATGACTAAACTGCAGGTTGGGAACCCTAGTGACATAAGGGGTAGTATGGCTGTATATGAGGGATTTACTTGGGATTAACGGTGACGTCACTATGCATATCATTAGTTCTCTTTCTTCTATGATTGAGACTAGTAGGTTATTGCTATAAGCGGTTGTAGAGGCAATATCAATTATGGATGCACTGGCCACATATAATTATGTTGCTCTAACAATTACATGCATACTTTATTATTATCTTTTATTCCCATCAGATGTTTTGCACAGCTACAGGTGAAACCGAAAGCCCTAGGCCCTCTCTCTCCATCATCGACAACAACAAAAGACAGCAAACTCTTAGTCCGGCAAAACACAAAAAGAATTCTAAAACTCCCGAATGTCCGTTAAATTAACTTCACTACGCTTTGTGCTTCCCGAGGATTCGATAACCTAGGTCTACTAGGGAAAAAGAGCTATACTACATCTGTAATCCGGATTGAAGGTATCACCATGCCATATTGCATTTGAGCATCATATAAAATCCCTTTCATTTGGTTCTTCCCCTCATTATGCATTTGTCTATTAATTGTATTTGTCTCTTGATATATTGTATTTGCATCTTGATATATGTTAAATGCCCAAGTTGAGTTGGGAGCATATCTTTCAAATCCTTTCCACTTTCTAACATGCTAGTCTAGCTTATTCATTTGATCTTGCTCTATATTATGTACCATGCCTAGGCATATGGGTTCTATTTATTTTTCTTGATTTTAATTCCTACCCATATGCCCTATGTAAGGATCATCTACTCTTGGACCTTGCCACATTTGAATATAGTGCTTTTGTACTTCTCCATTCCACCTATATGCATGTGTCCCTTCTTCTTTTATTTGAATTCTGGCCCACATACAATAATACACCTCTTATGTCTGAAATAGTAAGCATATCTATGTGTTTTACTTGTCCAAATCCACTTAAACCTGTTTTATCTATCTAATCTATCCTAGCTAAACTAGCCAGCTAAAAAAATAACATATATCTACACCGTGTGTATGCATGTAGACATACAAACACACACTATTCTAAACACTTTACTCTAATCGTGTGCATGTGCCCCAAACACATACACTCTACACCATAATTTCACCCGTGAGTGTGAATGCAAACACACGCACTACCTACTTTCATCTAAATCGTGTGAGCCAATCAGGACCGGTCCTGAGATTTCGGGGGCCCAGAGCGAAACTAAAATTTTGGACCCTTTATTATAATTTTTTATGGATATATGAGATGATAAAAACAAATAGTTTAAGTATACTTCCAACTATAATATTTATTTAAAAATAACAATGTTTATATGATACCTTAAAATTTTCTCCAAAAATTCCTAGAAGCAAAGTTCGTGACGATGGAATGAATATCAATCTCGTCCACTAACTTCTTCTCGATGCATAAAGTTGCAAAACCATTTCACCTCTCCTGAGACATTATTGATCTCAAATAGTTCTTTAATAATTTCAACTTTGAAAAACTTGTTTCAGCTGAGGCAACAGTCACGGGCATAGTAAATAAGATTCGATAAGCGATACAAATATTAGGATAATAATTCACTTTCCTGACAAACTCAAAAAGCTCCATAGCAGATATTGATGTATTTGGCAAAGTGAACTTCATAACACTTAACTTAGAAATAAATACATTTAACTCAACATCACATATATCAGGTTTACCATTTGTACCAGGCTGAGTAAAAGTTTTTAAAAATGTAGTGCAATGTTCTTTCAGTTGAGAACCACCCAATGCATTCAAGGATGTTGAACTTATTAGAAACCCAAATATATTTTTAAATGACTGGAGTTCTTCAAATCTACGCTACGAATTCTAATTCGAATTAAGATTTAAGAACTAAGAATTAGGCCGTAACCCACAGAGACATGGGCGGGAGCGGACCACTAGACCAGCAGCCAGACAGTCGATCGTCTCGTCTATGTTCTAGCCTTCGCGCCTGGCGTCGATCGTCGAGGGCCTCGAGGCTCCCCGCTCCCTGCTCCCGTATCCCGATCCGATATTCCGATCCAGTGGAGGCGACAGGACTCAGGCAGGAGGCCTGCGATTAATTGTTGGTTCCATTTGCATGGGAGGAATCGAAGCGATCGACGCCGTCTAGGACTAGGAGTCGAGCGGTTGCGCTCCGCCTCGGCCTCGCCTTGTACCCGTATCAATTGCCTCGGCTCAGATTCTACGACAGCGAAAAAACGCCCAATTAATCCACCAGTCCAATAAAAAAAATCTTTTTTTACAATATATACTAGGCCTACATATATAGCATATTTCTAGGAGGGTCTCTACTTTTTTTTGACCCGGGACGGCTGCCCCGCGGCTCCCGCGGCTCCCGCAAGGGCCGACCCTGGAGCCAATACACACACATACACATGTATTCACGCGCACTATACCATACCATCTGGGACATCTCTGGCCGTGCATCGATCCACCAAGCCAGCTTGCCTGCGCAGCCAAACAATCTAATCGTGGAGGTACCCCAAACTCTGAACCTGACCTAAACTTGATGCAGCACCCAAGCGGTCCTTCCTATGAACGCCAAACCCATCCGAATCATGCCACCCTGGTGCAATCGACCCGACCCTCTCCCCTCTCCCCTCTCCCTAGTTCGACCACACCGGGTGAATAGCATGCACGCCCTCCCTGCCCCTTTTATTGACCTTTCACGTGGGCAACATCAAGAGGAGGAGAGAAGATAGAGAAGCCTCCATCCACCGAATACATAGTGTCCCTCTTTTTGTAAAGCAACCAACCACCCCCGTGTGCTCCACCCCTCTCTCCCTTGCTTTATCTGCAATCCACCTTGCTCCCCAGCCCCATCTCTAGATCGAGATCTGCGAGAAAGCCAGGCTTCCATCTTCCTCCTCTTCCTCCATGCCATGGCCATGGCCCTTCAAACCCCTAGCTATGGCCTCCTCTTCTCGCTGACGTTTTAGAGCGCGTCGAGCAGTACCAGGAGCACTAGGCACCTCCCTTGCTTCCTTTTCAACGTCTAGTACCAGTAGCCGCACCTGGAACTCGCTAGAAGGAGCTCGCCGTCGCCATGGTTGAAGGAACCCGAAGCTTCCAGACCACGAGCTCGCCCTCGCTGATATCCACTTCTTCAGCAAGATCGGCTCGCCTAGCAGTATGTTGGTGAGCTTCCTCTACCCCTCTGACATGATCCCATGTTAAATCACGTCCTTCAACTCCATATCTTTTCGAAGAACACCATCCAAGCGCCATGTCCGCCGCCGATATCCGCAGCGTCTAGCCATTCCCCAGCGAGACCTCGCCAAACGTGTCCTAGAGCTGCGCCTACCAGTTCCTCATATCATCATGCTTGTCTCCGTCCTAACTGACCATCGGAGCACCTCCGTTTCATCATCGCCCGCTGCCAGACATTGCCAGCACTGCCGCGTGTAGTTCACTGTTCATCTCCATGTTGCGACGTGCCCATTGTGTCTCCAGCTGAGGTTCTTGTGCTAGGATGTAGTATGAGGTTCCCTGTTTCTATAGTGCCCAGCAACGCAATCATCCATGCAGTATCGCGACCGTGATCGTCCTCGCAAATCTGCACCGATGCGTGCGCAACCTGCAATACACGCGCACACACTTGTCAGCGCCTCTTTGTTCCCTTCAAGCGGACGCCATCCATATCCCGAGTTAGGCGCCGATCTGCACAGTATCCTATTCCCTTTTATCCTAGGTAGCTGTAGCACCAAACCGCGCTTGAAACGGATCACCGTAGATCCCAATATCTTCCTCGCAAGTTTACTCGATCTCGTAGAAAACCGGATAATGTCTTTAGAAAACAATTGCAGTAATTCAGTCTCTGAACCCGAATAGAGCTCCTTGAAATAATATTTTGGCCTCATCATATCACAAACACTGCATTAGCCCAGTGGCAAAGCCCTTACTCCCCCTTTCGATCGGCCTAAGTTTGAGTCGCATCCTATCCATAATATGCACGCCTTATTTTCCTATTTTGCATCCCTTGACCCGTTGACAGTGCGACCCCATTGGTCAGCCCATCTGCCACTTCAGCGCCTATTCCTAGTCAGTCAACCAGGCCCACACGATAGTGACCGTGGTTGGATTCAGTTCTGTAACAAAAGTAATTCAACCTTTTTCCATTTAACACAAAGTGCAAAAAATGGTTAAATTTGGATAATGCATATCTTTTTATTGGTGAACCCAAACAAAATGTTTTATATATATTTCCAATCAAAACAATGCTAGGAATATGAATATTTTATTTAAAATAAATTCTGGGAATTTAAAATTTTCGAATTATTTAAATACAAATAAATCCTTTTTCATAATAAATCTATAACTTTAATTCCGTAAATCCAAATTCGACAAATAATATGTCTGAATTGATCAGCGTGATGAGCTCATTCTAAATATGCATTCCATGATATGAATTGAAACATGCATCATATAAATATTAAGAAAACAACAAGGAATATGCAAGTAAAATTTGACTAAATAAATACTAAAAATTCTTATTTCTTGTTTCCACACCTCACCCATGCCATGCTATGTTATACCATGCAATTGTGTATCATTCCATCATGACATACCTTGTTTTCTTATTGCATATGATTTTTATGATTGTGCAAAATATTTATTTCGGCCCTTGTGTGTTTGGGTTTTATCCGGATAGACACTGAGCAAGGAGAATACCAGGAGCCTCAGGAGTATTACTCGGATCCTTCATATTCTGCAACTGAACTGCCAGGCAAGCAATTCCCTATGCTTTCATACATATAGTACTTATGCTTCTATCTTATTCTTGCATCATTGTGGCGCGATTGCATTAAGTTGAATCCCAAGTATTCTATAGCCTTTACTTTTAAATCCTACCAAAACTTGTACCTCAATCCCATGAGTCATTACTGCAGGAATTGTTTGAGCCATGCGAGTCGTAGAATTGCATGTGTAGGGTTTGTGCAAGTCTTTGAATAGCGAGGTACCTAAACAACTTAAACTGTGTAGTAATCGGATAAATAAAGAAAGAGGCACCTGTGGGAAATAGTAGTTATTTTGTTCTTCCAAGCTCATTTGTGTCTCGTAGGACCCTGAGTACTTGATTCCTGTTACTTGACTATTCACACTATTCTCATATGGGAGACTCTGTAGATCTCCTTTCGCCTGAGCTTGATTCACACTTTATTTCTTGGGGCCACGAACTAGTTTGGGGTTTTATTACTATCATGTACTTATGCCATGCTTTACTTCTTTATTTATGATTGCATGTGGAGCGTCTATATTGTTTAGGAACCTCGTGCCACGTTTACGCTATATTGACAAGCCCCGTCACACTTTTGGGTTCCCAGTCGTTTACAGCTGTCGCCACACACCCTGGGTCCGTTGCGGAGCCGACCGACTTCGCAGGGGGTAGCTTATTGGGGGGTACCCCCTGAAATAATTTATGAATCCTATGAATGCATTGTCGTGAGGCCTCGTTGCTTTTTATTTGGTTCTTCCCGAGGTTGATCGTGTGTGTGTTGCTATTTGTGCACCCATTCAGGGTCAATCTTTTCGAAAGCCGTGTCCATAGTTATGGACTACTTGGAGCATAATTTCTCCATCATAGACAAGCATAACTAAAGTACCGTCCTTAATTTAACTAAGACATGACTAGTAAATAGTGCAACACTGATGGAACGGTTAATAAAATTGCCAACGGATGGGATGTTCTTCTGCCTTCTCGTCGGTAAGCGAGAAGGAGGGCGAGCGAGGTTTAATTATATTGCTTATATAACTGTTGTGTCTAATTAACAAGCGTCCACCCATCTTGTTGGGTAGATGTGTAGCGTATCTCTATAGAACTGTTTAGCTATTATCTTTCGATGCATTTGCGTTACCCCAGGTTTTTCCCCTTAGATGTATTAAGACTTGCTGAGTACCCCTAGGGTCTTACATGATAAATATTTGGTTTAGACGGATAGGTATACTCTCAAGAAGGTTACTAGGTCGAAGATACTGATTATGGTGGCAACGACTGTTAGTGTATAGAATCCGGGGATGGAGATCCGTGAGATTTGTGGGCAGGATATGCTTATTTACAGGACATCTTATGCCAATTTGCTTCTTGTCCGTACTCGGATCTTGTTTTCTGCTTCTGCTTGATATTCTGATGTGTGATGTATGAAGATATATCCTAAACTATTAACACTATCTAGGATATTTAATTGTGAGATAGGGTATATATAATTATTTTAAATTATTGCTTACATAATTGTTGTTGATAATTAACAAGCGTCCGTCCATCTCTGGTTGGGCGTATGTGTAGCGTGTCTCTATAGAACTTTGTAGATATTATCATTCACTACAATTGCGTCACCCTAGGTTGCTCCCTTTAGAAGTATCCTAAACTATTATATGTATCTAGGTTATTTGGATCTTGTCGTATGGCGTTGAATATTTTTGTTTCTATTGTTTTAGATGGTGTCGCTATGATGTCTATTGTATGTCGCTGACATACATACTCATTTGTGTATGTTTGGACCGCTTTACCTGTTGATTACGCCGCTCGCTTTAGTCCCGATGTTCTAAAAAGTGGGTGGGGTGGTTGGCTGGTACCATGCCCTTCTCCATGAGGTGGGCCTACTATGTGTGGCTGGGCGGCCCCACGGTAGTACGTCCTGTCCACTTTTGGTTCATCCAGGCTTGAGCTTAGAGCGTAAGGTCGGAGGTATTACAATTGGTATCAGAGCCATTCCGACCTTCAGGGTCTCAGCCAAGATGGTCGTTGTCAGTCTAGAAAATATTTTGGTAGCTATGTATACTAGGAAAATAACTAAATGTAAGAGTAGCACCGCTTCCATTTCTTTTCTTACCCACACACCCACCCTTTTTGGTAAGGAAGTGTAACGTTTGTCTATTCTCATCTAAAAATTCAAACTAGGATTCATGTGTTTCAGGTTTCCGTAGTACCATAGGATGTGTGTGTAATTCTTTTTCTATGTGTTGCATCCAACCTTGTTGTCGCAATCTGTCATTGGTTATCAACTGTTGGTACATTCTAAACCGATAGACTTATGTGTAAACCGATGCGATCTATCCGACTCTTTGTTAACCGACGTAATCTTGTTAATGGTGTTCTTATTTCCTGCATGCTTTCACAGAATGTGGAGTTGCTAATCTTTATCCGTTAAGTGGTTTTGCGCATCTAGTTGGAATTTTAATTCCAAACATGTGGAATTTTTTTCTTTGATACATCTGTGTTTCCACACTCCTTTTCAGTCGTGTGTGATACACTATTCACCTTCTTTGTCGGCATGTCCATGCTAACTCAATCTTTGGCTATTGGCGCTTCAATCTAGAGTTTTTACTTCATCTTCAAATTCTTTTAGGGCTAAATGCATAACATGTGTCGATCCGATGCTTGTGATTGTAATTTGGTTCTCGTTATAGCTATATGACGCTTATCATGAGTGTAATATGGACAATGCTATCAATCTAATACTCCAAACGATGGAAGTTATCTCTTGTAATTTGAGATATACCGGGATCATATCTATGTCATATCCAAGTATCTTGGTAATCCGGAGATTTCTTAAGACACTATGGTGGATTTTCATCCGATGGTTGTGCTTTATACATCTTTTCGAATTCCATATCCGCAAAGGATATCTTTGATACAGGAGAATCTCATCCTTTCATCTCTGATAGCTTTGCTTAATTGTATGAGTTATTATCACTTATTTATCCAAAATCTCTTTATCTTTTCGACCAGTGATCCGATCGACTATGTGAACTAGTTGGCATCTCTTTTTCTCTTCCAAAGGGCCAGATAATCTATTCTTTAAATTCATCTCTTCCAACACAAATCCTTGCTCGCAACGTTGAGCTTTCAAAGAGCATTGAGCTTAGAAAGGGGTTTCGAGCATTCATTCGTTTCTCTCGCCTCGTGAACTTGGTATTCTTGGAACATCTCGATAATTCTTGGTGGTATATCGTGACGATATGCTTGCCTATTCTATATCAATAGAAGAACATGAAGAATATTTCCTTCTCTTTCTCTCTAACTTCATGAACACCGCCTATCAAAGTGTAAATTCCAACTTTTTGAAGTCACCTATCTCGGCCACGTCCTTCTGCTAAGACATCTCTTCAATTCTGGAATCATCAAGTCAATTGTTAATTCCATCCTCCACCTTCAACCAAATCCGGAGCTTCTCCTTGTTTTGGCAAGTCAGCATCGTTGTTCCACTATAGTTTCCTCTAGACTGCTATATCTCTCTTAGATCTTCTCAACAAGGATAAGAAATTCTTGGTCTTTTTCTCATAAAGAAAACTTTGGAAAACCCTCTCTCTATCTTCTATCCTCTCTCCACAGGATGCCACGAATACTCTTCAGATCTTTTGTAATTCTTCTATTCTAGTTGGTGCTACATTTTTCTCTATCGGTTGAATCTTTTATCTGTCTCCATGAGCTTCATTCATATATTTTCCGATGGCTTGGAACTCCAACATGACAACAACGTCATCATATTTATCTACTTTCGATCCGATGAAGTGTTTGCATCACCTCCTTGTTTTCTTACGAAGCTTCATGAATTCTGCTTGTCAAAGATCTTCATTCTAAATTTCTGAGAGTTGGGTTGCACGATTTTCCTATTCATGTACAGAGTAATGCTTTGAGTGCGGGATGGAGTCATGACCATACCACTTTCATTCGCTTTGTATGATGTATTGGTGGATTAATGCGATTTCACTCATTCCGCAGAAGTTAGAAGTGGCCTCTATCTCTTGATACTTTCACTTCTGTCCTTGTTTTTTCAGAGTGTTCTCTCAAGAACATAATCAATAATCTTTTGTTGGTGTTCTCTTACATTTCAAGATGGAGCAAAATCTTCAATGATCGGGTGGAAGCAAATGCAAAAATTTCTCCGTCCTCTTAAGTCTACCAGTGCTAGACATCATCAAACAAGATGGATGGAAGATATATCCCACTTCAATTGTCAAAATCCTTTTTCTCTTGGTAAAGCCAATTATGGTCAATGCCATCAATAGAAAAAAAACTATTGCAATAACCTCATGGTTAAGGAAGGCAATAAGCATCTCTATAATAAATTTCGGATATTCAATTTCTTCTCAGGATTCCACCACAAACTAGCATCACCTCTTTCTCTTGAAGATAATCTGCGCACCTCAATTGCGTGATCCTTTGGTTATTACCTGAGTAAGAAGAAGATCATCTGAGAAGTCCTCAACCCAAATCTTTTCCGTGATATCAAGGAACTTTATTGTTTCAAGGAAATAATGTTTCTCCAAAACTTCATTTCTTAAATCTAAGGGAAGAAACAATGCTATTTTCGTAGTGGTTGATAACTTCTCCAAAGTCGCTATTTTCTTTCGGGAAAACAAAGAATCATCTTGACGTGCATCTGTTGATCCTTAATCCTAACGATGTGTATTTCTTTTCTCTCCTTGATACATCGTCTTTTCAAATACTTTCAAGAAGTGGTTCTATTCTTTTATCGTGTTTCTTGAGAACACCGGAGCTATGTTCATCCTATCTTTGTTTTCTCACAACAATTATCCAGGTTCTTCAAGTCCCTTGTTTCCTAGATTTAAAATGCAAGACTCGCAACAAGTCTATCAAGTTTTGCAAGGTATAATGGTCGCACCATTCCGTTGTTCAAAACTTGGGAATGCGAGGATCACCTTCGTTCTGAACACCCGCCTCTCCTGGTTCTTTTATTTTTCCTAGGAATCTCGGGGCGAGATTCTTGTTTAGTGGTGGAGAGTTGTAGCATCGCAATTATCTAACAATTGCAATGCTACTTGCCTAGTCTATATTGCTACTTCCTACATGTCATTTATTGCACCATCATGATCGCATGCTCATATCATCATGCCACATTGCGTTTGAGCATCGTCATGTCATCATGCATCTTTTTGCCTAAAACTATTTTCTAAAACCTACCTTTGTTTTCTAAATATCCCTCGTCTTTAGTTCAAATCAAAACCCCGGACTCTTCCGAATATTTTGTTTGTCTAAAAGATATTTGCAAAAATGTTTAAACATAAAATAAAATGTTTTAGTGGGGGAGGCAGCCACCGGCCAGGCCCAACTAGCAACCTCCACCAC
This sequence comes from Avena insularis, assembly GCA_023614405.1. NCBI lineage: Eukaryota > Viridiplantae > Streptophyta > Magnoliopsida > Poales > Poaceae > Avena > Avena insularis. The sequence continues at coordinate 391,190,699 of CM042690.1, read as the reverse complement.
CCCACCTGTAAAACCTAACCCTAATACCCATCTAACTTAGTCCCCAACCCCGTAGCCGCAGCCGGACTCCACACTCCACCTACGGCCGCACTGCGTGCCCCCGAGCACCTCTGCCTTGCGTGTGCGGCCTCCCTGCAAGCTTGCTTCTGCCTCCGCTCTTCTCGACCCGATGTGCAGCGATGCCGAGCTCCTGCATCGTTGCCCCTACCGCTTGGTCTCTGATGGATGTGTGTGAAGGTCTAGTAGGAGTGTTTGTGTGGAGCAGGTTTTGGTGATGCGATACCGAGTCTACCAGATGTCCTCGCATTCAAATCAACCTTAGGGCAAACAAAATACGAGAAGTTGTACAAGGTGTGTCATTGACAAGATCTTCCGAACACCTATGGTACCAAACTTAACACCGAAGCTGGGGAACCCACAAGACCTTCTTGACGGATCTGATGGCCAATACCCCGACCCGAAAGCCGTACCCAGTAATCTTCAACCTCTTCGATCCGAAGACCGATCCCGCTAAGCCCGAACCCCGCCGAACCCCAAGACCATCGGTGCCAAACCCTAATGTGATCCCCTATTTGAAACCCTATTTTTATAATATGATATCTATCTTATTGCATATTAAATTTTCATGATTGCATTCATACTTTGTCATTTGGGGGTATTTTGTCGATTCACCTAATAATTTAATATGGAGACTATATGTGAGCTATTCTAGTCTTATATTGGCTTCATTTACATTTGTGTAGCAAACCGATGCCAAGCTTTGTCTTGTTACGCGAACATTTAAATTGCAGGGTACCTAAATAACTTGAACCTTTTATTTAATTGTCAGGACCCCGGTTCCGCTTAAGATTGCCTAGTCGCATCGCAGCTTTGCCATGCCAAGCATCAGACATGCATCATATAAGTATCAAGAAAACAACAAGGTTTATGGGAGTAAAATATGACTCAACAATTAATAAAAATGCTTCTTTCTTGTTCTCACACCTCACCCATGCCATGCTATGATATACCATACAATTGTGCATCATTCCATCATGCAATACCTTGTTTCCTTGCTGCATATGATTTATATGATTGTGCAGTGTATTTATTTTGGCCCTTGTATGTTTGGTTTTTATTTGGACAGACACCGAGCAAGGAGAATACCAGGAGCCTCAAGAGTATTACCCGGATCCTTCCTATTCTGCAACTGAACTATCAGGCAATCAATTCCCCACGCTTTCATACATATAGTACCTACGCTTCTACCTTATTCTTGCATCATTGAGTCGTGATTGCATTAAATTGAATCCCAAGTATTGCATAGCCTTTACTTTTTAAACCCCACTGAAGCTTATACCTCAATCTCATGAGCCATTATTGCACGAGTTGTTTGAGCCATGTGAGTCATAGAATTTCATGTGTAGGGTTATTGCGAGTCTTTGGATAACGAGGTACCTAAACAACTTAATTTGAGTAGTAATGGGATAACTAATTAAAGAGGCGCTGGCGAGAATTATCTTCTATTTGGTTCTTTAAGCTCACTTGTGTCCCGTAGGACCCCGAGTACTTGATTCATGTTCCTTGATTATTGCACTATCCGCACGTGGGACAATGAATCCCCTTCGACTGAGCTTGATTCACACTTTATTTCTTGGAGCCACAAACTAGTTTGGGGCTTTATTACTATCCTGTACTTATGACATGATTTATTGTTTTATTACTATTGTGCGTGGAGCGCCTGTACTATTTAAGATCATGACACGATTTCGCGGTATCGACAAGCCCAGTCACACTTTCGGGTTCCTAGTCATTTACAGTCGTTCTCGCAAACCCTGGGTCCGTCTCGGAGCCGACAAGGTCCATTGCGGGTAGCTTATTGGGGTGGCCCCCTAAAATGATTTATGAATCCTATGAATGCTTTGTCGTGAGGCATCGTTGCGTTTTATTTGCTTCTTCCCGAGGGTTGCTATTTGTGCACCCCTGTAGGGTAAATCTTTCTGAAAGCCATGTCCGCGGATATGGACGACTTGGAGCATAGTTTCTCTATCATAGACAAGAATAACTAAAGTACCACCTTTAATTTGACTAAGAAATGACTAGTAAATAGTGCAACACTCATGGAATTGGTTAATAATATTGCCAACGAATGGGATGTTCTTCCGCATTTTCGTCAGTAAGAGAGAAGGAGGGCAAGCGATGTTTATTTATGTTGCTTATATAACTGATGTTATTAATTAATGAGTGCCCGTCCATCTCTGGTTGGGCGGATGTGTGGCGTGTCTCTACAGAACTTTGTACATATTATCTTTCGCTGCAATTGCGTCACCCCAGGTTGTTCCCTTTAGAAGCATTAAGACTTACTGAGTACCCCTTGGGTCTCACACTATAAATATTTGGTTCGGATGGACAGGTACACTCTTAGGAAGGTTACTGGGTTGAGGAGACAGATGATGGTGGCAATGACTTTCCGGTGTAGAGATTCCGGGGATGGAGATCCATGAGATATGTGGGCAGGATGTACTTATTTTTAGGGCATCTTATGCCAATTTGCTTCTTATCCATACTCGGATCATGTTTTTCGCTTCTGCTTAATACTCTGTTGTGTGTTGTATGAGGATGTATCCTTAACTATTATATCTATATAGGATATTTGGATCTTGCCATAGGGCGTTGAATATTTCTGTTTCAATTGTATTAGATGGTGTGGCTCTGATGTCTATTGTAAGTCGCTGACATACATACTCATTTGTGTATGTTTTGATCGCGTTACCTATCGATTACGCCGCTCTCTAGTCCCAATATTCTAAAAAGTGGGTGGGGTGGTTGGCCGGTACCGTTCCCTGCTCCACGAGGTGGGCCTACTGTGTGTGGCTGCGCGGCCCAACGGTAGTACGTCCTGTCCACTTTTGGTTCATCCAGGCTTGAGCTTAGAGCGTAATCGATAGGTAACGCGACCATCCCACCCACTTTTTAGAACATCGGGACTAGAGCGAGCGGCGTAATCGATAGGTAACGTGACCAAAACATACACAAATGAGTAGGTATGTCAGCGACTTACAATAGACATCAGAGTCACACCATCTAAAACAATAGAAAAAAATTCAACGCCATACGACAAGATCCAAATATCCTAGATAGATATAATAGTTTAGGATACATCCTTAGACAACACACATCAGAGTATCAAGCAGAAGCGGAAAACATGATCCGAATAGGGATAAGAAGCAAATTGGCATATGATGCCCTGAAAATAAGCGCACCCCACCCACAGATCTCATGGATCTCCATCCTCGGAATCTCTAAACCGTACATTCATTGCCACCATCATCGGTATCTTCGACCCAGTAGCCTTCCCGAGAGTATACCTATCCATCTGAACCAAATATTTATCATGTGAGACCCTAGGGATACTCAGCAAGTCTTAATGCTTCTAAAGAGAACAACCTGGGGTGACGCAATTGCAGCGAAAGATAACATCTACAAAGTTCTAAAGAGATACGCTACACGTCCGCCCAACCAGAGATGGACATACGCTCGTTAATAAATAACAACAGTTATATAATCAACATAAATAAACATCGCTCACCCTCCTTCTCGCTTACCGATGAGAAGGAGGAAGAATATCCCATCTATGGGCAATTTTATTAATCATTCCATGAGTGTTGCACTATTTACTAGTCATGTCTTAGTCAAATTAAATCGGTACTTTAGTTATGCTTGTCTATGATCAAGAAACTGTGCTCCAAGTCATCCATAACCGTGGACACGGCTTTTAGAAAGATTCACCCTGCAGGGGTGCACAAATAGCAACACACATATGATCAACCTTAGGAAGAACCAAATAAAATGCAACCAGGCCTCACGACAATGCATTCACAGGATTCATAGGTTATTTCAGGGGGCCACCCCATTAAGCTTCCCGCAATGAAGTTAGCTGGCTTCGAGACGGACCGAAGGTTTGTTCCAATGGCTGTAAACGACTGGGAACCCGAAAGTTCCCAGTCCATTACTAGTCATGTCTTAGTCAAATTAAGGGCGGTACTTTAGTTATGCTTGTCTATGATCAATAAACTGTGCTCCAAGTCGTCCATAACCATGGACATGGCTTTCAGAAAGATTTACCCTATAGGAGTGCACAAATAGCAACACACATGATCAACCTAGGGAAGAACCAAATAAAAAACAACGAGGCCTCATGACAATGCATTCAAAAGATTTATAAATTATTTCAGGATGCACACCCCCAATAAGCTACCCGCTACGAAGTCGGCCAGCTCCGCGACGGACCCAGGATGTGTGGTGATGGCTGTAAATGACTGGGAACCCGAAAGTGTGACTAGGCTTGTCGATACAGCGTAAACGTGGCATGGGGTTCCTAAATAGTACAGACGGTCCACATGCAATCGTAAATAAAGCAGTAAAGCATGGCATAAGTACATGATAGTAATAAAATCCTAAACAAGTTTATGGCCCAAATAAATAAAGTGCGAATCAAGCTCAGTCGAAGGGGGATCCATAGAGTCTCCTGTATGTGGATAGTGCGAATAGTCAAGGAACATGAATCAAGTACTCGGGGTCCTATAGGACACAAGTGAGCATGGAAGAACCAAATAACTGCTATTGCCCACCGGTCCCTCTTTCTTTAGTTATTCCATTACTACACAGTTTAAGTTGTTTAGGTACCTCGTTATCCAAAGACTCGCACAAACCCAACACATGCAATTATACGACTCGCATGGCTCAAACAATTCCTGCAGTAATGGCTCATGGGATTGAGGTACAAGGTTTGGTGGGATTTAAAAGTAAAGGCTATGCAATACTTGGGATTCAACTTAATGCAATCGCGACTCAATGATGCAAGAATAAGATAGAATCATAGGTACTATATGTATGCAAGCATGGGGAATTGCTTTCCTGGCAGTTCAGTTGCAGAATATGAAGGATCCGAGTAATACTCCTGAGGCTCCTAGTTTCTCCTTGCTTAGTGTCTATCCGGATAAAACAAAAAAACACAAGGGCCGAAATAAATACATTGCACAATCATAAAAATCATATGCAACAAGCAAACAAGGTATGCCGTGATGGAATGATGCACAATTGCATGGTATAATATAGCATGGCATGAGTGAGGTGTGGAAACAAGAAATACGAATTTTTAGTATTTATTTAGTCAAATTTTACTTGCATATTCCTTGTTGTTTTCTTAATATTTATGTGATGCATGCTTAAATTCATATCATGGAATGCATATTTAGAAAGGGCTCGTCACGCTGAATGATTTAGACATATTATTTGTCGAATTTGGATTTACGAAATTAAACTTTTAGATTTATTATGAAAAAGCATTTATTGGTATTTAAATAATTCAAAAAAATTAATTTCCCAGAATTTATTTTAAATAAAATATTCATATTCCTAGCATTTTTTTGATTAGAAAACATATATAAAACATTTTGTTTGGGTTCACCAATAAAAAGATATGCATTATCCAAATAAAACCATTTTCTGCACTCTATGTTAAATGGAAAAAGGTTGAATTACTTTTGTTACAGAACTAAATCCAGCCACAGTCACTGTCGTGTGGGCCTGGTCGGCTGACTAGGAACAGGCGCTGAAGTGGAAGATGGGCTGACTAATGGGGTCGCACTGTCAATGGGTCAAGGGATGAAAAATAGGAAAATAAGGCGTGCATATTATGGATAGGATGTGGCTCGAACTTGGGCCGATCGAAAAGGGGAGTAAGGGCTTTACCACTAGGCTAATGCAGTGTTTGTGATACGATGAGGGCAAAATAGTATTTCAAGGAGCTCTATTCGGGTTTAGAGACAGAAGAACTGCAAGCGTTTTCTAAAGACATTGTCCGGTTTTCTACAAGATCGAGTAAACTTGTGAGGAAGATAGTGGGATCATGTTGATCCGTTTCGAGTGGGGTTTGGTATCTATAATAGGGAATATGATACTGTGCAGATCGGTGCCTAACTCGGGATATGGACGGTGTCCGCTTGAAGGGAACAGAGAGGCGTCAATAGGTGCATGCGCGTGTACTGCATGCTGCACGCGTTGGTGCAGATTTGTGAGGACGATCACGGCTGTGGTACTGCATGGATGATTGCATGACTAGGATCTATAGAAACAAGGAACCTCAGGCTACATCCCAGCGCAAGAACCTTAGCTGGATACACATTAGGCATGTCGTAGCATGGCGATGAACATAGAACTACGCGTGGGGACGCTAGCGACGTCTGGAAGCAGGCGACGATAAAACGGAGGCGCTCTGATGGTCGGTTAGGACAGAGGTGAGCATGAGGATATGAGGAACTGCTAGGCGCAACTCTAGAACATGTTTGGTGAGGTCTACGACGCTGGGGAATGGCCAGACTGTTGGCCACGCAGAGATAAAAAACTTTTCCCTATGCGGTGCACCCAAGATCTAGCTTAGGTAATAGCCATGAGATTATCGCTAGATGCGCTGATGCGGAAGATGGTGTAGCACGTCGAAGTAGTGCGGAACGATCCCACGGACAGCTCCTCCGGATCCCACGGACACCCTGTCTCCAGTGCCGCATGTGCAATGCCTCTACCGATATCCACACGTATAAGAAGGAGCTTTGGACAGAGGATTGCTAGAACCCGTCTAGCCCAAAATGGAACTGGAGAGAGTGACGGCTAGGTCAGGGACTATCCCTTGTCACTCCACTTATATACACTCCTAGCTGGGCTCAACGCTTGAGGCCCATCTAGGCCATACCCCAATCTCCATATGGATCTAATCCACATGGACTCCTTACCCTTAAGTGTGTGACCCTGTAGGTTCATGTACACCTGGACACGACATGAGCTATTCCTCCAAGTATCCCGTCATGGTTTTGAGTCCAACTCACTCCCATGAACACTCGGTCTCAAGTCGATAGATGGTAGCGACCTCTAGCAAGACGTGCCAACTCTAAAGTGCCATAAAGTCAGAAGATGAACCTTCAATGTGACTTTTGTCCAAGTCCCTTTGTCTCACGATATACCTGTTAAGCTATAGGAGAGTAGTTTCCATCCCTTTAATAGCTTAACTCTCTTCAGGTATCATGATATGTGATTCACTAGACTAACTCTTAGTCCGACTCCTCAGTTAACACTTAACTAAGTAGCACATGGCCATGCTTCCCAATCATATCACACGAGAGGGCCCAGAGAACACCTCTCCATTACGGAGGGGCAAATCCCATCTTGGTAATCCACATCACGCAGCTTGCTTCACAACCAACCCGAACTCTACCTTTATAACTACCCATTTATGGAATAGCGTTTGATAGAACCTAAGTTGGCGATTCACAACTCAGATCATGCAATCACCTCAGGTCAAAGGATTCCATTGCTTGGGACTGCAAATGAGAACATGCTCGTTGCATCTCAACTGTGGGTCATCCCGACTCTCTAAACTCTTTAGCCGAATCAGCGTAACTCAGAATAGCATCTCCATGCCCATGACAAGTGGAACCGTGTCATCAGCCGACTTGCACATTGGTCTAAGTTGTGTGTCCAGTATAGCCTCAATGACCAAGGAGAATCTAGTATGAACAATCATGAATATATAGTTCCACAGCTGAATCACATAGTCAGTGATACATATCTGATTTTCATACATGGACATCTTTACTTTATGAATACGTTGGGAAATATCATCAACCATGATTTCCTCTAGGTCATATTCCCAATAGTCTCCCACTTGCACTAGAGTCAAACTTATCAACATCACATATCTAGGCATCTAATGGCCATTGCTCTTACGTGCGCCTCATGCATAGGCTGTGGAAGTGACTTGCATCCATGTGTACCTTGCATAACTTGATATCACCTAGATCCACGAACTGGCGAATCAGGTGGTATCGGATGAGTATAGGTTTGTTCTTCTGGTGTTGTCTATGTTCCTTGGCTTGTGCCATAGCACCATTGTTTTCACAATACATGTCTAATGGATTGGACGATCCCTGAACCACACCAAGATGAATCAGGAAGTTCCTAATCCAAACAGCTTCCTTTGCTGCCTCTAAGGCAGCAATATACTCAACCTCTGTTATAGATGTAGACACAGTCTCTTGCTCGGAACTCTTCCAGCTCACATCCCCTCTGTTCAATACGAACACGTACCCAAATTGCGAATGAGAATCATCTGAGTCAGTAAGATAACTCGCATCTGTGTAACCCCTTACACTGAGTTCAACCTCACCTCCATAAACTAGGAACACTTCCTTAGTCCTTCTCAAGTACATAAGAATGTTCTTAACCGCTACCAAGTGGATTTCTCTAGTGTCAGCCTTGTATCTACTCACTAAACTTAGAGCATAATAAACATCTGGCCTAGTACAAATCATGGAATACATGATGGATCCGACTACCGAAGCATATGGAATCGCACTCATCTGACTTTGCTCATCAGTTGTCGAAGGACACTGAGTCTTGCTAAGTTTTATACCATGGGACATCGGTAAGAACCCCTTCTTAGACGATTCCATGTTGAACTCTTCAACACTTTGTCCAAATATGTACTCTGGCTCAATCCAATGAGCCGCCTGGATCTATCCTATAGATCCTGATTCCTAGTATATAAGTTGCCTTACCCAAGTCCTTCATCAAGAAACTCCTTTCCAATGACTCCTTTGTTTCTTGCAATATATGGACATCATTTCTAATCAATAATATGCCATCCACATATAAGATCAGAAAGTTTACTTTGCTCACACTAAACTTCTTGTATAAACAAGAATCATGATCACTCTTGATGAAGCCAAACGATTTGACTACCTCATCAAAGCGAATATTCCAACTCTGAGATACTTGCATCAACCTATAAATGGATTTCTGAAGTTTGCATACCTTGTCAGCATTAGCCGGATCGAAAAACCCCTGGGTTGTATCATATACACGTTCTCGGTTAATTTTCCATTAAGGAAAGCCATTTTGACATCCATCTGCTATATCTCATAGTCGAAATAGGCTGGTATAGATAACATGATCTGAACTGATTTAAGCATCGCTACGGGTGAGAAAGTCTCATTGTAGTCCACTCCTTGAACCTGTTGGAACCCCTTCGCAACAAAACATGCTTTATAGATAGAAATATTTCCATCCATATCAGTTTTCCTCTTAAAGACCCACTTGCAGTTGACGGGTCTTGCACCGTCTGGCAGATCAACCAAGTTCCAAACTTGCTTTTCATCCATGGACTTTAACTCGGATCTCATGGCTCCAAGCCACGACTCAGAATCAGAACCCACCATCGCTTCCGAATAAGTTTCCGGCTCATCACCTTCCAATAGTAATACATCACGAACACTTCGCAATCTTGCCGATCTTCACAGTGTAGGTGCAGCTGCCGGCTCAGCAACCACGGCCGGCTCAACCTCCAAGGCTTGTGCTGATTCACTACTGACCGGTTCCTCTCGAACTTCTTCCAGCTACACCGTACTCCCACCGACTCCCCGACTGAGAAACTCTTTCTCAAGGAAGACACCGTTCCGAGCGACAAACACTTTGCCCTCTTCTCGGTTGTAAAAGTAGTAACCCAAGGTTTCCCTTAGATACCCAACAAAAAGACACTTCTCCGACTTGGCTCTAAGCTTGTCCGACTGAAGTCACTTGACAAATGCTTAACAACCCCAAATCTTAAGAAAAGACAAACTCGGCTTCTTGCCAATCCACATCTCATGTGGTGTCTTTTCTACCAATATTGATGGTAATTTTTTTAGTGTGAATGCCACCGTTTCTAGACATTAACCCCGAAATGATAAAGGTAGATCTGTCCGACTCATCATTGATCATACCATGTCCAAAAAGGTCCGATTCCGCTGTTTTGACACACCGTTCCTCTGCGACGTACCCAGCGGAGTGAGCTGAGGAACTATTCAACAACTCTTCATATGGTCATCAAACTCGTGGCTCATGTACTCGCCTCCTCGGTCTGACTGAAGAAACATTATTTTCTTGCTGAGTTGATTTTGTAAGGACATTGTATTCTTTTTGTTGTAATAAAGTAAAGTCTTATTCTTTACTCATGTTAATATTCAATAAATGTTGTAAAATTATTTTTATGAATAATAATTGTAATTAGTGTCTGTTTCTTATTCTTGTAATAACTATTTATAGCTTAATAAAGTAAATGTCTTCTCCCTTGTTGTAACCGTGAACTTGTAAACATTCATACCATGTTCATAAATAAGAATTCAACTATTTATGTATTATCGTAATTCATTTAACATTTATTATTCCCTTTAAACATTCTTTTATAATTCAAATATATCATTTGAATACTCCAATTTGAAATGATTTCCCCAAAAACAAAGAATTCCACAAAGGTCATGTCAAAATCCATTATACTTGCCTGATGACCTACACCTTAGTCATCAGAATAAGAAGAACCTCAATCACTTTGTGTTTTAAACAAATGCATGAAAACTCTTTGGATTTTCCATGCATGAATGCAATGCACACACCTGTGGTCTCTCTGACCTAAAACTCGAGGATGTTACAGCAGGTCCCCCTCGATCGCATGCCAGGTTGTTCAGTCAAAGAACTCCCCTCAGTACTATGGGGCATACGCACCTCTGTCAACCGATTGACAGGGTTCACCCCCTTCTTCATGGTGTATGGCGCCAAAGCAGTCATGCCCACATACCTCGAGCACGACTCACCTCGGGTCGTCCACTATGCAGAAGAGCACAACGAACTCTCCTGTCAAAACGAGATCAACCTCCTCGATCAAGAACACGACCTGGCTCGCTCTCGCACCGCCATCTACCAGCAAGGTCCCTGCCGCTACCACAGCCACCGAGTCCAGACTCACATCTTTTAGGAGTCCGACCTCGTCCTACGACTCATCCAGGATAAGAAGGGCACGCACAATCTCTCTCGACCATGGGAGGGGCCATTCGCCGTAGGGTGTGACAGCTTTGGCTAGAGGTAGAAGAAGAACTCACGCACACAACACACAGGAGAGGAACACACACAGAGTCTGCTGCACATGCACTTGTGCTTTTCTCTTGTTCTCACTTCACAAAAATACAAGCCGGTTACAACCTTTTAAAGGGAAATATGCAATACACGCACGCACAACGGCCTGATCCATTTTCTACTCCACTAGCTACACACACGTCCAACTTGAGTGACAACCAAGTCTGTATATTCTTTGGATTCCCAATGTTTAGGGACCAAGTCTCAACTGATTGCTCCCGTCTCTTCCTCCACGCAGATATGCCACAAGACTCGGATGCTCTAGCTCTAGCAGCTAGCTAACACTTATCCATGCAGATGACTCCTCCAACGGCACACACACATTTGCCACTACAACACATGCAGGCACCATGCGACACACACATCTTGGCATGACTAAACCTAATGCTCTCTAGTCTAAACTGCATGCATTATTGCTAATCAACTAATCATCAGCTTGCATGTACACATATGATCACTTCTACTTGTGTGTACTGCCGCAGCTACTACAACTACATGCATAAACTAAACTTAAACATGAACTTTAAACATGCTAATTAACAGGGATAACAAGGTTAACTCCAACAATCACCTCCTTAACCTTGTTATCCTTTTATTTTGGGAATATCATGCTGGACTTCAAAGCAGCGATGGATGTTCATCAACATCCGCGACGGCAAGATGAGCCTGCTCCTTCCTTGGCTCCGTGCAATCCCTGGAGAAATGCCCATAGTTCTGGTAGTTGTAGCAGCGGACCTTCTTGATGTCGAAAGTGCTCTTCTTCTTGCCGGCGCCACTGCGGTCGCGAGCATGCCACTCCTGCTTCGTGAGGAGCAAGCGACCTCCACCGCCATGGTCGTCGTTGCCGGCGCCCTCGTCCGCATCGCTCCGGTCTTCCGCCGTCTTGAGCCTTCCCACAAGCTCCTCCATGGACATGGTTTTAAGATCAAGAAGCTGCTCAATAGCAATAGCTACCTGGGTGTACTTGGATGATACGATGCGTAGAAGCTTCTTCACGACCTTCTCCTCCTTGAACTTTTGTCGAGGGTGCGTATCTTGTTGGCGAGCCCGTTCATTTGCATGGCGATCTTGTCGATCGTCTCCCCGCTCCTCATGCGGACGGCATCAAACTCCTTGAGGAGAGTCTGTGCCTTGGCCTCACGGACACGTGCATCGCCCACACGCATGGACTTGATGGCGTCCCATGCCTCCTTCGCCGTCGCCTTCACGGCAAGTGTGGAGTGCATCTCCGGCGGCACGACTCGCAGAATTGCCGCAAGCGCCGCCCGGTCCTCGCTGAAGCTCCCGGCTCCCTCGATGGCGTCCCACACACCTTGGGACTCCATGTTGACCTTCATGATCAGCGTCCACTCGAAGTAGTTCGTCATCGTCAATGGCGGGTAGACGATAATGCTGCTGGCCTGGTGGACGATGCGCTGCTGCACCACCACCTCGCGGCCACTACACCGCGTTGGGCTCCGACCACGGCGTACCGACGAGGCTGAGCCACCACGGCGACCCGACGGGTGTGACGGAGTGCGTGATCCTTCTCCAGCCATGGCTCTGATACCAAATGACAGCTTTCGCTAGAGGTAGAAGAAGAACTCATGCACACAACACACATGAGAGGAACACACACAGATTCTGCTGCACACGCACTTGTGCTTTTCTCTTGTTCTCACTTCACAAAAATACAAGCCAGTTACAACCTTTTAATGGGAAATATGCAAGACACGCACGCACAACGACCTGATCGGTTTTCTACTCCACTAGCTACACACACGTTCAACTTGAGTGACAACCAAGTCTGCATATTCTTTGGATTCCCAACGTTCAGGGACCAAGTCTCAACTGATTGCTCCCGTCTCTTCCTCCATGGAGATATGCCACAAGACTCGGATGCTCCAGCTCTAGAAGCTAGCTAACACTTATCCATGTAGATGACTCCTCCAACGGCACACACACATTCGCCACTACAACACATGCAGGCACCATGCGACACACACATCTTGGCATGACTAAACCTGATGCTCTCTAGTCTAAACTGCATGCACTATTGCTAATCAACTAATCATCAGCTTGCATGTACACATATGATCACTTCTACTTGTGTGTACTGCAGCAGCTACTACAACTACATGCATAAACTAAACTTAAACATGAACTTTAAACATGCTAATTAACAGGGATAACAAGGTTAACTCCAACAGGGTGAGTCCTTGGCAACGACTCCTACTACCTCATCGACGTCCGTGACGACGGCAAGCTCGACGTCGAGCGACCTTGGAATGCTAACCTACTCCGCAAGTTCTACACCTAGAACACCAACTTGTACTCCTCTGTACCCATGATGAATGAAAAATATTATGTCCACAAATTGCATCTACTCGCTACCCCTTGTGCCAATCGCACTCGTATAACATAGCACATACGCTAACACCGGTCATCAACCCTTGGAAGTGCGACTCGGTACGGCCAAGTAGTGTGGTTCAAGGGCACTGAGGTCACTCGAGCCTTGCATTGTCCATGGAAAACGCCAAAATGGGAGACACCATTGGATTCGCCTATCTTGACTGTCTCTCCAAGCCAAGACGATCGACTGTGCTTACCACATCACCCCGTCCTCCTCATCCTTGGATGCAACGACTCGAACGGTTAAGTACCACGCTCAGGGACTCGTCAAACACGAACCTGCACACGACTAGGCTAAACACAAAGTTTGAGACCGCGCATTGGAGTCGCCACGTGACTGGCTCCCCCAGCCAAGAGCAGAGACACGCTACACACTACAACGCATCACGTCCTTCCCTACATTGAGCATACGACTAGAACAGTTAAGTACCACACTCGAAGACTCGCCAACACGAACCCGCACATGACTCGAGAAAATACCAAGTACAAAGTACCCCCTTGGAGTCACCACGCGACTGGCTCCACGAGCCACGGGAAGTTGACCTAAGCTACTTGAACAGCTTCAAAAGCATATCGTCCCAGCTAACCACACGCGTGCGACTGCGTGCAAGAACGCCCTGGGAATCAATCACAACTCTTGAATACATCACATCGCAAATTGCAAAACACCTTCATACATTCAACTCATACCAAGTATCTTTACCAAAGGCTAGTCATCAGTAAATTCATATTACAAGAGAATCTCTCATTCTGCAGGCTTTGATGAAGAAGCTCTATCGGCACCCCTAACCCTCGCAAAGGGCTTCTATGGGTTGATCGGATAGATCGATAGCAACTTCTCGATTGTTGATTGGAACAACCACTCCGATGGAAGGTTGCGGTACTTTGGCTCAGCGTCACCTGGCGCCCTGTCAACACCCGGATTTTTAATCCCAGATGCCCGTTATGCCATACCTCTCAATCCCAAGATTACCATTTTTGCGAGACATAACGGATTGGATATCAGAGTACATCATCCATTACAAACCATACATAAGGTCTTACACAAATAAGGATCTCATGATCCAGTCTTAATACAACAAGCAGTGGAAATAAAAGATAAGCGTAGCAGTGGGGTCCATCTTCAGGGGCACAAGCAATGCTGATGAAGGCAGATAGTCCTAGTTATCATAGCCGTCCTGCTGGCCATCATCTTGATAGTCTCCTTCATAGTCTGGCCATGAGAATAGCCAGGGACAAAAGCCATGAGTACTCTTTAAGTACTCGCAAACTACCACTAACAAGTAGTATAATTATAAGTAAAAGTGCTAAATCTAAGTTTAACTATAAAGTTATGTTTGAAACCTAAGCTGAGTTCAAAAGCAAAGAAAGATAAAATAAAGTTCTAGAATCACTTAAGTTGGTAAGCTATTATCATAAACACAACCCTATTGTGGTCAAGTCAAGATTCATCATTCATTTCATACGTTGTTTGGAAAACATCTGACAACAAAACAGTATGGCCATTCCAACTATCCATAACCACGGACGCGGCTATTCGAATAGTTTGACACTCTGCAGAGGTGGTACACTTTCACCACAAGATTCGATACATCTGTCAGGGATAACCCTGAATCATCATACTTAGTATGCAGATAATCAAACATAACCTTCCCTTTACACACCCTAGTATAAGCACCTCTCCTATGAGCATGGCCTCCCAACCATGACCATCAGTCATCTTGGGCACTGCATAGGTGGACAACATTGAGAGGTAGCCTCAGCTCAAACCTCTCCCGCAAGGTAACTAATACTAATGCATATAAATTTCCAGCTAAGCCTTACCCAATTCAGTTAGTGTGGTTATACGGTAAATTTGGAATGGCATCGCATCCGAATCCAACCATCAGTTTTATAAAAGGGCTAAGGCTCATGCCTCAACATTTTCATCATCATAAACCATTTGTGTTTCTCAACACATGTCAAGACATCTCAATAGAATGACTCATCATTCCAAGGTTTTCATCATTCATTTTCACCAAGTGTTCCCATCTAAGTGACTCAAGTTTTTGATCTACTCGAAACTACTAAGTTAAGAGTGTTCACTAAGGCGAAAAATGGTGGGATCAATCTCATGCCATAGAATGACATTTAAAGGGTTCTAAATAGGTCAAGTTTTATACTTTTTATGCTACCTTCAGAAACAAGTGAGGGACTTTGTGTAAATTAAAGGAAGTAACGCTTGTAAGGTAATACTTGGGGTAGTAATAGTCAAAGTGGTGTGACCAAAGCATGCCCAAGACATCTTTGCTCGTTCATATAGCTTAATTCTAGCTTGCTAACGATAGCTTGCAAGAGCTAGCTTGCATTGTTAATGGTGGCTTGCCTTGGTTGGTGCAGTGGTTGAAGTTTTCTTCTTCTTCTTGGTAGCACTCCTCCTCCTCGTAAGCTTGGTCGGTACTATCTTCTATAAATACATACGTAGTACACAATCAACAAACAATACTTAACTAGTCTAATTAGTACTCTAAGGCACACAATTGATGATCTATTATCATCACAAGCATCACAAGTTTTATTCACTAGTTTCCTCTTTTTTTATTTTAGAAAAGTAATTTCTACTCATTGAAAAATTAACTAAGATTTAATATTCACCACTTAAAATATGGGATCATGTGGACACATGTCATCACCACATATTCTAACATGTGGGAATGTAATTTAAAGGTTGGATCATAATTACTTTGGTTTAAGTTCATTATTTAATGATTTAAAGTGACTAGAAATGCCTATATAGCATTATTTTGGTACTAGTACAAAGTCACTGCATGTAAACCATAATATTATTACATATTTAGATAGATATGATGAAATGTGATTTTTGAGAGTTGGAATCAACTCAAAACCTATCTTAGTTGATTTTATAAAAATATTGCAATATGCTAATGCTTCTGTTTTGTTATTTTTACTAGGAGAGATCTATGAGTCTAATTGAATTAAATCCAACGGGATTGTATAGATTATTTCAATACCTTTCAGGTAAAATTGGTTTCATGCAATTTGGATTTATCAAACTCCCAGAATTGATTTTTAAACTAGTGGACAGAAACTAGATTAACTCTAAATAGAAAAAACTAAATTTGAATTTCTAACTCGCGCGGGAACTAACTGGGCCGGCCCAGATACGCGTGCAATCGTCTGTGCAGCCTGACATGCGGGCTCCACCAGTCAGCGGCACAAAACACCGAAACGGTATCTAGCATCCTGGGCCACACGATCTAAAGGGGATCTAACGGTGGAGAGTCATCGTCGACGACGGATTACTCCGGCGAGAGTCTGACCTAGACGCGGTGGTGGGGGTTGATTGGGGGTGTACCAGGGCTCTAGCAAGGTCAGTGAGGCGGGAAAACGGGCTGGTAGACGACAGCGAGGCGAGGCGCGGTTGCGGCGGAGCTTGGGGTGCCCTAAATCGCAGGCGCCCTTCTCCTCCTGCTGCGGCGACTTCGGCTCCAATTCCAGCGAGATAGAGCTCGAGCAGCGTCGGCTAGAGGTGGAGTGAGTGAGTGCGGAGAAATGTGGCTGGGGTGGTCGCTTTATATAGGGTCGACGAGAGGGCAGAGCAGGCGCCGGTGAGGTCATCGATGACGATTATGCGGGGCTCGCTCGGCATGGGCGAGGGCGGCGATGGATTCTCTGTCCCCTGGCGGTCCTCTGGGGCTTAAAGGCGTGGCAAGGCGAGGTCTTTACTGGTCGGGGCGTGCGGTGAACTGAGAGCGGGCGGCGGTGTTCGACGCGGTTCCTCCGGGATGCTGGTCGCGAGGCAGTGAACGAGGATGTCAGGGCGGTTGCTGGGCCTGCTGCGGGTGCTGCCACACAAGGCTAGGGCTAGGCGAGGCCGATGCTGCTCTGGCGGGCGCGGCGCTCCGGGATGATCGGCATGGCGGACAGAGGCGTGTGCACGAGCAAATGCGGCTGTTCCTCCGCTCGATTTTGGTCGGGGGCTGGTCGAGGCGGTGCGGTGTGATGGCGCCTGTCTACCAGCGGGCGAAGGAGAGCGTGGGACAGGCTGAGGGGAGCCGTCCATGGTCGACCTGGCGCATGGCGTCGGGCGGCTTGGTACTGGAGCAGCTAGGGGAGAGGGAGAGAGGGCTAGGGCCGGGGTTTTAGCTGGGGGGACAAGGGGACCAAGTTAGGCCCAAATGGTGACCAAATCCACTGCTCACTATAGTGTTCTGGAATTTGCAAGATTTGTGTCTACCACCTGTTTGATGAAATGGCCGCAAGAAGTAAAATTTTGAATTTTGGTTTCAAACTTTTTGAGTGTTCTCCACTGGTACTAGGTAGTCTCTAGTTGCAAGGGTTTTGAAATTGGAGCTCAATTGGATGGTTTTTGAAATAGGGTGATCTAGGCATATGCATTGAATTCAATTTTCACATGCCATTTAAAATAAGTATTTGAATATTTTTAGCAGATCAAAAATTGGGCCTTGGTACCTCATTATGTGTACTAGCAAGAGGTGTAAAGATCCAGAATTATTTCTGTTGAGAAATGAGTGCTAGGAACACTCAAAGTAGTGTAGTGGATAAAAATGACCAAAATGACCATTCCTCCTTTTTAATTGTTTTTGATTTGATTTTCTTTGGGATTTGCTTGGGAAAGGTTTAGATGATGTTTAAATCACCTAAGAAACATTTTACAACCAAAGAATCACAGAACCATGGCAATTCAAATCAATTCCTAAATTAAATGCTCATACACATGAATGCTTTCATTTTTAATTTGGAAAAGTTTTTGTTCACCCTAATTTTGATGATTTGGCTCTTGATAAGCTTGGATTAAAGTTTTGGAATGTTACACGCCCGTTGCGTCTCCTGGTATGGTAGAAGGTCTCTCATCACTAACACACACTCCATGTACGGAGAGGCCCGCCCAAGGATGTTAGCGATCTCCACCTTGCCTGTCGCCAAAGGAAACTCACTACTGATGTGTCAAGCTCGAAGTCCTCCGGGAAGTAGGCAAGCCCAAGGCTAAGCACCGCGGTCGCCCAACGACGAAATACGGAGTGCATCATCCACTCCACAACATCAGGCGCTTCCTTGAGGTACTTCCACACCTCAGTAAACCCCCCAGGAATCAGCTCGGTGGGGGTGATACCTTAGAGGATGGTGCAGACGCACATCGCCGACGCTGTGGTTACGTTCAGCACCACCATCATGCACTGCTCGGTGCTAAACCCTTGCACCACCAGATCTTTTTGGCCTATAAGATCTGCAAGGTGTTAGCGCATCAAACTCCGGTTGCAAACTCGCTCCGGGACTCGTCCACTCGGGGACTCGCCACTCGAAAGGAAATGCGTAAAAGAAAACTTACCAAGGAGTTTGTGATAGTTCTCTATGACAAACTTTAATAGAGTCGTAGGCCTTGCGGTCCTCCTTTGCCATCACGACTGCCACCTTGTCCCTCTCTTACGACGTGGAAGCCGCACCTTCGCCGACTCCAGCTCTGCACCAAAGCCTTGTCTTTCTCCTCCACTACGGTCGCCGATGACCTCGCAGCATATAGGTCGGCAATGGGCACATAGCCCTCATGGGCCTTTGCAAGCACAGAGGCATGGTTATCTGCACGAAGAAAGTACCAAGTCAATACTCGCCACGACATTGGCTAAAGACACCTCAAGATAGCAACTCACACGCGGCAGTTTGGAGCCGGTGATTTGGCTGCTGAGCTGCCTTCAGGTCTTGCTCCATTCGTTCCATCGCGGATCGCTGTTCGGCCGAATCGTGCTACATCCCTAAAGAAAACAAGAAAGTTCATGTCAACAACATTCTTCAAGACTCGAATCGCCATTTCTTAGCAACCCGCCCCTCAGGGACTGGGGAACTTAGGTTCTAGAGTGTCAAGTCGCTAAAATTTAGCGACTAGACCCTCGGGGACTGGATATACCTGGAGGGTTTCACCCAGCAAGCGATGGAGCTCGACAGCATCCACCAAAGGCAGCGGATACACCCTGCCACTAGGCCGCTGCGACATCAGACCAACATGGCCATCGATGACCTCAACCATGGTAGGCGACTAAGTGTCAATGACCATGGTTTACGCCTTCATGACGAACCGCGGGATAGTCGTGACTGTTGCTCTCGGCGCGCTGGCCACCTGCGAGGAGTCCTCCAGTGGTGGATCGGCCTTCGGAGGCTCCTCCTCTTCCTCCTCGAGCAAGCCTCCCTTTGGAGGGGCTGCGATGTCTCCCTTCTCCGCAGTCGCCACCTCCACCTCGGCGGGATCGGCCTTCTTCTTGTTGGCACCCACGTCGGGCGCCTTGGCGGTCTCCACCTTCTTATCATTGGAAGGATTGTCCCCAATCTCTACGCGGCTCGTTGGGACCTTCACCACCATGGCACGCTTGATATTCTTGGGGCTGCTCCTACAAACACATGACGATCAGCAACTCGGAAATTTTGAGACAAGCAACAAAATAAAATAATCAAATAACCAAAAGGACTCACTTGGAGACTAGAAGAATTCACAGCCCCGTGCTGACATGCATGGGCTTCTCTAGTTCAGGACCGATTGGCCGCGACAGGCCCAATTCGGTCAGGATTGGTTATCGCTGTGGCTTCAGGGGAGCCCTTGGCTCAACGATGGGCTTGGATGGCATAGGGGCTCTATTGGAGCTTTCTTCCATGATGATCTCTGGGTCGCTGTCCCCCTCTTTGAAGCTACGACTAGCTTCGGATTTGTGGCACTTTTGGACACACTTCTTCTGACCCGCCGAGGGAGGATCATGATCGTCCTCGGCCTCTTCCTCCTCCTCCTCTTCTTTGTTGGAGGCATATCCATCATCTTCGTCGAGGAGCTCCTCCAGCATCTCCTCGTCCAGTGGAGGTAGCTAGTGCTCCAGGATCTGGAATGTCTGCAAACGTCTACAATGCGCAAGTCAGATAAGAGACTCGAAAATGCAATTGAAAAAGGAAATGACTTTGAATAAAGGAAAACACTTAGTATGGGGCCTGGCCTGCCATTCGGCTTATACGGAGGTTGGTGAAGGTTGCCTCTGTGATCTTCTTCAAGGCCGTGGCATAATATTCTGTGACCCGAAAAATCTGGACTCACCCTGGTAGGGTCGGATCGCCCAGTATACTCGTACATCCAGTAGGCTCGGGTAGCGAGCGGCTCCAGTTGCCACCCAAGCCAGCAATTGAAGAGGTTGGTCGTCTTCACCCCTCCTCTTCAAGCTTGATCATCCGAGCGAACATTTTGGTGATGCCCGCCCTCTGGGCCTTGGCGATCTTCTTCATCGACAACCTCCATGGATTGCTCCGCTCCGTGGTGTATGCCGAGATCACCACCTCCCCGACCGTGGTTGACTCCTTGGCACAGAACATGTATTTCTTCCACTCACTAGCTGCCTTCTTAGGCATCATCAGCTTGTAGAAGCTAGCGTGGGGCTTTACCTATAAGGTAATACCGCCTGCTGCCAACAAGGTCCGCCTTTCCCCTCACGGCTGGCTCAGCCGTGGAACATCTCGAGCTAGAGCGGGAAGTATGGGCGACAACCCAGGTAGCTCTCGCAGAAAGTGACAAAGACTGCCAGCCGCTCAATGCTATGTGGCCTAAATGAGAGGGCTTGATCAAGTAGAAATGAAGGAACTATTTGAAAAAATGGAGGTGGGAAACCCTAGCCCATGCTCTAGATGGCTAATGAAGGAGATAAAGTCCTCAGGTCGCGGCTTGGGTTCACTCCCTCCTGCCGGCAGGACTTGCCATGCCCCTTTATGAGGATACCTACGTCCTGGAAGGACTTCAGCATCACCGCGGTGCATTTGGGCTTGGTCTAGGCGGGCGCCATGGGAAATCAGCTCGCATGGTCTGAGATCTGGATCAGATGCTAACGTAGAGAGGAAGAAGGAAGAAGAATGGGAAACACGGGTGAAGATCTGTACTCTCCTCTGCCACTCTCCTTATATAGCAGAGCTACCTAGCAATCAAGGACTAGCCATTACTTCGTGGTAATTCTGCCGAAGTTACAATTAGAAATTACCAAAAGGCTAGTTTGACTGAGTTGACGGTCCAACTTCGATCAAATTGATCACTCGACTCACCTACTTTGCTCTCTCATTCCAAACGGTTGCGCAAGGCGACTCGAGCACCAACCAACTCGCCTAGCTACGATTGAGAACCTACTAGGGCTTCTCCCTTCATTGGAGGAGTTTGTCACCGATTCGGCTGGGCGTCCACTCAGACTCGCCTACTCCGACTGCCATGTTAACGCCTTTACCGAACCCCTGACGCACTCGGGGACTACTGATGGGTGTATAACAATCGGGGTATGCCTAGAAGGATGATGCAACTGGCCTAGGACCACGACGAGTGGGCCTGCTAGCACAGCAACTGGAAGAAAGCTTCAATGAAGCCAGGCGACTGGAATCTGAAGGCCCAAGACCTTAGTTAGGCCTAGTCGGATTAGGTCAAACCCTCCAAAACCTAAATTGATTCGGTTGTAATCTTGTAAACCCTAGGGAGGTGACCCTATATAAACCTCCCTAGGGTACTCATTGTACTTACGTGTTGTTAGCTACCCTATCCAAGCGACTCACTGCCTAGCCTCCGAGCTCGCCCACCTTGTAATCCACTCACAATAAATACAATCAAGTTGGAAGTAGATATTTACCCTACGGGGGCCAAACCTAGGTAAACCCTCGTGTCTGCCCCAAATCTCGATCCGCAGATGGCGACTCGCTCTTGCCCTCAATCAACTCAATCGCTACCCCTGCTAGCGACTGCCATGGCCATTCCCACAACACAATGTGTCCCACGACATGCCCGTGAAGCAAAAGGTGCACCTCATAGCACCAAGAAACAAAGCTTCATCGTCCAGGAGTGTTGGGGGAATACCCCCGGGTAGGGTCACGTTGGGGTATAAAGGCCGAGTTAGCCGAGGTACGACGCGGTCAAAGCGAACACTGGCCGGGTCTCCTCAAGGAAGGAAGATGCAGGTACCCTCATAGCAGGGTTAACCAAGCGTTAGCCGGGTTACCACTTGGCTTCCAAGGTAAGGAAGGAATCTCTTGGTGGTCAAAAGGTGGCCTCTGTCCACTATAGCATGAGCGAAGCAGGCAGAGGGAAGGACCAGTGGGGCGTGGCCGACAAAGGTGACGCAGCCAGTGTCGGCTGACGCTAGCAGTGTCTGGTGATGCAATGCCACAGAGGGGCTCAGGGAGGCTTACGTCCTGAGTCCGAACTAGCCATTTAAAGTGAATAAAGAGGCATATTGCTTTAACCAAATGGCATATTCAGGGAATATGCTTCTACGTGTGCCCTAGTTTTGTAACCTCGGCTCCCCTATATAAGGAGCACCAGGGCCTCCATAGCAGGGGATCGATCATTCTGTTAAGGAAGAACCCTAGAGCTTTGTAGTGGGAGTAAGAGAACTAGTCTCCTTCTCACGAATAGCTCGAGGAGCCCTTGTAATCCAAATTCAACAAGAGATAAATACAAACATCTGTGTGTGGAATCACCACACTATCCTTCCCTAGATTCCTCTAGTGCACATTGGCCCCATCTTTAGCCCTTCCATGGTATCTGCCATGCCACCACCATGACAATGAGATATAGGAGCTCAAGAAGGCCGCCATCATCCACGAGGTCGGGTATATAGAATGGGTGGCGAATCCCATGGTGGTATCCAAAACCACTGGAGAAGGACGCTTCTACATCGACTTCACTGACCTCAACAAGGTCTGTCCCAAGGACCTGTACCGTCTGCCGTGCATTTACCAGATCATGGAGTCTATGGTGGGCAGTGATCTCTTTTGCTTCTTGGATGCCTTCTCAGGTTATCACCAAATTAAGATGGCAAAGGAGGATGAGGAGAAGACAATGTTCATTACTTGTTTTGGTGTGTTCTGCTACAAGTGCATGCCCTTAAACCTCAAGAATGTAGGAGCTACCTTCCAAAGGCTCATGCGCATCACCCTTGGAGAGAAAATGGGAAATATTTCCAAGGCATACACTAACGGCATCGTTGTCAAGACTCACGAAGAGAGCATACTCAACGTGGACCTCGAGGAGACCTTTGCCAACCTGCGCAAGGTGAACATCAATATCAACCCTACCAAGTGTGTCTTAGGGTACCTTCAGGCATGATCCTTGGTTTCCTCCTCTCGCATCGTGGCATCGAGGCAAACCCCAACAAGATTAGGGCCATTGATGAAACGCGGCTACCATGATGTCTAAAAGACATGTAGTGGTTGGTGGGATGCATGGAAGCTCTCGGGTGCTTCATCTCCAGGATTGGCGAGAAGGCCTTGCCCTTATTCAAGATCATAAAGAGGTCAGGCACCATCTAGTGGACTCCTGAAGTTGTCATGGCCTTTGAGAAGCTCAAGAGGTACCTCACCTTCCCTCCCATCATGGTTTCTCCATGGACCCGCGAGCCTATGCTGCTATACTTGGCAGCAACTCCATAAACGGCAAGCGCTATCCTTGACATGGAGCGAGAAGCATAAGCCACCTCGAAGGGGGGACTCCACCTCGCCAAGCCCTGAGACTCCTGGTGAGGGAGCAGCATCATCAACCCTCATCAAGGTTTGCCTCAACGAGGAAAGCCTTAGCAAGGAAAACCTCGGCAAGAGATCCGACAAGCCTCATGAGGAACCTGCTTCAACTCTTAAGGAGAAAAGCCTCATCCAACACCCCGTCTACTTTGTTAGTACAGTGCTGCGAGATGCGCGGGAACACTACACCATGAAAGAAAAGCTAGTTTACACGCTCCTCATCGCTTCTAGGAAGTTGTGCCACTACTTCCAGGGCCACCCATCACGGTCATTAAAAAATACCCCCAGAGAAGGTGCTACGCAACCCGAACACCACTGGCCATGTGGCTGAGTGGGCTGTCGAGATGTAGCCCTTGGAGCTGTCCTTCCACACCACAAGCAACATAAAGCTCAAGGCCCTGGCATATTTTGTTGCGGAGTGGACTGACCCCTCCGCGGAGGACCACCACCTGGAGGAATCGCAACTGCAAGGAAAGTTATCTCCTGGGTGCTAGACGTGAACTTCAACAGCACGTTCGCCCGCACGAGCGCGGGGGCCGGCGCAGTGCTCACCTCACCAGCCGGAGACAAGCTCTACTATGTTGTGCAGCTCTATTTCAAGGAAGGTGACAAGCACTCCTTGCAAGCCTCAAGGCTGAAATCGCTCGTGTCATCCGCATCACCATCCAGGGCGATTCCCAGCTCCTCATCAAGTTCTCTAGCAAAATCTACAAGGCCAAGGAAGAGCACATGGCGACATACCTTGAAGTGGTGCGCAAACTCGAGAAGTGCCTCCTCGGGATGCAGCTAAAGTACATTCCTCACAAAGAAAACTTGGAGGCAGAGAAGATCGCCCATCGAGCTTCACGACGTGAACCTCAGCGCCTAGGCATCTTCGAGGATAGGTTGCTAACACCATTAGCCATGACTCCGGATGCTAGCAACACCACCCTCGCCATGGAACTTCCACCACAACTAGCAATAGGTGCCCCGAACTGCAGGCCACATGTGATGGCAATCACTCAGCAAGCCACGAGATAGGCTGAAGAGATCAAGGATTACTTGAAGATCAGGACTCTCCCCAAGGAAAACTACTCCGTGGTGGATAGAGACCTGTACCACAGGCACCCCAATGGGGTGGCCTTGTGATGCGTCTCTCTAGAGGAAGAGCACACGCTCCTCCTCGACATCCATGGTAGAGATTGTGGCCACCAATCCTCCTTGTGAACCCTCGTTGGGAAGGCTTTCTATAGTGGATTCTACTGGCCAATGGCACTCCACGATGCCACCCATCTCGTCAAGACATCCGAGGCCTGCCGGTTCCACTCCAAGAAATCTCATCAACCCACATAGGAGTAGCAAACTATCCCACTCTCATGACCGTTCGTGGTCTAGGGGCTGGAAATCTTGGGACCTTTCCTTCGCATGCTCGGGGGCTACCGCTGCCTCTACATCTCCATCGACAAGTTCACAAAATGGGCAGAAGTGGAGCCCGTCCTCACCATCCTGGGGAGGTCTGTCGTAAAGTTCATCAACGGATTGGTATGCCGCTTCGGCGTACCCAATCGCATCATCACCGAGAACGGTAGCCAATTCACAAGTGGCTTTTTCAAGGCATATTGTGGAAGCCTCTGCACCAAGATATGCTATGCCTCCGTTGCACACCCACGAAGCAACGAGTAGTCTAAACACGCCAACACCGACATGCTCAAGGGCCTCAAGATAAAAAGCTTCAACAAGCTGAAAGCTAGCAGCAAAGTCTAGATCGACACACTCTCGTCCATCTTGTGGTCAATACGCACCATAGTGACCAAGCTCACCAGCAAAACACCCTTCTCCATCGTCAATGCGGCGGAAATGGTCCTTCCCACCCATCTCAAGCATGGGTCTCCATGAATAATCGCCTTCAACAAGGCTCACCAAGACGACCTCTAGGAGGAACACCTGCTGCTCCTCGACGAGGCTCGTTGTCGTGCCACGTCCCGTGTTGCTACCATAGCCGCAACATCTGCCCCCGCATGCTAGAGGTTGCCAATCTGGTCCTCTGAAAGATCCTTTCCTAAGAAGGCTGATGACTGCAAGAGCACAGATCATTTGTAGCTAGTTTCGAAATAAAGATATCAATCCCACAGGGAGCAGGAGTCTGAAGTCTAATAATTCTTAAATAAATATTGCAATATAAATGCTAGATAAAGTTCTAAGTGACAAGATAAAATGTGAGTAATGTGTAAAAGGTGTTTTTGGGTTTTGGGTATAAGATCAATAATAAAGTAAAGCAAAGTAACTTAATAGAAAAAGTATGTATCACATATGTAAAGAAAGGTTGGAACTGCAGAAGGGAAAAAGCATTCTCAGGGAGCAGCGGAAACACCACTAGTATTGTAAAGATCTATGATAAAGATTAGCATCATGAACATTCTCAACTATGTATGTGTGGGAGGAACTCCGTATATGGATGATTTGCCAGCAACCGCTGCGCACCTCATCCTCATAACCACAACAGACAACAATCGACATCAATCGAATCACTGTGCTATTAAGGGACATAATCCCATAGGACGTATCCCATGGCATGGATAGTGTTCCGTGAGTTTCCCCGACTTCCCAAGTTGATACGTAAGGATTGCTAACAACTTTATAGTCACTGTAAGTGCTAGCACGCATCCTTCTACCAACAAGTAGTACCCTCCATCAAGTTCCCACGAGAGGCAAATATTGAGAGGTCGACTTCTCTCAACATCAAGATGTAGAGAATCTAACACATGGTCACAGCGATGAATATCATAATAGACTTTATCTTATTTCAATCTCGTACTGGGGTTTCTCCATCTTCCCAAGAACTAATGATGTACTCAGATATGGAGGCAACCAACATCATGACAATGATAATTGAAACAATCATAGATGAATAGTACTTGTATAAATCCACAACGAGTATAGGAATTACAACAAGATCTAGAAAAGATGTAGATGAGATCGATGGAGATGGTGGTGAAGCAGCGGTGGATGATGAAGATCGATGCCTTAGCCTCCTGGATCTGTGCAGGGTGAAGATGGATCCGTGGCGGATGAGTTCCCCCTCCACATGCCTTCCGGAGGTGAGGTTTCTGTGATTTCTGGGTGTTCTGTATGTCGTCTCCCTGAACCAATTGCACGGGGTGAAACTATTTGACGAGGAGGAGGTGACGCCAGCTATACGGCCGAAGCTATATGGCGGGAATATTTCTTCCACCCGTATAGTTGGTCGTTATGCTCTCTGTCTTCTCTGTTCGCTTCGGGTTTTCTTCGGGTATTATTAATATTTCCCAAATAAGCGGTTTACATTGTTTTTGACTCCTTTTCTCCTTAGTACAATTACTTCAATAATTGTGTCCATTGGATCCATCACATGTCCTGATCCTGGTGAAAACAGACATAAAATATGCACGCGAACACCGTAAAATACCAAAATCCTACATCTACAATGCAAAATAATAATGTAAAACATGGTGCAAATATGCACTCATCAACTTCCCCAAGCTTAGACTCTTGCTCGTCCCGAGCAAGATTTTAGCTTAATGGATGTGATCCTCATATTCATGAAGCTGAGTCAGTAAAACAAATGAGGCAATTGCAACATCTGTTTATTATGTATGATACAGGGGAATAAGTTCATGAATAGTACCTTACTCGAACCATCTGAATAATATTGGAAGGCTTCCACACCTTTGTTATCAATAGTTCATAAAAGATGAATCTCAACATAATGTAAAAGAATCCGGTTCAACCGAATGAGTTAACGAAGTAGTCCCAAGTGTTTCAGGGTCAACATATTCACTTGGGATTCAACATCTCAAAAGTGTCTGTTTGTCATACTACAATACAGTGGCATATGATTATTTGCTCTTTGCACATTCTCTCTTTTTCTTTTCTTTTGCATATATGCTCACACTTTTGTTTTAAGTGCTGTGCAAAGGAGCTAGCCATATATTCCACTTCATGCAGGAATTCAAAGTTCAACGATCTCAATTATCAAATTCCAACTATATATGAAGCATTCTTTATAACTTGAGATTCTACCACGACTTGTTCTCACTCTATTTACATAGCACTTCATTTTCCTTTGTTAAAGGTTTTTATTTTCCAACTTAATTGTATAGATAATTTTCTTTTTGAATAAAACCGTAATCTTACAACATATTGAACAAATTATCTTTATGTGTTCCATTAATACCAATGGTGTGGAAGACTCCTATTGCTATCATCAAGTGCAAGTAAAATCATACTCAAGCCATCCATATATCCATAAAGCAAACACAAACTCAATATTGCTCCATATATAATAATAAACTCAGAATTTCATAAAAGGGATCGACTATTCCTGAAGGGAATTCTAATGATGCAAATTTAATTTCTAGTTCGAACTAATGCAAGAATAATAAAACTTATAAGATATATTACAAGGTCTTAAAGATCTCCCCTAGCTTGGAATCAAGCCAGGCGGGATCAAATAATCCCTTGCGATTATTTGATACCGTGATTGTTCTAGATCACTGGGGCACCACGGCATGTGGTATCTTCTCCTCACGGGCCAGCCTGAGGCAGAGGGATTGATTGACAGCTTCTAATTCCTTAACACGCAACTTGTAGAAAAGATTATTCCTCTCCAACACTTTCACTTGTTCTTTAATGAACTCATTTATATCTTGGAGTGTTTGTAGGGCCTTAAGACTCATGGCGAAACCCGCTTCGGTTGTCCGCTTGATATCTTCATCAAGTTTATCAAGATAAACTCGCAGCAATCGAAGTTGTTTGGGTGTCCCTGGCTTCGCCTTGTCCAATTCCTCAATCTTCAGCTCTAGGGCCTTCAAGTCCCTCTTCCGATATACATGGTAGGCATCGAGGAACTCTATAGGGATGGTCTCAGTCTCCTTGGCTTGGTCGCAGTTGCTCCCGATCTCTATGGAAGCCCTTCTTCTTGACTTCTATCCCTTGGTTGAGAGCCCTCTCACGAAATAAGAGGTAGATTGGTTTCTGTAGATTGTGATTAGAGAGATAGACAATGGCAGTATATAAGAGGGGTTAGAGGTCGGTAAAACTCGCGAGAAACACCAAATTGTCGTCCAAGAAAAGAATACAAACGAAACAGAAAAAAATCATGGATTTGGAAGTTCCCTGTCGCGTAACGACCAACTATACGGATGCGTCTCGTATTGGTCTGGCCGTATAGTTGGTTCCAGGCAGATATTTCCAAATATCTTGAGTCCAAGTCGATTAAATCACGACTCAGAACCGACAATAACATTTTTTAGATGAATAAAAAGAAAGATCGAATGAAAAGTGTCTGAGAGTTTAACGACCAACTATACAAGTCGGAATTTTTGCTCCGGTCATATAGTTATGACCGTATAGTTTCAAACACCGAAAATCAAAACTGCCTGGGAGTTTAACGACCAACGATGCGGCCGGAATTTTTTCTCCGGTCGTATAGTTGCGACCGTATAGATATCGGCACCAAAAAGCAAAACCATCTGAGAGTTTAACGACCAACTATACAGCCAGAATTTTTGCTCCGGTCGTATAGTTGCGACCGTATACGCTCAGATATCGAAAATAATTATATGAAGATGATACAAAGAGTTTAACGACCAACGATACGACGGGATCTACCGCTGCGGTCGTATAACTCTGCTCGTATAGTTGGTAACACACAAGGAATTCAAAAACACAAGGAATTCAAAAACAGAATTTTCAAGAATAAAATTGTGAAATTAAATCACTTATTTGGGTAAGAATACTTACTTTGTACTTACCACTTGCTTAATCGGGGATGAAAAGTTCCTCCCACAGAAATGACTCCTTCTCTCTTGGAGGAATTGACTTTAGTTCATCAAATAATTCTCGTAAATGAAAATCACCAGGACTAAAGTTCTTCTCAATAAGATTAGTGTCCTCCTGGGCAAGCGTGGATACTGCATCTAACATCTTTATATCTTGCCTCTGCATAATCTGCAATTCAAATTCTTGAAGTGAAAGAATCCAACAGATCAATCTTGGCTTATGTTCTTTCCTCTCAAGGAGTTCTTTTAAGACATCACGATCCGTATGAACTATCACCTTTGCATCAACTATATAAGAACGAAATTTATCACAAGATAAAAATACAACAAGCAGTTCCTTTTCTTCCTTAGGGTAATTCTTTTGAGCACCATTGAGAGTTCTACTATCATGATGTATAATATTAAATCTTCGACCAATATGTTGTCCAAGAGTTACTCCTACAACATCATCGCTAGCTTCACATATTAAGTCAAAGGTTGTATCCTAGATAGGTGGTTTTTGAAGGAGATATGCCCTAGAGGCAAATAATAAATAGGTTTTTATTGTCATATCTCAATTAGTTTATAATAGTTTCATATTATGCTATAACTTTGCCAAGTAGAAACATTGGTACAGGTGTGGTATGAAACAACCAAGTCCCTAGTAGCCTCTATTCATACTAGTTCGTTGGTCATGAGGATGATCTGGGTTTCAAGATCATGGGCATTTATGCCAATTGATAACGGGATCATATCATTGGAGAATGATGTGATTGGACATTCCTTGAAGGATTGCAACACGATCAAGTCATATAGTTCATTGTTGCAACAACTATACCTAGACTCCTTTTCCTTAGACCGTGAGCTCATATTACTCACTGTTTCCCGAGGCTGCTTAGAATGCATCAACCGTCATCTGGTAATATAGTGGCCATAAAGGTGTACGTTGGGTATTCCGAAGGAACAATAGATGACATGTGACTGCAAGACCGGGATTTGTTCACCCACATGACAGGTAAAGATACATATAGCCGGCTTGGTGAGATTACATCCATAAATGTTGCAACATGTGACTCGGTCACGGCGATGTAATATCACGGTAACAAGAAAATAGAACTTGTTGTGAACGAGATTGAACAAGGTATGTGATACTAATGATCGGATCTCGGACAAGTCATATCGAGAAACAAAAGGAATTGGATGCTAAATTTAGCGGTTCAAACGACATTGTCATTAGGAATGCATAGGGGTCACATGGATATCCCTGGTCCCTCTGTTGATCATTGATACAGATCATGGTTAGAGCATTCCCGAGCCATGAGAGGATACACTTAAGGGTACGATGAGAGCGATCATTCGTAAGACGGAATCGCAGTAGAGAAAGAGAAAGTCAGAAATGTTCCGCAGAGAAATCCAAAGTTGTTCGGAGAAAGGAAAAGACCGGAAAAGTGTTTTTGGATAAATGGGAATTTAAATATACATTTATTATATGTTAATTATGAATTAACATATACTAAATCATATTTAGATTAAGATTTATAAAAGCAACTTTTATATTAGGCCAAATCTCCAGAGGGAAATAGCCTAAAAGAAAAGCTACAGAAAAAGGAAAAGAAAACAGCCCAGCCCACGTGGGCAGCGGATAATATCCACCGCACCAGGCAACGCGCAGCTGGGCTGCGCTCGTGGGCGGGCGGCAGATAAAAGGCGGCGCACGGGGGCGACGCATGGCAGTGTGGCACGCAGCCAGCTCGACCCGGCCGAGGCTCATGAGAGCTGAGTGCGCCTTTGGTCACTTTGCCTTGAGCAGTCCACCAGGTCCTTACTTTGGCAGGCTCTACGCGGGAGCAGCTGGGCCACCGGGAGCCTTCTGGCCCACCCGGGCTGTAGCTCCTTTACACCACCTCGCTCCGAGCTGGGTCGCCGGTGAGGCTCCTGGCCCACCCGGGTCAGCTGCCTATTGGGTTTTGGGCTGAGCTGATTCACCCTAACCAGTTGGACTAGTTTTTCTGGCATTTTTCCTTTAAGTTTAGTCCCACATGGGGCACCTAAGAGGGAGGGCACACCTCCCTTAGCCTATATAAAGGGGTGCCCATGGGAGGACTAAAAACACACCAATATTTGGAGAAGTCCTTTGGTTGACTTCCTCCTTTCCTCTCTCTCTAGCCCTTGTGACCATGGCCCCAAGTTTGGGCTGTGCGAACAAGGCACACCTGCAGTATGCCGTTGCGCTGCAGGGATTCCTAGCCATATATCAACTTCCACACTCTCGGCAGGATCGGGGAGCCGGAGGTCTCATCGTGCATCGGATGTGTACAAAGACACGAGGCACAACACTTGGGGCGCTTAAATGTCGTGAGCCGGAGCTGCTGCATGATGAAGAAGGAGCAAGGAGTGACCTGCGAGGAGCTTCGCGACCTTGAGGTTGACTACGAGTACGACTACTTCAACCACGTTCCCCGCGGAACGTTAACCGCGTATGGTCTACAAGGGTATGTATTCTATACGCATTGGCCGTTCCTACGTTACTACATAGATAGATCCTAGGCAGTTTTCGGGTTCCATCATAGGATTTTTTTTGTTTTCTGCTGCGGATCCCCTTTAGTTTTATGGTGGGAGCACGAGTTAAAGAATTTTTAAGTTTATTAAAAGCTTCGAGACAGTTATCATCAAAATTGAATCTCATTCCCTTTTGCAAGAGGTTAGTCAAAGGTTTAGATATCCCTAAAAAATTTCTAATGAACCTTCTGTAAAAACCCACATGACCAAGAAAACTCCTTATACCTTTAATATCCCTAGGTGGTGGCATTCTTTCTATTGCTTCAACCTTAGCTCTATCCACTTCAATTCCCTTACCTAATACTTTGTGTCCAAGGACTATACCTTCTTTGACCATAAGTGGCACTTCTCCCAATTTAGAACAAGATTAGTTTCTTCACAACGCTACAAAACTTTCTTGAGATTATCCAAGCAACTAGTAAATGAAGTTTCCATAGACAGAAAAGTCATCCATAAATACTTCCATTATAAGTTCTATGAAATCAGCAAAAATAGCAGTCATACATCGTTGAAAAGTAGCTAGGGCATTACATAGACCAAAAGGCATATGTCGGTAAGCATGTAAACCGTAAGGACTTATAAAAGTCATTTTGAGTTGGTCATCCGGATGAACAGCTATTTGAGAGAAACCAGAATATCCGTCCAAGTAACAAAAATGAGTATGGTTTGCTAACCTTTCTAAAGTTTGATCTATGAATGGTAACGGATAGTGATCTTTCCTAGTTTCTTTATTCAATTTCCTAAAATCTATGCACATCCTGTGCCCAACAACAGTTCTAGTAGGTATTAGTTCATTGTTTTCATTAGGAACAACAGTAAAACCGCCCTTCTTAGGAACACAATGAACAAGGCTTACCCATTCACTCTCTTTAATATGATAAATTATACCTACGTCTAGTAGGCGTATAATTTCTTTTCTTACCACTTATTTCATTTCAGGCTTCAATCTTCTATTAAATTCCGCAACTGGTTTAGCACCTTCATCCATGAATATCCGATGGACAGCTATCATGGGACTAATTCCCTTCAAGTCATCCATTGAGTAGCCAAAGGCTTGGCAATGCTCCTTAAGTATCCTCATGAGTTCTTCTTCTTCTCCTAAAAGTTTAGCACTAATAATAATAGGAAATTTATTGGTATCATCTAAAAACCTGTATTTGAGATTTTCTGGTAGAGTCTTCAACATCGGGGGTGGTAGTTCCTCATCCCCTCTCTTTTCTGGCTATTCAAAAGCCTCATCAGTTGGAGGTCCCAAAATAGGAAGTGAATCAAATTCATCTTCTAGTTCTTCTAAGGACTTGTCCTCCATAATTATTTCTTCATATTGTGGATCTTCATTTATTTCTTCTTCTCCATTACCAAAGAAAAGAGCTGCCATTTCCTCAGTAGTTCTCTCTTCCTCTTCTTCTTGTACTTGTGGAGGCTTGTCTTTAAATTTGGAAAAATGGAATTTATTTTCCGTTCCCCCAAGCTTAAGAGTCACAATCTCCTTCTGGAAGTTAACATATGCACCTATATCACCAAAAAAGGTTATTCCAAATATAATAGGGCAAAAAGTGTCAGCTGGCATATCAACAACTACAAAATCGAAAGGAATTTTTTTTTGCCAATTGTGACAGTTGCATTGTCAACTACTCCCATATGAATTCTAAGATTTTTATTGGCTAACATAATTGTTATATCAGTATTCTCAATTGTAGCCAGTTCTATTTCTTCTTTTATTTCTAGGTAGAAATCATAAGATATAACATTAACTTCGGTGCCAAGATCACATAAACCGTAATGAGAGGTTTCTTTAAATATGCAGGGAAGAATAGGCTTACCCACATCTTTTACCTTTGTTTTACCTTCAACCAATATGGAAGTCTCTACATCAAGTTCAATTATGTTATAATGTGAGTACATACCCATAATTGCTTCCTTGGTTACCTCTTCATCTTTGTTTTCCTTCAGATGTTCCTTAACTTCTGGCACGCTTTCCTCTTCCCTCTTTTCTTGTAATGCTTTGACCTGTTCATATTCAGAAATATGTTGTTGTTCACTGTTAGGGAAGGGCACTTCATATATTGGTTCTACGGAGGCAAGTGTTGCTTTATCTTCTCTTTTCTTCTCTGGTTCAGTTGGTGGATCATACTTGACTGGACCCTCCTCTGGAGCTTTAATATGTTCTGTAAAAGCTTTAACAACTTGCAACACAAGATTTGAATCTAGATATAGTTCTTTAGACAATTGTTTCACATGGCCTTTTTTTTGTTATAATCATGAATACAATCATGCTCTATTTCTACGCCTCCTTCACTTCCTAGACCAAAATTCCATGAACTCTATGGTCACGAATTCTATTAAGTAAAGCCCAAGCTTTAGGTATAGGAAGATTCATAAAGGCTCCTTCCGTGAAAGAGTCTAGTTCAATTTTATTAGGTTCAATTAAACCGCCATAAAAGATATGTAGTAAATACCATTTAGGTAAATCGTGATGAGGACATAGTCGTAGTAAATCTTTAAATCTAATATAATCTCTTACTAGTCCTTCATTAGAACGATTCTTCCAAGTCATTATAATACGCCTGATTCCAAAAGATATTGATAATGGATAATATTTTGATAGAAATTCACAAGCTAAATTATCCCAAGTAGTAGTGGCTTCAGGTGGTAGAGATCTATACCATGAGAGAGCTGTACTTGTCAAAGTTTGACTAAAAAGTTTAACCCTTACCTCATCAAAAGTATATCCTGTCAATATAAAAGTGCCACATATATTCTTAAAACATGCAATATGCAAATATGGATCAGGATATTCTTCATCTCTAGTGAATTGCTTCTTATGTAGAATACTAAGGAGTAGAGGATTTATTTCAAACCCCCTTGTCTTCTTATTGGAGTTGTCTCTTTTATAAATATCCAACAGCTTCCCAAAGTAGTTGAGTGGGTTAGCACTATTCATATGCTCAAACTCCATCGTGTTGGTGGAAACCTGTGACTGAAAACAAAAGTTAGCAAGACAAAAATAAATAAGCAAAAACTAAAAGACCTATAGCACTTAGCTCCCCGGCAACGGCACCAGAAAATAGCTTGATGACTGCAAGAGCACATATGTTTGTAGCTAGTTTCGAAATAAAGATATCAATCCCACAGGGTGTAGGAGTCTGAAGTCTAATAATTCTTAAAATAAATATTGCAATAGAAATGCTAGATAAAGTTCTAAGTGACAAGATAAAATGCGAGTAATGTGTAAAAGGTGTTTTTGGGTTTTGGGTATAAGAGCAATAATAAAGTAAAGCAAAGTAACTTAATACAAAAAGTAAGTATCGCGTATGTAAAGAAAGATTTTAACTGCAGAAGGGAAAAAGCGTTCTTAGGGAGCAGCAAATACACCACTAGTGTTGTAAAGATCTAAGATAAAGATTATCATCATGAACATTCTCAACTATGTATGTGTGGGAGGAACTCCATATATCGATGATTTCCCAGCAATAGTTGCGCACCTCATCCTCATAACCACAGGAGACAGCAATCAACATTAATCGAATTACTATGCTATTAAGGGACATAATCTTGTAGACGTATCCCATGGCATGTATAGTGTTCGTGAGTTTCCTCGGATTCCCAAGTTGATACGTAAGGATTTCTAACAGCTTTATAGTCACTTTAAGTGCTAGCACGCCTCCGTCTGCCAACAAGTAGTTCCCTCCATCAAGTCCCCACGAGAGGAAAATATTGAGAAGTCGACTTCTCTCAACATCAAGATGTAGAGAATCTAACACATGGTCAGAGTGATGAATATCGTAATAGACTTTATCTTATTTAAATCTCATACTAGGGTTTCTCCATCTCCCAAGAATTAATGATCTACTCAGACATGGAGGCAATCAACATCATGGCAATGATAATGGAAACAATCATAGATGAATAGTACTTGTATAAATCCACAACGAGTATAGGAATTACGAAAACATCTAGACAAGATGTAGATGGGATGGGTGGAGATGGTGGTGATGCAGCGGTGGATGATGAAGATTGATGCCTTAGCCTCTCGGATCTGTGCAGGGTGAAGATGGATCCCTGGCAGATGAGTCCCCCCTCCAGATGCCTTCTAGAGGTGAGGTTTCTGCGATTTCTGGGTGTTCTGTATGTCGTCTCCCCGAACCAATTGCACGGGGTGAAACTATTTGACGAGGCGGAGGCGGCGCCAGCGATACGGCGGGAATATTTCTTCCACCCGTATAGTTGGTCGTTATGCTCTCTGTCTTCTCTGTTCGCTTCGGGTTTTCTTCTGGTATTATTAATATTTCCAAATAAGCGATTTACGTTGTTTTTGACTCCTTTTCTCCTCAGTACAACTGCTTCAATAATTGTATCCATTGGATCCATCATCTATCCTGATCCTGGTGAAAACAGACATAAAATATGCGTGCGAGCGCTATAAAATACCAAAATCCTACATCTACAATGCAAAATAATAATATAAAACATGGTGCAAATATACACTCATCAAGGGCCTCAACAAGATCTTGCCGGTGTGGGAGTGTCGTCGGATTGATGACAAGTACGCCATGAGGGGGTCCTCGAGGTGTGCGGAAGAGAGGGGTGTGAGACGTATAGTATTCCGGGACGGTGAGCACACAAGTTTACCCAGGTTCGAATCCGCCGGCTTTGGACGGATCCTACTCCTGCTAGCAATCTAGTAGTACGGCAGAGCCTGAATATGGGTTACAAGGGTTTCGCTTATGCGAGTTGAGGCTCTAAAGTATTGGGTGCCCTAAAGGCTCTCCCTAGGACGGCTTATATAGATATCCAGCCTAGGGTTTACAGAAGAGATCTATCCGGCTATGACTAAGAGTCGGTTACAGAGTACATCTTGAACTACAAGTAACATTATGGGCCTAAGTTGGTAAGTCTTCTGGGCCTTCCTGTAGCCGGATTGGACTCCGTCTTTCTCCCTGACTAGGCCGCCCGTGAAGCAAAGCTCTAACCCGAAGTGGGCCACCCTGGTCAGTGAGGAACTATGAGGATTTATCATCAACAACAGCCCCCGGAGGCCTCCAAGATCCAAAGTCGGATTTATCACCGTCTAGCTTGATCTTCGGCTTGCAGAATCTTGAAGGGTTCCTGAAACTTCACAACAAAAATACGATCCGGGTCTTAAAAAATAAGTCGGACCTATCAATAGGTTACTCGGATTTTCCAGCTCGATTTCAAACTAAGCCGGAACTTGGTTCTGAACGCCACCTGACACAAGTCATGGTCAAGTCACGTCATCTGACAGGCATTCTGTCAGCACGACCATTGGTGGGTCTGCGGTTCGTGGAACTGAGGCGCCGTTCCTTCCTAGCTCCTTCCACGACGCGTGGCGGTTACACTTTAGCATTTGCACGAATCTTGGCACAATTAGGTGGGTATAAGGGGTTAGGATTTCTTCCCTCTTCTTTCACTAGTCCTTTGCCTTTTCCTCTCCTCCCAATCTCCCAGCGCGCACAGAGCTCCCCCATTCTTCCTCCACAGAACTCCCAGCACCGCCCCTTTTAGGTCAATCACTTGCCGGAGAAATGGCTTCATCTTCTTCCTCCGGCTTGGCAGCAGCGGCGGCGGCGGCGTCAGAAGCGGTGGCGGAGAAGGAGAGCTTTCGTGGTCTCTGATCCCCTGCGCTCTCAACAAGGAGGGCCTCAGGAACGTGGAGAAGGAGGGACTTCTTGCCGCCGGCGACTAGCGGAGCGGCTTCGAAGAAGCTGTCCCCAACCCGCGTGACGGCGAGCGGGTCCACTTTGGCACCCATCTCGACCGAGGTCTGTCCTTTCCTCCCTCGGAGTTCTTCTCCGAGTTGATAGATCATTACGGAGTTCAACTCCATCATCTTCCTCCCAACTCTCTGTTAGAAATGAGCGCATATGCTTCATTGTGCGAGGGCTTTCTCGGCATTAGGCCGAGTCTGACTCTCTTCCGGTATTATTTCCATGTCCGGAGAAACTCCATTACCGCCGGTGTTCCTTATATCACCGGCACTATTAGTTTTTCGCTTAGACGCGACCGGGCGTATCCCAAAATTCTAGCCAGTGACTCGGTCAAACAATGGCTAGCCACATTTTTCTATCATAGGGATATTCCGGCTCCCGACAAAGCCACTGCTTTGCCGGCTTTCATCGACGGAGCCGCCACGGCCCAACCTTCTTGGGACGAGGCTGCTCCGGCTCTCACCGACGATCTGATCCTCGCTAAGTGGCGGATCGAATATTTGATTAAACACAAGGATCTGAAGGGATCCGACTTGGTCCAGTGCTGGGTCTCACGTCGGATCCAGCCCCTCCAGTATCACGGAACCCGACTGATGCATTCCATCACGTCATCTCCAAAAGACTCCCTCTGCATCAGCTCCAAAGCCTACACCACTCAAGGCTACATAAGCCAGATCAAGTGGCTGATCCGGGAGCGGATCGAGAGGAGAATCCCGGAGGTTTCTCTGGACATGCACACGGCGGATAATCCCATAGTGCCGGTAAGCTTCTATCAGTACATCTTTTTATGTGTTTCAATCTTAGAATTATATTGCAATACTGATATGCTTTCTTCTTTTCAGCTTGCTGACCTCCCCGAGTCGGAACTTGATCCGCTCAAAGGATATCCTCCGGAGTTCTCTCAGGAGGTGGAGGTAGGTGCATTGCCGGATCTTGCGCTCAAGAAGCACAAAGCTCCGACAGTGGCTGTTGGCACAAAGGAGGTGCCCGTTGTGAAGAGGTATCTTTCAATCACAATTCTCCACCTTTGTACCTTATTCAAAATTCTTTCCGAGATGTAATGTTTTCTGACTTTACTACATTCTCAGAGCAAAACCGCTCATCAAGGCCAAGGGGAAAGGGATTCCTTCAAAGCCGCTGCGGCAGACGAAGCTTACCATAGCTTCCCCTGCCGTGGCTCCTCCGACTCTTGCCCCTCAACCTTCTGCAACACCGGTTATCTTGCCGGACGCTGTAGAAGATTCAGCTCCTTCAACGGGGCCTGCGAACCTTGGGTCACAAACTGACGTCACCATGAGTGCGTTAGATCTAGATAAGGGTGAACCCTCTTTGGGTAATGATCTCTCGGCAGAAACCTTCGCCGAAAACCTCCTGAGCAATCCGGGTCTTGCCAAGTTCGGCTTGTCCCGAAAATCTGCTGAAGAAATCTAGCGGCTTACCAAGCAATGCTTGGAGAACAGAACTTTATCCGCCGAGGAAGAAGCGCAAGAAGCAGAGGACGTCAAGTTCTCCGACCTTATCGCTCAAGTGCGCCTCCGCGGCGAGAGGATTAGGACTGGTGAGCTTCCAACAGCCCTAATGATTCCTCTGACTCTCGCCGAGAAGGTGGCTGCTGAAGTTAACCCGGGTTTGGATAAACTCACCCGCGAACAATATGTAAGTCAGAATTCCAACTCCTGTTTTTTCCATTATGTTATATCATATCCTCTAGCCCCCAAGCATGAAGTAGGATATATAATCTGGGTTTATGCTTCATTAGGATGCCAAAGAACGAACTAGTGTAGCCCCCAAGGCTCGTGCTGATATTTAACAAAAATATTAGCCCGAGTCTTAAGTAGCTTTTTGACTTTGGGTATTCTGACTTACAGAAAGTATGTTCCTATAACCAGGAATTACTGACCAATGTCTGCGACAAGCGGAGAGAGATCAAAGCTCTTCGGCTTAAAAATGTTGAACTCAAAGTTGCCAAGGATGAGGCCGAAGGTAAACATTCCGAGACTCAAACCTTGTCTTTGTTATTTTCAATGTCGAACTTGTTCGTGAACTATTGTTCTTTTTTAACTTACAGCGCTGGTGAAACAATCCGTCGCCATGATTGAAGAGGCCGAGAACCTCAAGACCCTGGTGGTGGAGAACAAGGAGCTTCGCCAAGAGCTGGACCAGCTCAAGGCCAATCATGAAAAGAGCATAGCTCAAGTCCTTGAATCCTTCTCCATGGCCACTAAAGAGCGTGATCGCAAGATTGCTGCTCAAGATAAAATAATCTTGGACCTCAAGAATGAACTTGGAAGAGAGAAGGATATGTCCCAGGCGCTCCGGGCTGAACTCCAGAGTCTCCGGGAGGAGAAGACCAAAATTGACGACGTCATTTTTGGTACGTTCCATCTATCTGACTTGTCTCTTTCTTTGACTTTTATCAATGTCGGATTTTTCTTAACTTGTTTTGTGTATAGGTCCTCTGAACTTGACGGACTCTTCCTCCTCCGAGCCCCGCACCCACCGGCTTACCCAAGTCGGTGACCTGCTTCATGACTTCCGCCAGTCCCTTGAAGACGTCGGCGAAGCTCTCAAGATTCCGGACATGCCAAGCATGTCGGATTTTCAGGTGCGGGACAAGGCGAAGGAGATGCCGCAACTTGTTCGGGACTGGAACATGTCCTACGCACGGACTGCTGTGCAGAACGCTCTCACCATGGTCATGAGCCACCATGGAAACATGGAGATATGGCAAGTGACCAGAGGGTACTGCAAGGTAGACGAAGACGACCAGGAGCAGGACCTTCAAGCCATCATGCACTCCTGCGCCGGATATGGGTGTCATGTGGCTAACCTGACCAGCTACGAGATCCCCTTCTTCACCCGCGTAGATACTCCGCCACCTCCTCCAGAAGAACCAACAGAAGTTTCCGACGATGAACGCACCATCTCGGATGCGGACATCTCGGAACGATATCAAGGCAGGATCTCCAGTGAGCCGGCAGCTCCTTCATCTCCTCCTACATCATAGGCTAGAAATTTTTATATTATCCTGAAAAAACATGATGCGTTTTGTAAATGTAAAGTACTATGACTTTGCTAGTGCTAAGCTTTTGATCTATTCAACACTTTTGGCTTTAATTTTTTGTGTGCCTGAAATGTTTAAGCACTTGTATTTTTTCGTCTCTACTTATTGTTTATCTGGCTTTCCGCCTCGTCCCTTTCGTGAGCCGGCTAAACCTTCTGCCGGAAACTTTGCCGAGGAACGAAGCTCAATTGCTAAACCAGTTTAAACTCGGAAACAAAGCCGGCTTCCAGTACCAACAATTCACTACTCGGAAAATGCCCGCATCCATCAATCAGACAAATAACCAAAGTAAAGACTAGAAACTTTAGAGTTATACCCGAGGGTAGCAATTTTAGAACCGGAAATCTAAACTAGAACGAACATGAGCATAAAGTACTTTCAAGCATTCTGGGATTTTCGACTATGACGTGATCATTCAGAAATAAGATGGTAAAAACTTCTCAGAAAAATTTGAGGCAACCAAAACTTTTATTTCTCACAGAATCATGTACATATATATGATTACAAAGAAGGATAAACTAATAATAAAAGGGACGTGGATGAGCAATATGCCACGGTCTGTCTAACTCATCCGGATTTGTACTGCCTCCAGCTCTCTTTCTCTTCTTAGTAGCAGGTCTTTCTTTGACTGGCCTCATGTCAGTTAAGTAGTACGATCCATTGTGCAATACTCGACTAACTAAAAAGGGCCCTTCCCATACCGGGGAAAGTTTGTGATTTCTTTGTTGCACAAGCCGGAGAACCAACTCGCCTTTATTGAAAGATCGGTTTCTGACTCTCTGGCAATGATACTTGCGTAACTTCTCCTGATAGGCTATAGATCTCATTTCAGCAACAACACGAACTTCTTCGACTAAGTCGAGATCATTTTGTCGAGAAATCTCAGCATCCTCTTCGATATACGTGGCCACTCTAGGAGAAGTATGAATCAAATCATTAGGAAGAATTGCTTCTGCACCATAGACCAAGAAGAAAGGTGTGTATCCTGTTGACCTGTTTGGAGTTGTTCGTAAACTCCAAACTACAGAGGGTAATTCCTCGCCAAGCCCCGCATGAGACGTCATAGTGGTGCTTCGAGTCTCGATTTTAGGCCTTGTAGAATTAAACCATTTGCTCTTTCGACTTGTCCGTTAGCTTGTGGATGTGCGACTGACGCAATGTCAAGCCGGATATTTTGCTTGTTGCAGAATTCAGCCAATTCTCCCATAGAAAAGTTACTCCCATTGTCCGTGATAATGCTATGTGGATAACCATACCGGATTATAACATCCTCGACAAATCTTTTGGCTGTTGCTCCATCACAACTAGTGACAGGTTTAGCCTCAATCCACTTGGTGAATTTATCCACCATTACTAAGAGGTGAGTAAATCCACTTGGAGCTCGTTTAAAAGGTCCTACCATGTCAAGCCCCCAGACCGCAAAGGGCCACGTTATAGGTATTGTTCGCAGCTGATCAGCCAGAACATGAGCTTGCTTGGCATACTTTTGGCAGCCTTTGCACGTCTTGACTATTCGTTCGGCATCTGCCTGAGCTGTAAGCCAGAAAAATCCGTGTCTAAAAGATTTTGCCACTAAAGATTTGGCTGCAGCGTGGTGATCACACTCGCCTTCGTGGATTTCTCTTAAGATTTCCACTCCTTCTTCCGGAGATACACAGCGCTGAAAACCCCCAGAAACACTCCGTTTATGGAGCTCACCTTTAACAATAGTATAGGCTTTTTCTAGTCGGATAATCTACCGGCTCAGCACCTCATCTTCGGGTAATTTGCCATCTACCAAATAATCGAGGTAGGGTTGAGTCCAGCTGGGAATTACAGCCAGAACTTCTATCAAGGGTGAGTCGGATTTGGTCAAATATTCCTCATCTACTCCCTTCATTGAGGGAACTTTGAGGTGCTCTAGAAAAGCGCCATCTGTGACCTCTTTCCGCGCAGAACCTATCCGGGATAGTGCATCTGCTTCCTCATTTTCTGCTCGAGGGATGTGTTGAAGTTCAAACCCTTCGAACGATTTAGATAGATCATCCACGACAGCTTTATATGCTGCCATGTGTTTATTTGCGTTACAAATATCCGACACTTGCTGAGCAACAAGATCCGAATCTCTGTAACACATCAAACGTCAGATGCCAATATCCTTAGCAATCCGGATTCCATGCAGCAGTGCTTCATACTCGGCAATATTGTTTGTCGCTGTGAAGTGTATCTACAACAAGTATAAAAGTTTATCTCCTTGGGGTGATTTGAGCACCACGCCAGCCCCCGAGCCCCCTCGAGCCTTAGACCCATCAAAAAAGAGGGTACAATATTCTGACTCAGGGAGGATCATGTTCTCCTTCGTCTCTATCCAATCAGCGACAAAGTCGGCAAGGATCTAGGATTTAATTGATGTCCGAGGTTTGTACTCAATATCGAAAGCTGAAAGCTCTATGCCCCATTTGGCGACGCATCCTGTGGCGTCACTGTTGTTGATTATATATCTCATGGGAGCTGTTCTCACCATGGTAATTGGATGCTCCTGAAAGTAGTGTCGTAACTTACGAGATGCTAGAAAAACACCGTAAGCCAACTTTTCATAGTGCGGATACCGCTGTTTTGATTCTGTCAGAACCTCGCTGACAAAGTAAGTCGGACGCTGCACCAGGTGTTCCTGATTTTCCTCTGGTCTATCCACCACCATGACGATAGTAACGACCTTATTTGTCGCAACAAGATAGAGCAACATCGGATCCTTAGGTTCCAGCGCTGCAGATGAGAGTACTTTCTTCAGGTCTTGTAGTGCAGCTTCAGCTTCATCAGTCCAAACAAAATCTTTGGTCTTTTTCAGGAGTTTGTATAATGGTGCGGCTCTTTCTCCAAGCCGTCTTACAAATCGACTGACCACAGCAATGCAACCAGTTAGTCTTTGTACATCCTTCAGGCGGGTTGGCCTGGAAATATTGAGTATAGCCTTGATTTTGTCCCGGTTCACCTCTATGCCTCTTTGAGACACGATGAAACCTAACAATTTTCCGGCTGGTATTCCAAAGAAGCATTTCTTCGGGTTAAGCATGATGTTGTATCTTCTTAGATTGGCAAATGTTTCCTCCAAGTCGGAAATCAG
This sequence comes from Avena insularis, assembly GCA_023614405.1. Lineage (NCBI taxonomy): Eukaryota > Viridiplantae > Streptophyta > Magnoliopsida > Poales > Poaceae > Avena > Avena insularis. The sequence continues at coordinate 391,146,563 of CM042690.1, read as the reverse complement.
CGTTTTCTTCTTTTTGGACATTACCGCGATATCATCCACGTATGCATGTACATTGCGTCCGAGTTGGTCATGAAGGCAACGCTGCATCGTGCGTTGGTACGTAGCTCCTACGTTCTTCAGCAAAGGGCATCGTAACAAAACAAAAGGTTCCGAAAGGGCTTATGAATGAAGTTTTGACTTTTTCAGATTCCTTCATCCGGATTTGGTGATAGCTGGAATATGCGTCGAGAAAACAGAGGAGTTCCAAGCCTGCCGTAGAATCGATAACTTGATCAATTCTAGGCAGAGCGAACGGATCTTTTGGACAAGCCTTGTTCAAGGCAGTATAATCAACACACATCCTTAAATCAGTTGTGTCCTTTTTAGGGACCATTACAGGATTGGCCAACCACTCAGTGTGGATGACCTCTTCTATGAATCCGGCTAACTCGAGCCGCGCTAGTTCCTTAGCTATTGCCTTACGCTTTTCATCGCCAAACCATCGTAAGGACTGTTTGACGAGTTTAGCGTTCGGGTTTACATTTAGAGAGTGCTCGGCAAGTTCCCTAGGTACTCCGGTCATGTCAGATGGATGCCATGCGAAGATGTCTTGATTTGCTTGGAGGAACTTGACGAGCGCACTTTCCTATGCGCTATCTAGGCCTAGGCCTATCTGGGTCACCTTGGAGGGTCATCATCCTTCAACGATGCTTTCTTCGTCTCTTCTGATGCCTTGAACTCCGGGTTTGGCTTTGTCACTTCCTTCTTCGTTGCGGGCATCTCGGACGGATCTATGCTCTTCTTGATCTCCTGGTACTCCTAGGCGTGCAGCATGGCTTCGGCAAAGGCGGCATTTCCATCCTCACACTCTTGCGCTTTCTTCGGGTCTCCCCTGATGGTGATCACGCCGTTGGGACCTGGAATTTTCATCATATTGTAAATGTAACACGGACGAGCCATAAAAGCCTAGTAAGCCGGACGTCCGAATATAGCATGGTATGCGCTCTTGAACGGGACCACTTCGAAGGAAAGTGCTTCCGTTCGATAGTTCTTTGGAGTTCCAAAGGTAACATCCAAAGTAATCTCTCCCAGGGATTAACTTGTCTTCTTGGGACAACTCCGTGAAAGATCACAAAGCTATGGTTCAGCTGGGTCTCCAAGATCTTCATCCGGTGTAGCGTTTCGACATAGAGAATATTGATGCTGCTACCACCGTCCATGAGGGTCTTGGAGAAACCCTAACCGTCAATAAGTGGGTTGACGATTAAGGCGTATTTTCCTCGCATGTGTAACTTAGGCGGATGATCATCACGGTCAAATGTGATTGCCACTTCCGACCAGTCTAGATACTGGGGGACAGCCGAAACTGTTGCATTGAGCTCGTGTAGAACTACTTTCTTGACCTTTGCTGGTTGAGATCCGAGGAAAGTGACATAAGTGTCCTTGTTGGTGGGAAAAGTTTTCTTCCCTTACGGCTTGGGATTTGAAGCATCAGCTTCCTCCATGTCGGAATCTTCCTTGGTCTCCTTGTCCTTTTCGGGATTTTTCTTTCCCTTCTTCCGCTTAGCTTTGTAGCTCGCGGTGTCATCTCTTTTGATGTCGTCATTGAAACGACATTCAGCGTTGGTGTGGGACGAGCCCCCATTGGCGTCTAGGTGATGCACACATGGGTTATTGGTAATGTCGGCCCAAGAGTAGGTTTTGCCTGGTTGCTGTTCTCCTCTACCTTGGACCCTTGAAGTCCCACAGCCACGCCCGCGGCCTCTGCCACGTCCTCCTCGTCCTCCAGACCCACGTCCTCTGTGTTGGGTTTTTCCTCCGAGGTATTTTTGTGCTTCTGAGCTTGTTTCTTTGGTTGTCTTGCCGACTGAGGCACAGCTAGGGCATTGAGCAATCCCTCTGCATCGTCGTCAGCATCTGCATACTTGCTCGCTGTTTCTATCATCTCTCCCAAATCAGTGACCTTGTCACACTTCAAGCGATGACACGGTAGACCAATTGGGAGACCTGCAATGAAAGCTTCAATCGCAGTTTGATCATTTACTCCTTCGCAGGAGTTCTTGGTGTCGATCCATCGTCCGAGGTAGTCCTGGCAAGTTTCTCCGGCTTTCTGGGTGCAACGCTGTAGGTCTCCGACCGTACAGGGCCTCCGATATGTGCCTTCGAAATTCTGAAAGAACACACTTTGCATGTCATACCAGTTATGGATGGTGTTCTCTGGAAGTTCATTGAGCCATGATCGTGCCATCTTCCGCAACATAAGTGGGAGATATCGGGTTGCGACCAGGCTGTTTTCGCCTTTGGCAATGCAACAAGCTTGGAAGAAATCCTGTAGCCAGGTATCTGGCCGAGCAATGCCATCGTAGGCTTGGATATGTCTTGAGATAGCAAATCCTTCTGGGAATTTTGTAGCTCTGATGCATGGTCCGAAGCACATTGGGCCCATGTAGATATCATCATTTTCGTAGCGCCGAGCCTCTATGTTGGAGTTGATCCTGTGCCTTGCGTCGTTTGGGGATAAAGATCGTCCCGAATGTCGGCTGTGGCTGCGGTGCCTTGGAGCCGGACTTCGGCTTCTGCCACCACCTCCTCTGCCACGTCGCCCTCCTTGCCTTCCTTGGGAGCCATTGTGATGACTGTGTGGTGGAGAGGGTGGGGCAGCTGGATAGTTTCCGGCTGATCGCCGGCCTCCGTCTGGAACGTCATTATTCCGATTCTGGGGAGGGTCTTGACTACGACGAGCCCCCTGCCTGCTTGTTCCGGTGTGGTTTCCGTGGTTTCTTTGTCCGTCGTTCCCACCATGGCGGGGCTCAGCCGGACGGCTTGCATGTCTAGGAGGTGGCATTTTTTGATGATCCTCCTCCCGGTGTTTCTCTTTATCTTCTCCCCTTCGATCGTTAGATTCTCGTCGGGGAGGATTCCTCGGATTCAGAGAAGTGATGGCCTCTTTCTCGGCTAGCCTCGCGATGCTGTCCTGATGATCCGGTTCTCGAATAATTGTCCTCCCGTCATTCGGGGCGATAATGCTGCTCCGAAACATGGTGGGGTCTTACGTCAGCCCATGCCAGATCTGTTCGACATTGGTCGGAATCCGAGACCAGTTTTTGACTTCCGGACAGGGCGACCTTTTGCTGCTCTAGTCCCTTGTTGAGTAGCTTGATACCCAAACGGATCTCCTCTGGTCCTAGATTAGCCGATAGAATTTCTCAGGCCGCCACGGTATTCTGTACTGGGTTGGATATACCTAATCTCCTTTGCTATCTTTCTATGGCTTCCCCATCTCATCTTCGAAAAGGACGGCACGGATATGTGGGAATTGGTTGTCATCTGTGTGACGTTTCCGTGTCTTCTGATGCAACTGGGACATGTAGTCCTTGGTTGCCATGCGTTTCTTCTCCACCTTGATGTTTTTGGCCTCATCGAGGAGTTGTTGACGACGCGCTTCTAGGGCTTGGGCCCTCTCGTCCGGCTCTTCAGCAGTAAGTTCTGCAGCTGTAGGGATAGGTGTGGTTAATGCAACATCGATTAGTTTACACGCACCTTCGGTGAGCACGTGTCCATCCATCGATTCTTCTTTTTTCGGCTCGTCTAGGATAAGTGCTCCATCCGAGTCTTCTTCGTATTCCTCGACAATCACCTCCTCAGCCAGAGGGTCTCTTGCCGGAGTTTTGTTTTTCTTGTTCTTCTTCTTCGCCTTCTTGGCAGCGCCGGTAGCAAAGACGGCTTTGGGTCTGTTTCCCGGAGTCAAGCTCTGATCGATACTTTCGGACATATGGACTTCGGGATTATCTCCGACGTCCATGTCACCCTGCGCTTTGGGAGAGTGTTCCCCGGATCCTTCATCCATGGCTCTTCTGCAGCTTTGGAGTTATACTCCTCTTCATACTCCGCGGAGAACTTTCGGAAATCTGTTGATGTCATCGATTCATCCGAGGATGCGGGTACGTCGGTGTTTGTTCCAATTGCCTCCAGCACCGAGTCGGTGTTTTCTCCAGCATCGGCAGAGCCGGATCCGGATCCCACGTATCAGACGAAGTGCGACGCGTGCTTCCTGAGGTACCTACGGCTTTCGCGATCAGCCATGTCGAAACTTTTGATGGTCTCGAGAATTGCATCTGCGCTTTCGCCTTGCAGTATCATACGTCGTAATGTGTACCTTAGGAAAGGTCTGTCTGTCCCGACATCATCAGAGCCGGAATCAGTGTCAATGATATGTTCCTCCTGGATTTTGACTTCCGCGGGTGGGTCGATCTGGGATCCGGCTCCTGCAGGGACATCCACTCCAGATTCGACTTGGACCGCTAGGTCTTCTTCAGGCTCGGATTTCTCCACTATCTCCGCAACTGGTACGGGCTGGGTGGGATTAGGGTTTTCTGAGATCCGGAACTCTGCCGCCTCCTTGGACAAAGGGGACCCAGAAGATTCTTCTGCCTCTATCATCGCCACTGGGGTGGATTGGGCAGGTTCAGTGAAACCGATGTAAACATCGATCTCGCCAAAGGACATGATTGTGTAGGCAGTCACGGCCTCCTTAGCCGGAATCCAAGTCTCGTCGAGAACGATGAGAGGTACATCACTGGCATAGAGGATGCGACCGATGGCGATAGTCTTGCCGATTCCGATTCTTGCAGATTCCACTCGGAACGCAGATCCGAAGCTCACTTGCCCCACGGTGGGCGCCAACTGTCGTAGGATTGATGACAAGTACGCCATGAGGGGGTCCTCGAGGCGTGCGGAAGAGAGGGGTGTGAAACGTACGGTATTCCGGCATGGTGAGCACACAAGTTTACCCAGGTTCGAATCCCCCGGCTTTGGACGGATCCTACTCCTGCTAGCAATCCAGTAATACGGCAGAGCCTGAATATAGGTTACAAGGGTTTCACCTGTGCGAGTTGAGGCTCTAAAGTATTGGGTGCCCTAAAGTCTCTCCCTAGGACGGCTTATATAGATATCCGGCCTAGGGTTTATAGGAGAGATCTATCTGGCTACGACTAAGAGTCGGTTACAGAGTACATCTTGAACTACAAGTAACATTATGGGCCTAAGTCGGTAAGTCTTCTAGGCCTTCCCGTAGCCGGATTGGACTCCGTCTTTCTCCCTGACTGGGCCGCCCGTGAAGCAAAGCTCTAACCTGAAGTGGGCCACCCTAGTCCGTGAGGAACTGTGAGGATACCCAGAAAGTATATCCCCAACAGGAAGGCCCCTTCAGGGTCATGCACGTTTCTCGTCCTAGCGCAGCACGGCTGGAGACGGAAGGAGTCAAGGTGCCAAACTCATCGAACATCAAACACCTCCGCAAATTCAACCTGTGATGCTACGTTACGATCTCTGGTCGGTCGCTTCGCACACAATCAATGACATAATGGCGTCATGCCCCATGAAGCATCTCCCGAGCGTTGACTCAAGTCCGCGAGAGCCTCTGCCCACCTCGTGTGGCCCCATGTCCACCACGACAGGTTTTTTTTGTAACAAACAACTTCGTGTCGGTAATAAAAGGATGAACTTCACTCCAAACATGTTTATGTATCCTTACCTCAGTAAGCATTATGTGTTTCATGCTTTCTCGTATACTCAAAAGTTCTCTCCTGTATGTCACACAGCGGGGGATGGGCACGGTGCCTATGCTCGGGTCCGGCCCGTTAGCACAAAACCCAAGCGACTGAGCTCTAGCTACTGGGCTAGATCATCCCATACAAGTCAACTCACCAAGGTCCTTGGTGCTTGATATCCTCGTGTAACAGACATGCAGGAACCAACGAGCGCACATGTTCATCCTGTTTGCAACTATGCGGGCATGCCTATGTCTCTACAAGAAGAACGTAGACTCAAAGTTACTCCACGAGGAGTCATCCTAAGGCCTCATGAGAGGTCTCCCCGAGGCCCACAAGGTTCCCTCATCGAGGCCTTGCCACTATTAGCAAAACAGAACATGAGGCATCTTCTCCAGGGTGGCCATCGCATGATGTGCTTCACGAGGTGCCAAGAGGTGACTTCGCCGAGGCCCACAAGGTGCCCTCACCTAAGTCTCACAAGAGACTCTTATCCAAGGCCTCACAAGGGTACCACTCCGAGGCTCACAAGGTGAGGCTTGTTTGCCTGCGGTACCAAAGTTGGCAGGTCAGCGCATGGCGGTACCTAAGTTGCCTGAAATTACCGCGTTTCGAAAAGTTGGGGTGCCAACTACCGAGAGGGGCCATTTCGATGCAAATTCGTCTCACCCCTACCAAATCCAAACATGCCGTGAAACTGCCCCGTGAAGTAGACGGTCGAGACCCTCATGTCAGTAATATTTCCGTGACACAAGCGCCAACGCGGCAACCACGTAGGCGAAACGAAATACTAAAGGAGCATTGTGTGTTGACCAAATTCACAAATCCACTCCCTCCCTCCTTTCGCATGAACCCTAGCACCGGCGGCGTTGAAATCCCCTCTCCAACTAGAATGATCACTTCGGACATTTGACTTCTGGCGCCAAGTTGCTGCGCCTACTCGCTGCTACCGAGCTCTAATGCCGAATGTCGTGCCAGCCGTTGCGACGATCTAGCCCGCCTCATCACCGATTTAGCTGAGCAGCGCGAACGATGGCAGATCCATTTGCCGAGGAAGAAGTACTTTTGGCTAATTTCGGGTGAGCTACTCTTCTCTTTGCTATTCGCACTACCTATAACTGCTAGCTGGCTATTGGCATTACAGAGATATATCGAACATAGAATTGTTTGCTAGCACGACGTTGACAAACAATTCTTATCTTTTGTCTCCAATTTTCTGTCAACTAGGATCTCCGCTGAACCCAAATACACGGTTCTGGTGAGCATCTGCGGTTACCTCGTTAAATTAGCACATGGGAAGAGCACGTGAAAACACGCTCAGAGTCTGAAGATGGAAGTAGTGCCTGTGCAGTTATGCACTGTCCCTGGTTTGGTTGCTGTTGTGCGTGAACTTGCTGAAATGAGGCCAGAGCAGACTGCACGGTTCAGCATCGTTGATGAACGAGGCTTCAGGGTTCCTATAGCGTGTGACAGTCAGCTAATTGGGTTGATGAAACAGCATGTTAGGCTTCGCGTGGTTACGCTGGTGTGTAACATAGTGGATGAGGAAGCTCCTGCTACTGGGAGTCACCCAGCTATTATTGGATAGGGAGGTCTAACTCGAAGCCCTGCTGTTGTTGAGCAAAATGTGGTTCCTCGTCCGCGACATGCTTCTGTCAGGCAACCTCCTCGTAGGAGTCCACGTATTGCCGTTGTGGAAAACTCTGCTCTAGAATCTGCTGGTACTGGTTGTCCCCATCCCCGTCCCTGTGCCCGTGTTTCTACGGCTGCTGCTCACCCAATCCATGCTGCTGTTGAGCAAACTAAGGCGTCCAAAGGCTGCCCCGCTGTTGTTTCCAAGACCGCCGCCTTGTGTGCTGCTCCTCCTCGAAACCGTCCTCAAGTTGTGCGAACCCGTGCTCTGGAATCTGCTGGTACTGGCCGTCCTCGTGTTGTTGTTGATCTGGACGCTGTTGACCCAATCCCTGCCGCTGTTGAGAAAACTAAGGCTTCCAGAGGCTGCCCCACTGTTGTTGCAAAGACTAATGCCTTGTCTCCTCCTCGAACCCGTGCTCAGGTTCAGCGAGCTACTGGTCTGAAGCCAGCTCATGGTCTGGACTCTGCTAGCACTCGAAACACTACTGTTGTGGGAACTTCTCCTGGTCGTCGAGGTGGCATGGAAACAGCTGATTCTATTGTGGCTGCCGTTAGAAGGGGCCCTACCTGTCCACCATGTAATGTAGCTCCCGCTACTAAGGGCCCTCGCCTTGCTCCTGGTCCTAGTACTTCCACCGAGGTTGATCCAGCTAATGATGACACTTGTGATGGCGGCGGTGGCATTGGGGCTGGGTCTGATGGTGCCGCTCCATCTCTCAAACCTCTCGGAGGTTTCTATCCTGAAGAACCTGATGATGGCAAAGTAATCGTCCGTATCAGTGTCGCGGATTATACTGCAAAATTAGATGATGGCACAGAAAAATTCTATGATGAGTTTGATGTAATCCTTGGTAGATATGACCCTGAAGTGGTAGAGTTATCTGACCTGATGGCATCGTTACGTGTGAAGGTGTTGTGGGGGTCCTCCCAAGAAGCACGTTTGTTATATTATGGTTACAGGAGCAAAAAGGCTATCGAAGTGAAAGATACCAGGGATTTAGTCGTATCGTTTACAAGGAAACATTATAAAGGTGAAGTTTACTTCCACTTGGTAGTGCTCACGGTTGGAGAGAAATTGGAACTCGACAATAGAGATGATGGACTTTTAGAAGGCATGCGTGACCTGATCCATGGCATCACTGGGGCTGGTGCGATTGAGGGTGGCCTCAAACAGAGGAGAGTCTTACAGAGGAGCGTCATAAAGAGGAGCAGGAAGAGCATCCCCAGAAAGGGCACCCCGAAGAAGAACGTCACCAAGGAGACCACGCCAGAGAAGAGGATGCCCAAGAGTCGCACGACAAAAGGCACCACGCCGCAGAGTACACCCCTGAGATCCAGTCAAAATGCCACACCGAACGGTAGCAGCAAAAACGCTAAGAGGGCTAGCACGGTGGTGAACACTCCTAGGAGTGGTAGCAGAGAGGCGAAGATGGCCAGCACGAAGGCTACCACACCCAGTGGGAGCAGAAAAAACACTAATTTGGAGCGGAACACACCGCTATCAGGGAATTATGCCAGCACGAAGGAGAACACGCCCAATAGTAGTAGCAAAAGGGCTAATTTGGAGCGGAACACGTCGCTGAGGTCAGGCAATAATGCCAGCACAAAGGAGAAGACGCCCAATAGTAGCAGCAAAAGGGCTAATTTGGAGCGGAACACGCCGTTGGGGTCAGGCAATAATGCCAGCACGAAGGAGAACACGCCCAATAGTAGCAGCAAAAGGGCTAATTTGAAGAAGAACACGCCACAGAGGTTAGGCAATAATGCCAGCACCCTAGAGCCAACACCCGTGAGGGTAGGCAGTAAGGAGATCACACCCAAGAGCGGCAGCAAAAGGCCTAGTTCGATGGGGAATGGAACGCGAATGTCAAGCCCTACTGATACCATCAAGAAAGATTACATCAGGAAGGAGGATTTACATAGGAAGAGCAAGAGGGTTCTGTAACTCAAGATGAAATTGATTCTGACTGCTGTTTGTCCACTGAAGTACCTGGGATGCATGCAAACGTAAGACCACCCCATGTGGTTGCAGCAGAATCAACCGAGTGTCTTGGAGAAAATAGAGTTGCCGGTGAGGTGGACTGGGGCAATGTTCCTGTCCATCTGGGTGGAGACGATGGTGCAGTCCCACCCATGGGAGTCAATATGATGTGTGCAGTACTAGGCATTAGAGACGATGGCAAAGATTCTGAATCAGATGAAGAAGAAGGCACTATAGAGGATCAAGAATTTGGTGATGATGAAATAGCCGAGGAACTTAACGATGAGGCTGGTATTCCAGTCGATGATTTGGGTGTTGAGGTAGAAGAAATGAAACATGACCACGAGTATCCTATAATTTCGGTCGGCACCGAGTTCAGGAGCACGCATGAGTTCAGGATGTCGTTCCGGAATTTTTGTATCAAGGGGGAGTTTGATGTTTATCGACTGAAGAACTCTGCCGAGAGGTATGAGGCCGTTTGCAAGTTAACATGGATGAATGGATGGGCCGAGGTACATTGTCCATGGAGGATCACAGCAAGATCCTTACCTGCGTCGACTGCAATTAGTGTATTAGGGCAATGAATGCAGCAAACCATTAGAACTCTCTCTCTCTTTTCACTCTATAACTACAATTGATGTGTGATATCTTTCTGGCAACTAGTCGACTCCACTTATCTTTTAAATGAATCTATGTTGCAGGTGAACAAAATGGGCCCTCCACACATGTGTCCGACAGGCAGCAAACTAAAATCCTCAATGGCTGATACGAAGTGGGTGGCTATGCAATCTATGTCCATACAAAAGGATAACCCTAAGGAGACCGCGAAGAATATTCAGACTAGCCTCGGTTCTAAATACAACATTGTCCTTCCGTATTACACGGTTTGGAAGGGTAAAGGGAAAGCTCTGGGGGTCTTGCACGGGGATTGGACCAATAGCTTCAGGATGTTGTACAACTTCAAGGCGGAGGTACAAGCTAGGTGTCCGGAGAGTGTTGTGGAGATTGACACCGAATCAGAAGGTGGTAAAATATATTTCAAAAGATTTTTCATGGTGCTTAAACCTTGCATCCAAGGATTCAAGGACGGTTGTAGGCCGTATCTGAGTGTAGACAGCACCGTCCTAACTGGCAAATGGAAAGGCTGCCTGCCATCTGCCACAACACTTGATGGTCACAACTGGATGTTCCCAGTGGCATTCGGGCTGTTTGAAACAGAAACGGAGGAAAACTGGGTCTTGTTTATGAGGCAGCTCAGGAGATCAATAGGCCACATGGATCCATTGGCTATATCCACGGATGCATGCAAAGGGCTGACAAATGCAGTGAAGGAGGTGTTCTCGCGAGCTGAAGGTAGAGAATGCCATGCCCATATGATGCTCAACTTGTACTCACACTACGCAGGCAGCGTATTTCGTTACATGTTTCCTGCTGCTAGAGTTTACAAACCTAGTAGCAGCGATTATTTCATGAGCAAGATTTTTGCCAAATCCCCTGAACTTCTAGAGTACTTAGCCATCCATCATTCGCAGCTATGGAAGAGGAGTCAATTCAACCCTGACATCAAAGTTGATTACATAAACAACAACCTTGCAGAATGCCTGAATAACTAGGTGAAGGACATAAAAGTGCGTCATGTTCATATCTTGATGGAAAACATACGTGGTATGATCATGAAGCTGTTAAATATAAGGAGAGAGATCGGTAGGAGACTTAGGGGACATATGCTACCGCTAGTTGTACAGCAACTGCACAAGAGAAGCCGAGGACTTGCTCATCTTAAGGTTCTCCCATCAACCAGCAGAAGCTGTGAGGTGGTCGATATGTCCAAGAGTGGCAAAAGGGAAGTTGTGAACATCCAGCTACGAGAATGCACCTGCTTAGAGTGGCAGCATACCGGGAAACCTTGCGACCACGCCTTGGCCTTCTTGGTGAAGAAAATAACTCTACCACATTTGGATCAGTATTTGTCAGACTGCTACTCTATGGAAAAGTTCAGAGCTGCGTACGCTGGATCCGTCGAGCCATGTACAGACCCATCTCAGTGGCCTCGAGTCCAACTATCTTTCGAGCTTTGCCAGCCAGTTACAAAAAGGGGCAGAGGAAGACCCCAGGTGAATAGGTTTAAGAATTTTCTCGAGAAGAAGGGTTCGGCTTTCTGTGCTACAAAGAAGGGGAAAACAGATGTAAGACCTACCATCTTATAGGCCATAGAGCAGCTGGATGTCCCCTTAATGCTCCCAAACCTAGGTATGAGATGGTACATTCACACAAAAAAATTGTTTATAGTCTGTAGATATAAGGTAGTAATCCATGTACTGTTTTTTACAGGAAGCGCAAGGTAAGAAACAAGACAGCCGACTCAGTGATTTTTCTGCAGGAAGAAAACCAAAACGAGTGGAGTGATGATGCCGGACAAGATTCTGGTGCTGATTGGCCTGACTTCCCTCAACCCGGAGATGCAGGGTACGTGAAGGTAAGAAAATTGGCACCCAGGAAGAGGAAGAAGGCAGGAAATGAAGAAGCCAGTGGACGTGAAGGCAAGAGGAAGAAAGTTGGCACCCTAGCAGAGAAAGAAGGCTAGCAGTGTAGAAGCCTAAGAATGTATTGAACTTGAACCTATATATGTAGTTCGGTTAAACTCTAGAGCTGCGTGCATGGAACTTTTCGGGCTAAACAATCTGCCTCCCGTACTCGGAGTAAAATGTATCATGACTTTAGGATTTGATACGTCCGAGGCCACTAGTTGAATCCAAAACTATGACTGTGCCACTACTATCTGAACAATCGCGATAGCTGAGCGGTTAAATCCTCTCCAAAATCGATGGGTGTTAGTGGCACAAACATGATTTATTTATAGGCGCTTAATAAATCCCTGCTGTTGGCATTACACTTATGATAAGTTTCTGGGCTAGAAAACAATTTCTTAAGCTGGCTGCTACACTCCATGAAGCAGCAACTTATCTCAGCTGCTGGACAACGACATGGCAACATAAACTGCAAATGCAACAGATAATGCCTAGATAATGAGGAAATTGTGTCCACTATCTAGCCTAATCTTGAGCCCATCTGTCTCACCACCTCCCTGCCCCTGCCTCCCCTGCACCTGGCGAAGCTCCCGGATCTCTTGCTCCATCGCACGAATCTCCTCTTTCTTGTCCCACACAGCATCACGCAGATCCTGAACAAGCTCTCTGTGAAAACTGCTGGCTTTTCGATCCACACAAACTTGTCATAGCCACCCCTCCTTCCCGTAGTAGATCAAGGAAACAAAAAAGAATTACATTATGCTTTCCGGATCCGGGTTACCATTGTACCTATGAGGAACTTACCGCTCGATGTCAGCTTGTTGAATTTTCCGCAGATTTTCATTGGTCCACGAAATCCATCTCGGCATCTTCTCACCGCACAAACACAGCATATCGGGTAGTAATCGAGGCGCGCCTCCAAAGACTGATGGGGGCACCGGCCTGACGGTGTTGAGCCGACCCTGATTCTGCCCGAGACGAACTGCACGAGCTGCGAGCCATGAGCGAGGGGAACGAGGGCAGAGGAAAGAGGAGCCTTTGGATGTCAGGGTAGTGGTGAAGCGTGATTTATCCCTACTTAATAACTCGGGCAGAATCCTACCATCCACATTCGGCTGACAGGTGGGGGACCTAGCGTGTGGACTTGTCAAAAAAACTCGCGCCTTCAAGGTTCAAAAGTCCTCTCGCGCGCATTGGACGAAATTTTTTGGTACCTTGCCCGCGTACATATCACTAGGAGGCCTTGCTCAGGAACCAGGCACGCCTGGCCCACACTCTTACTCCCTCCTAGGAACTTGTCGTGGCTCACGCCGGCAGATCCATCCGCTCCACCGCTTCCGGTAGGGCTCGCCACCGCGGATCCACCCCAAGATCCTACCGTCGCAGTATCAAATGGCCATGGTTTCTTGAGAGGAACGATGATGCTACGTATGTGAGCTCGGCCCCTCCTACCAGTAGAAGGACTAATGCGGCGTCGAGCTCGAGTAGGAGCCGCCAGGCGCGACGGCGCTCGGTCCATGCCAACCCCGTCACCTTCATCATTGTCGATTCCGATATGGAGGACGACGGGGACGAAGCTGTGCAGAAAGCCATTGTTGCCTCCTTGGTGAAAGGCAAGCCATGGGCGGGAGTGGATGTCGCCAGGAAGGGCACGGCGGTGTCACCAATCGAGGTGGACTCCGACGACAGCGGTGTGATGTGGGTTTAGATGTTGTTTAGGATGGTTGCAATTTTGGTTGTGTTTAATACGAGTACAATTATTGTAATGAGTTTGTCGAGCTATATTGAGAAATATGTGCAATAGCAGCGTGTGAGTGCTTCCACTTTAGAAATTGTGTCTGTGCCATTTGCATGTTGCATTATCAACGCAGATTACTTGTAAATAATCCAACGAAAATCATCAGATTACAACCATCGGACGGGAGTGGCAGGATGGAAGAGAAGTTGGGACAGTGGCTTCGAGGGGAAGGAAGAGGAGGGGCGTGACACTGGCAGGTGGGCCCTTGGAACACGTGACACTGACATGCGGGAGTGGGAGCACACGGTATTGCCGGTTTGTCCAGAACAAGCGGACTTTGCAACGTGAGAACAGCAAGCTGATTGGACCAATATAATAACTCGTCGAAGTATTAAGGAGTACTGAAAACTAAAACTGGGGTACATTCGCACAACACGTATGCTCTAAGCACCTAAGAAGCATCGCTTAAGTCTAACAAAGAACGACAAAGACAAGTACTACATTTGCCTGTCGATCTTCTCGATACAGATGTAGAAATGCATCTGCCTGTTCGGTCCAGCACCGACAAGGTACTGAGATGGCACGCATAGGATCGACCTTAGGTCCACATACTCCACCTCACGCGGCGTCGGGCAGCTCGGCGCCTTGGCTAGCACAAGAATGCTATCCGATGATGGCGGCTGGGCGTTCGCCCACATGCGCACCGTGTATACGGGCCAGGCGCACGAGACCGACTTGACGCATACGGCACCCACGACGGTGGGCCCGGCTCTGGTTCCCGAAACACCGGCGGTGATGGTCAGGACGAAAACAGAGCCGTCCCCCCCTGGAAAATTAGTAGGCGGCATGCCGAGTCAGTGAATGACACATGCTCTTAGAGAAGTTGGGCTTGCCCGTATGAGATCCTAATCACTTCGATCAAGTGCCGCTCTGCAAGGTGGACGATGAGCTCTGCGGTCGGCAGAAGTTGCAGCCGGCCCGCAGGAGCACGCGCCGTGCGGGCACACGAGCTCGTGGAGCGGGAGCTCGTGGTAGGAGTAACGGCGAAAGCATCCTGGGTGGGATCACACGAGCGGGAACGCCGCTTCGAAGTTGCACGCGAGGATCTCCAGATTCTTGGGCTGCAACATCGGCCACATCTGAAGTTCGTCGAGAAATTGGAAAAAATATCAGCAGTTAGATTGGCGAATAGTAGGAATATTTAGGATAAGTTCAAAAGCTTGTAAAATGATTTCTTACCATGAAGGTAGCGACCCGAGAATTGGCGGATGTCGTCGGCTTGCGGCTACGGCAGAATGGAGGTGAAGTGGGGAAAGTGGCTTCGAGGGGAAGGAAGAGAAGTACGGGGAGGAAGAGAAGTAACGGGGATGTGGCACTGGGATATGGCCCACTGAACTCATGAGTCGTAACACTCACAACATGCCAGTTTGTCTAGAGCAAGCGTGGCCAATCATGCCACAGAATAGCCTAGTCGAGGATCGCTCTCGCGAAGACCATCCCAATCGTCTAGGCGCCCCAATCGAATGGTATGTAACAATCGTCAAGCAGAACAACTTTGTTATGGCGTGCCTTCTAGAAGACTCGGTCTAACGATGGATCCATTGGGGGGCAGTGCTAGTTTTAGTATAAGAACAAGCATGAAATGACTCAAATGGATCCATATGTGGTTTGTGGAAAGAACACACATGCAATGACACTGGTTGATCCATGTGTGGTTTGTGGAAAGAACACACATGCAATGACTCTAGTGGTTGATCCATGTGTGGTTTGTGGAAAGAACACACATGCAATGACACTGGTGGATCCATAGGTGGATTGTGAAAAGAGCACACATGCAATGACACTGGTGGATCCATATGTGGTATGTGAAAAGAACACACATGCAATGACTCCAGTTGTTGTTAGTAAAAAGAACACACATGTAATGACACTGGTGGATCCATGTGTGGATTGTGAAAAGAACACACATGCAATGACACTGGTGGATCCATATGTGGTATGTGAAAAGAACACACATGCAATGACTCTGGTTGTTGTTAGTACAAAGAACACACATGCAATGACACTGGTGGATCCATGTGTGGTCTCTGAAGAGAACACACATGCAATGACTCTAATGGATCCATAAGTGGTTTGTGGAAAAGAAACACACATGCAATGACCACTGGTTGAGCCATATGTGGTTTGTGGAAAGAACACACATGCAATGACACTCGTTGATCCATGTGTGGTTTGTGAAAAGAACACACATGCAATGCCACTTGTTGACCCATGTGTGGTTTGTGGATAGAACACACATGCAATGACTCTAGTGCTAGTTTTAGTATAAAAACACACATACAATGACTCTAGTAGGTCCACATGTAGTTTGTGAAAAGAACACACATGCAATGACCACTGGTTGATCCATATGTGGTTTTTGGAAAAGAACACACATGCAATGAGTCTAGTGGATCCATGTGTGGTTTGTGGAAAAGAACACACATGCAATGAGTCTAGTGTTGATTTTAGTATAAGAACACACATGCAATGACTCTAGTGGGTCCACATGTGGTTTGTGAAAAGAACACACATGCAATAACCATTGGTTGATCCATATGTGATTTTTGGAAAAGAACACACATACAATGAACACTGGTGGATGCATGTGTGGTTTGTGGAAAGACCACACACGCAATGACTCTAGTGTCGGTTTTAGTATAAGAGCACACAAGCAATGACTCTAGTGGGTCCATATGTGATTTGTGGAAAGAACACACATGCAATGCCACTGGTTGATCCATGTGTGGTTTGTGGAAAGAACACACATGCAATGACACTGGTTGATCCATGTGTGGTTTATGGAAATAACACACATGCAATGACTCTAATGGATCCATTAGTGGTTTGTGGAAAAGAACAAACGTGCAATGACCACTAGTTGATCCATATGTGGTTTTTGGAAAAGAACACACATGCAATGAACATTGGTGGATCCATAAGTGCTTTGTGGAAAGAACACACATGCAATGACACTGGTTGATCCATATGTGGTTTGTGGAAAGAACACACGTGCAATGACTCTAGTGCTAGTTTTAGTATAAGAACACACATACAATGGCTCTAGTGGGTCCACATGTAGTTTGTGAAAAGAACACACATGCAATGGCCACTAGTTAATCCATTAGTTGTTTGTGGAAAAGAACACACATGCAATGACTCTAGCGGTTGATCCACAAGTGGTTTCTCGAAATAACACACATGAAATGGCCACTGGTTGATCCATAAGTGATTTGTGGAAAGAACACACATGCAATGGCCACTGGTTGATCCATAAGTGGGTCGTGGAAAGAACACACATGCAATGAGTCTAGTGGATCCATGTGTGGTTTGTGGAAAAGAACAGACATGCAATGAGTCTAGTGCTGGTTTTAGTATAAGAACACACATGCAATGACTCTAGTGGGTCCACATGTGGTTTGTGGAAAGAACACACATGCAATGACTCTGGTTGTAATTAGTAACAAGAACACACATGCAATGACACTGGTGGATCCATGTGTGGTCTCTGAAGAGAACACACATTTCAATGACTCTGGTTGTTGTTAGTAAAAATAACACACATGCAATGACACTGGTGGATCCATGTGTGATCTCTGAAGAGAACACACATGCAATGACCCTGGTTGTTGTTAGTAAAAAAGAGCACACATGCAATGACACTGGTGGATCCATATGTGGTATGTGAAAATAACACACATGCAATGACTCTGGTTGTTGTTAGTAAAAGAACACACATGCAATGACACTGGTGGATCCATAGGTGGATTGTGAAAAGAGCACACATGCAATGACTCTGGTTGTTCCATATGTGGTATGTGAAAAGAACACACATGCAATGACTCCAGTTGTTGTTAGTAAAAAGAACACACATGCAATGACACTGGTGGATCCATGTGTGGTCTTATAAGAGAACACACATTTCAATGACACTGGTGGATCCATATGTGGTATGCGAAAAGAACAGTCATGATATGACTCCAGTTGTTGTTAGTAAAAATAACACACATGCAATGCCACTGGTGGATCCATATGCGGATTGTGAAAAGAACACACATGCAATGACACTGGTGGATCCATATGTGGTATGTAAAAAGAACACACATGCAATGACTCTAGTTGTTGTTAGTAACAAGAACACACATGCAATGACACTGGTGGATCTATGTGTGGTCTTTGAAAAGAACACACATTTCAATGACTCTAGTGGGTCCACATGTGGTGTGTGAAAAGAACACACATGCAATGACCACTAGTTGATCCATATGTGGTTTGTGGAAAGAACGCACATGCAATGGCTACTGGTTGATCCATAAGTGGTTTGTGGAAAGAACACACATGCAGTGACCACTGTTGGATCCATATGTTGTTTGTGAAAAGAACACACATGCAATGAACACTGGTGGATCCATAAGTGGTTTGTGGAAAGAACACACATGCAATGACTCTAGTGCTAGTTTTATTATAAGAACAAACATGCAATTACTCAAATGGATCCATATGTGGTTTGTGGAAAGGACACACATGCAATGACACTGGTTGATCCATGTGTGGTTTGTGGAAAGAACACACATGCAATGACAGTGGTTGATCCATGTGTGGTTTGTGGAAATAACACACATGCAATGACTCTAGTGTTGGTTTTAGTATAAGAACACACATGCAATGACTCTAGTGGGTTCACATGTGGTTTGTGAAAAGAACACACATGCAATGACCACTGGTTGATCCATATGTGGTTTGTTAAAAGAACACACATGCAATGACCACTGGTTGATCCATATGTGCTTTGTGGAAATAAAACACATGCAATGACACTTCTTGATCCATGTTTAGTTTGTGGAAAAGAACACACATGCAATGACACTGGTGGATCCATAGGTGGATTGTGAAAAGAACACACATGCGATGACACTGGTGGATCCATATGTGGTATGTGAATAGAACACACATTTCAATGACTATGTTGTTGTTAGTAAAAAGAACACACATGCAATGACACTGGTGGATCCATGTGTGGTCTCTCAAGAGAACACGCATGCAATGACTCTCGTTGTTGTTAGTAAAAAGAGCACACATGCAATGACACTGGTGGATCCATATGTCATATGTGAAAATAACACACATGCAATGACTCTGGTTGTTGTTAGTAAAAGAACACACATGCAATGACACTGGTGGATCCATAGGTGGATTGTGAAAAGAGAACACATGCAATGACTCTAGTTGATCCATTTGTGGTATGTGAAAAGAAAACACATGCAATGACTCCAGTTGTTGTTAGTAAAAAGAACACACATGCAATGACACTGGTGGATCCATGTGTGGTCTCTAAAGAGAACACACATTTCAATGACACTGGTGGATCCATATGTGGTGTGTGAAAAGAACAGTCATGAAATGACTCCAGTTGTTGTTAGTAAAATAACACACATGCAATGCCACTGGTGGATCCATAGGTAGATTATGAAAAGAACAAACATCCAATGACACTGTTGGATCCATATGTGGTATGTAAAAAGAACACACATGCAATGACTATGTTGTTGTTAGTAAAAAGAACACACATGCAATGACACTGGTGGATCCATGTGTGGTCTCTCAAGAGAACACGCATGCAATGACTCTCGTTGTTGTTAGTAAAAAGAGCACACATGCAATGACACTGGTGGATCCATATGTCATATGTGAAAATAACACACATGCAATGACTCTGGTTGTTGTTAGTAAAAGAACACACATGCAATGACACTGGTGGATCCATAGGTGGATTGTGAAAAGAGAACACATGCAATGACTCTAGTTGATCCATTTGTGGTATGTGAAAAGAAAACACATGCAATGACTCCAGTTGTTGTTAGTAAAAAGAACACACATGCAATGACACTGGTGGATCCATGTGTGGTCTCTAAAGAGAACACACATTTCAATGACACTGGTGGATCCATATGTGGTGTGTGAAAAGAACAGTCATGAAATGACTCCAGTTGTTGTTAGTAAAATAACACACATGCAATGCCACTGGTGGATCCATAGGTAGATTATGAAAAGAACAAACATCCAATGACACTGTTGGATCCATATGTGGTATGTAAAAAGAACACACATGCAATGACTCTGGTTGTTGTTAGTAAGAAGAACACACATGCAATGACACTGGTGGATCCATGTGTGGTCTCTGAAGAGAACACACATTTCAATGACTGTAGTGGGTCCACATGTGGTTTGTGAAAAGAACACACGTGCAATGACCACTGGTTGATCCATATGTGGTTTGTGGAAAGAACACACATGCAATGGCTACTGGTTGATCCATAAGTGGTTTGTGGAAAGAACACACATGTAGTGACCACTGGTGGATCCATATGTTGTTTGTGAAAAGAACACACATGCAATGAACACTAGTGGATCCATAAGTGGTTTGTGGAAAGAACACACATGCAATGACTCTAGTGCTAGTTTTAGTATAAGAACAAACATGCAATTACTCAAATGGATACATATGTGGTTTGTGGCAAGAACACACATGCAATGACACTGGTTGATCCCTGTGTGGTTTGTGGAAAGACCACACATGCAATGACAGTAGTGGTTGATCCATGTGTGGTTTGTGGAAATAACACACATGCAATGACTCTAGTGTTGGTTTTAGTATAAGAACACACATGCAATGACTTTAGTGGGTTCACATGCGGTTTGTGAAAAGAACACACATGCAATGACCACTGGTTGATCCATATGTGGTTTGTGAAAAGAACACACATGCAATGACCACTAGTTGTTCCATATGTGGTTTGTGGAAAGAACACACATGCAATGACACTGCTTGATCCATGTGTGGTTCGTGGAAAATAACACACATGCAATGACACTGGTGGATCCATAGGTGGATTGTGGAAAGAGCACACATGCAATGACACCGGTGGATCCATATGTGGTATGTGAAAAGAACACACATGCAACGACCACCGGTTGATCCATGTGTGGTTTGTAAAAGAACACACATGCAATGACACTGGTTGATCCATGTGCCTAAGAAAGAACACACAACGCCATCAAGCTGATCCATGTGTGTTTGAAGAAAAAATAACACACATGCAATGACTCTAGTGCTGGTTTTAGTATAAGAACACACAAGCAATGAGTCTAGTGGGTCCATATGTTATTTGTGGAAAGAACACACATGCAATGACACTAGTTGATCTATGTGTGGTTTGTAGAAAGAACACACATGCAATGACTCTAGTGGTTGATCCATGTGTGGTTGAAATAACACACATGCAATGACTCTAATGGATCCATAAGTGGTTTGTGGAAAAGAAACACACATGCAATGACCACTGGTTGAGCCATATGTGGTTTGTGGAAAGAACACACATGCAATGACACTCGTTGATCCATGTGTGGTTTGTGAAAAGAACACACATGCAATGCCACTTGTTGACCCATGTGTGGTTTGTGGATAGAACACACATGCAATGACTCTAGTGCTAGTTTTAGTATAAAAACACACATACAATGACTCTAGTAGGTCCACATGTAGTTTGTGAAAAGAACACACATGCAATGACCACTGGTTGATCCATATGTGGTTTTTGGAAAAGAACACACATGCAATGAGTCTAGTGGATCCATGTGTGGTTTGTGGAAAAGAACACACATGCAATGAGTCTAGTGTTGATTTTAGTATAAGAACACACATGCAATGACTCTAGTGGGTCCACATGTGGTTTGTGAAAAGAACACACATGCAATAACCATTGGTTGATCCATATGTGATTTTTGGAAAAGAACACACATGCAATGAACACTGGTGGATGCATGTGTGGTTTGTGGAAAGACCACACACGCAATGACTCTAGTGTCGGTTTTAGTATAAGAGCACACAAGCAATGACTCTAGTGGGTCCATATGTGATTTGTGGAAAGAACACACATGCAATGCCACTGGTTGATCCATGTGTGGTTTGTGGAAAGAACACACATGTAATGACTCTAGTGGTTGATCCATGTGTGGTTTATGGAAATAACACACATGCAATGACTCTAATGGATCCATCAGTGGTTTGTGGAAAAGAACAAACGTGCAATGACCACTAGTTGATCCATATGTGGTTTTTGGAAAAGAACACACATGCAATGAACATTGGTGGATCCATAAGTGCTTTGTGGAAAGAACACACATGCAATGACACTGGTTGATCCATATGTGGTTTGTGGAAAGAACACACGTGCAATGACTCTAGTGCTAGTTTTAGTATAAGAACACACATACAATGACTCTAGTGGGTCCACATGTAGTTTGTGAAAAGAACACACATGCAATGGCCACTAGTTAATCCATTAGTTGTTTGTGGAAAAGAACACACATGCAATGACTCTAGCGGTTGATCCACAAGTGGTTTCTCGAAATAACACACATGAAATGGCCACTGGTTGATCCATAAGTGATTTGTGGAAAGAACACACATGCAATGGCCACTGGTTGATCCATAAGTGGGTTGTGGAAAGAACACACATGCAATGAGTCTAGTGGATCCATGTGTGGTTTGTGGAAAAGAACAGACATGCAATGAGTCTAGTGCTGGTTTTAGTATAAGAACACACATGCAATGACTCTAGTGGGTCCACATGTGGTTTGTGGAAAGAACACACATGCAATGACTCTGGTTGTAATTAGTAACAAGAACACACATGCAATGACACTATTTGATCCATCTGTGGTCTCTGAAGAGAACACAAATTTCAATGACTCTGGTTGTTGTTAGTAAAAAGAACACACATGCAATGACACTGGTGGATCCATGTGTGGTCTCTGAAGAGAACACACATGCAATGACCCTGGTTGTTGTTAGTAAAAAAGAGCACATATGCAATGACACTGGTGAATCCATATGTGGTATGTGAAAATAACACACATGCAATGACTCTGGTTGTTGTTAGTAAAAAGAACACACATGCAATGACACTGGTGGTTCCATATGTGGATTGTGAAAAGAGCACACATGTAATGACTGGTTGTTCCATATGTGGTATGTGAAAAGAACACACAGGCAATGAATCCAGTTATTGTTAGTAAAAAGAACACACATGCAATGACACCGGTGGATCCATGTGTGGTCTCTGAAGAGAACACACATTTCAATGACACTGGTGGATCCATGAGTGGTATGTGAAAAGAACAGTCATGATATGACTCCAGTTGTTGTTAGTAAAAATAACACACATGCAATGCCACTGGTGGATCCATATGCGGATTGTGAAAAGAACACACATGCAATGGCACTGGTGGATCCATATGTGGTATGTAAAAAGAACACACATGCAATGACTCTAGTTGTTGTTAGTAACAAGAACACACATGCAATGACACTGGTGGATCTATGTGTGGTCTTTGAAAAGAACACACATTTCAATGACTCTAGTGGGTCCACATGTGGTGTGTGAAAAGAACACACATGCAATGACCACTAGTTGATCCATATGTGGTTTGTGGAAAGAACGCACATGCAATGGCTACTGGTTGATCCATAAGTGGTTTGTGGAAAGAACACACATGCAGTGACCACTCTTGGATCCATATGTTGTTTGTGAAAAGAACACACATGCAATGAACACTGGTGGATCCATAAGTGGTTTGTGGAAAGAACACACATGCAATGACTCTAGTGCTAGTTTTATTATAAGAACAAACATGCAATTACTCAAATGGATCCATATGTGGTTTGTGGAAAGGACACACATGCAATGACACTGGTTGATCCATGTGTGGTTTGTGGAAAGAACACACATGCAATGACTGTAGTGGTTGATCCATGTGTGGTTTGTGGAAATAACACACATGCAATGACTCTAGTGTTGGTTTTAGTATAAGAACACACATGCAATGACTCTAGTGGGTTCACATGTGGTTTGTGAAAAGAACACACATGCAATGACCACTGGTTGATCCATATGTGGTTTGTGGAAATAAAACACATGCAATGACACTTCTTGATCCATGTGTAGTTTGTGGAAAAGAACACACATGCAATGACACTGGTGGATCCATAGGTGGATTGTGAAAAGAACACACATGCGATGACACTGGTGGATCCATATGTCGTATGTGAATAGAACACACATTTCAATGACTATGTTGTTGTTAGTAAAAAGAACACACATGCAATGACACTGGTGGATCCATGTGTGGTCTCTGAAGAGAACACGCATGCAATGACTCTCGTTGTTGTTAGTAAAAAGAGCACACATGCAATGACACTGGTGGATCCATATGTCATATGTGAAAATAACACACATGCAATGACTCTGGTTGTTGTTAGTAAAAGAACACACATGCAATGACACTGGTGGATCCATAGGTGGATTGTGAAAAGAGCACACATGCAATGACTCTAGTTGATCCATTTGTGGTATGTGAAAAGAAAACACATGCAATGACTCCAGTTGTTGTTAGTAAAAAGAACACACATGCAATGACACTGGTGGATCCATGTGTGGTCTCTAAAGAGAACACACATTTCAATGACACTGGTGGATCCATATGTGGTGTGTGAAAAGAACAGTCATGAAATGACTCCAGTTGTTGTTAGTAAAATAACACACATGCAATGCCACTGGTGGATCCATAGGTAGATTATGAAAAGAACAAACATCCAATGACACTGTTGGATCCATATGTGGTATGTAAAAAGAACACACATGCAATGACTCTGGTTGTTGTTAGTAAGAAGAACACACATGCAATGACACTGGTGGATCCATGTGTGGTCTCTGAAGAGAACACACATTTCAATGACTGTAGTGGGTCCACATGTGGTTTGTGAAAAGAACACACATGCAATGACCACTGGTTGATCCATATGTGGTTTGTGGAAAGAAAACACATGCAATGGCTACTGGTTGATCCATAAGTGGTTTGTGGAAAGAACACACATGGAGTGACCACTGGTGGATCCATATGTTGTTTGTGAAAAGAACACACATGCAATGAACACTAGTGGATCCATAAGTGGTTTGTGGAAAGAACACACATGCAATGACTCTAGTGCTAGTTTTAGTATAAGAACAAACATGCAATTACTCAAATGGATACATATGTGGTTTGTGGCAAGAACACACATGCAATGACACTGGTTGATCCCTGTGTGGTTTGTGGAAAGACCACACATGCAATGACAGTAGTGGTTGATCCATGTGTGGTTTGTGGAAATAACACACATGCAATGACTCTAGTGTTGGTTTTAGTATAAGAACACACATGCAATGACTTTAGTGGGTTCACATGCGGTTTGTGAAAAGAACACACATGCAATGACCACTGGTTGATCCATATGTGGTTTGTGAAAAGAACACACATGCAATGACCACTAGTTGTTCCATATGTGGTTTGTGGAAAGAACACACATGCAATGACACTGCTTGATCCATGTGTGGTTCGTGGAAAATAACACACATGCAATGACACTGGTGGATCCATAGGTGGATTGTGGAAAGAGCACACATGCAATGACACCGGTGGATCCATATGTGGTATGTGAAAAGAACACACATGCAACGATTCCAGTTGTTGTTAGTAAAAAGAACACACATGCAATGACACTGGTGGATCCATGTGTGGATTGTGAAAAGAACACACGTGCAATGACACTGGTGGATCCATATGTGGTATGTAAAAAGAACACACATGCAATGGCTCTGGTTGTTGTTAGTAAAAAGAACACACATGCAACGAAACTGGTGGATCGATGTGTGGTCTCTGAAGAGAACACACATGCAATGACTCTAATGGATCCATAAGTGGTTTGTGGAAAAGAACACACATGCAATGACCACTGGTTGATCCATATGTGGTTTGTGGAAAGAACACACATGCAATGACACTGGTTGATCCATGTGTGGTTTGTGAAAAGAACACACATGCAACGCCACTGGTTGATCCATGTGTGGTTTCTAGAAATAACACACATGCAATGACTCTAGTGCTGGTTTTAGTATAAGAACACACAAGCAATGAGTCTAGTGGGTCCATATGTTATTTGTGGAAAGAACACACATGCAATGACACTAGTTGATCTATGTGTGGTTTGTAGAAAGAACACACATGCAATGACTCTAGTGGTTGATCCATGTGTGGTTGAAATAACACACATGCAATGACTCTAATGGATCCATAAGTGGTTTGTGGAAATGAACAAACGTGCAATGACCTCTAGTTGATCCATATGTGGTTTCTGGAAAAGAACACACATGCAATGAACACTGGTGGATCCATAAGTGGTTTGTGGACATAATACACATGTAATGACACTGGTCGATCCATATGTGGTTTGTGGAAAGAACACACGTGCAATGACTCTAGTGCTGGTTTTACTATAAGAACACACATACAATGACTCTAGTGGGTCCACATGTAGTTTGTGAAAAGAACACACATGCAATGACCACTGGTTGATGCATAAGTTGTTTGTGGAAAAGAACACACGTGCAATGACTCTAGCGCTGGTTTTAGTATAAGAACACACATACAATGACTCTAGTGGGTCCACATGTAGTTTGTGAAAAGAACACACATGCAATGACCACTGGTTGATCCATAAGTTGTTTGTGGAAAAGAACACACATGCAATGAACATTGGTGGATCCATATGTGGTTTGTGGAAAGAACACACATGCAATGACACTGGTGGATCCATAGGTGGATTGTGAAAAGAACACACATGCAATGACACTAGTGCATCCATATGTGGTATGTGAAAAGAACACACATTTCAATGACTCTGGTTGTTGTTAGTAAAAAGAACACACATGCAATGACACTAGTGGATCCATATGTGGTATGTGAAAAGAACACACACGCAATGACTCCAGTTGTTGTTAGTAAAAAGAACACACATGCAATGACACTGGTGGATCCATGTGTGGATTGTGAAAAGAACACACATGCAATGACACTGGTGGATCCATATGTGGTATGTGAAAAGAACACACATGCAATGACTCTGGTTGTTGTTAGTAAAAAGAACACACATGCAATGACACAGGTGGATCCATGTGTGGTCTCTAAAGAGAACACACATGCAATGACTCTAATGGATCCATAAGTGGTTTGTGGAAAAGAACGCACATGCAATGACCACTGGTTGATCCATATGTGGTTTGTGGAAAGAACACACACACAATCACACTGGTTGATCCATGTGTGGTTTGTGAAAAGAACACACATGCAATGCCACTTGTTGATCCATGTGTGGTTTGTGGATAAAACACACATGCAATGACTCTAGTGCTAGTTTTAGTATAAGAACACACATACAATGACTCTAGTGGGTCCACATGTAGTTTGTGAAAAGAACACACATGCAATGACCACTTGTTGATCCATATGTGGTTGTGGAAAAGAACACACATGCAATGAGTCTAGAGGATCCATGTGTGGTTTGTGGAAAAGAACAGACATGCAATGAGTATAGTGTTGGTTTTAGTATAAGAACACACATGCAATGACTCTAGTGCTGGTTTTAGTATAAGAACACACATACAATGACTCTAGTGGGTCCACATGTAGTTTGTGAAAAGAACACACATGCAATGACCACTGGTTGATGCATAAGTTGTTTGTGGAAAAGAACACACGTGCAATGACTCTAGCGCTGGTTTTAGTATAAGAACACACATACAATGACTCTAGTGGGTCCACATGTAGTTTGTGAAAAGAACACACAGGCAATGACCACTGGTTGATCCATAAGTTGTTTGTGGAAAAGAACACACATGCAATGAACACTGGTGGATCCATGTGTGGTTTGTGGAAAAGAACACACATGCAATGACACTGGTGGATCCATAGGTGGATTGTGAAAAGAACAAACATGCAATGGCACTGGTGGATCCATATGTGGTATGTGAAAATAACACACATTTCAATGACTCTGGTTGTTGTTAGTAAAAAGAACACACATGCAATGACACTGGTGGATCCAAAGGTGGATTGTGGAAAGAGCACACATGCAATGACACCGGTGGATCCATATGTGGTATGTGAAAAGAACATACATGCAATGATTCCAGTTGTTGTTAGTAAAAAGAACACACATGCAATGACACTGGTGAATCCATGTGTGGATTGTGAAAAGAACACACATGCAATGACACTGGTGGGTCCATATGTGGTATGTGAAAACAACACACATGCAATGACTCTGGTTGTTGTTAGTAAAAAGAACACACATGCAATGAAACTGGTGGATCCATGTGTGGTCTCTGAAGAGAACACACATTCAATGACTCTAATGGATCCATAAGTGGTTTGTGGAAAAGAACACACATGAAATGACCACTGGTTGATCCATATGTGGTTTGTGGAAAGAACACACATGCAATGACACTTGTTGGTCCATGTGTGGTTTGTGAAAAGAACACACATGCAATGCCACTGGTTGATCCATGTGTGGTTTGTGGAAAGAACACACATGCAATGACTCTAGTGCTGGTTTTAGTATAAGAACACACAAGCAATGACTCTAGTGGGTCCGTATGTGCTTTGTAGAAAGAACACACATGCAATGACTCTGGTTGTTGTGAGTAAAAAGAACACACATGCAATGACACTGGTGGATCCATGTGTGGTCTCTAAAGAGAACACACATGCAATGACTCTAATGGATCCATAAGTGGTTTGTGGAAAAGAACGCACATGCAATGACCACTGGTTGATCCATATGTGGTTTGTGGAAAGAACACACACACAATCACACTGGTTGATCCATGTGTGGTTTGTGAAAAGAACACACATGCAATGCCACTTGTTGATCCATGTGTGGTTTGTGGATAAAACACACATGCAATGACTCTAGTGCTAGTTTTAGTATAAGAACACACATACAATGACTCTAGTGGGTCCACATGTAGTTTGTGAAAAGAACACACATGCAATGACCACTTGTTGATCCATACGTGGTTGTGGAAAAGAACACACATGCAATGAGTCTAGAGGATCCATGTGTGGTTTGTGGAAAAGAACACACATGCAATGAGTCTAGTGCTGGTTTTAGTATAAGAACACACATGCAATGACTCTAGTGGGTCCACATGTGGTTTGTGAAAAGAACACACATGCAATGATGACTTGATGAGGACATCCCTACAATTACACCTACCCTAATGACTACTAAAGATGCTACAACTGTTGCAAGAAAGGATCAGTCCAATGAGATTAGAATTGGACCTATTACAAGAGCTCGTGCTAAGCTACTAGAACAACAGGTGAATTTACTCCTAAAAGAATCTGGTACTTTGATTGATGAGAACTTTATACTGCCTAAGTCTATGCATTTATGTATGATCAGGTTCGTTGGAGAAACAAGCATGGCGCGAGGAGGAGAGGGGCTACATGAGAAGCCCAACATGATGATCGCCCAAGGATGCGCGAGGGAGGAGCGGGAGGAAGGCGCAAGAGAAGATCATCAAGACGAAGGCAAAAAGATCTGCCACGACCGGAGTGTCCGGCCAGATCCACCCGGACTGTCCGGCCTGGTCGAGAGGCAAATTGGCGTGGACATTCAGTATGCTGATTCGGACACTACGGACACCACCGGAAACTTCAAAGTTTCCGCCAGACCGGACCGTCCGGCACACTTCACCGGAGTGTCCGCTCGGACTGTCCGGCCGAATTCGACCGGAGTGTCCGCCCGCCGACCGAATTTGGTCCGAGTTGGTTTGTATCAGTTTGAGTCGTTTGCGTTTAGTTTCGGTTTCTGGTCGCTCCAGCCACCCTTATAAGCTATGGGACGACCTCTAGTTAGGGTTTAGACCATGTTAAAATATTTTGGAGTTGTTTCTTTCATAGAACCTCTGGAATTACCCTGTGTTTGAATCTACCAACTATAATTGAGTGTGATCTGTTGTTCCATTGGGAATTAGCAGATTGCATACTACCGTTCATGGTTACGGCTGCGTGCGCAAGAGTGTGGTGTTGTGAATATCCTACAAGGTTCGAGAGCTGTTGCATTGGCATCAGGGATCGAGCGGGAGAGTTCATAGCTACAGGCTAGTTATCTATTATCCACCATCATCACCGCCAATCGCTTACTGAGAACATCGGGACACCCCATATCACGACTGGTTGATCCATATATGGTTTTTGGAAAAGAACACACATGCAATGAACACTGGTGGATCCATGTGTGGTTTGTGGAAAGAACACACATGCAATGACTCTAGTGCTGGTTTTAGTATAAGAACACACAAGCAATGACTCTAGTGGGTCCATATGTGATTTGTGGAAAGAACACACATGCAATGACACTGGTTGATCCATGTGTGGTTTGTGGAAAGAACACACATGCAATGACTCTAGTGGTTGATCCATGTCTGGTTTGTGGAAATAACACACATGCAATGACTCTAATGGATCCATAAGTGGTTTGTGGAAAAGAACAAACGTGCAATGACCACTGGTTGATCCATATGTGGTTTCTGGAAAAGAACACATATGCAATTAACACTGGTGGATCGATGTGTGGTTTGTGGAAAGAACACACATGCAATGACTCTAGTGCTGGTTTTAGTATAAGAACACACAAGCAATGACTCTAGTGGGTCCATGTGTGAGTTGTGGAAAGAACACACATGCAATGACACTGGTTGATCCATGTGTAGTTTGTGGAAAGAACACACATGCAATGACTCTAGTGGTTGATCCATGTGTGGTTTGTGGAAATAACACACATGCAATGACTCTAATGGATCCGTAAGTGGTTTGTGGAAAAGAACAAACGTGCAATGACCACTGGTTGATCCATATGTGGTTTTTGGAAAAGAACACACATGCAATGAACACTCGTGGATCCATAATGGTTTGTGGAAAGAACACACATGCAATGACACTGGTTGATCCATATGTGGTTTGTGGAAAGAACACACGTGCAATGACTCTAGTGCTAGTTTTAGTATAAGAACACACATACAATGACTCTAGTGGGTCCACATGTAGTTTGTGAAAAGAACACACATGCAATGACCACTTGTTGATCCATAAGTTGTTTGTGGAAAAGAACACACATGCAATGACTCTAGTGGTTGATCCATAAGTGGTTTGTGGAAATAACACACATGCAATGGCCATTGGTTGATCCATAAGTGGTTTGTGGAAAGAACACACATGCAATGGCCACTGGTTGATCCATAAGTGGTTTGTGGAAAGAACACACATGCAATGAGTCTAGTGGATCCATGTGTGGTTTGTGGAAAAGAAGACACATGCAATGAGTCTAGTGCTGATTTTAGTATAAAAACACACATGCAATGACTCTAGTGGGTCCACATGTGGTTTGTGGAAAGAACACACATGCAATGACACTAGTTGTAATTAGTAACAAGAAGACACATGCAATGACACTAGTGGATCCATGTGTTGTCTCTGAAGAGAACACACATTTAAATGACTCTGGTTGTTGTTAGTAAAAAGAACACACATGCGATGACACTGGTGGATCCATGTGTGGTCTCTGAAGATAACACACATGCAATGACTCTGATTGTTGTTAGTAAAAAGAGAACACATGCAATGACACTAGTGGTCCATATGTGGTATGTGAAAATAACACACATGCAATGACTCTGGTTGTTTTTAGTAAAAGAACACACTTGCAATGACACTGGTGGATCCATAGGTGGATTGTGAAAAGAGCACACATGGAATGACTCTGGTTGTTCCATATGTGGTATGTGAAAAGAACACACATGCAATGATTCTAGTTGTTGTTAGTAAAAAGAACACACATGCAATGACACTGGTGGATCCATGTGTGGTCTCTGAAGAGAACACACATTTCAATGCGACTGGTGGATCCATATGTGGTATGTGAACAGAACAGTCATGAAATGACTCCAGTTGTTGTTAGTAAAAAGAACACACATGCAATGACACTGGTGGATCCATAGGTGGATTGTGAAAAGAACTCACATGCAATGATACTGGTGGATCCATATGTGGTATGTAAAAAGAACACACATGCAACGACTCTGGTTGTTGTTAGTGACAAGAACACACATGCAATGACACTGGTGGATCCATGTGTGGTCTCTAAAGAGAAAACACACATTTCAATGACTCTAGTGGGTCCACATGTGGTTTGTGAAAAGAACACACATGCAATGACCACTGGTTGATCCATATGTGGTTTGTGGAAAGAACACACATGCAATGGCTACTGGTTGATCCATAAGTGGTTTGTGGAAAGAACACACATGTAGTGACCACTGGTGGATCCATATGTTGTTTGTGAAAAGAACACACATGCAATGAACACTGGTGGATCCATAAGTGGTTTGTGGAAAGAACACACATGCAATGACTCTAGTGCTAGTTTTAGTATAAGAACAAACATGCAATGACTCAAATGGATCCATATGTGGTTTGTGGAAAGAACACACATGCAATGACACTGGTTGATCCATGTGTGGTTTGTGGAAAGAACACACATGCAATGAATCTAGTGGTTGATCCATGTGTGGATTGTGGAAATAACACACATGCAATGACTCTAGTGTTGGTTTTAGTATAAGAACACACATGCAATGACTCTAGTGGGTTCACATGTGGTTTGTGAAAAGAACACACATGCAATGACCACTTGATCCATATGTGGTTTGTGAAAAGAACACACATGCAATGACGACTGGTTTATCCATATGTGGTTTGTGGAAAGAACACACATGCAATGACACTGCTTGATCCATGTGTTGTATGTGGAAAAGAACACACATGCAATGACTCTAGTGGTAGTTTTAGTATAAGAACACACATACAATGACTCTAGTGGGTCCACATGTAGTTTGTGAAAAGAACACACATGTAATGACCATTGGTTGATCCATATGTGGTTTGTGGAAAAGAACACACATGCAATGAGTCTAGTGGATCCATGTGTGGTTTATGGAAAAAAACACACATGCAATAAGTCTAGTGCTGGTTTTAGTATAAGAACACACATGCAATGACTCTAGTGGGTCCACATGTGGTTTGTGAAAAGAACACACATGCAATGACCACTGGTTGACCCATATGTGGTTTTTGGAAAAGAACACACATGCAATCAACACTGGTGGATCCATGTGTGGTTTGTGAAAAAACACACATGTAATGACTCTAGTGTTGGTTTTAGTATAAGAACACACAAGCAATGACTCTAGTGGGTCCATATGTGATTTGTGGAAAGAACACACATGCAATGATACTGGTTGATCCATGTGTAGTTTGTGGAAAGAACACACATGCAATGACTCTAGTGGTTGATCCATGTGTGGTTTGTGGAAATAACACACATGCAATGACTCTAATGGATCCATAAGTGGTTTGTGGAAAAGAACAAACGTGCAATGACCACTGGTTGATCCATATGTGGTTTCTGGAAAAGAACACACATGCAATGAACAGTGGTGGATCCATAAGTGGTTTGTGGAAAGAACACACATGCAATGACACTTGTTGATCCATATGTGGTTTGTGGAAAGAACACACGTGCAATGACTCTAGTGCTGGTTTTAGTATAAGAACACACATACAATGACTCTAGTGGGTGCACATGTAGTTTGTGAAAAGAACACACATGCAATGACCACTGGTGGATCCATACGTTGTTTGTGGAAAAGAACACACATGCAATGACTCTAGTGGTTGATGCATAAGTGTTTTGTGGAAATAACACACATGCAATGGCCACTGGTTGATCCATAAGTGGTTTGTGGAAAGAACACACATGCAATGGCCACTGGTTGATCCATAAGTGGCTTGTGGAAAGAACACACATGCAATAAGTCTAGTGCATCCATGTGTGGTTTATGGAAAAGAACACACATGCAATGAGTCTAGTGCTGGTTTTAGTATAAGAACACACATGCAATGACTCTAGTGGGTCCACATGTGGTTTGTGGAAAGAACACACATGGAATGACTCTGGTTGTAATTAGTAATAAGAACACACATGCAATGACACTGGTGGATCCATGTGTGGTCTCTGAAGAGAACACACATTTCAATGACTCTGGTTGTTGTTAGTAAAAAGAACACACATGCAATGACACTGGTGGATCCATGTGTGGTCTCCGAAGAGAACACACATGCAATGACTCTGGTTGTTGTTAGTAAAAAGAGCACACATGCAATGACACTGGTGGATCCATAAGTGGTTTGTGGAAAGAACACACATGCAATGACTCTAGTGCTAGTTTTAGTATAAGAACAAACATTTAATGACTCAAATGGATCCATATGTGGTTTGTGGAAAGAACACACATGCAAGGACACTAGTTGATCCATGTGTGGTTTGTGGAAAGAACACACATGCAATGACTCTAGTGGTTGATCCATGTGTGGTTTGTGGAAATAACACACATGCAATGACTCTAGTGTTGGTTTTAGTATAAGAGCACATATGTCATGACTCTAGTGGGTTCACATGTGGTTTGTGAAAAGAACACACATGCAATGACCACTGGTTGATCCTTATGTGGTTTGTGAAATGAACACACATGCATGACCACTGGTTGATCCATATGTGGTTTGTGGAAAGAATGCACATGCAATGACACTGCTTGATCCATGTGTGGTTTGTGGAAAAGAACACACATGTAATGACTCTAGTGCTAGTTTTAGTATAAGAACACTGATACATTGCAAATGTATCTATAATTTTTGATGTTCCATGCTTGGTTTTATCCACTTTCTTGTGTTTTGTTCCAACTTTGGAGTACTTTTCATATGATTTCTTGGACTAACCTATTAACAAGAGCCACAGTGCTTGCTGCCTGTTTTCTGCTGTTTTTGGTTCCAGGAAAGTCAGAAAATGAATATTCTCGGAATTGGACGGGACAAAAGCCAAAGTGCGTATTTTTCCGGAAGGGATCAAGTGCCAGAATACGAGACGGAGAGGGGGCAGGGGCCGGCCACACCACCTGGCCCACGCGGCCAGGCCTGGCCCACGCCAGGGGGTGGTGTGGTGGCTCCCGACACCCCCTCGGCCTCTCCTTCCGCCTATAAGTTGCCCTCGGGACGAAAAACCTAAGTACCCGATCAAAAATCCACGAAAGAGTTTGTAGCCGCCGTCATCTCCATCCCTAGATTGGGAGGGATCTTAAGCTCTTCCTGGCACCCTGCTGGAGAGGGGAATTCACCCTGGAGGCCTTCTTCATCACCATGCAAGCCTCCGGTGTGATGCGTGAGTAGTTCATCCTTGGACTACGGATCCATGTAGTAGCTAGATGGCTGGTTTCTCCTCCTTTGTGCTTTCATGTTTAGATCTTGTGAGCTCCGTTCATGATCAAGATCATCTATTTGTAATCCATAGATGTTGTGTTTGTGGGGATCCGATGTATATTGAGATGCTATTTCAGATTGATTATTGATTCTATCATGTCTTTATTATTTGAGATCTTGCATGCTTTCCGTTGTCAGTAGCTATCTTGGCCAAGTAGATGCTAGCAACTCCAAGAGTTAGTATTTATGCTCGATAGTGGGTTCATGCCTTTGGTAATCTGGGGAAGTGATAGAAATATCTAAGGTACTAGATGTGTTGTTGCTACTAGGGAGAAAACAATGATCCTTTGTTCATAGTACAATTGTATTGTTTACTTTACACGCAGTTTGTAAAGAAATAATCTGTTGCTTGCAACTTAATACTGGAGGGGGTTCGGATGATAACCTGAAGGTGGATTATTAGTCATAGATGCAGTTGGATGGCGGTCCATGTATTATGTTGTAATGCCCAATCAAGTCTCACAGGAGTCAAGATGATTAGTATATGCATGTATTGCTTTCTCGGTGTTTGTCAATTGCCCCGCTATAATTTGTTCACCCAGCATGTTATCTATCTAAGGAGAGCCACCTCTTGTGAACTATGGATCCCGGTCCTTTTCTTTACATACAATCTATAAACTGTTTCTGCTTTGTGTTTACTTTCTGCAAACTTTTACTTCTTTCCATTCGATACGTTTAATCCTTTGTTTTCCGCAAAACACGGTGAGATTGACAACCTCATCGCAAGTTGGGGACAAAGTTCTGTGGTTGTGTTGTGCAGGTCTCCACGTTGCTACTAGCACCGGTAGTGCGCTCTGCCAAAGCTCAGCTAGTAACACCTTTGGAGTGTTTCCTTGCTCCTACTGGTTCGATTAAACCTTGGTCTCATATCTGAGGGAAAACTTGCTGCTGTGCTCATCATACCTTCCTCTTGGGGTTCCCAACGAGCTCTACATCAACCACGAGCCAGCAAAGATTTTTCTGGCGCCTTTGCCGAGGAGTCAAGGACATCTTCACAAGGTGAGTCCCTCATAACCAATCTCTTTACTTTGTTGTTTTTGTTTTGCTTAGTTTTCTTTTTGCTTAGTTTGCTTGTTTTGTTCTTCAAAAAACACAAAAAAATTAGTTTTACTTGTTTGCTTCCTTATTTCACAAACACAAAAAAAATTAGTTCCTATCTTAAGTTGCCTTTATGACTAGCTCTGCTCCAATCACTATTTCATTATGGATAGCTCACTCAGTTTCCTATTTGGGAATAGTATTATGACTGCTAAGGTAATAAATGAACCACCGCCTGCTAGAACCTCCATGGAAGAAGAAATTGCTGAACCTGAAAGCTCATTAGATGAAAAAGAGGAGGAGAGTGATGGACAAAAGGAGGAAGAATGGATATACCCATGCCTACCTTCTAATGAGAGTAACTCTTTATCCCTTACATTATTTGATTGTCCCCCGTGCTTATCAAAGGAGGGTGAATGTTATGTTCCCGAGGATTCTTTTGAAAATGTTTATAATAAAGCTCTATTGCTTGTAGATGATGAAAAGCATGCCTTATGTGATAGTTATATTGTTGAGTTTATTCATGAGGCTACTGAAAATTATTATGAGAGAGGAAAATATGGTTGTAGAAGTTTTTATGGTAATGAAACACCTCTCTATGTGCTGAAAGTTTTGAAGTTACTTTTGTTTTATCTTCCTATGCCTGTCACTTTGTTCTTTCTGCATTTATTTGCATACAAGATTCCTATGCATAGGAAGTGGGTTAGACTTAAATGTGTTTTGAATTTACTTCTAGATGCTCTCTTTTACTTCAATTCATATTTCCTATGAGAGCATCTTCTCAAATTTTCATGCCTAACTTAAAGGCGTTAAAGAAAAGTACTTGTTAAGTAGATAACCCAAGAGTTTTAGTTGAGTATTGGAAGTTATTACCTCTGTAATAACCTCTCCTTATCCTTTTTATTTGATTTTTGTGCCAAGAGTAACCTCTAATGAGAGTGAAGTAATGATTGGGAAAGTTGCTGTCCCGAAACAGATTTTTGTGCTTCACCGTAAAAATTCCTGAGAGAGCTCTGTACGTAGGATTGAGCTGTAATTGTTTGTGCTTCTGCCCCAGGTTGTTATCTAACTTTCTTTAGTTCAACACCTTTTTATTTGAGCAACAGAAGGTCTTCGAAAAAATTTGTCTTTACCTGCTGGTCTGTTTTGACAGATTTCTGCCATTTTCTGCATTTGCTTCTTGTTAGTTCCTTCTTGAGTTCCTTTGGGGAATTGAGCTTTTTGAGGGAAGTGCTACAGTAGCTAGTGTTCTAGTGGAAGTTTATTTGGTGTTAGAACTGAACCTTGAGACTTATTTATCCTAAGTGCACTAATGTTGCTAATGAGATTGTGTGAAGTTTTGTGTGAAGGAAAAATTTCAGGTGTATGGAAGGAATGAGTAATGAGATGAAGGATGGAATAAAGCTCAAGCTTGGGGATGCCACGCGTGTCACCCCAAGAAATATCCAAGAAGTACAAGCGTCAAAGCTTGGGGATGCCCAAGGCATTCCCCTTCTTCATCAATAAAAATTCCAGGTTTCTTCCAAACGCTTCATTTTTATTGTTTCATGCATAGTTGTGTTTTTCTTGGAGCGTCTTCTTTTTAGTTTTTGTTTTGGTTTTTAATTTGCTTTGGTTTGTTTAGTTTTCTGAATAAATTGGTTGGACCCCCTCTTTCACACTTTGGTTTGCGAATAGTTTGGTTTGGTTTGGAAAAGAGTAGGAAAGTTCATGCTTATGTGGTAAAAAGAGCTTGTTTTTGACTGTGGCCTATGCTTTGTCATGCCATGCTTGGTATTGTTTTGTCTTTATGCTTAGTATTCTTTGCTGTAGCATGACTTGTTATAAACAATTGAGATTGCTTAATGTGCCTTGGATGAATCATGCGTTGTTTTAGCATATTAAAGCATAGTATAGTGGTATTCTCCTTTGATGCTTTATTTGGGTTGACTTGGCACATGCTCACACCATGTTATGACTATCACAAGTCACCATAGCCTTTATGATCCTTTAGTTTTCAACTTGTAGTATCACTTTATGCTTTGATCAATGATGTTTTGTCGCTCTGTATGATTATGGCCATTATTGCTCTCTTAGTTTGTCGCTCCCAGTCTTTTGCTAGCCTCCACCACCAAGTATGAGTTCCACTCATGCATCCAACTCCCTAAACCAAGTTATTCCAAAGAGTCCACCATACCTACCTACTAGCTTATGCTATTCCAAGTATATTCATGCTTTTGTTTACCTTCCACTTGTTATGAGAAAACTAGTGATTAAAGCTCTCACGAACTTGATGGCACACTTTAGTTTACTTGCCCTTAATAAACTTGAACCATTGTGTCTTCTATGTTGTATATGCTTGCACTTATTTGTTGGGAATTAGCAGAACCATGCTTTCATGGGGAATGCTTTCAATATTGCACTTGGTACTTGTACCTAGTTGATATCATGCTCTTTTGTATATGGATGTCGCTTGTGAAATGAAAGGAGCTTGTAAGTCCATGGAGTTATGTATATGTGTTAGAGAAACGCTCGGTCATCGGTCTAATCCATGCTTGTCATGGTGGAAACCTGCAGCGAACCATAATGAGCTATCTATGAAGCATTCTTCTTATAAAAAGAGTCCTATATTGAGAAAAAAGAAAAAGAGATACTATGAAAAGAGGAAAGAGAGAAAAAGCACCATATTCCCATGGTAAATAAGAAGAATGCTGAGATGCTCGTTGTCCCGCTTGCCTTGTCATTTTGATATGGGGATTCTTCCGTATCATCGGCAAGGTATCCTGCTATGGTTCTCTATGATACACATGTACTTACGATGACAAGAACTTACGGTGACTAAACTTGAGTAGCATGAGGAGCGG
Organism: Avena insularis; assembly: GCA_023614405.1. Lineage (NCBI taxonomy): Eukaryota > Viridiplantae > Streptophyta > Magnoliopsida > Poales > Poaceae > Avena > Avena insularis. The sequence continues at coordinate 391,107,918 of CM042690.1, read as the reverse complement.
CCCTCGTATACAAGGGACATGAGATTTCTGACTTATACTTCGCCAAGCATGTACGCCATAGTTTGTTCACTTTAACCTTAATCACTTCAAGATGCTTATGATAGGGGCAATGGGAGCTGAAAGCTTTAAGTATCATAATTTTTGGAAGCTCTTTATGAGACTTGAATCCCTACTTCCTTTTACAAAGGCCTTTCTTCCACCATTATATTGAGTCTCCAACTTCTATCTTTATGCACCTACTTTGAGAGCATAGTGGCCATTCTTAGTTCTATGTGCATTGTCCCAAGACTAGTTGATTGATGCATAACTTGTTATTGCTTGTTTGAAACTATTGTATCTAGTCACTCTTATGAACTTTGAAGGTGTCCTATGCATTTATATTTGCTACTCTATTGAGGGACAAGCTAAATACTATTATGCTATGTTTTCTTTATGTGAAACAAACAAACGTCTTGCAAAGCATTGTTATTCATGAATCTTTTGTTTGTGCCTTTTCTTGTTGCATCATAGTTTCTTTGCTTATTGCTAGAACTTTGTCTTTCATGTTATGATTGAAGTACTATGATCCCAGCCTTGAATGTTTTGCAAATACTTTGATCAAGTCTTTGATGGTGCATGTCACCTCAAAAATTATTTCTTTTTATCACTTACCTACTCGAGGACGAGCAGGAGTTAAGCTTGGGGATGTTGATACATTACAAATGTATCTATAATTTTTGATGTTCCATGCTTGGTTTTATCCACTTTCTTGTGTTTTGTTCCAACTTCGGAGTACTTTTCATATGATTTCTTAGACTAACCTATTAACAAGAGCCATAGTGTCAGCTGCCTGTTTTCTGCTGTTTTTGGTTCCAGGAAAGTCAGAAAATGAATATTCTCGAATTGACGGACAAAAGCCAAAGTGCCAATTTTTCCTAAGGGATCAAGTGCCGACACGAGACGAGAGAGGCCAGGTCCGCCACACATCGCCGCTGCCGTGCCTGGCCCGGCTTAGGGGTGGTGTGGCTCTGCACCCCTCGGCCTCCTTCCGCCTATAAGTTTCTCGGACGAAAAACCCTAAGTACCCGATCAAAATCCATGAAAGAGTTCAGAGCCTGTCATCTCCATCCCTAGATCGAGGGATCAAGCTCTTCCGGCACCTGCCGAGAGGGAATTCACCTTGAGGCCTTCTTCATCACCATGCAAGCCTTCTGTGATGCGTGAGTAGTTCATCCTTGGACTACGGATCCATGTAGTAGCTAGATGGCTGGTTTCTCCTCCTTTGTGCTTTCATGTTTAGATCTTGTGAGCTCCGTTCATGATCAAGATCATCTATTTGTAATCCATAGATGTTGTGTTTGCGGGGATCCGATGGATATTGAGATGCTATTTCAGATTGATTATTGATTCTTTCATGTCTTTGTTATTTGAGATCTTGCATGCTTTCCGTTGTTAGTAGCTATCTTGGCCAAGTAGATGCTAGCAACTCCAAGAGTTAGTATTTATGCTCGATAGTGGGTTCATGCCTCTGGTAATCTAGGGAAGTGATGTAAAATCTCTAAGGTACTAGATGTGCTTTTGCTACTAGGGAGAAAACAACGATCCTTTGTTCATAGAACAATTGTATTGTTTAATTTACACGCAGTTCGTAAAGCAATAATCTGTTGCTTGCAACTTAATACTAGAGGGGGTTCGGATGATAACCTGAAGGTGGATTATTAGTCATAGATGCAGTTGGATGGCGGTCTATGTATTATGTTGTAATGCCCAATCAAGTCTCACAGGAGTCAAGATGATTAGTATATGCATGTATTGCTTTCTTGGTGTTTGTCAATTGCCCCACTATAATTTGTTCACCCAGCATGTTATCTATCTAAGGAGAGCCACCTCTAGTGAACTATGGATCCCGGTCCTTTTCTTTACATACAATCTATAAACTATTTCTGCTTTGTGTTTACTTTCTGCAAACTTTTACTTCTTTCCATTCAATACGTTTAATCCTTTGTTTTCCGCAAAACACGGTGAGATTGACAACCTCATCGCAAGTTGGGGACAAAATTCTGTGGTTGAGTTGTGCAGGTATCCACGTTGCTACTAGCACTGGTAGTGCGCTCTGCCAAAGTTCAGCTAGTAACACCTTTGGGGTGTTTCCTTGCTCCTACTGGTTCGATTAAACCTTGGGCTCATAACTGAGGGAAAACTTGCTGCTGTGCTCATCATACCTTCCTCTTGGGGTTCCCAACAAGCTCTACATCAACCACGAGCCAGCAAACACACATACAATGACTCTAGTGGGTCCACATGTAGTTTGTGAAAAGAACACACATGCAATGACCACTTGTTGATCCATAAGTTGTTTGTGGAAAAGAACACACATGCAATGACTCTAGTGGTTGATCCATAAGTGGTTTGTGGAAATAACACACATGCAATGGCCACTGGTTGATCCATAAGTGGTTTGTGGAAAGAACACAAATGCAATGGCCACTGGTTGATCCATAAGTGGTTTCTGGAAAGAACACACATGCAATGAGTCTAGTGGATCCATGTGTGGTTTCTAGAAAAGAACACACATGCATGAGTGTAGTGCTGGTTTTAGTATAAGAACACACATGCAATGACTCTAGTGGGTCCACATGTGGTTTGTGGAAAGAACACACATGCAATGACTCTGGTTGTAATTAGTAACAAGAACACACATGCAATGACATCAGGATCCATGTGTGGTCTCCAAGAGAACACACATTTCAATGACTCTAGTTGTTGTTAGTAAAAGAACACACATGCAATGACATCAGGATCCATGTGTGGTCTCTCAAGAGAACACATGCAATGACTCTCGTTGTTGTTAGTAAAAAGAGCACACATGCAATGACACTGGTGGATCCATATGTGGTATGTGAAAATAACACACATGCAATGACTCTGGTTGTTGTTAGTAAAAGAACACACATGCAATGACACTGGTGGATCCATAGGTGGATTGTGAAAAGAGCACACATGCAATGACTCTAGTTGATCCATATGTGGTATGTGAAAAGAACACACATGCAATGACTCCAGTTGTTGTAAGTAAAAAGAACACACATGCAATCACACTGGTGGATCCATGTGTGGTCTCTAAAGAGAACACACATTTCAATGACACTGGTGGATCCATATGTGTTATGTGAAAAGAACAGTCATGAAATGACTCCAGTTGTTGTTAGTAAAAAGAACACACATGCAATGACACTGGTGGATCCATAGGTAGATTGTGAAAAGAACACACATGCAATGACACTGTGGATCCATATGGTATGTAAAAAGAACACACATGCAATGACTCGTTGTTGTTAGTAACAAGAACACACATGCAATGACATCAGGATCCATGTGTGGTCTATGAAGAGAACACACATGCAATGACTCTAATGGATCCATAAGTAGTTTGTGGAAAAGAACGCACATGCAATGACCACTGGTTGATCCATATGTGGTTTGTGGAAAGAACACACATGCAATGGCTACTAGTTGATCCGTAAGTGGTTTGTGGAAAGAACACACATTCAGTGACCACTGGTGGATCCATATGTTGTTTGTGAAAAGAACACACATGCAATGAACAGTAGTGGATCCATAAGTGGTTTGTGGAAAGAACACACATGCAATGACTCTAGTGCTAGTTTTAGTATAAGAACAAACATGCAATTACTCAAATGGATCCATATGTGGTTTGTGGAAAGAACACACATGCAATAACACTGGTTGATCCATGTGTGGTTTGTGGAAAGAACACACATGCAATGACTATAGTGGTTGATCCATGTGTGGTTTGTGGAAAATAACACACATGCAATGACACTGGTGGATCCATAGGTGGATTGTGAAAAGAACACGCATGCAATGGCACTGGTGGATCCATATGTGGTATGTGAAAAGAACACACATTTCAATGACTCTGGTTGTTGTTAGTAAAAAGAACACACATGCAATGACACTGGTGGATCCAAAGGTGGATTGTGGAAATAGCACACATGCAATGACACCGGTGGATCCATATGTGGTATGTGAAAAGAACATACATGCAATGATTCCAGTTGTTGTTAGTAAAAAGAACACACATGCAATGACACTGGTGGATCCATGTGTGGATTGTGAAAAGAACACACATGCAATGACACTGGTGGGTCCATATGTGGTATGTGAAAACAACACACATGCAATGACTCTGGTTGTTGTTAGTAAAAAGAACACACATGCAATGAAACTGGTGGATCCATGTGTGGTCTCTGAAGAGAACACACATGCAATGCCTCTAATGGATCCATAAGTGGTTTGTGGAAAAGAACACACATGAAATGACCACTGGTTGATCCATATGTGGTTTGTGGAAAGAACACACATGCAATGACACTTGTTGATCCATCTGTGGTTTGTGAAAAGAACACACATGCAATGCCACTGGTTGATCCATGTGTGGTTTGTGGAAAGAACACACATGCAATGACTCTAGTGCTGGTTTTAGTATAAGAACACGCAAGCAATGACTCTAGTGGGTCCGTATGTGCTTTGTAGAAAGAACACACATGCAATGACAATAGTTGATCCATGTGTGGTTTGTGGAAACAACACACATGCAATGACTCTAGTAGTTGATCCATGTGTGGTTTCTGGAAATAACACACATGCAATGACTCTAATGGATCCATAAGTGGTTTGTGGAGATGAACAAACGTGCAATGACCACTGGTTGATCCATATGTGGTTTTTGGAAAAGAACACACATGCAATGAACACTGGTGGATCCATAAGTGGTTTGTGGAAAGAACACACATGCAATGACACCGGTTGATCCATATGTGGTTTGTGGAAAGAACACACGTGCAATGACTCTAGTGGTTGACCCATGTGTGGGTTGTGGAAATAACACACATGCAATGACTCTAATGGATCCATAAGTGGTTTGTGGAAAAGAATAAACGTGCAATGACCTCTGGTTGATCCATATGTGGTTTTTGGAAAAGAAAACACATGCAATGAACACTGGTGGAGCCATAAGTGGTTTGTGGAAAGAACACACATGCAAAGACACTTTGATCCATATGTGGTTTGTGGAAAGAACACATGTGCAATGACTCTAGTGGTAGTTTTAGTATAAGAACACACATACAATGACTCTAGTGGGTCGACATGTAGTTTGTGAAAATAACACACATGCAATGACGACTTTTTGATCCATAAGTTGTTTGTGGAAAAGAACACACTTGCAATGACTCTAGTGGTTGATCCATAAGTGGTTTGTGGAAATAACACACATGCAATGGCCACCGGTTGATCCATAAGTGGTTTGTTGAAAGAACACAAATGCAATGGCCACTGGTTGATCCATAAGTGGTTTCTGGAAAGAACACACATGCAATGAGTCTAGTGGATCCATGTGTGGTTTGTGGAAAAGAACACACATGCAATGAGTCTAGTGCTAGTTTTAGTATAAGAACACACATGCAATGACTCTAGTGGGTCCACATGTGTTTTGTGGAAAGAACACACATGCAATGACTCTGGTTGTAATTAGTAACAAGAACACACATGCAAAGACACTGGTGGATCCTTGTGTGGTTTCTGAAGAGAACACACATTTCAACGACTCTAGTTGTTGTTAGTAAAGAGAACACACATGCAATGACACTGGTGGATCCATGTGTGGTCTCTAAAGAGAACACACATTTCAATGACACTGGTGGATCCATATGTGGTATGTGAAAAGAACAGTAATGAAATGACTCCAGTTGTTGTTAGTAAAAAGAACACACATGCAATGACACTGGTGGATCCATAGGTAGATTGTGAAAAGAACACACATGCAATGACACTGGTGGATCCATATGTGGTATGTAAAAATAGCACACATGCAATGACTCTGGTTGTTGTTAGTAACAAGAACACACATGCAATGACATCAGGATCCATGTGTGGTCTCAAGAGAACACACATGCAATGACTCTCATGGATCCATAAGTAGTTTGTGGAAAAGAACGCACATGCAATGACCACTGGTTGATCCATATGTGGTTTGTGGAAAGAACACACATGCAATGGCTACTGGTTGATCCGTAAGTGGTTTGTGGAAAGAACACACATGCAGTGACCACTAGTGGATCCATATGTTGTTTGTGAAAAGAACACACATGCAATGAACAGTAGTGGATCCATAAGTGGTTTGTGGAAAGAACACACATGCAATGACTCTAGTGGTAGTTTTAGTATAAGAACAAACATGCAATTACTCAAATGGATCCATATGTGGTTTGTGGAAAGAACACACATGCAATACCACTGGTTGATCCATGTTGGGTTTGTGGAAAGAACACACATGCAATGACTGTAGTGGTTGATCCATATGTGGTTTGTGGAAATAACACACATGCAATGACTCTAGTGTTGGTTTTAGTATAAGAACACACATGAAATGACTCTAGTGGGTTCACATGTGGTTTGTGAAAAGAACACACATGCAATGACCAGTGGTTGATCCATATGTGGTTTGTGAAAAGAACACACATGCAATGACCACTGGTTGATCCATGTGTGGTTTGTGGAAAGAACACACATGCAATGACTCTAGTGCTGGTTTTAGTATAAGAACACACAAGCAATGACTCTAGTGGGTCCATATGTGCTTTGTGGAAAGAACACACATGCAATGACAATAGTTGATCCATGTGTGGTTTGTGGAAACAACACACATGCAATGACTCTAGTAGTTGATCCATGTGTGGTTTCTGGAAATAACACACATGCAATGACTCTAATGGATCCATAAGTGGTTTGTGGAGATGAACAAACGTGCAATGACCACTGGTTGATCCATATGTGGTTTTTGGAAAAGAACACACATGCAATGAACACTGGTGGATCCATAAGTGGTTTGTGGAAAGAACACACATGCAATGACACCGGTTGATCCATATGTGGTTTGTGGAAAGAACACACGTGCAATGACTCTAGTGGTTGACCCATGTGTGGGTTGTGGAAATAACACACATGCAATGGCCACTGGTTGATCCATAAGTGGTTTGTGGAAAGAACACAAATGCAATGGCCACTGGTTGATCCATAAGTGGTTTCTGGAAAGAACACACATGCAATGAGTCTAGTGGATCCATGTGTGGTTTCTAGAAAAGAACACACATGCATGAGTGTAGTGCTGGTTTTAGTATAAGAACACACATGCAATGACTCTAGTGGGTCCACATGTGGTTTGTGGAAAGAACACACATGCAATGACTCTGGTTGTAATTAGTAACAAGAACACACATGCAATGACACTGGTGGATCCATGTGTGGTCTCTGAAGAGAACACACATTTCAATGACTCTAGTTGTTGTTAGTAAAAAGAACACACATGCAATGACACTGGTGGATCCATGTTTGGTCTCAAGAGAACACATGCAATGACTCTCGTTGTTGTTAGTAAAAAGAGCACACATGCAATGACACCTGTGGATCCATATGTGGTATGTGAAAATAACACACATGCAATGACTCTGGTTGTTGTTAGTAAAAGAACACACATGCAATGACACTGGTGGATCCATAGGTGGATTGTGAAAAGAGCACACATGCAATGACTCTAGTTGATCCATATGTGGTATGTGAAAAGAACACACATGCAATGACTCCAGTTGTTGTAAGTAAAAAGAACACACATGCAATCACACTGGTGGATCCATGTGTGGTCTCTAAAGAGAACACACATTTCAATGACACTGGTGGATCCATATGTGTTATGTGAAAAGAACAGTCATGAAATGACTCCAGTTGTTGTTAGTAAAAAGAACACACATGCAATGACACTGGTGGATCCATAGGTAGATTGTGAAAAGAACACACATGCAATGACACTGGTGGATCCATATGTGGTATGTAAAAAGAACACACATGCAATGACTCTGGTTGTTGTTAGTAACAAGAACACACATGCAATGACACTGGTGGATCCATGTGTGGTCTATGAAGAGAACACACATGCAATGACTCTAATGGATCCATAAGTAGTTTGTGGAAAAGAATGCACATGCAATGACCACTGGTTGATCCATATGTGGTTTGTGGAAAGAACACACATGCAATGGCTACTAGTTGATCCGTAAGTGGTTTGTGGAAAGAACACACATTCAGTGACCACTGGTGGATCCATATGTGGTTTGTGAAAAGAACACACATGCAATGACCACTAGTTGATCCATAAGTTGTTTGTAGAAAAGAACACACATGCAATGACTCTAGTGCTAGTTTTAGTATAAGAACAAACATGCAATTACTCAAATGGATCCATATGTGGTTTGTGGAAAGAACACACATGCAATAACACTGGTTGATCCATGTGTGGTTTGTGGAAAGAACACACATGCAATGACTATAGTGGTTGATCCATGTGTGGTTTGTGGAAAATAACACACATGCAATGACACTGGTGGATCCATAGGTGGATTGTGAAAAGAACACGCATGCAATGGCACTGGTGGATCCATATGTGGTATGTGAAAAGAACACATTTCAATGACTCTGGTTGTTGTTAGTAAAAAGAACACACATGCAATGACACTGGTGGATCCAAAGGTGGATTGTGGAAATAGCACACATGCAATGACACCGGTGGATCCATATGTGGTATGTGAAAAGAACATACATGCAATGATTCCAGTTGTTGTTAGTAAAAAGAACACACATGCAATGACACTGGTGGATCCATGTGTGGATTGTGAAAAGAACACACATGCAATGACACTGGTGGGTCCATATGTGGTATGTGAAAACAACACACCTTTCAATGACTCTGGTTGTTGTTAGTAAAAAGAACACACATGCAATGAAATCAGGGATCCATGTGTGGTCTCTGAAGAGAACACACATGCAATGCCTCTAATGGATCCATAAGTGGTTTGTGGAAAAGAACACACATGAAATGACCACTGGTTGATCCATATGTGGTTTGTGGAAAGAACACACATGCAATGACACTTGTTGATCCATCTGGTTTGTGAAAAGAACACACATGCAATGCCACTGGTTGATCCATGTGTGGTTTGTGGAAAGAACACACATGCAATGACTCTAGTGCTGGTTTTAGTATAAGAACACGGAAGCAATGACTCTAGTGGGTCCAATGTGCTTTGTATAAAGAACACACATGCAATGACAATAGTTGATCCATGTGTGGTTTGTGGAAACAACACACATGCAATGACTCTAGTAGTTGATCCATGTGTGGTTTCTGGAAATAACACACATGCAATGACTCAAATGGAAGCAGAAGTGTTTTGTGGAGATGAACAAATGTGGAATGACACTGGTTGATCCATATGTGGTTTTGGAAAAGAACACACATGCAATGAACACTGGTGGATCCATAAGTGGTTTGTGGAAAGAACACACATGCAATGACACCGTTGATCCATATGTGGTTTGTGGAAAGAACACACGCAATGACTCTAGTGGTTGACCCATGTGTGGGTTGTGGAAATAACACATGCAATGACTCTAATGGATCCATAAGTGGTTTGTGGAAAAGAATAAACGCAATGACCTCTGTTGATCCATATGTGGTTTTTGGAAAAGAAAACACATGCAATGAACACTGGTGGAGCCATAAGTGGTTTGTGGAAAGAACACACATGCAATGACACTGTTTGATCCATATGTGGTTTGTGGAAAGAACACATGTGCAATGACTCTAGTGGTAGTTTTAGTATAAGAACACACATACAATGACTCTAGTGGGTCGACATGTAGTTTGTGAAAATAACACACATGCAATGACGACTTTTTGATCCATAAGTTGTTTGTGGAAAAGAACACACTTGCAATGACTCTAGTGGTTGATCCATAAGTGGTTTGTGGAAATAACACACATGCAATGGCCACCGGTTGATCCATAAGTGGTTTGTTGAAAGAACACAAATGCAATGGCCACTGGTTGATCCATAAGTGGTTTCTGGAAAGAACACACATGCAATGAGTCTAGTGGATCCATGTGTGGTTTGTGGAAAAGAACACACATGCAATGAGTCTAGTGCTAGTTTTAGTATAAGAACACACATGCAATGACTCTAGTGGGTCCACATGTGTTTTGTGGAAAGAACACACATGCAATGACTCTGGTTGTAATTAGTAACAAGAACACACATGCAAAGACACTGGTGGATCCATGTGTGGTTTCTGAAGAGAACACACATTTCAACGACTCTAGTTGTTGTTAGTAAAGAGAACACACATGCAATGACACTGGTGGATCCATGTGTGGTCTCTAAAGAGAACACACATTTCAATGACACTGGTGGATCCATATGTGGTATGTGAAAAGAACAGTAATGAAATGACTCCAGTTGTTGTTAGTAAAAAGAACACACATGCAATGACACTGGTGGATCCATAGGTAGATTGTGAAAAGAACACACATGCAATGACACTGGTGGATCCATATGTGGTATGTAAATATAGCACACATGCAATGACTCTGGTTGTTGTTAGTAACAAGAACACACATGCAATGACACTGGTGGATCCATGTGTGGTCTCTGAAGAGAACACACATGCAATGACTCTAATGGATCCATAAGTAGTTTGTGGAAAAGAACGCACATGCAATGACCACTGGTTGATCCATATGTGGTTTGTGGAAAGAACACACATGCAATGGCTACTGGTTGATCCGTAAGTGGTTTGTGGAAAGAACACACATGCAGTGACCACTAGTGGATCCATATGTTGTTTGTGAAAAGAACACACATGCAATGAACAGTAGTGGATCCATAAGTGGTTTGTGGAAAGAACACACATGCAATGACTCTAGTGGTAGTTTTAGTATAAGAACAAACATGCAATTACTCAAATGGATCCATATGTGGTTTGTGGAAAGAACACACATGCAATAACACTGGTTGATCCATGTGTGGTTTGTGGAAAGAACACACATGCAATGACTGTAGTGGTTGATCCATATGTGGTTTGTGGAAATAACACATGCAATGACTCTAGTGTTGGTTTTAGTATAAGAACACACATGAAATGACTCTAGTGGGTTCACATGTGGTTTGTGAAAAGAACACACATGCAATGACCAGTGGTTGATCCATATGTGGTTTGTGAAAAGAACACACATGCAATGACCACTGGTTGATCCATGTGTGGTTTGTGGAAAGAACACACATGCAATGACTCTAGTGCTGGTTTTAGTATAAGAACACACAAGCAATGACTCTAGTGGGTCCATATGTGCTTTGTGGAAAGAACACACATGCAATGACAATAGTTGATCCATGTGTGGTTTCAGGAAACAACACACATGCAATGACTCTAGTTGTTGATCCATGTGTGGTTTCTGGAAATAACACACATGCAATGACTCTAATGGATCCATAAGTGGTTTGTGGAGATGAACAAACGCAATGACCACTGGTCGATCCATATGTGGTTTTTGAAAGAACACACATGCAATGAACACCTGTGGATCCATAAGTGGTTTGTGGAAAGAACACACATGCAATGACACTGCTGATCCATATGTGGTTTGTGGAAAGAACACACGTGCAATGACTCTAGTGGTTGATCCATGTGTGGTTTGTGGAAATAACACACATGCAATGACTCTAATGGATCCATAAGTGGTTTGTGGAAAAGAATAAACGGGCAATGACCTCCGGTTGATCCATATGTGGTTTTGGAAAAGAAAACACATGCAATGAACACTGGTGGAGCCATAAGTGGTTTGTGGAAAGAACACACATGCAATGACACTGGTTGATCCAAATGTGGTTTGTGGAAAGAACACATGTGCAATGACTCTAGTGGTAGTTTCAGTATAAGAACACACATACAATGACTCTAGTGGGTCGACATGTAGTTTGTGAAAATAACACACATGCAATGACCACTTGTTGATCCATAAGTTGTTTGTGGAAAAGAACACACATGCAATGACTCTAGTGGTTGATCCATAAGTGGTTTGTGGAAATAACACACATGCAATGGCCACCGGTTGATCCATAAGTGGTTTGTGGAAAGAACACAAATGCAATGGCCGGGTTGATCCATAAGTGGTTTCTGGAAAGAACACACATGTAAAGAGTCTAGTGGATCCATGTGGTTTGTGGAAAAGAACACATGCAATGAGTCTAGTGCTAGTTTTAGTATAAGAACACACATGCAATGACTCTAGTGGGTCCACACGTGTTTTGTGGAAAGAACACACATGCAATGACTCTGGTTGTAATTAGTAACAAGAACACACATGCAAAGACACTGGTGGATCCATGTGTGGTTTCTGAAGAGAACACACATTTCAACGACTCTAGTTGTTGTTAGTAAAAAGAACACACATGCAATGACATCAGGATCCATGTGTGGTCTCCAAGAGAACACACATGCAATGACTCTCGTTGTTGTTAGTAAAAAGAGCACACATTCAATGACACTGGTGGATCCATATGTGGTATGTGAAAATAACACACATGCAATGACTCTGGTTGTTGTTAGTAAAAGAACACACATGCAATGACACTGGTGGATCCATAGGTGGATTGTGAAAAGAGCACGCATGCAATGACTCTGGTTGATCCATATGTGGTATGTGAAAAGAACACACATGCAATGACTCGCTGTCATAGTAAAAAGAACACACATGCAATGACACTGGTGGATCCATGTGTGGTCTCTCAAGAGAACACACATTACATTGGCACCATGGGATCCATATGTGGTAGGTGAAATGAACAGATATGAAATGACTCTAGTTGTTGTTAGTAAAAAGAACACACATGCAAGGACACTAGTGGATCCATAGGTGGATTGTGAAAAGAACACACATGCAATGACACTGGTGGATCCATATGTGGTATGTAAAAAGAACACACATGGAATGACTCTAGTTGTTGTTAGTAAGAAGAACACACGTGCAATAACACTGGTGGATCCATGTGTGGTTTCTGAAGAGAACACACATTTCAATGACTCTACTGGGTCCACATGTGGTTTGTGAAAAGAACACACATACAATGACCACTGGTTGATCCATATGTGGTTTGTGGAAAGAACACACATGCAATGGCTACTGGTTGATCCATAAGTGGTTTGTGGAAAGAACACACATGCAAAGTGACCACTAGTGGATCCATATGTTGTTTGTGAAAAGAACACACATGCAATAAACAGTAGTGGATCCATAAGTGGTTTGTGGAAAGAACACACATGCAATGACTCTAGTGCTAGTTTTAGTATAAGAACAAACATGCAATTACTCAAATGGATCCATATGTGGTTTGTGGAAAGAACACACATGCAATAACACTGGTTGATCCATGTGTGGTTTGTGGAAAGAACACACATGCAATGATCAGATCAAGGGTTGATCCATGTGTGATTTGTGGAAATAACACACATGCAATGACTTAGTGTTGGTTTTAGTATAAGAACACACATGAAATGACTCTAGTGGGTTCACGGTGGTTTGTGAAAAGAACACACATGAAATGACCAAAGGTTGATCCATATTTGAATTGTGAAAAGAACACACATGCAATGACCACTGGTTGATCCATATGTGGTTTGTGTAAAGAACACACATGCAATGACACTGGTGGATCCATGTGTGGTTTGTGGAAAATAACACACATGCAATGACACTGGTGGATCCATAGGTGGATTGTGAAAAGAACACACATGCAATGGCATTGTTGGATCTATATGTGGTATGTGAAAAGAACACACATTTCAATGACACATGCAATGACACTGGTGGATCCATGTGTTAGTAAAAAGAACACACATGCAATGACACTAGTGGATCCATGTGTGGTCTCTAAAGAGAACACACATGCAATGACTCTGGTTGTTGTTAGTAAAAGAACACACATGAAATGACACTGGTGGATCCATTTTTGGATTGTGAAAAGAACACACATGCAATGACAATGGTGGATCCATATGTGGTATGTGAAAAGAACACACATGCAATGACTCTGGTTGTTGTTAGTAAAAAGAACACACATGCAATGAAACCGGTGGATCCATGTGTGGTCTCTGAAGAACACACATGCAATGACTCTAATGGATCCATAAGTGGTTTGTGGAAAAGAACACATGAAATGACCACTGGTTGATCCATATGTGGTTTGTGGAAAGAACACACATGCAATGAAATGGTGGATCCATGTGTGGTCTCCAAGAGAACACGATGCCATGACTCTAATGGATCCATAAGTGGTTTGTGGAAAAGAACACACATGAAATGACCACTGGTTGATCCATCTGTGGTTTGTGGAAAAACACACATGCAATGACACTGGTTGATCCATGTGTGGTTTGTGAAAAGAACACACATGCAATGCCACTGGTTGATCCATGTGTGGTTTGTGGAAAGAACACACATGCAATGACTCTAGTGCTAGTTTTAGTATAAGAACACACAAGCAATGACTCTAGTGGGTCCATATGTGGTTTGTGGAAAGAACACACATGCAATGACACTAGTTGATCCATGTGTGGTTTGTGGAAAAAACACACATGCAATGACTCTACTAGTTGATCCATGTGGTTTCGGAAATAACACACATGCAATGACTCTAATGGATCCATAAGTGGTTTGTGGAGATGAACATGCAATGACCACTAGTTGATCCATATGTGGTTTTTGGAAAAGAACACACATGCAATGAACACTGGTGGATCCATAAGTGGTTTGTGGAAAGAACACACATGCAATGACACCGGTTGATCCATATGTGGTTTGTGGAAAGAACACACGTGCAATGACTCTAGTGGTTGATCCATGTGTGGTTTGTGGAAATAACACACATGCAATGACTCTAATGGATCCATAAGTGGTTTGTGGAAAAGAACAAACGTGCAATGACCTCTGGTTGATCCATATGTGGTTTTTGGAAAAGAAAACACATGCAATGAACACTGGTAGAGCCATAAGTGGTTTGTGGAAAGAACACACATGCAATGACACTGGTTGATCCATATGTGGTTTGTGGAAAGAACACATGTGCAATGACTCTAGTGGTAGTTTTAGTATAAGAACACACATACAATGACTCTAGTGGGTCGACATGTAGTTTGGAAAATAACACATGCAATGACCACTTGTTAATCCATAAGTTGTTCAGGAAAAGAACACACATGCAATGACTCTAGTGGTTGATCCATAAGTGGTTTGTGGAAATAACACACATGCAATGGCCACTGGTTGATCCATAAGTGGTTTGTGGAAAGAACACAAATGCAATGGACACTGGTTGATCCATAAGTGGTTTCTGGAAAGAACACACATGCAATGAGTCTAGTGGATCCATGTGTGGTTTGTGGAAAAGAACGCACATGCAATGACTCTAGTGCTTGTTTTAGTATAAGAACACACATTCAATGACTCTAGTGGGTCCACATGTGGTTTGTGGAAAGAACACACATGCAATGACTCTGGTTGTAATTAGTAACAAGAACACACATGCAATGACACTGGTGGATCCATGTGTGGTCTCCAAGAGAACACACATTTCAATGACTCTAGTTGTTGTTAGTAAAAAGAACACACATGCAATGACATCAGGAATCATGTGTGGTCTCCAAGAGAACACACATGCAATGACTCGTTGTTGTTAGTAAAAAGAGCACACATGCAATGACACTTGTGGATCCATATGTGGTATGTGAAAATAACACACATGCAATGACTCGGTTGTTAGTAAAAGAACACACATTCAATGACACCGGTGGATCCATAGGTGGATTGTGAAAAGAGCACACATGCAATGACTCGTCGATCCATATGTGGTATGTGAAAAGAACACACATGCAATGACTCCCGCCACAGTTAGTAAAAGAACACACATGCAATGACACTCAGTGGATCCAGATGTGGTCTGTGAAGAGAACACACATTTCAATGACACTGGTGGATCCATACGTGGTATGTGAAAAGAATAGTCATGAAATGACTCCAGTTGTTGTTAGTAAAAAAGAACACACATGCACTGACATTTGTTGGATCCATAGGTGGATTGTGAAAAGAACACACATGCAATGACACCTGTGGATCCATGTGGTATGTAAAAAGAACACACATGCAATGACTCAATTGTTGTTAGTAAGAAGAACACACATGCAATGACACCTGGTGGATCCATGTGTGGTTTCGAAGAGAACACACATTTCAATGACTCTCATCGGGTCCAGATGGCCAGGATTGCTGAAAAGAAATTAGTTACATACAATGACCACCGGGTTGATCCATATGTGGTTTGTGGAAAGAACACATGCAAGTGACTACTAGTGGATCCATATGTTGTTTGTGAAAAGAACACACATGCAATGAACACTGGTGGATCCATAAGTGGTTTGTGGAAAGAACACATGCAATGACTCTAGTGCTAGTTTTAGTATAAGAACAAACATGCAATTACTAAATGGATCCATATGTGGTTTGTGGAAAGAACACATGCAATGACACTGGTTGATCCATGTGGTTTGTGGAAAGAACACACATGCAATGACTGTAGTGGTTGATCCATGTGTGGTTTGTGGAAATAACACACTGGCTATGCAATGACCACTAGTGTTGGTTTTAGTATAAGAACATTGGCCGTATGCAATGACTCTAGTGGGTTCACATGTCGCTTGTGAAAAGAACACAAATGCAATGACCACTGGTTGATCCATATGTGGTTTTGTGAAAGAACACACATGCAATGACCACTAGTTGATCCGGATGTGGTTCGTGGAAAGAACACACATGCAATGACACCGCTTGATCCATGTGTGGTTTGTGGAAAGAACACACATACAATGACACTGTGGATCCATAGGTGGATTGTGAAAAGAACACACATGCAATGACACTGGTGGATCCATATGTGGTATGTGAAAAGAACACACATTTCAATGACTCTGGTTGTTGTTAGTAAAAAGAACACACATGCAATGAAACTGGTGGATCCATGTGTGGATTGTGGAAAGACACACATACTGCTAGCATCACACCGTGGAATCCATATGTGGTATGTGAAAAGAACACACATGCAATGACTCAGTTGTTGTTAAGAACACACATTACTAGCTACAATGACTGGTGGATCCATGTGGATTGTAAAAGAACACACATGCAATGACACAAATTACGGCCGATCCATATGTGGTATGTGAAAAGAACACACATGCAATGCCTCTAGTTGTTGTTAGTAAAAAGAACACACATGCAATGAAATGGATCCATGTGTGGTCTCTGAAGAGAACACACATGCAATGACTCTAATGATCCATAAGTAGTTTGTGGAAAGAACACACATGCAATGGCCAATGGTTGATCCATAAGTGGTTTGTGGAAAGAACACAAATGCAATGGCCAATCGTTGATCCATAAGTGGTTTCTGAAAGAACACACATGCAATGAGTCTAGTGGATCCATGTGTGGTTTGTGGAAAAGAACACACATGCAATGAGTCTAGTGCTGGTTTTAGTATAAGAACACACATGCAATGACTCTAGTGGGTCCACATGTGGTTTGTGGAAAGAAACTTCCACACATGCAATGACTCTGCTGTAATTAGTAACAAGAACACACATGCAATGACACTGGTGGATCCATGTGTGGTCTCTGAAGAACACACATTTCAATGACTCTAGTTGTTGTTAGTAAAAAGAACACACATGCAATGACATCGGTGGAATCATGTGTGGTCTCCAAGAGAACACACATGCAATGACTCTCGTTGTTGTTAGTAAAAGAGCACACATGCAATGACACTGTGGATCCATATGTGGTATGTGAAAAATAACACATGCAATGACTCGGTTGTTGTTAGTAAAAGAACACACATGCAATGATGGTGGATCCATAGGTGGATTGTGAAAAGAGCACACATGCAATGACTCTGGTTGATCCATAGGTGGTTCTGTGACGCCTCTTTGCAAGGATTGGGTGCGGTCCTTATGCAAGAAAAACAAGTTGTTGCTTATGCCTCGGCATTGAAGACGCATGAGATCAACTATCCTCACATGACCTCGAGCTCGTGGCATTGTCTTTGCTTTGAAAGTATGGAGGCACTACTTGCTTGTTGATTGCCAGGAAATCTTTTCGATCACAAGAGTGCAAGTATATCTTCACTCAGCCTCGATCTCAACCTTCTACAGAGGAGATGGATTAAGCAATCAATGATTTTGATTTGACCATCAACTACACTCGGGCAAAGCTAATGTCATGGCCGATGCTCTCAAATTAAAGCTTATGTCAACAACCTCATGATGGAAGAACAACCTCTCTTGTGCGAGAATTCGTCGACTCAACCTGGAAATTGTGGAACAAGGGTATCTCCTGAACCTTCTAGCAACACTTCTCTTGGAAGAAAAGGTTCGCTCTTCTCAGCTTGGTGATCCGTGACACAAGAAAGGTCATCTCCAGGATTCAACTTCCAAGTATGAGTCCTTCCACGTCGATGATCAAGGCACGCTTTTCTTTGAACACGGGATGTTTGTTCCGAACTACCGGGTTTGAGAGAGCAAGTTCTCAAGGAGGCGCATGATTACATTCTTTCTATCCATCCAGCAGCACAAAGATGTACATGGACTTGAAAACACAATATTGGTGGCCGGGTTTGAAACGTATTGTGCGGTATGTCTCGGAGTGTGATGTCTGCCAGAGTTAAAGCTGTCCATCGAAACATTCGGTCTTCTACAGCCATTGAAACCCGGAATGGAAATGGGGAGAAAGTGAGATGGACTTCATAACTGGTTTTCCAAGGTCGCAGAAGGGCAACAATGCAATCTTTGTTGTCATTGATAGGCTTTCTAAAGTGGCTCACTTCTTCCCGTCAAGGAAACCATTTGCAATTCAGTTGGTGAGCTCTATATCAATAGAATTGTCTCTCGTATGGGGTTCCGCTTGAGATCAGTTCAGACCATGGAAGCATCTTCACTTCCAGGTTGGGAGAGTTTCAAAATGCTTTGGGAACAAAGTTGAACTTCAGCACAACTTACCACCCTCGATCGCAAGGACAAGTTGAAAGGATCAATCAGTTCTGGAGGATATGCTTGTGCTTGCGTCATCTCTTTTGGCATGAAGTGGGAAGAATGTCTTCCGTATGCTGAGTTCTCTTACAACAATAGCTTCCAGAAAGTCTAAAGATGGCACCATTTGAGGCTCTCTATGGTGCAAATGCAGAACTCCGATTGGTTGGTCGGGTGCGGAGAAAAGAATATTGTTTGGCCGACATTGTGACTCAAGCGGAGGAGAAGGTTCACATCATTCTTGAAAATCTAAGGATTGCTCAAAGTCGCCGAAGAGCAATTATGATAGAAGCACACGGACATGGAGTATGTCCTGGTGATCTTGTTTACCTTCGTGTCACTCCATGAGAGAGCACGCACCGTTTTGGTATCAAAGGAAAGCTGGCTCCTAGATACATCGGTCCCTTCAAAATTCGTGGAAGAAGAGGAGAAGTTTCTTATGCTTCTTGAGCTCGAAAAAACTCAAGGTCCATGATGTTTTCCACATCTCTCAGCTCAAGAAGTGCTTCAAGGATCCTGGCGGGACCGTGGATCATGAGCTTATCAATCTCCAAGAAGACCTGTCTTATCAAGAACACCCACTAAATCCTTGAAGTCACGTAAAGAAGGACTCGCAACAAGTCCATCAAGTTCTACAAGGTGCAAGTGGTCGCACCATCGTTGATGAAACCACTTGGGAACGTGAAGATGAGCTCCGTGCCAAGTATCCTACCCTATTTGTGTCTTCTTCTTCCTAGAATCTCAAGCCAGATTCTGTTTAGTGGGGAGAGTTGTAGCATCCCAATTGTCTAACAATTGTAATGCTACTTGGTCTAACAATATAATGGCTACTTCAAGTATATAATTGTTGCATCATCATTATATCATGCTCATGTCATCATGCCTCCTTGCATTTTGAGCATCATAAACCCTTTTTCCATTTGGTTCTTATCTCATATGCATTATTAATTGTATTTGCCTCTTGATATTGTATTTGGCTGTTGATATATTGTTTAAATGCCCAAGTTGAGATGGGGCATATCTCTTATTAACTCCACCACCTTTTTTGTCATCACCCCATCTTCCCACCATTCCATTAAATATGAGTTTGGCACTTATTGGTTTTACCTCTAGCTCATGTGGGTTGTGATGGATCCAATCTTTCCACATGCTCTCATCTTAGCATCATGTTGTTTCACAATAGTGGTTTATGAGAGACACATGGCCACCTTTGCCTTGTGAGTGGGACCCTTTCTCCTAACTTCCATTTGGATTATCATGGAATTATGCTCATGTTGGAATATTTTGTGGGCATTAACTACCTAGTGGAATATACACTAGTAATTCCCAATTATAATCCAATGTGATCATCCCATATACTCCACTTGAATTCTTTCTAAATTCCTTTGCTTGCCTTACTCCATAATTTGGGATGTAATAATAATGCCATGAAATATATTGTTTTCACAAGGTTATCAACATGGCATTAAATGTTTACATGGCCCATACAAGCTTACCTCCTTACTTGTCATTTGGATTTTATTTGTTCTTGGGTGGATCATCTCTACCTCTATCTTTTCTTTTGGCTTGATCTTATTGATCATGCTTAAACCACTATACCATCCTCTCTTTCTCTCTCACCACCTTCTTGCTTGTTCAAGTGTGGAGCATGCAAGCTCAACAAACCTAATCCATCACCCCTCTCTCTAATCATCATCCTAGATCCTCCATCATCACCATACCCATACCCCATCTAACCTTAACCCCATACCCCTCTCACCTAAGCCCTAAGTCCCCTCCTCTCTCTCTCGGCCTCCCCTCCCCTTAGTCTCCATAAAGGGCCCCCTAGTGGCTCCACGACCATCCAAAGCCCACCTAGCTACCCCCAACCCCTAACACCAACCCCTAGCAGGCTACCACCCCCAACCAGGCCTCACCTCTCTCTCCCTAGCTCTCTCTACGCCTAGGGGCCCCAGCCCAAACCACCCCGACCACAGCTGCCTGCCCACACTTTCTTGACTCCCCATGCGCTGCCCCACAGAAACACGTGCTCGGGAGAGAAGGAAAAAGGGCACCGAGGCCACCTTTCCCCATCCACCTGCTCCCCAGCTCCTCTCCTCTCCCCTCTGCTTTACCCCCCTTACCGCCTCCTCTGGTTCCCAGATCTACCCAGAAAGCGCCCTGCCCTCTCCCTCTCTTCTCCATACGCCAAGCTCGCCATCGCTTGCGGCCCTCGGCCCCTCGTTCAGACAGACGACAAGCACGTCGGGGAGGTGATCGAGAGACCAAGAAGATCCTGGCACCACCATGTACGTTGAGAAGAAGGAGAGAGACCTCCGATGCCAGCGTGAGCCAGCCTTGAAACCCTAGATCGGACCTCTGCCTCGGCGCCCGATCGCTTTGCTCCCCTGCCAGAGCCCACTTGGCAGCCTCGCGGTGAGCCCCTCTCCCTCCTGACAAGGTCCCCTTGCCCGTCTCGCCCTAGCCTGCTTGATCATTACATCATGCACGCTCTGGCCAGTGATCTGCCTTCGGTCCGCCTCTGTAGCGTTGCGAAACCCTAGCTAAGTAGCGCCCACCTGTATCACCTAGGCCAAGCCATGGCAGCCGTAGCCGTTCCAGCGAGGCGGTCAGCAGTTCGAGCCCAGCCGCGCGCCCGGCGCCATGACGGATCTATCCTCATGGCAGCGTGGAAGAAAAGCGATGGCCGCAGCTGTTTTGCAAATACCCCCTCGTTTTATGCTGCATCATCCAGCGCTCCCTTTGGCCCACTAGTCAGCCATTGCGCTTTTAGAAAACCCCGGGTTCCACCGCCTCAACCAGCGGTCCTCGCTAAGCAGCGTGGCACCCCCTTGGTAGCCCATTGTGGCGTGGAGCTGCGAACCCCACTTTGTCATCCGCTAAGGCTAGAAGAGCTCGCGGTGGCGGAAGTTTTCAGCAGCGTTTGGTCGATCAGCGGTGGCCCCACATGTCTGTGTGTGGCTAGCTAACTCTGAGTATAAAAAGTAATTCAGTCATCTGTTTAAATTCAAATCTTTTCCAAATTAATTCAAATTCAAATTTATTTACATTTTTAAATAACTTTTAAAATATTAATCCAATTAATACAAATAATATATGCTTTCAAATCAGAAAATGTGAGGAATTCATATATGGCCTCCAAAATATATTTTGAACATTTAAATTCCAAGTTTATTTAAATTACAACAAATTGCCCTTTTGACTTAAATAATTAATATCTTTTGTTTTATAACTCCAAATTTAACAAATGATATGTCTAAAATGATTAAACTCGTGAGACCTTTCTGTTTATGCATTCCATGGTTTGATTTGAAGCATGCATCATATAAATATAATAGTACAACAACTAATATGGGAATAAAATAGGCCCAAAACTCAATAAAATGCTTTGTTATTGTTTCCACCTCACCCATGCCATGCTACCCTTAATGCCATACAAATTGTGCATCATTCATCATAGCATGATTGTTTTGATGCATTTATTCATATGCTTGCACTTTATTTATATTGGCCCTTGTTTGTTTGGTTCTTCTTGAATAGGCAGCTAAGCAGGGATATATCAAGAGAACCAGGAGCACTACCAGGATCCATACCTTGCGTCAAGCGAGCTGCCGGGCAAGCACTACCAAATGCTTGCATACAGTACCTATTGCCTCTTTCTTATTCTTGCATCATTAGTGTGATTGCATTAAATTGAATCCCAAGTATTGCATAGCCTTTACATTTAAACCCCGAAGCTTGTTCCTCCATCCCATGAGCCATTACTAGGAGTTGTTTGAGCCATGCAGTGGTAGAAACGACATGTGTAGGGTATGTGAGTGTCGATGGATAACGAGGTACCTAAACAACTTAACTTTGAGTAGTAATGGGATAACTAATGAAAGTGGCATCGGTGAGCCATATTAACTATTGGTTTTCAGGCTCACTTGTGTCCGTGGGACCCAGTATTTGATTCTGTTCCTTGATTATTAGCGCTATCCACATCCAGGGAGGCTTATGAACCCCCAGGCTAGAGCTTGATTCATTCTTATTTCTTGGGGCCACAAACTAGTTTGAGGTTTTATTTACTATCCACATACTTATGCCATGCTTCTTGCTTTATTTAAGATTGTCGAGGAGCACCTTTGTCTGTTGGGGCGGGACACGATTTGGATATCGACAAGACCAGTCACACTTCGGGTTCTCGGTCGTTACAACCGTCCACCAAAACCTTGAAAGTCGTCTCGTGGCCCGGCTTACGTCAGCGGGTAACAATGGGGTGGCCCCTAAAATATTCTGAATCACAGGATTGCTTTATCGTATTTGCCTCGTTGGGTTTTGATTTGGTTTTCGAGCACATCGAGTGTGTGTTGCTATTTGTGCACCTACGGTAAAACTTTAAAAGCCGTGTCGCGATTATAGACGACTTGGAGCGATTTCTCGATCATGACAACGCATAACTAAATGCAGCTTTTAATTTGACTAGACTAGGTACCTGACTAGTAAATAGTGCAATACCCACGGAATGGATAATAAAAGCGCCAGCGGATGGGGGTTGTTAAATAAGCTTCCTCGTCGGTGGCGAGAGGAGGATGGATCTGTTAAGATTACCGTTATAAGCTGTTATAAGTTGTTATTAAATCACGGACATCAAATCTATCTTTGGTTAAGCGGATGGTTTTAAAATTTCTATAGAATTGCTAGGGTTTATCTTTTGCTGCAATTCGTCACCCAGGTTGTGTCCTTTAGAGGCATAAAGACTTGAGTACCCTAGGGTCTCACACGATAAATTATTAGTTAGGATGAGCAGGTACACTCGCAAGAGCGGATCTTTGGGTGGAAGAGCAGACGATGTGGGCAGCGATCATTCGGTGTAGAGATTAGAGCGGGTATCCGTGAGATACGTGGGCGGGATGTGCTTATTTATGGGGCATCTTATGCCGATTTGCTTCTTATCCGTACTCGGATTTTGTCTTCGCTTAAACGATACTTCACATTGATTGATGTATGAGGAGATATCCTACTATTATATCTATCTAGGATATTTGGATCTTATGGTATGGCGTTGCTATATTCCTTTCTTTTTAGATGGAATGGCTACGATGTACTATTGTATGGTGGCTTGCATACATACTCATTTGTGTATGTAGTTGATCCCTTTGCCGATTCGCCGCCCGTTCTTGTCCGATGTTTGGAAATGGTTGGGGCGGCCGAAAGGTCTACTGTGAGTGGCATTTGGGCCCCACCATACTATTTCAACCATTACGATCATCGAGCTTGTACTAGGGCGTAATTCACCGAGGTAGTTACACTTTCGCTTACCGGCGAGAAGCGGGCGAACAACCCCATCCGTTGGCAGTTTATTATCCATTCCATGAGTGTTGCACAATTTACTAGTCGGATACTTAGTCAAATTAGAGCGGTACTTTAGTTATTCTTGTCTATGATCGGCGTGCTCCAAGTCGTCCATAACCGCGGACACGGCTTTGAAAGTTTTACCCTGAGGGGTGCACAAATAACAACACACACCGATATGCCTCGGAAAAACCAAATCAAAACCCGGAGGTCATGACATAAGCGATCTGAGATTGAGAAATATTTCGAGGCCACCCCATTGAGCTACCATAGCGAAGTTAGTGACTCGAAGACGGCCTCAAGGTTTGTGGAGCTGTATAAGCGGCTGGGAACCGAAAGTGTGGTGGGCTTGTCGATACAGCAGGTCCGGACCTAAGCGATGCAGTGTGCATTACCTCACACAATTTAATTAAAGCGATAAAGCATGGCATAAATGCAGGATAGTAAATAAAACCTCAAACTAGTTTGTGGCCCCAAGAAATAAGAATGAATCAAGCTCAGCTCGGGGGTTCATAAGCCTCCCGGATGTGGATAGCGTGAATATTCAAGAGCAGGAATCAAGTACTCGGGGTCCCTACGGACACAAGTGAGCTGAAAAACCAAATAGCGAATATGGCTCACGATGCCACTTTCATTAATTATCCATTACTACTCAGGTTAAGTTGTTTAGGTAACTAGTTTTCCATGAGACACTCACATTCCCTACACTTTCTGTTCTAAGATTCGCATGGATCAAACAAATCATTTAGTAATGGCTCATGGGATGGAGGAACAAGCTTGTGGGGTTTAAAAAGTAAAGGCTATGCAATACTTGGGATTGATTTAATGCAATCGCGACTCAATAATGCAAGAATAAGATAGAGGCAATAGGTACTATATGTATGCAAGCATGTGGTAGTGCTTGCTGGCTCGATTGAAGCGAGAGAAGGATCAGGTGGTACTCCTGGTTCTCTTGGTATATCCCCTTTCGGCGTCTATTAGAAGAAGAACCAAACAAACAAGGGCCAACATAAATAAAGTGCTTAAACATATGAATAAAATGCATCAAGCAAACAATCATGCCATGATGAATGATGCACAATTTGCATAGCAATCAAGTAGCATGGCATGGGTGAGGTGTGGGATACAAGAATAAATCATTTTATTGAGTTTTGGCCCATTTTATCCTCATATTAGTTGCTGTATACTTTATATTTATATGATGCATGCTTCAAAACAAACACATGGAATGCATAAACAGAAAGGTCTCGTCTAATCATTTTAGACATATCATTTGTTAAATTTGGAGTTATAAAACAAAGTTATTAATTAATTAAGGAAAAAGGGCATTTATTGTAATTTTAATCAACTTGAATTTTAAATGTTCAAAATATATTTTGAATGGCATATTTAATTCCTCATATTTTCTGATTTCAAAACATATATTATTTGTATTATTTGGATTTATATTTTAAAAGATATTTAAAAACAATTAAATTTGAATTTGAATTAATTTTGAAAGATTTGGATTTAAGCAGATTCTGAAATACTTTTGTTACTTAGCTCAATTCTATACAGGGGCTGACTGACATTGGGGTCATCTTGTTGGGCAACATAAGCGCTATAGAAAAGTTTACATCACATGAGCTCTTCTAGCCCTGAATGTGGTGGGTCGAGGCACAGCGGACCCACCTGACAACCAGAGGCGACAGGGCTGCAACCTGTGAGGCATGAGTTGATCAAACCCGAAGGCTGGGTACCTTTTGCAAAAAGCCTCTGGGCGCTGGTGGGCCTCGGTTGTCTGTGGGTTAAGCATAAAAAGGCGGGGCTATCAAAAGCGACCACGACCGTGTGTGCTTCTTCTCTGCCTTGTGAGATCGGTCTGTGGCCTTGAGCTCGACAGCGTGACCTGGGCGCGTGCAGGCGGAACCACTGCGGTGGCGGGGAGTTTGGTGGCGGGTTCTGCGACCTGGCGGGACAAAGGTTTCTTGAGCGCAAGCTGCGTGGGCCAGCGTCTTGTGACGCGATGCACATAAGGCGTTCGCTAAAGCGAGCAGCGCGTCAGGGAAGCTTCTAGCGGCGAAGGGTGTCACAGGAGATGTGGCTGCTCACCGAGTGCGTCGGAGTAGGTGGATCGGGCGGTGCGAGCGATCGGCGATGAAGCGAGCGGACGAAGGCTGGGGTTTCCGTCGAGCGTCGGTGTGCAGTCTTTGAGGGCTTCCTCTTCTTCGGTCTGGTGTCTGAAGGCGAGGTCCTCGGTCCTTCTCGATGACCACAACACCACGCCCTCCTCGAGCTGCTGGTGGGCGTGGCGGCGGTGGCGGCGATGGGTAGTAGCGGCGATGGAGAAGAGAGGCGGCGGCGCCTCGGCGGTCTGGAGAGGCAGGAAGAGAGCGGGAGGGATAAGCGAGGGAGAGGGAGGTGGCGTGGGGAGGTGGGGTAGATGGAAAGGTGGCTCGCCACCTTTCCTCCTCCTTTCCTCACGTGCTCGGTCGAGGCCGAGGCAGAGCAGGTCTTGGTGTGCCGGGGTGGGGCAAAGGCGAGGCAGAGAGGTGGTAGGATCGGTGGAGGGCCCTTGTGGCATAGAGAAAAGAGAGAGGGAAGAGTAGCCTCGGCTGGAGCTAGGATAGGAGGGAGAGGGGTATGGCTCGGGCTGGGGCTTGCTTGGGTGGGGTAGCTAGGTGGCATGGTGGGGCTGCTAGGTGAGAGAGAGAGAGGCCGAGGAGGGAGGGGTAGACTTAGGGTTTAGGTGAGAGGGGATGTGAGGTTAGGGTTAGATGGGGAGTGAGAGATGGTTTTCCTTTTGGCAAGCTCAGGCAAGACAAAGATCAAACCAAGCTAGACCAAAAAGAGGAGAGGTGGTGATATGATTTTAAGCAAGATCAAACAGATCAAGCCAAAAGGAGGAAGAGAGAGAGATGATCCACTCAAATGCAAATAAAAACCAAAGCTAGAAAAAGATGGTTCTTGCATGGCCCATGCAAAACAATTAATGCCATGCTTATTTTGTGAAAACAAGATTATCACATGGCATTAAACTTAAACATTCCACAAGTGGAATAAAGCCAAGCCAAAATTTAAAAGAAAGTCCCAAGTGGATTAAATGGAGATGATCCTATTTGAATACAAATGGGACATGCTAGTGTGTATGGGCCACTAGATGATTAATAGTCCCCAAAGTATCCCAACATGAGCTTCATTCCATAATAATCCATATGGAAGCTAGGGAAAAGGGGTCCACTCACAAGGCATGCAAAGGTGGCCATGTGGCTCTCATATATCAATAATGTGAAAACAACATGATGCCAAGATGAGAGCATGTGGAAAAATTGGGTCCATCCCAACCCACATGAGCTAGAGGTAAAACCAATAAGTACCAAGCTCATATTTAGTTGGATGGTGGAATTACAAGGTGGTGAAAGAAAGATGGTGGAGTTAAATAAAGATATGCCCCAACTCAACAGGCATTTACACAATATATCAAGACTCAAATACAATATCAAGAGGCAAATACAATTAATAATGCATATGAGATAAGAACCAACTGGAAAAGGGTTTTATATGATGCTCAAATGCAAGGTGGCATGATGACATGAGCATGATATAATGATGATGCAACAATTATATATTTGAAGTAGCCATTATATTACTAGACCAAGTAGCATTACAATTGTTAGACAATTGGGATGCTACACACTGGTGGATCCATGTGTGGTTTGCGAAAAGAACACAAATGCAATGATTACGGTGGATCCATATGTTGTTTATGAAAAGAATAATCATGCAATAACACTGGTGGATCCATATGTGGTCTGTGAAAAGAACAAACATTTCAATGACCTGGTGGATCCATATGTGGTCTATGAAAAGAACAGACATGCAATGACAACTTGGTCTTTCCATATGTGGTTTGAGAAAAGAACACACATGCAATGACACTAGTGGATCCATATGGTCTTTGAAAGAAAACACATGCAATGAAATCTGGTTGATCAAATGTAGTGCGTGAAAAGAGCAGGACATGCAATTACAACTGGTGGATCCATATGTGTTACGTGAAAAGAACAACCATTTCAATGACCTTTGGTGGATCCATATGTGGTATGTGAAAAGAACAGACATGCAATGAACCTTTGGTGGATCCATATGGGGTTTGTGAAAAGAACATACATGCAATGAACTCTAGTGGATCCATATGGGGTGCGTGAAAAGAACACACATGTAATGACACGCTGGTTCCATATGTAGTCGTGAAAAGAACACACATACAATGACTTGGTGGATCCATATGTGCATGAAAACAACACACATTCAATGACCTGGTGGATCCATATGTGGTGTGAGAAGAACACACATGCAATGACACTGGTGGATCCATATGTGGTTTGTGAAAAGAACACACATGCAATGACACTAGTGGATCCATATGTGGTCTTTGAAAATAAAACACATGCAATGAACTCTTCTTGATCCATATGTGGTCTGCGAAAAGAACAGACATGCAATGACCTTTGGTGGATCCATATGTGTTACGTGAAAAGAACAACCATTTCAATGACACTAGTGGATCCATATGTAGTGCGTGAAAAGAGCAGACACATGCAATGAACTCTGGTGGATCCATATGGGGTTTGTGAAAAGAACATACATGCAATGAACTACGGTGGATCCATATGGGTCTGTGAAAAGAACACACATGCAATGACACCGCTGGTTCCATATGTAGTGCGTGAAAATAACACACATGCAATGACACTTGTGGATCCATATGTAGTCTGTGAAAGAACACACATTCAATGATACTGGTGGATCCATATGTGGTCTATGAAAGAACACACATGCAATGAACTACTGGTTGATCCATATGTGGTCTCTTAAAGAACACACATGCAATGACCTTGGTAGATCCATATGTGTTACGTGAAAAGAACAAACATTTCAATGACCTTTGGTGGATCCATATGTAGTGCATGAAAAGAAGGACATGCAATGACCTTTGGTCTTTCCATATGTGAATTATATATTTGAAGTAGCCATTATATTACTAGACCAAGTAGCATTACAATTGTTAGACAATTGGGATGCTACAACTCTCCACTAAGCAGAATCTACGAGATTCTAGGAAGAAGAAGAAGACTCAAGCAGGGTGGGATACTTGGCACGGGCTCATCTTCACGTTCCCAAGTGGCTTCATCAGCGGAATGGTGCGACCTGCACCTTGCGAGAACTTGATGGACTTGTTGCGAGTCCTTCTTTCTGCGACTTCAAGGATTTTGTGGGGTGTTCTTGATAAGACAGGTCTTCTTGGAGATTGATAAGCTCATTGTCCACAGTCCTGCGGGATCCTTGAAGCACTTCTTGAGCTGAGATGTGGAAAACATCATGGACCTTGAGTTTTTCCAGGAGCTCAAGAGCATAAGCAACTTCTCCTCTTCTTCCACAATTTTGAAAGGACGATGTATCTAGGAGCCAGCTTTCCTTTGATACCAAAGCGGTGCGTGCCTCTCATGGGAGTGACCACGAAGGTAAGCGAGATCACCGAGGACATACTCCATGTCGTGTGCTTCTGTCATAATTGCTCTTGGCGACTTTGAGCAATCCTCAGATTTTCAAGAATGATGTGAACCTTCTCCTCGCTTGAGTCACAATGTCGAGGGCCAAACAATATTCTTTCTCCACACTGACCAACCAATCGGAGTTGCATTTGCGACCATAGAGAGCCTCAAATGGTGCCATCTATAAACTTTTACGTAAGCTATTGTTGTAAGAGAATTCAGCATAAGGAAGACATTCTTCCACTTCATGCCAAAGAGATGGCGCAAGCACGAAGCATATCCTCCAGTCGATTGATCCTTTCCACTTGTCCTTGCGGTTGAGGGTGGTAAGGCATGCTGAAGTTCAACTTTGTTCCCAAAGCATTTTGGAAACTCTCCCGAACTTGGAAGTGAAGATGCTTCCGCAGTGCGAACTGATCTCAAGCGGAACCCCATACGGAGAGACAATTACATTGATATAGAGCTCCAAAGTTGAATTGCGAAATGGTTTCCTTGGCGGGGAAGAAGTGAGCCACTTTAGAAAGCTGTCAATGACAACAAAGATTGCATTATTGCCCTTCTGCGACCTTGGGAAACCAGTGATGAAGTCCATCTCTACTTTCTCCCATTTCCATTAAGGGTTTCAATGGCTGTAGAAGGCCGGAAGGTTTACGATGGACAGCTTTCACTCTCTGGCGGACATCACACTCGAGACATACTTGGCACAATATCGTTTCAAACCCGGCCACCAATATTGTGTTTTCAAGTCCATGTACATCTTTGTCTTGCCGGGGTGGATAGAAGAAGCGAATCATCGCCTCCTTGAGAACTTGCTCTCTCAAACCGGGTAGTTCGGAACAAACATCTGGTGTTCAAAGAAAAGCGTGCCTTGATCATCGGCGTGGAAGGACTCATACTTGGAAGCTGAATCACAGAGATGATCTTTCTTGTGTCTGGATCACCAAGCTGAGAAGAGCGAACCTTTTCTTCAAGAGAGGGGTTGCTAGAAGGTTCAGGAGATACCCTTGTTCCACAATTTCAAGGTTGGTGGCGAATTCCTCGCACAAGAGGCTGTTGTTCTTCCATCATGAGGTTGTTGGCGTAAGCTTTGCGGTTGAGAGCATCGGCCATGACATTAGCTTTGCGGAGTGTAGTTGATGGTCGGATCGAAGTCATTGATTGCTTCAATCCATCTCCTCTGCGAAGAGTTGAGATCAGGCTGAGTGAAGATATACTTGGACTCTTGTGATCGGAAAAGATTTCTAGCGGTTCCGAGCAAGTAATGCCTCCATACTTTCAAAGCAAAGACAAGCTGCTGAGCTCGAGGTCATGTGTAGGATAGTTGATCTCATGCGTCTTCAAGCTGTCGAGAGGCATAAGCAACAACTTGCTTTTCTTGCATGAGGACCGCACCCAATCCATGCAAAGAGGCGTCCTGAAGATGCAGGAGCGGCTTGGATGTATCCGGAGGAACCAAGGAAGTGTGGAAGCGAGCTTCTCTTTGAGTGTCTCAAAGCTTGCTTGACATGCAGGAGTCCAAAGGTATTTCTTGCCTTTCTTGAGGAGATCGGTAAGAGGCTTCACTATCTTCGAAAAGTTCTGAATGAAGCGACGGCAATAACTAGCCAAACCAAGGAAACTCCGCACTTCCTTGACATTGACAGGAGGAAGCCATTCAACAATTGTCTTCACGGTTTCCGGGTTGGCAATGCCCTTAGTGGAGATGACATGACCAAGATAGGTTACTTGAGGCAGCCAAAACTCACACTTGGAGAACTTTGCATACTGGCGATTCTCCACGAAGCTTGTTTAGGACACCAGAAGGTGTTCTTCATGCTCTTCTTGTGACTTAGAATAGACTAGGATGTCATCCAGATAGACCACAACGAACTTATCAAGATACTCCATGAAAACCGAGTTCATGAGCCTCGAGAAGGTGGCAGGTGCGTTGGTGAGACCGAAAGACATGACCGTGTACTCATACAGGCCATAGCGGGTGGTGAAAGCTGTCTTAGGAACATC
Source organism: Avena insularis (assembly GCA_023614405.1). Classification (NCBI taxonomy): domain Eukaryota; kingdom Viridiplantae; phylum Streptophyta; class Magnoliopsida; order Poales; family Poaceae; genus Avena; species Avena insularis. Next base: position 391,076,026 of record CM042690.1, on the reverse strand, counting down.
TTCCTTACGAATCTTGATTTGGTGATAACCACTTCTCAAGTCAAGCTTAGAGAATACCACAGCTCGACTAGTGATCGAAGAGATCATTAATCCATGAAGGGATACTTATTCTTGATGGTTTTAGCATTGAGATCGATAGTCAACACAAAGTCTATCGATCTGGTCTCGCTTCTTCACAAAGAGGGTTGGGCTACCCAAGAAGAAGTACTATGCTGAATGAAACCTTCTCTTGTTCATCAAGTGGCGTTTGAGTTGACCAACTCGGCCAGACCCATCTTATAAGGCAGCTTGGAGATAGGAGCGGTACCAGGTTCAAGCTCAATTACAAACTCAACCTCACGATCCGGAGGCATACACAGCAACTCTTGGAAAGACATGCAGGAACTCACAGACCAGGAACACTACGAATAGCTTCCATAGCATCAACATTGAGCCGCCAAAGAGAAAAAGCTGGATAGCGAGTCGGACTTGGAGAATAGACTATATGGCCTTGAGGAATCTTGAGAGACCCGGCGTTCAGCACAATCAATCATAGCTGCATTCTTTGTCGACCAATCCATGCCCAAGATGACATCAATGTCGAATTGCCCCGAGAAGGATTAAGGACGCGAGAGCGAAGAGCCACCAATCTCAATTTGATTGCCATGGCTGATATGAGCAGCCTCATGTTTGACCAGGAGATTGTACCACAGACGATGTGATAAAGGAACCTTATCGGATCATGCTCTTGCAAACTTATGTGAAACAAAAGAATGCGAAGCACCGAATCAAACAAAACTCTTGCGGGAACTGAGTTAGCGGAAGCATACCCATCACAACTCAGGTGCATGCTCAGCTTGAGCGGCGTTGACAGTTAGCACGAGCAAGTAGACCCGGGCTTGGTGTTGATGTTGAGAGCAGGTGGTGGTGCACGAACCATAGGAGAGCTTGCCGAGATCTTGGAGGTGGTGGAGGAAGAGCCTTGTTCTTCATCGGACAGTTCGAGTTTTGATGCCAGTTTCCACAAGTGTAACAAGCACCGGTGGGCGTGGAGCAACGTGGCAGTACTCTTGAGCGCTCGAGGGGTAGTGGTGGTTGTAGCCACAGAGCCGCGATGAGGAAGTTTGGTGGCCTTGCATGAAGCTTGAAGGTCTTGGTGGGCCGAGGCGGTGGGGTGTTAGGAACCCAAACACGGCGCTTAGAAGGGTGACATAGCTGAAGAGCTTCTTGCATCACTGTGTTTCTTTGACTCCTCAAACACTTGCCTACTTGCCTCTTCTGCTGTTGTATGCTAAAGTTCGGAAAAGAGGCCTTGCATGTGTGATTGCATACTTAATCGATGCATTGAGCCTTGCACGAACCTCTTTTGCTTCTTCTTGTCATCGAGATCTCATCGCCACCATAACGAAAGGTTCATGAAGTTCCTGATGTAGGTATTGACATTATCATTGCCACCTTGAGGTTGAAAACACTTCCTTCATCCTCTCCATGACAATTTCGCGGAATCTGCTCTTTGAAAGCTCAGTGAACTGTCCCCAAGTAGGCTGAAAACCGGTGCAGTTTGCCTTGGTAATTCTCCCACCAGTGCATCTCCCTTGAAGGTGAGTGGCACACTTTACCCATTCTTGCTCGGGAACATCGGTTGCGGTAACCTTGACATCTCACGCAACCAATCATGACATCAAGTGGTTGATCGAAACATCAAACTGCCGTGGGTTGAACTTGAGGAAGCTTTTGATGTCTCCTCGCTTAGGGAGGTGGAGGTAGCGGAACAAACTCATTCCTCGACACTTTCCTCAAACCATTTCTTTGGATTCTGCTGCATTCTTGCCAAGGCATTGGCGATGCTTGACAACGCTGCCCCCAGTTCAGGTTGTATGTCCTCCTCGAGCAGCGTGTTGGTGCCATCACATTATTGATATAAAACACAAGTCAGTACTATGATGGAGAATAATAATCCAAAATAGTACCAAGATGGAATTAATCAAGATTAAAGGATACAATTTACTAAGATGATATCAAAATATCAACGAAGTTCAAAGCACCTAGAAGATATTAAGCATATACGCACCACGGTGAAAAAGGTGTGGTACAAATATATCAAAGAAATTTTTCCACAAATTTGGCATTAAAATACCAATAGATCATAAAATCACTTAACGAATCAAGATTAGTGACTCTACCAATTCAATATACAAGAGCGAATGATAAGAGTAGTGGTATGGTGGCGACTCCATCCGCCTCAAATCATTACTCCGCACATGAATAAGTAAAACACATATCCCAACACCTTCTTCTCACGATGAACCTAAAGATTAGCAACTACGAAAACGAACACCCCAAACAAGATAACGTCGGATAACAAGGAGTAGGACAGATCGCGGCGGTATACAACGAATCAGATAGATCGCGTCGGTTTGCAAAAGCCTGTCGGTATGGAATGTACCAACAGTTGATAACCAAAGGCCGATAGAGATAACAACTTGGATGCAACAGATAGACAAGGGATTACACACACACACACACACACACAACCTATGGTACTACGGAATCCCAGAACACGTGAATCCTAGTTTAAATTTTTAAGAAGAGGATTGAAAACGATACACTTCCTTACCAGAAAAGGGTGGGTGGGTGGGTAAGAAGAAAAGTGGAAGCAGTCCTACTCTCGCGTTTTGTTTTTCCCTAGTATACATAACTACCAAAAATATTTGCTAGACAGACAACGACCATTTGGCTGAGACCCTGAAGGGCGGGATGGCTCTGATACCAATTGTAACTACCTCGGTGAATTACGCTCCTAGTTACAAGCCTGGATGAACGGAAATGGTTGAAATAGTATGGTGGGGCCCAAATGCCACTCACAGGTAGACCTTTCGGCCGTCCCAACCATTTCCAATCATCGGGACAAGAGCAGGCGTAATCGGCGGCGAAGGATCAACTACATACACAAATGAGTATGTATGCAAGCCACCATACAACGTACATGAGCCATTCCATCTAAAAAGAAAATATATAGCATACGGCCAAGATCCAAATATCCTAGATAGATATAATAGTTTAGGATATCTCCTCATACATCAATCAGCAGTGTCGGTGAGCGGAAAACACAATCTGAGTGCGGATAAGAAGCAAATTGGCATAAGATGCCCCATAAATAAGCAGATCACGCCCACAGGATCTCACGGATCCCCATTCCGGAATCTCTACACGAATGATCGTTGCCCACATCGTAGTCTCTTCCACCGGTATCCATCTTGCGAGGTACCTATTCATCGAACCAATAATTTATCGTGTGAGACCCTAGGGGTACTCAGCAAGTCTTTATGCAGCTAAAGGGACACAACCTAGGGTGGCGCAATTGCAGCAAAAGATAAACCCTAACAATTCTATAGATACTGCTAACCATCCGCCTAACCAAAGATAGAGCGGATGTCAGTGAATGTAACAACAGTTATAGCGGTAATCTTAAGATCCATCCTCCTCCTCGCTTACCCAAGCGAGGCGGACGAACAACCCCATCCGTTGGCGGTTTATTATCCATTCCATGAGTGTTGCACTATTTACTAGTCGGATACTTAGTAAAATTAGAAGCGGTACTTTAGTTATTCTTGTCTATGATCGAAGCTGCTCCAAGTCGTCCATAACGCGGACACGGCTTTGAAAGTTTTACCCTGAGGTGCACAAATAACAACACACACTCGATATGCCTCGGAAAAACCAAATCAAAACCCAGGGCGATCACGACAAAGCGATCAAGGATTGAGAAATATTTGAGGCCACCCCATTGAGCTACCATAGCGAAGTTAGGTGACTCGAGCGGCCTCAAGGTTTGTGGAGCCGGTTGGCATTGGGAACACGAAAGTGTGGCTGGCTTGTCGATACAACAGCAGGTCACGGACCTAAGCAGTCTGATGTGCATTACCTCACACAATTTAATTAAGCGGTAAAGCATGGCATAAATGCAGGATAGTAAATAAAACCTCAAACTAGTTTGTGGCCCAGAAATAAGAATGAATCAAGCTCAGCTCGGGGGTTCATAAGCCTCCGGATGTGGATAAGCGAATATTCAAGGAGCAGAATCAAGTACTCGGGGTCCTATGGGACACAAGTGAGCTGAAAAACCAAATAGCGAATATGGCTCACGATGCCACTTTCATTAGTTATCCATTACTACTCAGGTTAAGTTGTTTAGGTACCTCGTTATCCATCAGACACTCACAAACCCTACATCTTTGTTCTCTCGCATGGCTCAAACAACTCTGTAGTAATGGCTCATGGGATGGAGGAACAAACTTGGTGGGGTTTAAAAGTAAAGGCTATGCAATGCTTGGGATTGATTTAATGCAATCGCGACTCAATGATGCAAGAATAAGATAGAGGCAATAGGTACTATATGTATGCAAGCATGTGGTAGTGCTTGCACAGTAGCTCGATTGAAGCGAGAGAAGGATGCAGGTGGTACTCTGGTTCTCTTGGTATATCCACCTTTCGTCTATTCGAAGAAGAACCAAACAAACAAGGGCCAACATAAATAAAGTGCACAAGCATATGAATAAAATGCATCAAGCAAACAATCATGCCATGATGAATGATGCACAATTTGCATGGCAATCAAGTAGCATGGCATGGGTGAGGTGTGGGATACAAGAATAAATCATTTTATTGAGTTTTGGCCCCATTTTATCCTCATATTAGTTGCTGTATACTTTATATTTATATGATGCATGCTTCAAAACAAAACATGGAATGCATAAACAGAAAGGTCTCGTCGAGCTAATCATTTTAGACATATCATTTGTTAAATTTGGAGTTATAAAACAAAAGTTATTAATTAATTAAGGAAAAAGGGCATTTATTGTAATTTTAATCAACTTAGAATTTTAAATGTTCAAAATATATTTTGAATGGCGTATTTGAATTCCTCATATTTTTCTGATTTCAAAACATATATTATTTGTATTATTTGGATTTATATTTTAAAAGATATTTAAAAGCAATTAAATTTGAATTTGAATTAATTTGAAAAGATTTGGATTTAAGCAGATTCTGAAATACTTTTGTTACTTAGCTCAATTCTAGCCACAGAGCTGACCGGTGGGGTCATCTTGGGCAACCTGAAGTATATAGGAAAAGTTTACATCACCGTGAGCTCTTCTAGCCCAGTGAATGTGAGGTGGGGTCGAAAACCACCGGACCCTGCCTTAGTGAATGGTGAGGCTGCCATACAGCAACCTGTGAGGCCTTGGTTGATCAAACCGAAAGCTGGGTACCTTTTGCAAAAAGCCTCTGAGCTGTTGGTGGGCCTCGGTTGTCTGTGAGTTAAGCATAAAGAGAAAGGGCTATCGCAAAATGACCACTGCGTCTTGCTTCTTCTGCCTTAGTGGTCGGTCGCATGGCGTCTGAGCTCGAGCAGCGACACAAGCAGCGTGCAGGCGGAACCCTACGGTGGCCGGGGGTTTGGTGGCGAGTTCTGCGACACGGCGAGACAAAGGTTTCTTGGTATGGCAAGCTGCGTGGGCCAGCGTCTTGTGACGCGATCTACGAGGCGTTCGCTAAAGCGAACGGCAGCGTCGAGGAAGCTAAGCGGCGTGAAGGTGTACAGGGGAGATGTGGCTGCTCACGAGTGCGTCGTCGGTGTAGGTGGATCGGGCAGGGTGCGAGCGATCGGCGATAAGCGACGAGAAGGCTAGGGTTTCACGTCGGGCGTCGGTGTCTTGATGTTTGGGCTTCTCTTCTCGGTCACCGATGTCTGAGGCGGCCTTGAGGTCCTCAGTCCTTCCTCGACAACCACAACACCACGCCCGCCTCCTCGAGCTGCTGGTGGACGTCTAAGCCGACGGTGGCCGGCGATGGGTAGCTGGCGGCGATGGAGAAGAGAGGGGAGCGGCGGGGCGCCTCGGCCAGATCTAGAGAGGCGAAGAGAGGCGGGAGGGAAGCGGAGAGAGAGGGAGGTGCCGTGGGGAGGTGGGGTAGATGGAAAGGTGGCTCGGCCACCTTTCCTCCTCCTTTCCTCACGTGCTTTCGATCAGGGCAGGCTGAGGTTTGCAGAAACTGCCGGGTGGGGCACAGGCGAGTCGGAGAGGTGGTAGGCTCGGTGGAGGGGCCCTTGTGGCATAGAGAGAAAAGAGAGAGGGAAGAGTAGCCTCGGGCTAGAGCTAGGATAGGAGGGGAGAGGGGGTATGGCTCGGGCTAGGGCTTGCTTGGGTGGGGTAGCTAGGTGGCATGGTGGGGCCGACTAGGTGAGAGAAGAGAGGTGAGAGGGAGGGTAGACTTAGGGTTTAGGTGAGAGGGGATGTGAGGTTAGGGTTAGATGGGGAGTGAGAGATGGTTTTCCTTTTGGCAAGCTCGGGCAAGACAAGATCAAACCAAGCTAGACCAAAAAGAGGAGAGGTGGTGATATGATTTAAGCAAGATCAAGCAGATCAAGCCAAAAGGAGGAAGAGAGAGAGAGAGATGATCCACTCAAATGCAAATAAAAACCAAAGCTAGAAAAGATGGTTCTTGCATGGCCCATGCAAAACAATTAATGCCATGCTTATTTTGTGAAAACAAGATTATCACATGGCATTAAACAAACATTCCACAAGTGGAATAAAGCCAAGCCAAGAATTTAAAAAAGTCCCAAGTGGATTAAATGGAGATGATCCTATTTGAATACAAATGGGACATGCTAGTGTGTATGGGCCACTAGATGATTAATAGTCCCAAAAGTATCCCAACATGAGCTTCATTCCATAATAATCCATATGGAAGCTAGGAAAAGGGTCACTCACAAGGCATGCAAAGGTGGCCATGTGGCTCTCATATATCAATAATGTGAAAACAACATGATGCCAAGATGAGAGCATGTGGAAAAATTGGGTCCATCCCAACCCACATGAGCTAGAGGTAAAACCAATAAGTGCCAAGCTCATATTTAGTTGGATGGTGGAATTACAAGGTGGTGAAAGAAAGATGGTGGAGTTAAATAAAGATATGCCCCAACTCAACTTGGGCATTTACACAATATATCAACAACCAGATACAATATCAAGAGGCAAATACAATTAATAATGCATATGAGATAAGAACCAAATGGAAAAGGGTTTTATATGATGCTCAAATGCAAGGAGGCATGATGACATGAGCATGATATAATGATGGTGTAACAATTATATATTTGAAGTAGCCATTATATTACTAGACCAAGTAGCATTACAATTGTTAGACAATTGGGATGCTACATGGATCCATATGTGGTTTGTGAAAAGAACACACATGCAATGATTCTGGTGGATCCATATGTTTGTTTATGAAAAGAATAATCATGCAATAACACTGGTGGATCCATATGTGGTGTGAAAAGAACAAACATTTCAATGACCTTGGTGGATCCATATGTGGTCTATGAAAAGAACAGACATGCAATGACACTGGTCTTTCCATATGTGGTTTGAGAAAAGAACACACATGCAATGACACTAGTGGATCCATATGTGGTCTTTGAAAAGAAAACACATGCAATGAAATCTGGTTGATCCAAATGTAGTGCAATGAAAAACGGACATGCAATTACCTTTGGTGGATCCATATGTGTTACATGAAAAGAACAACCATTTCAATGACACTGGTGGATCCATTTGTGGTATGTGAAAAGAACAGACATGCAATGAACACTGGTGGATCCATATGGGGTTTGTGAAAAGAACATACATGCAATGAACTCTAGTGGATCCATATGGGGTCTGTGAAAAGAACACACATGTAATGACACGCTGGTTCCATATGTAGTGCGTGAAAAGAACACACATACAATGACCTTTGGTGGATCCATATGTGGTCTGTGAAAACAACACACATTCAATGACCTTTGGTGGATCGATATGTGGTGTGTGATAAGAACACACATGCAATGACACTGGTGTATCCATATGTGGTTTGTGAAAAGAACACACATGCAATGACACTAGTGGATCCATATGTGGTCTTTGAAAATAAAACACATGCAATGAACTCTTCTTGATCCATATGTAGTGCTTGAAAAGAGGACATGCAATGACCTTTGGTGGATCCATATGTGTTCTGTGAAAAGAACAACCATTTCAATGACACTAGTGGATCCATATGTAGTCTGTGAAAAACACATGCAATGAACTCTGGTGGATCCATATGGGGTTTGTGAAAAGAACATACATGCAATGAACTACTGGTGGATCCATATGGAATTGTGAAAAGAACACACATGCAATGACACCGCTGGTTCCATATGTGGTGCAATGAAAATAACACACATGCAATGACACTTGTGGATCCATATGTAGTCTGTGAAAAGAACACACATTCAATGATACTGGTGGATCCATATGTGGTCTATGAAAAGAACACACATGCAATGAACTCTGGTTGATCCATATGTGGTCTCTTAAAAGAACACACATGCAATGACACTGGTAGATCCATATGTGTTCTGTGAAAAGAACAAACATTTCAATGACCTTTGGTGGATCCATATGTAGTCTGTGAAAAGAGCAGACATGCAATGACCTGTCTTTCCATATGGGGTGTGTGAAAAGAACACACATGCAATGACACTTGTGGATCCATATGTGGTTTGTGAAAAGAACACACATGCAATGACACTAGTGGATCCATATGTGGTCTTTGAAAAGAAAACACATGCAATGAACTCTTCTTGATCCATATGAGGTCTGTGAAAAGAACAGACATGCAATGACACTTGTGGATCCATATGTGTTCTGTGAAAAGAACAACCATTTCAATGACACTAGTGGATCCATATGTGGTCTGTGAAAAGAACAGACATGCAATGAACTCTGGTGGATCCATATGGGGTTTGTGAAAAGAACATACATGCAATGAACTCTGGTGGATCCATATGGGGTCTGTGAAAAGAACACACATGCAATGACACCACTGGTTCCATATGTGGTTTGTGAAAAGAACACACATGCAATGACACTGGTGGATCCATATGTGGTCTATGAAAAGAACACACATTCAATGACATTGGTGGATCCATATGTGGTTTGTGAAAAGAACACACATGCAATGACACTGGTGGATCCATATGTGGTCTATGAAAAGAACACACATTCAATGACATTGGTGGATTCATATGTGGTCTATGAAAAAACACACATGCAATGAACTCTGGTGGATCCATATGGGGTCTCTGAAAAGAACACACATTTCAATGACAATGGTGGATCCATATGGGGTCTATGAAAAGAACACACATGGAATGACTCTAGATGTGGTTAATGAAAAGAACACATATGAAATGACTCTAGCTATGCTTAATGAAAAGAACACAGATTGAATGAACTATGGTTGATCCATATGTAGTGCGTGAAAAGAACACACATGCAATGACAATGGTGGATACATATGTGGTGTGAAAAGAACAAACATTTCAATGACCTTTGGTGGATCCATATGTGGTTTGTGAAAAGAGCGGACATGCAATGACCTGGTGGATCCATAAGTGGTGTTGAAAAGAACATACATGCAATGACACAGTGGATCCATATGTGGTTTGTGAAAGGAACACACACATAATGACCTTTGGTGGATCCATATGTAGTCTGTGAAAGAATAGACATGCAATGACAACTGGCGGATCCAAATGTGGTACATGAAAGAACACACATGCAATGACACAGGTGGATCCATATGTAGTGCGTGAAAAGAACAAACAAGCAATGACCTGGTGGAGCCATATGTGGTCTATGAAAAGAACACACATGAAATGACTCTAGTTGTGGTTAATGAAAAGAACACACATGCAATGAACTCCGGTTGATCCATATGTGATCTGTGAAAAGAACACACATGCAATGACACTAGGGGATCCATATGTGGTGTGTGAAAAGAACAAACATTTCAATGTCACTGGTGGATCCATATGTGGTCTGTGAAAAGAATAGACATGCAATGACACTGGTCTTTCCATATCTGGTTTGTGAAAAGAACACACATGCAATGACTCTAGTGGATCAATATGTGTTCTTTTGAAAGAAAACACATGCAATGAACACTGGTTGATCCATATGTAGTGCGTGAAAGAAAGACATGCAATGACACTTTGGTGGATCCATATGTGTTACGTGAAAGAACAACCATTTCAATGACACTAGTGGATCCATATGTGGTGCGTGAAAAGAGCGGACATGCAATGAACTACTGGTGGATCCATATGGGGTTTGTGAAAAGAACATACATGCAATGAACTCTGGTGGATCCATATAGAATGCATGAAAAGAACACACATGCAATGACACCACTGGTTCCATATGTGGTCTGTGAAAAGAACACACATGCAATGACACTGGTGGATCCATATGTGGTCTATGAAAAGAACACACATTCAATGACATTGGTGGATCCATATGTGGTCTATGAAAAGAACACACATGCAATGAACTCTGGTGGATCCATATGGGGTCTCTGAAAAGAACACACATTTCAATGACAATGGTGGATCCATATGGGGTCTATGAAAAGAACACACATGGAATGACTCTAGATGTGGTTAATGAAAAGAACACATATGAAATGACTCTAGCTATGCTTAATGAAAAGAACACAGATTGAATGAACTATGGTTGATCCATATGTAGTGCGTGAAAAGAACACACATGCACTGACACTGGTGGATACATATGTGGTCTGTGAAAGAACATACATTTCAATGACACCGGTGGATCCATATGTGGTTTGTGAAAAGAACACACATGCAATGACACTTGTGGATCCATATGTGGTCTTTGAAAAGAACACACATGCAATGACTCTGGTGGATACATATGTGGTTTGTGAAAATAACACACACGCAATGACACTGGTGGATCCATAAGTGGTTTGCGAAAAGACATACATGCAATGACACAGGTGGATCCATATGTGGTTTGTGAAAAGAACACACACGCAATGACCTTTGGTGGATCCATATGTAGTGCGTGAAAAGAATAGACATGCAATGACACTGGCGGATCAAATGTAGTGCGTGAAAAGAACACACATGCAATGACACTGGTGGATCCATATGTGGTCTGTGAAAAGAACAAACAAGCAATGACACTGGTGGATCCATATGTGGCCTATGAAAAGAACACACATGAAATGACTCTAGCTGTGGTTAATGAAAAGAACACACATGCCATGAACTCTGGTTGATCCATATGTGATCTGTGAAAAGAATACACATGCAATGATACTGGGGGATCCATATGTAGTGCATGAAAGAACAAAAATTTCAATGACACTGGTGGATCCATATGTGGTCTGTGAAAAGAACAGACATGCAATGACACTGGTCTTTCCATATCTGGTTTGTGAAAAGAACACACATGCAATGACACTAGTGGATCCATATGTGGTCTTTGAAAAGAAAACACATGCAATGAACTCGTTGATCCATATGTAGTGCATGAAAAGAACGGACATGCAATTACCTTGGTGGATCCATATGTGTTACGTGAAAATAACAACCATTTCAATGACCTTGGTGGATCCATACAGTGCGTGAAAAACGGACATGCAATGAACTACAGGTGGATCCATATGGGGTTTACGAAAAACATACATGCAATGAACTCTGGTGGATCCATATGGGGTGCGTGAAAAGAACACACATGCAATTACACGGTGGTTCCATATGTGATGTGAAAAGAACACACATGCAATAACTTTGGTGGATCCATATGTAGTGCATGAAAGAACACACATTCAATGACAACTGGTGGATCCATATGTGGTCTATGAAAAGAGCGCACATGTAATGACCGGTTGATCCATATGGGGTCTCTGAAAAGAACACACATTTCAATGACAATGGTGGATCCATATGAGATTACATGAAAGAACACACATCAAATGACTCTAGATGTGGTTAATGAAAAGAACACACATGAAATGACTCTAGGCGTAGCAATGAAAAGAACACACATTCAATGAACTCTAGTTGATCCATATGTAGTGCATGAAAAGAACACACATGCAATGACAATGGTGGATCCATATGTAGTGAAAAGAACAAACATTTCAATGACCTTTGGTGGATCCATATGTGGTCTATGAAAAGAACAGACATGCAATGACACTGGTGGATCCATATGTGGTGTGTGAAAAGAACATACATGCAATGACACAGGTGGATCCATATCTGGTTTGTGAAAAGAACACACATGCAATGACACTAGTGGATCCATATGTGGTTTGTGAAAAGAACACACATGCAATGATACTGGTGGATCCATATGTTGTTTATGAAAAGAATAATCATGCAATAACACTGGTGGATCCATATGTAGTGCGTGAAAAGAACAAACATTTCAATGACACTGGTGGATCCATATGTGGTTTTTGAAAAGAACAGACATGCAATGACACTGGTGTTTCCATATGTGGTTTGAGAAAAGAACACACATGCAATGACACTAGTGGATCCATATGTGTTATTTGAAAAGAAAACACATGCAATGAAATCTGGTTGATCCATATGTAGTGCGTGAAAACAGACATGCAATTACAACTGGTTGATCCATATGTGTTACGTGAAAAGAACAACCATTTCAATGACCTTTGGTGGATCCATATGTGGTATGTGAAAAGAGCATCTACATGAATGCTTGGTGGATCCATATGGGGTTTGTGAAAAGAACATACATGCAATGAACTCTGGTTGAGCCATATGGGGTTAGTGAAAAGAACACACATGCAATGACACATTGGTTCCATATGTAGTGCATGAAAAGAACACACATGCAATGACAACTGGTGGATCCATATGTGGTGTGAAAACAACACACATTCAATGACCTGTGGATCCATATGTGGTGTGTGAGAAGAACACACATGCAATGACACTGGTGGATCCATATGTGGTTTGTGAAAAGAACACACATGCAATGACACTAGTGGATCCATATGTGGTCTTTGAAAAGAAAACACATGCAATGAACTCTTCTTGATCCATATGTAGTGCGAAAAGAACAGGACATGCAATGACCTTTGGTGGATCCATATGTGTTCTGAAAAGAACAACCATTTCAATGACACTAGTGGATCCATATGTGGTCTGTGAAAAGAACAGACATGCAATGACCTCTGGTGGATCCAAATGGGGTTTGTGAAAAGAACATACATCCAATGAACTCTGGTGTAACAATAGGGGGTCTGTGAAAATAACAAACATGCAATGACACCGCTGGTTCCATATGTGGTCTGTGAAAATAACACACATGCAATGACACTTGTGGATCCATATGTAGTCTGTGAAAAGAACACACATTCAATGACATTGGTGGATCCATATGTGGTCTATGAAAAGAACACACATGCAATGAACTCTGGTGGATCCATATGGGGTCTCTGAAAAGAACACACATTTCAATGACAATGGTGGATCCATATGGGGTCTGTGAAAAGAACACACATGCAATGACTCTAGTGTTGGTTTTAGTATAAGAACACACATGAAATGACTCTAGATGTGGTTAACAAAAAGAACACGCATGAAATGACTCTAGCTATGCTTAATGAAAAGAACATACGTTCAGTGAACTATGGTTGATCCATATGTGGTTTGTGAAAAGAACACACATGCAATGACAATGGAGGATCCATATGTGGTGCGTGAAAAGAACAAACATTTCAATGACACTGGTGGATCCATATGTGGTTTATGAAAAGAATAGACATGCAATGACCTTTGGTGGATCCATATGTGGTGTGTGAAAAGAACATACATGCAATGACATAGGTGGATCCATATGTGGTTTGTGAAAACAACACACATGCAATGACACTGCTGGATCCATATGTGGTGTGTGAAAAGAAAACACATGCAATGAAATTGGAGGATCAAATGTAGTGCTGTGAAAAGAACACGCATGCAATGACCTGTTGGATCCATATGTGGTGTGTGAAAAGAACACACATGCAATGACACTGGTGGATCCATATGTAGTGCATGAAAAGAGCGGACATGCAATGACCTTTGGTGGATCCATATGTGGTGTGTGAAAAGAACATACATGCAATGACAGGTAGATCCATATGTGGTTTGTGAAAAGAACACACACGCAATGACCTTTGGTGGATCCATATGTGATGCATGAAAAGAATAGACATGCAATGACACTGGTGGATCAAATGTAGTGCGTGAAAAGAACACACATGCAATGACCTTTGGTGGATCCATATGTAGTGCGTGAAAAGAACAACCGTTTCAATGACACTGGTGGATCCATATGTGGTCTCTGAAAAGAACATACATGCAATGACACTGGTCTTTCCATATGTGGTGTGTGAAAAGAACACACATGCAATGACACTTGTGGAACCATATGTGGTTTGTGAAAAGAACACACATGCAATGATACTAGTGGATCCATATGTGGTCTTTGAAAAGTAAACACATGCAATGAACTCTTCTTGATCCATATGAGGTCTGTGAAAAGAACAGACATGCAATGACACTGGTGGATCCATATGTGTTATGTGAAAAGAACAACCATTTCAATGACACTAGTGGATCCATATGTAGTGCAATGAAGCGAACAGACATGCAATGAACTCTGGTGGATGCATATGGGGTCTGTGAAAAGAACACACATGCAATGACACCGCTGGTTCCATATGTGGTCTGTGAAAAGAACACACATGCAATGACACTTCTGGTTCCATATGTGGTCTATGAAAAGAACACACATTCAATGACACTGGTGGATCCATATGTGGTCTATGAAAATAACACACATGCAATGAACTCTAGTGGATCCATATGGGGTCTCTGAAAAGAACACACATTTCAATGACAATGGTGGATCCATATGGGGTCTGTGAAAAGAACACACATGAAATGACTCTAGATGTGGTTAATGAAAAGAACACACATGCAATGACACAGGTGGATCCATATGTGGTCTGTGAAAAGAACACACATAATGACACTTGTGGATCCATATGTGATCTGTGAAAAGAATAGACATCCAATGACACTGGCGGGTGCAAATGTGGTCCCTGAAAAGAACACACATGAAATGACACAGCTGGATCCATATGTGGTCTGTGAAAAGAACAAACATGCAATGACCTTTGGTGGATCCATATGTAGTGCATGAAAAGAACACACATGAAATGACTCTAGGCTGTGGTTAATGAAAAGAACGGACATGCAATGAACTCTGGTTGATCCATATGTGGTGCATGAAAGAACACACATGCAATGACACTGGTGGATCCATATGTGGTGCGTGAAAAGAACAAACATTTCAATGACCTGGTGGATCCGTATGTGGTCTATGAAAAGAATAGACATGCAATGACACTGGTCTTTCCATATGTGGTTTGAGAAAAGAACACACATGCAATTACACTAGTGGATCCATATGTGGTCTTTGAAAAGAAAACACATGCAATGAACTCTAGTTGATCCATATGTAGTGCATGAAAACAGACATGCAATTACACTGGTGGATCCATATGTGTTCTGTGAAAAGAACAACCATTTCAATGACACTGGTGGATCCACATGTGGGCGGTGAAAAGAACAGACATGCAATGAACTCTGGTGGATCCATATGGGGTTTGTGAAAAGAACATACATGCAATGAACTCTGGTGGATCCATATGGGGTCTGTGAAAAGAACACACATGCAATGACACCGCTGGTTCCATATGTGGTATGTGAAAAGAACACATATGCAATGAAACTGGTGGATCCATATGTGGTCTGTGAAAACAACACACATTCAATGACACTTGTGAATCCATATGTGGTGTGTGAGAAGAACACACATGCAATGACACTGGTGGATCCATATGTGGTTTGTGAAAAGAACACGCATGCAATGACACTGGTGGATCCATATGTGGTCTTTGAAAAGAAAACACATGCAATGAACTCTTCTTGATCCATATGTAGTGCATGAAAAGAACAGACATGCAATGACACTGGTGGATCCATATGTGTTCTGTGAAAAGAACAACCATTTCAATGACACTAGTGGATCCATATGTGGTCTATGAAAAGAACAGACATGCAATGAACTCTGGTGGATCCATATGGGGTTTGTGAAAAGAACATACATGCAATGAACTCTGGTGGATCCATATGGGGTCTGTGAAAAGAACACACATGCAATGACACCGTTGGTTCCATATGTGGTCTGTGAAAATAACACACATGCAATGACACTGGTGGATCCATATGTAGTCTGTGAAAAGAACACACATTCAATGATACTGGTGGATCCATATGTGGTCTATGAAAAGAATACACATGCAATGAACTCTGGTGGATCCATATGGGGTCTCTGAAAAGAAGACACATTTCAATGACAATGGTGGATCCATATGGGGTCTGTGAAAAGAACACACATGAAATGACTCTAGATGTGGTTATGAAAAGAACACACATGAAATGACTCTATTGTGCTTAATGAAAAGAACATACATTCAATGAACTATGGTTGATCCATATGTGGTGTGAAAAGAACACATGCAATGACATTGGTGGATCCATATGTGGTGTGTGAAAGAACACACATGCAATGACCTGGTGGATCCATATGTGGTCTATGAAAAGAATAGACATGCAATGAGACTGGAGGATCAAATGTGGTCATGAAAAGAACACACATGCAATGACACTTGGTGGATCCATATGTAGTGCATGAAAGAACACACATGCAATGACCTGGTGGATCCATATGTGGTGTGAAAAGAACAAACATGCAATGACACTGGTGGATCCATATGTGGTCTGTGAAAAGAACATACATGCAATGAACTACAGTGGATCCATATAGAATGTGAAAAGAACACACATGCAATGACACCGTTGGTTCCATATGTGGTCTGTGAAAATAACACACATGCAATGACACTGGTGGATCCATATGTAGTCTGTGAAAAGAACACACATTCAATGATACTGGTGGATCCATATGTGGTCTATGAAAAGAATACACATGCAATGAACTCTGGTGGATCCATATGGGGTCTCTGAAAAGAAGACACATTTCAATGACAATGGTGGATCCATATGGTCTATGAAAAGAACACACATGAAATGACTCTAGATGTGGTTAACGAAAAGAACACACATGAAATGACTCTATGTGTAATGAAAGAACATACATTCAATGAACTATGGTTGATCCATATGTAGTGAAAAGAACACACATGCAATGACATTGGTGGATCCATATGTGGTTTGTGAAAAGAACACACATGCAATGACACTGGTGGATCCATATGTGGTCTATGAAAAGAATAGACATGCAATGAGACTGGAGGATCCAAATGTGGTCTATGAAAAGAACACACATGCAATGACACTGGTGGATCCATATAGTGCATGAAAGAACACACATGCAATGACTTGGTGGATCCATATGTAGTGCGTGAAAAGAACAAACATGCAATGACACTGGTGGATCCATATGTAGTGCATGAAAAGAACACACATGCAATGACTGGTGGATCCATATGTGGTCTGTGAAAAGAACAAACATGCAATGACACTGGTGGATCCATATGTGCAATGAAAGAACACACATGAAATGACTCTAGTGTGGTTAATGAAAAGAACACACATGCAATGAACTCTGGTTGATCCATATGTGGTGCATTAAAAGAACACACATGCAATGACACTGGTGGATCCATATGTAGTATGTGAAAAGAACAAACATTTCAATGACCTTTGGTGGATCCATATGTGGTCTGTGAAAAGAACAGACATGCAATGACACTGGTCTTTCCATATGTGGTGTGTGAAAAGAACTCACATGCAATGACACTTGTGGATCCAAATGTGGTCTATGAAAAGAACACACATGCAATGACACTGGTGGATCCATATGTGGTCTGTGAAAAGTAAACACATGCAATGAACTCTTAGTGTTCCATATGAGGGCTGGGAAAAGAACAGACATGCAATGACACTGGTGGATCCATATGTGTTATATGAAAAGAACAACCATTTCAATGTCACTAGTGGATCCATATGTGGTCTATGAAAAGAACAGACATGCAATGAACTCTGGTGGATCGATATGGGGTTTGTGAAAAGAACATACATGCAATGAACCCTGGTGGATCCATATAGGTGCATGAAAGAACACAGATGCAATGACACCGCTGGTTCCATATGTGGTGCATGAAAAGAACACAAATGCAATGACCTTTGGTGGATCCATATGTGGTCTATGAAAGAACACACATTCAATGACACTGGTGGATCCATATGTGGTCTATGAAAAGAACACACATGCAATGAACTCTAGTGGATCCATATAGGGGTATCTGAAAGAACACACATTTCAATGACAATGGAGGATCCATATAGAAGTGCATGAAAGGAACACACATGAAATGACTCTAGATGTGTTTAATGAAAAGAACACACATGAAATGACTCTAGATGCGCTTAATGAAAAGAACACACATTGAATGAACTATGGTTGATCCATATGTGTACGTGAAAAGAACACACATGCAATGACAATGGTGGATCCATATGTAGTGCGTGAAAGAACAAACATTTCAATGACCTGGTGGATCCATATGTAGTCTGTGAAAAGAACGGACATGCAATGACCTTTGGTGGATCCATAAGTGGTGTGCGAAAAGAACATACATGCAATGACACAGGTGGATCCATATGTGGTTTGTGAAAAGAACACAAAGCAATGACACTGGTGGATCCATATGTGTATGAAAGAATAGACATGCAATTACTGGCGGATCAAATGTAGTGCGTGAAAAGAACACACATGCAATGACACTGGTGGATCCATATGTAGTGCATGAAAAGAACACACATGCAATGAACTTTGGTGGATCCATATGTGGTCTGTGAAAAGAACACACATGAAATAACTCTAGTTGTGGTTAATGAAAAGAACACACGTGCAATGAACTCTGGTTGATCCATATGTGGACTCTTAAAAGAACACAGATGCAATGACACTTGTGGATCCATATGTGTTCTGTGAAAAGAATAGACATGCAATGACACTGGCGGATCAAATGTAGTGCATGAAAAGAACACACATGCAATGCCTTGGTGGATCCATATGTAGTACTGTGAAAAGAACAAACATTTCAATGACCTTTGGTGGATCCATATGGTCTGTGAAGAACAGACATGCAATGACAATGGTATTTCCATATGTGGTGTGTGAAAAGAACAAACATGCAATGACACTTGCGGAACAATATGTGGTTTGTGAAAAGAACACACATGCAAAGGCAAAATTGGATCCATATGTGGTCTTTGAAAAGTAAACACATGCAATGAACTCTTCTTGATCCATATGAGTGCATGAAAGAACAGACATGCAATGACACTGGTGGAACCATATGTGTTATGTGAAAATAACAACCATTTCAATGACACTAGTGGATCCATATGAGGTCTGTGAAAAGAACAGACATGCAATGAACTCTGGTGGATCCATATGGGTTTGTGAAAAGAACATACATGCAATGAACTCTGGTGGATCCATATGGTGTCTGTGAAAAGAACACACATGAAATGACACCGCTGTTTCAATATGTGGTCTGTGAAAAGAACACACATTCAATGACAATGGTGGATCCATATGTGGTCTATGAAAAGAACACACATTCAATGACACTTGTGGATCCATATGTGGTCTATGAAAAGAACACACATGCAATGAACTCTAGTGGATCCATATGGGGTCTCTGAAAAGAACACACATTTCAATGACAATGGTGGATCCATATAGGGTGCATGAAAAGAACAAACATGAAATGACTATAGATGTGGTTATTGAAAAGAACACACATGAAATGACTCTAGCCTGCTAGCAATGAAAAGAACACACATTGAATGAACTATGGTTGATCCATATGTGGTATGAAAAGAACACACATGCAATGACAATGGTGGATCCATATGTAGTGCATGAAAAGAACAAACATTTCAATGACACTGGTGGATCCATATGTAGTGCAATGAAAAGAGCGGACATGCAATGACCTTTGGTGGATCCATATGTGGTGTGCGAAAAGAACATATATGCAATGACACAGTGGATCCATATGTGGTTTGTGAAAAGAACACACACTCAATGACCTTTGGTGGATCCATATGTGGTGCATGAAAAGAAGAGACATGCAATGACAACTGGCGGATCAAATGTAGTGCATGAAAAGAACAAACATGCAATGAACTCTGGTGGATCCATATGGGGTATGTGAAAAGAACAAACATGCAATGACACTGGTGGATCAATATGTGGTCTGTGAAAAGAACACACATGAAATGACTCTAGCTGTGGTTAATGAAAAGAACTCACATGCAATGAACTCTGGTTGATCCATATGTGGTCTCTTAAAAGAACACACATGCAATGACACTGGTGGATCTATATGTGTTCTGTGAAAATAACAAACATTTCAATGACACTAGTGGATCCATATGTGGTATGTGAAAAGAACAAACATGCAATGACACTGGTCTTTCCATTTGTGGTGTGTGAAAAGAACACACATGCAATGACACTTGTGGATCCATATGTGGTTTGTGAAAAGAACACACATGCAATGACACTAGTGGATCCATATGTGGTCTTTGAAAAGAAAACACATGCAATGAACTCTTCTTGATCCATATGAGGTGCATGAAAAGAAGGACATGCAATGACACTGGTGGATCCATATGTGTTACGTGAAAAGAACAACCATTTCAATGACACTAGTGGATCCATATGTAATTATGAAAAGAACGGACATGCAATGAACTCTGGTGGATCCATATGGGGTTTGTGAAAGAACATACATGCAATGAACTCTTCTTGATCCATATGAAGTGTGAAAAGAACAGACATGCAATGACACTGGTGGATCCATATGTGTTCTGTGAAAAGAACAACCATTTCAATGACACTGGTGGATCCATATGTGGTCTGTGAAAAGAACAGACATGGAATGAACTCTGGTGGATCCATATGGGGTTTCTGAAAAAACATACATGCAATGAACTCTGGTGGATCCATATGGGGTCTGTGAAAAGAACACACATGCAATTACACCGGTGGTTCCATATGTGGTCTGTGAAAAGAACACACATGCAATAACACTGGTGGATCCATATGTGGTCTCTGAAAAGAACACACATTCAATGACACTGGTGGATCCATATGTGGTCTATGAAAAGAACACACATGTAATGGCTGGTGGATCCATATGGGGTCTCTGAAAAGAACACACATTTCAATGACAATGGTGGATCCATATGGGTGCAATGGAAAGAACAAACATCAAATGAGTCTAGATGTGGTTAATGAAAAGAACACACATGAAATGACTCTAGCTGTGCTTAATGAAAAGAACACACATTCAATGAACTCTGGTTGATCCATATGTGGTCTGTGAAAAGAACACACATGCAATGACAATGGTGGATCCATATGTGGTATGAAAAGAACAAACATTTAAATGACACTGGTGGTTCCATATGTGGTCTATGAAAAGAACAAACATGCAATGACACTGGTGGATCCATATGTGGTGTGTGAAAAGAACATACATGCAATGACACAGGTGGATCCATATCTGGTTTGTGAAAAGAACACACATGCAATGACACTAGTGGATCCATATGTGGTTTGTGAAAAGAACACACATGCAATGATTCTGGTGGATCCATATGTTGTTTATGAAAAGAATAATCATGCAATGACCTTTGGTGGATCCATATGTGGTGCGTGAAAAGAACAAACATTTCAATGACCTTTGGTGGATCCATATGTGGTCTATGAAAATAACAGACATGCAATGACACTTGTCTTTCCATATGTGGTTTGAGAAAAGAACACACACGAAATGACACTAGTGGATCCATATGTGGTCTTTGAAAAGAAAACACATGCAATGAACTCTTGTTGATCCATATGTAGTGCATGAAAAGAAGACATGCAATTACCTGGTGGATCCATATGTGTTACGTGAAAAGAACAACCATTTCAATGACCTTTGGTGGATCCATTTGTGGTATGTGAAAAGAACGGACATGCAATGAACCTTTGGTGGATCCATATGGGGTTTGTGAAAAGAACATACATGCAATGAACTCTAGTGGATCCATATGGGGTCTGTGAAAAGAACACACATGCAATGACACCACTGGTTCCATATGTGGTATGTGAAAAGAACACACATGCAATGACACTGGTGGATCCATATGTGGTCTGTGAAAACAACACACATTCAATGACACTGGTGGATCCATATGTGGTGTGTGAGAAGAACACACATGCAATGAGAGTGGTGGATCCATATGTGGTTTTTGAAAAGAACACACATGCAATGACACTAGTGGATCCATATGTGGTCTTTGAAAGAAAACACATGCAATGAACTCTTCTTGATCCATATGTGGTCTGTGAAAAGAAGAGACATGCAATGACACTGGTGGATCCATATGTGTTCTATGAAAAGAACAACCATTTCAATGACACTAGTGGATCCATATGTGGTCTATGAAAAGAACAGACATGCAATGAACTCTGGTGGATCCATATGGGGTTTCTGAAAAAGAACATACATGCAATGAACTCTGGTGGATCCATATGGGGTCTATGAAAAGAACACACATGCAATGACACCGTGGTTCCATATGTGGTCTGTGAAAAGAACACACATGCAATGACACTGGTGGATCCATATGTAGTCTGTGAAAAGAACACACATTCAATGATACTGGTGGATCCATATGTGCTCTATGAAAAGAACACACATGCAATGAACTCTCGTGGATCCATATGGGGTCTCTGAAAAGAACACACATTTCAATGACAATGGTGGATCCATATGGGGTCTGTGAAAAGAACACACATGAAATGACTCTAAATGTGGTTAACAAAAACAACACGCATGAAATGACTCTAGTTGTGCTTAATGAAAGAACATACATTCAATGAACTATGGTTGAGCCATATGTGGTCTGTGAAAAGAACACACATGCAATGACAATGGTGGATCCATATGTGGTCTGTGAAAAGAACAAACATTTCAATGACACTGGTGGATCCACATGTGGTCTGTGAAAAGAACAGACATGCAATGACACTGGTGGATCCATATGTGGTGTGTGAAAAGAACATACATGCAATGACATAGGTGGATCCATATGTGGTTTGTGAAAAGAACACACATGCTGACCTTTGGTGGATCTATATGTGGTCTATGAAAAGAATAGACATGCAATGAGACTGGAGGATCCAAATGTGGTCTGTGAAAAGAACACACATGCAATGACACTGGTGGATCCATATGTGGTATGTGAAAAGAACACACATGCAATGACACTGGTGGATCCATATGTAGTGCAATGAAAGAACGGACATGCAATGACACTGGTGGATCCATATGTGGTGTGCGAAAAGAACATACATGTGTAACATCCCTAAAATCATATTTCAAAACTCATTCATATCATCCTTGCATCCTTCATTCATTTAGGGTTTTTCTCAAAATCATTTAGAAGCATAAGCTTGTGCTATGATTTCAGTTGAGCAAATTTAACTCAATTAGCCATCACCCTTGAGACTTGAATGTTTAGGAACTTGTTTGCTTGCCTCCATTGTTGGAAAGTTTAGGTGTAAAGGTTTTACCAAAGTTTTCAACTTAGAAATAATTTAAAAACCCTATTTCAAACTTTTGCAAACGGAGGCAAAGTCTACCTTGTATATGAAGCCCAAGCTTGATCAAGCCCTTGCAAGGTAACCACATGGTTAAATGACTGATTTTGAAACCACAGTACCCTACAAAAATCCCCAGAATTGTTTGAATTCAAAAAGGTTTTGAATTCATATCAAAATCATTCCAGAAAATAGATTTAGAAAAGAAAAAGGGTTAAACAAAAGAAAAGGGCAGCTGAGGTTACAGCCCAACAACAAGCAGCCCAACAAGCCCACGGGGAGTTTCCTTTTCTTCTCTCACCTTGCAGCCTGACGTAATCGGTCCCGATGACAGACCCCACCTCCACCTCGCGCACTTCGCTGACGAGCGGGCCTCCTCCACGTCAGCATCGTCTTCCCCCTGAATCCGTGCACGATCTCCGCCGCTGGCCGTTGCCACAGTGATACCGAGCTTAATTGGGCATTAATCCACGAGCGTTTCCTGTCGAGCCTCTGGCTATAAGATCCTCTACGCCTCATGCATTTCCCCAAACACCTCGCTCACTCCGCCACAGTGCCCTCAATCAACCCCACACCAGCATGAGAGAGCCCACTCCGCGATCAATTCAGCGAGCCTCGTGTTCCCCTCGCCTCTCACTCTTGCTATCTGATTCAGTGAGTCTTTGCACCTCCACCCCACTAGTTCATCTGTCTTGCCCAGTCGCGGTTCCACTCGACACCGCAAGCACCGATGACAGACTCGACTCTGGCGACCAAATTCCATAAGTCCCGCGCGCCCCTTGCCTTTTCCTTCACACGAGCTTGTTCGCAGTTGCCTTGCGCATCTCCTAAACCCTCTGGCTTGTGTTAGGGCGAAGCGGAACCTCGGCAACGACTCCGACAACGACCACCCGACGCCGTGCACAACTCCGACGAGCTCTCTCAGCCACATCCGAGCGCCCCTCCACAATCCAGTACCACATCGAGCTTCAGCAAGTCTTCGCGGATCTGGTAAGCACCTTCTTGTTTCCTGGGAAGATCTAGAACGCCGCCGCCACCGTAGTCAGACGCGCCGCCGCCAGTCAGCGCCGCTAGCGCCGCCCGAGTGTGGTCAGGGTGATTAGGAACGTTGGATCTAGATCCTGTGGCGTAGAATAGAAGGAGGACGAAGATGCACGTCGTCTGAGCCGCCAGATCTCATTTAGATCCTACGGCTGTGGAGCTCGATCCGGTCGAACGATGCGCCAGTGAGGTTGCGACGCGTGACTAGGATGAATTCAAAAACAGAATTTAAAACCAGAATTAGATCCAAACTTCAAACTGCCATAACTTTTGAATGCCACGTTAGATTTCTGCAAACTTTATACCGTTGGATTCAGTGAAACAAGACCTTTCTGAATATCCAATGTGTTTAGCAAATAGTAACCATTAGAATGACTTTATTTGTAGAAACTTGTTTAAGGCTATTTTGAGTATAGATTTAGTTTAGTATTTTGTTTTAGGGTTAAATAAGTTTAGTTGGCAAACTTGTGACTTGTTAAGTTTCTGTAAGCATGCACTTGCTTGGTAGAGTTTTCAAAATCAACACTTAGTAAATTCATGCATGCATGCATTCATATTATTTTTGATTGTATATGAATTGTGTGTAATTGTGTGCTACAACTTTGTGTGTAGAGTTTGCTAGTGATTGTGACTGTGAAGAGTGCTACTCTCCCCCTTACCAAGGCAAGTGATGCTTCATATCTTTTGTCCCATTATTTTCACTATGCATTAGTGTTTTTGCTAAGTAAATCTTGCATGGATTTTATTTTGCTAAGTATAGACTATGCTATGGGAAAACCTAGTAGATGAAACCTTAGTAGGATTTTCCTAAGTTAAGAATCCTATTACTATCAAGCTTAGCCTAGCTAATAGAAAACATGGGTAGAATATATTCACACTATGGAAAAATATTCTAAGTCTAAGGACTTATGTTTTGTTTAATAAAACAACTAAGTTAATGAATCACACAGGTGGAAATGGAAGGAATGGTTTGTGTTGAGTGGTTCACAAGGCCATGGACTTGGCTTGTGTATCTCACTTGTGGATGGCCACCCAGGAACAAAGAGATTTGAGATGTCAAATGTTGAGAAGCTCCAAGTGCAACCACTTGGCAATATGGGCTCTGCCATGATCATATAGGTTGCTAGAACTTAGTCTCTTGGACAGTTGGTGGTAGAGGGAATGATAGGTTGGAGCGCGTCCATTTGACTAAGGAAAGGCTTGAAAGATCTTGTCTTGGGAAACCAAGTCTTGTGGGGAAAGTGCACCACCTCTGCAGTGTAAAACCTAAGTACTTAGCCATGTCACAGTAAAGGACAAGTTGAGCATCAAGACATGGAAGCTATCAAGAATCTCCTCATCCCAATTTCTAAGTTAAAATCTTGTGGGTGAACAAGGGTTAAAGGATCTTCAGTCTTTGATTGGTAGATGCCTTGGAAAGGATCTTCAGTCTTGATTGGTAGATGCCTTGGGAAAGTTTTGTGCCAAACAAAAACTTAGTGTTTTCAAATGATAAGGAAAAATCTATTTTGAGCAATGCAAGCCTAAGCTCCACTTGGCCAAATGCATATAGTATTATAGTCCACTTTAAATAAGGTAAGGTATCACTTGCCAATACTATTCCAAAGTATTGACCCTCTGTGGCTGTAACTTGTAATGTTGCAGGTTACTCCGATGATGAATAGGAGTCATGAGTCTACACTCAACATGCTTGCCTGTGGCACATGAAGATGAAGACTTATGTTTATTTACTTATTCCATAAACTCTTGTATTAGGCCTTTGGCCCTGAGTTGTAAAAGACTATGTTTTATCTCTGGAATGAATGTAATAAACGACCTTTGTATCTGTGTACTTCATCTTAAACTGTGGATGCTAGCATTGATCCAGGGACTAGCATTGCAATCACAGGGATCTTTTACTTTACAAAGGAGGGATCTTACAGATGGTATCAGAGCACTGTGTTGCCTGTAGGATTATGACCCTAGGATTGGAAACCACTAAGGAAAATTTTTAACTACTTCTACACGTGTCTACTCTTCTCGTAAACTTTTCTAATCTTCTCATTCTCATCTCTATTTGTAGATGAACTCCATCAACGAAGCCGTGAAGAGAGGACCACTCATGACCATGACCTTGGATTGTGAGACTGAGTTTCCCAAGATTCTCAAGGACCTCATGGAGACAATGGAAGCACATGGTGCAGCTGTGTACAAGGGCTTTCCAGTGATGGAGGAAGGAGTGGAGTATTGGTGGGTGCAACTTCACTTGTACAAAAACAAGGAAGACAACCACAAAGAAAGAGGCTTCTGCATGTACACCAACACTTTTATGCACACCACATTCTTTGAGTCAGCCAGAGAAGCAGCTTGGAAGACTATCAAAGAACTCAGTGCTAGAGTCAAGTGCAGAATGCTCAACCTCCAAAAAGACTTAGAGAAGGAGAAGGAACATACCCAAGAGTTGGAAGTCACCAACCAAACCTTAAGGGGAGATATTATAGACTTAGTGATAGAAGCATGTGAACAAGATAGGCTGATTGCCTCTAGGAACATTGTGTTAGCCACCAGATCCATGAGATAGGTTTGTGAGCGCGCCGTTAGTTGGACCACCACCTATCACCTTATTTTCCAAATGATACCTTAAATAAGTTTGAACCTTGGTTGATGTAATGGATTCATGTATGCATGACTTGTGTGATTTTTGTGTTCCATGGATATGTATGAATGTTGTCTTGTTTATTTTTTTTTAGTTGTGTTGTTCTAACTTTTGCAATCTTATAAATAGATGCCTATTGCCATCAGCACTGTTGAGGAGTTCCAGGTTACCCGTTTTGGTCCTCGTATCGTAGAGCTTACTACCTTGCTCGATCTCCCTCTTCCCACCATTACGGTGCACCCACTCACCAAGTTTGAGAGGAAGGACCTGCAGGGCTTCAAGGTGAACCAGCGGGGCCTTGATCGAGCCTACTACGGAGGCCATCGTCTTCAAGCTTATGCCGCGATGTGAGGGAGAGAGGCATGGAGGTTGTCATGCAGGACTGATAGGACGACTGCTAGGCGTCACTCCCGACAGGTTAGAGGCACTCACTTCACGCCTTGAAGGCGTGATGATGTGGAGAGTCCATCGACTTTGAGGGACGACTCGAGGGCCACTGAGCCGATCGCTGTACCTCCAGGACTTAGAGACTCTTATTAGGCACGTGGATACTGACAGGACCAACGTCATGCTTAGCAATGACGAGCTCTAGGTGCAGCTTCGCGAGAAGGACAAGCTCTTCGCGCAGCAGGACGAGGTAGTCAAGGAGATGGAGGCGAAGTTCGAGACCCAAGACCGTAAGTTCAAGAGTCAAGAGAAAGCGTGTCGGGATAGGAACAAGAAGATTCGGGACATGACCGAAGAACTGCAGTCAAGGACTTGAGTTAGAGCGTGACAGTGATTGAAGACCGTTCCCGAATAGGGCTCTCAAGGCCAAGATCGACTCCTTGACCACTACTATCGAGGAGAGCAAGACCGCAATGGAAGCATGAGTCTTACCATTGTCGAGGAGGAGATTGATCTTGTGAGTAGACTTGACTACTCAGTTATCTTTATTTACCGTACTTGTTATTTGTGAACTTATATTTGGACCATCCGACATGTGGATGGCTTGCCACTTGTGTGTTTTTACTTTGAGACTTTCGTTATCTTGTTGATGAACTTTTATCCTTGTGTTGCATGCTATGAGTTTGCTTGTGAGATGTATTGTGCATGAATCATGTAAGGGTATCTCATTCTTATCTCTATATGAATAAACCACAGATGCCTCCCCGTCGCGCAAACCCCAACCCCAACCCCAACAACATTACCCCGGAAATGCAATGATGATGAATCTTGAACCACACTTATGCAAATGATGATGACATTCATCCAAAACCAGAACAACAACAACCCCAATAACAACAACAATAACAACAACAACAACCCTCCGGGTTTTGATATGCTCACCAGATTTCTGCGTCTGAGGCTAGCTAAGTTCTCGAGATGGATCCCATGGTGGCCAATGATTGGCTACATTACGTGAACAAAGACTTAGTGACCGTAGGCTGCCACGGATGCTGAAAAAGTCAGGTTATGACTCATACATTGGAAGGACCAGCCGCCGCATGGTGGGACAACTTTCAGATCACCACACCTATTGACGAGGTGACTTGGGCTATCTTTGAAGATGGCTTTCGCACTACTCATATCTCACCAGGGATGATGAGCCTGAAAAAGGAGTTTCACAACCTGAAGCAGCGCCACCATAGCGTGGCTGAACATATGGAAGAGTTCAACAATCTGGCGCGCTATGCACCGGATGAGGTTGACACAGATGCCAAAAGAAAGGAAAAGTTTCTGGAAGGCTTGAATGATGAGCTAAATCTGCAACATGCATGGCATATGTTCCAACTTATCGGTCATTTGTGTGACAAGGCTGTTATTGTGGAGAATAAAATGAAGCAAGTCGAGAGTAGAAAGAGGAAACACTCCGACAAGCACAGCTCAGGATCGTTTCATAAACGATCTCACTATGATGATAGTGTCAGCTCAGGATCCCACAAGCATGGGAAATTTAACAAGCACCACAACCACAAATCATGACAACAAGCATCATCGATCATGACAATGATAAGTACAAGAATCACAAGAGTGGACATAAGAGCCACCATAGTGGAAGTGGAAGTGGAAGTAGAAACCAGCCTAAAACAGACATCAGTCAGGTCGAATGCTACAAATGCAAGAAGCTAGGGCATTATGCTAATGAGTGCCCTGAAAAGAAAGTTGAAGGACCTAACAAACCCAATCCTTTTCAGAAAGGACAGGTTAACCACATCAATGTGGAGGAGGTCTATGAAGAGCACGATCTTTGTTCTTTGGTAAGTTCAGACTCAATTCCATCTCAGCATTTGTACTCTTTGACCTTTGGTGCATCTCATTCATTCATATCAAAAGCATTTGTTGATAGAAACGGGTTTGCATCTGAAAACATTGGGTGTCCAATAAAAGTTAGCTCTCCAGGTGGAGATATGATAGTGAGTCTTGGATGTCGGGATCTAGTCATAGAGATTGGAAAACATAAGTTTCCAGTGAACCTAATAATCCTAAATTCCCAAGGATTGGATGTAATTTTGGGAATGGATTGGATGGCTAAGTATGAGGGAGTACTAGATTGTGCCAATCGTACAGTTGCACTCACAACCCCTGAAGGTAAGAGGATAAAATTCAAGTCCAATTTTAAATCTAAAGGAAGTAAACTGAATTCTCTTAAGGGGTTAGCATGGACAACATGCCAATTGTGTGTGAATATCCGGATGTGTTTAGGAAGAGTTCGGAATGCCACCGGATAGAGATGTAGAGTTTATAATAGATTTGGTACCAGGTTCGGACCAAGAGCAAAGAGGCCTTATAAAATGTCGGTTGACGAACTTAAGGAACTCAAGAAACGACTTGGAGAACAATTGCGAAAGGATTCATCCAGCCAAGTTCTTCATCTTGGGAGCTCCGTTTTGTTCGTGAAAAGACAGAACTCAAAGATTATGCATAGATTACCATTCTCTCAACGAGGTAACCATCAAGAACAAATATCCTTTGCCAAGAATAAATGACTTGTTTGATCAACTAGAAGGAGCTTGTGTGTTCTCGGAGATTGATCTTCGGTCAGGCTATTTTCAACTCAAGATAAGAGAACAAGACATACCTAAAACAGCATTCACCACAAGGTATGGATTGTATGAGTACACTGTGATGCCTTTTGGTTTAACCAACGCTCCAGCCTACTTCATGAATATGATGAACAAAGTGTTCATGGAATTTCTCGACAAGTTCGTTGTCGTTTTCATCGATGACATCTTAGTCTACTCCAAGAGCAAGGAAGAGCATGAAAGACATCTACGCTTGATACTTGAGAAACTAAGGGAACATAAGCTTTATGCCAAATTCAGCAAGTGTGAGTTTTGGTTAGAGGAAGTTGGATTTCTTGGTCACGTTATGACAAAAGATGGTGTAGCAGTTGACCCTGCTAAAGTTTCAGCTGTGACAGAATGGGAATCTCCTAAGAACGTAAAATAGGTTCGTAGTTTCCTTGGTCTAGCAGGTTACTACAGAAGATTCATTGAAAAAATTTCAAAGGTTGCTAAACCAATGACAGAATTGTTAAAGAAAGATAAGAAATTTGCTTGGTCTGAAGGTTGTGAACTCAGCTTTCAAGAATTAAAGAAGAGGCTTGTGTCAGCACCAGTTCTGTGCCTACCAGACTTGGAAAAGGATTTCCAAGTGTATTGTGATGCTTCGCATCAAGGATTAGGTGTCGTACTTATGCAAGGCGGAAAAGTTGTGGCTTATGCCTCGAGACAACTCAAAACTCATGAAGTAAACTATCCTACTCATGATTTAGAGTTAGCCGCTGTTGGCCATGCACTCAAAACATGGAGACACTACCTTTTGGGAAAATGTTGTGAAGTATTCACCGATCATAAGAGTTTGAAGTATATCTTCACCCAGAAGGAAATCAATATGAGACAAAGGAGATGGCTAGAACTTATCAAGGATTACGACTTGAGTTTGCAATACCATCCTGGTAAAGCAAATGTAGTAGCAGATGCTCTAAGTCGTAAGGCGTTTGTAAATGGTCTTACCAAAGGTGAATTGCCAGATGACTTGTGTAATCAATTCAAGGAACTCAGGTTGGAGATTGTGCCAGAAGGACATCTCATGTCTTTGGATGTTCAACCCACTCTGTTGGATAAGATTAAAGAAGCCCAAAGGACGGATAAAGAAATCGAAGAGATTAAGGAAAGGATTAGCCAGGGGAGAGCTAAAAGTTTCCACGTAGACGAACAAGGTACTTTATGGCACGGGAAACGTATTTGTGTTCCACAAGATCCGGAATGCGACAGTTCTACAAGAAGCCCATAACTCTCCATATTCTATTCACCCGGGAAACACCAAAATGTACATGGATATGAAAGAAAGATTTTGGTGGAACAACCTCAAAAGGGACATCACCGAACACATTGCTTTGTGTGATGTGTGTAGTAGAGTGAAAGCGAGCATCGAAACCAAAGTTTGCTTCAACAAATGCCTATTCCTGAATGGAAGTGGGAAAATATTGGTATGGATTTCATTACCGGATTACCAAGGACCAGGTCAGGGTATGATTCCATATGGGTAGTAGTGGATCGCCTAACTAAAGTGGCTCATTTTATACCCGTAAAGACAACTTATACCAGTGCCAAGTTAGCCAGAATCTACATGAGCAGAATTGTATGCCTTCACGGTGTACCTAAGAGTATTGTGTCTGATAGAGGAACTCAGTTCACTTCTCACTTTTGGAGCGACTTCGAATCTTTAGGAATGAGGTTGGAATTCAGCACTGCTTTTCATCCTCAAACTGATGGACAAACAGAAAGGACTAATCAAATTCTTGAAGACATGTTGAGGGCATGTGCCCTAGACTATGGAGCAAGTTGGGATGAAAGTGCGCCTTACGTGAGTTCTCTTACAATAACAGTCACCAATCTAGCATTGGGATGGCACCATTTGAGTTTCTCTACGGAAGGAAGTGTACCACCCCATTGCTATGGAATGGTGTGGGAGAAAGAAGTTTGTTTGGACCAGATCTTATCAAAGACGCCAAAGAAAAGGTCAAATTGGTTAGGGAAAAGCTACGCAGATTCTAAGCGTAGAGAAGTCACCTACGAAGTTGGGGATAGAGCTTATCTTAGAGTATCACCACTTCGTGGAGTGAAAAGATTTGGAGTCAAAGGAAAGTTGGCACCAAGATATGTTGGACCATTCAACATTCTAAGTTGCAAGGGAGAAGTTGCATATGAAATCGAACTGCCAGCATCTTTATTAGCAGTCCATAATGTTTTTCATGTGAGTCAGCTTAAGAAATGTCACCCGGAAATGGAAGAATCTTCTTTGAAGGATACCATATCTTTGGAAGAAGTTCAACTAGAAAGCGATCTCACCTATGAAGAAAAGCCTGTCAAGATTCTTGAGACCGCAGAAAGAGTCACAAGGACAAAAACTATCAAGTTTTGCAAAGTACAATGGAATCATCATTCCGAAGAGGAAGCAACATGGGAAAGAGAAGATGATCTTCGGAAAGACCACCCTCACCTATTTGCTAGCCAATCCGAATCTCGAGGGCGAGATTCATCTTAAGGGGGTTATATTTGTAACATCCCTAAAATCATATTTCAAAACTCATTCATATCATCCTTGCATCCTTCATTCATTTAGGGTTTTTCTCAAAATCATTTAGAAGCATAAGCTTGTGCTATGATTTCATGTGAGCAAATTTAACTCAATTAGCCATCACCCTTGAGACTTGAATGTTTAGGAACTTGTTTGCTTGCCTCCATTGTTGGAAAGTTTAGGTGTAAAGGTTTGACCAAAGTTTTCAACTTAGAAATAATTTCAAAACCCTATTTCAAACTTTTGCAAACCAGAGGCAAAGTCTCTGCTTGTATGAAGCCCAAGCTTGATCAAGCCCTTGCAAGGTAACCACATGGTTAAATGACTGATTTTGAAACCACAGTACCCTACAAAAATCCCCAGAATTGTTTGAATTCAAAAAGGTTTTGAATTCATATCAAAATCATTCCAAAAAATAGATTTAGAAAAGAAAAAGGGTTAAACAAAAGAAAAGGCCAGCGCGGAGTTTACAGCCCAACAGCAAATGAGCCCAACAAGCCCACGGGAGTTTCCTTTTCTTATATCACCTTGACAGCCTTAACTGATCGCATGGGCGAACCTCCACCTCGCGCACTTGACAGACGGGCCTCCACGTCGTCTTCCCCACTGAATCCAGCCGTATATGATGCTTCGCGCTGCCTTCTGCATGATAGCACAGAGCTTAATTGCCAATATTTACGAATCATTACCACTCGCGATCTGCCAGCACCCAGTGCCCATGATACCGAAGCAATTGGGCATTAATCCATGAGCGTTTCCTGTCGAGCCTCTGGCTATAAGATCCTCTCTGCCTCGCGAGCATTTCCCCCCAAACACCTCGCTCACTCCGCCACCAGGCTGCCCTCAATCAACCCCACACCAGCGCAGACAGAGCCCACTCCGGCGATCAATTCCGGCGAGCCTCGTGTTCCCCTCTGCCTCTCACTCTTGCTATCTGATTCAGTGAGTCTTTGCACACCTCCTGACCCCACTAGTTCATCCTGTACTGCCCCAGGTCGCCGGTTCCACTCGACACCGCAAGCACCGACGACAGACTCGACTCCGGCGACCAAATTCCGTAAGTCCCGCGCGCCCCTTGCCTTTTCCTTCACAAAAGCTTGTTCGCAGTTGCCTTGCGCGTCTCCTAAACCCTCTGTCTTGTGTTAGGGCGACGCGGAACCTCGGCAACGACTCGACCAACCACCGGCGATGCACAACTCAAGCGAGCTCTCGGCCATCGGCGCCCTCCACAATCCAGTACCACGTCGAGCTTCAGCAAGTCTTCACGGATCTGGTAAGCACCTTCTTGTTTCCTAGGAAGATCTAGAACACCGCCGCCACCGTAGTCGAGCCAGCGCCGCCCGGTGATCGGCGCTAGCGCCCGAGTGTGGTCAGGGTGATTAGGAACGTTGGATCTAGATCCTGTGGCGTAGAATAGAAGGAGGACGAAGAGGTACGCATGCGTCTGAGCCGCCAGATCTCATTTAGATCCTATGGCTGTGGCTCGATCCGGTCTGAACGATGCCCAGCCGAGAGGCGACGCGTGACTAGGATGAATTCAAAAACAGAATTTAAAACCAGAATTAGATCCAAACTTCAAACTGCCATAACTTTTGAATGCCACGTTAGATTTCTGCAAACTTTATACCGTTGGATTCAGTGAAACAAGACCTTTCTGAATATCCAATGTGTTTAGCAAATAGTAACCATTAGAATTACTTTATTTGTAGAAACTTGTTTAAGGCTATTTTGAGTATAGATTTAGTTTAGTATTTTGTTTTAGGGTTAAATAAGTTTAGTTGGCAAACTTGTGACTTGTTAAGTTTCTGTAAGCATGCACTTGCTTGGTAGAGTTTTCAAAATCAACACTTAGTAAATTCATGCATGCATGCATTCATATTATTTTTGATTGTATATGAATTGTGTGTAATTGTGTGCTACAACTTTGTGTGTAGAGTTTGCTAGTGATTGTGACTGTGAAGAGTGCTACTCTCCCCGTTACCAAGGCAAGTGATGCTTCATATCTTTTGTCCCATTATTTTCACTATGCATTAGTGTTTTTGCTAAGTAAATCTTGCATGGATTTTATTTTGCTAAGTATAGACTATGCTATGGGAAAACCTAGTAGATGAAACCTT
This sequence comes from Avena insularis, assembly GCA_023614405.1. NCBI lineage: Eukaryota > Viridiplantae > Streptophyta > Magnoliopsida > Poales > Poaceae > Avena > Avena insularis. The sequence continues at coordinate 391,041,002 of CM042690.1, read as the reverse complement.
AGTAGGATTTTCCTAAGTTAAGAATCCTATTACTATCAAGCTTATCCTAGCTAATAGAAAACATGGGTAGAATATATTCACACTATTGAAAAATATTCTAAGTCTAAGGACTTATGTTTTGTTTAATAAAACAACTAAGTTAATGAATCACCTGGGTGGAAATGGAAGGAATGGTTTGTGTTGAGTGGTTCACAAGGCCATGGACTTGGCTTGTGTATCTCACTTGTGGATGGCCACCCAGGAACAAAGAGATTTGAGATGTCAAATGTTGTGAAGCTCCAAGTGCAACCACTTGGCAATATGGGCTCTGCCATGATCATATAGGTTGCTAGAACTTAGTCTCTTGGACAGTTGGTGGTAGAGGGAATGATAGGTTGGAGCGCGTCCATTTGACTAAGGAAAGGCTTCTGAAAGATCTTGTCTTGGGAAACCAAGTCTTGTGGGGAAAGTGCACCACCTCTGCAGAGTGTAAAACCTAAGTACTTAGCCATGTCACAGTAAAGGACAATTTGAGCATCAAGACATGGAAGCTATCAAGAATCTCCTCATCCCAATTTCTAAGTTAAAATCTTGTGGGTGAACAAGGGTTAAAGGATCTTCAGTCTTTGATTGGTAGATGCCTTGGAAAGGATCTTCAGTCTTGATTGGTAGATGCCTTGGGAAAGTTTTGTGCCAAACAAAAACTTAGTGTTTTCAAATGATAAGGAAAAATCTATTTTGAGCAATGCAAGCCTAAGCTCCACTTGGCCAAATGCATATAGTATTATAGTCCACTTTAAATAAGCTAAGGTATCACTTGCCAATACTATTCCAAAGTATTGACCCTCTGTGGCTGTAACTTGTAATGTTGCAGGTTACTCCGATGATGAATAGGAGTCATGAGTCTACACTCAACATGCTTGCCTGTGGCACATGAAGATGAAGACTTATGTTTATTTACTCATTCCATAAACTCTTGTATTAGGCCTTTGGCCCTGAGTTGTAAAAGACTATGTAAATGACACTGGTGGATCCATATGTGGTCTGTGAAAAGAATAGACATGCAACGACACTGGCGGATCCAAATGTGGTCTGTGAAAAGAACACACATGCAATGACACTGGTGGATCCATATGTGGTCTGTAAAAAAACATGCAATGACACTGGTGGATCCATATGTGGTCTATGAAAAGAACACACATGAAATGACTCTAGCTGTGGTTAATGAAAAGAACACACATGCAATGAACTCTGGTTGATCCATATGTGGTCTGTTAAAAGAACACACATGCAATGACACTGGTGGATCCATATGTGGTCTGTGAAAAGAACAAACATTTCAATGACACTGGTGGATCCATATGTGGTCTGTGAAAAGAACAGATATGCAATGACACTGGTCTTTCCATATGTGGTGTGTGAAAAGAACACACATGCAATGACACTTGTGGATCCATATGTGGTTTGTGAAAAGAACACACATGCAATGACACTAGTGGATCCATATGTGGTCTTTGAAAAGAAAACACATGCAATGAACTCTTCTTGATCCATATGAGGTCTGTGAAACGAACAGACATGCAATGACACTGGTGGATCCATATGTGTTCTGTGAAAAGAACAACCATTTCAATGACACTAGTGGATCCATATGTGGTCTGTGAAAAGAACAGACATGCAATGAACTCTGGTGGATCCATATGGGGTTTGTGAAAAGAACATACATGCAATGAACTCTGGTGGATCCATATGGGGTCTGTGAAAAGAACACACATGCAATGACACCGCTAGTTCCATATGTGGTCTGTGAAAAGAACACACATGCAATGACACTGGTGGATCCATATGTGGTCTATGAAAAGAACACACATTCATGACATTGGTGGATCCATATGTGGTCTATGAAAAGAACACACATGCAATGAACTCTGGTGGATCCATATGGGGTCTCTGAAAAGAACACACATTTCAATGACAATGGTGGATCCATATGGGGTCTATGAAAAGAACACACATGGAATGACTCTAGATGTGGTTAATGAAAAGAACAGACATGAAATGACTCTAGCTGTGCTTAATGAAAAGAACACACATTGAATGAACTATGGTTGATCCATATGTGGTCTGTGAAAAGAAGACACATGCAATGACAATGGTGGATACATATGTGGTCTGTGAAAAGAACAAACATTTCAATGACACTGGTGGATCCAGGTCTGTGAAAAGAACGGACATGCAATGACACTGGTGGATCCATAAGTGGTGTGCGAAAAGAACATACATGCAATGACACAGGTGGATGCATATGTGGTTTGTGAAAAGAACACACACGCAATGACACTGGTGGATCCATATGTGGTCTGTGAAAAGAATAGACATGCAATGACACTGGCGGATCCAAATGTGGTCTGTGAAAAGAACACACATGCAATGACACTGGTGGATCCATATGTGGTCTGTGAAAAGAACAAACATGAATGACACTGGTGGATCCATATGTGGTCTATGAAAAGAACACACATGAAATGACTCTAGCTGTGGTTAATGAAAAGAACACACATGCAATGAACTCTGGTTGATCCATATGTGATCTGTGAAAAGCACACACATGCAATGACACTGGTGGATCCATATATGGTCTGTGAAAAGAACAAACATTTCAATGACACTGGTGGATCCATATGTGGTCTGTGAAAAGAACAGACATGCAATGACACTGGTGGATCCATATGTGGTGTGTGAAAAGAACACACATGCAATGACTCTAGTTGATCCATATGTGGTCTTTGAAAAGAAAACACATGCAATGAACTTTGGTTGATCCATATGTGGTATGTGAAAAGAAAACACATGCAATGAACTCTGGTTGATCCATATGTGGTCTGTGAAAAGAACAGACATGCAATAACACTGGTCGATCCATATGTGTTCTGTGAAAAGAACAAACATTTCAATGACACTAGTGGATCCATATGTGGTCTGTGAAAAGAACAGACATGCAATGAACTCTGGTGGATCCATATGGGGTCTGTGAAAAGATCATACATGCAATGAACTCTGGTGGATCCATATGGGGTATGTGAAAACAACACACATGCAATGACAATGGTGGTTCCATATGTGGTTTGTGAAAATAACACACATGAAATGATACTAGTGGATCCATATGTGGTTTGTGAAAAGAACACACATGCAATGACAATGGTGGTTCCATATATGGTCGGTGAAAAGAACAGACATGCAATGACACTGGTGGATCCATATGTGGTCTGTCAAAAGAACACACATGCAATGAGACTTGTTGATCCATATGTGCTATGTGAAAAGAACACACATGCAATAACACTGGTGGTTCCATATGTGGTATGTGAAAAGAACACAGATGCAATGCCACTGGTGCATCCATATGTGGTATGTGAAAAGAACACACATTCAATGACACTGGTGGATCCATATGTGGTTTGTGAAAAGAACACCCATGCAATTCACTCTGGTGGATCCATATGGGGTCTATGAAAAGAACACACATTTCAATGACACTCGTGGATCCATAGGGTGTGTGTGAAAAGAACACACATGAAATGACTCTAGATGTGGTTAATGAAAAGAACACACAAGAAATGACTCTAGCTGTGGTTAATGAAAAGAACACGCATGCAATGAACACTGGTTGATCCATATGTGGTGTGTGAAAAGAACACACATCCAATGACAATGGTGGATCCAGATGTTGTCTGTGAAAACAACAAACATTTCAATGACACTTGTGGATCCATATGTGGTCTGCGAAAAGTACAGACATGCAATGACACTGGTGGATCCATATGTAGTGTGTGAAAAGAACATACATGCAATGACACTGGTGGATCCATATGTGGTTTGTGAAAAGAACACACATGCAATGACACTAGTGGATCCATATGTGGTTTGTGAAAAGAACACACATGCAATGACTCGGGTAGATCCATATGTGGGCTATGAAATGAACAGTCATGCAATGACACTGGTGGATCCAAATGTGGTGTTTGAAAAGAACACACATGGAATGACACTGGTGGATCCATATGTGGTTTGTGAAAAGAACACACATGCAATGACACTGGTGGATCCTTATGTGGTCTGTGAAAAGAACTGGCATGCAATGACACTAGTGGATCCATATGTGGTATGTGAAAAGAACACACATGCAATGACACTAGTGGATCCATATGTGGTCTGTGAAAAGAACACACATGCAATGACACTAGTGGATCCATATGTGGTCTGTGAAAAGAACACACATGAAATGACACTGTTTGATCCATATGTGGTCTCGGAAAAGAACACACATGCAATGACACTAGTGGATCCATATGTGGTCTATGAAAAGAACACGCATGAAATGACTCTAGCTGTGGTTAATGAAAAGAACACATATCCAATGAACTCTAGTTGATCCATATGTGGTCTGTGAAAAGAACACACATGCAATGACACTGGTGGATCCATATGTGGTCTGTGAAAAGAACAATCATTGCAATGACACTGGTGGATCCATATGTTGTCTATGAAAAGAACAGACATGGAATAACACTGGTGGATCCATATGTGGTGTGTGAAAAGAACACACATGCAATGACACTGGTGGAAAAATATGTGGTTTGTGAAAAGAACACACATGCAATGAGACTACTAGGTCCATATGTGGTATGTGAAAATAAAACACATGCAATGAACTCTGGTTGAAACATATGTGGTCTCTGAAAAGAACGGACATGCAATGACACTGGTGGATCCATATGTGTTCGGTGAAAAGAACAAACATTTCAATGACATTGGTGGATCCATATGTGGTCTATGAAAAGAACAGACATGCAATGACACTAGTGGATCCATATGTGGTGTGCGAAAAGAACACACATGCAATGATACTGGTGAATCCATATGTGGTTTGTGAAAAGAACACACATGCAATGACACTAGTGGATCCATATGTGGTCTGTGAAAAGAACAGACATGCAATGACACTGGTTGATCCATATGTGGTCTATGAAAAGAACAATCATTTCAATGACTCTAGCTGTGGTTAATGAAAAGAACACACATGCAATGAAAATGGTGGATCCATATGTGGTCTGTGAAAAGAACACACATGCAATGAACTCTGGTGGTTCCATATGTGGTCTGTGAAAAAAAACACATGCAATGGCACTGTTGGATCCATATGTGGTATGTGAAAATAACAGACATGCAATGACACTGGTGGTTCCATATGTGGTCTGTGAAAAGAACACACATGCAATGACTCTGGTGCATCCATATGTGGTCTGCGAAAAGAACAGATATGCAATGACACTAGTGGATCCATATGTGGTGCGTGAAAAGAACAGACATGCGGGGACACTGGTGGGACCATATGTGGTCGATGAAAAGAACACACATGCAATGACACTGGTGGATCCATATGTGGTCTGTGAAAAGAACACACATGGAATGACACTGGTGGATCCATATGTCGTCTATGAAAAGAACACACATGCAATGACAGCGGTGGATCCATATATGGTCTATGAAAAGACCACACATGCAATGAACTCTGGTGGATCCATATGTGGTCTATGAAAAGAACACACATTCAATGACACGGGTTGATCCATATGTGGTCTGTGAAAAGAACACACATGCAATGACACTGGTTGTTCCATATGTGGTCTGTGAAAAGAACACACATGCAATGACACCGGTGGATCCATATATGTTCTATGAAAAGAACACACATGCAATGACACTAGTGGATCCATATTTGGTCTATGAAAAGAACACACATGAAATGACTCTAGCTGTGGTTAATGAAAAGAACACACATGCAATGAAATCTGCTTGATCCATATGTGGTATGTGAATAAAACACACATGCAATGACACTGGTGGATCCATATGTGGGCTGTGAAAAGAACAAAAATTTCAATGACATTGGTGGATCCATATGTGGTATGTGAAAAGAACAGACATGCAATGACACTTGTGGATCCATATGTGGTGTGTGAGAAGAACACACATGCAATGACACTGGTGGATCCATATGTGGTTTGTGAAAAGAACACACATGCAATGACACTGGTGGTTCCATATGTGGTCTATGAAAAAACACATGCAATGAACTCTGGTGGATCCATATGTGGTCTATGAAAAGAACAAACATTTCAATGACACAGGTGGATCCATATGTGGTCTCTGAAAAGAACAGACATGCAATGACACTGGTGTATCCATATGTGGTGTGTGAAAAGAACACACATGCAATGACACTGGTGGATCCATATGTGGTTTGTGAAAAGAACAAACATGCATTGAAACTAGTGGATCCATATGTGGTCTTTGAAAATAAAACACATGCAATGAACTCTGGTTGATCCATATGTGGTATGTGAAAAGAACAGACATGCAATGACACTGGTGGATCCATATGTGTTGTGTGAAAAGAACACACATTTCAATTACACTAGTGGATCCATATGTGGTATGTGAAAAGAACAGACATGCAATGAACTCTGGTGGATCCATATGGGGTCTGTGAAAAGAACATACATGCAATGAACACTGGTGGATCCATAGGGGGTCTGTGAAAAGAACACACATACAATGACAATGGTGGTTCCATATGTGGTCTGTGAAAAGAACACACATGAAATGATATTGATGGATCCATATGTGGTCTATGAAAAGAACGCACATGAAATGACAATGGTGGATCCATATGTGGTCTGTAAAAAGAACACACATGCAATGACACTTGTTGATCCATATGTGGTCTGTAAAAAGAACACACATGCAATGACACAGGTGCTTCCATATGTGGTCTGCGAAAAGAACACACATGCAATGCCACAGGTGGATCCATATGTGGTCTATGAAAAGAACACACATTCAATGACACTGGTGGATCAATATGTGGTCTGTGAAAAGAACACACATGCAATGTACTCTGGTGGATCCATATGGGGTCTGTGAAAAGAACAGACATTTCAATGACACTCGTGGATCCATATGGGGTCTGTGAAAAGAACACACATGAAATGACTCTAGATGTGGTTAATGAAAAGAACACACACGAAATGACTCTAGCCGTGGTTAATGAAAAGAACACGCATGCAATGAACACTGGTTGATCCATATGTGGTCTATGAAAAGAACACACATGCAATAACAATGGTGGATCCATATGTGGTCTCTGAATATAACAAAAATTTCAATGACACTAGTGGATCCATATGTGGTCTATGAAAAGAACAGACATGCAATGACACTGGTGGATCCATATGTGGTGTGTGAAAAGAACATACATGCAATGACACTGGTGGATCCATATGTGGTGTGTGAAAAGAACACACATGCAATCACACTAGTGGATCCATATGTGGTCTGTGAAAAGAACACACATGCAATAACACTAGCGGATCCATATGTGGTCCGTGAAAAGAATACACATGCAATGACTCTGGTGGATCCATATGTGGTCTATGAAATGAACAGTCATGCAATGACATTGGTGGATCCAAATGTGATGTGTGAAAACAACACAGATGGAATGACACTGGTGGATCCATATGTGGTCTGTGAAAAGAACAGACATGCAATGACACTGGTGGATCCATATGTGGTCTGTGAAAAGAACACACATGCAATGACACTGGTGGATCCATATGTGGTCTGTGAAAAGAACACACATGCTGACACTGGTGGATCCATATGTGGTCTATGAAAAGAACACACATGAAATGACACTGGTGGATCCATATGTGGTCTCTAAAAAGAACACACATGCAATGACACTAGTGGATCCATATGTGGTCTGTGAAAAGAACACACATGAAATGACTATAGCTGTGGTTAATGAAAAGAACACACATGCAATGAACTCTGGTTGATCCATATGTGGTCTGTGAAAAGAACGCACATGCAATGACACTGGTGGATTCATATGTGGTCTGTGAAAAGAACAAACATTGCAATGACATTGGTGGATAGATATGTGGTCTGTGAAAAAAACAGACATGCAATGACACTGGTGGGTCCATATGTGGTGTCTGAAAAGACACACATGCAATAACACTAGTGGATCCATATGTGGTCTGTGAAAAGAAAACACATGCAGTGAACTCTGGTTGAAACATATGTGGTCTGTGAAAAGAAAACACATGCAGTGAACTCTGGTTGAAACATATGTGGTCTGTGAAAAGAACACACATGCAATGACACTTGTGGATCCATATGTGTTATGTGAAAAGAACAAACATTTCAATGACACTGGTGGATCCATATGTGCTCTGTGAAAAGAACAGACATGCATTGACACTGGTGGATCCATATGTGGTCTGAGAAAATAACATACATGCAATGACACTCGTGATTCCTTATGTGGTCTGTGAAAAGGACATACATGCAATGACTCTGGTGGATCCATATGTGGTCTGTGAAAAGAATAGATATGCAATGACACTGGTGGATCCATATGTGGTGTGTGAAAAGAACACACATGCAATGACACTGGTGGATCCATATGTGGTCGATGAAAAGAACACACATGAAATGACACTGGTGGATCCATATGTGGTCTGTGAAAAGAACACACATGCAATGACACTGGTGGATCCATATGTGGTCCGTGAAAGGAACACACATGCAATGACACTGGTGGATACATACATGGTCTGTGAAAAGAACACGCATGCAATGAACTCTAGTGGCTCCATATGTGGTCTTTGAAAAGAACACACATTCAATGACACGGGTTGATCCATATGTGGTCTGTGAAAAGAACACACATGCAATGACACTGGTTGTTTCATATGTGGTCTATGAAAAAAAACATGCAATGACAATGGTGGATCCATATGGGGTCTATGAAAAGAACACACATGCAATGACACTGGTGGATCCAAATGTGGTCTGTGAAAAGAACACACATGTAATCACACTAGTGGATCCATATGTGGTCTATGGAAAGAACACACATGCAATGACACTGGTGGATCCATATGTGGTCTGTGAAAAGAACAGACATGCAATGCCACTGGTGGATCCATATGTGGTCTGTGAAATGAACACACATGCAATGACATTGGTGGATCCATATGTGGTCCGTGAAAAGAACACACATGCAATGACACTGGTGGATCCATATGTGGTCTATGAAAAGAACAAACATGAAATGACACCGATGGATCCATATGTGGTCTCTGAAAAGAACACACATGCTATGACACTAGTGGATCCATATGTGGTCTATGAAATGAACACACATGAAATGACTCTAGCTGTGGTTAATGAAAAGAACACACATGCAATGAAATCTGGTTGATCCATATGTGGTCTGTGAAAAGAACACACATGCAATGACACTGGTGGATCCATATGTGGTCTGTGAAAAGAACAAACATTTCAATGACATTGGTGGATCCATATGTGGTCTGTGAAAAGAACAGACATGCAATGACACTGCTGAATCCTTATGTGGTGTGTGAAAAGAACACACATGCAATGACACTGGTGGATCGATATGTGGTTTGTGAAAAGAACACTCATGCAATGACACTAGTGGATCCAAATGTGGTATGTGAAAAGAACAAACATGCAATGACACTGGTTGATCCATATGTGGTCTATGAAAAGAACAAACATTTCAATGACACTTGTGGATCCATATGTGGTCTGTGAAAAGAACAGACATGCAATGACACTGGTGGATCCATATGTGGTGTGTGAAAAGAACACACATGCAATGACACTGGTGGATCCATATGTGGTTTGTGAAAAGAACACACATGCAATAACACTAGTGGATCCATATGTGGTCTGTGAAAACAACAGACAGGCAATGACACTGGTGATCCATATATGGTCTGTGAAAAGACCAAACATTTCAATGACTCTAGCTGTGGTTAATGAAAAGAACAGACATGCAATGAAAATGGTGGATCCATATGTGGTCTGTGAAAAGAACACACATGCAATGACCTCTGGTGGTTCCATATGTGGTCTCTGAAAAGAACAACCATACAATGACACTACTGGATCCATATGTCGTCTATGAAAATAACAGACATGCAATGACACTGGTGGATCCATATTTGTCTATGAAAAGAACACACATGCAATGACACAGGTGGATCCATATGTGGTCTGTGAAAAGAACACACATGCAATGACACTGGTGGATCCATATGTGGTCTGTGAAAAGAACACACATGAAATTACACTAGTAGATCCATATGTTGTCTCTGAAAAGAACACACATGCAATGACACTAGTGGATCCATATGTGGTCTATGAAAAGAACACACATGAAATGACTCTTGATGTGGTTAATGAAAAGAACACACATGCAATGAACTCTGGTTGATCCATATGTGGTGTGTGAAAAGAACACACATGCAATGACACTGGTGGATCCATATGTGGACTGTGAAAAGAACAGACATGCAATGACACTGGTGCATCCATATGTGGTCTGTGAAAAGAACACACATGCAATGACACTGGTGGATCCATATGTGGTCTGTGAAAAGAAAAAACATGAAATGACACCGGTGGATCCATATGTGTTCTCTGAAAAGAACACACATGCAATGACACTAGTGGATCCATATCTGGTCTATGAAAAGAACACACATGAAATGACTCTCGCTGTGGTTAATGAAAAGAACACACATGCAATGAAATCTAGTTGATCCATATGTGGTCTGTGAAATGAACACACATGCAATGACATTGGTGGATCCATATGTGGTCCGTGAAAAGAACACACATGCAATGACACTGGTGGATCCATATGTGGTCTATGAAAAGAACAAACATGAAATGACACCGATGGATCCATATGTGGTCTCTGAAAAGAACACACATGCTATGACACTAGTGGATCCATATGTGGTCTATGAAATGAACACACATGAAATGACTCTAGCTGTGGTTAATGAAAAGAACACACATGCAATGAAATCTGGTTGATCCATATGTGGTCTGTGAAAAGAACACACATGCAATGACACTGGTGGATCCATATGTGGTCTGTGAAAAGAACAAACATTTCAATGACATTGGTGGATCCATATGTGGTCTGTGAAAAGAACAGACATGCAATGACACTGCTGAATCCTTATGTGGTGTGTGAAAAGAACACACATGCAATGACACTGGTGGATCGATATGTGGTTTGTGAAAAGAACACTCATGCAATGACACTAGTGGATCCAAATGTGGTATGTGAAAAGAACAAACATGCAATGACACTGGTTGATCCATATGTGGTCTATGAAAAGAACAAACATTTCAATGACACTTGTGGATCCATATGTGGTCTGTGAAAAGAACAGACATGCAATGACACTGGTGGATCCATATGTGGTGTGTGAAAAGAACACACATGCAATGACACTGGTGGATCCATATGTGGTTTGTGAAAAGAACACACATGCAATGACACTAGTGGATCCATATGTGGTCTGTGAAAACAACAGACATGCAATGACACTGGTGATCCATATATGGTCTGTGAAAAGACCAAACATTTCAATGACTCTAGCTGTGGTTAATGAAAAGAACACACATGCAATGAAAATGGTGGATCCATATGTGGTATGTGAAAAGAACACACATGCAATGACCTCTGGTGGTTCCATATGTGGTCTCTGAAAAGAACAACCATACAATGACACTACTGGATCCATATGTCGTCTATGAAAATAACAGACATGCAATGACACTGGTGGATCCATATTTGTCTATGAAAAGAACACACATGCAATGACACAGGTGGATCCATATGTTGTCTTTGAAAAGAACACACATGCAATGACACTGGTGGATCCATATGTGGTCTGTAAAAAGAACACACATGAAATTACACTAGTAGATCCATATGTTGTCTCTGAAAAGAACACACATGCAATGACACTAGTGGATCCATATGTGGTCTATGAAAAGAACACACATGAAATGACTCTTGATGTGGTTAATGAAAAGAACACACATGCAATGAACTCTGGTTGATCCATATGTGGTGTGTGAAAAGAACACACATGCAATGACACTGGTGGATCCATATGTGGACTGTGAAAAGAACAGACATGCAATGACACTGGTGCATCCATATGTGGTCTGTGAAAAGAACACACATGCAATGACACTGGTGGATCCATATGTGGTCTGTGAAAAGAAAAAACATGAAATGACACCGGTGGATCCATATGTGTTCTCTGAAAAGAACACACATGCAATGACACTAGTGGATCCATATCTGGTCTATGAAAAGAACACACATGAAATGACTCTAGCTGTGGTTAATGAAAAGAACACACATGCAATGAAATCTGGTTGATCCACATGTGGTCTGTGAATAGAACACGCATGCAATGACACTGGTGGATCCATATGTGGTCTGTGAAAAGAACAGACATGCAATGACACTGGTGGATCCATATGTGGTCTGTGAAAAGAACAAACATGAAATGACACCGATGGATCCATATGTGGTCTCTGAAAAGAACACACATGCAATGACACTAGTGGATCCAAATGTGGTCTGTGAAAAGAACACACATGAAAGGACTCTCGCTGTGGTTAATGAAAAGAACACACATGCAATGAAATCTAGTTGATCCATATGTGGTATGTGAAAAGAACACACATGCAATGACACTGGTGGATCCATATGTGGTCTGTGAAAAGAACAAACATTTCAATGACATTGGTGGATCCATATGTGGTCTATGAAAAGAACAAACATGAAATGACACTGATGGATCCATATGTGGTCTCTGAAAAGAACAAACATGCTATGACACTAGTGGATCCATATGTGGTCTATGAAATGAACACACATGAAATGACTCTAGCTGTGGTTAATGAAAAGAACACACATGCAATGAAATCTGGTTGATCCATATGTGGTCTGTGAATAGAACACACATGCAATGACACTGGTGGATCCATATGTGGTCTGTGAAAAGAACAAACATTTCAATGACATTGGTGGATCCATATGTGGTCTGTGAAAAGAACAGACATGCAATGACACTGGTGGATCCATATGTGGTCTGTGAAAAGAACAAACATGAAATGACACCGATGGATCCATATGTGGTCTCTGAAAAGAACACACATGCAATGACACTAGTGGATCCAAATGTGGTATGTGAAAAGAACAAACATGCAATGACACTGGTTGATCCATATGTGGTCTATGAAAAGAACAAACATTTCAATGACACTTGTGGATCCATATGTGGTCTGTGAAAAGAACAGACATGCAATGACACTGGTGGATCCATATGTGGTGTGTGAAAAGAACACACATGCAATGACACTGGTGGATCCATATGTGGTTTGTGAAAAGAACACACATGCAATGACACTAGTGGATCCATATGTGGTCTGTGAAAACAACAGACATGCAATGACACTGGTGATCCATATATGGTCTGTGAAAAGACCAAACATTTCAATGACTCTAGCTGTGGTTAATGAAAAGAACACACATGCAATGAAAATGGTGGATCCATATGTGGTATGTGAAAAGAACACACATGCAATGACCTCTGGTGGTTCCATATGTGGTCTCTGAAAAGAACAACCATACAATGACACTACTGGATCCATATGTCGTCTATGAAAATAACAGACATGCAATGACACTGGTGGATCCATATTTGTCTATGAAAAGAACACACATGCAATGACACAGGTGGATCCATATGTGGTCTGTGAAAAGAACACACATGCAATGACACTGGTGGATCCATATGTGGTCTGTAAAAAGAACACACATGAAATTACACTAGTAGATCCATATGTTGTCTCTGAAAAGAACACACATGCAATGACACTAGTGGATCCATATGTGGTCTATGAAAAGAACACACATGAAATGACTCTTGATGTGGTTAATGAAAAGAACACACATGCAATGAACTCTGGTTGATCCATATGTGGTGTGTGAAAAGAACACACATGCAATGACACTGGTGGATCCATATGTGGACTGTGAAAGAAGACATGCAATGACACTGTGCATCCATATGTTGTCTGTGAAAAGAACACACATGCAATGACACTGGTGGATCCATATGTGGTCTGTGAAAAGAAAAAACATGAAATGACACCGGTGGATCCATATGTGTTCTCTGAAAAGAACACACATGCAATGACACTAGTGGATCCATATCTGGTCTATGAAAAGAACACACATGAAATGACTCTAGCTGTGGTTAATGAAAAGAACACACATGCAATGAAATCTGGTTGATCCACATGTGGTCTGTGAATAGAACACGCATGCAATGACACTGGTGGATCCATATGTGGTCTGTGAAAAGAACAGACATGCAATGACACTGGTGGATCCATATGTCTAAAAAGAAGAAAAAACATGAATGACACCGATGGATCCATATGTGGTCTGAAAAGAACACACATGCAATGACACTAGTGGATCCAAATGTGGTCTGTGAAAAGAACACACATGAAAGGACTCTCGCTGTGGTTAATGAAAAGAACACACATGCAATGAAATCTAGTTAATCCATATGTGGTATGTGAAAAGAACACACATGCAATGACCTTTGGTGGATCCATATGTGTCTGTGTGAAAAGAACAAACATTTCAATGACATTGGTGGATCCATATGTGGTCTATGAAAAGAACAAACATGAAATGACACTGATGGATCCATATGTGGTCTCTGAAAAGAACAAACATGCTATGACACTAGTGGATCCATATGTGGTCTATGAAATGAACACACATGAAATGACTCTAGCTGTGGTTAATGAAAAGAACACACATGCAATGAAATCTGGTTGATCCATATGTGGTCTGTGAATAGAACACACATGCAATGACACTGGTGGATCCATATGTGGTCTGTGAAAAGAACAAACATTTCAATGACATTGGTGGATCCATATGTGGTCTGTGAAAAGAACAGACATGCAATGACACTGGTGGATCCATATGTGGTCTGTGAAAAGAACAAACATGAAATGACACCGATGGATCCATATGTGGTCTTCTCGACACACACACATGACCTTTGGTAGGATCAAAAATGTACTGTGAAAAGAACACACATGAAAGGACTCTCGCTGTGGTTAATGAAAAGAACACACATGCAATGAAATCTAGTTAATCCATATGTGGTATGTGAAAAGAACACACATGCAATGACACTGGTGGATCCATATGTGGTCTGTGAAAAGAACAAACATTTCAATGACATTGGTGGATCCATATGTGGTCTGAGAAAAGAACAGACATGCAATGACACTGGTGGATCCATATGTGGTGTGTGAAAAGAACACACATGCAATGACACTGGTGGATACATATGTGGTTTGTGAAAAGAACACACATGCAATGACACTCGTGGATCCAAATGTGGTATGTGAAAAGAACACACATGCAATGAACTCTAGTTGATCCATATGTGGTCTGTGAAAAGAACACACATGCAATGACACTGGTGGATCCATATGTGGTCTGTGAAAAGAACAAACATTCAATCACTTGTGGAGGGATATGTGGTCACTGTGAAAGAATGCATATGCAATGACACTGGTGGATCCATATGTGGTGTGTGAAAAGGACACACATGCAATGACACTGGTGGATCCATATGTGGTTTGTGAAAACAACACACATGCAATGACACTAGTGTATCTATATGTGGTCTGTGAAAAGTGCAGACATGCAATGACACTGGTTGATCCATATGTGGTCTGTGAAAAGACCAAACATTTCAATGACTCTAGCTGTGGTTAATGAAAAGAACACACATGCAATGAAAATGGTGGATCCATATGTGGTCTGTGAAAAGAACACACATGCAATGACCTCTGGTGGTTCCATATGTGGTCTCTGAAAAGAACACACATGCAATCACACTACTGGATCCATATGTGGTCTGTGAAAATAACAGACATGCAATGGCACTGGTGGATCCATATTTGTCTGTGAAAAGAACACACCTGCAATGACACTGGTGGAATCATATGTGGTCTGTGAAAAGAACACCACATGCAATGAAATCTGGTTGATCCATATGTGGTATGTGAATAGAACACACATGCAATGACACTGGTGGATCCATATCTGGTCTATGAAAAGAACACACATGAAATGACTCTAGCTGTGGTTAATGAAAAGAACACACATGCAATGAAATCTGGTTGATCCATATGTGGTCTGTGAATAGAACACACATGCAATGACATTGGTGGATCCATATGTGGTTTGTGAAAAGAACACACATGCAATGACAATAGTGGATCCAAATGTGGTATGTGAAAAGAACACACATGCAATGAACTCTAGTTGATCCATATGTGGTCTGTGAAAAGAACACACATGCAATGACACTGGTGGATCCATATGTGGTCTGTGAAAAGAACAAACATTTCAATGACACTTGTGGATCCATATATGGTCTGTGAAAAGAACAGACATGCAATGACACTGGTGGATCCATATGTGGTGTGTGAAAAGAACACACATGCAATGACACTGGTGGATCCATATGTGGTTTGTGAAAGGAACACACATGCAATGACACTAGTGGATCCATATGTGGTCTGTGAAAAGTGCAGACATGCAATGACATTGGTTGATCCATATGTGGTCTGTGAAAAGACCAAACATTTCAATGACTCTAGTTGTGGTTAATGAAAAGAACACACATGCAATGAAAATGGTGGATCCATATGTGGTCTGTGAAAAGAACACACATGCAATGACCTCTGGTGGTTCCATATGTGGTCTCTGAAAAGAACACACATGCAATCACACTACTGGATCCATATGTGGTCTGTGAAAATAACAGACATGCAATGGCACTGGTGGATCCATATGTGGTCTGTGAATAGAACACACATGCAATGACACTGTGGATCATATGTGGTCTATGAAAAGAACACACATGCAATGCAATCTGGTTGATCCATATGTGGTATGTGAATAGAACACACATGCAATGACACTGGTGGATCCATATGTGGTTTGTGAAAAGAACAAACATTTCAATGACATTGGTGGATCCATATGTGGTATGTGAAAAGAACAGACATGCAATGACACTGGTGGATTCATATGTGGTCTGTGAAAAGAACAAACATGAAATGACACCGATGGATCCATATGTGGTCTCTGAAAAGAACACACATGCAATGACACTAGTGGATCCAAATGTGGTCTATGAAAAGAACACACATGAAAGGACTCTCGCTGTGGTTAATGAAAAGAACACACATGCAATGACACTGGTGGATCCATATGTGGTCTGTGAAAAGAACAAACATTTCAATGACATTGGTGGATCCATATGTGGTATGTGAAAAGAACAGACATGCAATGACACTGGTGGATCCATATGTGGTGTGTGAAAAGAACACACATGCAATGACACAGGTGGATCCAAATGTGGTTTGTGAAAAGAACACACATGCAATGACACTAGTGGATCCAAATGTGGTATGTGAAAAGAACACACATGCAATGAACGCTAGTTGATCCATATGTGGTCTGTGAAAAGAACACACATGCAATGACACTGGTGGATCCATATGTGGTCTGTGAAGAGAACAAACATTTCAATGACACTTGTGGATCCATATGTGGTCTGTGAAAAGAACAGACATGCAATGACACTGGTGGATCCATATGTGGTGTGTGAAAAGAACACACATGCAATGACACTGGTGGATCCATATGTGGTTTGTGAAAAGAACACACATGCAATGACACTAGTGGATCCATATGTGGTCTGTGAAAAGAGCAGACATGCAATGACACTGGTTGATCCATATGTGGTCTGTGAAAAGACCAAACATTTCAATTACTCTAGCTGTGGTTAATGAAAAGAACACACATGCAATGAAAATGGTGGATCCATATGTGGTCTGTGAAAAGAACACACATGCAATGACCTCTGGTGGTTCCATATGTGGTCTCTGAAAAGAACACACATGCAATCACACTACTGGATCCATATGTGGTCTGTGAAAATAACAGACATGCAATGACACTGGTGGATCCATATTTGTCTGTGAAAAGAACACACATGCAATGACACTGGTGGAATCATATGTGGGTTGTGAAAAGAACACACATGCAATGACACTGGTGGATCCATATGTGGTCTGTGAAAAGAACACACATGAAATGACACTGGTGGATCCATATGTTGTCTCTGAAAAGAACACACATGCAATGACACTAGTGGATCCATATGTGGTCTATGAAAAGAACACACACGAAATAACTCTTGATGTGGTTAATGAAATGAACACACATGCAATGAACTCTGGTTGATCCATATGTGTTGTGTGAAAAGAACACACATGCAATGACACTGGTGGATCCATATGTGGACTGAGAAAAGAACAGACATGCAATGATACTGGTGGATCCATATGTGGTCTGTGAAAAGAACACACATGCAATGACACTGGTGGATCCATATGTGGTCTGTGAAAAGAACACACATGCAATGACACTGCTGGATCCATATGTGGTCTGTGCAAAGAAAAAACATGAAATGACACCGGTGGATCCATATGTGTTCTCTGAAAAGAACACACATGCAATGACACTAGTGGATCCATATCTGGTCTATGAAAAGAACACACGTAAAATGACTCTAGTTGTGGTTAATGAAAAGAACACACATGCAATGGCACTACTGGATCCATATGTGGTCTGTGAAAATAACACACACACTGGTGGATCCATATGTGGTCTGTGAAAAGAACACACATGAAATGACACTGGTGGATCCATATGTTGTCTCTGAAAAGAACACACATGAAATGACACTAGTGGATCCATATGTGGTCTATGAAAAGAACACACATGAAATGACTCTTGATGTGGTTAATGAAAAGAACACACATGCAATGAACTCTTGTTGATCCATATGTGGTGTGTGAAAAGAACACACATGCAATGACACTGGTGGATCCACATGTGGACTGTGAAAAGAACAGACATGCAATGACACTGATGGATCCATTTGTGGTATGTGAAAAGAACACACATGCAATTACACTGGTGGATCCATATGTGGTCTATGAAAAGAACATACATGCAATGACACTGGTGGATCCATATGTGGTCTGTGAAAAGAAAAAACATGAAATGACACCGGTGGATCCATATGTGTTCTCTGAAAAGAACACACATGCAATGACACTAGTGGATCCATATTTGGTCTATGAAAAGAACACACATGAAATGACTAGCTTTGGTTAATGAAAAGAACACACATGCAATGAAATCTGGTTGATCCATATGTGGTATGTGAATAGAACACACATGCAATGACACTGGTGGATCCATATGTGGACTGTGAAAAGAACAAAAATTTCAATGACATTGGTGGATCCATATGTGGTCTGTGAAAAGAACAGACATGCAATGACACTGGTGGATCCATATGTGGTGTGTGAAAAGAACACACATGCAATGACACTGGTGGATCCATATGTGGTTTGTGAAAAGAACACACATGCAATGACACTAGTGGATCCAAATGTGGTATGTGAAAAGAACACACATGCAATGAACTCTGGTTGATCCATATGTGGTCTGTGAAAAGAACACACATGCGATGACACTGGTGGGTCCATATGTGGTCTATGAAAAGAACAAACATTTCAATGACACTTGTGGATCCATATGTTGGAGATATGCCCTAGAGGTAATAATAAATGTAGTTATTATTATATATCTTTGTGTTTATGATAAATGTTTATATTCATGCTATAATAGTATTAACAAGGAAACATTAATACTTGTGTGAATTGTAAACTTAATTTGAAGTCCCTAGTAAAGCCTCTATATAATACTAGCTTGTTGGTTAATAGATGATTGTGGTTTCCCTATCATGAACATTGAGATGTTATTAACAACAAGATCATATCGTTAGGAGAATGATATGGTGGACATACTCCTATAGATAAGCGTAGCATAAAGATCAAGTCATTTCAATAGTTCAATTGCTATATGCTTTCTGATACATAGTAACCTAATTCCTTCGACCATGAGATCATGCATATCACCTTTACTAGATGGATGCTTTGATGTCATCAAACACCACACCGTAACAGGGTGGCTATAAAGGTGGCATTGAGTGTTCGGAAAGTATTGGTTGAAACACATGGATCAAGAGTGGGATTTGTCCATCCACATGACGGATAGATATTCTCTGGGCCCTCTCGGTGAAATGTCATCCAATTAGCTTGCAAGCATGTGACTTGGTCACAAGGGATCACATATCAGGAGCGAAAGAGTACTTATCGATGAACGAGGATGAACTAGGTATGCGAGATACCGACGATCATAACCTCGGATAAGTAACATATCGTGAGACAAAGGGAAATTGGTATCGTATGTAAGTGGTTCATTCGATCAAAGTAATCGTAGAAATATGTGGAGCCATATGAATTTCCAGATTCCTCTATTGGTTATTGTTAGGAGAAGTGTCTCGATCATGTCCGCATAATTCACGAACCGTAGGGAGACACACTTAAGGATTGACGTTGTTTGAGTAGTTATGGTATTATGAGAAAGAGAATGTTGTTCGAGTCTCGGATGGGATCCGGGATATCACGAGGTGATCCGGAATGGTCCGGAGAATAAGATTCATATAAGGAAAGTCCCGTTTGAGTTGGGGAATGGTTAGGTGTTTTCATGGAACATTCTAGAAGGTCGGAATGTCCCACTCCGGGAGGGGAAGGGTACATGAATGTGTCATTGCATATTGGAATGATTGCATCATGTACTAAGTGTTCTCGCTGTCCAAAATAAAGGGTTTATTTAAATCCTAAATTGAAAAGTCAAACGGCTAGTTTGAAAGTCAAACGCAATTTTGGGAAGTGGGAAAAGAGGAGGAGGTGGAGACCGACTTGGGGAGGAGTCCCCTTGGCGGCTGGCGCCTCCCAAGGCCGACTTGGGAGGACTCCTCCCTGGTCACGGCCTCCCACCTATAAAGGGAGGCAGGGCCTCCCTCCTGACACACAAGTTCCTATCCTCTAAACTAAACCCTAGACCTAAACCCCGGTTTAGAGCTATTTGGTTTAGAGCCTTCTAATTGGTTTAGAGCCTTCTAATTGGTGTGTCTAATTACTAGACCACTAATAGCCTCTCTCATAAGCTCCACCATACTGCTTTTGCTTAAGCGAAGCCTGCAGGATCTCCCTCTACTTCGGTACCACGCCGTTGTCTTCGGAATCGCGAGGAGAGTACTACAACCTCCATTTTCTGGAACAAGGGAGAGGAAGGTCTTCGTCAAAATTTAACGTGTGACCGACTACGAGGCGCCGGGAACGTGCGCCGGAAGGATCGTCTCTGCGATCTTGAGATCGGAAAGAGTACGACTACATCACCCACGAGAATCTGCTCGTTAAACGCTTTGGAATCTTCGAGGTGAGTTCCTCTATCGACTCGTTGCTACAATCTAGTAGATAGATCTTGGCTTGTTTGTTTGTATGCGATAGAAAATTTTTGTTTTCCATGCTACGAACCCCTCTGATGGTATCGAGCCGTGTCTATATGTAGATCTGTTGCCTGAGTAGAACACAATGGTCATTGTGGCGTTGATGCTTTATTGTAGATTGCTTTTGTGTACTTTGCATCTTGCGGTATGTTGGGATGAAGCGGCCGGGCTAACCTTACATGACATCGTTCATGAGACTTGCTCCACGCTTGACATGCAACTCAGTATTGCATAAGTGGCTTTGCGGTGCCTGTTTCTCCTAGCATAGTAAAGATCCAATTTACAACGGGTAATCAACAATGCTAGTATCAATGTTGTGGTTCTTGTTCGTAGGTTAGAACGACACTTATGGAAAGCCCCAAACCACGTAAAATATGCAAAGAAAGTAGAAGCGTCTAACTTTGTTTTGCGGTGTGCGATGATGTGATATGGCCATGATTGTGATTATATTTGATGTATGCAATGTTCCTTATTGTAAGTTGGCAACGGCGAGCCATATGGTTGTCTTTAATTTACGTTAAGACCTGCGTGTCTATTCAAAATAGTTGTAATAGTTGAAGCTGGTGGGCGACAACCATGAAGAAGCGTCATTGACCTTGATGCTATGCGGTGATGATGGAGATCATGTTCGTGCTTGAAGATGGAGATCGGAAGCACAAAGAAGAAAACCATATCATATCACATATTATGAATTGCATGTGATGTTAATCCTTTATGCATCTTGTATTGCTTAGTAGGCAGCGGTAGCATTATAAGATGATCCCTCATGCACATAAATTTCAAGTTCTAAAGTGTTCACCCTTAGTATGCACCGTTGCCAAAGCTTGTTGCTTGAAGCACCACGTGATGATCGGGTGTCTTTGATTCCGGGTGAATACAACGTAAGCAAGCCAGATTTGCTTATGCGGTAGCTAAGGTTTGATCTTGACGAGCCTAGCATGCAGACATGGCCTCGTGAACACGGATGGCGAAGGTAAAGCATGAATCATATAGTAGATATGATGAACATGATGATTGTTCGCCATTGAAACTATATCAACTCTCGTGATGATCGGTGTTGATGTAGTGGATTTGGTTCGTGTGATCACTAAAACAATGTGAGGGAGGTTGTTTTGGTGGGAGTTCACCTAGTTTAATTTCATTAATTAATTTGAACTCAATTTGTCATAAACTTAGTCTAAACTATTGCAAATATGTTGTAGATCAATGGCAGCCCCTACCATCAATTTTAATGCGTTCCTAGAGAAAGAAAAGTTGAAAAACAATGGAAGCAACTTCGCGGATTGGTTCCGCAATTTGAGGATTGTCCTCACGGTGGTAATTTGACCTATGTGCTGGATGCACCGCTAGGTGACCCACTGCGGTGATGCTACCGATGAAGTAAAGAATGTTTACCTCGCTCGGAAGAATCAGTACTCCATAGTTCAGTGTGCTATCTTGTATGGTTTAGAATCGGAGCTTCAGAAAAGGTTTGAAGAGTCAGATCCATATGATATTGTCGAGGATCTCAAATTAATCTTTGAGACTCATGCGGCAATTGAAAGTTATGAAACTTCTGAAAAGTTCTTTAACTGCAAGATGGAAGAGGGCTCTGTCGGTGAGCATGTGCTTAAAATGTCCTGGCACGAATAAACTTCAAAGCTTGGGTATAGTGATTCCTAATACTTTGGGGTTTACGCATCCTCAATCACTACCACCAAGTTACAAGAACTTTGTGATGAACTACAACATACGTAACATGAACAAAGAGTTGCGAACTATTTGCTATGTTAAAATCTGCGAAGTGGAGATCAAGAAAGAGCACCAAGTGTTGATGGTCAATAAGACCACCAAATTCAAGAAAGGCAAGTCTAAGCAAAGGGACACTTCAAGAAGGGTGGTAAGAAAGCTGCCACGCCGACGAAGAGGACCAAGGCTGGACCCAAGCACTCTTGAGTGCTTTTCGCAAGGGAGAAGGTCATGAAGCGGAATTGCCCAAAGTACTTGGCGGATTTGAAGAACGGCAACATCAAGAAGAAAGGTATATCGATATACATGTTATTGATGTGTATCTCACTAGTATTCGTAGTAGTGCCCAGGTATTTGATCTTGGTTCGGTTGCTCATATTTGTAACTCAAAGCAGGAGGCGCAGAATAAACGGAAGCTAGTGAAGAACGAGGTGACGATGCGTAGGAAGCGGATCAAAGGTTGATGTGATCGCTGATCGACGCTACCTCTTCATCTACCATCGGGATTAGTTTTATACTTAAATAATTGTTATTTGGTGCCTGCATTAAGCATGAACATTATATCGGGATCTTGTTTATTGCGAGACGGTTACTTGTTTAAATCCGAGAATAATGGTTGTTCGATTTATATGAGTAATATGTTTTATGCACATGCACCGTTGATAGATGGTCTATTCTTGTTGAATCTCGATAGTAGAAATACACATATTAATAACATTGAAGCTAAACGATTGAAATCAGCGATAACTCGACCTATATGTGGCACTGTCGTCTTGGTCACATTGAGTGAAGCGATGAAGAAACTCCATTCGATGGACTTCTTGAATCACTTGATTTTGAATCACTTGAAAGATGCGAAGCATGTCGATGGGTAAAATGACTAAGACTCCATTTTACGGTATGATGGAGCGAGCTCAGACTTATTGGAAATCATACATACCGATGTGTGTGGTCCAATGAGTGTAGCATCGTGACGGTGGTTATCGTTATGTTCTCACCGTCACGGATGACTTGAGGAGATATGGGTATATCTATTTCATGAAACATAAGTCCGAAACTTTCGAGAAGTTTAAGGAGTTTCAAAGTGAGGTAGAGAATCAACGTAACAAGAAGATTAAATTTCTACGCTACGATCGTGGAGGTGAATATCTAAATTCTGAGTTTGGCGAGCATTTGAAGAAATGTGGAATACTTTTGATTGACACGCCGGAACACCACAGTAATGGTGTGTCTGAGCGTAAATGTCGAACTCTCTTAGATATGGTTCGTTCTATGATGTCACTTACAGATTTACCGCTATCATTTTGAGGTTATGCATTAGAAACAGCCGCATTCACTTTAAATAGGGCACCGCCTAAATCCGCTGAAACGACACCGTTTGAATTATGGTTTGGGAAGAAACCTAAATTGTCGTTCCTTAAAGTTTGGGGATGCGAAGCCTATGTAAAGAAGTTACAGGGACAAGCTTGAACCCAAAGCGGAAAAATGCGTCTTCATAGGATACCGAAGGAAACTATTGGGTATACCTTCTATCATAGATCCGAAGGCAAAATCTTCGTTGCCAAGAATGGATCCTTTCTAGAAGGAATTTCTCTCGAAACAAGTGACCGGAAGGAAAGTAGAACTCGACGAGGTTGTCGAACCTTCTCTCGAAATTGCGAGTAGCGCAGACGGAAGAAGTTCTGTGGTGCTGCACCAATAAGAGAGGAAGCTAATGATGGTGATCATGAAACTTCGGTTGAAGTTGCTCTGAGCCTCGGAGGTCAACGAAATCGTACCACTCCAGTTGGTATGATTCCGTTATGAATGTCATGTTGGTGGACAACGATGACCCCGAGACATATGAGGAAGCGATGATGAGCCCATTCCAATAAATGGCAAGAAGCCATGAAATCCGAGATTGGATCCATGTACGAAAACCAAGTATGGACTTTGGTGGACTTAGGATGGTAGGAAGGCTGTCGAGAACAAATGGATTTTCAAGAAGAAAGCAGATCTTGATGGTAATGTTCTGTCTATAAAGCTCGACTTGTCGCAAAAGGGTTTCGACAAATTCAAGGAGTTGACTACGATGAGACTTTCTCACCGTAGAAGCTAAAGTCTGTGAGGATTATGTTAGCAATCGCTGCATATTATGATTATGAGATATGGCGGATGGATGTCAAAAGCATTCCTCAATGGAGACATTGATGAAGAGTTGTATATGATGCAACCCAAAGGTTTTGTCGATCCTAAAGATGCTAACAAGGTATGCAAGCTTCAACGGTCCATCTATGGATTGAAGCAAGCATCCCGAAGTTGGAATCAACGTTTTGATAAGGTAATCAAAAGTTTTGGTTTTATACAAACTTATGGAGAAGCTTGTATTTACAAGAAAGTGAGTGGGAGCTCTGTAGCATTCTTAATACTATATGTGGATGACATATTGTTGATTGGGAATGATGTAGACCTTCTTAATAGTGTCAAAGAGTATTTGAATAAAAGTTTTTCAATGAAGGATCTTGGCGAAGCAGCTTACATATTAGGCATAAAGATTTATAGAGATAGATCGAAACGCCAAATATCATTGTCACAAAGTACATATTTGGACAAAGTTCTAAAGAGGTTTGGAATGGAAGATAGCAAGAAAGGGTTCTTGCCCATGTTTCCCAATACGACCTTGAGTAAAACTCAAAGTCCGACATCGGCAGAAGATAGAGAAAGGATGAGTAAGACTCCCTATGCATCAGCCATAGGATCTCTAATGTATGCCATGCTATGTACTAGACCCGACATTGCATATGTTGTTAGTTTAACTAGCAGATATCAAAGTGATCCGAGTGGATCATTGGACAATGATCAAAAACATCCTTAAGTACTTGAGAAGAACGAAGGATATGGTTCGTTCTTATGGAGGTGATGAACAGCTCGGTGTTAATCGTTACACCGATGCTAGTTGGAACACCGATCGGATGATTCTAAATCACAATCTGGATCGTATTTATTTTGAATGGTGCAGTGATAGCTGGAGGAGTGCAAAGCAAAGCGTTGTGGCGAGATCTTCAACTGAATCGGAATACATGGCTGCTTGGAGGCTTCACAAGCGATATGGATGAAAGAGTTCATTACAGAGCTGGGTGTGGTTCCAAGTCTGGACCCAATGTCTATCTCTTGTGATAACATGGGCGCCATAGCCAATGCGCAAGAACCAAGGTCACACAAGAAGTGAAGCATATCAATGCGTTCCACGCTATTCGAGAACATATCCAGGATGGGGATATAAAGATTTGCAAAGTACACAGATCTGAATGTGGCGGATCCGTTGACTAAACCTCTCCCGAGGCAAAACATGACCAACACCAAACTGCCATGGGTGTTGGTATATTACCATGTAATCTAGATTAGATGACTCTAGTGCAAGTGGGAGGCTGTTGGAGATATGCCTAGAGGCAATAATAAATGTAGTTATTATTATATATCTTTGTGTTTATGATAAATGTTTATATTCATGCTATAATAGTATTAACAAGGAAACATTAATACTTGTGTGAATTGTAAACTTAATTTGAAGTCCCTAGTAAAGCCTCTATATAATACTAGCTTGTTGGTTAATAGATGATTGTGGTTTCCCTATCATGAACATTGAGATGTTATTAACAACAAGATCATATCGTTAGGAGAATGATATGGTGGACATACTCCTATAGATAAGCGTAGCATAAAGATCAAGTCATTTCAATAGTTCAATTGCTATATGATTTACGATACATAGTAACCTAATTCCTTCGACCATGAGATCATGCATATCACCTTTCTTGGATGGATGCTTTGATGTCATCAAACACCACACCGCAACAGGGTGGCTATAAAGGTGGCATTGAGTGTTCGGAAAGTATTGGTTGAAACACATGGATCAAGAGTGGGATTTGTCCATCCACATGACGGATAGATATTCTAGGCCTCTCTCTCGGTGAAATGTCATCCAATTAGCTTGCAAGCATGTGACTTGGTCACAAGGGATCACATATCAAGGAACGAGAAAAGAGTACTTATCGATGAACGAGGATGAACTAGGTATGCGAGATCGACGATCATAACCTCGGATAAGTAACATATCGTGAGACAAAGGGAAATTGGTATCGTATGTAAGTGGTTCATTCGACGCAAAAGTAATCAGAAATATGTAGAACCATATGAATTTCAGATTCCTCTATTGGTTATTGTTGAGAAGTGTCTCGATCATGTCCGCATAATTCACGAACCGTGGAGACACACTTAAGGATTGACGTTGTTTGAGTAGTTATGGTATTATGAGAAAGAGACGAATGTTGTTGGTCTCGGATGGGATCCGGGATATCACGAGGTGATCCGGAATGGTCCGGAGAATAAGATTCATATAAGGAAAGTCCGTTTGAGTTGGGGAATGGTTCGGTGTTTTCATCGGGAACATTCTAGAAGGTCCCGGAATGTCCGCACTCCGGAGGGAATGGTACATGAATGTGTCATTGCATATTGGAATGATTGCATCATGTACTAAGTGTTCTCACTGTCCAAAATAAAGGGTTTATTTAAATCCTAAATTGAAAAGTCAAACAGCTAGTTTGAAAGTCAAACAGCAATTTTGGGAAGTGGGAAAGAGGAGGAGGTGGAGACCGACTTGGGGAGGAGTCCCCTTGGCGGCGCGCCCCAAGGCCGACTTGGGAGGGACTCCTCCCTTGGCCACCCTCCCACCTATAAAGGGAGGCAGGGCCTGCCCTCCACACACAAGTTCCTATCCTCTAAACTAAACCCTAGACCTAAACCCCGGTTTAGAGCTATTTTGGTTTAGAGCCTTCTAATTGGTTTAGAGCCTTCTAATTGGTGTGTCTAATTACTAGACCACTAATAGCCTCTCTCATAAGCTCCACCATACTGCGGCTTAAAGGCGAAGCCTCAGGATCTCCCTCTACTTAGGTACCACGGTTGTCTTTGCCGGAATCGCGAGGAGAGTACTACAACCTCCATTGCCTTTGGAACAAGGGAGAGGAAGGTCTTACGTCAACCCAACGTGTGACCGACCACGGGAGCGCTGCCGATGGCGCGGAAGGATCGTCTACGCGATCTTGAGATCGGAAAGAGTACGACTACATCACCCACGAGAATCTGCTCTCGTTAAACGCTTTGGAATCTTCGAGGGTGAGTTCCTCTATCGACTCGTTGCTACAATCTAGTAGATAGATCTTGGCTTGTTTGTTTGTATGTGATAGAAATTTTTTGTTTTCCATGCTACGAACCCCTACACCATATGTGGTCTATGAAAAGAACAAACATGCAATGACACTGGTGGATCCATATGTGGTGTGTGAAAAGAACACACATGCAATGACACTGGTGGATCCATATGTGGTTTGTGAAAAGAACACACATGCAATGACACTAGTGGATCCATATGTGGTCTGTGAAAAGAACAAACATGCAATGACACTGGTTGATCCATATGTGGTCTGTGAAAAGAACAAACATTTCAATGACTCTAGTTGTGGTTAATGAAAAGAACTCACATGAAATGAAAATGGTGGATCCAAATGTGATATGTGAAAAGAACACACATGCAATGACACTGGTGGATCCATATGTGGTTTGTGAAAAGAACACACATGCAATGACACTAGTGGATCCATATGTGGTCTGTGAAAAGAACAAACATGCAATGACACTAGTTGATCCATATGTGGTCTGTGAAAAGAACAAACATTTCAATGACTCTATCTGTGGTTAATGAAAAGAACACACATGCAATGGCACTACTGGATCCATATGTGGTCTGTGAAAATAACACACATGCAATGACACTGGTGGATCCATATGTGGTCTGTGAAAAGAACACACATGAAATGACACTGGTGGATCCATATGTTGTCTCTGAAAAGAACACACATGCAATGACACTAGTGGATCCATATGTGGTCTATGAAAAGAACACACACGAAATAACTCTTGATGTGGTTAATGAAAAGAACACACATGCAATGAACTCTGGTTGATCCATATGTGGTGTGAAAAGAACACACATGCAATGACACTAGTGGATCCACATGTGGACTGTGAAAAGAACAGACATGCAATGACACTGGTGGATCCATATGTGGTATGTGAAAAGAACACACATGCAATTACATAGGTGGATCCATATGTGGTCTGTGAAAAGAACATACATGCAATGACACTGGTGGATCCATATCTGGTCTGTGAAAAGAAAAAACATGAAATGACACCGGTGGATCCATATGTGTTCTCTGAAAAGAACAAACATGCAATGACACTAGTGGATCCATATTTGGTCTATGAAAAGAACATACATGAAATGACTCTAGCTGTGGTTAATGAAAAGAACACACATGCAATGAAATCTGGTTGATCCATATGTGGTATGTGAATAGAACTCACATGCAATGACACTGGTGGATCCATATGTGGGCTGTGAAAAGAACAAAAATTTCAATGACATTGGTGGATCCATATGTGGTCTGTGAAAAGAACAGACATGCAAAGACACTGGTGGATCCATATATGGTGTGTGAAAAGAACACACATGCAATGACACTGGTGGATCCATGTGTGGTTTGTGAAAAGAACACACATGCAATGACACTAGTGGATCCAAATGTGGTATGTGAAAAGAACACACATGCAATGAACTCTGGTTGATCCATATGTGGTCTGTGAAAAGAACACACATGCGATGACACTAGTGGATCCATATGTGGTCTATGAAAAGACCAAACATTTCAATGACACTTGTGGATCCATATGTGGTCTATGAAAAGAACAGACATGCAATGACACTGGTGGATCCATATGTGGTGTGTGAAAAGAACACACATGCGATGACACAGGTGGATGCATATGTGGTTTGTGAAAAGAACACACATGCAATGACACTAGTGGATCCATATGTGGTCTGTGAAAAGAACAAACATGCAATGACACTGGTGGATCCATATGTGGTCTGTGAAAAGAACAAACATTTCAATGACTCTAGTTGTGGTTAATGAAAAGAACTGACATGCAATGGAAATGGTGGATCCAAATGTGATATGTGAAAAGAACACACATGCAATGACACTGGTGGATCCATATGTGGTGTGTGAAAAGAACACACATGCAATGACACTAGTGGATCCATATGTGGTCTGTGAAAAGAACAAACATGCAATGACACTAGTTGATCCATATGTGGTCTGTGAAAAGAACAAACATTTCAATGACTCTATCTGTGGTTAATGAAAAGAACACACATGCAATGGCACTACTGGATCCATATGTGGTCTGTGAAAATAACACACATGCAATGACACTGGTGGATCCATATGTGGTCTGTGAAAAGAACACACATGAAATGACACTGGTGGATCCATATGTTGTCTCCGAAAAGAACACACATGCAATGACACTAGTGGATCCATATGTGGTCTATGAAAAGAACACACACGAAATAACTCTTGATGTGGTTAATGAAAAGAACACACATGCAATGAACTCTGGTTGATCCATATGTGGTGTGTGAAAAGAACACACATGCAATGACACTAGTGGATCCACATGTGGACTGTGAAAAGAACAGACATGCAATGACACTGGTGGATCCATATGTGGTATGTGAAAAGAACACACATGCAATTACACAGGTGGATCCATATGTGGTCTGTGAAAAGAACATACATGCAATGACACTGGTGGATCCATATCTGGTCTGTGAAAAGAAAAAACATGAAATGACACCGGTGGATCCATATGTGTTCTCTAAAAAGAACAAACATGCAATGACACTAGTGGATCCATATTTGGTCTATGAAAAGAATACACATGAAATGACTCTAGCTGTGGTTAATGAAAAGAACACACATGCAATGAAATCTGGTTGATCCATATGTGGTATGTGAATAGAACACACATGCAATGACACTGGTGGATCCATATGTGGGGTGTGAAAAGAACAAAAATTTCAATGACATTGGTGGATCCATATGTGGTCTGTGAAAAGAACAGACATGCAATGACACTGGTGGATCCATATATGGTGTGTGAAAAGAACACACATGCAATGACACTGGTGGATCCATGTGTGGTTTGTGAAAAGAACACACATGCAATGACACTAGTGGATCCAAATGTGGTATGTGAAAAGAACACACATGCAATGAACTCTAGTTGATCCATATGTGGTCTGTGAAAAGAACACACATGCGATGACACTGGTGGATCCATATGTGGTCTATGAAAAGAACAAACATTTCAATGACACTTGTGGATCCATATGTGGTCTATGAAAAGAACAGACATGCAATGACACTGGTGGATCCATATGTGGTGTGTGAAAAGAACACACATGCGATGACACAGGTGGATGCATATGTGGTTTGTGAAAAGAACACACATGCAATGACACTAGTGGATCCATATGTGGTCTGTGAAAAGAACAAACATGCAATGACACTGGTGGATCCATATGTGGTCTGTGAAAAGAACAAACATTTCAATGACTCTAGTTGTGGTTAATGAAAAGAACTCACATGCAATGAAAATGGTGGATCCAAATGTGATATGTGAAAAGAACACACATGCAATGACACTGGTGGATCCATATGTGGTGTGTGAAAAGAACACACATGCAATGACACTAGTGGATCCATATGTGGTCTGTGAAAAGAACAAACATGCAATGACACTAGTTGATCCATATGTGGTCTGTGAAAAGAATAAACATTTCAATGACTCTATCATGGTTAATGAAAAGAACACACATGCAATGGCACTCTGGATCCATATGTGGTCTGTGAAAATAACACACATGCAATGACACTGTGGATCCATATGTGGTGTGAAAAGAAAACACATGAAATGACACTGGTGGATCCATATGTTGTCTCTGAAAAGAACACACATGCAATGACACTAGTGGATCCATATGTGGTCTATGAAAAGAACACACACGAAATAACTCTTGATGTGGTTAATGAAAAGAACACACATGCAATGAACTCTGGTTGATCCATATGTGGTGTGTGAAAAGAACACACATGCAATGACACTAGTGGATCCACATGTGGACTGTGAAAAGAACAGACATGCAATGACACTGGTGGATCCATATGTGGTATGTGAAAAGAACACACATGCAATTACACAGGTGGATCCATATGTGGTCTGTGAAAAGAACATACATGCAATGACACTGGTGGATCCATATCTGGTCTGTGAAAAGAAAAAACATGAAATGACACCGGTGGATCCATATGTGTTCTCTGAAAAGAACAAACATGCAATGACACTAGTGGATCCATATTTGGTCTATGAAAAGAACACACATGAAATGACTCTAGCTGTGGTTAATGAAAAGAACACACATGCAATGAAATCTGGTTGATCCATATGTGGTATGTGAATAGAACACACATGCAATGACACTGGTGGATCCATATGTGGGGTGTGAAAAGAACAAAAATTTCAATGACATTGGTGGATCCATATGTGGTCTGTGAAAAGAACACATGCAATGACACTGTGGATCCATATATGGTGTGAAAAGAACACACATGCAATGACACTGGTGGATCCATGTGTGGTTTGTGAAAAGAACACACATGCAATGACACTAGTGGATCCAAATGTGGTATGTGAAAAGAACACACATGCAATGAACTCTGGTTGATCCATATGTGGTCTGTGAAAAGAACACACATGCGATGACACTGTTGGATCCATATGTGGTCTATCAAAAGAACAAACATTTCAATGACACTTGTGGATCCATATGTGGTCTATGAAAAGAACAGACATGCAATGACACTGGTGGATCCATATGTGGTGTGTGAAAAGAACACACATGCGATGACACAGGTGGATGCATATGTGGTTTGTGAAAAGAACACACATGCAATGACACTAGTGGATCCATATGTGGTCTGTGAAAAGAACAAACATGCAATGACACTGGTGGATCCATATGTGGTCTGTGAAAAGAACAAACATTTCAATGACTCTAGTTGTGGTTAATGAAAAGAACTCACATGCAATGAAAATGGTGGATCCAAATGTGATATGTGAAAAGAACACACATGCAATGACACTGGTGGATCCATATGTGGTGTGTGAAAAGAACACACATGCAATGACACTAGTGGATCCATATGTGGTCTGTGAAAAGAACAAAGATGCAATGACACTAGTTGATCCATATGTGGTCTGTGAAAAGAATAAACATTTCAATGACTCTATCTGTGGTTAATGAAAAGAACACACATGCAATGGCACTACTGGATCCATATGTGGTCTGTGAAAATAACACACATGCAATGACACTGGTGGATCCATATGTGGTCTGTGAAAAGAACACACATGAAATGACACTGGTGGATCCATATGTTGTCTCTGAAAAGAACACACATGCAATGACACTAGTGGATCCATATGTGGTGTGTGAAAAGAACACACGAAATAACTCTTGATGTGGTTAATGAAAAGAACACACATGCAATGAACTCTGGTTGATCCA
Source organism: Avena insularis (assembly GCA_023614405.1). Taxonomy (NCBI): domain Eukaryota; kingdom Viridiplantae; phylum Streptophyta; class Magnoliopsida; order Poales; family Poaceae; genus Avena; species Avena insularis. The sequence continues at coordinate 391,007,255 of CM042690.1, read as the reverse complement.
TATGTGGTGTGTGAAAAGAACACACATGCAATGACACTAGTGGATCCACATGTGGACTGTGAAAAGAACAGACATGCAATGACACTGGTGGATCCATATGTGGTATGTGAAAAGAACACACATGCAATTACACAGGTGGATCCATATGTGGTCTGTGAAAAGAACATACATGCAATGACACTGGTGGATCCATATCTGGTCTGTGAAAAGAAAAAACATGAAATGACACCGGTGGATCCATATGTGTTCTCTGAAAAGAACAAACATGCAATGACACTAGTGGATCCATATTTGGTCTATGAAAAGAACACACATGAAATGACTCTAGCTGTGGTTAATGAAAAGAACACACATGCAATGAAATCTGGTTGATCCATATGTGGTATGTGAATAGAACACACATGCAATGACACTGGTGGATCCATATGTGGGCTGTGAAAAGAACAAAAATTTCAATGACATTGGTGGATCCATATGTGGTCTGTGAAAAGAACAGACATGCAATGACACTGGTGGATCCATATATGGTGTGTGAAAAGAACACACATGCAATGACACTGGTGGATCCATGTGTGGTTTGTGAAAAGAACACACATGCAATGACACTAGTGGATCCAAATGTGGTATGTGAAAAGAACACACATGCAATGAACTCTGGTTGATCCATATGTGGTCTGTGAAAAGAACACACATGCGATGACACTGGTGGATCCATATGTGGTCTATGAAAAGAACAAACATTTCAATGACACTTGTGGATCCATATGTGGTCTATGAAAAGAATGTACATGCAATGACACTGGTGGATCCATATGTGGTGTGTGAAAAGAACACACATGCGATGACACAGGTGGATGCATATGTGGTTTGTGAAAAGAACACACATGCAATGACACTAGTGGATCCATATGTGGTCTGTGAAAAGAACAAACATGCAATGACACTGGTGGATCCATATGTGGTCTGTGAAAAGAACAAACATTTCAATGACTCTAGTTGTGGTTAATGAAAAGAACTCACATGCAATGAAAATGGTGGATCCAAATGTGATATGTGAAAAGAACACACATGCAATGACACTGGTGGATCCATATGTGGTGTGTGAAAAGAACACACATGCAATGACACTAGTGGATCCATATGTGGTCTGTGAAAAGAACAAACATGCAATGACACTAGTTGATCCATATGTGGTCTGTGAAAAGAACAAACATTTCAATGACTCTATCTGTGGTTAATGAAAAGAACACACATGCAATGGCACTACTGGATCCATATGTGGTCTGTGAAAATAACACACATGCAATGACACTGGTGGATCCATATGTGGTCTGTGAAAAGAACACACATGAAATGACACTGGTGGATCCATATGTTGTCTCTGAAAAGAACACACATGCAATGACACTAGTGGATCCATATGTGGTCTATGAAAAGAACACACACGAAATAACTCTTGATGTGGTTAATGAAAAGAACACACATGCAATGAACTCTGGTTGATCCATATGTAGTATGTGAAAAGAACACACATGCAATGACACTAGTGGATCCACATGTGGACTGTGAAAAGAACAGACATGCAATGACACTGGTGGATCCATATGTGGTATGTGAAAAGAACACACATGCAATTACACAGGTGGATCCATATGTGGTCTGTGAAAAGAACATACATGCAATGACACTGGTGGATCCATATCTGGTCTGTGAAAAGAAAAAACATGAAATGACACCGGTGGATCCATATGTGTTCTCTGAAAAGAACAAACATGACATGACACTAGTGGATCCATATTTGGTCTATGAAAAGAACACACATGAAATGACTCTAGCTGTGGTTAATGAAAAGAACACACATGCAATGAAATCTGGTTGATCCATATGTGGTATGTGAATAGAACACACATGCAATGACACTGGTGGATCCATATGTGGGCTGTGAAAAGAACAAAAATTTCAATGACATTGGTGGATCCATATGTGGTCTGTGAAAAGAACAGACATGCAATGACACTGGTGGATCCATATATGGTGTGTGAAAAGAACACACATGCAATGACACTGGTGGATCCATGTGTGGTTTGTGAAAAGAACACATATGCAATGATACTAGTGGATCCATATGTGGTCTGTGAAAAGAACTCACATGCAATGACACTTGTGGATCCATATGTGGACTGTGAAAAGAACACACGTGCAATGACACTGGTGGATCCAAATGTGGTCTATGAAAAGAACAAACATTTCAATGACACTTGTGGATAGATATGTGGTCTGTGAAAAGAACACGCCTGCAATGACACTGGTGGATCCATATGTGGTGTGTGAAAAGGACACACATGCAATGACACTGGTGGATCCATATGTGGTCTATGAAAAGAACACACATGCAATGACACTAGTGGATCCATATGTGGTCTGTGAAAAGAACAAACATGCAATGACACTGGTGGATCCATATGTGGTCTGTGAAAAGAACAAACATTTTAATGACTCTAGTTGTGGTTAATGAAAAGAACTCACATGCAATGAAAATGGTGGATCCAAATGTGATATGTGAAAAGAACACACATGCAATGACACTAGTGGATCCATATGTGGTGTGTGAAAAGAACACACATGCAATGACACTAGTGGATCCATATGTGGTCTGTGAAAAGAACAAACATGCAATGACACTAGTTGATCCATATGTGGTCTGTGAAAAGAACAAACATTTCATTGACTCTATCTGTGGTTAATGAAAAGAACACACATGCAATGGCACTACTGGATCCATATGTGGTCTGTGAAAATAACACACATGCAATGACACTGGTGGATCCATATGTGGTCTGTGAAAAGAAAACACATGAAATGACACTGGTGGATCCATATGTTGTCTCTGAAAAGAACACACATGCAATGACACTAGTGGATCCATATGTGGTCTATGAAAAGAACACACACGAAATAACTCTTGATGTGGTTAATGAAAAGAACACACATGCAATGAACTCTGGTTGATCCATATGTGGTGTGTGAAAAGAACACACATGCAATGACACTAGTGGATCCACATGTGGACTGTGAAAAGAACAGACATGCAATGACACTGGTGGATCCATATGTGGTATGTGAAAAGAACACACATGCAATTACACAGGTGGATCCATATGTGGTCTGTGAAAAGAACATACATGCAATGACACTGGTGGATCCATATTCAGTGCATGAAAAGAAAAACATGAAATGACACCGGTGGATCCATATGTGTTCTCTGAAAAGAACAAACATGCAATGACACTAGTGGATCCATATTTGGTCTATGAAAAGAACACACATGAAATGACTCTAGCTGTGGTTAATGAAAAGAACACACATGCAATGAAATCTGGTTGATCCATATGTGGTATCTGAATAGAACACACATGCAATGACACTGGTGGATCCATATGTGGGCTGTGAAAAGAACAAAAATTTCAATGACATTGGTGGATCCATATGTGGTCTGTGAAAAGAACAGACATGCAATGACACTGGTGGATCCATATATGGTGTGTGAAAAGAACACACATGCAATGACACTGGTGGATCCATGTGTGGTTTGTGAAAAGAACACACATGCAATGACACTAGTGGATCCAAATGTGGTATGTGAAAAGAACACACGTGCAATGAACTCTGGTTGATCCATATGTGGTCTGTGAAAAGAACACACATGCGATGACACTGGTGGATCCATATGTGGTCTATGAAAAGAACAAACATTTCAATGACACTTGTGGATCCATATGTGGTCTATGAAAAGAACAGACATGCAATGACACTGATGGATCCATATGTGGTGTGTGAAAAGAACACACATGCGATGACACAGGTGGATGCATATGTGGTTTGTGAAAAGAACACAGATGCAATGACACTAGTGGATCCATATGTGGTCTGTGAAAAGAACAAACATGCAATGACACTGGTGGATCCATATGTGGTCTGTGAAAAGAACAAACATTTCAATGACTCTAGTTGTGGTTAATGAAAAGAACTCACATGCAATGAAAATGGTGGATCCAAATGTGATATGTGAAAAGAACACACATGCAATGACACTGGTGGATCCATATGTGGTGTGTGAAAAGAACACACATGCAATGACACTAGTGGATCCATATGTGGTCTGTGAAAAGAACAAACATGCAATGACACTAGTTGATCCATATGTGGTCTGTGAAAAGAACAAACATTTCAATGACTCTATCTGTGGTTAATGAAAAGAACACACATGCAATGGCACTACTGGATCCATATGTGGTGCATGAAAATAACACACATGCAATGACACTGGTGGATCCATATGTGGTCTGTGAAAAGAACACACATGAAATGACACTGGTGGATCCATATGTTGTCTCTGAAAAGAACACACATGCAATGACACTAGTGGATCCATATGTGGTCTATGAAAAGAACACACATGAAATGACTCTTGATGTGGTTAATGAAAAGAACACACATGCAATGAACTCTGGTTGATCCATATGTGGTGTGTGAAAAGAACACACATGCAATGACACTGGTGGATCCACATGTGAATGAAAAGAACAGACATGCAATGACACTGGTGGATCCATATGTGGTATGTGAAAAGAACACACATGCAATGACACCGGTGGATCCATATGTGGTCTGTGAAAAGAACATACATGCAATGACACTGGTGGATCCATATGTGGTCTGTGAAAAGAAAAAACATGAAATGACACCGGTGGATCCATATGTGTTCTCTGAAAAGAACACACATGCAATGACACTAGTGGATCCATATTTGGTCTATGAAAAGAACACACATGAAATGACTCTAGCTGTGGTTAATGAAAAGAACACACATGCAATGAAATCTGGTTGATCCATATGTGGTATGTGAATAGAACACACATGCAATGACACTGGTGGATCCATATGTGGTCTGTGAAAAGAACAAAAATTTCAATGACATTGGTGGATCCATATGTGGTCTGTGAAAAGAACAGACATGCAATGACACTGGTGGATCCATATGTGGTGTGTGAAAAGAACACACATGCAATGACACTGGTGGATCCATATGTGGTTTGTGAAAATAACACACATGCAATGACACTAGTGGATCCAAATGTGGTATGTGAAAAGAACACACATGCAATGAACTCTGGTTGATCCATATGTGGTCTGTGAAAAGAACACACATGCGATGACACTGGTGGATCCATATGTGGTCTATGAAAAGAACAAACATTTCAATGACACTTGTGGATCCATATGTGGTCTATGAAAAGAACAGACATGCAATGACACTGGTGGATCCATATGTGGTGTGTGAAAAGAACACACATGCGATGACACAGGTGGATGCATATGTGGTTTGTGAAAAGAACACACATGCAATGACACTAGTGGATCCATATGTGGTCTGTGAAAAGAACAAACATGCAATGACACAGGTGGATCCATATGTGGTCTGTGAAAAGAACAAACATTTCAATGACTCTAGTTGTGGTTAATGAAAAGAACTCACATGCAATGAAAATGGTGGATCCAAATGTGATATGTGAAAAGAACACACATGCAATGACACTGGTGGATCCATATGTGGTGTGTGAAAAGAACACACATGCAATGACACTAGTGGATCCATATGTGGTCTGTGAAAAGAACAAACATGCAATGACACTAGTTGATCCATATGTGGTCTGTGAAAAGAACAAACATTTCAATGACTCTATCTGTGGTTAATGAAAAGAACACACATGCAATGGCACTACTGGATCCATATGTGGTCTGTGAAAATAACACACATGCAATGACACTGGTGGATCCATATGTTGTCTGTGAAAAGAACACACATGAAATGACATTGGTGGATCCATATGTTGTCTCTGAAAAGAACACACATGCAATGACACTAGTGGATCCATATGTGGTCTATGAAAAGAACACACATGAAATGACTCTTGATATGGTTAATGAAAAGAACACACATGCAATGAACTCTGGTTGATCCATATGTGGTGTGTTTAAAGAACACACATGCAATGACACTGGTGGATCCACATGTGGACTGTGAAAAGAACAGACATGCAATGACACTGGTGGATCCATATGTGGTATGTGAAAAGAACACACATGCAATGACACCGGTGGATCCATATGTGGTCTGTGAAAAGAACATACATGCAGTGACACTGGTGGATCCATATGTGGTCTGTGAAAAGAAAAAACATGAAATTACACCGGTGGATCCATATGTGTTCTCTGAAAAGAACACACATGCAATGACACTAGTGGATCCATATTTGGTCTATGAAAAGAACACACATGAAATGACTCTAGCTGTGGTTAATGAAAAGAACACACATGCAATGAAATCTGGTTGATCCATATGTGGTATGTGAATAGAACACACATGCAATGACACTGATGGATCCATATGTGGTCTGTGAAAAGAACAAAAATTTCAATGACATTGGTGTATCCATATGTGGTCTGTGAAAAGAACAGACATGCAATGACACTGGTTGATCCATATGTGGTGTGTGAAAAGAACACACATGCAATGACACTGGTGGATCCATATGTGGTTTGTGAAAATAACACACATGCAATGACACTAGTGGATCCAAATGTGGTATGTGAAAAGAACACACATGCAATGAACTCTAGTTGATCCATATGAGGTCTGTGAATAGAACACACATGCAATGACACTGGTGGATCCATATGTGGTCTGTGAAAAGAACAAACATTTCAATGACACTTGTGGATCCATATGTGGTCTGTGAAAAGAACAGACATGCAATGACACTGGTGGATCCATATGTGGTGTGTGAAAAGAACACACATGCAATGACACTGGTGGATCCATATGTGGTTTGCGAAAAGAACACACATGCAATGACGCTAGTGGATCCATATGCGGTTTGTGAAAAGAACAAACATGCAATGACACTGGTGGATCCATATGTGGTCTGTGAAAAGAACAAACATTTCAATGACTCTAGTTGTAGTTAATGAAAAGAACTCAAATGCAATGAAAATGGTGGATCCAAATGTGATATGTGAAAAGAACACGCATGCAATGACACTGGTGGATCCATATGTGGTTTGTGAAAACAACACACATGCAATGACACTAGTGGATCCATATGTGTTCTGTGAATAGAACAAACATGCAATGACACTAGTTGATCCATATGTGGTCTGTGAAAAGAACAAACATTTCAATGACTCTATCTGTGGTTAATGAAAAGAACACACATGCAATGGCACTACTGGATCCATATGTGGTCTGTGAAAATAACACACATGCAATGACACTGGTGGATCCATATGTGGTCTGTGAAAAGAACACACATGAAATGACACTAGTGGATCCATATGTTGTCTCTGAAAAGAACACACATGCAATGACACTAGTGGGTCCATATGTGGTCTATGAAAAGAACACACATGAAATGACTCTTGATGTGGTTAATGAAAAGAACACACATGCAATGAACTCTGGTTGATCCATATGTGGTGTGTGAAAAGAACACACATGCAATGACACTGGTGGATCCACATGTAGACTGTGAAAAGAACAGACATGCAATGACACTGGTGGATCCATATGTGGTATGTGAAAAGAACACACATGCAATGACACCGGTGGATCCATATGTGGTCTGTGAAAAGAACATACATGCAATGACACTGGTGGATCCATATGTGGTCTGTGAAAATAAAAAACATGAAATGACACCGGTGGATCCATATGTGTTCTCTGAAAAGAACACACATGCAATGACTCTAGCTGTGGTTAATGAAAAGAACACACATGCAATGAAATCTGGTTGATCCATATGTGGTATGTGAATAGACCACACATGCAATGACACTGGTGGATCCATATGTGGATTGTGAAAAGAACAAAAATTTCAATGACATTGGTGGATCCATATGTGGTCTGTGAAAAGAACAGACATGCAATGACACTGGTGGATCCATATGTGGTGTCTGAAAAGAACACACATGCAATGACACTGGTGGATCCATATGTGGTTTGTCAAAATAACACACATGCAATGACACTAGTGGATCTAAATGTGGTATGTGAAAAGAACACACATGCAATGAACTCTAGTTGATCCATATGTGGTCTGTGAATAGAACACACATGCAATGACACTGGTGGATCCATATGTGGTCTGTGAAAAGAAAAAACATTTCAACGACACTTGTGGATCCATATGTGGTCTGTGAAAAGAACAGACATGCAATGACACTGGTGAATCCATATGTGGTGTGTGAAAAGAACACACATGCAATGACACTGGTGGATCCATATGTCGTTTGCGAAAAGAACACACATGCAATGACACTAGTAGATCCATATGCGGTTTGTGAAAAGAACACACATGCAATGACACTGGTGGATCCATATGTGGTCTGTGAAAAGAACAAACATGCAATGACATTGGTTGATCCATATGTGGTCTGTGAAAAGAACAAACATTTCAATGAGTCTAGCTGTGGTTAATGAAAAGAATACACATGCAATGAAAATGGTGGATCCATTTGTGGTGCATGAAAAGAATGACATGCAATGACACTGGTTGATTCATATGTGGTCTGTGAAAAGAACACAAATGCAATGACACTGGTGGATCCATATGTGGTCTGTGAAAAGAACACACATGCAATGACACTGGTGGATCCATATGTGGTCTGTGAAAAGAACACACATGAAATGACACTGGTGGATCCATATGTGGTCTCTGAAAAGAACACACATGCAATGACACTAGTGGATCCATATGTAGTCTATGAAAAGAACACACTTGAAATGACTCTAGCTGTGGTTAATGAAAAGAAAACACACATGCAATGAACTCTGGTTGATCCATATGTGGTCTGTGAGAAGAACACACATGCGATGACACTGGTGGATCCATATGTTGTGTGTGAAAAGAACACACATGCAATGACACTGGTGGATCCATATGTGGTTTGTGAAAATAACAGACATCCAATGACACTGGTGGTTCCATATGTGGTCTATGAAAAAACACATGCAATGACAATAGTGGATCTAAATGTGGTGTGTGAAAAGAACACACATGCAATGACACTGGTGGATCCATATGTGGTTTGTGAAAATAACACACATGCAATGACACTAGTGGATCTAAATGTGGTATGTGAAAAGAACACACATGCAATGAACTCTAGTTGATCCATATGTGGTCTGTGAATAAAACACACATGCAATGACACTGGTCGATCTGGATATGTGGTGCATGAAAAGAACAAACATTTCAACGACACTTGTGGATCCATATGTGGTCTGTGAAAAGAACAGACATGCAATGACACTGGTGGATCCATATGTGGTGTGTGAAAAGAACACACATGCAATGACACTGGTGGATCCATATGTGGTTTGCGAAAAGAACACACATGCAATGACACTAGTGGATCCATATGGGGTTTGTGAAAAGAACACACATGCAATGACACTGGTGGATCCATATGTGGTCTGTGAAAAGAACAAACATGCAATGACATTGGTTGATCCATATGTGGTCTGTGAAAAGAACAAACATTTCAATGAGTCTAGCTGTGGTTAATGAAAAGAATACACATGCAATGAAAATGGTGGATCCATTTGTGGTGCGTGAAAGAACAGACATGCAATGACACTGGTGGATTCATATGTGGTCTGTGAAAAGAACACAAATGCAATGACTCGGATGGATCCAAATGTTGTGTGTTAAAAGAACACACATGCAATGACACTGGTGGATCCATATGTGGTCTGTGAAAAGAACACACATGAAATGACACTGGTGGATCCATATGTGGTCTCTGAAAAGAACACACATGCAATGACACTAGTGGATCCATATGTAGTCTATGAAAAGAACACACATGAAATGACTCTAGCTGTGGTTCATGAAAAGAAAACACACATGCAATGAACTCTGGTTGATCCATATGTGGTCTGTGAGAAGAACACACATGCGATGACACTGGTGGATCCATATGTTGTCTATGAAGAGAACAAACATTTCAATGACACTTGTGGATCCATATGTGGTCTATGAAAAGAACAGACATGCAATGACACTGGTGGATCCATATGTGGTTTGTGAAAAGAACACACATACAATGACACTAGTGGATCCATATGTGGTCTGTGAAAAGAACAAACATGCAATGACACTAGTTGATCCATATGTGGTCTGTGGAAAGAACAAACATTTCAATGAATCTAGCTGTGGTTAATGAAAACAACACACATGCAATGAAAATGGTGGATCCATATGTGGTCTGTGAAAATAACACACATGCAATGAACTCTGGTGGTTCCATATGTGTTCTGTGAAAAGAACACACATGCAATGACACTGGTGGATCCATATGTGGTCTGTGAAAAGAACACACATGCAATGACACTGGTGGATCCATATTTGTCTGTGAAAAGAACACACATGCAATGACACTGGTGGATCCATATGTGGTCTGTGAAAAGAACACACATGAAATGACACTGCTGGATCCATATGTGGTCTTTGAAAAGAACACACATGCAATGACACTCGTGGATCCATATGTGTTCTGTGAAAAGAACACACATGAAATGACTCTTGTTGTGGTTAATGAAAAGAACACACATGCAATGAACTCTGGTTGATCCATATGTGGTGTGCGAAAAGAACACACATGTAATGACACTGGTGGATCCATATGTGGTCTGTGCAAAGAACAAACATTTCAATGAGACTGGTGGATCCATATGTGGTTTGTGAAAAGAACATACATGCAATGACACTGGTGGATCCATATGTGGCCTGTGAAAAGAACACACATGCAATGAGACTGGTGGATCCATATGTGGTTTGTGAAAAGAACACACATGCAATGACACTAGTGGATCCAAATGTGGTATGTGAAAAGAACACACATGCAATGAACTCTGGTTGATCCATATGTGGTATGTGAAAAGAACACACATGTAATGACACTGGTGGATTCATATGTGGTGTGTGAAAAGAACAAACATTTTGATGACACTGGTGGATCCATATGAGGTCTGTGAAAAGAACAGACATGCAATGCCACTGGTGGATCCATATGTGGTGTGTGAAAAGAACACACATGCAATGACATTGGTGGATCCATAGGTGCTTTGTGGAAAGAACACACATGCAATGACACTATTGGATCCATATGTGGTCTGTGAAAAGAACAAACATGCAATGACACTGGTTGATCCATATGTGGTCTGTGAAAAGAACAAACATTTCAATGACTCTAGCTGTGGTTTATGAAAGGAACACACATGCAATGAAAATGGTGGATCCATATGTGGTCTGTGAAAAGAACACACATGCAATGAACTCTAATGGTTCCATATGTGGTCTGTGAAAAGAACACACATGCAATAACACTGGTGGATCCATATGTGGTTTGTGAAAATAACAGACATGCAATGACACTGGTGGTTCCATATGTGGTCTGTTAAAATAACACACATGCAATGACTCTGGTAGATCCATATGTGGTCTGTGAAAAGAAGAGACATGCAATGACACTGGTGGATCCTTATGTGGTGTGTGAAAAGAACACACATGCAATGACACTGGTGGATCCATATGTGGTCTGTGAAAAGAACACACATGCAATGACACTAGTGGATCCATATGTGGTATATGAAAAGAACACACATGCAATGACACTGGTGGATCCATATGTGGTCTGTGAAAAGAAGACACATGCAATGACACTAGTGGATTCATATATGGTCTGTGAAAAGAACACACATGCAAAGAACTCCGGTGGATCCATATGTGGTCTGTGAAAAGAACACACATTTCAATGACACTTGTGGATCCATACATGGTTTGTGCAAAAGAACACACATGCAATGAACTCTAGTGGATCCATATGTGGTCTGTGAAAAGAACACACGTGCAATGACACGGGTTGATCCATATGTGGCCTGTGAAAATAACAGACATCCAATGACACTGGTGGTTCCATATGTGGTCTATGAAAAAACACATGCAATGACAATAGTGGATCCATATGGGGTCTATGAAAAGAACACACATGCAATGACACTGGTGGATCCAAATGTGGTCTGTGAAAAGAACACACATGCAATGACACTAGTGGGTCCATATGTGGTCTATGAAAAGAACACACATGAAATGACTCTTCATGTGGTTAATGAAAAGAACACACATGCAATGAACTCTGGTTGATCCATATGTGGTGTGTGAAAAGAACACACATGCAATGACACTGGTGGATTCACATGTAGACTGTGAAAAGAACAGACATGCAATGACACTGGTGGATCCATATGTGGTATGTGAAAAGAACACACATGCAATGACACCGGTGGATCCATATGTGGTCTGTGAAAAGAACATACATGCAATGACACTGGTGGATCCATATGTGGTCTGTGAAAAGAAAAAACATGAAATGACACCGGTGGATCCATATGTGTTCTCTGAAAAGAACACACATGCAATGACACTAGTGGATCCATATTTGGTCTATGAAAAGAACACACATGAAATGACTCTAGCTGTGGTTAATGAACAGAACACACATGCAATGAAATCTGGTTGATCCATATGTGGTATGTGAATAGACCACACATGCAATGACACTGGTGGATCCATATGTGGTCTGTGAAAAGAACAAAAATTTCAATGACATTGGTGGATCCATATGTGGTCTGTGAAAAGAACAGACATGCAATGACACTGGTGGATCCATATGTGGTGTGTGAAAAGAACACACATGCAATGACACTGGTGGATCCATATGTGGTTTGTGAAAATAACACACATGCAATGACACTAGTGGATCTAAATGTGGTATGTGAAAAGAACACACATGCAATGAACTCTAGTTGATCCATATGTGGTCTGTGAATAGAACACACATGCAATGACACTGGTGGATCCATATGTGGTCTGTGAAAAGAACAAACATTTCAACGACACTTGTGGATCCATATGTGGTCTGTGAAAAGAACAGACATGCAATGACACTGGTGGATCCATATGTGGTGTGTGAAAAGAACACACATGCAATGACACTGGTGGATCCATATGTGGTTTGCGAAAAGAACACACATGCAATGACACTAGTGGATCCATATGCGGTTTGTGAAAAGAACACACATGCAATGACACTGGTGGATCCATATGTGGTCTGTGAAAAGAACAAACATGCAATGACATTGGTTGATCCATATGTGGTCTGTGAAAAGAACAAACATTTCAATGAGTCTAGCTGTGGTTAATGAAAAGAATACACATGCAATGAAAATGGTGGATCCATTTGTGGTCTGTGAAAAGAACAGACATGCAATGACACTGGTTGATTCATATGTGGTCTGTGAAAAGAACACAAATGCAATGACACTGGTGGATCCATATGTGGTCTGTGAAAAGAACACACATGCAATGACACTGGTGGATCTATATGTGGTCTGTGAAAAGAACACACATGAAATGACACTGGTGGATCCATATGTGGTCTCTGAAAAGAACACACATGCAATGACACTAGTGGATCCATATGTAGTCTATGAAAAGAACACACTTGAAATGACTCTAGCTGTGGTTAATGAAAAGAAAACACACATGCAATGAACTCTGGTTGATCCATATGTGGTCTGTGAGAAGAACACACATGCGATGACACTGGTGGATCCATATGTTGTGTGTGAAAAGAACACACATGCAATGACACTGGTGGATCCATATGTGGTTTGTGAAAATAACAGACATCCAATGACACTGGTGGTTCCATATGTGGTCTATGAAAAAACACATGCAATGACAATAGTGGATCTAAATGTGGTGTGTGAAAAGAACACACATGCAATGACACTGGTGGATCCATATGTGGTTTGTGAAAATAACACACATGCAATGACACTAGTGGATCTAAATGTGGTATGTGAAAAGAACACACATGCAATGAACTCTAGTTGATCCATATGTGGTCTGTGAATAAAACACACATGAAATGACACTGGTCGATCCAGATGTGGTCTGTGAAAAGAACAAACATTTCAACGACACTTGTGGATCCATATGTGGTCTGTGAAAAGAACAGACATGCAATGACACTGGTGGATCCATATGTGGTGTGTGAAAAGAACACACATGCAATGACACTGGTGGATCCATATGTGGTTTGCGAAAAGAACACACATGCAATGACACTAGTGGATCCATATGCGGTTTGTGAAAAGAACACACATGCAATGACACTGGTGGATCCATATGTGGTCTGTGAAAAGAACAAACATGCAATGACATTGGTTGATCCATATGTGGTCTGTGAAAAGAACAAACATTTCAATGAGTCTAGCTGTGGTTAATGAAAAGAATACACATGCAATGAAAATGGTGGATCCATTTGTGGTCTGTGAAAAGAACAGACATGCAATGACACTGGTGGATTCATATGTGGTCTGTGAAAAGAACACAAATGCAATGACACTGGTGGATCCATATGTGGTCTGTGAAAAGAACACACATGCAATGACACTGGTGGATCCATATGTGGTCTGTGAAAAGAACACACATGAAATGACACTGGTGGATCCATATGTGGTCTCTGAAAAGAACACACATGCAATGACACTAGTGGATCCATATGTAGTCTATGAAAAGAACACACATGAAATGACTCTAGCTGTGGTTAATGAAAAGAAAACACACATGCAATGAACTCTGGTTGATCCATATGTGGTCTGTGAGAAGAACACACATGCGATGACACTGGTGGATCCATATGTTGTCTATGAAGAGAACAAACATTTCAATGACACTTGTGGATCCATATGTGGTCTATGAAAAGAACAGACATGCAATGACACTGGTGGATCCATATGTGGTGTGTGAAAAGAACACACATGCAATGTAACTGGTGGATCCATATGTGGTTTGTGAAAAGAACACACATACAATGACACTAGTGGATCCATATGTGGTCTGTGAAAAGAACAAACATGCAATGACACTAGTTGATCCATATGTGGTCTGTGGAAAGAACAAACATTTCAATGAATCTAGCTGTGGTTAATGAAAAGAACACACATGCAATGAAAATGGTGGATCCATATGTGGTCTGTGAAAAGAACACACATGCAATGAACTCTGGTGGTTCCATATGTGTTCTGTGAAAAGAACACACATGCAATGACACTGGTGGATCCATATGTGGTCTGTGAAAAGAACACACATGCAATGACACTGGTGGATCCATATTTGTCTGTGAAAAGAACACACATGCAATGACACTGGTGGATCCATATGTGGTCTGTGAAAAGAACACACATGAAATGACACTGCTGGATCCATATGTGGTCTCTGAAAAGAACACACATGCAATGACACTCGTGGATCCATATGTGTTCTGTGAAAAGAACACACATGAAATGACTCTTGTTGTGGTTAATGAAAAGAACACACATGCAATGAACTCTGGTTGATCCATATGTGGTGTCCGAAAAGAACACACATGTAATGACACTGGTGATCCATATGTGGTCTGTGCAAAGAACAAACATTTCAATGAGACTGGTGGATCCATATGTGGTTTGTGAAAAGAACATACATGCAATGACACTGCTGGATCCATATGTGGCCTGTGAAAAGAACACACATGCAATGAGACTGGTGGATCCATATGTGGTTTGTGAAAAGAACACACATGCAATGACACTAGTGGATCCAAATGTGGTATGTGAAAAGAACACACATGCAATGAACTCTGGTTGATCCATATGTGGTATGTGAAAAGAACACACATGTAATGACACTGGTGGATTCATATGTGGTGTGTGAAAAGAACAAACATTTTGATGACACTGGTGGATCCATATGAGGTCTGTGAAAAGAACAGACATGCAATGCCACTGGTGGATCCATATGTGGTGTGTGAAAAGAACACACATGCAATGACATTGGTGGATCCATAGGTGCTTTGTGGAAAGAACACACATGCAATGACACTATTGGATCCATATGTGGTCTGTGAAAAGAACAAACATGCAATGACACTGGTTGATCCATATGTGGTCTGTGAAAAGAACAAACATTTCAATGACTTTAGCTGTGGTTTATGAAAGGAACACACATGCAATGAAAATGGTGGATCCATATGTGGTCTGTGAAAAGAACACACATGCAATGAACTCTAATGGTTCCATATGTGGTCTGTGAAAAGAACACACATGCAATAACACTGGTGGATCCATATGTGGTTTGTGAAAATAACAAACATGCAATGACACTGGTGGTTCCATATGTGGTCTGTTAAAAGAACACACATGCAATGACTCTGGTAGATCCATATGTGGTCTGTGAAAAGAAGAGACATGCAATGACACGGGTGGATCCTTATGTGGTGTGTGAAAAGAACACACATGCAATGACACTGGTGGATCCATATGTGGTCTGTGAAAAGAACACACATGCAATGACACTAGTGGATCCATATGTGGTATATGAAGAGAACACACATGCAATGACACTGGTTGATCCATATGTGGTCTGTGAAAAGAAGACACATGCAATGACACTAGTGGATTCATATATGGTCTGTGAAAAGAACACACATGCAATGAACTCCGGTGGATCCATATGCGGTCTGTGAAAAGAACACAAATTTCAATGACACTTGTGGATCCATACATGGTTTGTGCAAAAGAACACACATGCAATGAACTCTAGTGGATCCATATGTGGTCTGTGAAAAGAACACACGTGCAATGACACAGGTTGATCCATATGTGGTCTGTGAAAATAACAGACATCCAATGACACTGGTGGTTCCATATGTGGTCTATGAAAAAACACATGCAATGACAATAGTGGATCCATATGGGGTCTATGAAAAGAACACACATGCAATGACACTGGTGGATCCAAATGTGGTCTGTGATAAGAACACACATGCAATGACATTAGTGGGTCCATATGTGGTCTATGAAAAGAACACACATGAAATGACTCTTGATGTGGTTAATGAGAAGAACACACATGCAATGAACTCTGGTTGATCCATATGTGGTGTGTGAAAAGAACACACATGCAATGACACTGGTGGATTCACATGTAGACTGTGAAAAGAACAGACATGCAATGACACTGGTGGATCCATATGTGGTATGTGAAAAGAACACACATGCAATGACACCGGTGGATCCATATGTGGTCTGTGAAAAGAACATACATGCAATGACACTGGTGGATCCATATGTGGTCTGTGAAAAGAAAAAACATGAAATGACACCGGTGGATCCATATGTGTTCTCTGAAAAGAACACACATGCAATGACACTAGTGGATCCATATTTGGTCTATGAAAAGAACACACATGAAATGACTCTAGATGTGGTTAATGAACAGAACACACATGCAATGAAATCTGGTTGATCCATATGTGGTATGTGAATAGACCACACATGCAATGACACTGGTGGATCCATATGTGGTCTGTGAAAAGAACAAAAATTTCAATGACATTGGTGGATCCATATGTGGTCTGTGAAAAGAACAGACATGCAATGACACTGGTGGATCCATATGTGGTGTGTGAAAAGAACACACATGCAATGACACTGGTGGATCCATATGTGGTTTGTGAAAATAACACACATGCAATGACACTAGTGGATCTAAATGTGGTATGTGAAAAGAACACACATGCAATGTACTCTAGTTGATCCATATGTGGTGCATGAAAAGAACAAACATTTCAACGACACTTGTGGATCCATATGTGGTCTGTGAAAAGAACAGACATGCAATGACACTGGTGGATCCATATGTGGTGTGTGAAAAGAACACACATGCAATGACACTGGTGGATCCATATGTGGTTTGCGAAAAGAACACACATGCAATGACACTAGTGGATCCATATGCGGTTTGTGAAAAGAACACACATGCAATGACACTGGTGGATCCATATGTGGTCTGTGAAAAGAACAAACATGCAATGACATTGGTTGATCCATATGTGGTCTGTGAAAAGAACAAACATTTCAATGAGTCTAGCTGTCGTTAATGAAAAGAATACACATGCAATGAAAATGGTGGATCCATTTGTGGTCTGTGAAAAGAACAGACATGCAATGACACTAGTTGATCCATATGTGGTCTGTGAAAAGAACAAACATTTCAATGACTCTATCTGTGGTTAATGAAAAGAACACACATGCAATGGCACTACTGGATCCATATGTGGTCTGTGAAAATAACACACATGTAATGACACTGGTGGATCCATATGTGGTCTGTGCAAAGAACAAACATTTCAATGAGACTGGTGGATCCATATGTGGTTTGTGAAAAGAACATACATGCAATGACACTGGTGGATCCATATGTGGCCTGTGAAAAGAACACACATGCAATGAGACTGGTGGATCCATATGTGGTTTGTGAAAAGAACACACATGCAATTACACTAGTGGATCCAAATGTGGTATGTGAAAAGAACACACATGCAATGAACTCTGGTTGATCCATATGTGGTATGTGAAAAGAACACACATGTAATGACACTAGTGGATTCATATGTGGTGTGTGAAAAGAACAAACATTTTGATGACACTGGTGGATCCATATGAGGTCTGTGAAAAGAACAGACATGCAATGCCACTGGTGGATCCATATGTGGTGTGTGAAAAGAACACACATGCAATGACATTGGTGGATCCATAGGTGCTTTGTCAAAGAACACACATGCAATGACACTATTGGATCCATATGTGGTCTGTGAAAAGAACAAACATGCAATGACACTGGTTGATCCATATGTGGTCTGTGAAAAGAACAAACATTTCAATGACTTTAGCTGTGGTTTATGAAAGGAACACACATGCAATGAAAATGGTGGATCCATATGTGGTCTGTGAAAAGAACACACATGCAATGAACTCTAATGGTTCCATATGTGGTCTGTGAAAAGAACACACATGCAATAACACTGGTGGATCCATATGTGGTTTGTGAAAATAACAGACATGCAATGACACTGGTGGTTCCATATGTGGTCTGTTAAAATAACACACATGCAATGACTCTGGTAGATCCATATGTGGTCTGTGAAAAGAAGAGACATGCAATGACACTGGTGGATCCTTATGTGGTGTGTGAAAAGAACACACATGCAATGACACTGGTGGATCCATATGTGGTCTGTGAAAAGAACACACATGCAACGACACTAGTGGATCCATATGTGGTATATGAAAAGAACACACATGCAATGACACTGGTGGATCCATATGTGGTCTGTGAAAAGAAGACACATGCAATGACACTAGTGGATTCATATAGTGCGTGAAAAGAACACACATGCAATGAACTCCGATGGATCCATATGTGGTGCATGAAAAGAAGACATTTCAATGACACTTGTGGATCCATACATGGTTTGTGCAAAAGAACACACATGCAATGAACTCTAGTGGATCCATATGTGGTGCATGAAAAGAACACACGTGCAATGACAGGTTGATCCATATGTGATGCATGAAAATAACAGACATCCAATGACACTGGGGGTTGCATTGGTGTTCTATGTAAAAACACTTGCATTGACTATAGTGGATCCATATGTGGTCTATGAAAAGAACACACATGCAATGACACTGGTGGATCCATATGTGGTTTGTGAAAAGAACACACATGCAATGACACTAGTGGATCCATATGTGGTCTATGAAAAGAACACACATGAAATGACTCTTGATGTGGTTAATGAAAAGAACACACATGCAATGAACTCTGGTTGATCCATATGTGGTGTGTTAAAAGAACACACATGCAATGACACTGGTGGATTCACATGTAGACTGTGAAAAGAACAGACATGCAATGACACTGGTGGATCCATATGTGGTATGTGAAAAGAACACACATGCAATGACACGGTGGATCCATATGTGGTCGTGAAAAGAACATACATGCAATGACACTGGTGGATCCATATGTGGTGTGAAAAGAAAAAAACATGAAATGACACGGTGGATCCATATGTGTTCTCTGAAAAGAACACACATGCAATGACACTAGTGGATCCATATTTGGTCTATGAAAAGAACACACATGAAATGACTCTAGTGGTTAATGAAGAACACACATGCAATGAAATCTGGTTGATCCATATGTGGTATGTGAATAGACCACACATGCAATGACACTGGTGGATCCATATGTGGTCTGTGAAAAGAACAAAAATTTCAATGACATTGGTGGATCCATATGTGGTCTGTGAAAAGAACAGACATGCAATGACACTGGTGGATCCATATGTGGTGTGTGAAAGAGAACACATGCAATGACACTGGTGGATCCATATGTGGTTTGTGAAAATAACACACATGCAATGACACTAGTGGATCTAAATGTGGTATGTGAAAAGAACACACATGCAATGTACTCTAGTTGATCCATATGTGGTCTGTGAATAGAACACACATGCAATGACACTGGTGGATCCATATGTGGTCTGTGAAAAGAACAAACATTTCAACGACACTTGTGGATCCATATGTGGTCTGTGAAAAGAACAGACATGCAATGACACTGGTGGATCCATATGTGGTGTGTGAAAAGAACACACATGCAATGACACTGGTGGATCCATATGTGATTTGCGAAAAGAACACACATGCAATGACACTAGTGGATCCATATGCGGTTTGTGAAAAGAACACACATGCAATGACACTGGTGGTTCCATATGTGGTCTGTTAAAAGAACACACATGCAATGACTCTGGTAGATCCATATGTGGTCTGTGAAAAGAAGAGACATGCAATGACACTGGTGGATCCTTATGTGGTGTGTGAAAAGAACACACATGCAATGACACTGGTGGATCCATATGTGGTCTGTGAAAAGAACACACATGCAATGACACTAGTGGATCCATATGTGGTATATGAAAAGAACACACATGCAATGACACAGGTGGATCCATATGTGGTCTGTGAAAAGAAGACACATGCAATGACACTAGTGGATTCATATATGGTCTGTGAAAAGAACACACATGCAATGAACTCCGGTGGATCCATATGTGGTCTGTGAAAAGAACAGACATTTCAATGACACTTGTGGATCCATACATGGTTTGTGCAAAAGAACACACATGCAATGAACTCTAGTGGATCCATATGTGGTCTGTGAAAAGAACACACGTGCAATGACACGGGTTGATCCATATGTGGTCTGTGAAAATAACAGAAATCCAATGACACTGGTGGTTCCATATGTGGTCTATGAAAAAACACATGCAATGACAATAGTGGATCCATATGGGGTCTATGAAAAGAACACACATGCAATGACACTGGTGGATCCAAATGTGGTCTGTGAAAAGAACACACATGCAATGACACTAGTGGGTCCATATGTGGTCTATGAAAAGAACACACATGAAATGACTCTTGATGTGGTTAATGAAAAGAACACACATGCAATGAACTCTGGTTGATCCATATGTGGTGTGTGAAAAGAACACACATGCAATGACACTGGTGGATTCACATGTAGACTGTGAAAAGAACAGACATGCAATGACACTGGTGGATCCATATGTGGTATGTGAAAAGAACACACATGCAATGACACCGGTGGATCCATATGTGGTCTGTGAAAAGAACATACATGCAATGACACTGGTGGATCCATATGTGGTCTGTGAAAAGAAAAAACATGAAATGACACCGGTGGATCCATATGTGTTCTCTGAAAAGAACACACATGCAATGACACTAGTGGATCCATATTTGGTCTATGAAAAGAACACACATGAAATGACTCTAGCTGTGGTTAATGAACAGAACACACATGCAATGAAATCTGGTTGATCCATATGTGGTATGTGAATAGACCACACATGCAATGACACTGGTGGATCCATATGTGGTATGTGAAAAGAACAAAAATTTCAATGACATTGGTGGATCCATATGTAGTGCATGAAAAAGAACAGACTTGAAATGACACTGGTGGATCCATATGTGGTGTGTGAAAAGAACACACATGCAATGACACTGGTGGATCCATATGTGGTTTGTGAAAATAACACACATGCAATGACACTAGTGGATCTAAATGTGGTATGTGAAAAGAACACACATGCAATGAACTCTAGTTGATCCATATGTGGTCTGTGAATAGAACACACATGCAATGACACTGGTGGATCCATATGTGGTCTGTGAAAAGAACAAACATTTCAACGACACTTGTGGATCCATATGTGGTCTGTGAAAAGAACAGACATGCAATGACACTGGTGGATCCATATGTGGTGTGTGAAAAGAACACACATGCAATGACACCGGTGGATCCATATGTGGTTTGAGAAAAGAACACACATGCAATGACACTAGTTGATCCATATGCGGTTTGTGAAAAGAACACACATGCAATGACACTGGTGGATCCATATGTGGTTTGTGAAAAGAACAAACATGCAATGACATTGGTTGATCCATATGTGGTCTGTGAAAAGAACAAACATTTCAATGAGTCTAGCTGTGGTTAATGAAAAGAATACACATGCAATGAAAATGGTGGATCCATTTGTGGTCTGTGAAAAGAACAGACATGCAATGACACTGGTGGATTCATATGTGGTCTGTGAAAAGAACACAAATGCAATGACACTGGTGGATCCATATGTGTCTGAAAGAACACACATGCAATGACACTGGTGGATCCATATGTGGTCTGTGAAAAGAACACACATGAAATGACACTGGTGGATCCATATGTGGTCTCTGAAAAGAACACACATGCAATGACACTAGTGGATCCATATGTAGTCTATGAAAAGAACACACATGAAACGACTCTAGCTGTGGTTAATGAAAAGAAAACACACATGCAATGAACTCTGGTTGATCCATATGTGGTCTGTGAAAAGAACACACATGCAATGACACTGGTGGATCCGTATGTGGTCTGTAAAAAGAACAACATTTCAATGACACTGGTGGATCCATATGTGGTCTATGAAAAGAACAGACATGCAGTGACACTGGTGGATCCATATGTGGTGTGTGAAAAGAACACACATGCAATGACACTGGTGGATCCATATGTGGTTTGTGAAAAGAACACACATGCATTGACACTAGTGGATCCAAATGTGGTATGTGAAAAGAACACCTGTAATGAACTCTGGTTGATCCATATGTGGTCTATGAAAAGAACACACATGCGATGACACTGGTGGATCCATATGTGGTCTATGAAAAGAACAAAAATTTCAATGACACTTGTGGATCCATATGTGGTCTATGAAAAGAACAGACATGCAATGACACTGGTGGATCCATATGTGGTGTGTGAAAAGAACACACATGCAATGTAACTGGTGGATCCATATGTGGTTTGCGAAAAGAACACACATACAATGACACTAGTGGATCCATATGTGGTCTGTGAAAAGAACAAACATGCAATGACACTAGTTGATCCATATATGGTCTGTGGAAAGAACAAACATTTCAATGAATCTAGCTGTGGTTAATGAAAAGAACACACATGCAATGAAAATGGTGGATCCATATGTGGTCTGTGAAAAGAACACACATGCAATGAACTCTGGTGGTTCTATATGTGTTCTGTGAAAAGAACACACATGCAATGACACTGGTGGATCCATATGTGGTCTGTGAAAAGAACACACATGCAATGACACTGGTGGATCCATATTTGTCTGTGAAAAGAACACACATGCAATGACACTGGTGGATCCATATGTGGTCTGTGAAAAGAACACACATGAAATGACACTGCTGGATCCATATGTGGTCTCTGAAAATAACACACATGCAATGACACTCGTGGATCCATATGTGGTCTGTGAAAAGAACAAACATGAAATGACTCTTGTTGTGGTTAATGAAAAGAACACACATGCAATGAACTCTGGTTGATCCATATGTGGTGTGCAAAAAGAACACACATGTAATGACACTGGTGGATCCATATGTGGTCTGTGCAAAGAACAAACATTTCAATGACACTGGTGGACCCATATGTGGTTTGTGAAAAGAACATACATGCAATGACACTGGTGGATCCATATGTGGCATGTGAAAAGAACACACATGCAATGAGACTGGTGGATCCATATGTGGTTTGTGAAAAGAACACACATGCAATGACACTAGTGGATCCAAATGTGGTATGTGAAAAGAAGACACATGCAATGAACTCTGGTTGATCCATATGTGGTATGTGAAAAGAACACACAAGTAATGACACAGGTGGATTCATATGTGGTGTGTGAAAAGAATAAACATTTTGATGACACTTGTGGATCCATATGAGGTCTGTGAAAAGAACAGACATGCAATGCCACTGGTGGATCCATATGTGGTGTGTGAAAAGAACACACATGCAATGACATTGGTGGATCCATAGGTGGTTTGTGGAAAGAACACACATGCAATGACACTATTGGATCCATATGTGGTCTGTGAAAAGAACAAACATGCAATGACACTGGTTGATCCATATGTGGTCTGTGAAAAGAACAAACATTTCAATGACTCTAGTTGTGGTTCATGAAAGGAACACACATGCAATGAAAATGGTGGATCCATATGTGGTCTGTGAAAAGAACACACATGCAATGAATTCTAATGGTTCCATATGTGGTCTGTGAAAAGAACACACATGCAATAACACTGGTGGATCCATATGTGGTTTGTGAAAATAACAGACATGCAATGACACTGGTGGTTCCATATGTGGTCTGTTAAAAGAACACACATGCAATGACTCTGGTAGATCCATATGTGGTCTGTGAAAAGAACAGACATGCAATGACACTGGTGGATCCATATGTGGTGTGTGAAAAGAACACACATGCAATGACACTGGTGGATCCATATGTGGTTTGCGAAAAGAACACACATGCAATGACACTAGTGGATCCATATGCGGTTTGTGAAACGAACACACATGCAATGACACTGTTGGATCCATATGTGGTCTGTGAAAAGAACAAACATGCAATGACATTGGTTGATCCATATGTGGTCTGTGAAAATAACAAACATTTCAATGAGTCTAGCTGTGGTTAATGAAAAGAATACACATGCAATGAAAATGGTGGATACATTTGTGGTCTGTGAAAAGAACAGACATGCAATGACACTGGTGGATTCATATGTGGTCTGTGAAAAGAACACAAATGCAATGACACTGGTGGATCCATATGTGGTCTGTGAAAAGAACACACATGCAATGACACTGGTGGATCCATATGTGGTCTGTGAAAAGAACACACATGAAATGACACTGGTGGATCCATATGTGGTCTCTGAAAAGAACACACATGCAATGACACTAGTGGATCCATATGTAGTCTATGAAAAGAACACACATGAAATGACTCTAGCTGTGGTTAATGAAAAGAAAACACACATGCAATGAACTCTGGTTGATCCATATGTGGTCTGTGAAAAGAACACACATGCAATGACACTGGTGGATCCATATGTGGTTGTAAAAAGAACAAACATTTCAATGACACTGGTGGATCCATATGTGGTCTATGAAAAGAACCGACATGCAGTGACACTGGTGGATCCATATGTGGTGTGTGAAAAGAACACACATGCAATGACACTGGTGGATCCATATGTGGTATGTGAAAAGAACACATGTAATGAACTCTGGTTGATCCATATGTGGTCTGTGAAAAGAACACACATGCGATGACATTGGTGGATCCATATGTGGTTTATGAAAAGAACAAACATTTCAATGACACTTGTGGATCCATATGTGGTCTATGAAAAGAACAGACATGCAATGACACTGGTGGATCCATATGTGGTGTGTGAAAAGAACACACATGCAATGTAACTGGTGGATCCATATGTGGTTTGCGAAAAGAACACACATACAATGACACTAGTGGATCCATATGTGGCATGTGAAAAGAACACACATGCAATGAGACTGGTGGATCCATATGTGGTTTGTGAAAAGAACACACATGCAATGACACTAGTGGATCCATATGTGGTTTGTGAAAAGAACACACATGCAATGAACTCTGGTTGATCCATATGTGGTATGTGAAAAGAACACACATGTAATGACACTGGTGGATTCATATGTGGTGTGTGAAAAGAATAAACATTTTGATGACACTGGTGGATCCATATGAGGTCTGTGAAAAGAACAGACATGCAATGCCACTGGTGGATCCATATGTGGTGTGTGAAAAGAACACACATGCAATGACATTGGTGGATCCATAGGTGGTTTGTGGAAAGAACACACATGCAATGACACTATTGGATCCATATGTGGTCTGTGAAAAGAACAAACATGCAATGACACTGGTTGATCCATATGTGGTCTGTGAAAAGAACAAACATTTCAATGACTCTAGTTGTGGTTCATGAAAAGAACACACATGCAATGAAAATGGTGGATCCATATGTGGTCTGTGAAAAGAACACACATGCAATGAACTATAATGGTTCCATATGTGGTCTGTGAAAAGAACACACATGCAATAACACTGGTGGATCCATATGTGGTTTGTGAAAATAACAGACACGCAATGACACTGGTGGATCCATATGTGGTCTGTGAAAAGAACACACGTGCAATGACTCTGGTAGATCCATATGTGGTCTGTGAAAAGAATAGACATGCAATGACACTGGTGGATCCATATGTGGTCTGTGAAAAGAACACACATGCAATGACACTGGTGGATCCATATGTGGTCTGTGAAAAGAACACACATGAAATGACTCTTGTTGTGGTTAATGAAAAGAACAAAAATGCAATGAACTCTGGTTGATCCATATGTGGTGTGCGAAAAGAACACACATGTAATGACACTGGTGGATCCATATGTGGTATGTGCAAAGAACAAACATTTCAATGACACTAGTGGACCCATATGTGGTTTGTGAAAAGAACATACATGCAATGACACTGGTGGATCCATATGTGGCATGTGAAAAGAACACACATGCAATGAGACTGGTGGATCCATATGTGGTTTGTGAAAAGAACACACATGCAATGACACTAGTGGATCCAAATGTGGTATGTGAAAAGAACACACATGCAATGAACTCTGGTTGATCCATATGTGGTATGTGAAAAGAACACACATGTAATGACACTGGTGGATTCATATGTGGTGTGTGAAAAGAATAAACATTTTGATGACACTGGTGGATCCATATGAGGTCTGTGAAAAGAACAGACATGCAATGCCACTGGTGGATCCATATGTGGTGTGTGAAAAGAACACACATGCAATGACATTGGTGGATCCATAGGTGGTTTATGGAAAGAACACACATGCAATGACACTATTGGATCCATATGTGGTCTGTGAAAAGAACAAACATGCAATGACACTGGTTGATCCATATGTGGTCTGTGAAAAGAACAAACATTTCAATGACTCTAGTTGTGGTTCATGAAAAGAACACACATGCAATGAAAATGGTGGATCCATATGTGGTCTGTGAAAAGAACACACATGCAATGAACTATAATGGTTCCATATGTGGTCTGTGAAAAGAACACACATGCAATAACACTGGTGGATCCATATGTGGTTTGTGAAAATAACAGACATGCAATGACACTGGTGGTTCCATATGTGGTCTGTTAAAAGAACACACATGCAATGACTCTGGTAGATCCATATGTGGTCTGTGAAAAGAATAGACATGCAATGACACTGGTGGATCCATATGTGGTCTGTGAAAAGAACACACATGCAATGACACTAGTGGATCCATATGTGGTATATGAAAAGAACACACATGCAATGACACTGGTGGATCCATATGTGGTCTGTGAAAAGAACACACATGCAATGACACTAGTGGATTCATATATGGTCTGTGAAAAGAACACACATGCAATGAACTCCGATGGATCCATATGTGGTATGTGAAAAGAACACACATTTCAATGACACTGGTGGATCCATACATGGTTTGTGAAAAGAACACACATGCAATGAACTCTAGTGGATCCATATGTGGTCTGTGAAAAGAACACACGTGCAATGACACGGGTTGATCCATATGTGGTCTGTGAAAATAACAGACATCCAATGACACTGGTGGTTCCATATGTGGTCTATGATAAAAATTACATGCAATGACAATAGTGGATCCATATGGGGTCTATGAAAAGAACACACATGCAATGACACTGGTGGATCCAAATGTGGTCTGCGAAAAGAACACACATGCAATAACACTGGTGGATCCATATGTGGTCTATGAAAAGAACAAATATTTCAATGTCACTCGTGGATCCATCTATGGTTTGTGAAAAGAACACACATGCAATGTCACTGGTGGATCCAAATGTGGTATGTGAAAAGAACACACATGCAATGATATCTGGTGGATCCATATGTGGTTTGTGAAAAGAACACACATGCAATGACACGGTGGATCCATATATGGTCTTTGAAAAGAACACACATGCAATGAACTCTGGTGGATCCATATGTGGTATGTGAAAAGAACACACATGCAATGAACTATGGTGGATCCATATGTGGTATGTGAAAAGAACAAACATTTCCATGACACTGGTCGATCCATATGTCGTCTGTGAAAAGAACAAACATTTCAATGACTCTAGTTGTGGTTAATGAAAAGAACACACATGCAATGAAAATGGTGGATCCATACGTGGTATATGAAAAAAAAAACACATGCAATGAACTCTGGTGGTTCCATATGTGGTTTGTGAAAAGAATACACATGCAATGACACTGCTGGATCCATACGTGGTCTGTGAAAAGAACAGAAATGCAATGACACTTGAGGTTCCATATGTGGTCTATGAAAACAACACACATGCAATGACACTAGTGGATATATATGTGGTCTGTGAAAAGAACACACATGCAATGACACTGGTGGATCCATATGTGGTCTGTGAAAAGAAAAAACATGCAATGCCACTGGTGGATCCATATGTGGTGTGTGAAAAGAACACACATGCAATGACATTGGTGGATCCATAGGTGGTTTGTGGAAAGAACACACATGCAATGACACTATTGGATCCATATGTGGTCTGTGAAAAGAACAAACATGCAATGACACTGGTTGATCCATATGTGGTCTGTGAAAAGAACAAACATTTCAATGACTCTAGTTGTGGTTCATGAAAAGAACACACATGCAATGAAAATGGTGGATCCATATGTGGTCTGTGAAAAGAACACACATGCAATGAACTATAATCGTTCCATATGTGGTCTGTGAAAAGAACACACATGCAATAACACTGGTGGATCCATATGTGGTTTGTGAAAATAACAGACATGCAATGACACTGGTGGTTCCATATGTGGTCTGTTAAAAGAACACACATGCAATGACTCTGGTAGATCCATATGTGGTCTGTGAAAAGAATAGACATGCAATGACACTGGTGGATCCATATGTGGTCTGTGAAAAGAACACACATGCAATGACACTAGTGGATCCATATGTGGTATATGAAAAGAACACACATGCAATGACACTGGTGGATCCATATGTGGTCTGTGAAAAGAACACACATGCAATGACACTAGTGGATTCATATATGGTCTGTGAAAAGAACACACATGCAATGAACTCCGATGGATCCATATGTGGTATGTGAAAAGAACACACATTTCAATGACACTGGTGGATCCATACATGGTTTGTGAAAAGAACACACATGCAATGAACTCTAGTGGATCCATATGTGGTCTGTGAAAAGAACACACGTGCAATGACACGGGTTGATCCATATGTGGTCTGTGAAAATAACAGACATCCAATGACACTGGTGGTTCCATATGTGGTCTATGATAAAAATTACATGCAATGACAATAGTGGATCCATATGGGGTCTATGAAAAGAACACACATGCAATGACACTGGTGGATCCAAATGTGGTCTGCGAAAAGAACACACATGCAATAACACTGGTGGATCCATATGTGGTCTATGAAAAGAACAAATATTTCAATGTCACTCGTGGATCCATCTATGGTTTGTGAAAAGAACACACATGCAATGTCACTGGTGGATCCAAATGTGGTATGTGAAAAGAACACACATGCAATGATATCTGGTGGATCCATATGTGGTTTGTGAAAAGAACACACATGCAATGACACGGTGGATCCATATATGGTCTTTGAAAAGAACACACATGCAATGAACTCTGGTGGATCCATATGTGGTATGTGAAAAGAACACACATGCAATGAACTATGGTGGATCCATATGTGGTATGTGAAAAGAACAAACATTTCCATGACACTGGTCGATCCATATGTCGTCTGTGAAAAGAACAAACATTTCAATGACTCTAGTTGTGGTTAATGAAAAGAACACACATGCAATGAAAATGGTGGATCCATACGTGGTATATGAAAAAAAAAACACATGCAATGAACTCTGGTGGTTCCATATGTGGTTTGTGAAAAGAATACACATGCAATGACACTGCTGGATCCATACGTGGTCTGTGAAAAGAACAAAAATGCAATGACACTTGAGGTTCCATATGTGGTCTATGAAAACAACACACATGCAATGACACTAGTGGATATATATGTGGTCTGTGAAAAGAACACACATGCAATGACACTGGTGGATCCATATGTGGTCTGTGAAAAGAAAAAACATGCAATGACACTGGTGGATCCATATGTGGTCTGTGAAAAGAAAAAACATGCAATGACACTGGTGGATCCATATGTGGTCTTTGAAAAGAAAAAACATTTCAATGACACTGGTGGATCCTTATATGGTCTTTGAAAAGAACACACATGCAATGACACTGGTGGATCCAAATGTGGTATGTGAAAAGAACACACATGCAATGAACTCTGATGGATCCATATGGGGTATGTGAAAAGAACACACATGCGATGACACTGGTGGATCCATATGTGGTTTATGAAAAGAACACACATTGCAATGAAACTGGTGGTTCCATATGTGGTCTGTGAAAAGAACACTGATGACCCACAAGTATAGGGGGTGTATCTCAGTATTTTCGAGGGAAGTGAAACCCAATTTATTGATTCGACACAAGGGGAGCCAAAGAATATTTATAAGCCTTAACAACTGAGTTTCCAATTCAGCTGCACCTAGAAACAATCTTGCTCGCAGCAGTTTATCAGTAGCAACAGTTTTGTAGTTGGAATAGTAAAGTAACAGCAGTAGCAAAGTAAAGACATCAAGAATAATAGCGATGTGAAGTGGGATTCGTGCGGTAGGCATAGTGATGGATGGACGGGCGTTGCATGGACAAGACAATCCACATAGCAATCAGAACATAGGGCAAGTGCAGATAAATAAGATAAAGCATCCAAGTACTAGATAATCCTAGGCATGTGTTCCAAATATAGTCATACGTGCTCGCAATGAGAACTTGCACAACATCTTTTGTCCTGCCAGCCCCTTTGCAGCGGGGCCTCTAGGGAACTACTGGCAATTAAGGTGCTCCTTTTAATAGAGCACCGGAGCAAAGCATTAACACTCCGTGAACACATGTGATCCTCACGTCAAAGCCATTCCCTTCACATTATCCGATTTACATCGCCGGGGCCATAGGTTCCGGACAACAACGTGTGTATACAACTTGCAGGTAAGACCATAAACAATACTATCATAATGAATGAATAACATGTTCAGATCTGAAATCATGGCACTCGGGCCCTAGTGACAAGCATTAAGCACAACAAGTCGCAACAAAGTCATAAAGCACTAATAAAAGATACTAGGCACCATGCCCTAACAATCTGATGCCATTACATGGACAATCTCATCATATCCCTACCATCCCCATAGCCTACAGCGGGGGATTACTCACTCATAGATGGGGGAAACATGGATGGTCGATGGAGAAGCGATGGTGATGATGATGGCGATGATCTCCTCCAATTCCCTATCCCGGCAGGGTGCCAGAACGGAGTTTCTGGTGTTGTTTCGTGGAATCTGGTGGTGGCGGTGGAGCGGAAATCCTCCTGGAAAAACGTCGAACCCCCCGAAGTTTTTAGGTCAGAAGGCTCCTTATAGGCGAAGAGGGGCCCACACCACCGGGCGCTGCCTGGCCCAGCTCAGCGCCAGCAGGTGGTGTGGCCACCCCTGGCTCTTCTCCGTCTCGTATTCTGGCTCCTAGAGTCTTCTGGTGAAATAGGATTTTTGGCATATTTTCCCGGAATTTTCCTGATAGTTGGTTTTCTGCACAAAAAGTAGACACCAAGGCAATTCTGCTGAAAACAGCGTCAGTCCGCATTATTTGTATCCAAATCACACAAGTATAGAGGAGACACAATAGCAAAAGTGTTCAGGAAGTAGATACGTTTTGGACGTATCAACTCCCCCAAGCTTAGCTTATTGCTTGTCCTCAAGCAATTCAGTTGAAAACTGAGTGCGATAAAAGAACTTTCACAAACACATTTTCTTCATAAGATGTAAATATTCTCAGCAATGTGATCAACTACTTAGACAATTCATAATAAAGAGTATGCAACCAAGTCTACTTAATAGTCTTTGCAAGCTATGCAGAGATTCCAACTCAAGAATAATAAGTAGCATGAGGCACAAACATAAGCAACATTACAATGCTCATAGAAAGGTATGATAGAGTGGTATCTCGCTTGCCTTTGATTATGAATATCAAGGCACCTCTGAAGTTCAAGTGATGACTAGAAATAAAGATATCAAGGATACAAGCATCAAAGTCATACCACAAATAATCAAGTAATGGAACAAACATAAAGAATGACAACTATGCTCTCAAGAAGGTGCTCAGAGAATAAATGGAGACTCAACAAGAAAAGGTTTTAAATAATTTGAAAAGCTTCCAAATGCTGAAAGTATGGTACTCGTTAGCTTTGAGCTCTCATTGCCCCTATCATAAGCATCTTTAATGTGGTTAAGGTGAAAGTGACACAACTAAGAGGATATGCTTGACAAGTTATAAATCGCAGTCTCAAGCCCCTTACTTACGAAGACCGATCCTCATGCTACTCAACTTCAGTCAGAAGTAAGCTCTTGTCATTGTAAGTATATACGTATCATAGAGAACCGCCAACGGGGTACCCCTTGCACATGACACGGGAGCTATCCCATAATCAAAATAACAAGGCAAGAACACAATGAGCATCTCGACGATCTTTTTATTTACTATGTGCATAGATTTTTATTGAGGATGCTTCATAGAATGCTCATTATGGTTATGCTGCAAGTTTCCACCATGATTAGGCATGGCTTAGGCTAGCGGCCCAGGCGTTTCTCTAACATACATACAAATCCATGATCTTACAAGTTCCACTTTTATTTCACACCGCTAGGATCCATAAGTAAAAGAACATGATATCAACTAGGTACAAGTACCAACGAAATGTTGAAAGCGGTCCCCATGATATATGGTTCTGCTAACTTCAACTCATAAAGCGCAAGCATATACGCAACAAAGAAGGACGCAATGGTTCAGGTTTATTAAGTGCAAGAAAATAAAGTGTGCCATCAAGTTCGTGAGAGCTTTACTAACTAACTTTCTCATAACAAGCAAACATTTTATTCGGAAGAAAACAAGGCATATTGAATATGCACGGAAGTAGCAAATGATGCTAATAGGTAGGTATGGTGGACACTTTGGAAATATTTTGTTTAGGGAGTTGGAAACTTGAGTAAAACACTCAGTGGAAGTGAAGGCTAGCAATAGTAAGGGAGCGACAAACGAGAGAGCAATATCTGTCATTATCATGCTTGCAACAAAACAGGACAAATCATGGCATGAAAGTGATTCAAGATCCTCAAGGCAAAATAATTCATCAAGGCTTAACTGATTATTACAGTCATATGCATGCATGAGCATGTGCCAAGTCAATTCAAATAAAACATTCAGAGGAGGATACCACGGTGTCATACCGATTTATGAATAGAGCAATGCAAGCAAACATTCATAAGACATGCTACAAACTTTTAGCGAGATGGAACTAATCATAAGAAAGCAAGAACTACTAAGCATCCAAAGAAAACATACACTCTACATGAACGGACTAAGAAAGCTCACAATGATGAGTATATGTACAAAAATGAAAACAAATAGAGTTCATTACCAGCCTCTTACCACGCCTCAAGTTGTCATTAATCCTCATTATTGCTCTTCACTTGTGTGGCTTGAATAATGATATGAAACCAATATTCCACTGAGGACTGCTGAACCCTGTAGCAAACTCACAAAACCAAAGAAGAACGACAAATATTTTTGGTGTTTTCGATTTTTAAACAAGAACCAAAAGGGAAAAACAAGCAAAGCAAAAAGAAGAAGCAAACCAAAAGAGAAACAACAGAAATATTTTTGGTCTTTTTGTGTTTTAGAAAGCAAAAGCAAAAGAAAAACAAAAACTAAAAAGAGAACGAAAACATGAATATACAAAGTACCGACGCAACATGATATGGAGATGAGTGCGGTGTCGGCGTACCTTCCCCCAAGCTTAGGCTTTTGGCCTAAGTGGGTATCAATCCCAAGCTGGCTAGGATGAAGTGTCACCTTGGTACGACGGAGAGGTCCCCTCATCCTGGTGCGAGCTCGAGTACGTCCCTCCGTAATGCGCGGAGTAATCATAGGAGGGCACATCCTCCTGGTGCTGCTCGTGGAATCCCAGCAAGCGAAGCTGTTCGTCCACCTCCTCCTTGGAGCGCGACCATGATCTCCTGTGAACACTAAACAAAGAAGGCTGTGGCAAAAGGATCTCCCTTTCATCCCCGTCAGTGAAAAGCATCCTATATACTAGACTGTCCAAGTCAGAAGTAGCAGTGACAAAGTGATGAGCTTTCATAGCAACAAGGTCAAGCCTCTGTGGTGCCAGCATAGCATCATAGGGATCCACTGAAAGACCTAATGCATTGACTATACGCGAGGCAATGATGCCCCCATTGATAGGCCCCCTAGCAGCTAGGCATCAAGCAATAAGCGAGCCAAGATTGTACCGAGTATCATTGTTAAGCGCAGCAGCAAGGAATGCTAAATGATAGTTGGAGATATTACTTGTGTTCTCCCTACCCAGTACACTAGTAGCAAGATAGTATGCAAAGTATCTAAGAGCAGGGAGTTGGATATTTCTTACCTTTCCGTGTTGCGCCACGCGGTCATCATCATTGGTCACCCCTCGGTAAAGCTCCAACAAATCAGCGGGTCGCCCTTGAATTTTCTTCACGATCGCTGTCATGCGTACACCTACAATACTGCAAAATCTCTCCAAAGGCATGGTGAAGGGCAGATTATAGATTTTAAAAGAGACAGTCGACTAAAAGGATGTGTTAGTAAACGTGAAGCTCTCAACAAAAGTTTTGGTGAGCATAGCGTATTGCGCACTCGCATCTTGCATATAAGAGGTCAAACCAACCCTCTCAATCAGTAGCAAGAAATCATCAAGAATACTTGCAGCTTGTAAGAAAGTAAAACAAGGAAAAGAGGATGGGTGAGTGTAGCATCCCAATTGTATAACAATTGCAATGCTACTAGCCTAGTCTATATATGCTACTTCCTACATATAATTGTTGCATCATAATTATATCATGCTCATGTCATCATGCCACCTTGCATTTGAGCACCATATAAAACCCTTTGCCATTTGGTTCTTATCTCATATGCATTATTAATTGTATTTGCTTCTTGATATTGTATTTGGTTCTTGATATATTGTTAAATGCCCAAGTTGAGTTGGGGGCATATATTTTGTTAACTCCACCACCTTTCTTTCACCACCTTATAATTCCACCATCCAACTAAATATGAGCTTTGCACTTTATTTGGGTTTTACTTCTAGCTCATGTGGGTTGGGATGGATCCAAGTCTTTTTCCCCATGCTCTCATCTTAGCATCATGTTGTTTTCACACCATGGATATATGAGAGCCACATGGCCACCTGTGCATGCCTTGTGAGTGGAACCCTTTTCCTAGCTTCCATATGGATTATTATGGATTTATGCTCATGTGGGAATAATTTTGGGACTAGTAAGCATCTAGTGGAATATACACACTAGCAAGTCCCAACTTTAATCAAATGTGATCATCTCCACCTATTCCACTTGGAGCTTCCTTCTAAAAATCTTTTGCTTGGCTTTTATTCCAATTTTGGGAATGCATAATAATAATGCCATGTAATAATATTGTTTTCACAAGAATCAACATGGCAATAAATATTTTGCATGGGCCATGCAAGTGCCACCTATTCTAGTATTTGGTTTTTATTTGATTTTTGAGTGGATCATCTCTATCTCTATCCTTTCTTTTGGCTTGATCTATTTGATCTTTCTTAAAACCCTAGCATCACATCCCTCTCTTTTCCTTGTCTAGATCTTGTGGGTGCTTGAGCTTGTCTTAATCATGCTTGATCTAGTCACAAGGAACCACTCCATCCATCTCTTCTCTCTCTCTTTTTCCACATGTTCTTGCTTGATCTAAGCTTGGTGCATGCAAGCTCCTAAAAGCTTAAGTCATCACCCTATCCTCTACCTCAATCCCACTCTAATCATCCACATGCCCTTCTTTGCATGGTCATGTGGATCATGTCTAAGATCATCACCATACCCTCTCTCTAATCATCTATCCTAGATCCTCCCCATCACCTACCCATATAACCTTACCCCATCATCCCCATACCCCATATCCCATCCTAGCTAAACCCTAATCTATACCTAATCTAAAACCTCCCTCTCTCCCTAACCCTAAGTCCACCACCTCTCTCTCTCTCGGTATCTCTCTCTCTCTCACCTAGCTGACCCCACCGGCCACCCTCTCTCCCTGGCCACCTCACCCCGGCCCTAGCTACCCTCTACCCGAGCCATACCCTCCTCTACTCCCAACCCTAGCTATCCACCCGAGCCACCCCTCTCTCTCTCTAGCTCTCTCTCTCTGCCAAGGTGGCCCCAGCCCGAGCCTACCCTCCCAGACCACCATGCCCCACCTGGAAGCCCCCTCCTCTACTCGCCTGCCTGGCCCTAGCACGTGAAGGAGGAAGGAGAGAAAAGGTGGCCGAGCCACCTTTTCATCTACCCCACCTCCCCACGGCATCTCCTCTCTGCTACCTACCACCACCCCACCACCTCGCCCAGCTACCCCAGATCTACCCCAAGGCGCCTCCCTCCACCTTCTTCTCCATCGTCGACCACCCTCTCTAGCCAAGCACCCTCGGCCTCCTCTCGGCTACACTGCACCAGCGACCTGCGCTGACGTGGAGGTGATCGAGGAGAAGGAGAAAGAGCAGCCTCTGCAGACACGGAGCCGCCAAGAGGAAGCACTGAACCACGGCCAGCCCGACGCCAAAACCCTAGATCGCCCGGCCTGCCTCGGCGCCGATCGCTGCGCCTCGAGCCAACCACCTCCACCAACGCCTCGCGGTGAGCCCCTAACCTCCTGGACATGGTCCGCCTCTGTACCACCCTAGCATCGCGGACCAAACGCCGAACGCCTCCGCCTTGGCTTCGCCGTGTGCTCGCTTCGCCGCATAGCAGCCCTATCTAGTCTCGCCACCTCCCGGATACACCAACGCCAAGCCACCGCGGTAGCGCCTCCATGTGCCCAGGTCGGATCGATCCCGCTCCCGGCGCGCATCAACTGTCGTTCGAGGCAGGAAGAGAGCGATGCATGGGCGTTTGTTTCGATACCCCCGCACTTTTGTTGCATCAACCCGCGCTCCGCTATGCCCACTTGTCGGCTACCGTGGCGTTTTTGCAAAAAGGATCCCGAAGTTTTGTATACTTAACCCGCGATCCCAGCTGGGCCACGTGGCTGGGCACGGTTCGACCACTGTCACGTGGACCCGCGTGTGCTCTGGCCCCACATGTCACTCTCAGAGGCTAGGTTAGCTCGCGGTGGGAAAATCTTTCCTGCTGGCGTGATGCCCAACAAGAGAGGCCCGCCTGTCACCGGACTGTGGCTAGAGCTGAACTGAGTAACAAAAGTTTTACCGCTATTCTGTTTTATTCAAATCTTATTTCAAATTAATTCAAATTCAAATTTAATTACATTTTTTTAAATAACTTTTCAAATATAATTCCAAATAATGCAAATAATATATGTTTTCAAATCAGAAAAATATGAGGAATTCAAATATGGCCTTCAAAATATATTTTGGACACTTTATTTTCCAAATTAATAAAAATTACATTAAAATGCCCTTTTTCCTTAATTAATTAATATCTTTTGTTTTATAACTCCAAATTTAACAAATAATATGTCTAAAATGATTAGCTCGACGAGACCTTTCTGTTTATGCATTCCATTATCTGTTTTGAAGCATGCATCATATAAATATAATGTGTACAGCAACTTAATCGTGAATAAAATGTGGCCAAAACCCAATATAATGCTTTATTATTGCTTTCCACACCTCACCAATGCCATGCTACCTTATTTCCATGCAAATTGTGCATCATTCATCATGGCATGATTGTTTGCTTGATGCACTTTATTCATATGCTTGTGCACTTTATTTATGTTGGCCCTTGTTTGTTTGGTTCTTCTTGAATAGGCGGCGGGGATATATCAAGAGAACCAGAGCACTACCAGATCCATCCCTTGCTTCAATGAGCTGCCAGGCAAGCACTACCACATGCTTGCATACATATAGTACCTATTGCCTCTTTCTTATTCTTGCATCATTGAGTCGCGATTGCATTAATCTGAATCCCAAGTATTGCATAGCCTTTACTTTTAAACCCCACCGAAGCTTGTTCCTCCATCCCATGAGCCATTACTACAGGAGTTGTTTGAGTCATGCGAATCGTAGAACAGCATGTGTAGGGTATGTGAGTGTCTGATGGATAACGAGGTACCTAAACAACTTAACCTGAGTAGTAATGGGATAACTAATGAAAGTGGCATCGGTGAGCCATATTTGCTATTTGGTTTTCAGGCTCACTTGTGTCCGTGGGACCCAGTACTTGATTCCTGTTCCTTGATTATTCGCTATCCACATCCGGTGGCTTATGAACCCCACAGGCGAGCTTGATTCATTCTTATTTCTTGGGGCCACAAACTAGTTTGAGGTTTTATTTACTATCCTGTACTTATGCCATGCTTCTTGCTTTATTTAAATTGTGCGAGGTGCACTGCTTTGTCTTGTTAGGTCCGTGATCCGTTTTCGCTGTATCGACAAGCCCAGTCACACTTCGGGTTCCCGGTCGTTCTGACGGCTCCACAAACCTTGAGGCCGTCTCGTGACTAACCGTTGGGTAGCTCAATGGGGTGGCCTGAAATATTTCTGAATCCTGTGATTGCTTTGTCGTGATTACCTCGTTGGGTTTTGATTTGGTTTTTCCGAGGCATATCGAGTGTGTGTTGCTATTTGTGCACCCCTGCAGGGTAAAACATTCTGAAAGCCGTGTCCGCGGTTATGGACGACTTGGAGCATAGTTTCTCGATCATAGACAAGCATAACTAAAGTGCCGCTTTTAACTTGACTAGACTAGGTACCTGACTAGTAAATAGTGCAACACTCACGGAATGGATAATAAAACGCCAGCGGATGGGGGTTATTAAATCCGCTTCCTCGTCGATGGCGAGGAGGATGGATCTGATATTACCGTTATATTTGTTGTTATTAATTCACGGACCTCCGTCTATCTTTGGTTCGACGGATGGTTAGCGAGTTTCTATATAATTGTTAGGGTTTCTCTTTTGCTGCAATGGCGTCACCCCAGGTTGTGTCCCCTTTCGAGGCATAAAGACTTGCCGAGTACCCCTAGGGTCTCACACGATAAATTTTTGGTTGAGATGAGCAGGTACACTCATAAGATGGATCTTTGGGTGGAAGGGCAGACGATGTGGGCAACGATCATTCGGTGTAGAGATTCGGGAGCAGGGGATCCGTGAGATCTGTGGGCGGGATGTGTTTATTTGGGGCATCTTATGCCGATTTGCTTCTTATCCGTACTCGGATATTGTCTTCCGCTCCACTGATACTCGATGTTTGATGTATGAGGAGATATCCTAAACTATTATATCTATCTAGGATATTTGGATCTTGGTATGGCGTTGCTATATTCCTTTCTTTTTAGATGGAATGGCTCGATGTACTATTGTATGGTGGCTTGCATACATACTCATTTGTGTATGTAGTTGATCCTTCACTTCGCCTTTACTGTTCTTGTCCCGATGTTTGGAAAGGGTTGGGACGTCCGTAATGTCTTGCTTTGAGTGGGATTTTGGTCCCACTTTTCTATTTCAACCATTTCTTCTCATCCAGGCTTGTAACTAGGAGCGTAATTCACCGAGGTAGTTACAATTGGTATCAGAGCCATCCCACCCTTCAGGGTCTCACCCAAATGGTCGTTGTCAGTCTAGCAAATATTTTTGGTAGTTATGTATACTAGGGAAAAACAAAACGCGAGAGTAGGACTGCTTCCACTTTTCTTCTTACCCAACCACCACCCTTTTCTGGTAAGGAAGTGTAACGTTTTCAATCCTCTTCTTAAAATTCAAACTAGGATTCACGTGTTCTGGGTTTCCGTAGTACCATAGAAAGTGTGTGTGTGTGTGTGTGTAATCCCTTGTCTATCTGTTGCATCCAAGTTGTTATCATAATCCGCCTTTGGTTATCAACTGTTGGTACATTCCATACTGACAGGCTTTTGAAAACCGGTGCGATCTATCTGACTCCTTGTTAACCGGTGCCATCTTCTTAAGGGTGTCCTTCCTTCTGGCAACTCCATATTCTGCGAAACATCAGTTGCTAATCGCTACCTGATAAGTGATTTTGTGCATCTATTGGTATTTTAATGCCGAAAAATGCGGAAAATTTTTCTTTGATACATCTGTGTTTCCACACTCCTTTCCAGTCGTGTGTGAAACATTATCTATCTTCCTTTTATCAGCATGTCCATGCTAACTCATTCTTTGTCACGGCGCTTAATCACGAGTTTTATCTCATCTCCAATTCTCTTGGGCTAATTACATAACATGTGTCGATCCGATGCTGATGATTGTAATTTGGTTCTCGGCATAGCTATATTCCACTCATGATAAGTGTCGATTGAAATATGGAAAATGCTATCAACCGTCACCATCTGGAGGATAAGGTTATCTCCTGTGATTTTGAGTAAACCATGATCATATCTATGCATATTCAAGCATCTTTGGCAATCCGGAGTTTCTCAAAGCACTACGGCGGTCTATCGTCTGCCCATCATGCTGCACATCTTTTTGAGCTCCATATCTGCAAGATCCTCTTTGATACGAGGGAATTGCATCTTTTCGCTTCTGATAGGTTTGCTTAAGGTAGGAGCTATATCATCGTTTCCTTATCCAAGATCTCTTTATCTTTGTAACCGGTGATCCAATCGACAATGTGAACCAGGCGGCATCTCTTTTTGTTCCGAAGGACCAGATAATCTATTCTGCCAGTGCATCTTCTTCAACACGAACCCGTGCTCTTAATATTGATCTTTCTAAGAGCGTTGAGCTCAGGAAGTGTTCGAGCATTTGTTCGTTTCTCTCGCCTTTTGAACTTGGTATTCTGGGAATGTCTTGTTAATCCATGGTGGTATATGTTGATAATATGCTTGCCTATTCTATATCAATGGAAGGACATGGAAGATCATCTGTGTCTCTTTCTCTCAAGCTTCGTGAAACCTTTGCCATGTGAGTTCTCAAAGTGAGAATTCTGACTTTTTGAAGTCACCTATCTCGGCCACGTCCTTCTGCTAAATAGATCGCTTAAATTCTGGAATCAGCAAGTCCATTGTTAGTTCCATCCTCCATCTTCAACCAATCCGGAGTTGTTCCTTGTTGGCAAGTTATCATCGTCGTTCCGCTGAAGATTTTCCTCAAGACTGCTAAATCTATCTCAATCATTTCAAGAAGAACATGGAGTTCTTTCCCCTCAGTCTCGTCAAGTGATCTTTGAAACCCCTTGTTCTATCGTCTATGCTCAATCAACCGGAGGCCATGAAGACCTTCCAGATCTTGTTTCCTTCTGTTCAAGTTGGTGCTATCTTTTTCTATATCTGTGGAATCTTGCAGTTGTCTCCGGTATCTTCCTTCATATCTTCCCGATGGCTTGGTACTCCCGACATGACGACAACATCATCATCTTTATCTATCTTGAATCCGGCGAATCGTTTGCATCTATCCTTGTTTTCTTACGGAGTTCCATAAGC
Source organism: Avena insularis (assembly GCA_023614405.1). Classification (NCBI taxonomy): domain Eukaryota; kingdom Viridiplantae; phylum Streptophyta; class Magnoliopsida; order Poales; family Poaceae; genus Avena; species Avena insularis. The sequence continues at coordinate 390,964,992 of CM042690.1, read as the reverse complement.
TCTTCTTATCAATACCTTCAGTCTGTTTCGGTAGTTGGGTTGCATGGTTTTCTTATTCATGTGCGGAGTAATGCTTTGAGTGCGGGATGGAGTAGCTACCATACCACTACTCTTATCATTCGCTTTTGCACATTGAATTGGTGAATTAATGTGACTTCACTCATTCCACGGAAGTTAGAAGTGGCTTTTATCCCTCGATACTTTTACTTCTGTCCTTGTCTTTCCGGAGTGCTCTCTCGAAGAAAGTAATCAATAATCTCTTGTTGGTGGTCTGTCTATTCTAGGTGGAGCAAAATCTTCAATTATCTGGTGGAAACAAACGCAAACTCCTTTCGTTCCTCGTCTTTCTACCGGTGCTCGACATCCCCAAACAAGATGAAAGGAATCTATCTATCGCTTTGTTTCATCAATTCTTTGTTGTGGTAAAGCCAATTATGGTTGATGCCATCAGCCGCAAATCTATTGCGCTAGCCTCAAGGCTAAAGAAAGCAATAAGTATCTCTACAATAAACTCCAGATCATCCATACTCTTTGCTTCTCGGGATTCCACCATGATCTAGTTTCACATCCGTCTCTGGAAGTTATATCCGTGCACCTCAATTGCGTGATCCTTGGTTCTTACCGGCGCAAGAAGAATCTAATCCGATGATGTCTAACTAAATCTTTCTGTTGATATCAAGGGACTCTATTGGTTGAAGGCAATATTGTTTCCGTACTTCATTTTGCAAATCCGAGAGGAGATACGATGCTATTGTCATAGTGGTTCAAACCTCTCCAATCTAGCTCTTTTTCTTCCGGCGACACAAAGATCCATCCTCTCTAGTATCGGTAAATCTTTAATCTCAACGGTGTGCCTTTCTATATCCATGATGCATCATCTTGTCCTTTCTTTCTCAAGTGGTTCTAGTCTTTTATCATGTTTCTTGAAAACCGGAGCTATGTCCACCTTATCCTTCTTGTATCACGACAATCCTACAATTCTTCTAATCCGTTGTTCCTCGAGCAAAACGCAAGACTCGCAACAAGTCTAGCAAGTTTTGCAAGGTGTAGTGGTCGCACCATTCAGTTCTTCATCATCTTGGGAACGTGAGGGTCACCTTCGTTCGAACATCCGCCTCTCCTGGTGTTGTTTTCTTTTTCCTAGGAATCTCGGGGCGAGATTCTTGTTTAGTGGGGGAGAGTTGTAGCATCCCAATTGTCTAACAATTGCAATGCTACTAGCCTAGTCTATATATGCTACTTCATACATATAATTGTTGCATCATAATTATATCATGCTCATGTCATCATGCCACCTTGCATTTGAGCACCATATAAAACCCTTTTCCATTTGGTTCTTATCTCATATGCATTATTAATTGTATTTGCTTCTTGATATTGTATTTGGTTCTTGATATATTGTTAAATGCCCAAGTTGAGTTGGGGGCATATCTTTTGTTAACTCCACCACCTTTCTTTCACCACCTTATAATTCCACCATCCAACTAAATATGAGCTTTGCACTTTATTTGGGTTTTACTTCTAGCTCATGTGGGTTGGGATGGATCCAAGTCTTTTTCCCCATGCTCTCATCTTAGCATCATGTTGTTTTCACACCATGGATATATGAGAGCCACATGGCCACCTGTGCATGCCTTGTGAGTGGAACCCTTTTCCTAGCTTCCATATGGATTATTATGGATTTATGCTCATGTGGGAATAATTTTGGGACTAGTAAGCATCTAGTGGAATATACACACTAGCAAGTCCCAACTTTAATCAAATGTGATCATCTCCACCTATTCCACTTGGAGCTTCCTTCTAAAATCTTTTTGGCTTTTATTCCAAATTAGGGAATGCATAATAATAATGCCATGTAATAATATTGTTTTCACAAGAATCAACATGGCAATAAATATTTTGCATGGGCCATGCACGTGCCACCTATTCTAGTATTTGGTTTTTATTTGATTTTTGAGTGGATCATCTCTATCTCTATCCTTTCTTTTGGCTTGATCTATTTGATCTTGCTTAAAACCCTAGCATCACATCCCTCTCTTTTCCTTGTCTAGATCTTGTGGGTGCTTGAGCTTGTCTTAATCATGCTTGATCTAGTCACAAGGAACCACTCCATCCATCTCTTCTCTCTCTCTTTTTCCACATGTTCTTGCTTGATCTAAGCTTGGTGCATGCAAGCTCCTAAAAGCTTAAGTCATCACCCTATCCTCTACCTCAATCCCACTCTAATCATCCACATGCCCTTCTTTGCATGGTCATGTGGATCATGTCTAAGATCATCACCATACCCTCTTTCTAATCATCTATCCTAGATCCTCCCCATCACCTACCCATATAACCTTACCCCATCATCCCCATACCCCATATCCCATCCTAGATAAACCCTAATCTATACCTAATCTAAAACCTCCCTCTCTCCCTAACCCTAAGTCCACCACCTCTCTCTCTCTCTCGGTCTCTCTCTCTCTCACCTAGCTGACCCCACCGGCCACCCTCTCTCCCTGGCCACCTCACCCCGGCCCTAGCTACCCTCTACCCGAGCCATACCCTCCTCTACTCCCAACCCTAGCTATCCACCCGAGCCACCCCTCTCTCTCTCGCTCTCTCTCTCTGCCAAGGTGGCCCCAGCCGAGCCTACCCTCCAGGACCACCATGCCCCACACAGAAGCCCCCTCTCTACACTGCCCTGCTTGCCGACCCTAGCACGTGAAGGAGGAAGGAGAAAAATGTTGCCGAGCCACCTTTTCATCTACCCCACCTCCCACGGCATCTCCCCTCTCTGCTACCACCACCCCACCACCTCTGCACGCCCGGCTACCCCAGATATACCCCAAGGGCGCCCTCCCCTCCTCCCTTCTTCTCCATCGTTGACCACCCTCTCTAGACGGCACCCTCGGCCTCCTCTTGGCTACACCGTACCAGGCGACCTGCGCGACGTGGAGGTGATCGAGGAGTACAAGGAGACCCCCTGCAGCAGCCCGTGCGGGCCGTGAAGAGGAAGCACGAACATGCACCCGGCATGAGCCCGACGCCTTGAACCCTAGATCGCCCGGCCTCTGCCTCGACGTCGATCGCCTGCGCCTCGAGCCGAACCACCTCCACCGACGCCCTCGCGGTGAGCCCCTAACCCTCCTGGACATGGTCCGCCTCCCTGTACCACCCTAGCATTGCCGTACCAAACGTCGAGGCGCCCTCCGCCGCTGGCCGTTTCGTGTGCTCGCTCAGCGCATAGCAGCCCTATCTAGTCCTCGCCCACCTCCCGACACCAACGCCAAGCCACCGCATGGGTAGCCGCCTCATGTGAGCCCAGGTCGAGGATCGATCCCGCTCGCCCGCGCCCATCGACCGGCTCGTTCGGCGGAGAAGAAAGCGATGCATGGCGCTGTTTCTTTGATACCCCGCACTTTTTGTTGCATCAACCCGCGCTCCGCTATGCCCACTTGTCGGCTACCGTGGCGTTTTTGCAAAAAGGATCCCGAAGTTTTGTATACTTAACCCGCGATCCCAGCTGGGCCACGTGGCTGGGCACGGTTCGACCGCTGTCACGTGGACCCGCGTGTGCTCTGGCCCCACATGTCACTCTCAGAGGCAAGGTTAGCTCGCGGTGGGAAAATCTTTCCTGCGCGTGTGATGCCCAGTCAGCAGAGGGCCCGCCTGTCACGGACTGTGGCTAGAGCTGAACTGAGTAACAAAAGTTTTTCTGCTATTCTGTTTTATTCAAATCTTATTTCAAATTAATTCAAATTCAAATTTAATTCTGTTTTTAAATAACTTTTCAAATATAATTCCAAATAATGCAAATAATATATGTTTTCAACTCAGAAAAATATGAGGAATTCAAATATGGCCTTCAAAATATATTTTGGACACTTTATTTTCCAAATTAATAAAAATTACATTAAAATGCCCTTTTTCCTTAATTAATTAATATCTTTTGTTTTATAACTCCAAATTTAACAAATAATATGTCTAAAATGATTAGCTCGACGAGACCTTTCTGTTTATGCATTCCATTATCTGTTTTGATGCATGCATCATATAAATATAATGTGTACAGCAACTTAATCGTGAATAAAATGTGGCCAAAACCCAATATAATGCTTTATTATTGCTTTCCACACCTCACCCATGCCATGCTACCTTATTGCCATGCAAATTGTGCATCATTCATCATGGCATGATTGTTTGCTTGATGCACTTTATTCATATACTTGTGCACTTTATTTATGTTGGCCCTTGTTTGTTTGGTTCTTCTTTGAATAGACGCTGAGCAGGGGATATATCAAGAGAACCAGGAGCACTACCCAGATCCATCCCTTGCTTCAACTGAGCTGCCAGGCAAGCACTACCACATGCTTGCATACATATAGTACCTATTGCCTCTTTCTTATTCTTGCATCATTGAGTCGCGATTGCATTAATCTGAATCCCAAGTATTGCATAGCCTTTACTTTTAAACCCCAAAGCTTGTTCCTCCATCCCATGAGCCATTACTACAGAGTTGTTTGAGTCATGCGAATCGTGAAACGACATGTGTAGGGTATGTGAGTGTCGATGGATAACGAGGTACCTAAACAACTTAACGAGTAGTAATGGGATAACTAATGAAAGTGGCATCGGTGAGCCATATTTGCTATTTGGTTTTCAGGCTCACTTGTGTCCCGTGGGACCCAGTACTTGATTCCTGTTCCTTGATTATTCGCTATCCACATCCGGGTGGCTTATGAACCCCCTTAGCGAGCTTGATTCATTCTTATTTCTTGGGGCCACAAACTAGTTTGAGGTTTTATTTACTATCCTGTACTTATGCCATGCTTTCTTGCTTTATTTAAATTGTGTGAGGTCTTGCACCTTTGTCTTTTAGGTCGTGACCCGTTTTATTTATGTCGACAAGCCCAGTCACACTTTCGGGTTCCTGATCGTTTACGGCTCCACAAACCTTGAGGCCGTCTCGAGTCAGCTAACCGTTGGTAGCTCAATGGGGTGGCCCCTGAAATATTTCTGAATCCGTGATCGCTTTGTCTGCCTCGTTGGGTTTTGATTTGGTTTTTCCGAGGCATATCAGTGTGTGTTGCTATTTGTGCACCCTGCAGGGTAAAACTTTCAAGCCGTGTCCATGGTTATGGGCGACTTGGAGCAGTTTCTCGATCATAGACAAGCATAACTAAAGTACCGCTTTTAATTTGACTAGACTAGGTACCGACTAGTAAATAGTGCAACACTCACGGAATGGATAATAAAACGCCAGCGGATGGGGGTTGTTCGTCCGCTTCCTCGTCGATGGCGAGGAGGAGGATGGATCTGTTGATATTACCGTTATGACTGTTGTTATTAATTCACGGACATCCGTCTATCTTTGGTTCGACGGATGGTTAGCGAGTTTCTATAGAATTGTTAGGGTTTCTCTTTTGCTGCAATTGCGTCACCCCAGGTTGTGTCCCCTTTAGAGGCATAAAGACTTGCTGAGTACCCCTAGGGTCTCACACGATAAATTATTGGTTCAGATGAACAGGTACACTCGCAAGATGGATCTTGGGTGGAAGAGAGCAGACGATGTGGGCAACGATCATTGGTGTAGAGATTCCGAGCAGGGATCCGTGAGATCTGTGGGCGGGATGTGTTTATTTACGGGGCATCTTATGCCGATTTGCTTCTTATCCGTTTCGGATTTTGTCTTCCGCTTACCTTTGATACTCTGATGTTTGATGTATGAGGAGATATCCTAAACTATTATATCTATCTAGGATATTTGGATCTTGCCGTATGGCGTTGCTATATTTCCTTTCTTTTTAGATGGAATGGCTCTGATGTACTATTGTATGGTGGCTTGCATACATACTCATTTGTGTATGTAGTTGATCCCTTACTTTGCCGATTCGCCCTTTGTTCTTGTCGATGTTTGGAAATGGTTGGGACGGCCGAAAGGTCTACCTGTGAGTGGCATTTGGGCCCCACCGTACTATTTCAACCATTTCTGCTCATCCAGGCTTGTAACTAGGAGCGTAATTCACCGAGGTAGTTACAGTGAGCATCCCCGTCATCCCTTTCACTACCAATACGAGTTGCAGTGAGATCTTCGTTGTATGATGGCCTAGCTTGAGAGGCTGTTCTTGAGGGCCTCAACCTCCTAGGTGCATCACTCTCAAATATCTCTCCAAAAGTATGGTTGTTCATGCTTGGTATTCTGAAATTTAAACACCTATTAAACAAGTGATTGCAAAGTAAAAATAAAGAAGGATTCTACTCATAGGGACTTGCAAGAGGCCTAAACATGCATCAAAACTATATCTCTAAGCATCAAACAAGCTTGCAAGCTCTCATAACCAGTCACCTATAGCAGAAAAATACTCAACATATAATCCACTAAACACAAATCTACTTGGACAAGGGGAGGAGTCACATACCAGGGAACAAATGCTCCAAATTTCAGCAAGAAAGATGGGCTGAGCAAGGAGATCGAAAAAAATCGAGAGCAAGCACAGCAAGAACACGATTTTGAGCTATGAACTGGAGCTTACTCGGGAGAGAGAAGAAAGTGGCAGGTGAGAGAGTTAGTGGGGGGCCAGGGGTGGCCCACACCAGGGCATGGCGCCACCCAAGGCTGGCCACGCCACCATGTGGTGTGCCTGCCTGGTGGCGCCCCCTGGTACCTTCCAGGTACTCCTCTTCCCCTTTTTTCACGTAAAAATTTAATATGAATTTTCTGGAATTTTTCGAGACACTTTATTTTTGGGCATTTTCAGGCATAGAAGAATGATTTTTGGTGCATGATTTTTTGGAAACATGATGCAAGGATACAACAAAGCTAGAACTACAGAAGTTCTAAGACACTCTAACATGCAAGCAACTAACAACAAAAAGAAACTAAACGAAAGCAAAAACTAAAATGCATAGGATAGAAGTAAATGAAGATAATCATAGTGAAAACATTGTTTTGTTCAATGGAATCCTTTTGTTAACAAGGTTGATCAAGTCTTGCTACCAAAACAATTACATATGAGACAAAACTTTGTATTCCACTAATGATTATGTTACCTCAACCTTGATAGCAATGGTCCCAATCATAATAGTTTCAATTTTTTCTCTTGGTATGGGACAATATATTTCTCCAACTTGAATGCCCTCAACATGTTCAATTGAATTCAAACCATAAGTCCTTTCAATCTTCTTGGGGAAATAGACAATATGTTCCTTGTCATTAACATTGAAAGTCACCTTTCCTTGATTGCAATTAATAACAGCTCCTACAATATTAAGAAAAGGTCTCCCAAGAATAATAGACATATTATCATCTTCAGGCATTTCAAGCACAACAAAATCAGTTAATATCAAGCAATTGTGAGCCACCTGAACAGGTACATCCTCACATATACCCACAGGAATAGTGGTAGATTTATCAGCCATTTGCAAAGATATATCAGTTGGTATCAATTTTTCAAGCTGAAGCCTCTTATAGAGAGAGAAAGGCATAACACTAACTCCAGCTCCCAAATCACACAAAGCAGTTCTAACATAACTATTATTAATAGAGCAAGGGATAGTTGGAATCCCTGGGTCTCCAAGTTTTTTAGGAACCTTACCATTGAAGGAATAATTAGCAAGGAAAGTAGAAATTTCTTCATTAGGGATCTTCCTTTTATTCGGGACAATGTCTTTCATATACTTTGAGTAAGGAGGCAATTTAATAGCATCAGTCAAAGGAATTTGCAAGAATAAAGGCTTCATCCACTCACAAAACTTATTATAATGTTCATCTTCCTTTGACTTGTGTTTCTTATCAAGGAAAGGCATAGGTTTTTAGCCCCAAGGTTCTCTTTCACTACCATGTTTCTTAGCAATAGAATCTTCTTTGGTGTATTTAGTATTCTTAGTGTGGTTTTCAGATTCTTCTTAAACTTTTTCTTCATTAGGAACTTCATTTTCTTCATTACCACTTTCAGTTTCAGCATCAGAGATAGATATACTATTAGGATCTATAGCAGGTTCAGAGGGTTCTACAACAGTTTTATGTTTCTTTTTCCTTTTCTTATGAGTAGAACCACTATTTGCAGCTTGTTGAGAATCCCGCTCAATTATTTTGGGATGCCCCTCAGGATATAGAGGATCCTGGGTAGCAGCTCCACTTCTAGTTCTAATTTCATAAGCATGTTTTTCTTTAGCAGCATTAACTAGCAAGTCATTTTGCACTTTAACGAGTTGATCTATTTGAGTTTGAACCATTTGAAAGTGTTTAACATCATTTTAACATCATTAGAGGTTCTTTCCACAATATCTTTCAACTCAACAATAGCTCTAGTGTTTTCCATTAGATGATTTTGCACCCTTTTATTAAAGTTATCTTGCTTAACAATAAAGATATCGAATTCTTCTAAGCATTGATCAGGAGGTTTAGAGTAAGAGATATCACCTTCATCAAAGTGTTGAGAGAGTGTACCTCAATAGTGCATGAGTAGGAATAAACACACAATTCTTCAATAGGAGGTAAATTCTTGACATCTGCAGCTTTAATTCCCTTCTCCTTAAGACATTTCTTAGCTTCCTTCATCACTTCATCATTTAATTCAATAACTCCTCTCTTCTTTGATGTTGGAATAGGCACAGGAATAGTAGGCTCAGGTACAAGTACTTCAGGTATAGCTGGTTCAGGAGGAGTCCAATCTTCATAGTTCTTGCTTATTTTAGCCATTAATTCCTCAGCTTCCTTAGGAGTCCTATTCCTGAAAACACAATCAACACAACTATCTAGGTATGTCCTAGATTCCTCGGTTAGTCCATTATAAAATATATCAAGAAGCTCATTCTTAGGTAATGGGCTTCCAGCTTGTGCATGAATCAAAGCACAAAACCTTGCCCAAGATTCAGGCAATACCTCTTTTTCTCCTGTTTAAAATCAAAAGTTCTGCAAAATAGCATGTCTAGCACTAGGAGGAAAATATTTCTGTAGGAAAGTACTAATCAAGCACTCAGGGCTATCAATAGATCCAGGAGGTAAATTACTAAACCAAGTTTTAGCTTCTCCTTTCAGTGAAAAGGGGAAAATCTTGGCAACAAAGTAAGTACGCATCTTAATATCATCAGAAAACAAGCCACTCATGGTAGAAAGTTCATTCATATGTGCTACCGCACTTTCATTCTTAGTCCCACAAAAAGGTTCTTTCTCGATAATAGCTATGTAAGATAGATCGAGAGAGAAATCATAATCTTCATCTCTAATGTTTATGGGAGAAGCAGCAAACTTAGCATCAGGAGACAATTTGGGTCTAATAGTACGCCTCTCAAGGAGACTCTTAGCAGCGCTCCTATCATGGGTGTTTTTACATTCTTTAATAAATTCATCGGTCATCTCAACATAACCATCTTCAATATCATAACTCTCACTAGACTTGGGTGAGGTAACAGGTGTGGTAGTGTCTTCATTAGGAGTTCCAGTATTTCCAGCTATAGTTCTAGCAATTGTAGCATCTAGGAAAGGACCTAATGAACCACTCTTATCAAGCACGATGAAAGCGACATCATAAGCATCAGAAGTTTCAGATTCAGCAGTAGTAGCAGTGTGTGTAGCATGTGTATGTGGTGGTGTAAGGAACTTACTCATAACAGACGGTGAATCAAGAGCAGCAGGGGTGTTTAGAACCGTACCTCTTCTTGTAGTGGATGGTAAAATAGGAACCTTGCCATCACGAGACTTACCCATGATGGATGGATAGCAGCGAACAATAGAGAATCCAAGTGAACTTTATAAATAAAGCTATGCTCCCCGGCAACGGCGCCAGAAAATAGTCTTGATGACCCACAAGTATAGGGGGTGTATCGCAGTATTTTCGAGGGAAGTGAAACCCAATTTATTGATTCGACACAAGGGGAGCCAAAGAATATTTATAAGCCTTAACAACTAAGTTGTCAGTTTAGCTGCACCTGGAAACAATCTTGCTCGCAGCAGTTTATCAGTAGCAACAATTTTGTAGTAGGAATAGTAAAGTAACAACAGTAGCAAAGTAAAGATAGCAGTAACAATAGCAGTAAACAGTAGGATTCGAGTACGGTAGGCATAGGGATGGATGGACGGGTGTTGCATGGACAAGACAATCTACATAGCAATCAGAACATAGGGCAATTGCAGATAAATAAGATAAAGCATCCAAGTACTAGATAATCCTAGTCATGTGTTCCAAATATAGTCATACATGCTCGCAATGAGAACTTGCACAACATCTTTTGTCCTGCCAGCCCGTTTGCAGCGGGGCCTCTAGGGAACTACTGGCAATTAAGGTGATCCTTTTAATAGAGAACCGGAGCAAAGCATTAACACTCCGTGAACACATGTGATCCTCACATCAAAGCCATTCCCTTCCAGTTATCCCGATTTCTGTCACTTCGGGGCCATAGGTTCCGGACAACAACGTGTGTATACAACTTGCATGTAAGACCATAAACAATATTATCATAATGAATCAATAACATGTTCAGATCTGAAATCATGGCACTCAGGCCCTAGTGACAAGCATTAAGCACAACAAGTCGCACAAAGTCATAAATCACTAATAAAAGATACTAGGCACCATGCCCTAACAATCTGATGCCATTACATGGACAATCTCATCCAATCCCTACCATCCCCATAGCCTACAGCGGGGGATTACTCACTCATAGATGGGGGAAACATGGATGGTCGATGGAGAAGCGATGATGATGATGATGGCGATGATCTCCTCCAATTCCCCGTCCCGGCAGGGTGCCAGAATGGAGTTTCTGGTGCTGTTTCATGGAATTTGGTGGTGGCGGCGGAGCGGAACTCCTTCTAGAAAAACGTCGAACCCCCTAACGTTTTTAGGTCAAAAGGCTCCTTATAGGCAAAGAGAGACGAGGGGTGCTGAGGCCCACACCACCCAGCACGGCCTGGCATCTTCAGCAGTGGTGTGGCCACCCCGGCTCTTCTCTCGTATTCTCTGAGTCTTCGGGTGAAATAGGATTTTTGGCATATTTTCCCGGATTTTTCTGATAGTTGGTTTTCTGCAAAAAAGTAGACACCAAGGCAATTCTGCTAAAAACAGCGCCAGTCCACATTAGTTGTATCCAAATCACACAAGTATAGAGGAGAATGAAAAGCAAAAGTAGTCGGGAAAGTAGATACGTTTTGGACGTACCAAACACACATGCACTGACACTGGTGGATCCATACATGGTCTGTGCAAAAAAAGAGATGCAATGACACTGGTGGTTCCATATGTGGTATGTGAAAAGAACAAACATGTAATGACACTTGTGGATCCATATGTGTTCTGTGAAAAGAACGAACATGCAATGACACTGGTGGATCCATATGTGGTCTATGAAAATTACACACATGCAATGACACTGGTGGATCCATATGTTGACTGTGAAAAGAACACACATGCAATGACACTGGTGGATCCATATGTGGTCTCTGAAAAGAACACACATGCAATGACACTGGTGGAACCATATGTGGTTTGTGAAAATAACACACATGCCATGACACCGGTGGACCCATATGTGGTCTATGAAATGAACACACATGTAATGAACTTTGGTGGATCCATATGGAGTCTGTGAAAAGAACAAACATGCAATGAGACTGGTGGATACATATGTGGTTTGTGAAAAGAACACACATGCAATCACACTAGTGGATCCAAATGTGGTATGTGAAAAGAACACACATGAAATGAACTCTAGTTGATCCATATGTGGTCTCTGAAAAGAACACACATGCAATGACACTAGTGGATCCATATGTGGTGTGTGAAAAGAACAAACATTTTGATGACACTGGTGGATCCATATGAGGTCTGTGAAAAGAATAGACATGCAATGCCACTGGTGGATCCATATGTGGTGTGTGAAAAGAACACACATGCAATGACACTGGTGGATCCATATGTGGTCTGTGAAAAGAACACACATGCAATGAACTCTAGTGGATCCATATGGAGTCTGTGAAAAGAATACACATGCAATGACACTGGTGGATCCAAAAGTGGTATGTGAAAAGAAAAAACACGTGGTCTGTGGAAAGAACAGAAATGCAATGACACTTGAGGTTCCATATGTGGTATGTGAAAAGAACACACATCCAATGAACTCTGGTTGATCCATATGTGGTCTGTGAAAGGAACACACATCCAATGACACTGGTGGATCCATATGTGGTGTGTGAAAACAACAAACATTTTGATGACTCTGGTGGATCCATATGAAGTTTGTGAAAAGAATAGAAATGCAATGCCAGTGGTGGATTCATATGTGGTGTGTGAAAAAATAACACATGCAATGACACAGGTGGATCCATATGTGGTCTGTGAAAAGAACACACATGCAATGAACTCTAGTGGATCCATATGGAGTCTGTGAAAAGAACACACATGCAATGACACTGGTGGATCCATAAGTGGTCTGTGAAAAGAAAAAACACGTGGTCTGTGGAAAGAACAGAAATGCAATGACACTTGAGGTTCCATATGTGGTTTGTGAAAAGAACACACATGCAATGACACTGGTGGATATATATGTGGTCTGTGAAAAGAACACACATGCAATGACACTGGTGGATCCATATGTGGTCTGTGAAAAGAAAAAACATGCAATGGCACTTGTGGATCCATATGTGGTATGTGAAAAGAAAAAAAAATTCAATGACACTGGTGGATCCATATATGGTCTGTGAAAAGAACACACATACAATGACACTAGTGGATCCATATGTGGTCTATGAAAAGAACACACATTTCAAGTACACTGGTGGATCCATACATGGTCTCTGAAAAGAACACACATGTAATGGACTCTGGTGGATCCATATGTGGTCTGTGAAAAGAACAAACATTTCAATGACACTGGTGGATCCATATGTGGTCTGTGAAAAGAACAAACATTTCAATTACTCTAGATGTGGTTAATGAAAAGAATACACATGCATGAACTCTGGTGGTTCCATATGTGGTGCTGAAAAGAACACACATGCAATGACACTGGTGGATCAAATGTGGTATGTGAAAAGAACACACATGTAATGACCTTTGGTGGATCCATACATGGTCTGTGAAAAAAAAAGACATGCAATGACCTTTGGTGGTTCCATATGTGGTATGTGAAAAGAACACACATGTGATGACACTGGTGGATCCATATGGGGTCTGTGGAAAGAACGGACATGCAATGACACTGGTGGATCCATATGTGGTCTATGAAAACAACACACATGCAATGACACTGGTGGATCCATTTGTTGTCTGTGAAAAGAACACACATGCAATGACACTTGTGGATCCATATGTGGTCTGTGAAAATAACACACATGCAATGACACTGGTGGATCCATCAGTGATCTGTGCAAAGAACACACATGCAATAAACTACGTGGATCCATATGGAGTCTGTGAAAAGAACACACATGCAATGAAACTGGTGGATCCAAATGTGGGATGTGAAAAGAACACGCGTGAAATGAAATCTGGTGCATCCATATGGGGTCTGTGAAAAGAACACACATGCAATGACACTGGTGGATTCATATGTGGCCTGTGAAATGAACAAACATTTCAATGACACTAGTGGATCCATATGTGGTCTGTGAAAAGAACACACGTGCAATGACACTGGTGGATCGAAATGTGGTATGTGAAAAGAACACACATGCAATGAACTCTGGTGGATCCATATGGGGTATGTGAAAATAACACACATGCAATGACACTGGTGGATCCATATGTGGTATATGAAAAGAACACACATTTCAATGACACTGGTGGATCCATACATGGTCTGTGAAAAGAACACACTTGTAATGGACTCTGGTGGATCCATATGTGGTCTGTGAAAAGAACAAACATTTCAATGACACTAGTGGATCCATATGTGGTCTGCAAAAAGAACAAACATTTTAATTACTCTAGCTATGGTTAATGAAAAGAATAGACATGCAATGAAAATGGTGAATCCATATATGGTCTGTGAAAAGAACACACATGCAATGACACTGGTGGATCCATATGTGGTCTGTGAAAAGAAACACATTTCAATAACACTGGTGGATCCATACGTGGTCTGTGAAAAGAACACACATGCAATGACACTAATGGATCCATATGTGGTCTGTGAAAAGAACAAACATTTCAATGACACTGGTGGATCCATATGTGGTATGTGAAAAGAACACACATTTCAATGACACTGGTGGATCCATACATGGCCTGTGCAAAGAACGCACATGCAATGAACTCTGGTGGATCCATATGTGGTCTGTGAAAAGAACAAACATTTCAATGACAATGGTGGATCCATATGTGGTATGGGAAAAGAACACAATGCAATGACACTGGTGGATCCATATGTGGTCTGTGAAAAGAACACACATGCAATGAACTCTGGTGGATCCATATGGAGTCTGTGAAAAGAACACACATGCAATGACACTGGTGGATCCAAATGTGGTATGTGAAAAGAACACACATGAAATGAACTATGGTGGATCCATATGGGGTCTGTGAAAAGAACACACATGCAATGACACTGGTGGATTCATATGTGGTCTGTGAAAAGAAAAAACATTTCAATGACACTGGTGGATCCATATGTGGTCTGTGAAAAGAACACACATGCAATGACAATGGTCGTTCCATATGTAGTCTGTGAAAAGAATACATATGCAATGACACTAGTGGATCCATATGTTGTCTATCAAAAGAACACACATACAATGACACTGGTGGATCCATATCTGGTTTGTGAAAAGAACAGACATGGAATGACACTGGTAGATCCATATGTGGTCTGTGAAAAGAACACACATGCAATGAACTCTAGTGGATCCATATGGAGTCTGTGAAAAGAACACACATGCAATGACACTTGTGGATCCATATGTGGTCTGTGAAAAGAAAAAACACGTGGTCTGTGGAAAGAACAGAAATGCAATGACACTTGAGGTTCCATATGTGGTTTGGGAAAAGAACACACATGCAATGACACTGCTGGATATATATGTGGTCTGTGAAAAGAACACACATGCAATGACACTGGTGGATCCATATGTGGTCTGTGAAAAGAAAAAACATGCAATGAACTCTGGTTGATCCATATGTGGTCTGTGAAAAGAACACACATGCAATGACACTGGTGGATCCAAATGTGGTATGTGAAAAGAACACGCGTGAAATGAAATCTGGTGCATCCATATGGGGTCTGTGAAAAGAACACACATGCAATGACACTGGTGGATTCATATGTGGTCTGTGAAAAGAACAAACATTTCAATGACACTAGTGGATCCATATGTGGTCTATGAAAAGAACACACATGCAATGACACTGGTGGATCCATATGTGGTCTGTGAAAAGAAGACACGTGCAATGACACTGGTGGATCCAAATGTGGTATGTGAAAAGAACACACATGCAATGAACTATGGTGGATCCATATGGGGTATTGGAAAATAACACACATGCAATGACCTGGTGGATCCATATGTGGTATATGAAAGAACACACATTTCAATGACACTGGTGGATCCATACATGGTGCAATGAAAAGAACACACTTGTAATGGACTCTCGTGGATCCATATGTGGTACGTGAAAAGAACAAACATTTCAATGACACTGGTGGATCCATACGTGGTACGCAAAGAACAAACATTTCAATTACTCTGTCTTTGGTTAATTAAAAGAATAGACATGCAATGAAATTGTTGAATCCATATATGGTCTGTGAAAAGAACACACATGCAATGACACTGGTGGATCCATATTTGTCTGTGAAAAGAACACACAAGCAATGACACTGGTGAATCCATATGTGGTCTGTGAAAAGAACACACATGAAATGACACTGCTGGATCCATATGTGGTCTCTGAAAAGAACACACATGCAATGACACTCGTGGATCCATATGTGGTCTGTGAAAAGAACACACATGCAATGACACTGGTGGATCCATATGTGGTCTGTGAAAAGAACACACGTGCAATGACACGGGTGGATCCAAATGTGGTATGTGAAAAGAACACACCTGCAAAGACACTGGTGGATCCATATGTGGTATATGAAAAGAACACACATTTCAATGACACTGGTGGATCCATACATGGTCTGTGAAAAGAACACACTTGTAATGGACTCTGGTGGATCCATATGTGGTCTGCAAAAAGAACAAACATTAGTATTACTCTAGCTATGGTTAATGAAAAGAATAGACATGCAATGAAAATGGTGAATCCATATATGGTCTGTGAAAAGAACACACATGCAATGACACTGGTGGATCCATATGTGGTCTGTGAAAAGAACACAAATTTCAATGACACTGGTGGATCCATATGTGGTCTGTGAAAAGAACACACATGCAATGATACTAATGGATCCATATGTGGTCTGTGAAAAGAACAAACATTTCAATGACACCGGTGGATCCATATGTGGTCTGCAAAAAGAACAAACATTTCAATTACTCTAGCTATGGTTAATGAAAAGAATAGACATGCAATGAAAATGGTGAATCCATATATGGTCTGTGAAAAGAACAAACATGCAATGACACTGGTGGATCCATATGTGGTCTGTGAAAAGAACACACATTTCAATGACACTGGTGGATCCATACGTGGTCTGTGAAAAGAACACACATGCAATGACACTAATGGATCCATATGTGGTCTGTGAAAAGAACAAACATTTCAATGACACTGGTGGATCCATATGTGGTATGTGAAAAGAACACACATTTCAATGACACTGGTGGATCCATACATGGCCTGTGCAAAGAACGCACATGCAATGAACTCTGGTGGATCCATATGTGGTCTGTGAAAAGAACAAACATTCAATGACAATGGTGGATCCATATGTGGTATGGGAAAAGAACACACATGCAATGACACTGGTGGATCCATATGTGGTCTGTGAAAAGAACACACATGCAATGAACTCTGGTGGATCCATATGGAGTCTGTGAAAAGAACACACATGCAATGACACTGCTGGATCCAAATGTGGTATGTGAAAAGAACACACATGAAATGAACTATGGTGGATCCATATGGGGTCTGTGAAAAGAACACACATGCAATGACACTGGTGGATCCATATCTGGTCTGTGAAAAGAAGAGACATGGAATGACACTGGTAGATCCATATCTGGTCTGTGAAAAGAACAAACATGCAATGAACTCTAGTGGATCCATATGGAGTCTGTGAAAAGAACACACATGCAATGACACTAGTGGATCCATAAGTGGTCTGTGAAAAGAAAAAACACGTGGTCTGTGGAAAGAACAGAAATGCAATGACACTTGAGGTTCCATATGTGGTTTGGGAAAAGAACACACATGCAATGACACTGCTGGATATATATGTGGTCTGTTAAAAGAACACACATGCAATGACACTGGTGGATCCATATGTGGTCTATGAAAAGAAAAAACATGCAATGACACTTGTGGATCCATATGTGGTATGTGAAAAGAAAAAAAAATTCAATGACACTGGTGGATCCATATATGGTGTGTGAAAAGAACACACATGCAATGACACTAGTGGATCCATATGTGGTCTATGAAAAGAACACATATTTCAAGTACACTGGTGGATCCATACATGGTCTCTGAAAAGAACACACATGTAATGGACTCTGGTGGATCCATATGTGGTCTATGAAAAGAACACACATTTCAATGACTGGTGGATCCATATGTGGTTTGTGAAAAGAACAAACATTTCAATTACTCTAGATGTGGTTAATGAAAAGAATACACATGCATGAACTTTGGTGGTTCCATATGTGGTCTGTGAAAAGAACACACATGCAATGACACTGGTGGATCCAAATGTGGTATGTGAAAAGAACACACATGTAATGACACTGGTGGATCAATACACGGTCTGTGAAAAAAAAGACATGCAATGACACTAGTGGTTCCATATGTGGTATGTGAAAAGAACACACATGTGATGACACTGGTGGATCCATATGTGGTCTGTGGAAAGAACGGACATGCAATGGCACTGGTGGATCCATATGTGGTCTATGAAAACAACACACATGCAATGACACTGGTGGATCCATATGTTGTCTGTGAAAAGAACACACATGCAATGACACTGGTGGATCCATATGTGGTCTCTGAAAAGAACACACATGAAATGACACTGGTGGATCCATATGTGGTCTATGAAAATAACACACATGCCATGACACTGGTGGATCCATATGTGGTCTATGAAAAGAACACACATGTAATGAACTTTGGTGGATCCATATGGAGTCTGTGAAAAGAACAAACATGCAATGAGACTGGTGGATACATATGTGGTTTGTGAAAAGAACACACATGCAATCACACTAGTGGATCCAAATGTGGTATGTGAAAAGAACACACATGAAATGAACTCTAGTTGATCCATATGTGGTCTCTGAAAAGAACACACATGCAATGACACTAGTGGATCCATATGTGGTGTGTGAAAAGAACAAACATTTTGATAACACTGGTGGATCCATATGAGTACGTGAAAGAATAGACATGCAATGCCACTGGTGGATCCAGATGTGGTGTGTGAAAAGAACACACATGCAATGACACTGGTGAATCCATATGTGGTCTGTGAAAAGAACACACATGCAATGAACATTAGTGGATCCATATGGAGTCTGTGAAAAGAATACACATGCAATGACACTGGTGGATCCAAAAGTGGTCTGTCAAAAGAAAAAACACGTGTTCTGTGGAAAGAACAGAAGTGCAATGACACTTGAGGTTCCATATGTGGTATGTGAAAAGAACACACATCCAATGAACTCTGGTTGATCCATATGTGGTCTGTGAAAGGAACACACATCCAATGACACTGGTGGATCCATATGTGGTGTGTGAAAAGAACAAACATTTTGATGACTCTGGTGGATCCATATGAAGTCTGTGAAAAGAATAGAAATGCAATGCTAGTGGTGGATCCATATGTGGTGTGTGAAAAAATAACACATGCAATGACACAGGTGGATCCATATGTGGTATGTGAAAAGAACACACATGCAATGAACTCTAGTGGATCCATATGGAGTCTGTGAAAAGAATACACATGCAATGACACTGGTGGATCCATATGTGGTATGTGAAAAGAAAAAACACGTGGTCTGTGGAAAGAACAGAAATGCAATGACACTTGAGGTTCCATATGTGGTTTGTGAAAAGAACACACATGCAATGACACTAGTGGATATATATGTGGTATGTGAAAAGAACACACATGCAATGACACTGGTGGATCCATATGTGGTCTGTGAAAAGAAAAAACATGCAATGACACTTGTGGATCCATATGTGGTATGTGAAAAGAAAAAAAATTCAATGACACTGGTGGATCCATACATGGTCTGTGAAAAGAACAAACATGTAATGGACTCTGGTGGATCCATATGTGGTCTGTGAAAAGAACAAACATTTCAATGACACTGGTGGATCCATATGTGGTCTGTGAAAAGAACAAACATTTCAATTTCTCTAGATGTGGTTAATGAAAAGAATACACATGCATGAACTCTGGTGGTTCCATATGTGGTCTGTGAAAAGAACACACATGCAATGACACTGGTGGATCCAAATGTGGTATGTGAAAAGAACACACATGAAATGTCACTGGTGGATCCATACATGGTCTGTGAAAAAAAAAGACATGCAATGACACTGGTGGTTCCATATGTGGTATGTGAAAAGAACACACATGTGATGACACTGGTGGATCCATATGTGGTCTGTGGAAAGAACGGACATGCAATGACACTGGTGGATCCATATGTGGTCTATGAAAACAACACACATGCAATGACACTGGTGGATCCATATGTTGTCTGTGAAAAGAACACATATGCAATGACACTGGTGGGTCCATATGTGGTCTCTGAAAAGAACACACATGAAATGACACTTGTGGATCCATATGTGGTCTGTGAAAATAACACACATGCAATGACACTGGTGGATCCATAAGTGATCTGTGCAAAGAACACACATGCAATGAACTCTGGTGGATCCATATCGAGTCTGTGAAAAGAACACACATGCAATGACACTGGTGGATCCAAATGTGGTATGTGAAAAGAACACGCGTGAAATGAAATCTGGTGCATCCATATGGGGTCTGTGAAAAGGACACACATGCAATGACACTGGTGGATTCATATGTGGTCTGTGAAAAGAAAAAACATTTCAATGACACTGGTGGATCCATATGTGGTCTGTGAAAAGAACACACATGCAATGACAATGGTCGTTCCATATGTGGTCTGTGAAAAGAATACATATGCAATGACACTAGTGGATCCATATGTGGTCTATGAAAAGAACACACATACAATGACACTGGTGGATCCATATCTGGTCTGTGAAAAGAACAGACATGGAATGACACTGGTAGATCCATATGTGGTCTGTGAAAAGAACACACATGCAATGAACTCTAGTGGATCCATATGGAGTCTGTGAAAAGAACACACATGCAATGACACTGGTGGATCCATAAGTGGTCTGTGAAAAGAAAAAACACGTGGTCTGTGGAAAGAACAGAAATGCAATGACACTTGAGGTTCCATATGTGGTTTGTGAAAAGAACACACATGCAATGACACTGGTGGATATATATGGGGTCTGTGAAAAGAACACACAGGCAATGACACTAGTGGATCCATATGTGGTCTGTGAAAAGAAAAAACATGCAAGGACACTTGTGGATCCATATGTGGTCTGTGAAAAGAAAAAACATTTCAATGACACTGGTGGATCCATATATGGTCTATGAAAAGAACACACATGCAATGACACTGGTGGATCCATATGTGGTCTATGAAAAGAACACACATTTCAATTACGCTGGTGGATCCATACATGGTCTCTGAAAAGAACACACATGTAATGGACTCTCGTGGATCCATATGTGGTCTATGAAAAGAACAAACATTTCAATGACATTGGTGGATCCATATGTGGTCTGTGAAAAGAACAAACATTTCAATTACTCTAGATGTGGTTAATGAAAGGAATACACATGCAATGAAAATGGTTTATCCATATGTGGTCTGTGAAAAGAACACACATGCATGAACTCTGGTTGTTCCATATGTGGTCTGTGAAAAGAACACACATGCAATGACACTGGTGGATCCAAATGTGGTATGTGAAAAGAACACACACGTAATGACACTGGTGGATCCATACATGGTCTGTGAAAAAAAGACATGCAATGACACTGGTGGTTCCATATGTGGTATGTGAAAAGTACACACATGTGATGACACTGGTGGATCCATATGTGGACTGTGAAAAGAACGAACATGCAATGACACTGGTGGATCCATATGTGGTCTATGAAAACAACACACATGCAATGACACTGGTGGATCCATATGTTGTCTGTGAAAAGAACACACATGCAATGACATTGGTGGATCCATATGTGGTCTCCAAAAAGAACACACATGAAATGACACTGGTGGATCCATATGTGGTCTATGAAAATAACACACATGCCATGACACCGGTGGATGCATATGTGGTCTATGAAAAGAACACACATGTAATGAACTTTGGTGGATCCATATGGAGTCTGTGAAAAGAACAAACATGCAATGAGAATGGTGGATACATATGTGGTTTGTGAAAAGAACACACATGCAATCACACTAGTGGATCCAAATGTGGTATGTGAAAAGAACACACATGAAATGAACTCTTGTTGATCCATATGTGGTCTCTGAAAAGAACACACATGCAATGACACTAGTGGATCCATATGTGGTGTGTGAAAAGAACAAACATTTTGATGACACTGGTGGATCCATATGAGGTCTGTGAAAAGAATAGACATGCAATGCCACTGGTGGATCCAGATGTGGTGTGTGAAAAGAACACACATGCAATGACACTGGTGAATCCATATGTGGTCTGTGAAAAGAACACACATGCAATGAACTCTGGTTGATCCATATGTGGTGTGTGAAAAGAACACACATGCAATGACACTGGTGAATCCATATGTGGTCTGTGAAAAAAACACACATGCAATGAACTCTAGTGGATCCATATGGAGTCTGTGAAAAGAATACACATGCAATGACACTGGTGGATCCAAAAGTGATCTGTCGAAAGAAAAAACACGTGTTATGTGGAAAGAACAGAAATGTAATGACACTTGAGGTTCCATATGTGGTATGTGAAAAGAACACACATCCAATGAACTCTGGTTGATCCATATGTGGTATGTGAAAGGAACACACATCCAATGACACTGGTGGATCCATATGTGGTGTGTGAAAAGAACAAATATTTTGATGACTCTGGTGGATCCATATGAAGTCTGTGAAAAGAATAGAAATGCAATGCCAGTGGTGGATCCATATGTGGTGTGTGAAAAAATAACACATGCAATGACACAGGTGGATCCATATGTGGTATGTGAAAAGAACACACATGCAATGAACTCTAGTGGATCCATATGGAGTCTGTGAAAAGAACACACATGCAATGACACTGGTGGATCCATATGTGGTATGTGAAAAGAAAAAACACGTGGTCTATGGAAAGAACAGAAATGCAATGAAACTTGAGGTTCCATATGTGGTTTGTGAAAATAACACACATGCAATGACACTGGTGGATATATATGTGGTCTGTGAAAAGAACACACATGCAATGACACTGGTGGATCCATATGTGGTCTGTGAAAAGAAAAAACATGCAATGACACTTGTGGATCCATATGTGGTATGTGAAAAGAAAAAAAATTCAATGACACTGGTGGATCCATATATGGTCTGTGAAAAGAACACACATGCAATGACACTAGTGGATCCATATGTGGTCTATGAAAAGAACACACATTTCAAGTACACTGGTGGATCCATACATGGTCTCTGAAAAGAACACACATGTAATGGACTCTGGTGGATCCATATGTGGTCTGTGAAAAGAACAAACATTTCAATGACACTGGTGGATCCATATGTGGTCTGTGAAAAGAACAAACATTTGAATTACTCTAGATGTGGTTAATGAAAAGAATACACATGCATGAACTCTGGTGGTTCCATATGTGGTCTGTGAAAAGAACACACATGCAATGCCACTGGTGGATCCAAATGTGGTATGTGAAAAGAACACACATGAAATGACACTGGTGGATCCATACATGGTCTGTGAAAAAAAAAGACATGCAATGACACTAGTGGTTCCATATGTGGTATGTGAAAAGAACACACATGTGATGACACTGGTGGATCCATATGTGGTCTGTGGAAAGAACGGACATGCAATGACACTGGTGGATCCATATGTGGTCTATGAAAACAACACACATGCAACGACACTGGTGGATCCATATGTTGTTTGTGAAAAGAACACATATGCAATGACACTGGTGGATCCATATGTGGTCTCTGAAAAGAACACACATGAAATGACACTTGTGGATCCATATGTGGTCTGTGAAAATAACATACATGTAATGACACTGGTGGATCCATAAGTGATCTGTGCAAAGAACACACATGCAATGAACTCTGGTGGATCCATATGGAGTCTGTGAAAAGAACACACATGCAATGACACTGGTGGATCCAAATGTGATATGTGAAAAGAACACGCGTGAAATTAAATCTGGTGCATCCATATGGGGTCTGTGAAAAGGACACACATGCAATGACACTGGTGGATTCATATGTGGTCTGTGAAAAGAACAAACATTTCAATGACACTAGTGGATCCATATGTGGTCTGTGAAAAGAACACACATGCAATGACACTGGTGGATCCATATGTGGTCTGTGAAAAGAACACACGTGCAATGACACTGGTGGATCCAAATGTGGTATGTGAAAAGAACACACCTGCAATGACACTGGTGGATCCATATGTGGTATATGAAAAGAACACACATTTCAATGACACTGGTGGATCCATACATGGTCTGTGAAAAGAACACACTTGTAATGGACTCTGGTGGATCCATATGTGGTCTGTGAAAATAACAAACATTATAATGACACTAGTGGATCCATATGTGGTCTGCAAAAAGAACAAACATTAGTATTACTCTAGCTATGGTTAATGAAAAGAATAGACATGCAATGACACTGGTGGATCCATATGTGGTCTATGAAAAGAACAAACATTTCAATGACAATGGTGGATCCATATGTGGTATGGGAAAAGAACACACATGCAATGACGCTGGTGGAACCATGTGTGGTCTATGAAAAGAACAGTCATGCAATGAACTCTGGTGGATCCATATGGAGTCTGTGAAAAGAACACACATGCAATGACACTGGTGGATCCAAATGTGGTATGTGAAAAGAACACACATGAAATGAACTATGGTGGATCCATATGGGGTCTGTGAAAAGAACACACATGCAATGACACTGGTGGATTCATATGTGGTCTGTGAAAAGAAAAAACATTTCAATGACACTGGTGGATCCTTATGTGGTCTGTGAAAATAACACACATGCAATGACAATGGTCGTTCCATATGTGGTCTGTGAAAAGAATTCATATGCAATGACACTAGTGGATCCATATGTGGTCTATGAAAAGAACACACATACAATGACACTGGTGGATCCATATCTGGTCTGTGAAAAGAACGGACATGGAATGACACTGGTAGATCCATATGTGGTCTGTCAAAAGAACACACATGCAATGACTCTGGTGGATCCATATGTGGTCTGCGAAAAGAACAGACATGCAATGACGCTGGTGGATCCATATGTGGTGTGTGAAAAGAACACACATGCAATGAACTCTGGTGGATGCATATGTGGTCTCTGAAAAGAAGACACATGCAATGACACTAGTGGATCCATATGTGGTCTGTGAAAAGAGCACACATGCAATGACACTTGTGGATCCATATGTGGTATGTGAAAAGAATAGACATGCAATGACACTGGTGGATCCATATGTGGTCTGTGAAAAGAACACAAATGCAATGACACTGGTGGATCCATATGTCGTCTTTGAAAATAACACACATTTCAATGACACTGGTGGATCCATATGTGGTCTGTGATAAGAACACACATTTCAATGACACTGGTGGATCCATACATGGCATGTGCAAAGAACACACATGTAATTATCTCTGGTGGATCCATATGTGGTCTGTGAAAAGAACAAACATTTCAATGACACTGGTGGATCCATATGTGGTTTGTGAAAAGAACAAATATTTCAAAGACTCTAGGTCTGGTTAATGAAAAGAACACACATGCAATGAAAGTGGTGGATCCATATGTGGTTCGTGAAAAGAACACACATGCAATGAACTCTGGTGGTTCCATATGTGGTCTATGAAAAGAACACACATGCAATGACACTAGAGGATCTATACGTGGTCTGTGAAAAGAACAAACATTTCAATGACACTGGTGGATCCATATGTGGTATGTGAAAAGAACAAATATTTCAAAGACTCCAGGTGTGGTTAATGAAAAGAACACACATGCAATGAAAATGGTGGATCCATATGTGGTCCGTGAAAAGAACACACATGCAATGAACTCTGGTGGTTCCATATGTGGTCTATGAAAAGAACACACATGCAATGACACTCGAGGATCTATACGTGGTCTGTGAAAAGAACAAACATTTCAATGACACTGGTGGATCCATATGTGGTATGTGAAAATAACAAACATTTCAATGACTCTAGTGTGGTTAATGAAAAGAACACACATGCAATGAAAATGGTGCATCCATATGTTGTCTGTGAAAAGAACACACATGCAATGAACTCTGGTGGATCCATATGTGGTCTATGAAAAGAAGAGAAATGCAATGACACGTCAGATTCCATATGTGGTATGTGAAAAGAACACACATGCAATGACACTGGTGGATCCATATGTGGTTTGTGAAAAGAACATACATGCAATGACACTGGTCGATCCATATGTGGTCTGTTAAAAGAACACACATGTAATGACACTTGTGGATCGATATGTGGTCTGTGAAAAGAAAAAACATTTCAATGACACTGGTGGATCCATATATGGTCTGTGAAAAGAACACACATGCAATGACACTGGTGGATCCATATGTGGTATGTGAAAAGAACACACATGCAATGAACTCTGGTGGATCCATATGGGGTCTGTGAAAAAAACACACATGCAATGACACTGGTGGATCCAAATGTGGTCTATGAAAAGAACACACATTTCAATGACACTGGTGGATCCATACATGGACTGTGAAAAGAACACACATGCAATGGACTCTGGTGGATCCATATGTGGTCTGTGAAAAGAACAAACATTTCAATGACAGTGGTGGATCCATATGTGGTCTGTGAAAAGAACAAACATTTCAATGACTCTAGCTATGGTTAATGAAAAGAATACACATGCAATGAAAATGGTGCATCCATATGTGGTCTGTGAAAAGAACACACATGCATGAACTCTGGTGGTTCCATACGTGGTCTGTGAAAAGAATACACATGCAATGACACTGGTGGATCCATACGTGGTCTGTGAAAAAACAGACATGCAATGACACTGGTGGTTCCATATGTGGTATGTGAAAAGAACACACATGTAATGACACTGGTGGATCTATATGTGGTCTGTGAAAAGAACAGACATGCAATGACACTGGTGGATCCATATGTGGTATATCAAAACAAAACACATGCAATGACATTGGTGGATCCATATGTGGTCTATGAAAACAACACACATGCAATGACGTTGGTGGATCCATATGTGGTCTCTGAAAAGAACACGCATGAAATGACGCTGGTGGATCCATATGTGGTCTCTGAAAAAAACACGCATGAAATGACACTGGTGGATCCATATGTGGTCTGTGAAAAGAACACACATGCAATGACACTGGTGGATCCATATGTGGTCTGTGAAAAGAACACACAGGCAATGAACTCTGGTGGATCCATATGGAGTCTGTGAAAAGAACACACATGCAATGACACTGGTGGATCCAAATGTGGTATGTGAGAAGAACAAACATTTCAATGACACTGGTGGATCCATATGTGGTCTATGAAAAGAACACACATGCAATGACACGGGTGGATCCATATGTGGTTCATGAAAGAACACACATGCAATGACAATGGCTGCCCATATGTAGTGCATGAAAAGAACACACATGCAATGACACTCGTGGATCCATATGTGGTCTGTGAAAAGAACACACATGCAATGACTCTAGTGGATCCATATGTGGTCTGTGAAAACAACAGACATGCAATAACGCCGGTGGCCCCATATGTGGTGTGTGAAAATAACACACATGCAATGAACTCTGGTGGATCCATATGTGGTCTGTGAAAATAACACACATGCAATGACACTGGTGGATCCATATGTGGTCTGTGAAAAGAACAAACATTTCAATGACTCTAGTTGTGTTTAATGAAAAGAATACACATGCAATGAAAATGGTGGATCCATATGTGGTGTGTGAAAAGAACACACGTGCATGAACTCTGGTGGTTCCATATGTGGTCTATGAAAAGAACACACATGCAATGACACTGGTGGATCCATACATGGTCTGTGAAGAAAAACATACATGCAATGACACTTTTGGTTCCATATGTGGTATGTGAAAAGAACACACATGTAATGACACTGGTGGATCCATATGTGGTCCATGAAAAGAACAGACATGGAATGACACTGGTGGATCCATATGTGGTCTATGAAAACAACACACATGCAATGACACTGGTGGATCCATATGTGGTCTCTGAAAAGAACACACATGCAATGACACTAGTTGTAGAGGCCTCAACCTGATAATAAGGTTGATCCCTCCTGTGTTTACAATGTTAGTCCCTGGATCAATAGCTAGCATCCACAGTTAAGATGTAATATCAAGAAACAAAGGTCATAATATAACTTTATAACCGGAATAACATAAGTTTATTACATCAAACATAGGTCATTTGGCTATTACATTACATTGCAGCGGAATAACTATAAGTATGGGTCCTTCATCTTCAAAGTGCCACAGGCAGATGTTGGTTGTAGACTTTGTAATCCTAATCAATCAATCTTCACTAAAAACAATCAAACCTGCAACATACAAGTTACAGCCACAAAGGTCAATACATTTGAATTGTATTGGCAAGTGATACTATGGTAGTATGGTGGAGTCTATCATCTATATGCATTTGGCTAAGTGGAGTTGAGGCTTGCATTGCTCAAAATAGATTTTTCCTTAACATTTGAAAATACTAAGTTTTTGCTTTGACAAAATCATTTTCTCAATCAAAGATTGGAGATCCTTTATAAGGCATCTCTCAATCAAAGATTGAAGATTTCAAACAACCCTGTTCAACCCAATAAGTTTTACTTAGAAGTTGGATTGATGAGATACTTGATTGCTTCCATGTCTTGATGCTCAAATTGTCCTTTACCAGGGACATGGCTAAGTACTTAGGTTTTACACTCTGGAGAGGTGGTGCACTTTCCCCACAAGACTTGGTTTCCCAAGACAAGATCTTTCAGAAGCCTTCCCTTAGACCAACATGGGCGCTCAACCTATCAAACACTACCACCAACTGTCCATATGGCTAAGTTCTTGCAACCTATATGATCATGGCAGAGCCCATATTGCCAAGTGGTTGAACAAGAAGCTTCACAACATTTGACATCACAAAACACATTGTTCCTGGGTGGCAATCCGCAAGTGAGATACACAAGGACAACCATAAACATCGGCCTTGAGACCCACTCAAACAAAAACCACCAAGCAAGTCCCATTCACCCAGGTGATTCATTAACTTAGTTGTTTTGTTAAACAAAACACAAGTCCTCAGACTTAGAAATTTTTTCCATAGTGTGAATATATTCCACACATGTTTTCTATTAGCTATGATAAGCTTGATAGTAGTAGGAATCTTAACTTAGGAAATTTTACTAAGGTTTCATCTACTAGGTTTTCCCATAGCAAGGTTTATACTTAGCAAAATTCCATGCAAGTTTTACTTAGAGAAATCACTAATGCATGAAAGTAATGGGACAAAAGATATGAAGCATCACTTGCCTTTTTGGTAGAGGTATAAGTTCACTCCTTGTCCTTGCAACAATCAAACTCTTAAAGTCACTACAATCAATCAAGCAAGGCACAAACTCAATCTACCAAACAAGCAAAACAACACATAAAATGACAAAGTCAAAGTAATGCATGCAAACATGCCAAGCTTTGTTTTGTTTGAAGAAGTGGTTCTTAATGGGTCATGAACATTTGCAAACACCTAATTGGTCATTTTGTAAAGTGGCCAAGTCATTTGCAAAGAGGTTTCACTTTAAAACCATTTTCAAAACAAAGTGTTATTTTATGTGGTGTAGAAATATTTTACTAAGGCATTAACCTATAGGGTTCACCAAATATGTTTCAAATCACAAAACTTGGGGTTTGGGGTCAATGAGTTTAAAACAAGACATTTTCAAAGGTTTTCTTCCAAAACCATTTTAATAAATAAACCACATTTCTATTTGACTAGAAATGGTTTTAATTCAAGAATCCTTAATTTGTTTCACCAAATTCATTTTTGAATCCACAAAGTGTTTCCCAATGTTAGTAGGTTTTGGTCCAAACATTTTCTCCAAAGTTTTACTCAAAACCATTTTTCATAAACAAAACAATAGTTTTATTTGGCTAGAAAATGACTAAACTAATTAATCCATTCTAAACTTTTCCAAATTCATTTTCCAAACCATGGGTTTGGTTCCTAGGGTCGATAAGGTCACAACAAACCATTTTGCAAAAGGTTTTAACCTAAAATCATTTTAAACAATTTTCTACTCTAAACAAGCTCATAAAAAGAATCTGCAAAACAAGCAAACTAACAGATACTATTTGCTAAAACAAGGGCAGGGTTGGATAGGGCTTGCTCTCCTGAATCAACGACATAAAATTTGTAATTTTGGGCATTATGGATCCAAAGTTATAAGGGTTTGAAATTCACAAACAATTACATTTTCAAATCTGTTTTTAACGAATAGGTGACACCTGCGTGATTTCATTGGACGGTACCGCTTCACGCAGATCAGCTGCTATGCGTGATCTAATCGATCGTGTGGTCGAGTCGTACCTCTTCACTCGCTAAGTGATTCTATCTCGCTACTTGGATCTAGATCGAGCAGCTGCTGCGTTTGACAGTGGCGGCCTTCTTAACTTGTGGCGGCTGCGTGTGGAGGTGTGGGCGGTGAAATGGTGGTTCAGGGAAGCGAGGAAGAGGGAGGATGCTCACCGGGTTCAGGAGGTCACGGCGATGCTCGACGTGCGATGGTTAACGAGGCGCCTTGTCCGATGTGGATTTCTCGCCGAGTAGGTGGCGTCGAGCGCTCTGGCAATCGAGGGGACGAGGCTACGAGTACGAGAGACGAGATAAAAAGGTCTATTAGGCAGCGAGGAAGGGTAGATCTTGCATGCCTAGCGAGAGGGAGAGGTGGACAGATGCTTACCGGAAGTGCTCGCCGGAAAGTTAAGCAGGTGACGGCCAGTGAATCGTCGGCGCTGAATCGCAGACCTAAGGCAAGAGCAGGGGAACATGTTCGGATCGCAGAGCAAGCGATGCTGTATGCGTGATCTAGAGGCGCTTGAGGTGGTCTGGTCTTACCGGAGGAACTCGGCGGAGACGAGACAGACGGGGGCATTGTCGAGCTTATCAAAGCAACTCACCGACGCCTTGGTTGAGCAGTAAGCCTGAGTAGATCATCCAGGAGTAGGAAGCTGCTAAGGTACGAAGCGAAGTGGCGGCGTCTGGCCTGAATTACGGCAGAGGCGATGGCGAAACGAAGAACTCGAGGAGAATTCGGCCGAGGTCTAAAAGGCGTGCGGTAACGAAGATGTCGAAATATAAGGAGGAACGCCGTTTCAACCTGCAAGGTGATCAAAGCTGGTAATCTGGTCGAGTTAAAAGAATTAAGGCCGCGAAATCATTGGCGGGAACATCGATGAGGGGAAGAAAGTTGTGAGGTCACAAGGGGCGATAAGCGATGAAGGTAAAGATTGCCGGTGGAGTGGGAAAAAAGAAATGAGGAGGTAAAGGTCCAAAACAGGTGGGTCTCTACATGAGTTGAAAGCTTGAGAGTGTAAGCAATTTTACTGCAGGGTGAGGCGAACAGTTCTTTTCATTTGATTGGTAGAAGCAATTGGAAATTAGAGTCCACCCGGTCGTTAGGAAAAAAAAGGCAGAGTGAGGTCCTTGTGGTGGGTGATCTGCAGCAGGTTAAGCGAGGTGTAAAGCGTTTTCTGCGGTGAGGAAGCTAGGCTGATTCACAGGCCTGTTAGGCTGTAGGTTGGGTCAGCTTAATTCTTATTTTACATTTTTCGATCTTTTCTTTCCAATTCTTTCTGTTTTGATTTTCAAACAAACAAACAAGGTTCAAATCAATTCAAACCATCACCAAACTTTGAAGGTTTGAACTGGGTTCTGTTTAGTAACCTTACCCTATTCCAGAAATAAAATAATATTTTTATTCATTTTAGGATCCATTTAATATTTAAATAAAATAGACCATAGTTATTTAATCAAATAGGGTTTGATTTATTTAATAAAATTTCCATTTGAAATCCAAATATTTTCAAATTCAAATCAGTAGGTTTATATGGAAATAAGAATACTTGGAAAACTTGTTTAAAACAAAATAATATTTTATTTTAGGTTCCATTAATAATTAAATAGAATGGACCTTAGTTATTAAATCAAATAGGATTTGTTTTATTAAATCTTTATTTTGAAATCTAAGATAAAACCAAAACACTTCATGGGTTTTATTTTGAGAATATAAATACTTGGAAAACTTATTTTAAATAAATAAATAAGTTTTGATGTTTTGGAAATAGTAAAACCTTTATTAATAAAACTTGGATATTTAAATCCTTTTTATTTTATTTTAAATAAACCTCTACTATTTTAATCAAAGCAAAACCTTTTGTTTCAAAGTCTTGGCCAAGGTTTAATTTGGCTTTATAAAAGTAAATCTTTATTTATAAACCTTCCTTTTCATTTTGAGAACCAAATCCTTTTATAAAAAGATTTCAAAATAGTAATAAAATATTTTTATTTATCCTTTATTAAATGTTGTATCTTTTTTAATCCCTTTAGGATTATTTGTTCACCAATTGGTATGGGTTTTTGGTAAGGGCTTTATTAGCTTTGGGAATTCAATTTCCTTATCTTATTATTTTCATAAGATTTTATTTATGGTTCCAATTGGGAGTGAAACCAACTTTATAGTCTTTCTTGATCCTTTGTGAATATTTGTTGATCAATTTTGGTATGGATCAAATCCATGGATTTGGAGATACTTTGGAAAATGATTTTTATTCCATTAGGGTTTAGGGTTTTGGATTTATTTTCCAAATGTTTAAATTTCCAGATACATTCATTGAGGAATGCATTTCACTTGATTTGGATTTGTTGAATTCAAACTTTAACCAAAGTTTGTTCAGGATGGGATTTTAAGTTTCCTTGAAACAAAAGTTTCTTTTCACCCTGATTTTCAACAAAAATTTATTTTGTTTATTTATTTTTCACATTTAGAAGATTTGGAAAATCTTGGGATGTGACACTAGTGGATCCATATGTGATCTCTGAAAAGATCACGCATCAAATGACACTGGTGGATCCATATGTGGTATGTGAAAGAACACACATACAATGACCTTTGGTGGATCCATATGTGGTTATGAAAAGAACACATGCAATGAACTCTGGTGGATCCATATGAGTCTATGAAAAGAACACACATGCAATGACAACGATGGATCCAAATGTGGTATGAAAAGACCACATGAAATGAACTCTAGTGGATCCATATGGGGTTTGTGAAAAGAACACATGCAATGATACTAGTAGATTCATATGTAGTGCTGAGAAGAACAAACATTTCAATGACATTTGATGGATCCATATGTGGTATGAAAAGAACACACATGCAATGACAGGTGGATCCATATGTGGTCTGTGAAAAGAACACATGCAATGACAATGGTCGACCCATATGTAGTGCTGTGAAAAGAATACACATGCAATGACACTAGTGGATCCATATGTGATATTAAAAGAACACACATACAATGGCTAGTGGATCCATATGTGGTTGAAAAGAAACGTATGCAATAACGCTGGTGGATCCATATATGGTGTGTGAAAATAACACATGCAATGAACTACGGTGGATCCATATGGAGTCTGTGAAAAGAACACACATGCAATGACACTAGTGGATCAAATGTGGTATGTGAAAAGAACACACATGAAATGAACTATGGTGGATCCATATGGGACATGAAAAGAACACACATGCAATGACACTGGTGGATTCATATGTAGATAGAAAAGAACAAACATTTCAATGACACTGGTGGATCCATATGTGGTGTGTGAAAAGAACACACATGCAATGACATGGGTGGATCCATATGTGGTATGTGAAAAGAACACACATGCAATGACAATGGTCGTTCCATATGTGGTCTGTGAAAAGAAAACACTTGTAATGACACTAGTGGATCCATATGTGGTATGAAAAGAACACACATGCAATGACAATGGTGGATCCATATGTAGTGCGTGAAAAGAAACGGAACATGCAATGGCTGGTGGATCCATATGTGGTGTATGAAAAGAACACACATGCAATGAACTCGGTGGATGCATATGGTGCTATGAAAAGAACACACATGCGATGACACTAGTGGATCCATATGTGGTCTGTGAAAAGAACACACATGCAATGACACCGGTGGATCCATATGTGGTATGTGAAAAGAACAGACATGCAATGACACTGGTGGATCCATATGTGGTCTGTGAAAAGAACACAAATGCCATGACACTGGTGGATCAATATGTGGTCTATGAAAAGAACACACATTTCAATTACTGGTGGATCCATATGTGGTACCAGAAAAGAACACACATTTCAATGACACTTGTGGATCCATACATGGTCTGCAGAAAAGAACACACATGCAATGACAACTGGTGGATCCATATGTGATTACGTGAAAAGAACAAACATTTCAATGACACTGTGGATCCATATGGTCTCTGTGATAAGAACACATTTCAATGACACCGTGGATCCATACATGGCCAATCAAAGAACACACATGCAATGATCTCTGGTGGATCCATGTGTAGTATGAAAAGACCACACATGAAATGAACTCTAGTGGATCCATATAGGGTTGCGAAAGAACACACATGCAATGATACTAGTGGATCCATATGTGGTCTGTGATAAGAACACACATTTCAATGACACTTGTGGATCCATATTTGGTCTGTGAAAAGAACACACATGGAATGACACTGGTGGATCCATATGTGGTTCTGTGAAAAGAACACAGATGCAATGACAATGGTATCCATGTGATACGTGAAAATAATACACATGTAATGACACTAGTGGATCCATATGTGGTCTGTGAAAAGAACACACATGAAATGATTGGTGGATCCATATGTGGTCTGTGAAAAGAACAGACATGCAATAACGCTGGTGGATCCATATGTGGTGTGTGACAATAACACACATGCAATGAACTCTGGTGGATCCATATGTGGTCTGTGAAAAGAACACGCATGCAATGACCTTTGGTGGATCCATATGTAGTGCGTGAAAAGAACAAACATTTCAATGACTCTAGTTGTGGTTAATGAAAGAATACATGCAATGAAAATGGTGGATGCATATGTGGTGTGTGAAAACAACACGGATGCATGAACTCAAGTGGTTCCATATGTGCTGTGAAAGAACACACATGCAATGACACTGGTGGATCCATATGGTGTGAAAAAACATCATTGCAATGACACTGTTGGTTCCATGTGTGGTATGTGAAAAGAACACACATGTAATGACACTGGTGGATCCATATGTGATGCGTGAAAAGAAGGACATGCAATGACAATGGTGGACCCATATGTGGTCTAGAAAAACACACATGCAATGACCGGGTGGATCCATATGTGGTCTGAAAGAACACACGTGCAATGACACTAGTGGATCATATGTGGTCTCGAAAAGATCACGCATCAAATGACACTCGTGAATCCATATGTGGTCTATGAAAAGAACACACATGCAATGAACTTCTGGTGGATCCATATGGAGTCTGTGAAAAGAAAACACATGCAATGACACTGGTGGGTCCAAATGTGGTATGTGAAAGAACACACATGAAATGAACTATGGTAGATCCATATGGGAGTGTGAAAAGAACACACATGCAATGACACTGGTGGATTCATATGTGGTCTTTGAAAAGAACAAACATTTCAATGACACTTTGGTGGATCCATATGTGATGTGAAAAGAACACATGCAATGGACTCTGGTGGATCCATATGTGAGTGCGTGAAAAGAACAAACATTTCAATGACACTGGTGGATCCATATGTGGTCTGTGAAAAGACTAACATTTCAATGACTCTAGCTATGGTTAATGAAAAGAATACACATGCAATGAAATGGTGGATCCATATGTGGTGCTGTGAAAAGAACACATGCAGAAGGACACTGGATCCATACGTGGTGCATGATAAGAACACACATGCAATGACACTGGTGAATCCATACGTGGTGCATGAAAAGAACACATGCAATGACATTGGTGGTTCCATATGTGGTATGTGAAAAGAACACACATGTAATGACACTAGTGGATCCATATGTGGTGCAATGAAAAACAGACATGCAATGACATTGGTGGATCCATATGTGGTCTATCAAAACAACACACATGCAATGACATGGTGGATCCATATGTGGTCTGTGAAAACAACACACATGCAATGACACCGTGGATCCATATGTGGTCTCTGAAAATAACACATGAAATGACCTTTGGTGGATCCATGTGTGGTACATGAAAAGAACACACATGCAATGACACTGGTGGATCCATATGTGTGGCGTGAAAAGAATACACATGCAATGAACTCTGGTGGATCCATATGGAGTCTATGAAAGAACACACATGCAATGACACTGATGGATCCAAATGTGGTATATGAAAGATACACATGAAATGAACTCTAGTGGATCCATATGGGGTTTGTGAAAAGAACACACATGCAATGATACTAGTGGATTCATATGTGGTCTGTGAGAAGAACAAACATTTCAATGACACTGATGGATCCATATGTGGTCTATGAAAAGAACACACATGCAATGACACAGGTGGATCCATATGTGGTGCGTGAAAGAACACACATGCAATGACAATGAGTGCGTTCCATATGTGGTGCAATGAAAAGAATACACGTACAATGACACTAGTGGATCCATATGTGATGCATTAAAAAGAACACACATGCAATGGCTCTGGTGGATCCATATGTGATGCGTGAAAGAACAGGACATGCAATACTTGTGGTGGATCCATATATGGTGTGTGAAAATAACACACATGCAATGAACTCTGGTGGATCCATATGGTGTGAAAGAGCGCACGCAATGACAACGGTGGATCAAATGTGGTATGTGAAAAGAACACACATGCAATGACACTGTGGATCCATATATGGTGCGTGAAAGAACACACATGCAATGACCAGGTGGATCCATATGTAGTGCGTGAAAAACAGATATGCAATGACACTGGTGAATCCATATGTGGTGCGTGAAAGAACACAAATGCAATGCCACTGGTGGATCCATATGTGATGCAGCGAAAGAACACATGCAATGACACTTGGTGGATCCATGCGTGATACGTGAAAAGGACATGCAATGACATTGGTGGTTCCATATATGGTATGTTAAAAGAACACACATGCAATGACACTGGTGGATCCATATGTGGTCTGTGAAAAGCACTGACATGCAATGACACTGGTGGATCCATATGTGGTCTATCAAACAACACACATGCAATGACACCGGTGGATCCATATGTGATGCTGTAGAAAACAACACACGTGCAATGACACTAGTGGATCCATATGTGGTCTCGAAAAGAACACGCATGAAATGACAGGTGGATCCATATGTGGTGCGTGAAAAGAACACACATGCAATGACACTGGTGGATCCATATGTGGTGTGAAAAGAACACACATGCAATGAACTCTGGTGGATCCATATGGTCTCTGAAAAGAACACCACGAGGCAATGACACTGGGTGGATCCAAATGTGGTATGTGAAAAGACCACACATGAAATGAACTCTAGTGGATCCATATGGGGTTTGTGAAAGAACACACATGCAATGATACTAGTGGATTCATATGTAGTACGTGAGAAGAACAAACATTTCAATGACACCGATGGATCCATATATGGTCTATGAAAAGAACACACATGCAATGACACGGTGGATCCATATGTAGTCTATAGAAAAGAACACACATGCAATGACAATGGTCGTTCCATATGTGGTCTGCGAAAAGAATACACATGCAATGACACTAGTGGATCCATATGTGGTGCATTAAAAGAACACACATGCAATAGCTCTGAGTGGATCCATATGTGGTGCATGAAAAGAACAAACATGCAATAACATTTGGTGGATCCATATGTGGTGTGTGAAAATAACACACATGCAATGAACTCTGTGGATCCATATGTGTATGAAAAGAACGCTTTTGTCTGATATGCTGAGTGGATCAAATGTGGTATGTGAAAAGAACACACATGCAATGACCTTTGGTGGATCCATATATGATGCGTGAAAGAACACACATGCAATGACACTTTGGTGGATCCATATGTGGTGCGTGAAAGAACAGACGTGCAATGACACTGAGTGAATCCATATGTGGTGCATGAAAGAACACAAATGCAATGCTGGTGGATCCATATGTGGTGTGAAAGAACACATGCAATGACATCGGTGGATCCATGCGTCGTGCTGAAAAACAGACATGCAATGACATTGGTGGTTCCATATGTGGTATGTGAAAAGAACACACATGTAATGACCTTTGGTGGATCCATATGTGGTGCATGAAAAGAAATGACATGCAATGACACTGGTGGATCCATATGTGGTACATCAAACAACACACATGCAATGACACTGGTGGATCCATATGTGGTACATGAAAACAACACACATGCAATGACACTAGTGGATCCATATGTGGTCTGAAAAGAACACGCATGAAATGACCTTTGGTGGATCCATATGTGGTCAATGAAAAGAACACACATGCAATGACACTGGTGGATCCATATGTGGTGTGAAAAGAACACACATGCAATGAACTACGGTGGATCCATATGGGTCTCTGAAAAGAACACGAGCAATGACACTGGTGGATCCAAATGTGGTATGTGAAAAGACACACATGAAATGAACTCTAGTGGATCCATATGGGGTTTGTGAAAAGAACACACATGCAATGATACTGGTGGATTCATATGTGCGTGAGAAGAACAAACATTTTCAATGACAATGATGGATCCATATGTGATCTATTAAAAGAACACACATGCAATGACAGGTGGATCCATATGTGAGTCTATGAAAGAACACACATGCAATGACAATGGTGGATCCATATGTGGTCAACGAAAAGAATACACATGCAATGACACTAGTGGATCCATATGTGATGCATTAAAAGAACACACATGCAATGTTAAAACTCTGGTGGATCCATATGTAGTGCGTGAAAAGAACAAACATGCAATAGCTGGTGGATCCATATGTGTGTGAAAATAACACACATGCAATGAACTCTGGTGAATCCATATGTGGTGCATGAAAAGAGCAGCACATGCAATGACCTTTGAGTGGATCCATATGTGGTCTGTGAAAAGAAAACACATGCAATGACAATAGTGGTTCCATATGTGGTCTATGAAAAGAACACACATGCAATGACACTAGTGGATCCATATGTGGTCTATGAAAAGAACACACATGCAATGACTCTGGTGGATCCATTTGTGGTCTGTGAAAAAACAGACACGCAATAACACTGGTGGATCCATATGTGGTGTGTGAAAAGAACACACATGCAGCGCACTATTGGATCCATATGAGTGCGTGAAAGAACACACATTTCAATGACAGTGGATCCATACATGATGCATGAAAAGAACACACCGCAATGAACTCTGGTGGATCCATATGTGATGCGTGAAAAGAACAAACATTTCAATGACCTTTGGTGATCCATATGTGAGTACGTGAAAAGAAGAAACATTTCAATGAACTGGTGGATCCATATGTGGTTTGTGAAAAGAACAAACATTTCAATGACTCTAATTGTGGTTAATAAAAGAACACACATGCAATGAAAGCTGCTGGATCCATATGTAGTGCGTGAGAAGGACACACATACAATGACACTGGTTGATCCATATGTGGTCTGTGAAAAGAACAAACATTTCAATGACAGTGGTGGATCCATATGTGGTGTGTGAACAGAACACACATGCAATGACACTGATGGATCCATATGTGGTATGTGAAAAACGGACATGCAATGAACTCTAGTGGATCCATATGTGGTACGTGAAAGAACACATACAATGACCTTTGGTTGACCCATATGTGACCGTGAAAGAACAAACATTTCAATGACACTGGTGGATCCATATGTGGTCTGTGAAAAGAACACACATGCAATGACACTGATGGATCCATATGTGGTATGTGAAAAGAACAGACATGCAATGACACTGGTGGATTCATATGTGGTATGTGAAAAGAACAGACATGCAATGATCTTGGTGGATCCATATGTTATACGTGAAAGAACACACATGCAATGACAGCGATGGATCAATATATAGTGTATGAAAGAACAACATTTCAATGTGATGGTGGTTCCATATGTATTACATGAAAAGAACACACATGGAATGACACTAGTGGATCCATATGTGGTATGTGAAAAGAACACACATACAATGCCACTGGTTGATCAATATGTGATCTGTGAAAAGAACAAACATTTCAATGACACTGGTGGATACATATGTGGTGCAGCATGAAAGAACACACATGTCTGATGACAACGATGGATCCATATGTGGTATGTGAAAAGAACACACATGCAATGACACTTTGGTGGATCCATATGTGGTGCTATGAAAAGAGCAGATATCCACAATGACAACAGTGGATCGATATATGAATGCGTAATGAAAGAAAACACATGCAATGACAACTTCTTTGGTGGATCCATGTGTGATGCAGCAGAAAAGAACACATACACGACTTTGGTGGATCGATATGAGTGCATGAAAATAGCACTACATGCATGAATTCTTTGGTGGATCCATACAGAGATTGCATGAAAAGAGCACACATAAAGACATGCTTGGTGGATCCATATGTAATGCGTGAAAAAAGAACACACAGCATGAAATGACACTAGTGGATCCATATGTAGTGCATGAAAAACGGTCATGCAGCAAACACTTGAAGTGGTTCCATATGTGGTTTGTGAAAAGAACACACGTCTCTGATGACACTAGTGGATCCATATGTAGTGCAATGAAAAGACGAACAACAGTAATGACTTCTGGTTGATCCATATGTAGTGCATTGAAAAGAACAAACATTTCAATGACTCTAGCTACGGTTAATGAAAAAGAACACACATGCTGATAGAAAATGGGTTGGATCCATATGTCCCCACATGAAAGAACACACATGCAATGAATACACTGCTAGTTTCCATATGTGGTATGTGAAAAGAACACACATGCCAATGAAATGGTGGATCCATATGTAAAGTACTATGAAAAGAACACACACATGCAATGAACTCTTTGGTGAGGTTCCATATGTGGTTTATGAAAGAACACACATGCAGTGACACTTTAGTGGATCCATGCGTGAGTGCAATGAAAAGAGCAGAGACATTCAATGACCGCCGGTGGTTCCATATGTGATCTGTGAAAAGAACACACATGAAAATGACAACGGTAGGATCCATATATGGTGCAATGAAAAAACAGACGGTCAGGTCAATGACTAGTGTGGATCCATATGTGAGTACATGAAAAGAACACACATGCCAATGGCCCAGGTGGATCCATATATGAAGATGCATGAAAAGAACACACATACAATGAATACGGTGGATCCATATGTGGTTTACACGAAAGAACACACATACAATGACCTTTGGTTGATCCATACATGGTCTATGAAAAGAACAAACATTTTCAATGACAGTGGATCGCCATATGTGAGTATAATGAAAAAAGAACACACATGCAATGACAGGATGGATCCATATGTGGTATGTGAAAAGAAACAGACATGAAATGAACTCTAGTGGATCCATATGTAGTGCGTGAAAGAACACACATGCTAAATGACCTCTTGATGGATCCATATGTGGTATCATGTGAAAAGAATAGACATCACAATGAACTCTAGTGGATCCATATGTGGTTTGTGAAAAGAACACACATACTGACATGCTTTGCTGGTTGATCCATAATGTGCAAGTCTATGAAAAGAACAAACATTTCAATGACAGCAGTGGTGGATCCACATGTGAGTGCGTGAAAAGAACAAACATGCAATGACAGCTGTTGGATCCATATGTGGTATGTGAAAGAAACAGGACGTACAATGACCTGGTGGTGGATACATATGTGGTATGTGAAAAACGGACAGGACAATGCAATGACCTTTGGTGGATCCATATGTGGTGTGTGAAGAAGAACACACATACAATGAACTCTAGTGGATCCCATACATTAGTGCAACAGAAAAAGAACACACATGTAATAACCTTCGGTAGGCAGTCTATATGTAGTCTGTGAAAGAAAGGAAAACAACATTTCAAACTGACAATGGTGGTTCCCGCCTGTGGTCTATAGAAAAGAACACACATGGAATGACACTAGTGGAACGAACCACTATGTGATGCAATGAAAAGAACACACATACAATGGTAGTGGTTGGAGAATCCATATAGTGCAGTGTGAAAAGAACAAACATTTCAATGACACTGGTGGATCCATATGTAATTCTCTGGAAGAACACACATGCAATGACAACCTTTGATGGATGCATATGTGTGGTATGTGAGAAAAGAACACACATGCAATGAAGCCTTTGGTGGATCCATATAGCAAGGTACCATAGAAAGAAAACAGAATCTACAGTGATGACCTTTGAAATGGATCCATATGTGGTATGTGAAAAGAACACCACGTATACAATGACAACTGGTGGATCCATGTGTAGAGTGCATGCAAAAAAGAACACACATACTGCAAAACCATAACAGTGGATCGATATGTAAGGCTCTCACATGAAAATAACACACATGCTGAATTAGCTCTGGTGGATCCATATGAGGGTCTGCATGAAAAGAACACACATGGAAATGACAGCACTTTGGTGGATCCATATGTGAATGGTCTGTGAAAAGAACACACATGAAATGACAACTGGTGGATCCATATGTCAGTCTCTGTGAAAGAGCGAGGTCATGTAATGTCACTAGTGGATCCATATGTGGTTTAATGAAAAAGAACACCGTCTCGGTGACACTAGTGGATCCATATGTTGGTTTGTGAAAGAAACCGGAACATGCAATGACAACTGGATTTGAATCCATATGTGATGCGTGATGAAAGAAACAATGACATTTTCAATGACTCTAGCTCACGGTTAATGAAAAGAACACACATGCAATGAAAATGGTGGATCCATATGTCCTCTGTGATGAAAGAACACACATGCACAACGAACTCACCGGGTGGTTCCATATGTAGTGTGAAAAGAACACACATGCAATAGAAAATGGTGGATACATATGTGATGCAATGAAAAGAACACACACATGCAATGACACTAGTGGATCCATCGCATTGGTCTATGAAAAGAACATACATTCAATGACACTGAAGTGGTTCCATATGTGATCTGTGAAAAGAACACACATGAAATAACCTTCCAGGTGGATCC
The DNA here is from genome assembly GCA_023614405.1 of Avena insularis. Lineage (NCBI taxonomy): Eukaryota > Viridiplantae > Streptophyta > Magnoliopsida > Poales > Poaceae > Avena > Avena insularis. Next base: position 390,922,033 of record CM042690.1, on the reverse strand, counting down.
ATATGTGGTTTGTGAAAAACAGCAGCGCAGTCAATGACACTTCATTGGATCCATATAGTAGTGCCAGCAAAAGAACACACATGCAATGACAACTGGTGGATCCACATATGGTTAGTGAAAAAGAACACACATGCAATGAACTACGGTGGATCCATATGTGGTACTCCGAAAAAGAACACACTACAATGACAACTTGGGGGTATCCATATGTGGTTTGTGAAAAGAACAAAGCAAATTTCAATGACACTTGTTATGGATCCATATGTGGTCGTGAAAAGAACACACATGCAATGACACTCATGGATCCATGCTGTGGTATCACAGAAAAGAAACCAGGACATGCAATGAACTCTAGTGGATCCATATGCGAGTGCATGAAAAGAACTACACATCTGATGACAACTGGCGATTGATCCAGGATGCTGAGGTGCCTTATGAAGAAAGAACAAACATTTCAATGACTTTGGTGCTGGATCCATATACTTGGTCTATGAAAAGAACACACATGCAATACAGCCAACCTTTGATGAGATCCATATGTGGTATGTAGAAAAACGAGACATGCCAATGACAGCAGGTGGATACATATGGTAATTTATGTGAAAATGATTTGGACATCTGATAATGACACAGTGGATCCATATGTAGTTGTGTGTGAAAAGAACACACATGCAATGAACTCTAGTGGATCATATGTATGATGCAATGAAAGAACTTACATGCCAGAAGTGACTTCGGTGGATCTATATGTGGTGCGTGAAAGAACAACATTTCAATGACAATGGATGTAGTTTCCATATGTGAGTACATGAAAAGAACACACATGGAATGACACTAAATGGATCCATATGTGAGATCTTTGAGAAAAGAACACACATACAATGACAACTTTGGTTGATCAATATGTAAGTCTATGAAAAGAACAAACATTTCAATGCTGACCCAGTGGTGGATCCATGATGCATACGTAGAAAAGAACACACATACAATGACCTTTGATGGATCCATATGTATGGTATGTGAAAAGAACACACATGCAATGACCTTTGGTGAATACATATGTGTAGTGCAGCGAAAAGAGCAGGACATGCGATGACATTGGTGGATAGAGATATGCTGGTGTGTGAAAAAGAACACACATGCAAATGAACTCAGTGGATCCATATGTGAGTGCGTGAAAAGAACACATGCAATGACAACTTGGTAAGATCTAATATGTGGTATGAAAGAACACGCATGAATTGACATTAATTATGGATCCATATATCGTCTGCGAAAAGAACACACTGTCACGATGACAATGGTGGTTCCATATATGGCCTATAGAAAAAGAACACACATGCAATGACAATAGGTGGTTCAAATATGGTCTTTGAAAAACACACTTGCAATGGCGATTGGTGGATCCATATGTGGTCTATGAAAAGAACTTTCACATGCAATGACTTCTTTGGTGGATCCAAATGTGAGTGCAATAGAAAGAACTCACATGCGATGAACTCTAGTGGATCCATAGGGAAGTGCAGTAAACGAACACATGCTGATGACACTTGTAGTTTCATATGATGCGTGAAAAGAAACAAACATGAATACGACTCTGGCTGTAAGTTAATGAAAAGAACACACACATGCAATGGAACTACAGTTGATCCATATGTGGTCTAGAAAAGAACACCACATCTGCAGTAACAGCAGGAGTGGATCCATATGTAGTGCATGAAAACAAACATTTCAATGACACTGGTGGATCATATGTGAAATCTACTGTAAGAAAATAACAAACATGTCTTGATGACAGCGAACGGATCCATATGTGAATGTGAAAAGAACACACACATGCAGTGACAATGGTGGTTTTCATATATGTGAATGACATAGAAAGAACACACATGCAATGACAACCTTTGGGTGGTTTCATATGTGATGCAATGAAAAGAACAAACATGGAGCTGACTCTAGGCATGTGGTTAATGAAAAGAACACACATGCAATGAACTACTGGTTGATCCATATGTGGTCTATGAAAAGAACACACACATCTGATGACAACAGGTGGATCCATATGTGCCATTACGTGAAAGAACAAAACATTTCAATGACACTAGTGGATCCATATGTAGTGCTATGAAAATAACAAACATGCAATGACTTAGCAGATGGATCCATATGTGAGTCTATGAAAAGAACACACATGCAGTGACAATGGTGAGTTCCATATGTGAATCTATGAAAGAACACACATGCAGCCAACACTAGTGGATCCATATGTGAAGTGCATGAAAAGAACACACATGCAGCTAACTACAAGGTGGATCAATTTGTGAGTCAGCATGAAAAGAGCACAGGACATGCAATGACAACATTGGTGGATCCATATGTGGTGTGTGAAAAGAACACACACATGCAATGAACTCTGGTGGATCCATATACGAGTGTGTGAAAAGAACACACATGCGTGAACTAATGGTGGATCGCACATATGTGGTACATAGAAAAAAGAACACACACTCTTTATGACAACCGGGTGGATCATATGTAATCTATGAAAAGAATTTTACACATGCAATTACAACGGATGGATCATATGTGGTATGTGACCAAAGAACCAGGACATCTTGCAATGACAACTTTGGTGGATCCATATGTGGTCTTGAAAAGAACACACATGCAATGACAACTGAGTTACAGATCCATGTGTGATGTGCGTGAAAAAGAACTACACATGCTAACGACACCTTCAGGTGGATCGATAACTGCCAGTGCGTGAAAGAACACACACATGCAATGAACTTTGGTGGATCCATATAGGGGTGCAGCAAGAAAAGAACACAGCCATGCAATGACAACGGTGGATCCATATGTAATTACATGAAAAGAACACACATGAAATGACACTAGTATGGATCCATATATGATACAATGAAAGAGCAGATCAATGACTTCAACCTTGGTGGATCCATATGTGGTGTGTGAAAAGAAAACACATACAATGACACTAGTGGATCCATATGTGGTTTGTGAAAATACCACACATGCAATGACAACTAGTGTGGATCCATATGTGAGTACTGTGAAAGAGCAAACATGGCAATGACAACCTTTGGTTGATCCATAGCAAGTCTATGAAAGAACGAAACATTTCAATAGAAAAGAACACACTTTTAATGAGAAATGGTGGATCCATATAATACTTTCTTATGAAAAGAACACACATGTCTGATGAACTCTGCAGTGGTTCCATATGTGATTACAGCAGAAAAGAACCACACTTGCTCTGATGAAAATGGAGTGGATCCGCTATGTAGTTACTGTGAAAAGAACTTGCACATGCAATGAACTCATGGTGGTTCCACATAGGTGGTCTTTGAAAAGAACACACATCACAATAACTATTTGGTGGATCCATACATGGTCTGCAATGAAAATATGAGACATGCAATGACAACTGTGAGAGTGGAGTCCATATGTGATGCTGTGAAAAGAACACACATGAAATGACAGCAGTGGATGAGTATGTAGATGCCTTGAAAGGCAAACCGACGATCATTGATGACCTTGGTGGATCACATATGTGAGTCTATGAAAGAGAACACACATGCAATGACTGTTGGTGGATCCATATGTAGATGCAGCAGAAAAAGAACACATGCATGAATGACAATGAGTGGTTCCATATGTAGTGCACGTGAAAAGAACACACATGCTGATGAACTCACATGGTAAGATCAATATGTGGTTTATGAAAAGAACACACATTTCAATGACTATTGAAATTAAATCATACATACAGGTATAAAAAAACCTTTGTCAGTGACCTGGGGGATCCATGTGGTGTGAAAAGAACACATACAATGACAACTGGTCCATCCACATGTGTAGTGCAATGAAAGAACACATGAAAAGAACCTGGTGAGATCCATAGGGGATGCAATGAAAGCGAACACACATGCAGTGACTGCAGGCATGAACATACATGTAGTGCAGCAAAAGAACACATGAAATGACTCCTAGGCATGGTTAATGAAAAAGAACACACGGCTGCAATGAACTACGGATTTGATCCATACATGTGGTACATGAAAAGAGAACACGCTTACAGCCAACAATGGTGGATCCATATGCAATTATGAAAGAACAAACATTTCAATCACACTAGTGGATCATGTGTGATACATGAAAAGACCACACATGCAATGACAACCCCGATGGATCCATATGTGTGGTGCGAAAAGAACACACATACAATGACAATGGTGTTCCATATGTGGTCTGTGAAAGAACACACATGGCCAGCACTAGTGGATCCATATGTGATGCAGCAAGAAAGAACACACATGTGTAATGACTCGTGGGTCATTTAACAGTGCAACAGAAAAAACAGGACATACAGTGATACTTGTGGATCATATATGGGTGTATGGAAAGAACACATGAACTCTTGGTGGATCCATATGGGGAGTGTGATAAGAACACACATGCAATGACATTGGCGAGATCCACTATACAGTCTTCCAAGAAAGAACACATGCAATTAGCGGTGGATACATATGGTCTGTGAAAAAACCATGAGACTGTGCAATATCTTGGTGGATCCATATGTGAATGCATGAAAAGAACCACAGGATGCAATGACAACTTTGAAGTGATCATGTGTGATACATGAAAAGAACACACAATACCGCGCTTTGGTGGATCATACAAGATTACCTTGAAAAAGACACACTTGCAATGACTTGGTGGATCATATGTGGTAATGAATGAAACACACATGTATGTGCTGATGGATCCATATGTGATACTGTGAAAAGAGCAGTCAGCCAAATGACAACTTTTGGTGAGATCCATATGTTTGTGTAGAAAAAGAACACTGTGTGCTAGTGGATCCATGTGGCTTGTGAAAAGAACACATGCTGATAGCACTGGTAGATCTATGTGATGCCTTGAAAAACGGACATGCAATGACAGGTGAATCCATATGTAGTACATGAAAAGAGCGGACATGTAATGACAACTGGTGCCATCCTTATATGGTTGTGAAAATAACACACATACAATGAACTTCTGGTGGATCCATATGTGATACATGAAAAGAACACACATGCAGCTAATAGCAGTGGTTCTATATGGTATGTGAAAGAACACACATGAACAACCGCTGGTGGATCCATATGTGAAATGCAGCGAAAAAAACGGACATACGATGACAATGGTGGTTCCATATGTGATACATAGAAAGAACACACATGCAATAGTAATGCGTGGTTTCCAAATGTAATACATGAAAAGAACTTGCGCCTGACAACCTTTGGTAAGATCCATATGTGAGTATCAAAGAACACACATGCAATGACAATGATGGTTCAAATGTAGTACGTGAAAGAACACACTTGCAATGACCTTTGGTGGATCCATGTGTAGTACATGAAAGAACACATGCAATAACAACTGGTAGATCCAAATGTAGTATGAAAGAACACACATCATGAACTCTAATTACTGGATCGTGTGGGGTCTATGAAAGAACTGCACATGCAATGACTTGCTGGATCAAATGTGTGGTATGAAAAGAACACACATGAAATGAACTCTGGTGCTGGATCCATAGGGGAATTACGTAAGCGAGCACACGAGGAAATGATGGTTCCATGTAGCAGTGCATGAAAAGAACACATACAATATGCTTGATGGAACCATATGTGAGTACGTGAAAAGAACACACATGCAATGACAATGGTGAGTTCA